>BSYR01000010.1:10320000-15120000 GCA_030270665.1 Hibiscus trionum
CCAATTCCTACAGTGATGAATATAAGCGCAATTGAAATTCCTGGGGAGTTATACATTTGTGTATTGATAAGACCATTCACTATTTCTTGAAGCTCGATCTCTCCCCCGGATGAACCATATAGCCAAGAGAAACCACGATGTCTTTCGTGTATCGATGCTTTGGAAGTATCGATATGATCCCTCACACGTTGTGGAACCTGAATCTGTAGAACTTCGACCAAATTTGTCCTACGAGGAAGAACCGGTTCAGATTCTTGCAAGAGAAGTCAAGAGGCTTCGCAACAAAATATTATCGTTGGTTAAAGTGCTCTAGAGGAGCCACACCGTTGAAGAAACCACTTGGGAGCCTGAAGAGACTATGAGACAACAACATTCACATCTCTTCAATTCAGGTAAAAATTCAAGGACGAATTTTTCTTAAGAGGGAGAGTTGTAAAACCCTGAAATCTGGTTTAGTCAGAATAAAATTATGATGATCGAAAATCCTACATTGATGAAGCCTAAATATTGTATCGATTAGTTAATTATTTGATATCGAACTTTAATTGAGCTAAAAAGATCGTCATCGGACTCTACTGAATAAAAATGAACCAATATAGTGACTAAATTGGAGAAAATGCATGTTGGGAGGCTAAATCGAATTATGGTTAGAATTGAGGGACTAATCTTGCGATTAGCCCCTCCTTGATTAAATTGAAGCTTACGTGGATTGCTTGAGAACTTTCCTTCAAGTGAAGGAAAGCTAGATAGCTTAAAATTTAGTAAAACAAGAAGTAAAAATATTAAGCTTACCCGATTTTAGGAGAAAGCTAACACCTTCATCTTCTTCATCTTCAACATCAAGAACACACCTCCATTGGAGGAACTTTAAGCCTTGCTATTTCTTCATTTTATTGATATCGAATCGTTGTCATCGTTCAGGTGAGCAATAATCCTCAAACAATCATTGGATTCCATGGATATATTAAGCTTAATCTTAAGGTAGGGTTACGGCTATCCATGGATATCTCATCGTAGTCATCTATATTGTAATCGAATATAGATTTTGATATTGTTATGTTGCTTTTGATATCGTAATATCGACCCTAATGGTCACATATTGATTTCATGGCTCAAGACATTGATAAAGAGCATCCATCGTCTCCATCCAAAGCTAGGAACAAAGGGATTGTCATTCGGGAGCCTTGAAAGATTCGAAGTGTCAAGATGAGTGTAGTCGGAGTCTCGGGTTTAGGCGAAAGGCATTCTCGAATAATTATTTGATAATTTAGATTACATCGCTAACATTGTTGTTGAGGAAAATTGCCTTGGATGGCTAATTGGACACTTTGGTAAGTGTCGGTAAGTTGTTATTGAACATTGGACATAGTCATTGTCATCGAATTATTGTATTGAGGTCATTGGACATTGTTATTGACATTGAATTATGAAATATTGATGATGAGATACATATATTTGTCATTGGTAATATTGAAATCATCAGACATCGGAATATTTTTGGTTATTGAAATGGATATGAACATTGCAACCTTGGATTGGAATGGACATTGGATACAATTGGCATGCCATAGAATTTACGAGCTCAGTATACGGGTGGACTACGGTCCTAAGGCTACGGCCTATATTGATTTGGCGAGGCGGAGGGATGTGTATGGATATTGGTCATATTGGCGAGGCGGAGGGAATATACCATCCATTGACTTGGTGAGGCGTAGGTATTTGCGTATCCACGATCTTTATTCAATCCAAGAATTAAGAATGAAATGAACATGTTATACATTGCATATTATTGAATAGCATTGATATTATTGGCATGAGATCATGATTAAGTATATTCATGGCATTGTTGTTATTCATGTTGTTTATTACTACCTCACTAGGCAAAGTAAGCCTAATGTGTCTCATCTCATGCATTTTTCAGGTTAAGAAGGTTTGTGTGTCGGAGGATCGGATTGGCAAGCAAGACAAGTCACTATCAGCCCCAAGTAATGTGTTTTTGACTTATAAACTCCTAGGAAGGTGGCAAAGTAGTCGAACTAGTCATTTGTGCGTATTTTGATATGCTGTGTATTGCCTAAGTTATAATATGTTATATAGCTCTAAATGGTCTTTTGATGAAGTTTAAAACGGGTAGAAATTGCATACATGGCTCAAAAAGGTAAAAACATAGTAAACGTGTTCATATGGTCATGAACCTTGGTATGCTGGTAGTTTATACCATTGAAATGTTGTGTGTAAAGTTTTGTTGCATTTGAACATCGTTCGATAGGTTATATAGAATAAAAACCAACAAAAATCTATCATTAAAGGTCAGGCATTATCGGAACGGGTGATGGCGTTTCGATACGTGTGTACAATATGGAACCTAAGGGTAAGGTTGTATCGAAACAGAATTGAGTCGTTTCAAAACATTTTGTTTCTGGAGACCAACGTTTCGATACAGATTCATAGCGTATCGAAGCGAGTCAAAGTCAAAGTCAAAAGTGGTCAATACGTTTCGATACAGGTCAAGCCTGTTTCGATACGGTCAAAAGGGAAAAGTCAACAGAAGATGATCTACGTACATTCGTTTCGGAACAACTTAAGAGTGTTTCGATACGGGGTTAGGTAAGTTAGTTAAAGGCTTATTGAAAAGATTGCTTGATTCACTATTTAGTCACTAAATATAGTAAGGTTAAATTGATTAGGTTAATGGCCTCCAATTTGTATGAATTTTTGTAGACCTAACTTTTAAGTTGTGAATTTCATTATGGTGGAGTCAATTACGTAGAAAGACCCTTGGTTTGTCAGTTTTATATATTAGTCCCTAAAACTTGAATAAGTTATAATTTGGTCCTAAACGGTTTAATGTGGCTTTCTTGTGAATGAGTTGGATTAAATGTAATTTGATAATGTATTGTTTATGTAATATTGATTATGCATTGGGAATGAAATGGAATTCATCGCACCGATCACAAAATCACTCATCGGTAACACGCTCTGACCCAGTCCTCGACCAGGTCGGGAAGGGGGTGTTACACAAACGGCTAGAAATCAATAAGAAGGTATAAAAACAAGTTTAAGAAAGCTACATCAACAACTATTGAGCCTTCAAGCAACATCAAAGCATTCAAATCCAAACCTTGATCATTTAGACTCAAATCTTTGTACCCAACTCAATTGAGTTTTTCATTGTAATTTTTATTTAGAGTTTGGGGTGTGATTGATTGTATTTGGGTAAGCATCAATCTTTGAGTGGTATTTGTAAGGTTTACCAAATTTCTTCTTTGTAAAGAGTGTGTTGGATTGAGCTTTGGGTAGAAAGCTTAATCGGTTTCGTAAGGTTTCCTCCTCATCCAATAAAAGGGGAAGAATCAATTAGTGGATTGGTTGAAAATCCTTAGTGGGAGCTAAGGTAGTGGAGGTAGAGTTCATTAAGGAACTTGAACCACTATAAATTACCTTGTGTCAAATTTTCATTCATCCAATTTCTCCCTTTAAATTTTTAATCGCCAATTCACCCCCTCTTGGGCATTTGCAATCGTTTGATCAACTCAACACTATGCCTTAGAAACAGTTTAAGGTGGAAACAACTTTTACCATGTCCTCTCTAACAATAGGAGGATCACCCTTCAGATATTTTATCATGTTCAACATGGTCAAATATACAACATCTTTTGTTATCATGTTTTGAAATTTTCTACAATGAATTTCACTAGTTTTTCATTGTGGCTCATAGTCACAAACGAGAAACAGAAAAATTATGAACTTGTTAATTATTATGAGTTTAGTTTGAAACTAAAACCAGAAAGAAACACAATTTCTAACTTTTGTTAGACGACATGATTTTAGTAAACTAATAACCCGAAACAAAAATTCACACGGTATAATAGAAAAGTAAGAATGAACAATGCACCAAGTAGGTAACTTACGGAAAGAGAGATGGTGCAATAGTCACGCTTAAATACCAAATCTTTCAAAGAACCAATCCTAGACATGAACTCACATATTGTCTTTCAATAATCTGTTTACGAGTTTCATTCTCTTATGCTTAAGGAAGTTCTTGAAGTCATTCCAAAGAGGGGTTAGCTTTTCAAATGACTAATGCCTGAACGGATTAATTTATATCTCTTCCTTTTGCGAGAATATCTTTAGCGATCAATTAAATTCACTACCTTTGAATTACAACAATTTCGAATCAGTCATTACAAAATTAAAAATTTCGTATCTAAGAATATCTTAACACCAACACCTTCAATTTTGTATTTATTTTCCAATGACCCTCATAATTATTTAGCCATTTTTAAACATTTACAGTTCGTGACGTGCATCAAATAAGGCTTTAAGAATGCAGTTTCAACGTAGAAAAATAAAGTTCGTTCATCCTTTGGATTCAGAAACCAATGCTATTTCCAATAACAAGTTTTGTTATAATATATTTGTCCACTTTGTTTGAAAGGAGATCAAATAAACCTGTTAAAACGACAGAAATTAAATTCCTGAAAATAAATTTACTTAAAAGATCTCAATTTGCCAACAAAACATGTCTCTCAATAAATAAATTCAACGATTTATTTTCTTTTATGAGATAAAATCATACTAGATTTCAAAGAAAATAAATAATTTATTTTCTTTCCCAAAATAGAAACGTATAAGTTTCCAAAAAAATAACGATTTATTTTGCTTACAAAGTTAGAATAAATGCAAGATTCCAACGTTGGAATAAATTCAATGATTTATTTTCCTTTTTTCCAATATTATATCTTCTGTTATAGTACTAGTGGCACTAAAACTCGAAACAAAAATATCAAGGCAACTCGATTCTGTTTGATAAACAGAAATCAAAAGGAATTGATCTTTTGATTTTATTTCGTTGATTCTTGTTTGGAAATGAGATCAAATAAACCCGTTAAAACAACAATAATTAAATTCTCAAAAACGAATTTATTTACTAGATCTTAATTTTCAAAACATATCAAGATTTTTTTTGAATATCCTACTCGTCTCTATAAAACTTCTCTAGTACGAGAATAAAATCCCATAATATTTCCAAAACCACAAATAATAATTATTTGCACATTTAATAATAATTATACAAGTCAAAATTTATGACAAGTGATATTTCATATTCTTGCCATATATAATATTTAAAATTAAAAGTCAAAATTATTTGAGAATATTACCTTAATAATATATTCGCACATGATTTTTTTTAAGAACAAAACATTTAACGCTAATCAAGGGTAAAATTACCTTATACACATGACTACTTTGTATAGGGCTCCTAATTTGGCAGTCAATGAAACTCCTTGCCCTTATTTCCATGAAGTATTTTATTTTTCATAAAAAATATAGTTGCTCCATTATACCAACTATCACAACAAAACAAGTGCGTTAAGAAATAATTGACATAAAAGAAATAAATTTCCCACATAAACATAAAGGTCTGTGATCATTGCAGATAAAAATCAAGCATAAAAATCAAGCATAAAACTATCATTGTAAACTAAATATATAATTTGGACTTCCTCCTAAAACTAACCACTTTAGATCAGACATGAACCATACATGAAAAGGTTATAAACCCATCCAAATACACGATCGAAAATAGATACAAAACCTGACTGCATCGACAAAACGAACCACAAAAGGGGATGAAGCTATTGATAGACCACCGAGAAAACGCAAATCAGAGCCGAGCACCTGAGAAACTCTTCACAAGCGCAAACCGTGTATCCAAATTCAAAACGAAGGTCCATAGCAGGGAAGATAAACATGATTACAAATAATCATCATCTTGATCAGTCGTGGCGTCGTCAAATCAACCCTGATAGAAAATAAATAATAGAAAAACGTGCCAAGAGACAAAAAAACATGCTAAAAAACAGAAAAACGTACCAAACGGTAGAGAAAAGCGTGTCATAAAGACATATTTATTGAATTAAAAAGACTAAAATTTAAAAAAATGAAAGAGGGTGACCGGCGGTCGAAAAATAGCTCGGAAGCTATTGGCGCCGCCGGCCTATATTCGAACCAAAGAGAGTGAGCGGCGGCGCTATGGAAAAAAAAAAACCCTATTAAGAAAAAAAGAAAAAAACCCTATATTGTTCTAATCAAGCATAAAACTTTGTCCTATACATAATAATATAAAACATATTTCCAAAGAGATTCATATAAAGACGTTAGGAAGTAATTATTTTCCCATGTTTTCATTGTTTTCGAATGACTTTATTATGGAAGCATACCTATTAACCGTGAAGAAGCCTTAGACTTTTGCTTCATTGTTTTTAAATAAAAAAGATTATATAATTTCACATTTCTTTCTCTCGATTCATTGTGGTACAAGAACCACGTAACACGCGTCCTTTAAATATATGTTCGTCGTAGATCAAACTCAAAAAACCTGTCTTAAAATTATTAAAAATGTTAAATCAAGAATAAAATTATAAACAATAAAATTATATATTTATATTATTATTAATCGAACATAGCATAATATAGGTACAACATCTAAAACTAAACCGATTGAGAACGAGTTGAGACCTATAATTACACAATTTTCTTAAGACAAATTTCGACCACTCTTTGGTACTTGAGATTTTTGGTCGTCTATCTCCTAGGATACAACAACTAGATGATCATTTATAGTAGAACAACTATAGAGATCACGAACTACAACCTTCTCCTATCACCAAAAACTTATTTTTGAAAGTCACATAGTAAAACAATAGAAAATTTCGTGTTTTTTATTTGTGCAAAATCTAGAAGGTTTACATGCTATTTATAGGAGTATTTCGAGGAGTGTAAGGAAACTTTTGACCTAATAGAACATTTATGATTTGAGAATTAATCAACGTTAAAAGAACAGTTTCTAAAGTTATTGTAACCCCTTTTGCCCTGACATTCCCTTTTTTTATGTAACCCCTTTAGCCCGGTCTAGACGGTTGACCCGAACCGATGTGATTACACGGGGAAAACTAAAGCCAACTCATTAAAGCCGACTCCGATTGACGACCATTTTTTTCTTTTTCTCTTTTTAAATGCAGCTTAAGTCCTATTTGATCACCAATGAGCATAGGAAGAACGACATAACGATCGGATTTCGATTAGGAGTTTAATTGCTCAAACTAGACATTTAGGGACCAACATGTAATTTCTGCAAATGACAAGGACTTCTCCGATTTTAAAGTTACCTTTATTCAATTAGTCATGTTTCGTGCTTCTCTGTGAATTTTCATCACAATCAGACCAACCAAACACATCCAATTGCATTCATAAAGACCAGGGACTAAAACGCAACGTTTCGAAAACCTTCACAAGTGAGATTTAACCAAATTAATGACCCGCGTATCGATACGCCTATGGAGGGTATCGATATGCCCTCGATGGTCAAACTTCCCAGGTATGTGTCACATGATCGTATCGGTACACTCTCGTTTAGTGACTAAAGAGGGTAACGATACGACCCCGTGTACCGGTACGCCCTCACAGATTAAGCAGGCCGTATCAATACGCTCTGAGGTGTACCGATACGCTGCATTATGCAAATGCCAAATATGCAACTTTTGAGCCTCAACAACCAAACTAAACGACTCCAACATATAGTTAAACATGCTTGTACACAAATATGCATCAATACTCAGATGTACAAGCTAAGGAAAACATCAAATATCATCAACATTTAAAATCTAAAGCATGCATCCTAAGAGTTAAGAACACCAAATGACCATAAGTATCCCATAAGGAAAAGTAAACCATCAAAACCAATTTAAAGGCCTTTTACAAACCATATAAACCACATAAAACTTGCATTAAAAGCATGGAGTCCAAAATACATCTCCCAAACCAAACCATTAATCCCATTGCCAAATATCACTAATAAAGTAAAAGTATAACGTCATACTTCAGCTTAACAATCTCTTGGATCTTCTTAAGCCTCCTTGCTTCCCAAAATGTCTCAATTATCTGCATTGTTGGTAAAAGAGAGCGTAAGCACGATAGCTTAGTGAGGCATGCTCTAAAAACACCAACACAACAATGCAAGCTTTTAAAATATCTTTCTTGAAATCCATTTCAAAGACCATGCTCTTTCTATCTCATGCTTGAAAACCATTTCAAAGAAAACCTCCATTTGAAAAACATATGTACCATCTATCTATCCATCTCACGCATTCAACCAATGCAAATCTCATGGAAAAGCCATACATATGCTTGATATACAAAAGCATTTCATAAATCTCAAAAGTTCATATGCATTTCTCATATATTGGCATTTCAAATTCTATCTTTAATCGGATATGTGGATTAGCTTGACATAAATCCAAGTCCTACCCCGGTGGAATCTCACATCACCAAACTCTCATGGCGGTATCTCTCTTCGCCACAAAGCTTGGGTGTTTCACAACGACCTACCCCGATGGTATCTCTCATCATCAGATTCTCACTTTGGATCGGGATGGCACTACCCCCATTGCCCGACTATGAAGAGCACGTACGAATTTTTAGTTTATAGTGCACTTTTATCCTATTGGTCGACCAATTATATTCGGTAACCCACTCATCATTTATGCCAATATATTATATTAAAATCATCAGCTCAATTACTGTTTTGATGCAACATTTCTCAAATCTATCTCATCCCATTTCAAAACCACAATTCATGCATAGCATTTAGTCAAAATCTCAAAATTCTTTGCAATGTCATTATATCTCATGGGATCAATATGAAACATCATTTCATATCACAAATCATGCATAAAACAGTAGGAATTTGTCTATATCAAAACAAGAGCATGTCAAAAGGATTTAGGGGCATCAACCACTTTTCGAGAGAAAATCTAAAAATACTTACTTCCGGACTTATGATGGTGTTTCAAACCAATCCTAAATCCCCAAACCTTGTTTCCTTGTCCCTCAAGGACTTCTAAAACCGTTTGCACTCAGCGATAACGTTTCGCTTGCTCGTCGAAACGATTTCTAAGCTTCCGGCATTTTCGGATCAACACCAAACACGTCCGAAGATGTCTCCACTGTTCATTACACATAAGAGCAGAGGATTAATGTATCATCGTGCATTAAAATCACCAGCCACTCATTCTAACTCGCTGCTCTACACAAAACTAGCATTTCGGCTATCTAAAATAACCGAAATCACCTCCAAACTTTCTCAAACCAAAGACCAACCAATTATAACCCTTTCTAAACCTCAGTCAACATAAAAAATCAACATAAACACAACCTTATATCTCCAACAACATCAGATCACCAAAAACACCCCAAAACCACAAATCTAACATCACAAACTTATGAATCCAAACCTATTCGAGATTTATTTGTTAAAACCTCATTCTAAACATCAAATAGCATCCAAAATATATTAGAAATAAACCTCAAAACATAGATTATCATAGAAATACGAAAATAACCAAGATCTCAAAACATAGATTTCATGTTTATAACATTAAAACAACTCAAAAACCATCAACAAAGGATTGATAACTTGGGAATTTCAGTAAAGAACTGATCATTAGAGGAGAAGGACGAAGCTTACCTCTAATGGTTGATCTCTCTTCAATTTGGGCAAGTTTTCTTGAAATCCAAAGCAAAAATCAAAAGGATTTGTTGAAACAAAGATAGGAAATCTTTTGGAAGTTAAAATCTCGACAAACAAAATAAAAATTGATGAGAGAAAAGTGTTTGGCTGATTGGAAGTTGAGAGAAAATGAAAAGAGAAAACTTTCGTGAAATTGGTTATGAAAAAGTCAACTTTGATTTCCTTTTTAATTTCTTTTAATTTCTTTAATTAAATCATTACTAAAAGCTCCCAAATTAAAGAGAAATCTGATAAAAGCATTTGAAAAATTAGCTCCTTAAAGATTCAAAGTTCCAATCCTTTACAAAATAGTCACTAGTCAACTTTTGCAAAAACTGCATTTTGGTCACTATACCAGAATGTAATATTTCCAAACCTTATTATGTAAAATTATTTTCACCCTAATCATATATATTATAAATGAGTATTTTTAGATATTTTCCCATATTTTTAAGAATCCCGAACTAGGTGTTCCCTAAACCAACCTCAAGGGTTCGAACCGTACCCGACCGGCCCGACTCAACATCTAGGCCCAAAACCAGGGCGTTACCTGGTGGAAAAAGGTAAGGAAATTGCTTCTTCATGTCATCCTTTCTTTACCACGTGGCTTCCTGAACGCCGCGGTGTCTGCACAAGACTTTGACCAACTCGATGGTCTTACCCCGAAGAACCTTACTATCCGTATCTAGAATCTCAATGGGCTCCTCATCATATGTTAAGTCTGGATTCAACTCAACCTCTTCTACAGGCATAACATGCGAAAGATTCAATCTATACCTCCGAAGCATGGATACATGGAACACATTATGTATCTTTTCTAACTTTGAAGGCAATCTCAACTTGTAAGCAACATGAACCACACGTTCTATCACCTCATATGGCCCAATGAACATCAGACTCAATTTGCCCTTTCGGTCAAATCTCATCACCTTCTTCCAAGGTGAAACTTTGGGGAACACACGTTCGCCAACTGCGATTTCTATCTCCTTATGCTTCAAATATGCATGAGACTTTTACCGGTCCGATGCTACCTTCAAACGCTCACTAATGAGCTTCACCTTCTCTGTGGTTCCTTTCAACAAAGCTAGCATCGAAATCAACTTTTTTCCCGTTTCAGCCCAACAAAGGGGAGTTCTACACCTTCTCTCGTATAAAGCCTTGTACGGTGCCATTTGAATGATTGCCCGATAGCTATTATTATAAGAGAACTCAACCAAAGGCAAGTGCTTCTCCCAAGAACCTTGAAACTCAATAACGCAGCACCTCAACATATCCTCAAGCACTTGGATAACACGCTCTAACTGTCCATTCGTCTACGGATGATAAGAAGTACTGAAATTCAGCTGCGTACCCAAAGCTTGATGCAAACATACCCAAAACCTCGACGTGAACCTCAGATCTCTATATGATACTATAGATTTCGGCACACTGTGCAACCGCACAATCTCAGCAATGTATAGCTCAGCTAACTTATCCAAGGTATACATAGTATGCACATGCAAGAAATATGCACACTTCGTAAGGCGATCCACAATCACCCAAACCGAATTCTTTTTCGACGGCGACAACGGCAAACCAGACACGAAGTCCATGGTAATCCTTTCCCACTTCCATTCTGGGATTCTCAACGACTGCAACAACCCAGAAAGAACCTGATGTTCAGCCTTTACACGTTGACAAACCATACATTTGCTAACGAACTCGACAACATCCTTCTTCAACGCCACCCAGTAGTACTCCTCCTTCAAATCACGATACATTTTCGTACTACCAGGGTGCATAGCAACAAGACTACTATGGGCATCAGTCAGAATAGTGCACCTTATCTCTGCATCATTCGGCACCACTATCAGACTCCCAAAGCAAATAGCACCATCATCGTTGAAACTGAAGTCCGTAGGCCTTCCTTCCGCAATATCCTGAACATGTGGTACAAGAGAATCATCAAGCAACTACTTATCCTTGATTAACTGAACCAAAGATTGTTTCACTTGCAACTCAGCAACAAGGACACCATCTCGTGATATGCTCAAAAAAGCAAACATCTCCCTTAACTCCACCGCCACTTTCCTACTCAAAGCATCAACCACAACATTGGCCATTCCCAGATGATACTCAATCGTTAGATCATGATCCTTAAGCAACTCCACCCAACTTTGTTGCCTAAGATTTAATTCCTTCTGAGACATAAGATACTTCAAACTCTTGTGATCCGTGTACACAGTACACTTCTCACTATAACCCCCTTAGCCCGGCCTAGGCGATTGACCCGAACTATGAAGATTACACGGGGAAAACCAAAGTCAACCCGCAAGTCAACCTTGATTCACGACCCTTTTTTTTCTTTTTAGTCTTGTCTAGATACATGTTAACCCTAAGTGGGAACTCACGAAACACGATTGAGAAAGGTACAACGATCGGATAACATATAGGGACTCAATTGCACTTCATACAAAATTTAGGGACCAAAATGTAATTTCTATAAATTAGAAGGTCCTCATTGAATTTAAGGTTACCAATATGAAATTAGTCATGTTACATGCTTCTCTTCCAAATTTCAACTTAATTGGACATCTCAAGCTCAAGCAATTGCAATATCAACATTTAAGACTAAAATGTAAAACATGCTAACATCAGAACAATTCAAATCTGTGTCCAACGGTCACCCGTTTCGAAACACCCATCTGCCGTTTCGAAACGCTGGATCGAAATAGCGTTGACCGTTTCGATACACGGGTGTGTTCCGAGACCAGTTCCGAAACATGGCTTTCCAGTAGCCAAATCGTTTCGAAACACGAAGGCCATTACAGGCCCCCGTTTCGAAACACTAGAGGGTGTTTCGATACGGTTTGCCCAGAAACTGCAGCAAAGACTTGTTTTTCACCCAAAAGCCTAATCTAACACATCCCAAGGACTCTCTAATCACACCAACAAGTCAACATACATATAAGGTACATATTTGGAACACTCAAACACAATCATAGCATCAAACATGAAATCTTATTAGTCTAGAGTCATGCTCCCTAATATCAAATCACAAATAGGAAATCCATCTTCAAACAAGCAATTAAGGCCATTTACAATTCAATTCAGCCAAAGCAAACATGCCACAACCTTAAGGAGTTTAACACATCTCCCAAATACAAATCTTGGTTTCCCATTGCCAATCTATCAAAACTAAAGTGTATGAAAACTTCACAATACATGAGCTTGGACTTTCTTGGATGAACTTAGCTTTCTTGATGCTCAAAAACACCTCAATTATCTGCATTATTGGTAAAATAGAGCATAAGCACAAATGCTTAGTGAGGCATGCTCAAAAGTAAACCAACACAATAATGCATATTTGAAAACACTTTCGTCAAAAGCTTTTAAACCACATGCTCATTTCCATCTCATGCTTAGAAATCTTCCAAAACAACTTCTCATTGAAACCACATGTACCTCATTTCTATCTCATGCATTTACCGATGCAAAACTCATGGCAAGGCCATACACATGCTTGTATCATCAAAGCATTTCTAAAACCAATCTCATATGCATGTCTTATAGCACAAAGCATTTCATCAAAGTACATGTGTAACAAAAACCATTTCACCATTTATATTGGCACTTAACATCTCATTAATACTCGGATATGCGGACACATTTCTACACTAGACTCTTCTGGTGGAATCTCGCATCACCGTACTCACTTGTCTAGCAACATGGCTTCCGGTGGAATCTATCATCACCGTACTCACATGGCGGAATCTCTCATCACCACAAAGCTTGGGTATTTCACCAAGTCCTACCCGATGGAATGCATAATCGGAATATCTCCCTTTGGCTTGACGAAAGAGCACGTACGAATTTTTAGTTTATAGTGCACTCTCATCCTATTGATCGATCAATTATATCCGGTAAATCTCTCAACATCTATGCCAATATAATGTGTTAAAACATCATCACACCTACTATTTTTCATGCAATATTACTCAAGGGTTTTCTCAACACATTTCAAAACATAAATCATACTTTGCTTCAAACCAAAAGCTCAAATCTATTGAATGCAACACGCCATCTCATGACACCTCTATAAGCATAATCTCATGCTATGAACCATGCATAAGAACAGTAGGAATTTATCAATCTCAAACTATGAGCATGTAAAAGCATTTTTAGGGGCAAACACCACTTTAAAGAGAGCAATTCAAACCATACTTACTTCCGGATTTATGAAGGTGTTTCAAACCTCTCCTAAATCCCCAAACCTTGTAGTTATGTTCTCATGGACTTCTAACCCAATCGCACTCACCAATTTACGTTTCGCTTGCTTGCCGAAATGCCAATTAAGCTTCCGGATCAACTCCAAAAGTGTCCGAAGATGTCTCCCATGTTTTAGACACATAAAAGCAAAGGATTAATGTATCATCATGCATTGAAATCTTCAGCCAACACTCAAAAACTCGATGCTCTACCTACACCCAACATTTCGGCTACCAAACACAACCAAAATCACCTCCAAACTCTTCCAAAACATAACCCAGCAAAGATCCACCACTTCTAAACATTTCTAAACATCAATTATCATCAAAAACAACCCTAAACTCGTCCTTATACCTCCAGCTATAACAGAACACCAAAAACACCCCAAAAATCACCATTTTCACAAGCAAAAACTTAGGAAAAACAACTTATTCGGGATTGGATTGATAAAACCTCATTTCTAACATCATTTAACATCCAAAATACATTAGAAAACCATCTCAAAACAGAGCCCAATCAATTACCACGAAAATCTTCAACATCTCTTCCAAAATCTTGAGTTTTAAGCCAAAATCTTGTTTCCAACATTAAAACCATTCATAAACCTTTAATAAATGATTGACAACTTGGGAATTTCAGTAAAGAACTAAGTATTAAGAGGAGAAGAAAAATCTTACCTCTAAAAGATGATTTCTCCTTGATTTGGGCAAGTTTCCATGAAAATTCAATGTAGAAAACAAGTAGATTTGATGAAAGATTGATTAGGTGATGGAAATCTCATTAAATGAAGTGGAAATCAAAGTGAATTTTGCTGTAGAAAAAGTGTTTGGTTGATAGGATTTTGAGAGAAAATGAAATGAGAGAAAATTAGAGAAAAGTGGTTATGAAAGTCAAAGGTAGTTTATCACCTTTATTTTATTTAATTAAATAATTAATTAAATCACCCAAATTAAGGAAAATCTGATAAAAACATTTTTGGTAAATTAGCTCCTTAAAGATTCAAAGTTTCAATCCTTTACAAAACAATCACTACTAAACTTTGCAAAAATTGCGATTTGGTCACTACACCGAAATATAGTATTTCCAAACCCTATTTTGAAAAATTGATTTCACCATTCTCTTATATATATTAAATGAGGATTTTTAGATATTTTTCTATAATTTTAAAGCATCCCGAACTAGGCTTTCCCTAAAACTCCCTTTTATATTCGAACCGTTTCTCAGACTGGTCCGGTTCAGACCCTAAACTTCTAAGCCCAAAATTGGGGTGTTATAAGTCTCCTCCTCTTAAGAAATTTCGTCCTCGAAATTTACCTGGAGGAAAAAGGTAAGGAAACTGCTTCTTCATGTCATCCTTTCTTTCCCATGTGGCTTCCTCAACCCCATGATGCCTCCACAACACCTTAACTAACTCAATGGTCTTACCTCGAAGAACTTTACTGTCCAAATCCAGAATCTCAACCGGCTCCTCATCATAGGTCAAATCTGGATTCAACTCAACTTCCACTACATGCATAACATGCGAAGGATCCGATCTATACCTCCGAAGCATGGAGACATGAAACACATCATGTAACCTCTCCAACTCTTGTGGTAGTCTCAGCTTATAAGCAACAGGACCCACACGTTCAAGCACCTCGTATGGTCCAATATACCTAGGGCTCAACTTACCCTTCTGGCCAAATCTCATCACCTTCTTCCAAGGTGAAACCTTTAAGAACACACGGTCGCCCACCGCAAACTCGATCTCCTTACGCCTCAAATCCGCGTAGGACTTCTGCCTATCAGAAGCATCCTTCAACCGCTCACAAATGAGCTTCACCTTCTCGGTGGTCCCTTTCAACAAAGCCGGCATCGAGACCAACTTCTGACCTGCTTTCGCCCAGCAAAGAGGAGTTCTGCACTTCCTCCCATACAAGGCTTCATAAGGTGCCATTTGAATACTTGCTTGATAGCTATTATTATAAGCAAACTCCACCAAAGGCAAATGCTTCTCCCAAGAGCCTTGAAACTCAATCACGCAGCACCTCAAAGTATCCTCAAGCACTTGGATAACACGCTCAGACTGTTCATCCGATTGTGGATGATAAGAAGTACTGAAATTCAGCCGGGTACCCAACACTTGATGCAAACACTCCCAAAATCGCGATGTAAACCTCGGATCCCTATCCGACACTATAGATTTTGGTACCCCATGCAGACGTACAATCTCAACAATGTACAACTCTGCAAGCTTATCTAAGTTATACGTGGTATGCACATGTAAGAAATGCGCACACTTCGTAAGGCGATCCCCAATCACCCACACTGAATTCTTCTTCGATGGAGACAAAGGAAAACCAAACACAAAGTCTATGGTGATTCTTTCCCACTTCCACTCAGGAATCCTCAACGGCTGCAACAACCCTGAAGGAAACTGATGCTCAGCCTTAACCCGCTGACAAACCATGCACTTACCCACATAATCCGCAACATCTTTCTTCAAACCCACCCAATAGTACTCATCCTTCAAATCACGATACATCTTTGTACTACCAGGGTACATAGCAAAAGGACTACTTTGAGCTTCGGTCAGAATAGTACACCTCAACTCCACATCACTCGGCACTACTATCTGTCTTCCGAAACATAGAACTCCATCATCATTAAAACAAAAATCCGATGGTCTATCCTCAGCAATATCCTGAACATGTGGCACCAAAGAATCATCCAACAACTGCTTATCCTTTATCAACTGAACCAATGATGGTTTCACCTGCAGCTCAGCAACAAGACCTCCATCTCGCGAAATGCTCAAGCTAGCAAACATAGCCCTTAACTCTACTGCCACCTTCCAGCTCAAGGCATCCGCCACAAGATTAGCTTTTCCCAGATGGTACTCGATTGTTAGATCATAATCTTTAAGCAACTCCACCCAACGTCGTTGCCTAAGATTCAACTCATTTTGAGACATCAAATACTTCAAACTCTTGTGATCCGTGTACACAGTACACTTCTCACCATAAAGATAATGTCTCCAAATCTTCAAAGCAAAAACCACCGCAGCTAACTTAATATCATGCGTAGGGTAATTGCGCTCATGCACCTTCAACTGTCGCGACGCATAAGCCACCACCTTACCCTCTTGCTTTAGCACACACCCCAAAGCAACGTAGGATGTGTCGCTATACACCACAAAATATTTTCCTGATTCAGGTTGAACCAAGATAGGAGCTTGCGTCAAAGCTGCCTTAAGCTTCTCAAAAGCTTGCTGTCTCGCTTCCGTCCACTCATACTTAACATCTTTTTGCAACAACTTCGTCAAAGGGGCAACAATCTTTGAAAATCCATCCACAAACCTCTAGTAATATCCTGCCAACCCAAGGAAACTACGGACTTCATGAACAGACTTAGGAGGCTTCCCATTCATCACCACCTCAACCTTATGAGGATCAACACGAATCCCCTCAGCCGAAGCCACATGACCAAGGAACACAACTTCGTTTAGCCAAAACTCACACTTACTCAGCTTAGCATAAAGTTGATTTTCCAGAAGCGCCTGTAAGACAACTCTCAAATGACATTCATGCTTCTCCTCAGTACGAGAGTACACAAGGATATCGTCGATGAACACCACAACGAACTTGTCCAAGTATTCATGGAACACTCTATTCATCATGTCCATGAAAGCAGCAGGAGCATTCGTCAAGCCAAACGGCATTACAAGGAATTCATAATGCCCATACCTCGTTCTAAAGGCTGTTTTTGGCACATCCACATCTTTCACCTTAAGCTGATAATACCCTGACCTCAAGTCAATCTTGGAAAACACAGCCGCTCCCCGAAACTGATCAAAAAGATCATCAATCCTTGGCAAGGGATACCTATTCTTGATAGTCAACTTGTTCAGTTGATGATAATCGATGCACATTCTCATAGTGCCATCCTTCTTTTTCACAAACAAGACCGGTGCACCCCAAGGCGACACAGTAGGCCGAATGAAGCCACGGTCATGCAACTACTGAAGTTGCATCTTCAACTCCTTTCGCTCCTTAGGTGCCAAGCGATAGGGAGCAATGGACACACGTGTTGTGTTTTCATACAGCTCAATTCCAAACACCACCTCTCGACTAGGCGGCAATCCAGGTAACTCCTCCAGAAACACTCCAGGGAACTCCCGTACGGTTCTGATATCTTGAACGTGCAACTCCTTTGAACTAGGATTCATCACAAAGGCTAGGTAAGCCTCGCAACCTTGCCTCAGCATTCGACTTGCTTCTAATGTAGACACCACATTGGCAAGAAACTTCACATTCTCACCTACCACCACCACTTCATAATCATCCGCAAGTTTCAATGAAACTCGCTTGCTCTCAAAATCCACCACATCTCTATGCTCAACAAGCCAATCCATTCCAAGGATCACATCAAAGCCATAGAATGGTAAATCCATGAGATCAACAAGAAAAACATGATTTTGCACTCTCAAGGGACATCTCCTATACAACTTTCGCGTTACAACCGTCTCACCAAAGGAACTTATCACACGCATACCAACATCCAAAGACTCAACAGGCAAACCCAGTATTTGAGCATTTTCACGCAATATGTATGAGTGTGTAAATCCAGAATCAATCAAATAAAGTAATAATAAGGATTGCAAAGCGAATGTACCTGCGATCACATCTGTATCATTCCTTCCCTCACGATGGGCATACACTCGAGCCTGACCGCCACCCTTAGGTTGAACGGCCACAACCATTGCTACACTCCTGCCACCATCATCTCTACGCTGAAAATTACCACGGCCGCACCCACGACCTCTCTGTGGCTCAGCTGCTCTCACCGGAGCATGTCCCTCTCTCAAAGGCTGAGGACAATCCTTCTTCAAATGTCCACGGTTCCCACAATTCCAGCATGTCCCAAGGTTACCCCAACACTCGCCACCATGTCGTCTACCACAACAGTTAGATTCAGGAGTCCTCAGAACAGCATTAGGTCCTTGCTGACCTCTCCCAGGGTTACCACCCCCACGCCTAGCATCAAAATGTGGCCTCCGATCCTTATGCCTCTTGTTGCGATCTCTCCCATAATCGCGTTCAGTCGCTCGCTTCCCAGAGCTAGATCCACCCGCTCGACTAGTCAGACCAAGGTTCGACTCAATGTGCTTGGATCTAGTGACCAAGACATCAAAATCTGTAAAATCAGCCGCAAGCATAAAAGTCTTCACATCCGTTACCAACCCATAACGGAATCGTTCACACCTTTCCCGCTCATTAGGGATTAGCTCAGGTGCATACTGACTGAGGCGGACAAACTGAATTTCATACTCGGCTACCGTCATGCTACCTTGCATAAGGGACATAAACTCTCTTTTCTTCTCATCTAGGTAACGCACACCCAGATACTTCCGCTTGAACGCATTCATAAACAACGTCCAGGTCACCTCGTCATCCTCCATCCCAGAAATAGTGGTCGTCCACCACGTATAAGCATCACCATGAAGCAGTGACACAACACAACCCAGCTTCTGCACATTATTGCAGTTCATCTGTCCCAAAATCCGCTTGGTGCTCTCCAACCAAGACTCAGATCCTTCCGGAGATAAACCTCTGAACTCAGTCCCTCCCATACTGCGAAGGTGTTCGAAAGCCAACCTCGTATTGGCATCATCCTGATGCGCGGCTCCATGAGCTCCAGCTACTGCTGCCTGGAAAGCTCCAGCAATAGCCTGAATCAACATAGTCATGTAAGGAGCACCTTGCCCCTAAGCACCCTCGGGTCCAACAACCCCAGCACCAGCACCATCATTACCAGCTCCAGCACCACCACCACCGGGTGGTCCACCACCAGGGGGAGGAGGTAAATCTTCAGCATTCTCAGAATTCTCCTCATTCTCATTCTGAGCCATAGCTCTTGTATTTATTTTCATCTCTCTACGTGGCCCCATTATATAGAAAACAATGCACTGAACAAAAATGCAATAAAAACAATTAGGCACAATAAGGTAAGTAATCCAAGTACTCAAGCTCATTTTCAAAAACAATTCCTCTCATTAGTTTTGACTTGGCAATGGGATCCCTTATCACACACCAACATAGCATAACATCACAAACACATCACACTTGAATCATACATCACTATTCACAAAAAATTCTTTCACCCAAAGGACACATCATGCAATTACACATACAACATCCACATATCAAACCCCAATTATTCGAGAACCAAGCTCTGATACCACCAAATGTAACCCCCTTAGCCCAGCCTAGGCGATTGACCCGAACTATGAAGATTACACGGGGAAAACCAAAGTCAACCCGAAAGTCAACCTTGATTCACGACCCTTTTTTTTCTTTTTAGTCTTGTCTAGATACATGTTAACCCTAAGTGGGAACTAACGAAACACGGTCGAGAAAGGCACATAGATCGGATAACATATAGGGACTCAATTGCACTTCATACAAAATTTAGGGACCAAAATGTAATTTCTGTAAATTAGAAGGTCTTCATTGAATTTAAGGTTACCAATATGAAATTAGTCATGTTACATGCTTCTCTGTCAAATTTCAACTTAATTGGACATCTCAAGCTCAAGCAATTGCAATCTTAACATTTAGGACTAAAATGTAAAACATGCTAACATTAGAACAATTCAAATCTGTGTCCAACGCTCACCCGTTTCGAAACACCCATCTGCCGTATCGAAACGCTAGATCGAAACGGCGTTGATCGTTTCGATACGCGGGTGTGTTCCGAGACCAGTTCCGAAACATGGCTTTCCAGTAGCCAAATCGTTTCGAAACAACCTCCATCGTTTCGAAACACGAAGGCCATTACAGGCCCCCGTTTCGAAACACTAGAGGGTGTTTCGATACGGTTTGCCCAGAAACTGCAGCAAAGACTGGTTTTTCACCCAAAAGCCTAATCTAACACATCCCAAGGACTCTCTAATCACACCAACAAGTCAACATACATATAAGGTACATATTTGGAACACTCAAACACAATCATAGCATCAAACATGAAATATTATTAGTCTAGAGGCATGCTCCCTAATATCAAATCACAAATAGGTAATCCATCTTCAAACATGCAATTAAGGTCATTTACAATTCAATTTAGCCGAAGCAAACATGCCACAACCTTAGGGAGTTTAACACATCTCCCAAATACAAATCTTGGTTTCCCATTGCCAATCTATCAAAACTAAAGTGTATGAAAACTTCACCATACATGAGCTTGGACTTTCTTGGATGAACTTAGCTTTCTTGATGCCCGAAAACACCTCAATTATCTACATTATTGGTAAAAGAGAGCGTAAGCACAAATGCTTAGTGAGGCATGCTCAAAAGTAAACCAACACAATAATGCACATTTGAAAACACTTACGTCAAAAGCTTTTAAACCACATGCTCATTTCCATCTTATGCTTAGAAATCTTTCAAAACAACTTCTCATTGAAACCACATGTACCTCATTTCTATCTCATGCATTTACCAATGCAAAACTCATGGCAATGCCATACATCAAAGCATTTCTAAAACCAATCTCATATGCATGTCTCATAGCACAAAACATTTCATCAAGGTACATGTGTAACAAAAACCATTTCACCATTTATATTGGCACTTAACATCTTATTAATACTCGGATATGCGGACACATTTCTACACTATACTCTTCTGGTGGAATCTCGCATCACCGTACTCACTTGTCTAGCAACATGGCTTCCGGTGGAATCTCTCATCACCGTACTCACATGGCAGAATCTCTCATCGCCACAAAGCTTGGGTATTTCACAAAGTCCTACCTGATGGAATACCCATCATCGGAATATCTCCCTTTGGCTTGACCAAAGAGCACGTACGAATTTTTAGTTTATAGTGCACTCTCATCCTATTGATCGATCAATTATATCCGGTAAATCTCTCAACATCTATGCCAATATAATGTGTTAAAACATCATCACACCTACTATTTTTCATGCAATATTACTCAAGGGTTTTCTCAACACATTTCAAAACATAAATCATACTTTGCTTCAAACCAAAAGCTCAAATCTATTCAATGCAACACGCCATCTCATGACACCTCTACAAGCATAATCTCATGCTATGAACCATGCATAAAAATAGTAGGAATTTATCAATCTCAAACTATGAGCATGTAAAAGCATTTTTAGGGGCAAACACCACTTTAAAGAGAGCAATTCAAACCATACTTACTTCCGGATTTAGGAAGGTGTTTCAAACCTCTCATAAATCCCCAAACCTTGTATTTATGTCCTCATGGACTTCTAACCCAATAGCACTCACCAATTTACATTTCGCTTGCTTGCCGAAACGCCAATTAAGCTTCCGGATCAACTCCAAAAGTGTCCGAAGATGTCTCCCCTGTTTTAGACACATAAAAGCAGCGAATTAATGCATCATCATGCATTGAAATCATCAGCCAACACTCCAAAACTCGATGCTCTACCTAAACCCAACATTTCGGCTACCAAACACAACCGAAATCACCTCCAAACTCTTCCAAAACATCACCCAGCCAAGATCCACCACTTCTAAACATTTCTAAACATCAATTATCATCAAAAACAACCCTAAACTCGTCCTTATACCTCCAGCTATAACAGAACACCAAAAACACCCCAAAAACAACCATTTTCACAAGCAAAAACTTAGGAAAAACAACATATTCGGGATTGGATTGATAAAACCTCATTTCTAACATCATTTAACATCCAAAATACATTAGAAAACCATCTCAAAACAGAGCCCAGTCAATTACCACGAAAATCTTCAACATCTCTTCCAAAATCTTGAGTTTTAAGCCAAAATCTTGTTTCCAACATTAAAACCATTCATAAACCTTTAATAAAGGATTGACACCTTGGGAATTTCAGTAAAGAACTGAGTATTTAGAGGAGAAGAACAATCTTACCTCTAAAAGATGATTTCTCCTTGATTTGGGCAAGTTTCCATGAAAATTCAATGTAGAAAACAAGTAGATTTGATGAAAGATTGATTAGGTGATGGAAATCTCATCAAATGAAGTGGAAATCAAAGTGAATTTTGCTGGAGAAAAAGTGTTTTGTTGATAGGATTTTGAGAGAAAATGATGGAGAAAAGTGGTTATGAAAGTCAAAGGTAGTTTATGACCTTTATTTTATTTAATGAAATCATTAATTAAATCACCCAAATTAAGGAAAAATCTGATGAAAACATTTTTGGTAAATTAGCTCCTTAAAGATTCAAAGTTTCAATCCTTTACAAAACAATCACTACTAAACTTTGCAAAAATTGCTATTTGGTCACTACACCGAATTGTAGTATTTCCAAACCCTATTTTGTAAAATTAATTTCACCATTCTCTTACATATATTAAATGAGGATTTTTAGATATTTTTTCTATATTTTTAAAGCATCTCAAACTAGGCTTTCCCTAAAACTCCCTTTTATATTCGAACAGTTTCTCAAACCGGTCTAGTTCAGACCCTAAACTTCTAAGCCCAAAATTGGGATCCGGTCCGGTCCGTGTACACAATACACTTCTCACCATAAAGATAATGTCTCCAAATCTTTATGGTGAACACCACCGCTGCTAACTCAATATCATGCGTAGGATAGTTACGCTCAAGCACCTTCAACTGTCGCAATGCATAAGCTGCTACCTTACCTTCTTGCATCAGCACACACCCCAAACCAACATAAGATGCGTCACTATACACCCCAAACTCTTTTCCAGATTCAGGTTGAACCAAGATAGGAGCTTGCGTCAAAGCTTCCTTCAGCTTCACGAAAGCTTACTGTCTTGCTTCCATCCACTCAAACTTAACATCCTTCTACAATAACTTCGTCAAAGGAGCTGCAATCTTGTTGTAACCCCTTAGCCCATCCTAGACGCTTGACCCGAACTACGAAGATTACACGGGGAAAACCAAAGTCAACCTTGATTAACGAACTTTTTTTTCATTTTAATCTTGTCTAAATACATTTTAAACCTAAGTGAGTACTCACGAATCACGAGTGAGAAAGGAACAGCGATCGGATATCATTTAAGGACTCAATTGCACTTTATACAAGTTTAGGGACCAAATTGTAATTTTTGGTAAATTAGAGGGACTTCATAGATTTTAGGATTACCAATATGTAATTAATCATGTTATATGCTTCTCTGCCAAATTTCAGCTTAAAAGGACATCTCAAGCTCAAGCAATTGCAAACACAACATTTAGGACTAAAATGTAAAGCATGCAAACTCAAAACAATTCAAATCTGTGTCCAACGATAACCCGTTTCAGAACACCGACCTACCGTACCGAAACGCTGTATCGAAACGGTGTTGACCGTTTCGGTACGCGGGTATGTTCCGAGACCAGTACCGAAACGTGACATTCCAGTAGCCAAAATGTTTCGAAACGGCCTCAGGCGTTTCGAAACACGAAGACCATTTCAGTCCCCCGTTTCGAAACACTAGAGGGTGTTTCGATACACCCTGCCCAAAAACAGCAACAAATGCTGGTTTTTCAACCTTTAGCAGACTCAAACATGCCTCAAAGACTCTCAAATCATACCAGCAAACCATCATACATATAAGGAACATATTTAAGACATTCTAACATGGACTTAGCATCAAACACAAGTTCACATAGTCTAGAGGCATGCTTCCTAACCACAAAACCAATATAAGTAATCCAACTTCAATCAAAACATTCAAGGCCAATTACAACTCAAACATGCCAACACAAACATACCACAACCTTAGGGAGTTCAACATATCTCCCAAATACAATCCTTGGTTTCCCATTGCCATTATATCAAAACTAAAGTATGTGAAAACTTCACCGTACATGAGCTTGAAGTTCTTTGGATGACCTTAACCTCTTTGATACTCGGAAACACCTCAATTATCTGCTTTATTGGTAAAAGAGAGAGCGTAATGTCACGCCCCGCCAAAGTGCACCATGACCGACCGAGGAGTGCCCCCTAGGTGCACTCGGGCCAACCAAGGCAAAATGAAGTGCCATGGACGTTTTAAGGCCAAGAATAAACCAAAGAAGGATCAAGAACGGCCTAGAGAGGCCCACAACCCTCTTAAGACGTCCCTACATGAATCTAGAAGGTTCCAGGAGGTTCTACACAAGTCTAGAACGATCCGGGAGGCTCTCCAAAGGTCTAGAGACGCCTAGAACGCCCTGGAAGATTCTAGAACACTCTAGAAGGTTCTAGAACATTCTAGAAGAGCCCAGAACATGCTGGAAGCATCTAAAACATTCTAGAAGGATCTAGAATGTTATAGAAGATCCTGGAAGACTATGGAAGAATCGGGACTACTCTAGAGATGTCTGGAACATTCTAGAAACCTATAGAAATGTGTAGATCTATAGGAGTTGTCTAGAATACTTTAGGTCCTTAGAGATATATGTAGAATCCTATAGAAATCTCTAGAATAGTTTAGATCCCTTAGATATTTTAGGAGGCAAAATTGTAGCCGTTGGATCAAAATGATCCTAGCCGTCCGTTGAGGAGGTGGGAGCCTATAAATAGGGCCACCTCCCTCATTTGTAAATAACCTAAGAAGTCTCTCACACTTGTAAAGCTATCTTGTAAAAAGCTTCCGTTGCTTAATACAAGGTTCTTTCCTTGTAAACTCGTTTGCTCCTCGTGTTTTCCATAGCGTTGCGACATTAAGGCTGACTAGCATCGTGCCGAGAGTGCTAGTGCCGCATGAATTTGAGATTGAAGAAATAAGTCCGTGACAGTTGGTATCAGAGCAAGTTTCGATCGCTCGGGAGAATGGCCACGACCGCCAAGAACCAAGTGGCAAGCTCATCTGACACCGAGGTCATGATAGAGCAACGAGGGCGTGAGGAGATGGTCGACCCTGCGACGACAAGGCCAAGGGCCAAGTCAAAGGACGCGATCTCTAGCTTGGAGACCCGTCTTACCCACATCGAGGAGAATGTGGTAGGCGTGAGCACCCAAGTGGACGACCTTACCAACCGAGTGGAAGGCCTAGAGGCGGAGGATGCCGAGATCCACACAGCCGTGAGGGCTATGAGACTCAAGCTAGAGGAGACCCTGCGCGCGGAGATGGGACAAATCCGCGATCTTCTCATGGTAGAGCTCTCAAAGGTACGTGATTCTTGCCAACATGAACTAGACATCATGCGTGCTAAGCTTGAAGAACTACAAGGCGACGTTGCCTTGTGCAAACGTGCTATGGCAGCCGGGCCAAGCACCTCCGTGGAGGCTAGAAGGGTCGAGGTGCCCAAGCCTCAAACCTTTTCAGGGACACGCAACGCCAAAGAAGTAGACAACTTCTTGTATGGCTTGGAGCAATACTTAGAAGCCGTTGGCATCAGGGAGGATGCCTCCAAGATCCAGACCGCAACCTTATACCTCACCGACACCGCCATGCTTTGGTGGAGAAGAAGGTGTCTTGATATTGAGAGAGGTACGTGCACCATCTCTACCTTTTCCGATTTCAAAAGGGAGCTCAAAAGGCAATTCTATCCGGAGAATGCCGAGGATGAGGCAAGAGCTCGCCTACGAAGGTTGAAGCAGTCGGGGAGCATCCAAGACTACGTGAGGGAGTTCACTAGTTTGGTGCTCGAGATCCCTAATTTGTCCGAGAAAGACTCGCTCTTCTACTTCTTAGATGGTCTCCAAAGTTGGGCCAAAACCGAGCTAAGGCGAAGGGGAGTCCAAACCCTTGCCGACGCAATTGCCGTGGCCGAGAGCCTCGTCGACTACTCGATCCCCAAGGAGACCACCCCTAAGCCGAGGGATGAGAAGGGCGGTCATGTTAAAGGAGGGGAAGACAAGGGCCAACATAAGGAGGGCTATCGAGAAGGCCACTCACCAAGGCACCGAGACTAGTCCCCTTGGAAGAGCAAGGACAAGGGTAAGTCCAAGGAGTTCCAAGGTGCGAGGAAGTCACCACCAAGCAATTGCTTCATTTGTGATGGTGACCATTGGACACGTGAATGCCCACAACGCCAAGCCCTTAATTCACTCCTAGCCAAGCACCGAAAAGGTAGTGACACCGATAGTGGCGACGAGGGTGCACAAATGGGCTCCATGCAACTCATCTAAGCACTTCAATCAGTGGGGGACACCAAGAGGAACGAGGGAAGTTCCATCCCCAAGGGTCGAGACACCAAGGGACTTAAGCCAAGGTCAAGGCTCGACGTGGAGCACAAAGGTGACCCATCATCTCCGAAGGCCAAGGGTAAGGCCGAGTCACCGACCAAGCTTGCACGGGATAAGCAAGGTGGCATCACTAAGGTCAAGTCCACGAGAAGGAACCGTGGCAATGAAAAGGCTATGTCCACACCAAAGGCTAGCACGAGGGTGAAGTGCTACCTATGTGAAGGACCTCATGTGATGAGGTCGTGTCCGATACGAAAGCGTCTTGTTGCCTTCATCAAAGGGGTTGATGGTAAGGCACAACCAGATACGATTGCCCAGGATCAAGCTGCCAAGCCGGGGGTGAAGACGAGGAAAGCTAGGAGCCGAATGAGGCACACCAGCAACACCCCAGCAGCTCGACCGAGACGCGACGAGGGCGTCGCGAGATTGGGTGGGGGAGGATGTCACGCCCCGCCAAAGTGCACCATGACCGACCGAGGAGTGCCCCCTAGGTGCACTCGGGCCAACCAAGGCAAAATGAAGTGCCATGGACGTTTTAAGGCCAAGAATAAACCAAAGAAGGATCAAGAACGGCCTAGAGAGGCCCACAACCCTCTTAAGACGTCCCTACATGAATCTAGAAGGTTCCAGGAGGTTCTACACAAGTCTAGAACGATCCGGGAGGCTCTCCAAAGGTCTAGAGACGCCTAGAACGCCCTGGAAGATTCTAGAACACTCTAGAAGGTTCTCAAAGGTTCTAGAACATTCTAGAAGAGCCCGGAACATGCTGGAAGCATCTAAAACATTCTAGAAGGATCTAGAATATTATAGAAGATCCTGGAAGACTATGGAAGAATCGGGACTACTCTAGAGATGTCTGGAACATTCTAGAAACCTATAGAAATGTGTAGATCTATAGGAGTTGTCTAGAATACTTTATGTCCTTAGAGATATATGTAGAATCATATAGAAATCTCTAGAATAGTTTAGATCCCTTAGATATTTTAGGAGGCAAAATTGTAGCCGTTGGATCAAAATGATCCTAGCCGTCCGTTGAGGAGGTGGGAGCCTATAAATAGGGCCACCTCCCTCATTTGTAAATAACCTAAGAAGTCTCTCACACTTGTAAAGCTATCTTGTAAAAAGCTTCCGTTGCTTAATACAAGGTTCTTTCCTTGTAAACTCGTTTGCTCCTCGTGTTTTCCATAGCGTTGCGACATTAAGGCTGACTAGCATCGTGCCGAGAGTGCTAGTGCCGCACGAATTTGAGCTTGAAGAAATAAGTCCGTGAAAGTAAGCACAAATGCTTAGTGAGGCATGCTCTAAAGAAAACCAACACAATAATGCATATCTTGAAAACACTTTCTCAAAAGCTTTTAAACCACATGCTCATTCTATCTCATGCTTGAAAACCTTTCAAAGCAATTTCTCATCGAAAACATATGTACCTTCATTTTATCTCATGCATTTAAACCAATGCAAAACTCATGGAAAAGCCATACACATGATTGTAGCACTAAAGTATTTATAATACAAATATCATATGCATTTCTCATAGCATAAAACATTTCTTCAAAGGTACATGTGAATCAAAAATCATTACATATTTTATATTGGCATTTCACATCTCATTATTACTCGGATATGTGGACATCTCACTAGAAACTTCTGGTGGCATCTCTCATCACCGTAGTCACTCGTCTAGCAACATAGTTTCCGGTGGAATCTCACATCACCGTACTCACATGGCGGAATCTCTCTTCGTCACAAAGCTTGGGTATTTCACCAAGTCCTACGTGATGGAATGCCCACCATCGGTTCTCTCCCTTTGGCTTAACCAAAGAGCACGTACGAATTTTTAGTTTATAGTGCACTCTCATCCCATTGATCGATCAATTATATCCGGTAAGTATCTCAACATCTATGCCAATATATTATGATAAAACATCATCTCACCTATTGTTTTTCATGCAACAAATCTCAACATTTTCATCTCAATTCAAAACCATAACATTTGCTATGCTTTAACATAAAAGCTCAAATCTCAACTATGCAACATGTTACTTCATGAAATCAATTCAAGAATCATCTCATGCTATAAAATATGCATAAAAAACAGTAGGAATTTATCAATCTCAAACCATGAGCATGTAAAAGCATTTTAGGGGCAATCACCACATTCAAGAGACCAATCTAGCCAATACTTACTTCCGGACTTAGGAAGGTGTTTCAAACTTTTCCTAAATCCCCAAACCTTGATTCTTTGTCCCTCAAGGACTTCTAAAACCATACACACTCACCGATTACGTTTCGCTTGCTCACCGAAAAGCTATCTAAGCTTCTAGATCAACTCCAAAGGAGTCCGAAGATGTCTCCCCTGTTTTAAACACATAAGAGCAGAGGATTAATGCATTGAAATCATCATCCACACACCTAAACTCGATGCTCTACTAAAAAACCACATTTCGGCCACCAAACACTACCGAAAACACCTCCAAACTCTTCCAAAACAAAACCCAGCCAAGATCCATCACTTCTAATCATTTCTAAACATCAATTAACATAAAAAACCAACACAACCACGTCCTTATACCTCCAGGTATGACAGAACACCAAAATCACCCCAAAGCAATCATTCTACTAAGAAAAACTTAGGAAAACAAACCTATTCGGAATTTGATTGATAAAACCTTGTAACATCAATTAACATCCAAAATACATTATAAAACCATTTCAAAACAGAGCCCAACCAATCACCACGAAAATCTTCAAGATCTCTTCCAAAATCTTGAGTTTTATGACAATTTCTTGTTTCTAACATTAAAACCATTTAAAAATCATTAATAAAGGATTGATAACTTATGAATTTCAATAAAGAACTAATCAAAGAGGAGAAGGACGAAGCTTACCTCTAATGGATAATTCCTCCTTGATTTGGGCATGTTTTCTTGAAAATTCAATGTAGAAATCAAGTGGATTTGAAGAGGAATTGATTAAGAATCAAAGAGTGATTGAAATCTCATCAAATGAAGTAAAAATCAAAGTGTATTTGCTGGAGAAAATGTGTTTCGTTGAAAGGAATTTGAGAGAAAATAAAATGAGGGAAAATTGTGAAAAGTAGCTATGAAAAGTCAAAGGTGGTTTCTAATTTAATCCACCTTCATTTTCTTTAATTAAAACATTAATTAAATCACCCAAATTAAGCAAAAATCTGATGAAAACATTTTGGTAAAATTAGCTCCTTAAAGATTCAAAGTTTCAATCCTTTACAAAACAGTCACTACTTAACTTTGCAAAAACTACGATTTGGTCACTACACCGAAATGTAGTATTTCCAAACCTTATTTTGTAAAATTGATTCCACCATTGTCTTTCTTGTATTAAATAAGGATTTTTAGATATTTTTCTATATTTTAAAAGCATCCCGAACTAGGTGTTCCCTAAAACTCCCTTTTAGATTTGAACCGTTTTTCAGACCGGTCCGGTTCAGACTCTAAACATCTAGGCCCAAATTTGGGGTGTTACAACTCTCCCCCTCTTAAGAAATATCGTCCTCGAAATTTACCTGGAGGAAAAAAGTAAGGAGACTACTTCTTCATGTATTCCTTTCTTTCCCACGTGGCTTCCTCAACACCACGATGCCTCCACAACACCTTAACCAGCTCAATGGTCTTACGCCGGAGAACCTTACTGTCCGAATCCAAATTCTCGACTGGCTCCTCATCATAAGTCAAATCTGGATTCAACTCAACTTCCTCCATATACATAACATGCGAAGGATTCGATCTATACCTCCGAAGCATGGATAAATGAAACACATTATGAATCTTCTCTAGCTCTTGCGGTAGCCTAAGCTTATAAGCAACATGACCCACACGTTCTATCACCTCGTATGGTCCAATATATATAGGGTTCAATTTGCCCTTCCGGCCAAACCTCATCACCTTATTCCAAGGCGAAACCTTTAAGAACACACGATCACCCACTACAAACTCTATCTCCTTACGCTTCAAATCCACGTAAGACTTTTGCCGATCAGAGGCTGCCTTCAACCGCTCACAAATGAGCTTCACCTTCTCAGTGGTTCCTTTCAACAAAGCCAGCATCGGGACAAACTTTTGTCCCGTTTCATCCCAACAAAGAGGAGTTCTGCACTTCCTCCCATACAAAGCTTCATAAGGTGCCATTTGAATACTTGTCTGGTAACTATTATTATAAGCAAACTCCACCAAAGGCAAGTGCTTCTCCCAAGAGCCTTGAAACTCAATCACAAAGCACCTCAACATATCGTCAAGAACTTGGATAACACGCTCAGACTGTCCATCCGTCTGCGGATGATAAGAAGTACTGAAATTCAGCCGCGTACCCAATGCCTAATGTAAACACTCCCAAAACCTTGCCGTGAACCTCAGATCTCTATCCGACACTATAGATTTTGGTACACCATGCTGACGTACAATCTCAGCAATGTACATCTCTGCAAGCTTATCCAAGGTATACGTAGTATGCACAGGTAAGAAATGCGCACACTTCGTAAGGCGAACCACAATCACCCACACAGAATTCTTCTTTGATGGCGACAAAGGCAAACCAGACACAAAGTCCATGGTTATCCTCTCCAATTTCCATTCAGGGATCCTCAACGGTTGCAACAACCCTAAAGGAAACTGATGCTCAGCCTTAACCCGCTGACAAACCATGCACTTACTCACATATTCTGCAAGATCTTTCTTCAAACCAACCCAATAGTACTCATCCTTCAGATCACGGTACATATTTGTACTACTAGGGTGCATAGCAAAAGGACTACTATGAGCTTCGGTCAGAATAGTACGCCTCAATTCCACATCCTTCGGCACTACTATCCGATTTCCAAAACATAGAACTCCATCATCATTAAAACAAAAATCCGATGGTCTATCCGCAACAATATCCTGAACATGTGGTACCAAAGAATCATCCAGCAACTGCTTATCCTTTATCAACTGAACCAGAGATGGTTTCACTTGTAATTCAGCAACAAGACCTCCATCTCGCGATATGCTCAAGCTAGCAAACATCGCCCTTAACTCCACCGCCACTTTTCTGCTCAAGGCGTCAGCCACAACAATGGCCTTTCCCAGGTGATACTCGATCGTTAGATCGTAATCCTTAAGAAACTCCACCTATCGCTGTTGCCTACGATTCAACTCTTTATGAGACATCAAATACTTAAAACTCTTGTGATCCGTGTACACAATATACTTCTCACCATAAATATAATGTCTCCAGATCTTCAAAGCAAAAACCACTGCATCTAACTCAATATCATGCGTAGGATAATTGCGCTCATGCACCTTCAACTGATGCGATGCATAAGCCACCACCTTACCCTCTTGCATTAGCACACACCCCAAACCAGCGTAGGATGCGTCACTGTACACCACAAACTCTTTTCCTGATTCTGGTTGAACCAAGATAGGAGCTTGCGTCAAAACTGCCTTAAGCTTCTCGAAAGCTTGTTGTCTCGCTTCCGTCCACTCATACTTAACATCTTTTTGCAACAACTTCTTTAAAGGAGCAGAAATCTTAGAAAATCCACCCACAAACCTTCTGTAGTATCCTGCCAAACCAAGGAAACTACAGACTTCATGAACATACTTAGGAGTCTTCCAATTCATCACCGCCTCAACCTTCTGAGGATCCACTCGAATGCCTTCAGCCAAAACCACATGACCAAGGAACACAACTTCCTTTAGCCAAAACTCACATTTGCTCAGCTTAGCATAAAGCTGATTTTTGAAAAGCGCTTGCAAGACAACCCTCAAATGACCTTCATGCTCCTCCTCAGTACGAGAGTACACAAGGATATCATCGATGAACACCACAACAAAGTTATCCAAGTATTCATGGAACACCCTATTCATAATGTCCATCAAAGCAGCAGGAGCATTCATCAAGCCAAACGACATTACAAGGAACTCATAATGCCCATATCTCATTCTAAAGGCTGTTTTCGGCACATCCACATCTTTCACCTTAAGCTGATAGTACCCTTACCTCAAGTCAATCTTTGAAAACAAAGCTGCTCCCCGAAACTGATCAAAAAGATCATCAATCCTCGGCAAACGATACCTATTTTTGATGGTCAACTTGTTCAGCTGATGATAATCGATGCACATTCTCATCGTGCCATCCTTTTTTTTCACAAACAAGACCGTTTCACCCCAAGGTGACACACTAGGCCGAATGAAACCACGATCAAGCAACTCCTGAAGTTGCGTCTTCAACTCCTTTAGCTCTTTGGTGTCATGCGATATGGAGCAATGGACACCGGAGTTGTGTTCTCATACAACTCAATCCCAAACTCCACCTCTCGACTAGGCGGCAATCCATTTAATTCCTCTGGAAACACTCTAGGAAACTCACGTACAATTCTTATATCCCGAACGCGTACCACCTTTGAACTAGGATTCATAACAATGGCTAGGTAAGCCTCGCAACCCTACCGCAACATCCGACTTGCTTCCATTGTAGACACCACATTGGCAAGAAACTTCACATTCTCGCCCACTACTACCACTTCATAATCATCCGCAAGTTTCAACGAAACTCGCTTGCTTTCGAAATCCACCACGACCCTATGCTCAACCAGCCAATCCATGCCAAGGATTACATTAAATCCATAGAATGGAAATTCCATGAGATGAACAAGAAAAACATGATTTTGCACCTTCAAGGGACATCTCCTATACAACTTCCTTGTTACAACCGTCTCACCAAAGGAACTAGTCACACACATACCAACATCCAAAGACTCAACAGGTAAACCAAGAATTTGAGCATGTTCACGCAATATGTACATGTAACCCCCTTAGCCCGGCCTAGACGGTTGACCCGAATTACGAAGATTACACGGGAAAAACCAAAGTCAACCCGAAGGTCAACCTTGATTAACGGCCCTTTTTTTCTTTTTAAACTTGTCTAGATGTACGTTAATCCTAAGCGTACTCTTGAGAAACACATACTTGAAAAGCACAGCGATCGAATTACATTAAGGTACTCAATTTCACAAATTACAAATATTAGGGACCAAAATGTAAATTCTGGAAATTAAGAGGACTTAACTTATTTTTAAGTTACCAATATCAAATTAGTCATATTACATGCTTCCCTGTCAAATTTCACTTTAATCGGACATCTCGAACTCATCCAATTGCAAATACAAATTTCAGGACTAAAATGTAAAGCTTACAAATCTCAAAACCATTCAAATCAGTGCCCAACGGTCACCTGTTTCGATACGGGGTTGACCGTACCGAAATGTGGGTTCGTTTCGAGACCTGTTTCGAAACAGGGCCTTCCAGTGGCCAAATCGTTTCGAGATGGTCACCAGCCGTTTCGAAACACCAAGGTCATTACAGGCCCCCGTTTCGAAACGCCTGTGAGTGTATCGATACGGGTTGCCCAGAAACTGCTGAAATTTCTGGTTTAACATGCATTTAACCACTCTAAAACATTCCAATGACTTCCTCATCATGCTAACAAGTCATAATGCATATAAGGTACATGTTTGCATCATCAAAACACATTCATGGCATCAATCAAGGAAATCCACAAGTCTATAGGCATGCATCCTAATATTCAAAGCCAACCAATCATCAAAACACCAAAACAAGCATCAAAATGGCCATTTACAATACCAAAACATTTAAGGCATCATGCCACAACTAGGGAGTCCAAAACATCTCCCAAAACACAACCTAGGTTCCCATTGCCAAAATATCAAAAACTAATAGTGTTGTGAAAACATCACCATACATGAGCTTAGCTTTCCCTTGGATTCTTAGCCTCCTTGCTGCCCTCAAAACACTTCAATTATCTGCATTATTGGTTCAAGAAAGAGAGCGTAAGCACATTTGCTTAGTGAGGCATGCTCTAAAGAAACAACACAATAATGCATTTAATAAAACACCTTTCATAAGGCCTTTTAACACATAACGTCATTATTCATGCAACCTTGCATTCTTACACAAGCATCTCATGCTTCATTAACATCAACATGTCATATTGGCTTCCAAGTGATAAACCATAACCATTTACAACATAAAACACAATCGAATACGCGGATTACAAGCGTTGTCCCATACGCTTCATACACACTACCGAACACTCAAGGTGGAGTTTACCGGTACAATCTCAACCCCTCAACACCCGTGATGGAGTTTAACGGTACAATCACAACCCCTCAACATCACTCATCGGTAGTTGTATAACATCACTAACGAGAACACGGGACACACAACACAAGATACACACATGGACTTTTAACCACCATTGTGATCTTAACCATCTCGTTAGTGTACTTGGATGGAGTTTACGGTACAATCACAACCCCTCAACATCCAAGGCGACTTTATTCACGGTCCACCTAATCCTATAGCCGGCTAACTATATCCGATTCAAGTACTTTAAAACCAACACATCAGTTGCCAATATACATCATTTATCATCAACAATTCACTGTTTTAAAGCATTTAATCAAAGCCATTAAACCACCATGCATCAAAACCACATTTACTAATATCAAACCAAGGATCTCTTACCTTGAGCATCCTTCAACACATGGCTTTCAAAACCAGCATTAATCATGCTAAAACATGCTTTCAAAACAGAATTTAAACATGCAAACTAAATACATTGCATCCAACCATCTCATGGTTCATCAAAGAGAGAGTTTTCCCGAAAACTTACTCTTGAGCTTAGTTAAGTTGCTTAGACTTAAACTAAGCTCCCAAAACCTCCAAACATTGGTTTCAAAGCTGAAAACCCAACTTCACTCACCAATTCCGTTTCGCAAGCTTGCCGATACGCCGATCAAGCCTCCGGATCAACACCACAATTATCCGAAGACGCCTCCCCTGTTTTAAACACATCAAAGCCGAGGATTAATGCATCATCATGCATTAAAATCTCCAGTCAATACACCTAAACTTGCTGCTCTAACCAAATCTAACATTTTGGCTACCAAACACAACCGAAATCTCTTCCAAACTCCTCCACAACATAACCCAGCCAAGAACCATCACTTCTAACCATTCCTAAACATCAATTAAAATCCAAAAAGAATCTTAACTCGTCCTTATACCTCCAGCTATAACAAAACACCAAGATCACCCCAAAAACCACCATTTTCTTAAGCAAAAATTTAGGAAATTCAACCTATTCGGGATTGCATTGATTAAACCTCAATTACACATCATTAAACAACCAAAAAACATTTAAAATCCATCTCAAAATAGAGCCCAAACAATCACCATGAATTTCTTCAAGATTTCTTTCAAATCTTGAGTTTTAAGCCAAAATCAAGTTCATAACGTTAAATCCATTTATAAAACTTAATTTAAGGATTGAGAACTTGAGAATTTCAGTAAAGAACTGAGTATTTAGAGGAGAAGAACATCCTTACCTCTAAATGTAGATTTCTCCTTGATTAAAGACAATTTCCTTGAAAAACCATTAAGCAAAACAATAGAATTTGATGTAGAAAGGATTAGGAATCAATTGATGATTGAAACCTCATCATTTGGTGTGAAAATCAATAGAAATGTTGCTGTAGAAATGTGTTTGGCTGAGAGAATTTTGAGAGAAAATGAGATGAGAAAGTTTTAACAAAAGTTAGTTATGAAATCTAAAAATTGGTTTTTCACTTTTCCTTTAATTAATTAAACATTAATTAAATCATTAAAATCTAAGAAAAATCTGGAGAAATCAATCTTGCATAAATTAGCTTCTTAAAGATTTAAAGTTTAAATCCTTACAAAACAGTCACCACTGAACTTTTCAAAAATCGCATTTTAGTCACTATTTCAAAATGTCGCACTTCCAAACCTTATTTTGTAAAATTGATTTCACCACTCTCTTATATATATTAAAAGAGGATTTTTAGATATTTTTCCATATTTTTAAAGCATCCTGAACTAGGCTTTCCCTAAAACCACCTTTTAAATTCGAACCGAAAATCAGACCGGTCCGGTTCGGACCCTAAACTTCCAAGCCCAAAATTGGGGTGTTACAACTCTCCCCCCTTAAGAAATTTCGTCCTCGAAATTTACTTGGAGGAAAGAGGTACGGAAACCGCTTCTTCATGTCATCCTTCCGTTCCCACATGGCTTCCTCAACACCATGATGCTTCCACAACACCTTTACCAACTCAATGGTCTTGCCTCGAAGAACTTTACTGTCTGAATCCAGAATTTCTACCGGCTCCTCATCATAGGTCAAGTGTGGATTCAACTCCACTTCCTCCACAGACATAACATGCGAAGGATCAGATCTATACCTCCGAAGCATAGAGACATGAAACACATCATGAATCTTTTCCAACTCTTGCGGCAATTTCAGCTTATACGCAACAGGACCCACACGTTCAATCACCTCGTATGGTCCAATGTACCTAGGGCTCAACTTACCCTTTCGGCCAAACCTCATCACCTTTTTCCAAGGCGAAAATTTCAAAAACACACGGTCTCCTACCGTACAAATGAGCTTCACCTTCTCGGTGGTTCCTTTCAACAAAGCTGGCATTGAAACCAATTTCTAACCTGTCTCAGCCCAACAAAGAGGAGTTCTGCACTTCCTCCCGTACAAGGCTTCATAAGGTGCCATTTGAATACTTGCCTGGTAGCTATTATTATAAGAAAACTCCACCAAAGGCAAATGCTTCTCCAAAGAGCCTTGAAACCCAATCACACAGCACCTCAACATATCCTCCAGTACTTGGATAACACGCTCAGACTGTCCATCCGACTGTGGATGATAAGAAGTACTGAAATTCAACCGTGTACCCAAAGCTTGATGCAAGTATTCCCAGAAACGCGATGTAAACCTCGGATCTCTATCCGACACAATAAACTTTGGCACACCATGCAGCCGCACAATCTCAGCAAGGTACAACTCTGCAAGCTTGTCCAAAGTATACGTAGTATGCACAGGCAAGAAATGTGCACACTTCATCAGGCGATCCACAATCACCCACACCGAATTCTTCTTCGATGGCGACAAAGGTAAACCAGACACAAAGTCCATGGTAATCCTTTCCCACTTCCACTCAGGAATCTTTTACGGTTGCAACAACCCAGAAGGAAACTGATGCTCAGCCTTAACTCGCTGAAAAACCATGCACTAACTCACATACTCAGCAACATCTCTTTTCAAACCCACCCAATAGTACTCATCCTTAAGATCACGATATATCTTAGTACTACCAGGGTGCATAGCAAAAGGACTACTATGAGCTTCAGTCAGAATAGCACGCCTCAACTCAGCATCATCGGGCACTACTATCTGACTTCCAAAACATAGAACTCCATCATCATTAAAACATAAATTTGATGGTCTATCCTCAACAATATCCTAAACATGTGGCACCAAGGAATCATCCAACAACTGCTTATCCTTTATCAACTGAACCAAGGATGGTTTCACTTGTATTTCAGCCACAAGACCTCCATCTCGTGAAATACTCAAGCTGGCAAACATAGCCCTCAACTCCAATGCCACCTTCCTACTCAAGGCATCCGCTACAACATTAGCTTTTCCCGGATGGTACTTGATCGTCAGAACGTAATCTTTAAGCAACTCCACCCAACATCGTTGCCTAAGATTCAACTCTTTCTAAGACATCAGATACTTCAAACTTTTGTGATCCGTGTACACAATATACTTCTCACCATACAAGTAATGTCTCCAAATTTTCAAAGCAAAGACCACCGCAGCTAACTCAATATCATGCGTAGGATAATTGCGCTCATGCACCTTCAACTTGCGCGATGCATAAGCCACCACCTTACCATCTTGCATCAACACACACCCCAAACCAACATAGGATGCGTCACTGTACACCAAAAACTCTTTCCCTGATTCAGGTTGAACCAAAATAGGAGCTTGCGTCAAAGCTGCCTTAAGCTTCTCGAAAGCCTGCTGTCTCGCTTCCGTCCACTCATACTTAACATCCTTCTGCAACAAATTCGTCAAAGGTGCAACAATCTTTGAAAATCCATCCACGAACCTCCGGTAGTATCCTGCCAAACCAAGGAAACTACGGACTTCATGAACGGACTTAGGAGGCTTCCAATTCATTACTGCCTCAATCTTCTTAGGATCAACACGAATCCCCTCAGCAGAAACCACATGACCAAGGAACACAACTTCCTTAAGCCAAAATTCACACTTGCTCAGCTTAGCATAAAGCTGATTCTCCAACAAAGCTTGCAACACAATCCTCAAATGCCCCTCATGCTCCTCCTCAATACGAGAGTACACAAGGATATCATCAATGAACACCACAACAAACTTGTCCAAATACTCATGGAACACTCTATTCATCATGTCCATAAAGGCTGCAGGAGCATTCGTCAAACCAAACGGCATCACAAGGAACTCATAATGCCCATACCTCGTTCTGAAAGCTGTTTTTGGCACATCCACATCCTTCACCTTCAACTGGTAATAACATGACCTTAAGTCAATCTTAGAGAACACAACCGCTCCCCGAAATTGATCAAAAAGATCATCAATCCTCGGCAATGGATACCGATTCTTGATAGTCAACTTGTTCAGCTGGCGATAATCGATGCACATTCTCACAGTGCCATCCTTTTTCTTTACAAACAACACCGGTGCACCCCAAGTTGACACACTCGGCCGAATGAAACCACGATCAAGCAACTCCCGAAGTTGCGTCTTCAGCTCCTTCAACTCCTTAGGTGCCATTCGATAAGGAGTAATGGACACTGGAGTTGTATTCTCAACTCTCGGTTAGGAGGCAAACCAGGTAACTCCTCCGGAAACACACCAGGAAACTCTCGCACAGTCCTGATATCTTGAACTCGCAACTCCTTAGAGCTAGGATTCATCAAAAAGGCCAGATAAGCTTCACACCCTTGTCTCAGCATCCGGCTCGCTTCCAATGTAGACACCACATTGGCAAGAAACTTCATATTCTCACCAATCACCACTACCTCATAATCATCAGCAAGCTTCAACGAAACTCGCTTGTTCTCAAAATCCACCACAGCTCGATGTTCAACAAGCCAATCCATACCAAGAATTATATCAAAACCATAGAATGGCAATTCCATGAGATCAGCATGAAAAACATGATTTTGCACTATAAGAGGACATCTTCTATACAACTTCCGTGTCACAACGGTCTCACCAAAGGAAATAGTTACACGCATACCAACATCCAAGGACTCAACAGGTAAACCAAGAAATTGAGCTTGTTCACGCAATATGTATGAGTGTGTAGATCCAGAATCAATCAAGGAAAGTAATGACAAGGATTGCAAAGTAAAGGTACATGCGATCACATCCGTGTCATTTCTCCCCTCCCGCTGAGCATACACTCGAGCCTGGCCACCACCCTCAGGTTGGACAGCCACCACATGTGCCACATTCCTTCCACCATCATCCCTGCGCTGGAAGTTACCACGGCCGCGCCCACGACCTCTCTATGGTGCAACAACTCCAGGAGCACATCCCTGACCACCACCGGCCAACAAAGGACACTCCCTCTTCATGTGGTCTGCCGAACCACAATTCCAGCAAGAATTACCGGTCACTGCAACAGGAGCCTGAACCTCCCTCGCTGCTCGAGGACAATCACGCCTCAAGTGACCACGCGATCCACACGTCCAACACGTATTCTGATTCGCTCTCATCCTGTCTCCCTGAACAGGTGCGCCATGCCCTCCATTACCACGCCTAGCAGAAGACTGATACCTCTTATCTCGTCCTCTCTTGTTTCGTCCACCACCGGAACTATACTCAGCAGATCTCTTGCCCGAGCTAGCACTAACACCCCTGGAAGACAAACCTAGGTTCTGCTCAATGTCCTTTGCCCTGCTCACCAGCACATCAAAATCCGTGTACTCAACAACAAGCATGAAAGTCTTCACGTCCGTCATCAAACCATATCAGAAACGTTCACACCTCTCCCGCTCATCAGGGATAAGCTCAGGTGCGTATTGACTGAGATGGACAAACTGGATCTCATACTCAGCCACCGACATACTTCCTTGAACAAGAGACATAAATTCTCTTTTCTTTTCATCGAGATATCGCACACCTAGATACTTTCGCTTGAACGCGTTCAGAAAGAACGTCCAAGACACATCAACTTCCTCCATTCCGGAGACAGTGGTCGTCCACCAGGTATATGTATCATCATGTAATAGCGATACCTCGCAACCTAACTTCTGCACATCATTGCTGTTCATTTGTCCCAAAATCCTCTTGGTACTTTCCAACCAAGATTCGGAACCCTCAGCAGATAAACCTCTGAACTCAGTCCCTCCCAGACTGCGCAGACGTTCCAAAGGTAATCTCGTATTACCGTCTCCCTGATGCCCAGCTCCATGAGCTCCAACTACTACCGCCTGAAAGGCCCCAACAATAGCCTGTATCAACACTGTCATGTCAGGAGCAGCTTGCTCCTGCCCAGCTTCAGGTCCAGTGACCCCAGCTCCAGCACCAACACCAGCATTTTCATCTCCGGTACCACCACCACCGAACGGTCCACCACTAGGAGGAGGAGGTAAATCCACAACATTATCGACATTCTCCTCATTCTCGTTCTGAGCCATAGCTCGCGTATTAACTCTCGTCTCTCTACGAGGGCCCATTCACTAAAACAATGCACTAACACAAATACAGTAAATATAATTAGGTTCAACAAGGTAAGTAATCCAAGCACTCAAGCTCATTTTTCAAAAACAATTCATTTCATTAGTTTTGATATGGCAATGGGTCCCTCTAACATGCTTCAACACAGCATAACATCACAATTGCAACATACTATACAATTCATACATCATACTTTCATATAAAAGACATATCATGCAAACACACATACATCACCCACATAACCATTCCCGTTTACTCGAGAACTCAGCTATGATACCACCAAATGTAACCCCTCAACATCACTCATTGGTAGTTGTATAACATCACTAACGAGAACACGGGACACGCAACACAAGATCCACACATCGACTTTTAACCACCATTGTGATCTTAACCATCTCGTTAGTGTACTTGGATGGAGTTTACGGTACAATCACAACCCCTCAACATCCAAGGCGACTTTATTCACGGTGCACCCAATCCTATAGCCGGCTAACTATATCCGATTCAAATACTTTAAAACCAACACATCAGTTGCCAATATACATCATTTATCATCAACAATTCACTGTTTTAAAGCATTTAATCAAAGCCATTAAACCACCATGCATCTTTATGCATCAAACCCACATTTACTAATATCAAACCAAGGATCTCTTACCTTGAGCATCCTTCAACACATGGCTTTCAAAACCAGCATTAATCATGCTAAAACATGCTTTCAAAACAGAATTTAAACATGCAAACTAAATACATTGCATCCAACCATCTCATGGTTCATCAAAGAGAGAGTTTTCCCGAAAACTTACTCTTGAGCTTAGTTAAGTTGCTTAGACTCAAACTAAGCTCCCAAAACCTCCAAACATTGGTTTCAAAGCTGAAAACCCAACTTCACTCACCAATTCCGTTTCGCAAGCTTGCCGAAACGCCGATCAAGCCTCCGGATCAACACCACAATTATCTGAAGATGCCTCCCCTGTTTTAAACACATTAAAGTAGAAGATTAATGCATCATCATGCATTAAAATCTCCAGCTAATACACCTAAACTCGCTGCTCTAACCAAATCTAACGTTTCGGCTACCAAAAACAACCGAAATCTCTTCCAAACTTCTCTGCAACATAACCCAGCCAAGATCCATCACTTCTAACCATTCCTAAACATCCAAAAAGAATCTTAACTCGTCCTTATACCTCCAGCTATAACAAAACACCAAGATTACCCCAAAACCACCATTTTCTTAAGCAATAACTTAGGAAATTCAATCTATTCGGGATTGCATTGATTAAACCTCAATTACACATCATTAAACAACCAAAACACATTTAAAATCCATCTCAAAACAGAGCACAAACAACCACCACGAATTTCTTCAAGATTTCTTTCAAATCTTGAGTTTTAAGTCAAAATCAAGTTCATAACATTAAATCCATTTATAAAGCTTAATTTATGGATTAAGAACTTGGGAATTTCAGTAAAGAACTGAGTATTTTGAGGAGAAGAACATCCTTACCTCTAAATGTAGATTTCTCCTTGATTAGAGACAATTTCCTTGAAAATCCAATAAGCAAAACAATAGAATTTGATGTAGAAAGGATTAGGAATCAATTGATGATTGAAACCTCATCATTTGGTGTGAAAATCAATAGAAATGTTGCTGTAGAAATGTGTTTGGCTGAGAGAATTTTGAGAGAAAATGAGATGAGAAAGTTTTAACAAAAGTTAGTTATGAAATCTAAAAATTGGTTTTTCACTTTTCCTTTAATTAATTAAACATTAATTAAATCATTAAAATCTAAGAAAAATCTGGAGAAATCAATCTTGGGTAAATTAGCTCCTTAAAGATTCAAACTTTCAATCCTTACAAAACAGTCACCACTGAACTTTTCAAAAATCGCATTTTAGTCACTATTTCAAAATGTCGCACTTCCAAACCTTATTTTGTAAAATTGATTTCACCACTCTCTTATATATATATATTAAAAGAGGATTTTTAGATATTTTTCCATATTTTTAAAGCATCCCGAACTAGGCTTTCCCTAAAACCACCTTTTAAATTCGAACCGAAAATCAGACCGGTCCGGTTCGGACCCTAAACTTCCAAGCCCAAAATTGGGGTGTTACAGTACGAGTGTGTAGATCCAGAATCAATCAAAGAAAGTAATGCCAAGGATTGCAAAGTAAAGGTACCTACGATCACATCCGTATCATTCCTTCCCTCACGATGGACGTACACTCGAGCTTGACCGCCACCCTCAGGTTAAACGGCCACAACATGTGCTACGTTCCTGCCATCATCATCCCTACGCTGAAAATTACCACGGCCGCGCCCACGACCCCTCTATGGCTCAGCTGCTCTCATCGAAGCTTGTCCCTCTCTCAGCGGCTGAGGACAATCTTTCTTCAAATGCCCTCGATTCCCACAATTCCAGCATGTTCCAAGGTTACCCGAACACTCACCACCATGCCTTCTTCCACAACGGTTACATTAAGGAGTCCTCAGAATAGCATTAGGTCCTTGCTGACCTTTACCAGGGTTATCACCCCCACGCCTAGCATCATAATGCGACTTCCTATCCTTATGCCTCTTGTTGCTATCCCTACCGTAATAGCATTCTGCATCTCGTTTTCCTGAGCTAGAGCCACCAGCTCGACTTGCCAAACCAAGATTCGATTCAATGTCCTTGGCTCTAGTGACCAAGACATCGAAATCAGTGTAGTCAGCTGCAAGCATATAGGTCTTGACATCCGCTACCAGCCCATAACAGAATCGTTCGCACCTCTCCTGCTCACTATGGATTAGCTCAGGTGCATACTGACTGAGGCGAACAAACTCAATTTCATATTCAGCTAAAGACATGTTGCCTTGCACGAGAGACATAAACTCTCTTTTCTTTTCATCGAGGTTACGTACTCCCAGGTACTTCCGCTTGAACGCATTCAAGGAGAACGTCCAAGTCACCTCGCCATCCTCCATCCCAGAGGTAGTGGTCGTCCACCACGTATAGGCATCACCATGCAACAGTGACACAACACAACCCAACTTCTGCACATTGTTGCAGTTCATCTGTCTCAAAATCCTCTTGGTGCTCTCCAACAAAGACTCAGATCCTTCCGGAGATAAACCTCTGAACTCAGTCCCTCCCAGACTGCGAAGACGTTCCAAAGGTAATCTCACATTAGCATCGTCCTGATGCGCAGCTCCATGAGCTCCAGCTACTGCTGCCTGGAAAGCTCCAGCAATAGCCTGAATCAACATGGTCATGACAGGAGCAGCTTGCCCCTGCACACCCTCAGGTCCAGCAACCCCGTCACCAGCACCTACATCACCAGCTCCAGCTCCACCACAATCGGGTGGTCCACCAAAGGGAGTAGGAGGTAAATCCTCAACATTCTCGACATTCTCATTATCAACCATCGATCTAGTATTGATTCTCAGCTCTCTACGTGGCCCCATTATAAAAACAATGTACTGACAAATATGCAATAAACACAATTAGGCACAATAAGGTAAGTAATCCAAGTACTCAAGCTCATTTTCGAAAACAATTATTCTCAATAGTTTTGATATGGCAATGGGATTCCCAACCACACTCCAAACATAGTATAGCATCACAAAATCATCTCAATTAAATCATACATCACTATTCACACATCATACTTTCACCAAAAGACACCATCATGCATAAACACATAGAACAACCACATACCAAACCCCAATTATTAGATAACTTGGCTCTGATACCAACAAATGTAACGCCCTTAGCCTGGTATAGACACTTGACCCGAACTATGAATATTACATGAGGAAAACTAAAGTCAACCCGAAAGTCAACCTTGATTAATGACCCTTTTTTCATTTTAATCATTTCTAAATACATTTTAAACCTAAGTGAGTACTCACAAATCATGAGTGAGAAAGGCACAGCGATCGGATATCATTTAAGGACTCAATTGCACTTTATACAAGTTTAGGGACCAAATTGTAATTTTTGGTAAATTAGAGGGACTTCATAGATTTTAGGATTACCAATATGTAATTAATCAAGTTGCATGCTTCTCTGCCAAATTTCAGCTTAAAAGGACATCTCAAGATCAAGCAATTGCGGACAAAACATTTAGGAATAAAATGTAAAGCATGCAAACTCAAAACAATTCAAATCTGTGTCCAACGGTCACCCATTTCGGAACACCTACCTACTGTACCGGAACGCTGTATCGAAATGGTGTTGACCGTTTCAGTACGCGAGTATGTTCCGAGACCAGTACCGAAACGTGACATTCCAGTAGCAAAAATGTTTCGAAACGGTCTCAGGTGTTTCGAAACACGAAGACCATTTCAGGCCACCGTTTCGAAACACTAGAGGGTGTTTCGATACACCCTGCCCAGAAACAGCAGCAAATGTTGTTTTTTCAACCTTTAGCACACTCAAACAAGCCTCAAAGACTCCCAAATCTTACCGGCAAACCATCATACATATAAGGAACATATTTAAGACATTCTAACACGGACTTAGCATCAAACACAAGTTCACATAGTCTAGAGGCATGCTTCCTAACCACAAAACCAATATAAGCAATCCAACTTCAATCAAAACATTCAAGGCCAATTACAACTCAAACATGCCAACATAAGCATGCCACAACCTTAAGGAGTTCAACATTTCTCCCAAATACAATCCTTGGTTTCCCATTGCCATTATATCAAAACTAAAGTGTGGGAAAACTTGACCATACATGAGCTTGAACTTCTTTGGATGACTTTAACCTCTTTGATGCACGGAAACACCTCAATTATCTGCATTATTGGTAAAAGAGAGAGCGTAAGAACAAATGCTTAGTGAGGCATGCTCTAAAGAAAATCAACACAATAATGCATATGTTGAAAACACTTTCTCAAAAGCTTTTAAACCACATGCTCATTCTATCTCATGCTTGAAAACCTTTCAAAGAAATTTCTCATTTAAAACACATGTACCTTTATTCTATCTCATGCATTTAAACCAATGCAAAACACATGGCAAAGCCATACACATGCTTGTAACACCAAAGCATTTCTTCAAAGGTACATGTGAATAAAAAATCATTACATATTTTATAATGGCATTTCACATCTCATTATTACTCGGATATGCGGACATCTCACTAGACACTTCCGATGACATCTCTCATCACCGTACTCACTCGTCAAGCAACATAGTTTCCGGTGGAATCTCACATCACCGTACTCACATGGCAAAGCCATACACATGGTATTTCACCAAGTCCTACCCGATGGAATGCCCATCATCGGTTCTCTCCCTTTGGCATAACCAAAGAGCACATACAAATTTTTAGTTTATAGTGCACTCTCATCCTATTGATCGATCAATTATATCTGGTAAGTATCTCAACATCTATGCAATTATATTATGATAAAACATCATCTCACCTATTGTTTTTCATGCAACAAATCTCAACATTTTCATCTCAATTCAAAACCATAACATTTGCTATGCTTTAACATAAAAGCTCAAATCTCAACTACGCAACATGTTACTTCATGGAATCAATTCAAGCATCATCTCATGCTATAAAATATGCATAAAATAGTAGGAATTTATCAATCTCAAACCATGAGCATGTAAAAGCATTTTAGGGGCAATCACCACATTCAAGAGAGCAATCTAGCTAATACCTACTTCCGGACTTAGAAAGGTGTTTCAAACCTTTCCTAAATCCCCAAACCTTGATTCTTTGTCCCTCAAGGACTTTTAAATTCATACACACTCATCGATTACATTTCGCTTGCTCGCCGAACGCTATCTAAGCTTCCGGATCAACTCCAAAGGTGTCCAAAGATGTCTCCCTTGTTTTAAACACATAAGAACAGAGGATTAATGCATCATCATGCATTGAAATCATCAGCCACACACCTAAACTCGCTGCTCTACTCAAAAACCCCATTTCGGCCACCAAACACTACCGAAAACACCTTCAAACTCTTCCAAAACCAAACCCAGCCAAGATCCATCACTTCTAATCATTTCTAAACATCAATTAACATCAAAAACCAACACAACCACGTCCTTATACCTCCAGCTATGACAGAACACCAAAATCACCCCAAAAACCATCATTCTACTAAGCAAAACTTAGGAAAACAAACCTATTCGGAATTTGATTGATTAAACCTCATTTGTAACATCAATTAACATCCAAAATACATTAGAGAACCATCTCAAAACAGATCCCAACCAATCACCACGAAAATCTTCAAGATCTCTTCCAAAATCTTGAGTTTTAAGACAATTTCTTGTTTCTAACATTAAAACCACTTAAAAATCATTAATAAAGGATTGATAACTTGAGAATTTCAGTAAAGAACTGATCATTAGAGGAGAAGGACAAAGCTTACCTCTAATGGATGATTCCTCCTTGATTTGGGCAAGTTTTCTTGAAAATTCAATGTAGAAATCAAGTGGATTTGATGAGGAATTGATTAAGAATCAAAGAGTGATTGAAATCTCATCAAATGAAGTGAAAATCAAAGTGTATTTGCTGGAGAAAATGTGTTTGGTTGAAATGAATTTGATAGAAAATAAAATGAGGGAAAATTGTGAAAAGTAGTTATGAAAAGTCAAAGGTGGTTTCTAATTTAATCCACCTTCATTTTCTTTAATTAAAACCGTGAAACCGATATTTTAATTTTGATATAACTAAAGAACCTAAGGACTAAATTGAAAATGAGAAAATGAATTTTTAAGCCCTCAAACCTCTCTATATGTTTTAAACAATAAGCCTAAGTTAAAAACTGAATTTATCAAATGTTTTCTAAGTGTTCTTAAAGCCAAAACAGTGATTTTCGAGTCACCGTTTCGAAACGGCCTTAGGCGTTTCGAAACAGTTTTGAAACTGTGAGTTCTTGTTTCGGAACGGGTATCGAAACAATTTCAACACTGCCAACCCATGTTTCGAAACAAGTTTCGAAACAGCTTAAGAACATTGAGACACCGTATCGAAACGACATCCAGTGTTTTGGAACGGCTTTAAAACTAATTTGAAAAATATGACTGTTGAATGTTTTTAACTGATTTTAAACAAGTCGTTAAGGCGTATCGAAACGATCTCAAGCCATTTCGATAGGATCCTTGACAGTGGCAAAATGTTTCGAAACGAGTTTCGAAATGGCTCTTAGCGTATCGAAACAAGTCTAACCGTTTCGATACGGGCTCTTTAATGCACCCCAACGACTTTTTCTATTTTGGTTTGTTTTGAAACATGGTCGGGTATTTCGAAACAGTTGGTTGGAGACTGCATTTATGGAGGGAAGATAACACCCCAACGTCTCTATTGATGAATGCAACAACCACAACGGCTAGAATTCAATGAGAAGGTATAAAAAGGACCTCTAAAAGCTTCAGCAACAACTATTGATCCTAAAGCAAACATCCAAACATCAAATCCAAGCATTTGTGCCTAAATCCCATTATTGTCTTGTAACCCCAATTGTAATTTTCATTCTTATCATTTCATTTGGGTTGAGTGATTGTAATTGAGCTATATTGTGTATTGAGAGATACTTGTTTTAGCCAACCACTTCTTTGTTTCTATTGTGTGAGGATTGGGTCAAATTTTGGGTAGAAAAATTGACCGAAAATTGTAAGGGTTACCTCTTTAGCCTAGAAAAGGGGAAGAACAATTAGTGGAATTGTTGCAAATCCTTAGTGAAGCTAAGGTAGTGGATGTAGAGTTCAATTGGAACGTGAACGACTCTAAAATTCCTTGTCTACCATTTTTATTTGCAAATTCCACCACAAAGAACTTTAAAAATCCAATTCACCCCATCTTGGTTATTTCGATCATTCGATTCACTCAACAAAAACATTAATTAAATCACCCAAATTAAGGAAAAATCTGATGAAAACATTTTATTAAAATTAGCTCCTTAAAGATTCAAAGTTTCAATCCTTTACAAAACAGCCACTACTTAACTTTGCAAAAACTGCGATTTGGTCACTACACCAAAATGTAGTATTTCCAAACCTCATTTTGTAAAATTGATTCCACCATTGTCTTTCTTGTATTAAATAAGGATTTTTAGATATTTTTCTATATTTTTAAAGCATCCCGAACTAGGTGTTTCCTAAAACTCCCTTTTAGATTCGAACCGTTTTCAGACTGGTCCGGTTCAGACTCTAGACATCTAGGCCCAAATTTGGGGTGTTACAACTCTCCCCCTCTTAAGAAATTTCGTCCTCGAAATTTACCTGGAGGAAAAAGGTAAGGAAACTGCTTCTTCACGTATTCCTTTCTTTCCCACGTGGCTTCCTCAACACCACGATGCCTCCACAACACCTTAACCAACTCAATGGTCTTACCCCGGAGAACCTTACTGTCCGAGTACAAAATCTCGACTGGCACCTCATCATAAGTCAAATCTGGATTGAACTCAACTTCCTCCACGGGCATAACATGTGAAGGATCCGATCTATACCTCCGAAGCATGGATACATGAAACACATTATGTATCTTCTCTAGCTCTTGTGGTAGCCTCAGCTTATAAGCAACAGGACCCACACGTTCTATCACCTCATATGGTCCAATATATCTAGGGCTCAACTTGCCCTTCCGGCCAAACCTCATCACCTTCTTCCAAGCCGAAACCTTTAAGAACACACGGTCACCCACCGCAAACTCTATCTCCTTACGCTTCAAATCTGCGTAAGACTTTTGCCGATCAGAGGCTGCCTTCAACCGCTCACAAATGAGCTTCACCTTCTTGGTGGTTCCTTTCAACAAAGCCGGCATCGAGACCAACTTTTGTCCCGTTTCAGCCCAACAAAGAAGAGTTCTGCAGTTCCTCCCATACAAAGCTTCATAAGGTGCCATTTGAATACTTGCCTGGTAACTATTATTATAAGCAAACTCCACCAAAGGCAAGTGCGTCTCCCAAGAGCCTTGAAACTCAATCACACAACACCTCAACATATCCTCAAGCACTTGGATAACACGCTCAGATTGTCCATCCGTCTGCGGATGATAAGAAGTACTGAAATTCAGCCGCGTACCCAATGCCTGATGTAAACACTCCCAAAACCTTGTCGTGAACCTCGGATCTCTATCCGACACGATAGATTTTGGTACACCATGCAGACGTACAATCTCAGCAATGTACAGCTCTGCAAGCTTATCCAAGGTATACGTAGTATGCACAGGTAAGAAATGCGCACACTTCGTAAGGCGATCCACAATCACCCACACAGAATTATTCTTTGATGGCGACAAAGGCAAACTAGACACAAAGTCCATGGTTATCCTCTCCCATTTCCATTCAGGGATCCTCAATGGTTGCAACAACTCTGAAGGAAACTGATGCTCAGCCTTAACCCGCTGACAAACCATGCACTTACTCACATATTCTGCAACATCCTTCTTCAAACCCACCCAATAGTACTCATCCTTCAAACCCACACTTCGGTCAGAATAGTACGCCTCAACTCCACATCATTCGGCACTACTATCTGACTTCCAAAATATAGAACTCCATCATCATTAAAACAAAATTTCGATGGTCTATCCTCAGCAATACCCTGAAAATGTGGCACCAAAGAATCATCCAACAACTACTTATCCTTTATCAACTGAACCAGAGATGGTTTCACTTGCAATTCAGCAACAAGACCTCCATCTCGTGATATGCTCAAGCTAGCAAACATCACCCTTAACTCCACCGCCACTTTTCTGCTCAAGGCGTCAACTACAACATTGGCCTTTCCTGGGTGATACCCGATCGTTAGATCGTAATCCTTAAGCAACTCCACCCATCGTCGTCGCCTAAGATTCAACTCTTTCTGAGACATCAAATACTTCAAACTCTTGTGATCCATATACACAGTACACTTCTCACCATAAAGATAATGTCTCCAGATCTTCAAAGCAAAAACCACCGCAGCTAACTCAATATCATGCGTAGGATAATTGCGCTCATGCACCTTCAACTGACGCGATGCATAAGCCACCACCTTACCCTCTTGCATTAGCACACACCCCAAACCAACGTAGGATGCGTCACTGTACACCACAAACTCTTTTCCCGATTCTGGTTGAACCTAGATAGAAGCTTGCGTCAAAGCTGCCTTAAGCTTCTCAAAAGCTTGATGTCTCGCTTCCGTCCACTCATACTTAACATCTTTTTGCAACAACTTCGTTAAAGGAGCAACAATCTTAGAAAATCCATCCATAAACCGTCTATAGTATCCTGCCAACCCAAGGAAACTACGAACTTCATGAACAGACTTAGGAGGCTTCCACTTCATCGCCTCCTCAACCTTTTGAGGATCCACTCGAATCCCTTCAGCCGAAACCACATGACCAAGGAACACAACTTCCTTTAGCCAAAACTCACACTTGCTCAGCTTAACATAAAGCTGATTTTCCAAAAGCGCTTGCAAGACAACCCTCAAATGACCTTCATGCTCCTCCTCAGTACGAGAGTACACAAGGATATCATCGATGAACACCACAACAAACTTATCCAAGTATTCATGGAACACCCTATTCATCATGTCCATGAAAGCAGCAGGAGCATTCGTCAAGCCAAACGACATTACAAGGAACTGATAAAAAAGATCATCAATCCTCGGTAAAGGATACCTTTTTTTATGGTCAACTTGTTTATCTGACTATAATCGATGCACATTCTCATCGTGCCATCCTCCTTTTTCACAAACAAGAGCAGTGCACCCCAAGGTGACACACTAGGCTGAATGAAAACACGATCAAGCAACTCCTGAAGTTGCGTCTTCAACTCCTTCAGCTCTTTGAGTGCCATGCGATAGGGAGCAATGGACACAAGAGTTGTGTTCTCATACAACTCAATCCAAAAATCCACCTCTCGACTAGGTGGCAATCCAGGTAATTCCTCTGGAAACACTCCAGGAAACTCACGTACAGTTCTTATATCCCGAACGCGTACGTCCTTTGAACTAGGATTCATAACAAAGGCTAGGTAAGCCTCGCAACCCTGCCGCAACATCTGACTTGGTTCCAATATAGACACCACATTGGCAAGAAGCTTCACATTCGCGCCCACTACTACCACTTCATAATCATCTGTAAGTTTCAACGAAACTATCTTGCTTTCAAAATCCACCACGACCCTATGCTCAACCAGCCAATCCATGCCAAGGATTACATCAAAACCATAGATTGGCAATTCCCTGAGATCAACAAGAAAAACATGATTTTGCACCTTCAAGGGACAACTCCTATAAAACTTCCTTGTTACAACCGTCTCACCAAAGGAACTAGTCACACGCATACCAACATCCAAAGACTTAACAGGTACACCAAGCATTTGAGAATGTTCACGCAATATATACGAGTGTGTAGATCCAGAATCAATCAAAGAAATTAATGACAAGGATTGCAAAGTAAAGGTACCTGCGATCACATTCGTATCATTCCTTCCCTCACGATGGGCGTACACTCGAGCTTGACCGCCACCCTGTAACCCCCTTAACCCGGCCCAGACGGTTGACCCGAATTAAGAAGGTCACACGGGGAAAACCAAAGTCAACCCGAAAGTCAACCTTGATTAACGACCCTTTTTTTTTCTTTTTAGTCTTGTCTAGATGCACATTAACCTTAGATATGATCACACAACATCATACTTAAAGATCATAAACATCAGAGATCAAACAGGGACCCAATTGATCAATTTACAACTTTAGGGACCAAATTGTAAATTCTGAAGACTTAAGGACTTAACCAGATTTTAAGTTACCAACTTAAAATTAATCATGTTTCATGCTTCACTGCCAAATTTCAGCTCAAACGGGCATCCCAAACTCATACAATTGCACAAACAAGTTTCAGGACCAAAATGTAAACTTTTCAAAACATTTAACTGCCAATGTCAGCCCCCAACGGTCACCCGTTCCGAAACAGGCAGAGCCCGTTTCGAAACGCGGGGCCGTTCCGCAACGCGTACCGAAACGGGGGTCTGGCAGTAGCCTTTCCGTTTCGGAACGGTCTCTCCCGTTTCGGACGCCTGGGCTGGTTTGGGGCACCCGTTCCGAAACGGTATGGACTGTTCCGAAACACCTTGCACAGAAAGCCACCATATGCATACTTAAACCTGCAATTGATCATCCAATCATGCTCCAAAAGCCACCAAACTTTACCAACATGCAATTCAACATGTAAAAGGCATACTTGCATCAACAATTCAACAAAATATCAACATACATGAAAAGCCCCAATTCAAAGGATATGTTTCCTACACAAGCAACCATTCAAACACCATACTTCCAATTCAATCTCATAAAGGCCAAAACATGTTCCAACAACATCAACAACATAAAACCATACTTGTCCGAACATATACGAATACACAAACATCAACCCGAGAGATTCTACCCCATTGCCTTTATTAACTATAGCTATTAACCGAGACATACATCTCAAGTGGAGTCCTTCTTGAATCCCTTGCTTCTCGCTGTCCAAACTTCAAGAATCTGCATTGATGGACAAAAAGGAGCGTAAGCACATAATGCTTAGTGAGGAAAGCTCAAAACCAAAACACCATCAATGCAGCGAGCCATAAAACCTCTTTGAAAAACAATTCGACTTGTTTACCAAGCAAAGTTTGAAAACTCCTTTCAACATCACGCTTAAAACCATGCATTGCACATACATGAAAACCAACCCTTAGTTTAGCAAACTAAGAAAACCATTTTCAAAGCACAACTTGCAAAACCAACCATTTAACCATCCCATGCATAAACACCATATGCAAAGTTAAATACAAACCTTGGAAAACCATTCCAAGCAAGAAACCCTTTAAAACCATTTGCTCAATCAATCCAACACATGCACTAAACAAAGGCAACATATGAACCACAACATCATCTTCACATGCCTTTCAAAACAAGTCTCAACAAGACTCCAATGCATTAAGGAGATTTCATGCACATATACATCATTTACCAAATGATAATCAACACTTGCTCAACTTAACAAGTAAACATGCATTCACAAGCATTTAACACTTATCATGCAACCATGCATCTTTTCAAGCATCTCATGCTTCTTTATAATCAAGAACATCATATTGGCTTTCAAGTGATCAACCACATCCACTTTTCAACTCAACATCCAATCGGATACGCGGATCCCAAGCGTTGTCCCCCACGCTTCATACACACTACCAATCCAAGGTCTCCAAATGGACTTTTAAACACCATTTGACCTCACCATCCTAAGGTTCCCATGTATGGACTTTTAAACACCATACAACCTCAGCTTTCCCGAGGTTCCCATGTATGGACTTTCAAACACCATACAACCTCAACTTTCACAAGGTTCCCATGTATGGACTTTCAAACACCATACAACCTCAACTTTTCCCAAGGTTCCCATGTATGGACTTTCAAACACCATACAACCTTGACTTGCCCAAGGTTCCCATGTATGAACTTTCAAACGCCATACAACCTTTGCATTCACCGATTGGTAGTTGTACAACATCACTAACGAGATCCGGGACACCCTACACAAGATCCACACATGGACTTAACACCGCCATTGTGATCTCAACAAGCACAAGGTTCCCATATATGGACTTTTAACCACCATATAACCTTTGCTTAACCAAGGTCCTCGAATGGGCATTCATCCTCCATTATGACCTTAACCATCTCATTAGGATACTTGAAGGGAGTTTACCGGTTCACACTTAACCACTCCACCTCCAAGGCGACTTTACTCACGGTGCACCCAATCCTATAGCCGGCTAACTATATCCGATCAACGAACCAAGAACCACTTACATCACTTGCCAATATAACCATCTTACCACATTAGTCCAATGATTCACATGCATAACCAATATGCAAAACCATTACCGCATTAGTCCAATGATTCACATGCATAACTAATATGCAAAAACCATCATTTACCACCATCAATCCACTGTTTTAAAGCATTACACAAAGCCATTAAACATCATGCAACACCATGCATCAAAACTACATTTTCAATGTATAAAACCAAGGATCTCTTACCTTGAGCATCCTTCACATATGGCTTTCAAAACCAGCATTAAACCATGCTAAAATATGCTTTCAAAACAGAATTAAACCATGCAAAACACATGCATTGGAACCATTAAACACAATTGCTTTTAAGGCCAAATCACAACACAATTCAAGAGCGAAAATCCATTTACTTACTCTTGAGCTTAGCAAAGTTTTTTAGACTTAAACTAAGCTCCCAAAACCTTCAAACCTTGGTTCAAAAGCTGAAAACCCAACTTCACTTACCGATACACAAAACAAGGCTAGCCAACAAGCCTTCCAAGCATCCGAAACCTTCCTCACCACCTCAAATGCTCACGGATCTTCCTCCCCTGTTTCAAGCACATAACAACAGAAGATTAATCCATCATTATGCATTAAAAACACCAACAACACAACCAAACTCGCTGCTCAACACAAAACCAACAATTCGGCTACCAAACACAACCGAAACCACCTCCAAACACTACCAAAACTTAACCCAGCCAAGATCCATCACTTCTAACCATTTTTAAACATCCATTAACATCCAAACAGATCACAAACACGTCCTTATACCTCCAGGTATAACAGATCACCAAAAACACTCCAAAAACAACCAAAAACTCAAGCTAAACTTAGGAAATTCAACCTATCCGGGATTGCATTAATTAAACCTCAACTTCTAATCAATTTAGCATTCATTTAACATCATTTTGACACTTCAAAACACTGCCCAAACAGATCACACGAAAATTCCACCACAATCAATCAAAACTTGCATTTTAAGCCAAAAATCAAGATCACATCCATAAAACCTTTACCAAATCATAAATCAAGGATTGAGAACTTGGAAATTTCAGTAAAGAACTGATAGTTTAGAGGAGAAGGAAGTTCTTACCTCCAAACTTGAGTTTCTCCCTTTTTGGAACCAAAAAGCTTGATGAAACAACTTGCAAATTGAGAGGTTTTATTGTTGTGATGATTAAGAATCAAAAGAGAGTTGAAAAGGAAGATTTGAGTGACAAAATCAGAGGAGAAAATCTGGAGAAATGTGTTTGGGTTGAGAGAAAATGAGAGAAAAGGAAAATTGAGAGAAAATGGAAAGTTAGTTATGAAATAGTCAAAATGATTTCCCTCCACTTTTCATAAACTTTAAAATCAGAATAAAACCTTAAAATATCTTAGAAAAATCTGGAGAAACTCTTTTTGGAATAATAGCTCCTTAAAGATTCAAAGTTTCAATCCTTTATAAAACTGTCACCGAACTTTCAAAAATTACATTTTGGTCACTAGCCAAAATGTCCCCCTTCCAAACCTCATTTTCCAAAATTGATTTCACAGTTCACTTATATATATTAAAAGATGATTTTAGAACATTTTTCCATATTTTTAATGCAACCCGAACTAGGCTTTCCTAAATTCACTCTCATATATTCGATCAGCACTTTGACCGAACCGGTCAACGCCCAAAACTTCTGAGCCCAAAACCGGGGCGTTACACACCCTCAGATTGAACGGCCACAACATGTGCTACATTCCTGCCACCATCATCCCTATGCTGAAAATTACCACGGCCGCGCCCATGACCCCTCTATGGCTCAGCTGCTCTCACCGGAGCCTATCCCTCTCTCAGCGGCTGAGGACAATCTTTCTTCAAATGCCCTCGATTCCCACAATTCCAGCATGTCCCAAGGTTACCCCAACACTCACCACCATGCCTTCTACCACAACGGTTACTCTCAGGAGTCCTCAGAACAACATTAGGTCCTTGCTGACCTCTACTAGGGTTACCACCCCTACGCCTAGCATCATAATGTGGCTTCCTTTCCTTATGCCTCTTGTTGTGATCCCTACCGTAATTGCGTTCCATAGCTGGTTTTCCTGAGCTAGAGCCACAAGCTCGACTTGCCAAACCAAGATTCGATTTAATGTCCTTGGCTCTAGTGACCAAGACATCGAAATCAGTGTAGTCAGTTGCAAGCATATAGGTCTTGACATCCGCTACCAGCCCATAATGGAATCGTTCGCACCTCTCTTGCTCACTAGGGATTAGCTCAGGTGCATACTGACTGAGGCGAACAAACTGAATTTCATATTCAGCTACTGACATGTTTCCTTGCACAAGAGACATAAACTCTCTTTTCTTTTCATCGAGGTAACGTACTCCCAGGTACTTCCGCTTGAACGCATTCAAGAAGAACGTCCAAGTCACCTCGTCATCCTACATCCCAGAGGTAGTGGTCATCCACCACGTATAGGCATCACCAATGCAGCAGTGACACAACACAACCCAGCTTCTGCACATTGTTGCAGTTTATATAATCCAAAATCCTCTTGGTGCTCTCCAACCAAGACTCAGATCCTTCCGGAGATAAACCTCTGAACTCAGTCCCTCCTAGACCGCGAAGACGTTCCAAAGGAAATCTCACATTAGCATCATCCTGATGCGCAGCTCCATGAGCTCCAGCTGCTACTGCCTGGAAAGCTCCAGCAATAGCCTGAATCAACATGGTCATGTCAGGAGCAGCCTGCCCCTGCACACCCTCAGGTCCAGCAACCCCAGCACCAGCACCTACATCACCAGCTCCAACTCCACCACCACCGGGTGGTCCACCAGGAGGAGGAGGATGTAAATCCTTAGCATTCTCGGCATTCTCATTATCAGCCATCGATCTAGTATTGATTCTCAGCTCTCTACGTGGCCCCATTATAAAAACAATGTACTGAAAAATATGCAATAAACAAAATTAGGCATAATAAGTTAAGTAATCCAAGTACTCAAGCTCATTTTCGAAAACAATTCTTCTCATTAGTTTTGATATGGCAATAGGATTCCCAACCACACTCCAAACATAGTATAACATCACAAAATCATCTCAATTGAATCACACATCACTATTCACACATCATACTTTCACCAAAAGACACCATCATGCATAAACACATACAACAACCACATACCAAACCCTAATTATTAGATAACCTGGCTCTGATACCAACAAATGTAACCCCCTTAGCTCGGCCTAGTCGCTTGACACGAACTACGAAGATTACACGGGGAAAACCAAAGCCAACCCGAAAGTCGATCTTGATTAACGACCTTTTTTTTCATTTTAATCTTGTCTAAATACATTTTAAACCTAAGTGAGTACTCACGAATCATGAGTGAGAAAGGCACAGCGATCGGATATCATTTAAGGACTCAATTGCACTTCATACAAGTTTAGGGACCAAATTGTAATTTTTGGTAAAGACTTCATAGATTTTAGGATTATCAATATGTAATTAATTATGTTACATGCTTCTCTGCCAAATTTCAGCTTAAAAGGACATCTCAAGCTCAAGCAATTGCAAACACAACATTTAGGACTAAAATGTAAAGCATGCAAGCTCAAAACAATTCAAATCTGTGTCCAACGGTCACCCGTTTCGGAACACCTACCTACCGTACCGAAACGCTGTATAGAAACGGTGTTGACCGTTTCGGTACGCGGGTATGTTCCGAGACCAGTACTGAAATGTGACATTCCAGTAGCTAAAATGTTTCGAAACGGCCTCAGGCGTTTCGAAACACGAAGACCATTTTAGGCCCCCGTTTCGAAACACTAGAGGGTGTTTCGATACACCCTACCCAGAAACAGCAGCAAATGCTGTTTTTTCAACCTTTAGAACACTCAAACATGCCTCAAAGACTCCCAAATCATACCAGCAAACCATCATACATATAAAGTACATATTTAAGACATTCTAACACGGTCTTAGCATCAAACAAAAGTTCACATAGTCTAGAGGCATGCTTCCTAACCACAAAACCAATATAAGCTATCCAACTTTAATCAAAACATTCAAGGCCAATTACAACTCAAACATGCCAACAGATGCATGCCACAACCTTAAGGAGTTCAACACATCTCCCAAATACAATCCTTGGTTTCCCATCGCAATTATATCAAAACTAAAGTGTGTGAAAACTTCAGCATACATAAGCTTGAACTTCTTTGGTTGACTTTAACCTCTTTGATGCCCGAAAACACCTCAATTATCTGTATTATTGGTAAAAGAGAGAGCGTAAGCACAAATGCTTAGTGAGTCATGCTCTAAAGAAAACCAACACAATAATGCATATCTTGAAAACACTTTCTCAAAAGCTTTTAAACCACATGCTCATTATATCTCATGCTTGAAAACCTTTCAAAGCAATTTCTCATTGAAAACACATGTACCTTCATTCTATCCCATGCATTTAAACCAATGCAAAACTCATGGAAAAGCGATACACATGCTTGTAACACCAAAGCATTTCTAATACAAATCTCATATGCATTTCTCATAGCATAAAACATTTCTTCAAATGTACATGTGAATAAAAAATCATTACATATTTTATATTGGCATTTCACATCTCAATATTACTCGGATATGGGGACATCTCACTAGACACTTCCGGTGGCATCTCTCATCACCGTACTCACTCGTCTAGCAACATAATTTCCGGTGGAATCTCACATCATCGTACTCACATGGCGAAATCTCTCATCGCCATAAAGCTTGGGTATTACACCAAGTCCTACCCGATGGAATGCCCATCATCGGTTCTTTCCATTTGGCTTAACCAAAGAGCACGTACGAATTTTTAGTTTCTTGTGCACTCTCATCCTATTGATCGATCAATTATATCCGGTAAGTATCTCAACATCTATGCCAATATATTATGATAAAACATCATCTCACCTACTGTTTTTCATGCAACAAATCTCAACATTTTTATCGCAATTCAAAACCATAACATTTGTTATGCTTTAACATAAAAGCTCAAATCTCAACTATGCAACATGTTACTTCATGAAACCATTTCAAGCATCATCTCATGCTATAAAATTTGCATAAAATAGTAGGAATTTATCAATCTCAAACCATGAGCATGTAAAAGCATTTTAGGGGCAATCACCACATTCAAGAGAGTAATCTAGCCAATACTTACTTCCGGACTTCGGAAGGTGTTTCAAACCTTTCCTAATTCCCCAAACCTTGATTCTTTGTCCCTCAAGGACTTCTAAAACCATACACACTCACCGATTACATTTCGTGCTCGCCGAAACGCTATCTAAGCTTCCAGATCAACTCCAAAGGTGTCTAAAGATGTCTCCCTTGTTTTAAACACATAAGAGCAGAGGATTAATGCATCATCATGCATTGAAATCATCAGCCACAACCTAAACTCGCTGCTCTACTCAAAAACCACATTTCGGCCACCAAACACTACCGAAAACACCCCCAAACTCTTCCAAAACCAAACCCAACCAAGATCCATCACTTCTAATCATTTCTAAATATCAATTAACATTAAAAACCAACACAAGCACGTCCTTATACCTCCAGCTATGACATAACACCAAAATCACCCCAAAAACCATCATTCTACTAAGTAAAACTTTGGAAAACAAACCTATTCGGAATTCGATTGATTAACCTCATTTGTAACATCAATTAACATCCAAAATACATTAGAAAACCATCTCAAAACAGAGCCCAACCAATCACCACGAAAATCTTCAAGATCTCTTCCAAAATCTTGTGTTTTAAGACAATTTCTTGTTTCTAACATTAAAACCACTTAAAAATCATTAATAAAGGATTGATAACTTGGGAATTTCAGTAAAGAACTGATCATTAGAGGAGAAGGACGAAGCTTACCTCTAATGGATGATTCCTCCTTGATTTGGGCAAGTTTTCTTGAAAATTCAATGTAGAAATCAAGTGGATTTGATGAGAAATTGATTAAGAATCAAAGAGTGACTGAAATATCATCAAATGAAGTGAAAATCAAAGTGTATTTGCTGGAGAAAATGTGTTTGGTTGAAAGGAATTTGAGAGAAAATAAAATTAGGGAAAATTGTGAAAAGTAGTTATGAAAAGTCAAAGGTGGTTTCTAATTTAATCCACATTCATTTTCTTTAATTAAAAAATTAATTAAATCACCCAAATTAAGGAAAAATCTGATGAAAACATTTTGGTAAAATTTGCTCCTTAAAGATTCAAAGTTTCAATCCTTTACAAAACAGTCACTACTTAACTTTGCAAAAACTGCGATTTGGTCACTACACCGAAATGTAGTATTTCAAAACCTTATTTTGTAAAATTGATTCAACCATTGTCTTTCTTGTATTAAATAAGGATTTTTAGATATTTTTCTATATTTTTAAAGCATCCTGAACTAGGTGTTCCAAAAAACTCCCTTTTAGATTCGAACCGTTTGTCAGATCGGTCTGGTTCAAACTCTAAACATCTAGGCCTAAATTTGGGGTGTTAGACTTGAAAAATCCATCCACGAACCTCCGATAGTAACCCGCCAAACCAAGGAAACTACGAACTTCATGAACAGACCTAGGAGGCTTTCAATTCACCACCGCCTCAATCTTCTAAGGATCAACAAGAATCAGCTCGGCCAAAATCACATTACCAAGGAAAACAACTTCCTTCAACCAAAAGTCATGTGTACTCAGCTTAGCATAATGTTGTCTCTAGTAACACTTGCAAAACAACCCTCCAATGTTTCTCATTCTCCTCCTCAGTACGAGAGTACACAAGGATGTCATCGATGAACACTGCAATGAACTTATCCCGAAACTCATGAAACACCATGTTCATCATATCCATGAATGCAAGAGGAGCATTCGTCAAACCAAAAGGCAACACCAGAAATTCATAATGCCCATACCTTGTCCGAAAAGTAGTTTTTGGCACATCCACATCCTTAACCTTCAATTGATAGTACCCAGACCTTAAATCAATCTTCAAGAACAGGGTTGCTCCTCGAAACTGATAAAAAAGATCATTTATCCTTGGTAGAGGATACTTATTCTTGATAGTCAACTTATTCATATGACGATAATCAATGCACATTCTCATCGTGCCATCTTTCTTCTTAAGAAACAAGACCGGTGCACCCCAAGGTGACACACTAGGCCGAATAAAGCCTCGGTCAAGCAACTTTTGAAGTCGCGTCTTCATCTCCTTCAACTCCTTAGGTGTCATTCGATAGGGAGCGATGGGCACCAGAGTTGTGTTGTCATACAACTCAATTCCAAACTCGACCTCTTGACTAGGTGGCAAACCAGGTAACTTCTCCGGAAAAACCCCAGGGAATTCACACACGGTCCTTATATCTTGAACCCGAACATCCTTTGTACTAGGATTCATTACAAAAGCTAAATAAGCTTCACATGCTTGACGCAACAATCGACTCGCTTCAAGCGTCGAAACCACATTAGATAGGAACTTTACGTTTTCTCCCACCACCACAACTTCATAATCATCAGCAAGTTTCAACGAAACTCACTTATTTTCAAAATCTACAACAACCCTATGCTCAACTAGCCAATCCATACCATGGATTACATCGAATCCATTGAAAGGCAATTCCATAAGATCCACCAAGAACACATGTTCTTGAACCATTAAGGGACATCTCCTATACAACTTCCTCGTTACAACCGTTTCACCTAAAGAACTAGTCACACGCATAACAACATCCAAAGACTCAACATGCAAACCAAGCATTTGAGAATGTTCACGCAATACGAGTGTGTAGATCCAAAATGAATCAGAGAAAGTAATGAAAAATACTTCAATGTAAAGGTACCTGCAATCACGTCAGTGTCATTCCTCCCTTCACGATGGGTATACACTGGCCTGGCCACCTCCTTCGGACTGAACAACTACTACATGTGGTACATTTCTTGCACCATCATCTTTACAGTGGAAATTTCCACAGCCGTGCCCAGGCCTCTCTGTGGTTCAGCTGCTCTCACTGGAGCTTTCCCCTCTCTCATCGACTGAGGACAATCCCGTTTCATGTGCCCACGGGAACCACAATTCCAGCACGTACCAACGTTGCCCCAGCACTATCCCGTATGCCTCCTGCCACACCGATTACATTTAGGGGTACTGATGAAAGTATTCGAACATTTTGATGTAACACCCTAGTTTTGGGCCTATATGTTTTAGACATCGGATCGGGCCGGTCGGAAACAGTTCGAATCGTATTAGGTGGTTTAGGGAAATCAAGGATCGCGAAAGGATAAAAATATGACAAAAATTGCTAAAATCCTCTAAAATCAGGTTTAAGGGGTTGGTCAAATCATATTTACAAAATAAGTTTTGGAAGTGGTACATTTTGGGTAGAAACCAAAATGTAAAGTATCAAAATTGTGGAAAAATGCAATTTCAAAAAGGAGTCAAAAATCTTAGAATTTTTAACGAGCTATGTTGCAATTACACCTTCCTTAAAATGACATGTGTATTAAAAGGATTTTATTTAATTAAAATGTTAAAATAGAATAATGGAAAGTTTTCACATAACTAACTTTCATTATTCAGCAAAATCATTTTCTCAACACTTTCTCCAGAATTCTTTTCTCTCAAACACTCTCCCTTTGATTTCTAACTTATTTTCCAGAATTCTCTTCAAACTCTTCAAGCTTTCTGAAGGGAAAACTTGTCAATCATTAATGAAGGTAAGGATTGGAGGTAAGTCCCGTTCTCAACCTTCAATCTAGGTTCTTTATTGAAATTCCCAAGATCTTTGACTTCTAAATATTGTTTTTGGCTGAGTTTTGATTATAGTTTTGATTTAAGATGAAAATCTTGCAAAATTATAATATAAATCTTGATTTTCGGAGTGTTGTTGATGAGATTTGTTATGGATTGAATTTAATTGAGTTTTGAGTTGATTATTATGCTGAAAAAGAGTTTTGATAATGTAGATCCCGAAATCCTTGAGATCCTTGAGTTTCGTGATGGTTTTAGTTGAGTTTTTGAGGTGGTTTGATGGTGTTATGCTTGCTGGAGGTATAAGGAAGGGTTTACGTTGTGTTTTGATGTGTTTTGATATTTAATAATGGTTGGAAGTGATGTATGTTAGCTGGGCTTGGTTTAGGAAGCAATCGATTGAGTTTTCGGTTGTTTCGGATGGGTAAATTGGTGTAGTTTTTGTGAGCAACGAGTTTGTGCTTAGTTGCTGGTGTTGAAATGAATTTTAGTGCATTTGGATCTCTGTTTTGATGCTCTAAAAACATGGGATCCTGATCCGAAAGCAAGCGAAGCATTTTTAGAGGCTTTGGAAGGGAGATCTTCGCGTCGGCAAGCGATGTTTCGCATATCGGTGAGTGGAAAAGAGTTTTCCAGCTTCGAAACATTTTGAACGTGGTTTTGGGAGCTTAGTGTAGGTTTGAAACACTTAGCTAAGCTCAAGAGTAAGTAGATCGAAAGTCTCTCTCGGATTGTGCTATGTTTTGGTTTAAAATGCACTTGATTTAAATGTGTTTTGATTATTGTTTTAAAGTATGTTTTGAGCAATGATGTTGTTGGTTTTAAATGCCATTTTGTTAAGGATGCACATGGTAAGTGATCCTTGAGTTTATATGATTTATGCAATTGGTTTTAAGCATGTTAATGCTTGTGAAAGTGGCATTGTGGTTTATGCTTGTAAAATAGTGAATTAATAATGATTGATGATTATATTGGCAATTGATGGTAAATGGTACATGTGCATTGATACGAGCATCAGGTGTATTGATACGCCTGTGTAAACTTTGAAGGGTGTATCGATACACTTAGGAAGTGTATCGATACCCTTAAGACAAAATGGTGCAAGTGTATTGATACGGGCATCAAGTGTATTGATACACATGTTCAATTTTTATAGGGTGTATCGATACACGCGGGAAGTGTATCGATACCCTTGCTCAACTTTGGCTACTACCATTTTGCGTATCTATACAGGCTAAGGCGTATCGATACGGGTAGTTGAAATTCAGTTAAAAGAATATTTTTAATTTTGGAAATGTTGCATTTTGGTCCCTAAATGTTGTGTATGCAATTGAATGAGTTTGGACGATCCGTTTTAGGTGAAATTTGATATGTTGGCATGTTACATGTCTAATTGAAGATTGGTAACTTTAAAAATCTTGAAAATGCCTTTATTTTATGGAAATTATAGTTTAGTCCCTAAAAGTCAAATACATGCAATTACACCCATAATTGAACTCTGATCGTTGATCGTTGTGCCGTTTTCACCTAATGGCTTTGATGAACATATAGGGTAATAATGTGCATCTAGAGAAGATTAAAAAAAGAAAGGGTTTGTTAATCGAGGTTGACTTTCGTTTTCCCCATGTAATCTTATTAGTTCGGGTCGAGCGTCTAGGCCGGGCTAAGGGGGTTACATTTGTTGGTATCAGAGTCAGGTTATGAAAGAATTGGGGATGATGGTAAGTGAAATTGGTATGTTTTGATGTTTATTCAATTTTGAATGACATGTTGTTTGAAGAAAGCATATTTTTGGTTGAATGTTGGTGTTTATGTCATGCTTGGTTGTTATGAATCATATGTGAGTAAAATATGATTGTACGATGATGTTGTGCTGAGGATGTGTGTTGATTGAGGATTATTTAAAGCATGATGATTATGATATGTTATCGTATGCAATGTTATGTTTGATGGAAATCGGGGTGCACATTACCTTATTACACTAGATAATTGTTTTAAATTGGATTTGTAAACTTGGATCCTTGCTTGAGGCTGGCCTAAATCATGGGTTGATTTGTTTTTGTTATCATGCCTTGTTAAAAATAGCACAATGAGTCTGAGGAGAGAGTTGGGATCGGATACGATCGTACCTGCGGGTGAGCAGGGTAATTCGGGGAATGATGTTCCATCTGTTGAGAATGTGCATGTTCGGCCGTTCTTATCTGGAGTTGAGGTGTAAGGGTAGAATGAGGGGCTGGCCCTGTGATGAAAGTTTTATCATCAGTGGTTCAGGAGATGTCTGGAGCATCTCAGGTCGCAGTGAATGAAAAGCCTGTGCATGTACCGTCTGTCGGACATACTAGTTTGTCAAAACAGCGTCTGCATGATTTGGTGTTTAACACCCCAATTTTGGGCTTAGAAGTTTTGGGTTTGAATTGGACCGGTCGGATTTTCGGTTCGAATATAAAAGGGTGGTTTTAAGGAAAGCCTAGTTCAGGATGCATTAAAAATATGGAAAAATATCTAAAAATCCTCTTTTATTATATATAAGAGAGTGGTGAAATCAATTTTGCGAAATGAGGTTTGGAAATAAGACATTTCGAGTTAGTGACTAAAATGTAATTTTTGAAAAGTTGGTGACTGTTTTAAAAGGATTGAAACTTTGAATCTTTAAGGAGCTAATTTACCCAAGAAGAGTTTTCTCCAGATTTTTCTTAATATTAAAGATTTAATTAATGATTTTTAATTTAAAGGAAAAAGGGGAAATAGATATTTTGATGTCATAACTAACTTTTCTCAAAATTTTCCATTTCTTTTCTCTCAATTTTTCTCTCAGCCCAAACACTTTTCCCCAGCCATTTTTCCTCTGATTTTAACATCTAAAGATGAGATTTCAATCTCTAATTGATCTCTAATCATTTCTACACCAAATTCTATTCATTTGCTTATTGGATTTTCAAGAATCTTGGTTCTAAACAAGGAGAAACTCACATTTAGAGGTATGAACGTCCTTCTCCTCTAAATGCTCAGTTCTTTACTGAAATTCCCAAGTTCTCAATCCTTGATTTGTGTTTTATAAAAGGTTTTGATGTTGTGATCTTGATTTTGGCTTAAAATGCAAGATTTGGATTTAATTTTGATTAAATTCGAATTAAATGATTGGGCTCTATTTTGAGATGTCTTTTTGATGTATTTTGGATGTATAATTGATGTGCAATTGAGAATTAAACAATGCAATCTCGAATAGGTTGATTTTCCTAAGTTTTTACTTGTGAAAATGGTGGTTTTTGGGGTGATCTTGGTGTTTTGTTAATGCTGTAGGTATAAGGACGTGTTTGGGATCATTTTGGATGTTAATTGATGTTTAAAAATGGTTAGAAGTGATGGATCTTGGCTGGGTTAAGTCTTGGAAGTGTTTGGAGGTGATTTCGGTTGTGTTTGGTAGCCGAAATGTTGGATTTGCAAAGAGCATCGAGTTTAGGTGTGTTGCTGGTGTTTTTAATGCATTATGATGCATTAATCCTCTGTTGTTATGTGCTTGAAACAGGGGAGAATGATCCGTGAGCAATAGAGGTGGCGTTGAAGGTTTCGGATGCTTGGAAGGCTTGTTGGCTAGCCTTGTTTTGTGTATCGGTGAGTGAAGTTGGGTTTTCAGCTTTAAAACCAAGGTTTGAAGGTTTTGGGAGCTTAGTTTAAGTCTAAACAACTTAGCTAAGCTCAAGAGTAAGTAAATGGCATTCCTCTCTTGGTTTGTGTTATGATTTGGTTTTTAAAGGACTTGTGATTGTTGGATGCAATGCATGTGATTTGCATGTTTTAAATTCTGTTTTGAAAGCATATTTTAGCATGGTTTAATGCTGGTTTTGAAAGCCATGTGTGAAGGATGCTCAAGGTAAGAGATCCTTGGTTTTGTACTTTGGAATTGTGGAATTGATGCATAGTGTTGCATGTTGTTAAATGGCTTTGTGTAATGCTTCAAAAACAGTGGATTGATGATGGTAATTGGTGGTTTTGGCATTTTGGTTATGCTTGTAAAACAGTGGATTAATGTGGTAAAATGGTTATATTGGCAAGTGATGTAAGTGGTTCTTGGTTACTTTAATCGGATATAGTTAGCCGGCTATAGGATTGGGTGCACCGTGAATTGAGTCGCCTTGGATGTCGAGGGGGTTGTGATTGTACCGTAAACTCCATCCAAGAATCCTAGCGATTGAGGAAATTGGTGTCACCACGATGGAGGTTGGCTCTCGTGAGTGGGCTTGGTTTAGTGCCACTACGATGGAGGTTGGCTCTCGTGGGTGGGCTTGGTTTAGTGCCACCACGATGGAGGATGGCTCTCGTGGGTGAACCTTGTTAAAGTCACCATGATGGAGGTTGGCTCTCATGAGTGGACTTTGTTAAGCGTCACAACGGTGGAGGGTTGCTCCCGTGTGTGAGCTTGGTTAAGGTGATTACAATGGTTGTGGAGCTTCCATGTGTAAGCCTTGTGATGTGTCCCGTCTCTCGCTAGTGTATTATACAACTTCCGATGAGTGATGTTGAGGGGTTGTGATTGTACCGTTAAACTCCATCACGGGTGTTGAGGGGTTGTGAATGTACCGGTAAACTCCACCTTGTGTTGTTCGGAAGTGTGTATGAAGCGTGTGGGACAACGCTTGTAATCCGCGTATCCGATTGTGTCTCGTGTCATGATGGTTTGTGAATTATCGCTTGGAAGCCAATATAATGTTCTTGAATATGATGAAGCATGAGATGCTTGAAATGATGCATGGTTGCATGAGAAGTGTGTAATGTTCTATGAATGCATGTTTTACTTGTTAGCTTGAAAAAGAGTTTATCTTCTATTGAGAATGTTGCATTGTGTGCATGGAATCTCTTTGGTGCATTGAAGTCTTGTGAAGGCTTGTTTTAAAAAGGCATGTAATGCAAATGTTGATTTTGTGGTTCATGTATTGCATTTGCTTAATGCATGAGATAGAATTGAGGGTGTAAGTGGTTTTTAAAGGTTTCTTGCTTTGAAATGATTTTCAAGTATAAGAAAAGTATAATGTGAAGTGGATGTGTTTTCCAAGGATCTTGTATTTAACTTTGCATATGATGTTCATGCATGGAATGGTTAAATTGATGGTTTTGCAAGGTTGTGCTTTGAAGTGAATTACTTAGCTTTTCTAAGCTAAGGGTTGGGTTTTCGTGTTTGAGCAATGCATGATTTAAAGCATGTTGTTAAAAGGGGTTTTCAAACATTGCTTTGGTTTATCGAATTGTGTTTACTTTTAAAAGAGGTTTTATGACTCGCTGCATTTATGGTGTTTTGGTTTTGAGCATTCCTCACTAAGCGTTATGTGCTTACGCTCCTTTTTATCCATCAATGCAGATATTTGAAGTTGGGACAGCGAGGAGCAAGGGATTCAAGGAGAGCTCCACTTGAGATGTATGTCTCGGTTAATAGCTATAGATAATAAAGGCAATGGGGGGAGAATCTCTTATGTTGATGTTTAATGAGATTGTGTATGTTGGACAAGTTTGGTTTATGATTTTGAACTATGTGGTTTAACGCTTGCAACAATTGAATCTTCTTATTCTTAAGTCGTTATGCTATGCTTCTTGTTTTAAAAGCATGATTGAGTGTTGGATGTGTTGAATGAGTTGGTGCACCTAGGGGTGGTTTTATATCTAGATTTTGATGCAAGTTGGTAGGTATGATGCTTGGCATGTTGTTGATTTATTGTGGAATGGTTTGGAGCATGTTTGATGGGGTTTAAAGGTGTTAAAACAGGCCTATCTGCTGTTTCTGGGCAGGGTGTTTCGAAACACCCTTGCCTGTTTTGAAACAGGCCCTTGATTTGGCCTGGGTGTTCCTGAACGGCCTAGACCCGTTTCTGAACACTTTGGCTACTGCCAAGGGGTGTTCCTGAACGGCCTAGACCCGTTTCGGAACACTTGACCGTTGGGCATAAAATTTGAATGGTTTTGAGGTTTGCAAGCTTTACGTTTTAGTCCCGATTCTTGTATGTGCAATTGCTTGAGTTTGAGATGTCCGTTTGAGATAAAATTTGGCAGAGAGGCATGAAACATGACTAATTTCATAATGGTAACTTAAAAATTGGTAAAGTTCTCTTAATTTTTCAGAATTTACAAATTGGTCCCTAAATTCGTATTTTGTGCAATTGGGTCCCTTATTGTTTTCCGATTGCTGTGATTTTTGAGTATGCTTATCTCAAGAGTATGCATAGGTTTGGTGTACATCTAGACAAGTCTAAAGAGAAAAAAAGGGTCGTTAATAAAGGTTGACTTTCGGGTTGACTTTGGTTTTCCCCGTGTAATCTTCGTAGTTCGGGTTAACCGTCTAGACCGGGCTACGGGGGTTACATTTGGTGGTATCAGAGCTGAGTTGCGAAAGCTTGGGGGAAATGGTAAATTGTTGTAATAAGTGTTTAATGTTTATTCTGATGTGGGGTTGGAAGTCGGTTGGAAAGTGTGTCTTTGAGCGAATTGTTGATGTTTTTAGCATGCTTTTTGTTTGTGAATCTTCATTGAGTTAATGTGGATTTGTGCTGGTGATATGCTGGTGATGTGAGCTGATTTTATGAATGATGAAAGTGTGATGGGTATGATATGTTGATATTATGCTGTTGCGAGTGAATGTTGTTTGATGAGAGCATGATCGAAATATGTTGATTGATATGCTCAATGTCGTGATATCCATGTTTTTATTGACTGTTATGTCATGTAAAAGGGGAGAATTCGGGATACCCATTGCCTTATTATTATAGCTATTGTGTTATTTTGGAGTTGGAGTTTGGAATCCTTGCTTAAAGCTGGTCTGATCGATTTTTTTGTTTTGTTATGATTGTTTGCTGCTAATAGCATGGTGAAATCGATGAGAGAATGGCAGTTGGGTGAGATGGTTGCTGCTTTAGAGCAGGTTGTTAAGGCGTGGAATTCACCTTTTGGTGGAGGTGTTTCGTTTCAGCCTACAGTGCCTGGAGTTGAGGTAGTGAGGCAGGAGGAAGAAGCTGGTTCTGTGATGAAGAGTTCATCACCTTTAGTTCAAGAGGTGTTGTGAACATCTCAGGCTATGGCAAAAGTAAGGCCTGTAGATGTTCCGGCTGTGGGATGTGTGGGTTTGTCGAAATAGCGTTTATATGATTTGGGAGCTGTGGAGTATCATGGTTCGACGCCTGAAACGTTCGAGGCCTGGTTGGCCAGTGTAATTCTGATTTTGGATCAGGAGGGTTGTGACTATGCCTGTAAGCTGGGAAGTGTTGTCCCATTCATGTTGGAGGACGCTTGTGCCTGGTGGACATCTGCGGCGGTGGCATCGCACATCCACGATATAAATTAGGACTTCTTTGTGTCTGCCTTTTATGAGAGGTACCTTGGAGAGAAATTCCCAAGGGTTAAGCAACGTGAGGGTGTGGTTTCAGTTTATGAAGGTGAGAAAAGTTTAAGTGAGAGAGTTGTGGGTACTGACCTCGAGAGCGGTCAGCGTAAGAGGCGACGTGATAGAAGGTTTTGCTTGAATCGAAGCTTGGATGGTAGTGTAGATTTGGGGCAAGTGCTACATGTTCAAAGAGGGGTAGCTCGGTTGCCGATGTGTGACCAATGTGGAAAGTGTCATGTTGGAGGTTGTTGGGGCGCAGGAGTTTGTTGGAACTGTGGTTTTAAAGAGCATGTGAAGCGGAATTGTCCTCATGTGGTGAGATCAGCTTCAGTGGTAGCAAAAGAGTCTCTGAAGGGTAGTGGGCGCAGCCGAGACAAAGTTCGAAGGTGGCAGGAAGGGCAGAAAGGTGTGAGGAGCTTGGGGAATGAAACCTGTTGGAATTGTGGGTCTGTTGGACATTTGAGACGTAATTGTTTGAAGTTGGCTCGGGGTAGTCAGGATTCTTTACCGCAGGGAGATGGTGACGACCTTAATGTGTTAGCTGATGCTGTAGCGGTGTGGCTGGAGAATGATGGTTCTGCGAGGAAGAGAGCTTGTCTGTTGAAGCTCCGGGGCAGTGAGGTGTTTACAGGTAACCTTGTTAAGTAACCTTTGCTCTAGTATCTTAGTTTGGTTTCAGTTGGTATTTCCTTGCGTAGTGGGTATGGTCTCGTTGCTAGCATGTTTGGGGTAGTAGTTGGTGTTGTTTTGAAAACAACTTTAGTGTGAAGAGGGCATTAGTGAGTATCTTGTGGATAATGGGTTGTTAGAATGATGGAGTTGGTCAAGTTGGAAGTGAGATAGGAGGTTGTTTTTAGGCGGATTCTGAGGATGTTATTGGTGGGTGTGAACCGACATACATGCACAGTTAAAATCATTCGTTATATGCTATATTATATATGTACTGGTCCATGCATACATGTGACATGACATTAGAGGTTTTGCATGCATGTACATCAGGCATTGATAGGGCATATTGGTGACCATGCATACGAACGTTCACACTCGCTGATAGTTAATCGGGTCCGTTAGAGTTGTGATAGGGTTAGATTGGATGGGGGTTTTAAAAGTTGTGTTGGTACTAGGAGAATGTTAGAAGTAATGGAGGGTATTAAGCGAGTTGTCAGTAATAGTGAGTGCGATATAGCATGTTGGTAGAAGGAAAGTGTTTGGCGCTTAATGAGTTTATCGGTATGGTGGTGAGGAGATTACCGGTTGAAGTTAGAATCGGTCAGAGTGGCTGTGAATAGCTGGTAGAAGTTGTAGTTTCTTGGTGTTAAGTGATGTTGTAAGTTAGTGGATGTGTTCCAGAGTGCTGAGGTAACTTGGCATTGATGTCGTAATAGAAGGGTTGTTTTGTAGGTGATGGTTCGTAGCAACCTTCAAGAGTTGAGAAGAGGTTGTGTTGTGGGTTGTAGAAAAGGGTTAGCCTGGGAGAATAGAAGTTTCGTAATCTAATATGTATGTATAGAATGGGCGGTGTCCTGGTAAGGCTAGTATTGTAGTCAAAGTTTGAAGTGGAAAAGCAATGTAAGTTCAAGGGCCATTGTTGGTTGGACGGGTTCTTGTGAGAAGTGGTTGGCTAGTTTTGTATAAGTAAATTCCTTCTGAAGTCAGCTGGTGGTGTGTGGAACGGCTGGCGGAGTCAAGGTTGGGGTTTTGTGTCGTGATTTTCGGATGTTAGGTGAGTAGTCCTGGTGAGTCGTTATGGTGATGATAGCGGCGGATGTGAAGGAATGTCATCAATACGTTGAGAAGTTTGAATAAGCAGTTGATGCTTAAGAATTTTTGCTTGATGTGGTAACCTTTGGAAGAGGTTGAGCAATTGTGCAAGGGGTTTTAGAAGTAGTGAAGGTTGTGGGTCACATGGTGGCTGAACTGGATTGGTTGGTGTCACCGTGTGTACGAGTTTTGGGAGTTATGAGCTAAGGTGGTGTATGCTGTAAAAGTTTGGAGGTTCTTCAGGTTGTTGTTGGGGTTGTGTGCAGTCCGGAAGTGTGAAAGGTTAAGATGTGGTTAACATCTGAGTGTTCTGGAATCTGTGAACAGTATGTGGTGGTGTTGGGTTGGTGGAGTTTTGTGAGGAGAGTGTTCAGTGGTGGTTAAGTCTCCTGTGTTGCCTTGTGTGTTGCTTGAGAAGTTTGGTTGTTCTCTTTTCGCCGGTTGAAATTTCGAGGACGAAATTTCTTAAGGGGGGAGAGTTGTAACACCCCAATTTTGGGCTTAGAAGTTTTGGGTTTGAATTGGACCGGTCAGATTTTCGGTTCGAATATAAAAGGGTGGTTTTAAGGAAAGCCTAGTTCAGGATGCATTAAAAATATGGAAAAATATCTAAAAATCCTCTTTTATTATATATAAGAGAGTGGTGAAATCAATTTTGCGAAATGAGGTTTGGAAATAAGACATTTCGAGTTAGTGACTAAAATGTAATTTTTGAAAAGTTGGTGACTGTTTTAAAAGGATTGAAACTTTGAATCTTTAAGGAGCTAATTTACCCAAGAAGAGTTTTCTCCAGATTTTTCTTAATATTAAAGATTTAATTAATGATTTTTAATTTAAAGGAAAAAGGGGAAATAGATATTTTGATGTCATAACTAACTTTTCTCAAAATTTTCCATTTGTTTTCTCTCAATTTTTCTCTCAGCCCAAACAATTTTCCCCAGCCATTTTTCCTCTGATTTTAACATCTAAAGATGAGATTTCAATCTCTAATTGATCTCTAATCATTTCTACACCAAATTCTATTCATTTGCTTATTGGATTTTCAAGAATCTTGGTTCTAAACAAGGAGAAACTCACATTTAGAGGTATGAACGTCCTTCTCCTCTAAATACTCAGTTCTTTACTGAAATTCCCAAGTTCTCAATCCTTGATTTGTGTTTTATAAAAGGTTTTGATGTTGTGATCTTGATTTTGGCTTAAAATGCAAGATTTGGATTTAACTTTGATTAAATTCGAATTAAATGATTGGTCTCTGTTTTGAGATGTCTTTTTGATGTATTTTGGATGTATAATTGATGTGCAATTGAGGTTTAAACAATGCAATCTCGAATAGGTTGATTTTCCTAAGTTTTTACTTGTGAAAATGGTGGGTTTTGGGGTGATCTTGGTGTTTTGTTAATGCTGGAGGTATAAGGACGTGTTTGGGATCATTTTGGATGTTAATTGATGTTTAAAAATGGTTAGAAGTGATGGATCTTGGCTGGGTTAAGTCTTGGAAGTGTTTGGAGGTGATTTCGGTTGTGTTTGGTAGCCGAAATGTTGGATTTGCAAAGAGCAGCGAGTTTAGGTGTGTTGCTGGTGTTTTTAATGCATTATGATGCATTAATCCTCTGTTGTTATGTGCTTGAAACAGGGGAGAATGATCCGTGAGCAATAGAGGTGGCGTTGAAGGTTTCGGATGCTTGGAAGGCTTGTTGGCTAGCCTTGTTTTGTGTATCGGTGAGTGAAGTTGGGTTTTCAGCTTTAAAACCAAGGTTTGAAGGTTTTGGGAGCTTAGTTTAAGTCTAAACAACTTAGCTAAGCTCAAGAGTAAGTAAATGGCATTCCTCTCTTGGTTTGTGTTATGATTTGGTTTTTAAAGGACTTGTGATTGTTGGATGCAATGCATGTGATTTGAATGTTTTAAATTCTGTTTTGAAAGCATATTTTAGCATGGTTTAATGCTGGTTTTGAAAGCCATGTGTGAAGGATGCTCAAGGTAAGATATCCTTGGTTTTGTACTTTGGAATTGTGGAATTGATGCATAGTGTTGCATGTTGTTAAATGGCTTTGTGTAATGCTTCAAAAACAGTGGATTGATGATGGTAATTGGTGGTTTTGGCATTTTGGTTATGCTTGTAAAACAATGGATTAATGTGGTAAAATGGTTATATTGGCAAGTGATGTAAGTGGTTCTTGGTTACTTTAATCGGATATAGTTAGCCGGCTATAGGATTGGGTGCACCGTGAATTGAGTCGCCTTGGATGTCGAGGGGGTTGTGATTGTACCGTAAACTCCATCCAAGAATCCTAGCGATTGAGGAAATTGGTGTCACCACGATGGAGGTTGGCTCTCGTGAGTGGGCTTGGTTTAGTGCCACTACGATGGAGGTTGGCTCTCGTGGGTGGGCTTGGTTTAGTGCCACCACGATGAATGATGGCTCTCGTGGGTGAACCTTGTTAAAGTCACCATGATGGAGGTTGGATCTCATGAGTGGACTTTGTTAAGCGTCACAACGGTGGAGGGTTGCTCCCGTGTATGAGCTTGGTTAAGGTGATTACAATGGTTGTGGTAGCTTCCATGTGTAAGCCTTGTGATGTGACCCGGCTCTCGCTAGTGTATTATACAACTTCCGATGAGTGATGTTGAGGGGTTGTGATTGTACCGTTAAACTCCATCACGGGTGTTGAGGGGTTGTGAATGTACCGGTAAACTCCAACTTGTGTTGTTCGGAAGTGTGTATGAAGTGTGTGGGACAACGCTTGTAATCCGCGTATCCGATTGTGTCTCGTGTCATGATGGTTTGTGAATTATCGCTTGGAAGCCAATATAATGTTCTTGAATATGATGAAGCATGAGATGCTTGAAATGATGCATGGTTGCATGAGAAGTGTGTAATGTTCTATGAATGCATGTTTTACTTGTTAGCTTGAACAAGTGTTTATCTTCTATTGAGAATGTTGCATTGTGTGCATGGAATCTCTTTGGTGCATTGAAGTCTTGTGAAGACTTGTTTTAAAAAGGCATGTAATGCAAATGTTGATTTTGTGGTTCATGTATTGCATTTGCTTAATGCATGAGATAGAATTGAGGGTGTAAGTGGTTTTTAAAGGTTTCTTGCTTTGAAATGATTTTCAAGTATAAGAAAAGTATAATGTGAAGTGGAAGTGTTTTCCAAGGATCTTGTATTTAACTTTGCATATGATGTTCATGCATGGAATGGTTAAATTGATGGTTTTGGAAGGTTGTGCTTTGAAGTGAATTACTTAGCTTTTCTAAGCTAAGGGTTGGTTTTTCGTGTTTGAGCAATGCATGATTTAAAGCATGTTGTTAAAAGGGGTTTTCAAACATTGCTTTGGTTTATCGAATTGTGTTTACTTTTAAAAGAGGTTTTATGACTCGCTGCATTGATGGTGTTTTAGTTTTGAGTATTCCTCACTAAGCATTATGTGCTTATGCTCCTTTTTATCCATCAATGCAGATATTTGAAGTTGGGACAGCGAGAAGCAAGGGATTCAAGGAGAGCTCCACTTGAGATGTATGTCTCGGTTAATAGCTATAGATAATAAAGGCAATGGGGGGAGAATCTCTTATGTTGATGTTTAATGAGATTGTGTATGTTGGACAAGTTTGGTTTATGATTTTGAACTATGTGGTTTAACGCTTGCAACAATTGAATCTTCTTATTCTTAAGTCGTTATGCTATGCTTCTTGTTTTAAAAGCATGATTGAGTGTTGGATGTGTTGAATGAGTTGGTGCACCTAGGGGTGGTTTTGTATCTAGATTTTGATGCAAGTTGGTAGGTATGATGCTTGGCATGTTGTTGATTTATTGTGGAATGGTTTGGAGCATTTTTTATGGGGTTTAAAGGTGTTAAAACAGGCCTATCTGCTGTTTCTGGGCAGGGTGTTTCGAAACTCCCTTGCCTGTTTCGAAACAGGCCCTTGATTTAGCCTGGGTGTTCCTGAACGGCCTAGACCCATTTCTGAACACTTTGGCTACTGCCAAGGGGTGTTCCTGAACGGCCTAGACCCGTTTCGGAACACTTGACCGTTGGGCATAAAATTTGAATGGTTTTGAGGTTTGCAAGCTTTACGTTTTAGTCCCGATTCTTGTATGTGCAATTGCTTGAGTTTGAGATGTCCGTTTGAGATGAAATTTGGCAGAGAGGCATGAAACATGACTAATTTCATAATGGTAACTTAAAAATTGGTAAAGTCCTCTTAATTTTCAGAATTTACAAATTGGTCCCTAAATTCGTATTTTGTGCAATTGGGTCCCTTATTGTTTTCCGATTGCTGTGATTTTTGAGTATGCTTATCTCAAGAGTATGCATATGTTTGGTGTACATCTAGACAAGTCTAAAGAGAAAAAAAAGGGTCATTAATCAAGGTTGACTTTCGGGTTGACTTTGGTTTTCCCCGTGTAATCATCGTAGTTCGGGTCAACCGTCTAGACCGGGCTACGGGGGTTACATGGTGGTTGTTGAATATCATGGGTCGACGCCAGAGGCATTCAAGCCTTGGTTAGCCAGTACGATTCCAATCCTGGATTAGGAAGGCTGTGACAGCGCCTGTAAGCTAGGAAACGTTGTCTCGTTAATGATGGATGATGCTTTTGTTTGGTGGACATCAATGTCGGTTACATCGAATATCCATAATGTGGATTGGGAGTTCTTTTTATCTGCCTTAAATATAAGTTAACTGGGAGATAGGTTCTCGAGGGGATAAGCAGCGTAAAGGCGTGGCTATAGATAGCGATGGTGACCTGCATAAGAGGAAATGTGCTGCGAGTTCTAGCCTCGAGAATGGGCGTCGTAAGAGACTTCATGATAGAAGGTTTCATCCAGGTCCAAGGTTTGCGAATGGTGGTGGTGTGGATCAAGTATATCCAGGACAGAGAGTGGTAGTTCGTCCACCAGAGTGTGATCATTGTGGAAGGTGATACACTGGGGTTTGTTGGGATAATGGAGCTTGTTGGAGCTGTGGTGCGATGAGACATGTGAAGCGTATTGTCCTCAGATAGCGAGACCAGCTCCAACGTGTACAGTTGAGTCTCAAAGGGGCCGTAAGCGCGGCTGAGATAGGGTTCAGAGGTGGCAAGAAGGGCATAGAGGCACGAGGCGTGCGATGGTGAGTTTTGTTAGAATTGTGGGTCTGCTGGACATTTGAGGCGAGATTGTCCAGTGTTAGCTCAGGGCGGTCAAGGTGGGCTATCTGTTGAACCTATTTTTGGTCGCGAGTGTGGTCATGGTTCTTTACAGCAAGGAGACGATGGTGTCCGCAGGGTGTTGGTCGATGTTGCGGTGGTACAACCAGAGAATGGTGGCTCTGCGGGAGTGAGTGCTTGTCGCTTGGTGCTCCATGACAATGATGTGATTGCAGGTATCTTTGTTATGCAATTTCTGTTTTATCTTTGCTTAGTTTTGGTTTTGCATCTTTTTGTGTGGTGGTTAAAGCCCTATTGTTAGTGAAGTTTTGGTTAGTAATCAGTTTTGTTTTAAGAACAACAGTGGTGACGAAAGTATAATAGTTAGAATAGTTTGTTGTAATGAGTTGTAAGAATGGTGAAGCTGGAAAAGTTGAGATTAGGATAAGAGGTTGTTTCTGGTTTGGTTCGATGACGTTATTAGTAAGTGTGAACAGTCGCACATGCACAGTTAAAATCATTTGTACACATACATTACATATATTGGTGTATGCATACATTTGGCATGACATTAGAAGTATACATACATGTGCATAGGCATTTGTAAGGGCGTGTAAGCAATAATGCATATGAATGTTCACCCTTGCTAATAGCTAATTGGACCTTATAGTGATGAGTTATGATTAGGGTAGTTTTTGGGTCTAAAGTTTTTTTTGGTGCTAGTTGAAGAATGGGTGTGAGTTTAGGAAGTGAATAAGTTTACCGTTACGAGTGAGTGTGGTCCAGCTTGGCTGGCCGGAAGAAAAGTTTCTATATGTTTTAAGGGCCTTGGCGGCTAGGTGGTGAAGAGGAGACCGTTTTGGATAGAATGCGGCCGAGGTCGTTTGGCGTGTAGTTAAAAGCATTTTGAAGTAGATGTGGGGTGTTTTAGGAAAAGTTGTTAAGCAGGTTGCGAAGGTTGTAGCGTATGCTTTCAGTCGGATGCAAGTGCTTGGAGAATGATCTTTATGCGTGGTTATGTAAGCTCAAAAGCCATGTTGTTTTGGCTGGGTCCTCGTGAGAGGGTGGTCTGTTGGCTAAGTGTAAGTAAACCTTCTTGAGATAGTTGATGTAAGTGAAGTAACAGCTGGAGATGGTGTTAGAGTCTCGTGATGAGGATTTTCGGTTGGTGAGTGGGCGAATTATGGGTTTTCGTGTTGAGAACTGTAGGGTTCACGGATCACAAGGGTTTAAAGTATATAGTGTTTGAAAAAGATTTGAATCTTAGGAAATGAAGGTGGTTGCTGTTGATTAAGGAGTGTGGCCTAATGATGAGGTATCATGTTGGGAAGGCCAACGTTGTGGCCAATGCTTTGAGCAGGAAAGTGGCTGTGGAGTTGAGGGTGATGTTTGCTCGCTTGAGCGTCTCACGAGATGGTGGTCTTGTTGCCGAATTATGGGTGAAACCATCCATGAACAAGTTGATCAGGGATAAGCAGTTGCCTGACGATTCTCTTGTACCGTGTGTTCAAGATATCATGGACGGAAATCCTTAAGATTTTGGTTTCAATGATGTTGGTTTTTAAGCTTTGGGAATTGAATAGTGGTGCCAAATGATGTTGAGTTGAGGTGCTCTATTCTGGATGAAGCCTTTAGTGGTTCAATCGTAGTGTACCCTGGTAGTACGAAGGTGTATCGTGGTTTGGGAGTGGGTGATGCCATATAAAGTGAAAAATGGTGTTGAAAAGTTTGTAAGCAAATGTTTGGTTTGCTAGCGGGTGGAAGCTGAGCTTTGGTTTCCTTCTAGGCGTAGTAACTGCTGGGGATCCCAGAGTAGGAAATGGGGGAAGATTACCGTGGATTCGTGTTTGGATTACCTTTGACACTATTAAAGGGGAATTTTTGTTTGGGTGGTTGTTGACCGTCTTTCGAAGTATGCACACTTCTTGGCAGTGCATACTATGTATATGTTGGATAAGTTGGCCGAGTTGTATGTTGTCGAGATTGTCCATTTGCACGAAGTGCTGAATTTTATTGTACCAGATAGAGATCCGAGGTTCACATCGAGGTTTTGGGGATGGTTGAGTCAAGCTTGGGGCACGCGGTTGGGTTTTAGTACTTCTTATCATCCTCTGACGGATAGGCACTCGTAGCGTGTTATCTAGGTGCTTGGGGATATGTTGAGATGTTGTGTATAGATTTCCAAGGTTCTTCAGAAAGGCATTTGCCCTTGGTTGATATTTCTTGTAACATTAGCTATCGATCAAGTATTCAAATGGCTCCATACGAGGCTTTGTATGGGAGAAAGTGTAGAATGCCACTTTTTTTAGCGGAAACAGGGCATGTGTTGGTTCGATGCTGTATATGTCGAAAGGAACCACTGGGAAGGTGAAGCTCATTTGTGAGCGTCTGATGGCAGCATTGGGTCGACAAAAGTCTTACGCGGGTCTAAAGCGTAAAGAGATTGAGTTCGCGGTTGGCGAACGTGTGATCTTGAAGTTATCGCCTTGGAAGAAGGTGCTAAGATTTGGGCGTTAGGGTAAGCTTAGCCCGAGGTTTATTAGACCATATGAGGTTGAGGAGAGTTTTGGTTCTGTGACTTATCGGTTGAGGTTGCCTCCCGAGTTGGAAAAGATTCACGATGTGTTTCATGTCTTGGTGTTGCGGAGGTATAGATCAGATCCTTCGTATGTGATGCTTGTTGAGGAGGTAGAGTTAAATCTGGATCTCTATTATGATGAGAAACCGGTGAGGATTCTGGATGTGAGTAGCAAAGTTCTTCGTGGCAAGACGATAGAGCATATGATGGTGTTGTGGCGACACCGAGGAGTTGAGGAGGCCACGCGTGAAAGCAAAACAATCATGTTAAAGCAGTTCCCACACCTTTTTCCTTTTAGGTAAAATTTAAAAGATGAAATTTCCTAAGTGGGGGAGAGTTGTAACGCATTGGTTTTAGGCCTAAATGTTTTAGACATCGGATCGGGCCGGTCGGAAACGGTTCGAATCGTATTAGGTTGTTTAGGGAAATCAAGGATCGAGAAAGGATAAAAATATGAAGAAAAAAAATTGCTAAAATCCTATAAAATCATTTTTATGGGGTTGGTCAGATCAATTTTACAAAATAAGCTTTGGAAATGGTACATTTTGTGTAGTGACCAAAATGTAAAGTTTTGAAACTTTGGAAAAATGCAATTTCAAAAGAGGAGTGAAAAATAGTAGAATCATTAGGGAGCTATGTTGCAATTACACATTCCTTAAATTGACATGTGTTATAAAAGGATTTTTAGATGATTAAAATAAAGAAGGATTTTATTTAATGAAAATGTTAAAATAGAATAATGGGATGTTTTTAGGTAACTAACTTTCATTATTCAGCAAAATCATTTTCTCAACACTTTCTCCAGAATTATTTTCTCCCAATCACTCTCCCTTTGATTTCTAACTCATTTTCAAGAATTCTCTTCAAACTCATCAAGCTTTGAGAAGGGAAAACTTGTCAATCATTAAGGAAGACAAGGATTGGGGGTAAATCTCGTTCTCAACCTTCAATCTAGGTTCTTTATTGAAATTTCTATGATCTTTGACTTCTAAATGTTGTTTTTGGCTGAGTTTTGATTTAAGATCAAAATCTTGCAAAATTATAAATTAAATCTTGAATTTCAGAGTGTTTCTAATGAGATCTGTTTTGGATTGATTTTAATTGAGTTTTGAGTTGATTATTATGTTGAAAAAGAGTTTTGATAATATAGATCCTGAAATCCTTGTGATCCTTGAGTTTTTTGATGGTTTTAGTTGTGTTTTTTGAGGTGGTTTGACGGTGTTCTGCTTGCTGGAGGTATAAGAAAGGGTTTAGGTTGGGTTTAGATGTGTTTTGATGTTAAATAATGGTTGGAAGTGTTGTATGTTGCCTGGGCTTGGTTTAGGAAGCAATCAATTGAGTTTTCGGTTGATTCGGGTGGGTAAATAGGGGATCTTGATCTGGAAATAAGCGAAGCATTTTTGGAGGATTCGGAAGGGAGATCTTCACGTCGACAAGCAAAGTTTCACGCATCGGTGAGTGGAAAAGGGTTTTCCATCTTTGAAACGTTTTGAACGTGGTTTTGGGAGCTTAGTGTAAGTTTGAAACACATAGCTAAGCTCGAGAGTAAGTAAATCGAATGTCTCTCTCGGATTGTGCTATGTTTTGGTTTAAAATGCACTTGATTTAAATGTATTTTGATTATTGTTTTAAAGCATGTTTTGAGCAATGATGTTGCTGGTTTTAAATGCCATTTTGTTAAGGATGCACATGGTAAGTGATCATTGAGTTTATAAGATTTATGCAATTGGTTTTAAGCATGTTAATGCTTGTGAAAGTGGCATTGTGGTTTATGCTGGTAAAATAGTGAATTAATGATGATTGATGATTATATTGGCAAGTGAAGGTAAATGATAAAAGTGTATTGATACAGGCATCATGTGTATTAATACACATGTGCAAACTTTGAAGGGTGTATCGATACACTTGGGAAGTGTATCGATACCCTTAAGCTAAAATGGTGCAAGTGTGTTGATACGGGTATCAGGTGTATCGATACACCTGTGCAAATTTTTTAAGGTGTATCAATACACGAGGGAAGTGTATCAATACCCTTGCTCGACTTTGGCTACTGCCATTTTGCGTATCGATGCAAGCTAAGGCGTATCGATACAGGTAGTTGAAATTCAGTTAAAAGAATCTTTTTAAGTTTGGAAATGTTGCCTTTTGGTTTCTGAATGTTGTGTATGCAATTGAATGAGTTTGGATGATCCATTTGAGCTGAAATTTTAGTCTCTAAAAGTCAAATGCATGCACTTGAACCCCTAATTGAACTCCGATCGATGTGCCGTTTTTGCCTAATTGCGTTGCTGAACATATAGCGTAATAATGTGCATCTAGAGAAGATAAAAAAGAAAGGGGTCGTTAATCGAGGTTGAATTTAACGAGTTTACTTCAATTTTCTCCGTGTAATCTTCTTAGTTCGGGTCGGGCGACTAGGCCAGGCTAAGGGGGTTACAGCTGACCTCTCCCGTGGTTACCTCCCCCACGTATAGCATCCATATGCGACCTTCTATCCTTAGGCCTCTTAAATCGATCCCTTCTTGTATCATGATCCGCAGCTCGCTTTCCTAAGCTAGATCTTTCTGCTCGACTTGCCAAACATGTAACACCCCAATTTTGGGCTTGGAAGTTTTGGGTTTAAACTAGACCGGTCGGATTTTCGGTTCGAATATAAAAGGTGGTTTTAAGGAAAGCCTAGTTCGGGATGCATTAAAAATATGGAAAATATCTAAAAATCCTCTTTTAATATATATAAGAGGGTGGTGAAATCAATTTTACAAAATGAGGTTTGGAAATATGACATTTTGAGTTAGTGACTAAAATGTAATTTTTGAAAAGTTCGTGACTGTTTTAAAAGGATTGAAACTTTGAATCTTTAAGGACCTAATTTACCCAAGGGAGGATTTCTCCAGATTTTTCTTGATTTTTAAGACTCATTTAATGTTTAATTAATAAAAAGAAAAGAGGGAAAAAGATATTTTTAGTTTCATAACTAACTTTTACCAAAATTTTCCCATTTCATTTTCTCTCAAAATTCCCTCAGCCAAACACATTTCCACAGCAACTTTTCCTTTGATTTTCACACATAAAGTTGAGATTTCAATTCCTAAATGATTCCTAATCATTTCTACATCAAATCATCACCATTTGCTTAATTAATTTTCAAGGATTTTGGCTCTAAACAAGGAGAAATCCACATTTAGAGGTATGAACGTCCTTCTCCTCTAAATACTCAGTTCTTTATTGAAGTTCTCAATCCTTAAATTGAGTTTTATTAAAGGTTTTAATGTTGTGATCTTGATTTTGGCTTAAAATGCAAGATTTGGATTTAATTTTGAAGAAATTCGTAATAGATGATTAGGCTCTGTTTTGAGATGTCTTTTTGATGTATTTTGGATGTCTAAATGATGTGAAATGGAGGTTTAATCAATGCAATCCCGAATAGGTTGATTTTCCTAAGTTTTTACTTGTGAAAATGGTAGTTTTTGGGGTGATCTTGGTGTTCTGTTAATGCTGGAGGTATAAGGACGAGTTTGGGTTCATTTTGGATGTTAATTGATGTTTAAAAATGGTTAGAAGTGATGGATCTTGGCTGGGTTAAGTTTTGGTAGAGTTTGGAGGTGTTTTCGGTTGTGTTTGGTAGCCGAAATATTGGATTTATGTAGAGCAGCGAGTTGAGTTGTGTTGCTGGTGTTTTTAATGCATGATGATGCATTAATCCTCTGTTGTTATGTGTTTAAAACAGGGGAGAATGATCCGGAAGCAATAGAGGTAGCGTTGGAGGATTCAGATAATTGGAAGGCTTGTCGGCTAGCTTAGTTTTGTGTAACGGTGAGTGAAGTTGGGTTTTCAGCTTTGAAACCAATGTTTGAAGGTTATGGGAGTTTAGTTTAAGTCTAAGCAACTTAACTAAGCTCAAGAATAAGTTTTCGGGAAAACTCTTTCTCTTGAATGAACCATGAGATGGTTGGATGCATACATTTAATTTGCATGTTTAAATTCTGTTTTGAAAGCATGTTTTAACATGGTTTAATGCTGGTTTTGAAAGTCATGTGTTGAAGGATGCTCAAGGTAAGAGATCCTTGGTTTTGTACAATGGAATTGTGGAATTGATGCATAGTGTTGCATGTTGTTTAATGGCTTTGTTTAATGCTTAAAAACAGTGAATTGATGATGGTATTTGATGGTATTGGCAAGTGATGTAAGTGGTTGTTGGTTACTTTAATCGAATATAGTTAGCCGGCTATAGGATTTGGTGCACCGTGAATTGAGTCGCCTTGGATGTCGAGGGGTTGTAATGGTACCGTAAACTCCATCCGAGAATCCTAGCGATTGAGGAAATTGGTGTCACCACGATGGAGGATGGCTCTCGTGGGTGGGCTTTGTTAAGTGCCACCACGATGGAGGATGGCTCTCGTGGGTGGGCTTGGTTAAGTGCCACCACGATGGAGGATGGCTCTCATGGGTGAACCTTGTTAAACGTCACCACGATGGAGGATGGCTCTCATGGGTGGACTTTGTTAAGTGTCACAACGGTGGAGGGTTGCTCCCGTGTGTGAGCTTGGTTAAGGTGATTACAGTGGTTGTGGTAGCTTCCATGTGTAAGCCTTGTGATGTGTCCCGGCTCTCGCTAGTGTGTTATACAACTTCCGATGAGTGATGTTGAGGGGTTGTGATTGTACCGTTAAACTCCATCACGGGTGTTGAGGGGGTTGTGATTGTTCCGGTAAACTCCACCTTGTGTTGTTCGGTTGTGTGTATGAAGCGTGTGGGACAACGCTTGTAATCCGCGTATCCGATTGTGTCTTGTGTTGTGATGGTTTGTGAATTATCACTTGGAAGCCAATATAATGTTCTTGGATGTAATGAAGCATGAGATGCTTGATATGATGCAAGGTTTCATGGGAAGTGTGTGATGTTCTAAGAATGCATGTATTACTTGTTAAGCTTGAACAAGTGTTTATCTTCTTTTATGAATGGTGTTTATGTGCAATGAATCTCTTAAATGCATTGAAGTCTTGTGAAGACTTGTTTAGAAAGGCATGAAATGTAAATGTTGCTTTGGTAGATCATGTGTTGTGCATTTGTTGAATACATGAGATAGTTAGAGGGAACAAGTGGTTTTCCAAAGATTTTGCTTGAATGGATTATTAAGCATGAGAAAAGCATGTTATGAAGAGAAAATGTTTTTCAAGGTATTTGAGTTTAACTTTGCATAAGGTATTCATGCTTGGAAAGGTCTTAATTGATGGTTTTGTGAGAATGTGCTTTGAAGTGAGTTTTTAGCTTTTCTAAGCTAAGGGTTGGTTTTCATGATTGAGCAATGCATGATTTAAAGCATGTTGTTTAAAAAGGAGTTTTCAAACAATGCTTTGGTTTATCGAATTGTATCTACTTTTTAAGAAGGTTTTGTGATTCGTTGCATTGATGGTGTTTTGGTTTTGAGCATTCCTCACTAAGCATTATGTGCTTACGCTCCTTTTTGTCCATCAATGCAGATAATTGAAGTTGGGACAGCAAGAAGCAAGGGATTCAATGAGAGCTCCACTTGAGAAGTATGTCTCGGTTAATAGCTATAGATAATAAAGGCAATGGGGGGAGAGTCTTTTATATTGATGTGTAATGAGATTGTGTATGTTGGGCAAGTTTGGTTTATGATTTGAACTATGTGGTTTAACGCTTGCAACGTTTGAATCTTCTCCTTCATAAGTTGTTATGCTATGCTTCTTGTTTTAAAAGCATGATTAAGTGTTGGATGTGTTGAAAGAGTTGGTGCACCTAGGGGTTGTTTTATATCTAGATTTTAATGCAATTTGGTAGTTATGATGCTTGGCATGTTTTTGATTTGTTGAGGATTGATTTAGAGCATGTTCGATGGTGTTTAGACGAGTTAAAACAGGCTTTTCTGCTGTTTCTGGGCAGGGTGTTTCGAAACACCCTTGCCTGTTTCGAAACAGGTGCTTGATTTGGCCTGGGTGTTTCGAAACGGGTAGAGGTGTTTCGAAACACTTTGGCTACTGCCAAGCCCCGTTTCTGAACGGGCTATTCCCGTTTTGAAAAACTTGACCGTTGGGCACTGATTTGAATGGTTTTGAAGTTTGCAAGCTTTACGTTTTAGTCCTGATTTTTGTATGTGCAATTGATTGAGTTTGAGATGTCCGTTTGAGATGAAATTTGGCAGAGAGGCATGAAACATGACTAATTTCATAATGGTAACTTAAAATTTGGTAAAGTCCTCTTAATTTTCAGAATTTACAAATTGGTCCCTAAATTCGTATATTATGCAATTGAGTCCCTTATTGTTTTCCGATTGCTGTGATTTTTTAGTATGCTTATCTCAGGAGTATGCCTAGGATTAATGTGCATCTAGAAAAGTTTAAAAGTAAAAAAAAGGGTCGTTAACCAAGGTTGACTTTTAGGTTGACTTTGGTTTTCCCGGTGTAATCTTTGTAGTTCGGGTCAGCCGTCTAGGCCGGGCTAAGGGGGTTACATTTGGTGGTATCAGAGCTGAGTTGCGAATGCTTGGGGAAATGGTAAATTGTTGTAATAAGTGTTTGATGTTTATTCTGATGTGTGGTTGAAAGTCGGTTGAAATGTGTGTCTTTGAGCGAATTGTTGATGTTTTTATCATGCTTTTTGGTTGTGAATCTTCATTGAGCTAATGTAGATTTGTGTTGATGATATGGTGGTGATGTGAGCTGATTTTATGAATGATGAAAGTGTGATGGGTATGATATGTTGATGTTATGCTGTTGCGGGTGAATGTTGTTTGATGAGAGCATGATCGAAGTATGTTGATTGATATACTCGATGTTGTGATAATCATGTTTTTATTGATTGTTATGTTGTGTAAAAGGGGAGAATTTGGGATACCCATTGCCTTATTATTATAGCTATTGTGTTATGTTGGAGTGAGAGTTTTGAATCCTTGCTTGAAGCTGGCCTGATCGTTTTGTTTGTTTTGTTATGATTGCTTGTTGTTAATAGCATGGTGGAATCGATGAGAGAATGGCAGTTGGGTGAGATGGTTGCTGCCTTATAGCAGGTTGTTAAGGCGTGGAATTCACCTTTAGTGGAGGTGTTTCGTCTCAGTCTTCAGTGCCTGGAGTTGAGGTAGTGAGGCAGAAGGAGGAAGCTGGTTCTGTGATGAAGGGTTCATCACCTATAGTTCAAGAGGTGTCGGGAACATCTCAGGCGGTGGTGAAATTGAGGCCTGTAGACGTGCTGACTGTGGGACATGCAAGTTTGTCGAAACAACGTTTGTATGATTTGGGAGCTGTGGAGTATCGTGGTTCGACACCTGAGGCGTTCGAGGCTTGGTTAGCCAGTGTAATTCTAATTTTGGATCAGGAAAGGTGTGATTACGCCTGTAATCTGGGAAGTGTTGTCTCATTGATGTTGGAGGACGCCTGTGCCTGGTGGACATCTGTGGCGGTGGCAATGTATATCCACGATATAGATTGGGACTTCTTTGTGTCTGCCTTTTATGAAAGGTACTTTGGAGGGAAATTCCCAATGGTTAAGCAACGTGGGGGTGTGGCTTCAGATTATGAAGGTGAGAAAAGTTTAAACAAGTGGGTTGTGGGCACTGACCTCGGGAGTGGTCAGCGAAAGAGGCTACGTGATAGAAGTTTTTGCTTGAATCGAAGTCTGGGTGGTGGTGCAGATGTAGGTCAAGTGCAGTATGACCAAGGAGTGGTAGCTCAGTTGCCAAAGTGTGACCGTTGTGGAAGGCGCAATGTTGGAGGTTGTTGGGGCGCGGGAGCTTGTTGGAACTGTGGTTCTAAGGATCATGTGAAGCAAAGTTGTCCTCAAGTGGTGAGATCAGCTTCAGTGGTAGCAAAAGGGTCTCAGAAGGGTCGTGGGCACGGCCGAGACAAGGTTCGAAGGTGGTAGGAAGGGCAGAAAGGTGTGAGGAGCTTGGGGAATGAATCTTGTTGGAATTGTGGGTCTGTTGGACATTTGAGACGTAATTGTTTGAAGTTGGCTCGGGGTAGTCAGGGTTCTTTACCGCAGGGAGATGGTGATGATCTTAAGGTGTTGGCTGATGCTGCGGTGGTACGGCTAGAGAATGATGGTTCTGCGAAGAAGAGAGTTTGTCTGTTGAAGCCCCAAGGCAGTGAGATGTTTACAGGTAACCTTGTTAAGTAACCTTTACCCTAGTTATCTTAGTTTGGTTTTGGTTTGGTTTTCCCTTGCGTAGTGGTATGGTCTTATAGCTAGCAAGTTTGGGGTAGTAGTTGGTGTTGTTTTGAAATTAACTTTAGTGTGAAGAGGGCATTAGTGGGTATTTTGTGGTTAGTGGGTTGTTAGAATGGTAGGGTTGGACAAGTTGGAAGTGACATAGGAGGTTGTTCTTACGCGGATCCTGAGGATGTTATTGGTGGGTGTGAACTGACATACATGCACAGTTAAAACCATTTGTTATATACTATATTATATATATGTGTTGGTACATGCATACATGTGACATGACATTAGAGGTTTTGCATACATGTACACAGGCATTGATAGGGCATATTGGTGACCATGCATACGAACGTTCACACTTTCTAATAGCTAGTTGGCTCCGTTAGTGTTGGGATAGGGTTAGGTTGGATGATAGGTTTTAAAAGTTGTTTTGGTGCTGGGAGAATGTTAGAAGTAATGGAGGGTATTAAGCGAGCTGTCAGTAATAGTGAGTGTGATATAGCATGTTGGCAGAAGGAAGGTGTTTTGGTGCTTAAAGAGTTTAGCGGTGTGGTGGTGAGGAGATTATCGGTTGAAGTTAGAATCGGTCAGAGTGGTTGTCAATAGCTGGTAGAAGTGGTAGTCTCTTGGTGTTAAGTGATGTAGTAAGTTAGTGGATGTGTTCCGGAGTGCTGAGGTAACTTGGCATTGAAGTTGTAATAGAAGGGTTGTTTTGTAGGTGATGGTTCGTAGCAACCTTCGAAGAGTTGAGAAGAGGTTGTGTTGAGGGTTGTAGAAAAGGGTTGGCTTGGGTGAATAGAAGTTTCGTAATCTTAATATGTATGTATAGAATGGGCGGTGTCCTGGTAAGGCTATTGTTGTAGTCAAAGCTTGAAGTGGAAAGGCAATGTAAGTTCAAGGGCCATTGTTGATTGGACGGGTTCTTGTGAGAAGTGTTTGGCTAGTCGCGTATAAGTAAATCCCTTCTGTAGTCATCTAGTGGTATGTGGAACGACTGGCGGAGCCAAGGTTGGGGTTTTGTGACGTGAATTTCGGATGTTGTGTGAGTAGTCCTGGTGAGTCGTTATGGTAATGATAGTGGCGGATGTGAAGGAATGTCATCAATACGTTGAGAAGTTTGAGTAAGCAGTTGATGCTTAAGAATTTTTGCTTGTTGTGGTAATCTTTGAAAGAAGTTGAGTAGTTTTGCAAGGAGTTTTAGAAGCGGTGAAGGTTGTGGGTCACAGGGTGGATGAAACTGGATGGGTTAGTGTCACCGTGTGTGTGAGTTTTGAAAGTTATGAGTTAAGGTTTTGTATGCTGTAAAAGTTTGGAGGTTCTTCGGGTTGTTGTTGGGGCTATGCGCAGTTCGGAAGTGTGAAAGGTTAAGCTGTGGTTAACATCTGAGTGTTCTGGAAATTGTGAACAGTATGTGGTGGTGTTGGGTTTGGTTATAGTGTAAGTTGATTTGTGGAGGAGTTGGTTTGGTGGAGCTTTGTGTGGAGAGTGTTCAGTGGTGGTTAAGTCTCTTGTGTTGCCTTGTGGGTTGCTTTGAGAATTTTGGTTGTGCTCTTTTCGTCGGTTGAAATTTCGAGGGCGAAATTTCCTAAGAGGGGGAGAATTGTAACACCCCAATTTTGGGCTTGGAAGTTTTGGGTTTGAACCGGACCGGTCACATTTTCGGTTCGAATATAAAAGGTGGTTTTAAGGAAAGCCTAGTTCGGGATGCATTAAAAATATGGAAAAATATCTAAAAATCCTCTTTTTATATATATAAGAGGGTGGTGAAATAAATTTTACAAAATGAGGTTTGGAAATATGACATTTTGAGTTAGTGACTAAAATGTAGTTTTTGAAAAGTTTGTGACTGTTTTAAAAGGATTGAAACTTTGAATCTTTAAGGACCTAATTTACCCAAGGGAGGATTTCTCCAGATTTTTCTTGATTTTTAAGACTCATTTAATGTTTAATTAATAAAAAGAAAAGAGGGAAAAAGATATTTTTAGTTTCATAACTAACTTTTACCAAAATTTTCCCATTTCATTTTCTCTCAAAATTCCCTCAGCCAAACACATTTCCACAGCAACTTTTCCTTTGATTTTCACACCTAAAGTTGAGATTTCAATTCCTAAATGATTCCTAATCAATTCTACATCAAATCATCACCATTTGCTTAATGAATTTTCAAGGATTTTGGCTCTAAACAAGGAGAAATCCACATTTAGAGGTATGAACGTCCTTCTCCTCTAAATACTCAGTTCTTTACTGAAATTCCCAAGTTCTCAATCCTTAAATTGAGTTTTATTAAAGATTTTAATGCTGTGATCTTGATTTTGGCTTAAAATGCAAGATTTAGATTTAATTTTGAAGAAATTCGTAATAGATGTTTGGGCTCTGTTTTGAGATGTCTTTCTGATGTATTTTGGATGTCTAAATGATGTGAAATGGAGGTTTAATCAATGCAATCCCGAATAGGTTGATTTTCCTAACTTTTTACTTGTGAAAATGGTAGTTTTTGGGGTGATCTTGGTGTTCTGTTAATGCTGGAGGTATAAGGACGAGTTTGGATTCATTTTGGATGTTAATTGATGTTTAAAAATGGTTAGAAGTGATGGATCATGGCTGGGTTAAGTTTTGGTAGAGTTTGGAGGTGTTTTCGGTTGTGTTTGGTAGCCGAAATGTTGGATTTATGTAGAACAGCGAGTTGAGTTGTGTTGCTGGTGTTTTTAATGCATGATGATGCATTAATCCTCTGTTGTTATGTGTTTAAAACATGGGAGAATGATCTGGAAGCAATAGAGGTAGCGTTGGAGGGTTCGGATGCTTGGAAGGCTTGTCAGCTAGCTTAGTTTTGTGTAACGGTGAGTGAAGTTGGGTTTTCAGCTTTGAAACCAATGTTTGAAGGTTATGGGAGTTTAGTTTAAGTCTAAGCAACTTAACTAAGCTCAAGAATAAGTTTTTGGGAAAACTCTTTCTCTTGAATGAACCATGAGATGGTTGGATGCATACATTTAATTTGCATGTTTAAATTCTGTTTTGAAAGCATGTTTTAGCATGGTTTAATGCTGGTTTTGAAAGTCATGTGTTGAAGGATGCTCAAGGTAAGAGATCCTTGGTTTTGTACAATGGAATTGTGTAATTGATGCATAGTGTTGCATGTTGTTTAATGGCTTTGTTTAATGCTTAAAAACAGTTAATTGATGATGGTATTTGATGGTATTGGAAAGTGATGTAAGTGGTTTTTGGTTACTTTAATCGGATATAGTTAGCCGGCTATAGGATTGGGTGCACCGTGAATTGAGTCGCCTTGGATGTCGAGGGGTTGTAATGGTACCGTAAACTCCATCCGAGAATCCTAGCGATTGAGGAAATTGGTGTCACCACGATGGAGGATGGCTCTCGTGGGTGGGCTTTGTTAAGTGCCACCACGATGGAGGATGGCTCTCGTGGGTGGGCTTGGTTAAGTGCCACCACGATGGAGGATGGCTCTCGTGGGTGAACCTTGTTAAACGTCACCACGATGGAGGATGGCTCTCATGGGTGGACTTTGTTAAGTGTCACAACGGTGGAGGGTTGCTCCCGTGTGTGAACTTGGTTAAGGTGATTACAATGGTTGTGGTAGCTTCCATGTGTAAGCCTTGTGATGTGTCCCGTCTCTCGCTAGTGTGTTATACAACTTCCGATGAGTGATGTTGAGGGGTTGTGATTGTACCGTTAAACTCCATCACGAGTGTTGAGGGGGTTGTGATTGTACCGGTAAACTCCACCTTGTGTTGTTCGGTTGTGTGTATGAAGCGTGTGGGACAACGCTTGTAATCCGCGTATCCGATTGTGTCTTGTGTTGTGATGGTTTGTGAATTATCACTTGGAAGCCAATATAATGTTCTTGGATGTAATGAAGCATGAGATGCTTGAAATGATGCAAGGTTTCATGGGAAGTGTGTGATGTTCTAAGAATGCATGTATTACTTGTTAAGCTTGAACAAGTGTTTATCTTCTTTTATGAATGGTGTTTATGTGCAAGGAATCTCTTAAATGCATTGAAGTGTTGTGAAGACTTGTTTAGAAAGGCATGAAATGTAAATGTTGCTTTGGTAGATCATGTGTTGTGCATTTGTTTAATACATGAGATAGTTAGAGGGAACAAGTGGTTTTCCAAAGATTTTGCTTGAATGGATTATTAAGCATGAGAAAAACATGTTATGAAGAGAAAATGTTTTTCAAGGTATTTGAGTTTAACTTTGCATAAGGTGTTCATGCTTGGAAAGGTCTTAATTGTTGGTTTTGCGAGAATGTGCTTTGAAGTGAGTTTTTAGCTTTTCTAAGGTAAGGGTTTGTTTTCATGATTGAGCAATGCATGATTTAAAGCATGTTGTTTAAAAAGGAGTTTTCAAACAATGCTTTGGTTTATCGAATTGTATCTACTTTCTAAGAAGGTTTTGTGATTCGCTGCATTGATGGTGTTTTGGTTTTGAGCATTCCTCACTAAGCATTATGTGCTTACGCTCCTTTTTGTCCATCAATGTAGATAATTGAAGTTGGGACAGCAAGAAGCAAGGGATTCAAGGAGAGCTCCACTTGAGAAGTATGTCCGGTTAATAGCTATAGATAATAAAGGCAATGGGGGGAGAGTCTTTTATATTGATGTGTAATGAGATTGTGTATGTTGGGCAAGTTTGGTTTATGATTTGAACTATGTGGTTTAACGCTTGCAACGTTTGAATCTTCTCCTTCATAAGTTGTTATGCTATGGTTCTTGTTTTAAAAGCATGATTAAGTGTTGGATGTGTTGAAAGAGTTGGTGCACCTAGGGGTTGTTTTATATCTAGATTTTAATGCAATTTGGTAGTTATGATGCTTGGCATGTTGTTGATTTGTTGAGGATTGATTTAGAGTATGTTCGATGGTGTTTAGACGAGTTAAAACAGGCTTTTCTGCTGTTTCTGGGCAGGGTGTTTCGAAACACCCTTGCCTGTTTTGAAATAGGTGCTTGAATTGGCCTAGGTGTTTCGAAACACTTTGGCTACTGCCAAGCCCCGTTTCTGAACGGTCTATTCCCGTTTCGAAACACTTGACCGTTGGGCACTGATTTGAATGGTTTTGAAGTTTGCAAGCTTTACGTTTTAGTCCTGATTTTTGTATGTGCAATTGATTGAGTTTGAGATGTCCGTTTGAGATGAAATTTGGCAGAGAGGCATGAAACATGTCTAATTTCATAATGGTAACTTAAAAAATTCGTAAAGTCCTCTTAATTTCAAGAATTTACAAATTGGTCCCTAAATTTGTATATTATGCAATTGAGTCTCTTATTGTTTTCCGATTGCTGTGATTTTTTAGTATGCTTATCTCAGGAGTATGCCTATGATTAATGTGCATCTAAAAAAGTTTAAAAGTAAAAAAAAGGGTCGTTAACCAAGGTTGACTTTCGGGTTGACTTTGGTTTTCCCCGTGTAATCTTCATAGTTCGGGTCAACCGTCTAGGCCGGGCTAAGGGGGTTACAAAACCAAGGTTCAACTCAATATCCTTGGCTCGAGTGACCAGTACATCAAAATCGGTGTAATCTGATGCAAGCATAAATATTTTCACATCAGCCACCATCCAATATCTAAAACAGTCTCATCTTTCCCGTTCATTAGGGATCAACTCCGGTGCATACTTGCTAAGGCATACAAATTGCACCTCATATTCCGTCACAGACATGGCTCCTTGCACTAGGGATATAAACTCCCTCTTCTTCTCGTCCAGATAATGGAAACCTAGATATTTCCTCTTGAACGCATTCAGAAAGAACGTCCAAGACACCTCAGCATCTTCCAAACCATCAATAGTGGTCATCCACCATGTATAGGCATCACCATGCAACATGGATACAATACACCCCAACTTCTGAACATCGTTACAGTTCATCTGCCCAAAGATTCTCTTGGTGCTCTCCAACCAAGATTCGGAACCCTCAGGGGTCAGCCCCCTCAACTTAGTCCCTCCTAGACTGTAGAGTCCCTCCAAAGAAAAACTCGGACCAACCTGAGGTGCAGCCACATGAGCACCAGCTACTGCCGCCCGAAAGGCTCCATCAATAGCCTGAATCAACACGGTCATATCAGGAGCAGCTTACCCTCGTGCTCCATCGGGTTCAACAACCCCTATTCCAGCTCCTACAGCACTAGCCCCCACTCTACCACCACCAGGAGGAGGAGGCGGTAGATTCTCGACACGCTCATCATTCTTATTTGTCTCATTCTCAACCGCATTATGCGTGTTTATTCTATGCTCTTTACGCGGCCCCATTCAAAACAATGCATTTAGAAAAATGCAATAAATCTCAGTTAGGCAATATAAGGAAAGAAATCCAAGGTGCTCAAGTTCATTTTCAAAACAATTCTTTCCAATAGTAATGATATGGCAATGAGGTCCCCATCTATACCCCAAACATAGCATAACAACACAATTTCATCTCAAACAATCAACTTGCATGCATTTCATCTCATTAAAGCTTAAACATTGCACAATTACACAACATGCTTTCACAAAGATCATAACTACTCACGTTTACAATTACCAACCACTTATCAACGGCCCAATTATTCGAAAATCTGGCTCTAATACCAACAAATGTAAACCCCTTAGCTCGGTAAAGACGGATGGCCTGAACCAAGGTGATTACATAGGGAAAACCGAAGCCAACTCGTTAAAGCCGACTCCGATTGACGACCCTTTTTTTCTTTTTATCTTTTCTAAATGTAGCTTATGTCCTATTTAATCACCAACGAGCATAGGAAGACCGTCACAACGATCGGATTTCGATTAGGAGTTTAATTTCACAAACTAGACATTTAGGGACCAAAATGTAATTTCTTCAAATTACAAGGACTTCTCAGATTTTAAAGTTACCTTTATTCAATTAGTCATGTTCCGTGCTTCTTTGTGAATTTTCATCACAATCGGACCAACCAAACACATCCAATTGCATTCATGAAGATCAGGGACTAAAACGCAATGTTTCGAAAACCATCACAAGTGAGATTTAACCAACTTAACGTGTAACACCCCAATTTTGGGCTTAGAAGTTTAGGGTCTGAATTGGACCGGTATGAGAAACGGTTCGAATATAAAAGGGAGTTTTAAGGAACACCTAGTTTGGGATGCTTTAAAAATATAGAAAAATATATAAAAATCCCCATTTAATGTATATAAGTGAATGGTGAAATCAATTTTACAAAATAAGGTTTGGAAATACTACATTTCGATGTAGTGACCAAATCGCAGTTTTTATAAAGTTTAGTAGTGATTTAATTATATAAAATAAAGGTGATAAACTACCTTTGACTTTCATAACTACTTTTCTCTAATTTTCTCTCATTTCATTTTCTCTCAAAATCCTATCAACCAAACACTTTTTCTCCAGCAAAATTTACTTTGATGTCCTCTACATTTGATGAGATTTCCATCACTCATTGATTCCTAATCAATCCTTCAACAAATCCATTTGATTTCTACATTGTATTTTCATGGAAACTTGCCCAAATCAAGGAGAAATCATCTTTTAGAGGGGAGACATCTTCGGACACTTTTGGAGTTGATCCGAGAGCTTAATTGGCGTTTCGGTGAGCAAGCGAAACGTAAATTGGTGAGTGTGATTGGGTTAGAAGTCCATGAGGACAAAAGTACAAGGTTTGGGGATTTAGGAGAGGTTTGAAACCCCTTTCTAAATCCGATTGTAAGTATGGTTTGAATTGCTCTCTTTAAAGTGGTGTTTGCCCTAACAATACTTTTACATGCTCATGGGTTGAGATTGATAAATTCCTACTGTTTTTATGCATGATTTATAGCATGAGATTATGCTTGTAGAGATGTCATGAGATGCCACGTTGCATTGAAGAGATTTGAGCTTTTGGTTTGAAGTAAAGTATGATTTATGTTTTGAAATGTGATGAGAAAACCTTTGGTTAATATTGCATGAAAAGCAGTAGGTGTGATGATGTTTTAACACATTGTATTGGCATAGATGTTGAGAAACTTACCGGATATAATTGATCGATCAATAGGATAAAGTGCACTATAAACTAAAATTTCGTACGAGCTCTTTGGTTAAGCCAAAGGGAGATATTCCGATGATGGGCATTCCATCGGGTAGGACTTGGTGAAATACCCAAGCTTTGTGGCGATGAGAGATTCCGTCATGTGAGTACGGTGATGAGAGATTTCACCAGAAGCCATGTTGCTAGACAAGTGAGTACGGTGATGCGAGATTCCACCGGAAGAGTCTAGTGTAGAAATGTGTCCGCATATCCGAGTATTAATGAGATGTTAAATGCCAAAATAAATGATGAAATGGTTTTTGTTACACATGTACCTTTGATGAAATGATTTATGCTATGAGATATGCATATGAGATTTGTTTTAGAAATGCTTTGATGATACAAGCAGGTGTATGGCCTTGCCATGAGTTTTGCATTGGTAAATGCATGAGATAGAATTGAGGTACATGTGGTTTCAATGAGAAGCTGCTTTGAAAGGTTTTCAAGCATGTGTTAGAATGAGCATGTTGTTCAAAAGCTTTTGTGAAAAGATTTTCAAAGTGTGCATTATTGTGATGGTTTTCTTAGAGCATGCCTCACTAAGCATTTGTGCTTACGCTCTCTCATTTACCAATAATGCAGATAATTGAGGTGTTTTAAAGCATTAAGGAAGCTAAGTTCATCCAAGGAAGTCCAAGCTCATGTATGGTGAAGTTTTCATACACTTTAGTTTTGATAAATTGGCAATGGGAAACCAAGTTTTGTATTTGGGAGATGTGTTAAACTCCCTAAGGTTGTGGCATGTTTGCTTTGGCTGGATTGAATTGTAAATGGCCTTAATTGCTTGCTCTAATGTTGGATTGCCTATTTGTGATTTGATATTAGGGAGCATGCCTCTAGATTAATGAGATTTCATGTTTGATGCTATGATTGTGTTTGAGTGTTCCAAATATGTACCTTATATGTATGTTGACTTGTTGGTATGATTAGAAAGTCCTTGGGATGTGTTTGAATAGGTTTATGTGTTAAAAAATAGTTTTTGCTGCAGTTTCTGGGCAAACCGTATCGAAACACCCTCTAGTGTTTCGGAACGGGGGCCTGTAATGGCCTTCGTGATTCGAAATGGTGGAGGCTATTTCGGAACGATTTGGCTACTGGAATGCCATGTTTCAGAACTGGTCTCGGAACACACCCGCGTACCGAAACGGTCAATTCCGTTTCGATCCAGCGTTTCGATACTGCAGATGGGTGTTCCGAAACGGGTGACCGTTGTACATAGATTTGAATTGTGCTGAAGTTTTCAAGCTTTACATTTTAGTCCCAAATGTTGAAGTTGCAATTGCTTGAGCTTGACATGTCTTTTTAAGTTGGAATTTTGCAGAGAAGCATGTAATATGACTAATTTCGTAATGGTAACCTTAAAACCAATGAAGTCCTTCTAATTTACAAAATTATAATTGGGTCCCTAATTTCATGTAAAGTGCAATTGAGTCCCTATATGTTATCCGTTCGATGTGCCTTTCTCAATCGTGTTTCGTGAGTACACACTTAGGGTTAATAAGCATCTAGACAAAATTAAAAAGAAAAAAAAGGGTCGTGAATCAAGGTTAACTTTTGGGTTGACTTTGGTTTTCCCCGTGTAATCTTCGTAATTCAGGTCAATCGTCTAGGCCGGGCTAAGGGAGTTACATTTGGTGGTATCAGAGCTTGGTTCTTGTATAATTGGAGTTTGTTCTGTGGATGATCTATGCGTAAGTGCATGATGTGTCTTTTGGGTGAAAGAATGTTGTGTGAATAGTGATGTATGATTCAATTGTGATGTGTTTGGGATGTTATGTTATGTTGGTGTGTGATAGGGGATCCCATTGCCAAGTCAAAACTAATGAGAGGAATTGTTTTCAAAATTGAGCTTGAGTACTTGGATTACTTACCTTATTGTGCCTAATTGTGTTTATTGCATTTTTGTCAGTGCATTGTTTTCTATATAATGGGGCCACATAGAGAGATGAGGATAAATACAAGAGTTATGGCTCAGAATGAGAATGAGGAGAATGCCGAGAATCTACCTCCTCCTCCCCCTGGTGGTGGACCACCCGGTGGTGGTGGTGCTGGAGCTGGTAATGATGGTGCTGTTGCTGGGGTTGCTGGACCCGAGGGTGCTCAGGGGCAAGCTGCTCCTGACATGGCTATGTTGATACAGGCTATTGCTGGAACATTCCAGGCATCAGTAGTTGGAGCTCATGGAGTTGTGCATCAGGATGATGCCAATGTGAGGTTGCCTTTGGAACATCTCCACAATCTAGGAGGGACTGAGTTCAGAGGTTTGTCTCCGGAAGGATCTAAGTCTTGGTTGGAGAGCACCAAGCGGATTCTGGGTCAGATGAACTGCAAAAATGTGCAAAAGCTGGATTGTGTTGTATCACTGCTGCATTGTGATGCTTATAAATGGTGGACAACCACTATTTCTGGGATGGAGGATGACGAGCTGACTTGGACGTTCTTTATGAATGCGTTCAAGCGGAAGTATCTGGGTGTGGGTTACCTAGATGAGAAGAAAAGAGAGTTTATGTCTCTTATGCAAGGTACCATGACAGTAGCCGAGTATGAAATTCAGTTTGTCCGCCTCAGTCAGTTTGCACCTGAGCTAATCCCTAATGAGCGAGAGAGGTGTGAACGATTCCGTTATGGGTTGGTAACGGATGTGAAGACTTTTATGCTTGCGGCTGATTATACAGATTTCGATGTCTTGGTCACTAGAGCCAAGGACATTGAGTCGAACCTTGGTCTGACTAGTCAAGCGGGTGGATCTAGCTCTGGGAAGCGAGCGACTGAACGCGGTTATGACAGAGATCGCAACAAGAGGCATAAGGATAGGAGGCCGCATTATGATGCTAGGCGTGGGGGTGGTAACACTGGTAGAGGTCAGCAAGGACCTAATGCTGTTCTGAGGACTCCTGAGTGTAACCGTTGTGGTAGACGGCACGGTGGCGAATGCTGGGGTAACCTTGGGAAATGCTGGAATTGTGGGAACCGTGGACATTTGAAGAAAGATTGTCCTCAGCCTTTGAGAGAGGGACATGCTCCGGTGAGAGCAGCTGAGCCACATAGAGGTCTTGGGCGCGGCCGTGGTAATTTTCAGCGCAGAGATGATGGTGGCAGGAATGTAGCACATGTTGTGGCTGTTCAACCTGAGGGTGGCGGTCAGGCTCGAGTGTATGCCCATCGTGAAAGAAGGAATGATACGGATGTGATCGCAGGTACCTTTACTTTGCAATCCTTGTCATTACTTTCTTTGATTGGTTCTGGATCTACACACTCGTACATATTGCGTGAACATGCTCAAATGCTTGGTTTACCTGTTGAGTCTTTGGATGTTGGTATGCGTGTGACTAGTTCCTTTGGTGAGACGGTTGTAACACGGAAGTTGTATAGGAGATGTCCCTTGAAAGTGTAAAATCACGTTTTTCTTGATGATCTCATGGAATTGCCATTCTATGGCTTTGATGTAATCCTTGGTATGAATTGGCTTGTTGAGCATCAAGCTGTAGTGGATTTTGAGAGCAAGCGAGTTTCGTTGAAACTTGCGGATGATTATGAAGTGGTGGTGGTAGGTGAGAATGTGAAGTTTCTTGTCAATGTGGTGTCTACATTAGAAGCGAGTCGAATGCTGAGGCAAGGTTGCGAGGCTTACCTAGCCTTTGTGATGAATCCTAGTTCCAAGGAGTTGCGCGTTCAGGATATAGGAACTGTACGTGAGTTCCCTGGAGTGATTCCAGAGGAGTTACCTGGATTGCCGCCTAGTCGAGAGGTGGAGTTTTGAATTGAGTTGTACGAAAACACAACTCCGGTGTCAATTGCTCCCTATCGCATGGCGCCTAAGGAGTTGAAGGAATTGAAGACGCAACTTCAGGAGTTGCTTGACCGTGGCTTCATTTGGCCTAGTGTGTCACCTTGGGGTGCATCGGTCTTATTTGTGAAGAAGAAGGATGACACTATGAGAATGTGCATCGATTATCGTCAGCTGAACAAGTTGACTATCAAGAATAGGTATCCTTTGTCGAGGATTGATGATCTTTTTTATCAGTTTCGGGGAGCGGCTGTGTTTTCCAAGATTGACTTGAGGTCAGGGTATTATCAGCTTAAGGTGAAAGATTGGATGTGCCGAAAACAGTCTTTAGAACGAGGTATGGGCATTATGAATTCCTTGTAATGCCGTTTGGCTTGACGAATGCTCCTGCTGCTTTCATGGACATGATGAATAGAGTGTTCCATGAATACTTGGACAAGTACGTTGTGGTGTTCATCGACGATATCCTTTTTTACTCTCGTACTGAGGAGGAGCATGAAGGTCATTTGAGGGTTGTCTTGCAAGCGCTTCTGGAAAATCAGCTTTATTCTAAGTTGAGAAAGTGTGAGTTTTGGCTAAAGGAAGTTGTGTTCCTTGGTCATGTGGTTTCGGCTGAGGGGATTCGTGTTGATCCTCAGAAGGTTGAGGCGGTGATGAATTGGAAGCCTCCTAAGTCCGTTCATGAAGTCTGTAGTTTCCTTAGGTTGGCGGGATATTACCGGAGGTTTGTGGATGGATTTTCAAAAATTGATGCCCCTTTGATGAAGTTGTTGCAAAAAGATGTTAAGTATGAGTGGACGTAAGCCAGACAGCAAGCCTTTGAGAAGCTTAAGGCAGCTTTGACGCAATCTCCTATCTTGGTTCAACCTGAATCAGGGAAAGAGTTTGTGGTGTACAGTGATGCATCCTACGTTGGTTTGGGGTGTGTGTTAATGCAAGAGGGTAAGGTGGTGGCTTATGCATCGCGACAGTTGAAGGTGCATGAACGCAATTATCCTACGCATGATATTGAGTTAGCTGCGGTGGTTTTTGCTTTGAAGATCTGAAGACATTATCTTTATGGTGAGAAGTGTACTGTGTACACGGATCACAAGAGTTTGAAGTATTTGATGTCTCAAAAAGAGTTTAATCTTAGGCAACGACGGTGGGTGGAGTTGCTTAAGGATTACGATCTAACGATCGAGTACCATCCGGGAAAAGCTAATGTTGTGGCAGATGCCTTGAGCAGGAAGGTGTCGGTAGAGTTAAGGGCTATGTTTGCTAGCTTGAGCATTTTGCGAGATGGAGGTCTTGTGGCTGAATTGCATGTGAAGCCATCTCTGGTTCAATTGTTAAAGGATAAGCAATTGTTGGATGATTCCTTGGTGCCGCATGTTCAGGATATTGCTGAGGGTAGACCATCGGATTTTTGTTTTAATGATGATGGAGTTTTATGTTTCGGAAGATAGATAGTAGTGCCGAATGATGTGGAGTTGAGGCGTACTATTCTGACCAAAGCTCATAGTAGTCCTTTTGCTATGCACCCTGGTAGTACAAAGATGTATTGTGATTTAAAGGATGAGTACTATTGGGTGTGTTTGAAGAGAGATGTTGCGGAATATGTGAGTAAGTGTATGGTTTGTAGGCGGGTTAAAGCTGAGCATCAGTTTCCTTCAGGGTTGTTGCAACCGTTGAGGATTCCTGAATGGAAATGAGAAAGAATCACCATGGACTTTGTGTCTGGTTTGCCTTTGTCGCCATCGAAGAATAATTCGGTGTGGGTGATTGTGGATCGCCTTACGAAGTGTGCGCATTTCTTACCTGTGCATACCACATATACCTTGGATAAGCTTGCAGAGTTGTATATTGCTGAAATTGTGCGTCTGCATGGGGTACCAAAACCTATAGTGTCGGATAGAGATCCGAGCTTTACATCGCGATTTTGGGAGTGTTTGCATCAAGCTTTGGGCACGCTGCTGAATTTCAGTACTTCTTATCATCCACAGTCGGATTGATAGTGTTGAGTGTGTAAAAGTTCTATATTTTACCCCCTATTTAACCCATATTTCTGTTGCATTCAAGCATAATTCATTGCATTTAGGTTAGAGTTCATTTATACATCACAATTATATCAAATGGCACAGTTTCTACTGAAATTGGTTGCTTTTGCAGGTAGCTGCTGTAGCAGATGGAGAGTAGTGAAAAAGCAGAGCTGGAATTGGACTGCAGACGAGAAGGACGAGGCTGCCATGGTCGCTGCCATGACAGCCAAGGAAGACAACAATGATGAAGGGAAGAAATGAAGTGGGCCTCGACAGAAAGAGAAAATTAAGCCCATATGTCGTGGAGCACCCTTATATTTTTCCAAACCCTAGATCAGAATGAAGGCCAAGCCCAAAGTTCAAGGAAGAAACTCCAAGCAAGAAGGAAGGATGAATTAAAGACTTATGCTCTGAAGATTTAGTCTTTAATAGAGTTGTACTTTAATTTAAACTTGTATTCTTGCCATATTAGAAAACTTGAACCCAAGGCCTATATAAAGGCATGTAATTCGACCTAGGGAAGGATAACTTATTCTCTAGCCTTCTCTTCTAAACCCTAGTCGTTTTCCCCTTCTCATCATGTTCTAAACTTCCCCTAGGGCTAAGAGTTGATTCTGTAAAGTAGTTGCAAGGATTGCATTTGTTTAGGAATTTTTCTGTTCAATAAAATAGACTTCAAGTTTGCTTATTCTGGTTTTCAACATCTTGCAAGAGTATCGGGAGAGCATTGTGAGATTACATATTTACTTAATATCGGGAGAGTTAAGTATACGAAAGGAATAAGTACGGGTTCTCCAGTTTATGGTTGAACTATCTCAGACCTAGTGATAGGACGAGGTTAAGTGGCTAAGGAAGAATTCAACAACATCGGTGTTCATCCTTCGATTCACGCCGGGAGGTATCATCAAAGACGTGTTCATCGACAGACTTGGACCTTGGGATAGGCCAAGGCACAACAGAGATTCTTGCCAAGCTTGAAGTACAGAGTTGTGTGATCGCTGCCGCGACAAACAACAGAGCGCTGCCACGACAGGTGCTGCCGCGACAGGCGCAACGACAGAACAGAGATTCCTAGACTTTGCAACACCTACACTACTAAGCAAATCAATACCAGCCCATTCTCTCTATCTTGAATATTTTACTCTTATATTTTCAATATTCTTTATCATCTCGTGACAAACATTTAAACTCTTTCTTTTCCCCTTCGTGCAGCAAATTCCAGGTTAAAGCTATTAGCCCAGTCCCTGTGGAGACGATATCCGATACTTATGTATCACTTTACTACTTGCGTCGTGTACACTTGGACTACATTGCGATAGACACTTTCACATGCAACAAGTTTTTGGCGCCATTGCCGGGGACTGGCAACATATCTTTACCCTACCTTTTACTGCACTTCTTTTACTTTTCTGTTTTACTTGGATTGTTCAACTTATACCTTTCACAAGGTCTTTTGTTTGCTTATGCGTAGATCTCAACGAGGAAAAGAACCTGCGCACCAGTTAGATCCTGAAATCGAACGAACGTGCAATCTCAGGAAAAGAGTCCGCCTCCTTGATGAAAGAAACGAATACCTGGAGGAATATTTAGCAGCAATGGTGAACGAAAGGCACGAAGAAAGAAGGGACAACCAAGAGAATCTCTGAGGTCCTGAAGATCCTCTAGGAGATGGGATGAACGAACAACCTGTCGATCCTCCTGCCGCTGCCGCATGCCGGTCATGCCGAGACTACATGCTCAATGATCATGTTGAACTAGAAACCACCCTGCCACACGTAGAAGCTGAAAATTTCAAGTTGAAACCTGTCATGTTCAGCATGATTAATAACGCTGGCCAATTTAGTGGTGCTGCTACAGAGGATGCTATGGAGCATCTGAAAACGTTCCAGGAAATCTGTGGTTCGTTTAGACTACCAGGAGTAAAATCGGAGATAATGGGGCTTCGGTTATTTCCCCATTCATTGAGAGACAGGGCAAAAACTTGGTGGAATAAACTAACGACGGGTTCAATACGAACTTCGGCAGATTTAACTCGTGAATTTTTGTCTCGTTTTAATCCTTCTTATTTATCTGAGCGATTACGTAACGAAATTGCTACTTTTCAACAGGAAGATGACGAGCCAATGCATGAGGCATGGGACAGATTTACCACTCTATTGAGGAACTGCCCGATGCATGGATTCCCCGTTTGGAACCAGGTAATCAAGTTTTATAATGCGTCCAATTTACAGACTCGTATGAGAATTGATTCAGCAGCAAATGGATTGTTGTTGGACAAAGATCCAGAAGACGCAATGGCATTATTGAAAAATCTGGTGAAGAACGAGGAACAATTTCCTACAGCAAGAAGAGGTGGTAAACGAGTACTAGCTGTGAAAGATTATGAGGCCGATAGTTCTCTAAAAACACAGGTGGCATATCTCACAAAGACACTGAAAAAGCTCTTGAAAGAAGATTCACAACCTGTCTACTCCGCTGAAGAGGTATGCGACACTTGTGATGGGAATCACAGTTCGGAAGATTGTCCATTACAGTTAGAGGAAGGGATGTATGTTGGGAACTACAACAAACAGAATTACAATTCCAACAACTACAATCCCAATTGGAGAAAGGATCCCAAGTTCTTTTGGAGCAACCCTAACAATGCCCTGAATCCTCAAGCACAGAACAATCAGAATCAAGGGGGACCAAGATTATTGACTCGGCAGCAACCACAGCAGCAGCAGCAGCAACAGCCACCAGCTGCCACGACGAGTATACTGGAGCAGACCTTGGCTACCTTTATGTCTCAAACAGGAACTTACATTGAGAACATGAATCACTTCGTCAAGAATACTGAGTCATTCATGGATAAAACAGAGATGCGTATGACCAACCATGAAGCTACTCTGAAATCACTGGAGACACAGATGGGTCAAGTTTCCCAGAATATTAAACCGAGGCAGAATGACGGATTTCCTAGCGATACTGAAAACGCTAGACAACCCACACATGAGCAGTGTAAAACCATCACGACAAGGAGTGGGAAGAAATTACCAGGGCCAGAGAAGGAAGCTGAAACAGTGAAAGAACCAGTCTTGGAGTCAACTGCCGAGAACGCTGCCCCGACATATAACAAACAGCCATCTGCCGATGAGCCTATCACGACAGCAGAAGGGACAGAGGAGAAGGATGAAGAACCTAAGCCTCCTCAGATCCGAATGCAGTGGGAAAGACGTATTGCTGATTATCGTCCCCCACCTCCTTTTGCACAGCGGCTACATAAGTTGAAACATGAATCCCAGCTTAAGAAAATCTATGATTTTTTAAGCAGGTTCACATCAATATTCCACTGTTAGATGCCGTTAGGGAAATGCCCGGTTATGCCAAATTTCTCAAGGAGGCCATATCGAAGAAATCCAGGCTTGTGGAATTTGAAACGGTTAAAATGACAGGGGATGCATGAGTATTCTACACAAGCATCCACCCCAAAAGAAGAAGGATCCTGGGAGCTTCATCATACCGTGCATAATCGGAGATAAATTTGTGGGTAAGGCACTTTGTGATCTTGGTGCTAGTATAAATTTAATGCCCAAATCTGTTTTTCAGAAATTAGGTATTGGAAAAGCTCGGCCCACAACAGTTGTACTACAGCTGGTAGACCGCTCTTACGTTCATCTAGAAGGGAAAATTGAAGATATTCCGGTAAGAGTGGATAAATTTATTTTTCCTGCTAACTTTCTTGTCTTAGATTGTGAAGCAGATGAGAATGCACCAATCATTCTGGGGCGACCCTTCTTAGCCACATGAAGATCACTGATTGATGTAGAAAAGGGAGAACTAACTATGAGAGTGAACGATCAAGAGATCAAGCTGAATGTTCTCCAAGAAATAAAGTGTGCTGATGCAGAGGAAGAATGCAAGGCTATCACTGAAGTTATCTTTGACCAACCCTGCATCAGGTCGGATTGCCATGACATCAAAATTGGCCACTACCCCAGCAGCCATGTCGAAGACTGTCACGACAGCAACGACGACAGCAGCTCCTCAGACTCTGACTTATCTGATACTGAAGATCATGAGGAGGTAAACTGGATAGGCAATCGTCCAGGTAAGTTATTCGAGCCCTTAAACTATACCTCGAATGAACATATAGTCCAAAAGCCATCAACTGTAGAGCACTTGTTCTAGATCTTAAGCCCCCGCCAGGGCAGATTAAATATGTTTTCCTTGGTTTAAATGATACGTTTCCCGTAATCATCTCTTCCAAGTTGATGAAGGAACAGGAACAACATCTGATAGGGATGCTGGAGCAGCATAAAAAGGCTATTGGATGGACGATAGCTGATATTCAAGGCATCAGCCCAGCACTATGCATGCATAAAATCCTCTTAGAGGATGATCACAAGCCGACATTTGATGCACAGATACGTTTGAACGATGCTATGCGAGAGGTAGTGCGTAAAGAGATCATCAAATGGCTAGATGCTGGAATAATTTATGCCATCTCGGATAGGAAGTGGGTAAGACCGGTGCAGTGCGTTCCTAAGAAAGGAGGAATAACCGTGGTAACCCATGAAGAAAATGAGTTGATCCCAACCAGGACTGTGACCGGTTGGAGGGTTTGTATGGACTACCGGAAGCTTAACAAAGCTACTCGGAAGGACCACTTTCCCCTGCCTTTTATTGATCAAATGTGTAACCCCCTTAACCCGGCCTAGACGGTTGACCCGAATTAAGAAAGTCACACGGGGAAAACCAAAGTCAACCCGAAAGTCAACCTTGATTAACGACCCTTTTTTTCTTTTAAAACTTGTCTAGATGCATATTAAGCCTTAGATATGATCATACAACAGCATACTCAAAGATCATAAACATCAGAGATCTAACAGGGACCCAATTGAACAATTTACAACTTTAGGGACCAAATTGTAAATTCTGATAATTATAAGGACTTAACCCAAATTGAAGTTACCATCTTGAAATTAATCATGTTTCATGCTTCTCTGTAAAATTTCAGCTCAAAAGGACTTCCCAAACTCATACAATTGCACAAACAAGTTTCAGGACCAAAACGCAAACATTCCAAAACATATAACTGCCAATGTCAGCCCCCAACGGTCACCCGTTCCGAAACAGGCATAGCCCGTTTCGAAACTCGGGGCCGTTCCGCAACGCGTACCGAAACGGGGGTCTGGCAGTGGCCTTTCCGTTTCGGAACGGTCCCTCCCGTTTCGGACGCCTGGGCTTGTTTAAGGCACTCGTTCCGAAATGGTAGGTGCTGTTCCGAAACACCCTGCACAGATTGCCCAAAAATGCATACTTAAACATGCAATTAAACATCCAATCATGCACCAAACGCCACCAAACTTTACCAGCATGCAATTAAACATAGGAGGGACATATGAGCATCATCAATTCAGCATATTAACATCATATGAGAAAAGCCCCAAATCTATAGGCATGCTTCCTACACAAGTAAGCAATTCAAGCATAAACTTCCAAAACAAGCATATAAAGGCCTACCACAAAAACCAGCATTCTCAACAACATTCAACACACTTAGGGAGTTCAAAACATCTCCCAAAACATACACATAGGTCCCCCATTGCCAAATTACCAAAAGCTAAAATGTACTTAGAAAACCTTCCATACTTAGAGCTTTGTTTCCACTTGGAAGCTTGCCCTCCTTGCTGCCCTCAAGTACACTAATGTTCTGCATTATTGAATTAAGAAAACGGAAGAGAGCGTAAGCAAAAGCTTAGTGAGGAATGCTCGTAAAACCATTCAATAATGCATTAACAAAACATTTATAAATCATGCTTCAAATCATCATTTACACATGCTCAAAAGCATACTTTAACAAGCATCTCATGCTTCATTTCATTACATGTCATATTGGCCACAAGTGATACAATTCATTTCTTTGAAAACAAGTTAAACACCTTGGACCCCAAGGACTTTTAAACACCTTGGCCATGGACTTTTAAACACCATGATATAAGTTACCTCAAGGACTTTTAAACACCTTGACCCCAAGGACTTTTAAACACCTTGGCCATGGACTTTTAAACACCATGATATAAGTTACCTCAAGGACTTTTAAACACCTTGAACCCCAAGGACTTTTAAACACCTTGGCCTATGGACTTTTAAACACCATAGAATGGACCACACAAGGACTTTTAACCACCTTTGTGTCCGTAACAAGAACCATCCAAGGACTTTTAACCACCTTGATGTTCTTAAGTAAACAAGGCTCACTCAAGGACTTTTAACCACCTTAGTGACCTTAACCTTTTCAAAACATCACTTGCCAATATACATCATTATCATCAATTTATCCACTGTTTTAAAGCATTAAACCAAGCCATATTCATCATGCATTTAAAAGCATCAAACCACATTTAATCAATGTTCAAAAACAAGGAACTCTTACCATGAGCTTCCTTCAACATATGGCTTACAAAAACAGCATTATCCATGCTAAATCATGCTTTCAAAACAGAATTTAAAACATGCAATAAACCACATTGCACATCAATCAAATCATGGCCACCACTAGAGAGTATTTCCGAAAACTTACACTTGAGCTTAGCAAAGTTGTTTAGACTTAAACTAAGCTCCCAAGACATTGGTTTCAAAGCCGAAAACCCAATTTCACTCACCGATTCCACTTCGCCTCTTGCCGAAGCACCAAATCAAGCCTCCGGATCACCACCACTTGGATCCAAAGATGCCTCCCCTGATTAAACACATTAAAGCAGAGATTTAATGCATCATCATGCATCAAAAGCTTCAATGAAAGCACTCAAACTCGCTGCTCTCATTCACACTCCAATTTTGGCCACCAAACACAACCGAAATTGCATCAAAACCACTTCTCAACAAAGCCCAGCCATAAACCAGCAAAACCTAACATCCATTAACACCATTTAACATCTAAAAACAACCTATAAACATCCTTATACCTCCAGCAACATCAGATCCACAAGATCACCACAAAAACATCCAAGAATCACAAGCTAAACTTAGGAAACACAACCTATCCGGGATTGCATTAATCAAAACTCATTTCCTTATCAATTTAGAGTTCATTTAACATCAAAAACACACCTCAAATCACAGATTAATCATATCTAACGAAAATCATCAAAAATCACCAAATCTTGCATTATAAGCCAAGATCCATTTCACCACTTAAAATCCTTTAATAAAACTTCAATTAAGAGTTGAGAACTTGGGAATTTCAGTAAAGAACTGATAGTTTAGAGGAGAAGGATGTTCTTACCTCCAAACTTGTGTTTCTCCACTTTTTGGAATCAAAAACCTTGTTGAATCAACTAGCAAATGATGAGGTTTTGAAGATATGTTGATTAGGAATCAAAAGAATGTTGAAAGGAGGATTTTAGGTGAGAAAATCAGAAACAACTCTCTGGAAAACAAGTGTTTGGATTGAGAGAAAATGAGAGAAAGAAAATAGAAAAGTTAGTTAAGAAAATAGCCAAATGGCCTTTCCCTCCACTTTTGATATGTTTTAAAATCAGAATAAATCTCAAAATATCTTAGAAAAATCTGGAGAAACTACTTTTGGAATAATAGCTCCTTAAAGATTCAAAGTTTCAACTCTTTATAAAACAGTCACAAAACTTTCAAAAATTACATTTTGGTCACTAGCCAAAATGTCACTCTTCCAAAACCCATTTTTCAAAATTGATTTCACAGTTCACTTAATTATATTAAAAGATGATTTTAGAACATTTTTCCATATTTTTAATGCAACCCGAACTAGGCTTTCCTAATTTCACCTCTTTATAAAACAGCACTTTGACCAAACCGGTCAACGCCCAAAACTTCTAAGCCCAAAACCGGGGCGTTACAAAATGCTTGATAGATTAGCGGGAAACGTTACTACTATTTTCTTGATGGATACTCAGGTTATAACCAAATAGCCATCGCACCGGAGGATCAAGAGAAGACGAGATTCACTTGCCCATACGGTACTTACGCTTTTCGGAGGATGCCATTTGGACATTGTAATGCACCAACAACCTTTCAAAGGTGTATGATGGCAATATTCTTTGATATGGTGGAGGACTTCCTGGAGATATTCATGGATGATTTTTCTGTCTTTGGAGATAACTTTGAAAGCTTCCTAGGTAACTTACAGAAAGTACTCGAGAGATGTGAAAAAGGAAACTTGGTATTGAATTGGGAGAAATGTCACTTCATGGTGGATGAAGGGATAGTCCTAGGCCATAAAGTGAGCTGTCGCGGCATAGAATTCGACAGAGCTAAAATCGAGGTAATCGAAAAGCTGCCGCCACCCACCACAGTCAAGGGAATCAGAAGTTTGTTAGGGCATGCCGGTTTTTATCGGAGGTTTATCGTGAACTTTTCAAAGATCACCAAACCCCTATGCCATCTTCTGGAGCAGAATCGTCCCTTCGACTTCAACACTGAATGTACTAAGGCATTCAAGGTTCTGAAAGAAAAGCTGGTAACAGCCCCAATAGTAGAGCCACCAGATTGGAAACTATCATTTGAGATCATGTGTGATGCTAGTGACTATGTTGTTGGGGCATCACTTGGGCAGAGGAAAGACAAGCTCTTTCATGTTATATACTATGCCATCAAAACACTGAACGACACCCAAATAAACTACACCACAACAGAGAAAGAACTGTTAGCTGGGGTGTTCTCCATTGACAAGTTCCGTTCATACATACTTGGAACGAAGGTCATAGTCCACACAGACCACTCTGCATTAAAGTATCTGTTCGCCAAAAAGGATGCAAAACCTAGACTGATACGTTGGATTCTGCTACTGCAAGAATTTGACCTTGAGATCAAGGATAAAAAGGGGATAGAGAATCAAGTTGCAGATCACTTGTCAAGACTGGAGAAGGGAAAGAGTCTCCCAACTGACGAGACACACATACTGGAGACCTTCCTTGATGAGCAGATGTTCGCTGCCACAAGCACTGCCGCGACAGCCATGGCGGTAGGTAAGTTTTCTGAACTCCCCTGGTATGCTGATTTCGTTAATTATTTAGTTAGTAGAATAACTCCTCCTGACCTTAACTATCAAGCCAGGAAGAGGTTCCAAAATGAAGTAAGCATTATTATTGGGACGAACCTCTTCTTTTCAAATATTGTGCATATCAGGTTATTAGGAGATGCGTACCACATGATGAACGGGAAGTTGTGCTTCATCACTGCCATGCTTCACAATATGGAGGACACTTAGGAGGTAACAAAACTGCTGCTAAAGTTTTGCAGTCTGGATTCTATTGGCCGTCACTATTCAAGGATGCTCAGACATTCCACAAAAACTGTGACAAGTGTCAACGAACTAGAAATATCTCAAGAAGACATGAGATGCCAATGCAAAACATTATTGAAGTCGAGATCTTCGATGTTTGGGGGATTGATTTTATGGGACCATTCCCAACTTCATGTGGGAACTTATATATCTTCCTGGCAGTGGACTATGTGTCCAAATGGGTTGAAGCGATCGCTACTCAGAAGAACGATGCCAAGATGGTTCAGAGGTTTTTGCATAAAAACATATTTTTCAGATTTGGCATCCCCAAGGCGATCATCAGTGATGAAGGGAGGCATTTCAATAATAGGGTTATAGCTGCTGCCTTAAAAAAGTATGGTGTCAAACATCGAATCGCAATAGCATACCACCCACGGACCAATGTACATGCTGAAATATCCAACAGAGAGGTCAAGAACATTCTTGAAAAGATGGTTAAGCCAACTCGGAAGGACTGGTCTCTACACCTCAATGATGCATTATGGACCTACAGAACATCATTCAAAACTCCATTGGGAATGTCACCCTACCAGCTAATTTATGGAAAAACATGACATCTACCTGTTGAGATTGAGCACAGAGCATATAGGGCCATCAAGGCAGTAAATATGGACTTGGAGAAAGCAGGACAGAAAAGGCTGCTTGACTTGAATGAGATAGAAGAAATTCGAGCAATGGCCTATGACAACGCAAGGATTTACAAAGACAAGACAAAGAAGTGGCATGATAAGAAGTTGCTGCCACGACAGTTCTGCCCAGGGCAGCTTGTGTTGTTGTTCAACTCTAGGTTGAAGCTCTTCCCAGGGAAGCTGAAATCTAGGTGGTCCGGCCCATTCCAAGTGGTGCAAGTTTTTCCCCATACTGCCATCACAATCAGAACTTTAAAAGACGGGCACCAATTTAAAGTCAATGAACAAAGATTGAAGCATTATCAGGGGACTGAAGCCCCAAGAATACAGAAAGTGGTTACTTTAGGAGATGCCCCTCCTGGCATCCCTAATTTAACCTAATTTTTTATTATTATTATTATTTATATATATTAGGTTATTAGAATTATTTTATTTTTAGGAGTTAAAGTTTTATTCTTATTATTTTCAGGAAATAAAGGAGACAAGGAGAAGAGGAGAAGTGAATTCAGCCCACCATCTTTCCATCAGCCCAAAAAGCCCAACTTGGAGCCTGTCGTTACAGCTGCCGCGATAGACGAGGAAAATCCAGCCTATCAACACGTTGTAGCGGCAGACACGCAAACGCGTAACAGAAGCGCAACAGACACGGAAACGCGTGACAGACGCATTAGAAACTGCGTAACAGCTGGCCCCGTTATTCGCGCCTACCGTTATAGCTCCAACGGGCAGCAATCTCCCCCTCTATATAATCCTAATCTTACTATTCATTTTTACTCACTTTTACTCTCTCTACTTGTTTCCTCTAGAATTTTATTTGCTTTCATTTTCTTTCCACAATCCTTGCAACATGAGTACCAGAAATACCCGCCGAGCGCTGCCTCAGGATCTGCCAGAGTAGCATCCACTCCCAGCTCCTTCCAGATCCGAGATATGTGGGAGGAGAAAGGCTTCATTTACACTACCAGAACGGAGAACCTTGGGCTGCAACCATTCATAGCCCGCAAAATCAGAGCCCTGCAGTGGCAGATATTTGTCGAGCAGCCAGAGGAAATGAACGTGACCCTCGTACGGGAATTTTATGCTGCCATTGACAGCAAGGAAGCAACATCAGTTACGGTCTGAGGAAAAAAGGTACCTTTTGAGCCCGAATACATCAACACACTCTACGGGTTCTATGTTGGGAGAAAGGAAGATGGCCACTGTAACACCCCAATTTTGGGCTTGGAAGTTTAGGGTCTGAACCAGACCGGTTTAAATTACGGTTCGAATATAAAAGGTGGTTTTTAGGGAAAGCCTAGTTCAGGATGCATTAAAAATATGGAAAAATATCTAAAAATCCTCTTTTATTATATATAAGAGAGTGGTGAAATCAATTTTACAAAATGGGGTTTGGAAATATGACATTTCAAGTTAGTGACTAAAATGTAATTTTTGAAAAGTTGGTGACTGTTTTAAAAGGATTGAAACTTTGAATCTTTAAGGAGCTAATTTACCCAAGGGAGGGTTTCTCCAGATTTTTCTTAAATTTTAAAGACTCATTTAATGTGCTTTAATAAAAAGAAAAGAGGGAAAAAAGATATTTTAGTTTCATAACTAACTTTTGTCAAAATTTTCCCATTTCATTTTCTCTCAATTTTCCCTCAGCCAAACACATTTCCACAGCCACTTTTCCTTTGATTTTCACACCTAAAGTTGAGATTTCAATCTCTAAATGATTTCTAATAATTTCTACACCAAAACCTCATCATTTGCTTATTGAATTTTCAAGGATTTTGGCTCTAAACAAGGAGAAACTCACATTTAGAGGTATGAACGTCCTTCTCCTCTAAATACTCAGTTCTTTACTGAAATTCTCAAGTTCTCAATCCTTAAATTGAGTTTTATTAAAGGTTTTAATGTTGTGTTCTTGAATTTGGCTTAAAATCCAAGATTTGGATTTAATTTTAAAGAAATTCGTAATAGATGATTGGGTTCTGTTTTGAGATGTCTTTTTGATGTATTTTGGATGTCTAAATAATGTGTAATTGAGGTTTAATCAATGCAATCCCGAATAGGTTGATTTTCCTAAGTTTTGACTTGAGAAAATGGTGGTTTTTGGGGTGATTTTGATGTTCTGCTATAGCTGGAGGTATAAGGACGTGATTAGGTCCTTTTTGGATGTTAATTGATGTTTAAGAATGATTGGATTTGATGGATCTTGGCTGGGTAATGTTGTAGAGGTGTTTGGATGTGTTTTCGGTTGTGTTTGGTAGCCGAAATGTGAGTTTTGATGAGAGCAGCGAGTTTAGGTGTTGTGGTTGAAGATTTTGATGCATGATGATGCATTAATCCACTGCTTTGATGTGTTTAAAACAGGGGAGACATCATCGGATCCTTGTGGTGTTGATCTGGAGGCTTGATCGGCGTTTCGGCAAGCTTGCGAAACGGAATCGGTGAGTGAAGTTTGGTTTTCAGCTTTGAAACCAATCTTTGAAGGTTGTGGGAGCTTAGTTTAAGTCTAAACAACTTAGCTAAGCTCAAGAGTAAGTTTTTCGGAGAAACTCTATTTTTGATGAACCATGAGATGGTTGAATGTAATGTGTTAATTTTGCATGTTTAAATTCTGTTTTGAAAGCATATTTTAGCATGTTTAATGTTGGTTTTGTAAGCCATGTGTTGGAGGATGCTCAAGGTAAGAGATCCTTTCTTTGGACATTGATAAATGTGGTTTGATGCATAGTAATGCATGATTATGTAATGGCTTTGTTTAATGCTTAAAAACAGTGGATTGATGATGGTAGATGATGTATATTGGCAAGTGATGTGTTGGTTTAAAAGTACTTGAATCGGATATAGTTAGCCGGCTATAGGATTGGGTGCACCGTGAATAAAGTCGCCTTGGATGTTGAGGGGGTTGTGATTGTACAGTAAACTCCATCCAAGTACACTAACGAGATGTCTAAGATCATAATGGTGGTTAAAATGCCATGTGAGGATCTTGTGTTGTGTCACGTGTTCTCGTTAGTGATGTTATACAACTACCAATGTGTGATGTGGAGGGGGTTGTGATTGTACCGTTAAACTCCATCACGGGCGTTGAGGGGTTGTGATTGTACCGGTAAACTCCACCTTGTGTGTTGGTAGTGTGTATGGAGCGTATGGGACAACGCTTGTAATCCGCGTATCCGATTGTGTTTTGAGTTGCAAATGGTTATGGATTATCACTTGAAAGCCAATATGACATGTTGATGTTTTGAAGCATGAGATGCTTGGTTTGTATGCATAGATGCATGATAAATGATGTTTTGAAACTAAAGGCCTTGAAAAGGTGTTTTTGCGAATTGCATTATTGTGTGGTTTCATTAGAGCATTTCTCACTAAGCATATGTGCTTACGCTCTCTCTTTCTTGAACCAATAATGCAGAGCATTGAAGTGCTTTAAGTGCAGCAAGGAGGTCAAGGATCCAAGTGAAAGTCTAAGCTCATGTATGGTGACTATTTTCACAACACTATTAGCTTTTGGTATTTGGCAATGGGAACCTAGGTTGTGTTTTTGGGAGATGTTTTGGACTCCCTAAGTTGATTTAATGCCTATGATGATGTTGGAACATGTAAATGGCCATTTGGTATTTGTTTTGGAGATTTGATGATTGCTTGCTTTTCATTTTAGGATGCATGCCTATAGACTTGTGGTTTTTCCTAAATGATGTTATGATTGAGCTTTGATGATGCAAATATGTTCCTTTAATGTTTGATGACTTGTTGGCATGACATGGAGGTCTTATGAGCATGTTTGGTGGGTCGAAAGAGTGTAAAACAGGCTTTTCTGCTGTTTCTGGGTAGGGTGTTTCGAAACACCCTTGCCTGTTTTGAAACAGGTGCATATTTTGGCCTGGGTGTTTCAAAACGGGCTGAGGTGTTTCGAAACACTTTGGCTACTGCCAAGGGGTGTTTCTGAACGGCCTGGACCCGTTTCGGAACACTTGACCGTTGGGCACTGATTTGAATGGTTTTGAGGTTTGCAAGCTTTACGTTTTAGTCCTGATTTTTGTATGTGCAATTGGTTGAGTTTGAGATGTCCGTTTGAGGTGAAATTTGGCAGAGAGGTATGAAACATGACTACTTTCATAATGGTAACTTAAAAATTGGTAAAGTCCTCTTAATTTCCAGATTTTACATTTTGGTCCCTAAATTCATATGTTGTGCAATGAAGTCCCTTATCGTTTTCCGATTGCTGTGATTTTTGAGTATGCTTATCTCAAGAGTACACCTAAGGTTAATATGCATCTAGACAAGGTTTAAAAGAAAAAAAGGGTCGTTAATCAAGGTTGACTTTCAGGTTGACTTTGGTTTTCCCCGTGTAATATTCGTAGTTCGGTTCAACCGTCTAGGCCGGGCTAAGGGGGTTACATTTGGTGGTATCAGAGCTGAGTTCTCGAGTATTTTGGAATGGTTATGTGGGTGTTATGTGTATGATTGCATGTATATTTGTTGAGTGAAAGTATGATGTATGAATTGTAAAAATGTTGCAATTGTGGTGTATGCTGTGGTGAAGCATGTTAGAGGGACCCATTGCCATATCAAAGCTAATGAAATGATTTGTTTTAAATTGGAAATGAGCATGAGTACTTGGATTGCTTACCTTGCTGAGCCTGACTTTGTTTATTGCATTTCTGATTGCATAGTATAGTGAATGGGACCTCGTAGAGAGACGAGGATTAATACGCGAGCTATGGCTCAAAATGAGAACGAAGAGTATGCTAAAAATGTAGTGGATTTACCTCCTCCACCTGGTGGTGGTGGTGCTGGGGGTGAGGGAGCTGGTGCTGGGGTCGCTGGACCTGAAGCTGGGCAGGGGCAAGCTGCTCCTGACATGACAGTGCTGATTCAGGCTATTGCTGGAGCCTTTCAGGCGGCGGTAGCTGGAGCTCATGGAGCTGGGCATCAGGGAGATGCTAATGTTAGACTACCTCTGGAATGTTTGCGCAGTCTGGGAGGGACTGAGTTCAGGGGTTTGTCTGCTGAGGGTTCCGATTCTTGGTTGAAAAGTACCAAGAGAATTTTGGGACAAATGAACTGCAATGAAGTGCAGAAGTTGGGCTGTGTAATATCATTGTTGCATGACGATGCGTATACCTGGTGGACAACCGCTATCTCCGGAATGGAGGATGCTGATGTGACTTGGACGTTCTTTCTGAACGCGTTCAAGAGGAGGTATCTGGGTGTGCGATACCTGGATGAAAAGAAAAGAGAATTCATGTCTCTTACTCAAGGGAGTATGTCAGTGGCTGAGTACGAGGTTCAGTTTGTCCGACTCAGCCAGTACGCACCTGAGCTTATCCCTGATGAGCGGGAGAGGTGTGAACGTTTCTGTTACAGTTTGGTGACGGATGTAAAGACCTATATGCTGGCTGCTGAGTACACTGACTTTGATGTGCTGGTTGGTAGAGCAAAAGACATTGAGTTGAATTTGAGTTTATCTTCTAGAGGAGCTGGTCCTAGTGCGGGCAAGCGAGCTACTGAGTATAGTTCCGGTGGCGGACAGAACAAGAGAGGACGTGATCGGAAGTATCAGTCTTCAGCTAAGCGTGGTGGTGGAGGGCAAGGTGCGCCTGTTCAGAGAGAGAGGGCGAGAGCTGATCAGAACACATGTTGGACATGTGGATCGCGTGGTTATCTGAGGCGTGATTGTCCTCGAGCAGCGAGGGAGGTACAGGCTCCTGTTGTGGTGACCGGTAATTCGTGCTGGAACTGTGGTTCGGCGGATCACATGAAGAGAGAATGTCCTCTGTTGGCCGGTGGTGGTCAGGGACGTGCTCTTGGAGTTGTTGCACCACAGAGAGGCCGTGGTAATTTCCAGCGTAGAGAGGATGGTGGAAGGAATGTGGCTCATGTGGTAGCTGTTCAGCCTGAGGGTGGTGGCCAGGCCAGAGTGTATGCTTAGAGGGAGGGGAGGAATGACACGGATGTGATCGCAGGTACTTTCACTTTGCAATCCTTGTCATTACTTTCCTTGATTGATTCTGGATCTACACACTCATACTTATTGCGTGAGCATGCTCAATTGCTTGGTTTTCCTGTTGAGTCTTTGGATGTTGGTATGCGTGTAACTAGTTCTTTTGGTGAGACTGTTGTGACTCGAAAGCTTTATAGAAGATGTCCCTTGGTTGTGCGAGTCCATGTTTTTCATGTTGATCTTATGGAATTTACTTTCTATGGTTTTGATGTAATCCTTGGTATGGATTGGCTTGTTGAGCATCGAGCTGTTGTGGATTTTGAGAATAAGCGAGTTTCGTTGAAGCTTGCGGATGATTATGAGGTAGTGGTGGTTGTTGAGAATGTGAAGTTTCTTGCCAATGTGTGGTCCACTTTGGAAGCGAGCCGGATGCTGAGGCAAGGTTGTGAATCCTACCTAGCCTTTGTGATGAATCCTAGCTCTAAAGAGTTGTGTGTGCAAGATATCAGGACTGTGCGAGAGTTTCCTGGTGTGTTTCCGGAGGAGTTGCCTGGATTGCCTCCTAATCGCGAAGTGGAGTTTGGGATTGAGCTGTATGAAAACATAACTCCAGTGTCCATTACTCCTTATCGAATGGCACCTAAAGAGTTGAAAGAGCTGAAGACGCAACTTCAAGAGTTGCTTGATCGTGGTTTCATTCGGCCGAGTGTGTCACCTTGGGGTGCACTGGTGTTGTTTGTGAAGAAAAAGGATGGCACTATGAGAATGTGCATCGATTACCGTCAGCTTAACAAGTTGACTGTCAAGAATCGGTATCCATTGCCGAGAATTGATGATCTTTTTGATCAATTTCGGGGAGCAGCTGTGTTCTCTAAAATTGACTTAAGGTCAAGGTATTATCAGCTGAAGGTGAAGGATGTGGATGTGCCAAAGACAGCCTTCAGGACGAGGTATGGGCATTATGAGTTCCTTGTGATGCCGTTTGGGTTGACGAATGCTCCTGTAGCTTTCATGGACATGATGAATAGAGTGTTCCATGAATACTTGGATAAATTTGTTGTGGTGTTCATTGATGATATTCTCGTGTACTCTCGTACTGAGGAGGAGCATGAGGGGCATTTGAGAATTGTGTTGCAGGCTTTGTTGGAGAATCAGCTTTATGCCAAGCTGAGCAAGTGTGAGTTCTAGCTTAGAGAAGTTGTGTTTCTTGGTCATGTGGTCTCTGCTGAAGGAATTCGTGTTGATCCTCAGAAGATTGAGGCAGAGATGAATTGGAAGTCTCCTAAGTCTGTTCATGAAATCCGTAGTTTCCTTGGTTTGGCGGGGTACTACCGGAGGTTCGTGGATGGGTTTTCAAAGATTGCTGCACCTTTGACAAAGTTGTTGCAGAAGGATGTTAAGTATGAGTGGACGGAAGCGAGACAACAGGCTTTTGAGAAGCTTAAGGCAGCTTTAACGCAAGCTCCTATCTTGGTTCAACCTGAATTAGGGAAAGAGTTTGTGGTGTATAGTGACGCGTCCTACGTTGGGTTGGGATGTGTGTTGATGCAAGAGGGTAAGGTGGTGGCTTATGCATCGCGTCAGTTGAAGGTGCATGAGCGCAATTATCCTACGCATGACATTGAGTTAGCTGCGGTGGTTTTCGCTTTGAAAATTTGGAGACATTACCTATATGGTGAGAAGTGTACTGTGTACACAGACCACAAGAGTTTGAAGTATCTGATGTCTCATAAAGAGTTGAATCTTAGGCAGCGACGTTGGGTGGAGCTGCTTAAGGATTACGATTTGACGATCGAGTACCATCCGGGTAAAGCTAATGTTGTAGCGGATGCCTTGAGTAGGAAGGTAGCTGTGGAGTTGAGGGCTATGTTTGCCAGTTTGAGCATTTCGCGTGATGGTGGTCTTGCGGCTGAGTTGCAAGTGAAACCATCTTTGATTCAATTGATTAAGGAAAAGCAGTTGTTGTATGATTCATTGGTGCCACATGTTCACGATATTGCAGAGGATAGGCCATCGGATTTCTGCTTTAATGATAATGGAGTTTTATGCTTTGGAAGTCGGATAGTAGTGCCCAGTGATGCTGAGTTGAGGCGTGCTATTCTGACTGAAGCTCATAGTAGTCCTTTTGCTATGCACCCTGGTAGTACTAAGATGTACCGTGATCTTCGTGATGAGTACTATTGGGTGGGTTTAAAGAAGGATGTTGCTGAGTTTGTAAGCAAGTGCATGGTTTGTCAGCGAGTTAAGGCTGAGCATTAGTTTCCTTCAGGGTTGTTGCAACCGTTGAGGATTCCTGAGTGGAAGAGGGAGAGGATTACCATGGACTTCGTGTCTGGTTTGCCTTTGTCGCCGTCGAAGAAGAATTCGGTGTGGGTGATTGTGGATCGCCTGACGAAGTGCACGTATTTCTTGCATGTGCATACTACGTACACTTTGGATAAACTTGCAGAGCTGTACATTGCTGAGATTGTGCGGCTGCATGGTGTGCCAAAGTCGATTGTGTCGGATAGAGATCCGAGGTTTACATCACGTTTCTGGCAGTGTTTGCATCAGGCTTTGGGTACACGGTTGAATTTCAGTACATCTTATCATCCGCAGTCGGATGGGCAGTCTGAGCGTGTTATCCAGATGTTGGAGGATATGTTGAGGTGCTGCGTGATTGAGTTTTAGGGTTCTTGGGAGAAACATTTGCCTTTGGTGGAGTTTGCCTATAATAATAGTTATCAGGCAAGTATTCAAATGGCACCTTATGAAGCTTTGTACGGGAGGAAGTGTAAGACTCCTCTTTGTTGGGCTGAAACAGGTCAGAAGTTGGTTTCGATGCCCGCTTTGTTGAAAGGAACCACCGAGAAGGTGAAGCTCATTTGTGAGCGATTGAAGGCAGCTTCTGATCGGCAAAAGTCTTACGCGGATTTGAAGCGTAAGGAGATTGAGTATGCGGTGGGTGACCGTGTGTTTTTGAAAGTTTCGCCTTGGAAAAAGGTGACGAGCTTTGGCCGAAAGGGTAAGTTGAGCCCTAGGTACATTGGACCATACGAGGTGATTGAGTGTGTGGGTCCTGTTGCGTACAAGTTGAGGTTACCACAAGAGTTAGAAAAGATTCATGATGTGTTTCATGTTTCTATGCTTCGGAAGTATAGATCGGATCCTTCTCATGTGATGCCTATGAAGGAAGTGGAGTTGAATCCGGATTTGACCTATGATGAGGAACCGGTGGAGATTCTGGATTCGGATAGTAAAGTTCTTCGAGGCAAGACCATTGAGTTGGTAAAGGTGTTGTGGAAGCATCGTGGTGCTGAGGAAGCCACGTGGGAACGGAAGGATGAGATGTTGAAGTAGTTTTCGTACCTTTTTCCTCCAGGTAAATTTCGAGGACGAAATTTCTTAAGGGGGGAGAGTTGTAACACCCCAATTTTGGGCTTGGAAGTTTAGGGTCTGAACCGGACCGGTTTAAATTACGGTTCGAATATAAACGGTGGTTTTTAGGGAATGCCTAGTTCGGGATGCATTAAAAATATGGAAAAATATCTAAAAATCCTCTTTTATTAAATATAAGAGAGTGGTGAAATCAATTTTACAAAATGGGGTTTGGAAATATGACATTTCAATTTAGTGACTAAAATGTAATTTTTGAAAAGTTGGTGACTGTTTTAAAAGGATTGAAACTTTGAATCTTTAAGGAGCTAATTTACCCAAGGGAGGGTTTCTCCAGATTTTTCTTAAATTTTAAAGACTCATTTAATGTGATTTTATAAAAAGAAAAGAGGGAAAAGAGATATTTTAGTTTCATAACTAACTTTTGTCAAAATTTTCTCATTTCATTTTCTCTCAATTTTCCCTCAGCCAAACACATTTCCACAGCCACTTTTCCTTTGATTTTGACACCTAAAGTTGAGATTTCAATCTCTAAATGATTTCTACACCAAAACCTCATCATTTGCTTATTGAATTTTCAAGGATTTTGGCTCTAAACAAGGAGAAACGCACATTTAGAGGTATGAACGTCATTCTCCTCTAAATACTCAGTTCTTTACTGAAATTCCCAAGTTCTCAATCCTTAAATTGAGTTTTATTAAAGGTTTTAATGTTGTGTTCTTGAATTTGGCTTAAAATGCAAGATTTGGATTTAATTTTGAAGAAATTCGTAATAGATGATTGGGTTCTGTTTTGAGATGTCTTTTTGATGTATTTTGGATGTCCAAATAATGTGTAATTGAGGTTTAATCAATGCAATCCCGAATAGGTTGATTTTCCTAAGTTTTGACTTGAGAAAATGGTGGTTTTTGGGGTGATTTTGATGTTCTGCTATAGCTGGAGGTATAAGGACGTGATTAGGTCCTTTTTGGATGTTAATTGATGTTTAAGAATGATTGGATTTGATGGATCTTGGCTGGGTAATGTTGTAGAGGTGTTTGGATGTGTTTTCGGTTGTGTTTGGTAGCCGAAATGTGAGTTTTGATGAGAGCAGCGAGTTTAGGTGTTGTGATTGAAGATTTTAATGCATGATGATGCATTAATCCACTGCTTTGATGTGTTTAAAACAGGGGAGACATCATCGGATCCTTGTGGTGTTGATCCGGAGGCTTGATCGGCGTTTCGGCAAGCTTGCGAAACGGAATCGTTGAGTGAAGTTTGGTTTTCAGCTTTGAAACCAATCTTTGAAGGTTGTGGGAGCTTAGTTTAAGTCTAAACAACTTAGCTAAGCTCAAGAGTAAGTTTTTCGGAGAAACTCTGTTTTTGATGAACCATGAGATGGTTGAATGCAATGTGTTAATTTTGCATGTTTAAATTCTGTTTTGAAAACATATTTTAGCATGTTTAATGCTGGTTTTGTAAGCCATGTGTTGGAGGATGCTCAAGGTAAGAGATTCTGGATTCGGATAGTAAAGTTCTTCGTGGTAAGACCATTGAATTGGTTAAGGTGTTGTGGAGGCATCGTGGTGTTGAGGAAGCCACGTGGGAAAGAAAGGAAGACATGATGAAGCACTTTCCTTACCATTTTCCTCCAGGTAAATTTCGAGGACGAAATTTCTTAAGAGGGGGAGAGTTGTAACACCCCAATTTTGGGCTTAGAAGTTTAGGATCTGAATTGGACCGGTCTGAGAAACGGTTCGAATATAAAAGGGAGTTTTAAGGAACACCTAGTTCAGGATGCTTTAAAAATATAGAAAAATATCTAGAAATCCTCATTTAATATATATAAGTGAATGGTGAAATCAATTTTACAAAATAAGGTTTGGAAATACTATATTTCGATGTAGTGACCAACTCGCAGTTTTTACAAAGTTTAGTAGTGACTGTTTTGTAAAGGATTGAAACTTTTAATCTTTAAGGAGCAAATTTACTAAAAATGTTTCATCAGATTTTTCCTTAATTTGGGTGATTTAATTAAATAAAATAAAGGTGATAAACTACCTTTGACTTTCATAACTAATTTTCTCTAATTTTCTCTCAAAATCCTATCAACCAAACACTTTTTCTCCAGCAAAATTTACTTTGATTTCCACTTCATTTGATGAGATTTCCATCACTCATTGATTCCTAATCAATCCTTCAAAAAATCCATTTGATTTCTACATTGTATTTCCATGGAAACTTGCCCAAATCAAGGAGAAATCATCTTTTAGAGTGAAGACATCTTCAGACACTTTTGGAGTTGATCCGGAAGCTTAATTGGCATTTTGGCGAGCAAGCGAAATGTAAATTGGTGAGTGTGATTGGGTTAGAAGTCCATGAGGACAAAAGTACAAGGTTTGGGGATTTAGGAGAGGTTTGAAGCACCTTCATAAATCCGGAAGTTAGTATGGTTTGAATTGCTCTCTTTAAAGTGGTGTTTGCCCCTAAAAATGCTTTTATATGCTCATGGTTTGAGATTGATAAATTCCTACTATTTTTATGCATGATTTATAGCATGAGATTATGCTTGTAGAGATGTCATGAGATGGCATGTTGCATTGAAGAGATTTGAGCTTTTGGTTTGAAGTAAAGTATTATTTATGTTTTGAAATGTGATTAGAAAACCTTTGGTTAATATTGCATGAAAAGCAGTAGGTGTGATGATGTTTTAACACATTATATTGGCATAGATGTTGAGAAACTTACCGGATACAATTGATCGATCAATAGGATGAGAGTGCACTATAAACTAAAAATTCGTACGTGCTCTTTGGTTAAGCCAAAGGGAGATATTCCGATGATGGTTATTCCATCGGGTAGGACTTGGTTAAATACCCAACCTTTGTGGCGATGAGAGATTCTGCCATGTGAGTACGGTGATGAGAGATTTCACCGGAAGCCATGTTGCTAGACAAGTGAGTACGGTGATGCGAGATTCCACCGGAAGAGTCTAGTGTAGAAATGTGTCCGCATATCCGAGTATTAATGAGATGTTAAATTCCAATATACATGATGAAATGGTTTTTGTTACACATGTACCTTTGATGAAATGATTTATGCTATGAGATATGCATATGAGATTTGTTTTAGAAATGCTTTGATGATACAAGTAGGTGTATGGCCTTGCCATGAGTTTTGCATTGGTAAATGTATGAGATAGAATTGAGGTACATGTGGTTTCAATGAGAAGTTGCTTTGAAAGGTTTTCAAGCATTTGTTAGAATGAGCATGTTGTTCAAAAGCTTTTGTGAATTGTTTTTCAAAGTGTGCATTATTGTGATGGTTTTCTTAGAGCATGCCTCACTAAGCAATTGTGCTTACGCTCTCTCATTTACCAATAATGCAAATAATTGAGGTTTTTTCGGGCATCAAGGAAGCTAAGTTCATCCAAGGAACTCCAAGCTCATGTATGGTGAAGTTTTCATACACTTTAGTTTTGATAAATTGGCAATGGGAAACCAAGATTTGTATTCGGGAGATGTGTTAAACTCCCTAAGGTTGTGGCATGTTTGCTTTGGATGGATTGAATTGTAAATGGCCTTAATTGCTTGTTCTGAGGTTGGATTGCCTATTTGTGATTTTAAATTAGGGAGCATGCATCTAGATTAATGAGATTTCATGTTTGATGCTATGATTGTGTTTGAGTGTTCCAAATATGTACCTTATATGTATGTTGACTTGTTGGTATGATTAGAGAGTCCTTGGGATGTTTTTGAATAGGTTTATGTGTGAAAAACCAACATTTGCTGCAGTTTCTGGGCAAACCGTATCGAAACACCCTCTAGTGTTTCGGAACGGGGGCCTGTAATGGCCTTCGTGTTTCGAAACGGTAGAGGCTGTTTCGGAACGATTTGGCTAATGGAATGCCATGTTTCAGAACTGGTCTCGGAACACACCCGCGTACCGAAATGGTCAACGCTGTTTCGATCCAGCGATTCGATACGGCAGATGGGTGTTCCGAAACGGGTGACCGTTGGACATAGATTTGAATTGTGCTGAAGTTTGCAAGCTTTACATTTTAGTCCCAAATGTTGAAGTTGCAATTGCTTGAGCTTGACATCTCTTTTTAAGTTGGAATTTTGCAGAGAAGTATGTAATATGACTAATTTCATAATGGTAACCTTAAAACCAATGAAGTCCTTCTAATTTACAGAAATTACAATTGGGTCCCTAATTTCGTGTAAAGTGCAATTGAGTCCCTATATGTTATCTATTCGCTGTGCCTTTCTCAATCGTGTTTCGTGAGTACACACTTAGGGTTAACAAGCATCTAGACAAGATTAAAAAGAAAAAAAGGGTCGTGAATCAAGGTTGACTTTTCGGGTTGACTTTGGTTTTCCCCGTGTAATCTTCGTAGTTCGGGTCAATCGTCTAGGCCGGGCTAAGGGGGTTATATAACGACCTGCATATTGATACGCCTATGGAGGGTATCGATACGCCCTCGATGGTCAAACTTCCCAGGCATGTGTCACATGACCATATCGGTACGCTGAGGTACCGTATCGGTATGCTCTCATCCAGTGACTAAAGAGGGTATCGATACGACCCCGTGTACCGGTACGCCCTCACATATTAAGAAGGTCGTATCGATACGCTCTGAGGTGTACCGATACGCTACAGTCTGAAAATGCCAAATATGCAACTTTTGAGCCTCAACAACCAAACTAAACCACTCCAACATATAGTTAAACATGCTTGTACAAGCTAAGGAAAACATCAAATATCATCAACATCAACATTTAAAATCTAAAGCATGCTTCATAAGAGTCAAGAACACCAAATGACCATAAGCATACCATAAGGCAAAGTATACCATCAAAACCAATTTAAAGGCCTTTTACAAACCATGTAAACCACATAAAACTTACATCAAAAGCAAGGAGGCATGCTCAACAATCTCTTGGATCTTCTTAAAACTTACGTCATACTTGAGCTTAACAATCTCTTGGTTATTCTTAAGCCTCCTCGCTGCCCAAAATGTATCAATTATATGTATTGTTGGTAAAAGAGAGTGTAAGCACGATAGATTCGCGAGACATGCTCTAAAAACACCAACACAACAATGCAAGCTTTTAAAATCTCTTTCTTGAAATCAATTTCTAAGACTATACTCTTTCTCTCTCATGCTTGAAAACCATTTCAAAGCAAATCTCCATTTGAAAAACACATGTACCATCTATCTATCTATCTCACACATTCAAACAATGCAAATCTCATGGAAAAGCTGTACACATGCTTGATATACAAAATCATTTCATAAATCTCATATGCATTTCTCATAGCATAAACATCATTTCAACATTGGTACATGTGAATCAAATACATTCTCGTATATTGGCTTTTCAAATTCTATCATTACTCGGATATGCGGATTAGCTTGACATAAAGCCAAGTCCTACCCCGGTGGAATCTCACATCACCGGACTCTCATGGCAGTATCTCTCTTTGCCACAAAGCTTGGGTGTTTCACCAAGACCTACCCCGATGGTATCTCTCATCATCGAATTCTCACTTTGGATCGGGATGGCACTACCCCCATTGCTCGACACCAAAAAGCACATACGAATTTTTAGTTTATAGTGCACTTTCATCCTATTGGTTGACCAATTATATTCAGTAATCATCTCATCATTTATGCCAGTATATTACATTAAAATCATCATCTCACCTACTATTTTGATGCAACATTTCTCAAATATATCTCATCCTATTTCAAAACCACAATTCATGCATATCATTTAGTCAAAATCTCAAATTTTTTTGCAATGTCATTCTATCTCATGGGATCAATATGAAACATCATTTCATGTCACAAGTCATGCATAAAACAGTAGGAATTTGTCTATCTCAAAACAAGAGCATGTCAAAAGCATTTAGGGGCATCAACAACTTTTCGAGAGCGAATCTAAACATACTTACTTCCGGACTTAGGATGGTGTTTCAAACCAATCCTAAATCCCCGAAACATGTTTCCTTGTCCCTCAACGACTTCTAAAACCATTTGCACTCACAGATAACGTTTTGCTTGCTCGCCGAAACGATTTCTAAGCTTCTGACACTTTCGGATCAACACCAAACACGTCCGAAGATGTCTCCCATGTTCATTACACATAAGAGTAGATGATTAATGCATCATCATGCATTAAATCACCAGCCACTCATTCTAACTCGCAGCTCTACACTTTACTAGCATTCCAGCTATCCAAAATAACCGAAATCACCTCCAAACTTTCTCAAACCAAAGCCCAGCCAAGATCTATCAATTCTAACCCTTTCTAAACCTCAATCAACATCAAAAATCAACATAAACACAACCTTATATCTCCAGCAACAGCAGATCACCAAAAATCTAGCATTAGAAACTTAGGAATCCAAACCTATTCGATATTTATTTTATAAAACCTCATTCTCAAAATCAAATATCATCCAAAATATATTAGAAATCAACCTCAAAACATATCTTATCATAGGAATACGAAAATAACCAAGATCTCATTAAGAATCTTGAATTTAACAACTATTTCATGTTTATAACATTAAAACAACTCAAAAACCATCAACAAATGATTGATAACTTGGGAATTTCTTTTTAATTCCTTTTTATTTCTTTAATTAAATCATTATTAAAAGCTCCCAAAATAAATAGAAATCTGATAAAAAGATTTGGTAAAATTAGCTCATTGAAGATTCAAAGTTCTAATCCTTTACAAAATAGTCACTAGTCAACTTCTGCAAAAACTGCATTTTGGTCACTATACCAGAATGTAAATTTCCAAACCTTATTTTGTAAAATTGTTTTCACCATAATCATTTATATAATAAATGTAACCTCCTTAGCCCGGCCTAGAAGCTTGACCCGAACTACGAAGATCACACGAGGAAAACCAAAGTCAACCCGAAAGTCAACCTTGATTAACGACCCTTTTCTTCTTTTTATTTTTTCTAGATGCATATTAAGCCTATGTGATTACTCAAGAAACATAGGAGAGAAATGCACAGCGATCGGAAATCCTTTAAGGACTCAATTGTAAGACTTACACTTTTAGGGACCAAAACGTAAATTTTGGAAAATATAAGGACTTCACATATTTTACGCTTACCATTATGCAATTAATCATATTACATGCCTCTCTACTAAATTTCAGCTTAAAAGAACATTCCAAGCTCAAACAATTGCATGCACAACATGCATGACTAAAATATAAAACATGAGAACTTGAAACAATTCAAATTTGCAGTCTAACGGTCAGGACCAAAATGTTTTGAAACACCTTCATCCGTTCTGAAACACTATGGCCATTTCGGGCCCCTGTTTCGAAACAGATAAGGGTGTTTCGATACACCCTGCCCTGCAACAGCATAATTTTCTGGTTTTTCACCTCTTACCACACTCAAACATATCCCAAATCATACCATAACATGCCAGCAACATGATTAGACATCAAAGACATATTTAAGAAGCTTTAGCTAAGGCATGGCATCAAACAAATGACCATTGAGTCTAAAGGCATGCTTCCTAGTCACAAAACCAAATATAGACTTCAAACCTCAAACAAACCATATAAGACCATTTACAAACTTCAAAAGCCAACACAAACTTGACACAAACATATGGAGTTCAAAACACATCTCCAAAATACAACCTTGGAGCCCCATTGCCAAATATCAAAACTAAAGTATGTAAAAACATCACCGTACATGAGCTTTCACTTCCTTGGATGTTCTTAACCTTCTCGCTGCCCAAAAAATGTCTCAATTATCTGCATTGTTGGTAAAACAGAGGGTAATCACATTTGATTAGTGAGGCAAACTCTAAAGAAAACCAACACAACAATGCATTATTCAAAACACTTTCTCAAAAGCCATTTTCTACAACATGCTCATTCTATCTCATGCTTGAAAACCATTTCAAAGCAAATCTCCATTTCAAAACAAATGTACCATTATTCTATCTCATGCATTTAAACCAATGCAAATCTCATGGAAAAGCTATAGACATGCTTGTGAAAACTAAAGCATTTCATATTCAAATCTCATATGCATTTCTCATAGCATAAATCATCTCAACATTTGGTACATGTGAATCAAATACATTTTCATATATTATAATGGCATTTCACATTTCATCTTTACTCGGATATGCAGATTAGCTTGATTCAAAGTCAAGTCCTACCCCGGTGGAATCTCTCATCATCGGACTCTCATGGCGGTATCTCTAATCCCCACAAAGCTTGGGTATTTCACCATGTCCTACCCCGATGGTATTTCTCATCATCGGATTCTCACTTTGGATCGGGATGGCACTACCTCCATTGCCCGACTCCAAAGAGCACGTATGAATTTTAGTTTATAGTGCACTCTCATCCTATTGATCGATCAATTATATGCGGTAACTATCTCATCTTCTATGCCAATATATTATGTCAAAAACATCATCTCACCTACTGTTTTTATGCAATATTTCTCAAGTCTTTTTCATCTCATTTCAAAATCACATCTCATGCTTTGCATTAAATCAAAATATCAAAACTCTTCAATGCAACATGCTATCTCATGAAAACTTTACAGAGCATCATCTCATGCTAAGAATCATGCATAAAGCAGTAGGAATTTGTCTATCTCAAAACAAGAGCATGTAAAAGCATTTTAGGGGCAACAACCGCATATTTGAGAGCAATTCTAGCCATACTTACTTCCAGACTTAGGATGGTGTTTCAAACCAATCCTAAATCCCCAAACCTAGGTTCTTCCTCCCTCAAGGACTTCTAAAACCATTCGCACTCACCGATTACGTTTTGCTTGCTCACCGAAACGATATCTAAGCTCCCGACACTTCCGGATCAACACCAAAAGCGTCTGAAGATGTCTCCCCTATTTATAACACACAAGAGCAGAGGATTAATGCATCATCATTCATTCTAATCACCAACCAACTAATCAAACTCACTTCTCTACCCAAAATCATCATTTCGGCCACCAAAAACAACCGAAATCATCTCCAAACTCTTCCAAAACAAATCCCAGCCAAGATCTATCACTTCTAATCATTTCTAAACCTCAATCAACACCAAAAATCACCACAAACTCGCCCTTAAACATCCAGCTACAGCAGAACACCAAAACCACCCCAAAAACCACCAATCTAGCATGCAAAACTTAGGAATCCTTACCTATTAGGGATTTGTTTGATAAAACCTCATTTATAACATCAATTACCATCCAAAATACATTAGAAATCAACCTCAAAACAGAGCCTAACCAATAGTTACGAAAATCATCAAGATCCCTCCAAGAACCTTGATAACTTGGGAATTTCAGTAGAGAACTGATCATTAGAGGTGAAGGACGAAGCTTACCTCTATTGGCTGATTTCTCCTTAATTTGGGCAAGTTTCCTTGAAAATCCAAAATGAAAGCAAGAGGATTTGATGAGGAAAATATTAGGAATCAAAAGGAGATTGAAATCTCATCAAAAGAGATAAAAATCAGAGGATAATTGATGGAGGAATTGTGATTGGCTGAGTGGAAGTTGAGAGAAAATGAAAAGAGGTAAAAAGATCGTAAAGTAGTTATAAAAGTCAAATTAGATCTTTATCTTTTAATTCCCATTATTAAATCATTATTAAAACACCAAAAATAAAGAGAAATATGATTAAAAACATTTTGGTTAAATTAGCTCCTTAAAGATTCAAAGTTTCAATCCTTTACAAAACAGTCACTAGTCAACTTTTGCAAAAACTATGATTTGGTCACTACACTGAAATGTAGTATTTTCAAACCTTATTTTGTAAAATTGTTTTCACCATAACCATTCATATAATAAATGAGGAATTTTAGATATTTTCCCATAATTTTAAAGCATCCCGAACTAGGTGTTCCTTAAATCTCCCTTTAAGATTCGAACTGTTCTCGACCGATCCGATTCAAACTCTAAAACATCTAGGCCCAAAATCAAGGTGTTACAATAAACGAGGATTTTTAGATATTTTTTCATATTTTTAAAGCATCCCGAACTAGGTGTTCCCTAAACCAACCTCAAGGGTTCGAACTGTTCCCTACCGGCCCAACTCAACATCTAAAACATCTAGGCCCAAAACCAGGGCGTTACATTTTAAATCTAAACATGGTTTCAAATAGCCTAAGTTTGCTAGGGAACTAGATACATACCACATGCTAAGTGTGAATCAATTTCCTAAACCTGAGATCAATTCACAAGCAACTTGGCATACTATTTACTGCATGGCAAGCTGAAGATTAAAAATTCATCATTGGGTAGATAACTAAGATCAAAATAAGCTCGCCTAACCAATTGTTAACAAACTTCAAATTTCGGCCGAGGCAAAGTTTTCTTTTTCATTTTTTGGTTCGGTATGCAACTACTCTACATGAACTACATGGCAAAAAAATTTAAACGTGAAATGCATAGAATAATGTGAGAAAATGCGCATCCCCAAACCCAAGATGTGCATTGCATTCAATGCATTAAACAACACATATATACAAGAAAAACAAAAAAAAGAACATGGAGATGCAAGAATGAAATGCAAAGGAGTTAAGTAGAAGAAGACTCCCTTTCGGAGACCTCTTCCTTCCGTTTGGCACAACCTTCTTCTTCTTCTTCTTTTCTGGCACGAGTCTTCCTGATGGTTAGGCTCTCACGTTCACGGGCCATTCTCTTCATTTCCAACATTGCTTTGAGGCGGCAATAGAGCCTCCAATAACCTCATTCTTCTTGGAAGGGTCTACTGGAGTGTAACTGGCGTATGCTTTGGTTTCTTGGAAGGAATGTCCTCCGACTCAGAGGAGGAATCAGTGCTGGCAGATTCAACATGAATCGATGACATAGGAACTATGGCATTGGACTCAGAATTGGCATAACTGACTACACTAGCTGGCTTGATTAGACTTACTGATTTGATTAGACTGGTTGACTTTATTAGACTTGCATGAATGGATGGACTGGCTGGCCTAGCATCACTGCATATGACTCGAAAGGGAAAGGTGGAAAAAAGGGAACCTCACTGGAAGAAAGTTTAAAAGGAACCTTGTAGAACTAATGTTTTGATATAATAATTGAAAAATGTTTTGGACTAATTAAAAAAGAATTAAAAACTATTTCCAAAGTCCAAATAAATTGAAACTATGTTTAGGGATGTTTTCAAAAGGGTTTTACATGTTTTCAAAAGCCAAACTACACAAAACCCTCAAGGTGTTTCGAAACTCCCTTAGGTGTTTCGATACGGGGTATTCCAGTAGCAAAAATGTTTCGATACGGGTATCGAAATAGGCCTTCCCTGGATGAGAATTTTACCCAGCGTTTTGATACGGGCTATGCCATTTCGGTATGCCGACGTGGCATCGACCACAACGGTCATAAACCCCAACGGCTATTTTTCCAACTAACATTTAAATGCAGAGCGTTTCGATACGGGCGTTTCGATGCGGATGCTCATCAGACTGCAACAGCTCTTTCTACTTAAAGAGTGTATCGAAACGGGTTCGAGCGTTTTGATACGGGCAGCAGCAAAACTGCATTTATGGTGGGAAATAAAGTCCTCAACGACTCCAATTCAACCCCAACGGCTAGTAGCGGCTATAAACTCATCAAGGAGTATAAAAGGGACCCCCAATCATCAAGATATGGTTAATGCTTCAATTGTCAATCAACAAATGATCAAAAAGTGTCTTTGTACTTAAATTGTCAATTCTTGTATAGACAAACACTAGTGAGCAAAAATTGTCAAATTTGCTCAAGTGTTTTAGGTTTTGGGTGAGTGCATTATTGAGCAAACAAATACCTATTAGAGGGATTTAAGTTTTAATTTTTTCTTTCTCTTGTAAAGAGGGTCTGATCAAGGCTTTGGGTAGAAAGCTTGATCGGTGTATAAGGGTTTCCTCCTAAGCCTAGAAAAGGGGACGAATCAATAGTGGATTGATTGGAAATCCTTAGTGGGAAGCTAAGGTAGTGGATGTAGACCTTGGTTAGAAGGTTGAACAACTCTAAAATCATTGTGTCATCTTTGTTTTAGCTTCCACACCACATCCACCCAAAAATTCACCTCTCCACCACTTGGTTAGCAAGATCGGTTGAAGGAATCGAGCACCCTCTAACTAAACAATTGGTATCAGAGCTTGGCTCAATCAAAGAGGATTAACATCCTATTGAGAAGATCCGATAAGCTCGATCATCATTTCACACAATCGGCTCAATGGTGCAATCCATCGACAAACCGCCCTTCTTCGACGGAACTCACTATGCCTATTGGAAGACAAAGATTAAGTTCTTCATTAAGTCAAGAGACTACAAGCTATGGGACATAGTTGAAGATGGTCCGTTCGTGCCTCAACGAAGCAAAGCAGAATGGAGTGTCGACGATCGCAAGAAGATGGAGATTAATTGCAAAGCATTGCACAACATCTTTTGTGCATTTGGCCCAACCATCTATGAGAAGATGTCTTCTTTTGTGAGTGCCAAGGAGGTATGGGACAAGCTTGAAGTCACATATGAGGGAACCGATGAAGTTAAGGAGACCAAGATTGGGCTCCTCACCTTAGAGTATGATAACTTCAAGATGGATCCGGAAGAGAACATCGAGAAGATGTTTGATAGGTTCTCCACAATCACTAATGGTCTCAAGGGCTATGGAGAAGCCATTCCGGAGGAGAAACTTGTCCGAAAGCTCATCTACTCACTTCCCGAGTCATGAGACTCAAAGAGGACCGCCATCATCGAAGCAAAGCATTTGAAGACCTTAAAGCTTGATGAACTCATGGGGTCACTCCTTACTCATCAAATCATGAAGAATAACAAAGAAGATGAGAAGAAGAGGGAAGATATTAGAGCTATGGGAGAGAAGAAGCTCAAGGGGCTTGGCATCAACACCAATGCCATTGCTCAAGAAGATGAGAAGAAGAGGGAAGATATTAGAGCTATGGGATGAAGAATAAGAGATAGTTCATCTCTTCAAGAAGTGTGCCCCTTTCATGAAGAAATCCTTGAGAGAGCTTGAACGAGAATCCATGAAAAAGGAGAGGGCAAGCACTTCAAGCCATAAGAAGAAGGCACATGTGGCTACATGGAGTGATAAGGACTCCACCGACGATGAACAAGCCAACCTTTGCCTTATGGCCATCAAAGAAAATTCAAGGGTAACTTCTAATTCATCTACTTCATGTTCTTACTCTTTTGATGAATTACAAGATGCATACGATGATTTGGTTTTAGAGTTTAAAAATTACATTTTGAAAAACAATAAATTGATTTCAAAGTTAAAAATTCAAAATGATTTGATTTCTAAAACCAAACTTGAACTTGAAGACAAAATCGAAGAGTTTGAATTAAAATGTTTTGATTTACAAAATTTGCTTCAAAAAGTTCAAGAAGAAAATGATTTGATTTCCAAAGAGCTAGAAAAGAAAAACAATTTTGGAAAATCAAATTTTTATGTAAAACAATCTAGTGCCCCTAGATTTGTAAAAGGAAAATGATTTAGAAGTATTTGGGTCCCAAAAGGACTTAGTACTTCAATTAAAAAGGATGACATTAAAAAATGGATTCCTAAGGGGACTAAAGTTTGTGCTACTAACGTTTATGGATCCAAAGCAATTTGGATACCAAAAATCACTTGATTGTCTTTTGCTAGGTGTGATGGAGAGTGATCAACAAGTCCAACGAATGAGGGGGAGCTCCATGCACACAAAGTAAGAACACTTGAAGAAGGAAGACTTCACATCCTCCCTTGGGTTCAAGTGTTGGTAAAGATCTAGTTGTTTTTATTTTATTTGATTTATTTTTCATTTAATTCAACTAGATGATCATATATTGTTGACTAACATTTTTAATGATGCATTGACTAAGGAGGAGCCATTTTAAAACCAAATTCTTATTTTTTTCAAATTATTCCTCTATAGTTATTTTGAACTTAATGTTTTAAATTCTTTTTGATATAACAAAAAGGGGAGAAATGGTTTGAAAAATTGATTTTCAATTGAATAAGAGGGAGCTTTAATTGATTTATATTTTTAATCTCTTATTAACAATATTAAAGTTAAAGTGGGAGAATCCCAAACAATTTTTCAAGTTAGTTTTATTATATAAAAAAGGGGGAGATTGTAGAACTAATGTTTTGATATAATAATTGAAAAATGTTTTGGACTAATTTAAGAAGAATTCAAAACTATTTCCAAAGTCCAAATAACTTGAAACTATGTTGAGGGAAGTTTTCAAAAGGGTTTTACATGTTTTCAAAAGCCAAACTACACAAAACCCTCCAAGTGTTTCGAAACACCCTTAGGTATTTCGAAACACCCTTAGGTATTTCGATACGGGGTATTCCAGTAGCAAAAATGTTTCGATACGGGTATCGAAATAGGCCTTCCCTGGATGAGAATTTTGCCCAGCGTTTCAATACGGGCTATGCCGTTTCGATACGCCGAAGTGGCATCGACCAAAACAGTCATAAACCCCAACGACTATTTTCCAACTAACATTTAAATGCAGAGCGTTCTGATACGGTGCCTTGTGTTTCGATACGGGCGTTTTGATACGGATGCTCATCAGACTGCAATGGCTCTTTCTACTTAAAGAGCATATCGAAATGGGTTCGAGCGTTTCGATACGGGCAGCAACAAAACTATATTTAAGGTGGGAAATAAAGTCCTCAACGACTCCAATTCAAACCCAATGGCTAGTATCGACTATAAACACATCAAGGAGTATAAAAGGGACCTCCAAGCATTAAGATATGGTTAATGCTTCAATTTTCAATCAACAAATGATAAAAAAATGTCTTTGTACTTAAATTGTCAATTCTTGTATAGACAAACACTAGTGAGCAAAAATTGTCAAATTTGCTCAAGTGTTTTAGGTTTTGGGTGAGTGCATTATTTAGCAAACAAATACCTATTACAGGGATTTAAGTTTGCATTTTGCCTTTCTCTTGTATAGAGGGTTTGATCAAGGCTTTGGATAGAAAGCTTGATCGGTGTATAAGGGTTTCCTCCTAAGCCTAGAAAAGGGGACGAATCAATAGTGGATTGATTGGAAATCCTTAGTGGGAAGCTAAGGTAGTGGATGTAGACCTTGGTTAGAAGGTTGAACTACTCTAAAATCATTGTGTCATCTTTGTTTTACTTTCCACACCACATCCGCCCAAAAATTAACCTCTCCACCACTTGGTGAGCAAGATCGGTTGAAGGAATCGAGTACCCTCCAACTCAACAAACCTCCCGCACGATGGCATCCCTCTCTTTGGTATAGTGCCTAAGTTTGACATTTAGCTCCTTGACTACCTCCAATTTCTGGAGAATAATCTTATGGCGAGATTAAATTTGAGACAACACTACCAACGAGCTTGTTGGCACACTGCTTGGCTCTGCCTTTCGCTTTGGCTTTGGCGTAGCAGTCTTGACTTTTAACTTCCCATTTTGTTTCATGTTGGCTCCCAGTCAATTTGGAAATATTCCTGGCATCAATTTTTGTCAAAATTTCTGCACTCACTCAAAGAAAAATCATGTAACACATCAAAGGAATAAAAATTATAAAACAACAAATAGAAAGAAAAAAATCTAATTCCTAAAAGAAAATAAAATGTTTACTAGGAAAAAGAGTTTCAAACCTATAGGTGTTTCATTCTAACTGTGCCAAGATGATAACCTCTGTGGCATTGTTTTGCTTACCGTCCATGTAATTCTTTAGACGTTGTCCATTCACTTTAAAAATTTCTCCTGTTCTTAATTTATAAGTCTATGGCCCTACGAACATATGACTTCACAACTTCGTAAGGACCCTTCCACCTTGATTTGAGCTTACTTGGAAAAAGTTTAAGTCGTGAGTTAAACAATAGAACAAGCTGACCTATATCGAACTATCTTTGCATGAACCGACTACATTCTAACGGTTTTGCCTTCTCCATATATATCCTAGCATTGTCATAAGTATGCATCCTAAATTCTTCCAACTCATTGAGGTTAAGCAACCCCTTTTCTCCAGCAACTCTCCATTCCATGTCAAGTTTACGAATGGCCCAATAGGCTTTATGTTCAAGTTCTACTAGCAGATGGCATGGTTTGCCAAAGACAAGTCTAAACGGTGAAGTACCCAAATGAGTTTTAAATGCAGTTCTGTAGGTCCACAAGGACTCAACTTGCCTCAAAGACCAGTCTTTCCACGTTGGATTTACTATCTTCTCTACAATATTCTTAATCTCCTTGTTTGATATCTCAGCTTGTTCATTCCTTTGTGGATGATAAGCTGTGGCAATTTTCTGCTAAATTCCATACTTGTACAAAGCTTTAGAGATTAAATTACATTTAAAATGAGTACCCGCATCATGAATGCTCATTCTAGGGGCACCAAATCGAATAACAACGTGCTTGTATAAAACTTGGCAACAGCCTTGACTTCATTTGTTGACAGGGCAATAGCCTCTACCCTCTTCGATACATAGTCAACCGCCACAAGAATATACACATTACAAAATGATGGTGGGAAAAGGATCCATAAAGTCTATCCCCCACACATCAAATAATTTCACATGCGTAATGTTTTGGAGCGGCAGTTGGTGTCTGCCAGACATGTTCCCTGTCCGTTGGCATCGATCACATGCATTGGCTTACTCGTGGGCATCCTTGTACTGCATGAGCCAAAATAATCCTGACTGCAACACTTTGGTAGTAGTCTTCATCCTAGAAAAATGATCTCCATATGGTGCGGCATGGCATAGATGTAATATATTTTGTTGCTCATCCTCTGGCACGCACCAGCGAATCACTAGGTCGACACACTGTTTGAAAAATATCAACGCATCCCAAAAGTATTGCCTTACCTCTCGTAGAAATATTTTCTTGTAATTGTATACAAAGTCTGATGGCAGAATATTGCTTACTAGGTAGTTGACTATATAAGCGTACCATAGCATGACATTAACATCAAGAAAATATTCATAAGGAAAATCATCTCTAATAGTAGTGGTCTTACCATCCTCAATGTGATGCTCCAATTGAGAGAGGTGGTCAGCTACAAAGTTTTCTCTTCCTTTTCTTGTGTCTGATCGCTAAGTAAAATTCTTGAAGTAAGAGCGTTCATCGAATTAGTCTGGGCTTGGCATCTTTCTTTTCCAAGAGATACTTCAATGTTGAGTAATCCGATCTATGAGAAGATGTCTTCTTTTGAGAGTTCCAAGGAGGTATGGGACAAGCTTGAAGTAACATACGAGGGAACCGATGAAGTTAAGGAGACCAAGATTGGGCTCCTCACCTTAGAGTATGATAACTTCAAGATGGATCCGGAAGAGAACATCGAGAAGATGTTTGATAGGTTCTCCACAATCACTAATGGTCTCAAGGGCTATGGAGAAGCCATTCCGGAGGAGAAAATTGTCCGAAAGCTCATCTACTCACTTCCCGAGTCATGAGACTCAAAGAGGACCGCCATCATCGAAGCAAAGCATTTGAAGACCTTGAAGCTTGATGAACTCATGAGGTCACTCCTTACTCATCAAATCATGAAGAATAACAAAGAAGATGAGAAGAAGAGGGAAGAAATTAGAGCTATGGGAGAGAAGAAGCTCAAGGGGCTTGGCATCAACACCAATGCCATTGCTCTCAAATCCTCCATTTGCCATCATGTTTATTCAAGTGAAGAGGAGGATGAAGAATAAGAGATAGTTCATCTCTTCAAGAAGTGTGCCCCTTTCATGAAGAAAGCCTTGAGAGAGCTTGAACGGGAATCCATGAAAAAGGAGAGGGCAAGCACTTCAAGCCATAAGAAGAAGGCACATGTGGCTACTTGGAGTGATGAGGACTCCACCGACGATGAACAAGCCAACCTTTGCCTTATGGCCATCGAAGAAAATTCAAGGGTAACTTCTAATTCATCTACTTCATGTTCTTACTCTTTTGATGAATTACAAGATGCCTACGATGATTTGGTTTTAGAGTTTAAAAATCACATTTTGAAAAACAATAAATTAATTTCAAGGTTAAAAATTCAAAATGATTTGATTTCTAAAACCAAACTTGAACTTGAAGACAAAATCGAAGAGTTTGAATTAAAATGTTTTGATTTACAAAATTTGCTTCAAAAAGTTCAAGAAGAAAATGATTTGATTTCCAAAGAGCTAGAAAAGAAAAACAATTTTGGAAAATCAAATTTTTATGTAAAACAATCTAGTGCCCCTAGATTTGTAAAAGGGAAATGATTTAGAAGAATTTGGGTCCCAAAAGGACTTAGTACTTCAATTAAAAAGGATGACATTAAAAAATGGATTCCTAAGGGGACTAAAGTTTGTGCTACTAACGTTTATGGATCCAAAGCAATTTGGATACCAAAAATCACTTGATTGTCTTTTGCTAGGTGTGATGGAGAGTGATCAACAAGTCCAACGAATGAGGGGGAGCTCCGTGCACACAAAGTAAGAACACTTGAAGAAGGAAGACTTCACATCCTCCCTTGGGTTCAAGTGTTGGTAAAAATCTAGTTGTTTTTTATTTTATTTGATTTATTTTTCATTTAATTCAACTAGATGATCATATATTGTTGACTAACATTTATAATGATGCATTGAGTAAGGGGGAGCCATTTTAAAACCAAATTCTTATTTTTGTCAAATTATTCCTCTATAGTTATTTTGAACTTAATGTTTTAAATTCTTTTTGTTATAACAAAAAATGGGAGAAATGGTTTGAAAAATTGATTTTCAATTGAATAAGAGGGAGCTTTAATTGATTTCATATTTTTAATCTCTTATTAACAATATTAAATTTAAAGGGGGAGAATCCCAAACAATTTTTCAAGTTAGTTTTATTATATCAAAAAGGGGGAGATTGTAGAACTAATGTTTTGATATAATAATTGAAAAATGTTTTGGACTAATTTAAAAAGAATTCAAAACTATTTCCGAAGTCCAAATAACTTGAAACTATGTTGAGGGAAGTTTTCAAAAGGGTTTTACATGTTTTCAAAAGCCAAACTACACAAAACCCTCCAAGTGTTTCGAAACACCCTTAGGTGTTTCAATACGGGGTATTCCAGTAGCAAAAATGTTTCGATACGGGTATCGAAACGGGCCTTCCCTGGATGAGAATTTTGCCCAGCGTTTCGATACGGGCTATGCCGTTTCGATACGTCGAAGTGGCATCGACCACAACAGTCATAAACCCCAACGGCTATTTTCCAACTAACATTTAAATGCAGAGCGTTCCGATACGGTGCCTTGCGTTTCGATACGGGCGTTTTGATTCGGATGCTCATCAGACTGCAACGGCTCTTTCTACTTAAAGAGCATATCGAAATGGGTTCGAGCGTTTCGATACGGGCAGCAACAGAACTACATTTAAGGTGGGAAATAAAGTCCTCAACGACTCCAATTCAACCCCAATGGCTAGTATCGACTATAAACACATCAAGGAGTATAAAAGCGACCTCCAAGCATTAAGATATGGTTAATGCTTCAATTGTCAATCAACAAATGATAAAAAAGTGTCTTTGTACTTAAATTGTCAATTCTTGTATAGACAAACACTAGTGAGCCAAAATTGTCAAATTTGCTCAAGTGTTTTAGGTTTTGGGTGAGTGCATTATTTAGCAAACAAATACCTATTACAGGGATTTAAGTTTGCATTTTTCCTTTCTCTTGTATAGAGGGTTTGATCAAGGCTTTTGATAGAAAGCTTGATCGGTGTATAAGGGTTTCCTCCTAAGCCTAGAAAAGGGGACGAATCAATAGTGGATTGATTGGAAATCCTTAGTGGGAAGCTAAGGTAGTGGATGTAGACCTTGGTTAGAAGGTTGAACTACTCTAAAATCATTGTGTCATCTGTGTTTTAGTTTCCACACCACATCCACCCAAAAATTCACCTCTCCACCACTTGGTGAGCAAGATTGATTGAAGGAATCGAGTACCCTCCAAGTCAACAAACCTCCCGCACGATGACATCCCTCTCTTTGGTATAGTGCCTAAGTTTGGCATTTAGCTCCTCGACTACCGCCAATTTCTGGAGAATAATCTTCTGGCGAGATTAAATTTGAGACAACACTACCAACGAGCTAGTTGGCATGGTTTTTGGCACACTGCTTGGCTCTGCCTTTCGCTTTGGCTTTGGCGTAGCAGTCTTGACTTTTCCCTTCCCATTTTGTTTCATGTTGGCTCCCAGTCCATCTGGAAATATTCCTGGCATCAATTTTTGTCTAAATTTCTGCACACACTCAAAGAAAAATCATGTAACGCATCAAAGGAATAAAAATTATAAAACAACAAATAGAAAGAAAAAAAATCTAATTCCTAAAAGAAAATAAAATGTTTACTAGGAAAAAGAGTTTCAAACCTATAGGCGTTTCATTCTAATTGTGCCAAGATGATAACCTCTCTGGCATTGTTTTGCTTACCATCCATGTAATTCTTTAGACGTTGTCCATTCACTTTAAAAATTTCTCCCGTTCTTAATTTCTAAGTCTATGGCCCCACGAACATATGACTTCACAACTTCGTAAGGACCCTTCCACCTTGATTTGAGCTTACTTGGAAAAAGTTTAAGTCGTGAGTTAAACAATAGAACAAGCTGACCTATATCGAACTATCTTTGCATGAACCGACTACATTCTAACGGTTTTGCCTTCTCCATATATATCCTAGCATTGTCATAAGTATGCATCCTAAATTCTTCCAACTCATTGAGGTTAAGCAACCCCTTTTCTCCAGCAACTCTCCATTCCATGTCAAGTTTACGAATGGCCGAATAGGCTTTATGTTCAAGTTCTACTAGCAGATGGAATGGTTTGCCAAAGACAAGTCTAAACGGTGAAGTACCCAAATGAGTTTTAAATGCAGTTCTGTAGGCCCACAAGGACTCATCTTGCCTCAAAGACCAGTCTTTCCTCGTTGGATTTACTATATTCTCTACAATATTCTTAATCTCCTTGTTTGATATCTCAGCTTGTTCATTCCTTTGTGGATGATAAGCTGTGGCAATTTTCTGCTAAATTCCATACTTGTACAAAGCTTTAGAGATTAAATTACATTTAAAATGAGTACTCGCATGATGAATGCTCATTCTAGGGGCACCAAATCGAATAACAACGTGCTTGTATAAAACTTTGCAACAACCTTGACTTCATTTGTTGACAGGGCAATAGCCTCTACCCTCTTCGATACATAGTCAACCGCCACAAGAATATACACATTACAAAATGATGGTGGGAAAAGGATCCATAAAGTCTATCCCCCACACATCAAATAATTTCACATGCATAATGTTTTGGAGCGGCAGTTGGTGTCTGCCAGACATGTTCCCTGTCCGTTGGCATCAATCACATGCATTGGCTTACTCGTGGGCATCCTTGTACTGCATGAGCCAAAATAATCCTGACTGCAACACCTTGGTAGTAGTCTTCATCCTAGAAAAATGATATCCATATGGTGCGGCATGGCATAGATGTAATATATTTTGTTGCTCATCCTCTGGCACGCACCAGCGAATCACTAGGTCGACACACTGTTTGAAAAATATCAACTCATCCTAAAAGTATTGCCTTACCTCTCGTAGAAATATTTTCTTGGAATTGTATACAAAGTCTGGTGGCAGAATATTGCTTACTAGGTAGTTGACTATATAAGCGTACCATAGCATGACATTAACATCAAGAAAATATTCATAAGGAAAATCATCTCTAATAGTAGTGGTCTTACCATCCTCAATGTGATGCTCCAATTGAGAGAGGTGGTCAGCTAGAAAGTTTTCTCTTCCTTTCTTGTGTCTGATCGCTAAGTAAAATTCTTGAAGTAAGAGCGTCCATCAGATTAGTCTGGGATTAGTCTGGGCTTGAAGTAACACCACAACCTTGTTACCAATAAGATAAGATCTAAATTTACCAAAAGCAAATTCAACCGCAAGAAACTCTTTCTTGGTTGTAGATTAATTCCATTGCGTGTCATTCAAGGTTCTGCTGGCATAGTAGATGGCATGGAAAACCATGCCATGTTGTTGTCCCAAAACTGCTCCAACGACATAGTCGCTGTCATCGCACATGAGCTTCAAGGGCTTATTCAAATATGGTGCCACGACTATAGGGGCATTGATCAATCTCTCTTAAGTTCCTGAAATGCTCTCAAACAAGAATCGTCAAAAGCAAAGGTGACATTATGTTCCAAAAATGAGCATAAAGGTTTAGCAATTTTTTAAAAACCTTTATAAACCCTAGATAAAAATCGGCATGCCCTAGTAAACTCCTTATTCCTTTAACACTCGTTGGAGGTAGCAATTGCTTAATTACCTCCACTTTGGCTTGATCAACTTCTAGTCCTCTCTTGGTTACCTTGTGACCGAGAACAATGCCCTACTTCACCATGAAGTGGCATTTCTCCTAGTATAACACTAGGTTTGTCTCAGTGCATCTCTTCAAGACTTGGTCTAAGCTATGGATAAATTCCTCAAATGTGTTACCAAACACTGAGAAATCATCTATAAACATTTTCATGGTGTGCTCAATCAAATCATAAAAAATAGACATCATACAACGTTGAAACGTTGTTGGTGCATTGCACAAACCGAATGGTATCCATCTGAAGGCAAATGTCCCATATGGACAGGTGAATGTGGTATTTTCTTGGTCGTTGGGGGCTAGTGCAATATGATTATAACATGAATAACCATTCAAAGAATAGTAAAAATATTTACTTGCCAGCCTGTCTAACATCCTTCTATAATCCATGCAAACTCTCCATCCGGTGATGGTCCTAGAGCGAATCAATTCGGTTTCACTGTTTTGCACCACAACCATGCAACCTTTCTTTGGCATGCACTGCACCAGGCTAAACCAAGAGCTATCAAAGATGGGATAAATAATTCTGACATCAAGCCATTTTTTTATCTCTTTCTTAACAATCGCATTCATGCTCGGGTTTAGCCGTCTCTGACCTACAATAGTCTTTGCATGATATTCCTTCAAAATAATATTGTGTGTGCATATGGTTGGGCTTATACCTCGGATATCTACCAAATTCCAACCCAACGCTTGCTTATAGGTCTTTAATATTGCCACCAATCTCGTCTCCTAATCATTAGTGAGATCAATGGAAATAATCAATGGTAGAGTTGAGTGCTCACCTAGATAGGCATACTTCAAGTGTTCTGATAGTGGCTCAAGTTCCAAATCTAGTGGTTCCTCAATTGATGGTTTTGGTTTCTTTATCTCTCTACCGGCCAACAGGAGTGGCTAAAAGTAACTCATATCTTTAGCCTCCAAGGCTGATTCCTCTAGTTCCTCAAACAGTTCAACTATTCCGTCAAGCATACCGTCATCGAATTCTACATCCTGGCACAATTGTGCCATGTCCAAAGTATAAATGGCCTTCATCATCTTCTCTGCTTGACATTCATCTGCTTCATCTGCACATTTCAAAGCTTGAAACACATGAAAAATAAAATGTTGGTCATACATTCTCATGGTTAGTTCCCCTTTATGAACATCAATAAGTGGTCTACTCGTGGCAAGGAATTGCCTACCTTTACCAGATTCATAAGATCGGTCTGCCAAAATTTGATACCAAAATGAGCCAAAATGTCAGCTTAATAATTCAAAATGATAAAATCAACTGGAAATATAAAGTTGTCTACCTTTACCAACACACCCTCAATCTTACCCTTGGGATGTGCATAAGATCGATCTTCCGACTAAAGTGTCACTATGGAAGGTCTTGCTTATGTGCTATGCTTCTTGAAAACAGATAGTGGCATAAAATTGATGTTGGCTTCTAAATCGCATAATTCCTTACCCATGAATTTGTTGCCAATTGTACAAGGGATAATAAAAGTCCATGGATCTTTTAGCTTTGGTGGCAATCGGTTTAGGATCATTCCTCTTTTGGGACAAGATGTCCTTCATGAACTTTACATAGTTGGGCATTTGCTCAAGGGCCTCTACCAATGGAATGTTAATTTGCAATTGCTTAAGCACTTCCAAAAAGCGCTAAAATTGTTTTTCTATGTGTGTTTTTGAAGTCTTGCAGGAAATGGTGGTGGTGGATACACATATGTTGGCACGGTCAGCTTTGTCGAGGCAGTGTTGGCATCCACTTTGCAAACAATATGCTTTTTGGCCTCAGCCTTCTTGACATCATTGTTATCATAATTGTTGGCACTGGAACTGACATCATGTTGAGCACTGGTAGTTGCATGAGCGTTGGCGTTATTGTGGGCATAACCACTCGCATCATCTAATTTAGCTTTCTCCTTCTTTAATTCCCGGGGCTTATCTGCTGGCACAAACTTAACATCTTGGCTACCAACTGCCTGCTTGACAACCGTCTCAGATTCGCACTACTTACCACTCCGAAGAGTTATTGCCTTCTGTTGCTCATTTACTTAGTGGCGAGCATCTTCAGTGTCACTCGGAAAAGCTCTTAGTGGACGATTATTGAGTGCATTCGCAATTTGTCCCACATGGATCTCCAAATTCCGTATTGAGGCTACCAGACTATTAATTGTAACATCATTCTTCTCTGTGTACTCTGTAAGATTGCCTCCTTGATTGAGTCTTTGCCTTTGCTGGAAAGCATTTTGAACTCTATGCAGCATTGTAATTTGACGGAATGCTGGCATGGCATTCTAGTTTTGCCTCTCGGCATTATGGCGTTGTGAATTGTATAGTTTCCTCCTTGATTTCCCCAAGCTAAGTTAGGATGATGCCTCCAACCTGCATTATAAGTATTGGAGTTAGAACTATTAAAACGTCCAGAATTGCCAATGCAATTTACCGGCTCAAGGTTGGCAGTGCATTCATCCACGTGGTGGTTCTCTCCACAAATAACACAAAAATACTCCAATGCTTTAGCTTCTTGGTACTCGTTGCTTTTTTCTAAAGTTCTTACCATGATGGTGAGGATGGAAATCTCAACATGGATGGACGTTAGCTCATCCAACTGAAGTTTCTCATTGGCTTTTGTTCCAATTCCAAGTCTAGCAACAGGATAATCAAAATCATTAATGGCTATCCTTTCAAGGATGCCAAAGGCTTCTGTATAATTTTTGTCAAGCAATGATCCAGTTGTTGAAGCGTCAACACCAGTCTTTGTCTGTGCGTTTAATCAATTGTAGATGGTTTGTATCTGGGTCAAATTTGGGAACCCGTGTAACACACCGGTTTTGGGCTTAGATCTTTTAGGCATCAGTTTGGGTTAGTTGAACCTAGAATTAGAGATTTGACCCTTTAGAAGCGGTTCAGGGAAAGCGTAGTTCATGATGGGAAAGTCAATTTTAGAAAACGAGCTTTGGAAAGTCGAGATTTTGGAAAGTGGCAATTTTGTAAAATGTGTAAAATTGGATTTTAACGACTAAAATTAAAAGAGGACAAGACTTAGAATCTTTAGGGAGCTTATATGTTTTTGAGCACCTTTGCTCTCAAATTGACCATTTTTAATTATTCTAATAAAAAGATTTTAAAAAGGGGCTCGAAATTAAAAGGGAATTTTATTTAAACAAAAGAAGAGTTTGCGTAACTAACTTCTCTCATTTTTTACTCAGCCAAACACTATTTCGTTTCTAAAAACCAGAGAGATTTCCACCTTTTCTAATCCTTTTTAATAGCAAAAGAGTTATTTGATTCTCGTATCATTTATCATTGAGTTTACTTGAAGAATTCATCAAAATCCTATCATTTGAGGAGAAGAGGCAAGGTTAGAGGTACGATTTCGTTTAACTCCTCTAATTAAGGTTCGTTAATGAAATTCCCAAGTCTTGTGCCTCCTAAATATGTTTATTAACCTCATTTTATAGTTGATTAATGGAAAACGTCTAAAAATGGCTTTATTTGGTGATTTTCCAAGATTTTCGTTTTGGCACTGTTTTAGTTTATTTTAGATTGATTTTAAACTTGTTTTGGATATTAAATGATGTTGAAATAAAAGGTCGATCATAATGATCCGACATTAGGTTGGATCTCTAAAAGTTTAGGTTCTTAGTTATGGGTTTTTGGCTTTCAAATGTGAATCTGGTGTTGTTGGGCGTTATTAGATGTAATTAGGGTGTTTTTGGATGTTGATTGATGGTTAAAAGCGAATGGAATTGATGGATTGTGGCTGGGTTAAGTTTTGAGTAAGATCGATTGAGTTTTCGGTTGTTTTGGATAGGTATTTTTGGTGTTTTAGGCAGAGCATCGAGATTGTTTGAGTTGCTGGTGATTGTAATGCATTATGATGAATTGATCCTCTATTCTTGTAACACCCTGTAACCCCCTTAGCCCGGCCTAGACGGTTGACCCGAACTACAAAGGTTACACGGGGAAAACTAAAGTCAACCCGAAAGTCAACCTTGATTCACAACCGTTTTTTTCTTTTTCATCTTGTCTAGATGCACATTAACCCTGAGTGAGTTCCCATAAAGCTTATTTGACAAAGGCACATCGATCGGATAACAAACAGGGACTCAATTGCACTTATTACAAGAATAGGGACCAAAATATAAATTCTGTGAATTAGAGGGTCTTTACTGATTTTTATGTTACCAATATGAAATTAGTCATGTTACATGCTTCCTTGCCAAAATTCAACATAATTGGACATCTCAAACTCATACAATTGCAAACACAACTTTCGGGACTAAAATGTAAAGCTTGCAAACTTCAGCACCATTCAAATCAGTGCCCAACGGTCACCTGTTTTGAAACACTCACCTGCCGTATTGAAACGCAGGATCGGAACGGCGTTGACCGTTTCGATACGCGGGTTGGTTCTGAGACTAGTTCCGAAACGAGGCCTTCTAGTGGCAAATTCGTTTCGAAACATACCTTGGCGTTTCGAAACACGAAGGCCATTTCAGGCCCCCGTTTTGAAACACTAGGGAGTGTTCTGATACGGTTTACCCAGAAATAGCAGTAATTGCTGGTTTTTCATGCACAAACTCGATCCAACACATCCAAATGACTTCCCAAGCATATCAACAAGTCAACAGACATACAAGGTACACATATAGAGCCCCAAAACACCTTCATGGCATCAAACAAGAAATTCATAAGTCTAGAGGCATGCATCCTAATATCCAAACCAAATAGAGTAACCAAACCTCCAAACAAGCATTAAAGGCCAATTACAATTCAGAACAACCAAGGCACACATGCCACAACCTTAGAGAATTTAACACATCTCCCAAAACAAAACTTAGGTTCCCATTGCCAAATTATCAAAACTAATAGTGTACGAAAACTTCACCATACATGAGCTTAGCTTCCCTTGGATATACTTAGCTCCCTTGATGCCCTTTAACACCTAAATTATCTTCATTTTTGGTAAAAGAGAGCGTAAGCACAAATGCTTAGTGAGGCATGATCTAAACAAAACCATTACAATAATGCATTTAAAAAAAACACTTTTAACAAAGCTTTTAAACCACATGCACATCTCTTTCTCATGCTACCTTGCATCTTTTTCAATCATCTCATGCTTCATTACATTCAATACAATATATTGGCTTTCAAGTGATAGTTCATAACCATTTTAACACAAAACACAATCGGATACGCGAATTACAAGCGTTGTCCCACACGCTTCATACACACTACCGGACTACACAAGGTTCACACTCAAGAGCAATCCCTCCATTGATGTGACACCCGTGGTGGAGTATAACGGTACAATCTCAACCCCTCAACACCACTCACCGGAAGTTGTATGATTCCACTAACGAGAGTAAGGGACACATAACACAAGATCCACACACGGAATTTACAACCACCGTTGTGATCTTACCTCAATCGTTAGGGTACTTGGATGGAGTTTACGGTACAATCACAACCCTTCAACATCCAAGGCGACTTTACTTACGGTGCACCCAATCCTATAGTTGGCTAACTATATCCGATTCAAGTACTTTAAAACCATTTAATCACTTGCCAATATACATCAAATACCATCATCAATTCACTGTTTTAAAGCATAAATCAAAGCCACTTATCATCATGCATCACTATGCATCAAAACCATATTAATAACATGTCAAACCAAGGATCTCTTACCTTGAGCATCCCTCAATACAAGGCTTTCAAAACCAACATTAATCATGCTAAAACATGCTTTCAAAACAGTAATTAAACATGCATTTCATAACTAATGCATCAAACCATAACTTGGCACATCAGAGGGAGTTTTTCTGAAAACTTACTCTTGAGCTTAGCTAAGTTGTATAGACTTAAACTAATCTCCCAAAACCTCCAAATAAATTTTCCAAAGATGGAAACCAACTCCACTCACCAATTTCGTTTCGCTTGCTTGCCAAAACGCCAATTAAGCGAAACGGATCAACTCCAAAAGTGTATAAAGATGTCTCCCCTGTTTTAGACACATCAAAGCAGAGGATTAATGCATCATCATGCATTGAAATCTTCAGCCAACACTCCTAAACTCGCTGCTCTACCCAAAACCAACATTTCGGCTACCAACCACAACCGAAAACACCTCCAAACTCTTCCAAAACTTAACCCAGCAAAGATCCATCACTTCAAACCATTTCTAAACATCAATTAACATCCAAAATAAACCTAAACTCGTCCTTATACCTCCAGCTATAACAGAACACCAAGAACACCTCAAAAACCACCATTTTCATAAGCAAAAACTTAGGAAATACAACCTATTCGGGATTGGATTGATAAAACCTCATTTCTAACATCATTAGACATCCAAAATACATTAAAGAATCATCTCAAAACAGAGCCCAATCCATTACAACGAAAATCTTCAAGATCTCTTCCAAATCTTGAGGTTTAAGCCAAAATCAAGTTTCTAACATTAATTCCATTTATAAAACTTTAATAGAGGATTGCCAACTTGGGAATTTCAGTAAAGAACTGAGTATTTAGAGGAGAAGAACATCCTTACCTCTAAATGATGATTTCTCCTTGATTTGGGCCAAATTCCTTGAAAATTCAATGTGGAAATCAAAAGGATTTGATGCAAGATTGATTAGGAACCAATAGATGATAGAAATATCATCAATTGAGTGAAGATCAATGTGAATTTTGCTGGAGAAAATGTGTTTAGATGATGGGATTTTGAGAGAAACAAGAATGAGAGAAAATTAGGAAAAGGTAGTATTGAAAATCCAAAAAGTAGTTTCCCTTTTCTTTTTATTTAATTAAAACATTAATTAAATCACCCAAATTAAGGAAAAATCTGGAGAAAAACATTTTGGGTAAATTAGCTCCTTAAAGATTCAAAGTTTCAATCCTTTACAAAACAGTCACTACTAAACTTTGCAAAAATCGCATTTTGGTCACTACACCGAAATGTAGTATTTCCAAACCTAATTTTGTAAAATTGATTTCACCACTCTCTTATATATATTAAATGAGGATTTTTACATATTTTTATATATTTTAAAACATCTCGAACTAGGCTTTCCCTAAAACCTCCTTTTATATTCGAACCGAATATCAGACCGGTCTGGTTCAAACCCTAAACTTCTAAGCCCAAAATTGGGGTGTTACACACCCCCTACACGGCCTGGTCGAGAACCGGGTCAGAGAATGCTACCGACAAACAATACGATAAACGGTGCAATAAAATTTCATTCCATAATTGACAAATAATTAATATTATACAATCAAAACATTAAAGGATAAACACTTTAGTCCAATATATTCATTAGAAACAACAACTAATCATTACATGAACTATATATAACACATAGTTTATACACGTAAACTAAAACATAAGAATTAACTAGTTTAACCACTCTGTGTAACCCCCTCGACCTGGCCTAGCCGATGGACCGAACCGAACGAGTCACATGGGGAATATTGAAGTAAACTGAGAAGGTTTACCTCAATAAACAACCCTATTTTTTCTTTTAACTTGTCTAGATATAATTTAGATTCCTAAGTGATCAATCAAAGCAGCGGATAAAACAACATCTCGAACGCATCTCGATAATTACCAATTTCGAGTTCAGGGACCATTTCGTAAAGACCATTGCCAAATTCGAATTACCAATTCTTAATTAAGTTCATTACATGCTTCTCTATAAAAACTCAGCTCAAAATACCCATCGGAACTCATTTAATTGCATACACGACAAGCTGGGACCAAAATGCAAGAAACAGGAACTCAGAATATTACAAAAACTGTAATAAATACCAAACGTTTCGGAACGGTGGGCCCCGTCTCGAAAGGATCGTATCGAAACATTGTTGATCGTTCCGAAACACGAATTCGTTTCGAAACCTTTTAAGACCTGTTTTAGAACAGGGTTTCACAGAGGCAAAATGTATCGAAACAGGCCTCACAATTTCGAAACACCAAGGCACTTTCAAGCCCCTGTTTCGAAACATGCAAAGGTGTTTCGACATACCAAAAATTCATGGCAGTACTTGCAACTCAAATACATTTAAACAAGCAAAGATTCATGGCAGTACTAGCATCATAGCATCGCTCTCAATATCAAATAGACTAAAGGCATGCTTCCTAAGAGAAATAAACACCAAAAGCTCAAATCTCATCCCAAGCATAAACCAACTCTTAAAAGGCCATTTACATAACCAAATATGCATCTCAACCTTGCACAAAAACATAAACATTAATTTAACCAACATTCAAAGTATTGGACGCCCCCATTTCCCTAATTACACAAGTTCAAAACCTCTACATACCTTCAACCAAAGTCTTGCAAGTGCCGCCTCCAAAGCATAAATTGACTGCATTGATGGATAAAAAGAGTGTAAGCACAACATGCTTAGCGAGGAATGCTCTAAACCAAAAACACCATCATTGCACAAAACCATTTTTCGCTCTTATCAAAACCATCATGCCTCATTTGGAAAACCATACACTTTACCATTAAAATCGGCATGCTAATCGCCATGTAACGTAAATCACATAATTTCCAGCAATTAGACCATTCCTACTCAACCTTCAAGCGTTCCAAGCATAAACACCATTATGCTAAGCTTATGGTAAAACATGCATTTTCCACAATATGCATCAACAACATTTCCATAGCATTATAATCCATTATATTTGCTTTGAAGTGATTAACAACAATCTCGATTCTCAAAAACATATCGGATACACGGATTACCAAGGGTTATCCCAAACCCTTCATACACCCTACATGCATCTCAAGGCTCACATACGGAAGCAACCGTCCACTGTTACGACTCCCGTGGTGGAGTATTCTTCACAATCGCAACCCCTCAATACCACTCATCTTTAGTTTTATAACCCACTAACGAGAGACGGGACACAAACAAGGTTCACACTCGGGAGCTACCCTCAACCGTTGCAACCTTACACAATCCTCAATCGTTAGGGTACTTGGATGGAGTTTTCGGTACATTCACAACCCCTCAACATCCAAGGCAACTTGTTTATTGTCCTATCAATCCTATAGCCGGCTAACTATATCCGATTTCATTTATAAAAACTATTTATACAACATCACTTGCAAATATAATCCACATTTCATTCACACCTCATTGTTTTTACAAAGCATTCATGATAGCCATAACTCAAGCATTAAACCATGCTTCAAAAACTTATGCATCAACACATGCATATAGGGATCACTTCCCTAGTGCATCCGTATACCACATGGCATCACCAAACACATTTTAGATACTCAAAACATGCTTTAAAACAGTAAGTAAAAGTATTTAAAATCAAGTGCAACCAAAGGCATTTCAACGCTGGAAAACCAAGTTCCCAAAATCTTTTATAAGACGTTTCAACGCTGGAAAACCAAGTTCCACTCACCGACTTGGGAAACCACAGTAGCTGACGCACAAATCACATATCTGAAGCCTCCAAAATCACCCAATTTGATTCTAGAACACTATCCCATGTTTTTAACACATCAAAACATAGGTTCAGTGCATTAAAAGGCATCCAAAATACCATCACTCAAAAGGAAACCCACATCCCTTCTCTAAAGCATCAATTTACCCATTTGATACAATCGAAAACTCAATCGATTGATCTCTAACCTCATCCCAGCCATTACCCAACACATCTAACACATTTTAGGCATAAATCAACATCCAAAAAACCCTAAAACCATCCTTATATCTCCACCAACTCAGATTCCACATTACACCCAAAAACCCAACTATAACCACCTTAAAAATCAAGGTTATATTTCAGGATTAATATGATTTAGGCTAGATTTTGGGATTAATATGATTTAGACTATATTTCAACATCATAAACCTTTCAAAACTCAACTAGAATCTATCTTAAACAAACCAAATCAATAAAACTCCGAAAATCACATTTAATCTATTTTTCTACCAAGATTTCATCATTTTATCAGACAAACAACAAAACCTCAACTAAAATCTCGAATAAAGAGCCAAATATCTTTGGAATTTCATTAAAGAACATTGATTAGAGGGTTAGCACGAAATTTACCTCCAATCCTTGCTTCTTTTCTAATTTGGCAAGTTTATCTTTCAAGAAACTTGAGAAAATTTGAGAGAAATCACAAAGATGAAGATGGAAATCAAGAGAGAATTTGAGAGAGAAGAAAATTTGGAATTTGAGAGAAAATGAAGGTTGTTTGGCTGAAGTGAAATTGTGAGAATGAATAGATCCTCAACAATTCTTTTAACCAATTAACAAACTTTTAATCAAATTAATTTAAGCCATTTTAATACTTATTAAACCATTTAAAACACATGCCAAATTAGAGAAAAGGCTTAATTGCCAATAAGCTCCCCAAAGATTATAAGATTTTAACTCATTTTGAAAGATATACTTTTTTCTCAACTTCCAAACTTTACATTTTGGCCACCGCCAAAAAGTTATACTTTCCAAAATCCGTTTTGAAAAATAGATTTAACCAACCTCTTAAATATCATTTTAGAAGATTTTATGAATTTTTGTCATATTTTTATCCCATCCTGAACCTTGATTTCCCTAAAATACCTCTTAACGATTCATACTTCCGACTATCGGTTAAACCGACCCAACCCGATTCGCAAAACACTTAGTCCCAAAATCAGGGTTTTACATTTGCCACCATTCTAGGAGTTCATAGAGACAAAATACTTTACTTTAAGCTCAAGGTGACTTACCGCTTTACTAACTAGCTCTCATCTTGAACCGATACTTTCTAAACCTGAAACGTTATGCAAATCAATGTGTTAGACTTATATAGTGTAAGTGTGGTAGCCAATAACAATGAATGAACATGGTATGCCATTTATCATGCTTTCATGACAATCATAATATCAATTATGCAATGACATAATATATTGGCATAGAAGATGAGATAGTTACCGGTATAATTGATCGATCACTAGGATGAGAGTTCACTATAAACTAAAATTCGTACGCGCTCTTTGGAGTTGGGCAATGGGGGTAGTGCCATCCCGATCCAAAGTGAGAATCCGATGATGAGAGATACCATCGGGTAGGACTTGGTGAAATACCCAAGATTTGTGGCGATGAGAGATACCGCTATGAGAGTCTGGTGATGAGAGATTCCACCGGGGTAGGACTTGACTTTGAGTCAAGCTAATCCGCATATTCGAATAAAGATGAAATGTGAAATGTCAATATAATATATGAAAATGTATTTGATTCACATGTACCAAATGTTGAGATGATTTATGCGATGAGAAATGCATATGAGATTTGAATATGAAATGCTTTAGTTTTCACATGCATGTGTATGGATTTGCCATGAGATTTGCATTGGTTTAAATGCATGAGATAGAATAAGGGTACATGTTTTTTCAAATGGAGATTTGCTTTGAAATGGTTTTCAAGCATGATATAGGATGAGCATGTTGTAGAAAATGGCTTTTGAGAAAGTGTTTTGAATAATTCATTGTTGTGTTGGTTTTCTTTAGATGTTGCCTTGCTAAGCAAATGTGCTTACACTCTCTTTTACCAACAATGCAGATAATTGAGACGTTTTTAGGCAGCGAGAAGGTTAAGAACATCCAAGGAAGTGAAAGCTCAAGTATGGTGATGTTTTTACATACTTTAGTTTTGATATTTGGCAATGGGGCTCCAAGGTTTTATTTGGGAGATGTGTTTTGAACTCCCTGTGTTTGTGGAAAGTTTGTGTTGGCTTTTGAAGTTTGTAAATGGTCTTATATGGTTTGTTTGAGGTTTGAAGTCTATATTTGGTTCATGAGGTTGGGAAGCATGCCTATAGACTAAATGGTCATTTGTTTGATGCCATGCCTTAGCTTTGGCTTCTTAAATATGTTCTTTTAAGTCTAACCATGTTGCTGGTATGTTATGGTATGATTTGGGATATGTTTGAGTGTGAAATGATGTGAAAAACCAGAAAATTATGATGTTGCAGGGCAGGGTGTATCGAAACACCCTTATCTGTTTCGAAACAGGGGCCCAAAATGGCCATAGTGCTTCGGGACGGATGAAGGTGTTTCGGAACATTTTGGCTACTGGAGAGGCCTGTTTCGATACTCGTCTCGGAACACACCCGAGTACCAAAACGGTCAACACCGTTTCGATACGGGCGTTTCGATACAAATATCAATGTTCCGAAACAGCTGATCTTTAGACTGCAAATTTGAATTGTTTCAAGTTCTCATGTTTTACATTTTAGAATGATGATGTTTGGTTCTAATGAGATGAGTTTGTGATGCTATGCTATGTGTGGGGTATAGTTGGGGATCCCATTTCCATATCATTACTATTGAGAAGAATTGTTTTCAAAAAAAGAGCTTGAGTACTTGGATTACTTACCTTATTATGCCTAATTGGATTTATTGTATTTTGTCAGTTGCATTGTTTTATTATCGGGACACGTAGAGAGCTTAGAATCAATACATGTTCTACGACTTAGAATGAGAATATGGGGAATGTTGAGGATCTACCTCCTCCACCCCCTGGTGGACCACCTGGTGGTGGTGGAGCTGGGGTTGGTGCTGCTGGAGTTGTTGCTGGGGTTGCTGGACCCAAGGGAGTTTTAGGGGCAAGCTGCTTCTAACATGTCTGTGTTGATACAAGCTATAGTTGGAGCTTTCCAGGAAGCATTAGTTGGGGCTCAGGGAGCTGCACCACAGGATGGTGCCAATGTAAGGTTGTCGTTAGAGCGAATTCGCAGTCTGGGAGGGACTGAGTTCAGAGGGTTGACCCCGAACGGTTCTGAGTCTTGGTTGGAGAGTACCGAGAGGATACTTGGACAGTTGAACTGCAACAATGTTCAGAAGTTGGGATGCATTGTGTCCTTGTTGCATGGTAACGCATATACGTGGTGGACAACCACAATATAGGGGATGGATGATGATGATGTGACTTGGAAATTCTTCTTGAATGCATTCAAGCAAAAATTTTTGGGAGTTCTCTACCTCGATGAGAAAAAGAGGGAATTCATGTCCCTTGTGCAAGGGAGTATGACGGTGGCAGAATATGAGGTGCAGTTTGTACGCTTTAGCCAATATGCACCTGAGCTGATTCCTAACGAGCAAGAAAGATGTGAACGATTCTGTTACGGCCTAGTGGCGGATGTGAAGACCTATATACTCGCAGCCGATTATACTGATTTTGATGTCTTGGTCACCCAAGCCAAGGACATTGAGCTGAATCTTGGTCTGGCGAGTCGAGCAGAAGGATCTAGCTCAGGGAAGCGAGCTACAAAACGTGATCTTGGTAGGGATTGCTATAAGAGGCATAAGGATAGAAGGCCACATGGTGATGTGTGACGTGGGGGTGGTAACCCTAGGAGAGGTCAACAAGGACCAAATGCTTTCTTGAGGACTCCTGAGTGTAACCGGTGTGGTAGGAGACATACTGGTGAGTGCTGGGGTAATCTTGGTACGTGTTGGAACTGTGGTAATCGAGGGCACATGAAGAAAGATTGTCCTCGGCTGTTGAGAGAAGGTCAGGCTCCGATGAGAGCAGTTGAGCCACAAAGAGGTCGTGGGCGCGGCTGTGGTAACTTTCAGCGTAGAGATGAAGGTGGAAGGAATGTGGCACATATGGTGGCTATTCAACCTGAGGGTGGTGGCCAGGCTCGAGTATATGCCCATCGAGAGGGAAGGAATGACACGGACGTGATCGCATGTAACATTACTTTGCAATACTTGTCATTACTTTCTTTGATTGATTGTGGATCTGCACACTCGTACATATTGTGTGAACATGCTCAAATGCTTGGTTTGCTTGTTTAGTGTTTGGATGTGGGTATGTGTGTTGTAACACCCCGATTTTGGGCCTAGATGGTTTAGGGTTCGGATCGGACCGGTTGGGAATGGTTCAGATCTTTAAGGAAGATTTAGGGAACACCTAGTTTGGGATGTTTTAAAAATATGGAAAATATCTAAAAATCCCCATTTAATATGTGAATAATAATGGTGAAATCCATTTTACAAAATAAGGTTTGAAAATACTACATTTCGCTGTAGTGACCAAATCGCAGTTTTTACAAAAGTGGAATAGTGATTGTTTTGTAAAGGATTGAAACTTTGAATCTTTAAGGAGCTAATTTTACCTAAATGTTTTTCATCAGATTTTTCCTTAATTTGGGTGTTTTTAATAATGCTTTATTAAAAGGAATTAAAGGCTAATTAAAAAGAAAAACTATTTTGACTTTTCATAACCACTTTTCACAAATTCCCTCTCATTTCATTTTCTCTCAAATTCTTGGTAGCCAAACACTTTTCCTCCAGCAAATAATCTTTGATTTTCATTCCAAATGATGAGGTTTCAATAGCCTTTTGATCCTTAATCAATTCCTCATCAATTCCTCTCAATTTCCACATTGATTTTTCAATAAAACTTGCCCAAATCAAGGAGAATTCATCAATTAGAGGTAAGCTTCTCCCTTCTCCTCTAATGATCAGTTCTTTACTGAAACTCCCAAGTTATCAATCCTTTCTTGATGATTTTGAGTGGTTTTAATGTTAGAAACAATAAATTGTGTTGAAACTCAAGATTTTGGAAGAGATCTTGATGATTTTCATGGTTTGTCTTTAGGCTCTATTTTGAGGTTAATTTTTAATATATTTGGGATGTTATTCGATGTTACAAATGAGGTTTTATCAATCAAATCCCGAATAGGCTTGGATTATGAAGTATTGTATGCTAGAATGGAGGTTTTTGGGGTTATTTTGGTGTTCTGTCATAGCTGGAGGTATAAGGACGAGTTTGTGGTGGTTTTTGATTTTAATTGATGTTTATAAATGGTTAGAAGTGATAGATCTTGGTTGGGCTTTGATTTGTGAGAGTTTGGAGATGATTTCGGTTGTGTTTGGTAGCTGAAATGTAGATTTTGGGCAGAGCAGCGAGATTAGATGTGTGGCTGATGATTTTAATGCATGATGTTGGATTAATCCTCTATTATTATGTGTTATAAACATGGGAGACATCTTCGGACACATTGGGTGTTGATCCGGAAGTGCCAGAAGCATAGTTAGTGTTTCGGTGAGTAAGACGAAACGTAATCGGTGAGTGGAAATGTGATTTCCTTCTTTGGAACGCCTTGAGCGTGCTCTTGGGAGCTTAGTGTAAGTTTGATACACTTAACTAAGCTCAAGTGTAAGTGTTTCGGTAATCTCTCTCTTGAAAATGTGATTTGTTGCATGAAAATGCATTTGATATAAGAGAGGATTTGTTTACTGTTTATAAGCATGTTTAAGCATGGTTTAATGCTAAATTTTGATGTCATAATGTTAAGGATGCACTGGGTAAGTGATCCTTGGTTTTCATATGAAAATGCATATGATGTTAAGCATGTGTGTTTGTGTAAATGACAATGTGGTTATGCTTGAGAAACAGTGGATTAATGTGGATAAATGTTTCTATTGGCAAGTGATAAAAATGGATTTTGGTTACTTTAATCGGATATTGTTAGCCGGCAATAGGATTGGGTGCACCGTAAGTAAAGTTGCCTTGGATGTCGAGGGGTTGTGATTGTACCGCAAACTCCATCCAAGTTCCCCTAACGATTAAGGTAAGATCACAACGGTGGTTGGAATTCCGTGTGTGGATCTTGTGTCGTGTGTCTCTTACTCTCGTTAGTGGAATTATACAACTACTGATGAGTGGTGTTGAGGGGTCGAGATTGTACCGTTATACTCCACCACGGGTGTCAAACAATGAAGGGATTACTCTTGTGTGCGAGCCTTATGTAGTCCGGTAGTGTGTATGAAGCGTGTAGGACAACGCTTGTAATCCGTGTATCCGATTGTGTCTTGTGTTGAAATGGTTTGTGGATTATCACTTCAAAGCCAATATAATGTATTTGATTATAATGAAGCATGAGATGCTTGTAAATGTTGCAAGGTTGCATGGGAAATATGTATATGATGCAAGAAAACATTTGATGCTTGTTAAAGCATGAGCATAAGTTTATATGTTGTTGTAATTGATGCATGTGTGCATGGGATTTCAAAAGTGCATTGAAGTCTTGAGAAGACTCGTTTTATAAAGGCATGTAGAGTAAAATGTTGGTTTTGCCAATCATGAGTTGAGCATTGATGAATGATGTCAAGCGGTCCTCATTGAGCTTAGTGCTTACGCTCTTTTGTTTCATCAATGCAGATAATTGAACATTTGAAGGCAGCTCACGAGCAAGAGACATCCAAGATTTTTGATAAAGAAATGTATGTGGTTCATCCTTAGTGTAATAAAAGGCAATGGGTGGGAATTTATACTTTGGAAGGTTTAAGAATGTTTCTTTACTTTGAGCGTGTTGGTTTGACCATATTTGAGTTGTAAATGGTCTTTGGAGTTTAGATTTTGGATTAATTTGGAGTTTTGGCTTGCTATGGTTTTGCCAACTAGGAAGCATGCCTATAGTGCCTTTGCATACGTAAATGTTGTTATGTTTAGGCTATGGCTTTGATAGGTTGATTGTTGACATGTATCCTTGATGTATGCATGTTGTGGCAAGTCTCGGGGTTGGTTCGAGTACGAAAAAGCATGTTAAACCAGCAAATTCTGCTGTCACTGGGCAGGGCGTATCGGAACACCTGCAATCGTTTCGATACGGGGCCTTGTAATGGTCATACCATTTTGGAACGGGTTGGGGTGTCTCGAAACGTTTTGGCCACTGGAATGACCTGTTCCGATACTAGTCTCTGGAAATTGTGGATGCAATTGCATGAGCTTGGATTGTCTTTTATGGTTGAATTTTGGCAGAGTAGCATATAATAAGATTAATTAAATAATGGTAAACTTAAAATCAATCAAGTCCTTATATTTTCTAAAAATTACATTTTGGTCCCTAAAAGTGTTATTCTTGCAATTGAACCTTTAAATGACTTCCGTTTACTGCGTCGTTTCCGCTGCTATGTTTTGTTAACCATCTAGGTTAATAATGTGCATCTAGACAAGATTAAAATAAAAAAGGGTCGTTAATCAAGGTTGACTTTCAGGTTGACTTTGGTTTCCCCCGTGTAATCTTCGTACTTTGGGTCTAGCGTCTAGGCCTGGCTAAGGGGGTTACATTTGGGGGTATTATAGCGTGGTTTCGAATGAAATGTGAATGTTGGTATGTGTAATTGATGTGATTTGAACTATGATGTTCGAAAAGCATGCTAATGTATGAATTTTGAACCTTATGCCATGTTGATTAGTGTGTTGTATATATGGAATGAATAGGACTCTTTAGTGATGATGTTGCATGAGTATGTGCTTATTTGAAATGGTGGAATGCATGTGAGCATGATGATGGTGTATGCTATGTTCTGTGGGGAAATTGGGAACCCATTGCCTTATTACACTAAAAATATGTTTTGTAAACTTGGATTCTTGCTTGCAGCTAGCCTAAATGGTTTAATTTGTTTCGTTGTTGTGTTTGTTTAAAATAGCACATGGGACATAGAAGAGAGATGAGGTCCAATACGATTATACCTGCGGCTGAGCAGTAAAATCAGGTTGAGCAAGGGGCTGATGTTCCTCATGGTGGAGATTTACCTCCTCCGCCACCACCTGGAGGTGGGGAGCGGGCACAACAAGGACAAGCTGGTCGTGGACTGGGTAATTTGGCACCTTTAGTTGAAGCGATTGCTAGAGCGTTTCAGGCTGCTGTTGCCGGAGCGCAAGTGCAGACCCCTGCTGCTAGGTAGGTGGGTCTACCTTTGGAAAGGTTGAGGAACATGGGAGCAGTAGAGTTTTATGGATTGGCACTTGAGGTGTCTGAGGCCTCGTTGGCTAGTACGATCCGCATAATGGATCAGATGGGTTGTAGTGATTAGCGCAAGCTCGATTGTGCAATTTTCTTCCTGCAAAGAGATGCTTAGAGCTGGTGATCGACTGTCACAGCTTGTATGGAACCAAACGAAGTTGATTGGGAGTTCTTCAGGAGTGCTTTCCGGAGGAAGTATCTAGGTGTGAGATACCTGGATGAGAAGAAGTCGGAGTTTATGTCTCTCGTTCAGGGGAGTTTATTAGTGGCCGAGTACGAGGTCCAGTTCGTACGCTTGAGCCAGTATGGTCCTGAGCTGGTACCCGATGAGCGGCAACGCTGTGATCGTTGGCGTTATGGATTGGTGCAAGAGGTTAAGACATACATGTTGGCTGCGGATTACACATATTTTGATGTGCTTTTGTGTCGAGCGAAGGACATCAAGCAGAATCTGGGTTTGTCTTCTAGAGGTGTTGGTTCTAGCTCTGAGAAGAGAGCTGCTGAGCATAGTTCTGGTGGTGGACGGAATAAGAGGGGACGATATAGGAGGTACCATTCTACTGCTAGGCGTAGTAATGAAGGACATGGTACACATGTTCAGGGAGATAGGATGAGGGCTGATCAGAACACATGATGGACGTGTGGTTCTCGTGGTCATTTGAGGCGAGATTGTCCTCGAGCAGCTAGGGAGGTTCATTCTCCTGTTGCAGCGATAGAGAACTCCTGTTGGAATTGTGGTTCGGCATATCACATGAGGAGGGAGTGTCCTTTGTTGGCCGGTGGTGGTTAGGGACGTGCTCCTGGGGTAGCTGCACCTCAGAGAGGTCGTGGGCGCGACCGTGGGAACTTCCAGAGAAGGGATGAGGGACAACGAGGTATTGCTCACGTGGTAGCTGTTAGGCTTGAGGCAGGTGGACCAGCGAGGGTGTATGCTCAGCGCGAGGAGCGCAATAACACCGATGTGATCGCAAGTACCTTTCTTCTCCAGTCTTTATCTTTGCTGGCTTTGATTGATTATGGATCCACGCATTCTTATATCTTGAGTGGGCATGCGCATTTGCTTGATATACCTATTGAGATGCTTGGAGTAGGAATGTAAGTGACTAGTTCTTTTGGTGAGACTGTAGTCACTAGGAAGTTGTATAGGAGGTGTCCTCTGTCTGTGCAAGGTCATGTTTTCCTTGTGGATTTGATGGAATTGCCATTCTACGGATTTGATGTAATCCTTGGCATGGATTGGTTGACGGAGCACAGAGCTGTGGTTGACTTTGATGTTAAGAGAGTCACCTTAAAGCTGGCCGATGACTAAAAGGTTGTTGTAGTAGGCGAGAATGTGAAATTCTTGTCAAATGTGATATCAGCTTTAGAAGCAAATCGTATGATGAGGTTGGGGTGTGAAGCTTACCTTGGCTATGTGATGAATCCTAGTTCTAAGGATGTGCGTGTGCATGACATTCGAACGGTTCGCGATTTTCTGGGTGTCTTTCCGGAAGAATTGCCTGGTTTTCCACCAAACCGAGAAGTTGAGTTTGGTATAGAGTTGTATGAGAACACAACTCATGTGTCCATTGCTCCTTATCGCATGGCATCTAAAGAGCTAAAAGAATTGAAAACGTAGTTGCATGAGTTGTTGGATCGGGGTTTCATTTAGCCTAGTGTGTCACCTTGGGGTGCACCAGTTCTATTTGTAAAGAAGAAAGATGGAACGATGAGAATGTGTATAGATTATCGGGAACTAAACAAGTTGACGATCAAGAACAAGTATCCCTTGCCTAGAATTGATGATCTCTTTGATCAGTTCCGGGGAGCTTCGGTGTTTTCTAAGATAGACTTGAGATCGGGATACTATCAACTGAAGGTGAAGGATGTTACCAAATAGTTACCAGATATAATTGATCGATCCATAGGATGAGAGTGCACTATAAGCTAAAATTCGTACGTGGTCTTTGGAGTCGGGCAATGGGGGTAATGCCAGCCCGATCCAAAGTGAGAATCCGATGATGAGAGATACCATCGGGGTAGGACTTGGTGAAATACCCAAGCTTTGTGGCGATGAGAGTTACCGCCATGAGAGTCCGGTGAAGAGAGATTCCACCGGGGTAGGACTTGACTTTGAGTCAAGCTAATCCGCATATCCTAGTAAAGATGAAATGTGAAATGCCAATATAATATATGAAAATGTATTTGATTCACATGTACAAAATGTTGAGATAATTTATGCTATGAGAAATGCATATGAGATTTGAATATGAAATGCTTTAGTTTTCACAAGCATGTGTATGGATTTGCCATGAGATTTGCATTGGTTTAAATGCATGAGATAGAATAAGTGTACATGTGTTTTCAAATGGAGATTTGCTTTGAAATGGTATTCAAGCATGAGATAGAATGAGCATGTTGTAGAAAATGGCTTTTGAGAAAGTGTTTTGAATAATGCATTGTTGTGTTGGTTTTCTTTAAAGCTTGCCTCACTAAGCAAATGTGCTTACGCTCTCTTTTACCAAAAATGCAGATAATTGAGACGTTTTTGGGCAGCGAGAAGGTTAAGAACATCCAAGGAAGTGAAAGCTCATGTATGGTGATATTTTTACATACTTTAGTTTTGATATTTGACAATGGTGCTCCAAGGTTGTATTTTGGAGATGTGTTTTGAACTCCCTATGTTTGTGGCAAGTTTGTGTTGGCTTTTAAAGTTTGTAAATGGTCTTATATGGTTTATTCGAGGTTTGAAGTCTATATTTGGTTCATGAGGTTAGGAAGCATGCCTATAGACTAAATGGTCATTTGTTTGATGCCATGCCTTAGCTTAGGCTTCTTAAATATGTTCTTTTAAGTCTAACCATGTAGTTGGTATGTTATGGTATGATTTGGGATATGTTTGAGTGTGAAAGGATGTTGAAAACTAGAAAATTATGCTGTTGCATGGCAGGGTGTATCGAAACACCCTTATATGTTTCGAAACAGGGGCCCGAAATGGCCATAGTGCTTCGGAACAGATGAAGTTGTTTCGGAACATTTTGGCTACTGGAGTGGCTTGTTTCGATACTGGTCTCGGAACGCACCCGAGTACCGAAACAGTCAACATCGTTTTGATACGGGCGTTTCGATACAAAGATCGGTGTTCCAAAACGGCTAACCGTTAGACTGCAAATTTGAATTGTTTCAAGTTCTCATGTTTTACATTTTAGTCCTGGATGTTGTGCATGCAATTGTTTGAGCTTGGAATATCCTTTTAAGCTGAAATTTAACAGAGAGGCATGTAATATGACTAATTACATAATGGTAAGCTAAAATATGCAAAGTCCTTATATTTTCCAAAATTTACATTTTGGTCCCTAAAAGTGTAAGTCTTACAATTTAGTCCTTAAATGATTTCCAATCATTGTGCTTTTCTCTCATATGATTTTTGAGTAATCACATAGGCTTAATATACATCTAGAAAAGATAAAAAGAAAAAAAAGGGTCGTTAAACAAGGTTGACTTTCGGGTTGACTTTGGTTCTCCTTGTGTAATCTTTGTAGTTCGAGTCAAGCTTCTAAGCCGGGCTAAGGGGGTTACATGTGACCTTTATGGATTTTATGAATCGTGTCTTTCGACCCTATCTTGACAAGTTCATAGTGGTGTTTATAGATGACATATTGATCTACTCCAAGAACGAAGCAGAGCATCGAGATCATCTTCATATAATGCTTTAGACCTTGAGAGAGATGCAGTTCTATGCGAAGTTCTCTAAGTGTGAGTCACTCACCGAAGTTGCTTTTCTGGGGCATATCGTGTCGGCTTCGAGTATTCAGGTGCACCAGAAGAAAATCCAAGCTATTGTAGATTGGCAACCACCGAAGAACATTGGTGAAGATAGAAGCTTCCTTGGGCTTGGGGGCTATTATCGTAGGTTTTTGAAAGGATTTTCTATGATAGCTGTTCCTTTAAACAAATTATTGAGATAAAAAACTCATTTCGTTTGGACCGAGGTTCAACAACGATGTTTCGATCAATTGAAACAAGCGTTGAATCATGTAACCGTTCTAACCTAACATGATTCTGGAAAGGACTACACAGTTTATAGTGATGCTTCACATCTAGGGTTAGTATGTGTATTGATGCAAGAAGGCAAGGTTATTGCTTATGCTTCGAGACAACTTAAGCCGAACGAAATGAATTTTCCCACCCACAACCTTGAATTGGCTGTAGTTGTCTTTGCATTGAAAATCTAGAGACATTATCTCTATAGAGAAAAATGTTATCTCTTTACCGATCAGAAAAGTATTAAGTATCTATTGACTCAAAAGTAGTTGAATCTTCAGCAAAAGAGGTCGATGTAACTTCTTAAATATTATGATCTTGTCATTGATTACCATCCGGGCAAGGCCAATATTATAGATGATGCACTCAGACGCAAATCTTCGCATGGTAAGCATTGATAATGAACTTGAAGTTATATGTATTATGTAGTACATTAACTCATCGTAATGTTGCTATATTGTAGCCGCTCGAGCAAATAACGCTAATTTCCGACTTCGAAAGCATCATTGTCTTGTAGCTAAACTCCAAGTTCAGCCTACCATCGTTTCGCGAGTCAAAGATTTGCAAGGGTAAGATCCCGAGCTTCAATCTATCGTCTCTAAGCTATCAGACAACCCCGACTTCAAAATTAATTCAGAAGGACTCTTGTGTTTTCATGATCGAGTCTGTGTGCCAAATGATTGATCTCTTCGCATCGATATTCTCTCTGAAACTCATTCATGTTCTTTTTTTGTTCACCCCGGGTCTGTAAAGATATACGAGGACCTTCAGGAACTCTATTGGTGGTCGGCCATGAAGCAGGCCATAGTTGATTTCATTTCCAAATGTCTCACGTGCCAATATGTTAAGATAGAACATTTTGCTCCTACTGGATTATTGCATCCTATCGATCCGCCGAAATGGAAGTGGGAAAAAAAGATCACTATCGATTTTGTTAGTGGTCTACCGTTAACACCTACGAAGCATGATGTTATATGGGTCATAGTAGATCGTTTCACGAAATCAGCTCATTCTATACCGGTTAGAATAGACTACAGTCTCCCTAACTAGTTGGTTTGTATATCAAAGAAGTAATCCGACTCCACCGAGTACCTAAGTCTATTATATCTGATCGAGATCCTCAATTTGTATCTCGGTTTTGGAGAGCCTTGCAAGGAGCTCTGGGCACCAAAGTTAATCTTAACACTACCTTTCACCCTCAATCTATCGGTCAATCAGAAACTGTAATCCAGGTAAATCACCGGAAAATCTATCCATTAAAATTTTAGAAACTTGCATCGTTATTGAACTTCTTTATACAGATCTTGGAAGACATGGTTCGGGCATGCATTATTGACTTTTTGGAACGTGGGAGAAGTCTCTACCTCTTATCGAATTAGCCTACAATAATAGTTACCAAGCATCAATTCAAATGGCTCCGTATGAAGCATTGTATGGTAGGCGATGCTCCATTGTGTTTGTCGGAGGTTGTCGAGGGCAAGACGTTAGGCCCTGACTTGCTTCGAGAGACTGAAGAGCGGGTCACTATTATCCATGATCGATTAAAGGCTGCTTTTGATCGCCAAAAGGCTTATGCAGATCTTAAGAGAAGAGATATTGAGTATGAAGTTGGTGAGAAAGCCTTCATCAAAGTCCCTAAACATCTTTGTATTCAATTGAGTGCTTAATCGACGTTCGTTTGAGATGTTAATTGTTCCACTGCAAGTATTTACACTTAGTTTAAATATGTAAATCTAGGCAAGATAAAAAGGAAAACAATGGGTCGTTTATTGAGGTAAAGCTTCCTGGTTTACTTCAATATTCCCCGTGTGACTCGTTCAATTCGGTCTTTCGCCCAGACCGAGACGAGGGGGTTACATTTGGTGGTATCAAAGCCATGTTTCGAAAGATCGGGATATTGGTAAGTTGATGTGATGTAATTTCAAGTTGTATGACGATGTTGGCTTTGCACAACGATTGTCATTGCCATGTTGATGTAAATTGGATATTGTTGATCAATATGCATGATTATTGATATATATATGAAGATGTGAGTTGAATCTTTCTGGTTGCTATGTACGGTGTTTGCGATATGCTTGTTGATAGTTTTATGCCATACTTGCGAGAATAGAGATACCCATTGCCTTAATACTGCAGTTGAAATGTTTTAAATTGAATTGGTAGTCTTGGATCCTTGCTTGAGGCTAGCCTGATTATTTTGTTTTGTTTTATTATCATGCCTTAATTACAATAGCACAATGGGACCAAGGAGAGAGTTGCAGTCAGGTACGATTGCTGCTGTCGGAGGGTAGGGATATTAGGAGAATGAGGTTCCTCATGGTGGGAATTTACCTCCTCCACCTGGGGTGAGGAGGAAGGACAACATGAGCAAGTTGGGCATGTGTTGGGTGATTTTACGCCTTTAGTTCAGGCGATGATGATAGCATTCCAGGCTACTGTTGCTGGAGTGCAAGTGCAAGCACCTGCTGCAGGGCAAACGATGTTGTCGTTAGAATGTTTGGGTAGTTTGGGCGATGTTGTGTACCATGATTTGTCACCCAAGGCATCCGAGGCTTGTATGGCTAGTACAATTCGTATTTTAGATCAAATGGGATGTAATGATGCACGTAAGCTGGGATGTGATATGTCATTGTTGCAAGGTGATTAATGAAGTTGGTGGATGACTGTAACTGTAGCTTTGGAGCCTAATGAAGTTGATTGGGAGTTCTTCCCAACCGCCATTAAGAAGAAGTAACTAGGAGTTAGATGCTTGGATGACAAGAAACACGAGTTTATGTCTTAGGCTTAGGGTAGTATGACTATGGCTGGATATGAGGTTCAGTTTGTTCGTTTGAGTCAGTATGCTCCTGAACCGGTGCCGAGTGATAGGCATCATTGTGAACATTTCCGCTGTGGTTTTGGTGCAAGAGGTGAAGACTTTTATGTTTGCGTTTAATTACACAAATTTTGATGTATTGGTATTGCGAGCCAAGGATACTGAGCAGAGTCTGGGTTTGACTTCTCGTGTGGATGGTTCTAGCTTGGGTAAGAGAGGTGAAGATTATGGTCATGGAGGTGGACAGAATAGGAGGCATCGTAATAAGAAGTTTCGCTCTAATGGGAGGCGAGGTGGAGGAAGGCCTGGACGTGGAGTGCATGGTCAGGGTGCTCATACTATATCGGCTTTTAACTCTCGTTGGGTATGTGGATCGCGTGAGCTTATGATGTGAGTCTTTACTCGTTTGGCTTGAGAGGCGCACGCTCTTGCAACTGTGGTAGCTAACTCTTGTTAGAGTTGTGGTTCGGCTGATGATTTGAGACGTGATTGTCCGCTTTTGGCTAGAGGTGGTCAGGTTAGAGCACCTGTTGTGTCACATTGTTGTGGCTGCTCAACTTGAGGGTGGTGGTCCTTCATGGGTGTACACACATCACGAGGGACGCAATGACGCTGATGTGATTGCATGTACTTTCACTATACGATCTTTGTCATTATTATCTTTGATTGATTCTAGCTCTATGCATTTATAAATCTTGAGGGAGAATGTACATTTGCTTGATATTCTTATTGAGATGTTAAATGTTGGAATGCAAGTAACTAGTTCCTTTGGTGAAAATGTTGTTACAAGAAGGTTGTATAAGAGATGCCCTTTATATGTTGAAGGTCATGTGTTTGCGGTTGATTTAATGTAACTACCTTTCTATGGTTTTGATGGAATCCTTGGAATGGATTGGTTGACCGAGCATAGGGTTGTGGTTGATTTTGATGCTATGCGAGTTACCTTGAAACTTGTTGATGATTACAAAGTGGTAGTCATGGGTGAGCATGTTAAATTCTTGTCCAATGCTATTTCGACTCTAGAAGGGAGTCGTTTGATGGAATTTGGTTGCAAGGCTTTCTTAGCTTATGTTATGAGTCCATGATCAAAGGAAGTGCGTGTACAGGACATACATACAGTATGTGAGTTTCTGGGTGTATTTCCGGAAGATTTTCTTGGTTTGCCGCCAAACAAAGAAGTTGAGTTTTGCATTGAGTTGTATGCGAATACAACTCCGATGTTTATTGCTCCTTATTAGATGGCTCCGAAAGATTTGTAAGAGTTGAAGACGGAACTTCGGGAGATGCTTGACTGAGGGTTCATTAGGCCCAGTGTTTCACCTTGGGGTGCACCATTTTTTTAAGAAGAAAGATGGCACGATGCGTATGTGTATAGATTATTGGCAATTGAACACGTTGACGATTAAGAATAAGTATCATTTTCCATGGATTGATGATTTGTTCGGTCAGTTTCGAGTTGCTTCAGTGTTTTCAAAGATTGATTTATGATTTGGATATTATCAATTAAAGGTAAAAGGATGTGGATGTGCCTAAGATAGCTTTTCGTACAAGGTACGAGCATTATGAGTTCTTGGTGATGCCATTTTCTTTGACGAATGCACCTGCTGCATTCATGGATATGATGAATCATATGTTTCATGAGTTTTTGGATCATTTTGTGGTTGTGTTTATTCATGATATTCTCGCGTACTCTCGTACCGAGGAGGTTCATGATAAGAATTTACGGATTGTGTTGCAATTGTTGTTGGAAAATCAGCTTTCTGCCAAGTTGAGTAAGAGTGGGTTTTGGGTTAAATAAGTTGTCTTTCTTGGATATGTGGTGTCAGCCGAAGGTATCCGGGTTGATCCCATAAGATTAAGGCAGTGATGAATTGGAAGACGCCTAAATTGATGACGAGTTTCTGTATTTTCCTTGGTTTCGCGGGCTATTACCGAAGGTTTGTGGATTGTTTGTCTAAAATTGTTGCTCCATTAACCAAGTTGTTGCAAAAGAATGGTCGCTTTGAGTGGACAGATGTTAGACAACAAGCTTTCGAGAGGTTGAAGGATGTTTTGACGCAAGCTCCTATCTTGATTCAACCAGAATCAGGTAAGGATATTGTTGTTTAGAGTGATGCATCCCATGTTGGTTTAGGTTGTGTGTTGATGCAACGTGGGAAGGTTGTGGCGTATGCATCTCGACAATTGAAGGTGTACGAGTCTATCATACTCATGATCTTGAGCTTGTTGCGGTTGTATTTGCTTTAAAAATTTAGAGGCATTACCTTCATGGTGAGAAGTGTGTGGTTTATACGGATCATAAAAGTTTAACGTTTTTAATATCTCATAAAGAGTTGAATCTTAGGCAACGAAGATGGTTGGAGTTGCTTAAGAATTACGACTTGACGATAGAGTATAACCCTAGAAAGGAAAATGTTGTGGCTGATGCTTTGAGTAGGAAGGTAGCAGTGGAGTTGAGAGCCATGTTTGCGCGACCGAGTGTGTCGCGTGATGGTGGATTGATAGTTGAGTTGCAAATGAAGCCTTCCTTGGTCCATTTGATTAAGGAGAAGCAGTTGCTTGATGATTCGTTGTACCGTATGTTCACGATAGAGCATATGGTAATGCAACGAACTTTTGCTTTAATAATGATGGTTTCTTGTGTTTTAAGAGTCGAATTGTAGTGATGGATGATGTTGGGATGAGGCGCACTGTTCTGACTAAGGCACATAGTAGCCATTTTTCTATATATCCTGGTTGGCGAAGATGTATCGTGGATTGAAGAATGAGTACTATTAGGTTGGGTTGAAGAAGAATGTTGTTGAATTTGTGAGTAAGGGTATGGTTTGACAGCGCGTGAAAGCTGAGTAAGTGTATGGTTGAAGATAAATGAGTACTATTTGCTTCCGGGCTGTTGCAACCTTTGATGATACCAGAATGGAAATGAGAGAGGATTATGATGGATTTCGTGTCCAGTTTGCCTTTAACCCCGTCAAAGAAGAACTCCATTTGGGTGATTGTAGATTGCCTTACGAAGTGTCTGCATTTCTTAGCTGTGCATACTACGTATACGTTGGATAAGCTAGCAGAGTTCTATATTTCTGAGATTGTGTGTGTTCATGGTGTACCTAAATCTATAGTATCAGATAGAGATCCAATGTTTATAGCAAGGTTTTAGGAGTGCCTAAATCAAGCATTGTGTATGCGTTTGAATTTCAATGCCTCGTATCATCCTCAGACGGATGGTAAGTCAGAGCGAGTTATCCAAGTGCTGGAGGATATGTTGAGATGTTGTGTTATCAATTTCCAAGGTTCTTGGGAAAAAATTTCCCTTAGTGGAGTTTGCATATAATAATAGTTTTCAAGAAAGTACACAAATGGCTCCATATTATGCCTTGTATGGTAGGAAGCGTAAGACGCCTCTTTGTTGGGCGGAAGCGCGGCAAAAGTTAGTGTCCTTACCGGATTTTCTTAAGGGAACAACGAAGTAGATAAAACTTTTTTTATGATTAGTTGAAGGCGGCTTTGGATCGTCAAAATTCCTACGCAGATTTAAAACGTAAGGAAATCGAGTTTTCGGTTGGTGATTGCGTGTTTTTGAAAGTATCGCTTTGGAAGAAGGTGATGAGGTTTGGATGTAAGGGTAATCTTAGTGCAAGGTTTATTGGACCATATGATGTTTTGGAGAGTGTTGGTCCTAATGCATATCGGTTGAAGTGGACTCCTCTGTTGGAGAAAATTCATGATGTGTTTCATGTTTCGATGTTGCGAAGGTATAGTTCAGATCTGTCGCATGTTATGCCGGTTGAGGACGTTGTGTCGCGACCGCACTTGTCTTATGCTGAGGAACCTGATGAGATTCTTGATTCTAGGAGAAAAGTTCTTCGTGGTAAGACGGTTGAACTTGTAAAGGTGTTGTGGCAACATCGAGGAGTTGAGGAGCCCACGTGGGAAAGCAAGATGGACATGTTGAAGTAGTTTCCACAACTTTTTCCACTATGTAAAATTTCGAGGATGAAATTTCCTTAGTGGGGGAGAGTTGTAACGGCCCAGTTTTGGGCCTAGGAGTTTTAAAGGTGGTTTAGGGTCCGGTGAACCTAGACTAGAGATTCAGGTTAGTTCGGGAGTGGTTCAGGGAAAACATGGTTTGAGATGTGATAAAATTATGAGAAAAATTTCTAAAATCTTCTTAAATATATAAAAGGGTGTGGTGAAGTCAATTCTGGAAAATGACATTTGGAAGATTGACATTTCGGTTTAGTGACTAATTTGTTAAAATGTAAAAATTGTTTTGAAAGCGGGCCAAAACTTAGAATCTTTAGGGAGCTAATTCGAAAGTAATCAACTATTCCTTTAATTGAGCACATTTTAATTGTGGCTTGATTAAAAGATTAAAAAGAGTTTTATTAAGAGGGGATTTAGTTTTGTAAATGTATTTTTGTCGTAACTTTCATTTTCTCTCTTTTCTCTCATAATTTCCAGAGACTTTCATCTTTCCATTTAACTTTGAATTTTAAATGATTTCTTTGGTGTTTCCTCAATTTATCTAATAGGATTCTTGATGTTTTTCATCAAAATATTGTCAATTGAATGAATAGCAAGGGTTAGAGGTAATTTTCGTGCTTCTCCTCTGTAACCCCCTTAACCCGGCCTAGACGATTGACCCGAATTAAGAAAGTCACACGGGGAAAACCAAAGTCAACCCGAAAGTCAACCTTGATTAACGACCCTTTTTTTTTCTTTTTAAACTTGTCTAGATGCACGTTAACCCTAATTATGATCACATAAACAGTATACTCAAAGATCATAACCATCAGAGATCAAGCAGGGACTCAATTGCACAAATTACAACTTTAGGGACCAAACTGAAAACACTGAGAATTACAGGGACTTAACCCAATTAAAAGTTACCAATATGAAATTATTCATGTTTCATGCTTCACTGCCAAATTTCAGCTCAAACGGACTTCTCAAACTCAACCAATTGCAAAAACAAGATTCAGGACCAAAACGCAAACATTTTGAAACATATAACTGCCAATGCCAGCCCCCAACGGTCATACGTTCCGAAACGGGAGACAGCCTGTTTCGAAACGCGGGGCCGTTCCGCAACGCGTACAGAAACGGGGGTCTGGCAGTAGCACTTCCGTTCCGAAACGGGTCCTCTCGTTTCGAAACACCTTGGCCTTTCAGGCCCCTGTTCCGAAATGGTAACACGCGTTCCGAAACGCCCTGCCCAGATTGCAGCAACCCTGCTGGTTAAACTCACTTTTGACCCACCAAACATGCTCCGATGGCAACCAAAACACACCAGCAAACCATTCAACATACAAGAGATATATATGCATCAAGAACTAGATACATAACCACCCCTAGGTGCATCAACTCATAAACACATTCAATGCTCAATCATGCTTTTAAAACAAGAAGCATAGCATATCAATATAAGCATAAGGAGATTCAAACGTTGCAACATTAAGCCACATGATTCAACATCATAAACCAAACTTGTTCAACATACACAATCTCCTTAAACATCAACATAAGAGATTCTTTCCCCCATTGCCTTTATTAACTATAGCTATTAACCGAGACATACATCTCACTTGGAGTACTCCTTGAATCCCTTGCTTCTCGCTGTCCAAACTTCAATTATCTGCATTGATGGACAAAAAGGAGCGTAAGCACATAATGCTTAGTGAGGAATGCTCAAAACCAAAACACCATCAATGCAGCGAATCATAAAACCACTTTTAAAAGCAAACTCGATTCGACAAATCAAAGCAATATTTGAAAACCCTTTTTCAACAACATGCTTTAAAATCATGCCTTGCACAATAATGAAAACCAACCCTTAGCTTAGGAAGCTAAGTAAACCTTTTCAAAACATAAACTTGCAAAACCATCAAATTAGCCATTCCATGCAAAAACACCATATGCAAAGCTAATTTCAAACCTTGGAAAACACTTCCACTTTACATCTTACCATTCTCATACTTGAATGTCATTTCAAAGCAAGAAACCCTTTTTAAACCATCTACTCAAACAATCCAACACATGCATTAAACAAATGCAACATATGAACCACATCATTAACAATTGCATCACATGCCCTTTTAAAACAAGTCTCCACAAGACTTCAATGCACTAAAGAGATTTCATGCACACATGCACCATTCTCAATAGATAATCAACACTTGTTCAAACCAACAAGTCAACATGCATTCATAATACATTTTACACTTTTCACGCAACCATGCATCATTTCAAGCATCTCATGCTTCATTATATTCAAGAACATCATATTGGCCTCCAAGTGATAACCAAATCCACTTTTCAACTCAACACCCGATCGGATACGCAGATCACAAGCGTTGTCCCCACGCTTCATACACCCTACCAATCCAAGGTCCCCAAATGGACTTTTAAACACCATTTGACCTTACCATTCACAAGGTTCCCATGTATGGACTTTTAAACACCATACAACCTTAACTTTAACAAGGTTCCCATGTATGGACTTTTAAACACCATACAACCTTAACTTTCACAAGGTTCCCATGTATGGACTTTTAACCACCATACAACCTTAACTTTCACAAGGTTCCCATGTATGGACTTTTAACCACCATACAACCTTAACATGCACAAGGTTCCCATATATGGACTTTTAAACACCATATAACCTTAGCATCACCGATTGGTAGTTGTATAACATCACTAACGAGATCCGGGACACCCTATACAAGATCCACACATGGACTTTACACCACCATTGTGATCTTACCAAGCACAAGGTCCTCAAATGGAATTTTAACCACCATTGTTACCTTTGCTTAACCAAGGTCCTCGAATGGGATCCCATCAACCATTATGACCTTAACCATCTCGTTAGGAAACTTGGATGGAGTTTACCGGTTCACTCTCAACCACTCCACATCCAAGGCGACTTTATTCACGGTGCACCCAATCCTATAGCCGGCTAACTATATCCGATCAAAGAACCAAGAACCACTTACATCACTAGCCAATATAACCATCTTACCGCATTAATCCATTAGTTCACAAGCATAATCAAAATGCAATAACCGCCACGAACTTTAACCAAGAACCAACCATGGACTTTTAAACACCATGTTGTTCTTAAATACACAAGGCTCACACAAGGACTTTTAACCACCTTTGTGACCTCAACAACCACTTGCCAATATGCATCATTAACAACGTTAATCCACTGTTTTAAAGCATTACACAAAGCCATTTAACAACATGCAACACTATGCATCAATCCCACAATTTCAATGTACAAAACCAAGGATCTCTTACCTTGAGCATCCTTCACATATGGCTTTCAAAACAAGCATTAAACCATGCTAAAATATGCTTTCAAAACAGAATCTAAAACATGCAAAACATATGCATTGCAACCATCAATCATAATTGCTTTGAAAAGCCAATTCACAACACAACCAAGAGCGAAAACCTATTTCGGGATGTTTTAAAAATATGGAAAAGTGTCTAAAAAATCATTATTTATTATGTAAATGATGATGGCGTATATAATCATTGAATTGATTTTTTAACTTAATTAGTAATTTTAATATTTATTAAAAATTAATTAAACTATTATATATAATTATATTAAAAAATTAAAAATTATATTAAATTCATTTAGAAAATTCAAACTCACAAACTTAATTTAATATTGTTTACTTTAATTTAATTATTAGATTTATTTAATTGTTTAGATGATTTTATTCATCATAAAAATATTATATAAGAGTTTTCTAAGACCATATTTCCTTTCTTTTTCCAAGCATTAAAATCTATATAAGACATATATTAAATGTTGTACTTTATATCACAAGGCATACACTTACTGCAGTGGCAAACACATGCGCTTTGGCAAACACATGAGTACTTCAAGGTCTTGGGTTCGATTCCTGATGGGGGTGATTTTGTTGCTCTCATATTTCCACCTCCAATTGGGTGACACGTGTCACCACATAATTGGAGGTGGAAAATTAATTAAATAAATTAAATAAAAATAATTAAAGATTTCCAATATGGTGGTGACACGTGTCACCATCTTATTAAATAATTAATTTATTTTATTAGATTAAAATTAAGACTAAATTGATATATTGTATAAATATAGAGGACCAAATGTGTAATTATACCATTTTTTAACATGTCCGCCAACTTTTTTTTTTGTTTTTTTAACGGCGTGTAGCTAAAATGGAACCGTTTAAATAGTTATGTGCTGCATTTGCCGAAAAAATAATATGGTGGTCATTTTGACACCAAATCAATAGTTCAATGGTCATTTGTGTAGTTTACCCAATATTAAAATTAGTTCTGATGTGCTTGGTTTGACAATGTGGTTTGATTTGTTGTTTGAGCATGATTTTTAAGCATGAGAGTTGATTATCAAAATTGGTTTGATGAAGGAAGCATGAAACTAATGATCCTTGAAAGTATGTGGTTTTAACTTGTGTTTTAAAGGAATGGTTTGACATTTTGGCCTTGATGATGTTGCATGCTTTGAAAACAGCAGATATGTTGATGATTTTAATGTGATATACTGGCATAAATGGTGAGATGTTACTGGATATAATTGGTCGACCAATATGATAAAAAGTGCACTCTAAACAATAAAATTTGTATGTACTCTTTGGACTCGTTCCAAAGAGAGGCCGATAATGTAGCATTCCATCGGATAGGACTTGGTGAAATACCCAAGCTTAATGGCATTAAATGGTGCCACCATGAGAAACCGGTGAGGGACATACCGCTGGGGTAGGACTTGGTGAAAGACCCAATCTTTATGGCAACAAATGATATCGTCATGAGAAATCGATGTTGTAGATTCCATCGGAGTATGACTTGGTTAAATACCCAAGCTTTATAGAAAGTAGAGTTAGGTGGCGAGATCCCAGCGGGGTAGGACTTGACCTCGGGTCAAGCTACTGCATATCCGTGTAAAATAGAATATGAAAATGCCAATATATGAGAATGAAGTGTCTTTCGCATGTACCAATGTTTTGAATGAATTTATGCAATGAGAACTGCATATGAGTTAATGAGATTATGAAATGCTTTTGTGCATCAAGCATGTGTGGCCATGCCATGAAAATTATATTGGTTGAATGCATGAGTTAGATAGATGGAACATGTGATTTTCAAGAAGAGATTTGCTTCGAAATGATTTTCAAGCATGTTAAAGAAATAGCATAATGTAGAAATGGTTTCCAAGAAAAAAAGGGGTTTAAACTTTGCATGAAGCGTTTATGCATGAGAAGGTTTAAATGGATGTAATTACAAGGATGGTGTTTAAGATTAAGATACATGTTGCATTTGGGTTTTAATACTCGTTTTATATGTGGAACGATGCATGAATTAAGGCAATGGTGTTTTCAAATGAAGTTTTCAAACAATACATCGGCTTATAGAAATATGATTTCAAATAAAGGGTGTTTTATGGTTTCGTTGCATTGATGGTGATTTGGTTTTGAGCATTTCTCACTAGGCATTATGTGCTTACGCTCGTTTTTGTCCATCAATGCAGATAGTTGAATCTGGGACAACAAGAAGCAAGGGATTAAAGAAGGACTCCACTTGGAAAGTATGTTTTGGATACTAGCTATAGATAATAAAGGCAATGCAGGAAATCATTTACTTTGACGTGTGATGTGGTTGATTACCTAGAACAAGTTTGGTTTATGGTTTGGGACTTGTAAATGGCCATTATGTGGTGTTTGGATACTCATTTTGCATTTTAGTTTTGATATGGTTTATGGTTAAAAGCATGTCCATTCTAGTTGCATATGCTATATGAGATGTTGTGCCTAATGCTTTCAATGTAGTTAGTTTTTTATGCAAATATGTTGGACCTGATGATATAAGCATGACTATTAGTTTTGGGTGTGATTGGATGATGTATAATGCATTTTTGGGGCTATTTCTGGAGCATTTCTGGTATGGGTATCGATACTCGGACAAGTGTATCCATACCCTTAAGCTAAAATGGTGCAGGTGTATTGATACGAGCATCAGGTGTATTGATACGCCTGTGCAAATTTTGAAGGGTGTATCGAGACACGGACAAGTGTATCCATACTTTTCCATATTTTTAAACCATTAAGTTGATCCCAAAACCTTCTTGGCCCAAAACTAGGGTGTTACAGGAGGCACACTACTTTGACTGAGGCTCATAGCAGTCCTTTTGCTATGCAGCCTGGTAGTACTAAGATGTATCGTGGCTTGAAGGATGAGTACTTTTGGGCGAGGTTGAAAAGGGGTGTTGCTTATTTTGTAAGCAAGTGTATGGTTTGCCAGCGTGTGAAGGCTAAGCATCAGTTTTCCTTCCGGTTTGTTACAACCTTTGAGGATACCGGAGTGGAAATGGGAAAGGATCAAGATGGATTTTGTGTTCGGGTTGCCTCTGACATCATCGAAGAAGAATTTTGTATGGGTGATTGTGGATCCACTTGCGAAATGTGCACATTTCTTGGTTGTGCATACTACGTATACATTGGATAAGTTGGCATAATTATATATTGATGAGATTGTGCATTTGCACGGTGTGCCCAAGTCCATAGTGTCAGATAGAGATCTGTGGTTTACAACGAGGTTTTGGGAATGTTTACGTCAAGCGTTGGGTACGCGGTTGAATTTCAACACTTCATATCATCCTCAGTCAGATGGGAAGTCGGAACGAGTTATCCATGTGCTTGAGGATATGTTGCGATGCTGTGTGATTGATCCAAGGTTCTTGGGAGAAGCATCTGCCATTGGTTGAGTTTGCCTATAATAACAGTTTTCAGGCAAGTATTCAAATGGCACCGTATGAGGCCTTTTATGGGTGAAAGTGTAGAACGCCTCTTTGATGGGGCAGAGGCAAGAGAACAATTGAGAAGGTGAAGCTCATATGTCAGAAGTCTTATGCGGATTTAAAGCGTAAAGAGGTTGAGTTTACGGTTGGAGATCGTGTGTTCCTTAAGGTATCGCGTTGGAAGAAGGTGATGAGGTTCAGACGTATGGGAAAGCTTAGTCCGAGGTTTATTGGACCCTATGAGGTTGTGGAGCGAGTTGGTCCTGTGGCTTATCGGTTGAGGTTGCCTCCCGAATTGGAAAAGATTCATGGTGTGTTTCATGTATCTATGTTGCGGAGGTATAGATCGGACTCTCCGCATGTGATGTCAACTGAGGGAATTGAGTTAATCCGGATTTATCCTGCGATGAGGAACCAATGAGAATTTTGGATTCTAGTAACAAAGTTTTTCGCGGCAAGAAAATTGAGCTTGTGAAGGTATTATTATGGCATTGAGGAGTTGAGGAGGCTATGTGGGAAAGTAAGGTGGATGGATTGATTCAGTTCTGTGCCTTTCTCCTACAGGAAAAAAATTTGAGGACGAAATTTCCAAAGTGGGGAACAGTTGTAATGCCCGGATTTTGGGCTTAGATGTTTTGACAAGTCGGGTTGGGCAAGTGGAACCGGTGTCAGTTATTTGAACCGTTAAAAGGTGGTTTAAGGAAATAAAGGTTCGGGAATGGGATAAAAATATGATAAAAATTCCTAAACTCCTCTAAAATTATATTTAAGAGTTTGGTTAAATCAATTTTACAAAACGGGTTTTCTAAAATCTACATTTTGGGTAGTGACCAAAGTGTAAAGATTTAAAAATTTGAAAAATGAGTTTTTCAATAAGAGTCAAAAATCTTAGAATCTTTATGGAGCTACTTGGAAATTATGCCTTTTCCTTAATATGGCATATGTTTTAAATGTTATTAAAAGTACCAAAGGCTTTTCATTTGGTTTAGTTAAAAAGTTAATGAATCGGTTAAAAAGTTTTCACGATCATTTTCATTTCTCACTTTCACTTCAGCCAAACACTCTCCCTTTTCTCTCAATTTTCCAGGAATTCTTTTCCCTCAAACCCTCTCTTGATTCCTATCTTTTCTTTATTGATTTCTTCCATTTCCTTTATGTTTCTTCAAGCAAATCTTTCCAAATTAGAGGAGAAGCAAGGATTGGAGGTAATTTTTGTGCTATCCCTCTAATCTAAGTTCTTTAGTGAAATTCCAAATATATTTGACTCTTCAATACTGATTTTGATCGAGGTTTTGTGTTTAGATTGATAAACTCTTGAAATCTTGATGAAAAATTGGTCTAAAATGTGATTTTCGGACTTTGATTGACTTCGCTTGTTTGAGATTGTTTTTAAATGAGTTTTGAAAGGTTTTTGGTGTTGAAATGGAGTCTTAATCACATAGATCCCGAAATCCTTAAGATCCTTAGTTTTTGAGGTGTTCTTGAGGAATTCGAGTTGCTGGAGGTATAAGGTTTGTTTTAGGTTGTTCTTGGATGTTGATTAATGTTTAGAAAATGTTTGATGAGTTGGGTAATGGCTGGGCTGAGGTTTGAGGTCAATCGATTAAGTTTTTGGTTGTTTCATATAGGTGTTTTGATGCTTTAGAGTAGGGCTGCAGGATTTCTTGTTTGTGCTGGAGTTTTGGATGCATTTTAGTGCATTGAACCTCTTTTTTGATGGGTTGAAAACAGGGGATAGTATTCCGGAAGGAATCGAATTGTTTTTGGAGGCTTCAGATGATCGATAGTTTCGTCAACAAGCGTGGTTTCGCAAGTTGGTGAGTGGAACATGGTTTTCCATCGTGGTAACGTTTTAGAAAATGTTTTGGGAACTTAGTAAGAGCTTGAAACTCTGTACTAAGTTTGGAAGTAAGTAAAGTGAATTTCTCTCTCGGATTGTGCTAGTTTTGAACCTTTGATTGCACTTGGTTTTAATTGCATTTACCTACTATTTTAAAGCATGTTTTGAATGTGTGAAATGAGGTTGATGATGCCATGGGTTTAAGAATGCACTAGGTAAGTGATCCTTTTATGCATGCGTTGATGCATGAGGTTTGAAGCATGGTTTAATTCTTGATTTATGTCTTCATGAATGCTTTGTGAAAACAGTGAGGTATGCGTGTGACATGGATTCTATTGGCAAATGATGTTGTATAAAATGTTTTATAAATGAAATTGGATATTGTTAGTCGGCTATAGGATTGAGTGCACTGTAAACAAGTCACCTTGGATGTTGAGGGGTTGTGATTGTACCAAATACTCCATCCAAGTACCCCAGCTATTGAGGATTGTTTAAGGTTGCAACGGTTGAGGATAACTCCCGGGTGCAAACCTTGTGTTTTGTCTCGTCTCTCGTTAGTGGATTATACATCTATTGATGAGTGTTGTTGAGGGGTTGTGATTGTGCCGAATACTCCAGCACGGGTATCACAACGATGGAGGGTCGCTCTCGTGTGTGAACCTTGTAATGCTGGTAGAGTGTATGAAGGGTGTGGGACAACCCTTGGTAATCTGTGTATCCGATATATGTTTTTGAGATTATGTTTTATCACTTGTAAGCCAATATAATGAAATGAAACATTGTGGAAAATGTTGTTAATGCGTAATTTGAAAGATGCATGTATTGGTTTAAGCTTAGCTTAAAAGTGGTTATGCTTGGAAGGCTTGTATTTTGAGTTCACAATGGTTTAATTGCTGGATTTATATGTATCATGTTACACGATGTTCATTATAATTGTTTTGAGGTTAAAGTGCATGTTTTTTTAAAGGATGGATGATTGTTTTGAAATGAATGATAAAAATGGTTTTGTGCATTGATAATGTTTTTGGTTTGAGCAATCCTCACTAAGCCTTGTATGCTTACGCTCTCATTTATCCATCAATGCAGATATTTGAGATTTTGGAGGCAGCAAGTAACAAGGGAGCACAAGAGACTTTATTTGTAAAGTATATTTCGGTTAGACCATACATAATAAGGGAAACGGGGGATCCGTTGTGTTTTTGGGAGATTTGTGTAAACTCCCGTTTTAACAACTTTTATATGTGGTTTTTGACTTGTAAATGGCCTTTGGTATTTGAATTATGCTTGGTTGTGCATTTTGATATCTTGCTTGGCTTATTTTCTAGGTTGCATGCCTATAGTTTACTTATGTTTCTAAATGCCATGGAATGATATTCGCGTTTGGAATGTTTGAAGATTGATGTCTGGGTATGTTAGACATAAGTTGAAAGCATGCTTGGATGTTTATGGTTGCTTAAATTGAGAAAAACCAGCGAAAATATGACATTTCAGGTCTAGTGTTTTGATACGCCTAAGGATGTATCGAAACGAGGTCTCTAAAATGGGAATGGGGTTTTGAAACAGGGCATGGTGTATCGGAACGGGCTCGTGAGGTTTGGCTATTGGAGTTTGGTGTACTGAAACGTTTTAGAGGGTGTTTCAATACAGGCTCTTGTTCCGAAACACTAAGTCTTGTTCCGAAATAGGGTGTTTCGTTACAGTGCTCTGTGTACCGAAACAACAAGTTGTCAAAAGTTATGATTCTTTACCATTTAGCCTTTGAATGTTGTGGATGCAATTAAATGAGCTTGGATGATTGTTTTGAACTGAGATTTGACAAAGTGGCATGTAATGTCAGTAACTAATTTTTTGTAACACCCTAAATCCTATCCTAGCAGTAATGGAACCAATTACCTAAATTACTAATTCAATTGAACTTTTATCGAGCTAATTAGGTTAGAAAGGTACCTAAATGAAAGAATGAATAAATGGAATGATCAATTTGAGATGACCAATTCGAATAGTAAAGAAATGAAAGATCTTGCATGCTAATTTTGTTGATTCTTATTTACCCTTGCATGCTAATTTAAAAGATGCGTGTTTTGGTTTAAGCTTAGCATAAAAGTGATTATGCTTGGAAGACTTGTATTTTTAGTAGCAATGGTTTAATTGCTGGATTTATATGTATCATGTTACATGATGTTCATTACAATGGTTTGAGGTTAAAGTGCATGCTTTTTTAAAGGAAGATTGATGGGTTTGAAATGAATGAAAAAATGGTTTTGTGCATTGATGATGTTTTTGGTTTGAGCAATCCTCACTAAGCCTTGTATGCTTACGCTCTCATTTGTCCATCAATGCAGATATTTGAGGTTTTGGAGGCAGCAAGTAGCAAGGGATCACAAGAGACTTTATTTCCAAAGTATGTTTCGGTTAGGCTATACGTAATAAGGGCAATGGGGGATCCGTTGTATTTTTGGGAGATTTGTGCAAACTCCCGTTTGAACAAGTTTTATATGTGGTTTTTGACTTGTAAATGGCCTTTGGTATTTGATTTACGCTGTAACCCCCTTAGCCCGGCCTAGACGGTTGACCCGAACTACGAAGATTACACGGGGAAAACCAAAGTCAACCTAAAGGTCAACCTTGATTAACGACCTTTTTTATCTTTTTTTTCTTGTCTAGATGCACATTAACCCTAAGCAAGCACTCATGAAACATATATGGGAAAGACACAGCGATCGAACAACAAAGAGGGACTCAATTGCACTTAACACAAGTTTAGAGACCAAATTGCAATTTCTATAAATTAGAAGGTCAAAACTGATTTTAAGGTTACCAATATGAAATTAGTCACATTACATGCTCCTCTGCCAAAAATCAACATAAATGGACATCTCAAACACCAACAATTGCAACATCAACATTCGGGACTAAAATGTAAAGCTTGCAAATTTCAGCACCATTCAAATCGGTGCCCAACGGTCACCTGTTTCGAAACGTTCACCTGCCGTATCGAAACGAGGACCGAAATGACGTTGACCGTTCCGAAACACGGGTTGGTTCCAAGACTGGTTCCGAAACAAGGCCTTCCAGTAGCCAAATCGTTTCGGAACAGCCTCCAGCCGTTACGAAACACGAAGGCCATTACAGGCCCCCCATTTCGGAAAACCAGAGAGCGTTTCGATACGGTTTGCCCAGAAGCTGCAGATTTTGCTCGTTTTTCATACATAAATCCATTCAAACTCATCCAAATGACTTTCCAAACATACCAACAAGACATCAAACCTATAAGGTGCATGTTTAGAACTGCTAAACACATTCATAGCATCAAACATGAATTTCACATGTCTAGAGGCATGCTTCATATTATTCAAAACCAAATAAGCAACCAAACTTCAAAACAAGCATTTAAAGGCCATTTACAAGTACAAACCAAAAAAGGCAACATGCCTCAACTTAGGGAGTTCAACACATCTCCCAAAACAAAGTTTAGATTCCCATTGCCAAGTTGCCAAAACTAATAGTGTATGAAAACATCACCATACATGAGCTTGGATTCCCTTGGACACACTTAGCTCCCTTGTTGCCATGCAACACCTCAATTATCTGCTTAGTGAGGCATGCTCTAAATAAAACCAATACAACAATGCATTTTAGAAAACACCAGAGAGCGTTCCGATACGGTTTGCCCAGAAGCTACAGATTTTGCTGGTTTTTCATGCATAAATCCATTCAAACTCATCCAAATGACTTTCCAAACATACCAACAAGACATCAAACCTATAAGGTGCATGTTTAGAACTCCTAAACACATTCATAGCATCAAACATGAATTTCACATGTCTAGAGGCATGCTTCCTATTATTCAAAACCAAATAAGCAACCAAACTTCAAAACAAGCATTTAAAGGCCATTTACAAGTACAAACCAACAAAGGCAACATGCCTCAACTTAGGGAGTTCAACACATCTCCCAAAACAAAGTTTAAATTCCCATTACCAAGTTACCAAAACTAATAGTGTATGAAAACATAACCATACATGAGCTTGGATTCCCTTGGACACACTTAGCTCCCTTGTTGCCCTTCAACACCTCAATTATCTGCATTATTGGTAAAAGAGAGCGTAAGCACAAATGCTTAGTGAGGCATGCTCTAAATAAAACCAATACAACAATGCATTTTAGAAAACATTTTCACAAAGCTTTTAAAAACACATGCTCATCTCTTTTCATGCAACCTTGCATACTTTACAAGCAACCCATGATTCATTACATTCAATTCATTATATTGGCTTCCAAGTCAACACAAAAACACAATCGGATACGCGGATTACAAGCGTTGTCCCACACGCTTCATACACACTACCGACTTACAAGGTGGAGTTTATCGGTAAAATAACAACCCCTCAACACCCGTGATGGAGTTTAACGGTACAATCACAACCCCTCAACATCACTCATCGGTAGTTGTATAACCCACTAACGAGAGTACGTGACACATAACACAAGATCCACACACGGACTTTTAACCACCGTTGTGATCTTACCAAGATCAACACACGGACTTTTAACCACCGTTGTGACCTTACCTCTCTCGTTAGGATACTTGGATGGAGTTTTCGGTACAATCACAACCCCTCAACATCCAAGGCGACTTTACTTACGGTGCACCCAATCCTATAGCCGGCTAACTATATCCGATTCAAGTACTTTAAAACCAATTCATCATTTGCCAATATACATCAAATACCATCATCAATTCACTGCTTTAAAGCATTAGTCAAAGCCATTAAACATCATGCATCTCCATGCAACATTACCAAACTAATAACATGTCAAACCAAGGATCTCTTACCTTGAGCATCCTTCAACACATGGCTTTCAAAACCAGCAATAATCATGCTAAAACATGCTTTCAAAACAGTAATTAAACATGCATTTCATAACCAATGCATCAAACCACAACATAGTACATCCGAGGGAGTTTTTCCGAAAACTTACTCTTGAGCTTAGCTAAGTTGTTTAGACTTAAACTAAGCTCCCAAAACCTTGAAATAATCGTTTCAAAGCTGGAAACCCAACTCCACTCACCAATTACGTTTCGCTTGCTTGCCGAAACGCCAATTAAGCTTCCAAAACAACTCCAAAGGTGTCCAAAGATGTCTCCCCTGTTTTAAACACATCAAAGCAGAGGATTAATGCATCACCATGCATTGAAATCTTCAGCCAACACACCTAAACTCGCTGCTCTACCTAAAACCAACATTTCGGCTACCAAACACAACTGAAATCACCTCCAAACTCTTCCAAAACTTTACCAGCCAAAATTCATCACTTCTAACCATTTCTAAACATCAATTAACATCCAAAATAAACCTAAACTCGTCCTTTTACCTCCAGCTATAACATAACATCAAAAACACCTCAAATACCACCATTTCCATAAGCAAAAACTTAGGAAATACAACCTACTCGGGATTAGATTGATAAAACCTCATTTCAAACATCATTAGACATCCAAAATACATTAAAAATCATCTCAAAACAGAGCCCAAGCAATCACAACGAAATTCTTCAAGATTTCTTCCAAAATCTTGAGTTCTAAGACAAAATCATGTCTCCAACATTAAAACCATTTATAAAAAAAAATTAAGGATTGACAACTTGGGAATTTCAGTCAAGAACTGAGTATTTAGAGGAGAAGAACAATCTTACCTCTAAATAGTGATTTCTCCTTGATTTGGGCCAAATTCCTTGAAAATTCAATGAGGAAATCAAAAGGATTTGATGCAAGATTGATTAGGAACTAATGGATGATAGAAATCTCATCATTTGAAATGAATATCAATGAAAAAGTTGCTGGAGAAAAGTGTTTGGATGATGGGATTTTGAGAGAAAAAGGAATGAGAGAAAATTAGGAAAAGGTAGTTATGAAAATCCAAAAAGTAGTTTCCCATCTTTATTTTATTTAATTAAACATAAATTAAATCATCCAAATTAAGGAAAAATCTGGAGAAAACATTTTTGGGTAAATTAGCTCCTTAAAGATTCAAAGTTTCAATCCTTACAAAATAGTCACCACTAAACTTTTCAAAAATCGCATATTGGTCACTACACTGAAATGTAGTATTTCCAAACCTTATTTTGTAAAATTGATTTCACCACTCTCTTATATATATTAAAAGAGGATTTTTAGATATTCTTCTATATTTTTGAAGCATCCCGAACTAGGTTTTCCCTAAAACCTCCTTTTATATTCGAACCGAAAATTAGACCGGTCCGGTTCAGACCCTAAACTTCCAAGCCCAAAATTGGGGTGTTACAACTCTCCCCCTCATAAGAAATTTCTTCCTCGAAATTTACCTGGAGGAAAAAGGTAAGGAAACTACTTCTTCATGTCATCCTTCCTTTCCCAGGTGACTTCCTCGACACCACGATGTCTCCACAACACCTTAACCAATTCAATGATCTTACCAGGAAGAACTTTACTGTCCGAATCCAGAATTTCTACTGGCTCTTCATCATAGGTCAAATCTGGATTCAACCCCACTTCCTCCACAGGCATAACATGCGAAGGATCCGATCTATACCTTCGTAGCATAGAGACATGAAACACATCATGTATCTTTTCCAACTCTTGCGGTAACGTCAGCTTGTACGCAACAAGACCAACACGTTCAATCACCTCATATGGTCCAACATACCTAAACCCAAGAACCTTGAAACTCAATCACACAGCACCTCAACATATCCTCAAGCACTTGGATAACATGCTCAGACTGTCCATCCGATTGTGGATGATAAGAAGTACTGAAATTCAACCGTGTACCCAAAGCTTGATGCAAACATTCCCAAAAACGCGATGTAAACCTCGGATCTCTATCCGACACTATAGACTTTGGCACACCATGCAGTCGCACAATCTCAGCAATGTACAACTCTGCAAGCTTATCCAGGGTATACGTAGTATGCACAGGCAAGAAATGCGCACACTTCGTAAGGCGATCCACAATCACCCACACCGAATTCTTCTTCGTTGGCGACAAAGGCAAACCAGACACAAAGTCCATGGTAATCCTTACCCACTTCCACTCAGGAATTAACAACGGTTGCAACAACCCTGAAGGAAACTGATGCTCAGCCTTAACCCGCTGACAAACCATGCACTTACCCACGTACTCTGCGACATCTTTCTTCAATCCCACCCAATAGTACTCATCCTTCAGATCACGATACATCTTTGTACTACCAGGGTGCATAGCAAAAGGACTACTATGAGCTTCAGTCAGAATAGTACGCCTCAACTCCGCGTCATTCGACACTGCTATCCTTCTTCCAAAACATAGAACTCCATCAACATTAAAACAGAAATCAGATGGTCTACCCTCAGCAATATCATGAACATGTGGCACCAAAGAATCATCCAACAACTGTTTATCCTTTATCAACTGAACTAAAGATGGTTTCACTTGCAATTCAACCACAAGATCTCCATCTTGCGAAATACTCAAGCTGGCAAACATAGCCCTTAACTCCACTGCCACCTTCCTACTCAAGCCATCCGCTACAACATTAGCTTTTCCCGGATGGTACTCGATCGTCAAATCATAATCCTTAAGCAACTCTACCCAACGTCGTTGCCTAAGATTCAACTCTTTCTGAGACATCAGATACTTCAAACTCTTGTGATCCGTGTACACAGTACACTTCTCACCATACAGATAATGTCTCCAAATCTTCAAAGCGAAAACCACCACATCTAGCTCAATATCATGCGTAGGATAATTGCGCTCATGCACCTTCAACTAGCGCGATGCATAAGTCTCCACCTTACCTTCCTGCATTAGCACACACCCCAACCCAACATAGGATGCGTCGTTGTACACCACAAACTCTTTTCCTGATTCAGGTTGAACCACGATAGGAGCTTGCGTCAATGCTGCCTTAAGCTTCTCAAAATCTTGCTGCCTTGCTTCTGACCACTCATACTTGACATCTTTTTGCAACAACTTTGTCAAAGGGGCAGCAATGTTTTAAAATCCATCCACAAACCTTCGGTAATTTCCGGCTAACCTAAGGAAACTACGAACTTCATGAACAGACTTAGAAGGCTTCCAATTCATCACCGCCTCAATTTTCTGAGGATCAACACGAATCCCCTCAGCAGAAACCACATGACCAAGGAAAACAACTTCCTTAAGCCAGAATTCGCACTTGCTCGGCTTAGAATAAAGTTGATTCTCCAACAACGCGTGCAACACAATCCTCAAATGCCCCTCATGCTCCTCCTCAGTACGAGAATACACAAGAATATCATCAATGAACACCACAACAAACTTTTCCAGGTATTCATGGAACACTCTATTCATCATGTCCATAAAAGCTGCAGGAGCATTCGTCAAGCCAAACGGCATTACAAGGAACTCATAATGCCCATACCTTGTCCTAAAGGATGTTTTTGGCACATCCACATCTTTCACCTTAAGCTGGTAGTACCCTGACCTTAAGTCAATCTTAGAGAACACAGCCGCTCCCAGAAATTGATCAAAAAGATCATCAATCCTCGGCAAAGGATACCGATTCTTGATAGTCAACTTGTTCAGTTGACGATAATCGATGCACATTCTCATAGTGCCATCCTTCTTCTTCACAAACAAGACCGGTGCACCCCAAGGTGACACACTCGGCCGAATGAAACCACGATCAAGCAACTCCTGAAGTTGCATCTTCAACTCCTTAAGTGCCATACGGTAAGGAGTAATGGACACTGGAGTGGTGTTTTCATACAACCCAATTCCAAACTCCACCTCTCGACTAGGCGGCAATACAGGTAACTCCTACGGAAACACTCCAGGAAACTCTCGCACAATCCTGATATCTTGAACGCGCAACTCCTTAGAGCTAGGATTCATCACAAAGGCTAGATAAGCCTCACAACCTTGCCTCAGCATTCGGCTTGCTTCCAAAGTAGACACCACATTGGCAAGAAACTTCACATTCTCACCAACCACCACTACTTCGTAATCATCCGCAAGTTTCAACGAAACTCGCTTGTTCTCAAAATCCACTACAGCTCGATGTTTAACAAGCCAATCCATACCAAGGATTACATCAAAACCATAGAATGGTAATTCTATGAGGTCAACAAGAAAAACATGGTTGTGCACTTTCAAGGGATACCTTCTATACAACTTCCATGTTACGACTGTCTCCCCAAAAGGAACTAGTCACACGCATACCAACATCCAAAGACTCAACAGGTAAACCAAGCAATTGAGCATGTTCACGCAATATGTATGAGTGTGTAGATCTAGAATCAATCAAGGAAAGTAATGATAAGGACTGCAAAGTAAAGGTACCTGCGATCACATCCGTATCATTCCTCCCCTCACGCTGAGCATACACCCGAGCCTGGCCACTACTCTCAGGTTGTACAGCCACAACATGCGCCACATTCCTCCCACCACCAACTTTGCGCTGAAAGTTACCACGGTCGCGCCCACGACCTCTCTGTGGTGCAACTACCCTAGGAGCACGTCCCTGACCACCACCGGCCAACAAAGGACACTCCCTCCTCATGTGGTCTGCCGAACCACAATTCTAGCATGAATTACCCGGCACTGCAACAGGAGCCTGAACCTCCCTCGCTGGTCGAGGACAATCTCGCCTCACATGGCCACGCGATCCACACGTCCAACACGTGTTCTGACCAGCCCTCATCCTATCTCCCTGAACAGGCGCACCATGTCCTCCATTACCACGCCTAGCAGAAGACTAATACATCTTATCTCGTCCTCTCTTCTTCCGTCCACCACTGGAACTATGATCAGCAGCTCTTTTGCCCGAGCTAGAACTAACGCCTCTGGAAGATAAACCCAAGTTCTGCTCGATGTCCTTCGATCTACTCACAAGCACATCAAAATCTGTATACTCAGACGCAAGCATAAAAGTCTTCACGTCCGTTACCAATCCATAACGGAAACGTTCACACCTCTCCCGCTCATCAGGGATTAGCTCAGGTGCATACAGACTAAGACGAACAAATTGGATCTCATATTCAGATACCGTCATGCTCCCTTGCACAAGAGACATAAATTCTCTTTTCTTCTCATCTAGGTATCGCACACCCAGATACTTTCTCTTGAACGCGTTCAGGAAGAACATCTAAGTCACATCATTGTCCTCCATTCCAGAGACAGTGGTTGTCCACCACGTATAAGCATCATCATGCAACAGTGACACCACACAGCCCAACTTCTGCATATTATTGCAGTTCATTTGCCCCAAAATCATCTTGGTGCTTTCCAACCAAGACTCAGATCCTTCCGGAGATAAACCTCTGAACTCGGTCCCTCCCAAACCGCGAAGACGTTCCAAAGGCAATCTCACATTAGCATCACCCTGATGCGCAGATCCGTGAGCTCCAGCTACTGCTGCCTGAAAGGCTTCAACAATAGCCTGGATCAACACAGTCATGTCAGGAGCAGCTTGCCCCTGCACACCTTCTGGTCCAGCGACCCCAGCACCAGCACCAGCATTACCACCTCCAGCACCACCACCGCCGGGTGGTCCACCACCAGTGGGAGGAGGTAAATTTACAACATTCTCAGCGTTCTCATCATTCTCGTTCTCATTCTGAGCCATAGCTCTCGGGTTCATTCTCATCTCCCTACGCGGCCCAATTGCAAGAAAAATAATGCACTGACAAAATTGCAATAAACATAATTAGGCTCAACAAGGTATGTATTCCAAGTACTCAAGCTCTTTTTCGAAAACAATTCCTTTCATTAGTTTTGATATGGCAATGGGATCCCCTAACACATTCCAACATAGCATATCATCAGAATTGAAACCATGCATCGCAATTCAAACAACATTCTTTCACCCAGAAGGCATATCACGCAAATACACATACTTCATCCTCATAAAAATCCCAAGGATACGAGAACTAAGCTCTGATACCACCAAATGTAACCCCCTTAGCCCGACCTAGACGGTTGACCCGAACTACGAAGATTACACGGGGAAAACCAAAGTCAACCCGAAAGTCAACCTTGATTAACGACCCTTTTTTTATTTTTTTATCTTATCTAGATGCACATTAACCCTAAGCGAGCACTCATGAAACATATATGGGAAAGACACAGCGATCGAACAACAAAGAGGGACTCAATTGCACTTAACACAACTTTAGGGACCAAATTGCAATTTCTATAAATTAGAAGGTCAAAACTGATTTTAAGGTTACCAATATGAAATTAGTCACATTACATGCTACTCTGCCAAAAATCAACTTAAATGGACATCTCAAACACCAAAAATTGCAACATCAACATTCGGGACTAAAATGTAAAGCTTGCAAACTTCAGCACCATTCAAATCGGTGCCCAACGGTACCTGTTTCGAAACGTTCACCTGCCGTATCGGAACGAGGACCGAAACGGCATTGACCGTTCCGAAACGCAGGTTGGTTCCGAGACTGGTTTCGAAAGAAGGCCTTCCAGTAGCCAAATCATTTAGGAACAGCCTCCAGCCGTTTCGAAACACGAAGGCCATTACAGGCCCCCTGTTTCGGAACACCAGAGAGCGTTCCGATACGGTTTGCCCAGAAGCTACAGATTTTGCTGGTTTTTCATGCATAAATCCATTCAAACTCATCCAAATGACTTTCCAAACATACCAACAAGACATCAAACCTATAAGGTGCATGTTTAGAACTCCTAAACACATTCATAGCATCAAACATGAATTTCACATGTCTAGAGGCATGCTTCCTATTATTCAAAACCAAATAAGCAACCAAACTTCAAAACAAGCATTTAAAGGCCATTTACAAGTACAAACCAACAAAGGCAACATGCCTCAACTTAGGGAGTTCAACACATCTCCCAAAACAAAGTTTAAATTCCCATTACCAAGTTACCAAAACTAATAGTGTATGAAAACATAACCATACATGAGCTTGGATTCCCTTGGACACACTTAGCTCCCTTGTTGCCCTTCAACACCTCAATTATCTGCATTATTGGTAAAAGAGAGCGTAAGCACAAATGCTTAGTGAGGCATGCTCTAAATAAAACCAATACAACAATGCATTTTAGAAAACATTTTCACAAAGCTTTTAAAAACACATGCTCATCTCTTTTCATGCAACCTTGCATACTTTACAAGCAACCCATGCTTCATTACATTCAATTCATTATATTGGCTTCCAAGTGATAGATCATAACCAATTTAACACACAAAAAACAATCGGATACGCAGATTACAAGCATCGTCCCACACGCTTCATACACACTACCGGCTTATAAGGTGGAGTTTATCGGTACAATCACAACCCCTCAACACCCGTGAAGGAGTTTAACGGTACAATCACAACCCCTCAACATCACTCATCGGTAGTTGTATAACCCACTAACGAGTGTAACACCCCAATTTTGGGCTTAGAGGTTTTGGGTTTGAATCGGACCGGTCGGATTTCGGTTCGAATATAAAAGGTGGTTTTAGGGAAAGACTAGTTCGGGATGCATTAAAAATATGGAAAAATATCTTAAAATCCTCTATTATTATATATAAGAGAGTGGATAAATCAATTTTACAAAATGAGGTTTCGAAATGTGACATTTCAAGTTAGTGACTAAAATGTAATTTTTGAAAAGTTGGTGACTGTTTTAAAAGGATTGAAACTTTGAATCTTTAAGGAGCTAATTTACCCAAGAAGAGTTTTCTCCAGATTTTTCTTAATATTAAATATTTATTAAATGATATTTAATAAAAGGAAAAAGGGGGAAATAGATATTTTTGAGTTCATAACTAACTTTTGTTAAAAATTTTCCCACTTCATTTTCTCTCCATTTTCTCTCAGCCAAACACATTTCCCCAGCCATTTTTCCTCTGATTTTAACATCTAAAGATGAGATTTCAATCTCTAACTGATCTCTAATCATTCCTACATCAAATTCTTATCATTTGCTTATTGAATTTTCAAGAATCTTGGCTTTAAACAAGGAGAAACTCACATTTAGAGGTATGAACGTCCTTCTCCTCTAAATACTCAGTTCTTTACTGAAATTCCCAAGTTCTCAATCCTTGATTTGAGTTTTATTAAAGGTTTTAATGTTGTGTTCTTGATTTTGGCTTAAAATGCAAGATTTGGATTTAATTTTGATTAAATTCGTATTAAATGATTGGGCTATGTTTTGAGATGTCTTTTTGATGTTTATTGTGTGTATAAATGATATGTAATTGAGGTTTAATCAATGCAATCCCGGATAGGTTGATTTTCCTAAGTTTTTGCTTGAGTTAATGGTGGTTTTTGAGGTGTTTTTGATGCCCTGCTATAGCTGGAGGTATAAGGACGTAATTAGATCCTTTTTGGATGTTAATTGATGTATAAATATGATTGGAATTGATGGATCTTGGCTGGGTAATGTTGTAGAGGTGTTTGGATGTGATTTCGGTTGTGTTTGGTAGCCGAAATGTGAGTGCTGATGAGAGCAGCGAGTTTAGGTGTCTTGGTTGAAGATATTAATGCATGATGATGCATTAATCCTCTGCTTTGATGTGTTTAAAACAGGGGAGGCAACTTCGGATCCTTGTGGTGTTGGTCTGGAAGCTTGATTGGTGTTTCGGCAAGCTTGCGAAACGAAATCGGTGAGTGAAGTTTGGTTTTCAGCCTTGAAACCAATCTTGGAAGGTTTTGGGGGCTTAGTTTAAGTCTAAACAACTTAGCTAAGCTCAAGAGTAAGTTTTTCGGAGAAACTCTCTTTTTGATGAACCATGAGATGGTTGATGCAATGTGTTTATTTTGCATGTTTAAATCCTGTTTTGAAATCATATTTTAGCATGTTTAATGATGGTTTTGTAAGCCATATGTTGAAGGATGCTCAAGGTAAGAGATCCTTGTTTTGGGACATTGAAAAATGTGGTTTGATGCATAGTGTTGCATGATTATGTAATGGCTTTGATTAATGCTTTAGAACAGTGGATTGTTGATGAAAATTGATGTATATTGGCAAGTGATGTGTTGGTTTTAAAGTACTTGAATCGGATATAGTTAGCCGGCTATAGGATTGGGTGCACCGTGAACAAAGTCGCCTTGGATATTGAGGGGTTGTGATTGTACCGTAAACTCCATCCAAGTACACTAACGAGATGGTTAAGATCACCATGGTGGTTAAAAGTCCATGAGTGGATCTTGTGTTAAGATCACAATGGTGGTTAAAAGTCCATGTGTGGGTCTTGTGTTGTGTGTCCCGTGTTTTCGTTAGTGATGTTATACAACTACCAATGAGTGATGTGGAGGGGTTGTGGTTGTACCGTATACTCCATCACGGGTGTTGAGAGGTTGTGATTGTACCATATACTCCACCTTGATATTGGTAGTGTGTATGAAGCGTATGGGACAACGCTTGTAATCCGCGTATCCGATTGTGTTTGAGTTGTAAAATGGTTATGGATTATCACTTGAAAGCCAATATGACATGTTGATGATTTGAAGCATGAGATGCTTGGTTTGTATGCATAATTGCATGATAAATGTTGTTTTGAAATTAAAGGCCTTGAAAAGGTGTTTTTGCAAATGCATTATTGTGATGTTTTAATTGAGCATTCCTCACTAAGCTATGTGCTTACGCTCTCTCTTTCTTAAACCTATAATGCAGAGCATTGAAGTGTTTAAAGGGCAGCAAGGAGGTCAAGGATCTAAGTGAAAGCTTGAGCTCATGTATGGTGACTATTTTCACAACACTTTTAGCTTTTGGCATTTGGCAATGGGAACCTAATTGTGTTTTTGGGAGATGTTTTGGACTCCCTAAGTTTGGTTAATTTCTTTGATGATGTCGGAACATGTAAATGGCCTTTTGGTATTTGGTTTTGGTTTTGGTGAATTGATGGTTGCATAATTTTCAATATGGGATGCATGCCTATAGAATTGGGATTTTTCCTTGAATGATGCCATGATTGAGATTAGATGGTGCTAATATGTTCCTTAAGTGTTTGATGACTTGTGTGTATGATATGGAGGTCATATGGATGTGTTTGATGGGTTGAAAGAGTAATAAACCAGCAAAATTCTGCAATTCTGGGCAGCCCGTATCGGAACAGGTGCTACTGTTTCGGAACAGGTGGCCTGAAATGGCCATGGCGTTTCGAAACAGGTAGAGCTGTTCCGAAACGGATTTGCCATTGCCAAGCCTTGTTCCGCAACTAGTTTCGGAACGGTCCTTCCCCGTTTCGGAACACTCGACCGTTGGGCACTGAATCTAATGGTTAAATGTTTTGAAACTCTCACGTTTTGGTCCCAATCTTTGTGTATGCGATTGGCTGAGTTTGTGATGTCCGTTTGAGATGAAATTTGACAGAGAAGCATGAAATATGATTAATATCATGATGGTAACTTTAAAACTGGTTAAGTCCTCTAAATTTTCAGAATTTGCATTTTGGTCCCTAAATTTGTATGTTGTGCAATTGAGTTCCTAAATGTTATCCGATTGCTGTGATTTTCGAGTATGTTCTTTTCAAGAATACACCTAGGGTTATTATGCATTTAGATAAGATTAAAAATAAAAAGGTCGTTAATCAAGGTTGACTTTCAGGTTGACTTTGGTTTTCCCCGTGTAATCTTCGTAGTTCGGGTCAATCGTCTAGGCCGGGCTAAGGGGGTTACATTTGGTGGTATCAAAGCCGAGTTCTCGAGTAATTGGGAATGGTTAAGTGGGTGATATGTGTATGATTGCTTTGTATGCTTGTTGAGTGAAAGTATGATGTATGAATTGTAAGTATGTTACAATTGTGGTGTATGCTGTGGTGAAGCATGTTAGAGGGACCCATTGCCAAATCAAAGCTAATGAAATGGTTTGTTTTAATTGGAAGTGAGCTTGAGTACTTGGATTGCTTACCTTGCTGAGCCTGACTTTGTTTATTGCATTGTGATTGCATTGTTTAGTGAATGGGACCTCGTAGTGAGACGAGGATTAATACGCGAGCTATGGCTCAAAATGAGAATGAAGAGAATGCTGAAAACGTAGTGGATTTACCTCCTCCACCTGGTGGTGGTGGTGCTGGGGGTGAGGGAGCTGGTGTTGCTGCTGGTGCTGGGGTCGCTGGCCCTGAAGCTGGGCAGGGGCAAGCTGCTCCTGACATGACAATGCTGATTCAAGCTATTGCTGGAGCCTTTCGGGCGGCGGTAGCTGGAGCTCAAGGAGCTGGGCATCAGGGAGATGCTAATGTAAGACTACCTCTAGAACGCTTGCGCAGTCTGGGAGGGACTGAGTTCAGGGGTTTGTCTGCTGAAGGTTCTGAGTCTTGGTTGGAAAGTACCAAGAGAAGTTTGGGACAAATGAACTGCAATGACGTGCAGAAGCTGGGTTGTGTGATATCATTGTTGCATGATGATGCGTATACTTGGTGGACAACCACTATCTCCGGAATGGAGGATGCTGATGTGACTTGGACGTTCTTTCTGAATGCATTCAAGAGGAGGTATCTGGGTGTGCGATACCTGGATGAAAAGAAAAGGGAATTCATGTCTCTTACTCAAGGGAGTATGACAGTGGCTGAGTACGAGGTTCAGTTTGTCCGACTTAGTCAGTACGCACCTGAGCTTGTTCCTGATGAGCGGGAGAGGTGTGAACGTTTCCGTTATGGTTTGGTGACAGAGGTGAAGACTTATATGCTGGCTGTTGAGTATACTGACTTTGATGCGCTGGTTGGTAGAGCAAAGGACATCGAGTTGAATTTGAGTTTATCTTCTAGAGGTGCTGGTCCTAGTGTTGGCAAGCGAGCTGCTGAGTATAGTTCCGGTGGCGGACGGAACAAGAGAGGACGTGATCGGAAGTATCAGTCTTCTGCTAGGCGTGGTGGTGGAGGGCAAGGTGCGCCTGTTCAGGGAGACAAGGCAAGAGCTGATCCGAACACATGTTGGACATGTGGATCGCGTGGACATTTGAGGCGTGATTGTCCTCGAGCAGCGAGGGAGATTCAGGCTCCTGTTGTGGTGACCGGTAACTCGTGCTGGAACTGTGGTTCGGCGGATTATATCAGAAGGGAGGGTCCTCTGTTGGCCGGTGGTGGCCAGGGACGTGCTCCTAAAGTGGTTGCACCACAGAGAGGTCGTGGGCGCGGTCGTGGTAACTTCCAGCGCAGGGAGGATGGTGAAAGGAATGTGGCTCATGTGGTAGCTGTCCAGCCTGAGGGTGGTGGCCAGGCCAGAGTGTATGCTCAGAGAGAGGGGAGGAATGACACGGATGTGATCGCAGGTACTTTTACTTTGCAATCCTTGTCATTACTTTCCTTGAGTGATTCTGGATCTACACACTCATATATATTGCGTGAGCATGCTCAATTGCTTGGTTTGCCTGTTGAGTCTTTGGATGTTGGTATGCGTGTAACTAGTTCTTTTGGTGAGACTGTTGTGACTCGAAAGCTTTATAGAAGGTGTCCCTTGGTTGTGCAAGATCATGTTTTTCATGTTGATCTTATGGAATTGCCTTTCTATGGTTTTGATGTAATCCTTGGTATGGATTGGCTTGTTGAGCATCGAGCTATTGTGGATTTTGAGAATAAGCGAGTTTCGTTGAAGCTTGCGGATGATTATGAGGTAGTGGTGGTTGGTGAGAATGTGAAGTTTCTTGCCAATGTGGTATCTACATTGGAAGCGAGCCGGATGCTGAGGCAAGGCTGTGAAGCTTACCTAGCCTTTGTGATGAATCCTAGCTCTAAGGAGTTACGAGTGCAAGATATCATGACTGTGCGAGAGTTTCCTGGTGTGTTTCCAGAGGAGTTATCTGGGTTGCCTCCTAATCGCGAAGTGGAGTTTGGGATTGAGTTGTATGAAAACACAACTCCAGTGTCCATTACTCCTTATCGAATGGCACCTAAAGAGTTGAAAGAGCTGAAGACGCAACTTCAGGAGTTACTTGATCGTGGTTTCATTCGGCCGAGTGTGTCACCTTGGGGTGCACCGGTGTTGTTTGTGAAGAAAAAGGATGGCACTATGAGAATGTGCATCGATTACCGCCAGCTTAACAAGTTGACTGTCAAGAATCGGTATCCATTGCCGAGAATTGATGATCTTTTTGATCAATTTCGGGGAGCAGTTGTGTTCTGTAAAATTGACTTAAGGTCAGGGTATTACTAGCTGAAGGTGAAGGATGTGGATGTGCCAAAGACAACCTTCAGGACAAGGTATGGGCATTATGAGTTCCTTGTGATGCTGTTTGGGTTGACGAATGCTCCTGCAGCTTTCATGGACATGATGAATAGAGTGTTCCATGAATATTTGGATAAGTTTGTCGTGGTGTTTATTGATGACATTCTCGTGTACTCTCGTACTGAGGAGGAGCATGAAGGGCATCTGAGAATTGTGTTACAAGCTTTGTTGGAGAATCAGCTTTATGCCAAGCTGAGCAAGTGTGAGTTCTGGCTTAGAGAAGTTGTGTTTCTTGGTCATGGGGTCTCTGCTGAAGGAATTCGTGTTGATCCTCAGAAGATTGAGGCAGAGATGAATTGGAAGCCTCCTAAGTCTGTTCATGAAGTCCGTAGTTTCCTTGGTTTGGCGGGGTACTACCGGAGGTTCGTGGATGGGATTTCAAAGATTGCTGCACCTTTGACAAAGTTGTTGCAGAAGGATGTTAAGTATGAGTGGACGGGAGCGAGACAACAGGCTTTTGAGAAGCTTAAGGCAGCTTTGACGCAAGCTCCTATCTTGGTTCAACCTGAATCAGGGAAAGAGTTTGTGGTGTATAGTGACGCGTCCTACGTTGGGTTGGGATGTGTGTTGATGCAGGAGGATAAAGTGGTGGCTTATGCATCGCGTCAGTTGAAGGTGCACGAGCTCAATTATCTTACGCATGACATTGAGTTAGCTGCGGTGGTTTTCGCTTTGAAAATTTGGAGACATTACCTGTATGGTGAGAAGTGTACTGTGTACACGGACCACAAGAGTTTGAAGTATCTGATGTCTCAGAAAGAGTTGAATCTTAGGCAGCGACGTTGGGTGGAGCTACTTAAGGATTACGATTTGACTATCGAGTACCATCCGGGTAAAGCTAATGTTGTAGTGGATGCCTTGAGTAGGAAGGTAGCTGTGGAGTTGAGGGCTATGTTTGCCAGTTTGAACATTTCGCGTGATGGTGCTCTTGTGGCTGAGTTGCAACTGAAACCATCTTTGTTTCAGTTGATTAAGGAAAAGCAGTTGTTGGATGATTCCTTGGTGCCACATGTTCAGGATATTGCAGAGGATAGGCCATCGGATTTCTGCTTTAATGATGATGGAGTTTTATGCTTTGGAAGTCGGATAGTAGTGCCCAATGATGTTGAGTTGAGGCGTGCTATTCTTACTGAAGCTCATAGTAGTCCTTTTGCTATGCACCCTGGTAGTACTAAGATGTACCGTGATCTTCGTGATGAGTACTATTGGGTGGGTTTAAAGAAAGATGTTGCTGAGTTTGTAAGCAAGTGCATGGTTTGTCAGCGAGTTAAAGTTGAGCATCAGTTTCCTTCAGGGTTGTTGCAACCATTGAGGATTCCTGAGTGGAAGTGGGAGAGGATTACCATGGACTTCGTGTCTGGTTTGCCTTTGTCGCCATCGAAGAAGAATTCGGTGTGGGTGATTGTGGATCGCCTGACGAAGTGTGCGCATTTCTTGCCTGTACATACTACGTACACTTTGGATAAGCTTGCGGAGCTGTACATTGCTGAGATTGTGCGGCTGCATAGTGTGCCAAAGTCGATTGTGTCGGATAGGGATCCGAGGTTTACATCGCGTTTCTAGCAGTGTTTGCATCAGGCTTTGGGTACACGGTTGAATTTCAATACTTCTTATCATCCACAGTCGGATGGACAGTCTGAGCGTGTTATCCAGGTGTTGGAGGATATGTTGCGGTGCTGTGTGATTGAGTTTCAGGGTTCTTGGGAGAAACATTTGCCTTTGGTGGAATTTGCCTATAATAATAGTTATCAGGCAAGTATTCAAATGGCACCTTATGAAGCTTTGTACGGGAGGAAGTGTAGGACTCCTCTTTGTTGGGCTGAAACAGGTCAGAAGTTGGTTTCGATGCCAGCTTTGTTGAAAGGAACCACCGAGAAGGTGAAGCTCATTTGTGAGCGTTTGAAGGCAGCTTCTGATCGGCAAAAGTCTTACGCGGATTTGAAGCGTAAGGAGGTTGAGTATGCGGTGGGTGACCGTGTGTTTTTGAAAGTTTCACCTTGGGAAAAGGTGATGAGATTTGGCCGAAAGGGTAAGTTGAGCCCTAGGTACATTGGACCGTACGAGGTGATTGAGCGTTTGGGTCCTGTTGCGTACAAGTTGAGGTTACAGCAAGAGTTAGAAAAGATTCATGATGTGTTTCATGTTTCTATGCTTCGGAAGTATAGATCGGATCCTTCGCATGTGATGTCTGTGGAGGAAGTGGAGTTGAATCCGGATTTGACCTATGATGAGGAACCGGTGAAGATTATGGATTCGGATAGTAAAGCTCTTCGAGGCAAGACCATTGAGTTGGTAAAGGTGTTGTGGAAGCATCCTGGTGCTGAAGAAGCCACGTGGGAACGGAAGGATGTCATGTTGAAGCAGTTTCCGTACCTCTTTCCTTCAGGTAAATTTCGAGGACGAAATTTCTTAAGGGGGGGAGAGTTGTAACACCCCAATTTTGGGCTTAGAGGTTTTGGGTTTGAATCGGACCGGTCGGATTTCGGTTCGAATATAAAAGGTGGTTTTAGGGAAAGCCTAGTTCGGGATGCATTAAAAATATGGAAAAATATCTTAAAATCCTCTTTTATTATATATAAGAGAGTGGTGAAATCAATTTTACAAAATGAGGTTTCGAAATGTGACATTTCAAGTTAGTGACTAAAATGTAATTTTTGAAAAGTTGGTGACTGTTTTAAAAGGATTGAAACTTTGAATCTTTAAGGAGCTAATTTACCCAAGAAGAGTTTTCTCCAGATTTTTCTTAATATTAAAGATTTATTAAATGATATTTAATAAAAGGAAAAAGGGGGAAATAGATATTTTTGAGTTCATAACTAACTTTTGTTAAAAAATTTCCCACTTCATTTTCTCTCAGCAAAACACATTTCCCCAGCCATTTTTCCTCTGATTTTAACATCTAAAGATGAGATTTCAATCTCTAATTGATCTCTAATCATTCCTACATCAAATTCTTATCATTTGGTTATTGAATTTTCAAGAATCTTGGCTTTAAACAAGGAGAAACTCACATTTAGAGGTATGAACGTCCTTCTCCTCTAAATACGCAGTTCTTTACTGAAATTCTCAAGTTCTCAATCCTTGATTTGAGTTTTATTAAAGGTTTTAATGTTGTGTTCTTGATTTTGGCTTAAAATGCAAGATTTGGATTTAATTTTGATTAAATTCGTATTAAATGATTGGGCTATGTTTTGAGATGTCTTTTTGATGTTTATTGGATGTATAAATGATATGTAATTGAGGTTTAATCAATGCAATCCCGGATAGGTTGATTTTCCTAAGTTTTTGCTTGAGTTAATGGTGGTTTTTTAGGTGTTTTTGATGCCCTGCTATAGCTGGAGGTATAAGGACGTGATTAGATCCTTTTTGGATGTTAATTGATGTATAAGTATGATTGGAATTGATGGATCTTGGCTGGGTAATGTTGTAGAGGTGTTTGGATGTGATTTCGGTTGTGTTTGGTAGCCGAAATGTGAGTGTTGATGAGAGCAGCGAGTTTAGGTATCTTGGTTGAAGATATTAATGCATGATGATGCATTAATCCTCTGCTTTGATGTGTTTAAAACAGGGGAGGCATCTTTGGATCCTTGGGGTGTTGGTCCGGAAGCTTGATTGGTGTTTCGGCAAGCTTGCGAAACGGAATCGGTGAGTGAAGTTTGGTTTTCAGCCTTGAAACCAATCTTGGAAGGTTTTGGGAGCTTAGTTTAAGTCTAAACAACTTAGCTAAGCTCAAGAGTAAGTTCTTCAGAGAAACTCTCTTTTTGATGAACCATGAGATGGTTGAATGCAATGTGTTTATTTTGCATGTTTAAATCCTGTTTTGAAAGCATATTTTAGCATTTTTAATGCTGGTTTTGTAAGCCATATGTTGAAGGATGCTCAAGGTAAGAGATCCTTGTTTTGGGACATTGAAAAATGTGGTTTGATGCATAGTGTTGCATGATTATGTAATGGCTTTGATTAATGCTTTAAAATTGTGGATTGTTGATGATAATTGATGTATATTGGCAAGTGATGTGTTGGTTTTAAAGTACTTGAATCGGATATAGTTAGACGGCTATAGGATTGGGTGCACCGTGAAATGATGTTCGCGTTTGGAAAGTTTGAAGATTGATATCTGGGTATGTTAGATATAAGTTGAAAGCATGCTTGGATCTTTATGGTTGCTTTAAATGAGAAAAACCAGCAAAAATATGACATATCAGGTCTAGTGTTTCGATATGCCTAAAGTTGTATCGAAACGAGGTCTCTAAAATAGGCACAGGTTTTCGAAACAGGGCATGGTGTATCGGAACGGGCTCACGAGGTTTGGCTATTGGAGTTTGGTGTACCGAAACGTTTTAGAGGGTGTTTCAATATAGGATCTTGTTCCGAAACACTAAGTCTTGTTCCGAAATAGGGTGTTTCGCTTACAGTGCTTTGTGTACCGAAACAACAAGTTGTCAAAAGTACTATTTCTTCACCATTTAGCCCTTGAATGTTGTGGATGCAATTAAATGAGCTTGGATGATTGTTTTGAGCTGAGATTTGACAAAGTGGCATGTAATGTGACTAACTGATTGTTTGTAACACCCTAAATCCTATCCTAGCAGTTAAGGAACCAATTACCTAAATTACTAATTCAATTGAACTTGTATCTTGCTAATTCGGTTAGAAAGGTACCTAAATGAAAGAATGAATAAATGGAATGATCAATTTGAGATGACCAATTCGAATAGGAAAGAAAAGAAAGAGCTTTCATGCTAATTTTGTTGATTTTTATTTACCTTTGCTTGATTATATAATTAAGGCTTAATTAAAGGATAAATGGACTTTTCATAATTCCACTAAAGAGGATAAACGTGTATCATCTTCCGCATTTGGTCTCCTCATAGCCGAATAGAAGAGAGAAGAATAGGGAGAGAAAGAAACTTGAGTTATCAACTATTTTAGAGGAAAAACAACTAGCATGTTCCTGAATTTTCATAGGAACTAAGCTAAGAAGCAAAGTAAGCATGTTCATACTCTTTAATCCATTCAAATAGCTATGAAATAATGATGAGTTTGATTGTTTGATGTTTATTCAAGATTGGAATCTTGAATTTTAATATTAGTTGATGGGCTTGTATATAGAATTGAAGTTTAGATTGAGTAATTGACATAATGACATTGATATAGAATGAATCAAAGTTAACCGATTGGTGTATGTATGTTTAAATGCACTCTAGTGATGTGCTCATGTAATTAATTGAATAGATGATGATATGAAAAAAATTGGAAAAATTGATGTAGGAGAAAGTTTTTGGAAATTAAGGTAACTAGTGAATTGAGGCTTTGGATTAATGAAAATGATGTTAGATTTGTTAAAATGGAAGTTGATAGTGAAACTGGTCACCTAGCTAGTTTGAATTGCTAATGTGCAATGTTTTGAGAAATCACTAAATTAGGGATTGAATTGAATAAGATTAAGTACTGGAAAAGTTAGCTTAAAATAGGGGAAGGGCTGTAATGAATGTAGGATAACTTGAAATACTTGAATTGTAGCTCAATAAATGTTTTAAAGTGGCTAATTGGCAGAATTGGTAAATCTAGACTAATCTGTAAGGTTGGGTAAATAGAGGACCTAGATGAACTAATTAGGGACCAACCTTGACTTCAAGGAACAATCGAAAAACATGGTAATCTTTGGTAAAAAGAACTAAAATAAATTAGTAAGGGTTCTAAGTTAAATAGCTCACTAAAGTGCCTTAAACTATAAGCTAGCAGAATAGGGACTGGAAAATAGATCTGACTTTAAATTGAAAACTTTATTGATGTAGAATGAATTAAAATATGAACCTTATATGGTTAAAAAGGTAATTGCATTAGCTTTCTAAGGGTGTCAACTTATTGAAAATCCAATGTGTAGTTTAAAAGATATGAACATATTACTAAAGGGTGTACAACCTGCCAAGGCAGAAACTATTTAGGATAAATCGTTCAAATGAACTTGAATTATTAATGTATTGACTCTAATGATCTCTCTATGTTATGCATGACTTACTGGAGCAAGGAATAGTGAAGGTTGCTGAAGGAAATAAGTTTGGATCATCAAGGGATAGACAAAAAGGAATAGCAATACAAGAGTAGCTAGGTTGGAGTATTGTGAGTGTAAGTCCACTTAAGGTTAGGACTTAAGTCCTAATCATTCATTTTTCTTGTATTGATGCCATGGAAAATGAATAATCTCATATTTGGTAACTAAGGGAAGAATGAACTAATTCAAAACTTGTTTGATGCCATGGTGACTTGTTTCCTTGAATTGAATGCTTGGTTGTGCTATGATAATGCATGTCTAAAGACATGTTCACATTTGGATTGCTTATGCCAAAGGTATGTAAGGGCGTGCTAGCTTGCTTGGATACGAGGTACGCTCAAACATGCATAAATTAATTTATGATCGAATGCTTCTATGTATGTTGATATATTCGAATGGCTTATTAGATTGAATGCCCTTATGTGGTGCTTGAGAATACTTAATCACTTGATATGCATTGCTTGAAAATAAAAGATTCAACAAGACCTTGGTTGCTAGTTGGTCTTAGGTAGAATGGTATGCCTTAGAGTCTAGAGTTGGACTTAATACGTTAACATATTAGGTACTATGTGTACCATTTTGATTGGTGTTATAAGCACCTTCTTGTTAGATACGCCTAAGGCTATATCGAAATGGGGTCTCTGAAATAGGCATGGGGATTTGAAACAAGGTATGGTGTATTGGAACGGGCTCGCGAGGTTTAGCTACTGGAATTTGGTGTACCGAAACGTTTTAGATGGTGTTTCGATACAGGCTCGTGTTCTGAAACACTAGGTCTTGTTCCGAAATAGGGTGTTTCGGTACCGTGATCTGTGTATCGAAACACCAAGTTGTCAAATGTTCTGTTTCTTTACATTTTAGCCCCTGATTGTTGTAGATGCAATTAAGTGAGCTTGGATGATTGTTTTGAGCTGAGATTTGACAAAGTGGCATGTAATGTGACTAACAAATGGTTGGTAACTTAAAAATTGAAGATATCCCCGTAAATTTGTAAAATTACAAAATGGTCCTTAAACGTGTTTGTATTCAATCGAGTTCTTAATAGTCGTTCATTTGAGATTTTAATTGTTTCGATGCGAGTCTTTACACTTAGGTTAACAATGTACATCTAGACAAGATAAAAAGGAAAAATTGGTCATTTATTGAGGTAAACCTTCCCGCTTTACTTCAATATTCCCTGTGTGACCCGTTCGATTTGGTCTTTCACCCAGACCGGGTCGAGATTGTTACATTTGGTGGTATCAGAGCCATGTTTCGAAAGAATGGGATGATGGTAAGTTAATGGTAAGTCGATGTGATGTGATTTCAAAGGATTTGTAATGTTTTCTTTGCACGATGATTGTTATAATCATGTTAATAATTATCAATTGATATTGATGTTATGCATGATTAATGTGATGTATGTATGTGTCGTTGTATATATGATGATGTTGCGGGCTGAATTTGATCGATTGTGATGCACGATGGTTGTGACATGTACGTTGTATACCTTATTCTATGTGTTGGGGAAATTGGGATGCCCACTACCTTATTACTATAATAAAGTGTTATTAAATTGAATTCGAAGTCTTGGATCCTTGCTTGAAGATGGCCTGATTTCTTGTTTTGTTTTATTATCATGCCATAATTATAATAGCACAATGGGACCGAGGAGAGAGCTATGTATGAGTACAATTTCTCATGTTGTTGAGTAAGGGAATCAAGAGAATGAGGTTCTGCCTAGTGGGAATTTACCTCCTCCACCGCCTCCACTTGGGGGTGATTTGACGCACTTGGTTCATGCGATGACTAGGGCATTCCAGGCTGTTGTTGCTGGAGTGCAGGTGTAACCACCTATTGTTGGGAAATTAGGTTTGCCGTTGGAACGCTTCCGAATTTTAGGAGGTGTTGCGTATGGTGGATTGCCTCCTGAAGCATCTGAAGCTTACATGGCTAGTACGATCCAGATTTTGGATCAAATGGGTGCAATGATGCACACAAGCTAGGATGCGTTGTTTCTTTGTTGCATAGTGGTGTATACAGTTGGTGGACAATTGTGACTGCGGCTATGGAGCCCAATGAGGTGGATTGGGAGTTCTTCCAAGATGCCTTTATGAAGAATTATCTAGGAGTTAGATACTTCGACGACAAGAAGCGTGAGTTCATATCCTTGGTGCAAGGTACCCTGATAGTGGCTGAGTATAAGGTCCAGTTCGTTCGTTTAAGGTAATATGCTTTGGAATTTGTGATGCATGATAATCGTCGATGTGATCGCTTCCATTATGGCTTGGTGCAAGAAGTGAAGACTTTCATGTTAGCCTCCGACTATACAGATTTTGATGTGTTGGTTACGTGAGCCAAGGATATTAGTAGAATTTGGGCTTGTCCTCTCGCGTGGGTGGCTCTCGCTTGGGTAAGAGGGCTGCGAATTTTGGTCCTAGTGGTGGACAATATAAGAGGCATCATGATCGTAGGTATCGGCCTGAGGCGAGGCGAGGTAATTTTGGGAGAGGTACGCTAGTTCAGGGTAATAGAGTGAGAACTGAACAAAATACTTGTTGGACATGTGGATCGCGAGAGCATTTATGGAGCTATTGTCCTCATATGGCTCGAGAAGCACATGCTCCAGCGGCTGGGGTGACTAATTCTTATTGGAACTGTAGTTCGGCTGATCATTTGAGATGTGATTGTCCCTTTTTAGTTGAAAGTGGTCAGGGTCGGGCACTTGTTTTTGCACCACAGGGAGGCCATGGTCACGTTCGTGGTAATTTCCAACATCGGAAGGATGGACATAGAGCTGTGGCACATGTTGTGGTTGTTCAACCCGAGGGTGGTGGTCCTGCGACGATGTATGCAGATTACGAGGTACGTAATGACACTAATGTGACTGTAGGTACTTTTACTTTGCAATTCTTATCATTTTTAGCTTTAATTTATTCTGGATTTACGCATTTGTACATCTTGAGTGAGTATCCACATTTTCTTGATATCCTTGTTGAGATGTTAGATGTGAGAATGCAAGTAACTAGCTATTTTGGTGAAACTGTTTTTACGAGAAAGTTATATAGGAGATGTCCTTTATCTGTTCAAGGCCATATGTTTTTAGTTGATTTGATGGAGTTGTCTTTCTATGGTTTTGATGTAATCCTTGGGATGGATTGGTTGACCGAGCATAGGGCTGTGGTTGATTTTTATGTTAAGTGAGTTACCTTGAAACTTGCTGATGATTATGAAGTGGTAATAATATGGGAGAATGTGAAATTCTTGTCCAATGCAATTTCGGATGTTGAAGCGAGTCGTATGATGTAGTTGGGTTGTGAAGCTTTCTCAGCTTACGTGATGAACCCTGGTACAAAAGAGGTGCGAATTCAAGACATACGAACAATATTGAGTTTCCGAAAGAGTTGCATTGTTTTCCACCGGACAGAGAAGTTGAGTTTGGCATAGAGTTGTATGAAAATACGACTTCAGTGTCAATTGCTCCTTATCGGATGGCACCTTAGGAGTTGAATGAATTGAAGACCCGGCTTCATGAGTTTCCAGGTCAAGGGCTCATAAGACCAAGTGTTTCACCTTGGGATGCCCCGGTCTTGTTTGTGAAGAAGAAAGATGGCACGATGCGTATGTGTAAAGATTATCAGCAACTGGACAAGTTGATGATTAAGAATAAGTATACTTTGCCAAGGATTAATGATTTGTTTGACCATTTCCAAGGTGCTTTGATGTTTTCTAAGATTGATTTGGGTCTGGATATTATCAATTGAAGGTCAAGGATGAGGATGTGCCTAAGACAACTTTTTGTACAAGGGATGGACATTATGAGTTCTTGGTGATGCCGTTTTGTTTGACAAATGCACCGGCTGCATTTATGGACATGATGAATCATGTGTTCCATGAGTTTTTGAATCAGTTTGTGGTAGTGTTCATTGATGATATTCTCGTGTACTCTCGTACCAAAGAGGATCATGATAAGCATTTGAGGATAATGTTGCAAATGTTATTGGAGAATCAACCTTATGATAAGTTAAGTAAGTGTGAGTTTTGGCTCAAGGAAGTTGTCTTCCTTTGACATGTAGTGTCGGCTGAGGATATCCGAGTTGACCCACACAGGATCAAGGCGATGATGAATTAGAAGACGCCTAAATCGGTGATGGAAATGTGTAGTTTCATGGGTTAGGTAGGATATTATCAAAGGTTTATGGAGGGTTTCTCTAAGATTGCTGCTCCGTTAACTAAGTTGTTGCAAAAGAATGTTCTCTTTGAGTGGATGGATGTTAGACAACAAGATTTCAAGAAGTTGAAGGAAGCTTTGACGCATGCTCCTCTCTTGATTCAACCTGAATCGGGTAAGGAGTTTGTGGTTTATAGTGATGCTTCGTATGTTGGTCTAGGTTGTGTGTTGATGCAATGTGCGAAGGTTGTGGCGTATGCATCTAGGCAATTGAAGGTGCATGAACACAACTATCTTACTCATGATCTTGAGCTTGCTGCAGTTGTGTTTGCCTTCAAGATTTGGAGGAATTACCTTTACGATGAGAAGTGTGTTGTTTACACATATCATAAGAGTTTGACATATCATAAGTGTGTGGTTAACGAAGATGGTTGGAGTTGCTTAAAGATTACGATCTGACGATAAAGTATCATCACGGAAAGGCCAATGTTGTGGCTGATGCTTTGAGTAGGAAAATGGCTTGATGTTTTTTTGGTGCCTCATGTTCAGGATATAGCGGATGGTAATGCAACCGATTTTTGTTTCAATGATGATGATGTCTTGTGCTTTAAAAGTCAAAGAGTTGTGCCTGAGGATGTTGAGTTGAGGCACACTATTTTGACTGAAGCTCATAGCAGTCGTTTTTCAATGCATCCTGGTAGTACAAAAATGTATTGAGGTTTGAAAGATGAGTATTATTGGGTTGGGTTCAAAAATGGATGTTACGGATTTTGTGAGCAAGTGTAAGGATCGTCAGCGTGTGAAAGCTGATCTTCAGTTTCCTTCTAGTTTGTTGTAACCTTTGAGGTTACTGTAATGGAAATGGGCGAGGATTATGATCGATTTTGTGTTCGGTTTGCCTTTAACCCCGTGAAAGAAGAACTCCGTTTGGGTGATTGTAGATTGCCTTATGAAGTGTGTGCATTTCATAGCTGTGCATAATACGTATACGTTGGATAAGATGGCAGAGTTGTATATTGTTGAGAATGTATGTTTGCATGATATACCTAAATCTATAGTGTCAGATAGAGATCTGAGTTTTATAGCGAGGTTTTGGGAGTGCCTACATCAAGCATTTGGTACGCGTTTGAATTTCAGTACCTCGTATCATCCTCAGACGGATGGTCAGTCGGAGCTAGTTATCCAAATGCTGGAGGATATGTTGAGATGTTATGTTATAGATTTCCAAGGTTCTTGGGAAAAACATTTGCCCTTAGTCGAGTTTGCCTATAATAATAGTTTTCAAGCAAGTATACAAGTGACCCCGTATGAAGCTTTGTGTGGGAGAAAGTGTAGAATGCCTCTTTGTTGGGCGGAGGCGGGGCAAAAGTTTGTTTCCTTATCGGATTTGCTTAAGGGGACGACTGAGAAAGTGAGGCTTATTTGTGTGTGGTTGAAGGCTACATCGGATCGTCAAAAGTCCTACGCGGATTTAAATCGTAAAGAGATTGAGTTTGGGGTTAGAGATCCTGTGTTCTTGAAGGTATCACCTTGGAAGAAGGTGACGAGGTTTGGACATAAGGGTAAGCTTAGTCCAAGGTTTATTGGACCTTATGAGGTTAAGGAGTGTGTTGGTCTTGTTGCATATCGGTTGAGGTTGCTTCTCGACTTGCAGAAAATCCATGATGTATTTCATGTTTCGATGTTGCAAAGGTATAGATCGGATCCATCTCATGTTATGCCTGTTGAAGAGATTGAGTTGAATCCAAATTTGTCTTATGATGAGGAACTAATGAGGATGCTTGATTCTAGTAGCAAAGTTCTTCGTGGTAAGACGATTGAACTTGTGAAGGTGTTGTGGCGACATTGAGGATTTGAGGAGGCCACGTGGGAAAGTTTCTGTAACTTTTCCCTTCAGGTAAAATTTCGATGACGAAATTTCCTATTTGGGGGAGAGTTGTAACGCCCCGGTTTTTGGGCCTAGATGTTTTAGGCATAGGTTTGGGTTAGTTGAACCAAGAATTAGAGATCTGGGCCTTCAGAAGCAGTTCAGGGAAAATGTAGTACGGGATGGGATAAAATTTTGAGAAAATTGCTAAAATCTTTTAAATATATATTGAAGGTTGGTAAAATAAATTTCAGAAAACGAGTCATGGAAAGTCGAGATTTCGAAAAGTGACTCTTTTGTAAAAAATGCTAAATTTGTTTTTAAGGACTTATTTAAAAGAGGACAAGACTTAGAATCTTTAGAGAGCTTACATGTGTTTAAAAGTGTTTTCTCCTTGATTTGACCAATTTTTAGTTGTCATTATTAAAAAGGAATTAAAAGAAAAAGCTTTTAATTAAAAGGGATTTTTGAGATCAAAAAGATTTTTCCGTAATTTTCATTTCCTCACTTTCTAATTAGCCAAACACTTTCTTTTGCTCTCAAAGATTTCACATCCTATCACCTTTTTCTCTTTCTTTTTTATTTCCTAAAAGTGATCTATCAATCAAAGGAGCTTTGAAGTTTTCTTGCAAATCTTTGTCAATTGAGGGAGAAAGCTAAGATTGCAGGAAAGAGCTGATCAACCCTCTAGTCAATGTCCTTTAATGAAATTCCCAAGTCTTTTGCGTCCTAAATATTCTTATTGGCTGAGTTTTAACATTTGATTAATGAAAAATTGGGTAAAATGGCTTTAATTGATGATTTTCCAATATTTACGTTTGGGCACTGTTTTGATTGATTTGAGAATGATTTTAAAGTTGTTTTGGATGTTAATTGAAGTAAAGTAATGGCTTAATCATAATAATCCCGAATTAGGTTGGATCTCTAAAAGTTTAGTTTGTTAGTTAAGGGTTTTTGGGTTGGAAGTGTGAATCTGGTTTTGGTGGGTGTTATTAGATGTAATTAGGGTGTTTTTGGATGTTAATTGATAGTTAAAAGTGAATGGAAGTGATGGATTATGGCTGGGTTAAGTTTCATGTAAGATCGATTGAGTTTTCGGTTGTTTTGAATGGGTATTTTGGTGCTTTAGGGTAGAGCAGCAAGATTGTTTAAGTTGCAGGTGGTTTTAATGCATTATGATGCATTGATCCTCTGTTCGTTTGTGGTATAAATAGGGGAGAATACTTTAGAAGCAATCGGCGAGGATCTAGGGGCTTCGGACGCTTAAATTTGCGTCGAGGAATCATGGTTTCACGAGTCGATGAGTGGAAATATGTTTTCCAAGTTTGAAATACTTTAAAGGTTGTTTTGGGAAATCAGTGTATGTTTGAAACACTTTACTAAGTTCGGAAGTAAAGTTATTCTCTCTCTCAAATTGTGCTATCATGAGCTTGTTGTTGCACTTGAAGTTAATTGTGCTTTACCTACTGTTTAAAGCATGATTTAAAGTAAGAGATTTACTGTTCATGATGTCACATTGAGGAAGGATGCACATGCTAAGTGATCCTTGAACGTATATGCTTATACATGATTTATGAAGCATGGTTTGATTCTTGGAAATATGGCTTATTGATAATGCTTTGAAAACAATGAGGTTTGTGTTAAATGAGAATTATATTGGCAAGTGATATTGTTAAAAGTGGTTTATAAATGAAATCAGATAAAGTTAGCCAACTATAGGATTGAATGCACTATAAACAAGTCACCTTGGATGTTGAGGGGTTGTGAGTGTACCGAATACTCAATCCAAGTACCCTAATGATTGAGGAAAATGTATAGTGTACCGTCTCTCATTAGTGGGGTTATACATCTACCGATGAGTGGTGTTGAGGGTTGTAAGGTATCGAATACTCCACCACGAGTGTTAGAACGGTTGAGGGTAGCTCCGGTGTGTGAACCTTGAGATGCCGTTGAGAATATATGAAGTGTTAGGACAACACTTGGGAATCCGTGAATCCGATATGGATTTGAGAAATGAATATGTTGATGATCACTTGTGAGCCAATATAATTGAATAAGTGTTATGAAATGCTTATTGATGCATAATATGTTAATGCATGTTTTACTCTTTAATCCTTGCACATGGTAGTTATGCGTGGAAAGGCTTAAGTTGAGTGTTAGCAAATGGATTTGTTGTTGAAGTGTTTAATACTTTTTGCGTGATGTTTAACGTGCTGGTTTTGTTAAGGAAGTGCATGGTTTTCAAAAAGGCATGATGGTTTGCTAATGATGAAAATTTGTTTTTATGCATTGATGGTGTTTTTGTTTTGAGCACACCTCACTAAGCTTGTATGCACTTTGGAAGCATGTTGGATTGTTTTTGTATGGTTTTGGAACAATAAAAATTGCAAATTATGTAGTGGCAGGCTGCAGGGTATCGATATGGGCTTGCAAAACGTAAGGGGGTATCGATACGTGTGGGCATATTGATACCAAAATTGGCTACTGGTTTTGTGCGCACCGATACGATGGATGCAATTAAGTGAGCATGAATGGTTGTTTTGAGCTGAGTTTGACTGAGATTCATGTAATATGATTAATTTAGAGATGGTAATAAAAAATTAGAGATGTAATACCCCAAATCCTAGCCTAGTAGAAATTATAATTTAATTAGAAAGAAAAGTGTAACATTGGACTTAAGATTAAAAAAGAAAGCATTAATAAATCAATTTATAATAAATTAAAAATACTAATCATATATGGTTAATGCCTTAACCAAGTGTCACCGCTACCCAAAAGGGTAGTGGGACACTTGGCCAGCTCTAAACAAGACAACCTTCTTGTCTTCATCTTCCTTAACACATAAACACACTGATTCAAAGAGAAAAAAAGAGAGAGAAAGCAATCTGGAAATTTAGAGAGGCAAGAAACTTGCAAGCTTGATAAATGATTCTCGGTTCATGCATGATTAACAAGATAACCGTGTAAGTATCTTTAGTTACTCGAATATGTTTGATTTAAATTAATTTTTGTTGAAGCATAGAATTCTAGAAATGCAAGAATTAAACTTGTGCTATGTCTTAACTTGATTTTGGAATAATGTTTAGAAGAAATTAGATTTAAAATTGGTTAAAAATATGTGTACCGAATGCTATAGAAAAGCTTAGATTCAACCTTGTATAGTGTTCATGAAAATCTGGAAATTTGAGTATGGTAGAATTTGATATGGAAAATTTTATGTAGGAGAAAGTTGTTAGAAATTAGATATTTTAGTTGGTAGAAGTGTTGGAAAGATGAAGCTGATGATAGGTTGCTGCAAATTTAATTTGGAACAAAGCTAGTCACACTAGGGGCTCAATTGGTTTATAGGGACTGTTTTGGGGTAAATATGAAATTTTAATATTAAAATGAACAAAATCGGAATTGGAAATGATACCTAAATAAAAGAGGAAATAAGGGTCTAAAGGGATACAGTGAATTAATAAAGATTCTAGGTGAATTAACTCTAAGGGTGGACTGAAATTGTAATATGGGCAGTTTCAAAACTGTAAAATTGACCCGACTTTTATTAATAAACTGTATTGATCTAAAAAGGATAAAAATATGAGCCATATATGGTTGGAAAGATAATTGAATTATTTTCCATATGTGTAAATTAATTTAAAATCTAATGTGTAGATTAAAAGTTATGTGGAGATTACTACAAGGTGTTCAGGCTACCTGAAACAGTGCATACTAGTGTTATAATATGAATGTGCTTGTTTATATACGATGTATGGATTGTTTCTAATGGTGCCTTTATGCTATTATTACATGGATTGATAGACCAAGAGGTAGAAGAGGCTAGTGAAGGCACTGAAGTTGGGCAGCCAAGGGATAGAAATAAAGGAATTGACATTCAAGACTAGCTTGGAGACCTTGTGAGTGTAGCTATGAACATGGTTAGGACTTAGGTACTAACCAAGCTTGATCATGACTATATTTTGTTTAGATGTTGCTATGAAAATTGACTTAAAATATATTTGGTAATTAACTAAGGGAAGAATGGTATACACTAAGCTTGATAAATGAATGATATGTGTTAGACCTTGTATGGTTACATGATGCCATGACATGTTTAATGCCTTAAATGTTATGACATGTATAATTCCTTGAATGCCTAGATTGGCTACTTTACGAATGATTCTTAAAGAATGATATCTTGTGATAATGTACTCGGGCTAAAGCCCTTAATTGGTGACAGTAGGAGGGATGTGTGTCATGGACTTTGGAGACAGTATGAGGGATATGACCAGCACTATGATGCATCTAGATTTGGTGACAGTTTGGTTGGTAACTTGATTACCTAGACTTGACTACATACCAAGGCCTAAACTTGATTTGATAATCTAATTTTTCTATAGCAAAGCTTGGTTATCCTATGAATATGAAATGAAACTTGATTTGATCCTAAATTTGAATTGATAATCTAATTTTTCTATAGAAAATCTTGGATATCCTATCAATATGAAATGAAACTTGACTTGAGCCTAAACTTGAATTTGATTGTATAATCTTGTTATTGCAAAGTTTTCTATCACATGTAAATGAAATGAATGTTGAATCTTGCTACAACATAGTATTGTTGTGCTCTGACGTAATTCAAAATGCTACGACATGTTTTTGATGCTATTGTTTAGGTTGATCAATTGAGTTAAGAATTCAAGGGTCTAATATCTGGTTTGATTTGGAAAATGAAATGGTTAATTTTGTCACGTACATGTCATTTGAATGATATGTTATAGCAAATGAAATGGATAATTTAGTCATGTACATGTGTCTGAAACAAGATCAGCAAGGGACAATAAAAGTCCAAAGGGATCTTCTAGTGAAGGGGAGACTGTTCAAATGACTCAAGGGCCATCGAACTCTCGAAAGGGTAAAGAACAGGAGCAAGAATCTCCAAAAAACAACGAACCGGATACGACATCCCCTACTTCTAATTCGATGCAACAATAGTGCTTTCATAACATGAAAGAAATGTTCGACCAGCTTATCCCTTCACAAAAACAAGACTCCCCTGCTTCGACACCTGTTATCGTGCCATCTAGGGCTCATATCAACAAGCTCGTTCAACACCGGGCCTACACCTTCACTAGTGCGGACGAGGCGAATCCTGAAATTGCCGAATATTGGCTAGAGGCCAGTACTTAAATTCTCACTAAACAACTCTCTTGTTCGGATGAACATAAGCTCGAATGTGTCGTCGCACTCTGGACGGAGTGCTAAGTTGGTGGGAAACCACTACTTTGATCGTACTACCTGAAAAAAGTCACATGGAACTTCTTTCTCGGCGATTTTAAAAAGAAGCATGTTAGCGAACAATACCACGCTGAACGTCGAAAGCAGTTCTAGTACCTGAAACAAGCCGGGAGATCTATTGAACAGTACGTGAGTGACTTCTACAGTACTATAAGTATGGGTCCAATTACATTAAAACCGAGGTGGACAAGTGTCGAATGTTCTTTGACGGCCTCAACAATGAAATCAGCCTTATTTTCACGACTCTTAAGATCTCGGATTTCGAAAGTGTTGTCAATCGAGCCATTGCCACTAAAGCAAAGATGAAAGCTTTAGAGAAACGTAAGGACAACCAATCCCGGAAAGATAAGCGGTTGAAGCAAGATGATCGACCTCAATGGCAGTTCAAAAAACACAAGTACTTGGGTGGAAATCATTCAAGTTATACTCCCTCCCAAAAGAGTAATTACATACCGAAGCCCCAATTAGTAATCTAGTCCTAAGACCCGACAATGTGTGTTGATAGTACGGAAAATACGGGTAATGTAACCCCTCGACCCGGCCTAGCCAATAGACCAAACAGAACGGGTCACACGGGGAATATTGAAGTAAACCGAGAAGATTTACCTCAATAAACAACCTAATTTTTTCTTTTTATCTTATCTCGATGCAAATTATGTTCCTATGTGTTAACATTGCTCCGGATCATTCGCAACTCAATTAAACATCAATTTCATCCAATTACGGCTTTTTGTAATTTTTTCGATTCATAGGGACTCAAGCCATATTTTTGTTACCGTCCTTTAATTAGTCACATTTCATGTAACTTAGTCAAATCTCAACTCACAATTGTCATTCATGCTCATTTAATTGCATCCACAACATTCAAGGACTAAAACGCAAAGAATCATAACTTCAAAATATTCCAACAACTAACATAACTGTCATCCGTTTTGATACAGGCTAACCCTTTTTCAAAACATGGTCTCGTATCGAAACGCCCTTGAGGTGTTTCTAAACTGTGATTTCCAGTAGCAAAACGTATCGAAATAGCCTAACATGTTTCTAAACCTTAAGGCCATTTTAGGCTCATCGTTTCGGTACAGGCACGAGTGTTCTGAAACACCTAGCCCTTTAATGACACTATTTGATGTTTTTTTCATTCTTAAATCTTTCCTAAACCAATCCAACATGCTTCTAACATGCATACATCATACATAAACATTAATCCTCAAACATTTGTAGGATAGTTAACATCAAAGCATGGCTAATTGCATCAATGGAAAACTAAAGGCATGCAACCTAACAAATAAAGCACTCAAGAGGCAAAACTCAAGCCAATACTCCAAACTCCAAAGATAGGCCTTTTACAAGTTTAAAATCAGAAAGCAAACATGCTCAAAGGGTGTTCATACACATGACCAAGCAAACCAAGAAATCATTCATTGCCTTTATTACTCTAGTCCATAACCGAAACATGCTTTCAAAGTGAAGTCTCTTAGGATTCCCATACAAGTTGTTGCTTCCAAATACTTAGTTATCTACATTGATGGACAAAAGAGAGCGTAAGCATACAAGCTTAGTGAGGAGTGCTCAGAACCCAAAACACCATCAATGCTACAAACCATTTTACACTTTTGAAAACAATCATGCTTCCTTGAAATCCACGCACTTCATTAACAAAAATCAACAAATCCATTTGCTAACACATAAATTAAGCCTTCCCATGCATAGTTACCAATATGAAGAGGTTAAGAGTTAAATATGCATCTTCATGTTATGCATTCATATACATTCCAAAGCAATTAATCAATTATATTGGCTCATAAGTGATCAACAACATTCTCATTTCTCAAAACATATCGAATACACGGATTCCCAACTGTTGTCCTAACACTTCATACATTCTCATCGGCATCTCAAGGTTCACACACGGGAGCTACCCTCTACCGTTGTGACACCCGTGGTAGAGTATTCGGTACCTTACAACCCCTCAACACAACTCATCGGTATATGTATAACCCCACTAAAGACAGACGAGACACAATTCAATTTCCTCAATCGCTAGGGTACTTGGATGGAGTTTTCGGTACATTCACAACCCCTCAACATCCAAGGCGACTTGTTTAAAGTGCACTCAATCCTATAGACGACTAACTATATTTGATTTCATTTGTAAACCACTTTACACAACATTACTTGTAACGCCCTGGTGTTGGGCCGAGATGTTTTAGACATCAGATCGGACCGGTCGAGAACGGTTCGAATCGCGTAAGTTGATTTTAGGAAATCAAGGATTGGGATAGTATAAAATTGTGATAAAAATTGCTAAAATCCTCTAAAAATATAATTAAGATGTTGGTCAAATCAATTTTACAAAAAGGGTTTTGGAAAACGGACATTTTGGAGCAGTGACCAAATTGTAAAGTTTCAAAACTGGGAAAATGTGCTTTTAAAGGTGGAAGCCAAAATCATAGAATATTTAGGGGGATTTAAGTCAATTTGACCTTTCTTCAATATGACATGTGATTTAAATGGGTTGTAATTAAATTATTTTAATTAGAATTTGATATTAATTAACTGGTTGTTAGTGGATTTTCATATTTACGTAACTACCAATTCCCTCTCATTCTAGCCAAACACCATTTTCTCTCGTCTTTTCCAGAATTCTTTCTCCCAAAAATCCTCTCAACATTTCCTAAATCTTTTTCAAGAGATCTTCTTTAATTCTTCAAGATTTTTGCAAGGAAAACTTGTCATCTATTAAAGGAAGCAAGGATTGGAGGTAAATCCCGTTCTCAACCTCTAATCTAAGTTCTTTATTAAAATTCCCAAGATATTTGGCTTCTAATAACTATTTTTGATTGAGTTTTCAATATAGTTTTGATTTGAGATCAAAATCTTGTGAAAATGTGGATGAAATCTTGATTTTCGGACTTGATGAGTTCGACACTGTTTTGTGTTGATTTTAATTGATTTCTAAGTTGGTTTATATGTTAAAATGAGGTGTGGTTAATATAGATCCCGAAGTCCTTGAGATCCTTGAGTTTCTTGGTAGTTTTAAGTGTGATTTTGGGGTGTAATGGTGGAATTTTCATTGCTGGAGCTATAAGGATGAGTTAGGATGTTTATTAGATGTGTTTTGATGTTGATAATGCTTTGGAAGTGTTGTATGATGGCTGGGCTTGGTTTAGGAGGCAATCGATTGAGTTTTCGATTGTCTTGGAAGGGTATTTTGGTGTACTTTGAGTGGGCAACGAGTTTATGGATTGTTGCTGGTGTTAGAATGCATTTTAATGCATTTAGATATCTATTTTGTTGATGTGAAAACAGGGGATCTTGATCCGGAAGCTAACGAAGTGATTTTAGAGGCTCCGGAGGTGTAATTTTCGTATCGGCGAACCAGGCTACGCGTATCGGTGAGTGGAAATGCAATTTTCTGCTTTGTAATGCTTTGAGCATGCTCTTGGGAACTTAGTGTAAGTTTGATACACTTAACTAAGCTCAAGTGTATGTGTTTCAGTAATCCCTCTCTAGGAAATGTACTAAGTTGGATGAAAATGCATTTGATGAAAGAGTGGATTTGTTTACTGTTTTTAAGCATGTTTAAGCACGGTTTAGTGCTGGATTTTAATGTCATTATGTTAGGGATGCACTAGGTAAGTGATCCTTGGTTTTCATATGAAAATGCATATGATGTTAAGCATGTGTGCTTGTGGAAATGGCATTGTTGTTATAATTGAAAAACAGTGGATTAATGTGGCTAAACGATTATATTGGCAAGTAATGAAAATGGTTTTTGGTCACTTAAATCAGATATAGTTAGCTGACTATAGGATTGGATGTACCGTGAATAAAGTCGCCTTTGATGTCGAGGGGTTGTGATTGTGCCGTAATCTCCATCCAAGTACCCTAACGATTGAGGCTAAGAACACAAAGGTGAATGGTTAGTCTCGTGTGTGAGTCTTGTGTTTGTGTCCCATACTCTCGTTAGTGGAATTATACACTGCCGATGAGTGATGTTGAGGGGTTGTGATTGTGCCATAAATCTCTATCACGAGTGTTGAGGGGTTGTGATTGTGCCATAAATCTCTATCACGAGTGTTGAGGGGTTGTGATTGTGCCATTTGTCTCCACCTTGTGTAGTCCGGTAGTTTGTATGAAGCGTGATGGAAAACGCTTGTAATTCACGTATCCGATTGTGTCTTGTGTTGAAATGGTTTATGGATTATCACTTGTGAGCCAATATAATGTAAATGACAATGTGAAGCACGTGATGCTTGTATATGATGCAAGAGTGCATGAGATATATGTCTATGTTGCAAGATTGCATGTGATGCTTGCTAAAGCATGAGCAATGGTTTTATTGTCGTTTATGATTGATGCATACATGCATGAGGTTTCAAAAGTGCATTGAAGTCTTGAGAAGACATGTTTTATAAATGTCATGTTATGTAAAGTGTTGGTTTTGAAAAACATGAGTTATGCATTGATGAAAATTGTTTAGCGATCCTCACTAAGCTTGTTGCTTACGCTCCTTTGTTTCATCAATGCAGAGAATTGAACCTTTGAAGGCATTCCAAGAGCAAGAGGAATCCATAGCTTTGTTAAAGAGACGTATGTGATTCATCTATAGTGTAATAAGAGGCAATGGGTGGGATTTATACTTTGGAATGTTTGAGAATGTTTCCCTTTACTTTGAGCATGTTTTGTTGCCTATATTTGAGTTGTAAATGGCCTTTGGAGTTTGGATTTTAGTTTATTTGGTGTTATTCCCTGTTATGGTTTTGGAGAACTAGGGAGCATGCCTTTAGTACATTTGTTTAAGTGTTAGTTGCCTTGTTTAAGCTATAGCCTCGGTGTGATGATTTTTGATATGTATCCTTGATGTATGCATGCATTGGCATGTGTCGGGGTTGATTCGAGTGTAAAAAAGCATGAAAAACCAGCATTTTCTGCTGTCACATGGCATAGTGTATCGAAACACCCTTAATTGTTCCGAAACGGGGGCCTATAATGGCCATAGCGTTTTGGTACGGTTGAAGGTGTTTCGGAACATTTTGGCTATTGGAGAGGCATGTTTCGATACTGGTCTCGAAACATGTAACACCCCAAATTTGGGCTTAGAAGTTTAGGGTCTGAACCGGATCGGTCTGGAAATCGGTTCGAATCTAAAAAGGGGTTTTAGGGAACACCTATTTCGGGTTACTTTAAAAATATAGAAAAATATCTAAAAATCCTCATTTAATATATAAAAGAGAATGGTGAAATCAATTTTACAAAATAAAGTTTGGAAATATTACATTTCGGTGTAGTGACCAAATCGCAGTTTTTGCAAAAGTGAAATAGTGACTGTTTTGTAAAGGATTGAAACTTTGAATCTTTAAGGAGCTAATTTACCTAAAATGTTTTTCTCCAGATTTTTTCTTAATTTGGTTAATTTTATTAATGTTTTAATTAAAGGAAATGAGGTTTAATTAAATGAGAAAATAACTTTGATTATTCATAACTACTTTTCACAAATTTTCCCTCTCTTCATTTTCTCTAAAATTCCTTTCAACCAAACACATTTTCTCCAGCAAATTTACTTTGATCTTCACCTCATTTGATGAGATTTCCATCACTCATTGTTTCATAATCAATCTAGCAACAAAACCTTTTGATTTCTACATTGAATTTTCAAGGAATTTGGCCCAAATCAAGGAGAAATCACTATTTAGAGGTAAGATTGTTCTTCTCCTCTAAATGCTCAGTTCTTTACTGAAATTCCCAATTTGTCAAACCTTAATTTAAGTTTTATAGATGATTTTAATGTTGGAAACATGATTTTGGCTTAAAACTCAAGATGTTAGAAGAAATCTTGAAGAATTTCGTTGTGATTGTTTGGGCTCTGATTTTAGATGATTCTTTAATATATTTTGGATGTCTAATGATGTTTGAAATGAGGTTTTATCAATCTAATCCCGAATAGGTTGTATTTCCTAAGTTTTTACTTATGAAAATGGTGGTTTTTGAGGTGTTTTTAGTGTTCTGTTATAGCTGGAGGTATATGGACGAGTTTAGGTTTATTTTGGATGATAATTGATGTTTATAAAAGGTTAGAATTGATAGATCTTGGCTGGGCTTTGTTTTGGGAGAGTTTGGAGGTGATTTCGGTTGTTTTTGGTAGCCGAAATGAGGTTCTTGGGTAAAGCAGCGAGTTGGGTTGGGTTGCTGGTGATTTTAATGCATGGTGATGCATTAATCCTCTGTTGTTATGTGTTTAAAATAGGGGGAATGATCCCGAAGCAATAGAGGTGGCGTTGGAAGTTTCGGATGCTTGGGAGGCTTGTCGGCTAGCATAGTTTTGTGTATCGGTGAGTGGAGATGGTTTTCCAACTTTGAAGCGATTATTTGGAGGTTTTGGGAGCTTAGTTTAAGTCTAAACAACTTAGCTAAGCTCAAGAGTAAGTTTTCGGAAAAACTCCCTCGGATGTGCTAAGTTGTGGTTTGATGCATTACTTATAAATTGCATGTTTAATTTCTGTATTGAAAGCATGTTTTAGCATGATTAATGCTGGTTTTGAAAACCATGTATTGAGGGATGCTCAAGGTAAGAGATCCTTGATTTGACATGTTATTAATTTGGTAATGATGCATGGAGATGCATGATGTTTAATGGCTTTGATTAATGCTTTAAAACAGTGAATTGATGATGGTATTTGATGTATATTGGCAAGTGATGAAATGTTTTTAAAGTACTTGAATCGGATATAGTTAGCCGATTATAGGATTGGGTACACCGTAAGTAAAGTCGCCTTGGATGTTGAGGGGTTGTGATTATACCGTAAACTCCATCCAAGTATCCTAACGAGAGAGGTGAGATCACAACGGTGGTTAAATGTCCGTGTGTGGATCTTGGTAAGATCACAACGGTGGTTAAAAGTCCGTGTGTGGATCTTGTGTTATGTGTCCCGTACTCTCGTTAGTGGGTTATACAACTACCGATGAGTGATGTTGAGTGGTTGTGATAGTACCGTTAAACTCCATCACAGGTGTTGAGGGGTTGTGATTGTACCGATAAACTCCACCTTGTAAAGTCGGTAGTGTGTATGAAGCGTGTGGGAAAACGCTTGTAATCCACGTATCCGATTGTGTCTTGTGTTGAAATGTTTTGTGAACTATCACTTGGAAGCCAATATAATGTAATTGAATGTAAGGAAGCGAGAGATGCGTGAAAATGATGCAAGGTTGCATGGGAAATATGTAAATGATGCAAGAATGCATGTGATACTTGTTAAGCATGAGCAAATGTATATCTTCTATTGTGAATGGTGCATATGTGCATAGAATCTCATAAGTGCATTGAAGTCTTGTGAAGGCTTGTTTTAAAAAGGCATGTAATGCAAATGTTCCTTTTGTAGTTCATGTGTTTTGCATTTGTTGAATGCATGGGTTAGATAGTAGGAACAATTGGTTTTCAAAAGGTATTTTGCTTTGAAATGATCATCAAGCATGAGAAAAAGTATGGTGTGAAGTGGAGGTGATTTCCAAGGAAATTGAGTTAAACTTTACATGAAGTGTTCATGCATGGAAAGGTTTAAATGATAGTATTTGCAAGAATGTGGTTTGGGGTGTTTAGCATTTCAAAGTTAAAGGTTGGTTTTCATGTTGAGTAATGCATGATTTAAAGCAATGTTGTTTCAAAGGAAGTTTTTAAACAATGCTTTGGTTTATTGAATTGTATCTACATTTAAAGAAGGTTTTATGATTCATTGCATTGATGGTGTTTTGGTTTTGAGCATTCCTCACGAAGCATTATGTGCTTACGCTCCTTTTTGTCCATCAATGCAGATATTTGAAGTTGGGACATCAAGAAGCAAGGGATTCAAGAAGAGCTCCACTTGAGAAGTATGTCTTGGTTTATAGCTATAGATAATAAAGGCAATGGGGGGAGAGTCTTTTATGTTGTTGTGTAATGAGATTGAGTATGTTGACCATGTTCGGTTTATGGTTTGAATCTTGTTGATGATCGCTTTGCAATATTTGAATCTTCGTCTTCATAGGTTGATATGTTATGCTCTTTGATTAAAAGCAAGATCATGCGTTGGACGTGATGAATGATTAGGTGTGCTTAATGTTTGTAATGTATCTAGTCTTTGATGTAATTTGATAGTTATAATGCTTATCATGTTGACGATATGTTTTGGAATGGTTTCAATTATATTTGATGGTGTTTTGAAGTGAAAAACCATAATTTTCTGCTGTTTTTGGGCAGGGTGTATCGAAACACCCTTGGTTGTTTCGAAACGGGTGCTTGGAATGGCTTGGGGGTTTCGGAACGGCTGGAAGTGTTTCAAAACACTTTTGCAACTGGTAGTGTCCGTTTCTGAACTGGTTTCAGAACATACCCGCGTATCGAAACAGTCAACACCGTTTCGATACGGGCGTACAACACGGGTGTTTCTATACGGGTGTCAGTGTTTCGAAACGGGTGACAGTTGGACAGATTTTGTATGCTTTACATTTTAGTCCTGAAAGTTGTAATTGCAATTGCTTGAGCTTGACATGTCTTTTTAAGCTGAAATTTGGCAGATAGGGTTGTAATATGATTAATTAAGGTTTTGTAAAACTAAAATCTTGTAAGTCTTTTTATTTTCCAAAATTTACGTTTTGGTCCCTAAAAGTGTATTTCTTGCAATTGAGTCCTTAAACGTTTTTCCGATCGATGTGCTTTTTTCTCCCAAGGTTCTTGGGCTTTCACATAGGTTTAATGCGCGTCTAGAGAAGTTTTTTTTAAGAAAAAAGGGTCGTTAATCAAGTTTTACTTTCGGGTTGACTTTGGTTTTCCCCGTGTGATCTTCGTAGTTCGGGTCTAGCGTCTAGGCCGGGCTAAGGGGGTTACAAAACACACCCGAGTACCGAAACGGTCAACACCATTTCAATACATGTGTTTCGGTACGAAGGTTGGTGTTTCGAAACGGATGACCGTTGGATGAAGACTTGAATTTTTTATGTTTTCATGTTTTACATTTTAGTCCTAAATGTTGTGGATGCAATTGCTTGAGCTTGGAATGTCCTTTTTAGCTGAATTTTGTCAGGGAGGCATGTAATATGATTAATTACAAATTGGTAACATTAAAATCTGCAATGTCTTTATATTTACTAAAAAATACATTTTGGTCCCTAAAAATGTAATTCATGCAATTAAGTCCCTAAATGATTTTCGATCGTTGTGTCCTTGTCTCATATGATTCTTGAGTATTCACATAGGCTTAATGTGCATCTAGAAAAGATTAAAAAGAAAAAAAGGGTCGTTAATCGAGGTTGACTTCCGGGTTGACTTTGGTTTTCCACGTGTAATCTTCGTAGTTCAGGTCAAGCGTCTAGGCCGGGTTAAGGGGGTTACATTTGTTGGTATCAGAGCCAGGTTACAAAAGAATTGGGAATGTTGGTATGTGTAATTGATGTGAGTTGAAGTATGATGTTTGAAAAGCGTGCCAATGTTTGAATTTTAAACTATGGAATGAATATGATTGTGTGATGAGGATGTTATGTGGATATGTGCTGATTTGGAATGATGAAAAGTATGTGAGCATGATGTTTTATGTATGCTACGCTCTGTGGGGAAATTGGGTGCCCATTGCCTTATTACACTAAACAAATGTTTTGTAAACTTGGATTCTTGCTTGCAGCTGGCCTAAATGGTTTGATTTGTTTTCGTTGTTGAGTTTGTTTTAAATAGCACATGGGACCTAGAAGGGAGTTGAGGTCCAATACCATAGTGTTTGCGGCTGAGCAGGACAACCAGGGTGAGCAGGAGGCTGATGTCCCTCCTGGTGGAGATCTACCTCCTCCGCCACCACCTGGAGGTGGGGAGCAGGTGCAACAAGGATAAGCTGGTCCTGGTTTGGGTAATTTGGTGCCACTAGTTGAGGCGAATACCTGAGCGTTTCAGGCTGCTGTTGCTGGAGCGCAACTGCAGGCCCCTGCATATGGGCAGGTGGGTCTACCTTTGGAGAGGTTGATGAGCTTGGGAGCGGTAGAGTTCTATGGTATGTCACCCGAGGCGCCTGAGGCCTGGTTAGCCAGTACGATCCGTATCATGGATCAGATGGGTTGTAATGATGAGCGCAAGCTTGGATGTGTCGTTTCCTTGCTACAAGGTGATGCTGACAGCTAGTGGACGACTACCACAGCTGGTATGGAACCTAATGAAGTTGATTGGGAGTTCTTCAGGGGTCTCTTCCGGAGAAAGTATCTAGGTGTGAGATACTTGGATGAGAAGAAACATGAGTTTATGTCTCTCGTTCAGGGTAACCTATCGTTGGCTGAGTACAAGGTCTAGTTCGTACGCTTGAGCCAGTATGCTCCTGAGCTGGTACCTAGTGAGAGGCATTGATGTGATCACTTTCGGTATGGTTTGGTGAAAGAATTTAAGACGTACATGCTAGCTGCAGACTACATAGATTTTGATGTGCTTGTGTGTCGGGCAAAGGACATCGAGCAGAACCTAGGTTTATCTTCTAGAGGTGTTGGTTCTAGCTCTAGGAAGAGAGCTGCCGAGTATAGTTTCGGTGGTGGACGGAACAAGAGAGGCCATGATAGGAGACATCAGCCTGAGGGAAAGCGTGTTGTTTCGGGTCGAGGTGGATAGGCTCAGGGAGGTCGTGTGAGATCCGAGCAACACATATGCTAGACACGTGGTTCGAGGGACCTTTTGAGGCGAGATTGTCCTCGAGCAGCTAGATAGGTTCAGGCTCCTGTTGTGGTGACAGGGAACTCCTGCTGGAATTGTGGTTCAGCAGATCATATGAGGAGGGAGTGTCCTTTGTTGGCTGGTGGAGGCCAAAGACGTGCTCCTGTGGTAACTGCACCTTAGAGAGGCCGTGGGATTTTCAGAGGAGAGATGAGGGGCAGCGAGGTAATGCTCACGTTGTAGTCGTTCAACCTGAGTGAGGTGGACCAGCGAGGGTGTATGCTCAGCGCGAGGAGCCCAACTATACCGATGAGATCGCATGTACCTTTGCTCTCCAGTCTTTATCTTTGCTGGCTTTGATTGATTTTGGATCCACGCTTTCTTATATCTTGATTGAGCATGCACATTTGCTTGATATACCTATTGAGATGCTTGAAGTAGGAATGCAAGTTACTAGTTCTTTTGGTGAGACTGTAGTCACTAGGAAGTTGTATAGGAGATGCCCTTTGTCTGTGCAAGGACATGTTTTCCTTGTGTATTTGATGGAATTGCCTTTCTACGGATTTGATGTAATCCTTGGCATGGATTGGTTGACGCATCATAGGGTGGTGGTTGAGTTTGATGTTAAGCGCGTCACCTTAAAGTGTGTCGATGACTATGAGGTTGTTATCGTAGGCGAGAATGTGAAATTCTTGTCGAATGTGATTTCGTCTTTGGAAGAAAACCGTATGATGAGGTTGGGTTGTGAGGCTTACCCTGCTTATGTGATGAATCCTGGTACAAAGGATGTGCGTGTGTAGGATATTTGAACTGTTCGTGATTTTCCGGGTGTCTTTCCGGAAGAATTGCCTAGATTGCCACCAAACAGGGAAGTTGAGTTTGTTACAGAGTTGTACGAAAACACAACTCCGGTGTCCATTGCTCTTTATCGCATGGCACCCAAAGAGTTAAAAGAGTTGAAAACGCAATTGCAGTAGTTGTTGGATCGAGGTTTCATCCGGCCAAGTGTGTCACCTTGGGGTGCACTGGTCCTATTTGTGAAGAAGAAAGATGGGACGATGAGAATGTCTATAGATTATCGGCAACTGAACAAGTTGACGATTAGGAACAAGTATCCCTTGCCTAGAATTGATGATCTCTTTGATCAATTACGGGGAGCCTCAGTGTTTTCTAAGATAGACTTAAGATCGGGGTACTATCAACTGAAAGTGAAGGATGTGGACGTACCTAAAACTTCTTTTCGGACGAGGTACGCGCATTATGAGTTTTTGGTGATGCCGTTTGGTTTGACCAACGCGCCTGCTACTTTCATGGACATGATGAATCGTGTATTCCATGAATTCTTGGATTAGTTTGTGGTGGTGTTCGTCGATGATATCCTTGTGTATTCGCGTACCGAGGAGGATCATGATAAGCACTTGAGAATCATTTTGCAAGCGTTGTTGGAAAATCAGTTGTATGCGAAGCTGAGTAAATTTGAGTTTTGGCTTAGGGAAGTGGTCTTCCTTGGGCATGTGGTATCGGCTGAGGGTATTCGCGTTGATCCGCAAAAAGTATAGGCTGTAATGAGTTGGAAAGTGCCTAAGTCAATGACTGAGGTACAAAGTTTCCTTGGGTTGGCTGGGTACTACCGTAGGTTTGTCGAGGGTTTTTCAAAGACAGCAGCACCTTTGATCATGTTGTTGCAAAAGAATGTTCGCTTTGAGTGGTCGGAGGCAAGGCAACAAGCTTTTGAGAAGTTGAAGGAAGTTTTGACGCAAACTCCTGTTTTGATTCAACCTGAATCGGGTAAGGAGTTTGTGGTCTATAGTGATGCGTCCATTGTTGGGTTGGGTTGCATGTTGATGCTGGAGGGTAAGGTGGTGGGCTATGGATCTAGGCAGTTGAAGGTGCATGAGCGCAACTACCTTACTCATGATCTTGAGCTTGCAGCTGTGGTGTTTGCCTTGAAGATTTGGAGGCATTACATGTATGGTGAGAAATGTGTTGTGTTTTTAGACCACAAGAGCTTGAAATACCTTATGTCTCAGAAGGAGTTAAATCTTAGGCAATGACGTTTGGTGGAGTTGCTTAAGGATTATGATCTAGTGATTGAGTACCACCCGGGCAAGGCTAATGTTGTGGCCGATGCTTTGAGCCGGAAGGTGGTTGTTGAGTTGAGAGCGATGTTTGCTCGTCTGAGCATATCGCGTGATGGTGGTCTTGTGGCGGAGTTGCAAGTGAAACCATCTTTGTTACAGTTGATTAAAGACAAATAGTTGCTTGATGATTCTCTTGTTTCACATGATCAAGACATTGCAGAGGGTAGACCTTCGGATTTCAGCTTTAGCGATGATGGTGTTCTATGTTTTGGAAGTCGAATAGTGGTTCCAGATGATGATGAGTTAAGGTGCACTCTTCCGACTGAAGCTCATTGTAGTCCTTTTACTATGAACCCGTGTAGTACAAAGATGTATCGTGACCTAAAGGATGAGTATTACTGGGTAGGGTTGAAAAAGGATGTAGCTGAATTCGTTAGTAAGTGTATGGTGAGTCAGCGAGTGAAGGTTGAGCATCAGGTTCCTTTTGGATTGTTGCAGCCTTTGTGAATTCCAGAATGGAAGTGGGAGAAAATCACCATGGATTTTGTGTCTGGTTTGCCTTCGTCAATGACAAAGAAGAATTCGGTTTGGGTGATTCTGGATCGGCTTACGAAGTGTGCGCATTTTCTGCATGCGCATACTACATATACCTTGGATAAGTTGGCTGGGCTATACATAGCTGAGATTGTGCAGTTGCACGGTGTGCCAAAGTCTATTGTGTCGGATAGGGATTCGAGGTTTACAGCGCGATTTTGGGAATGTTTGCATCAAGCCTTTGGTACACGGCTGAACTTCAGCACTTCTTATCATCCGCCTGTGGATGGGCAGTCAGAACGTGTGATTCAAGTGCTCGAGGATATGCTGAGATATTGTGCGATAGATTTTCAGGGTTCTAGGGAAAAGCACTTGCCGTTGGTTGAGTTTGCGAATAACAACAGTTACCAGGGAAGTATCCAAATGGCTCCATACGAGGCTTTGTATGGGAGGAGATGTAGAACCCCTCTTTGTTGGGCAGAAGCAAGGAAAAGGTTGATTTCAATGTCGGCTATGCTTAAGGGAACCGCCGAGAACGTGAAGCTCATTTGTGAGCGGTTAAAATCAGCATCAGATAGGCAGAAGTCTTACGCAGACTTGAAGCGTAAGGAAATTGAGTTCGCGGTTGGCGAACGTGTGTTCTTGAAGGTATCGCCTTGGAAGAAGGTGATGAGATTTTGGCATAAGGGTAAGCTTAGTCCAAGGTTTATTGGACCTTACGAGATTGTGAAGCGTATTGGTCCTGTGGCATATCGGTTGAGATTGCATGTAGAGTTGGAGAAGTTACATGATATGTTTCATGTCTCCATGTTACGGAAGTACAGATCGGATCCTTCGTATGTGATGCCTGTTGAGGAGATAGAGTTCAATCCGTATCTGTCATATGATGAGGAACCAGTGAAAGTTCTGGATGTAAGTAGCAAGGTTCTTCGTGGTAAGATGATAGAACTTGTGAAGGTGTTGTGGCGACATCGAGGAGTTGAGGCAGTTTCCACATCTCATTCTATCAAGTAAGAATTTCGAGGACGAAATTTCCTAAGTGGGGGAGAATTGTAACGCCCTGCTGTTGGGCCTAGATGTTTTAGATATCGAATCGGACCGGTCGAGAACAGCTCGAATCACGGAAGGTGATTTTAGGAAATTAAGGATCGGGATAGGATAAAATTGTGATAAAAATTGCTAAAATCCTCTAAAAATATAATTAAGAGGTTGGTCAAATCAATTTTACAAAAAGGGTTTTGGAAAACGGACATTTTGGAGTAGTGACCAAATTGTAAAGTTTCAAAACTGGGAAAATGTGCTTTTAAAGGTGGAAGCCAAAATCTTAGATTCTTTAGGGGGCTTTAAGTAAATTTGACCTTTCTTCAATATGACATGTGATTTAAATGGGTTTTAATTAAATTATTTTAATTAGAATTTGATATTAATTAATTGGTAGTTAGTGAATTTTCATTTTTACGTAACTACCAGTTCCCTCTCATTCTAAACAAACATCATTTTCTCTCATCTTTTCCAGAATTATTTCTCCCAAAAATCCTCTCAACATTTCCTAAATCTTTTTCAAGAGATCTTCTTTAATTCTTCAAGATTTTTGCAAGGAAAACTTGTCATCTATTGAAGAAAGCAAGGATTGGAGGTAAATCCCGTTCTCAACCTCTAATCTAAGTTCTTTATTGAAATCCCCAAGATATTTGGCTTCTGATAACTATTTTTGATTGAGTTTTCAATATAGTTTTGATTTGAGATCAAAATCTTGTGAAAATATGGATGAAATCTTGATTTTTGGACTTGATGAGTTGGGCACTGTTTTGTGTTGATTTTAATTGATTCCTAAGTTGGTTTATATGTTAAAATGAGGTGTGGTTAATATAGATTCCGAAGTCCTTGAGATCCTTGAGTTTATTGGTAGTTTTAAGTGTGATTTTGGGGTGTAATGGTGGAATTTTGATTGCTGGAGGTATAAGGATGAGTTAGGATGTTGATTAGATGTGTTTTTATGTTGGTAATGCTTTGGAAGTGTTGTATGATGGTTGGGCTTGGTTTAGGAGGCAATCGATTGAGTTTTCGGTTGTGTTGGAAGGGTATTTTGGTGTAGTTTGAGTGGGCAACGAGTTTATGTATTGTTGCTAGTGTTAGAATGCATTTAGATCTCTATTTTGTTGATGTGAAAACATGGGATCTTGATCCAGAAGCTAACGAGGTGAGTATGGAGGCTCTGGAGGTGTAATTTTCGTGTCGGTGAACAAGGCTTCGCGTATTGGTCAGTGGAAATGCAATTTATTTCTTTTTAACGCTTTGAGCGTGCCTTTGGGAGCTTAGTGTAAGTTTGATACACTTAACTAAGCTCAAGTGTAAGTGTTTCGGTAATCCCTCTCTTGGAAATGTGCTAAGTTGGATGAAAATGCATTTGATGTAAGAGTGGATTTGTTTACAGTTTTGAAGCATGTTTAAGCATGGTTTAGTGTATGATTTTAATGTCATTATGTTAAGGATGCATTAGGTAGGTGATCATTGGTTTTCATATGAAAATGCATATGATGTTAAACATGTGTGCTTGTTGAAATGACATTGTGGTTTTGCTTGAAAAACAGTGGATTAATGTGGATAAATGATTATATTGGCTAGTGATGAAAATGGTTTTTGGTTACGTAAATTGGATATAGTTAGCTGGCTATAGGATTGGGTGCACCGTGAATAAAGGCGACTTGGATGTCTAGGGGTTGTGATTTTGCCGTAATCTCCATCCAAGTACCCTAACGATTGAGGTTAATATCACAACGGTGAATGGTTAGTCTCGTGCGTGAGTCTTGTGTTTATTTCCCATACTCTCGTTAGTGGAATTATACAACTACTGATGAGTGATGTTGAGGGGTTGTGATTGTGCCATTAGTCTCCATCATGGGTGTTGAGGGGTTGTGATTGTGCCATTTGTCTCCACCTTGTGTAGTACGGTAATTTGTATGAAGTGTGAGGGACAACGCTTGTAATTCACGTATCCGATTGTGTCTTGTGTTGAAATGGTTTATGGATTATCACTTGTGAGCCAATATAATGTAAATGACAATGTGAAGCATGAGATGCTTGTATATGATGCAAGAGTGCATGAGATACATGTCTATGTTGCAAGATTGCATTTGAATCTTGCTAAATCATGAGCAATGGTTTTATTGTCGTTTATGATTGATGCATATGTGCATGAGGTTTCAAAAGTACATTGAAGTCTTGAGAAGACATGTTATGCATTGATGATTGTTGTTTAGAGATCCTCACTAAGCTTATTACTCACGCTCCTTTGTTTCATCATTGCAGAGAATTGAACCTTTGAAGGCATCCAAAAGGAAGAGGAATCCATAGCTTTGTTAAAGAGACATATGTGATTCATCCTTAGTGTAATAAGAGGCAATGGGTGAGATTTATACTTTGGAATGTTTGAGAATGTTTCCCTTTACTTTGAGCATGTTTGTTTGCCTATACTTGAGTTGTAAATGGCCTTTGGATTTTGGTTTATTTGGTGTTATTCCTTGTTATGGTTTTGGAGAACTAGGGAGCATGCCTTTAGTACCTTTGTTTAAGTGTTAGTTGCCTTGTTTAAGCTATATACTCGGTGTGATGATTGTTGATATGTATCCTTGATGTATGCATGTTGTGGCATGTCTCGAGGTTGATTTGAGTGTGAAAAACCAGCATTTTCTGCTGTCACAGGGCAAGGTGTATCGAAACACCCTTAACTGTTCTGAAACGCGGGCTTGTAATGGCCATAGCGTTTCGGTACGGTTGAAGGTGTTTTGGAACATTTTGGCTACTAGAGAGGCATGTTTCGATACTGATCTCGAAATACACCCGGGTACCGAAATGGTCAACACCGTTTCGATAAAGGTGTTTCAGTATGAAGGTTGGTGTTTCGAAACGGATGACCGTTGGATGAAGAATTTAATTGTTTTAAGTTTCATGTTTTGCATTTTAGGCCTGAATGTTGTGGATGCAATTGCTTGAGCTTGGAATGTCCTTTTTAGCTGAATTTATGCAGGGAGGCATGTAATATGATTAGTTACATATTGGTAACCTTAAAATCTGCAATGTCCTTATATTTACTAAAAATTACATTTTGGTCCCTAAAAGTGTAATTCATACAATTGAGTCCCTAAATGGTTTCCGATCGATGTGTCCTTCTCTCATATGATTCTTGAGTATTCACATAGGCTTAATTTGCATCTAGAAAAGATTAAAAAGAAAAAAGAGGTTGTTAATCAAGGTTGACTTCCGGGTTGAGTTTGGTTTTCCCCATGTAATCTTCGTAGTTCGGGTCAAACGTCTAGGTCGGGCTAAAGGGGTTACATCCCTTGCCAATATAATTCTCATTTAGCATAAACCTCACAGTTTTCAAATCATTCACAATAAGCCATATTTTCAAGCATCAAATCATGCTTCATAAAACTTGTATAAACACATACTTACAAGGACCATTACCTAGTGCATCCTTTAACAATATGGCATCATAAACAGTGAATCACTTACTCAAATCATTCTTTCAAAATAGTAGGTAAACACATATAAAATCAAGTGCATCCACAAGCTTATAATAGCATAATTCGAGGGAGAAAATCACTTTACTTACTTCTAAACTTAGTAAAGTGTTTCAATCTTACACTAAGTTCTCAAAACCACTTTTACGATGTTTCAAAGCTGAAAATCCAATTTCCACTCACCGACATGTGAATCCTCAATCGCTGACGCTAAAATCAAGAGTCTGAAGTCCCCGGAACTTCGACAAATGCTTCTAAAGAATCCTCCCATGTTTGTACAACACAAGGACAGAGGATTAATGCATCTTAATGCATTAAAACCACCAGCAAACACTAAAAACCTGCAGCTATGCCCAACAAAAATCACCTTCGATTGATCACCAAACTCAATCCAGCCATCAACAAACACTTCCATCACATTTTGACCATAAACCAACATCCAACACATCATAATATCATCCTTATACCTCCAGCAACTCAAATTTCACATTAACAACCTAAAAATCGAAAATCTAACAACCTAACAATTAGAGATCCAAATCAATTCGGGATTATTATCACAAAACCATTATTCCCTCATCATTTAACATCCAACGTATGATTAAAATCATTCACAAATCAATCAAAATACTGCCCAAATGAAAATCTTGAAAATCCATCACTCAAAGATTTAACTAGTAATTTCCAAATTTATTTACAAAATAGAGAGCCAATGTAACCCCCTTAACCCGGCCTAGGTGTTAGATCCGAACTACGAAGATCACACGGGGAAAACCAAAGTCAACCCGAAAGTCAACCTTGATTAACGACCCTTTTTTATTTTAAACTTGTCTAGGTATATATTAGCCTGTGTGAATGCCCAAGAACCTTGGGAGAGAAAAGCACAGCGATCGGAAAACGTTTAAGGACTCAATTGCAAGAAATGCGCATTTAGGGACCAAAATGTAAATTTTGGAAAACATAAGGACTTTGTAGATTTTAATCTTACTGAACCTTAATTAATAATATTACAAGCCTCTCTGCCAAATTTCATCTTAAAAAGACATCTCGAGCTCAAGCAATTGCAATTACAACTTTCAGGACTAAAATGTAAAGCATGCAGAATCTGCATCCAACGGTCACCCGTTTCGAAACACTGACAACCGTATTGAAACGGTGTTGACCGTTTCGATACACGGGTATGTTTCGAAACCAGTTTCGAAACACACACTTCCTGTAGTCAAAGTGTTCCGATACACCCTGCCTAGAAACAGCAGAAACTACTGGTTTTTCACATCAAAACACCACAAAACATACTTTAAATTACTCCACAACTTATCAACAACATGCTAAGCATTAAAACCATCATTTTGCATCAGAATCTAGATACACACATACTCATTTATCACATTCAACACAAGATCTTACTTTTAACCCAACAGCGTAGCTATATCAAATATGGAAACGAAGATCCAAATATCTCAAAACAATCATCAACGAGTGTCAAAACATAAACCGAACTTGCTCAAGATAAACAACCTCATTACACAACAACGTAAAAGATTCCCCCCATTGCCTTTATTATCTATAGCAATAAACCAAAACATACTTCTCAAGTGGAGCTCTTCTAGAATCCCTTGCTTCTTGCTATCTGAAATTCATTTATCTGCATTGATGGACAAAAAGGAGCGTAAGCACATAATGCTTAGTGAGGAATGCTCAAAACCAAAACACCATCAATGTAGCAAACCTTAAAACCCTTTTCAAAAGCAATCACACCTTTATAAACCAAGTATTGTTTGAAAACTTCAAATAAGACATCAACACCTTATAATTAAGCACTACTTAACATAAGATCAACATTAAACTCAAATGCACTAAGCAACTCAACCCCAAATAACATTCTTACAATAACTTCCCTTAAGCCCCTTTCGTGCATAAATGCTTTGTGCAAAGTTTAAACCAATTTCCTTGGAAACCATTTCCACTCCACACTTTCCCTTTCTCATGCTAGAAAACTGTTTCAAAGCAAATCACCATTTGAAAACTCGTGTATCAAATATCTATCTCATGCATTCTACCAATGCAAAACTCATGGCAAAGCCACACATACTTGTTACTCAAAAGCATTTCATGAACTCAAATCTCCATTTGAAAACCACATGTACCATCTAGCTATCCCATGCATACAACCTATGCAAAACTCATGGCAAAGCCACTCATGCTTGTTACACAAAAGCATTTCATAATTTCATTATCTCATATGCAAACCTCATAGCATAAAGAATTCCAAGCATTGGTACATGTGACACAGATTCTCTTATATTGGCATTAACATACTCCATTGTACACGGATATGCGGACAACTCACTAGACACTTCCGGTGGCATCAACCATCACCGTACTCACCCGTCTAGAACATAATCTTCCGGTGGCTTCCACCACACCGTACTCTCATGGCGATTCTACTTTCGACAAAAGCTTGAGTATTTCACCAAGTCCTACCCCGATGGTATGCCCCTCATCGGTGTCATGGCAATAACTCTTGTTGCCAAAAAGCTTGGATGTTTCACCAAGTTCTACTCAAATGGAATGTCCATCATTGGTCTCTCTCTTTGGGATGAATCCCAAGAGCACGTATGAATTTTAGTTTATAGTGCACTCTACATCCTATTGATCGATCAATATATCCGGTAATCTTTACATCATCTATGCCAATATATCATGTTAAAATCATCAACACACTCACTGTTTTAAAGTATACAACACCTTCAAGGCCAAAATCCGAACATTGCCTCAAAATGAAAACTAACAACACATACTCTCAAGGAATATTAATTTCAAGCATCCTTCTTCAAACCAAGTTTGACAACTAACTCACGTGCTTTAAAACCATGCTCAAACAACAAATTAAACCACATTATCAAATCAAACACATTAAAACTCATTTTGATAGTTTTCAAACAATAATAGCACAATTGAGAGAGAATTCCACTTTACTTACTTCCGAACTTAAACTGAATTTTCAAGCCTAAATTTAAGTTCCCAAACCTCTTTTCAAAATCATTCCAAAGCTGGAAAACACGATCTCACTCACCGATACACAACAATATGCTAGCCGACAAGCCTCCCAAGCGTCTGAAACCTCCAACGCTACCTCAATCACTTCCGGATCACTCTCCCCTGTTTTTAACACATAAGAACAGAGGATTAATGCACCATCATGCATTAAAATCACCAGCCATACAACCCAACTCGCTGCTCTACTCAAGAACCTCATTTCCGCTACCAAAATCAACCGAAATCACCTCCAAACTCTCCTAAAACAAAGCCCAGTCAAGATCTATCAATTCTAAACATTTCTAAACATCAATTAACATAAAAAACAACCCTAAACTCGTCCTTATACCTCCAGCTATAACAGAACACCAAAAACACCCCAAAAACCACCATTTTCACAAGCAAAAACTTAGGAAAAACAACCTATTCATGATTGGATTGATAAAACCTCATTTCTAACATCATTTAATATCCAAAATACATTAGAAAACCATCTCAAACAGAGCCCAATCAATTACCACGAAAATCTTTCAAGATCTTTTCCAAAATCTTGAGTTTTAAGCCAAACTCTTGTTTCCAACATTAAAACCATTCATAAAACTTTAATAAAGGATTGAAAACTTGGTAATTTCAGTAAAGAACTGAGTATTTAGAGGAGAAGAACAAGCTTACCTTTAAAAGATGATTTATCCTTGATTTGGGCAAGTTTCTATGAAAATTCAATGTAGAAAACAAATAGATTTGATGAAAGATTGATTAGGAATCAATGAGTGATGGAATTCTCATCAAATGAAGTGGAAATCAAAGTAAGATTTGCTGGAGAAAAAGTGTTTGGTTGATAGGATTTTGAGAGAAAATTAGAGAAAAGTGGTTATGAAAGTCAAAGGTAGTTTATCTCCTTTATTTTATTTAATTAAATCATTAATTAAATCACCCAAATTAAGGAAAAATATGATGAAAACATTTCTGGTAAATTAGCCCCTTAAAGATTCAAAGTTTAAATCCTTTATAAAACAGTCACTACTAAACTTTGCAAAAACTGCGATTTGGTCACTACACCGAAATGTAGTATTTCCAAACCTTATTTTGTAAAATTGATTTCACCATTCTCTTGTAGATATTTAGATATTTTTCTATATTTTTTAAGTATCCCGAACTACGTGTTCCCTAAAACTCTCTTTTAGATTCGAACCGTTTTCCAAACTGATCCGGTTCAAACTCTAAACATCTAGGCCCAAATTTGGGGTGTTATAGCCAAAGACTTGGGAATTTCAATAAAGAACCTTAATTAGAGGAGAGAAAAGAAAGATCACCTCTAACACAAGCTTTCCCTCGACTATCCAAGATTTTGATGAAATCTTTTAAGAAAAGTCTTGCTAAATGTTGTAGAAATCCATGGGCATCTTTTAGAAATCAAAAGCTAATTGTTAAGTGTGCAAAAGTCCTATATTTATGCCCTAGTTTAGCTCAATTATTGTTGTTCTTAAGTATATTTTAGGTTACATTTAGTAGGAAACATACACAAAATAGAATAGATTAGATATTCTGACTTATTTGATGAACTTAAATTACTTTATATATATGATACTGCTTAAGTGCGTTTTCTCCCTGTGCGCAGGTACCAGCCCAAGAAGATGTTGCCGACGCATAAGAGAGGGCAGAAGAAGAAAAAGCTGGAAGTTGTTGTACCATCAGGAGAGCTGATCGAGGAGGACAAAACCAGAATGAAAAGTTGTGCCAACCCCTACACGCCAGTCCACACCTCTGCCGAGGCGGTCAATTACATGCCGCCGAGGCAACACTTCAAGGAAGAGTGGAAAATGCAAAGTGGTATGCGATAGAAATAGCTCATCAAGCCTGATTTTTAGAGACCACTTGCACGTGCATTAGAGCCCAGCAAATAAAGAAAAGCTGAGTCAAAGCCAAGTTGAAGAAAAGTCAAACGGGAATCTAGGGAGATTTAATGATGTTTTAATTAGTTGTACTTATATTCTAACTCTTATTCCTAAACTAAACCGACTTAGTCCTAGGCTCCTCCCCTATATATATGTAAATGACAAGTTGGAGAGGACACAATTAAGATTAGAGAGAAACTCCTTCTTGTCGAAACCCTAGTGTCGTCCAAACCCATCATGTTCTAAACCTTACATTGGGCTAAGGGTTGGTTGTGTAGTAGTTGTGAGAGTCTTGTTGTATTCGTTTAGGATTTCAGTTTTGCAATAAAAAACAAGGTTTGTTTACTCTTGGTTCTTCATTGTCGCAATCTTTATCGGGAGAGAAGAGGGCTTCAATCTATTTGTTCAATATTGGGAGAGTTGAAGTCACGAAACGAGTAAACACGGTTTTATCCAACCATAGGTTAAAGCTACTTCGGCTTAGGGATAATTTTAGAAGTTCAACGGCTAAAAGTGGATCCATAATCGGTTGGTGTTCACCCTTAGATTCACGATGGGAGGTATCATCCAAGACGCGTTCGCCAATAGTACTTCAAGCTACGGGAGAAGAGGGATTCATAGAAGGGAGCCTTACCGGACCATTAATCATCGCTTAACTGCGCAGGCAATCTCATATATCTCTACCGAGGCGGGCGCCTACCGAGGCATACTTGTGGGCAGTGGCTGAAGTTGTTAAGTTGATCATTAAAATTGTGTTGAGGCAATACATCAATTCTTCACACTACGAAACTTCCTATACCGGCTCATTCTCTCACTCTGATTTCTCAATTTACTTTACTCACTTTAGTTTTAGCTTCAATCAAACCAACAGTTGAGTGTATAAAAGTTCTATATTTTACCCCCTATTTAACCCATATTTCTGCTGCATTCAAGCATAATTCATTGCATTTAGGACATATTTCATTTATACATCACTATTATATTAAATGGCACAGTTGCTACTGATTTTGGTTACTTTTGCATGTAGCTGTTGTAGTAGACAAAGGACAGTGGAGAAGCAGAGCTGGAACACATGACTGCAGTCGATGAAAAGGATGCTGCCCTGGCCGCTGCCGTGGTAGCCAATGACGACAGTCATGTTGAAGGGAAAAAGTGAAATGGAGCTCGACAGAAAGAGGAAATTAAGCCGGTCTGTCGTGGAGCACTCCTATATTTTTTTGAGCCCTAGATCAGAATGAAGGCCAATCCCAAAATTCAAGGAAGAAACTCAAAGCAAGGAAGAAGGACGAATTAAAGACATATACTCTGAAGATTTAGTCTTTAATAGAGTTGTACTTCAATTTAAACTTTTATTCTTGCCATATTAGAAAACTTGAGCCCATGGCCTATATAAAGGCATGTAATTCAACCTAGGGAAGGATATCTTATTCTCTAGCCGTCTTCCCCTAAACCCTAGTCGTTTTCCCCCTTCTCATCATGTTCTAAACTTCCCCTAGGGCTAAGGGTTGATTCTGTAAAGTAGTTGCAAGGATTGCATTGTTTGAGGATTTTTCTCTGTTCAATAAAATATACTTCAAGTTTGCTTATTCTGGTTTTCAACATCTTGCAAGAGTATCGGGAGAGCATTGTGAGATTATACATTTACTTAATATCGGGAGAGTTAAGTATACGAAAGGAATAAGTATAAGTTCTCCAGTTTATGGTTGAACTATCTCGGACCTAGGGATAGGACGAGGTTAAGTGGCTAAGGAAGAATTCAACAACATCGGTGTTTATCCTTCGATTCACGCCGGGAGGTATCATCAAAGACGTGTTCATCGAAAGACTTGGACCCAGGGATAGGACGAGTCACAGCAGGGATTCTTGCCAAGCTTGAAGTACAGAGTTGTGTGATCGCTGCCGCGACAACAACAGACCGTTGTCGCCGCAGGTGCTGCCGCGACAGGAGTAACGACAGAACAGTGGGTCATATACATTGCAACACCTGCACTACTAAGCAAATCACTACGAAAGGAATAAGTACAGGTTCTATATTTTACCCGCTATTTAACCCATATTTCTGCTGCATTCAAGCATAATTCATTGCATTTAGGATAGATTTCATTTATACATCACAATTATATTAAATGGCACAGTTGCTACTGATATTCGTTACTTTTGTAGGTAGCTGTTGTAGCAGAGCAGGGCAGTGGAGAAGCAGAGTTGGAACACAAAACTGCAGTCGATGAAAAGGATGCTGCCATGGCCGCTGCCGTGGCAGCCAATGACGACAGTCATGTTGAAGGGAAAAAGTGAACTGGAGTTCGAAAGAAAGAGGAAATTAAGCCGTTCTGTCGTGGAGCACTCCTATATTTTTCTGAGCCCTAGATCAGAATGAAGGCCAAGCCAAAGTTCAAGGAAGAAACTCAAATCAAGGAAGAAGGAAAAATTAAAGACATCTACTCAAAACAAGTTCCGGTCCTACATACTTGGAACGAAGGTGGTGGTCCACACAGACCACTCTGCACTGAAGTATCTTTTTACTAAAAAAGATGCAAAGCCCAGACCGATTCGTTGGATTCTGCTGCTGCAAGAGTTTGACATTGAAATCAAAGTTAAAAGGGGACAGAGAACCAAGTTGCAGATCACTTGTTAAGATTAGAGAGGGGAAAGAGTCTGCCAACAGACAAGACACACATGCTGGAGACCTTCCTTGACGAGCAGCTGTTCGCTGCCATGAGCACTGCCGCGACAGCCATGGCGGCAGGTAAGATTTCTGAACTACCCTGGTATGCTGATTTCGTTAATTATATAGTTGGCGGAATATTTCCTCCTGAACTTAATTATCAAGCCAGGAGGAGGTTCCAAAATGAAGTTAAGCATTATTATTGGGACGAACCTCTTCTTTTCAAAAATTATGCAGATCAGATTATCATGAGGTGTGTACCACATGATGGATAGGAAGCTGTGCTTCATCGTTGCCATGCTTCACCATATCGAGGACACTCAGGTGCTAACAAAACTGCTGTCAAGGTTTTTGTAGTCTGGTTTTTATTGGCCCTCACTGTTCAAGGATGCCCAAGCATTCTACAAAATCTGTGACAAGTGTCAACAGACTGGAAACATCTCAAGAAGACATGAGATGCCGATGCAAAACATCCTTGAAGTCGAGATCATCGACGTTTGGGGGATTGATTTCATAGAACCATTCCCAGCATCATGTGGGAATCTATATATTCTCCTGGCAGTGGACTACGTGTCCAAATGGGTTGAAGCGATCGCCACACAGAAAAATGATGCCAAGACTGTTCAGAGATTTCTACATAAGAACATTTTTTTCCAGATTTCGCATTCTTAATGCGATCATTATTGGTGAAGGGAGACATTTCGACAATAGGGTAATAGTTGTTGCCTTAAGAAAATACGGCGTTAAACATCAGATCGCAACAGCTTATAACCCTCAGACCAATGGACAGGCCGAAATATCAAATAAGGAGGTAAAGAACATTCTTAAGAAGATGGTTAAACCAACTCGAAAGGACTGGTCCTTACACCTCAATGATGCACTCTGGGCCTACAGAACATCATTTAAGACTCCATTGGGAATGTCACCCTACCGGCTGATATATGGAAAAACATGCCATCTACCTGTTGAGATAGAGCACAGAGCATACTGGTCCATCAAAGCAGTGAACATGGACTTAGAAAAGGTAGGACAAAAAAGGTTACTTGACATGAGTGAGATTGAAGAAATTCGAGCAATGGCCTATGACAACGCAAGGATCTACAAGGACAAAACAAAGAGATGGCATGACAAGAAGTTGCTGCCACGACAGTTCTGCCCAAGGCAGCTTGTGTTGCTATTCAACTCTAGGTTGAAACTCTTCCCAGGGAAGCTGAAATCTAGATGGTCCGGCCCATTCCAAGTTGTGCAAGTTTTCCCCCATGGTGCCATCACGATCAAATCCTTAAAAGACGGGCACTAATTTAAAGTCAACGGACAAAGATTGAAGCAATATCAGGGGACTGAAGCACCAAGAATGCAGGAAGTGGTTACTTTAGGAGATTCCCCTCAAGGCATCCCTAATTTAACTTAATTTTATTATTATTATTTACATATATATATATATTTATATTAGGAAATTAGATTTTTTTAAGGACTAAGTTTTTTATTTTAATTATTTTAGGAAATAAGGGAAACAAGGAGAGGAGAAGACGTGAACCAGCTCACCATCTTACCAAAACCCCCAAAAAGCCCAAAGGAGAAGTCTGTCCTCACAGCCTATCAACTGTTGTCGCGACAGATGCGGAAAAGACAGTCTGTCACCACGCTGTCGCAGCAGAAACGCAAACGCGTAACAGACGCGCATCAGACATGGAAACGCGTGACAGACACATCAGAAACCGCGTAACAGTTGGCGCCGTTATTCGTGCCTGCCGTTATAGCTCCAACGGGCAGCAACCCCTTCATCTATATAAACCCCGTTTGGCTATTCATTTTTCACCTCACTTTTACTCTCTCTACTTGCTTTCTCTCTAGATTTACATTTCCTTTCATTTTCTACAGTCTTGCAACTATGAGTACCAGAAACACAAGAAGAAGTGCTGCCTCCAGCTCTGCCGCAGCAGCAGGCACACCCAGCCACGACAGAATCCCAAACCGTTTTGCCACCGCCGATTCCAATGACTGCTACTACACTTCCTTCCGAAAAAGGGAGATGTGGGAAGAGAAAGGGTTCATCTACACCAAACGCACAAAGAACCTCAGGCTCGAACCATTCATTGCTCGCAAGATCAGAGCCCTTAAATGGCAGATGTTTGCTGCCCAACCAGAGGAAATGAATGTCACTTTGGTCAGAGAATTCTACGCTGCCGTCGACAGCAAAGACACGACGACCATGACAGTGCGTGGTGAGGAAGTCCTTTTTGAGCCAGGATACATCAACACCCTCTACGGAATCTACGTCGGCCGGAAGGAAGATGAGCATAAGAGGTTCGTGGAGAGCCTGTCGGCAGAGGACTACGACGCTGTCATGGTAGAACTGACAGAGGAAGGGACCCAGTGGAATACAGACCCAAAACACCCACGGACGGTGAAACGAGCTCAGCTCACTCCCAAGGCAAAACTGTGGAACCACTTCGTGAAGAAGAGGATTCCTCCCACAATAGCACTGTAGAGCAACCCTGGTTAGCTCTCGTTCATTCCATTTTAAATGAGAGACCCATTAGTGTTGGCCGCTATATTCGGGAGAGGATTTTGGACTGTGCACTTCGGCCATCGGGACCCCTTATCTTCCCCTACCTCATCACCAAAATATGACATGGCCACAACGTCCCTGAAATTGCTGAAGATCACAAGGTTCGAGGTAAAGGATGGACGGAGCGAAATATCTTCAGCTTGATGGAGCTGAAAGCTGCCACACTATTCTCCTGCTTCAACCCGGCTGCCGCGGCAGAGGAGCCAGCATAGCCCACACAGACAGAGCCTGCCGCCGCAGAGCAGCAGCAACCCACAACAGCAGCTCCTCCAGCAGACTCCACCACTCAAATCTTAGCTACCCTACAGAAGATGGGGGAATGACAGCTAGGCCTGATGAGCTTTGTCCGAGACTTCACAGCAGCAACGGTATGTTTAATTCAAAGTAATTTAAATTTTGCAAATGTACAGTTCCTTGTCTTCCCCTAGCACTATTTTGCTGCCCCTACACTTGCCCATACCCCTACCCCTACTGCCACACCAAGAACAACCTTTGCTGCGTCCACTCCAACCCCGACCACGGCAGCTGCAGGTGGCAGCCGCACCACCACTACCTCTGCCAGAGGAGAAAAGTGAAAGGAGCCACCGTCCGACCTTGACGAGTTTATAGTTGGTTTCTCTTCCTCCTCAATCTGGGAGGAATCTGATAGCGAGCCCTCTGTCAAGAGGAACCTTTCCAAGGAATTCACTCAGATGAAGCGGCAGAAGCCCAACACCGGTGACGGACCATCCGGCCAAGGGAAGTCTGACAACAATAGCAGCAACAGCAGTAGCAGCAGCAACAACATCTCTTCCAATGAGGTACAAGTGCTGGAAAGACCACCCCAGATCTCACCTACTCGAATCCAGCCCCCGAGGGAAGCCAAGAAAAAGACTGCCTCCACCTCTCATATCATTCTTCCGGCACCCACAACGAAAGTCGCTGCCCGCCGGCAGCTAGTGATCAGTAGTAGTAGCAGCGACGACATCACTTAAATTTAAGTTTTTATCTTATTTTTGCTGTATGCTATTTTATTATAATTCTGATGTCTTTATTTTCTGTTTTTATTTATCTGTCATCATGCATTGAGGGCAATGCAACCCTTGAGTTTGAGGGTGGCATCCCTCCATTAATGAAGTGTCTTTTATGTTTAGAAATTGTGTCTAAGTGTTTAGTTTATTTTTAGTAAAAAAAGAAGAAAATTTGGCTTAAGTCTTTGAACTTAACTTACTTGCCGCGACATATGCTGTCGTGACAGTGCCTTTAGGAAATTTTAGGATCTGTTTAAAGCCTTGCTATAATTCTACCCTGTACAACACTCTTTGTGACTCTTAAGCTTTCTAGATTATGTTAGTACACTGGAATAGGAATGTTTACCCACTTGCAACTGCCCCTAGAGGTGCCTATCACTGGCTCTAGGAAAACAAAGAAAGAAAAAAAATATTCAGACTCAATAGCTTGCAAAACTGCCTTGCACTTATTTTAGGAGATTTCTTTTTGAGCTAAGTTAGAAAAAACTAAAGGAGCCTAAGAATTGCCTCCAGAAAAGATACGGTTAAATCAAGAGTTAGAAAAAAAGGAGCCTAAAAATTGCCTTCAGAAAAAATTGAATTGGCATAATCGCAAGTTTGTAGGCATAATTATTTTGGTATACTAAGGTAGTCTAGATGCATAAGTGTTCACAAAACCTGCACACACTGCACAAGAATTATAGCATGGTTCTGAATGAATCCAGAAATGCCCGACAAGGAATTGCTCTTGATAGAATATAATTGGTAGGTAATGTAGGGTTCACTGATTTATGCCAAAACAAAAAAAAATATTTCATTTAAGTTAGGTAATACTTGCTTGAGGGCAAGCAAAAACTTGAGTTTGGGGGTGTGTTGAGTGTGTAAAAGTTCTATATTTTACCCCCTATTTAACCCATATTTCTGCTGCATTCAAGCATAATTCATTGAATTTAGGATAGATTTCATTAATACATCACAATTATATTAAATGGCACAGTTGCTACTGATATTGGTTACTTTTGCAGGTAGCTGTTGTAGCAGACGCAGGACAGTGGAGAAGCAGAGCTGGAACACAAAACTGCAGTCGATGAAAAGGATGCTGCCATGGTCGATGTCGTGGCAGCCAATGACGACAGTCATGTTGAAGGGAAAAAGTGAAGTGGAGTTCGACAAAAAGAGGAAATTAAGCCGGTCTGTCGTGGAGCACTCCGATATTTTTCTGAGCCCTATATCAGAATGAAGGCCAAGCCCAAAGTTCAAGGAAGAAACTCAAAGCAAGGAAGAAGGACAAATTAAAGACATCTACTCTAAAGATTTAGTCTTTAATAGAGTTGTACTATAATTTAAACTTGTATTCTTTCCATATTAGAAAACTTGAACCCAAGGCAAAGGCATGTAATTTGACCTATGGAAGGAGATCTTATTCTCTAACCGTCTTCCCCTAAACCCCAGTCGTTTTCCCCCTCATCATCATGTTCTAAACTTCCCCTAGGGCTAAGGGCTGATTCTGTAAAGTAGTTGCAAGGATTGCATTGTTTTAGGATTTTTCTCTATTCAATAAAATAGACTTCAAGTTTGCTTATTCTGGTTTTCAACATCTTGCAAGAGTATCGGGAGAGCATTGTGAGTTTATACATTTACTTAATATCAGGAGAGTTAAGTATACGAAAGAAATAAGAACATGTTCTCCAGTTTATGGTTGAACTATCTCGGACCTAGGGATAGGACGAGGTTAAGTGGCTAAGGAAGAATTCAACGACATCGGTGTTCATCCTTCGATTCACGCCGGGAGGTACCATCAAAGACGTGTTCATCGATAGACTTGGACCTAGGGATAGGACGAGTCACAGCAGGGATTCTTGCCAAGCTTGAAGTACAGAGTTGTGTGATCGTTGCCGCGACAACAACAGACCGCTGCCGCCGTAGGTGCTACCGCGACAAGCGTAACGACAGAAAAGGGAGTCCTATACATTGCAACACCTACACTACTGAGCAAATCAATACCAACCTATTTCCAGTCCCTGTGGATTCGACATCCGATACTTTGTGTATCACTTTACTACTTGCGTCGTGTACACTTGCACTCTATTGCGATAGACTCTTTTACACGCAACACCAACTCCTAATATTTATTTTTTTATTTTACTTGTGCAGAAAAGTGATCTCCAAAAAGCTGTCACAATCCATGTGGAGAAGATATCTTAAATATTATAACTTGACACCTTGTATACTTGCACGCTAATTGCGCATCACTTTTGCACTCAACACTTCTATTAAAACTTTTAATTAAAATATTTAAAACACCAAATCAAGGGACTTAGCTGATACCGACATAGTGTAATAGCTCCCTATAGATTCTAAGTTTTGGTTCCCTTCAATTTAGCCATTAAAACAGAATTTTAAGTTTTTACATTTCTAGTCACCATGTCAAAATGTCTACTTTCCAAAACTTAGTTTTCAAAATTGGTTTCACTTTCCTTCATTACATATTTAATTAGGATTTTAGAATTTTTTCACATGATTTTATAACATCCCGAAGTAAGATTTCCCTGAACCAACTCGGATCTTTAATCTAGATTAACTGATCTGTAAACCACTTTTAAAATCTCTAGGCCCAAAACCGGGGCGTTACAGGAAAAGCTTCAGATGTGCCTACCAGTAAATTCTGTCAGAAACATCACTCGGGACAATGTAGGACCAAATCCAATCAATGTTTTCTTTGCGGAGGATCCGATCACTACATCAATGATTGTCTGCATAATCTGAACAAGCTTCCTACTCGATCTCCAGTTGTAGTTAGTTCAGCACTCATCAGGAATCTCGAGCCCCTCCTCGTATTTATAACATCTGAGGTAGTGAGGAGGAGGAAGCTCCTGATGTAATCACAGGTACATTCGAGTTAAACTCAATTCCTTCTTATGCTTTGATTAATTCGCGATCAACCCACTCCTTTATATGTTCTGATATGTTGTTAAAAGAAAACTTGAAACCCCGTACTATTAATACTAGCTTGATAATGTGGAATTCTATAAGATGCTTGATGAATATAAACATTGTTTGCAAAGACACCCATGTTACCATTCAAAATATACCCTTCCCTATTTAACTTTATGTGTTACTGGATTAAGAGTTTGATCTAGTACTAGGACTAGATTGGTTGGGAAAACACGAAGCCTGGTTAGATTGCCAAAATAGGAGATTATATTTACGGGGCTTAGGAAAAGAATCAATCATATTAATAGACAAGAAACCGACATCTATCTTTGTCACTATGGCTTTACAAGATGAAATTGATTTCAGATTACCTAGTATGCCTATTGTTTCTGAATACCTTGATGTCTTTCTCGAGGAACGTCATGGTCTTCCTCCAACTCGAGAAGTGAAGTTCAAAATCGAAGTACAACCTAGAAAAAATTTGGTGTCCATTATGCCATATCGTATGACACCCGTTGAATTGAAAGAACTAAAGAAGCAAATACAAGAATTAGAAGACAAGGGATTCATCTGCCCAAGCACGTCTCCCTTGGGTGCTCCTGTCTTGTTCGGGATAAAGAAAGAGGGGACAATGCAGATTTGCATCGATTACCGTCAACTGAACAAAGTAACCATAAAAAACAAGAATCTTTTTCCTAGGATCGAAGACTTGTTTGATCAACTCAAGAATTTCGTTGTTTTCTCTAAAATTGATCTTCGCTCGAGTTACTATCAAATCAGGGTGAATGAAAATGATAAGGTGTAAAGTGTTCATAAGTTCTATATTTCATGCACATTTCAACTCATATTATTGTTGTTTTCAAGTGCATTTTAGGCATAATTAGGTCATGCATTGCATAAATACAATATTCTTTGTTTTGCCATGCTTTTATTGAATATTTGTTATTTGGTAAAGTAAAGATGTTGTTTTATTGTAGATTTAGTTTTCCAGGGCTAGAAGCTGTTAGAAGGAGAGTAGACCAGAGGACAGGATGCTGAGGCAGCAGACCGGGGAGCTGTACTAAAATAGTTCCACACAGAGTGTCGCTGCAGAGGACCTGCTTCCGCCATATATGCCGCCTAGGGCAGCAAAGTGAGCCTGTCGCCCATGATAGCAAAGTGAGTCTGCTGCCCAGGAAAGCAAAGTGAGCCTGCCGCCCAGGACAACAGAGTGAGTCTGCCGCCCCGGGCAAAAAAGTGAGGAGTTGGTAAATTGGAGTGTGATCGATAGAGGTAAAAATCCGGATTATAACGATGTCGTCCACTCAATTTTCTGTCGTCTGGAGCAACAGACAGAGTCACCAAAGGAGAAGAATGAACTTACTTGCGGAGTAATGCAACGGGAAAAGAGGTCCAAATTCAACTCAAAGAACTCAGAATTTATAGTTGCATTTAATACAAAAGCTCTTTGAAGACTTCTACTCCAATGAGGACTTAACCTAGACTATGGCCAATATATACTTAACATATTTTTGTATTTCGACAAACACAAGCTTAGGTTTTCCTTAGGCATAGTTTAGGTTTTCTTACCGCTGACATGTTCTAAATTTCTCCTTGGGTTTGGGTTATGTTGTAATTAGTTGTGAGAAAGGTTGTTTAGGATTTCAAGTTTGTTTTCCAAATAAAATTACAAGGTTTACTTATTCCATGTTCTTCATAGTTTTCAATTAAGGCGAAACATTAGTTGAATTTTTTCCATTTGTTCGGTATCGAGAGATCGAACTCACAAAAGGAGTAAGTACGATTTCATCTATTGACGGTGCGATCAATCCGGTATAGACATAGGTTAAGGGTTTATTGCGGCTAAAAGAGGACGAATAAACATTGCTTTCTTTGCACGATCCACGCCGCGACTAGTATTATCTGTAGTGGGCATCAACAAAACTCTGACTTAGACAGAAGCGGAGTCACTTTCGAAGCATTCTGTCAAGCCTTGTAGTTCTACCGAGTTTGCAATCGAGACACAGTTCCATTCCCTTGCTGAGGCAGCGAGAGGGTCTCACCAGTCTACCTGCCATCATCCGCCGAGGCAGCAGAGTCTGGCAGCGCAAAACAGCTTATCCTATTCAATGCAGTTTCACACTAAGCAGCAGTATAACCATGCCCTCTCTATCAATTTGAGCACTTCCTCTTCAATTACTTGTGCTTTTATTTTACTTTTCTTCCCAATAATCAAATTAATTGTGCATTTACTTTTTCTTGTGTAGGAACAACGATTCGAATCAAGATGTCCAATCCTTGTGGGAGATGATAGAGATTTTATACTATAACTTGACAAGACTGTGCACTTGTGCTCATAATAGTGAACACCCAAACGCTCTACATGTTCTCAAAACAGCTTTCCGAACTCGTTATGGTCATTACAAATTTCTTGTGATGCCATTTGGGTGGACGAATACCCCTGCTGCGTTCATGGACCTGATGAATCGAGTTTTAGATCTTTATCTCGACAAGTTTGTGGTCATTTTCATAGATGACATCCTTGTCTATTCTTGAAACAAGGAGGAACATGCCGAACAACTCCGAATTGTATCCCAAACACTCTGAGAACGTCAACTATTTGCCAAGTTCACTAAGTGTGAATTTTGGCTATCAGAAGTTTCATTCCTCGAACATGTTATCTCAGCCGAAGAGATCAAAGTCGACTCTAAGAAAGTTCAAACTATTCTCGATTGGAGACCTCCGAGAAATGTGAGTGAGGTCTGAAGTTTCCTCGGTTTAGCCGGGTACTATAGAACATTCGTGAAAGGGTTCTCAGCTATTGCTTCACCGTTAACCAAACTTCTTAGAAAAGCTGAAGCATTCGAGTGGTCGGAAAGGCAGCAAAGAAGTTTCGACCAACTCAAACAAGCCCTGACTCATGCCCCAATTCTTGTCCAACCAGAATCGGGAAAAGAATTCACCATGTACAACGATGCATGTAACTCGGGCCTTGGGTGCGTTTTGATGCAAGAAAGCAATGTGATCGTGTACGCATCTCAACAATTGAAGCCTTAAGAGTTGTATTATTCTACATATGATCTTGAATTAGCGGCTATTTTTTTCACGCTCAAAATTTGGAGACATTACTTGTACGGTGAAAAGTGCAAACTATTTACCGATCACAATAGTCTCAAATATATCCTAACTCAGAAAGATTTGAACTTGAGACAAAGAATATGGCTTGAACTACTAAAATACTATGACCTAACTATCGACAACCATCCATGTAAAGCAAACGTGGTTGTCGATGCCCTTAGTCGAAAATTATACTCGGGTAACTCCTTGAAAATAAATCCTAGTGAATTTCATTCAAATTAAATATTTCTTGTTAAACAAGTAAGTATTCGAACTCCCCTAATTGCCAATGTTAGAATCTTATAGCTTCCATGTCTATCAACGCACATTTATGTTTGATTAAGAAACGAGGACTTTTATTTGAATTACAAGTTCAATCCAACTTAATCCTGAGAATCAAAGAATTGCAACAAGTCGATCCCGATATTCAAAAGATCATCTCAAAGCTTTATTTTAGGCCTAATTTAGATTTCTCTCTCAAGTCGAATGGACTGCTCTAATTCCGAGATAGAGTATGTGTACCTAATAATGATGAATTGAAACGAGAAATGTTACAAGAATCTCGTCAAAGTGCGTTCTCGATACACCCGGGATCGGTCAAAATGTATAAAGACATGAAACCTTTGTATTGGTGGCCACGCATGAAGTCGGCTATAACTGAATTCGTGTCTAAGTGTCTGACATGCCAATGAGTCAAAGCCGAACATAAAGTGGGAACGAGCTATAACAATAGAAGTGGGATCGGATTACTATAGATTTTGTAACTGGTCTTCCTTGAACTCCTTGAAAAAATGATGTCATATGGGTGATCGCTGATAGATTCACGAAATCGACTCATTTCCTCCCCGTTCGAATGAACCTGAGCGTGGATAATCTAACCGAGTTGTACACCCGAGAAGTAATTTTGCTACATGGTATACCAACGTTGATAATCTTCGATAGAGAACCTAGATTTTCATCCCGGTTTTGGAGATCCTTAAAATGAGCTTTCGGAACCAAATTGAACTTGAGCGCGACATTTCATCCACAAACTAATGGCCAATCGGAAAGGGTGATACAAGTACTTGAAGATATGTTACATTCTTGTGTGATCAACCTCGATAAGAACTGGGAGAAATCCCTACCACACATAGAGTTCGCTTACAACAACAGTTACCAAACGTCGATCCAAAAGGCCCTGTATGAAGCCTTGTATGGGAGAAAATGTAGAACACCACTGTGCTGGTCGGAATCGAGGGAAAGCAAAGTGCTGGGACCTCAGTTATTATAGAAGACGGAAGAACAAGTTCGATCGATCCACAATCCATTGAAAAAAGCTTTCGATAGACAAAAGCCTACGCCGACTTGAAAAGGAGGGACATCCAATACACTTCTGGAGATAAAGTCTTCCTCAAAGTGTCACCCTGGAAGAAAGTCTTCAGATTCAGAAAGAAGGGAAAGCTTAGCCCTCGCGTTATCGAGCCATTCGAAATTGTTGAAAGAATGGGTACAGTGGCTTATCAACTAGCACTCCTCAATATATTTGATAAAATTCACAATGTCTTCAATCTTTCTATACTGCGAAGATATCAATCCGATCAATGTCACATTCTTAAACCTGAAGAAGTGTAATTGAATCCTGACCTATCTTATGAAGAAGAACTGGTCCAAATCCTTAACTACGAATTTAGGAAGCTTAGGAAGAAAATTGTTCCTCTCGTGAAAGCAGTACCCTCATCTATTTACATCACGTAAATTCGAGGGTGAATTTATTTTATGGGGGAGAAATTGTAATACCCCAAATTCTAACCCAGTAAAAATTATAATTTAATTAGAAAGAAAATGTAAACATTGGACGTAGGATTAAAAAAAGAGAACATTAATAAATCAATTATAATTTATTTATAATAAATTAAAAATACTAATTATATATGGTTAATGCCTTAACCAAGTGTCACCACCACCCCAAAAGGTTTGTGGGACACTTGGCTAGCTTTAAACAAGGCAGCCTTGTTGTCTTCATCTTCCTTAACACATAAACCCACCGATTCAAAGAGAAGAATAGAGAGAAAAAGCAATCTGGAAATTTAGAGAGTTAGGAAAGAAACTTGAAAGATTGAAAGCTTGATAAATGATTGTCGGTTCATGCATGATTGACAAGATAACCGTGCAAGTATCTTTAGTTACTCGAGTATGTTTCATTTAAATAAATTGTTGTTGAAACTTAGAATTCTGGAAATATAGGAATTAAACTTGTGCAAGATATTAACTTGACGCTAGAATAAAGTTTAGAAGAAATCAAATTTAGAATTCGTTAAAAATATGGGTATCGAATGCTATAGAAAAGCTTAAATTCAACCTTTTATAGTGTTCATGAAAATCTGGAAATTTGAGTATGATACAAATTGATTTGGAAAAATTTATGTAGTGGAAAGTTGTTAGAAATTTGATTTTTAGTAGGTAGAAGTGTTGGATAGATGAAACTGTTGATGGATTGCTAGAAAATTAATTTCGAACAAACTTGGTCACACTAGGGGCTCAATTGGTGTATAAGGACTATTTTTGGATTAATATAAAATTTCGGTATTAAAATGAACAAAATGAGAACTGGAAATGATACCTAAATAACAGGGGAAATAAGGGTCTAAAGGGCTTAAATGAATAAATAACGATTCTAGGTGAATTAACTCTAAGGGTGGACTGAAATTGTAATCTGGGAAGTTTCAAAACTGTAAAATTGGCCCGATTTTAATTAATAAATTATATTGAGTTAAAAAGAATATAAATATGAGCCATATATTATTGGAAAGATAATTGAATTATCTTTTCAGAGGTGTAAATTAATTGAAAATCAAATGTGTAAATTAAAAGTTATGTGGAGATTACTACAAGGTGTTCAGGCTGCCCGAAATTGGGCATACTAGTGTTATAATATGAATGTGCTTGTTTGTATATGATGTATAGATTGTTTCTAATGGTGCCTTTATGCAATTGTTACATATATTGATAGACCAAGAGGTATAAGAGGCTTTTGAAGGTACTAAAGTTAGGCAACTAAGTGATAAAAATAAAGGAATTAACATTCAAGATTAGCTTCGACTCCTTGTGAGTGTAGCTACCAATAGGGTTAGGACTTAGGTCCTAACAAAGCTTGATAATGGCTATATTTTGTTTAGATGTTGCTATGATAATGGACTTAAAATATATTTGGTAATTAACTAAGATTGATAAACGAATGATATGTGTTAGACCTTGTATGGTTACATGATGTCATGACATGTTTAATGCCTTAAATACCATGAAATGTTCAATGCCTTGAATACCTAGATTGGCTACTTTATGAATCATGCTTAACGAATGATATCTTGTGATAATGAACTAAGATTCACTAGCATAAGGGCTCCATGATCTTGTTAAATGTCTAATGGCATATTGGATAAGCTTGAAATGTCCCATGAACATGCCTTGATTCTTGCCTTGTTTGATCACACATATATTGATAAATGAACACCTAACTAAATGATGTCATGGTAGCTAGTGAGTCATAAATAGAATGGCATGCCATAGAGTTTTGAGCACATTTGTGTTGGGTGGTTTACGGGCCGAGCTAAGGCCCTTAATTTGCGACAATAGGAGGGATGTGTGTTATAGTCTTTGCGACAGTAGGAGGGGTATGACCAGCAGTACAGTGCATCTTGATTTGACGACATTTTGGTTGGTGACTTGATTACCTAGACTTAACTACAGACCAAGTCCTAAACTTGAATTGATTATGTAATTTTTTTATAGCAAAGCTTAGATATCCTATGAATATGAAATGAAACTTGATTTGAGCCTAAACTTGAATTGATTATCTAATTTTGCTATAACAAAGCTTGGATATCCTATGAATATGAAATGAAACTTGACACGAGCCTAAACTTGAATTTGATTGTATAATCTTGTTATTGCAAAGTTTTCTATCACATGTAAATGAAATGAATCATGAATCAATTGATTAAACTTGAAATTGATTGATTAATTTTGTTGATATAAACTTGTATTCACGTGTAAAGATATGAACCTTGATATGCTTGCTTATAGTACATGCCTTGCCATGAAACTTGATTGTTTGCTATGTAAGCATGTTCTTGATATTAACATGTATATGCTAGCCTGAAATCGTCTTGGATTATGTGTATATGTGATCTTGAAATACGGAGTCTATGTGATTGATTAGGCTAAATGAAATGATATGAAGTTATATGAAAGTAAGACCATTCGAATACTTGGAACGCCCCGTTTTTGGGCCTAGGTGTTTTACGTGTCGGGTTAGGCCGGTGGAACTAGTAATCGGTTGTTCGAATCGTTAAAGGTCATTCAGGGAAATCAAGGTTCGAGATGGGATAAAAATATGATAAAAATTTCTAAAATCCTATAAAATTATATTTAAGAGGTTGGTTAATTCAATTTCGCAAAATAAGTTTTGGAAAGTATACATTTTGGACAGTGACCAAATTGTAAAGTTTTAAGTTGTGGAAAAATGGTGTTTTTCAAAAAGAGTCAAGATCTTAGAATCTTTACGGAGCTTAATGGCAATTAAGCCTTTTCTCTAATTTGGCATGTGTTTTAAATGATTTATTAAATGTTAAAAGTAGCTTTTATTGGTTAATTAAAATCGTAGTTATTTTAGTTAAACAAAATTTAACGATGTTTTCATTCTCTCCTTCTCACTTCAGTCAAACACTCTCCATTTTCTCTCAATTTCCATATTTTCTCCTCTCTTATTTTCCCTCTTGATTTCCAACTTCTTCTTTGTGATTTCTCTCAAAATTCTTCAAGATTCTTGAAAGCTAAACTTGCCAAATTAGAAGAGATGCAAGGATTGGAGGTAAAATTCGTGCTAACCCTCTAATCAATGTTCTTTAATGTAATTCCAAAGATATTTGGCTCTTTATCTATGTTTTTGATTCAGGTTTTCTTGTTGTTTTGATTAAATGATGAAATCTTGACAGGAAAGAGGATTTAATGTGATTTTCGAAGTTGTGTTGATTTGGTGTGTTTGTGATGATTTCTAAATGAGTTTTGAAAGGTTTACGATGTTGAAATGGAGTCTTAATCATAGTAATCCCGAAATCCTTGAGATCATTGGTTTTTAAGGTGTTTATGGTTGGGTTTTGGGGTGTTATGTGTGATTTGGGTTGCTGGAGGTATAAGGATGGTTTTAGGTTGTTTTTGGATGTTAACTGAGGGTAAAATGTGTTGGATGTGTTGGTGGATGGTTGGGATGAGTTTAGAGACCAGTTGATTGAGTTTTCGGTTGTTTCGATTGGGTAAATTTATGATATAGAGTATGGCTATGGGTTTTCTTTTGAGTGCTGCTGTTTGGATGCATTTTGATGCATTGAATCTCTGTTTTTAATGTGTTGAAAATAGGGGATAGAGTTCCGGAATCGAACGAAGTGGTTTTGGAGGCTTCGGACTATTGATTATTGCATCGCAAGTGTGGTTTTGCAAGTCAGTGAGTGAAAGCTGATTTTCCAGCATGGAAATGTTTTAGAAAAGGCTTTGGGAACTTAGTAAGAGCTTGAAACACTTTACTAAGTTCAGAAGTATGTAAAGTTAATTTCTCTCCCAGATTGTGTCACATCCCAAAAACCGGTCTAGTCGGAATTAAGTTCCGGTGATCGAATATTTTTATCAATTGAATAATTTATTCGATCTTAGCTGAACCAATAAATATTATTTGGGGTAATTTATAATAGTTTATTATTATTATTATTATTAAAAAAAAAAGGCCAGCACAAAAGCAAAGCAAATTAAAGTGGTAAATTGCCATAAATGTTGCCCAATTTAGGGGCAAATGCCACGTGAAAGATGGGATAAGGTTTGGTGGAATGAAAGGTGGCTAGCTAATAAATGAAATAAAAAAATAAGGGGTGGGGGGGAGATGCCTGACGCAAATGTGTATAAATAGGGGGAGGGAGGATAGTTAGAAATGCACAACAAATAGAGAAACAAACAATCGGTTTGGATTAGGTTGTTCAGTATTAGATTGGTGGTCCGATATTTTCGATATAGTAATATCGAATTTCTGCCAACGTCGGGGGTAAACTCAAATCTCTAATTAGTCTAAGTTTCGGTATCGAATCTATTTAATATTTTTATATTTATTCGATACTGTCTTACCGATTTTAATTAATTTTTATCATAGTACACGAAGTCGATTCAGAACAACCATCAAGCTCAAGAGATAAAAATAAATTACCGATCTATCAAGGTGAGTGAAATAAATTAGAGTTGAGATTAGAGTCTCAACTATCTTTAAATTAATGTTAGTATATTTATTAAGCACGAAATTGGATTAATTAAAGGTTGGTAAAAGATAAGGGTAGAAAGAATAAAGAAATTCGGATTTATAAACTGTCCTGTAGAAAACTGAAGTTTTGAGCATGATAGAGTCATTTCTGGAAAAAGTGTTCTTCTACAAAGTTGTAGAGGACAAAATTTTACATGAAATAGAGGTATTATTTGCTCAACAATGTTAAGTATAGGTCTCGGAATTGTTGTTAGAAGTTGACGGGACTGAAACTGAATGGTTTTGGAATCTGCTGGACTAAATTGTAAAATTCGAAATGTTTAGGGGTTTAATTGATGCCAATAAATTCTGGAAAATTTATTAGAAACAGGGGAGGTATTGTAGGAATGAAAAATAAATAATTTAGTTTGAATTATATATCAATTGATAGTTTAAATATCATTAGAACACGTAGAATATCAAAATGGACTAGTTTGTAAGAATTGATAAGTTGAGGACTTATATGCTCTGTTTTCATGGTTTCTGGAACATAATTATTATGTTAATATGTGAAGGTAAAAATGGTTAAAATCTCAAGATTTATGGTGTAGTGAAACATAGGTTATAAATGCACTAAAGTCACAAATAGGCAGATTAGTTTTCTAAAGATGCCCTATGTTCAAGTAATAAAATGTATTGATAGAGAAATGATAAAATTATGTTCCATACATGGTTGTAAAGGTGTGTTCATAAGCTTTCCATAATGGTAAAGAACTCCTTATTTGGAGTTGTGAGTAAAAAGATATGACCCGTTTAGTAGAGATTACTCAAACTGCCAGTTTAGGGGGCAGATTCACTTTTCTAGGTGATTCTGTTTAAGTAAATGAATGTATATGTTTGAATTAATTACTAATGGGTATTGTATATGATATTTTATGATTCAAGAGCATATTGGTGAAGAGATATTAGAGGAATCAAGGGGTGATCAAACCAAGAAGAAAGGGAGAGGCATCACCATTAAGGAGACAAACTAGCTTGGAGTATTGTGAGTGTAGTTTTGTTTAAAGTGTTGGGATTAGTATCCTAACCTTGTTATTTTTTAGATAACATGAAGAAAGCATGAAATGAATTTAATAATGATTGGTAAAATTTAAAATGATAAGGAAGAAGGATTAAAGGCAAAAATATTGATCTAAGTGTATATTGCTTGTTAGATAAGCATGCTTAGCATAAATATGATTAGTTGCTATGATGTGTTGATTACTTGAGCTATGTGAAATGTGACTAAATGATAAGCTTTGCTACTGGTTTTTGATGATCATAAAATGAAAATGATCTCATGTACTTGCTGGAATTTTATATTACCATGATGCTTGATTGATTATATGTATATGCCTATTGAAATGGTTAAATGCCTTTGAAATTATGAATGATTGACAAGTGAATGATCTTGTTAATAAAGAAAGATAAGTAAAGTCCTTGGTATGATTAGTGTCTATAGGTAGAAGGGCATGCCTTAGAGTCGTTGAGCTCCCCTGATCTTTGTTACAGGATGGTGGTTAGTCACCTATAAACCTGATAAGGTGGTTAGTCACCTTGATAATTGAATGGTGGTAAGTCACCATTGATGCCTATGCATCCCCTGTTATATGTTGAAATGAGAAATGGATACTTTGAGTATCTAATGTTACATGTTACATGAAGACTTGATTACCTATTTCATTAATCATCCAAGGTAAAACATTTATTAGAACAATGATATATGTTTAAATGAACAAGTTGGGTATTAGCCCTTATGATATGAAATGAATATGTGTACTTGGTTGAGATTCGAAATGAACTATGTTGTGATGTGAAACTATGAAATGTTGTTTCCAAGATGACAATGAGATTACATGTTGTTTGTTGTCCATGTTAGCTTGAATTGTAAAAGTTTGCTGCCCTATTGGTTAGTACATGAGACTAGCTAAGTTAACTTGGTTTTTGATGGAACTAGCTAGGTATTTCAATGTGTGCTAAGCCTAGCTAAGTAACCTCAAAGATTGAATAAGACTTTAAAAGATTGAAACTAGTAAAGTTAGGGCTGCCTCACTAAGTACATTATGTGTACTTATCACTCTCTTTGTTTCCTTCTTCCAAAATAACAGGTCCTTTGATATCCGAAAGTCATCCGTTCTGATTCGAGAGCTTCGCAAGCCAAGAACAAGTATGATATAATCTTGCTTAGACTCCTAGTTGGTGGCATAGTCTAAATTATTTTGTCATCCATTATGAATCATGTAATTCTTAAATGTGGTTTGTATAAAACTAAGACATGTTATATTACGTAATGACTTAATAAATGTTTATGTAAATATGGATATGATAATATGAATTAACTATGTTGAAGTTAATCAAGCTTGACATGAATTGAATCTGTCTATTATCCGAATAGTAACATCGCTCGCTCGTAACCGGGCGAGGGGTGTTACATAAATTGGTATCAGAGCTTCGGTTTAGCCGATTCTCGGACTAAATCGGGTCTATTGCATCATATAGGTTAAACTATGCCACCTAGGAGTTTTATATCGAACTGCTTGCGATTGCGCTCTCTAACTTCGATCTTTTCTGAAGTCTTATTAGAATGTCCGAATCACTTTTGGCTCGTGATAATGAAAGTCCTCGGGAATCATCTAACGAGGATGGTAGCGTTAGGATGAAAACCAACGCTCCGGGACAATCTAATCCTCTCGAGCAAGCAGACCCTCCGAGAAGATCAGAACCGCGAGAACCGACTCCACCCCCTGAACCTAATCAAACAACTCCGACAATTCCAACTGTTCAAAGTGCTCAGCGGGAATGTCTCCTAAGTATGAAAGAGATGTTCGATCAATTAGTAATGAACATCCGACGAGAACAACCGACCCCGGTGGTTGCTGCCCCGAGTCGAGCCCCTATCGACAAGCTCGCACAACATCGAGCAACTACATTCACCGGTGAAAACGAGGAAAAGCCGGAAGAAGCTGAGAATTGGCTAGAAAGAACCACTCAAATCTTAACTCGCCAACTCCAATGTTCGGATGAACATAAACTTGAATGTGCGATTGCACTTCTAGCCGATGAAGCTCTAAGTTGGTGGGAAACCACGACTCTAACTGCCTCTGCCGAGTCAGTTACATGGAAATTCTTCGTTGATGAATTCAAAAAGAAATATATTAACGAACAATACCTTGCTGATCGGAGGAAGAAATTCTTACATCTGAAACAGGCCAATCGGCCGATTGAACAATATGTTGCCGATTTTTGCAAATACTGCAAGTATGGCTCGGAGTACATCAAGACCGAGAAGGATAAATGCAGAATGTTCATCGACGGGCTAAGTGATGAATTGAGTCCGATGTTCACAGCACTTGACATTACGGATTTTCAAATCCTTGTGAATCGGGTCATCGCCACTGAATCTAAGATGCAGAATGCCGAGAAACGAAAGAGTGGATTCCGAACTGATAAGAAGCGGAAGAGTGACGACAAGTCTCAGTAGTCTAAGAAGCCGAAACATCAGAAGGAATCATCCTCCACCTATATACCATTTACTCGGAATAATTTCCAACCCCAACACTCCAACAAGATGGCTACTCCGGTTGTTTCCATCAACAGTACTGGAAATGTCGACAGACCTCCTGTTTGCAAATTCTGTCAGAAGAATCACTTTGGCCAATGCCGAACCCAAGCGAACCTCTGTTATGCTTGTGGCGCTGACGATCATTACATCCGAGACTGTCCAAAACGAAATGATCAATCTTTTGTTCGACCGGCTAACCAAAGTTCTGTACCATCTAGCCGAGGCAAACATCCGAGACAAGTTCAGTCGAACAATCCCGGGAAAGGCAAGGCTGCCCAGTCAAAAGCCACCACTTATCAGGAGTCCCGAGCCCCAGCTCGTGTCTATCACATTCGTGGCAAGGAAGAAGAAGAGTCTCCTGATGTCATTGCGGGTACGGTTGAACTTAACCTTAAACCTGTTTACGCATTGATAGATTCGGGATCAACCCATTCATTTATATGCTCATACTTGTTAGATGAACTTAAATTGAAACCTGAAACTGTACAAACTGGGCTAATTGTTTCGAACCCTATAGGAGGTAGTATGCCAATAAATTTGATCTGTAAAGATTGTCAGATAACAATTCAAAATATACCCTTTCCTTGTAATCTATATGTATTACCTAAATGTGAATTTAATCTAGTTTTAGGACTAGATTGGTTGGGAAAACATGAAGCCTGGATAGACTGTCAAAACCGTAGGTTATATTTACGGGGTTTAGGAAAAGAATCCATCCTATTGATAGACAAGAAACCGACCTCTATTTTTGCCGCTATGGCATTGCAAGACAAGCTTGATTTCAGTTTACCTGAAATGCCTGTCGTATCTGAATTTTCCGTTGTTTTTCCTGAGGAACTCCCTGGCCTTCCTCCAACTCGGGAAGTTGAATTCAAGATCGAAGTTCAACCCGGAACTAATCCGGTGTCCATTACACCTTATCGGATGGCACCTGTTGAACTCAAAGAACTAAAGAAGCAAATTCAAGAACTCGAGGATAAAGGATTCATCCGACCTAGCATATCTCCCTGGGGTGCTCCTGTCCTATTCGTGAAAAAGAAGGATGGTACGATGCGGCTTTGTATCGATTACCGGCAACTTAATAAAGTAACCATCAAGAATAAGTATCCGCTACCGAGAATCGAAGATTTGTTCGATCAACTCAAACACGCAGTCGTGTTCTCTAAGATTGATCTTCGGTCTGGTTACTATCAAATGAGGGTAAAAGAAGAAGATGTGCCCAAAACAGCTTTTCGAACTCGATATGGGCATTACGAATTCTTAGTAATGCCGTTCGGTCTAACAAATGCCCCTGCTGCATTCATGGATCTGATGAATCGAGTATTCAAGCCCTATCTTGACAAGTTCGTTGTCGTATTTATCGACGACATCCTTGTTTACTCCCGAAACAAGGAAGAACATGCTAATCATCTTCGGATTGTACTTCAAACGCTCCGAAATCACCAATTGTTTGCCAAATTCACTAAGTGTGAGTTTTGGTTATCCGAAGTTTCATTCCTCGGACACATCATTTCTGCCGAAGGAATCAAAGTTGACTCTAAGAAAATTCAAGCTATTCTTGATTGGAGACCTCCGAGAAATGTGAGCGAAGTCCGAAGTTTCCTCGGATTAGCTGGCTATTACCGAAGATTTGTGAAGGGATTCTCGGTGATTGCCGCACCGTTAACTAAACTCCTTCGAAAGGATGTAATCTTTGAGTGGTCGGAAAAGCAGCAACGAAGCTTCGACCAACTCAAACAAGCTCTAACACATGCCCCAGTCCTTATTCAACCCGAATCGGGTAAAGAATTCATAGTATACAGCGATGCATCACACTCGGACCTAGGTTGTGTTCTGATGCAAGAAGGCAATGTGATTGCATACGCCTCCCGGCAACTGAAGCAACACGAATTGAATTATCCTACTCACGATCTCGAGCTTGCAGCCATTGTGTTCGCGCTCAAAATTTGGCGACACTACTTGTACGGTGAAAGATGCAAGCTGTTCACTGATCACAAAAGCCTGAAGTATTTACTCACTCAAAAAGATCTGAACCTTAGACAAAGAAGATGGTTAGAGTTGCTCAAAGACTACGATCTGACTATCGATTATCATCCTGGAAAAGCCAATGTTGTTGCCGATGCTCTGAGTCGAAAACCGAACCTCTCTTCTTTGGCTATCAACGCTCATTTTCGGCTATGCAAAGCTCGGAATTATCTGAATGAACTTCAAGTTCAATCTACTCTGATCACCAGGATCAAGGAACTTCAACAAATTGATCCGGAACTTCAGAAAATCAATTCTAAGCTTGAGTCTAATCCTGACTTCTCTGTTAAGTCGAACGGTCTTCTATACTTCAAAAATCGTATATGTGTCCCTAATAACAAAGAATTACAAGATGAAATCCTACAAGAAGCACACCAAAGTTCTTTTTCGATCCACCCTGGATCAGTTAAGATGTACAAGGATCTCAAGCTCTTGTATTGGTGGCCAGGAATGAAAACGGCTATCAATGACTATGTAGCAAAATGTTTGAACTGCCAAAGGGTTAAAGCCGAGCACCAAGTCCCTACTGGTTTACTCCAACCTCTCAAATTTCCGCAATGGAAATGGGAACAGATCACAATGGATTTCGTAACCGGCCTTCCCTGTTCGCCAAGAAAGTGCGATGCTATCTGGGTGATCGTTGATCGTTTCACCAAGTCAGCACACTTTATTCCGGTGAGAATGAATCTCAGTCTTGAAGCCTTAGCTGAATTATACATCCGAGAAGTAATTCGTTTACATGGAGTTCCGATCTCAATAGTCTCCGATCGAGATCCCCGATTCACAGCTCGATTTTGGAAATCATTACATAAAGCTCTCGGAACCAGACTGAATCTTAGCACAGCTTTCCATCCGCAAAGCGATGGTCAATCTGAACGAGTAATTCAAATTCTCGAAGACATGCTCAGAGCTTGTATCATTGACTTCGGAAAGAACTGGGAGAAATCACTACCTTTGGTAGAGTTCGCTTACAACAATAGCTTCCAATCTTCGATTCAAATGGCTCCTTTTGAAGCGTTGTATGGCAGAAAATGTCGAACACCCCTGTGTTGGTCTGAACTCGGTGATAATAAAGTTTTGGGACCACAATTGCTTCGGGAAACCGAAGAACAGGTCCAAATCATTCATTCTCGATTGAAGCAAGCTTTCGATCGTCAAAAGTCTTACGCCGATTTGAAACGTAGAGACATTCAACATCAAGTCGGAGATAAAGTGTTTCTTAAAGTCTCCCCATGGAAGAAAGTATTCCGATTCGGCAAAAGAGGCAAGCTAAGTCCTCGGTTTATCGGACCATTTGAAGTAGTTGAAAGAATTGGTCCTGTAGCTTATCGACTCGCTCTTCCTCCCGAGTTTGATAAGATACACAATGTCTTCCATGTCTCAATGCTCAGAAGATATCGATCTGATCCGTCTCACGTCCTTGAGCCTGAAGAAGTTGAGCTCAATCCTGATCTTTCATACGAAGAAGAGCCTGTTCAAATCCTTAATCGAGAAGTCAAAAGACTTCGAAATAAAAGTGTTCCTCTTGTCAAAGTTCTTTGGAGAAATCACAACGTCGAGGAAGCAACGTGGGAACCTGAGGACACGATGAAAAAGCAATATCCTCACCTGTTCGATTCAGGTAAAATTCGAGGTCGAATTTTTTTTTTTAGGGGGGGAGAGTTGTCACATCCCAAAAACCGGTCTAGTCGGAATTAAGTTCCGGTGATCGAATATTTTTATCAATTGAATAATTTATTCGATCTTAGCTGAACCAATAAATATTATTTGGGGTAATTTATAATAGTTTATTATTATTATTATTATTAAAAAAAAAAAGGCCAGCACAAAAGCAAAGCAAATTAAAGTGGTAAATTGCCATAAATGTTGCCCAATTTAGGGGCAAATGCCACGTGAAAGATGGGATAAGGTTTGGTGGAATGAAAGGTGGCTAGCTAATAAATGAAATAAAAAAATAAGGGGTGGGGGGGAGATGCCTGACGCAAATGTGTATAAATAGGGGGAGGGAGGATAGTTAGAAATGCACAACAAATAGAGAAACAAACAATCGGTTTGGATTAGGTTGTTCAGTATTAGATTGGTGGTCCGATATTTTCGATATAGTAATATCGAATTTCTGCCAACGTCGGGGTAAACTCAAATCTCTAATTAGTCTAAGTTTCGGTATCGAATCTATTTAATATTTTTATATTTATTCGTTACTGTCTTACCGATTTTAATTAATTTTTATCATAGTACACGAAGTCGATTCAGAACAACCATCAAGCTCAAGAGATAAAAATAAATTACCGATCTATCAAGGTGAGTGAAATAAATTAGAGTTGAGATTAGAGTCTCAACTATCTTTAAATTAATGTTAGTATATTTATTAAGCACGAAATTGGATTAATTAAAGGTTGGTAAAAGATAAGGGTAGAAAGAATAAAGAAATTCGGATTTATAAACTGTCCTGTAGAAAACTGAAGTTTTGAGCATGATAGAGTCATTTCTGGAAAAAGTGTTCTTCTACAAAGTTGTAGAGGACAAAATTTTACATGAAATAGAGGTATTATTTGCTCAACAATGTTAAGTATAGGTCTCGGAATTGTTGTTAGAAGTTGACGGGACTGAAACTGAATGGTTTTGGAATCTGCTGGACTAAATTGTAAAATTCGAAATGTTTAGGGGTTTAATTGATGCCAATAAATTCTGGAAAATTTATTAGAAACAGGGGAGGTATTGTAGGAATGAAAAATAAATAATTTAGTTTGAATTATATATCAATTGATAGTTTAAATATCATTAGAACACGTAGAATATCAAAATGGACTAGTTTGTAAGAATTGATAAGTTGAGGACTTATATGCTCTGTTTTCATGGTTTCTGGAACATAATTATTATGTTAATATGTGAAGGTAAAAATGGTTAAAATCTCAAGATTTATGGTGTAGTGAAACATAGGTTATAAATGCACTAAAGTCACAAATAGGCAGATTAGTTTTCTAAAGATGCCCTATGTTCAAGTAATAAACTGTATTGATAGAGAAATGATAAAATTATGTTCCATACATGGTTGTAAAGGTGTGTTCATAAGCTTTCCATAATGGTAAAGAACTCCTTATTTGGAGTTGTGAGTAAAAAGATATGACCAGTTTAGTAGAGATTACTCAAACTGCCAGTTTAGGGGGCAGATTCACTTTTCTAGGTGATTCTGTTTAAGTAAATGAATGTATATGTTTGAATTAATTACTAATGGGTATTGTATATGATATTTTATGATTCAAGAGCATATTGGTGAAGAGATATTAGAGGAATCAAGGGGTGATCAAACCAAGAAGAAAGGGAGAGGCATCACCATTAAGGAGACAAACTAGCTTGGAGTATTGTGAGTGTAGTTTTGTTTAAAGTGTTGGGATTAGTATCCTAACCTTGTTATTTTTTAGATAACATGAAGAAAGCATGAAATGAATTTAATAATGATTGGTAAAATTTAAAATGATAAGGAAGAAGGATTAAAGGCAAAAATATTGATCTAAGTGTATATTGCTTGTTAGATAAGCATGCTTAGCATAAATATGATTAGTTGCTATGATGTGTTGATTACTTGAGCTATGTGAAATGTGACTAAATGATAAGCTTTGCTACTGGTTTTTGATGATCATAAAATGAAAATGATCTCATGTACTTGCTGGAATTTTATATTACCATGATGCTTGATTGATTATATGTATATGCCTATTGAAATGGTTAAATGCCTTTGAAATTATGAATGATTGACAAGTGAATGATCTTGTTAATAAAGAAAGATAAGTAAAGTCCTTGGTATGATTAGTGTCTATAGGTAGAAGGGCATGCCTTAGAGTCGTTGAGCTCCCCTGATCTTTGTTACAGGATGGTGGTTAGTCACCTATAAACCTGATAAGGTGGTTAGTCACCTTGATAATTGAATGGTGGTAAGTCACCATTGATGCCTATGCATCCCCTGTTATATGTTGAAATGAGAAATGGATACTTTGAGTATCTAATGTTACATGTTACATGAAGACTTGATTACCTATTTCATTAATCATCCAAGGTAAAACATTTATTAGAACAATGATATATGTTTAAATGAACAAGTTGGGTATTAGCCCTTATGATATGAAATGAATATGTGTACTTGGTTGAGATTCGAAATGAACTATGTTGTGATGTGAAACTATGAAATGTTGTTTCCAAGATGACAATGAGATTACATGTTGTTTGTTGTCCATGTTAGCTTGAATTGTAAAAGTTTGCTGCCCTATTGGTTAGTACATGAGACTAGCTAAGTTAACTTGGTTTTTGATGGAACTAGCTAGGTATTTCAATGTGTGCTAAGCCTAGCTAAGTAACCTCAAAGATTGAATAAGACTTTAAAAGATTGAAACTAGTAATGTTAGGGCTGCCTCACTAAGTACATTATGTGTACTTATCACTCTCTTTGTTTCCTTCTTCCAAAATAACAGGTCCTTTGATATCCGAAAGTCATCCGTTCTGATTCGAGAGCTTCGCAAGCCAAGAACAAGTATGATATAATCTTGCTTAGACTCCTAGTTGGTGGCATAGTCTAAATTATTTTGTCATGCATTATGAATCATGTAATTCTTAAATGTGGTTTGTATAAAACTAAGACATGTTATATTACGTAATGACTTAATAAATGTTTATGTAAATATGGATATGATAATATGAATTAACTATGTTGAAGTTAATCAAGCTTGACATGAATTGAATCTGTCTATTATCCGAATAGTAACATCGCTCGCTCGTAACCGGGCGAGGGGTGTTACAGATTGTGCTAGTATGAGCCTTTGATTGCACTTGATTTTAATTGCATTTACCTACTGTTTTAAAGTATGTTTTGAGTATATGAAATGTGGTTGATGATGTTATATGGTTTAAGGATGCACTAGGTAAGTGATCCTTGTATGCATGAGTTTTGAAGCATGGTTTAATGCTTGTGATATGGCTTATTATAAATTCTTTGGAGAAATAGTGAGGTATGCATGAAATATGGATTATATTGGCAAGTGAGGTTGGATAAAGTGTTTTGTAAGTGAAATTGGATATAGTTAGCCAGCTATACGATTGAGTGCATTATAAAAAAGTCACCTTGGATGTTGAGGGGCTGTGATTGTACCGAAAACTCCATCCAAGTACCCTAACGATTGAGGTTGTTTAAGGTTGAGATGGTTAAGGGTAGCTCCCGGGTGCGAACCTTGCGTGTGTAACGTCTCTTGTTAGTGGGCTATACATCTACCGATGAGTGGTGTTGAGGGGTTGTAATTGTACCGAATACTCCACCACCGGTGTCACGTCTCTTACGTGTGTGAGCCTTGAGATGTCGATAGAGATGTTGATAGAGTGTATCGAACCCACATTTACGTACCGTACATGGATAATGGAGTGGAGGAGTTCCAATCTTAGTTTATCGACGTTGGAGTTGTGGGTCGTGGGCAGCAAACGCCTCTTCACGAACGTGTTCCAAAGCTTGGCCTCAGGCAGCAAATTCCGCCGATTTACAGTGCCTCTGATTTTGCCCTCGTTCCAAACCGTCCCCTGAATGCAAAGCTTCTCCTTTATTGCCTCGTAACTGTATGTTGTGAGGGAGGCAAGGAACTCCACGTACTGGTCTTCACGAATGTGGATGTCGTAGTAGATATTGATCTTGTCTTCATCGATTAAAACGGGTCGCCCGCGGACATTTACAGTCGGCACGTCCTCTGTTAGCCCATGGGCATAGTACTCGCGCACCATAGTTTGATTTGTCGGCTTGGTTTGCTGGGCAAAGATGTGCAACCATTGGTGCGTGATTTTGGAATAGATGAACTGTTCGACCCCTAGATTTTTCCTTCGTGGCTCGTAAAAGAATCCCTACTCCTCCCATACCGATCATTCCTTAAACCTTTTGTTGTGGCGGACTTTAATTTCTGGTGTGGCAAAGCGGTTGAGGGATTCCTCTGATTCTGCCTCGACAACGCAGCGGCGGGGGGTTCTAGCCATTCTTGAGTTTGGCTTTAGGTTTGTGTGAAGAGAGTTTTTTAGAGTTTGAAAATTTCGTGGAAGTAAAAGAAATACATCTGAAAGCATAAGAAATCTTTGAAATAATAAGAAAGAGAGAGTAAAGAAGAGTGAATAGTAAAAATGAGGGGGTTTAAATAGAGAATGGGTGTTGTAGTTTCAACTGCCGAGGTAGTCGTTGCCCGGGCATAGAGCCGTTGGAACGGAACGGGCTTCTGCGAACGGCTAGTCTGTAACGGCTAGTTCTGGCGGGAAGCAATGTCTGTTTGTCGTGACAGACTTGGAAGGTGGTCATTGAACGGTTTATGGTTTGGGCTTTCTTCTCCCCCTCTCTTGGGCTATTGTCTCTCCTAAAAAAACTGAAATAAAAATTATTAGAGAATAAACAAATATGAAAATTAAATGTAATTCTTAAGAACTAAAAATGCAAGAAATTAAAATATAAATCCTAAAACTTACAAAAAAATAAAATAAAAAAATTAAGTTATGCTGGGAATGCATCTAGATGCATTTCCCAACACAACCACTTCTTGGGCTACTGTAGCATCTGCTTCACCCTCTGCCAGGGCATGTTGATGTGCACTTGCTTGAGAATGTCCATAAACTTTTTGATCTGCTGGTCCTGCTTCTGGGATTTCAGCTGCTGCTGGGCATGATTTCAAATGTCCACGAAGGACTTGCATATGTCCAGGAAGGATTTCATATGCTGGCGGGCATCTTCAGTGGCGGGAACCTCCAAACTTTCCAAGTGTATTCAGCATGTTGAACATGATAGGTTTGAGATCAAAGTGGTCTGCTTCTATTTCAGGGTCGATCACGCCAGAGTTCAGCCTTCTAAGATCAACCTCTAGGTAGTCGCGTACTAACCGCCGAGCGGCAGGAGGCTGCCTGTAACCACCTTAGCCCGGCCTAGACGGTTGACCCGAACTACGAAGATTACACGGGGAAAACCAAAGTCAACCCGAAAGTCAACCTTGATTAACGACCCTTTTTTTTTCTTTTTAAGCTTGTTTAGATGCACATTAACCCTAGGTGTACTCTTGAGAGAAGCATACTCAAAAATCACAGCAATCGGAAAACAATAAGGGACTCAATTGCACAACATACCAATTTAGGGACCAATTTGTAAATTCTGGAAATTAAGAAGACTTTACCAATTTTTGAGTTACCCTTATGAAATTAATCATGTTTCATGCCTCTCTGCCAAATTTCACCTTAAACGGACATCTCGAACTCAAGCAATTGCACATACAAAAATCAGGACTAAAACGTAAAGCTTCCAAACTTCAAAACCATTCAAATCAGTGCCCAACGGTCAAGGGTTTCGAAACGGGAATAGACCGTTCAGAAACGGGGCTTGGCAGTAGCCAAAGTGTTTCGAAACACCTCTACCCGTTTCGGAACACCCAGGCCAAATCTAGCACATGTTTCGAAACAGGCAAGGGTGTTTCGAAACACCCTGCCCAGAAACAGCAGAAAAGCCTGCTTTAACTCGTCTAAACACCATCGAACGTACTCTAAATCAATCCTCAACAAATCAACAACATGCCAAGCATCATAACTACCAAATTGCATTATAATCTGGATACAAAACAACCCCTAGGTGCACCAACTCTTTCAACACATCCAACACTTAGTCATGCTTTTTAAAACAAGAAGCATAGCATAACGACTTATGAATAAGAAGATTCAAACGTTGCAAGCGTTAAACCACATAGTTCAAATCATAAACCAAACTTGTCCAACATACACAATCTCATTACACATCAATATAAAAGACTCTCCCCCCATTGCCTTTATTATCTATAGCTATTAACCGAGACATACTTCTCAAGTGGAGCTCTCCTTGAATCCCTTGCTTCTTGCTGTCCCAACTTCAATTATCTGCATTGATGGACAAAAAGAAGTGTAAGCACATAATGCTTAGTGAGGAATGCTCAAAACCAAAACACCATCAATGCAGCGAATCACAAAACCTTCTTAAAAAGTAGATACAATTCGATAAACCAAAGCATTGTTTGAAAACTCCCTTTTAAACAACATGCTTTAAATCATGCATTCCTCAATCATGAAAACCAACCCTTAGCTTAGAAAAGCTAAAAACTCACTTCAAAGCACATTCTCGCAAAACCATCAATTAAAATCTTTCCAAGCATGAACACCTTATGCAAAGTTAAACTCAAATACCTTGAAAAACATTTCCTCTTCATAACCTGCTTTTCTCATGCTTAATGATCCATTCAAGAAAAATCTTTGGAAAACCATTTGTTCCCTCTAACTATCTCATGTATTCAACAAATGCACAACACATGATCTACCAAAGCAACATTTACATTTCATACCTTTCTAAACAAGTCTTCACAAGACTTCAATGCATTTAAGAGATTCCTTGCACATAAACGCCATTCATAAAAGAAGATAAACACTTGTTCAAGCTTAACAAGTAATACATGCATTCTTAGAACATCACACACTTCCCATGCAACCTTGCATCATTTCAAACATCTCATGCTTCATTACATCCAAGAACATTATATTGGTTTCCAAGTGATAATTCACAAACCATCACAACACAAGACACAATCGGATACGCGGATTACAAGCGTTGTCCCACACGCTTCATACACACAACCGAACAACACAAGGTGGAGTTTACCGGTACAATCACAACCCCCTCAACACCCGTGATGGAGTTTAACGGTATAATCACAACCCCTCAACATAACTCATCGGAAGTTGTATAACACACTAGCGAGAGCCGGGACACATCACAAGGCTTACACATGGAAGCTACCACAACCATTGTAATCACCTTAACCAAGCTCACACACGGGAGCAACCCTCCACCATTGTGACACTTAACAAAGTCCACCCACGAGAGCCATCCTCCATCGTGGTGACGTTTAACAAGCTTCACCCACGAGAGCCATCCTCCATCGTGGTGGCACTTAACCAAGCCCACCCACGAGAGCCATCCTCCATCGTGGTGGCACTTAACAAAGCCCACCCACGAGAGCCATCCTCCATCGTGGTGACACCACCTATCTCAATCGCTAGGATTCTTGGATGGAGTTTACGGTACCATTACAAACCCTCGACATCCAAGGCGACTCAATTCACGGTGCACCCAATCCTATAGCCGACTAACTATATCCGATTAAAGTAACCAACAACCACTTACATCACTTGCCAATACCATCAATTACCATCATCAATTCACTGTTTTAAAGCATTAAACAAAGCCATTAAACAACATGCAACACTATGCATCAATTCTACAATTCCAAAGTACAAAACCAAGGATCTCTTACCTTGAGCATCCTTCAATACATGACTTTCAAAACCAGCATTAAACCATGCTAAAACATGCTTTCAAAACAGAATTTAAACATGCAAATCACATACATTGCATCCAACCATCTCAAGTGCATTAAAAACCAATTCATAACACAAACCAAGAGAGAAATTCCATTTACTTACTCTTGAGCTTAGCTAAGTTGCTTAGACTTAAACTAAGCTCCCAAAACCTTCAAACATTTGTTTTAAAGCTGAAAACCCCAACTTCACTCACCGATACACAAAACTACGCTAGCCGTTAAGCCTTCCAAGCATTCGAAACCCTCCAACGCTACCTCTATTGCTTCCGGATCATTCTCCCCTGTTTTAAACACATAACAACAGAGGATTAATGCATCATCATGCATTAAAAACACCAGCAACACAACTCAACTCGCTGCTCTACATAAATCCAACATTTCGGCTACCAAACACAACCGAAAACACCTCCAAACTCTACCAAAACTTAACCCAGCCAAGATCCATCACTTCTAACCATTTTTAAACATCAATTAACATCCAAAATGAACCCAAACTCGTCCTTATACCTCCAGCATTAACAGAACACCAAGATCACCCCAAAAACCACCATTTTCACAAGTAAAAACTTAGGAAAATCAACCTATTCGGGATTGCATTGATTAAACCTCCATTTCACATCATTTAGACATCCAAAATACATCAAAAAGACATCTCAAAACAGAGCCCAATCATCTATTACGAATTTCTTCAAAATTAAATCCAAATCTTGCATTTTAAGCCAAAATCAAGATCACAACATTAAAACCTTTAATAAAACTCAATTTAAGGATTGAGAACTTGGGAATTTCAGTAAAGAACTGAGTATTTAGAGGAGAAGGACGTTCATACCTCTAAATGTGGATTTCTCCTTGTTTAGAGCCAAAATCCTTGAAAATTCATTAAGCAAATGGTGAGGATTTGAAGTAGAAACGATTAGGAATCATTTAGGAATTGAAATCTCAACTTTAGATGTGAAAATCAAAGGAAAAGTTGCTGTGGAAATGTGTTTGGCTGAGGGAATTTTGAGAGAAAATGAAATAGGAAAATTTTGGTAAATGTTAGTTATGAAACTAAAAATATCTTTTTCCCTCTTTTCTTTTTATTAATTAAACATTAAAGGGGTCTTAAAAATCAAGAAAAATTTGGAGAAATCCTCCATTGGGTAAATTAGCTCCTTAAAGATTCAAAGTTTCAATCCTTTTAAAACAGTCAGGAACTTTTCAAAAATTACATTTTAGTCACTAACTCAAAATGTCATATTTCCAAACCTCATTTTGTAAAATTGATTTCACCACCCTCTTATATATATATTAAAAGAGGATTTTTAGATATTTTTCCATATTTTTAATGCATCCCGAACTAGGCTTTCCTTAAAACCACCTTTTATTTTTGAACCGAAAATCTGACCGGTCCGGTTCAAACCCAAAACTTCTAAGCCCAAAATTGGGGTGTTACAGGCTGCCTGCAATTACCCGGCACAACATTGTCGCCTAGGGGAGATGGTGGTAGGTTCTGGATATTTTTTGGATCAACCATGGTTTCATTGTTTTCTTGTTTTAATCTGCGTGCAGTATGTTCAAGCTCTGGATCGTATTCTCACAAGGGTATTTCTGGTTGGCAGAAAAATAAAAACAAAATGTTGTACGCCAAACCCCGGCAACAGCGCCAAAAACTGGTTGCATGCAAAAATGTTGCGCAATTAGCGTGGAAGTGTACACGGTGCCAAGTTATAGTATTTAAGATATCGTATCTACAACGATTGTGATAGCTTTTCGGAGTTCACTTTTCTGCACAAGTAAAATAAAAACACAAATATTAGGAGTTGGTTTGATTGAATTTAAAACTAAAGCGAGTAAAGTAAATTGAGAAATCAGAGTGAGAGAATGGGCCGGTATTGGATGTTTCTTAGTGTGGAGAATTAATGTACTGTCTCAGCATAGTTTTGTTGATCAACTTAATAGCTTCAGCCACCGCCCACAAGTATGCTTCAGCAGAGATGTGTGAGATCTCCTAGGCAATTAAGCGATGATTCATGGTTCGACAAGGCTCCCTTCTATAACTCCCTCTTCTCCCGAATCTTGATGTATCATTGGCGAACACCAACCGATTATGGATCCTCTTTTAGCCGCTCAACTTCTTAACTTATCCCTAAGACGAAGTAGCTTTACCCTATGGTTGGCTAAAACTGTGTTTACTCATTTCGTAGGTTCAACTCTTCCGATATTGAACAAATAGATTGAAGCCCTCTAATATCCCGATAAAGATTGCGACAATGAAGAACCAAGTGTAAACAATCCTTGAAATTTATTGCAAAACTTAATTCCTAAACGAATACAATAAGACTCTCACAACTACTACACAACCAACCCTTAGCCCAAGAGACGCTTTAGAACATAGTGGGTTTGGAAGACTCTAGGGTTTGGACAAGAAGAAGTTTCTCTGTAATCTCAATTGTGCTCTCTCCAACTTGTCGATTACATATATGTAGGGGAGGAGCCTAGGCCTAAGTCGGTTTAGGGTAGGAATACTATTTAGAATATGATTACAACTCATTAAAAGATCATTAAATCTTCTTAGATTCTTGTTAGACTTTTCTTCAACTTGACTTTGCCCCGGTTTTTCCTTGTTTGCTAGGCTCCAATGCACGTGCAAGTGATCTCTAAAAATCGAGCTTTATGAGCTCTTTCTATCGCATACCACTTTGCATTTTTTTCACTCTTCTTGAAGTGATGCCTCAGCGACAAGTAATTAACTGCCTCGGCGGAGATGTGGACTGGTGTAGGGGTTGGCACAGCTCTTATTTTTGTTCTTTCCTCCTCGATCAGCTTTTCTGATTCTCTATCAGCTTCCTTCTTCAGTTCCCAACTTCTCCTCTTCCGCCCTCTCTGCTGCCTCTGCGGGTACCTGCGCACAGGGAGAAAACGCACTTGAGTAGTATCATATATATAAAATCAATTAAGTTCATCAAATAAGGTAGAATATCTAATATGTGTTATTTTGTGTACGATCCCTACTAAATGCAACCTAAACTATACTTAAGAACAACAATAATTGAGCTAAATTAGGGCATATGTAACGCCCTGGTTTTGGGCCTAGATGTTTTTGAGGTTGAATCGGGCCGGTCGAGAACGGTTCGAATCTTTAAGGTAGGTTTAAGGAAACACCTAGTTCGGGATGCTTTAAAAATATGGAAAAATATCTAAAAATCCTCGTTTATTATATAAATGGTTATGGTGAAAACAATTTTACAAAATGTGATTTGGAAATGTTACATTTTGGTGTAGTGACCAAATTGTTGTTTTTGCAAAAGTTGACTAGTGACTGTTTTGTAAAGGATTGGAACTTTGAATCTTTAAGGTGCTAATTTTACCAAATTGTTTTTCATCAGATTTCTCTTTAATTTGGGAGTTTTAGTAATGATTAAATTAAAGGAATTAAGAGAGAAAGTCTATTTTGACTTTTCATAACTACTTTACGATATTTTTTCCCTCTTTTCATTCTCTCTCAACTTTCACTCAGCCAAACACATTTACCTCACCAAATAATCTCTGGTTTTCATCTCTTTTGCTGAGATTTCATTCTCATAAGGATTTCCAATCTTTACTTCATCAAATCCTTTTGTTTTTACTTTGGATTTTCAAGAAATCTTGCCCAAATTGAGGAGAAATCAACCATTAGAGTTAAACTTCTTCCTTCTCCTCTAATGATAAGTTCTTTACTGAAATTCCCAAGTTATCAATCCTTTGTTAATGATCTTTAAGTTGTTTTAATGTTAAAATCAAGAAATGGTTGTTAAATTCATGGTTCTTGAGGTGATTTTTATGATTTTCGTATTACTGAGTTAAACTCTGTTTTGAGGTTGATTTTTAACATGTTTTGAATGATATTTGATGTTGAGATTGAGTTTTTAATAAATGAATCCCGAATAGGCTTGGGTTCCTAAGTTTTACATGTTAGATTTTTTGTTTTTGGGATGGTTTTGGTGATCTGCTATTGCTGGAGGTATAAGGACGTGTTTTTGATGATTTTTGGTGTTGATTGAGTTTTAGAAATGATTAGAATTGATAGATCTTGGCTGGGCTTTGATTTGGGAAAGTTTGGAGGTGATTTCAGTTATTTCGGATTGCCGAAATGGTGTTTTTGAGTAGTGCAGCGAGTTTGAATGAGTAGCTAGTGATTTCAATGCATGATGATGCATTAATCCTCTTCTCTTATGTGTAATGAACATGGGAGACATCTTCGGATGCTTTTGATGTTGATCCGGAAGTGCCGGAAGCCTAGGAATCGTTTTGGCAAGCAAGCGAAACGTAATCAGCGAGTGTGAATGGTTTTAGAAGTCCTTGAGGGACAAGTAAACAAGGTTTGGGGATTTAGGTTTGGTTTGAAACACCATCCTAAGTCCGGAAGTAAGTATGGCTAGATTTGCTCTCGATATGTGGTTGATGCCCCTAAATTCTTTTAACATGCTCTTGATTTGTGTTAGACAAATTCCTATTGTTTTATGCATGATTTATAACATGAAAAATATTATGTATTGATCCCATGCGATAGCATGTCTATGAAAAGATTTTTGAGATTTTGACTAGATGAAATGCATGAATTGTGGTTTTGAAATGGGATGAGAATGATTTGAAATAGGATGAAAGTGCACTACAAACTAAAAATTCGTAAGTGCTCTTTGGAGTCGGGCGATGGGGGTAGTGCCATCCCGATCCAAAGTGAGAATCCGATGATGAGAGATATCATCAGGGTAGGTCTTGGTCAAAGACCCAAGCTTTGTGACGAAGAGAGATACCGCCATGAGAGTCTGGTGATGTGAGATTCCACCGGGGTAGGACTTGACTTTTTGTCAAGCTAATCCACATATCTGAGTAAAGATGTAATATGAAATGCCAATATATGAGATTGTATTTGATTCATATGTACCAAATGTTGATATGTTTTATGCTATGAGAAATGCATATGAGACTTGTGGTTTATGAAATGCATTTGTTTACATTAAGCATGAGTATGGCTTTGCCATAAGATTTGCATTGGTTAAATGCATGAGCTAGATTGAAGGTACCTGTGATTTTCAAATGGAGAATTGCTTTGAAATGGTTTTCAAGCATGAGATAGAAAGAGCATGTTGTTGAAAATTGTTTTTGGGAATGAGTTTTAAAGTTGCATTGTTGTGTTGGTTTTTCTTAGAGCTTGCCTCACTAAACAATTGCTTACGCTCTCTTTGACCAACAATGCAGACAATTGAGACACTTTTGGGCAGCAAGGCGGCTAAGGATATCCAAGGAATTGAAAAGATCAAGTATGGTGACATTTACGTATACTTTAGTAATGATAATTGGGAATGGGGATCTATGGTTAGTTTTGGGAGATGTAAATTTTGAATCCCTGTGCTTGTTGCAAGTTTATTATGGTATATGTGGTTTGTAAATGTCCTTTATGGTTTGGGTTGTGGTTTGTGACTTTCTTATGGTTTTCATGACTTGGAGGCATGCCTTTAGAACTTATGCATGTATGCTTGATGCTAGGTTTTGGATCATACTTCATAATATCTGTCATTGATGCTTAAACATGTTGTTACTATGTTGTGGTATGATTTGGAACATTTCCGGATGTGCTTGGGTGTGAAAGACCAGCAAAGTTTGTAGTTGCAGGGCTGGGCGTATTGAAACGCTCCTATCTGTTTCGAAACGGTGGCCTGAAATGGTCATCATGTTTCGGAACGGGTAGGAACATTCCGGAACGCTTTGGCTACTGGAAAGCCATGTTTCGATACAGGTCTCGGAATGCACCCGAGAACCGAAACGGTCAACTCAATTTCGATATGACCGTTCCGATACAGGGCTTAGCGTTTCGAAACACCCGACCGTTGGTCTGGATTTTGAACTGTTTCAGGTTCTTGTCTCTTACATTTTAGTCCCTGATGTTTATGAATGTAATTGACTGAGTTTGAAATGTCTGATTAAATTGATAATTGACGGAGTGGCATGAAATAGGACTAATTGAATATTGGTAACCTTAAAATCTGCGTGGTCCTTGTAATTTACAAAATTTACATTTTGGTCCCTAAATTTCTAATTTGTGCAATTAAACCCCTAATTGAATTCCGATCGATGTGCATTTTCTTCCTATGTTTTTGGGTGGTCACATAGGATTAATATTGCACTTAGAAAGGATAAAAGAAAAAAAGGTCGTCAATCAGAGTTAACTTTAACGAGTTGGCTTCGGTTTTCCCCGTGTAATCACCTCGATTCGGGTCAACCGTCTAGACCGGGCTAAGGGGGTTACATTTGTTTGTATCAGAGCCAGGTTTGCGAATTAGTGGGGCTTGGTGGGTGGTAGATAGGTTTGAATATGAATGGTTATGACTTTTTTTGAAAGCATTTTGTGTGATTGTTTGATGTTCTATCTCTAATGAGATGTAATGCATGCAAGATGGTGGATTGAGATGAATTTGTGATGCTATGCTATGTTTGAGATAGTTGGGGATCTTATTTCCATATCATTACTATTGGAAAGAATTGTTTTGAAAATGAGCTTGAGTACCTTGGATTCCTTGTCATATATTGCCTAATTGAAATGTATTGCATTTTGCTAGTTGCATTGTTTTCAAATGGGGGCACGTAAAGAGCTTAGAATAAATGCGCGTGCTGCGGCTGAAAATGAGAATGATGAGCATGTTGAGAATCTACCGCCTCCTCCTCTTGGTGGACCACTCGGTGCTGGTGGAGCGGGGGTCAGTGTTGTATGAGCCGGAGTAGGGGTTGTTGGACCCGAGGGAGTACAAGGGCAAGCTGATCCTGATATGACAATGTTAATACAAGCTATTGTTGGAGCTTTTCGGGCGGCAGTAGCTAAAGCTCATGTGGCTGGGAGGGGTTCAGTTTATGGAGCTGACCCCTGAGGGTTCTGAGTCTTGCTTGGAGAGTACCAAGAGAATCCTTGGACAAATGAACTGTAACGATGTCCAGAAACTGGGGTGTATTGTATCTTTGTTGCATGGTGATGCCTATACGTGGTGGACGACCACAATTGCTGGCTTAGATGAGGATGAAGTATCTGGGACGTTCTTTCTGAACGCGTTCAAGAGGGAGTTTATGTCCCTACTGCAAGGAAGTATGTCGGTGGCGGAGTATGAGGTGCAGTTTGTACGCTTAGCCAGTATGCACCCGAGCTTATTCCTAGTGAACGGGAGAGATGTGAACGATTAAGATATGGGTTGGTGGCTGATGTGAAAACATATATGCTAGTAGCAGACTACACTGATTTTGATGTACTCGTCACTCGAGCCAAGGATGTTGAGTTGAATCTAGGACTAGCCAGTCGGGCATGGGGGTCTAGCTCAGGAAAGCGACCTACGGATTGTGATCTTGGAAGAGATCGGTTCAAGAGAACTAACGATAGAAGGTCACACACGGATGCGAGACGTGGGGGAGGTAAACCTGGATGTAACCCCCTTAGCCCGGCCTAGACGCCCGACCCGAACTACGAAGATTACATGGGGAAAACCAATCAACCTTGATTAACTACCCTTTTTTTCTTTTTATCTTTTCTAAATGTAATATTAATCCTATGTGATCACCCAACATCATAGGAAGAGATGGCACAATGATCGAAAAGCAATTAGGGGTTTAATTGGACGAATTAGACATTTAGGGACCAAAATGTAAATTTTACAATTTACGAGGACCTTGCAGATTTTAAGTTTACCAATATTCAGTTAGTTCTATTTCACGCTTCTCTATCAAATATCAACTTAGTCAGACATTCCAAACTTGACCAATTGCATCCATAATCGTCAAGGACTAAAATGTAAGAAACAAGAACCTGAAATAGTTCAAAATTCAGACCAATGGTCGGGTGTTTCGAAAAGCTGAGCCTTGTATCGAAACGGCCGTGTTGAAACTGAGTTGACCGTTTCGATACTCAGGTGCTTTCCGAGACTCGTATCGAAACATGGCTTTCCAGCAGCCAAAGCGTTCCGAAACACTCTTACTTGTTCCGAAACATTATGGCCATTTCAGGCCCTTGTTCCGAAATAGATAAGGGCGTTTCGATACGCCCAGCCCTGCAACTGCAAACTTAGCTGGTTTTTCACAGTTAAACATGTCCGGAAATGTCCCAAAGCATACCACAACATGCTAGCAACATATTTAAGCATCAAAGATCATCACAATGAAGCTTAAACTAAAGCATGACATAAATCATGCAATCATTGGAACTAAGGGCATGCTCCCTAGTCATGAAAACCAAATGGAAGTCGCAAGTCACAAAACAAGCCATAAAGGACATTTACAAACCTCAAATACCATAATAAACTTGAAACAACCACAATGAGTTCAAAATACATCTCCCAAAACTAACTATGGATCCCCATTGCCAATTTTCATTATTAAAGTATATGTAAATGTCACCATACTTGAGCTTTACACTTCCTTGGATATCCTTAGCCTCCTTGCTGCCCAATAATGTCTCAATTATCTACATTGTTGGTAAAAGAGAGTGTAAGCTCATTTGCTTAGTGAGGCAAGCTCTAAGAAAACCAACACAACAATACAACTTTAAAACTCTATCTCAAAACCATTTTCTACAACATGCTCTTTCTATCCCATGCTTGAAAACCATTTCAAAGCAATTCTCCATTTGAAAATCACATGTACCTTCAATCTAGCCTATGTATTTAACCAATGCAAATCTCATGGCAAAGCCATATACATGCTTAATGAAAACAAAAGCATTTCATAAACCACAAATCTCATATGCATTTCTCATAGCATAAACATCTCAACATTTGGCACATGTGACTCAAATACAATCTCATAGATTGGCATTTCATATTACATCTTTACTCGGATATGCGGATTAGCTTGACTTGAAGTCAAGTCCTACCCCGGTAGAATCTCACATCACCAGACTCTCATGACGGTATCTCTCTTCGCTACAAAGCTTGGGTATTTCACCATGACCTACCTCGATGGTATCTCTCATCATCGTATTCTCACTTTGGATCGGGATGGCACTACCCCCATTGCCCGACTCCAAAGAACATGTACGGATTTTTAGTTTATAGTGCACTTTTATCCTATTGGTCGACCAATTATATCCGGTAATTATCTCATCATTTATGCCAATATATTATATCAAAAACATCATCTCACCTACTGTTTTTATGCAACATTTCTCAAATCATTCTCATCCCATTTCAAAATCACAATTCATGCATTTCATCTAATCAAAATCTCAAAACTCTTTTCATAGACATGCTATCACACGGGATCAACGCATAACATCTATTCATGTTATAAATCATGCATAAAACAGTAGGATTTTGTCTAACACAAATCAAGAGCATGTTAAAAGCATTTATGAGCATCAACCACATATTGAGAGCAAATCTAGCCATACTTACTTCCGGACTTAGGATGGTGTTTCATACAAAACCTAAATCCTCAAACCTTGTTTCCTTATCCCTCAAGGACTTCTAAAACCATTCGCACTCACTGATTACATTCTGCTTTCTTGCCGAAACGATAACTAAGCTTCCGGCACTTTCGGATCAACACCAAAAGCGTCCAAAGATGTCTCCCTTGTTCATTACACATAAGAGCAGAGGATTAATGCATCATCATGCATTGAAATCACCAGCCACTCATTCAAACTCGCTGCACTACTCAAAAGCACCATTTCGGCTACCCAAAATAACCGAAATCACCTCCAAACTTTCCCAAATCAAAGCCCAGCCAATCAATTCTAATCATTTATAAACCTCAATCAACACGAAAAATCTCCACAAACACATCCTTATATCTCCAGCAACAACAGAACACCAAGAACACTCCAAAAGCCACAAGTCTAGCATCTAAAACATAGGAATCCAAACCTACTCGGGAATCATTGGTTAAAACTTCATTGATAACATCAATTATAATCCAAAACACATTAGAAATCAAACTCAAAACAGAGCTTAACGAAGAGTTATGAAAATCATCAAGATCTCACCAAGAATCTTGAGTTTTACAACAATTTTATGCTTCTAACATTAAAGCAACTCAAAAATCATTAACAAAAGATTGATAACTTGGGAATTTCAGTAAAGAACTTATCATTAGAGGAGAAGGGCGAAGCTTACCTCTAATGGCTGATTTCTCCTCAATTGGGGCAAGATTTCATGAAAATCCAAAGTAAAAACAAAATGATCCAATAAAGCAAAGGTTGGAAATCCATATTTTTAAAGCATCCCGAACTAGGTGTTCCCTAAACCTACCTTAAAGATTCGAACCGTTCTCGACCGGCCCGATTCAACCTTTAAAACATCTAGGCCCAAAACCCAGGCATTACAACTCTCCCCCACTAAAGAAATTCTGTCCTCGAAATTTACCTGGTGGAAAAAGATAAGGAAATTGCTTCTTCATGTCATCCTTCCTTTTCCACGTGACTTCCTCAACACCATGATGTCTCCACAAGACTTTGACTAGCTCAATGGTCTTACCCCGAAGAACCTTACTATTTGAATCCATAATCTCAACGGGCTCCTCATCATACGTCAAGTCCGGATTCAGCTCAACTTCTTCCATAGGCATAACATGCGACGGATCCGATCTATATCTCCGAAGCATGGATGCATGAAACACATTATGTATCTTTTCCATCTCCTGAGGTAGTCTCAGCTTGTAGGAAACAGGACCCACACGTTCTATCACCTCATATGGTCCAACGAACCTTGGACTCAATTTGCCCTTCCGGCCAAATCTCATCACCTTCTTCCAAGCTGAAACTTTCAAAAACACACGCTCGCCCACTGCAAACTCTATCTCCTTGCGCTTCAAATCCACGTAAGACTTTTGCCGGTCCGATGGTGCCTTCAAACGCTCACAAATGAGCTTCACCTTCTCAGTGGTTCCTTACAACAAAGTCGGCATCGAGACCAACTTTTGTCCCGTTTCAGCCCAACAAAGAGTAGTTCTGCACGTTCTCCCGTATAAAGCCTCATAAGGTGCCATTTGAGTGCTTGCCTGGTAACTGTTATTATAAGAAAACTCAACCAAAGGCAAGTGCTTCTCCCAAGAGCCTTGAAACTCAATAACACAACACCTCAACATATCCTCAAGCACTTGGATAACACGCTCCGACTGTCAATCCTTCTGCGGATGATAAGAAATACTGAAATTCAGCCGTGTACCCAAAGCTTGATGTAGACATTCCCAGAACCTTGCGGTGAACCTCGAATCTCTATCCGACAATATAGATTTTGGCACTCCATGCAATCGTACAATCTAAGCAATGTACAACTTTGCAAGCTTATCAAGGGTATACGTAGTATGCATAGGCAAGAAATGTGCACACTTCGTAAGGCGACCCACAACCACCCAAATAGAATTCTTCATCGATGGCGATAACGGCAAACCAGACACGAAGTCCATGGTAATCCTTTCCCATTTCCATTTTGGGATTCTCAACGGCTGCAACAACCCAGAAGGAATTTGATGTTCAGCCTTAATCCGCTGACAAACCATACATCTGCTAACAAACTCAGCGACATCTTTCTTTAATCCCACCCAATAGTACTCATCCTTCAAATCACGATACATCTTCGTACTATCAGGGTGCATAGTAAAAGGACTACTATGAGCTTCATTCATAATAGTGCACCTTAACTCAACATCATTCGGCACCATTATCTGACTCCCAAAACATATAACACGATCATCATTAAAATAGAAATCCGAAGGCCAACCTTACGTACCTTCCGCGATATCCTGAACATGCGGTACCAGAGAATCATCCAGCAGCTGTTTATCCTTTATCAACTTAACTAAAGACGGTTTCAATTGCAATTCAACACCAAGACCACCATCTCGCGATATGCTCAAGCTATCAAACATCACCCTCAATTCCACTGCCATTTTTTCTGCTCAAAGCATCAGCCACAACATTGGCCTTCCCCGAAACAAATTCGATCATTAGATCGTAATTCATAAGCAACTCCACCCAGCGTCGTTGCCTAAGATTTAATTGTTGGAGTATGCCCAAAGACCAATCATATGATGATTTAATAGACATTCTATTTTACAAGATTTATCAAGTAATGGCATTGCCGTTATTATCATTTGGTATGTTTCTATGCATCAAACTAACCATTGGATAATAATGTCCATACAATAATACGATTATTGTTAAATAGGATCCTTAGTTGAATATTATTACGGGTATGGACAGTGATAATATATAAAGACTAATATATGGTTGATGACAAGCGTTGTCATTGACATAGAGATGTCAAAATCAACACACAAGTATTTGTTAGAGAACAACATACTGGACTGACCCGCTATGAGCATGTTTCTTGGGTAATTATGTGACAGTCACAACATTGCTCATGATAAACATATGTATAATACTCAGACTTGAGATCAACATGATTTCAACATAAAGATTTACGTATTTTGACATAGTCAAACGTGTGTCGTAACTGACTACATTATAAAGACTGATGATTGGATACGTGGTGACCTATGTAGTGAAATATGGTTGATCAAGAAAGGATTTGTCCCTCCTACATAATGGGAGAAATATCTTCGGCCACTTGATTGAGTGAGATTAGAAAATGCATGGCCATGCTCGAATATTATGATATGAGATATCATAGAGATTCGTTTATCAAAATCTACTCAAGACATCAAGAAACACTAGAGGGACAACACAAGTGTGACTAACCCTTGACTTGTGTTCATCTAAGATATAAAGGACAAAAGGATGAAATACATAAAGGAAGTTTATTCAGGAATTAGGAAAGTCAAACCATGACTTCATGCAACTTAGGTACCAATGATGTATTGCTAGATGCCACTCATTGTTTGTAAAATTAGAACAGTTCTAATTTTGCTGCTAACGTTGCATGAACCTACAAGGGTCACACCCTTCGAATGAAACGAACAAAAATCGGAAACCATACTCCCTATTTTAGGGAGGTTGCCGAAAATCCCCTATGGGATAGGGGAAATCGACAACTCCCTCAAATGGAAATAATATTGGATAAATATTGTATTTATCAAATATTATTTAGAGTATGGAAATATTTAGAGACTTAAATATTATAGAATAAGATTATATAAATTTTTATATATATATATATATTTGGAATTTATATAATGTATATTTAATTCCAAGTTTATGTAGAATTAGATTCCACATAATTAAAAATATATATTTAAATCCAAGTAAAGATAGAATGAGATTCTATATAATAAAAATATATATATTTGGATTAAATATAATGTATATTTAAATCCATGTTTTATGTAGAATAAGATTCTACATAATTAAATATATATATATTTCATTTAATATTGTTAAATATAATGTATATTTAATATAAACCAATTTCAAGTAGAATTAGATTCTATGAATTTTGGTTGAACTTGGATTTAAGAAATTCAACTAGAATTAAGTCTCTGGATACTATTTAAAGGGACAAGAGCTAGCAACCAAATCATCACTATTCCTCCTTGCAAATTTCGACATATCCCTGGGAATTCCCCTCTACAATTTTCAACAAGTCCCAGATTTTTTCTGAGAAGCTGTTCGATATTTTTCTGGTGTTTCTCTTGCCCCCTGGCAAATTACTGGAAATTTCCTAGTTCGAATCCAAGTCCCGATAGAACCCCTGGTCGATTTCAGACTCCCTCAGGAATCCTTGGAGGGATTTCGACTTCTCCTTGGAAGGTGTTCAAACCTGTCAAAATTTATCCCTAAGTGTTAGGGAGGCGGAAACTTTGTTCGTTTTGTTCGAGTGGACTCCGTAGAGGTTGTTGAGAACCTGTGACGACTCCGGTTTTACTTGACGTGGTTATTCCGACATACCGTCAGTTTTCTAGTTTCCAGAGTTTTAAAAGGTAACTCTTCATCTTTTCACTCTGGATTCATTCCTATACATGGATCCTGATTGGATTACGTCGGATTAATTTTTCCGCTGCGCCACGGGGCGTGCCGACGTGACCCAACAGTGGTATCAGAGCCACTTGTATCATGCGAATTTGGACTTAAATTCTTGGGTGATGTTTATGTATGAGATCCATGTTGTTTGATTCGATTTAGATATTTATCGTTTATCGTATCACACCTAATAAAGACTTATTTCGATTATCACTGAATGATTAAGAGTTAATCATAACTACGTTAGGTTGCTTCAATGTTAAATGTTAACATGTTGAGACTAATAATTAGTCTAGAGAACAAGTAGTTGTTCGTAGTTTCATAGATTTATGAAATCTCTGAAAGGGCTTCTAATTTGATAAAAGTTATCAAACTATCTTTCACGGTGAATCCATAAGAGTTATGGTTAGACGTTATGAAAAATGCATGTCTAGGATTGGCATCATCAAAGACCTGGTACTTAAGTGTGCCTAGTGCGCTATCTCTCTTTCATGTTGACCTACCTGGTGCATTTGTTCGTTAACGCAAATGGTTTATGAAACCTCGTGATCCTTCTTTGGCCTATTAACCGCAACATAGGGATAATCAGTTTAAAACTCCGTAAACACGTCGTTACTTTGTTCGCACGATGTTTGAAATACATGTTAGATTGCACGATGTTTGTTTTGCATGGTTATAGCCCATAGCCTTTATAGTTTTGGTTTTTATAAATACAGCATGCGTGTCGTGCCTTTCTATATCTTCTATTGTACTTCTCTTCTCATCTCACCCATCGCATGTAACGCGAGTTTCTGAAAATTGTATATACTCATGGAGATAAAGCAAGGACCAACATAGCAGCGTGGTGGGCCTTCCCTGGTGGACCAGGCGTTTCAGAAGCAGATTCTATCTTCAGTAGAATGGTCCTCCCATTGGCTTGGGACGAGTCGCCTTAGGTTAAGAAGGGCTATAATCATTGCATATTTATTTACCACTTATATTTACCTTGTATGTGATGCAATGGATGTTTTATAAGCATGACTAAACATAGTTTTATTGATAGGATCAATATTAGAATTATGAGATAATTAAGTAAATCCCTCACTATAATTCTAAGTCTGTTTTAACCATCCAATATTTACCCTCGTTAAAGCTTCGATCGATATAATGCGAGCTTTGCCAAAGCAATGTCACATTTATCTATCTTAGTTAAACGCGAAGAATAAGCTAGTGATATTCGCCGGTTAAGATATTGGTATTGACTTAGCTGGGTTGTTCTAATAGGATTAGAAAACCTAGTCGTTAAAAGTTTTGGATAATCATAGGATGATTGAAAGAACAAGAGTTGTTCGCCAAAAGATGAGGAATTACATGAGATGTAATTAGTATGGTGTTACTTACCTAAATAATCATTTCCTAAAAGACTGGCCAAAGCTGATTTAGGAATGGTGAAATACAGATCCTCACTCACTAGAAAAACTATCGAAACATTTTTCTGAAATTAAAACTAGAGGGTTTTTAATTTTGAAGAAAATAGTGGGAGTAAATTTATAGTAAAGACCGATCTATAAATTTTAAAATTTCGTAAAACTTATGTAGCATATTTTCTTTGTTGTAGAATTAACGGCAAATAATACTCTATCTCTGCGATCTATCCTTGAGAAGGATAAGCTCAATGGCATAAACTTCCTTGACTGGTTCCGCAATTTGAGAATTGTTCTCAAACAAGAAAAGAAGGAATATGTCATTGAAGAACATGTTCCCGATGAACCGGTTGCCACTACTTTCAGAGTTGGCAAAGACAAGTTTAAGAAACACATGGACGACATGCTGGATGCCGGTTGTCTTATGCTTGCCCCCATGACCCCTGAGCTTCAGAAGCAACATGAGGACATGGTAGCTTATGATATGATTCAAAATCTCAAGGAGATTTATGAAGGGCAAGCTCGTCAAGAGAGGTACGAGACCTCTAATGCTCTGTTTCAATGCAAGATGAGTGAGAGATCTCTCGTAGGAGCTCACGTCATCAAAATGATGGGCAACATCCAAACGTTAGAGAAGCTCGGCTTTCCGCTGAAAGACGAATTAGCTACTGATGTCATTCTGCAATTGTTGTCGGATAGTTTCAATCAGTTTGTCCTTAATTTCAATATGAATGAAATTAACAAGACGTTGCCACAGTTGCTCGGCATGTTGAGAGCTGCTGAAATCAACCTGAAGAAGGTAGGACCTAAACCTGTTCTGATGGTCCGCAAGGGCAAGAAGAAAGGTAAATCGGCAGCAAAGTCTAAAGGTGATGGTAAGACCAAAACCGATGGAAAGGTGGCATTGAAACCTAAGAAGGGAATCAAGAAGGATGGAAAATGTTTCCATTGCGGCAAGACCGGACATTGGAAGAGAAACTGCCCCACACACCTACAAGAAGTCAAGAAAGCAAAAACGAGTGAGGCATCAACCTCAGAGGCTTCTAAAGAGAAGGCATCAGAATAGACATGGACCTGCGAATGGAAATAAAGCAAGAGTTGCTACATCATCCATTAGGACATGTATTTTTTCTTAAATAGATTTGTTTTAGTTTTTAAGATTATTGTTTTGTGCCTAAGTTTTAGTTATCTTGTAAGGACAAGATATTTTAATTTTGAGATTATTTAAATAAATGTTATTCTTTTAATCTCTTATGGAACAACGAATCAATGATCTTTAAACTAATCAAATCAATAATATTTATAAGATAAATAAAACAAATGACTAATCTCAAACTCATAAAAAGTATTAAGGTAATTTGATGAGATCAAATTCAAGAATATTTAAAGTTTAGTGAACTTTCAAAGAATATGGGATTGTCCCATAATTAAATCTCACAAGTGGAACGAAAAACTCTTTGAAAGAGAATCAAATATGTTAGACATGTTTTGATTCAGAACAAGTAATTTTCGACTTCTTTACACACTAGAAAAACAGCTCTCATACTTAATCGTGTTTTTCCCCCCGAAACGTCATATAAGATATGGACTAAGAATTGTTCTAGAATACCTTTGAAGTTTTAAGGCTACTTACATGTTAAAATGTTTACCAAGTTCGAACCTTAAAAACTCCTTTTGTTGTTTATCCTAACGAGAACAAAGCGTTTGTTTCTTAAACGAGAGTTTATCTTGAAAGAGATTAATTCTCACAAAGGGATATTATTTCTTCAACTTTAACGAGAACAAAATATTTGTTGGTCAAACGATAGTTTATCTCGAAAGATAATACTTATCACAAAGGGATTTCATTTTTCAACGAGAACAAAATGTTTGTTGCTCAAACGAGAGTTTCTCTCGAAAGAGATTACCTCTCACAAAAGAAAAAAAAGGGAATTTGGAATGTGAAGAAATTTTAGGCAACAAATTTATGAACCAAAGATTGAGAATGTTCCACAAATGATCAAGGAACATTGGAACAAAACACAACCATTGTGTTGATCCTTAAGAGAATACCATATACTTGAGAAATATGGATTTCTCACTATCCGTACATGGAAACACTCTTCTTTTCGGATCAAGATAAAGACTAGGTCTTATCAGAAAGCAATGGTGAGCCCAAAATTCGAGAAATGGCTAAGAGCCATGAGATATGAGATGGTATCCATGTCTAAAACAAAGTATAGACTTTGGTTACCTAAAATGGTAAAACATAAGAGGTATGGATGAGTTTTTCAAAAAGGAAAAACAAACATAGATGATAAAACATACAAAGGATGATTCGTCACTAAAAGTATTCGACAAACTTCATAGTATAGACTATGGTAAAGCATCTTCCTTGTAGCTATGTTTAATCCATCTTAATCTCACTTGCAAGTAGTTACATACGATGTTTATGGAATCAAATAAAGGAATGTCAAAACCACTTTCCTAAGGGAAAACTTGAAACAATTGTGTACATGACACATCCAGAAGGATTTGTCACTCCAGTAAACACTTGGAAGGTATGTAAGCTACAAAGGTCTATCCGTAGACTAAGGCAAGCTTCTCGAAGTTGGGATATTCGTTTCAGAAGAGACAATCAAAAGGTTTGGTTTAACTAGAAACAAAGGGGAGTCTTGTTTTCAAAAGAGCTAGTGGGAGCATTGTTACTTACCTAAGTATTGTATGTAGATGACATACTCATCAAAAGGAACTAAAGATCGCAATCTGTTTTGCATTAATAAAAGATACTGCGAGTTAGCAACATGACAATATCTAACTCTACAACATAGGCTGAATGTATTACAATCGACATAGCAATAAAGAAGGATGCTTGGATCTAAAGGGTTCACTTCTGAACTAAGGGTTGTTTCCAGCATATTAGATGCTACATAACTCTGTTATGATGGAACCTTTGCGTAAGCAAATAAGCCCATATATCATCAATAAATCCAAACATATTCTAAAGTACTTACATCTTGAAGATGCGAAAGTATGCAACATACGCACAAAGTTGATAACTTTGTCAACTCTCTAACAAAGCTTTTGACACAGCATAAGCATGCCAGTTACACTAAGCCATATCATATTAGATACGAGAATGATTGGTCTTAGTGCTAGTGGGAGATTGTTGGAGTATGCCCAAAGACCAGTCATATGATGATTGAATAGACATACTATTTTACTAGATTTATCAAGTAATGGCATTGTCGTTATTATCATTTGATATGTTTCTGTGCATCAAACTAACCATTGGATAATAATGTCCATACAATAATACAATTATTGTTAAATAGGATCCTTAGTCGAATATTATTATGGGTATGGACAGTGATAATATATAAAGACTAATATGTGGTTGATGACAAGCGTTGTCATTGACATAGAGATGTCAAAATCAACACATAAGTATTTGTTAGAGAACAACATACTGGATAGACCCGCTATGAGCATGTTTCTTGGGTAATTATGTGACAGTCACAACATTGCTCATGATAAACATATGTATAATCCTCAGACTTGAGATCAACATGATTTCAACATAAAGATTTACGTATTTCGACATAGTCAAACGTGTGTCGTAACTACTACATTATAAAGACTGATGATTGGATACGTGATGACCTATGTAGTGAAATATGGTTGATAAAAAAGGATTTGTCCCTCCTACATAATGGGAGAAATATCTTCGGCCACTTGATTGAGTGAGATTAGAAAATGCATGCCCATGCTCGAATATTATGATATGAGATATCATAGAGATTCGTTTATCAAAATCTACTCAAGACATCAAGAAACACTAGATGGACGACGCAAGTGTGACTAACCCATGACTTGTGTTCATCTAAGATATAAAGGACAAAATGATGAAATACATAAAGGAAGTTTATTCAGGAATTTAGAAAGTCAAACCATGACTTCATGCAACTTAGGTAGCAATGATGTTTTGCTAGATGCAACTCATTGTTTGTAGAATTAGAACAGTTCTAATTTTGCTGCTAACGTTGCATGAACCTACAAGGGTCACACCCTTCGAATGAAACGAAAAAAAATTGGAAACCATACTCCATATTTCAGGGAGGTTGCCGAAAATCCCCTATGGGATAGGGGAAATCGGCAACTCCCTTAAATGGGAATAATATTGGATAAATATTGTATTTATCAAGTATTATTTAGAGTATGGAAAATATTTAGAGACTTAAATATTATAGAATAAGATTCTAGAAATTTAAATATATATATTTGGAATTTATATAATGTATATTTAATTCCAAGTTTATGTAGAATTAGATTCCACATAATTAAAAATATATATTTAAATATATTTAAATCCAAGTAAAGATAGAATGAGATTCTATATAATAAATATATATATATATTTGGATTAAATATTATGTATATTTAAATCCATGTTTTATGTAGAATAAGATTCTACATAATTAAATATATATATTTCATTTAATATTATTTAATATAATATATATTTAATATAAACCAATTTCAAGTAGAATTAGATTCTATGAATTTTGGTTGAACTTGGATTTAAGGAATTCAACTAGAATTAAGTCTGAATACTATTTAAAGGGACAAGAGCTAGCAACCAAATCATCCCTATTCCTCCTTGAGAATTTCGACATATCCCTGGGAATTCCCCTCTGAAATTTTCGACAAGTCCCAGATTTCTTCTGAGAAGCTGTTCGATATTTTTCTAGTGTTCCTCTTGCCCCCTGGCAAATTCCTGGCGATTTCCTAGTTCGAATCCAAGTCCCGGTAGAACCCCTGGTCGATTTCAGACTCACTCAGGAATACATGGAGGGATTTCGACTTCTTCTTGGAAGGTGTTCAAACCTGTCGAAATTTATCCCTAAGTGTTAGGGAGGTGGAAACTTTGTTCGTTTTGTTCGGGTGGACTCTATAGAGGTCGTTGCAAACCTATGACGATTCCAGATTTACTTGACGTGGTTATTCCGACATACCGTCGGTTTTCCAGTTTCTAGAGTTTTAAAAGGTAACTCTTCATCTTTTCACTCCGGATTTGTTCCTGTACATGGATCCTGGCTGGATTACATCGGATTAATTTTTCCGCTGCGCCACGGGGCGTGCCGACGTGACCCAACATTAACTCCTTCTGTGACATAAGGTACTTCAAACTTTTATGATCCGTATACACAGTACACCTCTCACCATATAGATAATGTCTCCAAATCTTTAAAGCAAAAACCACTGCTGCCACCTCAATGTCATGCGTAGGGTAATTACGCTCATGCACTTTCAATTGTCGTGATGCATAAGCCACTACCTTTCCCTCTTGCATCAACACACACCCCAAACCAACATAGGATGTGTCACTATACACCACAAACTCTTTTCTTGACTCAGGTTGAACCAAGATAGGAGCTTGCGTCAAAGCTTCCATTAGGTACTCAAAAGCTTGTTGTCTCGCTTCCGTCCACTCAAACTTAACATCCTTTTGTAACAACTTCGTCAAAGGGGAAACAATTTTAGAAAATCCATCCACGAACCTTCGGTAGTAACCCGCCAACCCAAGGAAACTACGAACTTCATGAACAGACCTAGGAGGCTTCCAATTCACCACTACTTCAATCTTCTGGGGATCAACACGAATACCCTCAGCTGAAACCACATGGCTAAGAAAAACAACATCCTTCAGCCAAAACTCACATTTACTCAGCTTAGCATAAAGTTGATACTCTAACAGCGCTTGCAAAACGATCTTCAAATGTTCTTCATGGTCCTCCTCGGTACGAGAGTACACAAGGATATCATCGATGAACACCACAACGAACTTATCTAAGAATTCATGAAACACCCTGTTCATCATATCCATGAAAGCAACAGGGGCATTCGTCAACCCAAACGACATCACTAGAAATTCATAATGACCGTATCTCGTTCGAAAGGTTGTTTTCGGCACATCTACATCTTCCACCTTCAACTGATAATATCCTGACCGCAGATCTATCTTTGAAAACATAGACGCACCTCGAAACTGATCAAAAAGGTCATCAATCCTCGGTAAAGGATACTTATTCTTGATAGTCAACTTATTCAGCTGACGGTAATCAATGCACATTCTCATTGTGCCGTCCTTCTTCTTAACAAACAAGACCGGTGCACCCCAAGGTGACACACTAGGCCGAATAAAGCATCGGTCAAACAACTCTTGAAGTTGTGTCTTCAACTCCTTCAACTCCGTGGGTGCCAAGCGACAGGGAGCAATGGACACGGGAGTTGTGTTCTTATACAACTCAATTCAAAATTCAACCTCTCGACTAGACGGCAAACCCAATAATTCCTCCAGAAACACCCAAGGGAATTCACACACAGTTTTTATATCATGTACACGAACCTCCTTTGTACTAGGATTCATAACAAAATCAAGATAAGCCTCACATCCCTGACGCAACATCCGACTTGCTTCAAGCGTCGACATCATATTAGACCGGAATTTCACATTTTCTCCCACCACCACAACTTCATAATCATCAGCAAGTTTCATCGAAACTCGTTTATTTTCAAAATCCACAACAGCCCTATGCTCCACAAGCCAATCCATACCAAGGATTACATCGAATCCATAGAATGTCAATTCAATAAGATGAACAAAAAACACATGCTCTTGCACCTTTAAGGGACATCTCCTATACAATCTCCTTGTTACAACCTTCTCACCAAAGGAACCAGTCACACGCATACCCATATCCAAAGACTCAACAATCAAACCAAGCATTTGAGCATTTTCACGCAATATGTACGAGTGTGTAGATCCAAAATCAATCAACGAAAGTAATAACAAAGATTGCAAAGTAAAGGTATTTGCGATTACATCCATGTCATTCCTCCCTTCACGATGAGCATACACTCTAGCCTGACCACCACCTTCAGGCTGAACAGTCACCACATGTGCTACATTTCTCGCACCTTCGTCTCTACACTAGAAATTGCCTCGGTCGCGCCCACAGCCTCTCTGTGGCTCAGCTGCTCCCACCGAAGCCTAACCCTCTCTCATCGGCTGCGGACAATCCCTTTTCATGTGCCCACGATTACCGCAATTCTAGCACGTACCAAGGTTGCCCTAGCACTCACCAGTGTGCCTCATACCACACCGATTACACTCAAGTGTCCGTATGAAAGCATTCGCTCCTTGATGACCTCTTCCACAGTTACCCCATCCACGTCTCACATACATATGTGACCTTCTATCCTTAGGTCTCTTGAACCGATCTCTACCAATGTCACGATCCGCAGCTAGTTTCCCCGAGCTAGATCCTCTCGCTCGACTTGCCAGGCCAAGGTTGAGCTAAATGTCCTTAGCTCGAGTGACCAGAACATCAAAATCAGTATAGTCTGCTACGAGCATATATGTTTTTACATCAGCCACGAACCCATATCTGAACCGTTCACACCTCTCCCGTTCACAAGGGATCAGCTCGGGTGCATACTGGCTAAGGCGTACAAACTGTACCTCATAATCCGCCACTGACATACTCCCTTGCACTAGGGACATGAACTCCCTCTTTTTCTCATCCAGGTAGCGGACTACCAAGTACTTTTGCTTGAACGCATTCAAAAAGAATGTCCAGGTCACCTCATCATCATCCAAACCTGCTATTGTAATGTAAGAAACAAGAACCTGAAACAGTTCAAAATCCGGACCAACGGTCGGGTGTTTCGAAACGTTGAGCCTTGTATCGAAATGTCCATATCGAAATTAAGTTGACCGTTTCGGTACTCGGGTGCATTTCGAGACCTGTATTGAAACATGGCTTTCTAGTAGCTAAAGCGTTCCGGAACACTCTTACCTAATCCGAAACTTTATGGCCAATTCAGGCCCCTGTTCCGAAATAGATAAGGGTGTTTCGATACGCCCAGCCCTGCAACTGCAAACTTAGCTGGTTTTTCACACTTAAACATGTCCGAAAATGTCTCAAAGCATACCACAACATATTTCAGCATCAAAGATCATCACAATGAAGCTTAAACTAAAGCATTGCATCAATCATGCAATCATTAGAACTAAGGTCATGCTCCCTTGTAACCCCCTTAACCCGGCCTAGACGGTTGACCCGAATTAAGAAAGTCACACGGGGAAAACCAAAGTCAACCCGAAAGTCAACCTTGATTAACGACCCTTTTTTTTCTTTTAAAACTTGTCTAGATGCAAATTAAGCCTTAGATAGGTTCATACAACAGCATACTCAAAGATCATAAACATCAGAGATCTAACAGGGACCCAATTGAACAAAACACAACTTTAGGGACCAAATTGTAAATTCTGATAATTATAAGGACTTAACCCAAATTGAAGTTACCATCTTGAAATTAATTATGTTTCATGCTTCTCTGTAAAATTTCAGCTCAAAAGGACTTCCCAAACTCATACAATTGCACCAACAAGTTTCAGGACCAAAACGCAAACATTCCAAAACATATAACTGCCAATGTCAGCCCCCAACGGTCACCCGTTCCGAAACAGGCATAGCCCGTTTCGAAACTCGGGGCCGTTCCGCAACGGGTACCGAAACGGGGGTCTGGCAGTAGCCTTTCCGTTTCGGAACGGCCCCTCCCGTTTCGGACGCCTGGGCACAATTAAGGCACCCGTTCCGAAACGGTAGGTGCTGTTCTGAAACACCCTGCACATATTGCCCAAAAATGCATACTTAAACATGCAATTGACCTACCAATCATGCTCCAAATGCCACCAAACTTTGCCAACATGCAATTCAACATATATGAGTCATACTTGCATCAACAATTCATCAAAACATCCACATATATGAAAAGCCCCAAATCTATAGGCATGCTTCCTACACAAGTAAGCCATTCAAGCATAAACTTCCAATTCAAGCATATAAAGACCAACCACAAAAACCAGCATTCTCAACAACATTCAACATACTTAGGGAGTTCAAAACATCTCCCAAAACATACACATAGGTCCCCCATTGCCAAATTACCAAAAGCTAAAATGTACTTAGAAAACCTTCCATACTTAGAGCTTTGTTTCCACTTGGATGCTTGCCCTCCTTGCTGCCCTCAAGTACTCTAGTGTTCTACATTATTGAATTAAGAAAACGGAAGAGAGCGTAAGCAAAAGCTTAGTGAGGAATGCTCAATAAAACCATTCAATAATGCATTAACAAAACATTTATAAATCATGCTTCAAATCATCATTTACACATGCTCAAAAGCATACTTTAACAAGCATCTCATGCTTCATTTCATTACATGTCATATTGGCCACAAGTGATACAATTCATTTCTTTGAAAACAAGTTCATCAACTTTCACCCCAAGGACTTTTAAACACCTTGGACCCCAAGGACTTTTAAACACCTTGGCCATGGACTTTTAAACACCATGATATAAATTACCTCAAGGACTTTTAAACACCTTGACCCCAAGGACTTTTAAACACCTTGTCCATGGACTTTTAAACACCATGAATTAAATTACCTCAAGGACTTTTAAACACCTTGAACCCCAAGGACTTTTAAACACCTTGGCCTATGGACTTTTAAACACCATAGAATGGACCACACAAGGACTTTTAACCACCTTTGTGTCCGTAACAAGAACCATCCAAGGACTTTTAACCACCTTGATGTTCTTAAGTAAACAAGGCTCACTCAAGGACTTTTAACCACCTTAGTGACCTTAACCTTTTCAAAACATCACTTGCCAATATACATCATTATCATCAATTTATCCACTGTTTTAAAGCATTCAACCAAGCCATATTCATCATGCATTTAAAAGCATCAAACCACATTTAATCAATGTTCAAAAACAAGGAACTCTTACCATGAGCTTCCTTCAACATATGGCTTACAAAAACAGCATTAACCATGCTAAATCATGCTTTCAAAACAGAATTTAAAACATGCAATAAACCACATTGCACATCAATCAAATCATGGCCACCACTAGAGAGTATTTCCGAAAACTTACACTTGAGCTTAGCAAAGTTGTTTAGACTTAAACTAAGCTCCCAAGACATTGGTTTCAAAGCCGAAAACCCAATTTCACTCACCGATTCCACTTCGCCTCAAGCCAAAGCACCAATTCAAGCTTCCGGATCAACAACTCTTGGATCCAAAGATGCCTCCCCTGATTAAACACATTAAAGCAGAGATTTAATGCATCATCATGCATCAAAAGCTTCAATGAAAGCACTCAAACTCGCTGCTCTCATTCACACCCCAATTTCGGCCACCAAACACAACCGAAATTGCATCAAAACCACTTCTCAACAAAGCCCAGCCATAAACCAGCAAAACCTAACATCCATTAACACCATTTAACATCTAAAAACAACCTATAAACATCCTTATACCTCCAGCAACATCAGATCCACAAGATCACCACAAAAACATCCAAGAATCACAAGCTAAACTTAGGAAACACAACCTATCCGGGATTGCATTAATCAAAACTCATTTCCTTATCAATTTAGAGTTCATTTAACATCAAAAACACACCTCAAATCACAGATTAATCATATATAACGAAAATTATCAAAAATCACCAAATCTTGCATTATAAGCCAAGATCCATTTCACCACTTAAAATCCTTTAATAAAACTTCAATTAAGAGTTGAGAACTTGGGAATTTCAGTAAAGAACTGATAGTTTAGAGGAGAAGGACGTTCTTACCTCCAAACTTGTGTTTCTCCACTTTTTGGAATCAAAAACCTTGTTGAATCAACTAGCAAATGATGAGGTTTTGAAGATATGTTGATTAGGAATCAAAAGAATGTTGAAAGGAGGATTTTAGGTGAGAAAATCAGAAACAACTCTCTGGAAAACAAGTGTTTGGATTGAGAGAAAATGAGAGAAAGAAAATAGAAAAGTTAGTTAAGAAAATAGCCAAATGGCCTTTCCCTCCACTTTTGATATGTTTTAAAATCAGAATAAATCTCAAAATATCTTAGAAAAATCTGGAGAAACTACTTTTGGAATAATAGTTCCTTAAAGATTCAAAGTTTCAACTCTTTATAAAACAGTCACAAAACTTTCAAAAATTACATTTTGGTCACTAGCCAAAATGTCACTCTTCCAAAACCCATTTTTCAAAATTGATTTCACAGTTCACTTAATTATATTAAAAGATGATTTTAGAACATTTTTCCATATTTTTAATGCAACCCGAACTAGGCTTTCCTAATTTCACCTCTTTAGATTCGAACAGCACTTTGACCAAACCGGTCAACGCCCAAAACTTCTAAGCCCAAAACCGGGGCGTTACAACTCTCCCCCCCTTAAGAAATTTCGTCCTCGAAATTTACCTGAAGGAAAGAGATAAGGAAACTGCTTCAGCATGTCTTCCTTCCGCTCCCACGTGGCTTCCTCAACACCGCGATGCTTCCACAGCACCTTCACCAACTCAATGGTCTTGCCACGAAGAACCTTGCTATCCGAATCCAGAACCTTCACCGGTTCTTCATCATAGGTCAAATTCGGATTCAGTTCCACTTCCTCCACAGGCATCACATGCGAAGGATCAGATCTATACCTCCGGAGCATAGAGACATGGAACACATCATGAATCTTCTCCAGCTCCTGAGGTAACCTCAACCGATACGCAACAGGACCCACACGCTCAACCACCTCATATGGTCCAATGTACCTAGGGCTCAACTTACCCTTTCGGCCAAACCGCATCACCTTCTTCCAAGGCGAAACCTTCAAGAACACACGGTCACCCACCGCATACTCTATCTCCTTACGCTTCAAATCCGCGTAAGACTTCTGCCGATCAGAAGCAGCCTTCAACCGCTCACAAATGAGCTTTACCTTCTCTGTGGTCCCTTTCAACAAAGCCGGCATCGAAACCAACTTTTGACCAGTTTCAGCCCAACAAAGAGGAGTCCTACACTTCCTCCCGTACAAAGCCTCATAAGGTGCCATCTGTATACTTGCCTGATAACTATTGTTATAAGCAAACTCAACCAAAGGCAGATGCTTCTCCCAAGAACCTTGGAACTCAATCACGCAGCACCTCAACATATCCTCCAAAATCTGGATAACTCGCTCAGACTGACCATCCGACTGAGGATGATAGGACGTACTGAAATGCAACCTTGTACCCAAAGCTTGATATAAACACTGCCAGAAACGCGATGTGAACCTCGGATCCCTATCCGACACAATCGACCTAGGCACACCATGCAGCCGCACAATCTCAGCAATGTACAGCTCTGCCAACTTATCCAAAGAAAACGTGGTATGCACAGGCAAGAAATGCGCACACTTCGTCAGGCGATCCACAATCACCCACACCGAATTCTTCTTCGATGGAGACAAAGGTAAACCAGATACAAAATCCATGGTAACCCTCTCCCACTTCCATTCAGGGATTTTCAACGGTTGCAACAACCCTGAAGGAAACTGATGCTCAGCCTTAACTCGCTGACACACCAAACACTTGCTCACAAACTCCGCAACATCCTTCTTCAAACCCACCCAATAGTACTCATCACGAAGATCACGGTACATCTTAGTACTACCAGGGTGCATAGCAAAAGGACTACTATGACCTTCAGTCAGAATAGCACGCCTCAACTCAGCATCAGCAGGCACTACTATCCGACTCCCAAAACACAACACACCATCATCATTGAAACAGAAATCCGAAGGTCTACCCTCCGCGATATCCTGAACATGAGACACCAAGGAATCATCCAACAACTGCTTATCCTTGATCAACTGAACCAAAGAGGGTTTCACTTGCAACTCAGCAACGAGACCACCATCTTGCGATATGCTCAAGCTAGCAAACATGGCTCTCAGCTCAACAGCTACCTTCCTACTCAAGGCATCCGCAACAACATTAGCTTTTCCAGGATGATACTCAATCGTCAGATCATAATCCTTGAGCAACTCCAACCAACGCCACTGCCTAAGATTCAACTCCTTCTGAGACATCAGATACCTCAAACTCTTGTGATCCGTGTACACAGTACACTTCTCACCATACAGATAATGCCTCCAGATCTTCAGAGCAAAAACCACTGCAGCCAGCTCAATATCATGCGTAGGGTAATTGCGCTCATGCACTTTCAACTGCCGCGATGCATAAGCCACCACCTTACCCTCCTGCATCAGCACACACCCCAAACCAACATAGGATGCATCACTGTAAACCACAAACTCTTTCCCTGATTCAGGCTGAATCAAGATAGGAGCTTGCGTCAAAGCCGCCTTAAGCTTCTCAAAAGCCTGCTGTCTCGCCTCCGTCCACTCATACTTAACATCCTTTTGCAACAGCTTCGTCAAAGGAGCAGCAATCTTGGAAAAACCATCCACAAACCTTCGGTAGTATCCCGCCAAACCAAGGAAACTACGGATCTCATGAACCGACTTAGGAACTTTCCAATTCATCACCGCCTCAATCTTCTGAGGATCAACACGAATCCCCTCCGCTGAAACCACATGCCCAAGAAACACAACCTCCCTTAACCAGAACTCACACTTGCTCAGCTTAGCATTAAGCTGATTCTCCAACAAAGCTTGCAAAACAATCCTCAAATGCTCTTCATGCTCCTCCTCAGTACGCGAGTACACGAGGATATCATCAATGAACACCACAACAAACTTGTCCAGGTATTCATGAAACACACGATTCATCATGTCCATGAAAGCAGCAGGAGCATTTGTCAACCCAAACGGCATCACAAGAAACTCATAATGCCCATACCTTGTCCTGAAAGCTGTCTTAGGCACATCCACATCCTTCACCTTCAACTGATAATACCCTGACCTCAAGTCAATCTTAGAGAACACAGCAGCTCCCCAAAATTGATCAAAAAGATCATCAATCCTCGGCAAAGGATACCGATTCTTGATAGTCAACTTGTTCAGCTGACGGTAATCAATGCACATTCTCATAGTGCCATCCTTCTTCTTCACAACAAGACCGGTGCTCCCCAAGGTGACACACTCGGCCGGATGAACCCACGGTCAAGCAACTCTTGCAACTGCGTCTTCAGCTCCTTCAGCTCCTTAGGTGCCATTCTATAGGGAGTAATGGACACAGGAGTTGTATTCTCATACAGCTCAATTCCAAACTCCACCTCGCGGTTAGGAGGTAAACCAGGCAACTCCTCAGGAAAAACACCAGGAAACTCCTTCACAACTCTGATATCTTGCACCCTCAACTCTTTAGAGCTAGGATTCATCACAAAAGCTAGATAGGCTTCACAACCTTGCCTCAGCATCCTGCTCGCCTCCAAGGTAGACACCACATTGGCAAGAAACTTCACATTCTCGCCAACCACAACAACTTCATAATCATCCGCAAGCTTAAGCGAAACCCGCTTGTTCTCACAATCCACAACAGCACGATGCTCAGCAAGCCAATCCATACCAAGGATCACATCGAAACCATAAAAAGGTAACTCCATAAGATCAACATGAAAAACATGCTCTTGAACGACCAAGGGACACCTTCTATAAAGCTTCCTAGTCACAACAGTCTCACCAAAAGAACTAGTGACTCGAACACCAACATCCAAAGACTCAACAGGCAAACCAAGCAATTCAGCATGCTCACGCAAAATGTATGAATGCGTAGATCCAGAATCAATCAAAGAAAGCAATGACAACGATTGCAAAGTAAAGGTACCTGCAATCACATCCGCATCATTCCTTCCCTCACGCTGAGCATACACCCTCGCCTGGCCTCCACCTTCAGGCTGAATAGCCACAACATGGGCCACTCCACGACCACCTTCCTCTCTCCTCTGGAAATTACCACGGCCGCGCCCACGACCTCTCTGCGGTGCAGCAACAACAGGAGCACGCACCTGATCACCAGCCAACCTCGGACAATCTCGCCTCAAGTGGTCTGCAGAACCACAACTCCAGCACCCGTTACCAGCAGCCGCAATAGGAGCTTGCACCACTCTCTCAGCACGAGGACAGTCACGCTTCAGGTGACCACGGGAACCACAGATCCAACAAGCACTAGGATCAACTCCAGCACTGCCACCCCTAGCAGGTGCACCACCACCTCTCTTAGCTGAAGACTGATACTTCTGATCACGTCCCCTCTTGTTTCGTCCACCTCCAGAACTATACTCAGCAGCTCGCTTGCCAGCACCCTTAGCAGATAAACTCAAGTTCATCTCTATATCCTTGGCTCGACCCACCAACACATCAAAATCATCATATTCAGTGGCCAGCACATACATCTTCACTTCCGTCACAAGACCATAACAGAACCTCTCGCACCTTGCCCGCTCATCAGGTACCAGCTCCGGTGCATACTGACTGAGTCGCACAAACTGCACCTCATACTCAGCCACACTCATGCTCCCTTGGGTAAGAGACATGAATTCACGCTTTTTCTCATCTAGATATCTCACACTAAGATATCTCCGCTTGAACACATTCTGAAAGAATGTCCAAGTCACATCAGCTTCTGCCATCCCAGTAACAGTGGTTGTCCACCACGTATACGCATCCTTCTGCAGCAAGGACACAACACAACCCAGCTTCTGCACATCAGTGCAACTCATCTGGCCCAAGATTCGCTTGGTACTCTCTAGCCAAGCTTCAGAACTCTCAGCAGACATACCCCTGAACTCAGTCCCACCAAGACTGCGCAAACGCTCCACAGGTAGTCTAACACCAGCATCTTCCTGATGCCCCGCTCCACGAGCCCCAGCTACCGCTGCTTGAAAAGCACCAGCAATAGCTTGCACTAACATCGTCATATCAGGCATAGCTTGCCCCTGACCAGCCCCAGGTCCAGCAGCTCCAGCGCCAGCTGCAGCTCCAGCTTCCTCAGCCCCAGCACCACCACCACCAGGTGGAGGAGGAGGTAACACCGCACTACCCGTGTTTTCCTCATTCTCGTTCTCATTAGGAGCCATAGCTCGCACATTACCTCGTAACTCTCTACGTGGTGCCATACTTTTACCATGCAATCACAACACAATTAAAACAAAGTCAGGCCCAGCAAGGGAAGCAATCCAAGTATTCAAGCTCAATTTCATTTCAAATCAACATCTTTCCTTTAGCTTTGATTTGGCAATGGGTACCCACAACATGCTACATCACAGCACATACTTCAATTGCATCAAAATCACAAGCCATTAAACATGCTTTCACTCAACAAGCATACAAGGCATACATACTTCAATCATACATACATACATTCCCAATTACTCGAGAACTCAGCTCTGATACCACCAAATGTAACCCCCTTAACCCGGCCTAGACGGTTGACCCGAATTAAGAAAGTCACACGGGGAAAACCAAAGTCAACCCGAAAGTCAACCTTGATTAACGACCCTTTTTTTCTTTTAAAACTTGTCTAGATGCAAATTAAGCCTTAGATAGGTTCATACAACAGCATACTCAAAGATCATAAACATCAGAGATCTAACAGGGACCCAATTGAACAAAACACAACTTTAGGGACTAAATTGTAAATTCTGATAATTATAAGGACTTAACCCAAATTGAAGTTACCATCTTGAAATTAATCATGTTTCATGCTTCTCTGTAAAATTTCAGCTCAAAAGGACTTCCCAAACTCATACAATTGCACCAACAAGTTTCAGGACCAAAACGCAAACATTCCAAAACATATAACTGCCAATGTCAGCCCCCAACGGTCACCCGTTCCGAAACAGGCATAGCCCGTTTCGAAACTCGGGGCCGTTCCGCAACGCGTACCGAAACGGGGGTCTGGCAGTAGCCTTTCCGTTTCGGAACGACCCCTCCCGTTTCGGACGCCTGGGCACAATTAAGGCACCCGTTCCGAAACGGTAGGTGCTGTTCCGAAACACCCTGCACAGATTGCCCAAAAATGCATACTTAAACATGCAATTGACCTACCAATCATGCTCCAAATGCCACCAAACTTTGCCAACATGCAATTCAACATATATGAGTCATACTTGCATCAACAATTCATCAAAACATCCACATATATGAAAAGCCCCAAATCTATAGACATGCTTCCTACACAAGTAAGCCATTCAAGCATAAACTTCCAATTCAAGCATATAAAGGCCAACCACAAAAACCAGCATTCTCAACAACATTCAACATACTTAGGGAGTTCAAAACATCTCCCAAAACATACACATAGGTCCCCCATTGCCAAATTACCAAAAGCTAAAATGTACTTCGAAAACCTTCCATACTTAGAGCTTTGTTTCCACTTGGATGCTTGCCCTCCTTGCTGCCCTCAAGTACTCTAGTGTTCTGCATTATTGAATTAAGAAAACGGAAGAGAGCGTAAGCAAAAGCTTAGTGAGGAATGCTCAATAAAACCATTCAATAATGCATTAACAAAACATTTATAAATCATGCTTCAAATCATCATTTACACATGCTCAAAAGCATACTTTAACAAGCATCTCATGCTTCATTTCATTACATGTCATATTGGCCACAAGTGATACAATTCATTTCTTTGAAAACAAGTTCATCAACTTTCACCCCAAGGACTTTTAAACACCTTGGACCCCAAGGACTTTTAAACACCTTGGCCATGGACTTTTAAACACCATGATATAAATTACCTCAAGGACTTTTAAACACCTTGGCCATGGACTTTTAAACACCATGAATTAAATTACCTCAAGGACTTTTAAACACCTTGAACCCCAAGGACTTTTAAACACCTTGGCCTATGGACTTTTAAACACCATAGAATGGACCACACAAGGACTTTTAACCACCTTTGTGTCCGTAACAAGAACCATCCAAGGACTTTTAACCACCTTGATGTTCTTAAGTAAACAAGGCTCACTCAAGGACTTTTAACCACCTTAGTGACCTTAACCTTTTCAAAACATCACTTGCCAATATACATCATTATCATCAATTTATCCACTGTTTTAAAGCATTCAACCAAGCCATATTCATCATGCATTTAAAAGCATCAAACCACATTTAATCAATGTTCAAAAACAAGGAACTCTTACCATGAGCTTCCTTCAACATATGGCTTACAAAAACAGCATTAACCATGCTAAATCATGCTTTCAAAACAGAATTTAAAACATGCAATAAACCACATTGCACATCAATCAAATCATGGCCACCACTAGAGAGTATTTCTGAAAACTTACACTTGAGCTTAGCAAAGTTGTTTAGACTTAAACTAAGCTCCCAAGACATTGGTTTCAAAGCCAAAAACCCAATTTCACTCACCGATTCCACTTCGCCTCAAGCCAAAGCACCAAATCAAGCCTCCGGATCAACAACTCTTGGATCCAAAGATGCCTCCCCTGATTAAACACATTAAAGCAGAGATTTAATGCATCATCATGCATCAAAAGCTTCAATGAAAGCACTCAAACTCGCTGCTCTCATTCATACTCCAATTTCGGCCACCAAACACAACCGAAATTGCATCAAAACCACTTCTCAACAAAGCCCAGCCATAAACCAGCAAAACCTAACATCCATTAACACCATTTAACATCTAAAAACAACCTATAAACATCCTTATACCTCCAGCAACATCATATCCACAAGATCACCACAAAAACATCCAAGAATCACAAGCTAAACTTAGGAAACACAACCTATCCGGGATTGCATTAATCAAAACTCATTTCCTTATCAATTTAGAGTTCATTTAACATCAAAAACACACCTCAAATCACAGATTAATCATATCTAACGAAAATCATCAAAAATCACCAAATCTTGCATTATAAACCAAGATCCATTTCACCACTTAAAATCTGTAACGCCCCGGTTTTGGGCTTAGAAGTTTTGGGCGTTGACCGGTTTGGTCAAAGCGCTGTTCGAATCTAAAGAGGTGAAATTAGGAAAGCCTAGTTCGGGTTGCATTAAAAATATGGAAAAATGTTCTAAAATCATCTTTTAATATAATTAAGTGAACTGTGAAATCAATTTTGAAAAATGGGTTTTGGAAGAGTGACATTTTGGCTAGTGACCAAAATGTAATTTTTGAAAGTTTTGTGACTGTTTTATAAAGAGTTGAAACTTTGAATTTTTAAGGAGCTATTATTCCAAAAGTAGTTTCTCCAGATTTTTCTAAGATATTTTGAGATTTATTCTGATTTTAAAACATATCAAAAGTGGAGGGAAAGGCCATTTGGCTATTTTCTTAACTAACTTCTCTATTTTCTTTCTCTCATTTTCTCTCAATCCAAACACTTGTTTTCCAGAGAGTTGTTTCTGATTTTCTCACCTAAAATCCTCCTTTCAACATTCTTTTGATTCCTAATCAACATATCTTCAAAACCTAATCATTTGCTAGTTGATTCAACAAGGTTTTTGATTCCAAAAAGTGGAGAAACACAAGTTTGGAGGTAAGAACGTCCTTCTCCTCTAAACTATCAGTTCTTTACTGAAATTCCCAAGTACTCAACTCTTAAATGAAGTTTTATTAAAGGATTTTAAGTGGTGAAATGGATCTTGGCTTATAATGCAAGATTTGGTGATTTTTGGTGATTTTCGTTAGATATGATTAATCTGTGTTTTGAGGTGTGCTTTTGATGTTAAATGAACTCTAAATTGATAAGGAAATGAGTTTTGATTAATGCAATCCCGGATAGGTTGTGTTTCCTAAGTTTAGCTTGTGATTCTTGGATGTTTTTGTGGTGATCTTGTGGATATGATGTTGCTGGAGGTATAAGGATGTTTATAGGTTGTTTTTAGATGTTAGATGGTGTTAATGGATGTTAGGTTTTGCTGGTTTATGGCTGGGCTTTGTTGAGAAGTGGTTTTGATGCAATTTCGGTTGTGTTTGGTGGCCGAAATTGGAGTATGAATGAGAGCAGCGAGTTTGAGTGCTTTCATTGAAGCTTTTGATGCATGATGATGCATTAAATCTCTGCTTTAATGTGTTTAATCAGGGGAGGCATCTTTGGATCCAAGAGTTGTTGATCCGGAGGCTTGATTTGGTGCTTTGGCTTGAGGCGAAGTGGAATCGGTGAGTGAAATTGGGTTTTTGGCTTTGAAACCAATGTCTTGGGAGCTTAGTTTAAGTCCAAACAACTTTGCTAAGCTCAAGTGTAAGTTTTCGGAAATACTCTCTAGTGGTGGCCATGATTTGATTGATGTGCAATGTGGTTTATTGCATGTTTTAAATTCTGTTTTGAAAGCATGATTTAGCATGGTTAATGATGTTTTTGTAAGCCATATGTTGAAGGAAGCTCATGGTAAGAGTTCCTTGTTTTTGAACATTGATTAAATGTGGTTTGATGCTTTTAAATGCATGATGAATATGGCTTGGTTTAATGCTTTAAAACAGTGGATAAATTGATGATAATGATGTATATTGGCAAGTGATGTTTTGAAAAGGTTAAGGTCACTAAGGTGGTTAAAAGTCCTTGAGTGAGCCTTGTTTACTTAAGAACATCAAGGTGGTTAAAAGTCCTTGGATGGTTCTTGTTACGGACACAAAGGTGGTTAAAAGTCCTTGTGTGGTCCATTCTATGGTGTTTAAAAGTCCATAGGCCAAGGTGTTTAAAAGTCCTTGGGGTTCAAGGTGTTTAAAAGTCCTTGAGGTAATTCAATTCATGGTGTTTAAAAGTCCATGGCCAAGGTGTTTAAAAGTCCTTGGGGTCAAGGTGTTTAAAAGTCCTTGAGGTAACTAATATCATGGTGTTTAAAAGTCCATGGCCAAGGTGTTTAAAAGTCCTTGGGGTCCAAGGTGTTTAAAAGTCCTTGGGGTGAAAGTTGATGAACTTGTTTTCAAAGAAATGAATTGTATCACTTGTGGCCAATATGACATGTAATGGAATGAAGCATGAGATGCTTGTTAAAGTATGCTTTTGAGCATGTGTAAATGATGATTTGAAGCATGATTTATAAGTGTTTTATAAATGCATTATTGGATGGTTTTATTGAGCATTCCTCACTAAGCTTTTGCTTACGCTCTCTTCCGTTTTCTTAATTCAATAATGCAGAGCATTATAGTACTTGAGGGCAGCAAGGAGGGCAAGCATCCAAGTGGAAACAAAGCTCTAAGTATGGAAGGTTTTCTAAGTACATTTTAGCTTTTGGTAATTTGGCAATGGGGGACCTATGTGTATGTTTTGGGAGATGTTTTGAACTCCCTAAGTATGTTGTTTGATGTTGAGAAGGTTGGTTTTGGTGTTGGATCTTTACATGCTTGTTTTGGAAGTTTATGCTTGAATGGCTTACTTGTGTAGGAAGCATGCCTATAGATTTGGGGCTTTTTGCTTATGATGTTATTTTGTTGAATTGAAGATGCTTATATGTCCCTTCTATGTTTAATTGCATGCTGGTAAAGTTTGGTGGCGTTTGGTGCATGATTGGATGTTTAATTGCATGTTTAAGTATGCATTTTTGGGCAATTTGTGCAGGGTGTTTCGGAACAGCACCTACCGTTTTGGAACGAGTGCCTTAATTGTGCCCAGGCGTCCGAAACGGGAGGGGCCGTTCCGAAACGGAAAGGCTACTGCCAGACCCCCGTTTCGGTACGCGTTGCGGAATGGCCCCGAGTTTCGAAACGGGCTATGCCTGTTTCAGAACGGGTGACCGTTGGGGGCTGACATTGGCAGTTAAATGTTTTGAAATGTTTGCGTTTTGGTCCTAAAACTTGTTTGTGCAATTGTATGAGTTTGGGAAGTCCTTTTGAGCTGAAATTTCACAGAGAAGCATGAAACATGATTAATTTCAAGATGGTAACTTCATTTTGGGTTAAGTCCTTATAATTATCAGAATTTACAATTTGGTCCCTAAAGTTGTAAATTGTTCAATTGGGTCCCTGTTAGATCTCTGATGTTTATGATCTTTGAGTATGCTGTTGTATGATCATATCTAAGGCTTAATATGCATCTAGATAAGTTTTAAAAGAAAAAAAAAGGGTCGTTAATCAAGGTTGACTTTCGGGTTGACTTTGGTTTTCCCCGTGTGACTTTCTTAATTCGGGTCAACCGTCTAGGCCGGGTTAAGGGGGTTACATTTGGTGGTATCAGAGCTGAGTTCTCGAGTAATTGGGAATGTATGTATGCATGATTGAAGTATGTATGCCTTGTATGCTTGTTGAGTGAAAGCATGTTTAATAGCTTGTGATTTTGATGCAATTGAAGTATGTGCTGTGATGTAGCATGTTGTGGGTACCCATTGCCAAATCAAAGCTAAAGGAAAGATGTTGTTTTGAAATGAAATTGAGCTTGAATACTTGGATTGCTTACCTTGCTGGGCCTGACTTCGTTTTATTTGTGTTGTGATTGCATGGTAAAAGTATGGCACCACGTAGAGAGTTACGAGGTAATGTGCGAGCTACGGCTCCTAATGAGAACGAGAATGAGGAAAACATGGGTAGTGCAGTGTTGCCTCCTCCTCCACCTGGCGGTGGTGGTGCTGGGGCTGAGGAAGCTGGAGCTGCAGCTGGCGCTGGAGCTGCTGGACCTGGGGCTGGTCAGGGGCAAGCTATGCCTGATATGACGATGTTAGTGCAAGCTATTGCTGGTGCTTTTCAAGCAGCAGTAGCTGGGGCTCGTGGAGCGGGGCATCAGGAAGATGCTGGTGTCAGACTACCTTTGGAGCGTTTGCGCAGTCTTGGTGGGACTGAGTTCAGGGGTATGTCTGCTGAGAGTTCTGAAGCTTGGCTAGAGAGTACCAAGCGAATCTTGGGCCAGATGAGCTGCACGGATGTGCAAAAGCTGGGTTGTGTTGTGTCCTTGCTGCAGAAGGATGCGTATACGTGGTGGACAACCACTATTGCTGGGATGGCAGAAGCTGATGTGACTTGGACATTCTTTCAGAATGTGTTCAAGCGGAGATATCTTGGTGTGAGATATCTTGATGAGAAGAAGCGTGAATTCATGTCTCTTACCCAAGGGAGCATGAGTGTGGCTGAGTATGAGGTGCAGTTTGTGCGACTCAGTCAGTATGCACCGGAGCTGGTACCTGATGAGCGGGCAAGGTGCGAGAGGTTCCGTTATGGTCTTGTGACGGAAGTGAAGATGTATGTGCTGGCCACTGAATATGATGATTTCGACATGTTGGTGGGCCGAGCCAAGGATGTTGAGATGAACTTGGGTTTATCTTTGAGATGTGCTGGAGCAAGTGCTGGGAAGCGATCAGCTGAGTTTAGTTCCGGAGGTGGACGGAACAAGAGGGGACGTGATCAGAAGTATCAGTCTTCAGCTAAGAGAGGTGGTGGTGCACCTGCTAGGGGTGGCAGTGCTGGAGTTGATCCTAGTGCTTGTTGGATCTGTGGTTCACGTGGTCACATGAAGCGTGACTGTCCTCGTGCTGAGAGAGTGGTGCAAGCTCCTGTTGCGGCTGCTGGTAACGGGTGCTGGAGTTGTGGTTCTGCAGACCACTTGAGGCGAGATTGTCCGAGGTTGGCTGGTGATCAGGTGTGTGCTCCTGTTGTTGCTGCACCGCAGAGAGGTCGTGGGCGCGGCCGTGGTAATTTCCTGAGGAGAGAGGAAGGTGGTCGTGGAGTGGCTCGTGTTGTGGCTATTCAGCCTGAGGGTGGAGGCCAAGCGGGGGTGTATGCTCAGCGAGAGGGCAGGAATGATGCGGATGTGATTGCAGGTACCTTTACTTTGCAATCCTTGTCATTGCTTTCATTGATTGATTCTGGATCTACGCATTCATACATTTTGCGTGAGCATGCTGAATTGCTTGGTTTGCCTGTTGAGTCTTTGGATGTTGGTGTTCGAGTCACTAGTTCTTTTGGTGAGACTGTTGTGACTAGGAATCTTTATAGAAGGTGTCCCTTGGTCGTTCAAGAGCATGTTTTTCATGTTGATCTTATGGAGTTACCTTTTTATGGTTTCGATGTGATCCTTGGTATGGATTGGCTTGCTGAGCATCGTGCTGTTGTGGATTGTGAGAACAAGCGGGTTTCGCTTAAGCTTGCAGATGATTATGAAGTTGTTGTGGTTGGCGAGAATGTGAAGTTTCTTGCCAATGTGGTGTCTACCTTGGAGGCGAGCAGGATGCTGAGGCAAGGTTGCGAAGCTTATCTAGCTTTTGTGATGAATCCTAGCTCTAAAGAGTTGAGGGTGCAAGATATCAGAGTTGTGAAGGAGTTTCCTGGCGTTTTTCCTGAGGAGTTGCCTGGTTTACCTCCTAACCGCGAGGTGGAGTTTGGAATTGAGCTGTATGAGAATACAACTCATGTGTCCATTACTCCCTATAGAATGGCACCTAAGGAGCTGAAGGAGCTGAAGACGCAGTTGCAAGAGTTGCTTGACCGTGGGTTCATCCGGCCGAGTGTGTCACCTTGGGGAGCACTGGTCTTGTTTGTGAAGAAGAAGGATGGCACTATGAGAATGTGCATTGATTACCGTCAGCTGAACAAGTTGACTATCAAGAATCGGTATCCTTTGCCGAGGATTGATGATCTTTTTGATCAATTTCGGGGAGCTGCTGTGTTCTCTAAGATTGACTTGAGGTCAGGGTATTATCAGTTAAAGGTGAAGGATGTGGATGTGCCTAAGACAGCTTTCAGGACAAGGTATGGGCATTATGAGTTCCTTGTGATGCCGTTTGGGTTGACAAATGCTCCTGCTGCTTTCATGGACATGATGAATCGTGTGTTTCATGAATACCTGGACAAGTTTGTTGTGGTGTTCATTGATGATATCCTCGTGTACTCGCGTACTGAGGAGGAGCATGAAGAGCATTTGAGGATTGTTTTGCAAGCTTTGTTGGAGAATCAGCTTTATGCTAAGCTGAGTAAGTGTGAGTTCTGGTTAAGGGAGGTGGTGTTTCTTGGGCATGTGGTTTCAGCTGAGGGGATTCGTGTTGATCCTCAGAAGATTGAGGCGGTTATGAGTTGGAAAGTTCCTAAGTCTGTTCATGAGGTCCGTAGTTTCCTTGGTTTGGCGGGATACTACCGAAGGTTTGTGGATGGTTTTTCCAAGATTGCTGCTCCTTTGACGAAGCTGTTGCAAAAGGATGTTAAGTATGAGTGGACGGAAGCGAGACAGCAGGCTTTTGAGAAGCTTAAGGCGGCTTTGACGCAAGCTCCTATCTTGATTCAGCCTGAATCAGGGAAAGAGTTTGTGGTTTACAGTGATGCATCCTATGTTGGTTTGGGGTGTGTGCTGATGCAGGAGGGTAAGGTGGTGGCTTATGCATCGCGGCAGTTGAAAGTGCATAAGCGCAATTACCCTACGCATGATATTGAGCTGGCTGCAGTGGTTTTTGCTCTGAAGATCTGGAGACATTATCTGTATGGTGAGAAGTGTACTGTGTACTCGGATCACAAGAGTTTGAGGTATCTGATGTCTCAGAAGGAGTTGAATCTTAGGCAGCGGCGTTGGTTGGAGTTGCTCAAGGATTATGATCTGACGATTGAGTACCATCCTGGAAAAGCTAATGTTGTTGCGGATGCCTTGAGTAGGAAGGTAGCTGTTGAGCTGAGAGCCATGTTTGCTAGCTTGAGCATATCGCAAGATGGTGGTCTTGTGGCTGAGTTACAAGTGAAGCCGTCTATGGTTCAGTTGATCAAGGATAAGCAGTTGTTGGATGATTCCTTGGTGTCGCATGTTCAGGATATCGCGGAGGGTAGACCTTCGGATTTCTGTTTCAATGATGATGGTGTGCTGTGTTTTGGGAGTCGGATAGTAGTGCCTGCTGATGCTGAGTTGAGGCGTGCTATTCTGACTGAAGGTCATAGTAGTCCTTTTGCTATGCACCCTGGTAGTACTAAGATGTACCGTGATCTTCGTGATGAGTACTATTGGGTGGGTTTGAAGAAGGATGTTGCGAAGTTTGTTAGCAAGTGTTTGGTGTGTCAGCGAGTTAAGGCTGAGCATCAGTTTCCTTCAGGGTTGTTGCAACCGTTGAAAATCCCTGAATGGAAGTGGGAGAGGGTTACCATGGATTTTGTATCTGGTTTACCTTTGTCTCCATCGAAGAAGAATTCGGTCTGGGTGATTGTGGATCGCCTGACGAAGTGTGCACATTTCTTGCCTGTGCATACCATGTTTTCTTTGGATAGGTTGGCAGAGCTGTACATTGCTGAGATTGTGCGGCTGCATGGTGTGCCTAAGTCGATTGTGTCGGATAGGGATCCGAGGTTCACATCGCGTTTCTGGCAGTGTTTACATCAAGCTCTGGGTACAAGGTTGCATTTCAGTACATCCTATCATCCTCAGTAGGATGGTCAGTCTGAGCGAGTTATCCAGATTTTGGAGGACATGTTGAGGTGCTGCGTGATTGAGTTCCAAGGTTCTTGGGAGAAGCATCGTCCTTTGGTTGAGTTTGCTTATAACAACAGTTATCAGGCAAGTATACAGATGGCACCTTTTGAGGCTTTGTACGGGAGGAAGTGTAGGACTCCTCTTTGTTGGGCTGAATCTGGTCAAAAGTTGGTTTCGATGCCGGCTTTGTTGAAAGGGACCACAGAGAAGGTAAAGCTCATTTGTGAGCGGTTGAAGGCTGCTTCTGATCGGCAGAAGTCTTATGCGGATTTGAAGCGTAAGGAGATAGAGTATGCGGTGGGTGACCGTGTGTTCTTGAAGGTTTCGCCTTGGAAGAAGGTGATGCGGTTTGGCCGAAAGGGTAAGTTGAGCCCTAGGTACATTGGACCATATGAGGTGGTTGAGCGTGTGGGTCCTGTTGCGTATCGGTTGAGGTTACCACAGGAGTTGGAGAAGATTCATGATGTGTTCCATGTCTCTATGCTCCGGAGGTATAGATCTGATCCTTCGCATGTGATGCCTGTGGAGGAAGTGGAACTGAATCCGGATTTGACCTATGATGAGGAACCGGTGAAGGTTCTGGATTCGGATAGCAAGGTTCTTCGTGGCAAGACCATTGAGTTGGTGAAGGTGCTGTGGAAGCATCGCGGTGTTGAGGAAGCCACGTGGGAGCGGAAGGAAGACATGCTGAAGCAGTTTCCTTATCTCTTTCCTTCAGGTAAATTTCGAGGACGAAATTTCTTAAGGGGGGGAGAGTTGTAACGCCCCGGTTTTGGGCTTAGAAGTTTTGGGCGTTGACCGGTTTGGTCAAAGTGTTGTTCGAATCTAAAGAGGTGAAATTAGGAAAGCCTAGTTCGGGTTGCATTAAAAATATGGAAAAATGTTCTAAAATCATCTTTTAATATAATTAAGTGAACTGTGAAATCAATTTTGAAAAATGGGTTTTGGAAGAGTGACATTTTGGCTAGTGACCAAAATGTAATTTTTGAAAGTTTTGTGACTGTTTTATAAAGAGTTGAAACTTTGAATCTTTAAGGAGCTATTATTCCAAAAGTAGTTTCTCCAGATTTTTCTAAGATATTTTGAGATTTATTCTGATTTTAAAACATATCAAAAGTGGAGGGAAAGGCCATTTTCCTATTTTCTTAACTAACTTCTCTATTTTCTTTCTCTCATTTTCTCTCAATCCAAACACTTGTTTTCCAGAGAGTTGTTTCTGATTTTCTCACCTAAAATCCTCCTTTCAACATTCTTTTGATTCCTAATCAACATATCTTCAAAACCTCATCATTTGCTAGTTGATTCAACAAGGTTTTTGATTCCAAAAAGTGGAGAAACACAAGTTTGGAGGTAAGAACGTCCTTCTCCTCTAAACTATCAGTTCTTTACTGAAATTCCCAAGTTCTCAACTCTTAAATGAAGTTTTATTAAAGGATTTTAAGTGGTGAAATGGATCTTGGCTTATAATGCAAGATTTGGTGATTTTTGGTGATTTTCGTTAGATATGATTAATCTGTGTTTTGAGGTGTGTTTTTGATGTTAAATGAACTCTAAATTGATAAGGAAATGAGTTTTGATTAATGCAATCCCGGATAGGTTGTGTTTCCTAAGTTTAGCTTGTGATTCTTGGATGTTTTTGTGGTGATCTTGTGGATCTGATGTTGCTGGAGGTATAAGGATGTTTATAGGTTGTTTTTAGATGTTAGATGGTGTTAATGGATGTTAGGTTTTGCTGGTTTATGGCTGGGCTTTGTTGAGAAGTGGTTTTGATGCAATTTCGGTTGTGTTTGGTGGCCGAAATTGGAGTATGAATGAGAGCAGCGAGTTTGAGTGCTTTCATTGAAGCTTTTGATGCATGATGATGCATTAAATCTCTGCTTTAATGTGTTTAATCAGGGGAGGCATCTTTGGATCCAAGAGTTGTTGATCCGGAGGCTTGATTTGGTGCTTTGGCTTGAGGCGAAGTGGAATCGGTGAGTGAAATTGGGTTTTCGGCTTTGAAACCAATGTCTTGGGAGCTTAGTTTAAGTCTAAACAACTTTGCTAAGCTCAAGTGTAAGTTTTCGGAAATACTCTCTAGTGGTGGCCATGATTTGATTGATGTGCAATGTGGTTTATTGCATGTTTTAAATTCTGTTTTGAAAGCATGATTTAGCATGGTTAATGCTGTTTTTGTAAGCCATATGTTGAAGGAAGCTCATGGTAAGAGTTCCTTGTTTTTGAACATTGATTAAATGTGGTTTGATGCTTTTAAATGCATGATGAATATGGCTTGGTTTAATGCTTTAAAACAGTGGATAAATTGATGATAATGATGTATATTGGAAAGTGATGTTTTGAAAAGGTTAAGGTCACTAAGGTGGTTAAAAGTCCTTGAGTGAGCCTTGTTTACTTAAGAACATCAAGGTGGTTAAAAGTCCTTGGATGGTTCTTGTTACGGACACAAAGGTGGTTAAAAGTCCTTGTGTGGTCCATTCTATGGTGTTTAAAAGTCCATAGGCCAAGGTGTTTAAAAGTCCTTGGGGTTCAAGGTGTTTAAAAGTCCTTGAGGTAATTCAATTCATGGTGTTTAAAAGTCCATGGCCAAGGTGTTTAAAAGTCCTTGGGGTCAAGGTGTTTAAAAGTCCTTGAGGTAACTAATATCATGGTGTTTAAAAGTCCATGGCCAAGGTGTTTAAAAGTCCTTGGGGTCCAAGGTGTTTAAAAGTCCTTGGGGTGAAAGTTGATGAACTTGTTTTCAAAGAAATGAATTGTATCACTTGTGGCCAATATGACATGTAATGGAATGAAGCATGAGATGCTTGTTAAAGTATGCTTTTGAGCATGTGTAAATGATGATTTGAAGCATGATTTATAAGTGTTTTATAAATGCATTATTGGATGGTTTTATTGAGCATTCCTCACTAAGCTTTTGCTTACGCTCTCTTCCGTTTTCTTAATTCAATAATGCAGAGCATTAGAGTACTTGAGGGCAGCAAGGAGGGGAAGCATCCAAGTGGAAACAAAGCTCTAAGTATGGAAGGTTTTCTAAGTACATTTTAGCTTTTGGTAATTTGGCAATGGGGGACCTATGTGTATGTTTTGGGAGATGTTTTGAACTCCCTAAGTATGTTGTTTGATGTTGAGAAGGTTGGTTTTGGTGTTGGATCTTTACATGCTTGTTTTGGAAGTTTATGCTTGAATGGCTTACTTGTGTAGGAAGCATGCCTATAGATTTGGGGCTTTTTGCTTATGATGTTATTTTGTTGAATTGAAGATGCTTATATGTCCCTTCTATGTTTAATTGCATGCTGGTAAAGTTTGGTGGCGTTTGGTGCATGATTGGATGTTTAATTGCATGTTTAAGTATGCATTTTTGGGCAATTTGTGCAGGGTGTTTCGGAACAGCACCTACCGTTTCGGAACGGGTGCCTTAATTGTGCCCAGGCGTCCGAAACGGGAGGGGTCGTTCCGAAACGGAAAGGCTACTGCCAGACCCCCGTTTCCGTACGCGTTGCGGAACGGCCCCGAGTTTCGAAACGGGCTATGCCTGTTTCGGAACGGGTGACCGTTGGGGGCTGACATTGGCAGTTAAATGTTTTGAAATGTTTGCGTTTTGGTCCTGAAACTTGTTTGTGCAATTGTATGAGTTTGGGAAGTCCTTTTGAGCTGAAATTTGACAGAGAAGCATGAAACATGATTAATTTCAAGATGGTAACTTCATTTTGGGTTAAGTCCTTATAATTATCAGAATTTACAATTTGGTCCCTAAAGTTGTAAATTGTTCAATTGGGTCCCTGTTAGATCTCTGATGTTTATGATCTTTGAGTATGCTGTTGTATGATCATATCTAAGGCTTAATATGCATCTAGATAAGTTTTAAAAGAAAAAAAAAAGGGTCGTTAATCAAGGTTGACTTTCGGGTTGACTTTGGTTTTCCCCGTGTGACTTTCTTAATTCGGGTCAACCGTCTAGGCCGGGTTAAGGGGGTTACAAAATCCTTTAATAAAACTTCAATTAAGAGTTGAGAAATTGGGAATTTCAGTAAAGAACTGATAGTTTAGAGGAGAAGGACGTTCTTACCTCCAAACTTGTGTTTCTCCACTTTTTGGAATCAAAAACCTTGTTGAATCAACTAGCAAATGATGAGGTTTTGAAGATATGTTGATTAGGAATCAAAAGAATGTTGAAAGGAGGATTTTAGGTGAGAAAATCAGAAACAACTCTCTGGAAAACAAGTGTTTGGATTGAGAGAAAATGAGAGAAAGAAAATAGAAAAGTTAGTTAAGAAAATAGCCAAATGGCCTTTCCCTCCACTTTTGATATGTTTTAAAATCAGAATAAATCTCAAAATATCTTGGAAAAATCTGGAGAAACTACTTTTGGAATAATAGCTCCTTAAAGATTCAAAGTTTCAACTCTTTATAAAACAGTCACAAAACTTTCAAAAATTACATTTTGGTCACTAGCCAAAATGTCACTCTTCCAAAACCCATTTTTCAAAATTGATTTCACAGTTCACTTAATTATATTAAAAGATGATTTTAGAACATTTTTCCATATTTTTAATGCAACCCGAACTAGGCTTTCCTAATTTCACCTCTTTAGATTCGAACAGCACTTTGACCAAACCGGTCAACGCCCAAAACTTCTAAGCCCAAAACCGGGGCGTTACATCCCTAGTCATGAAAACCAAATGGAAGCCAAAAGCCACAAAACAAGCCATAAAGGACATTTACAAACCTCAAATACCATAATAAACTTGCAACAACCACAGAGAGTTCATAATACATCTCCCAAAACTAACCATAGATCCCCATTGCAAATTTTCATTATTAAAGTATATGTAAATGTCACCATACTTGAGCTTTTCACTTCCTTGGATATCCTTAGCCTCCTTTTCTGCCCAATAATGTCTCAATTATCTGCATTGTTGGTGAAAGAGAGCTTAAGCACATTTTCTTAACGAGTCAAGCTCTTGGAAAACCAACACAACAATGCAACTTTAAAACTCTATCTCAAAACCATTTTCTACAACATGCTCTTTCTATCTCATGCTTGAAAACCATTTCAAAGAAATTCTCCATTTGAAAATCACATGTACCTTCAATCTAGCACATGCATTTAACCAATGCAAATCTCATGGCAAAGCCATGTACATGCTTATGAAAGCAAAAGCATTTCATAAACCACAAATCTCATATGCATTTCTCATAGCATAAACATCTCAACATTTGGTACATGTGACTCAAATACAATCTCATATATTGACATTTCATATTACATCTTTACTCGGATATGTGGATTAGCTTGACTTAAAGCCAAGTCCTACCCCGGTGGAATCTCACATCGCCGGACTCTCATGGCGGTATCTCTCTTCGCCACAAAGCTTGGGTATTTCACTAAGACCTACCCCGATGGTATCTCTCATCATCAGATTCTCACTTTGGATTGGGATGACACTACCCCCATTGCTTGACTCCAAAGAGGACATACGAAATTTAAGTTTATAGTGCACTTTCATCCTACTGGTCGACCAATTATATCCGGTAATTATCTCATCATTTATGCCAATATATTATATCAAAAACATCATCTCACCTTGTAACCCCCTTAGCCCGGCCTAGACGGTTGACCCGAACTACGAAGATTACACGGGGAAAACCAAAGTCAACCCGAAAGTCAACCTTGATTAACGACCCTTTTTTTTTCTTTTTAAGCTTGTCTAGATGCACATTAACCCTATGTGTACTCTTGAGATAAGCATACTCAAAAATCACAGCAATCGGAAAACAATAAGGGACTCAATTGCACATACAAAAACCAGGGACACCTTCCACAACGGTCACACTTCGGCAACCGAACTACCACTCTTTGATCATACCGCACTTGACCCACGTCTGCACCACCACCAAGACTTCGATTCAAACAAAACCTTCTATCACGTAGCCTCTTACGCTGACCGCTCCCGAGGTCAGTACCCACAACTCTCTTGCTTAAACTTTTCTCACCTTCATAATCTGAAGCCACACCCCCACGCTGCTTAACCCTTGGAAATTTCTCTCCAAGGTACCTTTCATAAAAGGCAGACACAAAGAAGTCCCAATCTATATCGTGGATATGCGATGCCACCGCCACAGATTTCCACCAAGCCCAAGCGTCCTCCAACATCAATGAGACAACACTTCCTAGCTTACAGGCGTAGTCACAACCTTCCTGATCCAAAATCAGAATTACACTGGCCAACCAGGCCTCGAACGTCTCAGGTGTCGAACCATGATACTCCACAGCTCCCAAATCATGTAAACGCTATTTCGACAAACTCGCACGTCCCACAGTCAACACGTCTACAGGCCTCATTTTCGCCACAGCCTGAGATGTTCCCGACACCTCTTGAACTATAGGTGATGAACCCTTCATCACAAAACCACCTTCTTCCGCTTGCCTCACTACCTCAACTCCAGGCACTGAAGACTGAGATGAAACACCTCCACTAAAAGGTGAATTCCACGCCCTAACAACCTGCTCTAAAGCAGCAACCATCTCACCCAACTGCCATTCTCTCATCGATTTCACCATGCTATTAACAACAAACAATCATAACAAAACAAACAAAACGATCAGGCCAGCTTCAAGCAAGGATTCAAAACTCCAACTCCAACATAACACAATAGCTATAATAATAAGTCAATTTGTATCCCGAATTCTCCCCTTTTACACAACATAACAATCAATAAAAACATGATTATCACAACATCGAGCATATCAATCAACATACTTCGATCATGCTCTCCTCAAACAACATTCACCCGCAACAGCATACCATCAACATATCATACCCATCACACTTTCATCATTCATAAAATCAGCTCACATCACCAGCATATCATCAGCACAAATCTACATTAGCTCAATGAAGATTCACAACCAAAAAGCATGATAAAAACATCAACAATTCGCTCAATGACACACATTTCAACCGACTTTCAACCACACATCAGAATAAACATCAAACACTTATTACAACAATTTACCATTTTCCCAAGCATTCGCAACTCAGCTCTGATACCACCAAATGTAACCCCCTTAGCCCGGCCTAGACGGTTGACCCAAACTACGAAGATTACACGGGGAAAACCAAAGTCAACCTTAATTAACGACCCTTTTTCTTTTTAAGCTTGTCTAGATGCACATTAACCCTAGGTGTACTCTTGAGATAAGCATACTCAAAAATCACAGCAATCGGAAAACAATAAGGGACTCAATTGCACAACATACGAATTTAGGGACCAATTTGTAAATTCTGAAAATTAAGAGGACTTTACCAATTTTTGAGTTACCATTATGAAATTAATCATATTTCATGCCTCTCTGCCAAATTTCACCTTAAACGGACATCCCGAACTCAAGCAATTGCACATACAAAAATCAGGACTAAAACGTAAAGCTTGCAAACTTCAAAACCATTCAAATCAGTGCCCAACGGTCAAGTGTTTCGAAACGGGAATAGACCGTTCAGAAACGGGGCTTGGCAGTAGCCAGAGTGTTTCGAAACACCTCTACCCGTTTCGAAACACCCAGGCCAAATCCAGCACCTGTTTCGAAACAGGCAAGGGTGTTTCGAAACACCCTGCCCAGAAACAGCAGAAAAGCCTGTTTTAACTCGTCTAAACACCATCGAACGTACTCTAAATCAATCCTCAACAAATCAACAACATGCCAAGCATCATAACTACCAAATTGCATTAAAATCTAGATACAAAACAACCCCTAGGTGCACCAACTCTTTCAACACATCCAACACTTAATCATGCTTTTTAAAACAAGAAGCATAACATAACGACTTATGAATAAGAAGATTCAAATGTTGCAAGCGTTAGACCACATAGTTCAAATCATAAACCAAACTTGCCCAACATACACAATCTCATTACACATCAATATAAAAGACTATCCCCCCATTGCCTTTATTATCTATAGCTATTAACCGAGACATACTTCTCAAGTTGAGCTCTCCTTGAATCCCTTGCTTCTTGCTGTCCCAACTTGAATTATCTGCATTGATGGACAAAAAAGAGCGTAAGCACATAATGCTTAGTGAGGAATGCTCAAAACCAAAACACCATCAATGCAGCGAATCACAAAACCTTCTTAAAAAGTAGATACAATTCGATAAACCAAAGCATTGTTTGAAAACTCCTTTTTAAACAACATGCTTTAAATCATGCATTGCTCAATCATGAAAACCAACCCTTAGCTTAGAAAAGATAAAAACTCACTTCAAAGCACATTCTCGCAAAACCATCAATTAAAACCTTTCCAAGCATGAACACCTTATGCAAAGTTAAACTCAAATACCTTGAAAAACATTTCCTCTTCATAACATGCTTTTCTCATGCTTAATGATCCATTCAAGCAAAATCTTTGGAAAACCATTTGTTCCCTCTAACTATCTCATGTATTCAACAAATGCACAACACATGATCTACCAACGCAACATTTACATTTCATGCCTTTCTAAACAAGTCTTCACAAGACTTCAATGCATTTAAGAGATTCCTTGCACATAAACACCATTCATAAAAGAAGATAAACACTTGTTCAAGCTTAACAAGTAATACATGCATTCTTAGAACATCACACACTTCCCATGCAACCTTGCATCATTTCAAGCATCTCATGCTTCATTACATTCAAGAACATTATATTGGCTTCCAAGTGATAATTCACAAACCATCTCAACTCAAGACACAATCGGATACGCGGATTACAAGCGTTGTCCCACACGCTTCATACACACAACCGAACAACACAAGGTGGAGTTTACCGGTACAATCACAACCCCCCTCAACACCCGTGATAGAGTTTAACGGTACAATCACAACCCCTCAACATCACTCATCGGAAGTTGTATAACACACTAGCGAGAGCCGGGACACATCACAAGGCTTACACATGGAAGCTACCACAACCATTGTAATCACCTTAACCAAGCTCACACACGGGAGCAACCCTCCACCGTTGTGACACTTAAAAAAGTCCACCCACGAGAGCCATCCTCCATCGTGGTGACGTTTAACGAGGTTCACCCACAAGAGCCATCCTCCATCGTGGTGGCACTTAACCAAGCCCACCCATGAGAGCCATCCTCCATCGTGGTGGCACTTAACAAAGCCCACCCACGAGAGCCATCCTCCATCGTGGTGACACCATCTATCTCAATCGCTAGGATTCTTGGATGGAGTTTACGGTACCATTACAACCCCTCAACATCCAAGGCGACTCAATTCACGGTGCACCCAATCCTATAGCCGGCTAACTATATCCGATTAAAGTAACCAACAACCACTTACATCACTTGCCAATACCAACAATTACCATCATCAATTCACTGTTTTAAAGCATTAAACAAAGCCATTAAACAACTTGCAACACTATGCATCAATTCCACAATTCCAATGTACAAATCCAAGGATCTCTTACCTTGAGCATCCTTCAACACATGACTTGCAAAACCAGCATTAAACCATGCTAAAACATGCTTTCAAAACAGAATTTAAACATGCAAATCACATACATTGCTTCCAACCATCTCAAGTGCATTAAAAACCAATTCATAACACAAACCAAGAGAGAAATTCCATTTACTTACTCTTGAGCTTAGCTAAGTTGCTTAGACTTAAACTAAGCTCCCAAAACCTTCAAACATTTGTTTTAAAGCTGAAAACCCCAACTTCACTCACCGATACACAAAACTACGCTAGCCGTTAAGCCTTCCAAGCATTCGAAACCCTCCAACGCTACCTCTATTGCTTCCGGATCATTCTCCCCTGTTTTAAACACATAACAACAGAGGATTAATGCATCATCATGCATTAAAAACACCAGCAACACAACTCAACTCGCTGCTCTACATAAATCCAACATTTCGGCTACCAAACACAACCGAAAACACCTCCAAACTCTACCAAAACTTAACCCAGCCAAGATCCATCACTTCTAACCATTTTTAAACATCAATTAACATCCAAAATGAACCCAAACTCGTCCTTATACCTCCAGCATTAACAGAACACCAAGATCACCCCAAAAACTACCATTTTCACAAGTAAAAACTTAGGAAAATCAACCTATTCGGGATTGCATTGATTAAACCTCCATTTCACATCATTTAGACATCCAAAATACATCAAAAAGACATCTCAAAACAGAGCCCAATTATCTATTACGAATTTCTTCAAAATTAAATCCAAATCTTGCATTTTAAGCCAAAATCAAGATCACAACATTAAAACCTTTAATAAAACTCAATTTAAGGATTGAGAACTTGGGAATTTCAGTAAAGAACTGAGTATTTAGAGGAGAAGGACGTTCATACCTCTAAATGTGGATTTATCCTTGTTTAGAGCCAAAATCCTTGAAAATTCATTAAGCAAATGGTGAGGATTTGATGTAGAAATGATTAGGAATCATTTAGGAATTGAAATCTCAACTTTAGGTGTGAAAATCAAAGGAAAAGTTGCTGTGGAAATGTGTTTGGCTGAGGGAATTTTGAGAGAAAATGAAATGGGAAAATTTTGGTAAAAGTTAGTTATGAAACTAAAAATATTTTTTCCCTCTTTTCTTTTTATTAATTAAACATTAAATGAGTCTTAAAAATCAAGAAAAATCTGGAGAAATCCTCCCTTGGGTAAATTAGCTCCTTAAAGATTCAAAGTTTCAATCCTTTTAAAACAGTCACGGACATTTCAAAAATTACATTTTAGTCACTAACTAAAAATGTCATATTTCCAAACCTCATTTTGTAAAATGGATTCAACCACCCTGTTATATATATTAAAAGAGGATTTTTAGATATTTTCCATATTTTTAATGCATCCCGAACTAGGCTTTCCCTAAAACCACCTTTTATATTCGAACCGAAAATTCGACCGGTCCGGTTCAAAGAGCACAACCAAACTTCTCAAAGCAACCCACAAAGCAACACATGAGACTTAACCACCACTGAACACTCTCCACACAAAACTCCACCAAACCAACTTCTCCACAAATCAACTTACACTATAACTAAACCCAACACCACCGCATATTGTTCACAATATCCAGAACACTCAGAGGTTAACCACAGCTTAACCTTTCACACTTCCGAACTGCGCATAGCCCCAACAACCCGAAGAACCTCCAAACTTTTACAGCATACACCACATTAACTCATAACTCCCAAAACTCATACACACGGTGACACTAACCCATCCAGTTTCAGCCACCATGTGACCCACAACCTTCACTGCTTCTAAAACCCCTTGCAAAACAGCTCAACTTCTTCCAAAGGTTACCACATCAAGCAAAAATTCTTGAGCATCAACTGCTTACTCAAACTTCTCAACGTATTGATGACATTCCTTCACATCCGCCACTATCATTACCATAACGACTCACCAGGACTACTCACCCAACATCCGAAATTCACGTCACAAAACCCCAACCTTGGCTCCGCCAGCCGTTCCACATACCACTAGCTGACTACAGAAGGGATTTACTTATACGCGACTAGCCAAACATTTCTCACAAGAACCCGTCCAACCAACAATGGCCCTTGAACTTACATTGCCTTTCCACCTCAAGCTTCGACTACAACAATAGCCTTACAAGGACACCGCCCATTCTATACATACATATTAAGATTATGAAACTTCTATTCACCCCAGGCCAACCCTTTTCTACAGCCCTCAACACAACCTCTTCTCAACTCTTCGAAGGTTGCTACGAACCATCACCAACAAAAACATCCCTTCTATTACAACATCATGCCAAGTTACCTCAGCACCCTTGAACACATCCACTAACTTACTACATCACTTAACACCAAGAGACTACCACTTCTACCAGCTATTCACAACCACTCTGACTGATTCTAACTTCAACCGGTAATCTCCTCACCACCACACCGCTAAACTCTTTAAGCACCAAAACACTTTCCTTCAGCCAACATGCTATATCACACTCACTATTACCGACAGCTCACTTAATACCCTCCATTACTTCTAACATTCTCCCAGCACCAAAACAACTTTTAAAACCCATCATCCAACCTAACCCTATCCCAACACTAACGGACGCAACTAGCTATTAGCAAGTGTGAACGTTCGTACTAACTCAAAATGTAATTTTTAAAAACCTCATTTTGTAAAATTGATTTCACCACCCTCTTATATATATTAAAAGAGGATTTTTTAGATATTTTTCCATATTTTTAATGCATCCCGAACTAGACTTTCCCTAAAACCACCTTTTATATTCGAACCGAAAAACCGACCGGTCCGGTTCAAACCCAAAACTTCTAAGCCCAAAATTGGGGTGTTACAACTCTCCCCCTCTTAGGAAATTTCGTCCTCGAAATTTCAACCGGCGAAAAGAGCACAACCAAACTTCTCAAAGCAACCCACAAAGCAACACAGGAGACTTAACCCCCACTGAACACTCTCCACACAAAACTCCACCAAACCAACTTCTCCACAAATCAACTTACACTATAACCAAACCCAACACCACCGCATACTGTTCACAATATCCAGAACACTCAGATGTTAACCACAACTTAACCTTTCACACTTCCGAACTGCGCATAGCCCCAACAACCCGAAGAACCTCCAAAATTTTACAGCATACACCACCTTAACTCATAACTCCCAAAACACATACACACGGTGACACTAACCCATCCAGTTTCAGCCACCATGTGACCCACAACCTTCACTGCTTCTAAAACCCCTTGCAAAACTGCTCAACTTCTTCCAAAGGTTACCACATCAAGCAAAAATTCTTGAGCATCAACTGCTTACTCAAACTTCTCAACGTATTGATGACATTCCTTCACATCCGCCACTATCATTACCATAACGACTCACCAGGACTACTCACCCAACATCTGAAATTCACGTCACAAAACCCCAACCTTGGCTCCGCCAGCCGTTCCACATACCACTAGCTGACTACAGAAGGGATTTACTTATACGCGACTAGCCAAACACTTCTCACAAGAACCCGTCCAACCAACAATGGCCCTTGAACTTACATTGCCTTTCCACCTCAAGCTTTGACTACAACAATAGTCTTACAAGGACACCACCCATTCTATACATACATATTAAGATTATGAAACTTCTATTCACCCCAGGCCAACCCTTTTCTACAGCCCTCAACACAACCTCTTCTCAACTCTTCGAAGGTTGCTACGAACCATCACCTACAAAAACAACCCTTCTATTACAACATCAATGCCAAGTTACCTCAGCACCCTTGAACACATCCACTAACTTACTACATCACTTAAAACCAAGAGACTACCACTTCTACCAGCTATTCACAACCACTCTGACCGATTCTAACTTCAACCGGTAATCTCCTCACCACCACACCGCTAAACTCTTTAAGCACCAAAACACTTTCCTTCAGCCAACATGCTATATCACACTCACTATTACCGACAGCTCACTTAATACCCTCCATTACTTCTAACATTCTCCCAGCACCAAAACAACTTTTAAAACCCATCATCCAACCTAACCCTATCCCAACACTAACGGACGCAACTAGCTATTAGCAAGTGTGAACGTTCGTACTAACTCAAAATGTAATTTTTAAAAACCTCATTTTGTAAAAATTGATTTCACCACCCTCTTATATATATTAAAAGAGGATTTTTAGATATTTCTCCATATTTTTAATGCATCCCGAACTAGGCTTTCCCTAAAACCACCTTTTATATTCGAACCGAAAATCCGACCGGTCCGGTTCAAACCCAAAACTTCTAAGCCCAAAATTGGGGTGTGACAACTCTCCCCCTCTTAGGAAATTTCGTCCTCGAAATTTCAACCGGCGAAAAGAGCACAACCAAACTTCTCAAAGCAAGCCACAAAGCAACACAGGAGACTTAACCACCACTGAACACTCTCCACACAAAACTCCACCAAACCAACTTCTCCACAAATCAACTTACACTATAACCAAACCCAACACCACCGCATATTGTTCACAATATCCAGAACACTCAGATGTTAACCACAGCTTAACCTTTCACACTTCCGAACTGCGCATAGCCCCAACAACCCGAAGAACCTCCAAACTTTTACAGCATACACCACCTTAACTCATAACTCCCAAAACTCATACACACGGTGACACTAACCCATCCAGTTTCAGCCACCATGTGACCCACAACCTTCACTGCTTCTAAAACCCCTTGCAAAACTGCTCAACTTCTTCCAAAGGTTACCACATCAAGCAAAAATTCTTGAGCATCAACTGCTTACTCAAACTTCTCAACGTATTGATGACATTCCTTCACACCCGCCACTATCATTACCATAACGACTCATCAGGACTACTCACCCAACATCCGAAATTCATGTCACAAAACCCCAACCTTGGCTCCGCCAGCCGTTCCACATACCACTAGCTGACTACAGAAGGGATTTACTTATACGCGACTAGCCAAACACTTCTCACAAGAACCCGTCCAACCAACAATGGCCCTTGAACTTACATTGCCTTTCCACCTAAAGCTTTGCTACAACAATAGCCTTACCAGGACACCGCCCATTTTATACATACATATTAAGATTACGAAACTTCTATTCACCCCAGGCCAACCCTTTTCCACAGCCCTCAACACAACCTCTTCTCAACTCTTCGAAGGTTGCTACGAACCATCACGTACAAAAACAACCCTTCTATTACAACATCAATGCCAAGTTACCTCAGCACTCTGGAACACATCCACTAACTTACTACATCACTTAACACCAAGAGACTACCACTTCTACCAGCTATTCACAACCACTCTGACCGATTCTAACTTCAACCAGTAATCTCCTCACCACCACACCGCTAAACTCTTTAAGCACCAAAACACTTTCCTTCTACAAACATGCTATATCGCACTCACTATTACTGACAGCTCGCTTAATACCCTTCATTACTTCTAACATTCTCCCAGCACCAAAACAACTTTTAAAACCCATCATCCAACCTAACCCTATCCCAACACTAACGGACCCAACTAGCTATTAGCAAGTGTGAACGCTCGTATGCATGGTCACCAATATGCCCTATCAATGCCTGTGTACATGTATGCAAAACCCCTAATGTCATGTCACAGGTTTGACCTATGATGAGGAGCCAGTTGAGATTCTTGATTCGGACAGTAAAGTTCTTCGAGGTAAGACCATTGAGTTGGATAAGGTGTTGTGGAGGCATCGTGGTGTTAAGGAAGCCACGTGGGAAAGAAGAGATGATATGAAGAAGCCGTTTCCTTACCTTTTTCCTCCAGTTAAATTTCAAGAATGAAATTTCTTAAGACGGGGAGAGTTGTAACACCCCAAATTTGGGCCTAGATGTTTAGAGTCTGAACCGGATCTGTTTGGAAAACGGTTTGAATCAAAAAAGGGGGTTTTAGGGAACACCTAGTTCGGGATGCTTTAAAAATATAGAAAAATATCTAAAAATCCTCATTTAATATATAAAAGAGAATGGTGAAATCAATTTTACAAAATAAGGTTTGGAAATACTACATTTTGGTGTAGTAACCAAATCGCAGTTTTTGCAAAGTTTAGTAGTGACTGTTTTGTAAAGGATTGGAACTTTGAATCTTTAAGGAGCTAATTTTACCAAAAATGTTTTCAGCAGATTTTTCCTTAATTTGGGTGATTTAATTAATGTTTTAATTAAAGAAAATAAAAGTGATTAAAATAGAAAAACTACCTTTGACTTTTCATTACCACTTTTCACTAATTTTCTTTCATTTCATTTTCTCTCAAAATCCTATCAACCAAACACTTTTTTCTCCAAAAAATTTACTTTGATTTCCACTTCATTTGATGAGATTTCCATCACTCATTGATTCCTAATCAATCCTTCAACAAATCCACTTGATTTCTACATTGTATTTTAAAGAAAACCTACCCAAATCAAGGAGAAATCATCCATTAGAGGTAAGCTTCGTCCTTCTCCTCTAATGATCAGTTCTATACTGAAATTCCCAAGTTATCAATCCTTTATTAATGATTTTTAAGTGGTTTTAATGTTAGAAACAAGAAATTAGCTTAAAACTCAAGATTTTGGAAGAGATCTTTAAGATTTTCGTGGTGATAGATTGGGCTTTGTTTTGAGATGGTTTTCTAATGTTTTTTGGATGTTAAATGATGTTAGAAATGAGGTTTTATCAATTCAATCCTGAATAGGTTTTATCAATTCCCAACTTGATTTCTAATGTTTTTTGGATGTTAAATGGTGGTTTTTGGGGTGATTTTGGTGTTCTGCTATAGATGGAGGTATAAGGACGTGGTTGTGTTAGTTTTTGATGTTAATTGATGTTTATAAATGATTAGAAGTGATGGATCTTGGCTGGGTTTGATTTTGGAAGAGTTTGGAGGTGTTTTCGGTAGTGTTTGGTAGTCGAAATGTGGATTTTGTGTGGAGCAGTGAGTTTAGGTGTGTGGCTGATAATTTCAATGCACAATGATGCATTAATCCTCTGCTCTTATGTGTTTAAAACAGGGGAGACATCTTCGGACACCTTTGGAGTTGATCCGGAAGCGTAGATAGCGTTTCGGCAAGCAAGTGAAACGTAATCGGTAAGTGCGTATGGTTTTAGAAGTCCTTGAGGGACAAAGAATCAAGGTTTAGGGATTTAGGAAAGGTTTGGAACACCTTCCTAAGTCCGAAAGTAAGTATTGGCTAGATTGCTCTCTAGAATGTGGTCATTGCCCCTTAAATGCTTTTACATGCTCATGGTTTTAGATTGATAAATTCCTACTGTTTTTATGCATGAATTATAGCATGAGATGATGCTTGAAATGATTTCATAAAGTAACATGTTGCACAATTGAGATTTGAGCTTTTATGTTGAAGTATAGCAAATGTTATGATTTTGAAATGAGATGAGAATGTTGAGTTTGAATGCATGAAAAACAGTAGGTGAGATGTTGATTTGACATAATATATTGGCATAGATGTTGAGATACTTACCAGATATAATTGATCGATCAATAGGATGAGAGTGCACTATAAACTAAAAATTCGTACGTGCTCTTTGGTTAAGCCAAAGGGAGAGAACCGATGATGGGCATTCCATCGGGTAGGACTTGGTGAAATACCGAAGCTTTGTGGCGATGAGAGATTCTGCCATGTGAGTATGGTGATGAGAGATTCCACCGGAAACTATGTTGCTAGACGAGTGAGTACGGTGATGAGAGATGCCACCGGAAGTGTCTAGTGAGATGTCTTCATATCCGAGTAATAAATAGATGTGAAATGCCAATATAAAATATGTTATGATTTTTGATTCACATGTACCTTGATGTAATGGTTTATGCTATGAGAAATGCATATGTGGTTTGTTTATGAAATGCTTAGAGCACAAGCATGATTTTGGCTTTTCCATGAGTTTTTCATTGGTTAAATGCATGAGATAGAATGAGGTACATGTGGTTTCATTGTGAAATTTCTTTGAAAGGTATCCAAGCATGAGATAGAAATCAGCATGTGGTTTAAAAGCTTTTGATGAAAGTGTTTAAAGATATGCATTATTGGGTTGGTTTTCTTTAGAGCATGCCTCACTAAGCATTTTTGCTTACGCTCTCTCTTTTACCAATAATGCAGATAATTGAGGTTTTTTCGGGCATCAAGGAAGCTAAGTTCATCCAAGGAAGTCCAAGCTCATGTATGGTGCAGTTTTCGTACACTTTAGTTTTGATAGATTGGCAATGGGAAACCAAGAACTGTATTTGGGAGATGTGTTAAACTCCCTAGTTTTGTGGCATGTTTATTTTGGTTTGTTTTGATTGTAAATGGCCTTAATTGCTGGTTTTGAGGTTGGATTGCCTATTTGGGTTTTGATATTAGGAAGCATGCCCGAATATGGATTGCTGGTTATGAGATTTCGTGTTTGATGCTATAATTGTGCTTGAGTGTTCCAAATATGTTCCTTATATGTATGTTGACTTGTTAGTATTATTAGAGAGTCGTTGGGATATGTTTGTATAGGTTAATGAGTGAAAAACTAGCTTTTGCTGTTGTTTATGGGCAAACCGTATCGAAACAACCTCTAGTGTTTCGGAACGGGGGCCTGTATTGGCCTTTGTGTTTCGAAACGGTGGAGGTTGTTTCGGAACGATTTGGCTACTGGAATGCCATGTTTCGGAACTGGTCTCGGAACATACCCGTATATCGAAACAGTTAACACCGTTTCGATACAGCGTTTCGATACGGTAGGTGGGTGTTCCGAAACGGGTGACCGTTGGACACAGATTTGAATTGTTTTGTTGTTTGCATGCTTTACATTTTAGTCTTAAATGTTGAGATTGCAATTGCTTGAGCTTGAGATGTCTTTTAAAGTTGAAATTTGGCAGAGAAGCATGTAACATGAATAATTTCATAATGGTAACCTTGAAAGCAATGAAGTCCCACTAATTTACAGAAATTACAATTTCGTCCCTAATCTTCTGTGAAGTGCAATTGAGTCCCTATATGCCATCCGATCGATGTGCCTTTCTTAATCTTGTTTCGTGAGTACTCACTTAGGGTTAACAAGTATCTAGACAAGATTAAAAACAAAAAAAAGGGTCGTGAATCAAGGTTGAATTTCGGGTTGACTTTGGTTTTCCCCGTGTAATCTTCATAGTTCAGGTCAATCGTCTAAACGGGCTAAGGGGGTTACATTTGGCGTCACTTTTTTGCGTGGCGATCGCTTCAACCCACTTAGACACATAATCCACTGTCAGTAGGATGTAGAGGTTCCCGCAAGAAGCTGGAAACGGTCCCATAAAATCGATCCCCAATACATCGAAGATTTCGACTTCTAAAATGTTCCGCAATGGCATCTAATGCCTTCTCGAGATGTTCCCAGTCTTTTGGCACTTGTCAAAGCTTTTGTAGAAGGCTTGTGCATCCTTGAACAGTGTGGGCCAATAGAGACCAGATTGCAAAACCTTGGTAGCAGTTTTATTTCCACCTAAGTGTCCTCCATATGGTGAAGCACAACTTCCTGTTCATCCTGTGGTACGCACCTCCTGATAATTTGATATGAACAATGTTTGAAAAGAAGAGGTTCGTTCCAATAATAATGTTTTGCATTATTTTGGAACCTCTTCATTGCTTGGTAATTAAGTTCAGGAGGTAGTACACCGCTAACAATGTATTTAACAAAATTAGCGTACCAAGGAAGTTCAGAAAACTTAACTGCTGCCACGGCTGTCGCGGTGACAACAGACATTTGCTCATCTGGGAAGGTCTCCAATAGGTTGGTCCTGTCCATCGGTAGACTCTTTCCCATCTATAATCTTGACAAGTGGTCAGCTACTTGGTTTTCTGTCCCCTTTTTATCCTTGATGTCAATGTCGAACTCTTGCAGCAGAAGAATCCAACGTATCAGTCTATGTTTTGCATCTTTTTTCGCGAACAGATACTTCAGTGTTGAATGGTCTGTATGGACCACCAACTTCGTTCCAAGTATGTATGGACATAATTTGTCGATTGAGAACACCACTGCTAATAATTCCTTTTCTGTTGTGGTGTAGTTTACTTGAGTATCATTTAGTGTTTTGCTTGCATAATAGATCACATGGAAGAGCTTATGCTTCCTTTATCCTAATGCTGCCCCTACATCATAGTCACTGGCATCACACATTATTTCGAATGGCAAACTCCAGCCTGGTGGCTGTACAATCGGGGCTGTTACCTGCTTTTCCTTCAAAATTTTGAATGCCTCAGTACATTCAGTATTAAAGTCAAAGGGACGATTCTGCTCCAATAAGTGGCACAAGGGCTTGGTAATCTTCGAGAAATTGGTAATAACTCATCGATAAAACCCAGCATGCCCTAAGAAACTCATAATTCCCTTGACTGTGGTGGGTTGCGGCAGCTTTTTGATGACTTCTATTTTCGCTTTGTCTACCTCTATGCCGCGGCAGCTTACCTTGTGGCCTAGGACTGTCCCTTCATCCACCGTGAAGTGGAATTTTTCCGAATTTAAGACCAAGTTCACTTTTTCGCATCTTTCAAGCACATTCTGTAGGTTGCCTAAACAACCTTCAAAACTATCTCCAAAGACGAAAAAATCGTCCATGAAAATTTCCAGGAATTCCTCCACCATGTCGGAGAATATCGCCATCATGCACCTTTGGAAGGTTGATGGTGCATTGCAGAGTCCAAATGGCATTCTCCGAAAAGCATAAGCGTCGCATGGGCATGTGAAGCTCGTTTTCTCTTGATCCTTTGATGCAATAGCTATCTGGTTGTACCCTAAGTAACCATCAAGAAAAAAAATAATAAGGTTTCCCCGCTAATCTATCAAGCATTTGATCTATAAATGGTCTTTCCGTGTAGCTTTGTTAAGATTCCGGTAATCCATAAAAACCCCCCAACTGGTCACAGTCCTGGTTGGGATTAGTTCGTTCTCTTCGTTGCTCACCACGGTTATTCCTCCCTTTTTAGATACACACTGCACCGGGCTCACCCACTTACTATCCGAGATGGCATAAATTATTCTAGCGTCAAGCCATTTGATAATCTCTTTTCGCACCACTTCTCGCATAGCGTCGTTGAAGCGTCTCTGAGCATCAATGGTCGGTTTATGATCATCTTCTAGGAGAATTTTGTGCATACATAATGCCGGACTGATGCCTTGGATATCAGCTATCGTCCATTTCATAGCCTTCTTATGCTGCTGCAGCATTCCAATTAACTGTTGTTCATGTTTCTGCATTAACTTGGAAGAGATGATTATGGGCAACGTATCATTTAAACCAAGAAAAACATATTTAAGCTGCCTTGGCAGGGGCTTAGGATCTAAAACATGTGGTTCTACAGTTGAAGGCTTTTGGATTATGTGTTTATTCGAGGTATAGTTTAGGGGCTTGAATAACTTACTTAGACGATTTCCTATCCAATTTACATCCTCATGACCTTCAGTGTCAGATATATCTGAATCGGAGGAGTCACTATGGTCGTTGCTGCCGTGACAGTCTTCCAGATGACTACTATGGGAGTGACCAAATTTTATGTCATGGCAGCTCGACCTGATGCAGGGTTGATCAAGGATTACTTCAGTGATGGCCTTCCACTCTTCTTCTGCATCAGCGTGTTTGATTGCTTGGAGAACATTGAGCTTAATTTCTTGATCATTTACTCTCATTGTTAGTTCTCCTTTCTCTATATCAATCAGATACCTGCCTGTGGCTAGGAAGGGTCGCCCCAGGATGATTGGTGCATTTTCATCTGCTTCACAGTCTAAAATAAGAAAGTCAACAGGAAAAATAAACTTATCCACTCTTACCAGAATATCTTCGATCTTCCCTTCTGGTTGTACGTAAGAGCGGTCTGCCAGCTGTAGCATGACTGTCGTGGGCTGTGCTCGTCCAATACCTAATTTCTGGAACACAGATTTTGGCATTAAATTTATATTAGCACCTAGATCACAAAGTGCCTTACCCACGAATTTGTCACCAATTATGCACAGTATGATGAAGCTCTCATGATCCTTCTTTTTCTAAGGTGGATGCCTGTGCAAGATACTCATGCATCCCTGTGTCATTTTTACCATTTCGAATTCCCCAAGTTTGGACCTTTTTGACATAGCATCCTTGAGAAATTTTTCATAACCGGGTATCTATTTGATGGCCTCTAACAGCGGTATATTGATATGCACCTGCTTAAAAATATCGTAAATCTTTTTGAGCTGGTACTCCGGTTTATGCTTTTGTAACCGCTGTGGAAAAGGAGGTGGAGGATGGTAATCTTCCAGACGTCCTTCACATGGTATTCAGATCTGAGGAGGCTTAGGTTCTTTAGCATTCTTTTCTTGCTCCTCTGTCTCGTCTGCTGTCGTGACAGGTGTGTCGGCAAGAGGTTTCTCTTCTTCTGTCGGGGCAGTGTTTACGGCAGGTGTTTCTAGGGCTGGTTCCTCAATCGATATGGTTTTCTTCTCCGGCCCTTGCAGTTGTTTCTCACTCCTAGTTGTAATTACTTTACACTGCTCATGTGTGGGTTTTCTAGCGACTTCAGTATCACTAGGGAATCCTCCGTTTTGCCTTGGCTTAATATGCTGGGAAACCTGGCCCATTTGTGTCTCCAGTGATTTTAGTGTTGCTTCATGGTTATTCATTCTCATCTCTGTTTTGTCCATGAATGACTCAGTTTTCTTAACAAAGTGATCCATGATTGCCATGTAAGCTCCTGTCTGTGACATGAATGTGGCTAAAGTCTGCTCCAGTATACTAGGTGCGGCTACCGGCTGCTGTTGCTGTGGTTGCTACCGTGTCAGAATTCTGGGTGCCCTTTGGTTTTGGTTGTTCTGCATCTGAGGATTAAGTATGTTGTTTGGATTGCTCCAAGAGAACTTGTGATCTTTCCTCCAATTGGGATTGTAGTTGTTGGAATCGTAATTTCTCGGCTTGTTGTAATTTCCAACATACATCCTTTCTTCTAGCTGTAACGGACAGTCTTCCGAACTGTGATTCCCACTGCAAGTTTCACATACCTCTTCTGCAGAATATATAGGTTTAGAATCTTTTTTAACAGATTTTCCGCTGCCTTTGTGAGGTATGCAACCTGTGTCTATAGGGAATTGTCGGCTTCATAATCTTTTACAGCTATCCCTTGTTTACCTCTCCTCGATGTAGGGAATTGCTATTCATTCTTTTCTAAGTTTTTCAACACTACCATGGCTTCGTCGGGATCTTTATCCAACAACAGTCCATTCGCGGCTGAATCTATTCTCATATGAGTGTGTGTATTGGCAGCATTGTAGAATTTAATGACTTGATTCCACACAGGGAATCCATGCACCGGGCAGTTCCTTAGAAGAGTTGTAAACTTGTCCCATGCCTCGTGCATTGGCTTGTCATCTTCCAGTTGAAAAGTAGCAATTTCATTACGCAATCGCTCAAATAAGTGAGAAGGATTAAAACGAGATGAAAATTCACGAGTGAGATCTGCCCAAGTTCGTATTGAACCTGGCGTTAGTTTATTCAACCAAGTTTTAGCTCTGTCTCTCAATGAATGAGGAAATAACTGGAGCCTCAGTATTTTCAGATTTATTCTTGGTAATCGAAACGATCCACAGATTTCTTGGAACATTTTCAGGTGTTCTCGGGCATCCTCTGTTGCAGAACCACTAAATTGTCCAGCAGATTTGATCATGCTGAACATAATAGGTTTCAACTCGAAGTTCTCAGCTTCCACGTCTGGCAAGGTGGTCTCTAGTTCCACACGATCATTGATCATGTAGTCACAGCAGGACTGTCGTACGGCCTCGACAGCGGCAGGCCGTCCGTTCCGATCATCTAGGGGAGGATCTTCAGGATTCCTCGGGTTATTATTTACCCCGTTATGCATTGCTTCTAATTGTTCCTCAAGATAATCGTTTCTGGCTATCAAGAGGCGTACTCGGTTCTTGAGGTTGCACGTACGTTCGATTTCAGGGTCTAGTTTGTACTCAGGTTCTTTGCCTCATCTTGATCTGCGCATAAGCAAACAGAAAACCTTGTGAAAGGCACATGGTAAACAATCCCAATAAAAACAGAAAAAATTAAGAAGTGCAGTAAAAGTAAGGGTAAAGATATGTTGCTAGTCCCCGGCAACGATGCCAAAAACTTGTTGTGTGTCAAAAGTCCTATCGCAATGTAGTGCAAGTGTACACGACGCAAGTAGTAAAGTGATACTCAAAGTATCGGATGTCAAATCCACAGGGACTGGAAATAGCTTTAGCCTTGAATCGCGGCACAAGAGAGAAAGAAAAGAGTTTAGATTATTTGAAAAATAGTATTGGAGGATGATGAATATAAAAGAATAAAGATTCAGGGTTAAGAGATAGGCCGGTATTGATTTTCTCGGCAGTGCAGGTGTTTTATTGAAAAGAAACTCCTGTTCTGTCGTCATCCCTGTCGCGGAACCACCTGTCGCGGTAGAAGTCTGTTGTTGTCGCGGCAGCGATCACACAACTATGTACTTCAAGCTTGGCAAGAATCCCTGATGTGACTTGTCCTATCCCTATGCCGAAGTACTGTTGATGAACACTTCATGGATGATACCTCCCGGAGTGAATCGAAGGGTGAACACCAATGTTGTTGAATTCTTCCTTAGCCACTTAACCTCGTCCTATCCCTAGGTCTGAGGAAGTTCAACGATAAACTGGAGAACCCGTACTTACTCCTTTCGTATACTTAACTCTCCCGATATTAAGTAAATAGATAATCTTGCAATGCTCTCCCGATACTCTTGCAAGATGTTGAAACAAGAATAAGCAAACTTGAAGTTTTATTTCATTGAACAAAAAATTCCTAAAACAGTACAACCCTTGCAACTACTTTACAGAATCAACCCTTATCCCTAGGGGAAGTTTAGAACATGGCGAGAGGGGAAAACGACAAGGGTTTTGGGGAAGACGGCTAGAGATCAAATATCCTTTCCTAGGTCGAATTACATGCCTTTATATAGGCCTTGGGTCCAAGTTTTCTAATATGACAAGAATAAAAGTTTAAACTAAAGTACAACTCTATTGGAGATTAGATCTTCTGAATATATGACTTTAATCCGTCCTCTTTTCTTGCTTTGAGTTTCTTTCTTGGACTTTGGGCTTGGCCTTCATTCTGCCTTAGGGCTCAAAAACATATAGAAGTGGTCAACGACAGACCGGCTTGAATTCCTCTATCTGTCGAGCTCCACTTAACTTTTCCCTTCTACTAATGTTGTCGTCATGGCTGCCACGGCAGTGGCCACGACAGCATCTTCCTTCTTAACTCCAGTCCTATGTTCCAGCTCTGCTCCTTCGCTGTCCTGAGTTTGCCATAGCAGATACCTGCAAAAGTAGCCAAAATCAGCAGCAACTGTGCTATTTTATCTAATTGTGATGTATATGCGAAACTTTACCTAAATGCAATGAATTATGCTTGAATGCAACAAAAATTTGGGTTAAATATGAGGTAAAATATAGAACTTTTACACACTCAACACCAAGCATTCTACAAACAGTGTGACAACTGTCAAAGAACAGGAAACATATCAAGAAGGAACGAAATGCCCCTACAAACAATCTTAATAGTTGAGTTATTCTATGTTTGGGGGATAGATTTTATGGGACTATTCCCATCTTCATTTGGTAATATGTACATCCTTCTAGCAGTGGACTATGTTTCCAAGTGGGTAGAAGCCATTGCCAACCCCACAATGATGCAATGATCGTCCATAGGTTCTTACGGAAGAACATATTCACAAGGTTTGGATTCCTAAGAGCAATCATTAGTGACGAGGGCGCCCATTTTTATAACAAACTGATTGCCAAGGCACTCAAAAAAGTTGGGGTCAAGACAAAATTTTTGCGGCACATCACCCACAAACAAATGGGCAGGCAGAAATTTCAAACAGGGAAGTCAAGACCATCTTGGAGAAAGTTGTAAACCCATGTAAGAAAGATTGGTCATTAAAATTGGACGACGCCCTTTGGGCATACCGGACAGCATACAAAACACCACTAGGGATGTCACCATATTGTCTAGTATACGGAAAGTCCTGCCACCTCCCTGTCGAAATATAACACAAGGCGTATTAGGCAGTCAAAGCATTGAGCATGTACTGGAAACAGGCTGGCGAAAAGAGACTACTAAATATAACAGAAATAGAGGAATTCCGGCGGGAAGCATACGAGAATGCAAAGCTGTACATGGAAAAAGTTAAAAAAATGGCACGATAGCAAGATTCAGTAGTGGCAGTTCCTGCCCGGGCAGCAAGTGCTGCTGTTCAACTCACGCCTCAAGCTGTTTCCTAGAAAGTTAAAATCTAGATGGTCAGGACCGTTCGAAGTAGTCCATGCTTTCCCACATGGTGTCGTGACAGCCAAACTAGTAAATGGAGGGACAAAATTCAACGTTAACGGGGAGCGACTGAAGCACTAAACAGGAGATTATGTCCCGAAAGAACAAAAAGCATTCATATTGGGGGATGCCCACCCCACAGTGACATAAATTTATCTTTTCCGCTTTAGTAGGAGTAGTTTTTTAGGAATAGGTTTTATTCTTTTCATTTTCTTTCCCGTCTCACACTTAATTATGCAGGTCCAAACCCTTAAAAATCATGACCGCTAAGCACAGAAAAGGGCAGCAAATGCTAAACCCACTGCCGTGACCTGCCACCGATAGTAGACAACCCCTTCAAATCCTCTACACCATCTCACTGAGCCTAAGTCTTTTACCCTTTTTTCTTGCTTTTCTTTCTATTTATTTTCTTTTTCTTATTTTGTGCATTGAGGGCAATGCCCATCTCGAGTTTGGGGGGATAGCTCTAGCATCATTTTCCTAGGCATACTTAGTAGCATATAGGTTGCATTGTACTTGCCTTAGTAATAATCAGAAAAGATATATTTGTTATATAACTTGTGCCTATGATAGTTAGCCGATTACACTTTGTTCGCACCAATAATAAATTGAACTTAATATGGGAAAAACATGAAAAATGACTTAGAATTTTTTTTAATTTGCCAAAAATATCAAACACTTCTATTACTTGCTAAATTTGTTAGAATATCTAATGAACACCGCATACTTGTTTTTAGAATTCTTTGCAAAGTTCTAACAAATGGTTGCAGGTAGCCGTCAAGGCAAGCAAGAGAAACAGAAAATACAGCACTGCCTCGACATCATAATGTAAAAACAGAGCAAATTGATGTTTTACCCTAGAGGTGACCGCAACAGGCTCTAGGAAGAATCATATGCGAGGACACTTCGCTGTCATCAAAGTCTATTAATCTGAAAGTTTTAAAGTGAAAGAAAAATTAGCATGAGTGAATGAAAGTCTTCGCGGGATGACTCTACTCCAAGGGTTCGTGGTTTTGTAGTTTTCTCTTATCTTATTTTCAGACCTAGATGAGTAGTTGAGATAAGCTGAAGCCCTTTTTACCATGATTAATATATTGTGCTTAACTGTGCTGCCTCGGTAGCAACCTTATATATCGTTACAACATCTTTATTTATTTAGTTATTCTGCATATCCAGACTGCACATAGTCCTGCACACACTACACTGGCATTAGAAATTAATTCTATGTTATTTTCTTGCTAAAATACCTTCACTAATTTAATATAGGTGCCACGGCCTTGAGGTATGAAATCAAGTTGAAAAACAATTTTTCTTTATGGTTATTATTAGAGCAAGTATGTTTAGGTTGCATTGCTTGAGGACAAGCAATAGTTCGAGTTTGGGGTGTGTAAAGTGTCTACAAGTCCTATATTTTATGCACATTCCATCTCATATTATTCCTGGTTTTTAGTACATCTTAAGCATAATTAGGATAGTGCATTGCATTTTACAGTATTTCTTTACTTTGCCTTGCTTGTATTGATTATCATTAAGTTGGTGACGAAAAGGTATTGTTTTAGTGTATTTTTGGTTTTCGGCTGACAGAGGGAATGGGGAGCTGAGGATGTGATGCTGAGGTTTCAAACTAGGGAGCTGTACAGACGTTGTTCTAGATAGAGACAGTAGCTGCCGAGTGCCACCGCCGCTGACCTTGCTGCTCACGACAGCAAAACTGTGGAGTTGGAGAATCGGAGTGCGATTTGTAAAGTAGAAAACCCTGATTCTATCGACGTTGTCCACTCGATTTTCTGACGTCTGTAGCAGTGGGAAAAGCCGCTGGAGTGAAATCTCGAAATTGCTTGCGGAACAAGACAACGTGATAAAGTCCACATTCAACTCAAAGAAGTCAGAGTTTAAAGTCAAATTTAATGTGGAAAGCTACTTTTGAAGACATCTACTTCAAGAAGGACTAGACTTAGCTATTGTCTATAAATACTTATTGTAATTCTAATTCAAATCATATGAGGTTTTGTATAGGCATAGCTTAGGTTTACTTACCATCGTTATGTTCTAAACTTCTCTTGGGTTAAGGGTTATGTTGTAATTAGTTGTTAGGGTTTTTCAAGTTTTGTTTTTGCAATAAAATATTCCATGTTTGCTTAATTCATGTTCTTCACTTCTTCAATTAGTTCCAAAAGTCCAGTTGAAGAAATCCATTTGTTGGGCACGAGAGTGTCAAACTCACGAAAGAATTAAGCATGGTCTCATCATGTCGAGGTGTTGACTAATTCGGCTTAGACATAAGTTAGAATTTCTGCGGCTAAAAGGAGCAACCAAACGTCGATTGCTTGTGTTAGGTTTACACTGAGATTTCTAGTTATTGCCTACATCATGTGGTGATAGAATCCTTGCATAGACATAGGAAGGATCACTTCTGAATTGCTTCACCAAACTTGGAGTATTTTCCAGACTTGCCGACGGGACTTCTCTCCATCTCACCTACTAGGATAGCGAAAGTTGCAAGCGTAGAGTTCCGCCGTGGCAGCGAAAGTTGATGCAGCCTCAATCCTCCATTACCCGCCGAGGCAGCAGATCGTGGAAGCGTAGAACAACTTGGCATATTTAACACAGTTTCACACTCTGCAGCAGCATAACTCTATTTTCTCTATCAATCTGACTACTTCCTCTTTTACTTGTGTTTTCTTTTACTTTTCTTCTCAATAATTATCTTACTTGTGCAATTTACTTTCCTTGTGCATGAACAAAAATTCGAACCAAGATGCCCAATCAGTATGAGAGACGATATCTTATATACTATAACTTGACAAGAGTGTGCACTTGCTCTCATAAATAGAGTACACCTAAAACGCCCTACAGTCACATTCCTTCACTCTCCTTTGATAATAGCCCAACCTTAAGTCGATCTTGGAAAACACATAGGCATCCTTTAGTTGGTCGTTCAGGTCGTCTATTCTAGGCAATGGATATTGTTTCTTAATGGTTATTTTGTTTAGGTGTTGGTAGTCAATACACAATCGCATAGAACCATATTTCTTCATTACAATGAGGACCGGTGCTCCCCAAGGCGAAAAGCTTGGTTGAATAAAGCGTTTTCTTAACAATTCATGAATTTGAGCTTTCAAATCCTTTAATTCAACAACTGCTATACGATATGGTGCAATGGAAACTGGAGCAGTCCTAGGTTGCACCTTGATGCCAAACTCCACTTCACGGGTTAGGGGTAATCCAGAAGTTCATCAGGAAATTCACAGACAGTGTCAATGTCTCATAATTGAGATTCTTCTTTGGCTTCTAGCGTCAAATTACATAAGGAAAGATTCCTCGCATTCATCAAAACAATGCTTTCCTTATGCTAATCTAACCCTATGATAACATCGAACTTGTGGATCGGTAAAGCCAACAATTTGGCCAGGAAAGGAATCCCTTGGATCAATAAGGGGCAGTTCTTGCATACTACCCTCACGGTAACACAATCTCCTAAAGGATTTTTTAAAGAGATTTTCGAGGCTACTGGTTCAGAAGACATGCCATGCTTCTTGACTATTACGGTGCTTAAAAAAGAATGGGTAGTCAATGCATATAAAGGATGTGAATATAACTCAATGGTACCTGCAATGACATCGGGCTCGTCCTCCTTTTCCAGAAACGAACCTGCTGACCTGTGGGGTGACGTCATTTGTTGATCATTGACCCGTTTACCGTTGACCATTCACTTCTTCAGAAAAAAGCCTATTTCATGTTTTTCGATGTCCTGATTCTGATTCCGCTTCCCATTTTCCCAAATTCGAACCCGAAAGATCGTTTTGACCACTTTTTTCCATTTATGCTTAGTATATAAAGATTTGAATATCGGGAAATTAATTGGAATTATTCTTATTTGCAGACGACGTTGACTCGGATATTGAGATCCTTCTTCTTCCTCCACCTGGACCACCTCCTGTTGCTCAGACATCGAGATCCGCTCGTGAGTCTAATGAATAATATATTCGATATTTATATTATGAGTGGCTTGGCATAGTAGTAGTATCTTTGATGATGTATTTAATTATTATAGTAGCTAACTCTGACCGACCTAGAGATAGAGCTGAGCGTGGGAGACGTCACCATCGACGTTGAGTGTTAGCTACCTGAGGTGTGTTCTCTTTTGTGCTATCTGTTTGTAGTGCTTTGTATGAATATGTGTTAATGGATTGAATTGTAAATATGATGTGGCCTGATGTTGTCTGGTACTAACATTCTGATGATCTGTGATATTTTACTTGTTCAATATGTTGTTACATCATCCAATATATATATGTGTGTGTGTTATTAGATTCGGATTATTGTATATCGAATTATATGATTATGCATTTCTATTGATAAACAATGCATTCAGATTCAGAACTTGGATTTTATGTCATCTCATATGGTTTGGATTCTGTACGGGGAAGTTTAGTAGCTTCATCCTTCGGGTTGATGTCTACTTCGGATCAGTGGTTTCGCCCTACGGGCTGGATTCCACTTCAAATGGTGACGAGGTAGAGAGTGGTTTTTGGGGAACCTTACTCTTCGGATGGTGATGTAGTTTGGTACATATCATACTGTGTTGCATATTCATTCATACATGTTTATGTGTTGAATTGATTCTTGGTGGAAAATTGTATTCTAATAATGTCTAGTTGACTCTATTGATATGATTATTCTGTTAGTTCTGTTGCACTGTAGAGACACATTGAGCGTTTTCGCTGACTCCTCCTTAGTTTCTATTTCAGATACTCAGGTCTAGGCTACGGTACATGGAGGACCTCATTTTTCCAACTTTATTTATTTATTATTATCAATATGATACTTGGACCTGTTGATATTATATGTTTTATCAGATTGTATTTAATTTCAGATTTCCGATGTTTTATTTGGGTTATTACGTTTTATCATGCATATACATTTTGGAAATTTAATACTTTCAATTTGATTTTATTAATATGTATTATGTAATATTATTATTATCTATTTTGGAATTAAAGTTTTGAATCAGGTTACTTACTTGAGGGACAAGCTTTGAGCTTGACTTCCTATATTCGATCAAATTCTTCTTGGTCGGGTTTAGGGGGTTACATTTAGTGTTATCAGCACAAGGTTCAACACTCGGCCTGGGTGATTTAAATCAATTTTAAATCGAAAATAAATTTTTGCATGCCTTATCAAATGTTTTCGGGTAAAACGAGAATTTCATAAAAACTTATGATCTTTTACGAATAATATTTATACATATTTTGAATAAGGTCTCCAAGTACCGATTCTAATCTTAGGATTCTGTCTTTTGTAGATATACTACTATGCCACATCAGAGAAGTTTTAAAGTAGCGGTCGGTCGAGGTCGTGGCCGAGGTCGTGGTCACGGTCGAGGTTTTGAAGGAGCAACATGTGGATAAGATAAGAGCTCAGCAGACAAGAGCTCATCAGACTAGAGCTCATTAGACTAGTGGAGGAGACCCACATGTTCAGCCTGCTCAGAGTAGTGGTCCTTGCGATTTAGGGGATAGTGAGACAGTGGGCACGAATTTTGTTACTATTCAGATAGAGCTATTGAGATACCTTCGTCAATCTGAGAGTGTTTGGAGACCAATATCCATAGAGTTTCTAGCTGCCTGGATGACTATGTTCGATGGAAAGACGAGTACAGACCCGACAGATGCAGAGTATTGGCTGAGGAAGCTTCAACAACTATTTGTTGAAATGGATTATCCTATCGACCGGAAACTCAGGGTTGCCATTTCACTGTTGCAGAGTGAAGCCCAGAATTGGTGGGAGGCTGAAGAACATGTTACTCCAGCTAGTAAGGTTACTTGGGATAATTTTAGAAAGGCTTTTAGTGATCGATATGTCGGAGCTGAGTATATAGCTAAGTGCAGAGATGAATTTATGAATCTGAGGTAGAATGATATGTCTGTGAATGATTATGAGATCGAGTTTATGAGATTGATTCAGTATGTCCCTAGTTTAGTGACCACTAAGAATGACAAGTGTGATTGGTTTCTGAAGGGATTGCGTCCTACGATAAAGGTCGGTGTTGCTCTACATATTGACAAGGAATACAAGGATATTACTCGACGAGCTAGGACATCTGAGCGTAATGAGGCAAAGTTGAGACAGCTTGAGTCGCATGGATCTAATAGAGGAAAGAGACCAGCGTCAGTGCCAGTTTAGCATAGTCAGCGGAATCAGTCTAGGAAGAGAGTCATAAATGAGTCAGACTATCAGAGTTATTCGAGAGCTAGACCAGTGACTCCTTCGGTTCCGACTGCTAGTGCTGGTGGATCGACTGGTACTCGAGGGGTGCCACAATGTCCTTTTTTTATAAAGTGGCATTCGGGCGAGTGTAGGAGGTAGATTGTAGCTTATTTCAAATATAGATCATTCGAGCACCGTTTCAGAGATTGTCCGGTTGCATCTCCCTCATCTTTTACTATTACTCGGTCTAGGGCATTAGTACATACTCCCACCCGGGGGAGAGGTCAGGTCAAATATGTTACTTCGGGTTCTGCTAGTAGATGTAGACCATCTCCGAGTAGAGAATCAGCAGGATCATAGGCCAGAATGTCGAAGTTAGTTTATTCTACTAGGAGGCACGAGGATCATGATAAGCCAGATGTTATTGCCGGTACATTCTCTATCTATTCTATTTCGTACTTTGATATACTTGATAATGGTTCGACTCATTCATATGTTGCGAGTTCTGTGTCTGGGGGTCTTGAGATTTCTGTTGAGGATACTGTTAGTGCTGTTACTTTTCAGAGTCCAGTGGGTAGTCCTGTTGAGGTTACTAAAGTATACATGAATTGTCCTCTTGAGATTTAAGGGGAGATCTTTACAGCTAATTTGATGGTGTTACCTTTTGGGGAGTTCGATCTTATCCTAGGTATGGATTGGTTGCCTGCTCACCGTGTAACATTAAACTGTGAAAAAAGGGCTACACTGAGAACTTCTGATGATCGTGAGGTGATTCTGATTGGTGAGTGTAGAGTGTTGTTATCTAATATCATTTCAGCTTTCAAAGCTAAGAAAATGATCAGCAAAGGGTCTATTACTTGTCTATTACTTATCTTGCCTATATCCTTTATCCAAGACAGTCTGATTCCGGATTAGATAAGATTCGAGTTGTGAAAGACATTCTAGATGTTTTTCCGGAATAATTACCTGGGGTACCGTCGAAGCGGGATGAGATTGAGTTTGGCATCGAGGTTTATCTGGGTATAGCTCCTGTGTCTATGGCACCTTATCGGATAACACTGAAAGAATTTAAAGAGTTGAAGATTCAGTTGCAAGAACTGTTGAATCGAGGTTTCATTCGACCTAATGTTTCTCCTTGGGGGCTCCTGTTCTGTTTGTTAAAAAGAAGGATGGGACACTTCAACTATGCATAGATTATTAGAAATTGAGCAAGTTGACGATCAAGAACAAATATACTCTTCCTCGTATTGATGATTTGTTTGACCATATCGGGGAGCTACGATATTCTCTAAGATAGACCTGAGATCTGGTTATTACCAACTCAAGGTTAAGGATTTTGATGTGTTCAAAATAGCTCTCCGGACATGATATGGTCATTATGAGTTCCCTGTGATGCCTTTTGGGTTGACTAACACCCTCGCCGCTTTTTTGGATATGATGAATAGGGTGTTTCAACCCTATCTTGACCACTTCGTTGTGGTATTTATTGATGATATGTTGGTATATTCCATATCTGAGATAGAGCATGAGGAACATCTTCGAATTGTGTTACAAACTCTGCGAGAGAAACTGTTGTATGCAAAATTCAGTAAGTGTGAATTCTGTCTTTCTGAGGTTATGTTTCAGTGTCATGTAGTTTCTGCTCAGGGTATTCAGGTTGATCCGAAGAAGGTCGAGGCTTTGATGAGTTGGAAGCAGCCCAAGAATGTTCCTGAGGTTCGAAGCTTCTTGGGTTTAGCCGGTTATTATCGGAGAATCATTGATGGTTTCTCTTCTATTGCAGCTTTGTTGACTAAGCTTTTGAGAAAGGATGTTCCCTTCGTTTGGACTGAGGCTCAGCAGTCTAGTTTCGAGAAACTTAAGTCTGTGTTGACTGAAGCACCAATTTTGATTCAGCCTGAGCCTGGTAAGGCTTATACAGTTTCCAGTGATGCTTCGTACACCGTATTGGGGTGTGTTTTGATGCAAGACGGAAAGCTAGTGGCTAATGCGACTCGACAGTTGAAACCACATGAGTGTAACTATCCTACCCATGATCTAAAGCTTGTTGCTGTTATTTTTGCACTTAAGATCTGGAGACACTATCTCTACGGAGAGAAGTTTTATATCTATACAGACCATAAGAGTCTGAAATACCTTCTCACTCAAAAAGAGCTTCATCTGAGACAGTGTCGCTAGTTAGAGCTTCTCAAGGATTATGATTGTGAGATTGAGTATCATCCAGGTAAAGCTAATGTTGTTGCTGATGCATTGATTCGTAACGCCATTTCAGATTTGAGAGCTTTGTTTGCTCTGATGAGTTTGTACAATGATGGCAGTTTGTTGGTAGAACTTCAGGTTATTCCTACATTGATTTCTAATATTCGTGCTGAGCAACCGAGTGATCCGTTTTTTATGCATCGTATAAGAGAGGTGCATGAAGGTATATCTCGAGATTTCTCTATTGATCAGGATGGGGTAATATGTTTCCGTGTCTGGTATTGTATTTCGAGGAAATCTGGGTTAAAACAGGTTATTCTCCGTGAGGCCCATGACAGTCCTTATTCTATACATCCTGGTGGTGACAATATGTATAAGAATCTTCATGAAAGGTACTGGTGGAAAGGTCTCAAGCGGGACGTCGTCGGATTTGTAACGAGGTGTTTGACTTGTCAGAAAGTCAAAGCAGAGCATTAGCGTCCGTCTGGGTTACTTTAGCATATTGAGATTCCTCAGTAGAAGTGGGAGTGCGTGAATATGGACATTGTTAGTGGACTTCCTTTGACTCCGTCGAAGAAGGATTCCATCTAGGTTATTGTTGATCGACTGACGAAGTCCGCACATTTCATTCCTGTTTGAGTTAACTATTGATTGAGTAAGTTAGCTCAACTTTATATTTCTGTGATTTTTCGACTTCATGGGGTATTGTCATCTATTATTTCTAACAGAGATCCGAGGTTCACTTCAAAATTCTAGGGGTCTCTTCATTCTGCTTTGGGTACTCGTTGAACTTCAGTACATCTTCTCATCCGCAGACAGATTGTCAAACTGAGCGTGTGATCCAGATTCTTGAGGATATGCTGAGGGGATGTATTCTTAATTTTATAGGCAGTTGGGAGGATTTCCTGACGCTTGCAGAGTTTGCTTATAATAACAATTATCATGCCAGTATTAAAATGGCACCGTATGAGGCTCTGTATGGGCGTAGGTGTCGTTCACCTATTGGTTGGACTGAGTTGAATGAGTACAAATTATTGGGATTGTGCATGAGGCTGAGCATACTGTCAGATTGATTCGGGATCTGCTTAAGGTTACTTTTGACAGACAGAAGTTTATGCCGATTTGAGACTACGTGATCTTGAGTTTGAGGTGGGTGATGAGGTTTTCTTGAAAGTATCTCCTTGGAGGAAGGTACTTCGTCTTGGTCGAAAAGGAAAGTTGAGTCCTCGTTATATTGGCCCTTATCGGATTATTCGTCGAGTCGCACCAGTTGCCTATCAACTAGAGCTACCACCAGAGCTTCAGTGTATTCACGATCTCTTTCATGTTTCAATGTTAAGACGTTATCATCTTGATTCGTCACATATTATGCCTGTTGAGGATATTGAGGTCTGTCTTGATTTGCGTTTTGAGGAGGAGCCTATTAAGATTCTTGCTAAGGATAAAAAGGTTCCCAAAAGGAAGACCATTAAGATGCTCAAAGTCTTGTGTCGTGGTCGTTGTCATGATGAGGCTACGTGGGATCCCAAGACTGTCATTTGAGCTCAGTATTCACACCTTTTTCCTCAATGTGAATTTCGAGGCTAGAAATTCTTTTTAACGGGGGGGGGGAGTTGTAACACACCAATTTTTGCCAAATTTGAAACCCTAACTTAATTGAAATCCCTAAATTAAAAACCCTAATAATTAGGAATTTTAATTTGAAAACCTAATTAAATTTCAGTGATTAAATTGGGTATTTTAAAGAATTTACGTGACCAAATTAGAAGGGTAGCGAAGTTTTGGTGTTGTTTCTGAAACCTTAGGGAATTGCGATGGCCTGTCTTGTAATTTACACGTTTTGGGTCATTTAAATATATGTTTTCAGTTCTGAGACCCCTTTTGCGCCGCAAGCCCCCAACTATGGCTCTCTCTTTCTCTCTCATGCGAAACTAAATCCCATTACCGTCGTTTTTGCAATTAAGCTCCAGTGAGACACCAATCGTCGGCCGTTCTTCGGTTTTAGACCGCCATTCGACTCCCCGTGGCCATGTTATCAAAACACATTCTCGGGTTTGCTCCCTCGTCGCCGTTCTTTGCCAAAAACGGTTTAAAATCGTTCAGTATTCTACCGCGTCACCACCTTCCTCCTATTATTTTGGTTATTTCTTCTGATTTGGGTCTGTTGGTGAGCGTTTAGGGCTTGAACAAGTTGTGTGGGGCGGGGGGTTTCGAAAACTCTTCAGATTGTGGCGTGAGAGGTCACCGGCGGTGAGGAATCAGGGGTTGTTTGTGCCCTAATTTTAAAACGGGTGGAAATTGAGGAAATTAGGGTATTTTTTGCTTGAACCGGACTGAACCATCCCATCTTGGCTAAACTGGGTTTGCAGAACTGAACCGAACCGGCTGACGTGTGCGATAACGTCATCCGTTGACCATTGGTCGTTGACCTGTTGACCGTTGACTTTTTCAGAAAATGCCTATTTCATTTTTTTCGACGTCCTGATTCCGATTCTGGTGCCCATTTTCCCAAATTCGAACCCGAATGATCATTTTCACCATTTTGTCCGTTTATGCTTAGTATGTAAAGATTTGAATATCGAGAAATTAATTGGAATTATTCTTATTTGCATATGACGTTGACTCAGATACTGAAATCCTTCCTCCTCCACCACCTGGATGACCTCCTGTTGCTCAGACATCGGGATCCGCTCATGACTTTAATTAATAATATATTCAGTATTTATATTATCAGTGTCTTGGCATAGTAGTAGTGTCTTTGATTGTGTATTTAATTACTATAGGAGATGTCTTTGACCGACCGAGAGATAGAATTGAGCGTGGGAGACGTCACTGTCAACGTTGAGTGTTAACTACCTGAGGTGTGTTCTCTTATGTGCTATTTGTTTGCAATGCTTTGTATGAATATGTGTTAATGGAATGAATTGTAAATATGACGTGGTCTGATGTTGTATGGTAATAACTGTTGGGTCACGTCGGCACGCCCCGTGGCGCAGCGGAAAAATTAATCCGACGTAATCCAGCCAGAATCCATGTACAGGAACGAATCCGGGGTGAAAAGATGAAGAGTTACCTTTTAAAACTCTGGAAACTGGAAAACCGATGGAATGTCGGAATAACCACGTCAAGTAAAACCGGAATCGTCACAGGTTCACAACGACCTCTACGGAATGCACTTGAACAAAACGAACAAAGTTTCTACCTCCCTAACACTTAGGGATAAATTTCGACAGGTTTGAACACCTTCCAGGGAGAAGTCGAAATCCCTCCAGGGATTCCTGAGGGAGTCTGAAATCGACCAGGGGTTCTGCCAAGACTTCGATTCGAACTAGGATATTGCCATGAATTTGCCAGGGGGCAAGAGGAACACGAGAAAAATATCGAACAGCTTCTCAGAAGAAATATGGGACTTGTCGAAAATTCCAAAGGGTAATTCCCAGGGATATGTCGAAATTTGCAAGGAGGAATAGGGATGATTTGGTTGCTAGCCCTTGTCCCTTTAAATAGTATTCAAAGACTTAAATCTAGTTGAATTCCTTAAATCCAAGTTCAACCAAAATTCATAGAATCTAATTCTACTTGAAACTGGTTTATATTAAATATACATTATATTTAATAATATTAAATGAAATATATATTTAATTATGTAGAATCTTATTCTACATAAAACATGGATTTAAATATACATTATATTTAATCCAAATATATATATATATTTTTATTATATAGAATCTCATTCTATCTTTACTTGGATTTAAATATATTTAAATATATATTTTTTTAATTATGTAGAATCTAATTCTACATAAACTTGGAATTAAATATACATTATATAAATTCCAAATATATATTTAAATTTCTAGAATCTTATTCTATAATATTTAAGTCTCTAAATATTTCCACACTCTAAATAATATTTGATAAATACAATATTTATCGAATATTATTATCATTTAAGGGAGTTGCCGATTTTCCCTATCTCATAGGGGATTTTTGGCAACCTCCCTAAAATAGGGAGCATGGTTTCCAATTTTGATCGTTTCATTCGAAGGGTGTGACCCTTGTAGGTTCATGCAACGTTAGCAGCAAAATTAGAACTGTTCTAATTTTACAAACAATGAGTGGCATCTAGCAATACATCATTGCTACCTAAGTTGCATGAAGTCATGGTTTGACTTTCCTAATTCCTGAATAAACTTTCTTTATGTATTTTATCCTTTTGTCCTTTATATCTTAGATGAACACAAGTCATGGGTTAGTCACACTTGCGTTGTCCATCTAGTGTTTCTTGATGTCTTGAGTAGATTATGATAAACGAATCTCTATGATATCTCATATCATAATATTCGAGCATGGCCATGCATTTTCTAATCTCACTCAATCAAGCGGCCGAAGATATTTCTCCTATTATGTAGGAGGCACAAATCCTTTCTTGATCAACCATATTTCACTACACAGGTCATCGCGTATCCAATCATCAGTCTTTATAATGTAGTCAGTTACGATACACGGTTGACTATGTCAAAATACGTAAATCTTTATGTTGAAATCATGTTGATCTCAAGTCTGAGGATTATACATATGTTTATCATGAGCAATGTTGTGACTGTCACATAATTACCCAAGAAACATGCTCATAGCGGGTCAATCCAGTATGTTGTTCTCTAACAAATACTTATGTGTTGATTTTGACATCTCGATGTCAATGACAACTCTTGTCATCAACCACATATTAGTCTTTATATATTATCATTGTCCATACTCGTAATAATATTCGACTAAGGATTCTATTTAACAATAATCGTATTATTGTATGGACATTATTATCCAATGGTTAGTTTGATGCACAGAAACATACCAAATGATAATAACGGCAATGCCATTACTTGATAAATCTAGTAAAATAGTTTGTCTATTCAATCATCATATGATTGGTCTTTGGGCATACTCCAACAGTCTCCTAAAGCATCTGAGTCTTGGATGGCTAGTACGATCCGGATTTTGGATCAAATGGGATGTAATGAGTTCATGTCTTTGGTGCAAGGAAACATGACAGTGGCTGAGTACGAGGTCCAGTTCGTACGTTTGAGTTAGTATGCTCAGAAAATGGTGCCGAGTGATAGGTGCCGATGTGATAGCTTTCGTTATGGCTTGGTGCAGGAAGTGAAGACTTTCATGCTAGCTTCTAACTACACTGATTTCAATGTGCTGGTGAGGCGAGCCAAGGATATAGAGCCGAGTTTGGGTTTGACCTCTCGTGTGGGTGGTTCTAGCTCAAGTAAGAGAGCTGCAGATTCTGGTCCTAGTGGTGGACAGAATAAGAGAAATTGTGATTGCAGATATCAGCCTGAGGCGAGGTAATTTTGGGTGAGGTGCGCCAACTCAGGGTAACAAGGTGAGGTTTGAGTAGAATACTTGCTTGACATGTGGATCGCGAGAGCATTTGAGGCAAGACTGACCCCGCGTTGCTCGAGAGGAGCAGGCTCCTGTAGTTGGGATGGCCAATTCTTGTTGGAACTGTGGATCAGCTGATCATATGAGACGTGAGTGTCCTTTACTAGCTGAAGGTGGTAAATGATGAGCACCTGTTGTTGCACCACAGAGAAGATGTGGCCGCGGCCATGGTAATTTTCAACGGATGCAAGATGGGCAGAGAGGTGTAGCTCATGTTGTTGATGTTCAACCGGAGGGTGGTGGTCCTGCGATTTTATGCACATTGTGAGGGACGTAACGACACGGACGTGATTGTAGGTAACTTCTCCCTGCAATCCTTGTTTTTTTAGCTTTAATTGATTCTGGATCCACGTATTCATGCATCTTGAGTGAGCATGCACATTTGATTGATATTCTTGTTGAGATGCTAGATGTAGGAATGCAAGTAACAAGCTCTTTTGGTGAAACTGTTGTTACAAGAAAGTTGTATAAGAGATGTCCTTTATCTGTTCAAGGCCATGTGTTTTAGTTTATTTGATGGAGTTGTCTTTTTATTGTTTTGATGTGATCCTTGGAATGGATTGGTTGTTTGAGCATAGAGCTATAGTTGATTTTAGTGTTAAGCGAGTTACCTTGAAACTTGATGATGATTACGAAGTAGTAATCGTAGGTGAGAATGTGAAATTTTTGTCTAATGCAACTTCGGCTCTTAAAACAAGTCAGATGATCGAGTTGGGTTGCGAAGATTTTGTAGCTTTTGCGATGAACCCTGGTACAAAGAAAATGCGAGTACAAGACATATGAACGGTATGTAACTTTCTAGGTGTCTTTCCGGAAGAGTTTCCTAGTTTGCCACCGAACAGAGAAGTTGAGTTTGGCCTTGAGTTGTATGAAAATATGACTCTAGTGTCTATTGCTCCATATCGGATGTCACCTAAAGAGTTGAAGGAGTTGAAAACACAACTTTAGGAGTTGCTTGATCGAGGGATCATAAGGCCAAGTGTTTCACCTTGGGGTGCACCGGTCTTGTTTTTAAAGAAGGATGGTACAATGCGTATGTGTATCGATTACCGAAAACTGAACAAGTTGACGATTTAAAACAAGTACCCTTTGCCAAGGATTGATGATTTGTTTGATCAGTTTCGAGGCGCTTCAGTGTTCTCGAAGATTGATTTGAGATCTAGGTATTATCAACTTAAGGTCAAGGATATAGATGTACCGAAGATAGTTTTTCCGACAAGGTGTGGCCATTATGTGTTCTTAGTGATGCTGTTTTGTAACCCTCTTAGCCCGACCTAGACGATTGACCCAAACTGCGAAGATTACACGGGGATAACAAAAGTCAACCCAAAAGTCAACCTTGATTCACGACCCTTTTTTTCTTTTTAATCTTGTCTAGATGCTTGTTAACCCTAAGTGTATACTCACAAAATACGATTGAGAAAGGCACAGCGAACGGATAACACATAGGGACTCAACTGCACTTTACACGAAATTAGGGACTAAATTGAAATTTCTGTAAATTAGAAGGACTTCGTTGGCTTTAAGGTTACCATTATGAAATTAGTCATATTATATGCTTCCCTGCAACATTTCAACATAAAAATATATCTCAAACTCAAGCAATTGCAATAACAACATTTGGGACTAAAATGTAAAGCTTGCAAACATCAACACAATTCAAAATTGTGTCCAACAGTCACCCGTTTCGGAACACCCACCTGCTGTATCGAAACACTGGATCAAAACGGCATTGACCGTTTCGGTACGCGGGTATGTTCCGAGACCAGTTCCGAAACACGGCATTCCAGTGGATAAATCGTTCCGAAACAACCTCCACCGTTTTGAAACACGAAGGTCATTACAGGCCCCCGTTCCGAAACACCAGAGGGTGTTTCGATACGGTTTGCCCAGAAACTGTAGCAATTGCTGGTTTTTCATTCATAAACTCATTCAAAAACATCCTAAAGACTCTCTAATAATACCAACAAGTCAGCAAACATTTAAGGTACATATTTAAAACCCTTAAACATAATCATAGCATCAATCATGAAATCTCACTAGTCTAGAGGCATGCTTCCTAATATCAAATCACAAATAGGCAATCCAACCTCAAAACAAGCAATTAAGGCAATTTACAATTCAAAACAGCCAAAGCAAACATGCCACAACCATAGGGAGTTTAACACATCTACCAAATACAATTCTTGGTTTCCCATTGCCAGTCTATCAAAACTAAGAGTATGAAAACTTCACCATACCTGAGCTTGAACTTCCTTGGATGAACTTAGCTTCCTTGATGGCGAAAACACCTCAATTATCTGCATTATTGGTAAAGAGAGATCGTAAGCACAAAGGCTTAGTGAGGCATGCTTTAAAGGAAGCCAACACAATAATGCACACTTTGAATATCTTTTCACAAAAGCTTTTGAACCACATGCTCATTCTAACACATGCTTGAAAACCTTTCAAAGCAACTTCTCAATGAAACCACATGTACCTCAATTCTATCTCATGCATTTACTAATGCAAAACTCATGGCAAGGCCATTCACATGCTTGTATCATCAAAGCATTTCTAAAACAAATCTCATATGCGTATCTCAAAGCATAAATCATTTCATCAAAGGTACATGGGTAACAAAAACCATTTCATCATTTATATTGGCGTTTAACATCTCATTAATACTCGAATATGCAGACACATTTCTACACTTTACTCTTCCGGTGGAATCTCGCATCACCGTACTCACTTGTCTCGCAAAATGGCTTCCGGTGGAATCTCTCATCACCGTACCCACATGGCGGAATCTCTCATCGCCACAAAGCTTGGGTATTTCACCAAGTCATACCCGATGGAATGCCCATCATCGGAATATCTCCCTTTCGCTTAACCAAAGGGCTCGAACGAATTTTTAGTTTTTAGTGCACTCTCATCCTATTGATCGATCAATTATATCCGGTAAGTTTCTCAACATCTATGCCAATATAATGTGTTATAACATCATCACACCTACTGTTTTTCATGCAATATTACTCAAAGGTTTTCTCAACACATTTCAGAACATAAATCATACTTTGCTTCAAACAAAAAGCTCTAATCCCTTCAATGCAACATGCCATCTCATGACACCTCTACAAGAATAATCTCATGACATGAATCATGCATAAAAACAGTAGGAATTTATCAATCTCAAACCATGAGCATGTAAAAGCATTTTAGGGGCAATCACCACATTAAAGAGAGCAATTCAAATCATACTTACTTCCGGATTTAGGAAGGTGTTTCAAACATCTCCTAAATCCCCAAACTTTGTATTTTTGTCCTCATGGACTTCTAACCCAATCGCACTCACCAATTTACGTTTCGCTTGCTCGCCGAAACGCCAATTAAGCTTCCGGATCAACTCCAAAAGTGTCTGAAGATGTCTACCCTGTTTTAGACACATAAAAGTAGAGGATTAATGCATCATCATGCATTGAAATCTTCAACCAACACTCCTAAACTCGCTGCTCTACCTCACCACAACATTTCGGCTACCAAACACAACCGAAATCACCTCCAAACTCTTCCAAAACTTAACCCAGCCAAGATCCATTACTTCTAATCATTTCTAAACATCAATTAACATAAAAAACAACCCTAAACTCGTCCGTATACCTCCAGCTATAACAGAACACCAAAAACACCTCAAAAATCACCATTTTCACAAGCGAAAACTTAGGAAAAACAACCTATTCGGATTTGGATTGATAAAACCTCATTTCTAACATCATTTAACATCCAAAATACAGTAGAAAACCATCTCAAAACAGAGCCCAATCAATTACCACGAAAATCCTCAAGATCTCTTCCAAAATCTTGAGTTTTAAGACAAATTATTGTTTCCAGCATCAAAACCATTCATAAATCTTAAATAAAGGATTGACAACTTGGGAATTTCAGTAAAGAACTGAGTATTTAGAGGAGAAGAACTATCTTACCTCTAAAAGATGATTTCTCCTTGATTTGGGCAAGTTTACATGAAAATACAAGTGATGGATTTGTTGAAGGATTGATTAGGAATCAACGAGTGATGGAAATCTCATCAAAAGAAGTGGAAATCAAAGTAAATTTTGCTGGAGAAAAAGTGTTTGGTTGATAGGATTTTGAGAGAAAATGAAATGAGAGAAAATTAGAGAAAAGTAGTTATGAAAGTCAGAGGTAGTTTATCACCTTTATTTTATTTAATTAAATCATTAATTAAATCACCCAAATTAAGGAAAAATCTGATGAAAACATTTTTGGTAAATTAGCTCCTTAAAGATTCAAAGTTTCAATCCTTTACAAAACAGTCACTACGAAACTTTGTAAAAACTGCGATTTGGTCACTACATCGAAATGTAGTATTTCCAAACCTTATTTTGTAAAATTGATTTCACCATTCACTTATATATATTAAATGAGGATTTTTAGATATTTTTCTATACTTTTAAAGCATCTCGAACTAGGTGTTCCCTAAAACTCCCTTTTATATTCGAACCGTTTCTCAGACCGGTCCGATTCAGACCCTAAACTTCTAAGCCAAAAATTGGGGTGTTACAACTCTCCCCCTCTTAAGAAATTTCGTCCTCAAAATTTACCTGGAGGAAAACGGGAAGGAAACTACTTCTTCATATCATCTCTTCTTTCCCACGTGGCTTCCTCAACACCACGATGCTTCCACAACACCTTAACCAATCAATGGATTTACATCGAAGAACTTTACTGTCCGCATCCAGAATCTCAACCGGCTCCTCATCATAGGTCAAATCTGGATTCAACTCAACTTCCTTAATAGGCATAACATGCGAAGGATCCGATCTATACCTCCGAAGCATGGAGACATGAAACACATCATGTATCTTCTCTAACTCCTGTGGTAGCCTTAGCTTATACGCAACAAGACCCACACGTTCTATCACCTCGTATGGTCCAATATACCTAGGGCTCAACTTACCCTTCCGGCCAAACCTCATCACCTTCTTCCAAGGTGAAACCTTCAAGAACACACGGTCACCCACTGCAAACTCAATCTCCTTAGTCTTCAAATCTGCGTAAGACTTTTGTCGATTAGAAGATGCCTTCAACCGCTCACAAATGAGCTTCACTTTCTCGGTGGTTCCCTTCAATAGAGTCGGCATTGAGACCAACTTCTGACATGTTTCAGCCCAGCAAAGAGGAGTTCTGCACTTCCTCCCATACAAGGCTTCATAAGGTGACATTTGAATACTTGCCTGGTAGCTATTATTATAAGCAAACTCCACCAAAGGCAAATGCTTCTCCCAAGAGCCTTGAAACTCAATCACGCAGCACCTCAACATATCCTCAAGCACTTGGATAACACGCTCAGACTGTTCATCCGACTGTGGATGATAAGAAGTACTGAAATTCAGCCGCGTACCCAAAGCTTGATGCAAACACTCCCAAAATCGCGATGTGAACCTCGGATCTCTATCAGACACTATAGATTTTGGTACCCCATGCAGACGCACAATTTCAGCAATGTACAACTCTGCAAGCTTATCCAAGGTATACGTGGTATGCACAGGTAAGAAATGCGCACACTTCGTAAGGCGATCCACAATCACCCACACTGAATTCTTGTTCGATGGCGACAAAGGTAAACCGGACACAAAGTCCATGTTGACTCTTTCCCACTTCCATTCAGGAATCCTCAACCGTTGCAACAACCCTGAAGGAAACTGATGCTCAGCTTTAACTCGCTAACAAAACCATGCACTTACTCACATATTCCGCAACATCTCTCTTCAAACCCACCCAATAGTACCCAACCTTCAAATCACGATACATCTTTGTACTACCAAGGTGCATAGCAAAAGGACTACTATGAGCTTCGGTTAGAATAGTACGCCTCAACTCCACATCATTTGGCACTACTATCCGTCTTCCGAAACATAAAAGTCCATCATCATTAAAACATAAATCTGATGGTCTACCCTCAGCAATATCCTGAATATGAGGCACCAAGGAATCGTCCAACAACTGCTTATCCTTTATTAACTGAACCAGAGATGGCTTCACTTGCAATTCAGCCACAAGACCTCCATCTCGTGAAATGCTCAAGCTAGCAAACATAGCCCTTAACTCTACCCCCACTTTCCTGCTCAAGGCATCCGCCACAACATTAGCTTTTCTCGGATGGTACTCAATAGTTAGATCGTAATCCTTAAGCAACTCCACCCAATGTCGTTGCCTGTGATTCAATTCCTTCTGAGACATCATATACTTCAAACTCTTGTGATCCGTGTACACAGTACACTTCTCACCATAAAGATAATGTATCCAGATCTTCAAAGCAAAAACCACCGCGGCTAACTCAATATCATGCGTAGGATAATTCCGCTCATGCACCTTCAACTGTCGCGATGCAAAATTTCAACTTAAAAAGATATCTCAAACTCAAGCAATTGCAATAACAACATTTGGGACTAAAATGTAAAGCTTGCAAACATCAACACAATTCAAAACTGTGTCCAAAGGTCACCCATTTCGGAACACCCACTTGCCGTATCGAAACGCTGGATCGAAACGGCGTTAACCGTTTCGGTACGCGGGTGTGTTCCGAGACCAGTTCCGAAACACGGCATTCAAGTGCCCAAATCGTTCCGAAACACCAGAGGGTGTTTCGATACGGTTTGCCCAGAAACTGCAGCAATTGCTGGTTTTTCTTTCATAAACTCATTCAAACACATCCCAAAGACTCTCTAATCATACCAACAAGTCAGCAAACATTTAAGGTACATATTTAGAACCCTTAAACATAATCATAGCATCAATCATGAAATCTCACTAGTCTAGAGGCATGCTTCCTAATATCAAATCACGAATAGGCAATCCAACCTCAAAACAAGCAATTAAGGCCATTTACAATTCAAAACATCCAAAGCAAACATGCCACAACCCTAGGGAGTTTAACACATCTCCCAAATACAATTCTTGGTTTCCCATTGCCAATCTATCAAAACTAAGTGTATGAAAACTTCACCATACATGAGCTTGAACTTCCTTGGATGAACTTAGCTTCCTTGATGCCGAAAACACCTCAATTATCTGCATTATTGGTAAAGAGAGAGCGTAAGCACAAATGCTTAGTGAGGCATGCTCTAAAGGAAACCGACACAATAATGCACACTTTGAAAATCTTATCACAAAAGCTTTTGAACCACATGCTCTTTCTAACACATGCTTGAAAACCTTTCAAAGCAACTTCTCAATGAAACCACATGTACCTCAATTCTATCTCATGCATTTACTAATGCAAAACTCATGGCAAGGTCATTCACATGCTTGTATCATTAAAGCGTTTCTAAAACAAATCTCATATGCATATCTCAAAGCATAAATCGTTTCATCAAAGGTACATGGGTAACAAAAACCATTTCATCATTTATATTGGCATTTAACATCTCATTAATACTCGGATATGCGGACACATTTCTACACTAGACTCTTCTGGTGGAATCTCGCATCACCGTACTCACTTGTCTAGCAACATGGCTTCCGGTGGAATCTCTCATCACCGTACTCACATGGCGGAATCTCTCATCGCCACAAAGCTTGGGTATTTCACCAAGTCCTACCCTATGGAATGCCCATCATCGGAATATCTCCATTTGGCTTAACCAATGAGCACGTACGAATTTTTAGTTTATAGTGCACTCTAATCCTATTGATCGATCAATTATATCCGGTAAGTTTCTCAACATCTATGCCAATATAATGTGTTAAAACATCATCACACCTACTGTTTTTCATGCAATATTACTCAAAGGTTTTCTCAACACATTTCAAAACATAAATCATACTTTGCTTCAAACAAAAAGCTCTAATCCCTTCAATGCAACATGCCATCTCATGACATCTCTACAAGAATAATCTCATGCCATGAATCATGCATAAAAACAGTAGGAATTTATCAATCTCAAACCATGAGCATGTAAAAGCATTTTAGGGGCAATCACCACTTTAAAGAGAGCAATTCAAACCTGTAGAACTAAGTTTTGATATAATATTTGAAAAATGTTTTGGACTAAATTGCAAAGAATTTAAATTGAGTTTTTAGTCAAAAACAATTTGAAAATATGTTTAAGGGTTTTAAAGGCTTTGGAATGGACTTAAAGTACATTTAAAGTGGTCAAAACCTGTATTTTAGTGTACCCGTATCGATACGGTATATAAGGGTATCGATACGTTTTAGGGTTTCAAGCCACCAGATTTTCCAGTAGCCAAAACCCGTACCGATACGCTTAGCCGTATCGATACGGTGAGCTTTGAAATAGCCCAACGGCTAGTCACGTACCGATACGGTTGTATCGCGTACCGATACGCCTAACTACCCCAACGGTCTCTTTCCCAACGGTCTTTTAAATTGCAGGACCGTACCGATACGCTAGGTAAGCGTATCGATACGCATCAGCTGAAGAAGCCCAACGGCTCTTTCCTCATTGAGACCGTATCGATACGGTTGGATGAGTACCGATACGCCAAGCTGCAGAACTGCATTTATGGTGGGAAATAAAGACTCAAACGGCTCCAAATTGATCCCAACGGCTAGCAACGGCTACAAACTCAATTGGGAGTATAAAAGGGACCTCCTAGCATCTTGTAATGGTAAATGCTTCAAGTGTTACAACATTATGATGTCAAAATTTGTCTAGAGCTTAAATTGTTTATTTCTTGCTTAGACAACACTTGTGAGCTTACATTGTTAAATTTGCTCAAGTGTCTAGTTTTTGGGTGAGTGCTTAGAATTGCAAACAAACACCTTTTAGAGGGATTTCTAGTTTGCTAAGTCTTTCTTTGTAAAGAGAGTGTTCCTTCAAGCTTTGGGTAGAAAGCTTTGAGGGTTGTAACGGTTTCCTCCTAATCCTAGAAAAGGGGATGAAATTCTTAGTGAATTTGTTGGAAATCCTTAGTGGGGAGCTAAGGTAGTGGATGTAGACCTTGGTTAGAAGGTTGAACCACTATAAATCCTTGTGTCAAATTGCCAATTTTTCACCTCCCACTAAAACACCCAATTATCCAACTTCTCCACCACTTGGCGAGCAAGAACGGTTGATCGAATCGAGCACCACACATCTCAACAATTGGTATCAGAGCTTGGCTCAATCGAAGAGGATTCACATCCTATTGAGAAGATCCGGCAAGCTCGATAATTTTTTCATCAACCGGCTCAAATGGCGCAATCCATCGACAAACCGCCTTTCTTCAACGGAGATCACTATGCCCATTGGAAGACAAAGATGAAATTCTTCTTGAAGTCAAGAGATTACAAGCTATGGGACATAGTTGAAGATGGTCCGTTCGTGCCTCAAGGAAGCAAAGCGGAATGGAGTACCGATGATCGCAAGAAGATGGAGCTAAATTGCAAAGCCTTGCACATGCTCTTTTGTGCTTTTAGCCCAACCATCTATGAGAAGATGTCTTCTTGTGAGAGTGCCAAGGAGGTATGGGACAAGCTTGAAGTCACATACGAGGGGACCGATGAAGTCAAGGAGACCAAGATTGGGCTCCTAACCTTAGAGTATGAGAACTTCAAGATGGATCCGGAAGAGAACATCGAGAAGATGTTTGATAGGTTCTCCACCATCACCAATGGTCTTAAAGGTTATGGAGAAGCCATCCCGGAAGAGAAGCTTGTCCGAAAGCTCATCTACTCCCTTCCCGAGTTATAGGACTCAAAGAGGACCGCCATCATTGAAGCCAAGAATCTCAAAACCTTGAAGCTTGATGAACTCATGGGGTCACTTCTCACTCACCAAATAATGAAGAAAAACAAAGAAGAGGAGAAGAAGAAGGAAGAGATTAGAGCGATGGGGAAGAAGAAGATCATGGAGCTAGGCATCAATGCAAGTGTCGTAGCTCTCAAATCCTCCACTTGCCATCACGTAGATTCTAGTGAGGAGGATAGTGAAGATGAAGAGATGGCCTATCTCTTCAACAAGTTCGCCCGGTTCATGAAGAGAAAACTGGAAAAATCCAAGCATGAATCGATGAAGAAGATGAAGGACTCCCACAAATCCAAAAAGAAGGGATCATCTTCAAAACAAGCATATGTGGCCACATGGAGTGATGAAGACTCCACCGATGATGAAGTAGCCCACCTATGCTTGATGGCCCTCAATGAGGGGGAGGTAACTTCTAACTCATCTATTTCAAATTCTTATACATTTGATGAGTTACAAGATGTCTATGATGATTTGCTTTTGGAATTCAAGGCATCATTTTCTAAAAACAAAAAGTTGATTTCAAAAATAAAAATTGAAAATGATTTGCTTTCCAAAACAAATCTTGAACTTGAAGCAAGATTAAAAGATTTTGAACAAAAATGTTTTGATTTACAAAATTTGCTTCTCAAAGTTCAAAAAGAAAAAGATTTGATTTCCAATGAACTTGAAAAGAAAAATAGTTTTGGAAAATCAAACTTTTATGTAAGACAATCTAGTGCCCCTAGATTTGTGAATGGAAAATGTTTTAGAAGTGTTTGGGTCCCAAAAGGACTAACCACTTCAACTAAAAAGGATAAAATTGAAAAATGGATTCCTAAGGGGACTAAATTTTGTGCTACTAATGTCTATGGATCGAAAGCAATTTGGATACCAAAAATTATTTGATTGTCTTTTGCTAGGTGTGATGGAGAGTGATCAACAAGTCAAAAATTGAGGGGGAGCTCCATGCACACAAAGGAAGAACACTTGAAGAAGGAAGGCTTCACATCCTCCCTTGAGTTCAAGTGTGGTAAAATCTAGTTGCTTTAGTGTTTATTTGATTTATTTTCTTTTATGTCAACTAGATATTCATATATGTTGAACTAACATTCTCATGATGCTTTGAGTAAGGGGGAGCCAATTTTTAAAACCAAAATTTTAAGTGTGTCAAAAAAAAATTTTTGCCTCCTATGTTATCTTGAACTTAAATGTCATTTTAAATTATTTTTGATATAACAAAAAGGGGGAGAAATGGTTTGAAAAATTGAAATTTTCAAATGAATAAGGGGGAGCTTTACTTGTTTTCATTTGTAATCTCTTATTCACAATTTTAAAGTCAAAGGGGGAGAATTCCAAACAATTTTTCAAGTTGGTTTTATTATATCAAAAAGGGGGAGATTGTAGAACTAAGTTTTGATATAATATTTGAAAAATGTTTTGGACTAAATTGCAAAGAATTTAAAATTAGTTTTTAGTCAAAAACAACTTGAAAATATGTTTAAGGGTTTTAAAGGCTTTGGAATGGACTTAAAGTACATTTAAAGTGGTCAAAACCTGCATTTTAGTGTACCCGTATCGATACGGTATATAAGGGTATCGATACGTTTTAGGGTTTCAAGCCACTAGATTTTCCAGTAGCCAAAACCCGTACCGATACGCTTAGCCGTATCGATACGGTGAGCTTTGAAATAGCCCAACGGCTAGTCGCGTACCGATACGGTTGTATCGCGTACCGATACGCCTAACTACCCCAACGGTCTCTTTCCCAACGATCTTTTAAATTGCAGGACCGTACCGATACGCTAGGTAAGCGTATCGATACGCATCAGCTGAAGAAGCCCAACGGCTCTTTCCTCATTGAGACCGTATCGATACGGTTGGACGAGTATCGATACGCCAAGCCGCAGAACTGCATTTATGGTGGGAAATAAAGACTCAAACGGCTCCAAATTGATCCCAACGGCTAGCAACGGCTACAAACTCAATTGGGAGTATAAAAGGGACCTCCTAGCATCTTGTAATGGTAAATGCTTCAATTGTTACAACATTATGATGTCAAAATTTGTCTAGAGCTTAAATTGTTTATTTCTTGCTTAGACAACACTTGTGAGCTTACATTGTTAAATTTGCTCAAGTGTCTAGTTTTTGGGTAAGTGCTTAGAATTGCAAACAAACACCTTTTAGAGGGATTTCTAGTTTGCTAAGTCTTTCTTTGTAAAGAGAGTGTTCCTTCAAGCTTTGGGTAGAAAGCTTTGAGGGTTGTAACGGTTTCCTCCTAATCCTAGAAAAGGGGACGAAATTCTTAGTGAATTTGTTGGAAATCCTTAGTGGGGAGCTAAGGTAGTGGATGTAGACCTTGGTTAGAAGGTTGAACCACTATAAATCCTTGTGTCAAATTGCCAATTTTTTACCTCCCACTAAAACACCAAATTATCCAACTTCTCCACCACTTGGCGAGCAAGAACGGTTGATCGAATCGAGCACCACACATCTCAACAAAACCATACTTACTTCTGGATTTAGGAAGGTGTTTCAAACCTCTCCTAAATCCCCAAACTTTGTATTTTTGTCCTCATGGACTTCTAACCCAATCGCACTCACCAATTTACGTTTTGCTTGCTCGCCGAAACGCCAATTAAGCTTCTGGATCAACTCCTAAAGTGTCCGAATATGTCTCCCTTGTTTTAGACACATAAAAGCAGAGGATTAATGCATCATCATGCATTGAAATCTTCAGCCAACACTCCTAAACTCGCTGCTCTACCTCACCACAACATTTCGGCTACCAAACACAACTGAAATCACCTCCAAACTCTTCCAAAACTTAACCCAGCCAAGATTCACTAGTTCTAATCATTTATAAACATCAATTAACATAAAAAACAACCCTAAACTCGTCCGTATACCTCCAGCTATAACAGAACACCAAAAACACCTCAAAAATCCCTATTTTCACAAGCAAAAACTTAGGAAAAACAACCTATTCGGATTTGGATTGATAAAACCTAATTTCTAACATCATTTAACATCCAAAATACAGTAGAAAACCATCTCAAAACAGAGCCCAATCAATTACCACGAAAATCCTCAAGATCTCTTCCAAAATCTTGAGTTTTAAGACAAATTCTTGTTTCCAACATCAAAACCATTCATAAATCTTAAATAAAGGATTGACAACTTGGGAATTTTAGTAAAGAACTGAGTATTTAGAGGAGAAGAACAATCTTACCTCTAAAAGATGATTTCTCCTTGATTTGGGCAAGTTTCCATGAAAATACAATGTAGAAATGAAATGGATTTGTTGAAGGATTTATTAGGAATAATCGAGTCAAAAGAAGTGGAAATCAAAGTAAATTTTGCTGGAGAAAAAGTGTTTGGTTGATAGGATTTTGAGAGTAAATGAAATGAGAGAAAATTAGAGAAAAGTAGTTATGAAAGTCAAAGGTAGTTTATCACCTTTATTTTATTTAATTAAATCGTTAATTAAATCACCCAAATTAAGGAAAAATCCGATTAAAACATTTTTGGTAAATTAGCTCCTTAAAGATTAAAAGTTTCAATCCTTTACAAAACAGTCACTACTAAACTTTGTAAAAATTGTAATTTGGTCACTACATCGAAATGTAGTATTTCCAAACCTTATTTTGTAAAATTGATTTCACCATTCACTTATATATATTAAATGAGGATTTTTAGATATTTTTCTATATTTTTAAAGCATCCCGACCTAGGTGTTCCCTAAAACTCACTTTTATATTCGAACCGTTTCTCAGACCGGTCTGGTTCAGACCCTAAACTTGTAATCCCAAAATTGGGGTGTTACACGTTTGGGTTGACAAATGCACCGGCTGGATTCATGGATATGGTGAATCGTGTATTCCATGATTTTTTTGGATCAGTTTGTGGTAGTGTTTATCGATGATGTTCTCGTGTACTCGCGTACCGAGGAGGATCATAATAAGCATTTGAGGATTGTGTTGCAAGTGTTGTTAGAGAATCAACTTTATGCTAAGCTGAGCAAGAGTGAGTTCTGGTCTTAGAAAAGTTGTCTTTCTTGGACGTGTAGTGTCGGCTGAAGGTATTCGGGTTGACCCACACAAGATAGAGGCGGTGATAAATTGGAAAACGCCTAAATCTGTGACGGAGGTGCGTAGTTTCCTTGGGTTTTATAGATATTATCGAAGGTTTGTGGAGGGTTTTTCTAAAATTGATTCTCTGTGTGACTAAGATGTTGCAAAAGAATGTTCGCTTTGAGTGGACAGATGCTTGGCAACAAGCTTTCTAGAGGTTTAAGGAAGCTTTGACGCAAGCTTCTATTTTGATTTAACCTAAATCGGGTAGGGAGTTTGTGGTTTATATTGATGCGTCATATGTTGGTTTAGGTTGTGTGTTGATGCAAGGTGGGAAGGTTGTGGCATGTGTATCTAGACAATTTAAGATGCATGAGCGCAACTATCCTACTCATGATCTAGAGCGTGCTGCAGTCGTGTATGCCTTGAAGATTTGGAGGCACTATCTTTATGGTGAAAAGTGTGTGGTTTACACCGATCATTAAAGTTTGAAGTATCTCATGTCTTAGAGGGAGTTGAATCTTAGGTGTTGAGTGTATAAAAGTTTTATATTTTACCCCTCATTTACCCATATTGTTGCTGCATTCAAGCATAATTCATTGCATTTAGGATAGATTTCTACATATACATCACAATTAGATAAAATGGCACAGTTGCTACTGATTTTGGTTACTTTTGCAGGTATCTGCTGAGGCAGACTCAGGGCAGCACAGGAGCAGAGTTGGGTCGCAGAACTGGAGTCGAGAAGCAAAACGCTGTCGTGGCTGCTGCCGTGGCAGCCATGACGACATAATGGTGAGGTGGAAAAGTGAAGTGGAGCTTGACAGATATAGGATTTCAAGCCAGTCTGTCGTGGACCACTCTCATATTTTTCTGAGCCCTGAGGCAGAATGAAGGCTAAGCCCAAAGTCCACGGAAGAAATTAAAGGCAAGAAAAGAGGACGAATTAAAGGCATCTACTCAGAAGATTTAATCTTTAATAGAGTTGTACTTTAGTTTAAACGTGTATTCTTGTCATATTAGAAAACTTGGACCCAATGCCTATATAAAGGCATCTAATTCGACCTAGGGAAATAAACTCATTCCTAGTCGTCTTCCCCAAAACCTTTGTCGTTTCCCCCTCTTCATCATGTTCTAAACTCCCCCTAGGACCAAGGGTTGATTCTGTAAAGTAGTTGCAAGGATTGTATTGTTTTACGAAATTTCTGTCAAGCAATAAAAACTTCAAGTTTATTTATTCTGATTTGCACATCTTACAAGAGTATCGGGAGAGCATTGTGAGGTTATCCATTTGTTTGATATCGGGAGAGTCAAACATACGAACGGAAAAAATACGTGTTTTCCAGTTTATGGTTAAACCATCTCGACTTAGGGATAAGTATGGGGTTAAGTGGCTAAGGAAGAATTCAACAACATTGGTGTTCACCCTTCGATTCACGCCGGGAGGTATCATCCAAGACGTGTCCATCAACAGAACTTGAGCCTAGGGATTGGACAAGTCATCATAGAGATTCTTGCCAAGCTTGAAGTACAGAGTTGTGTGATCGCTTCCGCGACATCAACAGACCTATGCCGCGACAGGAACGACGACAGTAGACAGGAGTTTCTCTAACAGTGCAACATCTGCACTACTGAGCAAATCAATACCGTACGATTCTTTAAACCGGATTTCTATACATTTTATTTTACTTGTTTCCCAAGATTACTTCACAAATTCAATTAAACTATTTCTCTCTCTTGTGCAGCAATTCAAGGATAGAGTTATTTCCAGTCCCTGTGAAGACGATATCCGATACTCCAAGTATCACTCTACTACTTGTGTCGTGTACACTTGCACTATTTGCGATAGAACTCTTTTACAAACAACAAGTTTTTGGTGCCGTTGCCGGGGACTGGCAACATATCTTTACCCTTTTTATTACTAAACATTTTATTTTTCCTTTTTAGTGGTGTTATTTACCCCGTGCTTTTCACAAGGTTTGTTGTTTGCTTATGCGCAGATCTAGATGAGGCAAAGAACTTGAGTACGAACTAGACCCAGAAATCGAACGCACGTACCAACTCAGGAACCAAGCCCGACTCTTGATAGCAAGAAACAACTATCTTGAGGAGAAACTAGAAGCAATGGTGAACAGAAGGCAAAACGACGGGGCAGATGACCCAAACAACAATAACCAGAGAGTTATAGCTAATCCTCCCCAAGATGCCCGAAACGAACGGCTTGCTGCCGCACGGCAGTCCTACCGCGACAACATGGTCAATGACCATGTTGAACTGGAAACCACCTTGCTAAACGTGGAAGCTGAAAACTTCAAGCTGAAACATGTCATGTTCAGCATGATAAATTTCGCTGGCCAGTTTAGTGGTTCTGCAACTGAGGATGCCCGAGAACATCTGAAAATGTTCCAAGAAATCTGTGGATCATTCTGATTGCCAGGAATAAATCCGAAAGTACTGAGGCTCCGGTTATTTCCCCATTCACTGAGAGACGGAGCTAAAACTTGGTGGAATAAATTAACGCCGGGTTCAATAAGAACTTGGGCAGATCTCTCTCGTGAATTCCTATCTCGTTTTAATCCTTCTCATTTATGTGAAAGATTGCATAATGAGATTGCTACTTTTCAACAGGAAGATGACAAACCAATGCACGAAGCATGGGACAGATTTACAACTCTATTACAGAACTTCCCGATGCATGGATTCCCCGTGTGGAATCAAGTTGTCAAATTCTACAACACTGCCAATTCACACACTCGACTGAGAATAGATTCAGCAGCGAACGGGCTATTACTGGATAAGGAACCAGACGAGGCAATGATAATGTTGAAAAAGCTAACAAAGAACGATGAGCAATTTCCTACAGCTAGGAGAGGGGGCAAACGAGGGATATCTGTGAAGGATTATGAAGTTGATAATTCAATGAAATCACAGGTTGCATACCTCACAAAGATAGTGGAAAATCTGCAGCAGAAAGATTCTAAAGCCGTATATTCTGCAGAAGAGGTATGTGAGACCTGTAGTGGGAACCACAGTTCAGAAGACTGTCCTTTACAGTTGGAAGAAGGGAAGTATGTTGGGAATTATAATAAGCCAAGAAACTATGATTCCAACAATTACAATCCCAATTGGAGGAAAGATCCTAAGTTTTCCTGGAGCAATCCGAACAATGCATTGAATCCTCCAATGCAGAACAACCAAAACCAAGGGGTACCCAGAATTCTGTCATGACAGCATCAGCCGCAACAGCAGCTGGCAACCGCACCTAGTATACTGGAACAGACCTTGGCAACATTTATGTCACAGACAGGAGCATACATGGCGAACATGGATCACTTTGTCAAGAAAATTGAATCATTCATGGACAAGACAGAGATGAGGATGACAAACCATGAGGCTACCCTGAAATCTCTAGAGACACAGATGGGCCAAGTTTTACAGCATATCAAGCCGAGGCAGATTGGAGGATTCCCTAGTGATACTGAGGTCACTAGAAAACCCACACATGAGCAGTGTAAAGCAATTACAAATAGGAGTGGGAAACATTTACAAGGGTCGGAGATAAAAGACGTACTAAATAAGGAACCGACCCTAGATACACCTACCGTGAACACTGCCCCAGCAGAGGAAAAACAACCTGTTGTCACCACACCTGTCGCGACGGCAGAAGGGACAGAGGAGCAGACTGAAGATGCCGAGAAACCTAAATCTCCTCATATCCGAATTCCATGTGAGGGATGTCTTGAAGATTACCGTCCTCCACCTCCTTTTCCACGGCGGTTATAGAAACAAAAACATGAGTACCAGCTTAAAAAGATTTATGATATTTTTAAACAAGTACACATTAACATACCGCTGCTAGAGGCCATCAAGCAGATCCCCGGATATGTTAAGTTTCCCAAGGACGCAATGTCCAAAAGGTCCAGACTTGGGGAATTTTAGACAGTGAAGGTGACAGAAGGATGCATGACCATTTTGCATAAGCATCCCCCCCCCAAAAGAAGAAGGATCCTAGGAGCTTCATCATACCGTGCATAATTGGCGATAAGTTCGTGGGTAAGGCATTTTGTGATCTTGGTGCTAGCATAAATCTAATACCCAAATCTGTGTTTCAAAAATTAGGCATTGGACAAGCAAGGCCCACGACAGTCATGCTGCAGTTGGCAGACCGCTGTTACGTACAACCAGAAGGGAAGATCGAAGATATTCTGGTAAGAGTGGATAAATTTATTTTCCCTGCTGATTTTCTTGTTTTAGACTGTGAAGCAGATGAAAACACACCGATCATCCTGGGGCGACCCTTCCTAGCCACAGGCAGAACTGTGATCGATGTTGAGAAAGAAGAACTGACCATGAGAGTGAATGATCAGCAAATCAAACTCAATATTCTCAACACAATATAACAAGCTGATGCAAAAGAAGAGTGTAAGGCAATCTCTGAAGTAGTCCTTGACCAACCCTACATCAGGTCGAGCTGCCATGACAGACAGTTTGGTCACTGCCACCGCAGTCACCCGGACGACTATCACGTCAGCAACGACGACAGAGACTCCTCCGACTCAGAAACATTCGACAATGAAGGTCCTGAGGAGGTAAATTGGATAGGTACACGTCCAGATAAGTTCTTTGAGCCTTTAAATTATACCTCGAATGAACATATAATCCAGAAGCCTTCCATTGAAAAGCCACATGTTCTAGATCTTAAACCCCTGCTAGGGCATCTTAAATATGTCTTTCTTGGTTTAAATGATACGTTGCCCGTAATCATCTCTTCCAAGATAATGCAGGAACAGGAGCAACAGTTAATCAAAATGCTACAGCAGCATAAGAAGGCCATTGGATGGACTATAGCCGATATCCAAAGTATCAGTCCGGCGTTATGCATGCACAAAATCCTGTTGGAGGATGATCATAAGCCGACCATTGCTGCCCAAAGACGATTGAACGAGGCTATGAGATAGGTGGTAAGGAAAGAGATTATCAAATGGCTCGACGTCGGAATCATATACACCATCTCGGATAGCAAGTCGGTGAGCTCGGTGCAGTGTCTGCCCAAAAAGGGAGGCATAATCGTGGTAACCAACGAAGAAAACGAACTAATCCCAACCAGGACTGTGACCGGTTGGAGGGTTTATATGGATTACCATAAGCTTAATAAAGCTACCCGGAAGAAACCTTCCCCCTTACCTTTTATTGATCAAATGCTTGATAGATTAGCGGGGAAACCTTACTACTGTTTTCTTGATGGTTACTCAGGTTATAATCAAATAGTAATTACACCAGAGGACTAAGAGAAAACCACTTTCACATGCCCATACGGCACCTATGCCTTTCGGAGAATGCCATTTGCGCTCTGCAATGCACCAACAACCTTCCAACGGTGCATGATGGCAATATTCTCCGACATGGTGGAGGATTTTCTAGAAATTTTCACGGACAACTTTTCCGTCTTTAGAGACAGCTTTGAAGGTTGTTTAGGCAACTTATAGAAGGTTCTTGAGAGATGCGAAGAGGCGAACTTGGTCTTGAACTGGGAAAAATGCCACTTCATGGTAGATGAAGGAATAGTCCTGGGCCACAAGGTGACCTGCCGCGGCATAGAGGAGGACAAAGCCAAAATAGAGGTCATTGAAAAGTTGTCGCCACCCACCACATCCAAGGGGATTCAAAGTTTCTTAGGGCATGCCGGGTTTTATCGACGATTTATAGCCAATTTTTCAAAGATTACCAAGCCCATATGCCACCTATTGGAGCAGAATCGCCCTTTTGATTTTAATGCTGAATTTACTGAGGCATTCATAATACTGAAGGAGAAGCTGGTAACAACCCTGATCGTACAGCTACCAGACTGGAGTTTGCCATTTGAAATAATGTGTGATGCCAGTGACTACGCTGTCAGGGCAGCAATAAGGCAGAGGAAGGATAAGCTCCTCCATGTGATTTACTATGACAGCAAAACACTAAATGATGCCCAAATCAACTACACCATGATAGAGAAGGAGCTGTTAGCAGTGGTGTTCTCAATCGACAAGTTCTGTCCACATATACAGACCATTCAGCACTGAAGTATCTGTTCACGAAAAAGGATGCAAAACCTAGATTGATACGTTGGATTCTGCTACTGCAAGAATTTGACATTGACATTAAGGATAAAAAGGGAACAGAGAACCAAGTAGCAGACCAATTGTCAATGCTGGAGACAGGGAGGAGTCAATCCACATACAAGACCAACATATTGGAGACCTTCCAAGATGAGCAGTTGTTTGCTGCCACCATCACTGCTGCGACAGCTATGGCGGCGGGTAAGCTTTCTAAAACTCCTTGGTGTGCTGACATTGTTAATTACATTGTAAGTGGGTTATTACCTCTTGAGCTTAACTACCAAGCAAGGAAGAGGTTCCAAAATGATACAAAACATTATTATTGGGACGAACCTCTTCTTTTCAAACATTGTGTAGATCAGATTATCAGGAGATGCGTACCACAGGACGAACAGAAAGCTGTGCTTCACCACTGCCATGCTTCCCCTGATGGAGGACACCTAGGAGGAAACAAAAACACAGCCAAGGTTCTGCAATCCGGTCTCTATTGGCCTACACTGTTCAAGGATGCACAAGCTTTTTACAAAGGCTGTAACAAGTGCCAAAAGACTGGGAACATATCGAGAAGGCATGAGATATCACTGCTGAACATATTAGAGGTCGAAATCTTCGATGTATGGGGAATCGACTTCTTGGGACCATTCCCAGCATCTTGTGGGAACTTGTATATCCTATCCTACTAGAAGTGGATTATGTGTCAATGTGGATAGAAGCGATCGCCACTCAGAAGAACGACGCCAAAACTGTTCAAAGATTTCTTCACAAGAACATCTTCTCCAGATTTGGCATTCCAAGGGCAATAATTAGTGATGAAGGGAGACACTTCGATAATAGGGTAATTGCTACTACCTTAAGAAAATACGGAGTAAAGCACCGAATTGCAACAGCATACCACCCTCAAACCAATGGGCAGGCTGAGATATCCAACAGAGAAGTAAAGAACATACTAGAGAAGATGGTTAAACCCACTCGAAAGGATTGGTCTCTAGGATTGGTCTCTACATCTCAATGATGCACTCTGGGCCTATAGAATAGCGTTCAAAACACCGTTGGGGATGTCACCCTATAGACTCATCTATGGGAAAACCTGTCATTTACCTGTTGAGATAGATCACAGAGCTTTCTAGGCTATCAAGGCAGTAAATATAGACTGTGATAAGGCAGGACAGAAAAGGCTACTAGACTTGAATGAGATTGAGGAAATTCGAGCGATGACCTACGACAATGCCAAGATCTATAAGGACAAAACCAAGAAGTGGTACGACAGGAAACTGCTGCCATGACAGTTCTGCCCAGGGTAGCAGGTTGAAGCTTTTTCCAAGAATGCTTAAATCTAGGTGGTCTGGTCCTTCCTGGTTTGTCCAAGTTTTCCCTCATGGTGCCATTACAATCATATCACTAAAAGATAGGCACCAGTTCAAGGTCAATGGATAGAGACTCAAGCATTATCAGGGGACTGAAGCCCCAAGGATGCAGGAAGTAGTTACTTTAGGAGATGCCCCTCAAGGAATCCTTAATTTAAACTTAATTTTTTTATCTAATTTATTTATTAGGAATTAAGAATTTTATTTATTATGTTAGGAACTAAGATTTTAATTCAGTTTATTTAATTATTTTTAGGAAATAAAGGAAGCAAAGCAAAGAGGAGGAATGAACCAGCCCACCGCATTCACAACAGCCCAAAAAGCCCAACGGACGATCCTGTCGTCACAGTCTATCACAGAGATGTTGCGACAGACGCGGAGAAGACAGCCTATCATGGAGCTGTCGCGACAGACACGCAAACGCGTAACAGACGCGCAACAGACACAGAAACGCGTGACAGACGCGTCAGAAACCGCGTAATAGCTGGCCCCGTTATTTGCACCTGCCGTTACAGTCCCAAAGGGCAGAAAAACCCCGTTCTATATAAACCCCCACTCCCTTTTCATTTTTCATCTCATTCTCATTCTCTCAACTTGCTTCCTCTATTTTAGATCTTAAAAATTTCTTTTCATTTTTGCTACAGTTCCTTGCAATGGCCAGCAGAAACACCCGACACAGCGCTGCCTCCACCTATGTCACGGCAGTATCAACCCCAAGCCACAGCGCGATTCCCAACCGGTTTGTATCCACAGATTCAGCATCGAGGTACTACAATTCCTTCCAGAAGAGGGAAATGTGGGAGAAACGAGGGTTCATCTATACCAAACAAACGGGAGATCTAGGGCTAGAAGGTTTCATTGCTAAGAAGATACAAGCCCTCAAGTGGCAGAAATTTGATGCTCAGCCCGAGGAAATGAACGTAACCCTTGTTCATGAACTCTACGCTGCCGTTAACAATAAGGATGCCACGACAGTGACCGTTCGAGGCAAATAAATCTCTCTCGAGCCGGCGTACATCAACACATTATATGGGTGTACGTTAGCAAGAAGGAGGATGCCCACCAAAGGTTCGTGAATAGTCTGTCGCCGGCAGACTATGACGTTGTCATGGCTGAGGTTACAGAGGAAGGAACGGAGTGGAACGATGACCTGAAGCACCGATGGACCGTGAGGAGGACCCAGTTGACCCCACAAGCCAAGCTATGGAACCTTTTGTCAAGAAACGCCTCATGCCTACCTCCCACAACACCACTGTCGACAGTCCGAGGTTAGCATTTTTCCACTCCATCCTAAACGAAAGGTAGATCAATGTCGGCCGCTACATCCAAGACGGAATTCTCGAGTGTGCTCTACGACCGTCTGACCCCCTAAACTTTCCCTATCTCATCACTACAATCTGCCGGGGGCAACAACGTGCTAGAAATCGAAGAGGATGTCATGATCCAAGGGAATGGGTGGACGCAGCAGAATATCTACAGTCTGATGGAATTGAAAGCGGCCACTCCTCTGTCGTACATCAACCCCTTTGCCGCGACAGAATCGACGGCAGACCCCAGCTCCCCTGAACTTGTCGCAGCAGACCCACAGCAGACGGTAACAGCACCACCGGATGACACCTCTATCCAGATTCTAACGATGCTGCAAAGGATTGAGGAACGACAGCTCGGCCTGATGGGCTTTATGAGGGACTTCACTGCCGCAACGGTAAATTTCATTAAGAATGATTTACATTTTACCGATGTGCAATTCCCCTCCTTCCCAGAAAATTTCTTTGCTGCCCTCATGCCTGCTGCGAGCCCCAGAACTCCCTCTACTGCCTCCACACCCACACTTGCCACAACTGCTGAAGGTGGCAGAAAGTCTTCCACTCCCAGAGGAGAGAAGAGGAAAGACCCCCTACCGGAGATCGACCCCAAATACTTTGAAGGGTTCTCCTCCTCCTCCGTTTGGCAGGACTCTAATCCGAGCCATCTGTAGCCGAGACATCTCCAGGGACTTCCCTCCGATGAAAAGGAAGAAACTAAACGAGACTGTCGAAGGACCCTGCCCCGACATATCTGCCAGCAGCAGCAGCAACGATGATGATCTCAAGGTCCTTGACCAGCCCCCACACATCTCACTGACCAGAGTCCAGCCACCTCAAGAGGCAAAGAAAAAGATGGCCTCTGTGTCCCCCAGCAACCTGCCAGCCCCTGCTTTTAAGGTTTATCTATTTTGTGATGTTTTTTCTATTTTGTTGTTTTTGTTGGTTTATCTATTTTGTGATGTTTTTTCTATTTTTTCTTTTTTCATTGTCATTCATTGAGGGCAATGCAACCCTCGAGTTTGGGGGTGGGCATCCCTCCAATAATGAAATTGTTAGTTGTGTCTTAATTTGTGTCTAATTGTTAGTTTATTTTTAAGTTTATTTTGGTGTCAAAAAAATGGAAACAAAAATTTGGCTTAAGTCTTTGAACTAAACTTACATGTCGCGACATACTCTGTCATGACAGTGCCCTTAGGATGTTTTTAGGAACTGTTTAGAGCCTTGCATTAGTTCTGATCTTTAGAACACCCTTTGTGACTCTAATGTTGTCTAGACTTCTGTAGTGCACTGGAATAGGAATGTTTACCCACTTGAGTTGCCCATAGAGGTGCCTATCACTAGCTCTAGGAAAGAAATAAAAGAAAGAAACAATTCAAACTCATTTGCTTGCAAAACTGCCTTACAAGGATTTTAGGAAGATTTTCTTTGAGCTTAAGTTAGAAAAAACTAAAGGAGCCTAAAAATTGCCTCCATAAAAGATGCAGTTGAGTCAAGAGTCGGAAAAAAACTAAAGGAGCCTAAGAATTGCCTCCAGAAAAAATGAATCGGCATAAAACTCAAGTTTGTAAGCATGACTATTCTGGTAAGCTAAAGGAGTCTAGGCACATATTTGTTCACAAAACCTGCACACACTGCACAAGAGCTATAGCATTTTTCAGGATAAATCCAGAAACGCCCGACAAGGCATTGTTCTTGATAGGGAATGTGTGGTACGTATTGAAAAGTTCACTGAATTAAGCCAAAAGAAAAAGTTTTTATTTTTACTTATGTCGTATTTGCTTGAAGAAAAGCAAGAACTTGAGTTTGGGGGTGTGTTGAGTGTATAAATGTTCTATATTTTACCCCTCATTTACCCATATTTTTGTTGCATTCAAGCATAATTCATTGCATTTAGGATAGATTTCTACATATACACCACAATTAGATAAAATGGCACAATTGCTACTGATTTTGGTTAATTTTGCAGGAATCTGCTGAGGTAGACTCAGTGTAACCCCCTTAGCACGGCCTAGACTGTTGACCCAAACTACGAAGATTACACGGGGAAACCCAAAGTCAACCCAAAAGTCAACCTTGATTCACGACCCTTTTTTTTCTTTTTAGTCTTGTCTAGATACATATTAACCCTAAGTGAGTGCTCATGAAACATATTTGAGAACGGCACAGCAATCGGATATCATACAGGGACTCAATTGCACTAATTATAAGTTTAGGGACTATTTTGTAATTTCTGTAAATTAGAAGGTCTTTACTGAGTTTAATGTTACCAATATGAAATTAGTCATGTTACATGCTTCGCTGCCAAATTTCATCTTAATTGAACATCTCAAACTCAAGCAATTGCAACATCAACATTTGGGACTAAAATGTAAAGCTTGCAATCTTCTGCACCATTCAAATCAGTGCCCAACGGTCACCTGTTTTGAAACGTCCACCAGTTGTATCGAAACGACGGATCGAAACGGAGTTGACCGTTTCGAAACGTGGGTTGGTTCCGAGACCAGTTCAGAAACGAGGCCTTCCAGTGGCCAAATTGTTTCGAAACATCCCTTAGCGTTTCGAAACACGAAGGCCATTTCAGGCACCCGTTTCGAAACACTAGGGGGTGTTTCGATACGGTTTGCCCAGAAATAGGAACAAATGCTGGTTTTTCATGCACAAACTCGATCAAACACATCCAAATGACTCCCCAAGCATATCAACAAGTCATCAAACATATAAGGTGCATGTTTAGAACTCCTAAACACATTCAAAACATCAAACACGAAAATTCATAAGTCTAGAGGCATGCATCCTAATATCCAATCCAAAAAGGGAAAACAAACCTCCAAACAAGCAATTAAGGCCATTTACAATTCAAATCTACCAAGGCACACATGCCACAACTACAGGGAGTTTAACACATCTCCCAAAACAAATCTTAGGTTCCCATTGCCAATTTATCAAAACTAAAAGTGTACGAAAACTTCACCATACATGAGCTTGGATTCCCTTGGACAATGTAACCCCCTTAGCCCGGCCTAGACGGTTGACCCGAACTACGAAGATTACACGGGGAAAACCAAAGTCAACTCGAAAGTCAACCTTGATTAACGACCCTTTTTTTCTTTATATCTTGTCTAGATGCACATTAACCCTAAGTGAGCACTCATGAAACATATATGTGTAAAGCACAGCGATCGGATTTCAGAGAGGGACTCGATTGCACAATATGCAAATATTAGGGACCAAAATATAAATTTTGTAAATTAGAAGGTCATAACTGATTTTAAAGTTACCAATATTGAATTAGTCTTATTTCATGCTTCCCTGTCAACTTTCACCTTATTTGGACATCTCAAACTCATACAATTGCATTTACAACTTTCGGGACTAAAACGTAAAGCTTGCATACTTTAACACCATTCAAATCAGTGCCCAACGGTCACCTGTTTCGAAACGGCATTGACCGTTCTGAAACACGGGTTGGTTCCGAGACTGGTTCCGAAACAGGGCCTTCCAGGAGCCAAACCGTTTCGAAACAGCCTCCAGCCGTTTCGAAACACGAAGGCCATTTCAGGCCCCCGTTTCGAAACGCCAGTGGGTGTTCCGATACGGTTTGCCCAGAAGCTGCAGATTTTGCTGGTTTTTCATACATAAATCCACCCATACACATCCTAATGACTTCCTAATCATGTCAACAAGTCATCATACATATATAGAGCATGATTGTACCTCCTAAACATATTCATAGCATCAAACATAGAATCTCACATATCTTTAGGCATGCTTCCTATTATCCAAAACCAATCAATCAACCAATCTCCAAAACAAGCATTAAAAGGCCACTTATAAATTCAAACCATCAAAAACAACATGCCACAACCTAGGGAGTTCAACACATCTCCCAAAACACAAACTTAGGTTCCCATTGCCAAATTACCAAAACTAATAGTGTATGAAAACATCACCATACATGAGCTTGGTTTCCCTTGGACACTCTAGCCTCTTTGTTGCCCTTAAACACTTCAATTATCTGCATTATTGGTACAAGAGAGTGAGCGTAAGCAAAATTGCTTAATGAGGCATGCTCTAAAGAAAACAACACAATAATGTACTTTAGAAAACACTTTCAACAAAGCTTTTAAACACATGCTCATCTCTTTTCATGCAACCTTGCATACTTTACAAGCATCTCATGCTTCATTACGTTCAACTCAACATATTGGCTTTCAAGTGATAATTCATAACCATTTACAACACAAAACACAATCGGATACGCGGATTAAAAGCGTTGTCCCATACGCTTCATACACACTACCGAACAACATAAGGTGGAGTTTATCGGTACAATCACAACCCCTCAACACCCGTGATGGAGTTTAATGGTACAATCACAACCCCTCCACATCACTCGTCGGTAGTTGTATAATTCCACTAACGAGTGCAAGGGACACTTAACACAAGATCCACTCACGGACTTTTAACCACCGTTGTGATCTTACCTCACTCGTTAGGGTACTTGGATGGAGTTTACGGTACAATCACAACCCCTCAACATCCAAGGCGACTTTATTCACGGTGCACCCAACCCTATAGCTGGCTAACTATATTCGATTCAAGTACTTTAAAACCATTACATCACTTGCAAATATACATCATTTACCATCAACAATTCACTGTTTTAAAGCATTAATCAAAGCCATTAAACATCATGCATCACTATGCATCAAAACCATATTCTTAATGTACCAAACCAAGGATCTCTTACCTTGAGCATCCTTCAATACATGGCTTTCAAAACCAGCATTAACCATGCTAAAACATGCTTTCAAAACAGAATTTAAACATGCAAATTATAACCAATGCATCAAACCGCTTCATAGCACATCCGAGGGAGTTTTTCCGAAAACTTTCTCTTGAGCTTAGCTAAGTTGTTTAGACTTAAACTAAGCTCCCAAAACCTCCAAATAATCGTTTCAAAGCTGGAAACCCAACTCCACTCACCGATTACGTTTCGTACGCTTGCCGAAACGCCAATCAAGCCTCCGGATCAACTCCAAAAGTGTCTGAAGATGCCTCCCCTGTTTTAAACACATCAAAGCAGAGGCTTAATGCATCATCATACATTGAAATCTTCAGCCAACACACCTAAACTCGCTGATCTACCCAAAACCAACATTTCGGCTACCAAACACAACCGAAAACACCTCCAAACTCTTTCACAACTTAACCCAGCCAAGATCCCTTACTTCCAACCATTTCTAAACATCAATCAACATCCAAAATACACCTTAACTCGTCCTTATACCTCCAACTATAACAGAACACCAAAAACACCTCAAAAACAACCATTTTCATAAGCAAAAACTTAGAAAATACAACCTATTCGGGATTACATTGATAAAACCCCATTTCCACATCATTAGACATCCAAAATACATTTAAGAATCATCTCAAAACAGAGCCCAAGAAATCACAACGAAATTCTTCAAGATTTCTTCCAAATCTTGAGTTTTAAGCCAAAATCAAGTTTCTAACATTAAAACCATTTATAAAACTTAAATTAAGGATTGAAAACTTTGGAATTTCAGTAAAGAACTGAGTATTTAGAGGAGAAGAACAATCTTACCTCTAAATGGCGATTTCTCCTTGATTTGAGCCAATTTCCTTGAAAATTCAATGAGGAAATCAAAAGGATTTGATGCAAGATTGAGTAGGAATTAATTGATGATAGAAATCTCCTGGAGAAATAGTGTTTGGATGATGGAATTTTGAGAGAAAAAGAAAAGAGAGAAATCTAGGAAAAGGTAGTTATGAAATTCCAAAAAGTAGTTTCCCTTTTCATTTAATTCATTAAAACATTAATTAATTCACCCAAATTAAGGAAAAATCTGGAGAAATCATTTTTGGGTAAATTAGCTCCTTAAAGATTCAAAGTTTCAATCCTTACAAAACAGTCACCACTAAACTTTTCAAAAAACGCATTTTAGTCACTACACCGAAATGTAGTACTTCCAAACCTTATCTAGTTTACACGGGGAAAACCAAACTCAACCCAAAAGTCAACTTTGATTCACGACCCTTTTTTTCTTCTTTTTAGCCTTGTCTAGTTACATATTAACCCTAAGTGAGTGCTCACGAAACATATTTGAGAATGGCACATTAATCGGATATCATACAGGGACTCAATTGCACTAATTATAAGTTTAGGGACTATTTTGTAATTTCTGTAAATTAGAAGGTCTTTACTGATTTTAATGTTACCAATATGAAATTAGTCATGTTACATTCTTCGCTGCCAAATTTCATCTTAATTGAACATCTCAAACTCAAGCAATTGCAACATCAACATTTGGGACTAAAATGTAAAGCTTGCAAACTTCTGCACCATTCAAATCAGTGCCCAACGGTCACCTGTTTCGAAACGTCCACCAGTTGTATCGAAACGATGGATCGAAACGGAGTTGACCGTTTCGAAACGCGGGTTGGTTCTGAGACCAGTTCTGAAACGAGGCCTTCCAGTGGCCAAATCGTTTCGAAACATCCCTTAGGGTTTCAAAACACGAAGGCCATTTCAGGGCCCCCGTTTCGAAACACTAGGGGGTGTTTCGATACGGTTTGCCCAGAAATAGCAGCAAATGCTGGTTTTTCATGCACAAACTCGATCAAACACATCCAAATGACTCCCCAAGCATATCAACAAGTCATCAAACATATAAGGTGCATGTTTAGAACTCCTAAACACATTCAAAACATCAAACACGAAAATTCATAAGTCTAGATGCATGCATCCTAATATCCAATCCAAAAAGGGAAATCAAACCTCCAAACAAGCAATTAAGGCCATTTACAATTCAAATCAACCAAGGAACACATGCCACAACTACAGGGAGTTTAACACATCTCCCAAAACAAATTTAGGTTCCCATTGCCAATTTATCAAAACTAAAAGTGTACGAAAACTTCACCATACATGAGCTTGGATTCCCTTGGACAATCGTAACTTCCTTGATGCCCTTCAACACTTCAATTATCTGCATTATTGGTAAAAGAGAGCGTAAGCACAAATGCTTAGTGAGGCATGCTCCAAAGAAAATCAACACAATAATGCATTTTTTTAGAAAACACTTTCATCAAAGCTTTTAAACCACATGCTCCAAAGAAAATCAACACAATAATGCATTTTTTTAGAAAACACTTTCATCAAAGCTTTTATACCACATGCTCATCTCTTTCTCATGCTTAGAAAACTTCAAAGCAAACTCATTGATAACACATGTACCTTCATTCTATCTCATGCATTAAACCAATGCAAAACTCATGGCGAGGCCATTCACATGCTTGTATTGTCAAAGAATTTCTAAACAAACACATATGCATATCTCAAAGCATAAATCATCTCATCAAGGTACATGTGTAACAAAAACCATTTCATCATTTATATTGGCATTTAGCATCTCATCAATACTCGGATATGCGGACACATTTCTACACTAGACTCTTCCGGTGGAATCTCATATCACCGTACTCACTTGTCTAACAACAACTTCCGGTGGAATCTCATATCACCGTACTCACATGGCGGAATCTCTCATCGCCACAAAGCTTGGGTATTTCACCAAGTCCTACCCGATGGAATGCCCATCATCAGAAAATCTCCCTTTGGCTTAACCAAAGAGCACGTAAGAATTTTTAGTTTATAGTGCACTCTCATCCTATTGATCGATCAATTATATCCGGTAAGTTTCTCAACATCTATGCCAATATAATGTGTTAAAATATCATCACACCTACTGTTTTTATGCAAAATAACTCAAATGTTTTCTCATCACTTTTCAAAACATTAATCATACTTTGCTTAAAACCAAGAGCTCAAATCTATTCAATGCATCATGCCATCTCATGACCACTCTACAAGCATAATCTCATGCTTCAAAACATGCATAAAACAGTAGGAATTTAACAATCACAAACCATGAGCATGTAAAAGCAATTTGGGGCCAAACACCACTTAAGAGAGATCAAATCAAACCATACTTACTTCAGGATTTAGGAAGGTGTTTCAAACCTCTCCTAAATCCCCAAACCTTGTGTTTTTGTCCTCATGGACTTCAAAACCAAACGCGGTCACCAATTTCGTTTCGCTTGCTTGCCGAAATGCCAATTAAGCCTCCGGATCAACTCCAAAAGTGTCCGAAAATGTCTCCCCTATTTTAGACACATCAAAGCAGAGGATTAATGCATCATCATGCATTGAAATCTTCAGCCAACACTCATAAACTCACTACTCTACCTAAAACCAACATTTCGGCTACCAAACACAACCGAAATCACCTCCAAACTCTTCCAAAACTTAACCCAGCCAAGATCCATCACTTCTAATCATTTCTAAACATCAATTAACATCAAAAACAACCCTCAACTCGTTCTTATACCTCCAGCTATAACAGAACACCAAAAACACCTCAAAAACCACCATTTTCATATGCAAAAACTTAGGAAACATAACCTATTCGGGATTGGATTGATAAAACCTCATTTCTAACATCATTTAACATCCAAAATACATTAAGGAACTATCTCAAAATAGAGCCCAATCAATTACAACGAAAATCTTCAAGATCTCTTCCAAGATCTTGAGTTTTAAGACAAAATCTTGTTTCTAACATTAAAACCATTTATAAAACTTTAATAAAGGATTGAACACTTTGGAATTTCAGTAAAGAACTAAGTATTTAGAGGAGAAGAACAATCTTACCTCTAAATGGTGATTTCTCCTTGATTTGAGCTCATCAATTGAAGTGGAGATCAAAGTGAATTTTGCTGGAGAAAATGTTTTGGATGATAGGATTTTGATAGAAAAAGGAATGAGGGAAAATTAGAGAAAGGTAGTTATGAAAATCAAAAGGTAGTTTTCTCATTTCTTTTATTTAATTAAACATTAATTAAATCACCCAAATTAAGGAAAAATCTGGAGAAAAACATTTTGGGTAATTAGCTCCTTAAAGATTCAAAGTTTCAATCCTTTACAAAACAGTCACTACTAAACTTTGCAAAAATCGCATTTTGGTCACTACACTGAAATGTAGTATTTCCAAACCTTATTTTGTAAAATTGATTTCACCACTCTCTTATATATATTAAATGAGGATTTTTAGATATTATTCTATATTTTTATCATCCCGAACTAGGCTTTCCCTAAAACCTCCTTTTATATTCGAACCGTTTCTCAAACCGGTCTGGTCATACCCTAAACTTCTAAGCCCAAAATTGGGGTGTTACACTCAAGGCAGCACAAGAGTAGAGATGGATCGCAGAACTAGAGTCAAGAAGAAAAACGCTGTCGTGGCAGCCATGACGACAGAATGGTGAGGTGGAAAAGTGAAGTGGAGCTCGACAGATAGAGGATTTCAAGTCGGTCTGTCGTGGACCACTCCCATATTTTTCTGAGCCCTGAGGCAGAATGAAGGGCAAGCCCAAAGTCCAAGGAAGAAATTCAAGGCAAGAAAAGAGGACGAATTAAATGCATCTACTCAAAAGATTTAATCTTTAATAGAGTTGTACTTTAGTTTAAACTTGTATTCTTGCCATATTAGAAAACTTGGACCCAAGGCCTATATAAAGGCATGTAATTTGACCTAGGGTAATATATCTCATTCCTAGCCGTCTTCCCCAAAACCTTTGTCATTTTCCCCTCTTCATCATGTTCTAAACTCCCTCAAGGGCCAAGGGTTGATTCTGTAAAGTAGTTGCAAGGATTGCATTGTTTTAGAAATTTTCTGTCAAGCAATAAAAACTTCAAGTTTATTTATTCTGGTTTTCACATCTTACAAGAGTATCGGGAGAGCATTGTAAGGTTATCCATTTGATTGATATTGGGAGAGTCAAACATACAAGCGAAATAAATACGTGTTTTCCAGTTTATGGTTAAACCATCTCGGCTTAGGGATAAGTACGAGGTTAAGTGGCTAAGGAAGAATTCAACAATATTGGTGTTCACCCTTCGATTCACGCCGGGAGGTATCATCCAAGACGTGTCCATCAACAAAACTTGGGCCTAGGGATAGGACAAGTCATCGCATGGATTCTTGCCAAGCTTGAAGTACATAGTTGTGTGATCGCTGGCGCGACATCAACAGACCTTTGCCGCGACAGGTGCTGCCGCGACAGGAACGACGAGAGTAGACAGAAGTTTCTCTAACAGTGCAACACCTGCATTACTGAGCAAATCAATACTGCCCTATTCTTTAAACATGATTTCTATATCTTTTATTTTACTTGTTTCCCAAGATTACTTCACAAATTCAATTATACTATTTCTCTCTCTTGTGCAGCAATTCAAGGAAAGAGTTATTTCCAATCCATGTGGAGACGATATCCGATACTCAAAGTATCATTTTACTACTTACGTCGTGTACACTTTCACTATTTGCGATAGGACTCTTTTACATGCAACATTAGGAAAAGAAGATGGTTGGAGTTGCTTAAGGATTATGATCTGACGATTGAGTACCATCCTAGAAAGGCCAATGTGGTGGTCGATGCCTTGAGTAGGAAAGTGGTTATTGATTTGAGAGTGATGTTTGGTCGTTTAAGTATATCGCGTGGTGGTGGGTTGATAGCCGAGTTACAAGTGAAACCTTCCTTGATTCAGTTAATTAAGGATAAGTAGTTGCTTGATGATTCTTTGATGCCTCATGTTCCGGATATAGCTGATGGTAATGCAACAGATTTATGTTTCAATGATGATGGTAATTTATGCTTTAAGAGTCGAATAGTTGTGCTGAAGGATGATGAGTTGAGGCGCACTATTTTGACTGAAGCTCATAGAAGTCCTTTTGCTATGCACTCTGGTAGTACCAAGATGTATCTTGGTTTGAAAGATGAGTATTATTGGGTTGGGTTGAAAATGATGTTGCTAATTTTGTGTGGAAGTGTATGGTTTGTCAGCGTGTGAAAGCTGAGCATCAGTTTCCTTTTGGTTTGTTACAACCTTTGAAGATACCGAAATGGAAATGGGAAAGGATTATAATGGATTTTGTGTATGGTTTGCCTTAAACACCATCAAAGAAGAATTCCATTTGGGTGATTGTAGATCGTCTTACAAAGTGTGCATATTTCTTAGCTTTGCATACTATGTATACGTTGGATAAGTTGGTGGAGTTGTATATTGTTGAGATTGTGTGTTTGCATGGTGTGCCTAAGTCTATAGTGTCGGATAGAGATTCGAGGTTTACAGATAAATTTTTGGGAGTGCTTACAACAAGCGTTGGGTACGCACTTGAATTTTAGCACTTCATATCATCCTAGGACGGATGGACAATCGAAGCAATTTATCCCAGTGTTGGAGGATATGATAAGATGTTGAGTGATAGATTTCAAAGGTTCTTGGGAAAAGCAGTTGCCTTTGGTGGAATTCGCCTATAATATTAGCTTTCAGGCAAGTATACAAATGGCTCCGTATGAAACTTTGTATGAAAAGAAAGTGTAGAATGCCTCTTTCATGGGCGGAGGTGGGGAAAAAGTTGGTTTCCATGCCGGATATGCTTAAAGGAACAACAGAGAAAGTGAAGCTCATATGTGAGCGGTTGAAGGATGCTTCACACTGATACAGATCTCTACTGAGGCAGTAGATGGTGCGCCGCCGAGGCAGCATCCCAAGGAAGCTGAAAATATGCAAACTGGTATGCGATTGGAAGAACACGTCAAGCCCAATTTTTAGACACCACTTGCATACAGATCGGAGCCCAAAAGCCCAAGAAAAGCCACGGTTAAAGCTTAAGGATTTTGAAGTCAACCGGAAGTCAAGCTTGGATTAAATGAAGATTTAATTAGAGTTTAATCTTTTTAGGAGATCTACTTTAATTCCAACTTGCACTCTAGTCCCTTAACCAACTTCGAGTAGGCCAAGGCTTATATATAATGTATCTTAGCCGACTAGGAAAGGATATCAAGAGTTCTTGGACCAAACCCTAGTGCTTCCAATCATCCATCATGTTCTAAACTTTTCCTAGGGCTAAGGGTTGGTTTTGTTGAGTAATTGTGATAGATTGTTTGTATTCGTTTAGGTTTTTATTGTTTGCAATAAAATTTCAAAGTTTGTTTACTCTTCGCATTATTCTTATTTGCAATCAAATCGGGAGAGAAGAGGGCAATTATCAATTTGTCTAATATTGGGAGAGTTAGACTTTTATGATCGGTGTAAACCATACACTTTTCACCGTAAAGGTAGTGCCTCCAAATCTTCAAGGCAAACACAACTGCAGCAAGCTCTAGATCATGAGTAGGATAGTTGCGCTCATGCACCTTCAATTTTATAGATGCATATGCCACAACCTTCTCACCTTGCATCAACACACAACCTAGACCAACATAAGACGCATCATTGTAAACCACAAACTCCTTACCCGATTCTGGTTGAATCAAGACATGAGCTTGCGTCAAAGCTTCCTTTAACCTCTCGAAAGCTTGTTGCCTAAAATTCGTCCATTCAAAGCGAACATTCTTTTGCAACAACTTAGTTAACGGAGCAGCAATCTTAGAGAAACCCTCAAAAAACCTTCGATAATATCCAACCAAACCAAGGAAACTACGCACTTCTATCACCAATTTAGGCGTTTTCCAATTCATCGCCACCTCAATCTTGTATGGGTCAACCCGAATACCCTCGGCCGACACTACATGTCCCAGAAAGACAACTTCCCTGAGCCAAAACTCGCACTTGCCCAGCTTAGCGTAAAGTTGATTCTCCAACAACACTTGCAACACAATCCTCAAATGCTTATCATGATCCTCCTCGGTACGCGAGTACACAAGAATATCATCGATAAACACTACCACAAACTGGTCTAAGAACTCATGAAATACACGATTCATCATATCTATTAATGCATCAGGTGCATTTGTCATCCCAAACGGCATCACTAAGAACTCATAATGGTTGTACCTTATCTAAAAAGTTGTCTTAAGTACATCCATGTTCTAAACCTTCAGTTGATAATATTCAGACCTCAAGTCAATCTTTGAGAACACCGAAGCACCTCGAAACTGGTCAAACAAAACATCAATCCTTGGCAAGGGGTACTTGTTCTTAATCGTCAACTTATTCAGTTGCCGATAATCTATACACATACGCATCGTGCCATCCTTCTTCTTTACAAACAAGACCGGTACACCCCAAGGTGAAACACTTGGCCTTATGAACCCTTGGTCAAGCAACTACTGAAGTTGCATTTTCAACTCCTTCAACTTCTTAGGTTCCATCTGATAAGGATCAATAGACACTAGAGTCGTATTTTCGTACAACTCAATGCCAAACTCAACTTCTCTGTTCGGTGGCAAGCCAAGAAACTCTTCCGGAAAGACACCCAAAAACTCACATATTGTTCGTATGTCTTGTACTCGCACTTCCTTTGTACCAGGGTTCATCACATAAGCTAAGAAAGCTTCACAACTCAACTCCATCACATGACTTGCTTCAAGAGCCGAAGTTGCATTGGACAAGAATTTCACATTCTCGCCTACGATTACCACTTCGTAATCATCATCAAGTTTCAAGGTAACTCACTTCACAGCAAAATCAACTACAGCTCTATGTTCAGACAAGCAATCCATTCCAAGGAACACATCAAAACCATAGAAAGGCAACTCCATCAAATCAACTGAAAACACATGGCCTTGAACATATAAAGGACATCTCCTATAGAATTTTCTTGTAACAACAGTTTCACCAAAAGAGCTTGTTACTTGCATTTCTACATCTTTCATCTCAACAGGGATATCAAACAAATGTGCATGCTCACTCAAGATGTATGAATGTGTGGATCTAGAATCAATGAAAGCTAACAAAGACAATGATTGCAAGGCGAAGGTACTTGTAATTACGTCGGTGTCGTTACGTCCCTCGTGATGTACATACCCTCTCGCAGGACCACCACCCTCTGGTTGAACGGCAACAACATGAGCTACACCTCTCTGTCCTTCCTCCCTCAATTGGAAATTACCACGGCCGCGCCCACGGCCTCTCTGTGGTGCAACAACAGGTGCTCGTCCTTAACCACCTCTAGCTAGCAAAGGACACTCACGTCTCATATGATTAGTTGATCCACAGCTCCAGCAAGAATTAGTCGTCCCAACTATAGGAGCATGCGCCTCTCGAGCCACACGAGTACAATCTCGCCTCAAATGCTCCCGCGATCCACGTATCCAACAAGTATTCTGTTCAGATCTCCTTCTATTACCCTGAGGTGAAGCACCTCACCCAAAATTACCTCTCCTCGCCTCAGGCCAATATCTATGATCACGGTTTCTCTTACTCTGTCCACCATTAGGACCAGAATCTGCAGCTCTCTTACTCGAGCTAGAACCACCCATGTGAGAGGTCAAACCCAAACTCGGCTATATATCCTTGGCTCACATCACCAGCACATCAAAATCAGCATAATCATAAGCTAGCATGAAAGTCTTCACTTCATAAACCAAGCCATAACGGAAGCGATCACATCGATGCATTTCACTAGGAACCAATTCCGGAGCATACTGGCTCAGACATACGAACTGGACCTCGTACTCAGCCACTGACATGTTTCCTTGCACCAAGAACATGAACTCATGCTTCTTGTCGTCCAAGTATCTAACTCCCAGATATTTCTTTTTAAGGGCAGCCTAAAAGAACTCCCAATCTACCTCATTGGGTTCCATGGCCGCGGTCACAGCCGTCCACCAACTTTATGCATCACCATGCAATAAAGAGACATCATATCCTAACTTGTGTGCATCATTGCACCCCATTTGATCCAAAATCCAGATCGTACTAGCCATTCATGCCTTGGATGCTTCAGGGGGCAATCCACGATACTCAATGCCTCCTAAACTTCGCAAGCGTTCCAACGGCAAACCCACTTGCCCAGCAACAGGTGCTTGCACTTGCAGTTGCACTCCAGCAACAGCAGCCTGGAATGATCCAGTCATCGCCTGTACCAAAGGCGTCAAATCACCCAACATCGGACCGGCTTATCCTTGTTGTACTTGCTCCTCACCCCCAGGTGGTGGTGGTGGAGGATGTAAATCCGCACCAGGCAGAACATCGTTCTCCTGATTCCTTTGCTCACCCACAGGAGCAACTGATACTGAACGTAGCTCTCTCCTCGGTCTCATTGTGCTTTTATCTTTAAGGCATGAATATAAAACAAAACGAGAAATCAGGCCAGCTTCTAGCAAGGATCCAAGACTTCGAATTCAATTTAAAACATTTCACTATAGTAATAAAGCAATGGGTATCCAATTTCCCTCAAACATAGCATAAAGCATACAACATACATGTCACAACCATCATGCATCACAATCAATAAGATTCAACCCATATTATCATCATATATAGCAGCTCATACTTACATCACAATCATCATGCATAGCTTCACTATCATTTAATCAAAATTAACATGCTTATAACATTCACCGTGCATAGCAAACATCACCAAATACATACAATCACATCACATTGACTTACCATTTACTTGCCATCATCTCATTCTTTCGCAACCTAGCTCTGATACCACCAAATGTAACCCCCTCGACCCAGCCTAGCCGGTAGACCAAACCGAAAGAGTCACACGGGGAATATTGAAGTAAACCGGGAAGGTTTACCTCAATAAACAACCCTTTTTCTTTTTATCTTATATAGATGCAAATTTGGTTCCTATGTGTTTAACATTGCAGCAGATCTAACGCAACTCAAACATACATCAATTTCATCCATTTACGGCTTTTATGGACCATTTGGTAATTTTTCTGATTCGTAGGAACTTAAGCCAATTTTGTGTTACCGTCCTTTAATTATTCCAATACATGCATCTCAATCAAATCTCAGCTCAAAATAATCATTCATGCTCACTCAATTGCATCCACAACATTCAGGGAATAAAATGCAAAGAATCAGAACATCAGAACATTCCATCAACTAACATAACTGTCACATGTTTCGAAACACAGAGGCCATGTTTTCAAACACGAGCTCGTATCGAAACGTTCATAAAGGGTTTCGAAACCATAGTTTCTAGTAGTAAATCTTACCAAAACAGACCTTATCCGTTTCGAAACCCCAAAGGCCATTACATGTACCCCACTTCGATACAGGCTCGAGTGTTTCGAAACAACGGGGCCTGTAATGACAGATTTTGCTAATTTTTCACTCTTAAAACCATCGTAAACCAATCCAACATGTTTCCAACATGCATACATCATACATAAACATTAATCCCCAAGCATTTGCAGCATATTTAGCAAAAAGAGCATGGTTAATTGAATCAATGGAAATATATAGGCATGCAACCTAGCAAATAAGCCACTCAAGAGTCAAAACTCAAACCAAAACCTCAAACACCAAATATAGGCCTTTTACTAGTATAAAATCATAAAGCAAACATGCTCAAAGGGTGTACACACACAACACCCAAATAAAACATAAAATTCCCCAATGCCCTTATTACTCTAGTTTATAACCGAAACATAATTCCAAAGTGAATTCTCTTAGGATTCCCTTGCATGTTGATGCCTCTAATCACCTAGTTATCTCTATTGATGGACAAAAGAGAGCGTAAGCATACAAGCATAGTGAGGAGTGCTCAAAACCCAAAAACACATCCAATGCTTAAAACCATTTTACACTATTGAAAACCATCATGCTTTCTTGAAATCCATGCACTTCATTAACAAAAACCAACATGTTATACCACATGCAACAAGTATCAAATACTTTAATAGAAAAATCCATTGGCTAACACATAACTAAAGCCTTCCATGCATAACTACCAATATGCAAAGCTTAGAAGTAAAACATGCATTTTTCATGTTATGCATCCATAAACATTTCCACAGCAATTAATCAATTATATTGGCTCACAAGTGATCAACAACATTCTCATTTCTTAAAATGTATCAGCTACACGGAATCCCAAGTGTTGTCCCAACACTTCATACATTCTCACCGGTATCTCAAGGTTTACACACGTGAGCTAACCTCTACCGTTGTGACACCCGTGGTGGAGTATTTGGTACCTTACAACCCCTCAAAACCACTTATCGGTAGATGTATAACCCCACTAACGAGATACGAGACACAACTGAATTTCATCAATCGTTAGGGTACTTGGATGGAGTTTTCGGTATATTCACAAACCCTCAACATCCAAGGTGACTTGTTTATAGTGCACTAAATCCTATAGCCGGCTAACTATATTTGATTTCATTTGTAAATCACTTTACACAACATCACTTGCCAATATAATTCACATTTAATTCAAACCTCATTGTTTTCAAAGGATTCACAATAAGCCATATTTCCAAGCATTAAACCATGCTTCATAAAACATGTATAAACACATACATACAAGGATTACTTACCTAGTGCATCCTTTAACAATATGGCATCATAAACAGTAAATCATATACTCAAATCATGCTTTAAAACAGTAGGTAAACACATATAACATCAAGTGCATCCACAAGCTTATAATAGCACAATCCGTGGGAGAAAATCATTTTACTTACTTCCGAACTTAGTAAAGCGTTTCAAGCTTACACTAAGTTCCCAAAACAACTTTTAAGATGTTTCAAAGCTGGAAATCTCATTTCCACTCACGGACTTGCGAAACATCAATCGCTAATGCGAAAATCAAGCTTCCGAAGTCCCCTGTACTTCGCCGAATGCTTCCAAAGAATCCTCCATTGTTTATACCACACAAGAACATAGGATTAATGCATCTCAATGCATTAAAACCACCAGCAAAAACTAAAAACCCACGGTTCTACCCAAAGGCACCAAATTACCCATCCGAAACAACCGAAATTACCTTCGATTGATCACTAAACTCAACCCAGCCATCAACAAACACTTCCATCTTATTTTAACCATAAATCAACATCCAAAAACATCATAATATCATCTTAATATCAACTCATGAAGCTATCTTGTAAATCTTTAAGAAAAATCTTTGGGAAAGAGTTGTAAATCAAAAGAGCAAAAGAATAAAAAGGAATTCTGGAAATTGAGAGAAAAGAGGGAATGATTGGATGAAGAGAAAATGAGGAATGGAAAAGTTACGTCAAAAATGATTTAACAAAATAACTACCTCTTTTTTAATAAAACCTCCCTCTACATTATAGTCACATGCCAATCAAAAGAAAAGGCTTAATTTCCATAAAGCTCCTTAAAGATTCTAAGAATTTGACTTTCCTTCGAAAATCATACTTTTTACATAGTTTTAAATCTTTACATTTTGGCCATTGCCCAAAATGTACACGTCCCAAAATCCATTTTGTAAAATTGATTTTACCAAACCCATCTATATGATTTTAGATGATTTTAAAAAAGTTACCATATTTTTACATTATCCCAAACCATGATTTCCCCGAACCGATTCTAAAAGCTAAAATCTCCAATTCTAGGTTCGACCAACCTAAACTGATGCCATATTGTAGTATATACAATTCTCAACCAAATTTATCTCAAAATCGAATGAGATAATTTATACAAAATTTATAATTTAATTAATGAGAGATTTACTTAAGCTCGTAGATGGATTTTTTTAATTTACACATCATTGATTTCGTATCATAAGACACAACTATATGATTGTACCTTATAAATAGTTTCTTTAGTGTCGACATTGAAAATACAAACATAACATCTATCTAATGTAGCTTAAGATTAAAATGAGCAACAAGTGTCATAATTATCTTGAAAGAGTCTTTCAATGAAACTTGAGAGAAAGTCTCTACAAAATTAATGTCTTCTTTTAAAGTATATCTTTTAGATACAAAACATGTCTTATACTAATCCACATTACCATTTGCATCCCTCTTGGTTTTAAATATCCATTTACAACCAATTGGTTTGCACTTTAAGGTGAGACAAGTTCTTAAACTTTATTGTCTTTTCATAAAATTATACTCTTCTTGAATGACATCAATCTACTTTTGAGAGTTAAAACTTTTAATGGTTTGATGAAAAAAATGATTAGGTCATTTTCTATCATTCCATTGTTATCCTTATACAATTCCATGGGCTGCCCTTAGTTAGATTAAAATAAAAGGCTAAATGGGGGCAAATGAGTCAAAGTACATTCCAACAATAGGTACCAACTATTGTGAGTTGTCATCCTTCTCCATTTTCTCTTTAGTAACTGATTAGAGAGAGAGAAAGTAAGAGAGAAAATTTGTGATCGGCCATGGAAACTTAGGAGAAAAAGCTTGCATATTAGAGATATCTCAATTGGATTCAAGCTAGGAAGTAAAGTAAGTAATTTCTATACACTAACTAACTGAAATCATGCTTAATTCTATGTTTAGTTCATTGAATGTTCTATTTTGATTTAAATGCTTACTGATTTTGATGAATTTGTGGTTGAAATGGTTAATTAATAACTTAGGATAGAAACTAGTCACCTAGAAATGTAAAAACTACATTAGGGGCTATTTAGAGCAAATTGAAAATTTTAGAACTGAATTGTTGTAGATAGATACTGGAAATGCTAAGTAAAAAATATGGGAAATGATGGAATAGATATTAGATAACTTGTATTGGTTATTTAGAGGCAAAAAGGGAATGTTTAAAGAGGCTAAATGTATTATAGGTACATTGGGGACTAATTTGAAAGTTTTGTTAGTTAAGGTACTAAATTGATTAAGTTAAGGGCCATACTGGACTTAGAATGACTATAAATAATAGAGGATTAGTTTAGGACATCAATTGGTCATGTTATGATAGGATTAAAAGATATTAGAATCCTTGAATTGGAACCTTTAGTAAATTGCCCAGAAAGTCTTGTTCTGGGCAGCCACTTTAAAAATTCACCAAAAATAGTACAAGACAAATTTTAAGCTAAAAACTTGATGTGTTACTTTGGGATGTCTAGTTTAATTGCGAAAAAACAAGGATGAATTTAAATTAGTGAGCTGAAAGATATAAATGAAAGTACATGGAAAGTGCAAATTGTCTAGAACTACAAAATGACGTATGTTTAAACAATAAATTGTATTGATGTACAAATAGAAAAAATATGAATCATACATGGATAAAAATCTAGTTGAATAAGTTTTCTAATGAGGTAAATTTATCAAAATTCCAACGTATAGATGAAAAGTTATGATCGAATTAGTAATAGGTACACAAGCTGGCAGCACTGGAAAAAACAATTTTGAAATTTTGTTTGTTTGTAATTGTTTGAATGAATTTAAATTGATAGTTTGGATGTTGAATTGTCTTGTTTATGTTTATGTGAGGATATCTAGATCAAGTAGTTGAAGAAAGCCTGGAAGAAACCAAGGCTGGCCAAGCACATATGAAGGGGAAAGGCATAGTCATCCAAGAACGAGAATAGAGAAAGCTTGGAGTATTGTGAGTGTGATTGACCTTAGGGCTAAGATTAGTTTCCTAACCATTATTTTGATAATTTATATTAATTATGAAAGCGTGAAATAAACTTAATCATTATTTGGTAATCTAACTTAAGGGAAGAAAGGATAAAAAGGAAATGAACTATTAGAAACATTGTGCGATAGTTGCAAACCATATATGAAATCTATTGTGAAATGCTATCAATATAATTAGTGTATGATTGATGAAATGAGTCACATGCTACTGTCTTTGGATGATTTTGATGCATCAAGTATATTCATATGCTATTTGTTGGAAATTTAAAATTGGTTGAATATGAGTAAGGATTATCCATTAGAGACTCATACATGATATGAAATGGATTGGTTTGATGGCTTGGACATTTGAAAATTTCATTGTATATCCTAAAAAAACTTTAAAAGCCTTGGTTGATTAGTTGGCCTTAGGTAGGAAGGCATGCCTTAAAGTCTAGAGCTCCTCTGAATTAGTACAGTATGTACTCTCTGATTTGGTGATAATGGAAATCGATGATTCTGATGCTTTGAGCATCCTCTGATAACATACTTTGATAATTTCAAGTGAGTATACAAGATACTTTGATGCATTTTGCATCCTCTGTTTGATATGTCACATTTTTTAGACTCGATTACCTAGCCCACTAATCTCAAAGGCAAATCACTTAAGATAAATTAAATAAGATATGTCATATGTTAATAGATGTGTATCATGTCAATTGAATGATTGATCGAAATGGTTAAAACATAATAGATTGATTGTGAATGGGTTCTAATTTGAATGGTGCAATGTTATTAAAATCGATGTGTGTATATATGATTTAGTTTGACTAATGTATTCAGAAATTATTGATTCGGCTAGATGAATGTGTTACATGATTACATGCTTGATTGATTATTAGCATGATAGTATGTACATGATTTAGTAATGTTTGAGATGATTGCAAAATTTTGCTAAGAATGCTACTAAAAAAACATGAAACTAGCTAGGTTGTCCTTGAATGCTCGGAAGCCTATTTAGGTAAACATTGATTAACATGATAATACACCTAATAAGCTAAAAGAAATTGAGTTAATTTAAGACTACCTCACTAAGTACTATTAGTACTTACCACCCTCCTTGTTTCCTTCTTCCCAAACTAACAGGGTACCTGTCCGAAAGCTGATTTAAACCTGTCGTTGAAGCCTTCTCAAACCATGGTACAAGTATGTCTTGTTTTGTTTTGGTAGTACTCCTGCACGGTGGCTTAGTGTCGTGTCTAGTCATCCAGATTTCATGTATATGGCTGCTTTTACGCATTTATATGAGGTGTATTTAGAACTCTAGTATGGACTTTATTACATGGTCTTGATATGTAAATCGGTAACCATGAATACATGCTTATTTTGAGTTGTACATAAAGTTTAATAGTTGGCATGTATTAACTAATTTAAGATCCTTGAATATGTATTTTGTTATGCATTATGGTTGTAAATACTTATGGCTAGCTGCCATATTTTGTATGTATGAAATGTCTATGCATTTGGCTGCTCGATGCGATATTTTGATTAAAATGAATCGAAATGAACCTAATATGAATATGAATGGAATCAAATGATTATGTTACATAGTTGAGCATGTTCGAAAGGTAAAGCATGAAGTGTCTGAACCCTGATTGAGTTTAGTATTCGAATATGATCATGTATTGTAGGTTAAAATCGAATAGGACTTAGAAATGATTTAAAATTACTTATCCTCGTTTGTTGATTGATGGTATAAGCATGATTGGATGGAAATTTATTGTATTAATATACTTAATTGATTGTGTTAAAATTAGTAACATGTCTAGTATGATTTAAGTTTAGTATATATATAGAATAAAAGTTTTTGTTTGCCCACTTTTTGATAAGTACTTTGAATTGTATCGATAAGTTCATGTAAATATTATCCTGAATATGTATGTTGTGCATTGTAACGCTCTTCGCTCCTAAAACGGGCAAAGGGTGTTACAAAAAAGAAGAAAAAAATGTCTTCCATAGGTTTCAAGCCTCTAACCTCAAGCTTGGTAAACCTAAGCTTTAACCATTTAAGCTAAGGAAAATTCTTGGTTTAACCTTACACCAGTTTAATATTAGTCTTTGTTTGGTGGCTATATCGAATTTAATTAAGTCGGATCAAACTCTTCACCTACCGAGGGGAATGCCTTTCGAATCTCGAAATTGAGAGAGAAGTTCTAGAGAGCTCTCACTTAGCCTTCATCAGTCTTGGCAACCGATCTGCCCCACCACCGTGCTATAGCTCTCACCGTTGTCGTCGACTTGTTCGTTGTCGCACATCGGACTCGTCCTTGGCCATCACTTGCAGTGCTCGACCATCGATTGTCATAGAGATTCGATTGGATCAACATCAAAACCTTCCCAGAACCGTTATTGTTTTCCTCTTTCTGGTCGCCTCCGTTTCCAGTAGAGCGCGTCGACGGTGTAGGCGTGATCAGTGAGTATAGGAGTGCAAAACTCTTTTGACCGATCGTCGTTCTGACATTGGGAGAGGCTTCGTCTGTAACGCCCCGGTTTTGGGCTTAGAAGTTTTGGGCGTTGACCGGTTTGGTCAAAGTGCTGTTCGAATCTTAAGAGGTGAAATTAGGAAAGCCTAGTTCGGGTTGCATTAAAAATATGGAAAAATGTTCTAAAATCATCTTTTAATATAATTAAGTGAACTGTGAAATCAATTTTGGAAAATGAGTTTCGGAAGGGTGACATTTTGGCTAGTGACCAAAATGTAATTTTTGAAAGTTTTGTGACTGTTTTAAAAAGGATTGAAACTTTGAATCTTTAGGGAGCTATTTACCCAAAGGGGAGTTTCTCCAGATTTTCTAGAATATTAAATGATTTAATAATGGTTTAAAATAAAAGTAAAAATGAGGGAAAGATATTTTTAGTCATTTAACTAACTTTCTAAATTTTCCATTCTCATTTTCTCTCATCTTTTCTCTCAAACCAAACACATTTTCTCCAGATCTTTTCCTCTGATTTTTTATCACCTAAATACTTCTTTTCAATCCTCATTTGATTCCTAATCATCTCCTCATCAAAACCTTTGTATTTGCTACTTGATTCATCAAGCTTTTTGGCTCTAAAAGAGGAGAAACTCAAGTTTGGAGGTAAGAACGTCCTTCTCCTCTGAACTTCAAGTTCTTTAATGAAATTCCTAAGTTCTCAATCCCTAATTGATGTTTTATAAATGGCTTTTAAGATTGTTTAGTGGATCTTGGCTTAAAATGCAAGATTTGGTGTGTTTTTGATGAAATTTCGTTGGATCTGTTTAAGCAGTGTTTTAAGGTGCTAAAATGATGATTAATGAATGTTAATTTGATAAGGAAATGAGTTTTGATTAATGCAATCCCGGATAGGTTGTGTTTCCTAAGTTTAGCTTGTGATTCTTGGATGTTTTTGTGGTGATCTTGTGGATCTGTTGTTGCTGGAGGTATAAGGATGTTTATAGGTTGTTTCTAGATGTTAGATGGTGTTTATGGATGTTAGATTTTGCTGGTTTATGGCTGGGCTTTGTTGAGAAGTGGTTTTGATGCAATTTCGGTTGTGTTTGGTGGCCGAAATTGGAGTATGAATGAGAGCAGCGAGTTTGAGTGCTTTCGTTGAAGCTTTTGATGCATGATGATGCATTAAATCTCTGCTTTAATGTGTTTAATCAGGGGAGGCATCTTTGGATCCAAGAGTTGTTGATCCGGAAGCTTGAATTGGTGCTTCGGCAAGAGGCGAAGTGGAATCGGTGAGTGAAATTGGGTTTTCGGCTTTGAAACCAATGTCTTGGGAGCTTAGTTTAAGTCTAAACAACTTTGCTAAGCTCGAGTGTAAGTTTTCGGAAATTCTCTCTAGTGGTGGCCATGATTTTGTTGTGATGCAATGTGGTTTATTGCATGTTTTGATTACTGTTTTGAAAGCATGATTTAGCATGGTATTTGCTGTTTTGATAAGCCATATGTTAAAGGAAGCTCAAGGTAAGAGTTCCTTGTTTTTGAACATTGATTAAATGTGGTTTGATGCTTTTATATGCATGATGAATATGGCTTGGTTTAATGCTTTAAAACAGTGGATTAATTGATGAAAATGATGTATATTGGCAAGTGATGTTTTGAAAAGGTTAAGGTCACTAAGGTGGTTAAAAGTCCTTGAGTGAGCCTTGTTTACTTAAGAACATCAAGGTGGTTAAAAGTCCTTGGATGGTTCTTGTTACGGACACAAAGGTGGTTAAAAGTCCTTGTGTGGTCCATTCTATGGTGTTTAAAAGTCCATAGGCCAAGGTGTTTAAAAGTCCTTGGGGTTCAAGGTGTTTAAAAGTCCTTGAGGTGATTCAATTCATGGTGTTTAAAAGTCCATGGCCAAGGTGTTTAAAAGTCCTTGGGATCAAGGTGTTTAAAAGTCCTTGATGTGATACATTCTATGGTGTTTAAAAGTCCATAGGCCAAGGTGTTTAAAAGTCCTTGGGGCCAAGGTGTTTAAAAGTCCTTGGGGTTAAAGTTGAAGAACTTGTTTTTAAAGAAATGGAATTTATCACTTGTGGCCAATATGACATGTTATGATTTGATGCATGAGATGCATGTTTAAGTATGCTTTTGAGCATGTGTAAATGATGGTTTGAAGCGTGATTTATAAAGTGTTTTATAAATGCATTATTGGATGGTTTTATTGAGCATTCCTCACTAAGCTTTTGCTTACGCTCTCTTTGTTTTCTTAATTCAATAATGCAGAGCATTAGAGTACTTGAGGGCAGCAAGGAGGGCAAGCATCCAAGTGGAAACAAAGCTCTAAGTATGGAAGGTTTTCTAAGTACATTTTAGCTTTTGGTAATTTGGCAATGGGGGACCTATGTGTATGTTTTGGGAGATGTTTTGAACTCCCTAAGTATGTTGAATGTTGTTGAGAACGCTGGTTTTGTGGTTGGCCTTCTTATGCTTGAATTGGAAGTTTATGCTTGAATGGCTTACTTGTGTAGGAAGCATGCCTATAGATTTGGGGCTTTTTGCTTATGATGTTATTTGGTTGAATTGAAGATGCAAGTATGTCTCATATATGTTGAATTGCATGTTGGCAAAGTTTGGTGGCATTTGGAGCATGATTGGTTGGTCAATTGCATGTTTAAGCATGCATTTTTAGTCAATCTGTGCAGGGTGTTTCGGAACAGCACCTACCGTTTCGGAACGAGTGCCTTAATTGTGCCCAGGCGTCCGAAACGGGAGGGGCCGTTCCGAAACGGAAAGGCCACTGCCAGACCCCCGTTTCGGTACGCGTTGCGGAACGGCCCCGAGTTTCGAAACGGGCTATGCCTGTTTCGGAACGGGTGACCGTTGGGGGCTGACATTGGCAGTTATATGTTTTGGAATGTTTGCGTTTTGGTCCTGAAACTTGTTTGTGCAATTGTATGAGTTTGGGAAGTCCTTTTGAGCTGAAATTTTACAGAGAAGCATGAAACATGATTAATTTCAAGATGGTAACTTCAATTTGGGTTAAGTCCTTATAATTATCAGAATTTACAATTTGGTCCCTAAAGTTGTAAATTGTTCAATTGAGTCCCTGTTTGATCTCTGATGTTTGTGATCTTTTGGTATGATGTTTGTGTGATCACATTTAGGCTTAATATGCATCTAGACAAGTTATAAAAAGAAAAAAAGGGTCGTTAATCAAGGTTGACTTTTGGGTTGACTTTGGTTTTCCCCGTGTGACTTTCTTAATTCGGGTCAACCGTCTAGGCCGGGTTAAGGGGGTTACATCGTCGGAGCTACGTGAATTTCTGGCTATCTCTTGTGTTTCAGGTAAAATCGGTGAGTTTCCGGCCTATTTTCGATTTATAAATGTAGTGGTTGTGTTGTAAAGTTTATTTATGTTCTGTTCCCGGCCAAAATGGGTTATTTGGGGTCGTTGGTGATGTTTCCGATGAGATGTCGACGAGTCTTGTAAGTGAGACTGAACCAAGTCACCTATAAACTAGTCTAAACCAAACCAAACCGAGTCACCTATAAACTAGTCTAAACCAAACCAAACCGAGCCCTCTAGTTAAATCGATACGAGCCCAAGAGGAGTCCAAACTCGTTTGACAGAACCAACCCAAGCCCAAAATTCGACCCGTCTTCCCTGATCCGACTCGAACCCGAATCTGACCTAGTCAATCTATCTGACTGAGTCAACCCGTCGAGTCAACTCACCTATGTCAGCCTGCCGAGTCAATCCAGTTGACCTTTACCGGTTGACTGTTGACGTCGGTGTTGACCTTTGCCGGTTGACTGCTGACATCAACGTTGACCTGCTGATGTTAGCGTTGACTCTGACCCTTTAACCTGCTAACGTCAGCGTTGACTTTAATCGTTGACAAAAAAGTCAAAATTTTTGAAAACCCTTATTTTATGTTTTTCGACATCCTGAGTCGGATTTTGAAGTCTGTTTCGCGAAATTCTAACCCGAAGGCCTCCGAATATAACCTTGAACTCAAGAGTGCTTACGTATTTAATTATTTGGTTAAGAGCTTTGTGAATAAGTTATGATCTTGGAATTTGTGTAGTTGAAGGTGTTCACAGTTCCTTGTATCTATGTTGTTGAAGGATGTCGAATTCGAGTTCGAGAATGATCAAATGCAGTATTATGAATCGACCGATGTAGCTCAGAGCTGAGGTAATACTTTACCACCTCTTGTATGATTTATGAACATGTTCGGTATTCGGGTATTGCATGCACACTTATGGTGAGGTGTACTATTAACTTTGCTTAAGTCAATTCTGATACGAAAAATAAGTATGATATGTAACAACGGGGAGTCGTCATGAATCCTTTTTTGTTTACTTTAGGTGAGATTGGATCACCTGAAAAACCGGTTATTTTAATAAAAACGTGCTTTTTTCATTTTTACTAAAACGAGTTTTGGTCTAGAAACCGGAAAACGGGTTCAGGAGTCAGTTACGTGTGGGGAACGGTGAGCACCCCCACAACGCCCAAAATTGGTACTTAGTCTATTACGTAGTGTTTTAACGATGGAAATTATGAATTCGAATTTAATTTAAAATTTGTGATCCCTTAAGAATATTTAAAAGGAAAAATACGCCAAGAAAATCTACATTCCAATGCCCGGGGAATAATTACCGTTAGATCCTTAAATAATGGGAAAACTGTTTTGAAATTTATAATTAAAATATTAAAAATAGTATTTCATAATAGAAATTAACGGAAAGTGGCACCCCAACATCCGGGGTACGTTTTTCACGATAATTCCTAATAAAAGAAAATATTAATTTGTTTTAAAAAATATTTTTATTTAGGATTACCAAAAAGACAGCCACACCTCTTTTAAGTTTGAGACATTATCATCAAAAATCCTAAATAAATGGTATAAAAAAGTAAGAACAGTATATTAGATGGTATAATTAAAATAAAATATACGATTCAAATCACATATGTTAATATTTAAACTAAAAGGGATATTTTAATTAACGTACATATATGTACATAATATATTCATAAATAAGATATACCATACATATGTATATATGTTAAGATATGTTCTAGTAAAATGGGCCATTTGCGTCTCACACACACACATATAAAATATATATAAGGTAAGATATTAAATAATATATTGGTAAATATATATAACATATATGTAAACAAAGAAAGTAGGAAACCAAATCTGTACATATACCCGCATAATAATAAAATATTAATAGTAATATATTATAATAATAATGATAATATATATATATATATATACATATAGTATATGATATAATAATTACGGTAATAATGATTATGTATTAATTAAACATAATATAAAGATAAATAAAATAAATGCTGTGACTGAAATTAAATGAAACGGAAATTGAAAGGCAAAATAATAAGGATACAGAAGGGGAGGGACCGAATCTGTAATTTTTCCATTGATTAGAAACGTGCGGATCCTCCCTCCGGGTCGTGTCCGTGCGCAGGTTACACAAGCTCAAAACGGCGTCGTTTTGAGAGCCCTTAAATATCCATTTTATTGTTCAAACACTCATTTGTATCTGATAATTCAAAAAAAAAACTCTAACATTCTCTTAACAGCTCTATCCCTCGTCTTACATGCCCAGTGGCCGGTCGCCGATAGCCGTCGCAGGCCACCGTTCGCCGGGTGACAGAGGACCGCCGCGAATGGTAGCCGGAATGCATGTAAGGAGTGATTCGGTATTGATTTTGGGTCTATGTTATGGATTTGAGGTTCGTTTTTCCTAACTCTCACCCTATTATTGTAGATCTGGAAAAAATCTGAAGGGGTTTTGTCTTCTTTTTACCTTTTTTTGTTCGATCTTATTTCTTTCTTCCTTTTTTTATTTCGAATCTGTCTCTTTTTTTCTTATTTTTGTTCCATCTCGGTCTCCCATCCTTTCTTCCATTGTTGCAGGTCGATTTATATGGGATGACAATGGTATGTTGAACGGCCACGTAGCATGGTGATAAGGACAAGGGCGGTGGTGTTAGGCGACTAAGCGGTGGTGGGAGGCGACTAAGCGGTGGTGGGAGGCGAAATGATGGTGACGTCGGCTAGGGTTTAGATGAGGATTAGGGTTAGATGATATTATGCTTGGGTTATAGTTTAGGTCAAAATCGGTTGTTAGGCTCTTTTAAAATTTCCAATTCAAGTGGTGACGATATTATTACCATTAGCGGTAATCATTGCAAAATTCTCAATTCTGCATTTTCATAGTGTGTTTTTTGTCAAGAATTTATTGCTCTTCTAGAGCATCAATATTTTCAGTACTTTGAGATATAGTACTCACATTATTCCCTTGTATTTAAAAGGGAAATATATTGTTGGGTTATTCGGTGCTCGATTCCTTCAACCTTTCTTGCTCGCCAAGTGGTGGAGAAGTGGAATTTTGGGTGTAAGAGGTGTGGAAGCTAAAATTGATAAAGACAAGATGATTTAGAGTGGCTCAACCTTCTAACCAAGGTCTACATCCACTACCTTAGCTTCCCACTAAGGATTTCCAATCAATCAACTATTGATTCGTCCCCTTTTCTAGGCTTAGGAGGAAACCCTTACAAACCGATCAAGCTTTCTACCCAAAGCCTTGATCAAACCCTCTTTACAAAAGAGATAAAGATAAGCAAACTCAATTCCCTCTAATAGGTATTTGTTTGCACAATAAAGCTCTCACCCAATCCTAAAACACTTGAGCAAATCTAACAATTTTGGCTCACTAGTGTTTGTCTATACAAGGAATTGACAATTAAGCACTAAGACACATTTTGATCATATGTTGAATTGCAATTGAAGCATTAACCATTACTAGATGCTTGGAGTTCCCTTTTATACTCCTCTTTGAGTTTGTAGCCGTTACTAGCCGTTGGGGATGAATTGGAGTCGTTGGAGACTTTATTTCCTATTTTTAATGTTGTTCTGCAGCCTTCCGTATCGATACGCATGAACTCGTATCGGTATGGCCTTCTTCAGAAACTAGCCGTTGGGCTCTTGCCAGCCTAAGCCTATCGATATGCATGAGGGCGTATCGGTACGGTACGTCATTTAAAAGACCGTTGGGAAACTAGCCGTTGAGGTTGTTAAAATGGGGATCGGTACGCTTACCAGGCGTATCGAAACGATCCCTCTTCGTATTGAAACGACAAAGCTTGTTTCGATACGGGTTTTGGCAGTAACCAAACCTAGGAAAAAAGGTATCGATACGGGTTACACCGTATCGGTACGGGCAACCTGAAAATTCAAGTTTGACTATTTTAAAGCATGAAAAACTTTTCCAAAAACCTTTTAAGATGCCTCAAACATAAATTCAAGTTGTTTTGACTTAAAGACAAGTTTTAAATTCTTTTCAAATTAGTCCAAAACATTTTTCAATTATTATATCAAAACATTATTTCTACAATCTCCCCTTTTTGATATAATAAAACCAACTTGAAAATTTGTTTGGGATTCTCCCCCTTTAAGTTTAAAATTGTGAATAAGAGATGAAAAATTTGAAATCAATTAATGCTCCCCTTATTCATTTAAAAATTCAATTTTTCAAATCATTTCTCCTCATTTTTGTTATATCAAAAGAATTCAAAAGACATTAAGTTCAAAATAACTTAGAAGGTTTAAAAAGATGACAAAAATGAGAATTTTGGTTTTAAAATGGCTCCCCCTTACTCAAAACATCATCAAGAATGTTAGTCCAACATATATGATCATCTAGTTGAAAGAAAAAAATAAATCAAATAAAAGCAAAAACAACTAGATTTTTACCACACTTGAATCCAAAAGAGGTTGTGAAGCCTTCCTTCTTCAAGTGTCCTTCCTTGTGTGCATGGAGCCCCCCCTCAAAGTTTGACATGTTGATCACTCTCCATCACACCTAGCAAAAGACAATCAAGTAATTTTTGGTATCCAAATTGCTTTGGATCCATAGGCGTTAGTAGCAAAAAATTTAGTCCCCTTAGGAATCCATTTTTCAATTTCATCCTTTTTATTTGAAGTACTTAGTCCTTTTGGGACCCAAATACTTCTAAAACATTTACCATTTACAAATATAGGGGCACTAGATTGTCTTACATAAAAGTTTGATTTTTCAAAATTATTTTTCTTTTCAAGCTCTTTGGAAATCAAATCTTTTTCTTCTTGAACTTTGTGAAGTGAATTTTGTAAATCAAAACATTTTTGTTCAAACTCTTCAAGTTTTGCTTCAGGTTCAAGTTTGGTTTTAGAAATCAAATCATTTTGAATTTTTAACTTTGAAATCATTTTATTCAAAATGTGATTTTTAAACTCTAAAACCAAATCATCATAGGCATCTTGTAATCATCAAAAGAATATGAACATGAAGTAGATGAATTAGAAGTTACCCTTGAATCTTCTTCGATAGCCATAAGGCAAAGGTTGGCTTGTTCATCGTCGGTGGAGTCTTCATCACTGCAAGTAGCCACATATGCCTTCTTCTTATGGCTTGAAGTTCTTGCCCTCTTCTTTTTCATGGACTCTCGTTCAAGCTCTTTCAAGGCTTTCTTCATGTAAGGGGCACACTTCTTGAAGAGATGAACTATCTCTTCTTCTTCATCCTCCTCATCTCTTGAATCAACATGATGGCATGTGGCGGATTTGAGAGCAATGACATTTTTTTTATGCCAAGCCCTTTGAGCTTCTTCTCCCCTAGAGCTCTAATTTCTTCCCTCTTCTTCTCATCTTCTTTGTTTTTCTTCATTATTTAATGAGTGAGAAGTGACCCCATGAGCTAATCAAGCTTCAAAGTCTTGAGATTCTTGGCTTCGATGATGGCGGTCCTTTTTGAGTCCCATGACTCGGGAAATGAGTAGATGAGCTTTCGAACAAGCTTCTCTTCCAGGATGGCTTCTCCATAGCCTTTGAGACCATTGGTGATAGTGGAGAACCTATCAAACATCTTCTCGATGTTCTCTTGCGGATCCATCTTGAAGTTTTCATACGCAAAGGTGAGGAGCCCAATCTTGGTCTCCTTTACTTCGTTGGTTCCCTCGTATGTAACTTCAAGCTTGTCCCATACCTCCTTGGCACTCTCACAAGAAGACATCTTCTCATAGATGCTGAGGCCAAATGCAAAAAAGAGGATATGCAAGGCTTTGCAATTAAGCTCCATCTTCTTGCGATCTTCGGCACTCCATTCCGCTTTGCTTCGTTGAGGCACGAACGAACCATCTTCTACTATGTCCCAAAGCTTGTAGTCCCTTGACTTTATGAAGAACTTCATCCTTGTCTTCCAATGGGCATAGTGTGTTCCGTCGAAGAAGGGCGGTTTGTCGATGGATTGCGCCATTGGGCCGGTTGAGTGAAAAGTTGATCGAGCTTGCCGGATCTTTTCAATAGGATGTTAATCCTCTTAAATTGAGTCAAGCTCTGATACCAATTGTTAGGTTATTTGGTGCTCGATTCCTTCAACCATTCTTGCTCGCCAAGTGGTGGAGAAGTGAAATTTTGGGTGGAAGAGGTGTGGAAGCTAAAATTGATAAAGACAAGATGATTTAGAGTGGTTCAACCTTCTAACCAAGGTCTACATCCACTACCTTAGCTTACCACTAAGGATTTCCAATCAATCCACTCTTGATTCGTCCCCTTTTCTAGGCTTAGGAGGAAACCCTTACAAACCGATCAAGCTTTCTACCCAAAGCCTTGATCAAACCCTCTTTACAAAAGAGATAAAGATAAGCAAACTCAAATCCCTCTAATAGGTATTTGTTTGCACAATAAAGCTCTCACCCAATCCTAAAACAGTTGAGCAAATCTAACAATTTTGGCTCACTAGTGTTTGTCTATACAAGGAATTGACAATTAAGCACTAACACACATTTTGATCATATGTTGAATTACAATTGAAGCATTAACCATTACTAGATGCTTGGAGGTCCCTTTTATACTCCTCTTTGAGTTTGTAGACGTTACTAGTCGTTGGGGATGAATTGGAGCCGTTGGAGACTTTATTTCCCATTTTTAATGTTATTCTACAACCTTCTATATCGATACGCATGGACCCATATCGGTACGGCCTTCTTAAGAAACTAGCTGTTTGGCTCTTGCCAGCCTAAGCGTATCGATACGCTTGAGGGAATATTGGTACGGTACGTCATTTAAAAGACCGTTGGGAAACTAGCTGTTGGGGTTGTTAAAACGGGGATCAGTACGCTTACCAGGCGTATCGGAACGATCCCTCTTCGTATCGAAACATGCTTTTCCATTTCGATACGGGTTTTGGCAGTAACCAAACTTGGGCAAAAAGGTATCGATACGGGTTACACCGTATCGGTACAGACAACCTGAAAATTCAAGTTTGGCTATTTTAAAGCATGAAAAACTTTGCCAAAAACCTTTTAAGATGCCTCAAACATAAATTCAAGTTGTTTGGACTTAAAGGCAAGTTTTAAATTCTTTTCAAATTAGTCCAAAACATTTTTCTATTATTGTATCCAAGCATTATTTCTACATATATCTTATGCTTATGTTGAGCATAAATCGTCACCATAGATTGTATTTGACACGTAATCATGTTAAATAAAATAAATAAATATAATAATATATAAGTATAAATATAAAACGTAAATAATTACTATGTGTAAAGTAAATAAACATAAAGAAAAATAAAAAGATAAAGAATTCTCTTCAAAGTTATGAGAACAATTAGAAGATGATTTATTCCCTTCGAGGGTTATAAGAAAATCAACAACGTCCAAATGAGTTGGACCAACAATGTCCAAATAAATTTGGACCGGTATCATCTTCGTCATGTTTCACAAACAAAATTTGCTTCTATTTTCTTTCCTTTATCATTCAATGATTGTTGATTTTTCAACGTACAACATGTACGAGACCAATTGTTTATAACATTGCATTGGTAATAAGAAGAATTTTACTTCATTAGAATGATCTTAATCACTCTTGTCATCCTTATAACCTCACTGCCAGTGGTTAGAAGTATTCTTAAAATGACCATATTTTTCATGTCTATATTCATAGCCTCGACTATGATCACAACTTCTAATGTGATTTTTATTCCTTCCATAATATAATCTCACATTCACTTTAGGGAATGGAGTAGAGCCAGTGGGCCTTTAAAACATTTTTTTTCACGATATTGTGTCTGAGGACAACATTATTTGTCGTGAAAAGTGGAGCATGTTTTTATTAACATATCCTCATCACAAATAACAAAGATTTAATCCTTGTACGCGGCATTGTTAATCCAGTCCACAAGGTCCTTTAAAAACCTCCTTTGAGACCAATAGCCTCGCAGAACGGGATGTCCAACCAATATACTTGGATTATATCGAAGTTATGTTACCAATCGAATAGTGATTTACCATGTTTCCATTCACTTAAGGGAATGAAACAGATCCAATAATAGCATGGAATAAACATCATGCTTGCATTCACTCCAGGGAATGCCTCCCATAAAACCTTTTTGGATCAAAACAAATTTTCGAAACTTGAACTTGGGAGAAGTCAATAGTTGAGTTTTTCGACGTAGAGAAAATATTGCTTTCGAGCAAATATAGACTTTATAATAATATTCTTGTAGATTCAAAATCACCATGATTTATCAGAATTTAAAATAATAATTCAAAGAATAAAAATAAAATTAGAATTTACCGACGTTGATTTTCCTCTTAAGGACAATGGAGACATAGCAAATGACTGAGGCTTCTTCTCATAATCCCTTTATATCACGTCTCTTTTCAAACCATTTAAACACATGTAAAACGCAAAACACAGTTAAAAATATTAACTCTCATTAATAAAATATCATAAATAAATATTGATATTTAATTATAAAAATATAATAGTAAGTTTACGACCATAATTTTTTTACCCCGTAATAAAAACCTCTTTAAACATCGGTTTAGAGTTGAGAACAAGGGAAGTCATAAATGAATGGCTACTCAACATTACCCATATCCACATACTGTCGTACAAGTTCCCACTCTCGCAATGGCAATTCAACTTTGTCACTCTTGCAAGGATTTCAATTGTAAACAAGGGAAGCCATAAATGTATTAGCAATGGCAGTGTTGATTGGAAGGCAATGCAAGCGTCATAAGCTTTGTTCTACTTTCGTGAGGTGTTATAAAATTTATGGCTCGCTCAAATCTTCAAATCATGTTATTATACTTTTTCAAAAATTAAAGATCAAATTAAAATATTAAGATAAAGGCAATCAATAATTAAAAAACGAGGGAGAAAACACTTATCTTCGGTTCAACATAGAATTGAATTTTTCCTGGTAACTAACTCCTTTGGGATACGAACGAGAAACACCTAAATCTTTCAAGTGAACTCGTGCCGATAACGTGTTGTGAATAAAATAACGAAGAACAACGAATAAGAGTAAAATAACAAAGAGATGAGAGAAATAGGAAGATTCATATTATTATCAAAAATAAAATTGTGTACAATGCTTTTATCTATTTATAGGCATAAGAAGTACATAGTACATTAAACTCTAATTAATAGAGATAATATTCCTAAAATTAAATAAATCAAACTCCTTAGATAAAGTTCTAATCATGATAGACATACAGATAGATAAATATTCATAACATTCTATATATTTTTAATAATTATTATAATTACTTTTATATTTTTCAATTTTAACTAAAAAATTTATAATTTTATACATAATTTTAATTATTTACACATTTAAATATTTTTAGATATTTCTTGAAAATTTTAAATTATTTTTTATATTTTTTATTTTTAAATTATTGTATAATTTTTTATATTTTTCACATTTGTATAATGTATAATTTTAAATATTTTTAAATGATTATTTACGGTTTTGATGAAATGACACGTCCAGATGGTGCCACGTGTCAACATCATAATAACTATTTTTGAGTTAACGGTCAACATTACGGAAGGCCTAAATTGATCGCAATTTGAATATTGATGGTCTGATTGATTGTCATTTGAATTTTGAGGGCTCAATTGAGTGAAATTTTTTCATAAAGGCTTAATTGATTTTTTAATTTTTTTTGTTGAAGACCAATTTGATTTTGAAGTCAAAAATTAGTAATGTGTAGTAGTGTATAATATTAGTGATGTGTAGCGGTGTGCGTCGCCCGTTCTAGAATTTTCCGACATTATATGATTTAATTAGCATTTTTTCTGACAGTATTAAAATATGTAATGTTTCAAGCATTAAGGTCAATTTTGATACCAAATTTTAAAAAACATACTTAGAGAGTAAAATTGTATTAAGCCAAAAATAAATAAATAAAGTCATGAAATAGCATAGTGGGACTAAAACACAGCGCAAATCACGGTAAACGATGTAGAAATAGCATATGGGGGTGTAACGCGTGGACGTAGAAATGTGTAGAAAAATGTTAACGTAGGCTTTGAAAAATAGAGACAAAGCGACACATCTCGCGGCTAATTTGGTGCTACTTTAACATGATTACAAGGCTCCTTCCTCTACTTTTTACGTATAAAAATTAAATCTTGGTAACCGTTTCTCAATGCCAATTTGTCCTTTTCTTTTATTTAAGACTTGTCTAGAAGTAGAACCTGCTTGTCCTCTACATCAAAACAATGGCTACTTGGCTAGTCTCTCTTTGCTTTTCTCTCGTTTTCTCTCTGTGTAATGCGTCTCGTGCACCACCCATTCCCCCATCACTCGATGGTAAATAATCAGCTTTGCCAGCCTAGCTTGTTTCTATTTCTTGCAGACACGATTTTTGATTAACTAACATTCATTTTTTTTTGTTCAGGATTTTTGAACAACGGTAACTTCGAGCAAGCACCCAAGAAAGAGAACCTCAAGAAAACGGTGATCGTAGGGAAGTACTCACTTCCGGGATGGGAAATTGAAGGCCTAGTCGAGTTCGTCTCTAGGGGACCTCAGCCCGGTGGGTTTTACTTCGCCATTCCCCGTGGTGCACATGCAGTGAGGCTTGGCAATGAGGCTTCAATCTCTCAGAACATGAATGTGAAGCCCGGGTTCGTTTACTCGATCACATTCGGTGCTACGAGGACTTGCGCCCAAGATGAGGTGCTGAGGATCTCGGTGCCTGGTCAGACCACGGACATCCCCATTCAGACCCTTTATAGCACTGATGGTGGTGACACAATGGCTATTGCTTTCAAGGCAACCGATAAAGTAGTGAGGGTCACTTTCCATAACTCTGGGGTGCAAGAAGATCCGACTTGTGGACCTCTGTTGGATGCCATTGCCATCAAAGAAATGCCTCCTCTAACTTATACAAGAGGTAACTGATTAAGGGTTTATTCAATCTCTATGTTTTCTGGTCTTAACCGTATGAATCTATCTGCATTTGCTCTAAAATCACATAAGTATAGAAATTTTAGAAGATCAACATCCTTAACAAGACTTGGTTAAACGAAATACAATGCACCTAGACTTTCTTCTTCTTTTAAATTAGATAGATCATTAATTACTGCTCACTGATTTACCATCTAATTGGATGCAGTTTTTAAGAGTAATAAAGGAAGAAATAATAATAAAGAACAAAGTAGGCACATTTTTTAAATGAGAGCCCTTTACGGAAAAGCAGAGGAGTTTGAACAAGTGTGCCCTGTTCTAATGACTAAGCTCATTTTATTAGAAAAAAATAATAAAGTATATAATTATATATCGTTAGTGGATGATTATACTATCGATGCCTTTTCCGTTTAAGTTGTCATGTGGATTCGCATTTTAGGGTTTGATTTTAGAAAACTTTGACTATATATTATATATTTGTGTGTATAAAATAAGGTTTAACCCAGATGGATTTTGAAATCCGACTTTATCTAATTTACATCACCTCTGTGAAAGCAGGGAACCTAGTAAAAAACAGCGGGTTCGAGACAGGTCCGCATACCTTCAAGAACTACTCAACAGGGGTCCTCCTGCCTCCGCACAAGCAAGACAGCATTTCACCACTCCCTGGGTGGATCATCGAATCCCTGAAGCCCGTAAAATTCATCGACAAGAAGCACTTCTCGGTTCCATCGGGACTGTTCGCCATCGAAATGGTTGCAGGGAGAGAGAGCGCCATCGCCCAAGTAATCAGAACAGCTCCCAACAAACTCTACACCCTCAGTTTCACGGTTGGGGATGCCAAGAACGATTGTCATGGGTCGATGATGGTCGAAGCCTTTGCCGGCAAGGAAACTCTCAAAGTCCCATACGTATCACAAGGGAGGGGTGGATTCAAGACGGCGAGTTTCAAGTTTGAAGCAATCTCAGATAGAACAAGGATCACATTTTACAGTGCTTACTACCACACCAAAGTGCATGATTTCGGCCATATGTGCGGGCCTGTCTTGGATGATGTCAAGCTTCTCCCCGTCTCTTAGTCCAAAACCTTCAAGTAGTTTGAGGGGTCAAATCTCAAGTTTGTTTTGCCTTGTGAAACAACATTGGATTGGCTTTTTATTTTAATTTTTGGTTTCAGACGGGAAAAATGGTGTCAGATGTTGAGTATGAAAGAGAGTCGTTGGAGATTAGATTCCGTAGCTTCTAATAACTTCATGATGACCCATTTTTACATGTTTAATGTCAAAGTATGAAATTTATTATAGTTTAGAATAAGTTTTACTTCCCAAGTTTATTTTAGCATTGATGAATGATGATTACTCCTTAATTACTTTTTTCACGTGCAACATAAAATAGAAATTAATTTATATTACCATCATAATAGAAACCTTAGTTTTGGCCTTTTGGTTACTAATAATTTAAGTAAGGTTTGTCCTGGCATAGGTTAAGGACATTTAATATCCTTGTTAGCACCTTCGAACCGTCACCATGCGAACACTCAATTGTAACTTGTTACGAACTTAACGATTTGAACGTTAACCCATACCATGTGATGACGCACGTGATTCATACCGATAGCCAAGCCACAACGATACACTGAGGACATGTCAGCCCATTGATACATGCCCTCACCCCTTTTCAAGCCCTTCTAATCCCTATTAATAACGATACACCTAAGGGAAGAGGGGGCTCCCCAAAACCCAGACCAAAACTCTCAAAAACTTCACCGGAACTACATCATCTCTACCGTCAAGAGTTGTTTCACACTTACACTCCCAACAATGGTGCGATAAGCATGGATCGAACGCGTGACCTTCATAAGCAGTACTCGATATAGTTCAAATCCGAAGCGGCAATGGGAAAACAGAGCATAGGTTGTCCCTTGCTATTTGCCCACTTCCCGGGGTATTTAAACACCCTTTTCAACATAAGAGAGACTCTGGTTATGCCATTGGGTTTTGCAGCCACTCTTTCAACTCTATCTCGTATAACAATCCTCATCTTCCCTTTCTCCATTTGAAGCTCCGACCAAGCCTAACCCATCATCCGTACGGAACACCGACACTACCGTTCAACTCCCCACCCCCTGCGAACCAACTCTTAGTCTCCAGTTGTCTCCCTCGTCACCGGTTGCACCAAATCGGTGGTAAACCTTTCGGTTCTCTTTAACGCCACCATCCACTCCGCCATTCTTCTCCACTCAGTTTTGGGTAAGTCATTTTTGACGCTCAAAAAGTACTAATTTATATGCCTATTTCACATGCTTTTTCTCGTCTTTTAAGTAAATTTAGTTGCATTTAGGTCATAAATCATGCATTTGCATAAAGAGTTGGAAATTTTGTCTATACAAGTGTGAAGGGTTTTTTTTTGCACTTTTTGCAGGATTTGGCATAGCAGTTGGCACAACAGAGTTAAGTACTGCCGAAGGAAGGAAGAGATGTCAGAGAAGATGCCAATATGTTGTTGGCACAACAATGCCAAGCATCAGTTGGCATAGTAGAGGAACTTGATGTCATGCCAAGAAGTTGCTGAACCTAAAAAACTAGCAGAAAATTAGTGCTAAGCTTAGTAAGTAGAATCATGCCAAGCTGGGATGCCAGAGCAGCACCAGCATGATGACGTTATCCCTAGCTTTATTATCTTATCACTTGATCAGCTTATCACCTGATCAGCCTTGCACTCCAAACAAAGGATAAGGTGATCGCAAGCCTTATCCCTTGCGCATTCAAATTTTTATATGCAAAGGCTTATCCTAATACTTCTACGCAAGCCTATTCAAAGAGGAGATCAATCATCATTGGAAAACGATTTGAGACAAGGAGAAAAAGGCGATGAAGATGATGAAGGCATGACTTTGAGAAGCGGTATGCAACAATGGAGAAGGAGGAATCAGAGAACATCGAGAAAGGGCTCGTGACGGCAATGGTGAGCTAGAGATTGCCATAATCAATGCCAATAACCAAGAGATGATGGATGACAATGGTGAGCTAGACAGTGCCATAACCAAATGCCAATAACCAAGAGATGCTGGCAATACCCGCAGTTATACTACCAGTGCCTATTGTTGCTTCTCAGATTCCCGAAGAACGATCTATCAGAGAACATCTAGCGCCAAGCATAGATGATTTTGATGCTAGGACCGATCAGTCCAGAGGTAAATATGGCTAACTTTGAGCTTAAACCAATAATGATTCAATTGCTAATGTATGGACTCTTCAACAACCAAATTTCTTTTATTAAATACTTGGTAGGCTTTAGAATTTACAGAATAACCCAAAAATATTGCTTCATCACTTTTAGCATCAAATTTACCTAAGTTGTCTTTTCCATTGTTTAAAACGAAACATTTACAACTAAAAGGGTGGAAATTGCTAATGTTAGGCTTTTTGGATTTCAAATCTTATATGGTGTTTTCTTTAAAATAGGCCTAATCATTACTCTATTAATAATATAACAAGCCGTATTAGTGGTTTCCGCCCAAAAATACTTAAGGTAAATTGTTTTCACAAATCATGGTCCTAAACATCTCTTCTAAAGTTCTATTTTCCCTCTCAACTACCCCATTTTGTTGAGGAGTGCGAGGAGCCAAAAAATTATGGCTAATGTCATTTTCACTACAAAATTTTCAAAACACATATTTTGAAACTCAGTTCTATGATCACTTATAATATGTGAGATTTTAAGATCAAGATCATTTTTGATAATTTTTGTAAATGTGATAAAATTTTCTAAAGGCTCATCCTTAGTACTTAAAAATATAACCCAAGTGTATCTAAAAAAGTCATATATCAATACAAATGCATATGACTTACCACCCAAGCTCATAGTTCTAATAGGCCCAAATAAATCCATGTGAATTAATTGTAACACCCTACCAGTTGAAACATCATTAATGGGTTTAAATGAGGTTCTCTTTTGTTTACACATACCACAAGCATAACATATTTATCTAATAAAAAATTTAGTTTGGGTAAACCTCTAACTAGATTTTGGGAAACTAACTTTTCTAAAACACTTATATTAGCATGCCCTAGTTTCCTATGCCACAACCATGCATCATTCTCATCATGTGCAACTAAACATGCATGAGATGAATGTATGTCATCTAAATGCACCATATAAAAGTTTCATATGCGATGACTAATGAGCATTATTTTATTTGTTTTAATCTTCACAATTTACACTCATTTTTATCAAAATGAACATAAAAACCTTTATAACAAAGTTGACTAATGCTCAATAGATTATGTTTAAGACCATTGACAAGTAATACATTTTCAATAAGAATGGATGGGAGATTACCAATAGAGCCAATGCCCTAATATAACCTTTGGAGTTGTCATCGAAATTTACCCCTCCGACATGCTTTGGCTTGAGCTCCATGAATCTACTCTTGTCTCCATTCATATGTCTTGAGCATCCACTATCAAGGTACCATGTGTTATGACTTGATGCTTTGGCCTTGTAGCAATGCTCCCCCTACAAACAAATATTAGTTCTTTGATTTTGGTACCCAAACCATATTAGGTCCATAAGTGTTAGCTTCCCAAAACTTGGTTCCCTTAGGAATCCAAGATGAAATAGAAAAAATATTATTAGAAGCTACAAGTTCCTTAGGAACTCATACACTTCTAATCCTCTTAGCTCTAGAATGCCTTTGATAGCCACTTTGTTTGTAGTTAAAATTATTTCTCTTTACATATTGGGTTTTTGAATAACTACCCTTGTTAAAACCATTTTTCTCAATAGCAAGAGAGGTTTTAAGATTATCCACTTCCTTAGTGTGATAATCTTGGAAATCAAAAAGAAGTTTTTCAACATCAAGATTTTTCTTTTTAAGTTCATTAGAAAGATTTATCAAGTATAAAACCTTATTTTCCAATTCAAAATTGGTTTTTGAAAGAGACTCATTTTGAGATTTTAAATCAGAAATATTTTTCTTGTTTTTCAAAATAGACTCTTTATAATTTTCAACCAATTCATTGTAAACTTCTTGCAACTCATCATAGGCATCATATAGTTTATCAGAAGTAAGAGATGATGAATTAGAGTTTACCATAGATTCCTCCTCAAGGGCCATGAGGCAAAGGTTGGCTACTTCATGCTCCTCATCCTCGGATGATGACTCATCATCACTCCAAGTTGCTACTTGAGCCTTGAGTTTCTTCTTCTTCTCAAAGCTCTTCTTCTTTAGTTGAGGGCAATCAATGCAAATGTGACCCGACTTCTTGCAGTCATATCAAATGAGTTGGCCTTTCTCTTCTTCTATGTTCTTGTTCTTGAAGTGTTTTCTTCTTGAAAACTTTCTACCACGATTGGACTTCACGAACCTTGAGAATCTTTTGGCTATCATAGTAAATTCTTCAAACTCTTCTTCCCCACTAGAAGTGCTCTCCTCTTGTGGTAGAGAGGCTTTGAGAGCAACTCCTTGTTTCTTCTTCTCTACCTCTTGTTTGACTACTCTTATCTATTCTTCTCTTCTCTTCTTCTCTCCCTTGTTTCATGATCTCATGAGTAAGGAGAGATCCTACCAACTCATCAAGCTTCAAGGTCTTCAAATTCTTTGCCTCGATGATTGCGGTTCTCTTCCCATCCCATGATTCGGGAAGTGAATAGAGTAGCTTTCGGACTAGCTTGTCTTTATGAATAATCTCTCTAAAGCCCTTTAAACCATTCACGATGACGGAGAAGCGATCAAACATCTTTGTTACGGTCTCATCACCATCCATCTTGAAGTTCTCATAATTAAGATTGAGGATCCCAATCTTCTTCTCCTTTACATCACTTGTTCATTCGTAAGTGATCTTAAGAGTGTCCCACACTTCTTTGGCACTTGTGATCGGGGACACTTTGGAGTAGATGTCCGGTCTGAGTAACCAAAATATCATGTGCAAGGCTTTGTCATTCATTTGCAATCTCTTCCTATCCTCTTCACTCATCTCCACCTTCTTCTTTGGAACAAGCCTTCCTTCGTCATCTATCTTCATGGGAATGATTGGTTCATCTTCTACCACATCCCATATGATGTAATCATTTAAACTAATGAAGATGCACATTCGGTTCTTTTAATAAGGATAGTTATCCCCATTGAAGAAGGGTGGTTTGGTGATAGATTGTGACTCGTACATTCTTGGCCCGGAGGTAGATGCCATGGCTTGACTTGGAAATGGATCAAAACTCCTCTAGGATCTCCTATTTTTGTTGTGAAGCCTTCAAAGAGGTAAGCTCTGATACCAATTATTGAGTTGATCGAATTAACCGATATGGCCAAGAGGGGGTGAATTGTAGGGGTGAGAATTGTCGGGTACCCGGTTCATCCGGGTACCTCAAATAAAGGCCCGTGTCCCGGCCCGCCTTTTCCGGGTACCCGAGATTCGGGTACCCGACACACCCGGGTACCCGTCTAATCGGGTACCGGGTACCCGCCAGTTTTTTTTTTTTTTAATTCGAATGATTTAAATATACCTAAAAAAAAAGAAAAATTCGAATTATATAATCCAACATAAAGTTTAATATTCGAAATATCAAACCCAAATAACATTAGAGTCAATAATTACAATTTATATTCCAACATAAAATTAAATATATTGTATATACATATACTGTAATATATATAATATTCGAATTATATATATATGGAGTGCGGTGAAATTGAGAGAGAAGACTAGTACGAATTGTGAAGGGAGAACATTTGAGGGATCGAGATTTAAAAATTAGGTTGTTTGATTTGAAAATATAGTGAATATAAGGATATTTTGTTTAAAAAATATAATTATATTTAAAAAAAAAAAAAAAAAATTAGGAACCGGGTACCCGAAATTAACCGGGTACCCGAAATTTTCTACTTTTGTGACCCGGGCCCGACCCGGGAAATGGCGGGCCGGGTACCCGACCCGGGTAAAAATAATTTTCCGGGTAATTACCCGGTTATTTGTATTCGGGTAGTCGGGTAGTCGGGTCGGGTAGTTCGGGTCGGGTATTTTCTCCCACCCCTAGTGAATTGGCACTTTAAAAATTGAAAGGAGCAAAAGGAACAATTAAAAATGATGGATAAGGCAATTATAGTGGTTCAAGCTTCTAAACAAGTTCTACATCCATTACCTTAGTTCACACTAAGGATTCTCAACAAACTCCCCACTAATTTGTTCTTCCCCTTTTCAAGGCTAAGGAGGAAACATTTACAAATGTTCAATTTTTCTACCCAAAGATTGAACCACAAGACTCTCACTTTACAAAGAAGATGTTGGCTAATACAATTAATCTCTCACAAGATAAATGTAGCCCAAATAGATTACAAACACTCATCAAACTCTCAAATTTGATTTACGCTAAGAACTCTAAGATTTGGGTACAAGAATTTGATAATAAGTGCTTAGGGTTTGGATTTGATTGCTTGGAAGTTGCATTGCAGTTCAATAGTTGTTGTTGGTGCTTTTGAGACTTGATTTTATACATTCTCATTGATTTCTAGCCATTTGGGTGGTTGAGGTCATCAATAGAGCTGTTGGGGCTCTTTCTTCTCTCCATATATGCAGTTATGCAACTACCCGTATCGGAACACGAGGCACTGTATCGAAACAAACACTAAAAAAGAAAGAGTCGTTATGTGTAAAAAGGGGACCTGTTGCGTTCGTGCAGTGACTATAAATGGTACGCAAATGGTGCAAGTATATACATCGAACGAGTAATAAAGTGATGAGTGAGTATCGTCTCCACAAGGATTGGAGGTATTCACGGTTACTGTAATAATAAAGCTTGAACTTTTTGCAGATTACAATGCTATAGTAAAAGAGATGATGTATAATAATGCTGAAGCAAAACAGTGCAGAGAAAGATGAGATAACAATATGATAGATAGGTCCCCTTTCGTATGCGAAACTCACTACGGAATGACTGGCAGGGAATGATGGACAAACTAACTTAAGCTCGCTAACAATGCTAAGGTTTTTAGCTATCTTCTATGCTAGGCGGGATTTACTAAGAATGCTCTTAAACTATCTCTAGCCAGGAAACTGGGAGTCAGAAATGCTACAGCCTTACCTCTCGGCGTAAACTCATAACACTCCCCTACCCTTCACGTACTATCCTTTTTAGCCCTTGAAACCTATCACTTATCTCTAAGGTAAGTTAGAGTCTGCCTCTCAACAGTCACTCCATTGCTTATGAGGGTTTTAGGGCTAGCTCTCTCGATTACTAACCCTAACATACACTTAAAGAACAACCACTCTCGAAGGCGCTTAAGGTAGGGCTTAACTTTCGAAGCACTTACAACCCTAAGCTCTTACAACTTTAAGGAAATGATAAAGCATAAGCAAAGCATAGAATCATGATAAACACTGAAAAAGCCATAGCATGCATTAAAATGTACTCAAAATAAAACCATCCATCAAACCCAAGCCACCTAAAACAGTTCGTGGTTGGGCAATATCATCCAACATATCATTGCGATAACATCACCAAATATAAAGATATAACAAGAAATTGCTATAGCGACAGAAAGAAAGGTGAACTCCCTCTCCGCCATGGGCTGCCCGACTGTCTTAGGCCCACCGCCTCTCTCGAGGCTGGTGAGGCCCCTCGTTGGAGCTTCAACGATGGAGGACACCAAGCTGGAGAAGATGAAGATGTAAATTTCTCTCTCCTTTTCTCTCTCCTTTTCTCTCTCTTCAGCCTCTCTTTTTGCAACGCTCAAAATACCACACTTTGCTCCAAGCTTCTCTCCCCTTTATATAGTGGAGGCTTCTAGGGTTTGGTGCCCTAAAGATGCCTTGATATTCCCAAGGAATATCCAGCAACAAGGTCTGCTACGAGGGGACAAGGGAGACAGTCTGCAGGTGGGCACTGGCTGCTGCACATGTCAGATCGTCCTTTTCTGCATGTTCACATGTTTCTACAGCTCACGTGTATCTCATGTGCTGGCCAATGTCCGCTTCCATCATGCTATAGCAATTCCCGGCACCGGCTTTCTCTTAACTCCTTTCCTGTGCACCACAAAACCAAAAACCAACCTTCCAAGCAGTATCCCTCGATATGGACCAACAACCAGCGGATATAAATATGCACCCAGAAGAAGAAAATGCAACTTAAATGCAGTCTAAATGATATGGTATGAACTCAAGAACATGCAAATTCTATAGCAAAAGGGTATGAAAACAAGGATATTTATGCAGTTATCACACCCCCAAACTTAAGCTATTTCTTGTCCTCAAGCAATGAATAGAACAGAACAAAAGAGCTACTATGGCAAAGATTTAACCTAGAGATTGCTATGGCAATATTTCAGTCCTCAGAAATAACTTAGGCAGATAAATAAACGTACACAACCAGACATGAGATCCTTAAGAACATTCCTTAGGTCTAAGATGTATGCGTGTGTGCGTGGCTGCCTTTCTCCTATACTTAAGCTGGTGAGACAAATTTTCAAGGAAGCTCCCTAGCTATGTTCTCTAGTTCTTTTCCAATTTTTAGACTCCCAAATATATAAGTTTTCTGTTACGAAGGGTGTCAGCTCATCACACCTGCCATCCTTAACTCTAGATGAGTAGGGAGCAAACCTCTCACCCCCGAGGTAGCAGGCAAAGTCATCCCGTGACAACTTTCATTCACTCATATGCTATAGCAAAGCTTTATATATATATATATATATATATATATTGATAGGCTATAGAAAAACGGAGTGTCCTTCTACATATATGCCGTAGCATTTATTCGTTTGTTTTAGCACAGGGTCGTCTAACTTTTCTTTTAAGTTCTCTAGAGTCTACATATCAGAGTTTACTAGGGTTCTTCCTGAAAATTTTTTCTAACAAACTTACTTATAGAAGGAGAGCAGCTGTATAAAGTTTTTTTAACAACTAGATCCTAAAGTCAGTTCTACAGATCTTAACTAGTTGTATTTTTTCTACTTTAATTCAGGCCTTAGCAATTTCATCGTCAGACATCATAAATATGTTCATAGGCTGACTCTAGACTAAACATAATGCCATAGTAAAAATTTTGTTATATTCTATAATGCATATGCCAAAGCAAAATATTAACTATGAACACTAACACCCCCAAACATGAGAAATGTAGTGTCCGTAATGCATAAACTAATCTATACTATATGCCATGAAAAATGAAAAATTGAAAATAAAAATGGTTAGTACCTCCTGGGTGCAGAGGCTAGGTGGTGCTGCTGGTGTGGTCTATCGACGTCTCGGAGGAGTAGTGGTGTAGGTCTGCCACATCATTCACGCTATCAGATGAGACTGATTGAGCACTAGACGAGGGCCTGACACGTCCAGCTGTGTGCTTGATGCGAGTTATCAGTCTGGATCCTATGGCATCCTCTGATTGTGCTGGAGTCAGCTCGGTTGCGTGTGCTGTAGCAGCTTCCTTCTGAGAGGTTTCCTCAGGGTCATTTGGTACGTGCTCTGGTTCTGGGAGTGGGATTTCTGGTCTTGAAGGCTTAGGATTTGTCGCCTTTCGGGTGCGTTTCCTCTTCTTGGCTGGAGAGGTTGCTGGGTCAGTTTCTTCAACAGTAGGCTAGACTGATGGAGTTTCTTGATCTGACTGGGCAGTTGGAGTTGCTGATGCTTTCTTTCGTGGGGTCTTTCTCTTTGCAGTAGGTGGGAAGGAGCTGGATTCACTGGGAGACATTGTTTGTGCTGTAGCAGTGGCGGGGGCTTGCAATAACTCCATTGGAAATAATGGAAAAGAGACATTCTGATCTGGCAGGAATTTGCTCAAGCAGGATGCTATGGCACTATCATGGTGTTTGGCGTATTTGAAGTACACCCCCTGATGTGCCTTCATCAGATTGAGCTCAGAGCTCAGTTCCTTTGTAGTTTCCACCAGTGCCGCCACTCTTGCTGCAGCAAAACTTATAGCTCCACCCTCAAACGCTTGCTGAGGCATGTCTTCGTTAAATCCCCGGAGATCCATTACAAGTGCTGGGGTCAAACCTGTCTTTCCTGAAACAGATGTATCTACAAGATTGTCTATGAAGATATCTTTCAATTTGCACAAGGCAGTGATTAGATTAGGAAAAACAATGGGGCTACGTGGTCGTTTTAAACAAGCATATACCTCATCCACTATTATCTTTCCTCTATCAATTTGTCTACCATGTATTATGGAATGAATGAGAAACAGTCGAGAAATATGGACGGTAGCAGTGTGTAGTGTGAGCATGAGCTTATGCCTCACAAAGTGATTCCATACTTTAGCCTCTGGTTTGAGGCGTCCTCTCTCAACCGACTTGTTATTATCCATCCTTGAAAGCAAATGTCCTCCAACACCTCTCGTTGCGTCTGTGCGTCCATTGTCATCACAAAAGAAGTGCGACGGTCCACAGTATGAGTCCATAGAACTTGTTGATTGCTGCAGCAATAAATTTGATTTGCTCTCCGCGCACGTGAACTGTGGACTGGGTTGGACTCGTCAAGTGGGCATAAAAATCCTTCACCAGTGAAGAGCAAATTTCTTCAGGGTGGGCAGCAAAGTTTTTCCATCCATGGGTGCCAATGACGTCCATTATGGGTGCCAATGACGTCCACTTTTTGGATAAAACCACCTTTATCTTTTTCTGTCCCCTTTTCTTGCGTCCCTCCAAAATTGGATAAAAACAAAGTCCATGTCCTTCTTCCCTTGCTACCAACCCTGCAGACGGCATGCTCCACTGCCTTTGTACCTGGCATTGTACTTAGGAAAGAGAAATCCTTTGTACGAGAGTCACGTGAAAAGATATGAAAATTAAAGGCAAAGAAAACATAAAACTAGACTAAAAAGAAAAGCATTATTTATGGACATGCTATAGCATAAAAGATAGGGTTGGAGATGAAAACTTTCAAGGATCATGAAGATCCAGGCAAGACTTGTCTCTGAGGATAGGGGCTCCACTGTACACCTTCAAGCGTTGGCCATTGACTTTGAAAACTTCATCATCGTCTAACTTTTTGATATCCACTGCGCCATGAGGGTACACCTTGTGTATGATGAATGGCCTAGACCACCTCGATTTCAGCTTTCCAAGAAAAAGCTTTAGCTTGGAATTGTAGAGAAGCACTTGTTGCCCTTCTGAAAAATGCCTTGGCAAAATGTGTTTGTCACGCCATTTCTTGGTCTTCTCCTTGTAAATGCGAGCATTCTCATATGCTTGGGCTCTGAATTCCTCCAGCTCGTTAAGCTCTAGCAATCTCCTCTCACCGGCAAGTTGGGCATCCATGTTGAGTTTCTTGATTTCCCAATAAGCCTTGTGCTCAAGCTCCACCGGTAAGTGGCACTCCTTGCCAAATACAAGTGTAACGCCCCGGTTTTGGGCTTAGGAGTTTTAGGCGTTGACCGGTTTGGTCAAAGTGCTGTTCGAATCTAAAGAGGTGAAATTAGGAAAGCCTAGTTCGGGTTGCATTAAAAATATGGAAAAATGTTCTAAAATCATCTTTTAATATATATAAGTGAACTGTGAAATCAATTTTGGAAAATGAGTTTTGGAAGGGTGACATTTTGGCTAGTGACCAAAATGTAATTTTTGAAAGTTTTGTGACTGTTTTAGAAAGGGTTGAAACTTTGAATCTTTAAGGAGCTATTATTCCAAAAGTAGTTTCTCCATATTTTTCTAAGATATTTTAAGCTATATTCTGATTTTAAAACATATCAAAAGAGGAGGGAAAGCCATTTTGGCCATTTTGATAACTAACTTCCTATTTTCTTTTCTCTCATTTTCTCTCAACCCAAACACTTTCTTTCCAGAGAATTGTTTCTGATTTTCTCACCTAAATCTCTCCTTTCAACTCTCTTTTGATTCCTAATCATCATATCTACAAAACCTCATCATTTGCTACTTGATTCATCAAGGTTTTTGATTCCAAAAAGAGGAGAAACTCAAGTTTGGAGGTAAGAACGTCCTTCTCCTCTAAACTATCAGTTCTTTACTGAAATTCCTAAGTTTTCAATCCTTAATTGATGTTTTATTAAAGGCTTTTAAGTTGTGAAATGGATCTTGGCTTATAATGCAAGATTTGGTGATTTTTGATGATTTTCGTTTGATCTGTTAAATCTGTGATTGGAGATGTGTTTTTGATGTTATTTGAACTCTAAATTGATAAGGAATTGAGTTTTGATTGATGCAATCCCGGATAGGTTGGGTTTCCTAAGTTTAGCTTGTGATTCTTGATTGTTTTTGAGGTGATCTTGTGGATCTGGTGTTGCTGGAGGTATAAGGATGTTGTTAGGTTCTTTTTAGATGTTAAATGATGTTAAAGGATGTTAGGTTTTGATGGTTAATGGCTGGGCTTTGTTGAGAAGTGGTTTGGATGCATTTTCGGTTGTGTTTGGTGGCCGAAAATGGAGAGGGGATGAGAGCAGCGAGTTTAGGTGCTTTCATTGAGGATATTAATGCATGATGATGCATTAATCTACTGTTTTGATGTGTTAAAACAGGGGAGTCATCTTTGGATCCAAGTGGTGGTGATCCGGAGGCTTGATTTGGTGCTTCGGCAAGAGGCGAAGTGGAATCGGTGAGTGAAATTGGGTTTTCGGCTTTGAAACCAATGTTTTGGGAGCTTAGTTTAAGTCTAAACAACTTTGCTAAGCTCAAGTGTAAGTTTTCGTAAATACTCTCTAGTGGTGGCCATGATTTGATTGTTGTGCAATGTGGTTTATTGCATGTTTTAAACTCTGTTTTGAAAGCATGATTTAGCATGGTTAATGCTGTTTTTGTAAGCCATATGTTGAAGGAAGCTCAAGGTAAGAGTTCCTTGTTTTTGGACATTGATTAAATGTGGTTTGATGCTTTTAAATGCACGATGAATATGGCTTGGTTTAATGCTTTAAAACAGTGGATAAATTGATGATAATGATGTATATTGGCAAGTGATGTTTTGCAAAGGTTAAGGTCACTAAGGTGGTTAAAAGTCCTTGAGTGAGCCTTGTTTACTTAAGAACATCAAGGTGGTTAAAAGTCCTTGGATGATTCTTGATACGGACACAAAGGTGGTTAAAAGTCCTTGTGTGGTCCTTTCCATGATGTTTAAAAGTCCATGGGCCAAGGTGTTTAAAAGTCCTTGGGGCCAAGGTGTTTAAAAGTCCTTGGGGTGAAACTTGATACGGACACAAAGGTGGTTAAAAGTCCTTGTGTGGTCCTTTCCATGGTGGTTAAAAGTCCATGGGCCAAGGTGTTTAAAAGTCCTTGGGGCCAAGGTGTTTAAAAGTCCTTGGGGTGAAAGTTGATGAACTTGTTTTTAAAGAAATGGAACTTATCACTTGTGGCCAATATGACATGTTATGATATGAAACATGAGATGCATGTTTAAGTATGCTTTTGAGCATGTGTAAATGATGATTTGAAGCATGATTTATAAAGTGTTTTATAAATGCATTATTGAATGGTTTTATTGAGCATTCCTCACTAAGCTTTTGCTTACGCTCTCTCTTTGTTTTCTCAAATCAATAATGCAGAACATTAAAGTACTTTGAGGGCAGCAAGGAAGGCAAGCATTCAAGTGGAAGTAAAGCTCAAAGTATGGAAGGTTTTCTTAAGTACATTTAGCTTTTGGTAATTTGGCAATGGGAGACCTATGTGTATGTTTTGGGAGATGTTTTGAACTCCCTAAGTATATTGAATGTTGTCGAGAATGCTGGTTTTTGTGGTTGGCCATTATATGCTTGAATTGGAAGTTTATGCTTGAATGGTTGCTTGTGTAGGAAGTATGCCTATAGATTTGGGGCTTTTCACATATGTTGATGTTTTGATGAATTGTTGATGCAAGTATGTCTCATATATGTTGAATTGCATGTTGGTAAAGTTTGGTGGCATTTGGAGCATGATTGGATGTTTAATTGCATGTTTAAGTATGCATTTTGGGGTAATCTGTGCAGGGTGTTCCGGAACAGTACCTACCGTTTCGGAACGGGTGCCTTAAACAAGCCCAGGCGTCCGAAACGGGAGGGACCGTTCCGAAACGGTTGGCTACTGTCAGCCCGTGTTGCGGTACGCGTTGCGGAACGGCCCCGCGTTTCGAAACGGGCTCTGCCTGTTTCGGAACGGGTGACCGTTAGGGGCTGACATTGGCAGTTAAATGTTTTGAATTGTTTGCATTTTGGTCCTGAATCTTGTTTGTGCAATTGTATGAGTTTGGGAAGTCCTTTTGAGCTGAAATTTCACAGAGAAGCATGAAACCTGATTAATTTCAAGTTGGTAACTTTAATTTGGGTTAAGTCCTTATATATATCAGAAATTACAATTTGGTCCCTAAAGTTGTAATTTGTTCAATTGGATCCCTGTTTGATCTCTGATGTTTATGATCTTTGAGTATGCTGTTGTATGATCATATCTAAGGATTAATATGCATCTAGACAAGTTTAAAAAGAAAAAAAGGGTCGTTAATCAAGGTTGACTTTCGAGTTGACTTTGGTTTTCCCCGTGTGACTTTCTTAATTCGGGTCAACCGTCTAGGCCGGGTTAAAGGGGTTACATTTGGTGGTATCAGAGCTGAGTTCTAGAGTAATTGGGAATGAATGTGTGCATGATTGAAGTATGTGTGCCTTGTATGCTTGTTGATCGAAAGCATGTTTAGTGGCTTGTGATTTGGATGCAATTGAGATGTATGCTGTGATGTAGCATGTTGTGGGTACCCATTGCCAAATAAAAGCTAATGAAATGGTGTTGATTTTGAATGAAATTGAGCTTGAATACTTGGATTGCTTACCTTGCTGGGCCTGACTTCGTTTTATTTGCATTGTGATTGCATGGTAAAAGTATGGCACCACGTAGAGAGTTACGAGGTAATGTGCGAGCTACGGCTCCTAATGAGAACGAGAATGAGGAAAACACGGGTAGTGCGGTGATACCTCCTCCTCCACCTGGTGGTGGTGCTGAGGGTGAAAGAGCTGAAGCTGCAGCTGGTGCTGGAGCTGCTGGACCAGAGGTTGGTCAGGGGCAAGCTATGTCTGATATGTCTATGTTGGTACAAGCTATTGCGGGTGCTTTCCGAGCAGCAGTAGCTGGAGCTCAAGGAGCTGGGCATTAGGGAGATGCTGGTGTTAGACTACCTTTGGAGCGCTTACGCAGTCTTGGTGGGACTGAGTTCAGGGGTATGTCTGCTGAGAGTTCTGAAGCTTGGCTAGAGAGTACCAAGCGAATCTTGGGTCAGATGAGCTGCACGGATGTGCAAAAGCTGGGTTGTGTTGTGTCCTTGCTGCAGGACGATGCGTATACGTGGTGGACGACCACCATAGCTGGGATGGTTGAAGCTGATGTGACTTGGACATTCTTCCAGAATGTGTTCAAGCGGAGATATCTTGGTGTGAGATATCTTGATGAGAAGAAGTGTGAATTCATGTCTCTTACCCAGGGGAGCATGAATATGGCTGAGTATGAAGTGCAGTTTGTGCGACTCAGTCAGTATGCACCTGAGCTGATACCTGATGAGCGGGCGAGGTGCGAGAGGTTCCGTTATGGCTTAGTGACGGATGTGAAAATGTATGTGCTGGCCACCGAGTATGATGATTTTGATGTGTTGGTGGGCCGACCCAAGGACATTGAGATGAACTTGGGTTTATCTGCGAAAGGTGCTGGAGCAAGTTCTGGTAAGAGAGCTGCTGAGTATAGTTCCGGAGGTGGACGGAACAAGAGGGGACGTGATCAGAAGTATCAGTCTTCAGCTAAGAGAGGTGGTGGTGCACCTGCTAGAGGAGGCAATGCTAGAGCTGATCCGAGTGCTTGTTGGATCTGTGGTTCACGTGGTCACATGAAGCGTGACTGTCCTCGTGCTGTGAGAGAGGTGCAAGCTCCTGTTGCGGCAGCTGGTAATGGGTGCTGGAATTGTGGATCCGCAGACCATTTGAGGCGAGATTGTCCTAGGTTGGCTGGTGATCAAGTGCGTGCTCCTGTTGTTGCTGCACCGCAGAGAGGTCGTGGGCGCGGCCGTGGTAATTTCCAGAGGAGAGAGGAAGGTGGTCCTGGAGTGGCCCATGTTGTGGCTATTCAGCCTGAAGGTGGAGGCCAAGCGAGGGTGTATGCTCAGCGTGAGGGAAGGAATGATGCGGATGTGATTGCAAGTACCTTTACTTTGCAATCCTTGTCATTGCTTTCTTTGATAGATTCTGGATCTACGCATTCATACATTTTGCGTAAGTATGCTGAATTGCTTGGTTTGCCTGTTGAGTCTTTGGATGTTGGTGTTCGTGTCACTAGTTCTTTTGGTGAGACTGTTGTGACTCGAAAGCTTTATAGAAGGTGTCCCTTGGTTGTTCAAGAACATGTTTTTCATGTTGATCTTATGGAGCTGCCCTTTTATGGTTTTGATGTAATCCTTGGTATGGATTGTCTTGCTGAGCATCGTGCTGTTGTGGATTGTGAAAACAAGCGAGTTTCGCTTAAGCTTGCGGATGATTATGAAGTTGTTGTGGTTGGTGAGAATGTGAAGTTTCTTGCCAATGTGGTGTCTACCTTGGAGGCGAGCAGGATGCTGAGGCAAGGTTGCGAAGCCTATCTAGCTTTTGTGATGAATCCTAGCTCTAAAGAGTTGAGGGTGCAAGATATCAGAGTTGTGAAGGAGTTTCCTGGTGTTTTTCCTGAGGAGTTGCCTGGTTTACCTCCTAACCGCGAGGTGGAGTCTGGAATTGAGCTGTATGAGAATACAACTCCTGTGTCCATTACTCCCTATAGAATGACACCTAAGGAGCTGAAGGAGCTGAAGACGCAGTTACAAGAGTTGCTTGATCGGGGTTTCATCCGGCCGAGTGTGTCACCTTGGGGAGCACCGGTCTTGTTTGTGAAGAAGAAGGATGGCACTATGAGAATGTGCATTGATTACCGTCAGCTGAACAAGTTGACTATCAAGAATCGGTATCCTTTGCCGAGAATTGATGATCTCTTTGATCAATTTCGGGGAGCTGCTGTGTTCTCTAAGATTGACTTGAGGTCAGGGTATTATCAGTTGAAGGTGAAGGATGTGGATGTGCCTAAGACAGCTTTCAGGACAAGGTATGGGCATTATGAGTTCCTTGTGATGTCGTTTGGTTTGACAAATGCTCCTGCTGCTTTCATGGACATGATGAATCGTGTGTTTCATGAATACCTGGACAAGTTCGTTGTGGTATTCATTGATGATATCCTCGTGTACTCGCGTACTGAGGAGGAGCATGAAGAGCATTTGAGGATTGTGCTGCAGGCTTTGTTGGAGAATCAGCTCTATGCTAAGCTGAGCAAGTGCGAGTTCTGGTTAAGTGAGGTGGTGTTTTTTGGGCATGTGGTTTCTGCTGAGGGGATTCGTGTCGATCCTCAGAAGATTGAGGCTGTGATGAACTGGAAAGTTCCTAAGTCTGTTCATGAGGTCCGTAGTTTCCTTGGTTTGGCGGGATACTACCGAAGGTTTGTGGATGGTTTTTCCAAGATTGCTGCTCCTTTGACGAAGCTGTTGCAAAAGGATGTTAAGTATGAGTGGACGGAAGCGAGACAACAGGCTTTTGAGAAGCTTAAGGCGGCTTTGACGCAAGCTCCTATCTTGATTCAGCCTGAATCAGGGAAAGAGTTTGTAGTTTATAGTGATGCATCCTATGTTGGTTTGGGGTGTGTGCTGATGCAGGAGGGTAAGGTGGTGGCTTATGCATCGCGGCAGTTGAAAGTGCATGAGCGCAATTACCCTACGCATGATATTGAGCTGGCTGCAGTGGTTTTTGCTCTGAAGATCTGGAGACATTATCTGTATGGTGAGAAGTGTACTGTGTACACAGATCACAAGAGTTTGAGATATCTGATGTCTCAGAAGGAGTTGAATCTTAGGCAGCGGCGTTGGTTGGAGTTGCTCAAGGATTATGATCTGACGATTGAGTATCATCATGGAAAAGCTAATGTTGTTGCGGATGCCTTGAGTAGGAAAGTAGCTGTTGAGCTGAGGGCTATGTTTGCTAGCTTGAGCATATCGCAAGATGGTGGTCTTGTTGCTGAGTTGCAAGTGAAACCATCTTTGGTTCAGTTGATCAAGGATAAGCAGTTGCTGGATGATTCCTTGGTGTCTCATGTTTAGGATATCGCGGAGGGTAGACCTTCGGATTTCTGCTTTAATGATGATGGTGTGTTGTGTTTTGGGAGTCGGATAGTAGTGCCTGCTGATGCTGAGTTGAGGCGTGTTATTATGACTGAAGGTCATAGTAGTCCTTTTGCTATGCACCCTGGTAGTACCAAGATGTATCGTGATCTTCGTGATGAGTACTATTGGGTGGGTTTGAAGAAGGATGTTGCGGAGTTTGTGAGCAAGTGTTTGGTGTGTCAGCGAGTTAAGGCTGAGTATCAGGTTCCTTCAGGGTTGTTGCAACCGTTGAAAATCCCTGAATGGAAGTGGGAAAGGGTTACCATGGATTTTGTATCTGGTTTACCTTTGTCTCCCTGAAGAAGAATTCTATTTTGGTGATTGTGGATCGCCTAATGAAGTGTGCGCATTTCCTGCCTGTGCATACCACGTTTTCTTTGGATAAGTTGGCAGAGCTGTACATTGCTGAGATTGTGCGGCTGCATGGTGTGCCTAAGTCGATTGTGTCGGATAGGGATCCGAGGTTCACATCACGTTTCTGGCAGTGTTTGCATCAAGCTCTGGGTACAAGGTTGCATTTCAGTACATCCTATCATCCTCAGTCGGATGGTCAGTCTGAGCGAGTTATCCAGATTTTGGAGGATATGTTGAGGTGCTGCGTGATTGAGTTTCAGGGTTCTTGGGAGAAGCATCTGCCTTTGGTTGAGTTTGCTTATAACAATAGTTATCAGGCAAGTATACAGATGGCACCTTATGAGGCTTTGTACGGGAGGAAGTGTAGGACTCCGCTGTGTTGGGCTGAAACTGGTCAAAAGTTGGTTTCGATGTCGGCTTTGTTGAAAGGGACCACAGAGAAGGTAAAGCTCATTTGTGAGCGGTTGAAGGCTGCCTCTGATCGGCAAAAGTCTTACGCGAATTTGAAGCGTAAGGAGATTGAGTATGCGGTGGGTGACCGTGTGTTCTTGAAGGTTTCGCCTTGGAAAAAGGTGATGAGGTTTGGCCGGAAGGGTAAGTTGAGCCCTAGGTACATTGGACCATATGAGGTGGTTGAGCGTGTGGGTCCTGTTGCGTATCGGTTGAGGTTACCTCAAGAGTTGGAGAAGATTCATGATGTGTTCCATGTTTCTATGCTCCGGAAGTATAGATCTGATCCTTCGCACGTGATGCCTGTGGAGGAAGTGGAATTGAATCCGGACTTGACCTATGATGAGGAACCGGTGAAGGTTCTGGATTCGGATAGCAAGGTTCTTCGTGGCAAGACCATTGAGTTGGTGAAGGTGCTGTGGAAGTATCGAGGTGTTGAGGAAGCCACGTGGGAGCGGAAGGAAGACATGCTGAAGCAGTTTCCTTATCTCTTTCCTTCAGGTAAATTTCGGGGACGAAATTTCTTAAGGGGGGGAGAGTTGTAACGCCCCGGTTTTGGGCTTAGGAGTTTTAGGCGTTGACCGGTTTGGTCAAAGTGCTGTTCGAATCTAAAGAGGTGAAATTAGGAAAGCCTAGTTCGGGTTGCATTAAAAATATGGAAAAATGTTCTAAAATCATCTTTTAATATATATAAGTGAACTGTGAAATCAATTTTGGAAAATGAGTTTTGGAAGGGTGACATTTTGGCTAGTGACCAAAATGTAATTTTTGAAAGTTTTGTGACTGTTTTAGAAAGGGTTGAAACTTTGAATCTTTAAGGAGCTATTATTCCAAAAGTAGTTTCTCCAGATTTTTCTAAGATATTTTAAGCTATATTCTGATTTTAAAACATATCAAAAGAGGAGGGAAAGCCATTTTAGCCATTTTGATAACTAACTTCCTATTTTCTTTTCTCTCATTTTCTCTCAACCCAAACACTTTCTTTCCAGAGAATTGTTTCTGATTTTCTCACCTAAATCTCTCCTTTCAACTCTCTTTTGATTCCTAATCATCATATCTACAAAACCTCATCATTTGCTACTTGATTCATCAAGGTTTTTGATTCCAAAAAGAGGAGAAACTCAAGTTTGGAGGTAAGAACGTCCTTCTACTCTAAACTATCAGTTCTTTACTGAAATTCCTAAGTTTTCAATCCTTAATTGATGTTTTATTAAAGGCTTTTAAGTTGTGAAATGGATCTTGGCTTATAATGCAAGATTTGGTGATTTTTGATGATTTTCGTTTGATCTGTTAAATCTGTGATTGGAGATGTGTTTTTGATGTTATTTGAACTCTAAATTGATAAGGAATTGAGTTTTGATTGATGCAATCCCGGATAGGTTGGGTTTCCTAAGTTTAGCTTGTGATTCTTGATTGTTTTTGAGGTGATCTTGTGGATCTGGTGTTGCTGGAGGTATAAGGATGTTGTTAGGTTCTTTTTAGATGTTAAATGATGTTAAAGGATGTTAGGTTTTGATGGTTAATGACTGGGCTTTGTTGAGAAGTGGTTTGGATGCATTTTCGGTTGTGTTTGGTGGCCGAAAATGGAGTGGGGATGAGAGCAGCGAGTTTAGGTGCTTTAATTGAGGATATTAATGCATGATGATGCATTAATCTACTGTTTTGATGTGTTAAAACAGGGGAGTCATCTTTGGATCCAAGTGGTGGTGATCCGGAGGCTTGATTTGGTGCTTCGGAAAGAGGCGAAGTGGAATCGGTGAGTGAAATTGAGTTTTCGGCTTTGAAACCAATGTTTTGGGAGCTTAGTTTAAGTCTAAACAACTTTGCTAAGCTCAAGTGTAAGTTTTCGGAAATACTCTCTAGTGGTGGCCATGATTTGATTGTTGTGTAATGTGGTTTATTGCATGTTTTAAACTCTGTTTTGAAAGCATGATTTAGCATGGTTAATGCTGTTTTTGTAAGCCATATGTTGAAGGAAGCTCAAGGTAAGAGTTCCTTGTTTTTGAACATTGATTAAATGTGGTTTGATGCTTTTAAATGCATGATGAATATGGCTTGGTTTAATGCTTTAAAACAGTGGATAAATTGATGATAATGATGTATATTGGCAAGTGATGTTTTGCAAAGGTTAAGGTCACTAAGGTGGTTAAAAGTCCTTGAGTGAGCCTTGTTTACTTAAGAACATCAAGGTGGTTAAAAGTCCTTGGATGATTCTTGATACGGACACAAAGGTGGTTAAAAGTCCTTGTGTGGTCCTTTCCATGGTGTTTAAAAGTCCATGGGCCAAGGTGTTTAAAAGTCCTTGGGGCCAAGGTGTTTAAAAGTCCTTGGGGTGAAACTTGATACGGACACAAAGGTGGTTAAAAGTCCTTGTGTGGTCCTTTCCATGGTGGTTAAAAGTCCATGGGCCAAGGTGTTTAAAAGTCCTTGGGGCCAAGGTGTTTAAAAGTCCTTGGGGTGAAAGTTGATGAACTTGTTTTTAAAGAAATGGAACTTATCACTTGTGGCCAATATGACATGTTATGATATGAAACATGAGATGCATGTTTAAGTATGCTTTTGAGCATGTGTAAATGATGATTTGAAGCATGATTTATAAAGTGTTTTATAAATGCATTATTGAATGGTTTTATTGAGCATTCCTCACTAAGCTTTTGCTTACGCTCTCTCTTTGTTTTCTCAAATCAATAATGCAGAACATTAAAGTACTTTGAGGGCAGCAAGGAAGGCAAGCATTCAAGTGGAAGTAAAGCTCAAAGTATGGAAGGTTTTCTTAAGTACATTTAGCTTTTGGTAATTTGGCAATGGGAGACCTATGTGTATGTTTTGGGAGATGTTTTGAACTCCCTAAGTATATTGAATGTTGTCGAGAATGCTGGTTTTTGTGGTTGGCCATTATATGCTTGAATTGGAAGTTTATGCTTGAATGGTTGCTTGTGTAGGAAGCATGCCTATAGATTTGGGGCTTTTCACATATGTTGATGTTTTGATGAATTGTTGATGCAAGTATGTCTCATATATGTTGAATTGCATGTTGGTAAAGTTTGGTGGCATTTGGAGCATGATTGGATGTTTAATTGCATGTTTAAGTATGCATTTTGGGGTAATCTGTGCAGGGTGTTCCGGAACAGTACCTACCGTTTCGGAACGGGTGCCTTAAACAAGCCCAGGCGTCCGAAACGGGAGGGACCGTTCCGAAACGGTTGGCTACTGTCAGCCCGTGTTGCGGTACGCATTGCGGAACGGCCCCGCGTTTCGAAACGGGCTCTGCCTGTTTCGGAACGGGTGACCGTTAGGGGCTGACATTGGCAGTTAAATGTTTTGAATTGTTTGCATTTTGGTCCTGAATCTTGTTTGTGCAATTGTATGAGTTTGGGAAGTCCTTTTGAGCTGAAATTTCACAGAGAAGCATGAAACCTGATTAATTTCAAGTTGGTAACTTTAATTTGGGTTAAGTCCTTATATATATCAGAAATTACAATTTGGTCCCTAAAGTTGTAATTTGTTCAATTGGATCCCTGTTTGATCTCTGATGTTTATGATCTTTGAGTATGCTGTTGTATGATCATATCTAAGGATTAATATGCATCTAGACAAGTTTAAAAAGAAAAAAAGGGTCGTTAATCAAGGTTGACTTTCGAGTTGACTTTGGTTTTCCCCGTGTGACTTTCTTAATTCGGGTCAACCGTCTAGGCCGGGTTAAGGGGGTTACAACAAGCTTGAAGGGTGACATGCCTAAAGGAGTCTTGAAGGTTGTCTTATATGCCCACAGTGCTTCATCCAGCTTGGGGGACCAGTCTTTTCTCTTAGGATTTACCACCTTCTCCAAGATTTGCTTGATTTCACAGTTGGAAACTTCAGCTTGTCCATTCGTCTGCGGATGGTATGCTATGGCAATCTTGTGTCTGACTCCATAACGATGTAATGCTTTAGCAATAAGCTTGTTGTCAAAGTGAGTTCCTTCATCACTGATGATGCTCGGGGTGCTCCAAATCTAGTGAAGATATTCTTGTGAAGAAACCTCATGACTGTCTCGGAGTCGTTCCTTGGGGTGGCAACAGCTTCCACCCATTTTGACACGTAGTCGACTGCTAGCAAAATATATAGATCTCTATATAATGCAGGAAACGGACCCATGAAGTCAATTCCCTACACGTCAAAGATTTCAAGTTCCAAAATATTTTGCAACGACATTTCATTTCGCCTGGAGATGTTCCCCGTTCTTTGGCATCTGTCACAAGTCTTGTAGAACTCATGGGCGTCCTTAAAAAGTGTAGGCCAAAAGAAGTCTGCTTGAAGAACTTTAGCAGCAGTTCTAGCACCACCAAAATGTCCTCCACATGGTGATGAATGACAGTGGTACAAAATGTTATGGTATTCTTCTTCTGGAACACATCTTCTTATAATCTGGTCAGGACATTGCTTGAACAAGTAGGGTTCAACCCAGTAGTAGAATCTTGTATCATGTCTGAATTTCTTGAGTCCCTGGCTAGATAAATTAGGAGGCAAAATACCACTAACAAGATAATTAACAATATCAACATACCACAGAATTGTTGTAGCAGCTAATAGTTTCTCATCAGGGAATTCCTCCTTAATTTCAGTTTTACTACCTTGCGTGACAGCATTTTCTAGCCTAGACAAATGGTCAGCCCCCTGGTTCTCACATCCTTTCCTATCTCTAACCTCTAAGTCAAATTCTTGAAGCAAGAGTATCCACCTAATAAGTCTAGGTTTAGCATCCTTTTTAGTCACTAAGTACTTAATGGCTGAGTGATCGGTATGAACTATGACCTTAGTGCCTATCAAGTATGACCTAAACTTATCAAAGGCAAATACTACAACAAGTTATTCTTTTTCAGTAGTGGTGTAATTGATTTGTGCATCATTTAAAGTGCGACTAGCATAATAAATGACATGAAAGAGTTTGCCTCGGCGTTGTCCAAGTGCTGCACCAACTGCGTAGTCACTTGCATCACACATCAGCTCGAACGGCTCATTCCAATCAGGTGGAATAACAACTGGTGTTGAGATAAGATTCTCCTTCAGTTCTTCAATTGCTCTATGACAATCTTTGTCAAACAAAAATGGTTGGTTTTGCTATAGCAAACTACATAGTGGCTTTGAGATCTTCGAGAAATCTTTGATGAATCTCCGATAGAAGTCAACATGCCCTTGGGTACTATCTCGGATATTGTAAAAAGTCACTCCAGGTTTAGTGCTGGTAATTCCTTATGGACCCAAGGTCTCCCCTTGGGTAGGTTCTGATGCTTCGGCTCGGGTAATTTCATTATGGACCTAAGGCATCCCTTTAGGTTGGCTCCTACGCCCTATGAGCCTAAGATAAGTCTTATGGATACAATTCTGGGGAACTGTATATCGGTGTACGGTTGGAGGGTAGTTAGGTGCTTCACATAAAACCTTCATTCCTTATGTTAATCTACTCTATTGAGTAAACTACCAATGTTTGAAACCCTATGTATGGTTTTTATATGTATTCACTAAAACACACCAAATTCTCTAGTTCAATTTTCGTAATTGTATCTCTCTTCTAATATTTTGGGCTACATATTTTTTTGTCTGATACTTAAGTGAACAGATAAAGAACAATCTTGGTATCTTCAAGTTTATTGATGTAACCTCTTAGAACCGTCTATACGTTAATACGGATCCTAGGAAGTCACATTAGGGTCATCGGAGCGACCCACGTTAAAGTTTCAAATAAACAAATTATTAAACCATTTAAAATCATAAATCAAGTTTTGAATTAAAATACAATTCCAGAAAACATTCAGACTACAAAATAGAAACTATGATACAAATTGCTAAAACAAGTTTCAGAATCGAATGTAAATCAAGATGTGACGTACATGCCCCCTAAATACACAGATACCATACTCCACAAGTAAGCTGAAAAAACTCCCATACCGACGTTGACAGCTGCAATATAGTCGTTCTTCTAACATGTGATGGTAAAAACAACGTGATCTTCGGAAATCTCAGTAATACAGATTACCAAGGTATGCTAAAAGCACAAGAAGGTATATGGCAAGCTTAACATTGTCATGATGAACTGGGCAACGATAAGCTCAAATTACGATTCCATATTTCAGTAGAGCATTATTTCAGAAGGTAACATAGTTGCTCTTTATTCGATCACCCGAGCCTTGAGAGATGAGTCTAAATCCAGAGATTCAAAAGAGATTCAGATTTCAGAAGTTGAATCAAGGAGTTTAGAGTGGTTCATTAAGCGCGGATTGTAAATTTACTGAGAGTTCAACATTGATACATTAATTTAGTAGGGTATGTTTCAGAAGAAGTCAGAAAGTTTTATTAATTTACTTAACTACCCTCCAACCATACGCCAATATGCAGAAACTCAAAATATTATCCAGAAAGACTTACCCTAGGCCCGTCGGGCGTAGGAGCTTACAGAAAGGCTAACCCTAGGTCCATTGGGCGTAGGAGCTTACAGAAAAGGCATACCCTAGGCCCATTGGGCGTAGGAGCTTAGGTCCAGAATGACTTACCAACGTTGAGCCTATAGATCTTTATTCATATCCTAGATAATATACCCCAGATGATTTCAGTTTATATTTAGAAGACAATATTACAGAAAATAGATATCAGATCTATTTTTATATTAGAAGACAAATTTCAAATTTATTTTATCATAATTTTGTATTCAATGTCATATATCGGATATATTTTTCATATCAGAGGTCAGAAACCAGGGAATTGTTTTCCTTTCTTATAACAGTGTCATACTTTTAAGTTTTAAGCATATGGTCTTGGTTTAGAACAGAAAGTATTTACAGATACAAGGTACGCGCTTTATGACCCAATTCATTTCTCAGAGGTACTTGATAGATATCAGAAAGATGACATTTGACAAATTTGGACTGATTTCAAAACAAGGTCCCTAAGAATAGGGGAGTTCGATAAGACGAATTGAATCAAATATCGGAAGTTGATGCATTAGAATCATTGGGATTTCAGATATATCATGAGAAAAATTAAATGTTACAGCCTACAAGGGTATTAAGGTCATTTTGACCTTCGGGAGGTAATCTGGTAATTTGAACCAACAAGGCATAAACGGTGATCTACAGAATTTAGGAATTCTAGTTGCTCAACAAGTTTTCGAGTCCCTTTGAACTAATCGAAAGCTATAAACACAGTGTTTAATATCTCACTGGATAGGTACACCTCAACCATTCATTTCTCAGAACTGACTACAAAGAATAACATCAATAGTTCGCCTTCACCAATCGTCCACTAAACCTATTACCAGAAATCAAGCATATATCCGAGCAGTAGTTTCCAAGTATTTAAACATGTGCATTGTACCTGAAATCATTCCAAAGCATCGAATGTGCCTTAGGAGAACAGATCCCTCCCACTATTAACTATGTACTTTCTCCAAATAAATTGCATGCCTTCATATGGTATTCCTCCAATATCATCTGAGTATCAGAAATGACCAACAGACACGGGTCGTATATTACCACTTTTTTTAGCCATGACATGGTTGGCTTTATTTGGAGTTCTCAATTTCATGTCTTAAAAATATTCTCAGTCATTATAATATCATAGGGTATTTCAGACAATTTGATGCTCGAAAGTGTTACGATTGTTCATAGTCTTCCGGTCCTTCCAACTATTCATTCGTTTCAGACCTCGAAAATATATCACATATGTCGTTTGATTGGCAATTAATGCCCGAGGAAATTTCAGTCTTTAGCGTCATTCAATCTTAACAGTATTTTCAATCCCTTTTAATCATTGAAATCAATTCCATCTTTACGCTACATTGATCAATTCATACATGCGAATATTTCCCGTAAATTTATATTCAGGAGATTATTTACAATTCAAGCAAACTCAAGTACTTTACAAACTCGAGGGTTAAGTCTTGTTACCATGACATTTCAGTAATCTGAGGTTTTCAAATGTATTAGATGTCTTACCGGATCAAGTATAGCTTCTCGGGTTATTTTTATAGTTAGGGGTATTTTCTCCATTCGTTAATCAAACATTTTCGATATTCCTTTTTAATCAAACGGATAATAAGACAGAGATTAACCGTCTAATTAATCGCGTACTAAACTAGAAAGTCCTTTCAATTTATTAAACCTCTTATTTGAATATTTGCCTTATCCATTATTATTTTTTTATTTCATAATTGATCGACGTAATCGGAAATAATCATATGCTCATACATGGTCATACAAACATTAACCGAATACCAACGTGTTTCAAAAGCATGCAGAAGGTAGTACTGTATTACCTTGAATCCTTACTATATCGGTCGACCCTCGGACGACATTCGAACACTCTTGAACGCAGATTTGATGGCCCTCAACCATTCGTATTCAAGGAACTGTGAGTACCTTCAATCACATAATATCTCATTTTAGTCTTTATTCATAGAGCTCTTAACTGGATAAATAAATACTCCTTCCGTCCCACTAAAACTGTCACATGTTGACATTTTTCTGGTCAATTTTTTTCAATTTTGACTATAATTTATTTAAAAATTTTAATTAATTAAAATTTATAAAAATTATATTTAAAAACTACTTGATTCAAAGTTTTTAAAATATATATTTTAATATTTTTATCAATAATAAATTTTAAATTATAAGAGGTCAAAGTTGAAAAAGTTTGACCCAAAAATTGTCAACATGTGACAGTTTTAGTGGGACAGAGGGAGTACATAAACAAGTTCGGGTTCAATGTCAGATTCAGAGGCTTTTGGGTTAGATATTTGCGAAACAGGCTTCAAAATCGGACTCAGGACGTCAAAAAACATAGAATATGAGTTTTCGGAAAATTTGACTTTTTGCGTCAAAGTCAACGTTGACGTCAGTGGTCAAGTCAACGTTGATGTCACATGTCAACTAAGTTGACTCGGACAGATTGGCTCACTGAGTTGACTCGGAAGGTTTGACTCGATCAACGGGTTGACGGGTCAGGTGTCGGGTTCAGGTCGGACACGGGTCGGGTCGGGTACGGGTTGGGTCCGACATGGGTTGGATCAACTGGGCTGACCGGTTGAACCGGTCTAGCCGGTTCAGGTCGGTTCAGTCAGTTTGAACTCGGTTCACTTACTAAGAATCCAAGCTCATCGGCCGGTCGTCGAAAAGCCACCAGAGACGCCAAATACCGCGATTTCTACCGAATTTCGAAGGTACAACCCACAAACAAATCAGCCACAACACTCAAATGTCAAAAACCGATAAGAAAGATGTCGATTTTTACTTGAAATGCAAGAAAAATCCGAAAGGTGCGCTACTTTGACGAGACCCTTGTCAGAGTCAAACAGACACTTAACTGGATGGGTTTTGTTGGGCTCGATATGGGGATGACAATCGCAACAACAGTGTGGCGAATGGAAGGTTAAGACGACCAAAATTAAGGGAAAACGAAGGCGACGTTTAGGTTTCCAGATGAATCTTCATTTGATTCTCCACGGAAAACGGCGACCGTTCACTGTGAGTGGGGAGAGTGGTTTTGATTGGACGAAGGCGGGGCTTCGGTCAGCAGCGACGGTGTACACCATGTTCAGGCAGTGGGGTAGACCGGAGCTAAAGATGATGGTGGTTAGTTGAGAACGTTTGCTATTATGGAAAGATCTGATTTCCTTCTTTTTTGATTCGAATGGGAATTCATACCGTGAGTGAAAGGTCTCATCGATAAATTTAATTCTGGTTAAAAACCCCATAGTTTTTACTTCAAGACTTAACCGAGTTATTCCTTAACAAACTTGGGCACTTAGCTCAGCGGTTAGACACAATGGGGTATGAGGCTGGGGCGATGTCGCTGGTTCGAAACCCACAAGCCTCAATTCTTTTCTCATCATTTCTTTTTTTTATATCCTTATTTAGGGGTGTTACAACTCTCTCCACCTAAATGAAATTTCATCCCCGAAATTTACCAAAGTCAGAGAAATAGAGAGACTGCACTTTAATCTATTTTTGTACTAAAACTTTTCCATCAGAGTATCCTTATTTCTCGAGACTCTCATACGATCAAGGGTCAATCTGATAGTGCCATCAATCACTTAGACCAACCTGGCCCAAAACCATCTCGTCTTACACCTCAGACCAACTTATCCGAATATGGTATTATAAACCATACCAAACTCCATACGGTGCCAAACGAAAACTTGTCTCATATCTTTTATTATAACCAGTCTCAATTATGAATAAGAGACATTTTGAACTACCACATAAGTCAATCATACAACCCAAAGGTATATCTTCCAGAATCCGAATCACTCTTCCAGGTTGACCATTAGTTTACGGACGAAGAACTTTAATTGTAATTCAAACTAGTACCCAAGGTCATCCGTAATGCTTTCCAGAATCAAGATGTAAACATCAAATTTCAGTCAGAAATGATACATAACGGTCTACCATGCCTCAAATTTCAAAGAAATGTATTTCTTTATATCAACCAAACATAGCCAAGGTCTTGAATAGATATCTCTTACCTTCAGCATAGTATTCAGGCAACTGTTTCCCTTGTGTATAATAGAGGCAGCATAGAATATACACTTTCAGCACAATTGCAAACACTTCTCTTTTAAGTTCATAGAGTTTTTATAACATTTCTATTAGGGTATTCTCAAACACGGTCATTATCGCCGAATAGCCTTTCATAAAATCTTATATCGGTTACCTCATATGATCAAACATTTATTCTTAATCTGATTCACATGCATAAACCATCTCAAGTTCCTTATCCATATTCAAATCCAACAATTTAATTCAAAACACGGACGGACGTTATTGACATTTTCTGCAAGTATAGGTTGAGCTATGGAAGGTAGAATACTTAGATTTAGTTTTTTCAGGAAAAAGGATTCGACATCGGAGTTCCGACTCAGAGGAGTATGGTTATGTCAGAGGCATGCACAGGCCAGACACCCTATGACAGACGATCGTCTGATTTACCCAGAGAGACGCAACTCTAAGCTCTGATACCACTAAATGTAACCTCCTAGATCCGCCTATGCGTTAATATAGATCCTAGGAAGTCACATTAGGGTCACCGGAGCGACCCACGTTTAAGTTTCAAATAAACAAATTGTTAAACCATTTAAAATCATAAATCAAGTTTTGAATTAAAATACAATTCCAGAAAACATTCAGACTACAAAATAGAAACTATGATACAAATTGCTAAAAAAAGTTTCGGACTCGAATGTAAATCAAGATATGACGTACATGCCCCCTAAATACACAGATACCATACTCCGCGAGCAAGCCGAAGAAACTACCATACCAACGTTGACAGCTGCGACATAGTCGATCTTCTAACTTGTGATGGTAAAAACAACGTGAGTTTTGGAAAGCTCAGTAATATAGACTACCAAGAGATGCTAAAAGCACAAGAAGATATATGGTAAGCTTAACATTGTCATGATGAATTGGGCAACAGTAAGCTCAAATTACGATTCGATATTTCAGTGGAGCATTATATTACAAGGTAACAGAGTTGTTCCTTATTTGATCACCCGAGCCTTGAGAGATGAGTCTAAAGCCGGAGATTCAAAAGAGATTTAGATTTCAAAAGTTGAATCAAGGAGTTCATAGTGGTTCATTAAGTGTGAATTGTAAATTTACTGAGAGTTCAACTTTGATACATTAATTTAGTAGGGTATGTTTCAGAAGAAGTCAGAAAGTTTTATTAATTTACTTAACTACCCTCCAACCATACGCCAATATGCAGAAACTCAAAATAGTATCCAGAAAGACTTACCCTAGGCTCATTCATCGTAGAAGCTTACAGAAAGGCTTACCCTAAGCCCGTTGGGAGTAGGAGCTTAGGTCCAGAATGACTTACCAGCGTTGAGCCTACAAATCTTCATTCATATCCTAAATAATATACCCTAGATGATTTCAGTTTATATTCAGAAGACAATATTATAGAAAATAGATATCATATCTATTTTTATATCAGAAGATAGATGTCATATTTATTTTATTATTATTTCGTATTCAATGTCATATATCAGATATATATTTTATAACAGAGGTCAGAAACCAGGGAATTGTTTTCCTTTCTTATAACAGTGTCATATTTTTAAGTTTTAAGCATATGGTCTTGGTTTAGAATAGAAAGTATTTACAGATACATGGTACGCGCTTTATGACCCAATTCATTTCTCAAAGGTACTTGATAGATATCAGAAAGATGACAATTGAAAATTTTGGACTGTTTTTCAGAATTAGGTCCCTACGAATAGGGAGTTCGATAAGACGGATCAAATCAAACATCGGAAGTTGATGAATCAAAATCATTGGGATTTCAGATATATCACGAGCAAAATTAAATGTTACAGCCTACGAGGGTATTAAGGTCATTTTGACCTTCGGGAGGTAATCTGGTAATTTGAACCAACAAGGCATAAACGGTGATCTACATAATTTACGAATTCTAGTTGCTCAGCAAGTTTCCGAGTCCCTTTGAACTAATCGAAAGCCATTAACACAGTGTTTAATATCTCACTGGATAGGTACACCTCAACCATTCATTTCTCAGAACTTACTACAAAGCATAACATAAATAGTTCACCTTCACCAATCGTCCACTGAACCTATTACCAGAAATCAAGCATATATCCGAGCGGTATTTTCCAAGTATTCAAACTTCTGCATTGTACATGAACTCATTCCAAAGCATCGAATGTGCCTTAGGAGAGCAGATCCCTCCCATTATTAACTATGTACTTTCTCCAAATAAATTGCACGCCTTCATATGGTATTTCTCCAATATCATCTTAGTATCAGAAACGACCGACAGACACGGGTCGTATATTACAACTTTTTTAGCCATGACATGGTTGGCTTTATTTGGAGTTCTCAATTCCATGTCTTAGAAACATTCTCAGTCATTATAATATCTGAGGTTATTTCAGACAATTCGATGCTCTAAGGTGTTACGATTGTTCAGAGTCTTCCGGTCCTTCCAACTATTCATTCGTTTTAGATCTCGAAGATATATCACATATGTCGGTTGATTGGCAATTAATGCCCGAGGAAATTTCAGTCTTTAGCGTCATTCAATCTTAACAGTATTTTCAATCCCTTTTAATCATTGAAATCAATTCCATCTTTACGCCACATTGATCAATTCATACATGTGAATATTTCCCGTAAATTTATATTCGGAAGATTATTCAGAATTCAAGCAAACTCAAGTACTTTACAAACTCGATGGTGAAGTCTTGTTACAATGACATTTCAGTAATCTGAGGTTTTCAAATGTATCAGATGTCTTACCGGATCAAGTATAGCTTCTCGGGTTGTTTTTATAGATAGGGGTATTTTCGCCATTCCTTAATCAAACATTTTCAACTTTCCTTTTTTAATCAAACGGGTAATCAGACTTAGAGATTAACCGTCTAATTAATCGCGTACTAAACTCGGAAGTCCTTTCAATTTATTAAACATCTTATTCGAATATTTTCCTTAGGCATTATTTTTTTATTTCATAATTGATCGACATAATCGGAAATAATCGTATGCTCATACATGGTCGTGCAAACATTAACCGAATACCAATGTGTTTCAAAAGCATGCAGAAGATAGTAATGTATTACCTTGAATCCTTGCTATATCGGTCGACCCTCAAACGACATTCGAACACTCTTGAACCTAGATTTGACGTCCCTCAACCATTCGTATTCAAGGAACTGTGAGTACCTTCAATCACACAATATCCCATTTCAGTCCTTATTCATAGAGCTCTTAACTGGATAAATAAATGCATAAACAAGTTCGGGTTCAAGGTCAGATTCGGAGGCTTTCGAGTCAGAATTTTGTGAAACGAGCTTCAAAATCGGACTCGTGACATCAAAAAACAAAAAATAGGAGTTTTCGGAAAATTTGACTTTTTGGGTCAAAGTCAACGCTGATTTCATGCTGTCGTCAGCAGTCAAAGTCAACGCTGATGTTAGTGGTCAAATCAACGCTGACGTCACATGTCAACTGGGTTGACTCGGCTGAGTCAACTCGGGCGAGTTGACTCGAACGTGTTGGCTCACTGAGTTGACTCAGAAGGTTTGACTCGGTTAACGGGTTGGCTCACTGAGTTGACTCGGAAGGTTTGACTCGGTCAACGGGTTCACGGGTCGGGACAGGTACGGGTTGGGTCAGACTCGGGTTGGGTCAACTGAGCTGACCGGTTCAGTCGGTTTGAACCAAGTTCACTTACCAAGAATCCAAGCTCGTTGGCCGGATGTCGAAAAGCCACTGGAGACACCAAATACCGCGATTTCTGCCGAATTTCGAAGGTACAACCCACAAACAAACCAGCCACAACACTCAAATGTCAAAAACTGGTAAGAAAGATGCCGATTTTTACCTAAAATGCAAGAAATAGCCGAAAGGTGCGCTACTTCGACGAGACCCTTGTCGGAGTCGAACGAACACTTAACTGGATGGGTTTTGTTTGGCTTGGTACGAGGATGACGATCGCAGCAATGGTGTGGCGAACGGAAGGTCAAGACGGCCAGAATTAGGTGAAAATGAAGGCGACGTTTAGGTTTTCCGACAAATCTTCATTTGATTCTCCACGGCAAACGGCGACCGTTCATCGCGAGTGGGGAGAATGGTTTTGATCGGACGAAGGCGGCGCTTCGGTCAGCGGCGACGATGCACACCACGACTGGGCAGTGGGGTAGATTGGAGCCGAAGATGATGGTGGTTAGGTGAGAACGTTTTGTATTTTGGAAAGATCTGATTTCCCCCTTTTTTATTCGAATGGGCATTCATACCGTGAGTGAAAGGTCAGATCGATAAATTTAATTTGGGTTAAAAACTCCAGACTTTTTCCTTCAAGACTTAACCGAGTTATTCCTTGACAAACTTGGGCACTTAGCTCAGCGGTTAGACACAAGAGGGTATGAGGCTAGGGTGATGTTGCTGGTTTAAAACCCACTAGCCTTAATTTTCTTCTCATCATTTCTTTTTTTTTATATCCTTTTTTAGGGGTGTTACAACTACATATATTAATTCATAATTAGAACTTGTTGTTGCCTGAATCATCATGTCAGTATTTGCATATTGCCAACTACTTGCATGTGCCTTTAGTATTTTGTGGTAGTTCTGTATTACTGAGCTTTATCAAGCTCATACTGTTTTTACCATCGCATGTTCTAAAGGATTACTCATGGTCGGTTATAGACATCAATATTAGAGTTCTTTCAGCACTGCTTGAGAGTACGATACCCGTGTAATTAAGGTGCATGTATGTCATTCTTGTTTTATATTTGAGTCTAAAACTTATATTTATAATTGGTATTATGATTTATGTTTCGTTGTTCGGATGCTTTTTTAACTTATATTTTAATTTAAAACTTGTTTTGCAATCTTAAATGTTTTGAAAATTTATTTATTTAAAATTTTCAGTGTGGGTCACTTCAGTGACCCTAATATGACCTCCTAGAGTCAGATGTAACACATAGACGAGTCTAGGGGATTACAATATTAATAATAAAATAAAAAAACAAATAAGGGTAAAGTTTAGATTAAATAAAATTTGTAAGGACTAAACTGAACAAAATAAAATTATAATATAAATATTAAATAGAATCATAAAAATTAATTATAAATACGGTTAAAATAAACTAGAACTTTTTAAACAAAATTTTATTATGAAAGTGGGATGACTTTCACTTTTCTTCCCTATTATCTACCCAATTTAGAGAAAAACTTTTTATATAGGAGAAAGAAAACTATCTTCTCTCCTATTTTCTTTCTTTCTAATTTTCCACTCCACCAAGCAACCCTTAAATTCATTTTCTCTCCAATTTTCTCTTCCCTCCTCCCTCCTTTCCACTTTTCTTATCTACCAAAGAAAGCCTAAACGACAAGCATACAAGTTGGAATTTCAAATTATGCTTCAGTTTTGTAAAGAAAATAATATACGTGATAACTGTCTTCCCCTATAACATAATTATTTACACAGTTCAAATTAACACCCCCAGTTCCTTGGTAAAACACAACTATAAAGTACAACTGAAAACAGGTTTGAAAATTATGGTAAACACTCTTGCTTTGTCCACAGTTTAGAATGACTTCCTTAAAATCCATTTTTATCAAGACCACAAAAATCATCATTGGACTCCCCACAGCAACTGTTAGCACAAAAAAAAAAAAAATAGATGAAATTGATGCTACTGGACAAGTCCAAGGCGCTTCAAATCTTGAAAGAGCACATGATGATGAACGAAAACGTGAGCAACATGAAAACCACCCGTTACTATTTGTTAATGTCATGCAGATCAAAGGAAGCTGAACCATTGTTTGAGAAAAGCCTAGGCTCCCTCTCAGCCTTCCTCCCAATCTACATCATCCTCGTCATCTCCAGATTCTTCCGCTTCGACATTCAAGTCATTGACCTTATAACTCTCAGTTGCATTGCCTGAAATACACCACCATCATAACCATAATGATTGGACAAATTTTGTATAAAAATATATACATGAGGGGCATGAGGATTGAACTTGTATCAACTTGCTTCTGTAACAGACATCAAAAGGTAATAGGATTGCAAGTTATTTCTATCATTGGACACTCTTCAAGCAGCAAAATAAAAACTCATAAAACATGCACATGGAGATGGGTTAACTGTTTGAACAGGGTGATGGGCAACCCTACCGGTAGATGTAATGTACAATCCTATTGTAACATGCATCTACGTATATATAGTAACTGACTGGGGATAAAACTACCATAGGCAGTGACCAATTATGAAAATAACCATCTAATGTAACTATGCACACCTTAACTAGCACCAATAGGAGACTTCTGGGACCAAAAGAAAGTAAAACTATCTTAAAGTTAGAAAAATAATGATGTTATGCATGCATACGATCTGGTCATTCTATACTTGCCATCTCAGAGATACTCTCACAACAGATATCCTTTATGTTTTATATACTGATTTATAGGATTACTAGCAAGCAGCAATTCTAGTTCAATTTAAATACAATGCCATTGATAAAACTGAGAACTTGCACCCAAAAAACAGTTCCATTCCCTCATTCTTAAATCTCGGATGTCCACTTGTATGTATTTTGGTCCTTGCTTTGCAAAATTTACCCTTAAACTGACACAAAAGCTAGATTGGCCCACCCAAAATTGTATTTCAATTAAAGGCAACATTCAAAAACAGCTTTTCCACTTTGGGAAAGATAGAAGGCGCCATTAGGTTGAGATAGTTCAAGCCGAACGGTGGGGACATGCAATTTGAGACAAAAGAAGTACCACATCTTTTATTATTAGATTAGGTCCTTAGGATACCAAATTTTACTCTGTTGTTTATATTGGAGAATTTAATTTAATTAAAAATGTCAGACAACATCAAATTCTGAGGTGCAAATAAATTCTGAACAGTTTTCATAGTCATCAAAGAGAAACCAAGTTAGATTATGAATAGAAAAGAAAAAGTGGTACTTGCCTGCAATAGGAGCTTCTTCCCAATCGATATCATCGTCACCCTCATTGTCATCACGTTTAACTTTCATACCAACTTGACGATTGGAGGAGTCAGAAAGATTAGTGGCTGGAGGAATGTCTGACAATTCTTGTTGTTTCTTAGCAGCTTCTTCTAGTTCTTGTTGTTTCTTATACAAAGCAGCATAATAAGCTTTAAGATACTCATCCTTCAATAAGGCAGGAAAGACATTCTTGTAAGTTAAACACTTCAAGGTAGGTAAAAGTGAAGGAAAAAGAAAAAGTGGGAAAGAATAATAAGTTAATAATCCATCTCATTATACATACTTGTATATTCTTCTTATCATCATTTTCAACAGTGGACTTCTTGTCATCTAAAAGATCAGGTTGTGCTGAGCTGCCATCTGTCTTTGACTCCTGCTTGACCTCTCCACGTTGTTCCTTTGTCAGGTTCATTCCTTGTTTTATCATCCAAGGTGGCAAAACTTTTTGGGATGTGCTTTCGCTTTCAGACTTGACATCTACTGTGCCATCAAGACCAGAAAAGGCAACTTCAACCTGCCAGGGAGGCCCAAGAAGCTTTAAAAACAATCCACATTGACGGTAAAAAAGCCAATATTTGAAATTAATGGCATGGGCAAACAAAGCATTGAAAATAAACTGATTGGTTGAAGAAAACTGACTTATGACAGTGATAACTCTTGACTGACCCTTCATAATAGTGGTCTAAGAGGAAATACGTTTCAGCATAAATAGTTGGTTATATAAGAAGCAAGGACCTACTAATTTTCGCAAAGGACCAGATGCCGTAGTTTTTTTTTTTTTTAAGTCCAGATGCCGTAGTTAAGTTAGCATGTTGTATGAATATTCTAGGAAGTGTTGATGCATGACAGTAAATGTCGAAGATTGTTTCCTAAAGTTCAGAAGATCTGTAAATATTTTGTTATTTATTAGAATCCCTATTTACAAGGGATTGTATTTCTTTACTAGAATTAGTTTCTTTCCTAGTTAGGAGTTTCCTTAGCTAAGGCATAAGTCTATATATTTAGTCTGTAAATCAGTAGCAATTTAATAGTCGAAATATAATAAAAAGATCAGTTTTTGATCAGCTTTTCGACATAGTATCGGAGCCTCTTTTTCTTTAGGCTTTAACTGTTTTGTTAGACAGTATTTGTTCGATTTCTCGTTCCCTTAGAGAAGTAATGATGATTGGAAATAATCAAGTAGAAAGCTCGGCTCTAGTGACTCAAATAGTTTCTGAAAAGCCAACACGTTTGGAAAGTTTTGAAAGAAAATCAGAAACAACAAGGGCAGTGAACCGAGATTCCATGTGGTGTACGTATTGTAAAAAACCTCGACACACTAGAGAGAGGTGTTGGAAGTTACATGGGAAGCCACAGTCCACAAACAAAAACTTCATTGAAAGGGAAGGATCAACGAGGGGGCAGAGCAGAGCCCATGCAACTAGAGAAGTAACCAAGGAATCCACTGAACAATCTGGACAGTTTAATCAAGAGGAAGTAGAGAAGTTGAAGACTCTACTGGAGTCCTTAGGAAAATCATCAATTGCTGGTACAGGTAATCTGGTTTTCTCAGGTATATCCTCTTCCTCTTCTCAAAACTCTAATGCCTTGGAATCCTCCATACCTAATCAAACCTCCTGGGTAATAGACTCAGGAGCAACTGATCACATGACCAATTCCCCTCTCAACTTTCTCAATTATACACCATGCCCTAGCAATAGGAAAATTACAGTTGCTGATGGTACCATGATAACAGTTGCCGGTGAAGGAGATGTTGCCATTAGTAAAAAAATTCTGCTTAGAAAAGTTCTACATGTTCCAAAATTATTTACCAGCCTTATCTCAATACCAAAACTTGTCAAGGATATTAATTGCAGTGTTTTGTTTCATTCTACACACTGTTTTTTCCAGGAGCAGGAAACGAAGAAGATGATTGGGCGTGCTAAGGAGATCAATGGACTCTATTATCTTGAGAATCTTGGAGGACAAGTTAGAATCTTGAACACTCCACCCTCATCTTTTTTATCTAATTCTACAAATAATAAAGACCAAATCTGGCTCCAGCATCTTCGCCTTGGTCATCCACCTTTTAAACTTCTAAAGACTATGTTTCCTTCTTTATGTAAAACCTTAGATGTTGAGGAATTACATTGTGATGTGTGTGAACTTGCTAAACACAAACGCTCCTCTTTTCCAGCAAGTAATAATAGAACCAATATTCCTTTTAGTCTTATTCATAGTGATGTATGGGGACCTTCTTCTGTTCCTAACATAACTGGGGCAAGGTGGTTTGTATCTTTTATAGATGATCACACTAGGGTTACTTGGATTTATTTGTTAAAACAGAAATCTGATGTTGCATCGACCTTTCAAAACTTTTACACCATGATAAAAACCCAATTTGGAGCCGAGATTAAAAGAATTAGATCAGATAATGCCAAGGATTATTTTAATCAAATCTTGTCTCCTTTTCTCTTAGAAAAAGGTATTTTACATGAATCATCATGTGTAAACACTCCCCAGCAGAATGGAATTTCAGAAAGGAAGAATGGACATATTCTTGCTATAACCAGAGCCCTTTTATTTCAGAATAATGTTCCAAAAAAATACTGGGGGGAAGCTGTCTTAACAGCTACATTTATGATGAACAGACTACCCACTAAAGTCCTTGGATCCCAAAGTCCTATTCAAACCCTTACAAAATTTTTCCCACATTTGAACCTATCTCTTAACCTTCAGCCAAGAGTGTTTGGGTGTGTTGCCTTTGTTCATCTTCATTCTCCAAACCGAGGTAAGCTTGATCCTAGGGCAGTAAAGTGCATTTTTCTGGGGTATTCCTCTACTCAAAAAGGCTACAAATGCTATCATCCACCTACTAGAAAGGTCTATGTCACTGCTGATGTTACTTTTGTTGAAAGAGAGAGTTACTTCACTGCTCCTTATCTTCAGGGGGAGATGTCTTTTAGGGAAGATAAGGATGCAGATCTGTTTTTACTTCAGCAACCTTTGTCCCTCATTGATCTACCTCCTTCTCATTCTGCAAAAATCCAGCCTTCTCATTCTGCAGAAATCCAGCCTTCTCATTCTGCAGAAATCCAGCCTTCTTCTCATTCTGCAGAAATCCAGCCTTCTCATTCTACAAAAATCCAGCCGCCTTCACAGTCCTTACAAACAGAACCCAATAGTCCTCAAACTCCTCAACCAAACAGAAATATTTCTCAGCCCAATGTTCAAGAAACTGCTGGTCCTCTAAAGACATATTCGAGAAGGAAGATACCTATGCAGACTCAATCATCTCCTGCTCCTGCTCTTGCTCCCATTCCCATACATTTTGAGGTACATTCTGAAACTGATCCTGATCATAATGATATGAATTCTAATTCTGAGTTTGAATTTCCTATTGCTATTAGAAAGGGAAAAAGAACCTGCACCACTAAACACCCTTCATATTTGTTTATCACCTATAATAATTTGTCCCCGAATCACAAAACCTTTCTTACCAGCTTAAACAATATTGTCATCCCTAAAACAGTAGCCGAGGCATTAGATAATGAGAATTGGAAAAAGGCTATGCAGGAGGAAATGGATGCACTGGAAAAGAATAAGACCTGGGATTTAGTAAAGCTGCCAGGAGACAAAAAAACAGTGGGATGTAGATGGGTGTACACTGTAAAATACAAATCAGATGGCTCCTTGGAAAGATACAAAGCAAGGTTGGTGGCAAAGGGGTACTCGCAAACCTATGGGATAGATTATCTGGAGACGTTTGCACCTGTTGCAAAGATGAACACAGTGAGGGTTCTACTCTCCTTAGCAGCTAACCAGGGATGGAATTTACTGCAGTTTGATATTAAAAATGCATTTTTGCATGGAGATCTCGAAGAAGAGGTATACATGGATGTTCCACCAGGGTTTAATTCGACTGTTGGACAGGTAGTTTGCAAGTTAAAAAAGGCTCTATATGGATTAAAACAGTCCCCAAGAGCTTGGTTTGGAAGATTTGCTAAGGTAATGTTAGGGCAGGGTTTCAAACAGAGTCAAGGTGACCATACCTTATTTTTGAAGCATTCATCTTCAGGGGGAGTAACCATACTACTGGTTTATGTGGACGACATCATAGTTACAGGTAATGATTTAGAAGGAATCATCAATCTGAAAAAGTGTCTTGTAAAAGAGTTTGAGGTGAAGGAACTTGGGAGATTAAAATATTTTCTGGGTATTGAGGTGGCACACTCACAACAGGGAATTTTTATATCACAACAAAAATATACTCTGGATCTTTTAAAGGAAACTGGAAAGCTTGGATGTAAACCAGCAGAAACGCCCATAGAAGTTAACCACAAACTAGGAGATTCAGATGAAGATGATATGGCAGTTGATAGGGGTTCATTTCAGAGACTTGTGGGAAGACTTATTTATTTATCACATACCAGACCAGACATAGCATATGCTGTTGGAGTGGTAAGCCAATTCATGCACAATCCTAAGGAGTCACACCTAAGAGCTGTAATGCGAATCTTGCAATACTTGAAAGGTACACCAGGTAAAGGAATCATGTTTAGAAGAGGAGGAAACCTGACTCTGGAAGCCTACACAGATGCAGACTATGCAGGTTCCAGTATGGACAGAAGATCAACTTCAGGCTACTGCACCTTTTTTGGAGGAAATTTGGTTACTTGGAGAAGCAAAAAACAGAACGTGGTAGCTAGATCCAGTGCAGAAGCTGAATTTCGAGCTATGGCTTTAGGAATTTGTGAGTTACTATGGCTGAAGATCATTCTAGAAGATTTGAAAGTAGAATGGAATGGACCAATGATGTTGTACTGTGATAACAAATCAGCAATCAATATTGCTCATAATCCAGTTCAACATGACAGAACAAAGCATGTTGAAGTGGACAGACATTTTATAAAAGAGAAACTCGACAGTGGTTTGATTTGTACTCCTTATGTGACTACTGGTAATCAGATTGCAGATATTCTCACCAAGGGTTTACTTGGCAAGGATTTTCAGAAGTTAACAAGCAAGCTGAGGATGGAGGACATCCATGCCCCAGCTTGAGGGGGAGTGTCGAAGATTGTTTCCTAAAGTTCAGAAGATCTGTAAATATTTTGTTATTTATTAGAATCCCTATTTACAAGGGATTGTATTTCTTTACTAGAATTAGTTTCTTTCCTAGTTAGGAGTTTCCTTAGCTAAGGCATAAGTCTATATATTTAGTCTGTAAAGCAGTAGCAATTTAATAGTCGAAATATAATAAAAAGATCAGTTTTTGATCAGCTTTTCGACAGTAAATACCCATTCAAAGAAAAAAAAATATAGGATATTAAACTACAATAATTAAGGCGGAAATAATATGCCAAATTCTAGCATCAATATTACATGAGAATTGTAACAGAGAACCAAATGCCTACTAAAGATAGACTCATGCAGTGTGGGATTGTAACAGAGAACCAATATAATCTCTGCCAAAGTAATTTGGAGGTAGAGATCATCTTTTTGCTGGTTGTATTTTTGCAAAAATGGTTTGGGAAGATGTCTTGAGTTTATGCAATATTAAGAGAAATATGTTATGCTAGTTCTTAGAGGAAAGTCTCTCATCACACTAATATAAAGCTGGCAAGGAATGTTTTTATCTATTTTGTTTGGAAGGAGAAAAATTGAAGGCAATTTATAGGGAAGAAGACTAATGAGGCAGAGGTGATACAAATGTATAGATATAGCTTGTATACTGTTGATCAGGTTACCATTGATTGACTTTAGCAGTATTTTTGCTGCTACTTGGATAATAAAATGAATTTATCCAAAAAAAAGAACATGAGAATTACAGTTCAATTAAATCTTACCTTTGTCTCCCCATTCAAAGAAAAACAAATTCTAGGAAGTTTAAAGCAGTTGCACCTCATGGTAGACAATAAAGAGAATTACAGTTAAAGTAAATCTTACCTTTGTCTCTCCAAGAAATGGCATAGGTGTCCCACCATAACCCTGAGAATTTTTGGAAGGATCGTTTGAACCAGAATCACCATTTATAGCACGCCGAGCAGCACTTGCTCGAGCTTCCCATGCTTGGAGACTTCCAAATTCTGGAATAGGCATATCTTTTACTCTATTGAGTTGTTCCATTAATGGTTTAAGTTGCATCTGCAGTCATTTCATTGTGCCAAGTCTCAACTTTAAATTTGCAATAATATACAAAATGAAAAGAATGAAGTCAAAAAGGCTTGCATTTTTTGTATAAACATATACTGCAAAAATTCCCAATCTTTACAGGAGGTAGTCAGTATCAATGTTAGGATTTTCACAAACAATAAGATTTAGAGTGCATGCTAGCAGTCTAACTATATAACACAAAATTGTCTTCAAACTACTTTTTTTACTAAAGCCATCAGATTAAGGTTAGGTACGCACAACTGTCTTCAAAATGCACAACTTGCAGTACTCAAGCTGTCTTTCAAACACTCACAAGAAGAAAATTCGCATCTGACACTTCATTCTCATCGGGACTTTAACACCAAATCATGAACTCTCCCAGTAGACTAACAACCTAGCTTCTTCTGAAGTCTGTGATATTAGGAAGGAGAGGAGGTTGGTTTCCCTTAATTAACATCTTCCCAACAGGACCTTATATCTGACATGTTTGAACTTCTATCAGTACAAAGGTGTTGTGGATAGTGGTGATTCTAGTGACTAGGATAGGGGCATTCTCCAATCTCCTTTAGGATTTTCCTCTCTACAGCCAGCACGGTTCAAGATGTTATTTATAAGAGCAGCTTGTTGCATGAAGGGAATAACATTCAAAGGGGGAAAGAGCGATGCTAATCAAAAGTTAATGAAGTATTTGAAAACAAGGTGGCCAGAAATATCATTCGATGAGGTACAAACAATGAGTTTAAATATCACCCAATCAGCTGAGTATGAGAGAGATGCAAGACACTGAAGGTAAGTTGTCCAGAAAGTGAGAATTGAGGGAGCTGTACTAGTTCACCATTGTTCCAAATGTAGAGTAGCACAGCAACAAGCAGTTAAGAATTGATATTTTGCAGGAAACAACTTCTGAAGTGTATAACAGAGGAAAGGCTTTTGTTCGGAGGGTATACGGAGGAGTGCAAAATATAGAGGGTGGGTGGAAGTTTAAGGTGAGTTCCGTTATTTATTCATGTGGAAGATATGGAAACTTCAAAGTTCTGCTGCTTAGATGGTGTCTATCAAGGTACAAGCAATGTTCAACTGTATTCTTTTATCAAGCAAATAGCAATGCCAAGAACAGAGACAAATCAGAAGGCTTGTTGGACAGGTACCAACGCCAATGTCTCAACTAAGAGATAATGATCAGTGTTTAATTAAAGTTGACAATTCCACTTAATTTTCAAATTTCTCCAATAAACTTTTAGATTTAATTGATATCATGTGATGTTATTTTTCTATTTTCTTCCTTTCTGTTATTGTTGGATTCCCTTGCTGGACAAGTGAGGCACATGAGAAAACCAATAATCAACAAACATTTGCATTATTACCCAGTAGAGCGGCTTAACAATAATATATAGAGAACTTTGACAAAAATATCAAATATATAATCAAGAATATTACATAAACAACAATAAGTGTAGACATTAAGGGTCCGTTTCGTTTTAGAGAACATAGTCCGTTTTCATTTTCATTTTCTTAGAAAATAGAAAAACGTTGGAGAAAACATGTTTGGTTGTAAAATTATAAAAATAGTTTTTAGAAAATGAAAACAAAAATAAGTGAAATTTTGAAAACATAAAAAGACGTTTTCACTATTTTCATTGAATATGTTTTAGAAAAGTGAAAAAAAGTGAAAAGATGAAAACAATGGTTTTTTAATTTTTCTTTTATTTAACCCAGATTCGAATACTTCCAATAACAATTATTAGAACTTCCATTATTTAATCATATTTTATTTTTTATTATTATAGTAACATTTTTTAGTAACTGCATTTTATTTTAACTATTTTAATAATTATTTTTTCATTTCTATTTTAAAAAGATATCAACCAAAATTCATTTTTACTATTTTTATTTTTGAAAACAAGTTTTCATCTCTATTAACAAAACATGTTTTTTAATTTTTAGAAAACAGAAAACAAAAAAAAAAATTGAAAATGAAAATAAAAAACAAAAAAAAAATTTAAAACAAACGGATCCTAAGTTTTCTTATTACTACATAATGGAGCGCCAGAATACAAACACTCAGTTTAAAACAATAACAAAAAGGAAATAAGCATTTTAAAATTACAAAAATCTCAAAATAGAGTTGCCGAAGTCCAAACCATGTAAAAGCCACAATCAAAAGTTGTCCAGATCATTTGCTATTGGATTATGCTCATATGTGAAGCAATTGGGAACAAAGGGATAAAATACAAATTTTAGATAGCATGAAAATGCTAATTCCCCTTCCCCCCTCTAAAAAAAAGAATTGACAAAGAGAACACAATGAAAAAGAATCGATAAATTTTAATAGGAAAGATTAGCAGAAACTAGAATCATTTTCTTTGCATGCAAAGGAAAGCTTGAAACTTGAAGCTTATGGCCAGCTCAAAGCTGTACGTAGTTTTAAAAATGCATTCAAAAGTGGGAACCTAAATGGACAACTGTCATCTAATGTGGCAGAATCAACCAGTTTAAAGTATAACAGAACATCACATGATGGACAAAGCAAACTTCATGCGACAGAAACTGTTCCTATGTACCCCTGCTCATTGATCAAATAATGTGTTCCCTATACTACATAGGCACAACAAATTAACAGCTATTTGGGTTTCATCGAGAATCATTTCTATTTTGATAACCAAGTTCTTTTTTTCCTTTCAAGAAGTATTCAAGTGAAACACCACATTCCTTTACAATCAGAAGCCAAGGGAAAATGTTACGGGTTGCCTTCGTAGGCAATGTCATTTTTAGAAAGAAATATTATTAGCTTTGATTTGCAAATATCTTTATGGTATTAGGAGATCTTCTTTATTAAAAATTATCTTATGCCATCCGGAGTCTTTCTTTATTTAGAGTTCTTATTTTTAATTTCCTTAGTTTAAGCCTTTTATTCAAACAAGAAAACATTGTCTCTACTTAAAAAGGTTCATTGGAAGCAGTAAAATTAAGTCAGAAGTTTATTTTAATTACAGAGGTTTAAGACTCTTTTCTAACAAGTCTAAGGTTAGGAACTCCCTTTGAGTAGGGATGGGAATTGCGTGGGGAATATCCAAAAACCGTGAGAATCCGAACCGACGAGATGGGGAATAACTGAAATCTTTACTCACGAGGACGGAAGAAGTTTTTACACCGAAACTCAAATGGGGATGGGAACGGAGATTGCTATATCCGAACCGTGGAGATAACCGAACCGTATAAATAACAGTGGGGATCAGTAAAATATCTTCAAGGATCCTCGATATTTATAAGATTTTTAAATAATATATACTTATTTACCTATTTTCCCATTAATATATCTTAATAAAAAACCGTAACTATATTATTATCACAACTTTCTCTCAAACCTAGCCACACTCAAGTTTCTCAACATGTTTCTTAGTTTTTAGATATGAGCTAAAACACTCGTCTAAATCTTCCCCAACACAACACCCTTTCAATCTTCATCATCTTATAACTGTTTCCAATCGAAGTATCAAAATTTTATATTTTAAACTGAATTTGCCATTTATTTTGATCAATAAAATAGTAATTTTGTTTAATTTTTTTGGGATGAGGATTCCTCAAAAACCGCGAGGAAGGTATGGGGACGAAAATATCCCCGAAACATTTAATGAGATTTCCCGAAACCGTAACTGCAAGTGTTGAGGACGGTGTGGGGAATGCAAAACCACCCCTACCTTTGACGATTCCAGGCATTCATCATAGGTTACTCTCACAGCAGGAATCGTAACAAGGGAAATGTCCCTTGATTGATGCAGATTTTCATACGAATCATCCGGTGACTCGATCCCAGATTCGGGACCGTAACAGAAAAGATTTAAGCTTAATTAGAATGGACCTCACTGATTTGCCCAATGTTACTATTGCAACGTTTAATCAAGACCGATGACATCCAAAGCAATTATGGCAAGTAAAAGAGAATATTATGTGAACTACATCCCTTTAACAATATGTATTGAAGAAAGTTGTAAACAAATTATGAAATTTTGTCAAGTTATGATAGAGGGATTAACTTTCTTATTTCAATAGATTCACAACATGGATCAAGCACAAACGGATATGAAATAGAAGGTAATAAATAGGAACTAAGGAAATTTACCTCCATTTTTTGAAGCATGTCCTTCAACTTTTCACGCCGTCGTCGTCTTGCATTGTCATCTCCATCTCCAACATCTTGTGCAGCTAATTTGTCACTCTCTGCCACCAATTCTCCATTACATCTTTCGCAGTGAAAATATTCATCCTCCAAAGAAACTAATCGCAATGCATCCAATGCATTGTATCTGAAAACATGGCAATAGGACAGCTTCAATTTTTCATTGTTACCAGCTCGCTAGAGAAGTGAGAAGAAAAGGAGGAACAAAAAGAGAAGCAATGGCAGAAACCTTTTCCCACAGCCAGGGCATACATACTCCTGAACAGTATTCTTGTCCTCAAGTTCATCCTTTATTTTTTTCTTCATTCGATGCAGTCTATACCTAACAACATCATATATCTACAAAACACAATGCTTTAGAGATTTTCACAACTTAGAAGTCAGAATCTGCTCAGCACGTAATAAAATGGATAAAGAAGGCACAAGAGATGTTATCAAGGCAGTCATAACATATCAGTAGGCGCATAGTTTTCGTTTCTGTTATTGGTATATACTAGTAGCCGTGTGTGTTGACATACCTTTTAGGGTTTTTATCTATATATTTTAAATATATATATATATATATAGCTCATTTTTAAATTCTCTATTGACACATGAAAATAGCATAATTTGATGAACATATTTTATTTCTGAATGAAATTATGAAAATAAAAAGTGATGGATTGGACATAATCAAATAAATTTAAAACTTCAAAAGAAAGGAAAGCAAAGCCTTGCATTTACTAGTATGGGGTGGTGTGGCTGGTTTGGACTGATATGGAGTAATACAGAGTGGTACAAAAACTAAAACAGTACAATGCTTGTAAACTAGGAATTTTTTTTCCAAACCAGGTCAGTAGTACCGTCCAAAACCATCATTACCAGTTCAGTACCATACAAATAGCCCTGAGTTTTGTGCCTTCTCTATCTAATCCTTTATTAACAAACCAATCTGCATATTACAATTGGAAAAACAAATGGAATAAATAAAAGTAGCAACCTGTGCATAATCTAGACAACAGTATGAGTGAGTGTGCAATTTAATCTTCTCCTCTCCCTCTTTCCCACCCACTTGATTATCAACTGTTGCAGCAACTGCAGCACTATATATCTTTGCCCCTTTAGCCGTCTGCGACCAAATTGAACATCAGTATGTCGGAAAAAGTAAAAGGGTTCTGTTCCAACTCTTAATGAATAAATAAAACATATACGACGTAAATGGAAACCAGACTTTTGGTCTCTTTCACCACCACTGTGCCTCATTCCGATGTGAAAATAAGGAACAATTGAAGACAGACAAGGGAAAATCAAGAGAGCTTCAATCATTTGATATGCACAGTACATGATTCACAACAGATACAGAAGGAAAACTTACCGACAAAACCACACAGTGTGACAACTAAGAAACAAAAAAGAAAATGAACTATAGCAGACTCTGACCTCTTTCCTATGATCACGGGTGACTAATTTTTCTTCCTCAAATAGCCGTAAAATCCGCCGGAGTTGCTTAGAATGTAGTTTCAGCTCCTTCGCCAAATCTTCTTCCCTAACCCATTGTCTCCTATAAATGAAAGCAAAGATTGGAAATTATAAGGTGCCTCTGAAATTGTAAGCCTGAAGAGCGGCTCAAACAAACAGGCATGATTATTGCATGCAATCAGAAATTATTCTTAGCCATAAACATATTTGGCATCGCGGCATAATTAAATACATCTTGGTAAATTATTAATGCTAACTTCCTAAGGCAAGACTTCATATTGAAGTGGGGGAACACTTGCCAAAGTAGTCCATTTAGTGAGATCCGGATAGTCATGTTGTCTCATCTCGGTATTTAATCGTCTCGTATGGGCTCGAATCTCGGTATTTAACTTGAGAATATAATTATCCCATTTAGCCTAACACTTCAGCTTCACCCTTCAGTTTCATCGTGCTATACATATTACAAAACACACTCCAACCCTGAAATTCAATGCTACCTTCCCGTGTCTCCAACAAACAAAACCACTTTGCCTCTTTCCCTTCACAAACTATTGGAAGAAAACTATTTTTAATTCTTCCCGAGAGATGAGTAAAGAATCAGTACCTTGAAAGAGCATCAAGCACTACAACAGCAATCCCTCTGTTATCCCCTCGACCCGTCTTTGGTTGATTATCTCCTTTTGTTGTCACGTCATCATAAAACGCCCGAGCTGCAAGTTTCACCAACCTGTTTTCCCAATATCAACATGTAAATGAAGTAGCCAAATTTACAAACCCTGTTTTTGGATATCCTATATTGCCCCAAATTTGAAGTAGAAGAAAAGGCATACCTGTTAAATGGCTCGATACTCATATCGTTAACTGATGGGTGTTAAACAATTTCCTCCTAATTTCCCAAACTAAGTTGCCTCACATCATATGTTTCCGAGAGAAGAACTGCATCAGATAATAAAAGATATCGGTTTCCAGATCTAGAGCCAAGGGGTTCGAAAGAAAGGATGGGGCTGGCTGTAAATAAAGCACAGTTCGAAGGAGAAGCTGTTTGTGCAGGTTTTGGAGAAAACCCCAGTTTGCGATTTTTATACAGATGGAGAGGGTAAAAGGGGTAAGTTTATACTATCGAAGATCGGAGAATTAGTGTTGAAAAGATATGGTTATGGCTAACTTGAGAGCGACAACAATTGATCGAAAAAGGCGAGCCAAATAGTTGAAAAGCTGTCTGAAGCAAGTAGGCGGAGCGAAGTTCGGGTTGTGGAACCAGACGATTTGTGCGCGACGAATGTGCCTGCCAAGTGCCAACAAGGAGAAGCGTGTCTGCGCTAGTTACACTTTTGGCTTCTGAACCAAATAAATATAGATTTTATAAAATATAGGGTAAAACTTAAAAGTACACTATTAGTCACCCAACTCATCTATCTTTATTTTGTTCAGCGTGTATTTGTCTGCAAATTGAGTCACTAGTATTATGCCTTTTCTTCTTATCTTATTCACGGACCATTAAAAATATGATGTGGCCTAGTTTAATAATATTCTTAATCACTACAATATATACATTCTATAAATTTTATTCAAATATAAAATATTCAAAAAAAACTTTAAAAAGTAAAATATTTTTCTATAACACTTATAAAATAATTAGAAAAAAATTATATATCTTTCCATCGATCATACTATTCGGATCATACTATCCGGTTTGTCTAAGTACAGGCTCCTTAATTAGCGGCTAAAAAAGAGGCCACCTTTTTAACCCGTTGGATCAAGCGGGATTAATAATATCCGTTAGATTGAAAAAAATAAAAGGTAATCCAATTACTTTACGTTTGGGCCATGGTGAGTGGGTGTAAGAAATTCGGTACATACTATTTTTCTTACAAATTTTGTAAGAATTTGTGTACACCTTGTAGTAATTTGTGTACATACACAAATCCTTACATTTGTTGTACCAAATTATTTTTTTCGTAGGAAATTGTGTATGTACATAAACCCCTACACTAAGTTGAGCCCCTTTAGGCCAGGGTGAGTGGGTGTAAGAAGTTTGGTACGTACCGTTTTTCTTACAACTTTTGTAAGAATTTGCGTATACCTTGTAGGAAATTGTGTACATACACAAATCCTTACGCTTAATGTACCAAATTATGTTTTCTCGTAGGAAATTGTGTATGTACACAAATCCCTACACTAAGTTGAGCCACTTTGAGCCATGGTGAGTTATTGTAAGAAATTCGGTATATATCATTTCTCTTACAAATTTTGTAAGAAATTGTGTACACTTTGTAGGAAATTGTGTATAGACAAAAATCCCTACCTATATTGTACCAAATTATGTTTTACCGTAGGAAATTGTGTATGTACACAAATCCCTACACTAAGTTTAGCCACTTTGGGCCATGATGAGTCTTTGTAGGAAATTCAGTACATACCGTTTTAATTACAACTTTTGTAAGAATTTGCGTATACCTTGTATTAATTTGTGTACAATCACAAATCCTTACGTTTGTTGTACCAAATTAAGTTTTCTCGCATGAAATTGTGTATGTACATAAATCCCTACACTAAGTTGAGCCACTTTGAGTCATAGTGAGTTATTGTAAGAAATTCGGTATATACCGTTTCTCTTACAACTTTTGTAAGAAACTATGTACACTTTGCAGGAAATTGTGTACATACTCAAATCTTTACCTATATTGTACCAAATTATGTTTTCCCATAGGAAATTGTGAATACACAAATCCCTACACTAAGTTTAGCCTCTTCGGGCCATGGTGAGTGGGTGTAAGAAATTCAGTACATACCATTTTTCTTACAACTTTTGTAAGTATTTGTGTATACCTTGTAGTAATTTGTGTACATACACAAATCCTTATATTTGTTGTACCAAATTATGTTTTCTCGTAAGAAATTGTGTATGTACACAAATCCCTACACAAAGTTGAGCTACTTTGGGCCATGTTGAGTTATTGTAAGAAATTCGGTACATATCGTTTTTCTTACAACTTTCGTAAGAAATTGTGTACACCTTGTAGGAAATTGTGTACATACACAAATCCTTACATATATTGTACCAAATTATGTTTTCTCGTAGGAAATTGTGTATGTACACAAATCCTTACACAAAGTTGAGCCCCTTTGGGCCATGTTGAGTGATTGTAAGAAATTCGGTACACACGGTTTTCTTACAACTTTCGTAAAAAAAATGTGTACACCTTGTAGGACATTGTGTACATACACAAATCCTTACATATATTGTACCAAATTATGTTTTCTCGTAAGAAATTGTGTATGTACACAAATCCCTACACAAAGTTGACCCACTTTGGGTCATGTTGAGTTATTGTGTGAAATTCGGTACATATCGTTTTTCTTACAACTTTTGTAACAAATTTTGTACACCTTGTAGGAAATTTTGTATATACACAAATCCCTATATATATTGTACCAAATTATGTTTTCTCGTAGGAAATTGTGTATGTACACAAATCCCTACACAAAGTTGACCCACTTTTGGCCATGTTGAGTTATTGTAAGAAATTTAGTACATACCGTTTTTATTACAACTTTTGTAAGAAATTGTGTACACCTTGTAGGAAAATTGTGTACATACACAAATCCTTACCCATATTGTACCAAATTAAGTTTTCCCTTAGGAAATTGTGTATGTGCACAAATCCTTACACAAGTTTGAGCACTATGGGCCATGGTGAGTCTTTGTAGGAAATTCGGTATATACAGTTTTTCTTACAGTTTTTGTAAGGAATTATGTACAAACTTTGTAAGAAATTGTGTACAAATTTTTACCCGGTAAACTAGTTCGCCTTCATTTAGCCGCCAATTAGAGGCCGCTCCCTAGAATCACCTGCATACTTTTTCTTTGGTTGGTAAAATGAGTTTGTTGAGTTTTTTTTAATAGGGTTTATGAAACTCGTCTGGTCAGTATGACGAGTTCCAAAAAATAATAATTTTATGTGGTTATTAATATTTATAATATGGCATCAATGATATTTATTATTTAATGAGGATTAAGGGTGGGAATCGAGCGGGGAATCTTCATTTGATAATTTTATAAGGTTATTAATATTTATAATACGATATTATTTTTTCCATTTCGTTCCCAACACTTGCAGTTACGTTTTAGGGAATCCGCATTAAATGCTTCAAAGAATTTTTCGTTTGCATACTTATATCCATCGGATATCTACGAATTTCAGGGAAACTTCATTTCACAAATATTAAACAAAATTTATTATTTTACTGACTAAAATATAGTGTCAATTTCAATTTACAAACCATATATTAATTACACTTAAAAATATCCAAATTGCTTCAAATTAGGGGTGTGCATGTTCGGATATGAATAATATTTGATCCAAAATTTTTGGATATCTAATTGTTCAGATAAGCAAAATAGTGATCCGTATCCGATCCAAAAAATCGGATATCTAAATTTTCGGATCGGATAACCTAATATCCGTATTTGAAAATGACTTAATTTCACACAAAAATTTATATTTATATTTTATATTTTGTGACATTATGTAACATCCCTAGACTTTTATTGTACACCCCTTGACCCGGCCTAGACGATAGACCCGAACCAAGAAGATCACATTGGGTTTGCCGAAGCAAACCCAAACTGTCTTGCTCAAATTACAATATTTTTTCCTTTTAACTTGTCTAGATGAATTATTAAGATTTAAGGTGTTCAATCAAGCATCAGTTCAATTTTCATTCGAAACGAACATAGATAAGACACTCAATTATAAATGCAAGCTTTTTAAGGACCAAAATGTAAATCTCAATAATTACAAGGGCTTACACAGGTTTCAGGTTACCAATTATTAATTATTGATATTTCATGGCAGGATGTCAAATTTCAACTCCAACAAATAACAAATAAGCATCCAATTTAGCAAAATACTATTTGAGGACTAAATCGTAAAATAGCCAAAATAAAGGGACTAATATGTTTATAAAAGCTTCATACATCAATTAACTAAATTAAAAGCATTCTTGCAAAAACTCAGGTCAAACGGACATCATTTACCTATTCAATTGATGCAACAACATACGGTGACCAAAATGCAAAGAATCTAAACATGGTAAAATCCATTAACCGAATTAACTACAAGCCATTCCAATACTCGAATTGCACTCAATGCATTTTGGGAATTAGAATCCCAGCTCAACTTATCCAATTACTCACAAACAATATTAATCATGCTTCTACTATTATACCACCATTAAACACATATGCTCAAATGATTACATACCAAATATTCAACACAATTCATATTTAAACAAGTAATCTAGAGGCATGCTTCCTAACAATATAAAGCATTATCTAAAAAACACCAAATAGTCAAGACCTCAACATAGGTAATAGATCAATTAAGAAATTAAAGCATGTGACCATATCAAACAATCCATCCAATCATTATTTAAACCATTTAAATCATTATATCGTAACTATCAAGTATACAAAGCATTAAAATAATAATACTAACATCTTAATCATTAAATACAATCATCAACTAACGTAATACAAAATCAATCAAGTTATCATGTCTTAAATAAAACAATTCATCCCACTATTTTACCCACATTGCCTTGTTACAAATAATAACGTTGCCATAATCATACTCTTTAAATATGATTGTCTTGGAATCACTCCTTGCCTCGAACCACGACATCCGCACTTGCTTAATTTGTTGCATTGATGGAAGAAAAGAGAGCGTCAGCATATAATGTCTAGTGAGTGCACTAAAAAAGGGTAAAACATCGATGCATTTTTGAAACCAAAACCGATTTTAGAAACCCATATTTAAGCAAGTTAAACACCTAATTTTCAAAAGCATTTAAATATAACAAGCTTATTCAAAACATATACTTCATGCTTCCATAATGACCCTTTCATTCTCAATACATTTATATAAAACATGTTTAATCATCTCAAAGCATTTTTCCATTTGTTTCCAAAACGAATCATGAATAACAACCATATGCATCAAACCATTTTCACAAGTCTCGCGTTTCTTTTATCTTTCAAAAACATGCATATTAAACCATATGCTAAACATGTATCATGGATTTCTAGCATTACTATTATGCAAACCTTAACTTAAGCCTTCACATGCTTATTCTTCCAATAGCAAAGCTTTAGGAGAACCACATGTATAAACCACATTATACAACATAATTCATCAACATGATACATTATCAATTATATTGGCTTTCAAGTGATCATAAACCAAGTCCCACTTTACAAAATATTACATCGGATACATGGATTTCTCAAGTGGTTACTCTTCCCACTTAACACACATCCTCAACCGGAGCATGGCTTACTCTTTGCCCCTTAACGGTTAACAGGAGTATGACTTACTCTTCGCCCATCAACGGTCGATGTATACATCCACATGACGGGAGCATAGCTTACTCTTTGCCCCTCAATCGCCAGGGTACTCATGTTGGAGAATGGTTTACGCTTCATCCCTCGACAAACATGAGACAACTTATTATAGTGCTCTTTAAACCCTATGGCTAGCCAGCTATATCCAATAACATTTTAAACCACATCACTTGCCAATATAATTCTTTATTAACCATGTTACCTCACACTTGTTTTCATATGCATTTAACAAAACATTTCCATATGCTAAATCACATTGCCAAAGGCAACAACTACATTCCATTTAGGAATCATCTCTCAATGCTCTTAGGCATTCATATATTTAACAAATTATTGCATATCATTTAAAATATGCATAAAACAATAAGTAAACCGATCCATGCTTTTAAACCAAAACATGTAAATCAATACTCATATCAAACCGATATTCAAAAGGCGAAATAGGAAAAACTTACTTCCGAGCTTAGCTAAGCATGCTAGGCTTTAACTAAACCCCCAAAGTCATAATTCAAACCACTTTATAGTACCAAAACACATTTGCACTCACCAACTCGCTACCGTCTTGATTCCAACGCCTTGACGTCAATGCCTTAACATCTAATCGAAAATCATCCGAGCACTTTCCATCTTCTACAAGAAAATGCAAGGGTCAATACCAATAGAACCACATCAAGGTAATCACTATTTTTGTTTGATGTGATTATCATGCCTTAGATATTTTAGTATCATGGGACCGAGGAGAGAGTTGAGATCTGGCATGAATGCTGCTGCCTTTAGGCAGCGGAATCAAGAAAACATTATACCTCTTGAAGATTTACCACCTTCTCCGCATAATCCACCTGTAGGAGTGGAGCAAGTACCACTTGCACCAGCTGGGCCAGTGTCGGGTGATATGACGCCTTTGATTCAGGAAATGACCGGAGCTTTTCAACCTACTGTCGCTGGAGTGCAAGCGCCTGCGTTAGCTGCTGGGTAAACATGGTTGCCGTTAGAACGCTTGCGTAGCTTGGGAGGAGTTGAGTTTAGAGGATTGGCATCTGAGGAGTGGATGGCCAGTGTTGACCAGATTTTGGAACAAATGAGGTGAAATGAGGTCCGTAAGTTGGGTTGTGTTGTATCTCTGTTGCAAGGAGACACTTATAGTTGGTGGACTATCGTGATCGTAGACATGGAACCTGGTGATGTGACTTGGCAATTCTTTCAAGCTGATTTTAAGAAGTATCTGAGAGTTAGATACTTGGACAAGAAGAAGTGTGAGTTTATGGCTTGGTTCAAGGTAGTATGTCTGTGGCAGAGTACGAGGTACAATTTGTCCGGTTGAGTCGGTATGCTCCTAAATTGGTACCGAATGAGAGGCATTGTTGCGATCGATTCCGTTATGGACTTGTGCAAGAGGTTAAGACCTTTATGTTGGCTTCTAACTACACAGATTTTGACGTGTTGGTGACACAAGCAAAGGACATTGAGCAGAATTTGGGTTTATCAGCTCGTGTGGGAGGTTTTGGCAAAAGAGTTGCAGATTCTAGTTCCACTAGTGGTTAGTTTAAGAAGCATCATTATAGAAGGTATCGTTCTGAGTTGAGGCGAGCTGGAGGTAGTGCTGGGTGAGGACATTAGGGTCAGGGTACCCAGGTTAGAGCACCGCATAACACCTGTTGGGTTTGTGGATTGTGTGATCACATGAGGCGAGACTGTCCACATTTGGCTCGTGAAGGACAAGCTCATGCATTTTTTGTTGCTAATTCTTGTTGGAGTTGTGGGTCGAGTGATCATTTGAGACGTGATTGTCCGTTGTTAGCTGGTGGTGGACAAGCCAGGGCACATGCGGTTGCACCAGAGAGAGGACGTGGTCGTGGCTGATGATAGTTTCAGCGAAAGGAAGAGGATCCAAGAATGGTGGCTCATACCATTGCTATTCAACCAGAGGGTGGTGGTCCTACGAGGGTGTATGCACATCACGAGGGACGTAATGACACCGATGTGATTGTAGGTACATTTACTTTGCAATCTTTGTCGTTGTTATCTTTGATTGATTCAGGTTCTACGCATTCATATATCTTGCGTGAGCATTTGCTAAATATACCTATAGAAGTGTTAGATGTGGATATGCAAGTAACTAGTTTTTTTGGAGAAAAGGTTGTTGCGATAAGGTTGTATAGAATATGTACTTTAATGGTTCAAGGTTATGTGTTTGCGGCTGACTTGATGGAGTTGCCTTTTCATGGTTTTGATGTAATCTTGGGCATGGATTGGTTGTCTGAGCATAGGGTTGTTGTTAATTTTGAAACCAAGCAAGTTACCTTGAAACTTGCTAATGATTATGAAGTCGTGGTTGTGGGTGAGAATGTTACGTTCTTGCCCAACGTTGTTTTGGTTCTGGAAGTGAGACGAATGATGAAATCTAGTTGTTAGGCATTTTTAGCCTATGTCATGAATCCAGGATCGAAAGAGGTGCGCGTTCAGAACATTCGCGCAGTATGTGAGTTTTCGGGTGTTTTTTTGGAGGGATTGATGGGTTTGCCACCAGATAGAGAAGTAGAGTTTGGCATTGAGTTGTATACAAATACAACACTGGCGTCTATCACTCCTTATTGCATGGCAACGAAGGAGTTGAGGAGTTAAAGATGCAACTTCAAGAGTTGCTTGGTTGAGGGTTTATTAGACCTAATGTTTCCCCGTGGGGTGCGCCAGTGTTGTTTGTGTAGAAGAAGAATGGCACGATGCAGATGTGTATTGATTATCGGCAACTAAACAAGTTGACGATTAAGAATAAGTATCCTCTGCCAAGGATTGATGATTTGTTTGACTAGTTTAGAGGTGCTTCAGTGTTTTCTAAGATTGATTTGAGGTCTGTGTATTACCAGTTGAAGGTAAAGGATGTAGATTTCTCTAAGACTGCCTTTTGTACTAGGTACGGGCATTACGAGTTCTTGGTGATACCATTTGGTTTGACCAATGCACCGGCTGCGTTCATGGACATGATAAATTGAGTATTCCATGATTTTTTGGACTAATTTGTAGTTGCGTTTATTGATGATATTCTTGTGTACTCTTGTATCGAGGATGATCATGATAAACACTTGTGAATCGTGTTTCAGGTGTTGTTGGATAATCAGTTGAATGCTAAATTAAGCAAGTGTGAGTTTTGGCTTAAAGAGGCTGTCTTTCTTGGGCATGTTGTGTTAGCCGAAGGAATTCGGGTTAACCCACATAAAATCAAGGTGGTGTTGGGTTGGAAGCCACCTAAGTCCGTGTTGGAAGTTTGTAGTTTCCGTGGGTTGGCTTGTTATTACCTTAGGTTCATGGATGGCTTTTCGAGAATTGCTGCTCTGTTGACCAAGTTGTTGCAGAAGGATGTCTGTTTCGTGTGGACGGGGGATAGACAACGAGCTTTTGAAAGGTTGAAGGAGGCTTTGACACAAGCTCCAATCTTGATTCAACCAGAGTCAGGAAAAGAGTTTGTTGATTCAACCAGAGTCAGGAAAAGAGTGTGTTGATGCAAGAAGGAAAGGTTGTGGCTTATGCATCTAGACAGTTAAAGGTTCACGAGTGCAATTATCCTACCCATGATCTTGAGCTTGCCGCAATGGTGTTTGGTTAAAAATTTGGAGGCATTATATCTATGGTGAGAAGTGTATTGTGTATGCAGATCACAAGAGTTTAAAATATTTGATGACTTAAAAGGATTTGAATCTTAGGCAACGTAGATGGTTGGAGTTCTTAAGGAGTATGATTTGATGATTGAGTATCATCCGGGTAAGGCTAATGTTGTGGCAGATGCCCTAAGTAGGAAGGTTGTGGTGGAGTTGCGAACGATGTTTTCATAGTTAAGTGTAACGCGAGATGGAGGTTTATTGGCCAAGTTGCAAGTGAAGCCATCTTTGTCGCAATTGATTAAGGACAAACAACCTTATGATGAGGAGTTAGTACTGCATGTTAAGGATATCATGGATGGAAATCTGACAGATTTTCATTTTAATGATGATGGAGTGTTGTTTTTCAATTATCAGATAGTGGTACCTAACGATGATGAGTTGAGGTGTACCATTTTGACCGAAGCGCATAGTAGTCCTATTGCTATGCATTTCGGTAGTAGTAAGATGTATGAAGGTTAGAAAGAGGTGTACTATTGGGTTGATTTGAAAAGAGTTGTGGCTGATTTTGCTGCTAGATGTATGGTGTGTCAGCGAGTTAAGGTTGAGCATCAGTTTTCTTCCGGGTTGCTGCAACTGTTGAAGATACCAAAATGGAAGTGTGAGAGAATCACCATGGGTTTTGTGTCTGGGTTGCCGTTGACGCCAACTAAGAAGAATTCCATTTGGGTGATTGTTGATCGGTTTACGAAGTGTGCACATTTTGTGCCAGTGCATACGACGTATACCTTGGATAGGTTGGAAGATCTGTATATTGCGAAGATCGTGCATTTGCATAGAGTGCCTAAGTCCATCGTTTCAGATAAGGATCCACAATTTACGATGAGGTTTTGAGAGTGTTTGGGTACACGGTTGAATTTTAGTACTTTGTATCATCCTTAGAAGGATGATTAGTCTGAACCTGTGATCTAAGTCTTGGAGGATATGTTTAGGTGTTGAAATTTGAGTTCCAAGGAACCTGGGAGAAACACTTTCCTTTGGTGGAGTTTGCCTATAATAATAGTTATCAGGCTAGTATTCAGATGGCACCGTATGAGGCCTTGTATGACAAGAAGTGTCGTACGCCCTTGTGTTGGTCTAAGGTTGGGGAAAAGTATGTTTCTATGCCCGATGTGTTGAAAGGCACAAATGAGAAAGTGAAGCTCATTTGTAAGACAAGAAGTGTCGTACGCCCTTGCAGTTGGTGACCGTGTGTTCTTGAAAGTGTTGCCTTGGAAAAAAGACGATGCGGTTCAAATGTAAGGGAAAGCTTAGTCTGAGGTTTATTTGGCCATATGAGGTTGTGGAACGTGTGGGTACTATAGCCTATCGTTTGAGGTTGCCTCATGAGTTGGAGAAGATTCATGACGTGTTCTATATATGGATGTTGCGAAAGTATAGATCGGATCCATCGCATGTAATGTCGGTGGAGGAGATTGATGTTAGGTGTGCAAAAGTATTCATTTTAGGACCCTTTATGACTCAATTTTGGTTAGACTTAAGCTTATTTTGGATGCATTACTAGCCATACATACACAATTTCATTGTTCTTATCATTGCCATGCTTGGTTATCTTTATTTGAATATATTTTGTGGAAAAGGTATTTCTTTGGTACGTGTTTTGTTCATGTGCAGATTTCATTACCCACTGCCCAGGCAAGTATTTCCGCGACAGTGAAGGAAGGAGAAATAACGGTGCAGAACCATCACTTGACGATCCAAACTGAGCCATTCTTTATTATCAAGCCTTACTGAGGGACACTGAGCCAAGAGAACGAGCCCTGCCAAGCGGAAAAGACTGATAGACCATTGCAGAGGCAATGACTAAGTCACTGCCGAGGCAATGCCCGGACATTTCCCAACAAAGGATAAAATATGCAAAATGGTATGCGACTTGAAGAGCATAAAACACTGAACTTTTAGAGATACTTTGCATGAAGATCGAAGCTTAGGAAGACCATGAAAAAGTCAAAGGAAGGTCAAGGACAAGGAATCGATAAGGAGGAATAAAATAATGAATTAAATTAGATTTATTTCTTTTATGAAGTTATGTCCAACTCCATATTATCCTCCTATTCCAAGAAGAAGTCGACAAGGCCATGCTCTATAAAGCCAAGACCTAGCCACCACAAAGGGACATCGTAGTTGAGAGATTTGGTAGAGAATTTAGAGTGTTTTTATCGCCATTATGAACTAATTCTTCTTTTAGGATAGAGTTAATTTGTTTAGTAGTTGTGAGAAGATGATTGTAATTTATTTAGGTTTTTGTTAATACAATTAAGTTCAAGGTTTGCTTATTCTTGGTAATTATTTTTTCTTGCAATTGAATCGGGAGAGGGTATTGCAATTGCATCTATTTGTCTAATATTGGGAGAGTTAGACTCAATGAAGGAGTAAGCATGGTCTTTACCCCAATTAGTGAAGACTAATTTGACTTAGGGATAAGTACGAATTTCAACGGCTAAGAGAAGTGTAAGGTTAGTTGGTGCTTACCCTTGGTTCACGCTGGGAGGTATTATCAAGGCATGCACATCAATAGATTTTCAACTTAGGGATAAGAAGGAACCATTGAAGAACGCTTTGCCGAACCTTGAAGTCTGTCACTCAATTGCCCAGGCAGTAGCTGTGTTCTTTGCCGCGGCAATAGTTTTGCCCATTGCCGATGCAATCAAGTTGACGTTTGCATTCAAAATCGAGATAGTTTCATTCAATTTCCACACTAGGACGCAAGATAATCAGGCCTTCTCTATCATCATATTTACTCAATCTCTTAATTTACTTGTTTTCTTTATTTTAGTTGTCCTCTCGACCAAACCATTACTTGTGTTTTTAATTTTCTATAGTGCGAGAGGATAATTTCTGGAAGTAGCACCAATCCCTGTGGAGACGATATCTTTTATACTATAACTTGGCAACATGTATACTTGCACTAAAATTGCGACTCTGAATACGCACGACAAGTTTTTGGCATCGTTGCCGGGGATTGGCAATAGTGACTTCATTTTATTTTCTTACACTTTTATTTTTACTTTTTATTGTTCAGTTTCTCAAGGGTTAACAAAATTTGGTTTTGCATTGGTGTATGACCAGGGCAAATCCAACAGGTCCAAAATATCCCCTTGATCTAGAGATTGAATGTATCTACTGTAAACTCAAACAAAAACTAAATGTAGCAATGGCAAATGCAGTCCGCAATAACAATGCTAACGACAATCAGAATTTCGTAGCAGGAGACAGAGCGATTCCGCCACCTCAGTTTGCTCAAGCAAGAAACCTAACTGTCCGAGATTATTTAGAGGAAGATCTAAACGGACTAAACCCATGAGTTGTCACACCTGAAATCGAAGCTGCCCATTTTGAATTAAAGCCCATTATGTTCAACATGATCAATACAATGGGTCAATTTGGCGGCTCGACAATTGAAGATGCTAGACAACACCTCAAATCCTTCCAGCCGAATCTATAGGATCTTGGAATGACTTATGTCGTAATTTCCTTGCTCGATGTAATTCTACAAATTTGACTGATAAGTTTACATAATGAAATCACTTCTTTTCAGCAGGCAAATGATGAATCCATGTACGAGGCTTGGGAGCGATACAAAGAGCTTTTACACAAATGCCCTTTACATGGATTTCCATTGTGGAAACAAGTGAAAATGTTTTACAATGCAGTAAACATACCGACAATGATGATGCTAGATTACTCGGCAAATGGCATACTCTTAGACAAGCCACCAGAAGAAGCAATGGAGACCCTAAATACGCTTGCTAAAATGACAATAAGTTCCCAACAACCAGAAGAGGAGGAGTCAGACGCCATGCCACCATAAATGAACTTGAGTCATCAGACTCAATTCTCTCACAATTGGCTACCTTAACCGATTTGGTTAAGAACATGCAACGACCAAGCAATACACAAGAGGTTAAGGTAGTAGGTTCATTATGTGATTTATGTAATGGTAACTATGATTCTTCTGAATGTCTACAAAATCCAGAGTCCAATTTTTATGTTTGAAACTACAACCTGAACAACAACATGATGTCCAACACTTACAACCCGGCCTGGAGAAAACATCCAAACTTCTCATGGAGCAATCCTAACAATGCCCTAAATTAGAACAATCAGAATGCTCCAGCATTGGGATTCCAACAGAACATGCCTCGGCAATCAATGCCTGAGCAACAATCCACGCCATCTAGTTCTTTGGAAAACTTCCTAAATGCTTTCATGTCTCAAACTAGTGCATATATGACTAATATTGATAAATTCATAATGAAAACTGGTGCTTTTATGGACAGGACTGAGACGAGAATGCAGAACCATGAAGCAATGTTGAAATCATTGGAAACTCAAGTTGGGCAATTCGCTTAGATCCTCAACTTGAGACTAATCGGCAGTTTGCCTAGCGATACTGAGGTCGCAAGAGGAATAACTCATGAGCAATGCAAGGAAATCACCACAGGAAGTGGTAAACAACTCAAAGAACCCCGAGTTAATAAAACAGGGGAGACAAAACCAAAGGAGCCGATTGCCCCAACAATGCCAAACAATATTGCCTCGGCAATGCCTCACAAAGACACCACAAAAAACAAGAAGGCATCTGAAGGTCCTGATTCAATGCCTCAAATCAAATTCCCATGTAAGGAACGGATTGAAGACATTTGACTTCCACCACCGTTCCCACAAAGGTTAAAAAGGCAGAAACAAGAATACCAATTCAAGAAGTTCCTCGACATCTTGAAGCAAGTCCACATAAACTTGCCTTTGGTAGAAGAAATATACCAAATGCCGAACTACGCCAAGTTCCTTAAAGACATTGTCTCTAAGAGAACAAGAATAGGAGAATTTGAAACCGTTGCTGTAATGGAAGGATGTATAGCCATGTTACACAACCGAATGCCACCTAAGCTGAAATATCCCGAAAGTTTCACCATACCATGTGCAATTGGAAACCATTACGTTGGGAAGGCATTATGCGATCTAGGAGAAAGAATAAATATTATGCCTAAATCTATCTCTCAACAATTGGGAATAGGGAAGGCGAGACCTACTACAGTGAAGCTACAACTTGCTGATAGATCCTATGTTCATCCAGAGGGAAAATTGAAGATATCCTGATAAGAGTTGATAAATTTATTTTCCTTGATAACTTCTTTATTTTGGATTGTGAAGTAGATGAGTTCACACCTATTATACTTGAGAGGCCATTCCTGGCTACAGAAAGAACCTTGATCGACGTTGAGAGAGGAGAAGTCACCATGAGGGTGAATGGTCAGCAAATCAAGTTGAATGTTTTTAACACCCTTAAGCAACCTAATGATCCAGAAGAATGTCAAGTCTTCCATGCCATAACCGAGTGTGACATGGATATAAATTGCCTTAACAATTGCCTCAGCAATAGCTGTGAAAATTGCCTCGACAATGACCATGAAAATTGCCTCGGCAATGCATGTGACGACTGCCTCAGCAATTACTTTGACAACTTCCCTGTCCCTGAAGAACATAAAGACGATAAGTAGGAAGAAGCCAACTAGATAGCTAATTATCCAGGTAAGTATTTCGAACCACTAGACTACTCTGGGGAGGTAAGAAAGATCGAAAAGCCCTCTATTGAGCAACCTCATGTTCTTGAATTGAAACCATTGCCAAGGAAATTGAAATATGTGTATTTGGGAACCAATAACACATTGCTCGTAATCATCTCTTCTAAGTTATAGCTCGAACAGGAACAAAAATTGATCAACATGCTAAAGCTGCACAAAAGGGCAATAGGATGGACTATTGTCGATTTGAAGGGAATTAGTGTAACCCCCTTAGCCTGGCCTAGACGGTTGACCCAGACTACGAAGATTACACGAGGAAAACCAAAGTCAACCCGAAAGTCAACCTTGATTAACGACCCTTTTTTTTTCTTTTTAAACTTGTCTAGATGCACATTAACCCTAGGCATTCTCTTGAGATAAGCATACTAAAAAATCACAGCAATCGGAAAACAATAAGGGACCCAATTGCACAAAATACGAATTTAGGGACCAATTTGTAAATTCTGAAAATTAAGAGGACTTTACCAATTTTTAAGTTACCATTATGAAATTAGCATTTCATGCCTCTCTGCCAAATTTCATCTCAAACGGACATCTCAAACTCAAGCAATTGCACATACAAGAATTGGGACTAAGACGTAAAGCTTGCAAACCTCAAAACCATTCAAATTTTATGCCCAACGGTCAGGTGTTCCGAAACGGGTCTAGGCCGTTCAGGAACACCCTGGCCAAAACAAGGGCATGTTTCGAAACAGGCAAGGGTGTTTCGAAACACCCTGCCCAGAAACAGCAGATAGGCCTGTTTTAACACCTTTAAACCCCATCAAACATGCTCCAAACCATTCCACAATAAATCAACAACATGCCAAGCATCATACCTACCAATTTGCATCAAAATCTAGATACAAAACCACCCCTAGGTGCACCAACTCATTCAACACATCCAACACTCAATCATGCTTTTAAAACAAGAAGCATAGCATAACGACTTAAGAATAAGAAGACTCAACATTGCAAGCGTTAAACCACATAGTTCAAAATCATAAACCAAACTTGTCCAACATACACAATCTCATTAAACATCAACATAAGAGATTCTCCCCCCATTGCCTTTATTATCTATAGCTATTAACCGAGACATACATCTCAAATGGAGCTCTCCTTGAATCCCTTGCTTCTCGCTGTCCCAACTTAAAATATCTGCATTGATGGACAAAAAGGAGCGTAAGCACATAATGCTTAGTGAGGAATGCTCAAAACCAAAACACCATCAATGCAGCGAGTCATAAAACCTCTTTTAAAAGTAAACACAATTCGATAAACCAAAGCAATGTTTGAAAACCCCCTTTTAACAACATGCTTTAAATCATGCATTGCTCAAACATGAAAAACCAACCCTTAGCTTAGAAAAGCTAAGTAATTCACTTCAAAGCACAACCTTGCAAAACCATCAATTTAACCATTCCATGCATGAACATCCTATGCAAAGTTAAATACAAGATCCTTGGAAAACACTTCCACTTCACATTATACTTTTCTTATACTTGAAAATCATTTCAAAGCAAGAAACCTTTAAAAACTACTTACACCCTCAATTCCATCTCATGCATTAAGCAAATGCAACATATGAACCACAAAATCAACACTTGCATTACATGCCTTTTAAAACAAGCCTTCACAAGACTTCAATGCACTAAAGAGATTCCATGCACATATGTACCATTCTCAATAGAAGATAAACACTTGTACAAGTTAACAAGTAAAACATGCATTCATAGAACACTACACACTTCTTATGCAACCATGCATCATTTCAAGCATCTCATGCTTCATCATATTCAAGAACATTATATTGGCTTCCAAGTGATAATTCACAAACCATCATAACGCAAAACACAATCGGATACGCGGATTACAAGCGCTGTCCCCACGCTTCATACACACTACCAATCTCAAGGTCCCCAAATGGAATTTAAACCACCATTATGACCTTACCATACACAAGGTCCTCATATGGACTTTTAACCACCATATAACCTTAACATTCACAAGGTCCTCAAATGGAATTTTAACCACCATTATAACCTTACCATCACTCATTGGTAGTTGTATAACATCACTAACGAGATCACGGGACATACACACAAGATCCACACATGGACTTTACACCACCATTGTGATCTTACCATACACAAGGTCTTCAAATGGAATTTTAACCACCATTATGACCTTAACATACACAAGGTCCTCAAATGGAATTTTAACCACCATTATGACCTTAACATACACAAGACCCACCCATGGACTTTTAACCACCATGGTGTTCTTAACCATCTCGTTAGTGTACTTGGATGGAGTTACCGGTACAATCACAACCACTCCACATCCAAGGCGACTTTATTCACGGTGCACCCAATCCTATAGCCGGCTAACTATATCCGATTCAAGTAACCAAGAACCACTTACATCACTTGCCAATATAACCAATTTACCACATTAATCCATTGTTTTACAAGCATAACCAAAATGCCAAAACCACCAATTACCATCATCAATCCACTGTTTTTGAAGCATTACACAAAGCCATTAAACAACATGCAACACTATGCAACAATTCCACAATTTCAATGTACAAAACCAAGGATCTCTTACCTTGAGCAACCTTCACACATGGCTTTCAAAACCAGCATTAAACCATGCTAAAATATGCTTTCAAAACAGAATTTAAAACATGCAAATCACATGCATTGCATCCAACAATCACAAGTGCTTTAAAAACCAATTCATAACACAACCAAGAGAGAAATTCTATTTACTTACTCTTGAGCTTAGCTAAGTTGTTTAGACTTAAACTAAGCTCCCAAAACCTTCAAACCTTTGTTTTAAAGCTGAAAACCCAACTTCACTCACCGATACACAAAACAAGGCTAGACAACAAGCCTTCCAAGCATCCGAAACCTTCAATGCCACCTCTATTGCTCACGGATCATTCTCCCCTGTTTCAAGCACATAACAACAGAGGATTAATGCATCATAATGCATTAAAAACACCAGCAACACACCTAAACTCGCTGCTCTTTGCAAAACCAACATTTCGGCTACCAAACACAACCGAAATCACCTCCAAACACTTCCAAGACTTAACCCAGCCAAGATCCATCACTTCTAACCATTTTTAAACATCAATTAACATCCAAAATGATCCCAAACACGTCCTTATACCTCCAGCATTAACAAAACACCAAGATCACCCCAAAAACCACCATTTTCACAAGTAGAAACTTAGGAAAATCAACCTATTCGGGATTGCATTGATTAAACCTCAATTTCTCATCAATTATACATCCATTTTACATTAAAAACACATCTCAAAACAGTACCCAACCATTTCATACGAATTTCATCACAAATTAACCAAATCTTGCATTTTAAAGCCAAGATCAAGAACACAATTGTAAAACCTTTAATAAAACACAAATCAAGGATTGAGAACTTAGGAATTTCAGTAAAGAACTGAGAATTTAGAGGAGAAGGACGTTCATACCTCTAAACTTGAGTTTCTCCCTTTTTGGAACCACAATTCTTGAAAATCCAATAAGCAAATGCTAAGGTTTTGTTGTAGAATTGATTAGAGATCAAATGAGGATTGAAATCAAATCTTTAGTTGTCAAAATCAGAGAGAATTTTGCTAGAGAAATGTGTTTGGGTTGAGAGAAAAGTTGAGAGAAAAGAAAATGGAAATTTAGAGAAAAGTTAGTTATAATGCCAAAATATATTTTCCCTCCTTTTGTACTTAATTAAAAACCATTAATTAAATTGATTAATATTCAGAAAAATCTGGAGAAACTCTTTTGGGTAAATAGCTCCTTAAAGATTTAAAGTTTCAATCCTTTTTAAAATAGTCACCCAGTTTTCAAAAATTACATTTTGGTCACTAACCCAAAATGCCACTCTTCCAAACTTCATTTTGTAAAATTGATTTCACCTTTCTCTTATATATAATAAAAGAGGATTTTAAGACATTTTTCCATATTTTTAATGCATCCCAAACTAAGTTTTCCTTAAAACCACATTTTATATTCGAACCGAAAATCCGACCGGTCCAGTTCAAACCCAAAACTTCTAAGCCCAAAATTGGGGTGTTACAACTCTCCCCCCCTTAAGAAATTTCGTCCTCGAAATTTCAACCGGCGAAAAGAGAACAACCAAACTTCTCAAGCAACACACAAGGCAACACAGGAGACTTAACCACCACTGAACACTCTCCTCACAAAACTCCACCAACCCAACACCAACACATACTATTCACGAATTCCAGAACACTCAAATGTTAACCACATCTTAACCTTTCACACTTCCGGACTACACATAGCCCCAACAACAACCTGAAGAACCTCCAACTTTTACAGCATACACCACCCTAACTCACAACTCTCAAAACTTGTTCACACAGAGACACCAACCAATCCAGTTCAGCCACCAAGTGACCCACAACCTCCACTGCTTCTAAAACTCCTTGCAAAACTACTCAACCTCTTTCAAAGACTATCACAACAAGCAAAAATTCTTAAGCATCAACTGCTTACCCAAATTTCTCAACGTAATGCTGACATTCCTTCACATCCGCCGATATCATTACCATAACGATTCACCAGAACTACTCACCTATCATCCGAAAATCACATCACAAAACCCCAACCTTGACTCCGCCAGCCGTTCCATACACCACCAGCTGTCTTCAGACGAAATTTACTCATACACAACTAGCCAACCACTTCTCACAAGAACCCGTCCAACCAACAATGGCCTTTGATCTTACATTGCCTTTCCACTTCAAGTTTTGACTACAACATTTGCCTTACTGGAACATCGCCCAACTTATACATACATATTTAGGTTACGAAACTTCTATTCTCCCAAGCTAACCCCTTTCTACAACCCACAACACAACCTCTTCTCAACTCTTCGAAGGTTGCTATGAACCATCACCTACAAAACAACCCTTCTACTACTACATCAATGCCAAGTTACCTCAGCACTCTGGAACACATCCACTAACTTACAACATCACTTAACACCAAGAAACTACCACTTCTACCAGCTATTCACGACCACTCTAACCGATTCTAACTTCAACCGGTAATCTCCTCACCACCATCCCGCTAAACTCATTAAGCGCCAAACACTTTCCTTCTACCAACACGCTATATCGCACTCACTATTACTGACAACTCGCTTAATACCCTCCATTACTTCTAGCATTCTCCTAGCACCAACACAACTTTTAAAACCCATCATCCAACCTAACCCTATCACAACTCTAACGGACCCGATTAACTATCAGCGAGTGTGAACGTTCGTATGCATGGTCACCAATATGCCCTATCAATGCCTGATGTACATGCATGCAAAACCTCTAATGTCATGTCACATGTATGCATGGACCAGTACATATATAATATAGCATATAACAAATGATTTTAACTGTGCATGTATGTCGGTTCACACCCACCAATAACATCCTCAGAATCCACCTAAAACAACCTTCTATCTCACTTCCAACTTGACCAACTCCATCATTCTTTCAACCCACTATCCACAAGATACTCACTAATGCCCTCTTCACACTAAAGTTGCTTTCAAAACAACACCAACTACTACCCCAAGCATGCTAGCTACGAGACCATACCCACTACACAAGGGAAATACCAACTGAAACCAAACTAAGATAACTAAGGCAAAGATTACTTAACAAGGTTACCTGTAAACACCTCACTACCCCGGAGCTTCAACAGACGAGCTCTCTTCCTCGCAGAACCATCATTCTCCAGCCGCACTGCTGCAACATCAGCTAACACATTAAGGTCATCACCATCTCCCTGCGGTAAAGAACCCTGACTACCCCGAGCCAACTTCAAACAATTACGTCTCAAATGTCCAACAGACCCACAATTCCAACAAGATTCATTCTGCAAGCTCCTCACACCTTTCAGCCCTTCCTGCCAACTTCGAACCTTGTCTCGGTCATGCCCACGACCCTTCAGAGACCCTTTCGCTACCACTGAAACTGATCTCACCACATGAGGACAATTCCGCTTCACATGCTCCTTAGAACCACAGTTCCAACAAACACCTGCGCCCCAACAACCTCCAAAATGGCGCCTTCCACAACGGTCACACACTGGTAACTGAGCTTCCACTCCTTGATCATGCAGCACTTGCCCCAGATTTGCACTACCACTCAGACTTCGATTCAAGCAAAACCTTCTATCACGTAGCCTCTTACGCTGACCGCTCTCGAGGTCAGTACCCACAACTCTATCGCTTAAACTTTTCTCACCTTCATAAACTGATACCACACCCTCACGTTGCTTAACCCTTGGGAATTTCTCTCCAAGGTACCTTTCAAAAAGGCAGACACAAAGAAGTCCCAATCTATATCGTGGATGTGCGATGCCACCGCCACAGATGTCCATCAGGCACAAGCGTCCTCCAACATCAATGAGACCACACTTCCCAGCTTACAGGCATAGTCACAACCCTCCTGATCCAAAATCAGAATTACACTGGCCAACCAGGCCTTGAACGTTTCAGGCGTCGAACCATGATACTCCACAGCTCCCAAATCATGTAAACGTTGTTTCGACAAACCCGCACATCCCACAGCCAGCACGTCTACAGGCCTTACTTTTGCCATAGCCTGAGATGTTCCCAACACCTCTTGAACTAAAGGTGATGAACTCTTCATCACAGAACCAGCTTCTTCCTCCTGCCTCACTACCTCAACTCCAGGCACTGTAGGCTGAAACGAAACACCTCCACCAAAAGGTGAATTCCACGCCTTAACAACCTGCTCTAAAGCAGCAACCATCTCACCCAACTGCCATTCTCTCATCGATTTCACCATGCTATTAACAACAAACAATCATAACAAAACAAACAAATCGATCAGACCAGCTTTAAGCAAGGATTCAAAGCTCCAACTCCAAAATAACACAATAGCTATAATAATAAGGCAATGGGTATCCCGAATTCTCCCCCTTTACATGACATAACAGTCAATAAAAAAACATGGATATCACAACATTGAGCATATCAATCAACATATTTCGATCATGCTCTCATCAAACAACATTCACTCGCAACAGCATAATATCAACATATCATACCCATCACACTTTCATCATTCATAAAATCAGCTCACATTACCAGCATATCACCAGCACAGATCCACATTAACTCAATGAAGATTCACAAACAAAAAGCATGCTAAAAACATCAACAATTCGCTCAAAGACACACTTTCCAACCGACTTCCAACCCCATATCAGAATAAACATTAAACACTTAATACAACAATTTACCATTTCCCCCAAGCTTTCACAACTCAGCTCTGATACCACCAAATGTAACCCCCTTAGCCCGGCCTAGACGGTTGACCCAGACTACGAAGATTACACGGGGAAAACCAAAGTCAACCCGAAAGTCAACCTTGATTAACAACCCTTTTTTTTTCTTTTTAAACTTTTCTAGATGCACATTAACCCTAGGCATTCTCTTGAGATAAGCATACTCAAAAATCACAACAATCGGAAAACAATAAGGGACCCAATTGCACAAAATACGAATTTAGGGACCAATTTGTAAATTCTGAAAATTAAGAGGACTTTACCAATTTTTAAGTTACCATTATGAAATTAGTCATGTTTCATGCCTCTCTGCCAAATTTCATCTCAAACGGACATCTCAAACTCAAGCAATTGCACATACAAGAATTGGGACTAAAACGTAAAGCTTGCAAACCTCAAAACCATTCAAATTTTATGCCCAACGGTCAGGTGTTCCGAAACGGGTCTAGGCCGTTCAGGAACACCCCTTGGCAGTAGCCAAAGTGTTCAGAAACGGGTCTAGGCCATTCAGGAACACCCTGGCCAAAACAAGGGCCTGTTTCGAAACAGGCAAGGGTGTTTCGAAACACCCTGCCCAAAAACAGCAGATAGGCCTGTTTTAACACCTTTAAACCCCATCAAACATGCTCCAAACCATTCCACAATAAATCAACAACATGCCAAGCATCATACCTACCAATTTGCATCAAAATCTAGATACAAAACCACCCCTAGGTGCACCAACTCATTCAACACATCCAACACTCAATCATGCTTTTAAAACAAGAAGCATAGCATAACGACTTAAGAATAAGAAGACTCAACGTTGCAAGCGTTAAACCACATAGTTCAAATTCATAAACCAAACTTGTCCAACATACACAATCTCATTAAACATCAACATAAGAGATTCTCCCCCCCATTGCCTTTATTATCTATAGCTATTAACCGAGACATACATCTCAAATGGAGCTCTCCTTGAATCCCTTGCTTCTCGCTGTCCCAACTTCAAATATCTGCATTGATGGACAAAAAGGAGCGTAAGCACATAATGCTTAGTGAGGAATGCTCAAAACCAAAACACCATCAATGCAGCGAGTCATAAAACCTCTTTTAAAAGTAAACACAATTCGATAAACCAAAGCAATGTTTGAAAACCCCCTTTTAACAACATGCTTTAAATCATGCATTGCTCAAACATGAAAAACCAACCCTTAGCTTAGAAAAGCTAAGTAATTCACTTCAAAGCACAACCTTGCAAAACCATCAATTTAACCATTCCATGCATGAACATCCTATGCAAAGTTAAATACAAGATCCTTGGAAAACACTTCCACTTCACATTATACTTTTCTTATACTTGAAAATCATTTCAAAGCAAGAAACCTTTAAAAGCCACTTACACCCTCAATTCCATCTCATGCATTAAGCAAATGCAACATATGAACCACAAAATCAACACTTGCATTACATGCCTTTTAAAACAAGCCTTCACAAGACTTCAATGCACTAAAGAGATTCCATGCACATATGTACCATTCTCAATAGAAGATAAACACTTGTACAAGTTAACAAGTAAAACATGCATTCATAGAACACTACACACTTCTCATGCAACCATGCATCATTTCAAGCATCTCATGCTTCATCATATTCAAGAACATTATATTGGCTTCCAAGTGATAATTCACAAACCATCATAACGCAAAACACAATCGGATACGCGGATTACAAGCGCTGTCCCCACGCTTCATACACACTACCAATCTCAAGGTCCCCAAATGGAATTTAAACCACCATTATGACCTTACCATACACAAGGTCCTCATATGGACTTTTAACCACCATATGACCATAACATTCACAAGGTCCTCAAATGGAATTTTAACCACCATTATAACCTTACCATCACTCATTGGTAGTTGTATAACATCACTAACGAGATCACGGGACATACGCACAAGATCCACATATGGACTTTACACCACCATTGTGATCTTACCATACACAAGGTCTTGAAATGGAATTTTAACCACCATTATGACCTTAACATACACAAGGTCCTCAAATGGAATTTTAACCACCATTATGACCTTAACATAAACAAGACCCACCCATGGACTTTTAACCACCATGGTGTTCTTAACCATCTCGTTAGTGTACTTGGATGGAGTTACCAGTACAATCACAACCACTCCACATCCAAGGTGACTTTATTCACGGTGCACCCAATCCTATAGCCGGCTAACTATATCCGATTCAAGTAACCAAGAACCACTTACATCACTTGCCAATATAACCAATTTACCACATTAATCCATTGTTTTACAAGCATAACCAAAATGCCAAAACCACCAATTACCATCATCAATCCACTGTTTTTGAAGCATTACACAAAGCCATTAAACAACATGCAACAATTCCACAATTTCAATGTACAAAACCAAGGATCTCTTACCTTTAGCAACCTTCACACATGGCTTTCAAAACCAGCATTAAACCATGCTAAAATATGCTTTCAAAACAGAATTTAAAACATGCAAATCACATGCATTGCATCCAACAATCACAAGTGCTTTAAAAACCAATTCATAACACAACCAAGAGAGAAATTCTATTTACTTACTCTTGAGCTTAGCTAAGTTGTTTAGACTTAAACTAAGCTCCCAAAACCTTCAAACCTTTGTTTTAAAGCTGAAAACCCAACTTCACTCACCGATACACAAAACAAGGCTAGACAACAAGCCTTCCAAGCATCCGAAACCTTCAACGCCACCTCTATTGCTCACGGATCATTCTCCCCTGTTTCAAGCACATAACAACAGAGGATTAATGCATCATAATGCATTAAAAACACCAGCAACACACCTAAACTCGATGCTCTTTGCAAAACCAACATTTCGGCTACCAAACACAACCGAAATCACCTCCAAACACTTCCAAGACTTAACCCAGCCAAGATCCATCACTTCTAACCATTTTTAAACATCAATTAACATCCAAAATGATCCCAAACACATCCTTATACCTCCAACATTAACAAAACACCAAGATCACCCCAAAAACCACCATTTTCACAAGTAGAAACTTAGGAAAATCAACCTATTCGGGATTGCATTGATTAAACCTCAATTTCTCATCAATTATACATCCATTTTACATTAAAAACACATCTCAAAACAGTACCCAACCATTTCATACGAATTTCATCACAAATTAACCAAATCTTGCATTTTAAAGCCAAGATCAAGAACACAATTGTAAAACCTTTAATAAAACACAAATCAAGGATTGAGAACTTAGGAATTTCAGTAAAGAACTGAGAATTTAGAGGAGAAGGACGTTCATACCTCTAAACTTGAGTTTCTCCCTTTTTGGAACCATAATTCTTGAAAATCCAATAAGCAAATGCTAAGGTTTTGTTGTAGAATTGATTAGAGATCAAATGAGGATTGAAATCAAATCTTTAGTTGTCAAAATCAGAGAGAATTTTGCTGGAGAAATGTGTTTGGGTTGAGAGAAAAGTTGAGAGAAAAGAAAATGGAAATTTAGAGAAAAGTTAGTTATAATGCCAAAATATCTTTTCCCTCCTTTTGTACTTAATTAAAAACCATTAATTAAATTGATTAATATTCAGAAAAATCTGGAGAAACTCTTTTGGGTAAATAGCTCCTTAAAGATTCAAAGTTTCAATCCTTTTTAAAACAGTCACCCAGTTTTCAAAAATTACATTTTGGTCACTAACCCAAAATGTCACTCTTCCAAACCTCATTTTGTAAAATTGATTTCACCTTTCTCTTATATATAATAAAAGAGGATTTTAAGACATTTTCCCATATTTTTAATGCATCCCGAACTAAGTTTTCCTTAAAACCACCTTTTATATTCGAACCGAAAATCCGACCGGTCCAGTTCAAACCCAAAACTTCTAAGCCCAAAATTGGGGTGTTACAATTAGCCCAACGATTTGTATGCTCAAGATCCTTTTGGAGGATGATCATAAATCAACCATTGAGGCACAAAGAAGATTTAACCGAGTCATGAAAGAGGTAGTAAAGAAAGAAATCATCAAATGGCTTGACGTCGGTATCATCTATCCTATGTTTGACAGTATATGGGTAAGTCCGGTATAATGCGTGTCGAAAAAAATAGGTATAACTGTGGTAAGCAATGAAAACAATGAACCAATCCCAACCAAGACTGTGACCAGTTGGAGGTTTTGCATGGATTACTGTAAGTTGAATAAAGCTACTAGGTAAGATCACTTTCCTTTACCCTTTATTGATCAAATGCTTGACCATCTTGCAGGTAAACCCTTTTATTGTTTTCTTGATGGTTATTCAGGGTATAACCAAATTGCCATAGCACCAGAAGATCAAGAAAAGACCACCTTCACATGCCCATATGACACTTATGCCTTTTGAAGGTTGCCTTTCGGACTATGCAATGCCCTGGCAACCTTCCAACGATGCATGATGGTAATTTTCTCTGACATGGTAGAAGATTTTCTGGAAATCTTCATGGATGATTTCTCGGTATTTGGAGATGATTTCGAAAATTGCCTCGACAATTTGGAGAAAGTACTTAAAAGATGCGAGGAATTAGACTTGGTCCTAAACTGTGAGAAGTCCCACTTTATGGTGGATGAAGGCATAGTTCTCGGCCACAAGATCTCCTCCAAGGGAATTGAAGTTGAAAAAGAAAAGACTGATGCGATCGAGAAACTACCCCACTAACTTCAGTCAAAGGAATCTGAAGCATTTTGGGACACGCAGGTTTTTATAAAAGATTCATTGAATTTTTTTCTAAAATCACTAAACCTTTGTGTAACCTGCTTGAACAGGATATAGTTTTTCACTTTAATGACTCATGCACTTAAGTATTCGAGACACTGAAACAAATGCTTGTGATTGCACCCATAGTGATTCTACCAGATTAGAGGATGCCCTTCGAGCTCATGTGTGACGTAAGCGATTTTGCAATTGGAGCAGTCCTTGGTCAAAGAAAAGACAAAATCTTTCATGTGATCTACTATGCTAGTAAAACCCTCAACGAGGCCCAAGTCAACTACACAACAATAAAGAAAGAATTACTAGCAGTAGTATTTGCTTTTGACAAGTTTCGACCGTACCTAATTGGAACAATGGTGATTGTTCACACTGACCACTCGGCAATGAAGTACTTGTTTTGTAAGAAAGATGCCAAGCCTCACTTGATTCGTTGGATTCTACTTCTACAAGAGTTGACATTGAAATCAAAGACAGAAAAGGTACTGAGAACCATGTTGCTGACCACTTATCACAATTAGAACAATGAGAGAAAGAAACCACACCCACAGAAATCCAAGAAGCATTTCCAGACGAGCAGTTTCTCATAGCCTTGGCAACTCTAGAAGGCACTGCCTTGGCAACACAGATGGGCACTACCTCGGCAATTATCGATAGCATTGCCTCGGCAATAACTTCGGCAATTGCTGCAGCACTTTCATCGACACCCTAGTATGCCGATCTTGTGAATTTCTTAGTTAGTGGTATTTTACCTTATAACCTTACTCACCAAGGAAAGAAGCGGTTCCGACATGATGCTAAGCATTATTTTTGGGACGAGTCTCTTTTGTTTAAACAATATGCAGATCATGTTATAAGAAGGTGTTTCCCAAAAGAAGAACAACAAGATGTGATCCAACAATGCCATTCTTCACCCTATGGAGGACACTTTAGAGGGACACGTACGACGACCAAAGTTTTACAATCTGGACTATATTGACCGACTCTTTACAAGGACGCCCAAGCTTTCTACAAGCAATGTGATCGTTGTCAACGGATCGAAAATATTTCAAGACGAAACGAGATGCCATTGCAGAACATCCATGAAGTCGAGCTGTTCGATGTTTGGGGAATTAATTTCATGGGGCCCTTCCCATCTTCATGTGGGAATCTCTACATCCTACTTGTCGTTGACTACGTGTCCAAATGGGTAGAGGCAATTGCAACACCATACAATGGCTCCAAAAATGTGCAAAGATTCCTACAGAAAAACATCTTTACACAATTTGGAATGCCAAGGGCAATCATAAGTGACGAAGGCAAGCACTTCAACAACAAACTCATTGCCAACACATTGTAGAGATTTGGAGTGACACACAAAATTGCCATGACATACCATCCACAAACCAATGAACAAGCCGAGATCTCAAACAGAGAGTTGAAAAATATCCCTGAGAAGGTAGTAAATCCCTCCCGCAAAGACTGCTCTCTTCGACTTGATGATGCACTTTGGGCCCATAGGACATCATTTAAAACACCATTGGGCATGTTACCCTTTCGACTCGTGTATGGTAAAGCATGCCATCTGCCGGTGGAAATTGAGCACAAAGCATATTGGGCAATCAAGTCTGTGAACATGGATTGGGAGGGTGCTAGAGAAAAACGATCACTGGACCTCAATGAGATAGAGGAGTTTCGTGCCACAACCTGCGATAACGCCAAGATCTACAAAGAAAAAACCAAACGGTGGCATGACAAGAGACTTATGCCGCAACAATTCTTGCCCGAGCAATTAGTCATCCTTTTCAATTCTTGATTAAAGCTATTCCCATAGAAACTAAGATCGAGATGGTTTGGACCTTTCGAAGTTGTCAAAGCATTCCCCCATGGTACTGTAACAATCAAGTCCACAAAAGAAGGTCATGAATTTAAAGTCAATGGGAAAATACTGAAGCACTACACTGGCACCCATATCGCGAGGGAAAAGAAAGTGATTACTTTAGGAGATGCATCCTCATGAACTCCTTTAGTATCTTAATTTTTATTTAATTTTTTCCATATTTTAAATTATTTATTTTTTAGGATAACAATGTTTTTTAAATAATGTTCTCTTTATTATTGTGATTTTAAGAAAGAGTTCAAGGATGTGAAGAAGATGGGCCGATTCTAAGCCCAACCCAAAACCAAAACTCGGCAACCTCTCCCACTCCCCTAAAACATGACAACCTTTCACATCCCCCTTTTATTGCTGCCCAAAACATGACCGTTGGAGACTCTTCCCAAGACAACCCTTGTCGTGCACGCATCCATTGGTATTCAAGACTTGAATGCTTGTGACCGTTATAACTCCCCATCTATTTAAACTCCCCTCTAAACACTCAACCATCACACCCATTATCTTCTTCATTCTTGAAACTCAAAAGCTTTTCTCCTTTTTATTTTTTTTCTCTAGCCCCGACTTCTCACAACCAACAAACCACTCAATCATGGCCTTGAAGCTAGGAAGAGGTGAGCACTCTCAAGCAACCAAGGAACTGGCCTTTAAACGGTTCGCCCCGCCGGAAAAAGAACGGAGATACCTCGTAAAATTTGTCGGTCGAAAAGTGACACATCGATTTTGGATTGGAGCCTTTCATCTTCAAAAAGATCGAGCATCAAAAATGGCAAATCCTTTGCCACCAACTGGAGCCGGCAAACGTGACTTGTGTAAAGGAATTCTATGCCCACTCTCCAAATCCCAACAACCTATACGTACATGTTCGAGGCCAAGCCATACCGGTGGATGCCGATTCCATCAATCTCTACTACGACATCCATGTGGCCAAAGCTGAACACAAGGAGTACATCGACAAACTCACGGCGGATGACTACGAAGACATGCTAAAAGATTTGTGCATCGCCAGCACGACATGGAACAAAGGAGCGCACAATGGAATGGTAAATCACCGAAGGCTTCGACTCGAGGCCAAACTTTGGAACACCTTTGTTAAAAGATGCTTAATGCCCACATCACATAACACCACCCTATATAAACCAAGGCTTGCACTTATTCATTCCATTTTGCATAATAGATTTATTAATGTTGGATCTATCGTATGCAATGAGATATTCATGTGTAGCCAAAAGGACAAGGGCCGACTCTACTTCCCAAGTCTCATAACCAGATTATGCAAGCAAAAGAACGTACCTACCGATCCGGCCGACGAGCAAACACCAACAAGAAAAGGATGGTCAAATGATCAATACTACAAAATCATACAGATCACGAAAGCTGAGCCACAATCCACTCCGGTACAAGGCATTGCCGCGACAACCTCGTCGGGCAATGCCCCAGCAACTTCATAGACCGATGCCGCGTCAACAACACTCTAGTGCCTTGCACCAAAGATCGACACAATGGACAAAAGGCAGCACCGGTTAATGCAATATATAAGGGACTTCAACAACTCAATGGTTCAAGTAATCCTAGAGAAGTTCTCATACAACACGGTGCAATTTCCGATCTTCCTGGCTCAACTCCTTGCCTCGGCAACGTCCAGAGCCTCTGCCGCGGCAACACACGGAGACTCTGCCTCAACAACAAAGAAAGCTACTGCCTTGGCAACCCATGGAGACACTGCCTCAACAATCCCAGCTGCCTCTGCTGCGGCAACGAAGATTGATGATGCCCCACCAACCCGAGCAAACTTGGGTAAAACATTTGTAGTCAAGCCAACCCAAACCGAGACATGGTCAAATTTCTCTGACTTCGACAAGTCAATTGCTCAACAAGCCAAAGTCGTCCCAGTTTTACCCAACAAGAAGCACAAAACCTCCGCGACTGAAGAAATATGCCTAGACAGTGACGATGAGGAAGAGGTGACCAAGAAAGCTGAACCGACACCTCCAACACGTCACTAACCACCACGGGAAACCAAAAGGATCAAGAAAATGGAAAGAATGTAATTGATCATCCAAGATGACGATGATAACTCATCCATGTCCCTGTCGTTGTAAATTTATTCTATTGCCTTCTATTTTATATTTTGTGTATGTGCATGCATTGAGGGCAATGCTTCTCTTGGGGTTTGAGGGGAAGTAAGTGTTAGTTCCTTTTGTCATATCTACTATAGAAAATGCATGCTTATCGGTTCCCTTAGTATTTAATCTAATGAAATTTTTGCCTGGGCAATAGATGTCTCTCTCACATCGTAGCCTTAAAAATTTTTCTAGCAAACTTTCAATTTTAGGATATCCATGGAAGCATACTTAGAATCACACTATGAGACTGAAAATGAAAACTATTGTGACTTGAATAATTGAAGGAGTTCTAGGACACTTAGGATAATTACCTACTTAGAAAAATTGGGTAAAAAGTTTTAAGTTAGAGGTGCCTAAAACCGACTCTAGCTTAAGGAAACACTATAGGTGCCTAAAACCAGCTCTAGCTTAAGGAAACCCTAGAGGTGCCCAAAATTGGCCATAGTAAATTAGATCATTAAAATTAAAAAGAAGACCTAGAGGTGCCCGAAACTGGCTCTAGTTGAAATAGAAAACCCAAGGAAAGAAAATCATCTTGTTTACAATTATGCACACACTCACGTGTAACACCCCAAATTTGGGCCTAGATGTTTTAGAGTTCGGATCGGACCGGTTATAAACGGTTCGAATCTTAAAGGGAGGTTTAGGGAACACCTAGTTCGAGATGTTTTAAGAATATGGAAAAATATCTAAAAATCATCATTTATTATATGAATGATTATGGTGAAATCAATTTTACAAAATAAGGTTTGGAAATACTACATTTCGGTGTAGTGACCAAATCGCAGTTTTTGCAAAAGTTGAATAGTGACTGTTTTGTAAAGGATTGAAACTTTGAATCTTTAAGGAGCTAATTTTAACAAAATGTTTTTAATCAGATTTCTTCTTAATTTGGGTGATTTTATTAATGTTTTAATTAACGGAAAATAGAGATTAATTAAAAGGAAACTACCTTTGACTTTTCATAAGTACCTTTCATCAACTTTCTCTCATTTCATTTTCTCTCAATTTCTTTTCAGCCAAACACATTCCCTCTAGCAATTAACCTTTGATTTTCATTCCTTTTGATGAGATTTCAATCTCCTTTTGATTCCTAATCTTTTCCTCATCAAAGCCTCTTGTTTTTACATTGGATTTTCAAGAAAACTTGACCAATTCAAGGAGAAATCAGCCATTAGAGGTAAGCTCCGTCCTTCTCCTCTAATGATCAGTTCTTTACTGAAATTCCCAAGTTATCAATCCTTTGTTAATGATTTTTGAGTTGCTTTAATGTTAGAAACAAGAAATTGTATTTAAACTCAAGGTTTTTGAAGAGATCTTGGTAATTTTCGTGGTTGATGGTTAGCCTCTGTTTTGAGGTTGTTTTCTAATGTATTTTGGATGTTAATTGATGTTATAAATGAGATTTTATCAAACAAATCCCGGATATGCTTGGATTCCTAAGTTTTGTATGCTAGAATGATGGTTTTTTGGGGTGGTTTTGGTGTTCTATCATAGCTGGAGGTATAAGGACGAGTTTGTGGTGATTTTTTATGTTGATTGATGTTTAGAAATGATTAGAAGTGGTAGATCTTGGCTGGGCTTTGTTTTGGAAGAGTTTGGAGATGATTTCGGTTGTGTTTGGTAGCCGAAATGTGGTTTGTGAGTAGAACATCGAGTTTAGGTGTGTGTCTGATGATTTCAATGCACGATGATGCAGTAATACTCTGCTCTTATGAGTTATAAACAGGGGAGACATCTTCGGACACCTTTGGTGTTGATCTGAGAGCTTAGATAGCGTTTCGGCGAGCAAGCGAAACGTAATCGATGAGTGCGAATGGTTTAGAAGTCCTTGAGGGACAAGAAACAAGGTTTGGGGATTTAGGAAAGGTTTGAAACACCTTCCTAAGTCCGGAAGTAAGTATTGGCTAGATTGCTCTCTTAAATGTGGTGGTTGCCCCTAAAATGCTTTTACATGCTCATGGTTTGAGAGAGATAAATTCCTACTATTTTTATGCATGATTTATAGCATGAGATGATGCTTGAAATGATTTCATTAAATAACATGTTGCAATGATGAGTTTTAGGCTTTTGTTCTAAAGCATGGCAAATGTTATGGTTTTGAAATGAGATGAGAATGATTTGAGAAATGTTGCATGAAAAACAGTAGGTGAGATGATGTTTTGACATAATATATTGGCATAGATGTTGAGATACTTACCGGATATAATTGATCGATCAATAGGATGAGAGTGCACTATAAACTAAAAATTCGTACGTGCTCTTTGGTTTAACCCAAAGAGAGAGAACCGATGATGGACATTCCATCGGGTAGGACTTGGTGAAATATCCAAGCTTTGTGGTGATGAGAGATTCTGCCATGTGAGTACGGTGATGTGAGATTCCACCAGAAATTATGTTACTAGACAAGTGAGTACGGTGATGTGAGATTCCACTGGAAGCGTCTAGTGGTTAGAGAATGTTATCCGCATATCCGAGTAATAATGAGATGTGAAATGCCAATATAATATATGAAAATGCTTTTGACTCGCATGTACCTTTGATGAGATGATTTATGCTATGAGAAATGCATATGAGATTTGTATATGAAATGCTTTGGTTTTACAAGCATGAGTATGGCTTTCCCATGAGATTTGCATTGGTTTAAATGCATGAGATAGAATTGAGGTACATGTGTTTTCAATGAGAAGTTTCTTTGAATGGTTTACAAGCATGAGATAGAATGAGCATGTTGTAGAAAAAGGCTTTGAGAAAGTGTTTTGAATAATGCATTATTGTGTTGGTTTTCTTTAGAGCATGCCTCACTAAGCAATTGTGCTTACGCTCTCTTTTACCAATAATGCAGATAATTGAAGTGTTTTTGGGCAGCGAGAAGGTTAAGAACATCCAAGGAAGTACAAAGCTCATGTATGGTGATGTTTTTATACACTTTAGTCTTGATATATGGCAATGGGGAAACCGAGGTTGTATTTGGGAGATGTGTTTGAACTCCCTAAGTTTGTGGCAAGTTTGTGATGGCATTTATGGGTTGTAAATGGTCCTAAATGTTTGGTTTGAGGTTTGGTTGCCTATTTTGGTTTTGAGACTAGGGAGCATGCCTTTAGATTGTGTGTTTTTGTGATTGATGCCATGCTCTAACTTTATTGGACCATACGAAGTGGTGGAGCATGTTGGTCCCGTTGCATATCGTTTGAGGTTACCTCATGAGTGGGAGAAAATTCATGATGTGTTTCATGTTTCAATGTTACGAAGGTATCGATTGGATCCTTCACATGTTATGCCAGTTGAGGACATTGAGTTGTGACCGGATGTGTCTTTTGATGAGGAACCTGTTGATATTCTTGATTCTAGTAGCAAAGTTCTTCGTGGTAAGGCGATTGAACTTGTAAAGGTGTTGTGGCGACATCGAGGAGTTGAGAAGGCCGCGTAAGAATGCAAGGCGGACATGTTGAAGCAATTTCCGCACCTTTTTCCTTCAGGTAAAATTTCGAGGACGAAATTTCCTAAGTGGGGGAGAGTTGTAACGCCCTAGTTTTGGGCCTAGGACTTGTAGAGGTGGTTTAGGGTCCGATGAACCTAGTTTAGAGATTTGTGTTATATTTGGGGTTGGTTCAGGGAAGACTTGGTCCGGGATGTGATAAAATTATGACAAAAATTCCTAAAATCCTCTTTAAATATATATTAAGGAATGGTGAAGCCAATTTTGGAAAATTATTTTTGGAAGGTCAATATTTCAGTTTAGTGACTAAAACGTAAAAAATGGAAAACTATTTTAAAGGATTGTTTTGAAAAAGGGCCAATACTTAGAATCTTTAGGGAGCTAAGTCAAAAGTAATCAACTATTCCTTTAATTAAGCACATTCTAATTGTGGTTTTCTTAAAAGCGTAAAAAGAATTTTAGTTTTACAAATTCACTTTTGATGTAACTTCTATTTTCTCTCTTTTCTCATCAGCCAAACATCTCTTTTCTTTCCAAACTTTCAGAGATTTGCATCTTTCCAATTCTTTTTGATTTGCAAATGAATTCCTTGGTGATTCCTCCATTTATCTCAAAGGATTTTTTGAAGGTTTTCAACAAAATCTTGCCAATTAAAGCAATGCTCACGGATTAGAGGTAATTTTCGTTCAACTCCTTTAATCAAGGTTCTTTATTGAAATTCCCAAGTATTTGGCTCTCTAATTATGTTTCTTAACAAGGTTTCATGATTAATTTAATGAAAATGGTTAAATCAAGCTTAGATGGTAATTTTGAATGATTTTCGTATTGGATCTGATTTTGCTGATTTATGATTGATTTTGTTGGGTTTTACGGTGCTCGATTCCTTCAATCGTTCTTGCTCGCCAAGTGGTGGAGAAGTGGAATTTTGGGTGCAAGTGGTGTGGAAGCTAAAAAGGTTAAGGACACAAAGAATTTTAGTGGTTCAACCTTCTAACCAAGGTCTACATCCACTATCTTAGCTTCCCACTAAGGATTTCCAATCAATCCACTATTGATTCGTCCCCTTTTCTAGGCTTAGGAGGAAACCCTTATACACCGTTCAAGCTTTCTACCCAAAGCCTTGATCAAACCCTTTTTACAAGAGAAAAGATAAGCAAACTCAAATCCCTCTAATAGGTATTTGTTTACACAATTTAGCTCTCACCCAAAACGTAAAACACTTGAGCAAATCTAACAATTTTGGCTCACTAGTGTTTGTCTATACAAAGAAATGACAAATAAGCACTAAGAAAATTTCTTGATCATTTGTTATTGACAATTGAAGCATTAACCATTACTAGATGCTTGTAGGTCCCTTTTATACCCCTCTTTGAGTTTGTAGCCGTTACTAGCCGTTGGGGTTGAATTGGAGCCGTTGGAGACTTAATTTCCCACCATAAATGCAGTTATGCAGCTCCCCATTTCGAAACGCTCGAACCCGTTTCGAAACGCTCTTCAAGTAGAAAGAGCTGTTGCAACACCCGTATCGAAACTCCCTTGGTCACATCAAAATGCCCGTATCGAAACGCTTATCATCGTATCAAAACGATCTGCATTTAAATGTTAGTTAGGAAATAGCCGTTGGGGGGTTTATGACAGTTGAGGTCGATGCTACGTAGGCGTATCGAAATGGTATAGTCCGTATCGAAACGCTTGGCAAAATTCTCATCCAGTAAAGATCGTTTCGAAACCAGTTTCGAAATGTTTTGAAACTGTAAGACCCCGTATCGAAACACCTAGGGGTGTTTAGAAACACCTGAATGGTTTTGTTGAATTTGGCTTTGAAAACATGTAAAAACCTTTAAAGCATCCCTTAAACATAGTTTCAAGTTCTTTGGACTTTAGAAATAGTTTTGAATTCTTTTTAACTTAGTCCAAAACATTTTTCAATTATTATATCAAAACATTAGTTCTACAATCTCCCCCTTTTTGATATAATAAAACCAACTTGAAAATTTGTTTGAGATTCTCCCCCTTTAAGTTTAAAATTGTGAATAAGAGATGAAAATTTTGAAATCAATTATAGCTCCCCCTTATTCATTTGAAAATTCAATTTTTCAATTTTTCAAACCATTCTCCCCTTTTTGTTATATCAAAAAGAATTCAAAAGACGTTAAGTTCAAAATAACTTAGGATATTTGAAAAGATGACAAAAATAAGAAATATTGGTTTTAAAATGGATCCCCCTTACTCAAAGCATCATTAAAATGTTAGTCCAACATATATGATCATCTAGTTGAAATTAAAAAAAAATCAAAGAAAAGCAAAAACAACTAGATTTTTACCACACTTGAATCCAAGGGAGGATGTGAAGCCTTCCTTCTTCAAGTGTTCTTCCTTTGTGTGCATGGAGCTCCCCCTTAATTTTTGACTTGTTGATCACTCTCCATCACACCTAGCAAAAGACAATCAAGTAATTTTTGGTATCCAAATTGCTTTGGATCCATAGACATTAGTAGCACAAAATCTTGTCCCCTTAGGAATCCATTTTTCAATTTCATCCTTTTTAGTTGAAGTGGTTAGTCCTTTTGGGACCCAAACACTTCTAAAACATTTACAGTTTACAAATATAGGGGCACTAGATTGTCTTACATAAAAGTTTGATTTTCCAACATTATTTTTCTTTTCAAGCTCTTTGGAAATCAAATCTTTTTTCTTCTTGAACTTTGTGAAGCAAATTTTGTAAATCAAAACATTTTTGTTCAAACTCTTCGAGTTTTGCTTAATGTTCAAGTTTGGTTTTAGAAATCAAATCATTTTGAATTTTCAACTTTGAAATCATTTTATTGTTTTTCAAAATGTGATTTTTAAACTCTAAAACCAAATCATCATAGACATCTTGTAATTCATCAAAAGAATATGAACATGAAGTAGATGAATTAGAAGTTACCCTTGAATCTTCTTCGATGGCCATAAGGCAAAGGTTGGCTTGTTCATATTCGGTGGAGTCCTCATCACTCCAAGTAGTCACATATGCCTTCTTCTTATGGCTTGAAGTGCTTGACCTCTTCTTTTTCATGGATTTTCGTTCAAGCTCTTTCAAGGCTTTCTTCATGAAAGGGGCACACTTCCTGAAGATATGAACTATCTCTTCTTCTCCTTCCTCCTCTTCACTTGAATCATCATTATGGCATGTGGAGGACTTGAGAGCAATGACATTTACGTTGATGCCGAGCCCATTGAGCTTCTTCTCCCCCATAGCTCTAATTTCTTCCCTCTTCTTCTCATCTTCTTTGTTTTTCTTCATTATTTGATGAGTGAGAAGTGACCCCATGAGTTCATCAAGCTTCAAGGTCTTCAAATTCTTGGCTTCGATAATGGCGGTCCTCTTTGAGTCCCATGACTCGGGAAGTGAGTAGATGAGCTTTCGAACAAGCTTCTCTTCCCGGGATGGTTTCTCCATAGCCTTTGAGACCATTGGTGATAGCGGAGAACCTATCAAACATCTTCTCGATGTTTTCTTACAGATCCATCTTGAAGTTCTCATACGCTAGGTTGATGAGGCTGATCTTGGTCTCCTTTACTTCATCGGTTCCTTCGTATGTGACTTCAAGCTTGTCTCATATCTCCTTTGCACGCTCACAAGAAGACATCTTCTCATAGATGGTTGGGCCAAAAACACAAAAGTGGACGTGCAAGGCTTTACAATTAAGCTCCATCTTCTTGCGATCTTCGGCACTCCATTCCGCTTTGCTTCGTTGAGGCACGAACGAACCATCTTCTACTACGTCCCATAGCTTGTAGTCCCTTGACTTTATGAAGAACTTCATCTTTGTCTTCCAATGGGCATAGTGAGTTCCGTCGAAGAAGGGCAGTTTGTTGATGGATTGCGCCATTGAGCCGGTTGATTGAAATGATGATCGAGCTTGCCGGATCTTCTCAATAGGATGTTAATCCTATTCAATTGAGCCAAGCTCTGATACCAATTGATGGGTTTTACGATGTTCGATTCCTTCAACCGTTCTTGCTCGCCAAGTGGTGGAGAACTGGAATTCTGGGTGCAAGTGGTGTGGAAGCTAAAAAGATTAAGGACACAATGGTTTATAGTGGTTCAACCTTCTAACCAAGGTCTACATCCACTACCTTAGCTTCCCACTAAGGATTTCTAATCAATCCACTATTGATTCGTCCCCTTTTCTAGGCTTAGGAGGAAACCCTTATACACCGATCAAGCTTTCTACCCAAAGCCTTGATCAAACCCTCTTTACAAAGAGAAAAGATAAGCAAACTCAAATCCCTCTAATAGGTATTTGTTTGCACAATTTAGTTCTCACCCAAAACCTAAAACACTTGAGCAAATCTAACAATTTTGGGTCACTAGTGTTTGTCTATACAAAGAAATGACAAATAAGCACTAAGACAATTTCTTGATCATTTGTTGTTGACAATTGAAGCATTAACCATTACTAGATGCTTGGAGGTCCCTTTTATACTCCTCTTTGAGTTTGTAGCCGTTACTAGCCGTTGAGGTTGAATTGGAGCCATTGGAGACTTAATTTTCCACCATAAATGCAGTTCTGCAGCTCCCCGTTTCGAAACGCTCGAACCTGTTTCGAAACGTTCTTCAAGTAGAAAGAGTCGTTGCAGTCTGATGCAGCACCCGTATCGAAATGCCCGTATCGAAACACTTATCACCGTATCGAAACGATCTGCATTTAAATGTTAGTTGGGAAATAGTCGTTGGGGGGTTTATGACCGTTGAGGTCGATGCCACGTAGGCGTATCGAAACGGTATAGCCCGTATCGAAACGCTTTGCAAAATTCTCATCCAGAAAAGACTGTTTCGAAACCAGTTTTGACACTGTAAGACCCCGTATCGAAACACCTAGGGGTGTTTCGAAACACCTGGATGGTTTTGTTGAATTTGGCTTTTAAAACATGTAAAACCTTTAAAACATCCCTAAACATAGTTTCAAGTTGTTTGGACTTTAGAAATAGTTTTGAATTCTTTTTAACTTAGTCCAGAACATTTTTTCAATTATTATATCAAAACATTAGTTCTACAGATTTTAATCATGTTTTGGATGTGGAATAATGTTAAAATAAAGTTTTGATCATATTAATCTCGATACAAGTTGGAGCTCTAGTTGTTTAGGATAGTAGATTTGGGTTTTTATGGTGTAAATGTGAAATTTGAGTTGCTGGAGGTATAAGGATGCAAATAAGTTGATTTTGGATGTTATTTGATGATTAAAAATGGATGGAAGTGTTAGGTTTTGGCTGAGCTGAGTTTGTAGTCTAATTGAAGGTATTTTAAGTTTTTTCGGATATGCGTTTTTGTGTTTTTGGGCAGAGCAGTGTGGTAGGTTTGTTTGCTAGAGATTTTAATGCATTGTGATACATTAATCCTCTATTCTTGTGTGGTATAAATAGGGGAGAACGTATCGAAAGAAATCCGTGAAGTTTCGTGAGCTTTGATTGCTTGGATTCACGTCAGCTAGTAGAGGTTACATGTGTTGGTAAGTGAGAACGTGAATTTCAGTTTCTAAAACTTTAAAAGATGATTTGGGAACTTAGTGGTAAGCTTGAAATGCTTAACTATGTTCGGAAGTAATTGAAAGGAATTTTCTCTCTCGGTTGTGCTATTATGTGATGATTTATGCATTGTTTTGAATTAATGGATTTCCCTACTATTAAAGCATGTTTAAAAGAATGTGGTTACTGTTTTCAATGATATGATGTTGAAGGATGCACATGGTAAGTGAACCTTGTAAGTTTATGACTTATACTTGAGCTGTAACCCCCGTAGCCCGGCCTAGACGGTTGACCCGAACTACGAAGATTACACGGGGAAAACCAAAGTCAACCCGAAAGTCAACCTTGATTAACGACCCTTTTTTTTTCTTTTTAAACTTGTCTAGATGCACATTTAACCTAGGCATACTCTTGAGATAAGCATACTAAAAAATCACAGCAATCGGAAAACGATAAGGGACCCAATTGCATAAAATACGAAATTAGGGACCAAATTGTAAATTCTGAAAATTAAGAGGACTTTACCAATTTTTAAGTTACCATTATGAAATTAGTCATGTTTCACGCCTCTCTGCAAAATTTCATCTCAAACGGACATCTCAAACTCAAGCAATTGCACAAACAAGAAACGGGACTAAAACGTAAAGCTTGCAAACCATCAGGTGTTCAGAAACGGGTCTAGGCCGTTCAGGAACACCCCTTGGCAGTAGCCAAAGTGTTCAGAAACGGGCTAGGCCGTTCAGGAACACCCTAGCCAAAACAAGGGCCTGTTTCGAAACAGGCAAGGGTGTTTCGAAACACCCTGCCCAGAAACAGCAGTTTGGCCTGTTTTAACACCTTTAAACCCCATCAAACATGCTCCAAACCATTCCACAATAAATCAACAACATGCCAAACATCAAACCTACCAATTTGCATCAAAATCTAGATACAAAACCACCCCTAGATGCACCAACTCATTCAACACATCCAACACTCAATCATGCTTTTCAAACAAGAAGCATAGCATAACAACTTAAGCATAAGAAGATTCAAACGTTGCAAGCTTACACCACATAGTTCAAAATCATAAACCAAACTTGTCCAACATACAAATCCTCTCTAAACAACAATATAAGAGATTCTCCCCCCATTGCCTTTATTATCTATAGCTATTAACCGAGACATACATCTCAAGTGGAGTTCCCCCTTGAATCCCTTGCTTCTCGCTGCTCCAACTTCAAATGTCTGCATTGATGGACAAAAAGGAGCGTAAGCACATAATGCTTAGTGAGGAATGCCCAAAACCAAAACACCATCAATGCAGCGAGTCATAAAACCACTTTTAAAAGCAAACTCGATTCAATAAACCAAAGCAAGTTTGAAAACCCTTTTCAACAACATGCATAACATCATGCATTGCTCAAACATGAAAAACAAACCCTTAGCTTAGAAGAGCTAAGAAAACCCTTTCAAAGCACAACTTACAAAATCAACAATTTAACCAATCCAAGCATAAACATCACATGCAAGGTTAAATTCAAAACTTTGGGAAACACTTCCACTTCATATCATACCTTGTTCATATTTGAATATCATTTTAAAGCAAGAAACCCTTAAAACCACTTACTCATTCAATTTACCATATGCATTAAACAAATGCAACATATGAACCACATCACCAACCTTTGCATCACATGCCTTAAAAACAAGTCTTCACAAGACTTCAATGCACTAAAGAGATTTCATGCACACATGCACCATTCTCAATAGATAACCAACACTTGTTCAAACTAACAAGTAAGCATGCATTCATAATACATTATACATGTCTCATGCAACCATGCATCATTTCAAGCATCTCATGCTTCATTATAATCAAGAACATATATTGGCTTCCAAGTGATAAACCAAATCCACTTTTCAACTCAACATCCAATCGGATACGCGGATAACAAGCGTTGTCCCCTACGCTTCATACACACTACCAACCCAAGGTCCCCAAATGGAATTTTAACCACCATTTGACCTTACCACACACAAGGTCCTCATATGGAATTTTAACCACCATATGACCTCAACATTCACAAGGTTCCCATATATGGAATTTTAACCACCATATAACCTTAACATTCACAAGGTTCCCATATATGGAATTTTAATCACCATATAACCTTATCATTCCCAAGGTTCCCATATATGGAATTTTAACCACCATATAACCTTGACATATTCCGTTGGTAGTTGTATAACATCACTAACGAGATCCGGGACACCCTACACAAGATCCACACATGGACTTTACACCACCATTGTGATCTTAACAAGCACAAGGTCCTCAAATGGAATTTTAACCACCATTATTACCTTTGCTTATACAAGACCCACCCATGGAATTTCAACCACCATGGTGTTCTTGACCATCTCGTTAGGATACTTGGATGGAGTTACCGGTTCACTCATAACCACTCCACATCCAAGGCGACTTTATTCACGGTGCACCCAATCCTATAGCCGGCTAACTATATCCGATTAAAGTAACCAAGAACCACTTTCATCACTTGCCAATATAACCATCTTACCACATAAATCCATTGATTTACAAGCATAAACATAATGCAAAAACCATCATTTACCATCATCAATCCACTGTTTTTGAAGCATTAAACAAAGCCATTAAACAACATGCAACACCATGCATCAATTCCACAATTTCAATGTACAAAACCAAGGATCTCTTACCTTGAGCATCCTTCTCTCACGGCTTTCAAAACCAGCATAAAACCATGCTAAAATATGCTTTCAAAACAGAATTTAAGACATGCAAACCACATGCATTGCATCCAACAATCACAAATACTTTAAAAGCCAATTCACAACACAAACCAAGAGAGAAATCCATTTACTTACTCTTGAGCTTAGCAAAGTTGTTTAGACTTAAACTAAGCTCCCAAAACCATCAAACCTCGGTTTAAAAGCTGAAAACCCAACTTCACTCACCGATACACAAAACAAGGCTAGCCAACAAGCCTTCCAAGCATCCGAAACCTTCCACACCACCTCTAATGCTCACGGATCTTCCTCCCCTGTTTCAAGCACATAACATCAGAGGATTAATGCATCATAATGCACTAAAAACACCAGCAACACAACTAAACTCGCTGCTCATCACAAATCCAACATTTCGGCTACCAAACACAACCGAAATCACCACCAAACACTTCCGAAACTTAACCCAGCCAAGATCCATCACTTCTAACCATTTTTAATCATCAATTAACATCCAAAATGATCACAAACACGTCCTTATACCTCCAGCTATAACAGATCACCAAGATCACTCCAAAAACAACCAAAAACTCAAGCAAAACTTAGGAAATTCAACCTATTCGGGATTGCATTGATAAAACCTCAATTTCTCGTCAATTTAACATTCATTTAACATCAATTTGACACCTCAAAACACAGCCCAATCAGATCATACGAAATTTCAACAAAATCAAGCAAATCTTGCATTTAAAAGCCAAGATCAAGAACAAATCAATAAATCCTTTTATAAAACACAAATTAAGGATTGAGAACTTGGGAATTTCAATAAAGAACCTAAAGTTCAGAGGAGAAGGACGTTCTTACCTCCAAACTTGAGTTTTCTCCCTTTTTGGAACCAAAATCTTGAAAATCCAAATAGCAAATGGTGAGGTTTTGTTGAAGAGATGATTAGAGATCAAAAGAGAATTGAAATGTGATATTTAGGGGACAAAATCAGAGGAAAAGCTCTGGAGAAAAATGTGTTTGGTTTGAGAGAAAAGATGAGAGAAAAAGGAAAATGGAAAATGGAAAAGTTAGTTGGAAATGGCAAAATATCTTCCCTCCACTTTTCTTTTATTTAAAAACCTTTAATAAATCATTTAATATTTTAGAAAAATCTGGAGAAACTCCCATTGGGTAAATAGCTCCTTAAAGATTCAAAGTTTTAATCCTTTTTAAAACAGTCACACAGTTTTCAAAAATTACATTTTGGTCACTAACCCAAAACGTCACTCTTCCAAACCTCATTTTGCAAAATTGATTTCACCTTTCTCTTATATATAATAAAAGAGAATTTTAGAACATTTTTCCATATTTTTAATGCAACCCGAACTAGGCTTTCCTAAAAATCACCTTTTATATTCGAACCGCAACCCGACCGGTCCGATCCAAAACCCAAAACTTCTAAGCCCAAAACCGGGGCGTTACAACTCTCCCCCCATTAGGAAATTTCGTCCTCGAAATTTCAACCGGCGGATAGAGCACAACCAAACTTCCCCAAAACAACCCACAAAGCAACACAGGAGACTTAACCACCACTGAACACTCTCACCACCACTTCACCCAAACTCAACACCACCACACACTGTTCACGAATTCCAGAACACTCAGATGTTAACCACATCTTAACTTTTCACACTTCCAGACTGCTCATAGCCCCAACAACAACCTGAAGAACCTCCAACTTTTACAGCATACAACACTTTAACTCATAACCAAGAACCAACCATGGACTTTTAAACACCATGTTGTTCTTAACAAGAATCATGCAAGGACTTTTAAACACCTTGATGTTCTTAAATCACAAGGCTCGTACAAGGACACCAACCAATCCAGTTCAGCCACCAAGTGATCCACAACCTTCACTACTTCTAAAACTCTTTGTAAAACTACTCAACCACTTCCAAAGATTACCACAACAAGCAAAAAAATTCATAAGCACCAACAGCTTACCCATACTTCTCCACGTAAAGCTGACATTCCCTCACATCTGCCGTTATCATTACCCTAACCATTCACCAGGACTACTCACCTAACATCCAAAAAAACACATCACAAGACCCCAACCTTGACTCCGCCAGCCGTTCCTTACACCACCAGCTGACTTCAAAAGGAATTCACTTGATCATAACCAGCCAACCACTTCCCACAAGAACCCATCCAACCAACAACGGCCTTCGATCTTTCACTGCCTTTCCACTTCAAGCTTTGACCACAACACCTGCCTTATTAGAACATCGCCCAACATACAACTCAGCTTCTCAACTCTTCGAAGGTTACTACGAACCCTCACCTACCTAAACAACCCTTCTACCACAACATCAATGCCAAGATGCCTCAGCACTTTGGGAACACAACCACTAACCTGCAACATCACTTAACACCAAGGAACCACCACTTCAACTAGCCATTCAAAACCACCTGATCGGTTCTGACTTCAACCAGCAATCTCCTCACCGCCACACCACTAAGCCCATTAAGCAGCAAACACTTTCCTTCTACCAACATGCTATACCGCACTCACTATTACTAACAGCTCGCTTAATACCCTCCACAACTTCTAACATTTCCTAGCACCAAAACAACCTCTAAAAACCCATCATCCAACCTAACTCTATCACAACACTAACAGACTCGATTAGTTATTAGCGAGTGTGAACGTTCGTATGCATGGTCACCAATATGCCCTACAAAGCCTGATGTACATGTATGCAAAACCTCTAATGTCATGTCACATGTATGCATGGACCATCACATATATAATATAGCATATAACAAATGATTTTAACTGTGCATGTATGTCAGTTCACACCCACCAATAACATCCTCAGAATCTGTCTAAAAACAACCTTCTATCTCACTTCCAACTTGACCAACTCCATCATTCATCAACCATTAACCACAAGATACTCGCTAAGGCCCTCTTCACACTAAAGTTGTTTTCAAAACAACAACAACTACCTCAACATGCTAGCAACGAAACCATACCCTCTACGCAAGGAAAAAACCAAACCAAAACCAAACTAGGACACTAGAGCAAAGGTTACTTAGCAAGGTTACCTGAAAACACTTTACTGCCCCGAAGCTTCAATAGACGAGCTCTCTTCCTCGCAGAACCATCATTCTCCAGCCGCACCACTGTAGCATCAGCTAACATACTAAGGTCACCACCATCTCCTTGCGGCAAAGCTCCCTGGCAATTCCGGGCCAACTTCAAACAATTACGCCTCATATGTCCAACAGACCCACATTTCCAACAGATTTCATTTCCCAAACTCCTCACAACTTTCTGCTCTTCCTGCCACCTTCGAACTTTGCCTCGGCCGTGCCCACGACCATTCAGAGACCCTTTTGCTACCACTGAAGCTAACTTTACCACAAGAGGACAATCTCGCTTCACATGCTCTTTAGAACCACAGTTCCAACAAGCACCTGCGCCCCAACACTCTCCAACATGTCGCCTTCCACAACGGTCACACACCGGTAGCTGAGCTTCCACTCCCTGATCAAGCAGCACTTGCCCCAGATTTGCACTACCTTCACATTGCTTAACCCTTGGGAATTTCCCTCCAAGATACCTTTCATAAAAGGCAGACACAAAGAAGTCCCAATCTATATCGTGGATGTGCGATGCCACCGCCACAGATGTCCACCAGGCACATGCGTCCTCCAACATCAATGTGACAACACTTCCCAGCTTACAGGCATAATCACAACCTTCCTGATCCAAAATCAGAATTACACCGGCCAACCAGGCCCCAAACGTCTCAGGTGACGAACCATGATACTCCACAGCTCCCAAATCATGTAAACGCTGTTTCGACAAACCCACACATCCCACCACCAGCACGTCTACTGACTTCACTTTTGCCACAGCCTGAGATGTTCCCAACACCTCCTGAACAACAGGTGATGAACTTTTCATCACAGAACCAACTTCTTCCTCCTGCCTTACTACCTCAACTCCAGGCACTGAAGACTGAGACGAAACACCTCCACTAAAAGGTGAATTCCACGCCTTAACAACCTGCTCTAAAGCAGCAACCATCTCACCCAACTGCCATTCTCTCATTGATTTCGCCATACTATTAACAACAAGCAATCATAACAAAACAAACAAATTGATCAGACCAGCTTTAAGCAAGGATTCAAACTCCAACTCCAAAATAACACAATAGCTATAATAATAAGGCAATGGGTATCCCGAATTCTCCCCTTTTACATGACATAACAGTTAATAAAAACATGGATATCACAACATCGAGCATATCAATCCACATACCTTGATCATGCTCTCAACAAACAACATTCACTCGCAACAGCATAATATCAACATATCATACCCATCACACTTTCATCATACATAAAATCAGCTCACATCACCAGCATAACATCAGCACAAATCCACATTAACTCAGCAAAGATTCATAACCAAAAAGCATGCTAAAAGCATCAACAATTTGCTCAGAAACACGTGTTTCAACCAGCTTTCCACCACACATTAGGATATACATCAAACACAGATTACAACAATTTATCATTTTCCCCAATCATTCGCAACTCAGCTCTTATACCGCCAAATGTAACCCCCGTAGCACGGCCTAGACGGTTGACCCGAACTACGAAGATTACACGGGGAAAACCAAAGTCAACCCGAAAGTCAACCTTGATTAACGACCCTTTTTTTCTTTTTAAACTTGTCTAGATGCACATTTAACCTAGGAATACTCTTGAGATAAGCATACTCAAAAATCACAGCAATCGGAAAACGATAAGGGACCCAATTGCACAAAATACGAAATTAGGGACCAAATTGTAAATTCTGAAAATTAAGAGGACTTTACCAATTTTTAAGTTACCATTATGAAATTAGTCATGTTTCATGCCTCTCTGCAAAATTTCATCTCAAACGGACATCTCAAACTCAAGCAATTGCACAAGCAAGAAACGGGACTAAAACGTAAAGCTTGCAAACCATCAGGTGTTCAGAAACGGGTCTAGGCCGTTCAGGAACACCCCTTGGCAGTAGCCAAAGTGTTCAGAAACGGGCTAGGCCGTTCAGGAACACCCTAGCCAAAACAAGGGCCTGTTTCGAAACAGGCAAGGGTGTTTCGAAACACCCTGCCCAGAAACAGCAGTTTGGCCTGTTTTAACACCTTTAAACCCCATCAAACATGCTCCAAACCATTCCACAATAAATCAACAACATGCCAAACATCAAACCTACCAATTTGCATCAAAATCTAGATACAAAACCACCCCTAGATGCACCAACTCATTCAACACATCCAACACTCAATCATGCTTTTCAAACAAGAAGCATAACATAACAACTTAAGCATAAGAAGATTCAAACGTTGCAAGCTTACACCACATAGTTCAAAATCATAAACCAAACTTGTCCAACATACAAATCCTCTCTAAACAACAATATAAGAGATTCTTCCCCCATTGCCTTTATTATCTATAGCTATTAACCGAGACATACATCTCAAGTGGAGTTCCCCCTTGAATCCCTTGCTTCTCGCTGCTCCAACTTCAAATGTCTGCATTGATGGACAAAAAGGAGCGTAAGCACATAATGCTTAGTGAGGAATGCCCAAAACCAAAACACCATCAATGCAGCGAGTCATAAAACCACTTTTAAAAGCAAACTCGATTCAATAAACCAAAGCAAGTTTGAAAACCCTTTTCAACAACATGCATAACATCATGCATTGCTCAAACATGAAAAACAAACCCTTAGCTTAGAAGAGCTAAGAAAACCCTTTCAAAGCACAACTTACAAAATCAACAATTTAACCAATCCAAGCATAAACATCACATGCAAGGTTAAATTCAAAACTTTGGAAAACACTTCCACTTCACATCATACCTTGCTCATATTTGAATATCATTTAAAAGCAAGAAACCCTTAAAACCACTTACTCATTCAATTTACCATATGCATTAAACAAATGCAACATATGAACCACATCACCAACCTTTGCATCACATGCCTTAAAAACAAGTCTTCACAAGACTTCAATGCACTAAAGAGATTTCATGCACACATGCACCATTCTCAATAGATAACCAACACTTGTTCAAACTAACAAGTAAGCATGCATTCATAATACATTATACATGTCTCATGCAACCATGCATCATTTCAAGCATCTCATGCTTCATTATATTCAAGAACATATATTGGCTTCCAAGTGATAAACCAAATCCACTTTTCAACTCAACATCCAATCGGATACGCGGATCACAAGCGTTGTCCCCTACGCTTCATACACACTACCAACCCAAGGTCCCCAAATGGAATTTTAACCACCATTTGACCTTACCACACACAAGGTCCTCATATGGAATTTTAACCACCATATGACCTCAACATTCACAAGGTTCCCATATATGGAATTTTAACCACCATATAACCTTAACATTCACAAGGTTCCCATATATGGAATTTTAATCACCATATAACCTTATCATTCCCAAGGTTCCCATATATGGAATTTTAACCACCATATAACCTTGACATATTCCGTTGGTAGTTGTATAACATCACTAACGAGATCCGGGACACCCTACACAAGATCCACACATGGACTTTACACCACCATTGTGATCTTAACAAGCACAAGGTCCTCAAATGGAATTTTAACCACCATTATTACCTTTGCTTACACAAGACCCACCCATGGAATTTCAACCACCATGGTGTTCTTGACCATCTCGTTAGGATACTTGGATGGAGTTACCGGTTCACTCATAACCACTCCACATCCAAGGCGACTTTATTCACGGTGCACCCAATCCTATAGCCGGCTAACTATATCCGATTAAAGTAACCAAGAACCACTTTCATCACTTGCCAATATAACCATCTTACCACATAAATCCATTGATTTACAAGAATAAACATAATGCAAAAACCATCATTTACCATCATCAATCCACTATTTTTGAAGCATTAAACAAAGCCATTAAACAACATGCAACACCATGCATCAATTCCACAATTTCAATGTACAAAACCAAGGATCTCTTACCTTGAGCATCCTTCTCTCACGGCTTTCAAAACCAGCATAAAACCATGCTAAAATATGCTTTCAAAACAGAATTTAAGACATGCAAACCACATGCATTGCATCCAACAATCACAAATACTTTAAAAGCCAATTCACAACACAAACCAAGAGAGAAATCCATTTACTTACTCTTGAGCTTAGCAAAGTTGTTTAGACTTAAACTAAGCTCCCAAAACCATCAAACATCGGTTTAAAAGCTGAAAACCCAACTTCACTCACCGATACACAAAACAAGGCTAGCCAACAAGCCTTCCAAGCATCCGAAACCTTCCACACCACCTCTAATGCTCACGGATCTTCCTCCCCTGTTTCAAGCACATAACATCAGAGGATTAATGCACCATAATGCACTAAAAACACCAGCAACACAACTAAACTCGCTGCTCATCACAAATCCAACATTTCAGCTACCAAACACAACCGAAATCACCACCAAACACTTCTGAAACTTAACCCAGCCAAGATCCATCACTTCTAACCATTTTTAATCAACAATTAACATCCAAAATGATCACAAACACGTCCTTATACCTCCAGCTATAACAGATCACCAAGATCACTCCAAAAACAACCAAAAACTCAAGCAAAACTTAGGAAATTCAACCTATTCGGGATTGCATTGATAAAACCTCAATTTCTCGTCAATTTAACATTCATTTAACATCAATTTGACACCTCAAAACACAGCCCAATCAGATCATACGAAATTTCAACAAAATCAAGCAAATCTTGCATTTAAAAGCCAAGATCAAGAACAAATCAATAAATCCTTTTATAAAACACAAATTAAGGATTGAGAACTTGGGAATTTCAATAAAGAACCTAAAGTTCAGAGGAGAAGGACGTTCTTACCTCCAAACTTGAGTTTTCTCCCTTTTTGGAACCAAAATCTTGAAAATCCAAATAGCAAATGGTGAGGTTTTGTTGAAGAGATGATTAGAGATCAAAAGAGAATTGAAATGTGATATTTAGGGGACAAAATCAGAGGAAAAGCTCTGGAGAAAAATGTGTTTGGTTTGAGAGAAAAGATGAGAGAAAAAGGAAAATGGAAAATGGAAAAGTTAGTTGGAAATGGCAAAATATCTTCCCTCCACTTTTCTTTTATTTAAAAACCTTTAATAAATCATTTAATATTTTAGAAAAATCTGGAGAAACTCCCAATTGGTAAATAGCTCCTTAAAGATTCAAAGTTTCAATCCTTTTTAAAACAGTCACACAGTTTTCAAAAATTACATTTTGGTCACTAACCCAAAATGTCACTCTTCCAAACCTTATTTTGCAAAATTGATTTCACCTTTCTCTTATATATAATAAAAGAGAATTTTAGAACATTTTTCCATATTTTTAATGCAACCCGAACTAGGCTTTCCTAAAAATCACCTTTTATATTCGAACCGCAACCCGACCGGTCCGATCCAAAACCCAAAACTTCTAAGCCCAAAACCGGGGCGTTACATGAGCTTTTAAGCATGGTTTAATTCTTAGAAATGTGATGTATTGGTGATGCTTTGAAAAGAGTGAGGTAGATGTTAAATGTGAATTATATTTGCAAGTGATGTTGTGAAAATGGTTTATAAATGATATCGGATATAGTTAGTTGGCTATAGGATTGAGTGCACTATAAAAAGTCACCTTGGATGTCGAGGGGTTGGTGTCATGTGTCTCTGTCCAAGTACCCTAACGATCGAGGAGGTTGGTGTCTCGTCTCTCCTTAGTGACTAATCATCTAACCAATGATAAGGTTGGTGTCCCTATGGGTTGTAATTGTACCCGGTTGATAGAGTACCTTTGGTTGTGAATGTACTGATTCTGGTTAAGATGGCTTGAAGTGTCAAGTAGACACTTGTTGAAATTCGTGTATTTGATATGATGTTTTGAGTTGTGAACCTGTTCAAATGACCACTTGTAAGACAATATGATTGATGATGTGTCATGGAATGGTTTATGTTGCATAATGTGGTTCATGCATGTTTTACTCGTTAAGCTTTGCATAAGGTAGCTATGCATGGGAAGGCTTAAATTGAGTGTGGTTTGGAACTTGTCGATGATTCATTATACATGTAGTATGATGTTTAACATGCTGATTTTTGTTAAGGAAAGTGCATGGTATAAAAAGGGCATGATGGTTTTCAAATGATGTTTTAGTAAATTGAAATGAGATTTCAATGTGGACATGAAAAATGGTTTTAATGCATTGATGGTGTTTTGCTTATGAGCCTCCTCACTAAGCCTTGTGTGCTTACGCTCTCATTTGCCTATCAATGCAGATTATTGAGGTTTTGGAGGTAGCAATTAGCAAGGGATCACAAGAAACTTCAATCGCAAAAGTATGTTTCGGTTAGACTATATGTAATAAGGGCAATGGGGATCCGTTGAGTTGTTGGGAAATTTATGTAAATTCCCTTTTGAGTAAGTTTGGTTTGCTGTTTTAGACTTGTAAATGGCCTTTGGTATTTGGTTTATGCTTTACTTTGCATTTTGGTATCTTGCTTGGCTTGTATGCTAGGTTGCATGCCTCTAGTTTACCTTTGATGTAAATGCCCATGTTACGATGATGAATATGCCATGAATGATTGAGGATTGTGTTTAGATATGTTGTATGCATGTTAGAGGTATGTTGGAATGATTGTGAATGCATTAAAGTGTGAAAAACCAGCAAAAAGTGTGACTACATGCCTAAGTGTTTAGGTACACCCAAGCCTATACTAAATGAGTGTGCTTGAATTGGCCTAAGGGTTTCGAAACATAGAGGAGTGTTTCGATGCGTTTGGCTACTGGAATCCCCTGTTCTGAAACACCATATAGGGTGTTTCGATACGAGCCCGAGCATCGAGACACTCGAACCTGTTATGAAACAGGCGTTTTGATACAGAGCAACCTGTACCGAAACACCCAGCTGTTAAGTTGGTTATTGGAATCTTTTGAAGTTCTGTTTCTTTACGTTTTGGTCCCTAAATATTGTGGATACAATTAAATGAGCATGTATGATTGTTTTGAGCTGAGATTTGACAGAGATGCGTGTAATGTGACTAATTAAAGGTTTGTAATTTAAAAAGTGAAGAAGTCACTCTAATTTGTTAAAATTACAAAATGGTCCCTAATACGTGTTTGTATGAAATTGAGTCCGTAAACCTTGTCTGATCGAGTTGCAAATCGTTCTGCTGCGATGTTTAACACATAGGGTAATAATGAGAATCTAGATAAGATAAAATGAAAAAATTAGGGTAGTTTATTGAGGTAAACTTATCGGTTAACTTCAATATTCCCTATGTGATTTGATCGGTTCGGTCTTTCGGCCAGACCGAGTTGAGGGGGTTATAGTTTTAGAAGTGTTCTTTGATTTTTCTTTAACGTGACATCTTAAACTCCAGTTTTCTTCTAAGTCAGGTTGAGGATGTTACAATTGAACTCTATCGACATATCTAGCATTGCTTATGGTGTAAACCCCCTTTTCCACCATGATACATTTGGTTCCTATCTCTTTATAGATAGTGGGTCAGAGTCCTTAATCACTACCCACTCAAAGTTCTCTTATAAGGTCCAAGACTAAGCTTTAATATAGCTTTGTTTCTTTCTTGATACTTTGAAATACTATCTTCAAATTCCATCACCATCACCATACTTCCATCCACCACCATCATACGTCCATATCACCTTATATTACTTTACCATATATGTTGAGTTTTATGTGCTCGATTTCCTTTAACCGTTCTAACAAGCCAAGTGTGGAGAAGATTGGATATTTGGGTGATTTTGTGGGAGATGAAAAATAGACAACAGACACAAGGATTTGTAGTGGTTCAGTCTTCTAACCAAGGTCCTACATCCACTACCTTAGCTCCCCCAATAAGGATTTCAAACAAAATCACTAAGAATTTCGTCCCTTTTTCTCGGCTTAGGAGGATACCGTTACAACGATCAAGCTTTCTACGCAAAGCTTGATCAAGCACTCTCTCACAAGAGAAATTCTAAGCAAACTTGAATTCCCTCGAATAGGTATTTGTTTGCACTATTAAGCTCTCAACCAAAACCTAAACACTTGAGCAAATTTGGCAGTTAAGCTCACAAGTGTTTTCTATAAAAGAAAGTGTACAATTAAGCTCTAAGACAATTTCTTTATCATGTCCATTTCGGAACTGGCGAGCCCGTATTAGAACGACCTTCTTCAGAACTAGCCATTGAAGCGTGATGCAACAAGCCTTATCGAAACGCATCTGATCATATCAAAACGCCTATGGCCGTATCAAAACGGTTACAACCCGTTTCGGTACAAGTGCCAGTTGAGTTGCAATTTAAATTACCGTTAGGAAATAGCTGTTGGGGAAATAGCCATCTCGAAACGGTAAAGCCCATATCAAAACGCTATGTAAAACCCTCACCCAGATTAAAGCCCGTTTCCAAACAGACAGAGTTTATCGAAACATTTTGACACTGTGAGTGGTTGTTTCGAAACGCCTATGAGAGTTTCGAAACACCTGGGGTGGTTTTGTGAGGTTTGGCTTTCGAAAATGCATTAAAACCCCTTTAAAAATTCTTCAAATATATTTTCAAGTTGTTTGGACTTAAAAGCATTTTGAAATCTTTTCAATTTAGTCCAAAACTATTTTCCAATTATTATATCAAAACATTTGTTCTTCAATCTTCCCCTTTTTGATATAATAAAACCAACTTGAAAAATTGTTTGGGATTCTCCGCCTTTGTATTTTGAAAATTTAAATAAGAGATTTCCAAAATTAAAAGAAGTTGAGGCTCCCCCTTATTCTCTTGACTCCCCCTTATTATCTTCAAAAATCAATTTTTCAAACCAAACTCTCCGCTTTTTGTTATATCAAAAAGAATTTAAAAACGTTAAGTTAAAAATAACTTAGGAGGTAAAAAAATTGACACAAATAAGAATTTTCGTTTTAAAATGGCTCCCCCTTACTCAAGGCAGGATGTGAAGCCTTCCTTCTTCAAGTGTTCTTCCTTGTGTGCATGGAGCTCCCCCTCAAATTTGGACTTGTTGATCAATCTCCAATACACCTAAACAAGATAATCAAGTAATTTTCAGTATCAAAATTGCTTTGGATCCATAGACATTAGTAGCACAAAATTTAGTCCACTTAGGAATCCATTTTTCAATTTCATCCTTTGTAGTTGAAGTGGTTAGTCCTTTTGGGACCCAAACACTTCTAAAATATTTTCCATTTATAAATCTAGGGGCACTAGATTGTCTAACATAAAAGTTTGATTTTCTAAAATTATTTTTGTAAATCAACACATTTTTTTTCAAACTCATTGAGTTTTGCTTCAAGTTCAATTTTGGTTTTAGAAATCAATTCATTTTGAATGTTCAAATTTAAGAAAATTTTCTTGTTTTTCAAAATGTGATTTTTAAACTCTAAAACCAAATCATCATAGGCATCTTATAATTCATCGAAAGAATATTAACATGTGGTAGATGAATTAGAAGTTACCCTTTAATCTTCTTCGATGGCCATAAGGAAAAGGTTGGCTTGTTCATCATCGGTGGAGTCTTCATCACTCCATGTAGCCACATATGTCTTCTTCTTATGGCTTGAAGTGTTTGCCCTCTTCTTATTCATTGATACACATTCGAATTCTTTCATATTTTTCTTCATGAATGGGGCACACTACTTGAAGAGGTGAACTATCTCTTCTTATTCATCCTCTTCCTCACTTGTATCAACATGGTTGCACTTGGAGGATTTGAGAGCAATGGCATTAGTGTTGATGCCAAGCTCCATGACTTTCTTCTTCCCCATCTTCTTTATCTCTTCCTTCTTCTTCTCCTCTTCTTTATCTTTATTCATGATTTGGTGAGTGAGAAGAGACCCCATAAGTTCATCTAGCTTCAACGTCTTTAAATTTTTGGCTTCGATGATGGCGGTCTTCTTTGAGTCACGTGACTCGGGAAGAGAACAGAGAAGCTTTCGGACAAGCTTTTCTTCCGGAATGACTTCTACATAGCCTTTTAGTCTATTGGTGATGGTGGAGAATCAGTGGAAAACCTTCTCAATGTCCTCTTCCGGATCCATCTTGAAGTTCTCGTACTCGAGGTTGAGGAGGCCGATCTTGGTCTCCTTTAATTCGTTCGTTCCCTCATATGTAACTTCGAGCTTGTTCCATACTTCCTTGGCACTCTCACAAGAAGAGACTTGGGCATATACGTCCGGGCCTAAAGCACAAAAGATGAAGTGCAAGGCTTTACAATTGAGTTCCATCATTTTCTTGTCGTTGGCATTCAACTCTGCCTTTCTTCTTGTTGGCACGAACGATCCATCTTCAACAAGGTCCCATAGATGATAATCTTTACCCTTGATGAAGAACTTCATCCTATTCTTCCAATAGGCATAATGTTCACCATTGAAGAATGGTGACTTGTCGATTGAGTGTACCATTGCTTCGGTCGGTTGGATTGATGTATCAAGCTTCCCGAATCACCTCAATAAGATGTTAATCCTCTTCAATTGAGCCAAGCTCTGATACCAATTGTTGAGTTTTATGTGCTCGATTTCCTTCAATCGTTCTAAGTAGCCAAGTGTGGAGAAGATTGGATATTTGGGTGATTTCGTGGGAGATGAAAAATAGATAATAGACACAAGGATTTATAATGGTTCAGCCTTCTAGCCAAGGTCCTACATCCACTACCTTAGCTCCCCACTAAAGATTTCAAACAAATTCACTAAGAATTTCATCCCCTTTTCTCGGCTTAGGGGGAAACCGTTACAACGATCAAGCTTTCTACCCAAAGCTTGATCAAGCACTCTCTCACAAGAGAAATTCTAAGCAAACTTGAAATCCCTCTAATAGGTATTTGTTTTCATTGTTAAGCTCTCACGCAAAACCTAAACACTTGAGCAAATTTGACAATTAAGCTCACAAGTGTTGTCTATACAAGAAAGTGTACAATTAAGCTCTAAGACAATTTCTTTATCATGATTTTGTTGACAATTGAAGCATTAGTCTTCCCTTGAAGCTTGGAGGTCCCTTTTATACTCCCAATTGAGTTTGTAGCCGTTGAGGACCATTAGGGTTGTTTTGGAGCCACTGGAGACTTTATTTCCCACCATAAATGTAGTTCTGGTGATGTCTGTTTCGGAACAGGCGAGTCCGTATCGGAACGACCTTCTTCAGAACTAGCCGTTGAAGCCTGATGCATAAAGCCATATCGAAACGGCTCCAATCGTATCGAATCGTCTCTAGCCATATCAAAACGGTTACAACCCATTTCGTTACGAGTGACAGTTGAGCTGCAATTTAAATTATCGTTAGGAAATAGCCGTTGGAGATTTGACCGTTGGGGAAATAGCCGTATCGAAATGGTGAAGCTCGTATCGAAACGCTATGTAAAACCCTCACCCAAATTAAAGCTTGTTTCGAAATAGACAGAGCTGTATCAAAACGTTTAGCTTTAGAAACGCATTAAAACCCCTTTAAAAATTCTTCAAACATATTTTCAAGTTGTTTGGACTTAAAAGCATTTTGAAATCTTATCAATTTAGTCCATAACTATTTTCCAATTATTATATCAAAACATTTGTTCTTCAATATCCTTCCAAACATATCATCGTCTTCATCTTCCGCGGCCAACTCTATTCTTCCATTTCATTTACTTCTATCTAACCATTCTATTTGAGCCTCCTCGCTTGTGCATGGATCCTTGTTGCCTTCTTAGATCGAAACAATCAAAGGGCAGCCTTATCTTCAACAACAACAATCCATTGGAGTTAGGGCGACTCATAACATGTGGTAATCAAAGCTTTGGTGGAAAGCAACAACAAAAACACATCCTTGAAGAAACCATTCAACAAGAAGAAAATCCAAAAAGAAAGCAACAATCAAAATCCCATCATTAACAAGGGATTCAAAAAGAATAAAGTGAAGAAAATAAAGAAAGAAAAGTGCAAAGAAGTGCCAAGGGTGAAGAGCATCATCATCATCAACATTCCAACCGAGCCTAAAAAAGCATTCAAGCCTTTGATTGTTTCTAAGAGGAAGGTGGTAAGTTTCTTTGCAAAGTAAGAAACCCTTCTTTCTTTTCTTCTTATTTCTAGCCTACCATCACATTATAGATTTCTACATCCTCTACACTAACAACATTCCAGCCGACGTCCAAAGCACTTGAACAAGTCTCGAGTTAGTTCTCTTAAGAACTATACAAGAGAGGAAGGGGTGGAAAAAGGCTTGAAAGTGTGAGACTAGAAGGGGATTGCAAAAGTCATAAATATTCCTGGGTGCAAACACGAGTGTTTGAGTGGAGTGTCATCATTTTTTTTCTTTGGAGTGACCGTGAGGTTTTTGTGAGTGATATTTTGGTAAGGTCCTTACATCTCATTCAGTTTCTTTATTACACTAATAATTCTTTCATCTTTCCAATGGAGTATGAACAACTAAGGAAGAATGCATTTCACACTCGATTCCATGTGAATGGTAAACTGTGTCTGTAATCATCGACGGTGGAAGTTGTATAAACATTTCCAGTGCTTACATGGTACAAAAATTGGGACTAAAGAAAACCGAGCATCCAAGCCCCTATGAGTTTCAATGGTTGAACGAAGGAAATTTAAAGGTCATGAAACAAGTACATGTGCCATTCTCGATTTAAAAGTACAAGGAAAAAGTTTTATGTGGTGTTGTTCCCATAAGTGCAAGTCACCTTCATCTCGGACGACCTTGGAAATATGACAAACGTGCATGTAACCCCCTCGACTCGGCCTAGCCGCCAGGCTAAACCGAGCAAGCTACATTGGGTTTATCGAAACAAACACGTAATGACTTAGCTTAACTTACGTCCATTTTTATATCTTGTCAATATGCAAATTATTAACCTATGGTGAACATGCTGACAGTGGTTCAGTTCCCATTCAATTCGGACACTGATTAGGCATTCAATTGCGAATACGAAAATTAAGGGACCAAATTGCAAATCTAGAAATTTATAGGCATTCAAGTGCAAGTCACCTTGGAAGGTGTTCGAACCTGTCGAAATTTATCCCTAAGTGTTAGGGAGGCGGTAACTTTGTTCGTTTTGTTCAGGTGGACTCCGTAGAGGTTGTTGCTAACCTGTGACGATTCCAGTTTTACTTGACGTGGTTATTCCGACATACCGTCGATTTTCCAGTTTCTAGAGTTTTAAAAGGTAACTCTTCATCTTTTCACCCCGGATTCGTTCCTGTACATGGATCCTGGCTGGATTACGTCGGATTAATTTTTCCGCTGAGCCACGGGGCGTGCCGACGTGACCCAACAATCTCTTATCTCTATTACTTATTTGTGCATTTGATTTTTTTGTGTGCAAGAATTACAATTCGAGTTAAGTTGTCCAATCCCTGTGGGAGACGATATCTTTTATACTATAACTTGACAAGAGTGTGCACTTGCGCTCATATTTAGAGAACACCCAAACGCTCTATGACTATCGAAGGTTTAGGGATGGTTTCTCTAAGATTGCTGATCTGTTAACCAATTTGTTGACAAAGAATGTTCATTTTGAGTGGATAGATGTTAGACAACAAGCTTTCTAGAGGTTGAAGGAAGCTTTGACGGAAGCTCTTGTCTTGATTCAACCTGAATCGTGTAACAAGTTTGTAGTTTATAGTGATGCATCGTATGTTGGTCTCGGTTATGTGTTGATGCAAGGTGGGAAAGTTGTGACATATGTATCTAGACAATTGAAGGTGCACAAGTGCAACTATCCTACTCATGATCTTGAGCTTGTCGTGGTTGTGGTTTACATGGATCATAGGAGTTTGAAGTATCTATGTCTCAAAAAGAGTTGAATCTTAGGCAACGAAAATGGTTGGAGTTGCTTAAGGATTACGACTTGGCGATAGAGTATCACCCTGGTAAGGCCAATGTTGTGGCTGATGCCTTAAGTAGGAAGGTGGTTGTAGAGTTGAGGGCGATGTTTGCTCGGTTGAGTATATCGTGATATTGTGGGTTGATAGCTGAGTACAAGTGAAACCTTTCTTGTTTCAGTTGATTAAAGAGAAGCAGTTGCTTGATAATTCATTGGTATCGCATGTTCAGGACATAGCGGATGGTAATGCAACTGACTTTTGTTTTAATGGTGATGATGTTTTGTGCCTTAAGAGTCTTATACTTGTGTCGTGTGATATTGAGTTGAGGCGCACTATTTTGACTGAGGCACATAGTAGCCCTTTTGGTATGCATCCTTGTAGTACTAAGATGTATTGTGGATTAAAGGATGAGTACATTTGGGTTGGGTTGAAGAAGGATGTTGCTCAATTTGTGAGTAAGTGTATTCTTTGTCAGCACCTAAAAGCTGAGCATCAATTTCCTTCCGGACTGTTGCAACCTTTGAAGATACCGGAATGAAAATGGGAGGGGATTACGATCGATTTCATGTCTAGTTTTCCTTTGACTCCGTCAAAGAAGAACTCTATTTGGGTGATTGTTGTCTGTCTTATGAAGTGTGCGCATTTTATAGTTGTACATACTACGTATACGTTGGATAAGTTGGCAATGTTGTACATTGAAGAAATTGTGAGGCTGCATGGTGTACCTAATTCCATAGTTTTGGATAGAGATCTGAGGTTTGCTGGAAGGTTTTGGGAGAGTTTGCATAGGGCTTTGGGTACACGGCTTAATTTTAGTACCTCGTATAATCCTCAGACGGATGGTAAGTCTGAGCGAGTTATCCAAGTGCTTAAGGATATGTTACGGTTTTGTGTTATAGATTTCCAAGGTTCTTGGAAGAAACAATTTCTTTTTTGGGAGTTTGCTTATAATAATAGCTATCAACCGAGTATACAAATGGCTCAATATGAAGCCTTGTATGCTATGAAGTGTAGGACGCCTCTATGTTGGGCGGAAGCGGGGCAAAATTAGTTTCCTTTCCGAATTTGCTTAAAGGAATGACAGAGAAGATAAAGCTTGTTTGTGAACGTTTGAAGGCAACATCGGATCGTCAAAAGTCCTGCTTTGGTATGTGTTTTGTGCATGTGCAGATTTCATTGCCCACTGCCCAGGCAAGTATTGCCGCGACAGTAAAGGAAGGAGAAATAACGGTGCAGAACCATCACTTGACGATCCAGACTGAGCCATTCTTTGTTGTCAAGCCTTACTGAGGGACGCTGAACCAAGAGAACGAGCCCTGCCAAGCGGAAAAGACTGACAGACCATTGCAGGGGCAATGACTAAGTCACTGTCGAGGCAATGCCCAGACATTTGCCGACAAAGGAGAAAATATTCAAAGTGGTATGCGACTTGAAGAGCATAAAACGCTGAATTTTTAGAGATACTTTGCACAAAGACCAGAGCTTAGGAAGACCATGAAAAAGTCAAAAGAAGGTCAAGGTCAAGGAATCGATAAGAAGGAATAAAATAATGAATTAAAAGCCAAGACCTAGCCACCACAAAGGGATATCGAAGTAGAGAGATTCATTAGTGAATTCAGAGTATTTTTATCACCATTATGAACTAATTCTTCTTTTAGGCTAGGGTTATTTTTTAGTAGTTATGAGAAGACAATTGTAATTTGTTTAGGTTTTTGTTAATGCAATTAAGTTCAAGGTTTGCTTATTCTTGGTAATTACTTTTTCTTGCAATTGAATCGAGAAAGGATATTGCGATTGCATCTATTTGTCTAATATCGGGAGTGTTGGACTCACAAAACGAGTGAGCACGGTCTTTACCCCAATCGGTGAAGACTAATTCGACTTAGGGATAAGTACAAATTTCAATGGCTAAGAGAAGCATAAGATTAGTTGGTGTTCACCCTTGGTTCATGCTGGGAGGTATTATCAATGCCTACACATCAATAGAGTTTTGACTTAGGGATAAGAAGGAACCATTGAAGAATGCTTTGTCGAACCTTAAAGGTTGTCGCTCAATTGCCCAGGCAGTAGTTGTGTTCTTTGCCGCGACAATAGTTTTGCCCATTGTCGAGGCAATTCTCTTGCCCATTGTCTAGGCAATAAAATTGACGTTTGCATTCAAAACCGAGACAATTTCATTACTTATGTTCTCTCGACAATTCTCCTGCTCTATAATCATATTTACTCAATCTCTTATTTTACTTGTTTTATTTATTTTAGTTGTTCTCTCGACCAAACCATTACTTGTGTTTTTAATTTTCTACAGTGCAAGACGATAATTTCTAGAAGTAGCACCAATCCCTGTGGAGACGATATTTTTTATACTATAACTTGGAAACATGTATACTTGCACTAAAATTGCGACTCTGAATACGCGCGACAATTGTGTTACAACCGGATCGATCTTACGATGAGGAACCTGTAGAGATCCTTGATTCTAGAAACAAGTTTCTTCATGCCAAGACGATTGATCTTGTAAAGGTGTTGTGGCGACATCGTGGAGTTGAGGAGGCCACGTGGGAAAGTAAAGCGAACATGAAAAGGCAATTTCCACACTTTTTTCCTCAAAGTAAATATCGAGGGTGAAATTTCTTAAGTGTGGGAGAGTTGTAACACCCTGATTTTGAGCCTAGATGTTAACCGGGAATGTTAGACGGTTCGGGAGAATCGGGTTAGTCGATTCAAGCTAGTTTCAGGATTTAATTAATATTAAATGTTTTAATGAGGAATAAAATATGGAAAAATGTTGGAAAAATACCTAATTATTATAATTAGGGCTTTGGTAAAGTCAATTTGAAGAAATGAATTTGGATTAAAAGACATTTTTGTTGGTGACCAAAATGTCAAGTTTTCAAAATTGTTTTTGGTGACCGTTTTGTAAAAGAGTCAAAACTTTGAATCTTTAAGGAGCTATTGTACCAAAGCTTTAAATCAGACTTTTCCCTTAATTTAGGCTATTTTTAAATGGTTTTAAAATGGATATTAATGGGAAATAAAATAGATTTAACTAAAAGGTGCTTTAATGATTAAAATCGCTTTTCTTATGTAACTACTTTTGCTCACAACATTCTCTCAATTTTCTCAGCATCCAAACTATATTTTCTACTCTAAAATAACCAGAGAATAACTATTTTGATTTCTCTTTTTGAATCTTCCATTGATTCTTTGAATTTCTTCTTAGAGATTTCACTAAAATCATGCCAATTAAGGGGAAAGCCAACTATTAGAGGTGATTTTCGTTTCTCTTCTCTAATCAAAGGTTCTTTACTGAAATTCCTAAGTTTTTGACTCTTTTGATTTGCTTTCTAATGAGTTTTAATGACTTAATTATGGAAATTGGTTAGATCAAGGTTCAATTGATGAGATTTTGTGATTTTCGTATTGGATTAGTTTTGCTGAGTTCTTGATCAATTCTAAACATGATTTTGATGTTAAATGATGTTAATATGATGATTTTAACATTAGAATCCCAAAAACTATGTGAATCTCTAATTTTCTATGTTGCTAGTTATGTGTTTTTGAGGTGTTGAGTAGGTTTAGTGTATTGTGGCATTATAAGGTTGATGTTAGGTTGCTTTTGGATGTTAATTGAAGGTAATTAATGAATTAATTTGTTAGGTTTTGCTGGGTTAAGTGTGGATAATGTTTGGTGTTGATTTCGATAGTTTTGGTGAGGTTTCAGCTAGTGTTTGAAGAGGATTGTTATGAATTGTTGTTGTTGGGTTTGTGAATGCATTGTGATGCATTGGATCCTCTGTTTTTGTGTGGTAAAATCATGGGAGGTCTATCCTCAAGCTTGTAGCATTACTTCAGACGCTTCGGAAGAGTAATTTTGCATCGCCGAATGAGGCTTTGCGTTGTCGGTGGGTGACTCTTGAATTTCAGATTTGAAATGGTTCAAAGGTTATCTTGGGAGTTTAAATTTAGCTTGAAACGCTGGCTTAAACTCTAAATATACATTATATTTAATCCATATATATATATATTTTTATTATATAGAATCTCATTTTATCTTTATTTGGATTTAAATATATTTAAATATATATTTTTAATTATGTAGAATCTAATTCTACATAAACTTGGAATTAAATATACATTATATAAATTCCAAATATATATTTAAATTTCTATAATCTTATTCTATAATATTTAAGTCTCTAAATATTTTCCATACTCTAAATAATATCTGATAAATACATTATTTATCGAATATTATCCCTTTTAAGGGAGTTGCCGATTTCCCTTATCCTATAGGGGATTTTCGGCAACCTCCCTAAAATAGGGAGTATGGTTTCCATTTTTTTCATTTTATTCGAAGGGTGTGACCCTTGTAGGTTCATGTAACGTTAGCAGCAAAATTAGAGTTGTTCTAATTTTACAAACAATGAGTGGCATCTAGCAATACATCATTGCTACCTAAGTTGCATGAAGTCATGGTTTGACTTTCCTAATTCCTGAATAAACTTTCTTTATGTATTTTATCCTTTTTTCCTTTATATCTTAGATGAACACAAGTCATGGGTTAGTCACACTTGCGTTGTCCATCTAGCGTTTCTTGATGTCTTGAGTAGATTATTATAAACGAATCTCTATGATATCTCATATCATAATATTCGAGCATGGCCATGCATTTTCTAATCTCACTCAATCAAGTGGCCGATGATATTTCTCCGATTATGTAGGTGGGACAAATCCTCTCTTGATCAACCATATTTCACTACATAGGTCATCACATTTCCAATCACCAGTCTTTATAATGTAGTCAGTTACGACACACGCTTGACTATGTCAAAATACGCAAATCTTTATGTTGAAATCATGTTGATCTTAAGTCTGAGGATCATACATATGTTTATCATGAGCAATGTTGTGACTGTCACATAATTACCCAAGAAACATGCTCATAGCGGGTCAATCCAGTATGTTGTTCTCTAACAAATACTCATGTGTTAATTTTGACATCTCTATGCCAATTACAACACTTCTTATCAATCAACCACATATTAGTCTTTATATATTATCACTGTCCATACCCGTAAGAATATTCGACTAAGGATTCTATTTAACAATAATCGTATTATTGTATGGACATTATTATCCAATGGTTAGTTTGATGCACAGAAACATACCAAATGATAATAACGACAATGCCATTACTTGATAAATCTAGTAAAATAGTATGTCTATTCAATCATCATATGATTGGTCTTTGGGCATACTCCAACAATCTCCCACTAGCACTAAGACCAATAATTCTCGTATCTAATACGATATGGCTTAGTGTTACTGACATGCTTATGTTGTGTCAAAAGCTTTGTTAGGGAGTTGACAAAGTTATCAACTTTGTGCGTATGTTGCGTACTTTCACATCTCTAAGATGTAATCACTTTAGAATATGTTTGGATTTATTGATGAGATCTGGGTTTTATTTGCTTACGCAAAGGTTCCATCATAACAAAGTTATGTAGCATCTAATATGTTGGGAACAACCCTTAGTTCAGAAGTGAACCCTTTAGATCCAAACATCCTTCTTTATTGCTATGTCGACTGTAATATATTCAGCCTATGTTGTAGAGTTAGATAATGTCTCATGTTGCTAACTCGCAGTATCTTTTATTAAGGCAAAACGGATTGCGATCTTTATTTCCTTTTGATGAGTATGTTATCTACATACAATACTTAGGAAAGTAACAATGCTCCCACTAGCTCTTTTGAAAACAAGATTCCCCTTTGTTTCTAGATAAACTAAACCTTTTGATTGTATCTTCTGAAACGAATATCCCAACTTCGAGAAGCTTGCCTTAGTCCACGGATAGACCTTTGTAGCTTACATACCTTCCAAGTGTTTACTGGAGTGACAAAACCTTCTGGATGTGTCATGTACACATCTGTTTCAAGTTTTCCCTTAGGAAAGTGGTTTTGACATTCCTTTATTTGATTTCATAATCATCGTATGTAACTACTTGCAAGTGAGATTAAGATGGGTTAAACATAGCTACAAGGAAGATGCTTTATCATAGTCTATACTATGAAGTTTTTCGAAAACTTTTAGCGACGAATCATCCTTTGTATGTTTTATCATCCATGTCGGTTTTTCCTTTTAAAAAAACTCATCCATACCTCTTAGGTTTTACCCTTTAAGGTAACCAAAGTCTATACTTGGTTTTAGACATGGATTCCATCTCATGGCTCTTAGCCATTTCTCGAATTTTGGGCTCACCATTGCTTTATGATAAGACCTAGTCTTTATCTTGATCCGAAAAGAAGAGTGTTTCCATGTACGGATAGTGAGAAATCCATATTTCTCAAATATATGGTATTCTCTTAAGGATCAACACAATGATTGTGTTTTGTTCAAATGTTCCTTGATCATTTGTGGAACATTCTCAATCTTTGGTTCATAAATTTGTTGTCTAAAATTTCTTCAAATTCCAAATTCCATTTTTCTTTTGTGAGAGGTAATCTCTTTCGAGAGAAACTCTCGTTTGAGCAACAAACATTTTGTTCTCGTTGAAAAATGAAATCCCTTAGTGATAAGCATTCTCTTTCGAGATAAACTATCGTTTGAGCAACAAATATTTTGTTCTTGTTAAAGTTGAAGAAATAAAATCCCTTTGTGAGAATTAATCTCTTTCAAGATAAACTCTCGTTTGAGAAACAAATGCTTTGTTCTCGTTAGGATAAACAACAAATGAAGTTTTTAAGGTTCGAACTTTGTAAACATTTTAACATGTAAGTAACCTTAAAACTTCAAAGATATTCTAGAACAATTCTTAGTCCATATCTTATATGACGTTTCGGGGAAAAAATTAAGTATGAGAGTTGTTTTTCTAGTGTGTAAAGAAGTCAAAAATAACTTGTTCTGAATCAACACATGTCTAACATATTTGATTCTCTTTCAAAGACTTTTCGTTCCACTTGTGGGATTTAATTATGGGACAATCCCATATTCTTTGAAAGTTCATCAAACTTTAAATATTTTTGAATTTGATCTCATCAAATTACCTTAATACTTTTTATGAGTTTGAGATTAGTTATTTGTTTTATTTATCTTATAAATATTATTGATTTGATTAGTTTAAAGATCATTGATTCGTTGTGCCATAAGAGATTAAAAGAATAACATTTATTTAAATAATCTCAAAATTAAAAATATATTGTCCTTACAAGATAACTAAAACTTAGGCACAAAATAATAATCTTAAAAACTAAAACAAATCTATTTAAGCAAAAGCACATGTCCTAATGGATGATGTAGCAACTCTTGCTTTATTTCCATTCGCAGGTCCATGTCTATTCTGATGCCTTCTCTTTAGAAGCCTATGAGGTTGATGCCTCACTCGTTTTTTCTTTCTTGACTTCTTGTAGGTGTGTGGGGCAGTCTCTTCCAATGTCCGGTCTTGCCGCAATGGAAACATTTTCCATCCTTCTTGATTCCCTTCTTAGGTTTCAATGCCTCCTTTCCATCAGTTTTGGTCTTACCATCACCTTTAGACTTTGCTGCCGATTTACCTTTCTTCTTGCCCTTGCGGACCATCAGAACATGTTTAGGTCCTACCTTCTTTAGGTTGATATCAGCAGTTCTCAACATGCCGAGCAAATGTGGCAGCGTCTTGTTAATTTCATTCATATTGAAATTAAGGACGAACTGACTGAAACTATCCGACAACGATTGTAGGATGACATCAGTAGCTAATTCGTCTTTCAGCGGAAAGCCGAGCTTCTCCAACGATTGGATGTAGCCCATCATTTTGATGACGTGAGCTCCTACGGGAGATCCCTCACTCATCTTGCATTGAAACAGAGCTTTAGAGGTCTCGTACCTCTCTTGACGAGCTTGCCCTTCATAAATCTCCTTGAGATTTTGAATCATATCATAAGCTACCATGTCCTCATGTTGCTTCTGAAGCTTAGGGGTCATGGAGGCAAGAATAAGACAACGGACATCCAACATGTCGTCCATGTGTTTCTTAAACTTGTCTTTGTCAGCTCTGGAAGCAGTGGAAACCGTTTCATCAGGAATATTGTTCTTCAATGACATATTCCTTCTTTTCCTGTTTGAGAACAATTCTCAAATTGCGGAACCAATCAAGGAAGTTTATGCCATTGAGCTTATCCTTCTCAAGGATAGATCGCAGAGATAGAGTATTATTTGCCATTATTTCTACAACAACTAAAATATACTATATAAGTTTTACTAAATTTTAAAATTTATAGATAGGTCTTTACCATAAATTTACTCCCAATATTTTCTTCAAAATTAAAAACCCTCTAGTTTTAATTTCGGAAAAACATTTCGATAGTTTTTCTAGTGAGTGAGGATCCGTATTTCACCATTCCTAAATCAGCTTTGGCCAGTCTTTTAGGAAATGGTTATTTAGGTGAGTAACACCTTACTAATTACATCTCATGTAATTCCTCATCTTTTGACGAACAACTCTTATTCTTTAAATCATCTTATGATTAACCAAAACTTTTAACCACTAGGTTTTCTAATCATGTTAGAACAACCCATCTAAGTCAATACCAATATCTCAACCGGCGAATATCACTAGCTTATTCTTCGCGTTTAACTAAGATAGATAAATGTGACATTGCTTTGGCAAAGCTCGCATTATATCGATCGAAGCTTTAACGAGGGTAAATATTGGATGGTTAAAACAGACTTAGAATTATAGTGAGGGATTTACTTAATTATCTCATCATTTTAACATTGATCCTATCAATAGAACTATGTTTAATCATGCTTATAAAACATCCAATGCATCACATACAAGGTAAAAATAAGCGGTAAATAAATATGCAATGATTATAGACCTTCTTAACCTAAGGCGACCCGTCCCAAGCCAATAGGAGGACCATTCTACTGAAAATAGCATCTGCTTCTGAAACGTCTGGTCCACCAGGGAAGGCCCACCATGCTGCTATGTGGGTCCTTCCTTTATCTCCATGAGTATATACAATTTTCAGAAACTCGCGTTACATACGAGGGAGTGAGATGAGAAGAGAAGTACAATAGAAGATAGAGAAAGGCACGACACGCAGGCCGTATTTATAAAAACCAAAACTATAAAGGCTACGGGCTAAACCATGCAAAATAAACACCGTGCAATCAAACATGCATTTCAAACATCGTGCGAACAACGTAACGACGTGTTTATGGAGTTTTAAACTGATTATCCCAATGTTGCGGTTAATGGGCCAAAGAAGGATCACGAGGTTTCATAAACCATTTGCGTTAACGAACAAATGCACCAGGTAGGTCAACATGAAAGAGAGGTGGCGCACTAGACACACTTAAGTACCAGGTCTTTGATGATGCCAATCCTAGACATGCATTTTTCATAACGTCTAACCATAACTCTTATGGATTCACCATGAAAGATAGTTTGATAACTTTTATCAAATTAGAAGCCCTTTCAGAGATTTCATAAATCTATGAAACTATGAACAACTACTTGTTCTCTAGACTAACTATTAGTCTCAACATGTTAACATTTAACATTGAAGCAACCTAACATAGTTATGATTAACTCTTAATCATTCAGTGATAATCAAAATAAGTCTTTATTAGGTGTGATACGATAAACGATAAATATCTAAATCGAATCAAACAACATGCATCTCATACATAAACATCATCCCAAGAATTTAAGTCCGAATTCGTATGATACAAGTGGCTCTGATACCACTGTTGGGTCACGTCGGCACGCCCCGTGGCGCAACGGAAAAATTAATCTGACGTAATCCAGCCAGGATCCATGTACAGGAACGAATCCGGGGTGAAAAGATGAAGAGTTACCTTTTAAAACTCTGGAAATTGGAAAACCGACGGTATGTCGGAATAACCACGTTAAGTAAAACCAGAATCGTCACAGGTTCACAACGACCTCTACGGAGTCCACCCGAACAAAACGAACAAAGTTTCCGCCTCACTAACACTTAGGGATAAATTTTGAAAGGTTTGAACAGCTTCCAGGGAAAAGTCGAAATCCCTCCAGGGATTCCCGAGGGAGTCTGAAATCGACCAGGGGTTCTACTGGGACTTGGACTCAAACTAGGAAATCACCAGGAATTTTTCAAGGGGCAAGAGGAACACCAGAAAAATATCGAACAGCTTCTCAGAAGAAATCTGGGACTTGTCGAAAATTCCAGAGGGGAATTCCCAGGGATATGTCGAAATTTGCAAGGAGGAATAGGGATGATTTGGTTGCTAGCCCTTGTCCCTTTAAATAGTATTCAGAGACTTAATTCTAGTTGAATTCCTTAAATCCAAGTTCAATCAAAATTCATAGAATCTAATTCTACTTGAAATTGGTTTATATTAAATATACATTATATTTAATAATATTAAATGAAATATATATATATTTAATTATGTAGAATCTTATTCTACATAAAACATGGATTTAAATATACATTATATTTAATCCAAATATATATATTTTTATTATATAGAATCTCATTCTATCTTTATTTGGATTTAAATATATTTAAATATACATTTTTAATTATGTAGAATCTAATTCTACATAAACTTGGAATTAAATATACATTATATAAATTCCAAATATATATTTAAATTTCTAGAATCTTATTCTATAATATTTAAGTCTCTAAATATTTTCCATACTCTAAATAATATCTGATAAATACATTATTTATCGAATATTATCCCTTTTTAAGGGAGTTGCCGATTTCCCTTATCCTATAGGGGATTTTAGGCAAGCTCCCTAAAATAGGGAGTATGGTTTCCATTTTTGTTCGTTTTATTCGAAGGGTGTGACCATTGTAGGTTCATGCAACGTTAGCAGCAAAATTAGAACTGTTCTAATTTTACAAACAATGAATGGCATCTAGCAATACATCATTGCTACCTAAGTTGCATGAAGTCATGGTTTGACTTTCCTAATTCCTGAATAAACTTTCTTTATGTATTTTATCCTTTTTTCCTTTATATCTTAGATGAACACAAGTCATGGGTTAGTCACACTTGCGTTGTCCAACTAGTGTTTCTTGATGTCTTGAGTAGATTATTATAAACGAATCTCTATAATATCTCTTATCATAATATTCGAGCATGACCGTGCATTTTCTAATCTCACTCAATCAAGTGGCCGAAGATATTTCTTCCATTATGTAGGAGGGACAAATCCTTTCTTGATCAACCATATTTCACTACATAGGTCATCATGTATCCAATCATCAGTCTTTATAATGTAGTCAGTTACGAAACACGCTTGACTATGTCAAAATACGTAAATCTTTATGTTGAAATCATGTTGATCTCAAGTCTGAGGATCATACATATGTTTATCATGAGCAATGTTGTGACTTTCACATAATTACCCAAGAAACATGCTCATATCGGGTCAATCCAGTATGTTGTTCTCTAACAATTACTTATGTGTTAAGTTTGACATCTCTATGTCAATTACAACACTTGTTATCAATCAACCACATATTAGTCTTTATATATTATCATTGTCCATACCCGTAATAATATTTGACTAAGGATTCTATTTAACAATAATCGTATTATTGTATGGACATTATTATCCAATGGTTAGTTTGATGTACAGAAACATACCAAATGATAATAACGACAATGCCATTACTTAATAAATCTAGTAAAATAGTATGTCTATTCAATCATCATATGATTGGTCTTTGGGCATACTCCAATAGAGATCAGATTGTTAGAATGGGTCAGATTATGTTGCTCCCTAGTGTGAAACTACGTTGAATAGGTTAAGTTGATTTGCGCTGCCAGACTTTGCTACCTCGGCGAGGGATGGCAGATTGGCTGCTTTGACGTTTTCGTTGCCTCGGTAGTGGAATGGATGATTGGCTCGGCGACAATCTCAACAGACCTTCAGGGCTCGACAGAAAGCTTTGATATTGATCCCGCTTATGCCTAAGTCAGAATTATGTTGTTGCCCACTGCTGATGATTCCATGTCACGACGTGAATCTTGCAAAGAAAGCAACCTTGGTTCCTCCTCTTTTAGCCGCCTTAAACTCGTACGTATGTCTAGACTGAATTAATCAACACCTGATTAGGATGAAGATCGTAACTATCCCTTTCGTGAGTTTGACTCTCTCGATACCGAACAAATAGATAGTTGAAAACTATGAAGAGCATGGAATAAGCAAACCTTGAAGTTTTATTGCAAAAACAAACTTAATTCCTAAACAACCGTTCTCACACTAGTTTACAACATAACCCAAACCCAAAAGAGATTTTAGAACATAATGGGCGGCAAGAAAACCTAAACTATGCCTAAGGAAAAACCTAAGTTGTCTACAATTACAAAATATGTCAAGTATATATAGGCATTAGTTAGGCCAAGTCCTTCTTGGAGTAGAAGTCTTCAAAGTAGCTTTTGCATTAAATGCAACCTTTAATTCTGACTTCTTTGAGTTGAATGTGGACTTCTTCTCGTTGCCTTGCACCGCAAGTTATCTTGATTTTCTCCTTCGGCGCCTCTGTCCGCTGGTCCAAGCGTCAGAAAATTGGGTGGATAGCACAGTTGGAATCATGATTTTCTTCTCTATAGATCGCACTCCAATTCTCCAATTCCTCAGCTTGCTGCCCTGGGCGGCAGGTACGGCAGCAACAGCTACTCGGCAACCGCTTCCTCTATTTGGAACTGCATCAATACAACTCTATGGTCTGCTGCCTCAGCATCAGCTCCTCAGCTTTTCTCTCCTTCTAACAGCTTCTAGCCCTAAAGTGCAAACTAAACTAAAACATCCTTTCCTTATGAAATTAAAGATATTCAATAAACTCATTGCAAAGTAAAGAATATTATAAATATGCAATGCATGAACCTAAATATGCCTAAAATGTACTTAAGTACAACTATAATATGAGATGGAATGCGCACAAAATATAGAACTTATGAACACTTTACAATAGTAGCCCGTCAAACTAAGGAAACTACGAACTTTCATCACCGAATTAGGCATCTTCCAACTCATTACCGCCTCAATATTATGTGGATCAACACTTGTAACACAATCCGCAAAAGCTTATCACGATCCTCCTCGTTACGAGAGTACACGAGAATATCATCAATAAACACAACCACAAACATATCCAAAATCTCATGAAACACACGATTCATCAAATCTATGAATGCAACAGGCGCATTCGTCAAACGAAACGGCATCACCGAGAACTTAGAGTGCTCGTACCTTGTACGCAAAGCTGTTTTAGGCACATCCACATCCTTTACCTTCAACTGATAATATCCGGATCACAAATCAATCTTAGAAAACACTAAAGCACCTCGAAACTGATCGAACAAATCATCAATCCTTTGCAAAGGATACTTGTTCTTAATCGTCAATTTATTCAATTGCCGATAATCTATACATATACGCATCGTGCCATCTTTCTTCTTCACAACCAAGACCAATGCACCCCAAGGTGAAACACTAGGCTTAGTGAACCCTCGATCTAGTAACTCCTGAAGTTACGTCTTCAACTCTTTTGGAGCCATTCGATAGGGAGCAATAGACACTAGAGCCATAATTTCATACAACTCTATGCCAAACTCAACCTCCCTATTCAGCGGCAACCCAAACAACTCTTCTGGAAATACACCTGAAAACTCGCATACCGTACGTATGTCTTGCACAGGCACTTCCTTCGATCCTGGATTCATCACATAAGCTTAGAAAGCCTCACAACCCAATTCTATCAAACGAATCGCTTCAAGAGCCGAAATAGCATTAGACAAGATTTTCACATTCTCACCCAGGATTACCACTTCGTAATCATCAACAAGTTTCAAGGTAACTCGCTTAGCATCAAAATAAACCACAACCCTATACTATGTTAACCAATCTATCCCATGGATTACATCAAAACCATAGAAAGGCAACTCCATTAAATCAACTGCAAACACATGACCTTGAACAGACAAAGGACATCTCCTATACAACCTTCTCGTAACAACACTTTCACCAAAAGAGCTAGTTACTTGCATTTCCACATCTAACATCTCAACAAGGATATCAAGTAAATATGCATGCTCACTCAAGATATATGAATGCATAGAACTAGAATCAATCAAAGATAACAATGAAAAGGATTGCAAAGTGAAAGAACCTACAATCACATCAGTGTCATTGCATCCCTCGCGATGTGCGTACACCCTCGTAGGGCCACCATCCTCAGGTTGAACATCCACAACATGTGCTATAGCTCTCTGAACATCCTCCCTACACTGGACGGGGGTTGTGGGCATAGAATTCCCTAACCAATATGATGCCTGCTGCCTCCGGCTGCCATGCAAACATCTCCCAACCCTTGATGTGTATTTTTTCGAATAGGGCGGGCTCTAGGCCAAGGTCCCCTGTCTGCTTCGTGTAATGGAACCCTTGTTCCTCCCATATGGATTGCTTGGAAAGCTGGGTTGTGTATCTCTTTTCATCATCGCGGGAGAAGAAGCGTTGGAAGGTGGGTTTGGATTGGGATGCGGATGCCATGTGCGAGCTGGTTTGGATGAAAACCGAAACTTAAAAAGAAGATAATTAGAAAGAGAGTAGTTGATTCAGAAAGAAGATAACAAGGAGGTGAAAGTAAAGTGAATGAATGAGATGACTCAGGTTTAAATAGAGGTTGCCGAGAGGTTCCGTGGGGGTATTAGATGACCAACGAGCAAGTTGTCTCGCGCACATTACGGGGTTTCTGCCTGTTACTTCTGTAGCCGTTGGTAGCTAGCCGTTAGCGGGCAACTAGCCGTTACGCGTTTTCTACGCTGGGCCGCCCTTGGCAGGATGGTGGGCGGGCTCCTTGTTGGGCCTCTTCTTGGTCTGACTCTTTTATTCCTAAAAGCCTAAAATAAAAATAAAGATAATTAAATACTAAAAATAAATTCTGAAAAATAGAAATGTGAAAAATAAATTTAACTAATTTAAAATCTAACCATAAGGAAAATAAATTGCAATAAATTAAATTCTATTCCTAAAACCTAAAAATAAAGAAAATAAAAATAAAAATAATTATGTTATGTTGGGAGTGCATTTGGGTGCATCTCCAGACATAACCACTTCATGAGGTGGTGTTTCTTATGTTTTCCTTCTGGGGGTCCTCCTGTTTTGAAAGGTGGTGTGTTGTTGGGTCCTTAAGCTTGCCCTTTGGTCTGCCGTTACAGCTTTTGTCTTGACCTGTCTCAATGTTGACTTTCGAGACATGAACGTCTGTGTATCCTTCCTTTTCTTTTGTCAAGGTCTGCAACACATTTAGCTTGATGCTTTGATTGTCTACCATCATGATTAACTCCCATGTTCCACATCTATTAACGTTCTGCCCGTGGCCAAAAATTGTCGCCCAAGGATAATAGGGGTGTTTTAACCGGCCTCGCAGTCTAAGACGAGGAAGTTTGCAAAAAAATAAGGTTACCCAAACAAACTAAGATGTCTTCAACTTTACCCTCTGATTGTACGAATGAGTGATCAACAAGTTTTAGCATAATGGAGGTAGGTTTGACTTGTCCTATACCCTGCTTGTCGAAGATTGTTTTAGGCATTAGGTTGATGTTGGCTTCTAAGATGCACATGGCTTTTGTTGCATGTTTGCTGCCAATATTGCATGGTAAAATGAAGCTGCCCGGATCTGTTTGCTTGGGCGGCAGCTTATTGTACAGCATAGCTAGGCACTCCTCTGTCACAGCAATTGTTTCGAACTCCTGAATTCTCTTCCTCTTGGAAACCATGTCCCTTAGGTATTTTGCATAGTTGGGCATGTTCTGGATGGCTTCGATGAGAAGGATATTTATGTGCACCTGTTTGAGAATATCCAAGAATTTCCTAAACGGATGCTCCTGCCTCTGGGGGAAAGGTTCTAGGAGAGGATGTCTTCTATACGATCCTTTCTTGGGAACTTTATCTATGGAGGATCATCTGCTTCAGGGCTGCTGTCAGGCTCATCTGCTGGGGTAACTGGTGTTAATGTTGTCGCAGCAGGTAGTTTTTTATTTGATGGTTGTTTCTCTACTGTCTTTTCCACTCGGGGCTCATCCAACTGTTTCCCACTTCTGGTTGATATGGCTTTGCACTTATCATATGTGGTTTTAGCTGCTGCCTCTGTACTGTTGGATGTTGCACCCATTGTCTTACGGCTAAAGATCTCCGTGAATTGCCCAAACTGGGTCTTCAGGTTCTTTATCGCAGCTTCCTGTTTGTTCATCCTCATCTTCTTCTTGTCCATAAACGACTAAGTCTCATCAATAAACTTATTAGTACGAACAATAAAACCACTAGTATTATACATAAAAGTTTGTAAATTTGCTTCTAGTGAATTGCTCGGTGGTTGTTGAGCTTGCTGTCTCGACTGGTTTTGCTAGTAACCTCTCTATTGCTGTTGTGGATTTGCAGTAGTTTGAGGATTGCTCCAGGTGAAGTTAGGGTGATTTCTCCATCCAGGGTTGTATGTGTTCGTGATTGGCCTGCTGTTTCTCTCGTATCCTCCCATGAAATTGGCAGATGCAGTACATTCAGAGGAATCGTGGTTGCCGCCACACTCATTACAGAATGGCTCCACAACCTTGGCCTCATAGACTTTTCCAATGGGCTTTACCATGTTCATAACCAGCTCTGTTAGTTTGTCGAGGCGGGCATTGAATGATTTTGAGGCTCCTACTTCGTTCACAGCTGTTGGCCGCCTAATGATGCATCGGCGGGCTGTTGGGTACTTATAGTCATTCTTGCCGGCTTGGTTCAGGATCTGCGGTGTCTCATTCGGTGGTCTATCGAGGATGATTTTGTTGGTTGAGGCGTCGATCATCATCTGAGTTGGGTAGTTCACCCCATTGTAGAACATTGATACCTGTGTCTAGGGCGGAAAACAATGAAACGAGCAATTATTAAGCATCTGTTGGTACCGTTCCCATGCTTAATACATTGGCTCATCATCCTCTTGTTGGAAGGTTGTGATATCATTTCTCAATCTGTTTGTGACGTTGGATGGGATGAAACGATCTAAGAAGTCCTTGCACAGTTATGTCCAAGTGTTGAATGACCCTACTGGCTGGTTGTTCAACAACTGCTTTGCCCTATCCTCAGTGAATAGGGAAATAACCTCAGCCTTAGCACATCTTTGATGGACTCTGTGTATTTTGAAAGCTCTGCATATGTCTAGGAATCCTCTTAAGTGTTGCCGAGCATCTTCTGTGGCAGTCCCTTTGAATTGCCCCAAAGTGTTGATCATGATGAACATTACGAGCTTCAGCTCAAAGTGATCTGCCTCAATCTCAGGTTCTGTCACCATAGGATCGAACCCTCTAAAGTCATGCTCCAAGTAATCTCTGGTAATTCGAACATACTTTGGCTGCCTGGGCAGAATTGGGGGCGGCTGTTGTAGAATGTCCATGAGTTCTATATTTTGTACACATTGCCGCCCTTGTTATTGCTATTCTTAAGCTCATTTAGGCATATTTAGGTGCATTGCATGCATTATAACAGTATCTTCTCTTGTACCATGCTTTTATTGAATATTTTATGTTTGGTTGAGAAAAGTGATTGTTTTTGTTTACTTTATATTTCAAGGTGTTATAGATAGGAGAGGAGAGGAAAGGACAGGACCATACAAGAAAGCTGGAATTAAAGGAGTTGTACTGAAGTAGCTCAAGATGCCGCCAAGGACGCTGCGGAAGCAGTAATGTCGCCAAGTGCTACATGGGCAGGAGTTACACCGACTTAGCCAAGATGGGTTGCGATTTCAAGAGGACAATTTCCTAAGCCCAATGAGTCCAATCTTGCAATTTCCTAAAGCTTGTAGTGGTCGGTAAAGCTGATTCAAGATCGATAAGTAGGAGCACTTATCCTTACTTGCAGAAGAAGGCAACGTCATAAGATTTTGTTTTTAAAGTGTAAAGGAGTCTGTATTTAATGCAATTTACTTTTAGAGCTCCTACTTCAAGGATGGCTCAACTTAGGTCATAAGCACTATATATACCCAATGTATGTAAGGGTATAGGGGCATGAGGAAGACGAGGGTGAGGTGATGCGAGCCTGAGCAGTCGCACATGGAGATGTAGCTAGATAGGTTGGAGTGTTGGGGGTCGCGGCCCAACTCTGCTAGGGTTTAGGCGCGTGTATGTAAAGTACTTTGAGGAAAACGATTGTATAGCTTTGAATTGTTTTCAATAAAATTCTAAGTTTTCTTAATCGATGCTCCTTGTTCGTTCAATTAGTCTACACCAGTCAGTTGAAGAGAAAATCCATTTGTTGGGCACGAAAGTGCAAGACTCACAAAAGGGTTAAGCACAGTCACAACTCACAAAGGCGTGACTAACTTGGTTCCACACTAGTCCATAAGTTTCAGCGGATAAAGGGAGTACCAACTGGGTTGACTAATTTGGTTCCACACTAGTCCTCAAGTTAGCATCTCGAGCATCCTAACCTAGAAAGAGGAGGGATCATTGTCGACTTTCTTGCCGAACATAGAATGTCTGCCAGACGAGCTGCCATGACTTCTTTCCATTCCACCTATCGAGACAGTACACACCCCTGCAGTTGCAGTGACCTTCTGCGGCCGCGTGACATGGTCGTAGTTTTCTGCCCACCATACCCGCCGAGGCAGCATCTCTTGGCAGCCCAAAACATACTCAGACTTTACATTGCAGACCGCATGCTACTGAACTGCACTAGTCTTACCCAGCTCATCGCCTCAAATCTCTCCTTATCATCTCTCTCTCATCACTATCTTTTTTTATTTGTGTTTTTATATTTCCACATCATGAGATTTGATGTCGCATTTACTAAATCTTTTTGCAGGAAACCATTCGTATTAGCTGCTCCAATCCCTGTGGGAGACGATATCTTTTATACTATAACTTGACAAGAGTGTGCACTTGCGCTCATAAATGGAGAACACCTAAACGCTCTACAGCTGCCTGGGCCGAACTTGTTGTTGTTCTCTTGGCGGCGGGTCTTGCTGCCCATTTCTGTCGTTCCGAGCATCATTGACAGGTTTGTTGTCTATTTAGTCCATGTTGGCCTCTGGTTTTCCCTCTACCTTAATTTTCCCGAGGGTTGTTCTGATTTCCTTTATGAGTTCTTGTAGAGCGTTTAGGTTTTCTCCTTTTGTGAGCGCAAGTGCACCCTCTTGTCAAGTTATAGAATAAAAGATATGGTCTCCACAGTGATTGGAGCAGCTCCTATGAATGGTTTCCTACACAAAGATTTAATAAATGCGCCATTAAATCTCAAGATGTGGAAATATAAATACACAAGTAAAGATAAAGATAGTGATAAGACGAATGATAGGGGGAGATTGGGCGATAAGCTGGGTAAGACTAGTGCAGCTTAGTAGCTTGTGGACTGCACTGCAAAGCTTTGAGTATGTTTCGCGCTGCCATGAATTGCTGCCTCGGCAGGTAAGGTGGGTAGAAAACTACGACCTTGTCACACGATCGCAGCAGGTCACTGCCATAGCAAGGGTGTGTACTGCCTCGACAGGTGGAACGGAAAGAAGTCCTGGCGGCAAGTCTGGCAGTCATTCTAAGTTCGATAGGATAATCGATAGTGATCCCTCCTATTTCTAGGTTAGGACGCTCGAGATTGCTTAACTTGGGGACTAGTGTGGAATCAAATTAGACAACTCGGTCGGTAATCCCTTTTAGCCGCTGAAACTTGTGGACTAGTGTAGAACCAAGTTAGTCACGCCCTTATGAGTTGTGACCGTGCTTAACCCTTTCATAAGCCTTGCACTTTCGTGTTCGAAAAATAGATTTTCTCTTCAACTGTCTGGTGTGGACTAATTGAACAAACAAGAAGCAAAGATTAAGCAAACTCAGAACTTTATTGAAAACAACTCAATACTATACAATTGTTTCCCAATTTACTTTACATACACGCGCCTAAACCCTAGGAGAGTTGGGCCGCGACCCCCAACACTCCAACCTATCTAGTTAACCCCCCATCTACACTCTAATCGGCAGATGCTGTGAATTACTCACGACATGTATGCCCCTCCACCCTTACATACATTGGGTATATATATGGCTCTTGACCTAAGTTGATTCCTTCTTGAAGTAGGAGTCCTAAAATTAAATTACATTAAATACAGACTCCTGTATGCTTTAAATACAGACTCTTTGGACGTTGCCTTCTTCAGCAAGTAAGGATAAGTGCTCCTACTTATCGATCTTGAATTAACTCTACCGGCCGCTACATGCTTCAAGAAGTTGCAAGACTGGGTTCGTTGGGCTTAGGAAATTGTCCTCTTGAAATCGCAACCCATCTTTGCTAAGTTGGCGTAACTCCTGCCCGGGCGGCTGTTGGCGGTAGTGCTGCTTCGGCAGTGTCCTTGGCGGCATCTTGAGCTGCTTTAGTACAACTTCTTTGGTTTCAGCTTCCTTGCCTTTGTCCGGTCCTCTCCTCTACTTTCCTAGTTGCATCTGAAAACATAAACTAACTAAAACAATAACTTTTCTTCACCAATCATAAGTTATTCAATAAAATCATGGTTCAAGAGAAGATGATGTTATAATGCATGCAATGCACCTAAATATGCCTAACTGAGCTCAAGAGCAGCAACAATAAGGGTAGAAATGTGTACAAAATATAGGACTCATTGACACTCTACAGTTCTCTTGCTCTTCGTTCGATATCGTCAAAGTCAACGATTTTGCCTTTTGGAATTACCCTGGTCATGCACTAGCAAAAAAAAACTGTAAAATTCTTTTTTAATTAAAAAATAAAAATTAAATGCAAATAAAAATAAAAATAAAATAGTAGAAATTTAAATATGAATTTCGTTGTTACCAATCCCCAACAACGGCGCCAAAAACATGTAGAACATTTGGGTGTTCTCTATTTACGAGCGCAAGTGCACACTCCTGTCAAGTTATAGTATATAAGATATCGTCACCCACAGGGATTGGACATCTTAACTTGAATCGTAATTCATGCACAAGGGAAAAATAAATGCACAAATAAGTTGAATTGTTTAAGAAGAAAAGGAAATAAAACTGAAGTAAATAAAAGAGAAGAGATCGGATTGATGGAATGGGCCCGATTTTGCTGCTCCCTAGTGTGAAACTGCGTTGAATAGGATAATTTGTTCTGCACTGCCAGACTTTGCTGCCTCGGAGGGAGATGGTTGTTTGGCTGCTGTGACGCTTTCGCTGCCTCGTTAGTGGAACAAACGAGTGTCTCGGCGGGAAACTCGGTAGTACTTCAAGGCTCGGCATAACGCTTCGAAAGTGATCTCGCTTATGTCTAAGTCAGAATGTTGTTGATGCCCACTGTAGATAATACTAGTCGCGGCTTAAATCGTGCAAAGACAACAATATTTTGTTTGTTCTCTTTTAGCTGCTTTAAACCCTAACCTATGTCCAGGATGGATTGATCAACACTTGATTAAGGTGAAGGTTGTACTTACTCCTTTCGTGAGTTTGACTCTCTCGATACCGAACAAAGGGATAGTAAACAATTAATCTTTCGCCTTAATTGAAAACTATGAAGAACATGGAATAAGCAAACCTTGATGTTTTATTGCAAAAACAAACATAAAATCCTAAACAATTGTTCTCACACTAGTTTAAAATATAACCCAAACCCAAAGAAGAATTTCGAACATAATTGACAGAATGAAAACCTAAACTATGCCTAAGGGAAAACCTAAGTTATTTTGAAGTAAAAATGCATTGGGTATATATAGGAATTAGCTAGGTCAAGTCCTTCTTGGAGTAGAAGTCTTCAAAGTAGCTTTTGCATTAAATGCAACCTTTAATTCTTACTTCTTTGAGTTGAATGTGGAGTTCTTCAAGTTGCCTTGCTCCGCACGTAATCTCGAACTCCTTCTTTGGTGGCTCTGCCCGCCGCTACAGTTATCGGAAAATAGAGTCGATGTCCTCATTAGAATCATGATTTTCTACTCTACAGATCGCACTCCAGTTCTGTAATTCCTCAGCTTGCTGCCCTGGGCATAAGGTATGGCGGAGACAGCTGCTATCTCTGTCTAGAACTACAACAGTACAGCTCCTTGGTTTGCTGCCTCAATATCATGTCCTCAACTCCTCTCTCCTTCTGCCAGCTTCTAGTACCTGCAACTACAACTAAACTTAAACAATACCTTTTCCTTACCAAATAACAACTAATCAATAAAAAGAATGGCAAAGTAAAGAATACTGTAAAATGCAATACATGATCTTAATTATGCCTAAAATGTACTTAAAAACAATAATAATATGATATGGAATGTGCACAAAATATAGAACTTATGGACACTTTACAATTGTGGATCGTCTTACGAAGTGTGCGCATTTCTTGGCTGTGCATACTACGTATACGTTAGATAAGCTAGCGAAGTTCTATATTGCTTAGATGGTGCGTTTGCATGGTGTGCCTAAGTCTATAGTGTCGGATTGAGATCCGAGGTTTACTGCGAGATTTTGGGAGTGTTTACACTAGGCATTGGATACGCGCTTGAATTTCAGTACATCATATCCTTCTCAGACGAATGGACAGTCGGAGCGATTTATCCATGTGTTGGAGGATATGTTGAGATGTTGTGTGATAGATTTCCAAAGTTCTTGGGAAAAACAATTGCCTTTGGTGGAATTTGCCTATAATAATAGTTTCAAGGCAAGTATACAAATGGCTCCGTATGAAGCTTTGTATGGAATAAAGTGTAAAACGCCTCTTTTTTGGGCGGAGGCGGTGCAAAAGTTGGTTTCCTTGCCGGAGATGCTTAAGGGAACAACTGAGAATGTGAAGCTCATATGTGAGTGGTTGAAGGCTGGTTCTGATCATCAAAAATCTTATATGGATTGAAAGCGTAAGGAGATTGAGTTTGCGATGGGAGATCGCGTGTTCTTAAAGGTGTCACCTTGGAAGAAGGTGATGAGGTTCGAACATAAGAGTAAGCTTAGTCTGAGGTTTATTGGACCTTACGTGGTCGTGGAGTGAGTGGGTCCTGTTGCGTATCGGTTGAGGTTGCCTCCCAGGTTGCAGAGAATTCATGATGTGTTTCATGTTTCAATGTTGCGAAGGTATATAACAGGTCCATCTCATGTGATGCCTATCAAGGAGATTGAGTTGAATCCGGATTTATCCTATGATGAGGAACCGACGAGGTTCCTTGATTATAGTATCAAAGTTCTTCGTGGTAAGACGATTGAACTTGTGAAGGTGTTGTGGCGACATAGAGGAGTTGAGGAGGCCACGTGGCAAGGCGAACATGTTGAAGCAGTTTCCGCATCTTTTTCCATCAGGTAAAATTTTGAGGACGAAATTTCCTTAGTGGGGGGAGAGTTGTAACGCCCCGGTTTGGGGCTAGATGCACTACGTAAGTAATCGTTGTATGCATGCGTTTATACTATTTTAAACAGTGAGGTTTGCATTAAAAGTGAATTATATTTGTAAGTGATATTGTGTAAAGTTTTTTGCAAATGAAATCAGATATAGTTAGCTCGCTATAGGATTGAGTGCACTATAAACAAGTCACCTTGGATGTTGAGGGGTTGTGATTGTACTAAAAACTCCATCCAAGTACCCTAACAATCGAGGAATGTTTAAGGTGTTGCAATGGTTGAGGATATCTCTCGTGTGCGAACCTTGTTTGGTGTCCTGTCTCTTGTTAGTGGGCTATACATCTGCCGATGTGTGGTGTTGAGGGGTTGTGATTGTACCGAATACTCCACCACGACTGTCACAACGGTAGAGGGTAGCTCGCGTGTGTGAGCCATGGGGTGTTGGTAGAATGTATAGTATTTGGGACAACACTTGGTAATCCGTGTATCTGATTTGTTTTTGTGGAATGAGTATGTTAAAGATCACTTGTGAGCCAATGTAATTGATTAGTTGCTATGGAAATGTTTATGGATGCGTAGCATGAAAAGTGCATGTTTTACTTTAAAAGCTTTGCATAATGGTAGATATGTATGAAAGGCTTGATATATATGTTAGCAATGGATTTTGTTGTTTAAGTATTTGATACTTGTTGCATGGTATATAACATGCTGATTTTAATGTAGAAGTGCATGAATTTTCAAAGAGGGCATGATTATTTTCAAAAGTGTGAAAATGGTTTTCAAGCATTGATGGTATTTTTTGTTTTTTGAGCATTCCTCACTAAGCTTGTATGTTTATGTTCTCTTTTGCTCGTCAATGCATATAACTAAACATTTGGAGGCAGGAACTTGCAAAGGAATCCCAATAGACTTCACTTGAGTGTATGTTTGGCTATGGACTACAGTAATAAAGGCAATGGGGGTGTCCAATGTCTTGGAGTTAGTTGTTTTGGTATTTTTTGTTTTGGTATTAGTTTGGTATGTCTATAGAGGTTTATAAATGACCTTTAATTGTTGGATTAAGCTTTGTTTTGAGATTTGACTTTTGGTTGCTTAAATTTCATAGGAAGCATGCCTCTAGAGTACATTGTTGATGATTGCCATGATATGACTTAGCTGTTGCCTTGCATATTTGATGGTTAAAGTATATCTGAGTTATATGTATGCTTAAAAGTATGTTGGACTGCCTTTGGATGGTTTAAAGTGTGTAAAACCAGCAATTTGGGTAATTGCAGACTACAGAGTATCGATACACTTAGTAGTGTATCGATACAATAATTTTAAATTAGAGGGGTGTATCGATACACATTTTGGCTATTAGTTTTGGATGTATCGATACGGGCCTTGCGTGTATCGATACAACCCTTTGTATTGTTGAGCATGAAAGTATTTTCATCAAGTGCCTATCGATACCCTTTAAGGGTATCGATACGGTGGTAGTTAATTTGGTTAAATGGCATCTTTGAATGTTCTGAATCTTTATGTTTTAGTCCCTGAATGTTGTGGATGTAATTAAATGAGTTTGAATGATTATATTGAGTTGTGTTTTGATAGAGATGCATGTAATGAGACTAATTAAATGTTGGTAAACCGAAAATGGGAAAAACTTGTAACGCCCTGGTTTTGGATCTAGATGTTTTAGACACCAGAACGGGCTGGTCAGAAACGGTTCGAATCGTATTAGGTGGTTCAGGGAGATCAAGGTTTGGGATAGGATAAATATATGATATAAATTTCTAAAATCCTTTAAAATCATGTTTAAGAGGTTGGTCAAATCAATTTTACAAAATGAGTTTTGGAAGCGATACATTTTGGGTAGTGACCAAAATGCAAAGTTTTAAAACTGTGGAAAAATGCAAATTTTAAAACATGAGTCAACAATCTTAGAATCTTTAGGGAGATTTTGTGAAATTACACTTTTCCATAAATTGACATGTTTTAAATGAGTTTTAATATAATTGATTAAAATGGGTTTTATTTTAATTAATAAAATAATAAAATTTGGAGGTTTCATTTCACGTAACTAACTTTCAATCCTCATTTTCAGCCAAACACATTTCTAAAAGACTTTTCTCCAGATTTCTTTTCTGCCAAACACTCTCTCTTTGATTTCTCATCGTTTTCAAAGAATCCTCTTCAATTTCTTCAAGATTTGTGAAGCAAAAACTTGTCAATCCTTAGGGAAGGCAAGGATTGAAGGTAAATCCTGTTCTCAACCTCTAATCTAGGTTCTTTATTGATATTCGAAAGATTATTGACTTCTAATTGTTGTTTTTAACTGAGTTTTGAGTATAGTTTTGATTTAACATCAAGATCTTGCAAAATAAAGGTTTAAATCTTGATTTTCAGAGTGTTGTTGATGAGCTCTCTTTTAAATTGATTCTAATTGAGTTTTGAGATGAATATGATGTTGAAAAAGTGTTTTAATAATGTTGATCCCGAATTCCTTGAGATCCTTGAGTTTTATGATAGTTTTAGTTGAGTTTTCGAAATGTTTTGTTGGTGTTATGGTTGTTGGAGGTATAAGGAAGGGTTTAGGTTGTTTGTAGATGTGTTTTGATGATTATTAATGGTTGGAAGTGATGGTTGTTGGTTGGGCTTGATTTAGGAGGCAATCGATTGAGTTTTCGGTTGTTTCGGATGGTTAGATTGATGTAGTTTTGCAGGGCAACGACTTTTGTTTAGTTGCTGGTGTTGTAATCAATTTTAATGCATTTGGATCTCTGTTTTTATGCTCTAAAAACAAGGGACCTTGATTCGGAAGCAAGCAAAGCGATTTCGGAAGCTTCGGGCAAGTGATCTTTGCGTTGGCGAGCGAAGCTTCGCGTATCGGTGAGTGGAAAAGATTTTTCAAGCTTTCAAACATTTTGAACGAGGTTTTGGGCGCTTAGTGTAAGTTTAAAACACATAGCTAAGCTCAAGAGTAAGTAAATTGAAAGTCTCCCTCAGATTGTGCTATGTTTTGGTTTGAAATGCACTTGATTTAAATGTGTTTTGATTATGGTTTTAAAGCATGTTTTGAGCAATGATGTTGTTTGTTTTAAATGCCATTTTTTAAGGATGCACATGGTAAGTGATACTTGAGTTTCTATGATTTATGCAATTGGTTTTAAGCATGTTAATGCTTGTGAAAGTGGCAATGTGGTTTATGCTTGTAAAACAACGAATTAATGGTGATTGATGATTATATTGGCAAGTGATGGTAAATGGTTTTGGTTACTTTAATCATATATAGTTAGCTGGTTATAGGATTGGGTGCACCGTGAATAAAGACGCCTTGGATGTCGAGGGGTTGTGATTGTGTCGTAAACTCTATCAAAGTACCCTAACGATCGAGGTTATGATCACAACGGTAGATGGTTTAATCCTGTGTGTGAATCTTGTGGTTTGTGTCTCGTGCTCTCGTTAGTGGAATTACACAACTACCGATGAGTGATGTTGAGGGGTTGTGATTGTTCCGTAAACTCCATCACGGGTGTTGAGGGTTGTGATTGTTCCATTAAACTCCACCTTGTGTAACCGGTAGTGTGTATGAAGCGTGTGGGACAACGCTTGTAATCCGCGTATCCGATTGTGTCAATTGTGTTGCTTTTGATATGCTTTGTTATTGATCACTTTTGAGAAAATATAATGATGTTGATATAATGATTTAATGTTGCACATTTATTTTGAGAAAGCATGAGATGCTTAAGAGATATGCTTGAATGCATATGATGCTTGGATTAAGCATGAATAATGGTTTTTGTTGTTGTAATTAAAGATTCTACGAGCATGTGGATTTGGAAGTGGAAATGATGTTTTAAAGTGCATGATTTAAAGGAAGGCATATGTTTTACAAAGAATGATGTTTTCGTTTTATAAAATGCATTGAGTTTTAGGGGTTTGATTCCTTCAACCGATTTTGCTCACCAAGTGGTGGAGAAGTGAAATTTTGGGTGGATGTGGTGTGGAAGCTAAAAGATAAATGACACAATGATTTTAGAGTGGTTCAACCTTCTAACCAAGGTCTACATCCACTACCTTAGCTTCCCACTAAGGATTTCCAATCAATCCACTATTGATTTGTCCCCTTTTCTAGGCTTAGGAGGAAACCCTTATACACCGATCAAGCTTTCTGCCCAAAGCCCTCTTTACAAAGAGAAAAAATAAGCAATCTTAAATCCTTCTAATAGGTGATTGTTTGCACAAATAAGCAAATTTGACAATTTTGGCTCACTAGTGTTTGTCTATACAAAGAAATGACAATTTAAGTACAAAGAAAATTCTTGATCATTTGTTGATTGACAATTGAAGCATTTACAATTACTTGATGCTTGGAGGTCCCTTTTATACTTCTTAATGAGTTTGTAGTCGTTACTAGCCGTTGGGGATGAATTGTAGCCGTTGAGGACTTTATTTCCCTTTATTAATGTTGTTCTGCTGCCTTCCGTATCAATACTCTTGGACCTGTATCGGTACGACCTTCATCAGAAACTAGCCGTTGGGCTCTTGCCAGCCTAGGCGTATCGATACGTTTGAGGGCGTATCGGTACAACATGACGTTTAAAAGACCGTTGGGAAATATGACCGTTGGGGTTGTTAAAATGGGATCGATACGCTGACTAGGCATACCGATATGATCCCTCACCGTATCGAAACGGCCAAGCCTGTTTCGATTCGGGTTTTGGCAGTGACCAAACTGGGCAAAAAGGTATCGATACGGATTGGACCGTATCGGTACGGGTAGCTTGAAAAGTCAAGTTTGGCTATTTAAAATCAATAAAAACATTGCCAAAAACCTTTTTAAATACATGAAACATATATTCAAGTTGTTTGGACTTAAAAACCAAGTTTTAAATTCTTTTCAAACTAGTCCAAAACATTTTTCAATTTTTATATCAAAACACTAGTTCTACAGTTGTTATAGCGGTCCTCACTAAGCTTTATGCTTACGCTCATTTGTTTCAACAATGCAGAGAATTAAGCATCTTTGGCAACAAGAAAGCAAGGGGCTTCCAAGTGATTGTTAGCTAAGCAAAGTATGTGATTTACTTTAGTGTAATAAGAGGCAATGGGAGGGATTTCCACTCATGGATTGTTTGGAGATGTTAAACACCTTGAGCATATTTGGTTTGTGTTTTGTGACATGTAAATGGTCTCTATATGGTTTATGGTCTTACCTTTGGTGTTTTGACTATGCTATGGTTATGTGTTTAAAAGCATGCTTGAGTTGTTTAATATCTCTCTTCCTAATTTGTCATGCTTGTTACTTATATTGTGAATGGTTGATGTTTTGTGTTTGAAATCTGGGATATACCATGTATGGATGTTTTGGACATGATTAATTGATGTTAATTGCCGATTTGTGGCTGTTGGAGGTGCATTGCTGGTATGCGTATCGATACTAAGTATTGAGTATCGATACACGAAGGCTTTTCTCAGGCAATTCAGCTCAGGGGTATCGATACGAGTTGCCCGCGTATCGATACGCCTAGGCAAAGTTTGAAGGTCGTACCTTTTTCCCAACCTAGGCAAAGATATTTTCTGTTAAAAGTATCTTTTATAGTTTTAAAATGTTACATTTTGGTCCCTAAGTGTTGTATGTACAATTGGTTGAGATTAGATGATCCGTTTGTGGTGAAATTTGACATGGAAGCATGTAACATGACTAATTATGGATTAGTAATCTTAAAATTTAATGAGTCCCTATAATTTTCTAAAGTTACAGTTTGGTCCCTAAAGGTCATAGTTTTGCAATTGAACCCATGTTTGAACTCCGATCGCTGTGACATTTACTTCTATGTGTTTTGCTGAACATACATGATCTTAATATGCATCTAGAAAAGATAAAAAAGTCGTTAATCAAAGTCGGCTTAAACGAGTTGACTTCGATTTTCCCCGTGTAATCTTCTTAGTTCAGGTCGGGCGTCTAGGCCAGGCTAAGGGGGTTACAAAAATCTTGAAATTTTATAAGTTTACATTTTAGTCCCTAAAAGTCGTTTTGAGTTCAATTGATGTGTGATTGGAGTCACGTGCGTTCCGCAGAAATCGTTTAACAGTTAGAGTTGTAACGTGCATCTAGACAAGATAAAAAGAAAAAAATAGGGTCGCTTATTAAGGCAAGCCTTCCTGGTTTACTTCAATATTCCCCGTGTGACCCGTTCGGTTCGGTCTATCGGTTAGGCGGTGTCGAAAGGGTTACATTCAACTTATCGAATTTCCTCAATGGAAATGGGATCATATTACTATAAACTTTGTGAGCGGTCTTCCTCCCACTCTAAAAAAGAATGAAGTCCGATGGGTGATTGTTGATAGATTCACTAAATTGGCACACTTCATCCCTGTACGAATGAATATGAGCTTGGATATTGTTGCGACTAAAAAATCCAAAAAAGCGATTTTCCCATTTTTTTTTAAAAAGTTTAATATTAGGGGATTTTTTAAAAATGCTAGTATTATGAATAAAATACTGGAGTCGTCACCGATCGTTTTAAAAAAGGTAGACCGGACACCGGGAAACAAAACCAGAGATTTAAAAAGGGTTCGGGAGTCGGTTACGAGTGGGGAAGGATTAGCACCCTCACTGCGCCCAAAAGTTGGTACCTAAGGGTTCATATCGTATATATTAAGGCAAATTTAAATTCGAATCTAACTTAATCAAAAATTCCTAAAATACATGGATGCATGGTCATACAAATCTGTAACCCCCTCGACCCGGCCTGGCCGATAGGCCAAACCAAACAGATCACACATGGAATATTGAAGTAAACCGAGAATGTTTACTTCAATAAATGACCCTTTTATTCTTTTTATCTTGTCTATATATAACTTATATTCCTATGTGTACGCACAAAAGCAGCGGATTGAACAACAACACATTCGCCCCTCGATTATAACCAAACTAATGTTTAGGGACCATTTTGTAAATTTGAGAACTTATAAGGGTTATTGCCAAATTCAGATTACCAACCTTTAATTAAGTTCATTACATACTTCTCGATGAAATCCCAGCTCAAAAGACCTTTAGAACCCATCCAATTACATACAAGGCAAACATGGACCATAATGTAAGAAACAGAAACGTAGAACAATTCAAAAACAGGTTCAACGGTCAAATGTTTCGAAACAGAGAGACCCGTATCGAATCGGCCATTTCGAAACGCAGCTGGCCATTTTGATATGCGGGTTCGTTTCGAAACCCCTCAAGGCTCGTTTCGGAACGTTGGTTTCACAGAGGCAAAATGTTTCGGAACATGCCTCACCGTTTCGAAACGCCAAGGCCATTTCAAGCCACCGTTTCAAAACAGACAAGGATGTTTCGAAACACCTGGGCCTGCAATGTTTGAAAATGTCGTTTTAAATCAATTTAAACCATCCGAAGCTATCCCGATACAAGCCCAAACATGCTTGCAACACAAAAATACATCAAACACGAAGCATATGAAGCAAAGGCATCAACATAGAAACGTTCACAAAATCAAAAACACTAAAGGCATGCTTCCTAAGAATTAAAAGCACCGAAAGATAAAATTGCCTATCCACGCATATACCAAAGCTTAATGGCAAATTACACACCCAATTACGCATATCAAACCCGCACAAACTCGGAAACACTAAAGCCACCAACATTCATAACATCAGACCCCTCATTGCCTTTATTACACTAGTCCAAAACCAAAACTTACCTTCAATCAAAGCCTTCCACTGATCCCCTTGCAAGTGCTGCTTCCAAAGCTTAAATTGACTGCTTTGATGAACGAAGAGAGCATAAGCATACAAGCTTAGTGAGGATTGCTCAAACTAAAAACATCATCAAAGCACAAAACCATTTTTCATTTTTTTTCGAAACCATCATGCTTCCTTTGACAAAACATGCACTTTATCCTCAAAACATTCTAATAAATATCATGCAACATGATACAAACCCATCAATTAAACCATTGTCGCTCATAATATAATCCTTCCAAGCATAATCACCTTTATACTAAGCTTAAACCAAAACATGCATCTTTCAAATTATGCATTAACAACATTTTCCATAATGTTTCATCTCATTATATTGGCTCACAAATGATAATAACATTCTCAAAAACACATCGGATACACAGATTACCGAGGGTTCTCCCAAACCCTTCATACACCCTACCGACATCTAAAGGCTCACACATGGGTGCGACTCTCCACCGTTGTAACACTCGTAGTGGAGTATGTAGTACAATCACAACCCCTCAACACCACTCATCGGTAGTTGTTTAACCCACTAACGAGAGACAGGACACACACAAGGTTCGCACCCGGGAGCTACCCTCAACCGTTGCAACCTTAAACAAACCTTAATCGTTAGGGTACTTTGATGGAGTTTTCGGTACAATCACAACCCCTCAACATCCAAGGTGGCTTGTTTATAGTGCACTCAATCCTATAGCCGGAAAACTATATCCGATTTCATTTATAAATCACTTTATTCAACATAACTTGCCAATATTATCCACATTTCATGCATACCTCACTGTTTTCACAAAGCATTCATGATAAGCCATAAAACAAGCATTAAACCATGGTTCAAACCTCATGCATCAACACATGCATACAAGGAGCACCTTCCTAGTGCATCCTTAAACCACATGGCATCATCAACAACATTTCATATACTCTGTAACCCCCTTAACCCGGCCCAGACGGTTGAACCGAATTAAGAAGTTTACACGGGGAAAACCAAAGTCAACCCGAAAGTCAACCTCGATTAACGACCCCCTTTTTTCTTTTTAATCTTGTCTAGATGCACGTTAACCCTAGTTATGTTCATACAAACATCATACCCAAAGATCAGTGCAAACGGAAAACGTTCAGGGACTTAATTGAACAAAACGCAAACTTGGGGACCAAAATATAAATTCTGGAAATCACAAGGACTTAACCCACTTTTAAGTTACCAATATGAAATTAGTCACATTTCATGTTTGTCTGTCAAATTTCAGCTCAAACGGACATCACAAACTCATTTAATTGCATAAACAAGATTCAGGACCAAAATGCAAACAATGCAAAACATTTAACCCACAATTTCAGTGCCCAACGGTCGAGTGTTTCGGAACAGAGAAGACCCGTTCCGAAACGCGGGGCCGTTCCGCAACTGGTTCCGAAACAGTGCCTGGCAGTAGCATATCCGTTCCGGAACGATTGCTTCCGTTTTGGAACACCCAGGCCATTTCAGGCCCCCGTTCCGATACGGTAGCACCTGTTCCGAAACAGGCTGCCCAGATTGCAGAAAAATTGCTGGTTTGTCACACAAATGGCGTATCAAACATGCTCCAAAAGCAACCATACTTTACCAGCAAGTCATTCAACATACAAGGAACATAATTGCAACGACCATTCATCAACACGGCATCAATTATGAAAATCCCCAATTCTATAGGCATGCATCCTACCCAGCAATTCATTCAAGCATCAAAACATCAATCCAAACACATAATGGCCAAATACAAGTTCCAACAACATTAACAACATGATATCAACTTAGGGAGTCCAAAACATCTCCCAAAACAACAACGTATGTCCCCCATTGCCAAATGCCCATAAGCTAATAGTGTTAAAGAAACCTTCACCATACATGAGCTTTGTTCACCACTTGGATTCTTGTCCACCTTGCTGTCCTCAATGCACTTTAATGCTCTGCATTATTGGTTTAAGAAAAGAGAGAGCGTAAGCAAAAGCTTAGTGAGGAATGCTCGTTAAAACCACACAACAATGCATATATAAAACACCTTTATAAACCATTGTTCAAAACCACAATATACAAGCTCATAAGCATTTTAAAACAAGCAAACATGCTTCAAGATCATAACATGTCATATTGGCCACAAGTGATACAATCAACATAAGATCCACACATGGACTTTTAAACACCATTGTGATCTTACAATTTTCCAAGGACCACACATGGACTTTTAAACACCATTGTGTCCTTAACAAGAATCTTCCATGGACTTTTAAACACCATGACAAGGACCACACAAGGACTTTTAAACACCTTTGTGTCCTTAACAAGAATCACCCAAGGACTTTTAAACACCTTGGTGTTCTTAAATAACAAGGCTTACACAAGGAATTTTAACCACCTTGAACCTTAACCAAGAACCAACCATGGACTTTTAAACACCATGTTGTTCTTAAATAAACAAGGCTTACACAAGGAATTTTAACCACCTTGAACCTTAACCAAGAACCAACCATGGACTTTTAAACACCATGTTGTTCTTAAAGAAACAAGGCTCACACAAGGACTTTTAACCACCTTTGTGACCTTAACCATCACTTGCCAATATACATCATTAACAACAATATTCCATTGTTTTAAAGCATTAAACAAAGCCATAAACATCATGCATCTTTAAGCATCACACCACATTAAAACAATGTTCAAAAATAAGGATCTCTTACCTTGAGCATCCTTCAACACATGGCTTACAATCCCAGCAAATAAACATGCTAAATATGCTTTCAAAACAGGATTTAAAACATGCAAACAAACCACATTGCATACAACCAATCCATGGTTCATCATCAAGAGAGTTTTTCCGAAAACTTACTCTTGAGCTTAGCTAAGTTGCTTAGACTTAAACTAAGCTCCCAAACCTTCAAAACATTAGTTTCATAGCTGAAATCCAAAATCCACTCACCGATTCCGTTTCGCCTCTTGCCGAAACACCAATCAAGCTTCCGGATCAACACCACTAGGATCCAAAGATGACTCCCCTGTTTTAAACACATCAAAATAGTAGATTAATGCATCATCATGCATCAATATCCTCAATGAAAGCACCTAAACCCGCTGCTCTCAACCACACTCCATTTTCGGCTACCAAACACAACCGAAAATGCATCCAATCAACTCCACAACACTACCCAGCCAAGATCCATCAAATCTAAACATTCTTAAACATCAATTAACATCCAAAAAGGATCTTACCACGTCCTTATACCTCCAGCTATAACAGATCATCAAGATCACTCCAAAAACAACCAAGAACACAAGCTAAACTTAGGAAATTCAACCTATCCGGGATTGCTTTAATTAAACCTCAATTTCACATCAATTTAACATTCATTTAACATCAAATTGACACCTCAAAACACTGCCCAATCAGATCATACGAAATTTCATCAAAATCAATCAAATCATGCATTTAAAAGCCAAAATCAAGAACACATCTATAAAACCTTTTATAAAACATAAATCAAGGATTGAGAACTTAGGAATTTCAGTAAAGAACTGAGAGTTCAGAGGGGAAGGACGTTCTTACCTCCAAACTTCAGTTTTCTCCCTTTTTGGAACCAAATTCTTGAAAATCCACTTAGCAAATGCAAAGGTTTTGTTGAAGAGATGATTGAAGATCAAAAGAGAATTGAAATGAGATATTTAGATGACAAAATCAGAGGTAAAAAGCTCTGGAGAAATGTGTTTGGTTTGAGAGAAAAGATGAGAGAAAAAGAAAATAGAAAATATGGAAAGTTAGTTGGAAATTTAGGAAAATATCTTCCCTCCCTTTTCTTTTATTTAAAATCCATTTATTAAACCTTTAATATTTTATAAAAATCTGGAGAAACTCCCATTGGGTAAATAGCTCCTTAAAGATTCAAAGTTTCAATCCTTTTTAAAACAGTCTCACAGTTTTCGAAAATTACATTTTGATCACTAACCAAAATGTCACACTTCCAAACCTCATTTTGTAAAATTGATTTCACCAAACTCTTATATATAATAAAAGAGGATTTTAAGACATTTTCCCATATTTTTAATGCAACCCGAACTAGGTTTTCCTAAATTCACTCTTATATATTCGAACCGCGATCCGACCGAACCGGTCCGAATCCCAAAACTCCTAAGCCCAAAATTGGGGCGTTACAACTCTCCCCCCTTAAGAAATTTCGTCCTCAAAATTTACCTGAAGAAAAGAGATACGGGAACTGCTTCAGCATGTCATCCTTCCGTTCCCACGTGGCTTCCTCAACCCCACGATGTTTCCACAACACCTTTACCAGCTCAATGGTCTTGCCACGAAGAACCTTACTATCCGAATCCAGAATCCTCACCGGTTCTTCATCATAGGTCAAATCCGGATTCAATTCCACTTCTTCCACAGGCATCACATGCGAAGGATCCGATCTATACTTCCGAAGCATAGAAACATGAAACACATCATGAATCTTCTCCAACTCTTGAGGTAACCTCAACTTGTACGCAACAGGACCCACACGCTCAACCACCTCGTACGGTCCAATGTATCTAGGGCTCAACTTACCCTTACGGCCAAACCTCATCACCTTTTTCCAAGGCGAAACCTTCAAAAACACACGGTCACCCACCGTATACTCAATCTCCTTACGCTTCAAATCCGCGTAAGACTTCTGCCGATCAGAAGCTGCCTTCAAACGCTCACAAATGAGCTTCACCTTCTCGGTGGTTCCTTTCAACAAAGCCGGCATCGAAACCAACTTCTGACCCGTTTCAGCCCAACACAAAGGAGTCCTACACTTCCTCCCGTACAAAGCCTCATAAGGTGCCATTTGAATGCTCGCCTGATAACTATTGTTATAGGCAAACTCCACCAAAGGCAAATGTTTCTCCCAAGAGCCCTGAAACTCAATCACGCAGCACCTCAACATATCCTCCAAAATCTGGATAACACGCTCGGACTGACCATCCGACTGAGGATGATAAGATGTACTGAAATTCAACCGTGTACCCAAAGCTTGATGCAAACACTGCCAGAAACGCGATGTAAACCTCGGATCCCTATCCGACACAATCGACTTTGGCACACCATGCAGCCGCACAATCTCAGCAATGTACAGCTCCGCAAGCTTATCCAAGGAGTACGTAGTATGCACAGACAAGAAATGCGCACACTTCGTCAGGCGATCCACAATCACCCACACCGAATTCTTCATCGTTGGTGACAAGGGTAAACCAGATACAAAATCCATGGTAATCCTTTCCCACTTCCATTCAGGGATTCTCAACGGTTGCAAGAACCCTGAAGGAACCTGATGCTCAGCCTTTACTCGCTGACACACCATGCACTTGCTTACAAACTCAGCAACATCCTTCTTCAAACCCACCCAATAGTACTCATCACGAAGATCTCGATACATCTTAGTACTACCTGGGTGCAGAGCAAAAGGACTACTATGACCTTCAGTCAGAATAGCACGCCTCAACTCAGCATCATTGGGTACTACTATCCGACTCCCAAAACACAACACACCATCATCATTAAAACAGAAATCCAAAGGTCTACCCTCCGCAATATCCTGAACATGATATACCAAGGAATCATCCAGCAACTGTTTTTCCTTGATCAACTGAACCAAAGATGGTTTCACTTGCAACTCAGCCACAAGACCACCATCACGCGAAATACTCAAACTGGCAAACATAGCCCTCAACTCAACAACTACCTTCCTACTCAAGGCATCCGCTACCACATTAGCTTTCCCAGGGTGATACTCAATCGTCAAATCATAATCCTTGAGCAACTCCACCCAACGCCGCTGCCTAAGATTCAACTCCTTCTGAGACATCAGATACTTCAAACTCTTGTGATCCGTGTACACAGTACACTTCTCACCATACAGGTAATGTCTCCAGATTTTCAAAGCAAAAACCACCGCAGCCAACTCTACATCATGCGTAGGATAGTTGCGCTCATGCACCTTCAACTGCCGCGATGCATAAGCCACCACCTTACCTTCTTGCATCAACACACATCCCAAACCAACATAGGACGCATCGCTATACACCACAAACTCTTTCCCTGATTCAGGTTGAACCAAGATAGGAGCTTGCGTCAAAGCTGCCTTAAGCTTCTCAAAAGCCTGCTGTCTCGCTTCCGTCCACTCATACTTAACATCTTTCTGCAACAACTTCGTCAAAGGTGCAGCAATCTTAGAAAACCCATCCACAAACCTCCGGTAGTATCCCGCCAAACCAAGGAAACTACGAACCTCATGAACAGACTTAGGAACCTTCCAATTCATCACCGCCTCAATCTTCTGAGGATCGACACGAATCCCCTCGGCAGAAACCACTTGCCCAAGAAACACCACTTCACTTAACCAGAACTCACACTTGCTCAGCTTAGCATAAAGCTGATTCTCCAACAAAGCTTGCAATACAATCCTCAAATGTTCTTCATGCTCCTCCTCAGTACGCGAGTACACGAGGATATCATCAATGAATACCACAACAAACTTATCCAGGTATTCATGAAACACACGATTCATCATGTCCATGAAAGCTGCAGGAGCATTTGTCAAACCAAACGTCATCACAAGAAACTCATAATGCCCATACCTCGTCCTGAAAGCTGTCTTAGGCACATCCACATCCTTTACCTTCAACTGGTAATACCCTGACCTCAAGTCAATCTTAGAGAACACAGCTGCTCCCCGAAATTGATCAAAGAGATCATCAATCCTCGGCAAAGGATACCGATTCTTAATAGTCAACTTGTTCAGCTGACGATAATCAATGCACATTCTCATAGTGCCATCCTTCTTCTTCACAAACAAGACCGGTGCACCCCAAGGCGACACACTCGGCCGAATGAAACCACGATCAAGCAACTCTTGCAACTGCGTCTTCAGCTCTTTCAGCTCCTTAGGTGCCATTCGATAAGGGGTAATGGACACAGGAGTTGTATTCTCATACAGCTCAATCCCAAACTCCACCTCACGATTAGGAGGTAAACCAGACAAATCCTCAGGAAACACACCAGGAAACTCTCGCACGATCCTGATATCTTGCACACGCAACTCCTTAGAACTAGGATTCATCACAAAAGCTAGGTAAGCTTCACAACCCCGCCTCAGCATCCGGCTCGCCTCCAAAGAAGACACCACATTGGCAAGAAACTTCACATTCTCACCAACCACAACAACCTCATAATCATCCGCAAGCTTCAACAAAACTCGCTTATTCTCACAATCCACAACAGCACGATGCTCAGCAAGCCAATCCATACCAAGGATTACATCAAAACCATAGAAAGGTAACTCCATAAGGTCAATATGAAAAACATGATCTTGCACGACCAAAGGACATCTTCTATAAAGCTTTCGAGTCACAACAGTCTCGCCAAAAGAACTAGTGACACGCACACCAACATCCAAAGACTCAACAGGCAAACCAAGCAATTCAGCATGCTCACGCAATATGTATGAGTGCGTAGATCCAGAATCAATCAAGGAAAGTAATGACAAGGATTGCAAAGTAAAAGTACCTGCGATCACATCCACGTCATTCCTTCCCTCTCGCTGAACGTACACCCTGGCTTGGCCTCCACCCTCAGGCTGAATAGACACAACATGAGCCACACCCCGACCACCTTCCTCTCTCCGCTGGAAGTTACCACGACCGCGCCCACGACCTCTCTGTGGTTCAGCAACAACAGGAGCAAGCACTTAGCCACCAGCCAACATAGGGCACTCTCTCCTCATGTGATCCGTAGATCCACAATTCCAGCACACATTACCAGCTGCCACAACAGGAGCTTACACCTCCCTCTCAGCACGAGGACAATCACGTTTCATATGGCCACGCGAACCACATGTCCAACAAGCACTCGGATCAACTCTAGCGTTGCCTCCCCGAGCAGGCGCACCACCACCTCGCTTAGCTAAGGACTGATACTTCTGATCACGTCCCCTCTTGTTCCGTCCACCACCGGAACTATATTCAGCAGCTCGCTTCCCAGCACCAGAACCAACACTTTTAGAAGATAAACCCAAGTTCATCTCAATATCCTTTGCTTGGCCCACCAGCACATCAAAATCATCATACTCGGTAGCCAGCACATACATCTTTACATCCGTCACCAAACCATAACGGAACCTTTCACACCTCGCTCGCTCATCCGAAACAAGCTCAGGTGCGTATTGACTGAGTCGTACAAACTGTACTTCATACTCAACCACGGACATGCTCCCCTGGGTAAGAGACATGAACTCCCTTTTCTTCTCATCTAGGTACCTCACACCTAGATACCTTCTCTTGAACGCGTTCTGAAAGAACGTCCAAGTTACGTCAGCTTCAGCCGTCCCAGCGATAGTGGTTGTCCACCACGTATAAGCATCATCCTGTAGCAAGGATACTACACAGCCCAACTTCTGCACATCAGTGCAACTCATCTGACCCAAGATTCTCTTGGTACCCTCTAACCAAGACTCCGAACCTTCAGCAGACAACCCTCTGAACTCAGTCCCTCCTAGACTGCGCAAACGTTCCAAAGGTAGTCTAACTCCAGCATCTCCCTGATGCACAGCTCCTTGAGCTCCAGCTACTGCTGCTTGAAAAGCTCCAGCAATAGCTTGTATCAACACTGTCATGTCAGGAACAACTTGCCCCTGACCAGCCTCAGGTCCAGCGACCCCAGCACCAGCTGCAGCTCCAGCTCCTTCACCCCCAGCACCACCACCACCAGGTGGAGGAGGTAAATCCACCGCACTCTCAACATTCTCATCATTCTCATTCTCGTTCTGAGCCGTAGCTCGTACATTACTCCTCAACTCTCTACGGGGTGCCATACTCTAACAATGCAATCACAATGCAATTAAACAAAGTCAGGCCCAGCAAGGTAAGCAATCCAAGTACTCAAGCTCATTTTCAATTAAAAACAATATCATTTCATTAGCTTTGATTTGGCAATGGGTACCCACAACATGCTTCACCACAGCATACACTACAATTGTAACATACTTACAATTCACACGTCATGCTTTCACTCAACAAGCATACAAAACAGACATACTTTAATCACACACACAACTATTCCCAATTACTCAAGAACTCAGCTCTGATACCACCAAATGTAACCCCCTTAACCCGGCCCAGACGGTTGAACCGAATTAAGAAGTTTACACGGGGAAAACCAAAGTCAACCCGAAAGTCAACCTCGATTAACGACCCTTTTTTTTTCTTTTTAATCTTGTCTAGATGCACGTTAACCCTAGTTATGTTCATACAAACATCATACCCAAAGATCAGCGCAAACGGAAAATGTTCAGGGACTTAATTGAACAAAACGCAAACTTGGGGACCAAAATATAAATTCTGGAAATCACAAGGACTTAACCCACTTTTAAGTTACCAATATGAAATTAGTCACATTTCATGTTTGTCTGTCAAATTTCAGCTCAAACGGACATCACAAACTCATTTAATTGCATAAACAAGATTCAGGACCAAAACGCAAACAATGCAAAACATTTAACCCACAATTTCAGTGCCCAACGGTCGAGTGTTTCGGAACAGAGAAGACCCGTTCCGAAACGCGGGGCCGTTCCGCAACTGGTTCCGAAACAGTGCATGGCAGTAGAATATCCGTTCCGGAACGGTTGCTTCCGTTTCGGAACACCCAGGCCATTTCAGGCCCCCGTTTCGATACGGTAGCACCTGTTCCGAAACAGGCTGCCCAGATTGCAGAAAAATTGCTGGTTTGTCACACAAATGGCGTATCAAACATGCTCCAAAAGCAACCATACTTTACCAGCAAGTCATTCAACATACAAGGAACATAATTGCAACGACCATTCATCAACATGACATCAATTATGAAAATCCCCAATTCTATAGGCATGCATCCTACCCAGCAATCCATTCAAGCATCAAAACATCGATCCAAACACATAATGGCCAAATACAAGTTCCAACAACATTAACAACATGATATCAACTTAGGGAGTACAAAACATCTCCCAAAACAACAACGTAGGTCCCCCATTGCCAAATGCCCATAAGCTAATAGTGTTTAAGAAACCTTCACCATACATGAGCTTTGTTCACCACTTGGATTCTTGTCCACCTTGCTGTCCTCAATGCACTTTAATGCTCTGCATTATTGGTTTAAGAAAAGAGAGAGCGTAAGCAAAAGCTTAGTGAGGAATGCTCGTTAAAACCACACAACAATGCATATATAAAACACCTTTATAAACCATTGTTCAAAACCACAATATACAAGCTCATAAGCGTTTTAAAACAAGCAAACATGCTTCAAGATCATAACATGTCATATTGGCCACAAGTGATACAATCAACATAAGATCCACACATGGACTTTTAAACACCATTGTGATCTTACAATTTTCCAAGGACCACACATGGACTTTTAAACACCATTGTGTCCTTAACAAGAATCTTCCATGGACTTTTAAACACCATGACAAGGACCACACAAGGACTTTTAAACACCTTTGTGTCCTTAACAAGAATCACCCAAGGACTTTTAAACACCTTGGTGTTCTTAAATAACAAGGCTTACACAAGGAATTTTAACCACCTTGAACCTTAACCAAGAACCAACCATGGACTTTTAAACACCATGTTGTTTTTAAATAAACAAGGCTTACACAAGGAATTTTAACCACCTTGAACCTTAACCAAGAACCAACCATGGACTTTTAAACACCATGTTGTTCTTAAAGAAACAAGGCTCACACAAGGACTTTTAACCACCTTTGTGACCTTAACCATCACTTGCCAATATACATCATTAACAACAATATTCCACTGTTTTAAAGCATTAAACAAAGCCATAAACATCATGCATCTTTAAGCATCACACCACATTAAAACAATGTTCAAAAATAAGGATCTCTTACCTTGAGCATCCTTCAACACATGGCTTACAATCCCAGCAAATAAACATGCTAAATATGCTTTCAAAACAGGATTTAAAACATGCAAACAAACCACATTGCATACAACCAATCCATGGTTCATCATCAAGAGAGTTTTTCCGAAAACTTACTCTTGAGCTTAGCTAAGTTGCTTAGACTTAAACTAAGCTCCCAAACCTTCAAAACATTGGTTTCATAGCTGAAATCCAAAATCCACTCACCGATTCCGTTTCGCCTCTTGCCGAAACACCAATCAAGCTTCCGGATCAACACCACTAGGATCCAAAGATGACTCCCCTATTTTAAACACATCAAAACAGTAGATTAATGCATCATCATGCATTAATATCCTCAATGAAAGCACCTAAACCCGCTGCTCTCAACCACACTCCATTTTCGGCTACCAAACACAACCGAAAATGCATCCAATCAACTCCACAACACTACCTAGCCAAGATCCATCAAATCTAAACATTCTTAAACATCAATTAACATCCAAAAAGGATCTTACCACGTCCTTATACCTCCAGCTATAACAGATCATCAAGATCACTCCAAAAACAACCAAGAACACAAGCTAAACTTAGGAAATTCAACCTATCCGGGATTGCTTTAATTAAACCTCAATTTCACATCAATTTAACATTCATTTAACATCAAATTGACACCTCAAAACACTGCCCAATCAGATCATACGAAATTTCATCAAAATCAATCAAATCCCGCCGCCCTGCTCTAAAGCACCAAAACACCCATCTAAAATAACCAATACCTCAATCGGTTGACCTCTAACCTCAGCCCGACCAATACCCAACACCTCCAACACATTTTAGGCATTAATCAACATCCAAAAACAACCTAAAACCATCCTTATACCTCCAGCAACTCGAATTCCTCAAGAACACCCCAAAACTGAACGAAAAAACACTTCAAAAATCAAGAAACTAAAGGATTTCAGAATCTCTATGATTAAAACTCTACTTAAACACCAAAAACCTTTCAAAACTCATTTAGAAACAATCTCAAACTAGCCAAATCAACCAAACTCCAAAAATCACATTAAAATCCATTTTTCTATCAATATTTCAATAGTTTATCAAACTAACAACAAAACCTCATTCAAAATCATTAATAAAGAGCCAAATATCTTTGGAATTTCATTAAAGAACCTAGATTTGAGGGTTATCACGAAATTTACCTCTAATTCTTTCTTCTCCTCTAATTTGGCAAGATTAGCTTGAAAGAAACTTGGAGAAAATGAAAGAAATCAACAAGGAAAAGATGGAAATCAAAAGTGGTTTTGAGAGTGAAGAAATTCTGGAAAATTGAGAGTGTTTGGCTGAAGTGAAAGAAAGAAACGAAAGCTCGTCAAAATTTTTGTTAACCAATTAACTAACTTTCAGATTTAATAAATTAAAAGCCTTTTTAATTTTTAATAAACATTTAAAACACATGCCAAATTAGGGAAAAGACATAATTGCCAAGTAGCTCCCTAATTGAAAAACACATTTTCCCAACTTTGAATTCTTTACATTTTGGTCACCGCCCAAAATATATACTTTCGAAACCCCGTTTTTTAAAATTGATTTAACCCACCCCTGAATATAATTTTAGAGGATTATAGGAATTTTTATCCTAACTGGAACCTTGATTTCCCTAAATAACCTTTTAAAAATTCGAACCACCGACACAAGTTTTGTCGGCCCAACCCGACTTGCCAAAACACCTAAGCCCAAAACTGGGGCGTTACAACTCCCCCCCCCCACTTAGAAAATTTCGTCCTCGAAATTTTTGCCCGAAGGAGAAAGGCACAGAACTGACTCAACACCTCCACCTTATTTTCCCACGCAAACTGCTCAACTCCTCAATGCTACCTCAATACCTTCACAAGTTCAACCGTGTACCCCGAGGAACTTTACTGCAGGCATCAAGAACACCATTCGGGTCCTCGCCATAGGAAAAATCCGGATTCAACTTTATCTCCACATCTGACATAACACAAGACGAAGACAATCTATACCTTTGTACCATAGAAACACGAAACACATTATGGATCTTTTCCAACTTGGGAGGCAAACTCAACCGATAAGCCACAGGACTAACTCCCTTCACAACCTCATAAGGTCCAATAAACCTCGGACTAAGCTTTCTCTTACGTCCGAACCTCATCGCCTTTTTCCAAGGCGATACTTAAAGAAAGACGCGATCTCCAACTTCAAATTCAATCTCTTTACGCTTTAAATCTGTATAAGACTTCTGACGATCCGATGCAGCCTTTAACCGCTCACATACGAGCTTTACTTTCTCAGTTGTTCCCTTGAGCATATCCGGCTAGGAAAGAAAATCTTATCCTGCCTCAGCCCAACAAAGAGGCATTCTACACTTCCTCCCATACAAGGCCTCATATGGAGCCATTTGTATACTTACCTGAAAAACTGTTATTATAGACAAACTCAACCAAAGGCAGACGCTTTTCCCAAGAATCTTGGAAATCAAGCACACAACATTGCAACATGTCCTCCGGCACTAGGAAAACTCGTTTCGATTGACCATCCGATTGAGGATGATATGAAGTGCTAAAATTCAACCGCGTACCCAGCGCCTAATGTAAACATTCACATAACCTTGCTGTAAACCTGGGATCTATATCCGACACTATGGACTTGGGCACACCGTGCAGACGCAGAATCTCAGCAATATACAACTCAGCAAACTTATCCAACGTATACGTGGTATGCACGGACAAGAAATGTGCACACTTCGTAAGACGATCCACAATCACCCATACATAGTTTTTCTTCGATAGTGTCAAAGGCAGACTAGACACAAAATCCATCCTAATCCTTTCCGGCTTCCACTCTAGTATCCTAGAAGGTTGTAACAAACCGGAATGAAACTGATGCTCAGCCTTCACACGCTGGCAAACCATACACTCCCTTACAAAATCAGCTACATCCTTTTTCAACCCCACCTAATAGTACTCATCCTTTTAGCCACGATACATCTTAGTACTACCAGGGTGCATAGCAAAAGGATTGCTATGAGCCTCAGTCAAAATGGTACGCCTCAACTCAACATCTTCTGGCACCACTATTCGACTTTTGAAACATAAAACTCTATCATCATTAAAATAGAAGTCTGTTGTCTTACCATCAGCTATGTCCTGAACATGAGGTACCAACGAATCATCCAACAACTACTTCTTCTTAATCAACTGAATCAAGGAAGGTTTCAATTGCAACTCGACTATCAAGCCACCATCACGTGATATACCTAAACGAGCAAACATAGCTCTCAGCTCAACAGCTACCTTCCTACTCAAAGCATCGGCCACAACGTTGGCCTTTCCCAGATGATACTCAATGATCATATCATAATCCTTAAGCAACTCCAACCATCTTCGTTGACTAGGATTCAACTCCCTTTACGACATAAGATACTTCAAATTCTTATGGTCGGTATAAATCACACACCTTTCACCATAAAGGTAGTGTCTTCAAATCTTCAAAGCAAACACCATTGTCGCGAGCTCAAGATCACATGTAGGATAGTTGCGCTCATGCACCTTCAACTGTCTAGACGTATAAGCTACAACCTTCCCTCCTTGCATCAACAAGTAACCCAAACCATCATACGAGACATCATTATAAACTACAAACTCCTTACCCGATTATGGTTGAATCAAAACGGGAACTTGCGTCAAAGCTTCCTTCAACTCCTCGAAAGCTTGTTATCTAACATTCGTCCACTCAAAGCGAATATTTTTTTGCAACAACTTGGTCAAAGGAGCACCAACCTTAGAAAAACCTTTAACAATCCTTCGGTAATATCCAGCTAACCCATGGAAACTTCGCACCTTTGTCACCGAATTAGGCGTTTTCCAACTCATCACCGCCTCAACCTCGTATGGATCAACCTAAATACATTCGGCTGACACCACATGTCCAAAGAAAACCACTTCCTTGAGCCAAAACTCACATTTTCTCAGCTTAGCATAAAACTGATTCTCCAACAGGACTTGCAACACAATTCTCAAGTGCCTATCATGATCCTCCTCGGTACGTGAGTACACAAGAATATCATCGATAAACACCACCACAAACTGATCAAAAAACACATGGAACACCCTATTCATCATACCCATGAATGTAGCCGGTGCATTTGTAAACCCAGATGGCATTTTCAAGAACTCATAAAGGCCATACCTCCTCCGAAAAGCTATTTTGGGTACATCCACATCTTTAACCTTTAACTGATAGTATTGTAAAGTATCTACAAGTTCTATATTTTATGCACTTTCGATATCATAATATTGTTGTTTTTAGTACATTGTAGGCATAATTAGGACCATGCATTGCATTTTATAGTATTTATATACTTTGCCATGTTTTTATAGACTATGTTTTACTTGGTGAAGAAAATGGACTGTTATAGTGTACTTTTGGTTTTAGGTACTAAAGGCTGACAGAAGGAAAGAGGAGCTGAGGATGCGATGCTGAGGCAACAAACCAAGGAGTTGTACTGATGTTGTTCCAGACAGAAACAGCAACTGCCGAGCGCTGCCGCCGGCAACCTTGCTGCCCACAGCAGCAGACTATGAAGTTGGAGAACCGGAGTGCGATTTGTAGAGCAAAAACCCTAATTCTATCGACGTTTTCCACTCGATTTTCTGACATCTATAACAGAATGCAGAGCTGTCAAAGCGAAATCTCGAGATTGCTTGCGGGACATGGCAACGTGATAAAGTCCATGTTCAACTCAAAGAAGTCAGAGTTTAAAGTCACATTTAATGGGGAAAGCTACTTTTGAAGTCTTCTACTTCAACAAGGACTAGACCTAGATATTGTCTATAAATACTTATTGTAATTCTAATTTAAAGCATCTTAGGTTTTCTTTAGGCATAGCTTAGGTTTTCTTGCCGCCGACATGTTCTAATCATCTCCTGGGTTTGGGGTTATGTTGTAATTAGTTGTGAGAACGATTGTTTATGTCTTTAAGTTTGTTTTTGCTATAAAATACTCTCAAGTTTTCTTAACTCATGTACTTCACTTATTCAATTAGTTCCAAAAGTCTAGTTAAATATATCCATTTGTCGGGCACGAGAGTGTCAAACTCATGAAAGAATTAAGCACGGTCTCATCATGACGAGGTGTTGACTAATTCGGCTTAGACATCAGTTAGAATTTCAACGGCTAAAAAGAGTAATCAAACGTCGAATGCCTGTGTTAGGTTTACACTGAGATTGCTAGGTATTGCGTACATCACGCAGTGACAGAATCCTAGCCTAGAGATAGGTAGGATCACTTTAGAATTGCTTCGCTGAACTTGGAGTATCTGCCAGACTTGCCGGCGGGAATTCTCTCCATCTCACGTGCCGGGATAGCAAAACTTGCAAGAGCAGAGTTCTGCCGTGTTAGGGAAAGTTTCTGCAGCCTTAATCCGTCATTACCTGCCATTATCCACCAAGGCAGTAGATCATGGCAGCGCAAAACAACTTGGCCTATTCAATGCAGTTTCAAACTAAACAGCAGCATAACCCTGCCATCTCTATCAATTTGATTACTTCCTTAATTACTTGTGTTTTATTTTACTTCTCTTCTAAAACAACCATTTTACTTGTGCATTTACTTTACTTGTGCAGGAACAACAATTCGAACCAAGTTGTCCAATCCCTGTGGGAGACAATATCTTATATACTATAACTTGACAAGAGTGTGCACTTGCGATCATAGATATAGAACACCCAAATGCTCTACAAGTTTTTGGCGCCATTGCCGGGGATTGGTAACAGCGAATTTCGTCTTTAATTTCTATACTTTTTATTGTTATTTTTAATCGAAAAAATATAATTTTATAGTTTCCTTTGCAAGTGTATGACCAGGGCTAATCCAAAAGGAGAAATTCTCTTCTACGACGATATCGAACGTATACCAAGAGATTATCTGGAACAAGACTTCAGAGGGTTTGATCTGACGATGACAAAACTTGAAATTGAGGCATACCACTTTGAGCTAAAGCTCGTTATGTTTAACATGCTCAACACGTTGGGGCAATTTGGAGGGATTGCCACAAAAGATGCTCGGAAGCACTTAAGAGGATTCCTGGACATCTGCAGAGCATTCAAAATACACGGGGTCCATCAAGACGTACTGAGGCTGAGACTATTTCCCTATTCACTGAGGGATAGGGATAAACAATGGTTAAATAACCAGCCAGCAGGGCCGTTCAACACATGGACAGAGCTGTGTAAAGATTTTCTAGATCGATTCAGCCCGTCCAATGTCACAAACAGACTACGTAACGAGATAACTGCCTCCTGACAAAGGGATGATGAGCCAATATGTGAAGCATGGGAGCGGTACCAACAAATGTTGAACAACTGCCCGCTACATTGTCTTTCGGCTTGGACACAAGTATCACTATTCTACAACGGGGTGAACTACCCAACATGAATGATGATTGATGCCTCAGCCAATGGAATCATCCTTGACAAACCACCAGAGCAGGCACTGTGGATTCTGAAACAAGCCCGCCGAGGCGACATTAGGTGGCCAGCCATTGTGAACGAGGTAGAAGCCTCAAAATCTATCAATACCCGCCTTGACAAGTTGACAGAGATGGTAATGAGAATCATTAAACCCGTTGGGAAAGTCTATGAGGCAAAGGTTGTAGAGCCGTTTTGTGATGAGTGTGGGGGCAACCATGATTCATCTAACTGTACCTCATCTGCCAACTTCATGGGAGGATACGAGAGGAATAACATACTTGCCCAGAACACTCCAACCCTGGATGGAAGAACCATCACAACTTGTCCTGGAGCAACCCAAAGACTGCTGCAAACCCACAACAGCAACAGGGAGGCTACCAACCAAACCTGTCCAGATAACAGGCTTTCCAGCCGCACAACAATAATTCACTAGAAGCAACTCTTCATATCTTTATGTCTAGAACCAGTGATTTTATTGTTCATACTAATAAATTCATTGATAAAACGATTCTTTCATGGACATGAAGGAGATGAAAATGAACAACCAGGAGGCTGCTATAAAAAACCTGGAGATCCAATTTGGGCAGTTCACAGAGATCTCCCCCAGCAGAACAATGGGAGCAACATCCAACAGCATAGAGGCAGCAGCAAAACCCACTTACAAATAGTGCAAAGCCATATGTACCAGAAGTGGGAAGCAGTTGGATGAACCGAGGATGGAGAAACAACCAAAAACACAGCCAGCCCAGAAAGAACAGCCTACCACGACAACATTAACACCAGCCGCCCCGGTAGCAGAACATGACAGCAGTCCTGACGCAGATGATCTTTCACAGATAAGGCTCCTATGCAAGGAGCGCATAGAGGACATCCGCCTGCCAGAACCTTTCCCCAGAGGCTAAAGCAAGAGAAGCAAGAGCACCAGTTCAGAAGATTCTTGGATATTCTAAAACAAGTGCACATAAACTTCCCTCTAATAGAAAACATTCAAAATATGCCCAATTATGCCAAAAATCTCAGGGACATGGTTTCTAAAAAGAAGAGGATTGGGGAGTTCGAAATAGTTGCTGTAACGGAAGAGTGCATGGCAATGCTACACAACAAAATGCCGCCCAAGCAAACAGACTCGGGCAGCTTTCCTATCATATGCAAGATAGGCAGCAAACATGAAACAAAATCCATGTGTGACTTGGGAGCCAGCATCAACCTAATGCTGAAAGCAGTCTTCGATAAGTTAGGAATTGGGCCAGCCAAACCTACCTCCGTCATGCTAAAACTTGCCAATCATTTGTTTGTACAATCGGAGGGTAAAATCGAAGATGTACTAGGGATGGTGGGCAACCTAATTCTTCCATATGATTTCTTCATCCTTGACTGTGAGGTCGATGAAAAAGCCCCAATCTTCCTTGGGCGACCATTCTTGGCCACAGGCAGAATGTTAATAGATGTGGAAAATGGGGAGCTGACCATCAGGGTATACGACCAGAGCATAAAGTTAAATGTGCTACAACCCTCAGGAAAAGAAGAGGAATGAAGACCAGATGCAAAAGCTTCCAGAATCAGCGTAGAAACAAGCTAGGGCAGCAGCTGTCGCGACAGACCAAGGGGCAAGCTTTAACCCCCTTAGCCCGGCCTAGACGCTTGACCTGAACTACGAAGATTACACGGGGAAAATTAAAGTCAACCCGAAAGTCAACCTTGATTCACGACCTTTTTTATTTTAATCTTGTCTAGATGCACATTAAGCCTATGTGAATACTCACAAATCATGGGAGAGAAAGACACATTGATCGGAAAACATATAGGGACTCAATTGCTTGAATTATACGTTTAGGGACCAAAACGTATTTTTAGAAATTATAAGGACTTTGCAGATTTTAGGTTTACCAATATGTAATTAATCATGTTACATGCTCCTTTGTCAAATTTCATCTTAAAAAGACATCCCAAGCTCAAGGAATTTCATCCACAACATTCAGGACTAAAATGTAAAGCATGAAAACATCAAACGATTCAAATCAATTTCCAACGGTCATCTGTATCGGAACACCCACCCTTCTTACCGAAACGCTCGTATCGAAACGGTGTTGACCGTTTCGGTACTCGGGTGCATTCCGAAACCGGTATCGAAATAGGTCTCACCAGTAGCCAAACTGTTCCGAAACACCTTCAGCCGTTCCGAAACATTATTGCCATTACAGGCCTCCATTTCGAAACAGTGGAGGGTGTTTCGATACACTTTGCACAGTGACAGTAGAAATTGCTGGTTTTTCACCTTTAAAACCAATCAAACATGCCTTAAAAAGCATCAAATCATACCAGCAACTCATTTTGATACTAAGGAACATATTTAAGACCTCTAAACTAGAGCATGGCATGAAACACAAAAACATACAATCTAAAGGCATGCTTCCTAGTCACAAATCCAAAAATGAGCTCTCAAACCAAACAAAGGGACCATTTACAACTAATAAATTCCAACACAAACATGCCACAAACTTAGGGAGTTCAAACTCATCTCCCAAATACCACCTTGAAGTCCCATTGCCAAATATCAAAACTAAAGTGTGTAAAAAACATCACCATATATGAGCTTTGGACTTCCTTGGATGTTCTTAACCTTCTTGCTTCCCAAAACACTTCAATTATATGCATTATTGGTAAAAGAGAGCATAAGCACAATTTCTTAGTGAGGCATGCTCTAAAGAAAACCAACACAATAATGCATTATTCATAACACTTTCTCAAAAGCCTTTTTCTACAACATGCTCATTCTATCTCATGCTTGAAAACCATTTCAAAAAAACTTCTCATTGAAAACACATGTACCTCAATTCTATCTCATGCATTTAAACCAATGAAAATCTCATGGCAAGGCCATACACATGCTTGTAAAACCAAAGCATTTCATATACAAATCTCATATGCATTTCTCATAGCATAAATCATCTCATTACTAGGTACATGTGAATCAAAAGCATTTTCATATATTATATTGGTATTTCACATCGCATTATTACTCAGATATGCGGACAACATTCTCAAACCACTAGACGCTTCCGGTGGAATCTCACATCACCGTACTCACTAGTCTTGTAACATAATTTCCAGTGGAATCTCACATCACCGTAATCATATGACGGAATCTCTCATCGCCACAAAGCTTGGGTATTTCACCAAGTCCTACCCGATGGAATGCCCATCATAGGTTCTCTCCCTTTGGATTAAACCAAAGAGCACGTACGAATTTTTAGTTTATAATGCACTCTCATCCTATTGATCAATCAATTATATCTAGTAAGTATCTCAACATCTATGCCAATATATTATGTCAAAACATCATCTAACCTAGTGTTTTTCATGCAACATTTCTCAAATCATTCCCATCTCATTTCAAAACCATAATATTTGCCATCCTTTAAAACAAGAGCTCAAAACTCATCAATGCAACATGTTATTTAATAAAATCATCTCAAGCATCATCTCATGCTATAAATCATGCATAAAAATAGTAGGAATTTGTAACCCCCTTAGCCCGGCCTAGACGGTTGACCCGAACTACGAAGATTACACGGGAAAACCAAAATCAACCCGAAAGTCAACCTTGATTTACAACCCTTTTTTCCTTTTTATTCTTGTCTAGATGCACATTAACCCTAAGAGAACATTCATGAAACATATTTGAGAATGACACCGCGATCGAACAACAAGGAGGGACTCAATTGCACATATTACAAGTTTAGGGACCAAATTGAAATTTCCGTAAATTAGAAGGTCAAAACTGATTTTAAAGTTACCAATATGTAATTAGTCACATTACATGCTACTCTGCCAAAAATCAACTTAAATGGACATCTCAAACACCAGCAATTGCAACATCATCATTCGGGACTAAAACGTAAAACATGCAACTTCAGAACAATTCAAAATTGTATCCAACGGTCACCTGTTTCGAAACGCCTACCAGCCGTATCGAAACGGCTGGGCAAAATACTCCCCCGTTTCGATACTTGTTCCGAATCACGACTCTCCAGTAGCCAAAACGTTTTGAAACATCCTCCAGCCGTTTCGAAACACGAAGGCCATTACAGGCCCCCGTTTCGAAACGCTAGAGAGTGTTTCGATACGATTTGGCGAGAAAGTGCTGAATTTGTTGATTTTTCATCCAAAAACACATTCAAACACATCCTAACAACTCTCTAATCATGCCAACAAGACAACATGCATATAAGGCACATATTTAGGACACCCTAACCCATTCATAGCATCAAACATGAAAACTCACAAATCTAGAGGCATGCTTCCTATTAGCAAAACCAAATAGGCAATCAAACTTCAAATCAAGTAATCAAGGCCATTTACAATTCAAACCAACCAAGGCAAACATGCCACAACCTTAGGGAGTTTAACACACCTCCCAAAACACATCTTAGGTTCCCATTGCAAAATTATCAAAACTAATATTGTACTAAAACTTCACCATACATGAGCTTGGATTCCCTTGGACAAACTTAGCTTCCTTGATGCCCTCAAACACCTCAATTATCAGCATTATTGGTAAAAGAGAGCGTAAGCATAATTGCTTAGTGAGGCATGCTCTAAGGAAAACCACGCAATAATGCACATTTAGAAAACACTTTCATCAAAGCTTTTAAACCACATGCTCATCTCTTTCTCATGCTTGGAAAAACCTTCAAAGCAAAACTCATTGAAACCACATGTACCTCTATTCTAACTCATGCATTAAAACCAATGCAAATCTCATGGCAAGGCCATTCAGATGCTTGTATTGACTAAGCATTTCTAAACATAACACATATGCATATCTCATAGCATAAATCATTTCATCAAGGTACATGTGTAAAAAAAACCATTTCATCATTAATATTGGCATTTAGCATCTCATTAATACTCGGATATGCGGACACATTTCTACACTAGACTCTTCCGGTGGAATCTCGCATCACCGTACTCACTTGTCTAGCAACATAGCTTCCGGTGGAGTCTCTCATCACCGTACTCACATGGCGGAATCTCTCATCCCCGCAAAGCTTGGGTATTTCACCAAGTCCTACCCGATGGAATGCCCATCATCGGAATATCTCCCTTTGGTTTAACCAAAGAGCACGTACGAATTTTTAGTTTATAGTGCACTCTCATCCTATTGATCGATCAATTATATCTGGTAAGTTTCTCAACATCTATGCCAATATAATGTGTTAATATATCATCTCACCTACTGTTTTTCATGCAATAAAACTCAAGAGTTTTCTCATCATATTCCAAATCATAAATCATACTTTGCTTCAAACCAAAAGCTCAAATTTATTCAATGCAACATGCCATCTCATGACATCTTTACAAGAATAATTCCATGCTTCAAAACATACATAAAAACAGTAAGAATTTAACAATCTCTAACCATGAGTATGTAAAAGCATTTTGGGCCAAACACCACTTTAGAGAGATCAAAACAAGCCATACTTACTTCCAGATTTAGGAAGGTGTTTCAAACCTCTGCTAAATCCCCAAACCTTGTATTTTTGTCCTCATGGACTTCAAACCCAAATGCACTCACCGATTTCGTTTCGCTTGCATGCCGAAACTTCAATCAAGCCTCCGGATCAACTCCAAAAGTGTCCGAAGATGTCTCCCCTGTTTTAGACACATAAAATCAGAGGATTAATGCATCATCATGCATTGAAATATTCAGCCAACACGCCAAAACTCGCTGCTCTACTTAAACCCAACATTTTGACTACCAAACACAACCGAAATCACCTCCAAACTCTTCCAAAACTTAACCCAGCCAAGATCCATCACTTCTAACCATTTCTAAACATCAATTAACATCCAAAATGAACCTAAACTCGTCCTTATACCTCCAGCTATAACAGAACACCAAAAACACCTCAAAAACCACCATTTTCACAAGCAAAAACTTAGGAAATACAACCTATTCGGGATTAGATTGATAAAACCTCATTTCAAACCTCATTAGACATCCAAAATACATTAAAGAATCATCTCAAAATAGAGCCCAAGCAATCACAACGAAATTCTTCAAGTTTTCTTCCAAAATCTTGAGTTTTAAGCCAAAATCATGTCTCCAACATCAAAACCATTTATAAAACTTAAATTAAGGATTGAAAACTTGGGAATTTCAGTAAAGAACCGAGTATTTAGAGGAGAAGAACAATCTTACCTCTAAATGGTGATTTCTCCTTGATTTGGGCCAAATTCCTTGAAAATTCAATGAGGAAATCAAAAGGATTTGATGCAAGATTGATTAGGAACTAATGGATGATAGAAATCTCACCAAATGAAGTGGAGATCAATGAAAAAGTTGCTGGAGAAAAGTGTTTGGATGATGAGATTTTGAGAGAAAATGGAATGAGAGAAAATTAGGAAAAAGTAGTTATGAAAATCTAAAAAGTAGTTTCCCATCTATATTTTATTTAATTAAACATTTAATAAATCACCCAAATTAAGGAAAAATCTGGAGAAATTTTTTTTTGGGTAAATTAGCTCCTTAAAGATTCAAAGTTTCAATCCTTACAAAACAGTCATCGCTAAACTTTTCAAAAATCGCATTTTGGTCACTACACCCAAATGTAGTATTTCCAAATCTTATTTTGTAAAATCGTTTTCACCACCCTCTTATATATATTAAAAGAGGATTTTTAGATATTTTTCTATATTTTTAAAGCATCCCGAACTAGGCTTTCCCTAAAACCTCTTTTTATATTCGAACCGTTTCTCTGACCGGTCCGACCAAACCCTAAACTTCTAAGCCCAAAAGTGGGGTGTTACAACTCTCCCACGTGGCTTCCTCAACATCACGATGCCTCCACAACACCTTAACCAACTCAATGGTATTACCTCGAAGAACTTTACTGTTCGAATCCAGAATCTCAAACAGCTCCTCATCATAGGTCAAGTCTGGATTCAACTCAACTTCCTCTACAGGCATAACATGTGAAGGATCCGATCTATACCTCCGAAGCATAGAGACATGAAACACATTATCAATCTTTTCTAACTCTTGTGGCAATCTCAGCTTATACGCAACAGGACCCACACGTTCAATCACCTCGTATGGTCTAATATATCTAGGGCTCAACTTACCCTTCCGGCCAAATCTCATCACCTTCTTCCAAGGTGAAACCTTCAAGAACACACGGTCACCCACCGCAAACTCAATCTCATTACGCTTCAAATCTGCGTAAGACTTCTGTCGATCAGAAGCTGCCTTCAACCGCTCACAAATGAGATTCACCTTCTCGGTGGTTCCTTTCAACAAAGCCGACATTGAAACCAACTTCTGTCCTGTTTCAGCCCAGCAAAGAGGAGTTCTGCACTTCCTCCCATACAAGTCTTCATAAGGTGCCATTTGAATACTTGCCTGGTAGCTATTATTATAGGCAAACTTCACCAACGACAAATGCTTCTCCCAAGAGCCTTGAAACTCAATCACGCAACACCTCAACATATCCTCAAGCACTTGAATAACACGCTCAGACTGCCCATCCGATTGTGGATGATAAGAAGTACTGAAATTCAGCCGCGTACCCAAAGCTTGATGCAAACACTCCCAAAAACGCGATGTGAACCTCGAATCTCTATCCGACACTATGGACTTTGGTACACCATGCAAACGTACAATCTCAGCAATGTACAACTCTGCAAGCTTGTCCAAAGTATATGTAGTATGCACAGGCAAGAAATGCGCACACTTCGTAAGGCGATCCACAATCACCCACACTGAATTCTTCTTCGATGGCGACATAGGCAAACCAGACACAAAGTCCATGGTGATCCTTTCCCACTTCCATTCAGGAATCATCAACGGTTGCAACAACCCAGAAGGAAACTGATGCTCGGCCTTAACCCGCTGACAAACCATGCACTTACTCACGTACTCCACAACATCCTTCTTCAATCCCACCCAGTAGTACTCATCCTTCATATTACGATACATCTTTGTACTACCAGGGTGCATAGCAAAAGGACTACTATGAGCTTCAGTCAGAATAGTACACCTCAACTCCGCAACATTAGGCACTACTATCCGACTTCTAAAACATTGAACTCCATCATCATTAAAACAGAATTCTGATGGTCTTTCCTCGGTAATATCCTGAACATGTGGCACCAAAGAATCATCCAAACAACTGCTTATCCTATATCAACTGAACCAAAGATGGTTTCACTTGCAACTCAGCCAAAAGACCTCCATCTCGCGAAATACTCAAGCTGGCAAACATAGCCCTTAACTCAACTGCCACCTTCCTGCTCAAGGCATCCGCTACAACATCAGCCTTTCTCGGATGGTACTTGATCGTCAGATCGTAATCATTAAGGAACTCCACCCAACGTCGTTGCCTAAGATTCAACTCTTTCTGCGACATCAGATACTTCAAACTCTTGTGATCCGTGTACACAGTACACTTCTCACCATACAGATAATGTCTCCAAATCTTCAAAGCAAAAACCACCGCAGCCAACTCAATGTCATGCGTAGGATAATTGCGCTCATGCACCTTCAACTGACGTGATGCATAAGCCACCACCTTACCCTCTTGCATCAGCACACACCCCAACTCAACATAGGATGCGTCGTTGTACGCCACAAATTCTTTTCCTGATTCAGGTTGAACCAAAATAGGAGCTTGCGTCAAAGCTGTCTTAAGCTTCTCAAAAGCTTGTTGTCTTGCTTCCGTCCACTCATACTTAACATCTTTTTGCAACAACTTTGTCAAAGGGGCAGTAATCTTTGAAAATCTATCCACGAACCTCCGGTAGTATCTTGCCAACCCAAGGAAACTACGGACTTCATGAACAGACATAGAAGGCTTCCAATTCATCACCGCCTTAATCTTCTGAGGATCAACACGAATCCCCTCATCCGAAACCACATGACCAAGGAACACAACTTCCCTCAACCAAAACTCGCACTTGCTCAACTTAGCATAAAGCTGATTTTTCAAAAGTGCTTGCAAGACAACCCTCAAATGACCTTCATGCTCCTCCTCAGTATGAGAGTACACAAGGATATCGTCAATGAACACAACAACAAACTTATCCAACTATTCATGGAACACTCTATTCATCATGTCCATGAAAGCTGCAGGAGCATTCGTCAAGCCAAACGACATTACAAGGAACTCATAATGCCCATACCTCGTTCTAAAGGTTGTTTTTGGCACATCCACATCTTTCACCTTAAGCTGATAGTACCCTGACCTTAAGTCAATCTTGCAGAACACAGCCGCTCCCCGGAATTGATCAAAAAGATCATCAATCCTCGGCAAAGGATACCGATTCTTGATAGTCAACTTATTCAGCTAACGATAATCGATGCACATTCTCATAGTGCCATCCTTCTTTTTCACAAACAAAACCGGTGCACCCCAAGGTGAAACACTTGGCCGAATGAACCCACGATCAAGCAACTCCTGAAGTTGCGTCTTTAACTTCTTTAGCTACTTAGGTGCCTTGCGACAGGGAGCAATGGACACTTGAGTTGTGTTTTCATATAACTCAATTCCAAACTCCACCTCGCGACTAGGTGGCAAACCAGGTAACTCCTCCGGAAACACTCCAGGAAACTCACGAACAGTTCTGATATCCTGAACTCGCAACTCCTTTGAACTAGGATTCATCACAAAGGCTAGGTAAGCCTCGCAACTTTGCCTCAGCATTCGACTTGCTTCTAACGTAGACACCACATTGGCAAGAAACTTCACATTTTCACCTACTACCACAACTTCATAATCATCCGCAAGTTTCAACGAAACTCGCTTGCTTTCAAAATCCACTACAGCCCGATGCTCAACAAGCCAATCCATTCCAAGGATTACATCAAAACCATAGAATGGCAATTCCATGAGATCAACAAGAAAAACATGGTTTTGCACTTCCAAGGGACATCTCCTATACAACCTTCGCGTCACAACTGTTTCACCAAAGGAACTAGTCACACGCATACCAACATCCAAAGACTCAACAGGTAAACCAAGCATTTGAGCATGTTCACGCAATATATATGAGTGTGTAGATCCAGAATCTATCAAAGAAAGTAATGATAAGGATTGTAAATTGAAGGTACCTGTGATCACATCCGTATCATTCCTTCCCTCACGCTGGGCATACACTCGGGCTTACCTCCACCCTCAGGTTGAACGGCCACAACATGCGCTATATTCCTACCACCATCATCTCTGCGCTGAAAATTACCACGGCCGCGCCCATGACCTCTCTGTGGCTCAGCTGCTCTCACCGGAGCCTGTCCCTCTCAGAGGCTGAGGACAATCCTTCTTCAGATGTCCACCGTTTCCACAATTCCAGCACGTCCCAAGGTTACCCCAACATTCACCACCGTGCCGTCTACCACAACGGTTACACTCAGGAGTCCTCTGAACAGCATTAGGTCCTTGCTGACCTCTTCCAGGGTTACCACCCCCACGCCTAGTATCATATTATGGCCTCCGATCCTTATGCCTCTTGTTGCGATCTCTACTATAATCGTGTTCAGCCGCTCGCTTCCCAGAGCTAGATCCTCCCGCTCGACTAGTCAAACCAAGGTTCGCCTCAATGTCCTTGGCTCTAGTGACCAAGACATCGAAATCTGTGTAGTCAGCCGCAAGCATGAAAGTCTTCACATCCGTTACCAACCCATAACAGAATCGTTCACACCTCTCTCTCTCTTTAGGGATGAGCTCTGGTACATACTGACTAAGGCGGACAAACTCGATCTCATACGCAGCTACCGTCATGCTACCTTGCATCAGAGACATAAATTCTCTTTTCTTCTCATCTAGGTATCGCACACCCAAATACTTTCGCTTGAACGCATTCACAAAGAACCTCCAAGTCACCTCATCATCATCCATACCAGAGATAGTGGTCGTCCACCACGTGTAGGCATCACCATGCAGCAGTGATACCACACAACCCAGCTTCTACACATTATTGCAGTTCATCTGTCCCAAAATCCTCTTGGTGCTCTCCAACCAAGACTCAGATCTTTCCGGAGATAGACCTCTTAACTCAGTCCCTCCCAGACTGCGAAGACGTTCCAAAGGCAACCTCCTGTTAGCATCATCCTGATGTGTAGCTCCATGAGCCCCAGCTACTGCTGCCTGGAAAGCTCCAGCAATAGCCTGAATCAACACCGTCATGTTAGGAGCAGCTTGCCCCTGCACACCTTTAGGTCCAACGACCCCAACACTAGCTCCAGCACCACCATCACCACCAGGTGGTCCACCACTAGGAGGAGTAGGTAAATCCACAACATTCTCTGCATTTGCATCATTCTCATCCTGAGCCAAGGATGTACGTGTACAGGACATCCAAACTGTTCGTGATTTTTCGGGTGCCTTTCCGGAAGAATTGCCTGAATTGCCACCAAACAAGGAAGTTGAGTTTGGTATAGAGTTGTACGAGAATACAACTCCGGTGTCCATTCCTCCTTATCACATGGCACCCAACGAGTTAAAATAATTGAAAATGCAATTGCAGGAGTTGTTGGTTCGAGGTTTCATCCGGCCAAGTGTGTCACCTTGGGGTGCACCGGTCTTGTTTGCAAAGAAGGAAGATGGGACAATGCGGATGTGCATAGATTACCAGCAACTGAAAAGTTGATTATCAAGAACAAGTATCCCTTGCATAGAATTGATGATCTCTTTGATCACTTTCGGGGAGCCTCAATGTTTTCTAAGATAGACTTGAGATCATGGTATTATCAGCTGAAGGTGAAAGACGTGGACGTACCTAAGATAGCTTTTCGCACGAGGTATGGACATTATGAATTCTTGGTGATGTCGTTTGGATCGACCAATGTGCCTGTTTCTTTCATGAACATGATGAATCGTGTATTCCATGAATTCTTGGATCAGTTTGTGGTGGTGTTCATCGATGATATCCTTGTGTATTCGCGTACCGAGGAGGATCATGACAGGCACTTGAGAATTGTTTTACAAGCGTTGCTGGAATATCAGTTGTATGCCAAGCTGAGTAAGTGTGAGTTTTGGCTTAGTGAGGTGGTCTTCCTTGGGCATGTTGTATCAGCTGAGGGTATTCGCGTTGATCCACACAAGGTAGAAGTTGTGATGAGTTGGAAAGTGCCTAAGTCAGTGATAGAGGTACAGAGTTTCCTTGGATTGGCTGGGTACTACCGTAGGTTTGTTGAGGGTTTCTCGAAGAAAGCAGCGCCTTCGACCAAGTTGTTGCAAAAGAATGTTCGCTTTGAGTGGACGGATGCTAGACAACAAGCATTTGAGAAGCTGAAAGAAGCTTTGATGCAAGCTCCTGTTCTGATTCAACCTGAATCTGGTAAGGAGTTTGTGGTCTATAGTGATGCGTCCGTTATTGGTTTGGGCTGCGTGTTGATGCAGGAGGGTAAGGTAGTGGCCTATGCATCTAGGCAGTTGAAGGTGCATGAGCGCAACTACCCTACTCATGATCTTGAGCTTGCAGCTGTGGTGTTTGCCTTGAAAATTTGGAGGCATTACCTGTACGGTGAGAAATGTGTTGTGTTTACAGACCATAAAAGTTTGAAATATCTCATGTCTCAAAAAGAGTTGAATCTTAGGCAACGTCGTTGGGTGGAGTAGCATAAAGATTATGATCTGACGATTGAGTATCACCCGGGTAAGACTAATGTTGTAGCTGATGCTTTGAGCAGGAAAGTAGTTGTGGAGTTGAGAGCGATGTTTTCTCGTTTGAGTATATCGCGTGCTGGTGGTCTTATTGCAGAATTGCAAGTGAAGCAATCTCTAATACAGTTGATCAAAGATAAGCAGTAGCTTGATGATTCTCTTGTTTCTCATGTACAAGACATTGCGGAAGGTAGACCTTCGAATTTCAGCTTTAGTGGTGATGGTGTTCTGGGCTTTAGGAGTCGAATAGTGGTGCGAGATGATGCTGAGTTAAGGCACATTATTCTGATTGAAGTTCATAGTAGTCCTTTTGCTATGCATCCGGGTAGTAGAAAGATGTATCGTAACCTGAAAGATGAGTACTACTGGGTGGGGTTGAAAAAGGATGTGGCTGAGTTTGTTGGTAAGTGCATGGTGTGTCAGCGAGTGAAGGCTAAGCATCAGGTTCCTTCTGGGTTGTTGCAGCCTTTGAGAATCCTAGAATGGAAGTCGGAGATAATCACCAAGTGTGCACATTTTCTGCCTGTGTATACTACAAACACATTGGATAAGTTGGCTGAGCTGTACATAGCTGAGATTGTGCGGTTGCACGGTGTGCCAAAGTCCATTGTGTCGGATAGAGATCCGAGGTTTACAAAACGATTTTGGGAATGTTTGTATCAAGCTTTGGGTACACGGTTGAATTTTAGTACTTCTTATCATCCTCAAACGGATGGACATTCGGAGCGTGTGATCCAAGTGCTTGAGGAAATGTTGAGATGCTTTGTGATAGATTTTCAGGGTTTCTGGGAGAAGCACTTGCCGTTGGTTGAGTTTGCGTATAATAACAGTTACCAAGCAAGTATTCAAATGGCTCCATACGAGGCTTTGTATGGGAGAAGATGTAGAACTCCTTTCTGTTGGGCAAAAGCTGGGAAAAAGTTGATTTCGATGCCACCTATGCTTAAGGGAACCACCGAGAAGGTGAAGCTGTAACCCCCGTAGCCCGGCCTAGACGGTTGACCCGAACTACGAAGATTACACGGGGAAAACCAAAGTCAACCCGAAAGTCAACCTTGATTAACGACCCTTTTTTTTCTTTTTAAACTTGTCTAGATGCACATTTAACCTAGGCATACTCTTGAGATAAGCATACTCAAAAATCACAGCAATCGGAAAACGATAAGGGACCCAATTGCACAAAATACGAAATTAGGGACCAAATTGTAAATTCTGAAAATTAAGAGAACTTTACCAATTTTTAAGTTACCATTATGAAATTAGTCATGTTTCATGCCTCTCTGCAAAATTTCATCTCAAACGGACATCTCAAACTCAAGCAATTGCACAAACAAGAAACGGGACTAAAACGTAAAGCTTGCAAACCATCAGGTGTTCAGAAACGGATCTAGGCCGTTCAGGAACACCCCTTGGCAGTAGCCAAAGTGTTCAGAAACGGGCTAGGCCGTTCAGGAACACCCTAGTCAAAACAAGGGCCTGTTTCGAAACAGGCAAGGGTGTTTCGAAACACCCTGCCCAGAAACAGCAGTTCGGCCTGTTTTAACACCTTTAAACCCCATCAAACATGCTCCAAACCATTCCACAATAAATCAACAACATGCCAAACATCAAACCTACCAATTTGCATCAAAATCTAGATACAAAACCACCCCTAGATGCACCAACTCATTCAACACATCCAACACTCAATCATGCTTTTCAAACAAGAAGCATAGCATAACAACTTAAGCATAAGAAGATTCAAACGTTGCAAGCTTACACCACATAGTTCAAAATCATAAACCAAACTTGTCCAACATACAAATCCTCTCTAAACAACAATATAAGAGATTCTTCCCCCATTGCCTTTATTATCTATAGCTATTAACCGAGACATACATCTCAAGTGGAGTTCCCCCTTGAATCCCTTGCTTCTCACTGCTCCAACTTCAAATGTCTGCATTGATGGACAAAAAGGAGCGTAAGCACATAATGCTTAGTGAGGAATGCCCAAAACCAAAACACCATCAATGCAGTGAGTCATAAAAAACCACTTTTTAAAGCAAACTCGATTCAATAAACCAAAGCAAGTTTGAAAACCCTTTTCAACAACATGCATAACATCATGCATTGCTCAAACATGAAAAACAAACCCTTAGCTTAGAAGAGCTAAGAAAACCCTTTCAAAGCACAACTTACAAAATCAACAATTTAACCAATCCAAGCATAAACATCACATGCAAGGTTAAATTCAAAACTTTGGAAAACACTTCCACTTCACATCATACCTTGCTCATATTTGAATATCATTTTAAAGCAAGAAACCCATAAAACCACTTACTCATTCAATTTACCATATGCATTAAACAAATGCAACAAATGAACCACATCACCAACCTTTGTATCACATGCCTTAAAAACAAGTCTTCACAAGACTTCAATGCACTAAAGAGATTTCATGCACACATGCACCATTCTCAATAGATAACCAACACTTGTTCAAACTAACAAGTAAGCATGCATTCATAATACATTATACATGTCTCATGCAACCATGCATCATTTCAAGCATCTCATGCTTCATTATATTCAAGAACATATATTGGCTTCCAAGTGATAAACCAAATCCACTTTTCAACTCAACATCCAATCGGATACGTGGATCACAAGCGTTGTCCCCTACGCTTCAAGGTCCCCAAATGGACTTTTAAACACCATTTGACCTTACCATTCACAAGGTTCCCATGTATGGACTTTTAAACACCATACAACCTTAACTTTCACAAGGTTCCCATGTATGGACTTTTAAACACCATACAACCTTAACTTTCACAAGGTTCCCATGTATGGACTTTTAACCACCATACAACCTTAACTTTCACAAGGTTCCCATGTATGGACTTTTAACCACCATACAACCTTAACTTTCACAAGGTTCCCATGTATGGACTTTTAAACACCATACAACCTTAACTTTCACAAGGTTCCCATGTATGGACTTTTAACCACCATACAACCTTAACATGCACCGATTGGTAGTTGTATAACATCACTAACGAGATCCGGGACACCCTATACAAGATCCACACATGGACTTTACACCACCATTGTGATCTTAACAAGCACAAGGTCCACCAATGGAATTTTAACCACCATTATTACCTTTGCTTACCCAAGGTCCTCGAATGGGATTCCAATCACCATTATAACCTTAACCATCTCGTTAGGATACTTGGATGGAGTTTACCGGTTCACACTTAACCACTCCACATCCAAGGCGACTTTATTCACGGTGCACCCAATCATATAGCCGGCTAACTATATCCGATCAAAGAACCAAGAACCACTTTCATCACTTGCCAATATAACCATCTTACCACATAAATCCATTGATTTACAAGCATAAACATAATGCAAAAACCATCATTTACCATCATCAATCCACTGTTTTTGAAGCATTAAACAAAGCCATTAAACAACATGCAACACCATGCATCAATTCCACAATTTCAATGTACAAAACCAAGGATCTCTTACCTTGAGCATCCTTCTCTCACGGCTTTCAAAACCAGCATAAAACCATGCTAAAATATGCTTTCAAAACAGAATTTAAGACATGCAAACCACATGCATTGCATCCAACAATCACAAATACTTTAAAAGCCAATTCACAACACAAACCAAGAGAGAAATCCATTTACTTACTCTTGAGCTTAGAAAAGTTGTTTAGACTTAAACTAAGCTCCCAAAACCATCAAACCTCGGTTTAAAAGCTGAAAACCCAACTTCACTCACCGATACACAAAACAAGGCTAGCCAACAAGCCTTCCAAGCATCCGAAACCTTCCACACCACCTCTAATGCTCATGGATCTTCCTCCCCTGTTTCAAGCACATAACATCAGAGGATTAATGCATCATAATGCACTAAAAACACCAGCAACACAACTAAACTCGCTGCTCATCACAAATCCAACATTTCGGCTACCAAACACAACCGAAATCACCACCAAACACTTCCGAAACTTAACCCAGCCAAGATCCATCACTTCTAACCATTTTTAATCATCAATTAACATCCAAAATGATCACAAACACGTCCTTATACCTCCAGCTATAACAGATCACCAAGATCACTCCAAAAACAACCAAAAACTCAAGCAAAACTTAGGAAATTCAACCTATTCGGGATTGCATTGATAAAACCTCAATTCCTTATCAATTTAACATTCATTTAACATCAATTTGACACCTCAAAACACAGCCCAATCAGATCATACGAAATTTCAACAAAATCAAGCAAATCTTGCATTTAAAAGCCAAGATCAAGAACAAATCAATAAATCCTTTTATAAAACACAAATTAAGGATTGAGAACTTGGGAATTTCAATAAAGAACCTAAAGTTCAGAGGAGAAGGACGTTCTTACCTCCAAACTTGAGTTTTCTCCCTTTTTTGAACCAAAATCTTGAAAATCCAAATAGAAAATGGTGAGGTTTTGTTGAAGAGATGATTAGAGATCAAAAGAGAATTGAAATGTGATATTTAGGGGACAAAATCAGAGGAAAATCTCTGGAGAAAAATGTGTTTGGTTTGAGAGAAAAGATGAGAGAAAAAGGAAAATGGAAAATGGAAAAGTTAGTTGGAAATGGCAAAATATCTTCCCTCCACTTTTCTTTTATTTAAAAACCTTTAATAAATCATTTAATATTTTAGAAAAAATCTGGAGAAACTCCCATTGGGTAAATAGCTCCTTAAAGATTCAAAGTTTCAATCCTTTTTAAAACAGTCACACAGTTTTCAAAAATTACATTTTGGTCACTAACCCAAAATGTCACTCTTCCAAACCTCATTTTGCAAAATTGATTTCACCTTTCTCTTATATATAATAAAAGAGAATTTTAGAACATTTTTCCATATTTTTAATGCAACCCGAACTAGGCTTTCCTAAAAATCACCTTTTATATTCGAACCGCAACCCGACCGGTCCGGTCCAAAACCCAAAACTTCTAAGCCCAAAACCGGGGCGTTACAACTCTCCCCCCTTAGGAAATTTCGTCCCCGAAATTTCAACTGGCGAAAAGAGCACAACCAAACTTCTCAAGCAACACGCAAACAACACAAGAGACTTAACCACCACTGAACACTCTCTCCACAAACTCCACCCAAACTCAACACCACCACATACTGTTCACAAATTCCAGAACACTCAGATGTTAACCACATCTTAACCTTTCACACTTCCAGACTGCACATAGCCTCAACAACAACCTGAAGAACCTCAAACTTTTTACAACATATTCCACCTTAACACACAACTCCCAAAACTTGTTCACACAGTGACACCAACCAATTCAATCAGCCACTATGTAACACACAACCTTCACTGCTTCTAATACTCTTTGCAACCTCCCCGACCTCTTTCAAAGATTTCTCAACAAGCAAAAATTCTTAAGCAACAACTGCTTACCCAAACTTCTCAACGTATTACTGTCCTTACTTCACATCCACCACAATCTTTACCATCGACTCACCAGAACTGCTCACTCATCGACAGATAATCACGTCACTAACCCCATCCTTGGCTTCGCCCACCATTCCACACACCACCAGCTGAACTCAAAAAGAAAATTCACTTACTCACAACCAACCAACCACTTCCCACAAGAACTCATTCAACCAACAATGGCCTTCCATCTTTCATTGCCTTTCCACCACAAGCTTTGACCACAACACTTGCCTTACTAGAACACCGCCCAACCTGAACATACATACCATCTTCTCAACTCCTCGAAGATTGCTACGAACTCTCACCCACATAAACAACCCTTCTATTATAACATCCATGCCAAGCTACCCCAGCACTTTAAAAACACAACCACTAACCTGCAACATCACTTAACACCAAGGGACTACAACTTCAACTAGCCATTCAAAACCACCTGATCGGTTCTGACTTCAACCAGCAATCTCCTCACCGCCACACCATTAAGCCCATTAAGCAGCAAACACTTTCCTTCTACCAACATGCTATACCGCACTCACTATTACTAACAGCTCGCTTAATACCCTCCACAACTTCTAACATTTCCTAGCACCAAAACAACCTCTAAAAACCCATCATCCAACCTAACTCTATCACAACACTAACAGACTCGATTAGTTATTAGCGAGTGTTAACGTTCGTATGCATGGTCACCAATATGCCCTACTAATGCCTAATGTACATGTATGCAAAACCTCTAATGTCATGCCACATGTATGCATGGACAAGCACATATAAAATATAGCATATAACAATGATTTTAACTGTGCATGAATGCCAGTTCACACCCTCCAATAACATCCTCAGAATCCGTCTAAGAACAACCCCTCCACCTCACTTCTAACTTGACCCATTCTATCATTCTAACAACTCATTATCCACAAGATACTCACTAAAGCCCTCTTCACACTAAGGATGTTCCCAAACAGCAACATCAACTATCTCAACATGCTAACAACAAAACCATACTCACTACGCAAGAAAAACCAACAGATACCAAACTAGGATACTAGAGCAAAGGCTACTTAACAAGGTTACCTGAAAACACTTTACTGCCCCGAAGCTTCAACAGACGAGCTCTCTTCCTCGCAGAACCATCATTCTCCAGCCGCACCACTGTAGCATCAGCTAACATACTAAGGTCACCACCATCTCCTTGCGGCAAAGCTCCCTGGCTATTCCGGGCCAACTTCAAACAATTACGCCTCATATGTCCAACAGACCCACATTTCCAACAGATTTCATTTCCCAAACTCCTCACAACTTTCTGCTCTTCCTGCCACCTTCGAACTTTGCCTCGGCTGTGCCCACGACCATTCAGAGACCCTTTTGCTACCACTGAAGCTGACTTCACCCCAAGAGAACAATTTCGCTTCACATGCTCTTTAGAACCACAGTTCCAACAAGCACCCGCGCCCCAACAACCTCCAACATGGCGCCTTCCACAACGGTCACACACTGGTAGCTGAGCCTCCACTCCTTGATCAAGCAGCACTCGCCCCAGATCTGCTCTACCTTCAACTTGCTTAACCCTTGGGAATTTTTCCCCAAGATACCTTTCATAAAAGGCAGACACAAAGAAATCCCAATCAATATCGTGGATGTGCGATGCCACCGCCACAGATGTCCACCAGGCACATGCATCCTCCAACATCAAAGAGACAACACTTCCCAGCTTACAGGCATAATCACAGCCTTCCTGATCCAAAATCAGAATCACACTGGCCAACCAGGCCTCAAACGTCTCCGGTATTGAACCATGATACTCCACAGCTCCCAAATCATGTAAACGTTGTTTCGATAAACCCACACATCCCACCACCAGCACGTCTACTGACTTCACTTTTGCCACAGCCTGAGATGTTCCCAACACCTCCTGAACAACAGGTGATGAACTTTTCATCACAGAACCAACTTCTTCCTCCTGCCTTACTACCTCAACTCCAGACACTGAAGACTGAGACGAAACACCTCCACTAAAAGGTGAATTCCACGCCTTAACAACTTGCTCTAAAGCAGCAACCATCTCACCCAACTGCCATTCTCTCATTGATTTCGCCATACTATTAACAACAAGCAATCATAACAAAACAAACAAATTGATCAGACCAGCTTTAAGCAAGGATTCAAACTCCAACTCCAAAATAACACAATAGCTATAATAATAAGGCAATGGGTATCCCAAATTCTCCCCTTTTACATGACATAACAGTTAATAAAAACATGGATATCTCAACATCAAGCATATCAAACAACATTTCGATCATGCTTACATCAAACAGCGTCCACTTGCAACAGCATAACATCATCAACATATCATACCCATTACACTTTCATCATGCATAAAATCAGCTCGCAACATCAACTTGACATCAGCACAAACCACATGAGCTCAATGAAGATTCATAACCACAAAGCATGCTTGAAAACATCATCAATTTGCTCAGAAACACGTGTTTCAACCAACTTTCAACCACACATCAGGGTAACATCAAACACACATTAAAACAACTTACCGCTTTCCCCAAGCATTCTCAACTCAGCTCTGATACCACCAAATGTAACCCCCGTAGCCCGGCCTAGACGGTTGACCCGAACTACGAAGATTACACGGGGAAAACCAAAGTCAACCCGAAAGTCAACCTTGATTAACGACCCTTTTTTTCTTTTTAAACTTGCCTAGATGCACATTTAACCTAGGCATACTCTTGAGATAAGCATACTCAAAAATCACAGCAATCGGAAAACGATAAGGGACCCAATTGCACAAAATACGAAATTAGGGACCAAATTGTAAATTCTGAAAATTAAGAGGACTTTACCAATTTTTAAGTTACCATTATGAAATTAGTCATGTTTCATGCCTCTCTGCAAAATTTCATCTCAAACGGACATCTCAAACTCAAGCAATTGCACAAACAAGAAACGGGACTAAAACGTAAAGCTTGCAAACCATCAGGTGTTCAGAAACGGATCTAGGCCGTTCAGGAACACCCTAGTCAAAACAAGGGCCTGTTTCGAAACAGGCAAGGGTGTTTCGAAACACCCTGCCCAGAAACAGCAGTTTGGCCTGTTTTAACACCTTTAAACCCCATCAAACATGCTCCAAACCATTCCACAATAAATCAACAACATGCCAAACATCAAACCTACCAATTTGCATCAAAATCTATATACAAAACCACCCCTAGATGCACCAACTCATTCAACACATCCAACACTCAATCATGCTTTTCAAACAAGAAGCATAGCATAACAACTTAAGCATAAGAAGATTCAAACGTTGCAAGCTTACACCACATAGTTCAAAATCATAAACCAAACTTGTCCAACATACAAATCCTCTCTAAACAACAATATAAGAGATTCTTCCCCCATTGCCTTTATTATCTATAGCTATTAAGCGAGACATACATCTCAAGTGGAGTTCCCCCTTGAATCCCTTGCTTCTCGCTGCTCCAACTTCAAATGTCTGCATTGATGGACAAAAAGGAGCGTAAGCACATAATGCTTAGTGAGGAATGCCCAAAACCAAAACACCATCAATGCAGCGAGTCATAAAACCACTTTTAAAAGCAAACTCGATTCAATAAACCAAAGCAAGTTTGAAAACCCTTTTCAACAACATGCATAACATCATGCATTGCTCAAACATGAAAAACAAACCCTTAGCTTAGAAGAGCTAAGAAAACCCTTTCAAAGCACAACTTACAAAATCAACAATTTAACCAATCCAAGCATAAACATCACATGCAAGGTTAAATTCAAAACTTTGGAAAACACTTCCACTTCACATCATACCTTGCTCATATTTGAATATCATTTTAAAGCAAGAAACCCTTAAAACCACTTACTCATTCAATTTACCATATGCATTAAACAAATGCAACAAATGAACCACATCACCAACCTTTGCATCACATGCCTTAAAAACAAGTCTTCACAAGACTTCAATGCAATAAAGAGATTTCATGCACACATGCACCATTCTCAATAGATAACCAACACTTGTTCAAACTAACAAGTAAGCATGCATTCATAATACATTATACATGTCTCATGCAACCATGCATCATTTCAAGCATCTCATGCTTCATTATATTCAAGAACATATATTGGCTTCCAAGTGATAAACCAAATCCACTTTTCAACTCAACATCCAATCGGATACGCGGATCACAAGCGTTGTCCCCTACGCTTCATACACCCTACCAATCCAAGGTCCCCAAATGGACTTTTAAACACCATTTGACCTTACCATTCACAAGGTTCCCATGTATGGACTTTTAAACACCATACAACCTTAACTTTCACAAGGTTCCCATGTATGGACTTTTAAACACCATACAACCTTAACTTTCACAAGGTTCCCATGTATGGACTTTTAACCACCATACAACCTTAACTTTCACAAGGTTCCCATGTATGGACTTTTAACCACCATACAACCTTAACTTTCACAAGGTTCCCATGTATGGACTTTTAAACACCATACAACCTTAACTTTCACAAGGTTCCCATGTATGGACTTTTAACCACCATACAACCTTAACATGCACCGATTGGTAGTTGTATAACATCACTAACGAGATTCGGGACACCCTATACAAGATCCACACATGGACTTTACACCACCATTGTGTTCTTAACAAGCACAAGGTCCACCAATGGAATTTTAACCACCATTATTACCTTTGCTTACCCAAGGTCCTCGAATGGGATTCCAATCACCATTATAACCTTAACCATCTCGTTAGGATACTTGGATGGAGTTTACCGGTTCACACTTAACCACTCCACATCCAAGGCGACTTTATTCACGGTGCACCCAATCCTATAGCCGGCTAACTATATCCGATCAAAGAACCAAGAACCACTTTCATCACTTGCCAATATAACCATCTTACCACATAAATCCATTGATTTACAAGCATAAACATAATGCAAAAACCATCATTTACCATCATCAATCCACTGTTTTTGAAGCATTAAACAAAGCCATTAAACAACATGCAACACTATGCATCAATTCCACAATTTCAATGTACAAAACCAAGGATCTCTTACCTTGAGCATCCTTCTCTCACGGCTTTCAAAACCAGCATAAAACCATGCTAAAATATGCTTTCAAAACAGAATTTAAGACATGCAAACCACATGCATTGCATCCAACAATCACAAATACTTTAAAAGCCAATTCACAACACAAACCAAGAGAGAAATCCATTTACTTACTCTTGATCTTAGCAAAGTTGTTTAGACTTAAACTAAGCTCCCAAAACCATCAAACCTCGGTTTAAAAGCTGAAAACCCAACTTCACTCACCGATACACAAAACAAGGCTAGCCAACAAGCCTTCCAAGCATCCGAAACCTTCCACACCACCTCTAATGCTCACGGATCTTCCTCCCCTGTTTCAAGCACATAACATCAGAGGATTAATGCATCATAATGCACTAAAAACACCAGCAACACAACTAAACTCGCTGCTCATCACAAATCCAACATTTCGGCTACCAAACACAACCGAAATCACCACCAAACACTTCCGAAACTTAACTCAGCCAAGTTCCATCACTTCTAACCATTTTTAATCATCAATTAACATCCAAAATGATCACAAACACATCCTTATACCTCCAGCTATAACAGATCACCAAGATCACTCCAAAAACAACAAAAAACTCAAGCAAAACTTAGGAAATTCAACCTATTCGGGATTGCATTGATAAAACCTCAATTCCTTATCAATTTAACATTCATTTAACATCAATTTGACACCTCAAAACACAGCCCAATCAGATCATACGAAATTTCAACAAAATCAAGCAAATCTTGCATTTAAAAGCCAAGATCAAGAACAAATCAATAAATCCTTTTATAAAACACAAATTAAGGATTGAGAACTTGGGAATTTCAATAAAGAACCTAAAGTTCAGAGGAGAAGGACGTTCTTACCTCCAAACTTGAGTTTTCTCCCTTTTTGGAACCAAAATCTTGAAAATCCAAATAGCAAATGGTGAGGTTTTGTTGAAGAGATGATTAGAGATCAAAAGAGAATTGAAATGTGATATTTAGGGGACAAAATCAGAGTAAAAGCTCTGGAGAAAAATGTGTTTGGTTTGAGAGAAAAGATGAGAGAAAAAGGAAAATGGAAAATGGAAAAGTTAGTTGGAAATGGCAAAATATCTTCCCTCCACTTTTCTTTTATTTAAAAACCTTTAATAAATCATTTAATATTTTAGAAAAAAATCTGGAGAAACTCCCATTGGGTAAATAGCTCCTTAAAGATTCAAAGTTTCAATCCTTTTTAAAACAGTCACACAGTTTTCAAAAATTACATTTTGGTCACTAACCCAAAATGTCCCTCTTCCAAACCTCATTTTGCAAAATTGATTTCACCTTTCTCTTATATATAATAAAAGAGAATTTTAGAATATTTTTCCATATTTTTAATGCAACCCGAACTAGGCTTTCCTAAAAATCACCTTTTATATTCGAACCGCAACCCGACCGGTCCGGTCCAAAACCCAAAACTTCTAAGCCCAAAACCGGGGCGTTACAGAAGCTCATTTGTGAGCGTTTAAAGGCAGCATCGAATAGGCAAAAGTCTTACGCGAATTTGAAGCGTAAGGAAATTGAGTTCGTGGTTGGCGAACGTGTGTTCTTGAAAGTATCGTCTTGGAAGAAGGTGATGAGATTTGGGCGTAAGGGTAAGCTTAGCCCAAGGTTCATTGGACCTTACGAGATTGTGGACCGTATTGGTCTTGTGGCATATCGATTGAGATTGCCTGCAGTGTTCGAGAAGATACATGATGTGTTTCATGTCTCCATGTTACGGAAGTACATATCGAATCCTTCGCATGTGATGCCTGTTGAGGAGATAGAGTTAAATCCAGATCTGTCATATGATGAGGAACCAGTTAAGGTTCTAGACGTGAGTAGAAAAGTTCTTCATGGCAAGACGATAGAACTTGTGAAGGTGTTGTGGCGACACCGAGGAGTTGAGGAGGCCACGCGAGAAAGAAAGGCGTACATGCTGAAGCAGTTTTCGCATCTCTTTTCATCAGTAACAATTTCGAGGATGAAATTTCCTAAGTGGGGGAGAGTTGTAACGCCCTGGTTTTAGACATCAGATCGGACCGGTCGAAAACGATTCGAATCGCATAAGGTGATTTAAGGAAAACAAGGATCTGGATAGGATAAAATTGTGATAAAAATTGCTAAAATCCTATAAAAATATGTTTAAGAGGTTGGTTAAGTCAATTTTACAAAATGGATTTCGGAAATTGGAAATTTTGAGTAGTGACTAAATTGTAAAGTTTCAAAACTGGAAAAATGTGATTTTTAATGTGGAAGCCAAAATCTTAGAATTTTTAGAGGGATTTAAGTCAATTTGACCTTTTATCAATTTGACAAGTGTTTTAAAAGGTTTTTAATTAAATGGATTTAATTGGGTTTATATTAATTAATTAATAAAGTTAGTTAAAGTGAGATTTCATTTGACATAACTACCAACTCTTTCTCATTTTCAGCCAAACACTAATTCTTTCATATTTTCTCAGAATTCTTTCTTCCAAAAACTCTCTCAACTTTTTCTAAACCATTTTCAAGAGATCTTTACTAATTCTTCAAGATTTTGCTAAGGAAAACTTGTCATACATTGAGAGGAGCAAGGATTAGAGGTAAATCCCATTCTCAACCTCTAATATAAGTTCTTTATTGAAATTCCCAAGATATTTGGCTTCTAAATACTATTTTGGCTGAGTTTTCATTATAGTTTTGATTGGAGATCAAAATCTTGTGAAATTATGGTTGAAATCTTAATTTTCAAACTTCTTGAGTTAGGCTCTGTTTTGTGTTTATTTTAATTGAGTTTTAAGTTGATTTATATGTTAAAATGTGTTGTTGATAACATATATCCTAGAATCCTTGAGATCCTTGGAGTTCTTGATAATTTTAAGTGGGATTTTGGGGTGAAATGGTGGAATCTTGCTAGATTGAGGTATAAGGTAGGGTTAGGATGTTAGTAAGATGTATTTTTCTGTTTATAATGCTTTGGAAGTGATTTATGTTGGCTGGGCCTCGTTTAAGAAGCAATCGATTGAGTTTTCGGTTATTTTGGATGGGTGTTTTGGTGTAGTTTGGGTGAGCAACGAGTTTGTGAATTTTTGCTGGTGTTAGAATGCATTTTAATGCATATAGATCTCTGTTTTGATGATGTGAAAACATGGGATCTTGGTCCGGAAGCAAAGGAGGTGATTTTGGAGGCTCCGGAGCGGTAATTTCCATGTCCGCGAACATGGCTTCGCGTATCGGTGAGTGGAAATGCAATTTCCTGCTTTGTAACGCTTTAAGCGTGGTATTGGGAGCTTAATGTGAGTTTGATACACTTAACTAAGCTCAAGTGTAAGTGTTTCGGTATTCCCTTTCTTGGAATTGTGCTATGTTTGATGAAATTGCACTTGAAGTAAGTGTGAATTTATTTACTGTTTTAAAGCATGTTTAAGCATGGTTTAATGCTGGATTTTAAAGCCATTATGTTAAGGATGCACTAGGTAAGTGATCCTTGGTTTGCATGTGTTGAAAGCATATGATATTAAGCATGTGATGCTTGTAGAAATGGCATTGCGGTAATGCTTGTAAAACAGTGGATTCATGTGGTTAAATGATTATATTGGCAAGTGATGAAAATGGTTGTTGATTACTTTAATCGGATATAGTTAGCCAGCTATAGGATTGGGTGCACAGTGAATAAAGTCACCTTGGATGTCGAGGGGTTTTGATTGTTCCGTATACTCCATCCAAGTACCCTAACGATTGAGGTTAAGATCACAACGGTGGTTGTTAATTCCGTGTGTGGATCTTGTATTATGTGTCTCGTGCTCGCGTTAGTGGAATTATACAACTACCGATGAGTGGTGTTGAGGGGTTGAGATTGTACCGTTATACTCCACCACGGGTGTCACAACGATGGAGCGTTACTCTCGTGTGTGAGCCTTGTGTAGTTCGGTAGTGTGTATGAGGCGTGTGGGACAACGCTTGTAATATGCATATCCGATTGTGTCTTGTGTTTAAATGGTTTATGGACTATCACTTGTGAGCCAACATAATGTAAATGTATATTGTGAAGCATGAGATGCTTGTAAATAATGCAAGAATGTGTGAGATGCTTGGTAAACCATGAGCAATTGTTAATTGTTGTTTTTAAGTGATGCATATGAGCTTGTGTTTATTAGATGCATTGTTGTCTTGAGAAGACATGGTTTATGAAAAAAGCATGTGATAAAAGTGGTGGTTTAACAAATTATGTTAAATGCATTGATGAATGTGGTATAGCGATCCTCACTAATCTACATGCTTACGCTCATTTGTTTCAACAATGCAGAGAATTGAACATTACAAGGCAGCCCAAAGGCCAGAGAAATCCAAGGCTTTGTAAAGAGATGTATGTTGTTCACCCTTAGTGTAATAAGTGGCAATGGGTGGGACTTCTGCTTTCTGATTTTGGTTGGAGATGGTTGTTGTGGCATATCGATTGAGATTTCCTACAGAGTTCGAGAAGATACATGATGTGTTTCATGTCTCCATGTTACGGAAGTACATATCGGATCCTTCGCATGTGATGCCTGTTGAGGAGATAGAGTTGACTCCGGATCTGTCATATGATGAGGAACCAGTGAAGGTTCTGGACGTGAGTAGCAAAGTTCTTCATGGCAAGACGATAGAACTTGTGAAGGTGTTGTGGCGACACCGATGAGTTGAGGAGGCCACGTGAGAAAGCAAGGCGGTCATGCTGAAGCAGTTTTCGCATCTCTTTCCATCAGTAAGAATTTTGATGACGAAATTTCCTAAGTGGGGGAGAGTTGTAACGCCCTGGTTTTTGGCCTAAATGTTTTAGACATCGGATCGGACCGGTCGAGAACGATTCGAATCGCGTAAGGTGATTTAAGGAAATCAAGGATCGGGATAGGATAAAATTGTGATAAAAATTGCTAAAATCCTCAAAAAATATGTTTAAGAGGTTTGTCAAGTCAATTTTACAAAATGGATTTCGGAAATTGTACATTTTGAGTAGTGACTAAATTGTAAAGTTTCAAAACTGGAAAAATGTGATTTTTAATGTGGAAGCCAAAATCTTAGAATCCTTCGGGGGCTTTAAGTCAATTTGACCTTTTATCAATATGACATGTGTTTTAAAAGGTTTTTAATTAAATGGATTTAATTGGGTTTAGATTCATTAATTAATAAAGTTAGTTAAAGTGAGATTTCATTTGACGTAACTACCAACTCTTTCTCATTTTCAGCCAAACACTAATTCTTTCATATTTTCTCAGAATTCTTTCTTCCAAAAACTCTCTCAACATTTTCTAAACCATTTTCAAGAGATCTTTTCTAATTCTTCAAGATTTTGCTAAGGAAAACTTGTCATACATTGAGAGGAGCAAGGATTGGAGGTAAATCATGTTCTCAACCTCTAATATAAGTTATTTTTGAAATTCCCAAGATATTTGCCTTCTAAATACTATTTTTGGCTGAGTTTTCATTATAGTTTTGATTTGAGATCAAAATCTTGTGAAATTATGGTTGAAATCTTAATTTTCGGACTTGTTGAGTTAGGCTATGTTTTGTGTTGATTTTAATTGAGTTTTAAGTTGATTTATATGTTAAAATGTGGTGTTGATAACATAGATCCCGGAATCCTTGAGATCCTTGAAGTCCTTGATAGTTTTAAGTGAGATTTTGGGGTGAAATGGTGGAATCTTGCTTGCTGGAGGTATAAGGTACGGTTAGGATGTTATTTAGATGTATTTTGATGTTTATAATTCTTTGGAAGTGATGTATGTTGGCTGGGCCTTGTTTAGGAAGCAATCGATTGAGTTTTCGGTTGTTTTGGATGGGTGTTTTGGTGTAGTTTGGGTGAGCAACGAGTTTGCGAATTTTTGCTGGTGTTAGAATGCATTTTAATGCATATAGATCTCTGTTTTGATGATGTGAAAACATGGGATCTTTGTCCGGAAGCAAAGGAGGTGATTTTGGAGGCTCCGGAGGGGTAATTTCCATGTCGGGGAACAAGGCTTCACGTATCGGTGAGTGAAAATGCAATTTCCTGCTTTGTAACGCTTTGAGTGTGGTCTTGGGAGCTTAGTGTGAGTTTGATACACTTAACTAAGCTCAAGTGTAAGTGTTTCGGTATTCCCTCTCTTGGAATTGTGCTATGTTTGATGAAATTGCACTTGAAGTAAGTGTGGATTTGTTTACTGTTTTAAAGCATGTTGAAGCATGGTTTAATGCTGGATTTTAAAGCCATTATGTTAAGGATGCACTAGGTAAGTGATCATTGGTTTGCATGTGTTGAAACCATATGATATTAAGCATGTGATGCTTGTGGAAATGGCATTGCGGTAATGCTTGTAAAATAGTGGATTCATGTGGTTAAATGATTATATTGGCAAGTGATGAAAATGGTTGTTGATTACTTTAATCGGATATAGTTAGCCGACTATAGGATTGGGTGCACCGTGAATAAAGTCACCTTGGATGTCAAGGGGTTGTGATTGTACTGTATACTCCATCCAAGTACCCTAACGATTGAGATTAAGATCACAACGGTGGTTGTTAATTCTGTGTGTGGATCTTGTATTATGTGTCTCGTGCTCTTGTTAGTGGAATTATACAACTACCGATGAGTGGTGTTGAGGGGTTGAGATTGTACCGTTATACTCCACCACGGGTGTCACAACGATGGAGCGTTACTCTCGTGTGTGAGCCTTGTGTAGTTCGGTAGTGTGTATGAGGCGTGTGGGACAACGCTTGTAATTCGTGTATCCGATTGTGTCTTGTGTTTAAATGGTTTATGGACTATCACTTGTGAGCCAACATAATGTAAATGTATATTGTGAAACATGAGATGCTTGTAAATGATTCAAGAATGCATGAGATGTTTGGTAAAGCATGAGCAATGGTTAATTGTTGTTTTTAAGTGATACATATGAGCTTGTGTTTATTAGAAGCATTGTTGTCGTGAGAAGACATGGTTTATGAAAAAGCATGTGATAAAAGTGGTGGTTTTACACATTATGTTAAATGCATTGATGAATGTGGTATAGCGATCCTCACTAATCTATATGCTTACGCTAATTTGTTTCATCAATGCAGAGAATTGAACATTACAAGGCAGCCCAAAGGCCAGAGAAATCCAAGGCTTTGTAAAGATATGTATGTGGTTCACCCTTAGTGTAATAAGTGGCAGTGGGTGGGACTTCTACTTTCTGATTTTGGTTGGAGATGGTTGTTGTTACAAGCATGTTTAGTTTCTGATTGTGGACTTGTATTTGGCCTTTATATGGTTCTATGGCTTGTTTACGGTGTTTTACTTTTTTAATAGCTTGATATCTTAAGCATGCTAGAATAGCTAAATGCCATCATGATATGAAGTGGTTGATGAGTATGATTTGTTGTTTGATGGTGTTTAAAAGTTTATTAGATAGAGTATAACTTGTATGCATGATTTGAGCTTGTTTGAATGTGATTTGGTATGTTTAAATGAAGTTGGTTGAAGCCAATCTGGTATGCGTATTGATACACGGGGAAGCGTATCGATACGCTAAGGCAAAACGAGACATTTTTGTACAGGGGTATCGAAACCGATTGCCCGCGTATCAATAAGCCTAGGCCACGTTTGAAGGTCGTACCGATACGCGAGGAAGCGTTTCGATACGCTTAAACCTTTTTTAGCTACTGTCTTCCCGCGTATCGATACATGGCCAAGTGTATCGATACGGGTAGTTAAATTTCAGTTAAAAATATCTTTTAAGGTTTGGAAATGTTGCATTTTGGTCCCTGAATATTGTGTGTGCAACTGAATGTGTTTGGATGATCCGTTTGAGCTGAATTTTGACATGTTGGCATGTTACATGACTAATTGAGGATTGGTAACTTTAAAATCATGAAAGTCTCTGTATTTTATGGTATTTACAGTTTAGTCCCTAAAAGTCAAATGTATACAATTGAATCCCTAATCGAACTCCGGTCGCTGTGATGTTTTCACCTTTTCGCTTTGCTGAATCTATAGGTTAATAATATGCATCTAGAGGAGATAAAAAGGAAAAAAGGGTCGTAAATCAAGGTTGACTTTCGGGTTTACTTTCGTTTTCCCTGTGTAATCTTCGTAGTTCGAGTTAAATGTCTAGACCGGGCTAAGGGGGTTACGTCTTGTAAGGGCATGTTTTATGTAAAGGCATGTGTTGATAAATGTTGATTTGCCAATTGTGTGAAATGCATTGATGAATGTTGTTTAGCGATCCTCGCTAAGCTTTGTTCTTACGCTCATTTGTTTCATCAATGCAGAGAATTTGGCACTTGAGGCATCAAGTAAGTAAGGGGAATCCAAGAACTTTGGTCTAGCAAAGTATGTGGGTTTTCTTTGGTGTAATAAAAGGAAATGGGTGAGATTTCAACTCTTGGGTGTTTGAAGATGTTGTTAATTACCTTGAGAGTGTTTGGTTGTTTGTCTTTGGTTTGTAAATGGCCTTTGGGGATTGAATTTTGTTTGAATGTTGGTTTTGGCTTTGTATGACTTTGGAAGACTATGGAGCATGCCTATAGTACCAATACTTGCATGTTCGTTGCCATGTTTTAGCTTATGCTTTGTAATGATAATATTTGATGCTTAAACATGTTGTATGTATGTTGTGGCATGATTTGGAATTTTTACGGATGTGGAAAGATGTGTAAAACCAGCAAAATCTGCTGTTACAGGGTAAGGCGTATCAGAACGCTCTTACCTGTTTCGGAATAGTGGCCTGAAATGGCTATGAGGTTTCGGAACGGGTAGGAACGTTCCAGAACGATTTGCTACTAGAAAGGGGTGTTTCGATACGGGTTTTGAAACGCACTCGAGTATCAAAATGGTCAACCTGGTTTCGAAACGACCGTTCCGATACAAGGTCTTGTGTTTCGAAACACTCGACCGTTGAAGTTGAATTTGAATTGTTTCAGGTTTATGTTTCTTACGTTTTGGTCCTTGAGTCATGCATGCTTAATTAATGAGTTTGGATGATCCGTTTCAGATGAATTTTGACATGTTGGCTTTATATATGTTTAATTTTGGTTTGGTAACTTTAAAACTTGATAAGCACTTATAATTCTGGAAATTTACAAGTTAGTCCCTAAAAGTCGTTTGTTTACAATTGAATCCCTAAATGAGTATTGTTCGCTGTGTCGCTTCAGCTAATTTGATTTGCTAATCATATAGGTTAATAATGTGCATCTAGAAAAGTTAAAAAGGAAAAAAGGGTCCTTAATCAAGGTTGACTTTAACAAGTTGACTTTGGTTTTCCCCGTGTAATCTTCTTAGTTCGGGTCGGTCGTCTAGGCCGGGCTAAGGGGGTTACATTTGTTGGTATTAGAGCCATGTTACGTAAAAATTGGGGATGTTGGTGTGTGACATTGATATGTATTGGCGTATGTTTTTTTGAAAAGCATGCAATTGGAAGAATTTTGAAGCTTATGATATGCTGAATTGATGAGAATTGCATGTGAAAGGAATATGCTTGTGTGATAATGATGCGATGTTGTTATGTGCTGCTTTTGGATGATGGAAAGCATGTTGAGCATTATGTGTCATTGTATGCTATGCTATGTTGAGGGAAATTGGGGTGCCCATTGCCTTATTACACTAATCAAATGTTTTTCTATAAACTTGGATCCTTGGTTGAAGCTGGCCTAAATGGTTTGACTTATTTTTGTGGTTATGCTTTGTTTAAAATAGCACTATGGGTCCGAGGAGAGATCTGAGGTCGAATACAATAGTGCCTCAGAGTGACCAGGGTCAGCAAGGGGCTGATGTCCCCCCTGATGGAAATCTACCTCCTCCGCCACCACCTGGAGGTGGGGAGCAGGTGCAGCAAGGACCTGTTGGTCTGGGTTTGGGTGATCTAACGCCGTTGGTTCAGGCGATCACGGGGGCATTTCAGGCTGTTGTGGCCAGAGCACATGTACATGCCCCTGCAGCTGGGCAGGCGTGCTTACCATTGGAGAGATTGAGGAGCCTAAGCGCTGTGGAGTTCTTCGGAATGTCTCCTCAAGCGTTAGAGGCCTGGTTAGCGAGTACGATCCGTATCATGGATCTAATAGGATGCAATGACGTGCGCAAGCTGGGATGCACAATTTCTTTGTTGCAAGGTGATGCCTACAGCTGGTGGACGACTACCACTGCTGGTTTGGAACCCAATGAGGTGGATTGGGAGTATTTCAGAGGTTCCTTCAATAGGAAGTATCTGGGGGGTGAGATACTTGGACGAGAAGAAACGTGAGTTTATATCGCTAGTTCAGGGCAATCTTTCTGTGGCTGAGTACGAGGTCCAATTCATACGCTTGAGCTAGTATGCATTGAGCAGATACCTAGTGAGAGGCACTGATGTGATCGCTTCTGGTACGGGCTGGTACAGGAAGTCAAGACGTATATGTTGGCTGCGGATTATACCAACTTTGATATGCTTGTGTGTCGAGCCAAAGACATCAAATAGAACTTGAGTTTGGCGTCTCGAGGTGTTGGTTCTAGCTCTAGGAAGAGAGCAGCTGAGTATAGTTCCGGGGGAGGACGGAACAAAAGAAATTGAGATAGGAGACATCAACCTGAGGGGAGGCGAGGTGCTACGGGTCGAGGCAGTCAGGTCCAGAAAGGCCGAGTGAGATCTGAGCAGCACATGTGCTGGACATGCAGGTCAAGGGCCCATCTGAGGCGATATTTTCCTCGAGTAGCTAGAGAGGTTCAGGCTCATGTTGTGGTGACAGGGAATTCATGTTGAATTGTGGCTCAACATATCACATAAGACGGGAGTGTCCTCTGTTGGCTGGTGGAGGCCAAGGACGTGCACCTGCTATGGCTGCACCTCAGAGAGGCCGTGGGCGCGGCCGAGGGAACTTCCAGAGGAGAGACAAGGGTCATAGAGGCGTTGCTCATGTGGTAGCAGTTCGGCCTGATTGAGGCGGTCCTGCCAGGGTTTATGCCCAGCGCGAGGAGCGCAATGATACCGATGTTATCGCAGGTACCTTTGTTCTTCAGTCATTATCATTGCTGGCTTTGATTGATTATAGATCTACATATTCTTTTATCTTGAGTTAGCATGCACATTTGCTTGATATACTTGTTGAGTTGCTTGAAGTAGGAATGCAAGTGACTAGTTCTTTTTGTGAGGCTGTAGTCACTAGGAAGTTGTATAGAATATGCCCTTTATATGTGCCAGGACATGTTTTTCTTGTGGATTTGATGGAGTTACCCTTCCACGGATTCGATGTAATCCTTGGCATGGATTGGTTGACAGAGCATAGAGAGGTGGTTGACTTTGATGTCAAACGGGTTACCTTAAAGCTTGTCGATCATTATGAAGTAGTGGTAGTAGGCGAGAATGTGAAATTCTTGTCGAACGTGATTTCGGTTTTGGAAGCAAACCGTATGATGAGGTTGGGTTGTGAGGCTTACCTTGCCTATGTGATGAATCCTTGCACAAAGGATGTGCATGTGCAGGATATCCAAACCGTTCGCGACTTTCCAGGTGTCTTTCCGGAAGAATTGCCTAGGTTGCCACCAAACAGGGAAGTTGAGTTTGGTATCGAGTTGTATGAGAACACGACTCCAGTGTCCATTGCTCCTTATCGCATGGTACATAAAGAACTAAAAGAGTTGAAAACGCAACTGCAGGAGTTGCTGGATTGTGGTTCCATCCGGCCGAGTGTGTCACCTTGGGGTGCACCGGTCTTGTTTGTAAAGAAGAAAGATGGGACAATGCGGATGTGCATAGATTATCGGCATCTGAACAAGTTGATGATCAAGAACAAGTATCCCTTGCCTAGAATTGATGATCTCTTTGATCAGTTCCGGGGAGCCTCGGTGTTTTCTAAGATTGATTTGAGGTCAGGATATTGTCAGTTGAAGGTGAAGGATGTGGACGTACATAAGACAACTTTTCGGACAAGGTACGGGAATTACGAGTTCTTAGTGATGCTGTTTGGTTTGACCAACGCACCTGCAGTTTTCATGGACATGATGAATCGTGTATTCTATGAATTCTTGGTTCAATTTGTGGTGGTGTTCATCGATGATATCCTTGTGTATTCACATACCGAGGAGGATCATGATAGACACATGAGAATCGTTTTACAAGCGTTGTTGGAAAACCACTTGTATGCCAAGCTAAGTAAGTGTGAGTTTTGGCTTAGGGAGTGGTCTTCCTTGGACATGTTGTATCAGCTTAGGGTATTCTCGTTGATCCACACAAAGTAGAGGCTGTGATGAGATGGAAAGTGCCTAAGTCGGTAACAGAGGTACGAAGTTTCCTTGGTTTAGCTGGGTATTACCTTAGGTTTTTCGAGGGTTTCTCGGAGATAGCTGCACCTTTGACCAAGTTGTTGCAAAAGAATGTTTGTTTTGAGTGGACGAATGCGAGGTAACAAGCTTTTGAACAGCTGAAGGAAGCTTTGAAGGTATGGTTTGAGCTGCGTGTTGATGCATGAAGGTATGGTAGTAGCTTATGCTTCTAGACAGTTGAAGGTGCATGAATGTAACTACCCTACTCATGATCTTGAGCTTGCAGCTGTTGTGTTTGCTTTGAAAATCTGGAGGCATTACATGTATGGTGAGAAGTTTGTTGTGTTCCCAAATCATAAGAGTTTGAAGTATCTCATGTCTCAAAAGGAGTTGAACCGTAGGCAACGTCGTTGGGAGGAGTTGCTTAAGGATTATGATCTGACGATCGAGTACCACCCAGGTAAGGCTAATGTTGTAGCTGATGCTTTGAACAGGAAAGTGGCCGTGGAATTGAGGGTGATGTTTGCTCACTTGAGCATATCGCGTGATGGTGGTCTTATTGCGGAATTGCAAGTGAAACCATCTCCGATTCAGTTGATCAAAGATAACCAGTTGCTTGACGATTCTCTTGTTTCGCATGTTCAGGACATTGCGGAGGGTAGGCCTTCGGATTTTAGTTTTAATGACGATGGGGTGTTGTGCTTTGAAAGTCGAATAGTGGTGCTAGATGATATTGAGTTGAGGCGCACTATTCTGACTGAAGCTCATAGTAGTCCTTTTTCCATGCATCCTGGTAGTACAAAGATGTATCGTGATTTGAAAGATGAGTACTACTGGATGGGGTTGAAAAAGGATGTGGCTGAATTCGTTAGTTAGTGCATGGTGTGTCATCGAGTGAAGGCTGAATATTAGGTTCCTTTTGGGTTGTTGCAACCTTTGAGAATCCCAGAATGGAAGTGGGAAAGAATTACCATGGATTTTGTGTCTGGATTGCCATTGACACCGTCAAAGAAGAATTCGGTTTGGGTGATTGTTGATCACCGTACCAAGTGTTCACATTTTCTGCCTGTGCATACTACGTATACCTTGGATAAGTTGGCTGAGCTGTACATAGCTGAGATTGTGCGGTTACACTGTGTGCCAAAGTCTATAGTGTTGGATAGGGATCCGAGGTTTACAACACGATTTTGGGAATGTTTTCATCAAGCTTTGGGGTACACGGTTGAATTTTAGTACTTCGTATCATCCTCAAACGGATGGACAGTCGGAGTGTGTGATCCAAGTGCTTGAGGACATCTTGAGATGTTGCGTGATAGATTTTTAGGGTTCTTGGGAGAAGCACTTGTCGTTGGTTGAATTTGCGTATAATAACAGTTACCAGGCAAGTATTCAAATGTCTCCATACGAGGCTTGGTATGAGAGGAGATGTAGAACCCCTCTCTATTGGGCAGAAGCTGGGCAAAAGTTGATTTTGATGCCGGTTATGTTAAAGGGAACCATCGAGAAGGTGAAGCTCATTTGTGAGCGTTTGAAGGCAGCATCAGATAGGCAAAAGTCTTACGCGAACCTAAAGCATAAGAAGATTGAGTTCGCGGTTGGTGAACGTGTGCTTTTGAAAGTATCGCCTTGGAAAAAGGTGATGAGGTTTGGGTGTAAGGGTAAGCTTAGCCCAAGGTTCATTGGACCTTACGAGTTGTGGAGCGTATTGATCCTATGGCATACCGGTTGAGATTGCCTTCGGAGCTGGAAAAGATACATGAAATTTCCTATGTGGGGGAAAGTTGTAACACCCCGGTTTTGGGCCTAGATGTTTTAGACATCGGACCAGACCGGTCGAGAACGATTCGAATCGCGTAAGGTGATTTAAGGAAATCAATGATTGGGATAGGATAAAAATGTGGTAAAATTGCTAAAATCCTCTAAAAATATGTTTAAGAGGTTGGTCAAATAAATTTTACAAAAAGAGTTTCAAAAATGGGACATTTTGAGTAGTGACCAAATTGTAAAGTTTCAAAACCATGGAAATGTGATTTTTAAAGAAGAAGCCAAATTCTTAGAATCTATAGGGAGATTTATGGCAATTTAACCTTTCCTGAATATGACACGTGTTTAAAATGGCTTTTAATTAAATAACTTTAATTTGTTTTATTTTAATTAATTAAAAAGGGTAGTTAATGTGAGATTCCATCATGTAACTACAATCTTCTCCTCATTTTCAGCTAAACACTATTTTCATTCATTTATCTCCATAATTTTTTTCTCCCAAAAACTCTCTTAATATTTCCTAATCAATTTTCAAGAAATCCTTTCAAGTTCTTCAAGATTTTGCTAAAGAAAACTTGTCATTCATTGAGGAAAGCATGGATTGGAGGTAAATCCTATTCTCAACCTCTAATCAAAGTTCTTTATTGAAATTTCCTAGATATTTGGTTTCTAATTAATGTTTTTGGTTGAGTTTTCATTATAGATTTGATTAGAGATCAAAATCTTGTAAAAAATATGGTTGAAATCCTAATTTTCGGACTTGTTTTGTTAAGCTCTGTTATGGATTGATTTTAATTGAGTTTTAAGTTGGTTAATATGTTGAAATGAAGTTTTGATAACATAGATCCCGAAATCCTTGAGATCCTTGAGTTTCTTGTTAGCTTTAAGTGAGTTTTTGAGGTGAAATGGTGGAATCTTGCTTGCTGGAGGTATAAGGATGGGTTAGGTTTTTTGTTAGATGTGTTTTGATGTTTATAATGGTTTGGAAGTGATATATGTTGGCTGGGTTTGGTTTAGGAAGCAATCGATTGAGTTTTCGGTTGTTTCAGATGGGTAAATTGGTGTAGTTTGGATGAGCAACGAGTTTGTGAATTGTTGCTGGTGTTGAAATGCATTTTAATGCATTTAGATCTCTGTTTTGATGATGTGAAAACAGGGGATCTATATCCGGGAGCAAACGAGGCATTGTTGGAGGCTCCGTAGGAGTAATTTTTGTGTCAGCAGGCAAGGCTTCGCGTATTGGTGAGTGGAAATGGATTTTCCATCTTTGTTACGCTTTGAGCGTTGTCTTGGGAGCTTAGTGTAAGTTTGAAACACTTAGCTAAGCTCAAGAGTAAGTGATTCGAAAGTCTCTCTCGAAAATGTGCTATGTTTTGATGGAAATGCACTTGAGTTAAATATGGTTTTGATTATTGTTTTAAAGCATGTTAGAAGCGTGATTGATGCTGGATTTTAATGCCATTGTATTAAGGATGGACTAGGTAGGTGATCCTTGGTTTTATATAAAAAATGCATATGATGATTGAGCAGGTTTATGCTTGTGGAAATTACATTGTATTTATGCTTGTAAAATAGTGGATTATTGATGTTAAATGATTATATTGGCAAGTGATGAAAGTGGTTTTGGTTCTTATAATCGGATATAGTTAGCCGGCTATAGGATTGGGTGCACTGTGAATAAAGTCGCCTTGGATCTCGAGGGGTTGTGATTGTGCCGTAATCTCCATCCAAGTACCTTAAGGATTGAGGCTAAGATCACAACGGTGGGTGGTTTAATCATGTGTGTGAATCTTGTGGTTGTGTCCCTTACTCTCGTGAGTGAAATTATACAACTACCGATGAGTGATGTCGAAGGGTTGTGATCGTGCCATTAATCTCCATCACGGGTGTTGAGGGGTTGTGATTGTACCTTTGGTCTCCACCTTGTGTTGTCCGGTAGTATGTATGAAGCGTGTGGGACAACGCTTGTAATCCGCGTATCCGATTGTGTCTTGAGTTTATTTTGGGTATGGTTTGTGAAATGATCACTTGTAAGCCAATATAATGTTGTGATTAATGGATTAATCATGAGATGCTTTAGATTAATGCTAGAATGCATGTGATGCTTGGTAAAGCATGAGCAAAAGGTTTATTTGATGTTTTAAAATGATGCACAAGAGCATGTGTTTTAGAAAGTGCATTGTTGTCTTGAAAGGGCATGTTTTATGTAAAGGCATGTGTTGATAAATGGTGATTTGCCAATTGTGTGAAATGCATTGATGAATGTTGTTTAGAGATCCTCAATAAGCTTTGTGCTTACGCTCATTTGTTTCATCAATGCAGAGAAATAGGCATTTGAGGCAGCAAGTAAGCAGGGCGAATCCAAGCACTTTGGTCTAGCAAAGTGTATGGTTTTTATTTGGTGTAATAAGAGGCAATGGGTGGGATTTCTACTCTTTGGTGTTTGAAGATGATGTTAATTACCTCGAGCATGTTTGGTTATTTGTATTTGGATTGTAAATGGCATTTGGGAATTGAATTTTGTTTGAATGTTGGTTTTTGCTTTGTATGGCTTTGGAAGACTAGGGAGCATGCCTATAGTATCAATGCTTGCAAGATCGATGCCATGTTTTAGCTTATGCTTCGTAATGATGATCTTTGATGCTTAAACATGTTGTATGTATGTTGTGGCATGATTTGGAATGTTTACGGATGCGGAAAGATGTGTAAAACCAGCAAAATCTGCTATTGCAGGGCAAGGCGTATTTGAACGCCCTTACCTGTTTCGGAACAATGGCTTGAAATGGCTATGAGGTTTCCAAAAGAGTAGGAACGTTTTGAAACGATTTGCTATTGGAAAGAGGTGTTTCGATACGGGTTTCAGAACTCACCCGAGTATCGAAATGGTCAACCTAGTTTTGAAACGACCGTTCCGATATAGGGTCTTGTGTTTCGAAACACCCGACTGTTGAAGTTGAATTTGAACTGTTTCAGGTTTCTGTTTCCTACGTTTTGGTCCATGAGTCTTGTATGCTTAATTAATGAGTTTGGATGATCCGTTTAAGATGAATTTTGACATGTTGGCTTTATATATGTTTAATTTTGGTTTGATAACTTTAAAACTTGATAAGCCCTTATAATTATGGAAATTTACAAGTTAGTCCCTAAAATTCATTTGTTTACAATTGAATCCCTAAATGAGTATTGTTCGTTTTGTCACTTCCGCTAATTTGATTTGCTAATCATATAGGTTAATAATGTGCATCTAGAAAAGTTAAAAAGGAAAAAAAGGCTGTTAGTCAAGGTTGACTTTGGTTTTCCCCGTGTAATTTTATTAGTTTGGGTTGAGCGTCTAGGCCGGGCTATGAGAGTTACACGGACCAACTGAGGGTAATTCTGCACCTTCTACCATACAACGCTTCGAAAGGAGCCATTTGAGTGGAATATTGGAAGCTATTGTTGTAGGCGAATTCTACAAAAGGTAGTTACTTTTCCCAGTTCTTTTCGAAGTCGATGATACAAGCTCGAAGCATGTCTTCAAGAACTTGAATCAATCATTCGGATTGTCCGTCACTTTGCAGATGGAAAGTTGTGCTTAGAGTTAGTTTGGTGATAAGGGCTCGTTGTAGAGATCTATAGAATCGAGCTGTGAACCGAGGGTCTCGGTCGGAAACGATTGACGTAAGAACTTCATGTAAACAGAAGACTTCTCGGATATATAAGACAACCAAAGTTTCCAAGTTATAGTTCATACGAATCGAGATGAAATGGGAAGATTTAGTGAATCGATCAACAGTTACCTAATTTGCATCACACTCTCTCGGAGAACAAGGAATACCGGATACGAAATCCATACTGATTCGTTCCCATTTCCATAGAGGAAATTCCAGAGGTTAGAGCAATCCAGTAGGGACTCAGTGCCCGGCTTTCACTCATTGACAATTAAGACATTTCAACACAAAATCATTGTTAGCCGATTTCATTCTGGGCTACCAATACAAGGGCTTGAGATCCTTGTACATTTTAACCTATCCAGGGTGGATTGAAAAAGAACTCTGATGTGCTTCTTGTAGTATCTCCTCTTGTAAGTCCTTATTGTTAGGAATACAAACTCTATCTTTGAAATAGAGAATACCATTGTAATTAATAGAGAAGTCGAGATTAGACTCAAGCTTAGAAGCAATATTTTGAAGTTTCGGGTCTACTTGTTGAAGCTCTTTGATCCTTGTAATTATGTTCGATTGAATTTGAAGTTCGGACATATATTTTAGAGCTTTAGAGAGTTGAAAATGAGTGTTGATAGCCAAGGAAGCTACGAGAAGCAATTTAAATTGATTACTTATAATTCAAGAAAATTTTCGAACCGATTCATACTTTCAAGAAAAGGTTCAAACACTTGCTTGTCTAGCAAGGCATTGCTCAAATTGTTTCACATGGAACAAGAGTGAACAAATTTGAATGGCTCAAAGTTTAGTATGGCTTATTGAGGGTCGATTTTCGACTGAGTGCTTCCGCAACTACATTGGCCTTTCTAGGATGATATTCGATGACCAGATCGTAATCCTTCAATAATTCCGTCCACTTTATTTGTCTCAAATTGAGATCCTTCTGAGTAATGAGGTACTTCAAGCTTTTGTGATCGGTAAACAGGTTGCACTTTTCTCCATACAGGTAATGCCTCCAGATTTTAAGTGCCAAGACAATGGCAGCCAATTCGAGGTCGTGTGTCGAGTAGTCAAGTTCATGTAGCTTTAATTGTCGAGATGCATATGCTACGACATTATCACCTTGCATCAAAACACAACCCAATTCCGAATTGGAGGAGTCACTATAGACTGCGAATTCTTTGCCCGGCTCAAGTTGAATCAAAACCGGGGCATGAGTTAAGGCTTTCTATAATTGGTCAAAGCTTCTTCATTGATTCTTCAGACCAATCAAACGGTTGATCTTTCCAAAGGATTTTGGTTAGCGGTAAAGTGATCGTAGAGAATCCTCTGACGAAACTTCGGTAATAACCGGCTAAACCGATAAAACTGCAAACCTCACCCACATTCTTCGTTGTCACTCTAGACTGTGAATTCTTTACTCATGTTTAGCATGTTCCTCCTTATGCGGGGAATAGACAAGAATGTCATCAATAAAGACAACAACCAACTTGTCGAGATAGGGTTTGAACACTCAGTTCATCAGATCCATAAATGCGACAAGAGCGTTCGTTAACCCGAAAGGCATAACAAGAAATTCATACTGACCGTATCGAGTATGGAAAGCAGTTTCAGAGACGTCTTCATCCTTCACTTTAAGTTGATAATAGCCTGATCGGAGATCGATCTCAGAGAAGACTGATGCTTCCCGGAGTGGATAAAAAAGATCTTCAATTCTCGACAGGGGATACTTGTTTTTTATAGTAACTCGATTCAACTGTCTATAGTCGATGCGAAACCGCATGGAGCCATCTTTGTTCTTGACAAACAAGACCAGAGCACCCCAATGAGACATTCTCAGTCGTATGAAACCCTTGTCTTGCAATTATTGTAATTGCTTCTTCAACTCCTTTAGTTCAATTGGAGCCATCCGGTAAGGTGTGATAGACACCAGGTTGGTTCCGGGTTGAATGTCGATCCCGAACTCTACTTTCACAGGTTGGTGGAAGACCAGGGAGATCCTCAGGAAAAACGTTATTGAATTTGGAAAAAACAGGAATAGAGGGTAAGTCGTAATCATATTCATCTTGCAATACCATAGCAGCAAAAATTGAAGTCGATTTTTGATCTATTAACATAATGGACTCCTTCCCTAAACCTCGTAGGTAAAATGTACGATTTTGGCAATTGATCCTGGCTTGATGTTTACTCAACAAATCTAAATCCAGCACTAGATCAAAATTACATTAGGGAAAGACATAGAGATCAATGGGAAATGGTACATTTCATATGGTAATAGGGCAATTTCTACAATTTATTTTAATCGACAACTATCCCCCTATCGGGTTAGACACTGCAGGGCTTGTTTCAACTATTTTGTGTTTCAAATTTCACTTATCTAATAGATAAGAACAAATAAATGAATGAGTTGATCTCGAGTCTATCAAAGAGTAAACATGTTTAAGGTTCAGTTCAACCGTACTCGCAATGACGTCGGGAGATTCCTCGTCTTCTTTGCCACGTATATGATAGACACGAGCTAGTGATCGGGATTCTTAATATGTTGTGTCTTTAGAATGGGATCCCCTTCACTTCCCTTGATTTCCTGATTGAGTCCGCCTGGGGTTCTTGTTTCCGTTGGAAGGTGTAGAGCTCGGAATTGCAAAATTCCGAGTAAGATCTCTATCGGACAATCTCGAATATAATGATCATCACTGCCACAAGAATAACATTGTAACCCCCTTAACCCGGCCCAGACGGTTGACCCGAATTAAGAAGGTCACATGGGGAAAACCAAAGTCAACCCGAAAGTCAACCTTGATTAACGACCCTTTTTTTTCTTTTTAGTCTTGTCTAGATGCACATTAACCTTAGATATGATCACACAACATCATACTTAAAGATCATAAACATCAGAGATCAAACAGGGACCCCATTGAACAATTTACAACTTTAGGGACCAAATTGTAAATTCTGAAAACCTTGAGGACTTAACCAGATTTTAAGTTACCAACTTTAAATTAATCATGTTTCATGCTTCACTGCCAAATTTCAGCTCAAACGGGCATCCCAAACTCATACAATTGCGCAAACAAGTTTCAGGACCAAAATGTAAACTTTTCAAAACATTTAACTGCCAATGTCAGCCCCCAACGGTCACCCGTTCCGAAACAGGCAGAGCCCGTTTCGAAACGTGGGGTCGTTCCGCAACGCGTACCGAAACGGGGGTCTGGCAGTAGCCTTTCCGTTTCGGAACGGTCTCTCCCGTTTCGGACGCCTGGGCTGGTTTGGGGCACCCGTTCCGAAACGGTATGGACTGTTCCGAAACACCCTGCACAGAAAGCCACCATATGCATACTTAAACCTGCAATTGATCATCCAATCATGCTCCAAAAGCCACCAAACTTTACCAACATGCAATTCAACATGTAAAAGGCATACTTGCATCAACAATTCAACAAAATATCAACATACATGAAAAGCCCCAATTCAAGGATATGCTTCCTACACAAGCAACCATTTAAACACCATACTTCCAATTCAATCTCATAAAGGCCAAAACATGTTCCAACAACATCAACAACATAAAACCATACTTGTCCAAACATATACGAATACACAAACATCAACCCGAGAGGTTCTACCCCATTGCCTTTATTAACTATAGCTATTAACCGAGACATACATCTCAAGTGGAGTCCTTCTTGAATCCCTTGCTCCTCGCTGTCCAAACTTCAAGAATCTGCATTGATGGACAAAAAGGAGCGTAAGCACATAATGCTTAGTGAGGAAAGCTCAAAACCAAAACACCATCAATGCAGCGAGCCATAAAACCTCTTTGAAAAGCAATTCGACTTGTTTACCAAGCAAAGTTTGAAAACTCCTTTCAACATCACGCTTAAAACCATGCATTGCACATACATAAAAACCAACCCTTAGTTTAGCAAACTAAGAAAACCATTCTCAAAGCACAACTTGCAAAACCAACCATTTAGCCATCCCATGCATAAACACCATATGCAAAGTTAAATACAAACCTCGGAAAACCATTCCAAGCAAGAAACCCTTTAAAACCATTTACTCAATCAATCCAACACATGCACTAAACAAAGGCAACATATGAACCACAACATCATCATCACATGCCTTTCAAAACAAGTCTCAACAAGACTCCAATGCATTAAGGAGATTTCATGCACATATACATCATTTACCAAATGATAATCAACACTTGCTCAACTTAACAAGTAAACACGCATTCACAAGCATTTAACACTTATCATGCAACCATGCATCTTTTCAAGCATCTCATGCTTCTTTATAATCAAGAACATCATATTGGCTTTCAAGTGATCAACCACATCCACTTTTCAACTCAACACCCAATCGGATACGCGGATCCTAAGCGTTGTCCCCCACGCTTCATACACACTACCAATCCAAGGTCTCCAAATGGACTTTTAAACACCATTTGACCTCACCATCCTAAGGTTCCCATGTATGGACTTTTAAACACCATACAACCTTAGCTTTCCCGAGGTTCCCATGTATGGACTTTCAAACACCATACAACCTCAACTTTTCCCAAGGTTCCCATGTATGGACTTTCAAACACCATACAACCTTGACTTGCACAAGGTTCTCATGTATGGACTTTTAAACACCATACAACCTTGACTTGCATTCACCGATTGGTAGTTGTACAACATCACTAACGAGATCCGGGACACCCTACACAAGATCCACACATGGACTTAACACAGCCATTGTGATCTCAACAAGCACAAGGTTCCCATATATGGACTTTTAACCACCATATAACCTTTGCTTAACCAAGGTCCTCGAATGGGCATTCATCCTCCATTATGACCTTAACCATCTCGTTAGGATACTTGAAGGGAGTTTACCGGTTCACACTTAAGCACTCCACCTCTAAGGCGACTTTATTCACGGTGCACCCAATCCTATAGCCGGCTAACTATATCCGATCAACGAACCAAGAACCACTTACATCACTTGCCAATATAACCATCTTACCACATTAGTCCAATGATTCACATGCATAACCAATATGCAAAACCATTCCACATTAGTCCAATGATTCACATGCATAACCAATATGCAAAAACCATCATTTACCATCATCAATCCACTGTTTTAAAGCATTACACAAAGCCATTAAACATCATCCAACACCATGCATCAAAACTACATTTTCAATGTATAAAACCAAGGATCTCTTACCTTGAGCATCCTTCCCATATGGCTTTCAAAACCAGCATTAAACCATGCTAAAATATGCTTTCAAAACAGAATTAAACCATGCAAAACACATGCATTGGAACCATTAAACACAATTGCTTTTAAAGCCAAATCACAACACAATTCAAGAGCGAAAATCCATTTACTTACTCTTGAGCTTAGCAAAGTTGTTTAGACTTAAACTAAGCTCCCAAAACCTTCAAACCTTGGTTTAAAAGCTGAAAACCCAACTTCACTCACCGATACACAAAACAAGGCTAGCCAACAAGCCTTCCAAGCATCTGAAACCTTCCTCACCACCTCAAATGCTCACGGATCTTCCTCCCCTGTTTCAAGCACATAACAACAGAAGATTAATGCATCATTATGCATTAAAAACACCAGCAACACAACCAAACTCGCTGCTCATCACAAAACCAACAATTCGGCTACCAAACACAACCGAAACCACCTCCAAACACTACCAAAACTTAACCCAGCCAAGATCCATCACTTATAACCATTTTTAAACATCCATTAACATCCAAAATGATCACAAACACGTCCTTATACCTCCAGGTATAACATATCACCAAAAACACTCCAAAAACAACCAAAAACTCAAGCTAAACTTAGGAAATTCAACCTATCCGGGATTGCATTAATTAAACCTCAACTTCTAATCAATTTAGCATTCATTTAACATCATTTTGACACTTCAAAACACTGCCCAAACAGATCACACGAAAATTCCACCAAAATCAAGCAAATCTTGCATTTTAAGCCAAAAATCAAGATCATATCCATAAAACCTTTACCAAATCATAAATCAAGGATCGAGAACTTGGGAATTTCAGTAAAGAACTGATAGTTTAGAGGAGAAGGACGTTCTTACCTCCAAACTTGAGTTTCTCCCTTTTTGGAACCAAAAAGCTTGATGAAACAACTTGCAAATTGAGAGGTTTTATTGATGTGATGATTAAGAATCAAAAGAGAGTTGAAAAGGAAGATTTGAGTGACAAAATCAGAGGAGAAAATCTGGAGAAATGTGTTTGGGTTGAGAGAAAAGGAGAATTGAGAGAAAATGGAAAGTTAGTTATGAAATAGTCAAAATGATTTCCCTCCACTTTTCATAAACTTTAAAATCAGAATAAAACCTTAAAATATCTTAGAAAAATTTGGAGAAACTCTTTTTGGAATAATAGCTCCTTAAAGATTCAAAGTTTCAATCCTTTATAAAACTGTCACCGAACTTTCAAAAATTACATTTTGGTCACTAGCCAAAATGTCACCCTTCCAAACCTCATTTTCCAAAATTGATTTCACAGTTCACTTATATATATTAAAAGATGATTTTAGGACATTTTTCCATATTTTTAATGCAACCCGAACTAGGCTTTCCTAAATTCACTCTCATATATTCGATCAGCACTTTGACCGAACCGGTCAATGCCCAAAACTTCTGAGCCCAAAACCGGGGCGTTACAACTCTCCCCCCCTTAGGAAATTTCGTCCTCGAAATTTTAACCGGCGAAAAGAGAACAACAACCTTCTCAAATCACACAAGGCAACACTAAGCCCCAACCAACACTGAACACTTTCCACACAAAACTCCACCAAACCCAACACCACCACATGCTGTTGACAAATCCAGAACACTCAAAGATAGCCACAACTTGAACTTCCACACTTCCAGACTGTACACAGCCCCCAACTTCAACCATGAAGAACTTCAACTTTCACAGCCCACACCACTGTAACTCACAACTCCCAAGACTTGTTTACACAGTGACAACAACCAATACAATTCAGCCACTATGCAAACTTCTCTGCTTCCAAAACTCTTGCAACTCTCAAACCTCTTCCAAGAATCTTCCCAACAAGCAAAAATTCTTAAGCATCAACTGCTTACTTAAACTCTTCAACATAAGCTGTCATTCCTTCACATCTGCCGCTATCATTACCATAACGACTCACCAGGTCTACTCACCCACAATCCAAAATTTACATCACAACTCCAACTTAACCCCGTCAGCCGTTTCACACACCACCAGCTGACTACAAAAGAAGTTCACATACTCACAACCAGCCAACCACTTCTCACAAGAATCCTTTCAAGCAACACTGGCCTTCGATCTTTCATTGCTTAACCACCACAAGCTTGACCACAACACTTGCCTTGCCAGAACATCGCCCAACCTAAACATGCATAACAACTCCTCAACTCCTCAAAGGTTGCTAAGAACCAACACCTACCAACACAACCCTTTCACAACGACTTAAACGCTAAGCTACCTCAGCACTTGGAAACACAACCACCAAACTGCGACATCACCTAGCACCAAGGAACTACCACTTCCACTTAGCTATTCAAACCACTTGACCGATCCTACTTCAACCGGTACTCCTCACCACCAAACCACTAAACTCTTTAAGCATCAAGCACTATCCTTCTACCAACATGCTATACCACCCTCACCAATACTAACAACTAGCTTAATATTACTTCTAACCCTCATTCAGCACCAAAACAACCTCTAAAAACCCATCATCCAATCCAACCCAACCACAACACTAACAGATTCGATTAATTATTAGCGAGTGTGAACGTTGTATGCATGATTACCAACATGCCCTATCATGTCTGATGTACATGTATGCAAAACCTCTAATGTCATGCCACATGTATGCATGGACCATCACATATATAATATAGCATATAACAATGATTTTAACTGTGCATGAATGCCAGTTCACACCCTCCAATAACATCATCAAAATCCGTCTAAGAACAACCTCCCAACTCACTTCTAACTTAACTAACTCTACCATACCAACAACCACTAACCACAAGATTCTCACTAAACCCTTCTTCACACCAAAGACGTTTCCAAACTACAACCATTACCCCAAACATGCTAGCAACAATACTAAACTTACCACGCAAGGAAAACCAACAGAAACCAACCAAGGTAACTAGAGCAAAGATTACTTAGCAAGGTTACCTGAAAACACAACACCACCCTGAAGCTTCACCAGACGAGCTCTCATCCTCGCGGAACCATCAACCTCCTGCCGCACCGCTGCAGCACCAGCTAACACACTAGGGTCACCACCAACCTCTAGCAGCAAGGAACCTTGGCTGTTCCGAGCCAACATCAAACAATCACGCCTCATGTGACCAGCAGACCCACATTTCCAGCAATTCTCATTTCCCAAACTCTTCTCAACCTTCTGCTCTCTCTGCCACCTCTGAACCTTGCCTCGGCCGTGCCCACGACCTTTCAGAGATCCTTTGGCTACCACCAAAGCTGACTTCACCCCAAAAGGACAATCACACTTAACATGCACTTTTGAACCACAATTCCAACAAGCACCCGCACCCCAACAACCTCCAACATGGCGCCTTTCACAACGGTCACACACAGGTAGCTGAACTTCCACTCCTTGCTCAAGCAACACTTGCTTCACCACTGTACTATCTTCACATTGCTTAACCCTTGGAAACTTCTCTCCAAGATATCTTTCACAAAAGGCAGATACAAAGAAATCCCAATCAATATCATGGATATGTGACGCCACCGCCACAGATGTCCACCAGACACATGCATCCTCCAACATCAGAGAAACAACACTCCCCAGCTTACAAGCAAGATCACAGCCTTCCTGATCCAAGATCAGAACCACACTGGCCAACCAGGCCTCAAACATCTCCGGTGTAGAACCATGATATTCCACAGCACCCAAATCCAACAAACGATGTTTCGGCAAACCCACACATCCCACAGCCAGCACATCCACTGACTTTACTTTTACCACAGCCTGAGACATTCCCAACACCTCCTGAACAACAGGTGATGAACTCTTCATCACAGAACCAGCTTCTTTCCCTTGCCATACCACCTCAACTCCAAGCACAGAAGACTGAGACAAAACACCTCTACAGAAAGGTGAATTCCATGCCTTGACAACCTGCCCTAAGGCAGCAACCATCTCACCCAACTGCCATTCTTTCATCGACTTTGCCATACTACTAACAACAACAACATTCACAACAAAACAAACAAACCAGTTAGACCAGCTTAAAGCAAGGATTCAAACTCCAACTCCAAAATAACACAATAGCTATAATAATAAGGCAATGGGTATCCCGAATCCTCCCCTTTTCATGACATAACAGTCAACACAAACATGGATATCACAGCATCAAGCATATCAAACAACATACTTTGATCATGCTTACATCAAACAGCATTCACTTGCAACAACATATTATCAACATAACTTACTCACAGCACTTTCATCGTGCATAACACCAGCTCACAACATCAGCACATATCCACATAAGCTCAACCAAGATTCATAACCATAAAGCATGCTTGAAAACATCAACAACTTGCTCAGAAACATATGTTTCAACCAACATTCAACCAACTTTCATCCACGCAACAAGGTAAACATCAACACACATCACAACAACTTACCGTTTTCCCCAAGCATTCGCAACTCAGCTCTGATACCACCAAATGTAACCCCCTTAACCCGGCCCAGACGGTTGACCCGAATTAAGAAGGTCACACGGGGAAACCAAAGTTAACCCGAAAGTCAACCTTGATTAACGACCCTTTTTTTTCTTTTTAGTCTTGTCTAGATGCACATTAACCTTAGATATGATCACACAACATCATACTTAAAGATCATAAACATCAGAGATCAAACAGGGACCCCATTGAACAATTTACAACTTTAGGGACCAAATTGTAAATTCTGAAAACCTTGAGGACTTAACCAGATTTTAAGTTACCAACTTTAAATTAATCATGTTTCATGCTTCACTGCCAAATTTCAGCTCAAACGGGCATCCCAAACTCATACAATTGCGCAAACAAGTTTCAGGACCAAAATGTAAACTTTTCAAAACATTTAACTGCCAATGTTAGCCCCCAACGGTCACCCGTTCCGAAACAGGCAGAGCCCGTTTCGAAACGCGGGGCCGTTCCGCAACGCGTACCGAAATGGGGGTCTGGCAGTAGCCTTTCCGTTTCGGAACGGTCTCTCCCGTTTCGGACGCCTGGGCTGGTTTGGGGCACCCGTTCCGAAACGGTATGGACTGTTCCGAAACACCCTGCACAGAAAGCCACCATATGCATACTTAAACCTGCAATTGATCATCCAATCATGCTCCAAAAGCCACCAAACTTTACCAACATGCAATTCAACATGTAAAAGGCATACTTGCATCAACAATTCAACAAAATATCAACATACATGAAAAGCCCCAATTCAAGGATATACTTCCTACACAAGCAACCATTTAAACACCATACTTCCAATTCAATCTCATAAAGGCCAAAACATGTTCCAACAACATCAACAACATAAAACCATACTTGTCCAATCATATACGAATACACAAACATCAACCCGAGAGGTTCTACCCCATTGCCTTTATTAACTATAGCTATTAACCGAGACATACATCTCAAGTGGAGTCCTTCTTGAATCCCTTGCTCCTCGCTGTCCAAACTTCAAGAATCTGCATTGATGGACAAAAAGGAGCGTAAGCACATAATGCTTAGTGAGGAAAGCTCAAAACCAAAACACCATCAATGCAGCGAGCCATAAAACCTCTTTGAAAAGCAATTCGACTTGTTTACCAAGCAAAGTTTGAAAACTCCTTTCAACATCACGCTTAAAACCATGCATTGCACATACATAAAAACCAACCCTTAGTTTAGCAAACTAAGAAAACCATTCTCAAAGCACAACTTGCAAAACCAACCATTTAGCCATCCCATGCATAAACACCATATGCAAAGTTAAATACAAACCTCGGAAAACCATTCCAAGCAAGAAACCCTTTAAAACCATTTACTCAATCAATCCAACACATGCACTAAACAAAGGCAACATATGAACCACAACATCATCTTCACATGCCTTTCAAAACAAGTCTCAACAAGACTCCAATGCATTAAGGAGATTTCATGCACATATACATCATTTACCAAATGATAATCAACACTTGCTCAACTTAACAAGTAAACATGCATTCACAAGCATTTAACACTTATCATGCAACCATGCATCTTTTTAAGCATCTCATGCTTCTTTATAATCAAGAACATCATATTGGCTTTCAAGTGATCAACCGCATCCACTTTTCAACTCAACACCCAATCGGATACGCGGATCCCAAGCGTTGTCCCCCACGCTTCATACACACTACCAATCCAAGGTCTCCAAATGGACTTTAAACACCATTTGACCTCACCATCCTAAGGTTCCCATGTATGGACTTTTAAACACCATACAACCTTAGCTTTCCCGAGGTTCCCATGTATGGACTTTCAAACACCATACAACCTCAACTTTTCCCAAGGTTCCCGTGTACGGACTTTCAAACACCATACAACCTTGACTTGCACAAGGTTCCCATGTATGGACTTTTAAACACCATACAACCTTGACTTGCATTCACCGATTGGTAGTTGTACAACATCACTAACGAGATCCGGGACACCCTACACAAGATCCACACATGGACTTAACACCGCCATTGTGATCTCAACAAGCACAACGTTCCCATATATGGACTTTTAACCACCATATAACCTTTGCTTAACCAAGGTCCTCGAATGGGCATTCATCCTCCATTATGACCTTAACCATCTCGTTAGGATACTTGAAGGGAGTTTACCGGTTCACACTTAACCACTCCACCTCCAAGGCGACTTTATTCACGGTGCACCCAATCCTATAGCCGGCTAACTATATCCGATCAACGAACCAAGAACCACTTACATCACTTGCCAATATAACCATCTTACCACATTAGTCCAATGATTCACATGCATAACCAATATGCAAAACCATTCCACATTAGTCCAATGATTCACATGCATAACCAATATGCAAAAACCATCATTTACCATCATCAATCCACTGTTTTAAAGCATTACACAAAGCCATTAAACATCATGCAACACCATGCATCAAAACTACATTTTCAATGTATAAAACCAAGGATCTCTTACCTTGAGCATCCTTCCCATATGGCTTTCAAAACCAGCATTAAACCATGCTAAAATATGCTTTCAAAACAGAATTAAACCATACAAAACACATGCATTGGAACCATTAAACACAATTGCTTTTAAAGCCAAATCACAACACAATTCAAGAGCGAAAATCCATTTACTTACTCTTGAGCTTAGCAAAGTTGTTTAGACTTAAACTAAGCTCCCAAAACCTTCAAACCTTGGTTTAAAAGCTGAAAACCCAACTTCACTCACCGATACACAAAACAAGGCTAGCCAACAAGCCTTCCAAGCATCCGAAACCTTCCTCACCGCCTCAAATGCTCACGGATCTTCCTCCCCTGTTTCAAGCACATAACAACAGAAGATTAATGCATCATTATGCATTAAAAACACCAGCAACACAACCAAACTCGCTGCTCATCACAAAACCAACAATTCGGCTACCAAACACAACCGAAACCACCTCCAAACACTACCAAAACTTAACCCAGCCAAGATCCATCACTTCTAACCATTTTTAAACATCCATTAACATCCAAAATGATCACAAACACGTCCTTATACCTCCAGGTATAACAGATCACCAAAAACACTCCAAAAACAACCAAAAACTCAAGCTAAACTTAGGAAATTCAACCTATCCGGGATTGCATTAATTAAACCTCAACTTCTAATCAATTTAGCATTCATTTAACATCATTTTGACACTTCAAAACACTGCCCAAACAGATCACACGAAAATTCCACCAAAATCAAGCAAATCTTGCATTTTAAGCCAAAAATCAAGATCATATCCATAAAACCTTTACCAAATCATAAATCAAGGATCGAGAACTTGGGAATTTCAGTAAAGAACTGATAGTTTAGAGGAGAAGGACGTTCTTACCTCCAAACTTGAGTTTCTCCCTTTTTGGAACCAAAAAGCTTGATGAAACAACTTGCAAATTGAGAGGTTTTATTGATGTGATGATTAAGAATCAAAAGAGAGTTGAAAAGGAAGATTTGAGTGACAAAATCAGAGGAGAAAATCTGGAGAAATGTGTTTGGGTTGAGAGAAAAGGAGAATTGAGAGAAAATGGAAAGTTAGTTATGAAATAGTCAAAATGATTTCCCTCCACTTTTCATAAACTTTAAAATCAGAATAAAACCTTAAAATATCTTAGAAAAATCTGGAGAAACTCTTTTTGGAATAATAGCTCCTTAAAGATTCAAAGTTTCAATCCTTTATAAAACTGTCACCGGACTTTCAAAAATTACATTTTGGTCACTAGCCAAAATGTCACCCTTCCAAACCTCATTTTCCAAAATTGATTTCACAGTTCACTTATATATATTAAAAGATGATTTTAGGACATTTTTCCATATTTTTAATGCAACCCGAACTAGGCTTTCCTAAATTCACTCTCATATATTCGATCAGCACTTTGACCGAACCGGTCAACGCCCAAAACTTCTGAGCCCAAAACCGGGGCGTTACAAACATAGAGTAGATTAGAGTCGGCATTGGCCGAAATGTTTCTTCTGGCAATGTTGGCAAGTAGGGGCTTTCTCGGTGTTTCACGTGCTATTAACGGACACAACAGGGACAACTAGCTTGTTCACCAATTGGGGTCTCGGTCTATAATTGCTTTTGAGAGCAGGAGTGTAATAGACAATCCCCCTTTATTACTTTTCACTTTCTTTAATTGTGAACTGGACTTGTCGTCACTCTTTTGCTTCTTATCGTTCCGATAACCACCGTTTCTTTTCTCGACAGCTTTCATTTTGGCTTTAGTGGCAATAGCCCGATTCACCAGAGCTTGAAAGTCTGTGATATTCAGGGCAGTAAATATTGGACTAAATTCATTCTTCAAGTTGTCGATGAACATCCGACACTTGTCGGCATCGGTCTTGACGTATTCTGAGCCGTATTTGCAATACTTGCAGAAATCTGCAATGTATTGTTTGATAGGCCGATTAGCCTGCTTCAGGTATAAGAACATCTTCCTTCTATCAGCTAAGTATTGTTCACTGATGTATTTCTTTTTAAATTCTTCCACAAAGAATTTCCACATCAATGACTCGGCTGGAGCAGTCAATGTCGTGGTTTCCCACCAGCTTAGCGCTTCGTCGGCTAAGAGGGTAACCTCACACTCCAATTTATGCTCATACGAGCATTGTAATTGCTTTATCAGAATCTGGGTGGTTCATTCAAGCCAATATTCAGCGTCCTCGGGTTTCTCTTCAATTACACCCATGAATGTATAAGCTCGGTGTTGGGTGAGCTTGTCGATCAGTGCTTTGCTTGGTGTAGGAACAACAGGGGTAGGACAGTCTTGTCTAATGTTCGATACATGCTGGTTAAACATCTCCTTTATACTAAGGTGACGTTCACTTTGAGAATTTTGAATGGTCAGTTTATCCGAATTCTGTTGAACTTGTTCAGCGGGTTGAGTCGGATCTTGAGGTTCCGTTCATCTCGGGGGATCCACTTGTCCCGGAAGATCAATTATCATCCTCACATTTCAATCCTCATTAAAAGATAATCAGGGACTTCCATTGTTCCGAGCTACTCTTGTCTCAGACATACTATCACATTTAAAAAAAATCGGGATTAGGAGAGCATATCACAAGCAATTCAATATAAGACTCCGAGGGGGCTTTGTTCAAATATATATGATGAATGCAGACTCATATAAAGCTTTAGAACCCGTAACCTAAAGTTCTAATACCACTTTATTTATAACACCCTACACCCGGTTAGGAGCGTAAAGCGTTACGACACGCATCGGACAATTAATCAATACAATTTTAACATATAACATTCAACTAACTAGCAATCCTATACACTGCTTAGCTTATGGTTATCGAAAGGTGGATAAACAAAAACTTTTAATTCTTCGTTCATGTCAATCTTATTACTATCTTACCGTACATTCATGCTTACATTAGTATATTAACATCCTTTTAAACCATGTTGTCTATACAATAGGCTTCCTTTTTTCCAAATTTGAACCAATAACAAGTGTTAAGTGAGCAAAAGTACTAGATTTTGACCCTAGAATAGCTCAATTATTGTTAGACTTAATCCCATTTTAGTGGCATAATTAGGTAAAGATACTCAAAAACTGCATAGATTAGATACTCCACCCTACTTGATGAATTTCACTATTTTCTTTATAAAAGATACTGCTAAGGTATGTGATTACTGTGCACAGATACCCGCCCAGACAGACGATGTCGAGGCAGCAAGGATGGCAGAAGAAAGGAGTTGAAAAATTGATGGACGATGTTGATGAACCTGCTTGAGAGTTGATCGAAGTAAGCTACAAAGGAAAAACCTAGAATAAGGAGCCCTGCTGAGCCATTCATACAAATACAGACCTCTACCGAGGCAACAGGCGGTGCACCGCCGAGGTTGCATCCCAAGGCAGCTAAAAACATGCAAAGTGGTATGCGACTGGAAGAACACATCAAGCCCGATTTTTAGGGACCACTTGCATGCATATTGGAGCCCAAGAAAAGCCACGATCAAAGCTCAAGGAATTTGAAGTCAACCAGGAGTCATGCTTGGATTAAATGAAGATTTAATTAGAGTTTATTCTTTTTAGGAGATCTACTTTAAATCCAACTTGTACTCTAGTCCCTTAACCAACTTCGAGTAGGCCAAGGCTTATATATAATGTATCTTAGTCAACTAGTGGGGATATCGAGAGTTCTTGGAAAAACCCTAGTGCTTCCATTCATCTATCATGTTCTAAACTTTTCCTAGGGCTAAGGGTTGGTTTCATTGAGTAGTTTTGAGAGATTGTTAGTATTCGTTTAGGTTTTTAGTGTTTGCAATAAAATTTCAAAGTTTGTTTACTCTTGGCGTTATTCTTGTTTGTGGTCAAATCAGGAGAAGAGAGAGCAATTATCAATTTGTCTAATATCAGGAGAGTTAGACTCACGAGATGAGTAAAAACGATTTTATCCAACTTGGGGTGAAACTACTCCGTCTTAGGGATAAGCTAGAAGTTCAACGGCTAAGGGAGGCTTAAGAATCGATTGGTGTTCATCCTTAAATTCACGCAGAGAGGTATTGTCAAGACGTGTTCGCCAATAGCACTTTAACTTAGGGATAAGGAAGAGTCACTGGAGGAAGCCTTGCCGAACATTGAAGCATCATTCAGCCGCCCGGGTAGCTCATCACTCTCTTCCGCGGTGGCTTATCTGCCAAGGCATCTAACACCCTTGTTTTGGGCCTAGATGTTTTAGATGTTGAATCGGGTCGGTCGGGAACGGTTGGAACCCTTGAGGTTAGTTTAGGGAACACCTAGTTCGCGATGTTTTAAAAATATGGAAAAATATCTAAAAATCCTCATTTATTATATAAATGATTGTGGTGAAAACAATTTTACAAAATTTGATTTGGAAATATTACATTTTGGTGTAGTGACCAAAATGTAGTTTTTGCAAAAGTCGACTAGTGACTATTTTGTAAAGGATTGAAACTTTGAATCCTTAAGGAGCTAATTTTATCAATTGTTTTTCATCAGATTTCTCTTTAATTTGGGAGATTTTAATTATAATTTAATTAAAGAAATAAAAGAGAATAAAAAATGAAAATTAAAGTTGACTTTTCATAACTAATTTCAAGATAGTTTTTCTCTTTTCAATTTCTCTCAACTTCCAATCAGCAAAACACTTTTCTCTCATCAATTTTCATTTTTTTTTGCTGAGATTTTATCTTTCAAAAGATTTCTTATCTTTGTTTCATCAAATCCTTTTGATTTTTGCTTTGGATTTCAAGAAAACTTGCCCAAATTGAAGAGAGATCAACCATTAGAGGTAAGCTTCGTCCTTCTCCTCTAATGATCAGTTCTTTACTGAAATTCCCAAGTTATCAATCCTTTGTTAATGGTTTTTGAGTTGTTTTAATGTTATAAACATGAAATAGTTGTTAAATTCAAGATTCTTGATGAGATCTTGGTGATTTTCGTATTTCTATATTAAGCTATGTTTTGAAGTTGATTTCTAACATATTTTGGATGATATTTGATGTTGAGATTGAGGTTTTAATAAATAAATCCTGAATAGGTTTGAGTTCCTAAGTTTGTGATGCTAGATTTGTGGGTTTTGAGGTGTTTTTGGTGATGCGATGTTGCTGGAGATATAAGGTTGTGTTTATGATGATTTTTTATGTTGGTTGAAGTTTATAAAAGGTTAGAATTGATAGATCTTGGCTGGGCATCGATTTGAGAAAGTTTGGAGTTGATTTCGGTTATTTTGGATAGCCGAAATGATGGTTTTGAGTAGAGCAGCGAGTTAGAATGAGTGGCTGTTGATTTTAAGGCATGATGATGCATTAATCCTCTGCTTTTATGTGTAATGAACATGGGAGACATCTTTGGACGCGTTTGGTGTTGATCCGGATGTGTCGGAAGCTTAGAAATCGTTTCGGCAAGCAAGCAAAACGTTATCGGTGAGTGCAAATAGTTTTAGAAATTCTTGAGGGACAAGGAAACAAGGTTTGGGGATTTTGGATTGGTTCGAAACACCATCCTATGTGTGGAAGTAAGTATATTTAGATTTGCTCTAAAAAAGTGGTTGATGCCCCTAAATGCTTTTGACATGATCTTGATTTGATATAGACAAATTCCTACTATTTTATTCATGATTTATGACATGAAATGATGTTTCTTATTATCCCATGAGATAGAATGACATTATGAAGAGTTTTAAGATTTTGACTAAATGCTATACATGAGTTGTGATTTTAAAACGTGATGAGATAGATTTGAGAAATGTTGCATCAAAATAGTAGGTGAGGTGATGATTTTAATGTAATATATTGGCATAAATGATGAGAAGATTACCAGATTTAATTGGTCGGCCAATAGGATGTAAAGTGCACTATAAACTAAAATTCGTACGTGCTCTTTGGAGTCGGGCAATGGGGGTAGTGCCATCCTGATCCAAAGTGAGAATCCGATGACGAGAGATACCGTCAGGGTAGGTCTTGGTGAAACACCCAAGCTTTGTGGCGAAGAGAGATGCCGCCATGAGAGTCCGGTGATGTGAGATTCCACCGGGGTAGGACATGGCTTTTTGTCAAGAAAATCCGTATATCCGAGTAAAGATAGAATATAAAATGCCAATATATTAGAATGTATATGATTCACATGTACCAATGTTGAAATGATTTTTATGCTATGAGAAATGCGTATGAGATTTTGAGATTTATGAAATGCTTTTGAGTGTCAAGCATGTGCGGCTTTGCCAAGAGATTTGCATTGGTTGAATGCATGAGATAGATAGATAGATGGTATATGTGATTTTCAAATGGTGATTTGCTTTGAAATGGTTTTCAAGCATGAGATAGAAAGAGCATGGTCTTTGAAATGGATTTCAAGAAAGAGATTTAAAAGCTTGCATTGTTGTGTTGGTGTTTTTAGAACATGCCTCACTAAGCTATCGTGCTTACGCTCTCTTTTACCAACAATGCAGATAATTGAGACATTTTGGGCAGCAAGGAGGCTTAAGAGGATCCAAGGAATAGTTAATCTCAAGTATGATGATGTTTTACATTTACTTTAGTAATGCTATTTGGCAATAGGATTTAATTGTTTTCTTTGGGAGATGTGTTTTGGACTCCCTGTTGTTGATGCAAGTTTTGTATGGTTTGTAAAAGGCCTTTATATGGGTTTTGATGATTTAACTTTCCTTTTGGGATGCTTATGGTCTTTTGGTGTTTTTGACTTTTAGGGAGCATGCTTTAGAATTCAAATATTGATGTTGATGATGTTTGATGTTTTCCTTGACTTGTACCTCTGAGTGTTGATGCATATTGGTGTGCAAATAAGTTTAAATATATGTTGGAGTGGTTTGGTTTGGTCGTTGAGGTTCAAAATTTCCATATTTGGCATTTGCAGACTTCAGCGTATCGGTACACCTCAGAGCGTATCGATACAACCTACTTGTTTTTTAGGGCGTATCGGTACACGAGGTCGTATCGATACCCTCTTTAGTCACTGGATGAGGGCGTACCGATATTGTACCTTAGCGTACTAATACGGTCTGGTGACGCAAGCCTGGGAAGTTTGACCATCGAGGGCGTATTGATACCCTCCTTAGGTGGATCGATACGCGGGTCGTTAAGTTGGTTAAACCTCAGCTGAGGATGTTTTGAAACGTTGTGTTTTGGTCCCTCAACTTCATGAATGCAATTGAATTTGTTGGTTAGTCAAATTGTGATGAAAATTTAGAAACATGAAATATGACTAATTGAATAAATGTAAATTTAAAATCAGAGAAGTCCTTGTAATTTGCAGAAATTACATTTTGGTCCCTAAATGTCTAGTTGTGTAATTAAACCCCTAAACGAAATCCAATCGTTGTGCCGTTTCTTCCTATGCTCTCTGGTGATCACATAAGACTTAAGCTGCATTTAGAAAATATAAAAAGAAAAAAAGGGTTGTCAATCAGAGTCGACTTTAACGAGTTGGCTTCTGTTTTCTCCGTGTAATCACCTCGTTTGGGCTCAACCGTCTAGACCAGGCTAAGGGGGTTACATTTGTTGGTATCAGAGCAAGGTTTACAAATAATTGGGGCATTGGTAAGTGGTTGGTAAGTGTACATGTGAGTAGTTATGAACTTTGTAAAAGCTTGTTGTGTAATCGTGCAATGTTTGAGCCTTATTGAGATGAAATGCATGCAAGTTGAATGTTTGATATGAAATTGTGGTGTCATGCTATGATTGGGATATATATGGGGAACTCATTGCCATATCATTACTATTGGAAATAATTGTTTCGAAAATTAACTTGAGCACCTTGGATTTCTTGCCTTATATTGCCTAACTGAGATTTATTGCATTTTGCTAGTTGTATTATTTTCAATGGGGCCACGTAGAGATCTTAGAATTAATACGCGTAATGCAGCTGAGAATGAGATAAACGAGACCGATGAACGTGTCGAGATTCTACCGCCTCCTCCACCTGGTGGTTGTGGAGCGGGGGCTGGTGCTGCTGGAGCTGGAATAGGGGTTTCCGAACCCGATGGAGCATGAGGGAAAGCTGCTTCTGATGTGACCGTGATGATTCAGGCTATTGCTGGAGCCTTTCAGGCGACGGTGGCTGGTGCTCATGTGGCTGCACCTCAAGCTGGTGCATGTGCGAGTCTGCCATTAGAGCGACTTCGCAGTCTCGCAAGGACTGAGTTTTGGGGGCTGACCCCTGAGGGTTCCGAATCTTGGTTGGAGAGCACTAAGAGGATCCTTGGGCAGATGAACTGTAATGATGTCCAGAAGTTGAGGTGCATTGTGTCCATGTTGCATGGTGATGCCTATACGTGGTGGACGACCACTATAGCTGGTTTGGAAGATGTTGAGGTGACTTCGACGTTCTTTCTGAATGCGTTCAAGAGGAAATATCTGGGTGTCCATCATTTTGATAAAAACAAGATGGAATTCATGTCCCTAGTGCAAGGTAGCATATCTGTAGCAGAATATGAAGTGCAGTTTGTACGCCTTAGCCAGTATGCACCGGAATTGTTCCCTAATGAACGGGAGAGATGCGAGCGTTTCAAATATGGGTTGGTGGCTGATGTGAAGACATATATGCTTGCATCGGATTACTCTGATTTTGATGTCTTGGTCACTCGAGCCAAGGATATTGAGCTGAACCTTGGTCTGGCGAGTCGAGTAGGAGGATCTAGCTCAACAAAGTGAGCTGTGGATCGTGATGTTGGAAGGGATCGATTTAAGAGGCATAAGGATAGAAGGTCACATAAGGATTCTAGACGTGGGGGAGGCAACCACGGGAGAGGTCAGCAAGGGCCGAATGCCTTCATTCGTACCTCTAAATGTAATCGGTGTGGCAGGAGGTACATTGGAGAGTGTTGGGAAATGTTGGTACGTGCTGGAATTGTGGTTCCTATTGGCACATGAAACGAGATTGTCCTCAGCCGATGAGAGAGGGGCAAGCTTCGGTGAGAGCAGCTGAGCCACATAGAGGTCGTGGGCGCGGTCGTGGCAATTTTCAGCGTAGAGATGATGGTGCGAGGAATGTAGCACATGTTTTAGCTGTTCAGCCTGAAGGAAGTGGCCAAGACAGAGTGTATGCCCATCGAGAAGGGAGGAATGCCACTGATGTGATCTCAGGTACCTTTACTTTTCAGTCTTTATCATTACTTTCTCTGATTGATTCTGGATCTACACACTCGTACATATTTTGTGAACATGCTCAAATGCTTGATTTGCATGTTGAGTCTTTGGATGTTGGTGTGCGTGTGACTAGTTCTTTTGGTGAAATGGTTGTAACGAGGAAGTTGTATAGGAGATGTCCCTTAAAGGTGCGAGAACATGCGTTCTTGGTGGATCTTATGGAATTGCCTTTCTATGGATTTGATGTAATCCTTGGTATGGATTGGCTATTTGAGCATAGGGCTATTGTGGATTTTGAGAATAAGAGAGTTTTGCTGAAACTTGCTGATGATTATGAAGTTGTGGTGGTGGGAGAAAACGTAAAGTTTTTATCTAATGTGGTTTCGACACTTGAAGCAAGCCAGTTGTTGCGTCAAGTATGCAAAGCTTATTTAGCTTTTGTAATGAATCCTAGCACGAAGGAGGTGCGAGTGAAAGATATAAGGACTGTGTGTGAATTCCCTGGGGTGTTTTCGGATGAGCTACCTCGTTTGCCGCCTAGTTCGGAGGTTGAGTTTGGAATTGAGTTGTTTGAGAACACAACTCCGGTTTCCATCGCTCCTTATCGAATGGCACCTAAGGATTTGAAGGAGCTGAAGACGCAACTTCAGGAGTTGCTTGATCGAGGCTTTATTCGGTCTAGCGTGTCACCTTGGGGTGCGTCGGTCTTGTTTGTAAATAAGAAACATGGCACAATGAGAATGTGCATTGATTATCGTCAGCTGAATAAGTTGACTATCAAGAATACGTATCCTCTGCCAAGGATTGATGATCTTTTTGATCAATTTTGTGGAGAGGCTGTGTTTTCAAAGAATGATTTAAGGTTTTAGTACTATCAATTGAAGGTTAAGGATGTGGATGTGCCAAAAACTGCTTTTCGGACAAGGTATGGGCATTATGAATTCATGGTGATGCCGTTTGGTTTGACGAATTCTCCTGTTGCATTCATGGATATGATGAACAGTGTGTTTATTAAGTTCTTGGATAAGTTCGTTGTGGTGTTCATCGATGACATTCTTGTGTACTCTCGTACTTAGGAGGAGCATGAGGAACATTTGAGGATTGTTTTGCAAGTGTTGCTAGAGAATCAGTTTATGCTAACCTGAGTAAATGTGAGTTCTGGTTGAAGGAGGTTATTTTCCTTGGTCATGTGGTTTCAGCTGAGGAGATTCGTGTTGATCCTGAAAAGATTGAGGCGGTGGTGAATTGGAAGCCTCCTAGGTCTGTTCATGAAGTTCGTAGTTTCCTTGGTTTGGGGGGTTACTATCGAAGGTTTGTGGATGGATTTTCCATGATGGTTGCTCCTTTGACGAAGTTATTGCAAAAGGATGTTAAGTTTGAGTGGACGGAAGCGAGAGATCAAGCTTTTGAGAAGCTAAAGGAAGCTTTGATGCAAGTTCCTATCTTGATTCAACCTGAATGTGGAAAAGAGTTTGTGGTGTATAGTGACGCATCCTATGTTGGTTTGGGGTGTGTGCTGATGCAAGAACGTAAGGTAGTAGCTTATGCATCGCGATAGTTGAAGGTGCATGAGCGTAACTATCCCACGCATGACATTGAGTTAGCGACGGTGGTGTTCGCCTTAAAGATTTGGAGGCATTACCTATATGGTGAGAAGTGTACCGTGTACACAGATCAAAAGAGTTTGAAGTATCTTATGTCTCAGAAGGAGTTAAATCTCAGACAACGACATTGGGTGGAGTTGCTTAAGGATTATGACCTAACGATCGAGTATCATTCGGGAAAGGTCAATGTTGTGGTTGATGCTTTGAGCAGGAAAGTGGCAGTGGAGTTGAGGGCGATGTTTGCTTTTTTGAGCATATCGCGAGATGGTGTCCTTGTTGCTGAGTTGCAAGTGAAACCAACTTTGGTTCAGTTAATCAAGGATAAGAAGTTGCTTGACGATTCTCTTGTACCACATGTTAAGAATATTGTGGAAGGAATGCCTTCGGACTTCAGTTTCAACGATGATGGTGTTCTGTGTTTTGGGAGTTGGATAGTGGTGCCGAATGATGTGGAGTTGAGGCGCACTATTCTGACTGAAACTCATAGTAGTCCCTTCGCTAAGCACCCTGGTAGTATTAAAATGTATCGTGATTTGAAGGATGAGTACTACTCGGTGGGGTTGAAGAAAGATGTTGCCTAGTTCGATAGCAAATGTATGGTTTGTCAGCGGGTTAAGGTTGAACATTAGGTTCCTTCTAGGTTGTTGTAGCCGTTGAGAATCCCAGAATGGAAATGGGAAATGATTACCATGGACTTCGTGTCTGGATTGCCCTTATCACCATCAAAGAAGAATTCGGTTTGGGTGACTGTGGGTCGCCTTACGAAGTGTACACATTTCTTGCATGTGCATACTACGTATACCTTGGATAAGTTAGCTGAGATGTACATTGCTGAGATTTTGCGTTTGCACAAATTGCCGAAATCTATAGTATCGGATAGAGATCCGAGGTTCACATCGAGATTTTGGGTATTGTTGAGTGTGTAAAAGTTCTACTATTTACACCCTTTTTAACCCATATTTCTGCTGCATTCAAGCATAATTGCATTGCATTTAGGTTAGTTTTCAATAAAACATCACAATTATATAAAAGGCACGGATTCTACTAAAAGATGGCGTATTTTGCAGGTAGCTGCCATGATTGACGATGAAGGCAGGCGCAGGGCAGATAAGCAGAAGAGCTGAACTGGACAAGCAGACGAAGAAGACGAACCTGTCATGGACCTGTCGTGACAGCAAGGTGACAGCAGATTTATGAAGAGGAAAAGTAAAGTGGATCTCGATAGATAGAGAAAAATCTGCTCGGCTGTCGTGTAGAAGCCAAATAATTTTCCAAGCCCCGGATCAAAAGATATGTCAAGCCAAAGCTCAAGGAGAAGAAATTCCTAGAAACAAGGATGCGGCTGGAAAGTAGGAGACTTAGAGATTTAATCTTTATTAGAATCTTACTTTTAATTAAAGTTGTAATCCTTGTTACCTTAGATAACTTGAGCCCAAAGCTTATATAAGGGCATAGACTAAACCTAGGGCATAACCGATTACCCCATAACCGAAACCTAAACCCCCTGTCGTCCACCCGTCACCGACATGTTCTAAATCCCCCTAGGGCTACGGGTTGCTTTGTAAAGTAGTTGCAAGGGTTGCTTTGTTTTAGGATTTTCTAAGTTCAATAAAATAAACTTCAAGTTCTTTTATCTTGGTGTTAATATCTTACAAGAGTATCGGGAGAGCATTGTGAGGTTATCCATTTACTTAGCATCGGGAGAGTTAAGTATACGAAAGAGATAAGAGCGCGTTCTCTAGTTTATAGTTGAACCATCTCGTGCCTAGGGATAGGGCGAGGTTAAGTGGCTAAGGAAGAATTCATACACATCGGTGTTCATCCTTCGATTCACGCCGGGAGGTATCATCAAAGATGTGATCATCGACAGACTTGTGCCTAGGGATAGGGCAAGGCAGATCTGGGATTCTTGCCAAGCTTGAAGTACAGAGTTGGTGTGTTTGCTGCCGCGACAACAAACGGACAGCTGCCGCGACAGGTGCTGTCGGCGACAGGCGCGACGACAGAACTGGAGATCCTAAGCAATTCAATACCTGCACTAATGAGCAACTCAATACCAGCCCATTCTCTCTATCTTAATTTCTCAATCCTTTATTTTACGTTTTTACCTTATTATTCTCGTGACAACTCTTAATTATTTTCTTTACTCTCGTGCAGTAAACAAGGTGAAGTCATTAGCCCAATCCCTGTGGAGACGATATCCGATACTTCGTATCACTTTACTACTTGCGTCGTGTACACTTGCACTACAATTGCGATAGACTATTTTACACGCAACAAGTTTTTGGCGCCGTTGCCGGGGATTGGCAACATAACTACATCTTTCTTTTATTGCACTTTTTACTTTTATTTTTATTTTTATTTTCGTTTTTATTTTTCTTTAATTTTTCTTTTGTGTTTTCAACTCTTGCTTTTCACGAGGTTTTCTTGTTTATGCGCAGATCCAAAAGAGGTGAAGATCCTGAGTATAAATTAGATCCGGAGATCGAACGTTCCTTCAATCTCAAGAAACAACTTCGCCGAATTTTAGACAGAAACGAATATCTCGAAGAATAGCTAGAGAAGATGGCCCATAACCAACCTGCTGGTGGTTTCATACCACCCCTTGGCAATAATAACCCACCTGTCGGCGATCCGCCCGCAGCAGGTGGACGACGGACATGTCGTGATTACATGGTGAATGATCATGTAGAGCTGGAGACCACGCTGCCGGATATTGATGTTGATAACTTCGAGCTTAAACCTGTCATGTTTAGTATGATCAACAATGCCGGACAGTTTAGTGGTTCTGCGACAGAAGATGCTAGGGAGCATCTCAAAACGTTCCAGGAGATCTGTGGTTCATTTACACTGCCAGGAGTTAGTCCGGAGATACTAAGGCTTCGGTTATTTCCCCATTCCTTGAGGGACAGAGCTAAAACCTGGTGGAATAAACTAACACCGGGTTCCATTATGACTTGGGCAGATTTAACTCGTGAATTTTTATCTCGTTTTAATCCCTCGCATTTATCTGAGCGATTACGTAACGAAATTGCTACTTTTCAACAGGAAGATGATGAGCCAATGCACGAGGCCTGGGACAGATTTACTACTCTTCTACGGAACTGCCCAATGCATGGATTCCCTGTCTGGAATCAGGTAACTAAGTTCTATAATGCTGCTAACTTACAAACTCGTATTCGGATTGATTCTGCAGCAAATGGACTATTATTGGATAAAGATCCGGACGAGGCACTGCAAGTTCTGAAAAATCTAGCTAAGAATGAAGAACAGTTTCCGACAGCTAGAACAGGGGGTAAACGGGTACTTGCTGTCAAGGACTATGAGGCCGACAGCACTATGAAATCACAGGTGGCATTCCTCACTAAAGCCATGAAACACTTATTGAATGAAGAGGACTTACGAGGATTTGCTGTCGAGGAAGTTTGTGCTACTTGTGAGGGAAATCATAGTAGGGATGAATGCCCTATAAATATAGAAGAGGGAAAATATGTTGGAAATTACAAGCCAAACTACAATTCCAACAACTACAATCCTAATTGGAGGAAAGATCCCAAATTTTCTTGGAGTAACCCCAACAATGCTCTGAATCCGCAAGTGCATCATCAGAATCAGGGGGGCCCTAGATTGTTGACGCGACAGCAACAGCAGCCGCAGAACCTGCCGCAGAACCTGTCGCCGCAACAGCCACCACCTGCCACTAGTAGTGTATTGGAGCAGACTCTGGCCACTTTTATGTCTCAGACTGGTACGTATATGGACAATATTAATCAGTTTGTCAAGAAGACGGAAAACTTTATGGATGAAACCAAGATGAGAATGACAAATCATGAGGCTACCTTGAAATCTCTAGAGACACAAATGGGTCAGGTGTCCCAGCATATTAAGCCAAGGCAGAATGTAGGTTTTCCTAGCAATACTGAAAATGCTAGACCGCCCCCACATGAGCAATGTAAGGCGATTACTACTAGGAGTGGGAAAAAGTTACCAGGACCGGAAAAAGCTGAAACAGAAAAGGAACCTGCCTTAGATAAACCTGCCGAGGAAGCTGCCCCGACAGGTGATAAACAGACTGCTGCCGATGAGCCTGTCACGACAGCAGAAGCGACAGAGGAGAAAAATGAAGAACATCGTCCTCAGATTCGTATGCAGTGGGAAGGACGTGTTGCTGATTACCGTCCCCCACCACCCTTTCCTCAACGGATAAAGCAAGCTAAGCAAGAATCTCAACTTAAAAAGATTTATGATATTTTTAAGTAGGTTCAGATTAATATTCCGCTGTTAGATGCCGTTAGGGAGATGCCCGGTTATGCTAAATTTCTCAAAGATGTCATGTCAAAGAAATATAAACTTGGGGAGTTTGAAACGGTAAGGATGGCAGATGGTTGCATGAGTATTCTTCATCGGCAGCCACCCCAGAAGAAGAAGGATCCAGGGAGCTTCCTCATACCTTGTGTAATCGGTGACAAATTTGTGGGTAAGGCACTTTGCGATCTTGGAGCTAGTGTTAATCTAATGCCCAAATCTGTTTTTCAGAAATTAGGTATTGGGAAGGCGCGGCCCACGACAGTTACCCTACAGCTAGCCGACCGCTCTTACGTTCATCCAGAGGGAAAGATTGAAGACATTCTGGTAAGAGTGGATAAGTTTATTTTTCCTGCTGACTTTCTTGTTTTAGATTGTGAGGCAGATGAAAACGCACCAGTCATCCTTGGGCGACCCTTCTTAGCCACGGGAAGATCACTGATTGATGTGGAGAAAGGAGAACTCACCATGCGAGTAAACGATCAAGATATTAAGTTGAATGTTCTCCAATCAATGAAACGTGCTGATTTGGACGAGGAATGCAAGGCCATCATTGAGGTGACCTTTGATTACCCCTGCATCAGGTCGGGCTGCCGTGATAAAAAATTTGGTCACTGCTGCGACAGCCATCTACAGACCTGTCACGACAGCGATGACGACAGCACCGACGACAGCAACTCCTCTGAATCTGATACATCTGATACTGAAGGTCATGAGGAGGTAAACTGGTTAGACCATCGTCCAGGTAAGTTATTCGAACCCTTGAATTACACTTCAGATAACCATTTAATCCAAAAGCCCTCTACTGTTGAACCACCTGTCTTAGAACTTAAGCCCCTGCCAGGGCAGCTTAAATATGCTTATCTTGGTTGTGATGACACACTGCCCGTAATCATCTCTGCTAAGCTGCCGCAGGAACAGGAACGACAGCTGATCGACATGCTAAGGCAGCACAAAAAGGCGATTGGATGGACGATAGCAGACATTCAGGGCATTAGTCCGGCGTTATGCATGCACAAAATCCTCCTTGAGGAAGATCATAAGCCGACTATAGATGCCCAAAGGCGGCTAAACCATGCGATGAAGGAGGTAGTGCGTAAGGAGATCATTAAATGGTTAGATGCTGGTATTATTTACGCCATCTCCGACAGCAAATGGGTAAGCCCGGTGCAATGTGTTCCCAAGAAAGGAGGCATGACCGTGATAACCAACGAAAACAATGAACTAATCCCAACCAGGACTGTGACCGGTTGGAGGGTTTGTATGGACTATCGGAAGCTTAACAAAGCTACCCGAAAGGACCACTTCTCTTTACCCTTTATTGATCAAATGCTTGATAGATTAGCGGGTAAATCTTATTATTGTTTTCTTGATGGTTATTCAGGTTATAACCAAATTGCTATTGCACCGGAAGATCAAGAGAAAACGACTTTCACATGCCCCTACGGAACATACGCATTTAGGAGGATACCGTTCGGCCTTTGTAACGCACCTGCCACCTTCCAAAGGTGCATGATGGCAATATTCTCCGACATGGTAGAGGACTTCCTTGAGATTTTCATGGATGATTTTTCCGTCTTTGGAGACAATTTTGAGAGTTGTCTCGGCAATCTTCAAAAGGTACTTGAAAGATGTGAAAAAGCTAATCTTGTTCTAAATTGGGAAAAATGCCATTTTATGGTAGATGAAGGGATAGTTCTAGGCCATAAGATTAGCTGCCGTGGGATAGAAGTCGACAGGGCAAAAATTGAAGTCATAGAGAAGCTGCCGCCGCCAACCACAGTCAAGGGCATTAGGAGTTTTTTAGGGTATGCTGGTTTTTATAGAAGATTTATTGCAAATTTTTCAAAGATCACCAAGCCGCTATGCCATCTCCTAGAGCAGAACCGACCCTTTGACTTTAATGAGGAATGTACTGAAGCATTCAAGGTTCTGAAGGAAAAGTTAGTGACAGCCCCCATAGTACAGCCACCAGACTGGACACAACCATTCGAGATCATGTGTGACGCTAGTGACTATGCTGTCGGGGCAGCACTTGGGCAGCGCAGAGACAGGCTGTTTCACGTCATATATTATGCTAGCAAAACATTAAATGAAGCCCAAGTGAACTATACCACCACAGAAAAGGAGTTGTTAGCTGTGGTGTTCTCCATCGACAAGTTTCGTTCTTACATACTTGGAACGAAGGTAATAATACACACCGACCATTCTGCCCTCAAGTATTTGTTCGCAAAGAAGGATGCGAAGCCTAGGCTGATACGATGGATCTTGCTATTACAAGAGTTCGACCTTGAGATCAAAGATAAAAAGGGGACAGAAAATCAAGTGGCAGACCACTTGTCGAGGTTGGAGACGGGACAGAGTCTACCGTTAGATGAGACACACATACTGGAGACCTTCCCAGATGAGCAGCTCTTTGCTGCCGCAGTCGCTGTCGCGACAGCCATGGCGGCAGGTAAGTCTTCTAACCTTCCCTGGTATGCTGATTTTGTTAATTTTATAGTTAGCGGAATATTACCTTCTGATCTTAATTATCAAGCAAGGAAGAGGTTCCAAAATGATGTTAAACATTATTATTGGGACGAACCTCTTCTTTTCAAAATGTGCGCAGATCAGGTTATAAGAAGGTGTGTACCACAAGAAGAACAAGAAGACATTCTCCATCACTGTCATGCGTCACAATATGGAGGTCACTTAGGAGGCAATAAAACTGCTGCCAAGGTGCTGCAGTCAGGGTTCTACTGGCCGACACTTTATAAAGATGCACAGGAATTTTACAAAAGCTGTGACAGGTGCCAGCGGACAGGTAACATCTCGAGGAGAAATGAGATGCCACTGCAGAATATTCTAGAAGTAGAGATCTTTGATGTTTGGGGGATTGATTTTATGGGACCTTTTCCATCTTCGTGTGGAAATCTTTACATCCTCCTAGCAGTGGACTATGTTTCCAAGTGGGTTGAAGCAATCGCAACTCAAAAGAATGATGCCAAGACGGTCCAAAAGTTTTTGCATAAAAACATTTTTTCTAGATTTGGCATCCCTAGGGCGATTATCAGTGATGAGGGGAGACATTTTGATAATAGGGTAATTGCTGTTGCCTTAAAGAAATATGGTGTCAAGCACAGGATCGCGACAGCATACCACCCACAGACCAATGGACAGGCTGAGATATCCAATAGGGAAGTGAAGAACATCCTTGAAAAGATGGTTAAACCAACTAGGAAAGATTGGTCTTTACTTCTGAATGATGCATTATGGGCATACCGGACAGCTTTCAAGACTCCATTGGAAATGTCTCCATTCCGACTGATTTATGGGAAAACCTGTCACTTGCCTGTCGAGATCGAGCACAAAGCATATTGGGCAATCAAGGCAGTAAATATGGACTTGGACAAGGCCGACCAAAAAAGGTTATTAGATCTAAACGAGATTGAAGAATTACGGACAATGGCCTACGACAACGCAAGGATTTACAAGGAAAAGACTAAGAAGTGGCACGACAAGAAACTGCTGCCACGTCAGTTCTGCCCAGGGCAGCTTGTGTTGTTATTCAATTCTAGACTTAAACTCTTCCCAGGAAAGCTAAAGTCTAGATGGTCTGGCCCGTTCCAAGTAGTTCAAGTTTTTCCCCATGGTGCCATCACAATTCAATCATTAAAAGACGGGCATCAATTCAAAGTCAATGGACAACGCCTCAAGCACTATCAGGGGACTGAAGCCCCAGGAATACAGGAAGTGGTTACTTTAGGTGATGCCCCACAAGGCATCCCTAATTTAACCTAATTTTTATTTATTTTATTATTAGGAAATTAGGTTAATTTTCGAATAATGTTTTGTTTTTCTAATTTCAGTTTTTAGGAAATAAAGGAGTCAAGAAGGAAAGAAGAAGTGGTCCAAGCCCACCGCCCATCCATCAGCCAAATAAAGCCCATTTATGATAACCTGTCGTTTCGGCTGCCGCCGCGGACGGATATGACAGGCTGTCAACAGACTGACACGGCAGACGCAGAAGCGTGCGGCAGACGCGTAACAGACGCATAAATGCGTATCAGACACGTCAGACACGCTACATCCAATCTGCCGCTCCGTTCTTCATGCCTGCCGTTGCGGCATTAAATGGGCAGCTACTCGACCGCTATATAAACCCCTTCCCACTTTCATTTTTCATCACTTCTGATTTTTCTCTCTTGTTTTTCTCCTCTAGTTTTATTTGCTTTCTCTTTTTCACAGCCCTTGCAACCAATATGTCATCGAGACAAACCCGCCGTAGCACTGCTGCCGCCTCTTCTTCCGCAGCAGCATCCCCCTTCGCCAACAAAGAGTTATGGGAGGAACGTGGCTTCGTGTACATCCGACAGACGCCCAACATGGGACTCCGGCCGTTCATTTTCAAGGCCATCAAGGCTCAACTATGGGAGTCTTTTGCTGAACAACCGGCCGAGCTTAACGACACCTTAGTCCGAGAATTCTACGCAGCCATAGACAGCAGAACGGCAACATCTGTCACTGTTCGGGGAGTGCAAGTACCTTTCACTGCCGACAGCATCAATCACATGTTTGGCCTTTTCTCTGGCCCCGGTGATGATGCTCACCAGGAATTCATCGACTCCCTCGACTCTGCCACTTACGATGCCATCATGGTGGAGTTGACAGAGGTCGGTACATCATGGACAACCAGCAAGAAGAACCCCCACTCCGTCAATAGGGGGCAACTCCGTCCGGAAGCCAAACTTTGGAACGCTTTCATCAAAAAGCGTATCCTGCCCTCATCCCACCACACGACAGTCAACCGACAGCGGCTTGCCTTGATTCACTCCATCATGCACAACAGGGCCATCAATGTGGGCAGATATATGAGGGACAGCATCCTGGACTGTGCCTTCCGCTCTGACTCTCGCCTCTGCCTGCCGTTCACCATAACTTCCCTCTGCCGATGTGCTGCGGTGCCCGAGGATCCCTCCGACAAAATCAGGAAGGGCAGAGGATGGACAGACAATAACATCAACAGCCTCATGGAGCTGATCGCGGCTACACCTGTCTCCTCCTTCAACCCTGCTGGCTCACCCGCAGAATCATCAGAGGAACCACCCACCGACCCTGCCACCGAGCCTGCCCCTGATGCTGAAACCAACGCCACTCCGACAGACCAGTCTGCCCTCATCCTAGCTACTTTACAACGGGTAGAGGAACGCCAAATGGGATTGATGACATTTATTCGGGACTTCACGAACTCCACGGTAAATTTTATTACCCAAACTTTAAATTTTCCCGATGTTCAATTCCCTACTTTTCCTGCCCATTATTTCCATATCCCCACTCCTGTCCACACACCTGTCCACACGCCCACACCACTTGCCTCCCCGTCCCACTCGACTGCTTCCACCAAATCACCTGCCCCGACGGCAGAAGGCAGCCCACCGGCAGACACCTCCCCTCGAGGAACCAAGAGACCTGCCACTGATGACAGCCCTCTTATCCGGAGGAATTTGGAGAGTGACTTTACGAGGGTCAAGAGGATTAAACATGTGGCGGACAAGAAAAGGCTGCCTAAGGCTAGTACCACTACCACCAGCAGTTGGGACAGCGGCAGCAGTTCCGATGTTCAGCTCGGGGAGCAACCTGTCCCTGAACCTGTTTCTGAACCTGTCCAGCCTCCCCCACAGCGCAGACGCCGCCGGCAGATCCGAATCAGCAGCAGCAGCGAGGGCAGCGACTGAAAATTTAAGTTTTTTTTTATTCTCCTCTGATTGCTGCCTGCCTTTATATTTTGTGATGTACTTTTTCTTTATTTTATTGTTCATATCATTTTGCATTGAGGGCAATGCAACCCTCGAGTTTGAGGGTGGCAACCCTCCATCATTAATGGAGTCTTAAGTACATCTTTTTATTATTTGTTGTGTCTTTTATTTTAAAGTTTTTTTTATATAAAAAAAAAATTTAAACTATTGGCTTAAAAACTGTGAAGTTAACTTACCTGTCATGACACCTCTGTCGTGGCAGCATCTTTAGGACAGGTTAAGGAAAAGTTTAGAGCCTTTCTATAGTTCTGAAAACTTAAACACTTTTGTGACTGTTATACTGCTTAGATTTCTTTTAGCCAAACTAGAATAGGAAAGCTTAGCACTTAGAGTAGAAAAGAGACTAGAATCTCAGGAAACCTAGAGGTGCCTACCACCGGCTCTAGGCAGATAACCAGAGAAAAACTTCTAGAGGTGCCTATCACCGGCTCTAGACAGTTAACTAGAGGTGCCTGAAATACTGGCTCTAGAAAAAGAGAAGAAGTTTGAAAAAAGGAAATAACTAGAGGTGCCCAATTCTGGCTCTAGTAAGAAAAAGAAAGAAAACAGTCTCGTAGGAAAAACTCTAAACAAGCTAAAGTCAATTATTCTAGTGAAACTAAGAGAGTCTTGGCATATAACTGTTCACAAGTATGCACACACTACACGAGAGCTATAGGGAGATTCCGGACAGATCCTAATCTTTCCGACAGGTTGCTGCCACCATAGAGAACGAGCGACGGGTAAGGGACAGTTCACTGTTTGAAGGCCAACACATATTTTTTTTCTTGTTTTCATTTTTTTCGTTTAGGTTTAATTGCTTGAGGGCAAGCAAAGACTTGAGTTTGGGGGTGTGTTGAGTGTGTAAAAGTTCTACTATTTACACCCTTTTTAACCCATATTTCTGCTGCATTCAAGCATAATTGCATTGCATTTAGGTTAGTTTTCAATAAAACATCACAATTATATAAAAGGCACGGATTCTACTAAAAGATGGCGTATTTTACAGGTAGCTGCCATGATTGACGATGAAGGCAGGCGCAGGGCAGATAAGCAGAAGAGCTGAACTGGACAAGCAGACGAAGAAGACGAACCTGTCATGGACTTGTCGTGACAGCAAGGTGACAGCAGATTTATGAAGAGGAAAAGTAAAGTGGATCTCGATAGATAGAGAAAAATCTGCTCGGCTGTCGTGTAGAAGCCAAATATTTTTCCAAGCCCCGGATCAAAAGATATGTCAAGCCAAAGCTCAAGGAGAAGAAATTCCTAGAAACAAGGATGCGGCTGGAAAGTAGGAGACTTAGAGATTTAATCTTTATTAGAATCTTACTTTTAATTAAAGTTGTAATCCTTGTTACCTTAGATAACTTGAACCCAAAGCTTATATAAGGGCATAGACTAAACCTAGGGCATAACCGATTACCCCATAACCGAAACCTAAACCCCCTGTCGTCCACCCATCACCGACATGTTCTAAATCCCCCTAGGGCTACGAGTTGTTTTGTAAAGTAGTTGCAAGGGTTGCTTTGTTTTAGGATTTTCTAAGTTCAATAAAATAAACTTCAAGTTCTTTTATCTTGGTGTTAATATCTTACAAGAGTATCGGGAGAGCATTGTGAGGTTATCCATTTTCTTAGCATCGGGAGAGTTAAGTATACGAAAGAGATAAGAGCGCGTTCTCTAGTTTATAGTTGAACCATCTCGTGCCTAGGGATAGGGCGAGGTTAAGTGGCTAAGGAAGAATTCATACACATCGGTGTTCATCCTTCGATTCACGCCGGGAGGTATCATCAAAGACGTGATCATCGACAGACTTGTGCCTAGGGATAGGGCAAGGCAGATCTGGGATTCTTGCCAAGCTTGAAGTACAGAGTTGGTGTGTTTGCTGCCGCGACAACCAACGGACAGCTGCCGCGACAGGTGCTGTCGGCGACAGGCGCGACGACAGAACTGGAGATCCTAAGCAATTCAATACCTGCACTACTAAGCAACTCAATACCAGCCCATTCTCTCTATCTTAATTTCTCAATCCTTTATTTTACGTTTTTACCTTATTATTCTCGTGACAACTCTTAATTATTTTCTTTACTTTCGTGCAGTAAACAAGGTGAAGTCATTAGCCCAATCCCTGTGGAGACGATATCCGATACTTCATATCACTTTACTACTTGCGTCGTGTACACTTGCACTACAATTGCGATAGACTATTTTACACGCAACAGGTATGTTTGCATCAAGCCTTGGGTACGCGGTTGAATTTCAGTACTTCTTATCATCCACAAACGGGTGGGCAGTCAAAGCGTGTTATCCAAGTGCTTGAGGATATGTTGAGGTGATGCGTTATTGAATTTCAAGGATCTTGCGAGAAGCACTTGCCTTTGGTTTTGTTCGCTTATAATAATAGTTACCAGGCAAGCATGCAATGGCACCGTACGAGGCTTTGTACGAGAGGAAGTGTATAACTCCCCTTTGTTGGGCTGAAACGAGGCAAAAGTTGATTTCGATGCCAACTTTGTTGAAAGGAACCACAGAGAAGCTGAAGCTCATTTTTTAGCGTTTGAAGGCAACATTAAACCGACAAAAATCTTATGCGGATTTGAAGCGTAAGGAGATAGAGTTCGCAGTTGGCGAACGTGTGTTTCTGAAAGTTTCACCTTGGAAGAAGGTGATGAGATTTGGCCGAAAGGGCGAATTGAGTCCGAGGTTCATTGGACCATATAAGGTGATAGAACGTGTGGGTCCTGTTGCTAACAAGTCCGAGATACATAATGTGTTCCATATATCTATGCTTTAGAGGTATAGATCGGATCCGTCGCATGTTATGCTTGTAGAAGAGGTTGAGTTGAATCCAGACTTAATGTATGATGAGGAGCCTGTTAAGATTCTTGATTCGGATAGCAAGGTTCTCCGGTGTAACACCATCGAGTTAGTCAAAGTCTTGTGGAGACATCATGGCGTTGAGGAAGCCACATGGGAAAGGAAGGATGACATGAAGAAGCAATTTCCTTACCTTTTTCCACCAAGTAAATTTCCAGGATGAAATTTCTTAAGTGGGGGAGAGTTGTAACGACCTGGTTTTGGGCCTAGATGTTTTAGATGTTGAATCGGGCCGGTCGGGAACGGTTCGAACCCTTGAGGTTGGTATAGGGAACACCTATAATTTGGGAGATTTTAATAATGATTTAATTAAAGAAATAAAATATAATTAAAAAGGAAAAATAAAGTTGAATTTTCATAACTAATTTCATGATAGTTTTTCTCTTTTCATTTTCTCTCAACTTCCAATCAGCCAAACACTTTTCTCTCATCAATTTTCATTTTGTTTGTTGAGCTTTTATATTCCAAAAGATTTCTTATCTTTGTTTCATCAAATCCTTTTGATTTTTTGCTTTGGATTTCAAGAACACTTGCCCAAATTGAAGAGAGATCAACCATTAGAGGGAAGCTTCGTCCTTCTACTCTAATGAACAGTTCTTTACTGAAATTCCCAATTTATCAATCCTTTGTTAATGGTTTTTGAGTTGTTTTAATTTTATAAAAATGAAATAGTTGTTAAATTCAAGATTCTTGATGTGATTTTGTTGAGTTTCGTATTTCTATGTTAAGCTTTGTTTTGAGGTTGATTTCTAACATATTTTGGATTATATTTGATGTTAAGCTATGAAATTCCCAAGTTATCAATCCAAAGTTTGTGATCCTAGATTTGTGGGTTTTGAGGTGTTTTTGGTTATCTACTGTTGTTGGAGATATAAGGTTGTGTTCATGTTGATTTTTGTTGTTGGCAGAAGTTTAGAAAAGGTTAGAATTGATAGATCTTGGATGGGCTTTGATTTGAGAGTTTGGAGGTGATTTCGGTTATTTCGGATAGTCGAAATGCTAGTTTTGAGTAGAGAAGCGAGTTAGAATTAGTGGCTGGTGATTTGGTGTTGATCTGGAAGTGCCGGAAGCTTAGAAATCATTTCGGCAAGCAAGCGAAACGTTATCGGTGAGTGAAAATGGTTTTAGAAGTCCTTGAGGGACAAGGAAACAAGGTTTGGGGATTTAGGATTGGTTTGAAACACCATCATAAGTCCGGAAGTAAGTATGTTTAGATTTGCTCTCAAAAAGTGGTTGATGCCTCTTAATGTTTTTGACATGCTCATGATTTGAGATAAACAAATTCCTATTGTTTTGTGCATGATTTATGACATGAAATGATGTTTCTATTGGTCCCATGAGATAGAATGACATTATGAAGAGTTTTGAGATTTTGACTAAATGTTATGCATGAGTTATGGTTTTAAAATGGGATGAGATAGATTTGAGAAATATTGCATCAAAAGAGTAGATGAGATGATGATTTTAATGTAATATATTGGCATAAATTATGAGAAGATTACCAAATATAATTGGTCGACCAATAGGATGTATAGTGCACTATAAACTAAAATTCGTACGTGCTCTTTGGAGTCGGGCAATGGGGTAGTGATATCCCGATCCAAATTGAGAATCTGATGATGAGAGATACCATCATGGTAGGTCTTGGTTAAACACCCAAGCTTTGTGGCGAAGAGAGATACCGCCATGAGAGTCTGGTGATGTGAGATTCCACCGGGGTAGGACTTGGCTTTATGTCAAGCTAATCCGCATATTCAAGTAATGATAAAATATGAAATGCCAATATATGAGAATGTATTTGATTCACATGTACCAATGTTGAAATGATTTTAATGCTATGAGAAATGCATATGAGATTTTGAGATTTATGAAATGCTTTTTTGAGTGTCAAGCATGTGTGGCTTTGCCAAGAGATTTGCATTGATTGAATGCACGAGATAGATAGATAGATGGTATATGTGATTTTCAAATGGTGATTTGCTTTGAAATGATTTTCAAGATTGAGACAGAAAGAGCATGGTCTTTGAAATGGATTTCAAGAAAGAGATTTAAAAGCTTGCATTGTTGTGTTGGTGTTTTTAGAGCATGCCTCACTAAGATATCGTGCTTACGCTATCTTTTACCAACAATGCAGATAATTGAGACATTTTGGGCAGCAAGAAGGCTGAGGATCCAAGGAATAGTTAAGCTCAAGTATGGTGATGTTTTACATTTACTTAAGTAATGATATTTGGCAATGTGATTTAATGGTTTGCTTTGGGAGATGTGTTTTGGACTCCCTGTTGTTGATGCATGTTTTGTATGGTTTATAAGGTTTGTAAAAGGCCTTGATATAGGTTTTGATGATTTAAATTGCCTTTTGAGATGCTTATGGTCTTTTGGTGTTTTTGACTTTTAGGGAGCATGCTTTAGAATTTAAATATTGACGTTGATGATGTTTGATGTTTTCCTTGACTTGTACCTCTGAGTGTTGATGCATATTGATATGCAAATAAGTTTAAATATATGTTGTAGTGGTTTGGTTTGGTCGTTGAGGTTCAAAATATATGTTTATGCATATCAGTACACTTCATAGCGTATCGATACAACCTGCTTGTTTTGTTAGGGCGTACCGGTACACGAGGTCTTATTGATATCCTCTTTAGTCACTAGACGAGGGCGTACCGATACTGTACCTCAGCGTACTAATACGGTCTGGTGATGCAAGCCTAGGAAGTTTGACCATCGAGGGCGTATCGATACCATCCTTAGGCGTATCGATACGCTGGTCGTTAAGTTGGTTAAACTTCAACTGAGGATATTTTGAAACGTTGCGTTTTGGTCGCTGAACTTCATGTTTTCAATTGAATGTGTTTGTTAGTCAGATTGTGATGAAAATTTATAGAGAAGCATGAAATAGGACTAATTGAATAAATGCAACTTTAAAATCAGAGAAGTCCTTGTAATTTGTAGAAATTACATTTTGGTCCCTAAATGTCTAGTTGTGTAATTAAACCCCTAAACGAAATCCGATCGTTGTGTCATTTCTTCCTATGCTCTCTGGTGATAACATAGGACTTAAATTGCATTTAAAAAAGAAAAAAAGGGTCGTCAATCGGAGTTGGCTTTAACGAGTTGGCTTCAGTTTTCCCTGTGTAATCACATTTGTTCGGTTCAAACGTCTAGACCGGGCTAAGGAGGTTACAAGGAATCACCTTGACAGCTGAGTCATTTTGCAGCATTTTAACCGAGACAAAACTTTCATTATCCACACTACGACGTATTCCAATACTGGCCCATTCTCAAACTAAATTCTCAATCTTTTAATTTACATGCTCTTAGTTTTAATCAAATCAAATCAAATTCCAATCACTTGTGTCATTACTTTTACTTGTGCAGGAAGAACAATTTTGATGGAATTCCCAATCTTTGTGGAGACGATATCATTTATATTACAACAAGGCATCTGTGTACACTTGCACTTAAAGCATGACTCTTTCACAGCCTACAAGTTTTTTGCGCTGTTGCTGGGGATTGGCAATAGTGACTTCGTCTTTTCTTTCTTGCACTTTTCCCTTATTGCACTTAATTTTCAGTTTTAGTTTTTCTTTATTATCATAAAATATTACAGTTCCTTTGTTCTAGTTTATGACAGAGCACATTCGACATCTAAGCCCCTTTTTATCGACGAGATCGAACGCACAACAAGAAAACTTCGAAAAGAGGTCGTGTGGCATTAGCAGTAGCAGAAGCAACAATGAATCACAATGGAATAGCCATAGACGGTGCCATTGTTGGCAATGATAATGTTAATAGTGCCACCGTTGTAGATGCGGCCACATATGGTGGATGGCAAGATCAACAACCACCACCTATCTCACTGCCCAGCAAGGCCGAGTCTGTACCACTCAAGACTACATGGAGGAGGACATAGACATCCTTAGAGGAGGACATAGAAAGCCTTGACTCTGTAGTCCTAGAACCAGATATCAATGCCAATCACTTTGAACTGAAGCCAATCATGTTCAGTATGCTCGATAAACTGGGACTATTTGGGGGCACATCAAATGAGGTTGCTCGGCATGTAACACCCCAAAATTGGGCCTAGATGTTTAGAGTCTGAATCGGATCGGTCTGGAAAATGGTTCGAATCTAAAAGGGAGTTTTAGGGAACCCCTAGTTTGGGATGCTTTAAAAATATTGAAAAATATCTAAAAATCCTCATTTAATATACAAAAGAGAATGGTGAAATCAATTTTACAAAATAAGGTTTGGAAATACTACATTTTGGTGTAGTGACCAAATCGCAGTTTTTGCAAAGTTTAGTAGTGACTGTTTTGTAAAGGATTGAAACTTCGAATCTTTAAGGAGCTAATTTTACCAAAATGTTTTCATCAGATTTTTCCTTAATTTGGGTGATTTAATTAATGTTTTAATTAAAGAAAATGAAGGTGATTAAATGAGAAAACCACCTTTGACTTCTCATAACTACTTTTCACAAATTTTCCCTCATAATTTTCTCTCAAATTCCTTTCAACCAAACACATTTTCTCCAACAAATACATTTTGATTTCCACTTCATTTGATGAGATTTCAATCACTCTTTGATTCCTAATCAATTCCTCATCAAATCCACTTGATTTCTACATTGAATTTTCAAGAAAACTTGCCCAAATCAAGGAGAAATCATCCATTAGAGGTAAGCTTCGTCCTTCTCCTCTAATGATCAGCTCTTTACCGAAATTCCCAAGTTATCAATCCTTTATTAATGATTTTTAAGTGGTTTTAATGTTAGAAATAAGAAATTGGCTTAAAACTCAAGATTTTGGAAGAAATCTTAAAGATTTTCGTGGTGATTGATTGGGCTCTGTTTTGAGATGGTTTTATAATGTATTTTGGATGTTAATTGATGTTTAATCAATCCAATCCCGAATAGGTTTGTTTGTCCTAAGTTTTGCTCGTTAAAATGATGGTTTTTGGGGTGATTTTGGTGTTCTACTATAGCTGGAGGTATAAGGACGTGGTTGTGTTAGTTTTTGATGTTAATTGATGTTTAGAAATGTTTAGAAATGATGGATCTTGGCTGGGTTTGGTTTTGGAAGAGTTTGGAGGTGATTTCGGTAGTGTTTGGTAGCAGAAATGTGGTTTTTGAGTAGAGCTGCGAGTTTAGGTGTGTGGCTGATGATTTAAAACAGGGGAGACATCTTCGGGCATCAAGGAAGCTAAGTTTATCCAAGGAAGTGCAGATAATTGAGGTGTTTTCGGGCATCACGGAAGCTAAGTTCATCCAAGGAAGTCCAAGCTCATGTATGGTGAAGTTTTCACACACTTTAGTTTTGATATATGGGCAATGGGAAACCAAGAATTGTATTTGGGAGATATGTTGAACTCCCTAAGGTTTTGGCATGTTTTCTTTAGCTTGTTTGAGTTGTAAATGGCCTTAATTGTTTATTTGAGGTTGGATTGCTTATTTTGGTTTTGAGATTAGAAAGCATGCCTCTAGACTAATGAGAATTTATGTTTGATGTTATGTTTGTGTTAGAACGTCCCAAATATGTTCCTTATATGTATGATGAGTTGTTGGTATGATTTGGGAGTCTTTGGGACATGTTTGAGTAGGTTAATGAGTGAAAAACTAGCATTTACTGCTGTTTCTGGGCAGATCGTATCAAAACACCCTTTAGTGTTTCGGAACGGGGGCCTGAAATGACCTCTGTGTTTCGAAACGGTGGAGGCTATTTTAGAACATTTTGGCCACTGGAATGCCATGTTTCAGAACTGGTCTCGGAACATACCCGCATACCAAAACGGTCAAAACCGTTCCGATACGGTGTCTCGGTACGGTGAGTAGGCGTTCTGAAACAGGTTACCGTTGGATCCAAATTTGAATTGTTTTGAGTCTGCATGTTTTACATTTTAATCTTAAATGTTGTGATTGCAATTGCTTGAGCTGAAGATGTCTTTTTAAGAGGAAATTTGGCAGAGATGCATGTAACATGATTAATTTCATAATGGTAATCCTAAAATCAATAGTCCTTCTAATTTACAAAAAATACAATTTGGTCCCTAAACTTGTGTAAAATGCAATTGAGTCCCTAACTGTTATCCGATCGCTGTGCCTTTCTCAATCATGACTCGTGAGTACTCACTTAGGGTTAACATGGATCTAGACAAGACTAAATTGAAAAAATGTTGTTAATCAAGGTTTACTTTTGGGTTGACTTTGGTTTTCCCCGTGTAATCTTCGTAGTTCGGGTCAAGCGTCTAGGCCGGGCTAAGGGGGTTACATTTGTTGGTATCAGAGCTTGGTTATCGAATAATTGGGGTTTGATATGTGGGTGATGTATGTGTTTATGCGTGATATGTCCTTTTGGTGAAAGAATGATGTATGGTTAGTGGTCTATGATTCAATTGAGATGATTTTGTGATGCTATGCTATGTTTGGAGTGTGGTTGGGATCCCATTGCCATATCAAAACTAATGAGAAGAATTGTTTTCGAAAATGAGCTTGAGTACTTGGATTACTTTCCTTATTGTGCATAATTGTGTTTATTGCATTTTTGTCAATGCATTGTTTTCTTTATAATGGGGCCACGTAGAGATCTGAGAATCAATACTAGATCGATGGCAGATAATGAGAATGTTGAGAATGTTGAGGATTTACCTCCTCCTCCTGGTGGTGGACCACCCGGTAGTGGTGGTGCTGGAGTTGGTAATGCTGGTGCTGGTGCTGGGGTTGCTGGACCCTATGGTGTGCAGGGGCAAGCCGCTCCTGACATGACCATGTTGATTCAGGCTATTGCTGGAGCTTTCCAGGTAGCAGTAGCTGGAGCTCATGGAGCTGCGCATCAGGATGATGCCAATGTGAGGTTTCCTTTAGAACGGATTAGCAGTCTGGGAGGGACTGAGTTCAGAGGCTTATCTCCGGAAGGATCTGAGTCTTGGTTGGAGAGCACCAAGAGGATTATGGGTCAGATGAACTGCAATAATATGCAGAAGCTGGGTTGTGTTGTGTCACTACTGCATGGTGAGGCTTATACGTGGTGGACGACCACTATCTACGGGATGGAGGATGAAGAGGTGACTTCGACGTTCTTTTTGAATGCGTTCAAGCGGATGTATCTGGGAGTACGTTACCTCGATGAGAAGAAAAGAGAGTTTATGTCTCTTGTGCAAGGCAACTTGTCTGTAGCTGAATATGAAATTCAGTTTGTTCGCCTCAGTCAGTATGCTCCTGAGTTAATCCCTAGTGATCGGGAGAGGTGCGAACGATTCCGTTATGGGCTAGTAGCGGATGTCAAGACTTATATGCTTGCGGATGACTATACGGATTTCGATGTCTTGTCACTAGAGCCAAGGACATTGAATCGAATCTTGGTTTGGCTGGTCGACTTGGTGGCTCTAGCTTAGGGAAACGAGCGACGGAATGCGATTATGTTAGAGATCACAATAAGAGGCATAAGGATAGGAAGTCGCATTATGATGCTAGGCATGGGGATCGTAACCCTGGTAGAGGTCACAAAGGACCTAATTCTGTTCTAAGGACTCCTGAATGTAACCGTTGTGGTAAAAGGCATCATGGTGAGTGTTGGGGTAACCTTGGGACATGTTGAAATTTTGGTAACCGAGGGCATTTGAAGAAAGATTGTCCTCAGCCGCTGAGAGAGGGATAACCTCCAGTGAGAGCAGCTGAGCCACAAAGAGGTCGTGGGCGTGGCCGTGGTAATTTTCAGTGTAGGGATGATGGTGGCAGGAACGTAGCACATGTTGTGGCCGTGCAACCTGAGGGTTGCGGTCAAGCTCGAGTGTATGCCCATCGTGAGAGAAGGAATGATACAGATGTGATCGCAGGTACCTTTACTTTGCAATCCTTGTCATTACTTTCTTTGATTGATTCTGGATCTACACACTCATACATGTTGCGTGAACATGCTCAAATGCTTGGTTTACATGTTGAGTCTTTGGATGTTGGTATGCGTGTGACTAGTTCCTTTGGTGAGACGGTTGTAACGCGAAAGTTGTATAGGAGATGTCCCTTGAAAGTGCGAAGTCATGTTTTTCTTGGTAATCTCATGGAATTGCCATTCTATGGCTTTGATGTAATCCTTGGCATGGATTGGCTTGTTGAACATAGAACCATGGTGGATTTCGAAAGCAAGCGAGTTTCGTTGAAACTTGCAGATGATTACGAAGTGGTGGTAGTGGGCGAGAATGTGAAGTTTCTTGCCAATGTGGTGTCTACATTGGAAGCAAGTCGGATGTTGCAGCAGGGTTGCGAGGCTTACCTAGCCTTTGTGATGAATCCTAGTTCAAAGGAGTTGCGAGTTCAGGATATAAGAATTGTACGTGAATTTCCTGGAGTGTTTCCGGAGGAATTACCTTTGTTTTCGCCTAGTCGAGAGGTGGAGTTTGGGATTGAGTTGTATGAAAATACAACTCCGGTGTCCATCGCTCCCTATCGCATGGCACCTAAGGAGCTAAAGGAGTTGAAGATGCAACTTCATGAGTTGCTTGACCGTGGCTTCATTATGCCTAGTGTGTCACCTTGGGGTGCACCGGTCTTATTTGTGAAGAAGAAGGATGGCACGATGAGAATGTGCGTTGATTATCGTCAGCTGAACAAGTAGACCATAAAAATTAGGTATCATTTGCCGAGGATTGATGATCTTTTTTATCAGTTTCGTGGAGCGACTGTGTTTTCAATGATGGACTTGAGGTCATGGTACTATCAGCTTAAGGTGAAAGATGTAGATGTGCCGAAAACAGCCTTTAGAACGAGGTATAGGCATTATGAGTTCCTTGTAATGTCGTTTGGCTTGACGAATGCTCCTGCTGCTTTCATGGACATGATGAATAGAGTGTTCCATGAATACTTGGACAAGTTCATTGTGGTGTTCATCGACGATATCCTTGTCTACTCTCGTATTGAGGAGGAGCATGAAAGACATTTGAGGGTTGTCTTGCAAGCGCTTTTGGAAATCAGCTTTATGCTAAGCTGAGCAAGTGTGAGTTTTGGCTAAAGGAAGTTGTGTTCCTTAGACATGTGGTTTCGGCTGAAGGGATTCATGTTGATCCTCGGAAGGTTGAGGCGGTGATGAATTGGAAGCCTCCTAAGTCTGTTCATGAAGTCCGTAGTTTCCTTGGGTTGGCAGGATATTACCGGAGTTTGTGGATGGATTTTAGAAGATTGTTGCCCCTTTGACGAAGTTGTTGCAAAAAGATGTTAAGTTTGAGTGGACGGAAGCGAAACATCATGCTTTTGAGAAGCTTAAGGCAGCTTTGACGCAAGCTCCTATCATTGTAACACCCCAATTTTGGGCTTGGAAGTTTAGGGTCTGAACCGGACCGGTCTAATTTTCGGTTCGAATATAAAAGGTGGTTTTAGGGAAAGCCTAGTTCGGGATGCTTTAAAAATATGGAAAATATCTAAAAATCCTATTTTAATATATATAAGAGAGTGGTGAAATCAATTTTACAAAATAAGGTTTGGAAGTGCAACATTTCGAAATGGTGACTAAAATGTAATTTTTGAAAAGTTCGGTGTTGACTGTTTTGTAAGGATTGAAACTTTGAATCTTTAAGGAGCTAATTTACCCAATGAAGGATTTCTCTAGATTTTTCTTAGATTTTAATGATTCATTTAATGTTTAATTAATTAAAGGAAAATAGGGAAACCATATTTTAGCTTTTCATAACTAACTTTCTTAAAAACTTTCTCATTTCATTTTCTCTCAAAATCCCCTCAGCCAAACACATTTCTATAGCAACATTTCTACTGATTTTCACACTAAATGATGAGGTTTCAATCATCAATTGATTCCTAATCCTTTCTACATCAAAACCTCTTGATTTGCTTATTGAATTTTCAAGGATTTTGGCTCTAATCAAGGAGAAATCTACATTTAGAGGCAAGGATGTTCTTCTCCTCTAAATACTCAGTTCTTTACTGAAATTCCCAAGTTCTCAATCCTTAAATTAAGTTTTATGAAAGGTTTTAATGTTGTGATATTGATTTTGCCTTAAAACTCAAAATTTGGATTAAATCTTGAAGAGATTCGTGGTGATTGTTTGGGCTCTGTTTTGAGATGGCTTTTTAATGTATTTTGGATGTTTAATGATGTGTAATTGAGGTTTAATCAATGCAATCCCGAATAGGTTGAATTTCCTAAGTTTTTGCTTATGAAAATGGTGGTTTTTGGGGTGATCTTGGTGCTCTGTTATAGTTGGAGGTATAAGGACGAGTTTAGGTTCTTTTTGGATGTTAATTGATGTTTAAGAATGTTTAGAAGTGATGGATCTTTGCTGGGTAATGTTGTGGAAGAGTTTGGAAGTGATTTCGGCTGTGTTTGGTAGCCGAAATGTTAGATATGGTGAGAGCAGCGAGTTTAGGTGTAATGGCTGAAGATTTTAATGCATGATGATGCATTAATCCTCTGCTTTGATGTGTTTAAAACAGGGGAGACATCTTCGGATCCTTGTGGTGTTGATCCGGAGGCTTAAACGGCGTTCCGGCAAGCTAGCGAAACGGAATTGGTGAGTGAAGTTGGGATTTCCAGCTTTGTAATGAATGTTTGAAGGTTTGGGAGCTTAGTTTAAGTCTAAGCAACTTAACTAAGATCAAGAGTAAGTTTTCGGGAAAACTCTTTCTCTTGGATGAACCATGAGATGGTTGGATGCATTGTATTTAATTTGCATGTTTAAATTCTGTTTTGAAAGCATGTTTTAGCATGATTAATGTTGGTCTTGAAAGCCATGTGTTGAAGGATGCTCAAGGTAAGAGATCCTTGGTTTGTTATGAATAAATGTGGTTTTGATGCATAGTTACGCATGATGGTTTAATGGCTTTGATTAATGCTTTAAAACAGTGGATTGTTGATGATAAATGATGTATATTGACAAGTGATGTGTTGGTTTTAAAGTACTTGAATCGGATATAGTTAGCCGGCTATAGGATTGGGTGCACCGTGAATAAAGTCGCCTTGGATGTTGAGGGGTTGTAATTGTTCCGTAAACTCCATCCAAGTACACTAACGAGATGGTTAAGATCACAATGGTGGTTAAATGGCCATGTGTGGATCTTGTGTTGTGGGTCCCGTGTTCTCGTTAGTGATGTTATACAAATACCGATGAGTGATGTGGAGGGGTTGTGATTGTACCGTTAAACTCCATCACGAGTGTTGAGGGGTTGTGATTGTACCGGTAAACCCCACCTTGTGTATTTGGTAGTGTGTATGAAGCGTATGGGACAACGATTGTAATCCGCATATTCGATTGTGTTTTATGTCGAAAATGGTTATAGTTTATCACTTGGAAGCCAATATGACATGTTGATGTTAATGAAGCATGAGATGCTTGTTGTGTATGCATTGTTGCATGAGAAATGATGTTTATGAGTTTAAAGGCGTTATGAAAGGTGTTTTATAAAATGCATTATTGTGTTGTTTCTTTAGAGCATGCCTCACAAAGCAATGTGCTTACGCTCTCTTTCTTGAACCAATAATGTAGAGAACTGAAGTGTTTCGAGGGCAGCAAGGAGGCTAAGAACCAAGGGAAAGCTAAGCTCATGTATGGTGACTTTTTCACAGCATTATTAGTTTTGGTATTTGGCAATGGGAACCTAGGTTGTGTTTTGGGAGATGTTTTGGACTCCCTAAGTGTGGCATGATGCTATTGATGTTTTGGACTTGTAAATGGCCATTTTGGTGTTTTCTTTGATGCTTTGATGATTGTTTGGTTTTGGATAATAGGATGCATGCCTATAAACTTGTGGATTTTCCTAATTGATGCCATGAATGTGTTTTGATGTTACAAACATGTACCTAATATGTATGATGACTTGTTGGCATGATTAGGGGGTCATTAGGATGTGTTTGAGTGGATAAATGTATGTTAAACCAGCAAATTCTGCACTTTCTGGGCAGTCTGTATCGGAACGGGCACTAGCGTTTCGGAACGGGGGCCTGTAATGGCCTTCGTGTATCGAAACAGATAGGGCCGTTCCGAAACGTTTTGGCCACTGCCAGGGCCTGTTTCGATACAAGTCTCGAAACGAACCTACGTTTCGGAACGGTCAACCCCGTTCCGAAACAGTTGACCGTTGGGCACTGATTTGAATGGTTTTATGGTTTGCAAGTTTTACGTTTTAGTCCTGAATATTGTGTTTGCAATTGCTTGATTTGAGATGTCCGTTTAAGATGAAATTTGACAAGGAATCATGTAATATGACTAATTTCATATTGGTAACTCAAAAATCAGTTAAGTCCTCCATCTTTCCAGAATTTGCAATTTGGTCCCAAACTTTTGTATGTTGTGCAATTGAGTCCCTTAACGTTTTCCGATCGCTGTGCTTTTCAAGTATGCTCTTCTCAAGGGTACGCTTAGGGTTAATGTGCATCTAGATAAGTTTTTAAAGGAAAAAAAAGGGGTCCTTAATCAAGGTTGACTTTCGGGTTGACTTTGGTTTTCCCCGTGTAATCTTCGTAGTTTGGGTCAACTGTCTGGGCTGGGCTAAGGGGGTTACATTTGGTGGTATCAGAGCTGAGTTTTTGAGTAAACAGGAATGGTTGTGTGGGTGATGTATGCATGATTGCATGATATGCTTTTTAAGTGAAAGTATGATGCATGATTTGTAAAGTATGTTGCAATTGTGATGTTATGCTATGTTGAAGCATGTTAGAGGGACCCATTGCCATATCAAAACTAATGAAATGAATTGTTTTGTTTGGAAATGAGCTTGAGTGCTTGGATTTCTTACCTTGCTGAGCCTGATTATGTTATTGTATTTGTGTTAGTGCCTTGTTTTAGTGAATGGGATCTCGTAGAGAGACGAGAGTTAATACGCGAGCTATGGCTCAGAATGAGAATGAGGAGAATGTTGATAATGTTGTGGATTTACCCCCTCCTCCTGGTGGTGGACCGCCCGGTGGTGGTGGTGCTGGAGGTGATGGAGCTGGTGTTGGTGCTGGGGTCGCTGGACCTGAAGCTGGGCAGGGGCAAGCTGCTCCTGACATGACAATTTTGATACAGGCTATTGCTGGAGCCTTTCAGGCAGCAGTAGCTGGAGCTCACGAAGCTGGGCATCAGGGTGATGCTAATGCTAGACTACCTTTGGAACGTCTGCGCAGTCTGGGAGGGACTGAGTTCAGAGGTTTGTCTGCTGAGGGTTCCGAATCTTGGTTGGAAAGTACCAAGAGGATATTGGGACAAATGAACTGCAATGATGTGCAGAAGTTAGGATGTGTGGTATCGCTGTTACATGATGATGCGTATACCTGGTGGACGACCACTATCTCCGAAATGGAGGAAGTTGATGTGACTTGGATGTTCTTTCTGAACGTGTTCAAGCGGAAGTATCTGGGTGTGCGATACTTGGATGAAAAGAAAAGAGAATTCACGTCTCTTGTTCAATGAAGTATGTCGGTGGCTGAGTATGATATCCAGTTTGTTCGTCTCAGTCAGTATGCACCTGAGCTTATCCGGGATGAGCGGGAGAGGTGTGAGCGTTTCCGATATGGTTTGGTGTCGGATGTAAAGACCTTTATGCTTGCAGCTGAGTACACTGATTTTGATGTGCTGGTTAGTAGGGCGAAGGACATTGAGCAGAACCTGGGTTTGCCTTCCAGGAGTGCTGGTTCTGGCTCAGGCAAGAGAGCTGCTGAGTATAGTTCCAGTGGTGGACGGAACAAAAGAGGACGAGATAAGAGGTATCAGTCTTCTGCTAGGCGTGGTAATGGAGGGCATGGTGCGCCTGTTCAGGGAGACATGATGAGAACGGATCAGAACATGTGCTGGACGTGTGGATCGCGTGGTCATTTGAGGCGTGATTGTCCTCGAGCGGCGAGGGAGGTTCAGGCTCCTGTGGCAGTGACTGGTATTTCGTGTTGGAATTGTGGTTCGGCAGACCACATAAAGAGGGAGTGTCCTTTGTTGGCCGGTGGTGGTCAGAGACGTGCTCCTGGAGTTGTTGCACCACAGAGAGGTCGTGGACGCGGCCGTGGTAACTTCCAGCGTAGAGATGATGGTGGAAGGAATGTGGCGCATGTGGTGGCTGTCCAACCTGAGGGTGGTGGCCAGGCTCGAGTGTATGCGCAGCGAGAGGGGAGAAATGACACGGCTGTGATCGCAGGTACCTTCACTTTGCAATCCTTGTCATTACTTTCCTTGATTGATTCTGGATCTACACACTCATACATATTGCGTGAACATGCTCAATTGCTTGGTTTGCCTGTTGAGTCTTCGGATGTTGGTATGCGTGTAACTAGTTCCTTTGGTGAGACCGTTGTGACACGGAAGTTGTATAGAAGATGTCCCTTGGTTGTGCAAGATCATGTTTTTCATGTTGATCTCATGGAATTGCCATTCTATGGTTTTGATGTAATCCTTGGTATGGATTGACTTGTTGAACATCGAGCTGTGGTGGATTTTGAGAACAAGCGAGTTTCGTTGAAGCTTGCGGATGATTATGAGGTAGTGGTGGTTGGTGAGAATGTGAAGTTTCTTACCAATGTGGTGTCTTACTTGGAGGCGAGCCGAATGCTGAGACAAGGTTGTGAGGCCTATCTAGCCTTTGTGATGAATCCTAGCTATAAGGAGTTGCGAGTGCAAGATATCAGGACTGTGCGGGACTTTCCTGGTGTGTTTCTAGAGGAGTTGCCTGGATTGCCTCCTAACCGAGAGGAGGAGTTTGGAATTGAGCTGTATGAAAATACAACTCCAGTGTCCATCACACCTTATCGAATGGCACCTAAGGAGCTGAAGACGCAACTTCAGGAGTTGCTTGATCGTGGTTTCATTCGGCCAAGTGTGTCACCTTGGGGTGCACCGGTCTTGTTTGTGAAGAAAAAGGATGGCACTATGAGAATGTGCATCGACTACCGTCAGTTGAACATGTTGACTATCAAGAATCGGTATCCATTGCCGAGGATTGATGATCTTTTTGATCAATTTTGGGGAGCGGCTGTGTTCTCTAAGATTGACTTAAGGTCAGGTTATTACCAGTTGAAGGTGAAGGATGTGGATGTGCCAAAAATAGCCTTCAGAATGAGGTATGTGCATTATGAGTTCCTTGTGATGCCGTTTGGTTTGACGAATGCTCCTACAGCTTTTATGGACATGATGAATAGAGTGTTTCATGAGTATTTGGACAAGTTTGTTGTGGTGTTCATTGATGATATCCTTGTGTACTCTCATACAGAGGAGGAGCATGAGGGACATTTGAGGATTGTGTTGCAGGCTTTGTTGGAGAATCAGCTTTATGCTAAGCTAAGCAAGTGTGAATTCTGGCTTAGAGAAGTTGTGTTTCTTGGACATGTGGTTTCTGCTGAGGGGATTTGTGTTGATCCTCAGAAGATTGAGGCGATGATGAATTGGAAGCCTCCCAAGTCTGTTCATGAAGTTCGTAGTTTCCTTGGTTTGGCAGGATACTACCAGAGGTTCGTGGATGGATTTTCGAAGATTGCTGCACCTTTGACGAAGTTGTTGCAGAAGGATGTCAAGTATGAGTGGACGGAAGTGAGTCACCAGACTTTTGAGAAGCTAAAGGCAGCTTTGACGCAAGCTCCTATCCTGGTTCAGCCTGAATCAGGGAAAGAGTTTGTGGTGTATAGTGACGCATCCTACGTTGGTTTGGGTTGTGTGTTGATCCAAGAGGGTAAGGTGGTGGCTTATGCATCGTGCAAGTTGAAGGTGCATGAGCGCAATTATCCTACGCATGACATTGAGTTAGCTGCGGTGGTTTTTGCTTTGAAAATCTGGAGACATTACCTCTATGGTGAGAAGTGTACGGTGTACACGGATCACAAGAGTTTGAAGTATCTGATGTTTCAGAAAGAATTGAATCTTAGGCAACGACGTTGGGTGGAGTTGCTTAAATATTACGATCTAACAATCGAGTACCATCCGGGCAAAGCTAATGTTGTTGCGGATGCTTTGAGTAGGAAAGTGGCAGTGGAGTTGAGGGCTATGTTTGCCAGCTTAGCATTTCGCGAGATGGCGGTCTTGTGGCTGAGTTGCAAGTGAAACCATCCTTGATTCAGCTTATTAAGGATAAGCAGCTGTTGGATGATTCCTTGGTGCCACATGTTCAGGATATTGCTGAGGATAGGCCATCGAATTTCTGCTTTAATGATGATGGAGTTTTGTGTTTTGGGAGTCGGATAGTAGTGCCCAATGATGCTGAGTTGAGGCGTGCTATTCTGACTGAAGCTCATAGTAGTCCTTTTGCTATGCACCCTGGTAGTACTAAGATGTATCGTGATCTTAAGGATGAGTACTATTGGGTGGGTATGAAAAGAGATGTTGCTGAGTATGTGAGTAAGTGCATGGTTTGTCAGCGAGTTAAGGCTGAGCATCAGTTTCCTTCTGGGTTGTTGCAACCGTTGAGGATTCCTGAGTGGAAATGGGAAAGGATTACCATGGACTTTGTGTCTGGTTTACCTTTGTCGCCATCGAAGAAGAATTCGGTGTGGGTGATTGTGGATCGCCTGACGAAGTGTGCGCATTTCTTACCTGTGCATACCACGTATACTTTGGATAAGCTTGCAGAGCTGTACATTGCTGAGATTGTGCGGCTGCATGGTGTGCCAAAGTTTATAGTGTCGGATAGGGATCCGAGGTTTACATCGCGTTTCTGGGAATGTTTGCATCATGCTTTGGGTACACAGTTGAATTTCAGTACTTCTTATCATCCCCAGTCGGATGGACAGTCTGAGCGTGTTATCCAAGTGCTGGAGGATATGTTGAGGTGCTACGTGATTGAGTTTCAAGGCTATTGGGAGAAACATTTGCCTTTGGTGGAGTTTGCTTATAATAATAGCTACCAGGCAAGTATTCAAATGGCATCTTATGAGGCCTTGTACGGGAGGAAGTGCAGAACTCCTCTTTGTTGGGCTGAAACATGTAAGAAGTTGGTTTCAATGCCAGCTTTGTTGAAAGGAACCACCGAGAAGGTGAAGCTTATTTGTGAGCGTTTGAAGGCAGCTTCTGAACGACAGAAGTCTAACGTGGATTTGAAGCGTAAGGAGATTGAGTTTGCGATGGGTGACCGTGTGTTTTTGAAAGTTTCGCCTTGGAAAAAGGTGATGAGGTTTGGCCGAAAGGGTAAGTTGAGCCCTAGGTACATTGGACCATACGAGGTGATTGAACGTGTGGGTCCTGTTGCGTATAAGCTATGGCTGCCGCAAGAGTTGGAAAAGATTCATGATGTGTTTCATGTCTCTATGCTTCGGAGGTATAGATCGGATTCTTCGCATGTTATGCATGTGGAGGAAGTGGAGTTGAATCCAGACTTGACCTATGATGAGGAGCCGGTGGAAATTCTGGATTCAGACAGTAAAGTTCTTCGAGGTAAGACCATTGAGTTGGTAAAGGTGTTGTGGAAGCATCGTGGTGTTGAGGAAGCCACGTGGGAAAGAAAGGATTACATGTTGAAACAGTTTTCGTACCTCTTTGCTCCAGGTAAATTTCAAGGACGAAATTTCTTAAGGGGGGGAGAGTTGTAACACCCCAATTTTGGGCTTGGAAGTTTAGGGTCTGAACCGGACCGGTCTGATTTTCGGTTTGAATCTAAAAGGTGGTTTTAGGGAAAGCCTAGTTCGGGATGCTTTAAAAATATGGAAAAATATCTAAAAATCCTCTTTTAATATATATAAGAGAGTGTTGAAATCAATTTTACAAAATAAGGTTTGGAAGTGCAACATTTCGAAATGGTGACTAAAATGTAATTTTTGAAAAGTTCAGTGGTGACTGTTTTGTAAGGATTGAAACTTTGAATCTTTAAGGAGCTAATTTACCCAAATAAGGATTTCTCCAGATTTTTCTTAGATTTTAATGATTCATTTAATGTTTAATTAATTAAAGGAAAAGAGGGAAACCATATTTTAGCTTTTCATAACTAACTTTCTTAAAAACTTTCTCATCTCATTTTCTCTCAAAATTCCCTCAGCCAAACACATTTCTACAGCAACATTTCTACTGATTTTCACACTAAATGATGAGGTTTCAATCATCAATTGATTCCTAATCCTTTCTACATCAAAACCTCTTGATTTGCTTATTGAATTTTCAAGGATTTTGGCTCTAATCAAGGAGAAATCTACATTTAGAGGTAATGATGTTCTTCTCCTCTAAATACTCAGTTCTTTACTGAAATTCTCAAGTTCTCAATCCTTAAATTAAGTTTTATGAAAGGTTTTAATGTTGTGATCTTGATTTTGGCTTAAAACTCAAGATTTGGATTAAATCTTGAAGAAATTCGTGGTGATTGTTTGGGCTCTGTTTTGAGATGGCTTTTTAATGTATTTTGGATGTTTAATGATGTGTAATTGAGGTTTAATCAATGCAACCCCGAATAGGTTGAATTTCCTAAGTTTTTGCTTATGAAAATGGTGGTTTTTGGGGTGATCTTGGTGCGCTGTTATAGCTGGAGGTATAAGGACGAGTTTAGGTTCTTTTTGGATGTTAATTGATGTTTAAGAATGTTTAGAAGTGATGGATCTTTGCTGGGTAATGTCTTGGAAGAGTTTGGAAGTGATTCGGTTGTGTTTGGTAGCCGAAATGTTAGATTTGGTGAGAGCAGCGAGTTTAGGTGTAATGGCTGAAGATTTTAATGCATGATGATGCATTAATCCTCTACTTTGATGTGTTTAAAACAGGGGAGACATCTTCGGATCCTTGTGGTGTTGATCCGGAGGCTTGAACGGCGTTTTGGCAAGCTTGCGAAACGGAATTGGTGAGTGAAGTTGGGATTTCCAGCTTTGTAATGAATGTTTGAAGGTTTGGGAGCTTAGTTTAAGTCTAAGCAACTTAACTAAGCTCAAGAGTAAGTTTTCGGGAAAACTCTTTCTCTTGGATGAACCATGAGATGGTTTGATGCATTGTATTTAATTTGCATGTTTAAATTCTGTTTTGAAAGCATGTTTTAGCATGATTAATGCGGGTCTTGAAAGCCATGTGTTGAAGGATGCTCAAGGTAAGAGATCCTTGGTTTGTTATGAAAAAATGTGGTTTTGATGCATAGTGATGCATGATGGTTTAATGGCTTTGATTAATGCTTTAAAACAGTGGATTGTTGATGATAAATGATGTATATTGGCAAGTGATGTGTTGGTTTTAAAGTACTTGAATAGGATATAGTTAGCCGACTATAGGATTGGGTGCACCGTGAATAAAGTCGCCTTGGATGTTGAGGGGTTGTAATTGTACCGTAAACTCCATCCAAGTACACTAACGAGATGGTTAAGATCACAATGATGGTTAAAACGCCATGTGTGGATCTTGTGTTGTGGGTCCCGTTTTCTTGTTAGTGATGTTATACAACTACCGATTAGTGATGTGTAGGGGTTGTGATTGAACCGTTAAACTTCATCACGGGTGTTGAGGGGTTGAGATTGTACCGGTAAACTCCACCTTGTGTGTTTGGTAGTATGTATGAAGTGTATGGGACAACGCTTGTAATCCGCGTATCCGATTGTGTTTTATGTAGAAAATGGTTATGGTTTACCACTTGGAAGCCAATATGACATGTTGATGTTAATGAAGCATGAGATGCTTGTTGTGTATGCATTCTTGCATGAGAAATGATATTTATGAGTTTAAAGGCGTTATGAAAGGTGTTTACGCTCTCTTTCTTTAGAGCATTATTGTGTTGTTTCTTTAGAGCATGCCTCACTAAGCAATGTGCTTACGCTCTCTTTCTTGAACCAATAATGCAGAGAACTGAAGTGTTTCGAGGGCAGCAAGGAGGCTAAGAATCCAAGGGAAAGCTAAGCTCATGTATGGTGACTTTTTCACAGCATTATTAGTTTTGGTATTTGGCAATGGGAACCTAGGTTGTGTTTTGGGAGATGTTTTGGACTCCCTAAGTGTGGCATGATGCCTTTGATGTTTTGGACTTGTAAATGGCCATTTTGGTGTTTGCTTTGATGCTTTGATGATTGTTTGGTTTTGGATAATAGGATGCATGCCTATAGACTTGTGGATTTTCCTAATTGATGCCATGAATGTGTTTTGATGTTACAAATATGTACCTAATATGTATGATGACTTGTTGGCATGATTAGGGGGTCATTAGGATGTGTTTGAGTGGATAAATGTATGTTAAACCAGCAAATTCTGCACTTTCTGGGCAGTCAGTATCGGAACGGGCACTAGCGTTTCGGAATGGGGGCCTGCAATGGCCTTCGTGTATCGAAATGGATAGGGTCGTTCCGAAACGTTTTGGCCACTGCCTAGGCCTGTTTCGATACAGGTCCCGAAACGAACCCGCGTTTTGGAACGGTCAACCCCGTTCCGAAACAGTTGACCGTTGGGCACTGATTTGAATGGTTTTATGGTTTGCAAGTTTTACGTTTTAGTCCTGAATATTGCTTTTGCAATTGCTTGAGTTTGAGATGTCCGTTTAAGATGAAATTTGACAGGGAAGCATGTAATATGACTAATTTCATATTGGTAACTCAAAAATCAGTTAAGTCCTCCATCTTTCCAGAATTTACAGTTTGGTCCCTAACTTTTGTATGTTGTCCAATTGAGTCCCTTAACGTTTTCCGATCGATGTGCTTTTCAAGTATGCTCTTCTCAAAGGTACGCTTAGGGATAATGTGCATCTAGATAAGTTTTAAAAGGAAAAAAAGGGTCGTTAATCAAGGTTGACTTTCAGGTTGACTTTGGTTTTCCCAATGTAATCTTCGTAGTTCGGATCAACCGTCTAGGCCGGGCTAAGGGGTTACAATCATGGTTCAACCTGAATCAGGAAAAGAGTTTGTGGTGTATAGTGACGCCTCCTACGTTGGTTTGGGGTGTGTGCTAATGCAAGAGGGTAAGGTGGTGGCTTATGCATCGCGTCAGTTGAAGGTGCATGAGCGCAATTATCCTACGCATGATATTGAGTTAGGTGCGGTGGTTTTTTCTTTGAAAATCTTGAGACATTATCTTTATGGTGAGAAGTGTACTGTGTACACGGATCACAAGAGTTTGAAGTATTTGATGTCTCAGAGAGAGTTGAATCTTAGGCAACGACGATGGGTGGAATTGCTTAAGGATTACGATCTAACAATTGAGTATCACCTGGGAAAGGCCAATGTTGTGGCAGACGCTTTGAGCAGAAAGGTGGCAGTATAGTTAAGGGCGATGTTTGCTAGCTTGAGCATATCGCGAGATGGAGGTCTTGTTGCTGATTTGCAGGTGAAATCATCTCTAGTTCAGTTGATAAAGGATAAGCAGTTGTTGGATGATTCTTTGGTGCCACATGTTTAGGATATTGCTGAGGGTAGACCATCGAATTTTTGTTTTAATGATGACGGGGTTCTATGTTTTGGAAGTCGGATAGTAGTGCCGAATGATATAGAGTTAAGGCGTACTATTCTAACCGAAGCTCATAGTAGTACTTTTGCTATGCACCCTGGTAGTACAAAGATGTATCGTGATCTGAAGGATGAGTACTATTGGGTGGGGTTGAAGAAAGATGTTGCAGAATATGTGAGCAAGTGCATGGTTTGTCAGCGGGTTAAGGTTGAGCATCAGTTTCCTTCGGGTTTGTTGCAACCGTTGAGGATCCCTGAATGGAAATGGGAGAGAATCACCATGGACTTTCTGTCTGGTTTTCCTTTGACGCCATCAAAGAAGAATTCGGTGTGGATGATTGTGGATCGCCTTACGAAGTGTGCGCATTTCTTGCCTGTGCATACTATGTATACCTTGGATAAGCTTGCAGAGCTGTATATTACTGAAATTGTACGTCTGCATGGTGTACCAAAATCTATAGTGTCGGATAGAGATCCGAGGTTCACGGCAAGGTTTTGGGAGTGTTTGCATCAAGCGTTGGGTACGCGGTAGAATTTCAGTACTTCTATCATCCGCAGACGGATGGACTATCTGAGAGTGTTATCCAAGTGCTTGAGGATATGTTGAGGTGCTGCGTGATTGAGTTTCAAGGCTCTTGGGAGAAGCATTTGCCTTTGGTGGAGTTTGCTTATAATAATAGCTACCAGGCAAGTATTCAAATGGCACCTTATGAAGCCTTGTATGGGAGGAAGTGCAGAACTTCTCTTTGCTGGGCTGAGACGGGACAAAAGTTGGTCTCGATGCCAGCTTTGTTGAAAGGAACCACCGAGAAGGTGAAGCTCATTTGTGAGCGGTTGAAGGCGGCCTCTGATTGGCAGAAGTCTTACGCGGATTTGAAGCGTAAGGAGATCGAGTTTGCGGTGGGTGACCGTGTGTTCTTAAAGGTTTCACCTTGGAAGAAGGTGATGAGATTTTGTCGTAAGGGCAAGTTGAGCCCTAGGTATATTGGACCATACGAGGTGATAGAAAGTGTGGGTCCTGTTGCTTATAAGCTGAGGCAACCACACGAGTTAGAGAAGATACATGATGTGTTTCATGTATCCATGCTTCAGAGATATAGATCGGATCCTTCGCATGTTATGCATGTGGAGGAAGTTGAGTTGAATCCAGATTTGACTTATGATGAGGAGCCAGTTGAGATTTTGGATTCGGAAAGTAAGGTTCTCTGGGGTAAGACCATTGAGCTGGTTAAGGTGTTGTGGAGGCATCGTGGTGTTGAGGAAGCCACGTGGGAAAGAAAGATGATATGAAGAAGCAGTTTCCTTACCTTTTTCCTCCAGGTAAATTTCGAGGACGAAATTTCTTAAGAGGGGGAGAGTTGTAACACCCCAAAATTGGGCCTAGATGTTTAGAGTCTGAACCGGATCGGTCTGGAAAACGGTTCGAATTTAAAACGGAGTTTTAGGGAACGCCTAGTTCGGGATGCTTTAAAAATATAGAAAATTATCTAAAAATCCTCATTTAATATACAAAAGAGAATGGTGAAATCAATTTTACAAAATAAGGTTTGGAAATACTACATTTCGGTGTAGTGACCAAATCACAGTTTTTGCAAAGTTAAGTAGTGACTGTTTTGTAAAGGATTGAAACTTTGAATCTTTAAGGAGATAATTTTACCAAAATGTTTTCATCATATTTTTCCCTAATTTGGGTGATTTAATTAATGTTTTAATTAAAGAAAATAAATGTGATTAAATGAGAAAACCACCTTTAACTTCTCATAACTACTTTTCACAAATTTTCCCTCATTTTAATTTCTCTCAAATTCCTTTCAACCAAATACATTTTCTCCAACAAATACATTTTGATTTCCACTTCATTTGATGAGATTTCAATCACTCTTTGATTCCTAATCAATTCCTCATCAAATCCACTTGATTTATTCATTGAATTTTCAAGAAAACTTGCCCAAATCAAGGAGAAATCATCCATTAGAGGTAAGCTTCGTCCTTCTCCTCTAATGATCAGTTCTTTACCGAAATTCCCAAGTTATTAATCCTTTAATAATGATTTTTAAGTGGTTTTAATGTTAGAAATAAGAAATTGGCTTAAAACTCAAGATTTTGGAAGAAATCTTGAAGATTTTCGTGGTGATTGATTGGGCTCTGTTTTGAGATGGTTTTATAATGTATTTTTGATGTTAATTGATATTATAAATGAGGTTTAATCAATCCAATCCCGAATAGGTTTGTTTTTCCTAAGTTTTGCTTGCTAAAATGATGGTTTCTGGGGTTATTTTGGTGTTCTGCTATAGCTGGAGGTATAAGGACGTGGTTGTGTTAGTTTTTTATGTTAATTGATGTTTAGAAATGTTTAGAAGTGATGGATCTTGGCTGAGTTTGGTTTTGGAAGAGTTTGGAGGTGATTTCGGTAGTGTTTGTTAGCCGAAATGTGGTTTTTGAGTAGAGAAGCGAGTTTAGATGTGTGGCTGATGATTTCAATGCATGATGATGTATTAATCCTCTGCTATTATGTTTTAAAACAGGGGAGACATCTTCAGACACCTTTGGAGTTGATCCGGAAGCTTAGATAGCGTTTCGGCGAGCAAGCGAAACGTAATCGGTGAGTGCGTATGGTTTTAGAAGTCCTTGAGGGACAAAGAAAAAAAGTTTGGGATTTAGGAATGGTTTGAAACACCTTCCTAAGTCCGGAAGTAAGTATTGGCTAGATTTCTCTCTTGAATGAGGTGTTTGTCCCTAAAATGCTTTTACATGCTCATGGTTTTAGATTGATAAATTCCTACTGTTTTTATGTTTATTTAATAGCATGTGATGATGCTTGAAATGATTTCATGAAGTAACATGTTGCATTGTTGAGATTTGAGCTTTCATATTAAAGCATAGAAAATGTTATGATTTTGAAATGAAATGAGAATGTTGGAGATTTAATGCATGAAAAACAGTAGGTGAGATGATGAGATATTTACCGGATATAATTGATCAATCAATAGGATAAGAGTGCACTATAAACTAAAAATTCGTAATTGCTCTTTGGTTAAGCCAAAGGGAGAGAAACGATGATGGGCATTCCATCGGGTAAGACTTGGTGAAATACCCAAGCTTTGTGGCGATGAGAGATTCTGCCATGTGAGTACGGTGATGTGAGATTCCACCGGAAACTATGTTGCTAGACGAGTGAGTACGTTGATGAGAGATGCCACCGGAAGTGTGTAGTGAGATGTGTTGAGTGTGTAAAAGTTCTATTATTTACCCACTATTTAACCCATATTTCTGCTGCGTTCAAGCATAATTCATTACATTTAGGCTAGATTACAGTTATACATCACAAATATATTAAATGACACAGTTTCTACTGAAATTGGTTGCTTTTGCAGGTTGCTGCTCTAGCAGATGGAGAGGCAGGCGCTGGGCAGTAAAACAGAAGAGCTGGAACTGGATGAGCATTCGAGGAGGACGATGCTGCCATGGTTGCCGCCGTGACAGCAGAGGACGACAACAGTTTTGAGGAGAAGAAGCAAAGTGGACCTCGACAGAAAGAGAAAGTTCAACCTGTCTGTCGTGTAATACCACTATATTTTTCCGAGCCCTAGATCAGAATGAAGGCCAAGCCCAAGGTTCAAGGAAGATATCCCAAGAAAGAAGGAAGGACGAATTAAAGATAGATATTCTGAAGATTTAGTCTTTATTAGAGTTGTACTTTGATTTAAAGTCGTATCCCTTCCATATTAGAAAACTTGAACCCAAGGCCTATATAAAGGCATGTAATTCGACCTAGGAGAAAACATCACCTATCTCTAGCCTTCTTCCCAAACCCTAGCCGTTTTCCCTTCTCATCATGTTCTAAATTCCCCTTAGGGCCACGGGTTGATTTGTAAAGTAGTTGCAAGGGTTGCTTTTGTTTTAGGAATTTTATGTTCAATAAAATAAACTTCAAGTTCTCTTATTCTGGTTTTAACATATTGCAAGAGCATTGGGAGAGCATTGTGAGGTTATCCATTTACTTAATATCGGGAGAGTTAAGTATACGAAAGGAATAAGTGCGAGTTCTCTAGTTTATAGTTGAACTATCTCGGACCTAGGGATAGGACGAGGTTAAATGGCTAAGGAAGAATTCAACAACATCGGTGTTCATCCTTGGATTCACACCGGGAGGTATCATCAAAGACGTGTTCATCGACAGACTTGGACCTAGGGATAGGCCAAGGCACAGCAGGGATTCTTGCCAAACTTGAAGTACTGAGTTGAGTAGTCGCTGCCGCGATAACCAACGGACCGCTGCCGCGACAGGTGCTGCCGCGACGGGGACATCGACATAGCAGATTTTCCTAGACTTAGCAATACCTGCACTACCGAGCAATTCAATACCAGCCCATTCTCTCTATCTTGATTATTTTAATCTTATTTTCCAGTATTCTTTATTATTTTCGTGACAACATCTTAAACTATTTTCTTTGCTTTCATGCAGTAATTCAAGGTGAAGCTATTGGCTCAGTCCCTGTGGAGACGATATCCGATACTCCAGTATCACTTTACTACTTGCGTCGTGTACACTTGCACTACATTGCGAAAGACACTTTTACACGCAACAAGTTTTTGGCGCCGTTGCCGGGGACTGGCAACATAACTTTACCCTACCTTTTACTGCATTTGTTTTATTTTTCTGTTTTACTTGGATTGTCCAACCTATACCTTTCACAAGGTCTTTTGTTTTCGTATGCGCAGATCTCAACGGGGGAAGGAACCGGAGTACCAGTTAGATCCTGAACCCGAACGAACGTTCAATCTCAAGAAAAGAGTCTGTTACCTCGTTGAAATGAACGAATACCTAGAGGAACAACTCGAAGCAATTGTGAACGAAAGACATGAAGAAAGAAGGGACAACCCAGGGAATCCCAGGATAATAACAATCCTACCGGGAATTGAGGGAACGGTCAAGCTGTCGACCCTCCTGCCGCTGCCGCACGCTGGTCATGCCGAGACTACATGCTTAAGGACCATGTAGAACTGGAAACCATGCTGCTGGATGTAGATGTTGGCAACTTTGAGCTGAAACCTGTCATGTTCAGCATGATCAACAACGCTGGCCAATTTAGTGGTGCTGCTACTGAGGATGCTAGAGAGCATCTGAAAACGTTCCAAGAAATCTGTGGTTCGTTTAGACTACTAGGAGTTAATCTGGAGATACTGAGGCTTCGGTTATTTCCTCGTTCATTGAGGGACAGGGAAAAGACTTGGTGGAATAAACTTACACCGGGTTCAATTAGAACTTGGGCAGATTTAACTCGTGAATTCTTATCTCGTTTTAATCCTTCACACTTATCTGAGCGATTACGTAACGAAATTGCTACTTTTCAACAGGAAGAAGACGAGCCAATGCACGAGGCCTGGGACAGATTTACCACTCTTCTACGGAACTGCCCAATGCATGGATTCCCCGTTTGGAACCATGTAACGAAATTATATAATGCTGCCAATTTACAAACTCGTATTAGAATTGTTTCAGCAGCAAACAGATTACTGCTGGACAAAGACCCAGATGAGGCAATGGCAGTATTGAAAAATCTGGCGAAGAATGAGGAACAGTTTCCGACAGCAAGAAGAGGGGGTAAACGGGTTCTAGCTGTAAAGGATTATGAGGCCGACAGCACAATGAAATCACTGGTGGCGTATCTCACTAAGGCAATGAAAAAGCTCTTGAACGAAGATTCACAGTCTGTATATGCTGCTGAAGAGGTATGCAACATTTGTGAAGGAAATCACAGTTCAGAGGAATGTCCAATACAGTTAGAAGAGGGAAAGTATGTTGGAAACTACAACAAGAAGAATTATAATTCCAACAACTATAATCTCTACTAGAGAAAGGATCCCAAGTTTTCTTGGAGCAATCCTAATAATGCTCCGAATCCTCAACCTCAGAATAATCAGAACCAGAGAGGACCTAGATTGCTGACTCGGCAGTAACCGCGGCAGCAGCTGTAACCCCCTTAACCCGGCCCAGACGGTTGAACCGAATTAAGAAGTTTACACGGGGAAAACCAAAGTCAACTCGAAAGTCAACCTTGATTAACGACCCTTTTTTTTCTTTTAAAACTTATCTAGATGCACGTTAACCCTAGTTATGTTCATACAAACATCATACTCAAAGATCATCGCAGACGGAAAACGTTCAGGGACTTAATTTGAACAAATCAAGACTTTAGGGACCAAAATGTAAATTTTGGAAAATACAAGGACTTAACCCAATTTTAAGTTACCAATATGGAATTAGTCATATTTCATGCTTGTCTGTCAGATTTCAGCTCAAACGGACATCACAAACTCAATCAATTGCGTAAACATGATTCAGGACCAAAACGCAAACAAAACAAAACATATAACCAACAATTTCAGTGCCCAACGGTCGGGTGTTCCGAAACAAGGAGACCCGTTCCGAAACGCGGGACCGTTCCGCAACAGGTTCCGAAACAATGCCTGGCAGTGACACTTCCGTTCCGGAACGGCTGCATCCGTTTCGGAACGCCCAGGCCATTTCAGGCCCCTGTTCCGATACGGTAGCACCTGTTCCGAAACAGGCTGCCCAGATTGCAGAAAAATAGCTGGTTTAATGCACAATTAACCTATCAAACATGCTCCAAAGATAACCAAACTTTACCAACAAGTCATACAACATTCAAGGAACATAATTGCCTCAACCAAATATCACCATGGCATCAATTATGAAAATCCTCAATTCTATAGGCATGCATCCTATTTAGCAAACCATTCAAGCATCAAACCATCAATTCAAACCCATAATGGCCAATTACAAGAACCAACAATGTTAACAACATTTATACAACTTAGGGAGTCCAAAACGTCTCCCAAAACAACAACATAGGTTCCCCATTGCCAAATACCCAAAAGCTAATAGTTTGAGAAAATGTTCACCATACATGAGCTTTGTTCACCACTTGGATTCTTCACCAACTTGCTGCCCTCAAATGCACTTTAATGCTCTGCATTATTGGTTTAAGAAAAGAGAGAGAGCGTAAGCATAAGCTTAGTGAGGAATGCTCAATAAAACCACACAATAATGCATTTACAAAACACCTTTATAAATCATACTTCAAAACAACATTTGATCATGCTCACAAGCATTAAAACAAGCAATTCATGCTTCAATCTTTATTAAGTCATATTGGCAACAAGTGATACATTCAACATAAGATTCACATGTGGACTTTCAAACACCATTGTAATCTTATAAATTCCAAGGACCACACATGGACTTTTAAACACCATTGTGTCCTTAACCCATGGACTTTTAAACACCATGACAAGGACCACACAAGGACTTTTAAACACCTTTGTGTCCTCAACAAGAACCATCCAAGGACTTTTAAACACCTTGACATTCTTAAGTAACAAGGCTTACACAAGGACTTTTAAACACCTTGAACCTTAACCAAGAACCAACCATGGACTTTTAAACACCATGTTGTTCTTAACAAGAATCATCCAAGGACTTTTAAACACCTTGATGTTCTTAATTAACAAGGCTTACACAAGGAATTTTAACCACCTTGAACCCTAACCAAGAACCAACCATGGACTTTTAAACACCATGTTGTTCTTAAATAAACAAGGCTCACACAAGGACTTTTAAACACCTTTGTGACCTTAACCATCACTTGCCAATAGTCATCATTAACAACCATATTCCACTGTTTTAAAGCATTTAACAAAGCCATAAACATCATGCATCTTTAAGCATCAAACCACAAAAGAACAATGTTCAAAAACAAGGAACTCTCACCTTGAGCTTCCTCCTACACATGGCTTACAATCTCAGCAAATACACATGCTAGATATGCTTTGAAAACAGAATTTAAAACATGCAAACAATCACATTGCACCCAACCATCACATGGTTCCTCAACAAGAGAGTTTTCCCGAAAACTTACTCTTGAGCTTAGCAAAGTTGTTTAGACTTAGACTAAGCTCCCAAACCTTCGAAACATTGGTTTCAAAGCCGAAAACCAAAATCCACTCACCGATTCCGTTTCGCCTCTTGCCGAAACACCAATCAAGCTTCCGGATCAACACCACTAGGATCCAAAGATGACTCCCCTGTTTTAAACACATCAAAACAGTAGATTAATGCATCATCATGCATTAATACCCTCAATGAAAGCATCAAAACTCGCTGCTCTCATCCACACTCCATTTTCGGCTACCAAACACAACCGAAAATGCATCCAAACAACTCCTCAACACTACCCAGCCAAGATCCATCAAATCTAAGCATCCTTAAACATCAAATAACATCCAAAAAGGATCTAACCACGTCCTTATACCTCCAGCTATAACAGATCAACAAGATCACTCCAAAAACAACCAAGAACACAAGCTAAACTTAGGAAATTCAACCTATCCGGGATTGCATTGATTAAAACTCAATTTCACATCAAATTAGCATTCAATTAACATCAATTTGACACCTCAAAACACAGCCCAATCAGATCATACGAAAATTTCATCAAAATCAATCAAATCTTTCATTTAAAAGCCAAGATCAAGAACAAATCAATAAAACCTTTTATAAAACACAATTTAAGGATTGAGAACTTGGGAATTTCAGTAAAGAACTTAAAGTTCAGAGGAGAAGGACGTTCTTACCTCCAAACTTGAGTTTTCTCCCTTTTTGGAACCAAAATCTTGAAAATCCACTTAGCAAATGGTGAGGTTTTGTTGAAGAGATGATTAGAGATCAAAAGAGAGTTGAAATGTGATATTTAGGTGACAAAATCTGAGGAAAAGCTCTGGAGAAAATGTGTTTGGTTTGAGAGAAAAGATGAGAGAAAATGGAAAATGGAAAAGTTAGTTGGAAAATGATAAAATATCTTCCCTCCACTTTTCTTTTATTTAAAAACCTTTAATAAATCATTTAATATCCTAGAAAAATCTGGAGAAACTCCCATTGGGTAAATAGCTCCTTAAAGATTCAAAGTTTCAATCCTTTTTAAAACAGTCTCACAGTTTTCGAAAATTACATTTTGGTCACTAACCAAAATGTCACACTTCCAAACCTCATTTTGTAAAATTGATTTCACCAAACTCTTATATATAATAAAAGAGGATTTTAGAACATTTTTCCATATTTTTAATGCAACCCGAACTAGGTTTTCGTAAATTCACTCTCATATATTCGAACCGCGATCCGACTGAACCGGTCCGAAACTCAAAACTCCTAAGCCCAAAACCGGGGCGTTACAACTCTCCCCCCTTAAGAAATTTCGTCCTCGAAATTTACCTGAAGGAAAGAGGTACGGAAACTGCTTCAGCATGTCATCCTTCCGTTCCCACGTGGCTTCCTCAACACCACGGTGCTTCCACAACACCTTCACCAACTCAATGGTCTTGCCACGAAGAACCTTGCTATCCGAATCCAGAACCTTCACCGGTTCCTCATCATAGGTCAAATCCGGATTCAATTCCACTTCTTCCACAGGCATCACATGTGAAGGATCCGATCTATACTTCCGAAGCATAGAAACATGAAACACATCATGAATCTTCTCCAACTCCTGAGGTAACCTCAACTTGTACGCAACAGGACCCACACGTTCAATCACCTCGTATGGTCCAATGTACCTAGGGCTCAACTTACCCTACGGCCAAACCTCATCACCTTTTTCCACGGCGAAACCTTCAAAAACACACAGTCACCCACCGTATACTCAATCTCTTTACGCTTCAAATCTGCGTAAGACTTTTGCCGATCAGAAGCTGCCTTCAAACGCTCACAAATGAGCTTCACCTTCTCGGTGGTTCCTTTCAACAAAGCCGGCATCGACACCAACTTCTGACCCGTTTCAGCCCAACAAAGAGGAGTCCTACACTTCCTCCCGTACAAAGCCTCATAAGGTGCCATTTGAAAACTCGCCTGATAACTATTGTTATAGGCAAACTCCACCAAAGGCAAATGTTTCTCCCAAGAGCCCTGAAACTCAATCACGCAACACCTCAACATATCCTCCAAAACCTGGATAACACGCTCGGACTGACCATCCGACTGAGGATGATAAGATTTACTGAAATTGAACCGTGTACCCAAAGCTTGATGCAAACACTACCAGAACCGCGATGTAAACCTCGGATCCCTATCCGATACAATCGACTTTGGCACACCGTGCAGCCGCACAATCTCAGCAATGTACAGCTCTGCAAGCTTATCCAAGGAGTACGTAGTATGCACAGGTAAGAAATGCGCACACTTCGTCAGGCGATCCACAATCACCCACACCGAATTCTTCTTCGATGGTGATAAAGGTAACCCAGACACAAAATCCATGGTAACCCTTTCCCACTTCCATTCAAGAATCTTCAACGGTTGCAACAAACCTGATGGAAACTGATGCTCAGCCTTTACTCGCTGACACACCATGCACTTGCTTACAAACTCAGCCACATCCTTCTTCAAACCCACCCAATAGTACTCATCACGAAGATCTCGATACATCTTAGTACGACCTGGGTGCATAGCAAAAGGACTACTATGACCTTCAGTCAGAATAGCACGCCTCAACTCAGCATCATTGGGCACTACTATCCGACTCCCAAAACACAACACACCATCATCATTAAAACATAAATCCGAAGGCCTACCCTTCGCGATATCCTGAACATGCGACACCAAGGAATCATCCAACAACTGCTTTTCCTTGATCAACTGAACCAAAGATGGTTTCACTTGCAACTCAGCCACAAGACCACCATCACGCGAAATACTCAAACTGGCAAACATAGCCCTCAACTCAACCGCTACCTTCCTACTCAAGGCATCCGCTACAACATTAGCTTTTCCAGGGTGATACTCAATCGTCAAATCATAATCCTTGAGCAACTCCACCCAACGCCGCTGCCTAAGATTCAACTCCTTCTGAGACATCAGATACCTCAAACTCTTGTGATCCGTGTACACAGTACACTTCTCACCATACAGGTAATGTCTCCAGATCTTCAAAGCAAAAACCACCGCAGCCAACTCAATGTCATGCGTAGGATAATTGCGCTCATGCACCTTCAACTGTCGCGATGCATGAGCCACCACCTTACCCTCTTGCATCAACACACATCCTAAACCAACATAGGACGCATCGCTATACACCACAAACTCTTTCCCTGATTCAGGCTGAACCAAGATAGGAGCTTGCGTCAAAGCCGCCTTAAGCTTCTCAAAAGCCTGCTGTCTCGCTTCCGTCCACTCATACCTAACATCTTTCTGCAACAACTTTGTCAAAGGTGCAGCAATCTTAGAAAACCCATCCACAAACCTCCGGTAGTATCCCGCCAAACCAAGGAAACTACGAATCTCATGAACAGACTTAGGAACCTTCCAATTCATCACCGCCTCAATCTTCTGAGGGTCAACACGAATTCCCTCGGCAGAAACCACATGCCCAAGAAACACCACTTCACTTAACCAGAACTCACACTTGCTCAGCTTAGCATAAAGCTGATTCTCCAACAAAGCTTGCAACACAATCCTCAAATGCTCTTCATGTTCCTCCTCAGTACGCGAGTACACAAGGATATCATCAATGAACACCACAACAAACTTATCCAGGTATTCATGAAACACACGATTCATCATGTCCATGAAAGCTGCAGGAGCATTTGTTAACCCAAACGGCATCACAAGAAACTCATAATGCCCATACCTCGTCCTAAAAGCGGTCTTAGGCACATCCACATCTTTCACCTTCAACTGGTAATACCCTGACCTCAAGTCAATCTTAGAGAACACAGCTGCTCCCCGAAATTGATCAAAGAGATCATCAATCCTCGGTAAAGGATACCGATTCTTGATAGTCAACTTGTTCAGCTGACGATAATTAATGCACATTCTCATAGTGCCATCCTTCTTCTTCACAAACAAGACCGGTGCACCCCAAGGCGACACACTTGGCCGAATGAAACCACGATCAAGCAACTCTTGCAACTGCGTCTTCAGCTCTTTCAGCTCCTTAGGTGTCATCCGATAGGGAGTAATGGACACAGGAGTTGTATTCTCATACAGCTCAATCCCAAACTCCACCTCGCGATTAGGAGGTAAACCAGGCAACTCCTCAGGAAACACACCAGGAAACTCTCGCACAATCCTGATATCTTGCACACGCAACTCCTTAGAACTAGGATTTATCACAAAGGCCAGGTAAGCTTCACAACCTTGCCTCAACATCCGTCTCACCTCCAAAGAAGACACCACATTGGCAAGAAACTTCACATTCTCACCAACCACAACCACCTCATAATCATCCGCAAGCTTCAACGAAACTCGCTTATTCTCACAATCCACCACAGCACGATGCTCAGCAAGCCAATCCATACCAAGGATTACATCAAAACCATAGAAAGGTAACTCCATAAGGTCAACATGAAAAACATGATCTTGAACAACCAAAGGACACCTTCTATAAAGCTTTCGAGTCACAACAGTCTCTCCAAAAGAACTAGTGACACGCACACCAACATCCAAAGACTCAACAGGCAACCCAAGCAATTCAGCATGCTCACGCAATATGTAAGAGTGCGTAGATCCAGAATCAATCAAGGAAAGTAATGACAAGGATTGCAAAGTAAAAGTACCTGCGATCACATCCGCGTCATTCCTCCCCTCCCGCTGAGCAAACATTCTAGCCTGGCCACCACCCTCTGGCTGTACAGCTACAACATGAGCCACACCCCGACCACCTTCCTCTCTCCGCTGGAAATTACCACGGCCGCGCCCACGGCCTCTCTGTGGTGCTGCAACAACAGGAGCACGCCCTTGGCCACCAGCCAACATAGGACACTCTCTCCTCATATGATCCGCAGATCCACAATTCCAGCACACATTACCAGCAGCTACAACAGGAGCTTGCACCTCCCTCACAGCACGAGGACAATCACGCTTCATATGGCCATGCGAACCACATATCCAACAAGCACTCGGATCAACTCTAGCATTGCCTCCCCGGGCAGGCGCACCACCACCTCGCTTAGCTGAGGACTGATACTTCTGATCACGTCCCCTCTTGTTCCGTCCACCACCGGAACTATATTCAGCAGCTCGCTTACCAGCACTTGATCCAGCACTTCTAGCAGATAAACCCAAGTTCATCTCAATATCCTTTGCTCGGCCCACCAACACATCAAAATCATCATACTCGGTAGCCAGCACATACATCTTTACATCCGTCACTAAACCATAACGGAACCTTTCACACCTCGCTCGCTCATCCGGAACCAGCTCAGGTGCATATTGACTGAGTCGAACAAACTGCACTTCATACTCAGCCACCGTCATGCTCCCCTGGGTAAGAGACATGAATTCCCTCTTCTTTTCATCTAGGTACCTCACACCTAGATACCTTCTCTTGAACACATTCTGAAAGAATGTCCAAGTTACATCAGCTTCCGCCATCCCAGCGATAGTGGTTGTCCACCACGTATAAGCATCCTTCTGTAGCAAAGATACTACACAGCCAAGCTTTTGCACATCAGTGCAACTCATCTGACCCAAGATTCTCTTGGTACTCTCTAACCAAGCCTCAGAACCTTCAGCAGACATACCCCTGAACTCCGTCCCTCCCAGACTGCGCAAACGCTCCAAGGGTAGTCTAACTTCAGCATCTTCCTGATGCCCAGCTCCACGAGCTCCAGCTACCGCTGCTTGAAAAGCACCAGCTATAGCTTGAATCAGCACCGTCATGTCAGGAACAGCTTGCCCCTGACCAGCCTCAGGTCCAGCAGCCCCAGCACCAGCTGCAGCTCCAGCTTCTTCAGCCCCAGCACCACCACCGCCAGGTGGAGGAGGTAAGACCGCACTCTCAACATTCTCTTCATTTTCATTCTCATTCTGAGCCGCAGCTCGCACATTACTCCTCAACTCTCTACGAGGTGCCATACTCTAACTATGCAATCACAATGCAAATAAACAAAATTAGGCCCAGCAAGGTAAGCAATCCAAGTACTCAAGCTCATTTCCAATTAAAAAAACTTCATTTCATTAGCTGTGATTTGGCAATGGGTACCCACAACATGCTTCATCACAGCACACATCTCAATTGCAACATACATGCAATTCACTCAACATGCTTTCACCCAACAAGCATACAAAGCATACATACTTTAAACATTCACATAAACATTCCCAATTACTCGAGAACTCAACTCTGATACCACCAAATGTAACCCCCTTAACCCGGCCCAGACGGTTGAACCGAATTAAGAAGTTTACACGGGGAAAACCAAAGTCAACTCGAAAGTCAACCTTGATTAACGACCCTTTTTTTTCTTTTAAAACTTATCTAGATGCACGTTAACCCTAGTTATGTTCATCCAAACATCATACTCAAAGATCATCGCAGACGGAAAACGTTCAGGGACTTAATTTGAACAAATCAAGACTTTAGGGACCAAAATGTAAATTTTGGAAAATACAAGGACTTAACCCACTTTTAAGTTACCAATATGGAATTAGCCATATTTCATGCTTGTCTGTCAAATTTCAACTCAAACGGACATCACAAACTCAATCAATTGCGTAAACATGATTCAGGACCAAAACGCAAACAAAACAAAACATATAACCAACAATTTCAGTGCCCAACGGTCGGGTGTTCCGAAACAAGGAGACCCGTTCCGAAACGCGGGACCGTTCCGCAACAGGTTCCGAAACAATGTCTGGCAGTGACACTTCCGTTTCGGAACGGCTGCATCCGTTTCGGAACGCCCAGGCCATTTCAGGCCCCTGTTCCGATACGGTAGCACCTGTTTCGAAACAGGCTGCCCAGATTGCAGAAAAATAGCTGGTTTAATGCACAATTAACCTATCAAACATGCTCCAAAGACAACCAAACTTTACCAACAAGTCATACAACATTCAAGGAACATAATTGCCTCAACCAAATATCAACATGGCATCAATTATGAAAATCCCCAATTCTATAGGCATGCATCCTATTTAGCAAACCATTCAAGCATCAAACCATCAATTCAAACCCATAATGGCCAATTACAAGAACCAACAATGTTAACAACATTTATACAACTTAGGGAGTCCAAAACGTCTCCCAAAACAACAACATAGGTTCCCCATTGCCAAATACCCAAAAGCTAATAGTTTGAGAAAATGTTCACCATACATGAGCTTTGTTCACCACTTGGATTCTTCACCAACTTGCTGCCCTCAAATGCACTTTAATGCTCTGCATTATTGGTTTAAGAAAAGAGAGAGAGCGTAAGCATAAGCTTAGTGAGGAATGCTCAATAAAACCACACAATAATGCATTTACAAAACACCTTTATAAATCATACTTCAAAACAACATTTGATCATGCTCACAAGCATTAAAACAAGCAATTCATGCTTCAATCTTTATTAAGTCATATTGGCAACAAGTGATACATTCAACATAAGATTCACATGTGGACTTTCAAACACCATTGTAATCTTATAAATTCCAAGGACCACACATGGACTTTTAAACACCATTGTGTCCTTAACCCATGGACTTTTAAACACCATGACAAGGACCACACAAGGACTTTTAAACACCTTTGTGTCCTCAACAAGAACCATCCAAAGACTTTTAAACACCTTGATGTTCTTAAGTAACAAGGCTTACACAAGGACTTTTAAACACCTTGAACCTTAACCAAGAACCAACCATGGACTTTTAAACACCATGTTGTTCTTAACAAGAATCATCCAAGGAATTTTAAACACCTTGATGTTCTTAATTAACAAGGCTTACACAAGGAATTTTAACCACCTTGAACCTTAACCAAGAACCAACCATGGACTTTTAAACACCATGTTGTTCTTAAATAAACAAGGCTCACACAAGGACTTTTAAACACCTTTGTGACCTTAACCATCACTTGCCAATAGTCATCATTAACAACCATATTCCACTGTTTTAAAGTATTTAACAAAGCCATAAACATCATGCATCTTTAAGCATCAAACCACAAAAGAACAATGTTCAAAAACAAGGAACTCTCACCTTGAGCTTCCTCCTACACATGGCTTACAATCTCAGCAAATACACATGCTAGATATGCTTTTAAAAACAGAATTTAAAACATGCAAACAATCACATTGCACCCAACCATCACATGGTTCCTCAACAAGAGAGTTTTCCCGAAAACTTACTCTTGAGCTTAGCAAAGTTGTTTAGACTTAGACTAAGCTCCCAAACCTTCGAAACATTGGTTTCAAAGCCGAAAACCAAAATCCACTAACCGATTCCGTTTCGCCTCTTGCCGAAACACCAATCAAGCATCCGGATCAACACCACTAGGATCCAAAGATGACTCTCTGTTTTAAACACATCAAAACAGTAGATTAATGCATCATCATGCATTAATACCCTCAATGAAAGCATCAAAACTCGCTGCTCTCATCCACACTCCATTTTCGGCTACCAAACACAACCGAAAATGCATCCAAACAACTCCTCAACACTACCCAGCCAAGATCCATCAAATCTAAGCATCCTTAAACATCAAATAACATCCAAAAAGGATCTAACCACGTCCTTATACCTCCAGCTATAACAGATCAACAAGATCACTCCAAAAACAACCAAGAACACAAGCTAAACTTAGGAAATTCAACCTATCCGGGATTGCATTGATTAAAACTCAATTTCACATCAAATTAGCATTCAATTAACATCAATTTGACACCTCAAAACACAGCCCAATCAGATCATACGAAAATTTCATCAAAATCAATCAAATCTTGCATTTAAAATCCAAGATCAAGAACAAATCAATAAAACCTTTTATAAAACACAATTTAAGGATTGAGAACTTGGGAATTTCAATAAAGAACTTAAAGTTCAGAGGAGAAGGACTTTCTTACCTCCAAACTTGAGTTTTCTCCCTTTTTGGAACCAAAATCTTGAAAATCCACTTAGCAAATGGTGAGGTTTTGTTGAAGAGATGATTAGAGATCAAAAGAGAGTTGAAATGTGATATTTAGGTGACAAAATCTAAGGAAAAGCTCTGGAGAAAATGTGTTTGGTTTGAGAGAAAAGATGAGAGAAAATGGAAAATGGAAAAGTTAGTTGGAAAATGATAAAATATCTTCCCTCCACTTTTCTTTTATTTAAAAACCTTTAATAAATCATTTAATATCCTAGAAAAATCTGGAGAAACTCCCATTGGGTAAATAGCTCCTTAAAGATTCAAAGTTTCAATCCTTTTTAAAACAGTCTCACAATTTTCGAAAATTACATTTTGGTCACTAACCAAAATGTCACACTTCCAAACCTCATTTTGTAAAATTGATTTCACCAAACTCTTATATATAATAAAAGAGGATTTTAGAACATTTTTCCATATTTTTAATGCAACCCGAACTAGGTTTTCCTAAATTCACTCTCATATATTCGAATCGCGATCCGACCGAACCGGTCCGAAACTCAAAACTCCTAAGCCCAAAACAGGGGCGTTACAGCAGCAGCAACAGCCACCAGCTGCCTCAAATAGTATACTGGAACAGACTCTGGCTACATTTATGTCTCTAACAGGTACCTACATTGAGAACATGAATCACTTTGTCAAGAAGACAGAACCTTTCATGGACAAAACAGAGATGCGGATGACAAATCATGAAGCTACTCTGAAATCATTGGAGACACAGATGGGTCAGATTTCCCAGCATGTTAAACCAAGGCAGAATGGCGGATTTCCTAGCAATACTGAAAATACTAGACAGCCCACACATGAGCAGTGTAAAGCCATCACTACTAGGAGTAGGAAGAGATTACCAGGGCCAGAGAAGGAAGCTGAAACAGTAATGAAACCAGCCCTGGAGACACCTGCCGAGGATGCTGCCCCGACAGGTAAGAAACAGTCTGCTGCCGATGAGCCTGTCACGACAGCAGAAGGGACAGAGGAAAAAGATGATGAACCTAAACCTCCTCAGATCCGTATGAAGTGGGAAGGACGCATTGCTGATTATCGTCCCCCACCACCTTTCCCTCAGCGGCTACAGAAATTAAAACAGGAACCACAGCTTAAGAAAATTTATGATATTTTTAAGCAGGTTCATATCAACATTCCACTGTTAGATGCTGTGAGGGAAATACCCGGTTATGCCAAATTTCTCAAGGATGCCATGTCAAAGAAGTCCAGACTTGGGGAGTTTGAAACGGTAAATATGACACATGGATGAATGAGTATTTTGCACAAGTATCCACCCCAGAAGAAGAAGGATCCTGGGAGCTTCATCATACCATACGTAATCGGAGACAAATTTGTGGGTAAGGCACTTTGTGATCTTGGTGCTAGTATAAATTTAATGCCCAAATATGTTTTTCAGAAACTAGGTATTGGAAAAGCTCGGCCCACAACAGTAGTACTGCAACTGGCAGACCGCTCTTACGTTCACCCAGAAGGAAAAATTGAAGATATTCTGGTAAGAGTGGATAAGTTTATTTTTCCTGTTGACTTTCTTATCTTATATTGTGAATCAGATGAGAATGCACCAATCATCCTGGGGCGACCCTTCTTAGCCACAGGAAGATCACTGATTGATGTGGAAAGAGGAGAACTCATCATGAGAGTGAACGATCAAGAGATCAAGCTAAACGTTCCCCAAGCAATGAAACATGTTGATGCAGGAGAAGAGTGCAAGGCCATCACTGCAATTACCTTTGACCAACCCTGCATCAGGTCGGGCTGCCACGACATCAAAATTGGCCACTGCCTCGGCAGCCATTTAGAAGACTGTCACGACAGCACCGACGACAGCAGCTCCTCAGAATCTGATAGATCTGATACTAAACATCAAGAGGAGGTAAACTGGATAGGTAATCATCCAGGTAAGTTGTTCGAGCCTTTAAATTATACCTCGGATAACCATATAATTCAAAAGCCATCAACTGTTGAGCCCCCTATTCTAGATCTTAAGCCCCTGTCAGGGCAGTTAAAATATGTTTTCCTTGGTTTAAATGATACGTTGCCCATAATCATCTCTTCCAAGTTGATGCAGGAACAGGAACAGCAGCTAATAGGGATGCTGCAGCAGCACAAAAAGGCGATTGGATGGACGATAGCTGATATCCAAGGCATTAGTCCGGCATTATGTATGCATAAAATCCTTTAGGAGGATGATCATAAGCCGACTATTGATGCACAAAGGCGACTGAACCATGCAATGAAAGAGGTGGTGCGAAAAGAGATAATCAAATGGCTAGATGCTGGAATAATCTACGCCATCTCGGACAGCAAATGGGTGAGCTCGGTGCAATGTGTTCCCAAGAAAGGAGGAATGATTGTGGTAACCAACGAAAACAATGAGCTAATCCCAACCAGGACTGTGACCGGTTGGAGGGTTTGTATGGACTACCGGAAGCTTAACAAAGCTACCCGGAAGGACCACTTTCCTTTACCCTTTATTGATCAAATGCTTGATAGACTAGCGGGTAAACCTTACTATTATTTTCTTGATGGTTATTCAACTTACAATCAAATAGCTATCGCACCGAAAGATCAAGAAAAGACGACGTTCACGTACCCTTACGGAACTTACGCTTTTAGGAGAATGCCGTTTGGACTTTGCAATGCACCAGCCACCTTCCAAAAGGTGCATGATGGCAATATTCTCTGATATGGTGGAGGATTTCCTAGAAATATTTATGGATGATTTTTCAGTCTTTGGAGACAATTTTGAAAGCTGCCTAGGCAACCTACAGAAGTTACTCGAAAGATGTGAAAAAGCAAACTTAGTTTTGAATTGGGAAAAATGTCACTTCATGGTGGATGAAGGGATAGTCCTTGGGCATAAGATTAGCTGTCGTGGCATAGAAGTCGACAGAGCTAAGATAGAGGTGATCGAAAAGCTGCCGCCGCCCACCACAGTCAAGGGAATCAGAAGTTTTTTATGACATGCTGGTTTTTATAGGAGGTTCATTGCAATTTTTTCAAAGATAACCAAACCCCTATGCCATCTTCTGGAGCAGAACCGACCCTTCGACTTTAACGCTGAATGTACTGAGGCATTCAAGGTTCTAAAAGAAAAACTGGTAACAGTCCCAATAGTACAGCCACCATATTGGACACTACCGTTTGAGATCATGTGTGATGCTAGTGACTATGCTGTCGGGGCAGCACTTGGGTAGCGGAGAGACAAACTTTTTCATGTCATATACTATGCCAGCAAAACACTGAATGACGCCCAAGTAAACTACACCACCACAGAGAAGGAGTTATTAGTTGTGGTATTCTCCATTGACAAGTTTCGTTCTTATATACTTGGAACGAAGGTCATAGTGCACACAGACCATTCTGCATTGAAGTATCTGTTCACGAAGAAGGATGTGAAGCCTCGACTAATACGTTGGATTCTGCTACTATAGTAATTCGACCTTGAAATCAAGGACAAAAAGAGGACAGAGAATCAGGTGGCAGATCACTTGTCAAGGTTGGAGAAGGGAAAGAGTCTACCGGCAGATGAGACAAACATATTGGAGACCTTCCCTGATGAGCAGCTGTTTGCTGCCACAATCACTGCCGCGACAGCCATGGCGGCAGGTAAGTATTCTGAACTTCCTTGGTATGTAGATTTTGTTAATTTCTTAGTTAGCGGAATAATTCCTCCTGGTCTTAATTATCAAGCTAGGAAGAGGTTCCAAAATGATGTTAAGCATTATTATTGGGACGAACCTCTTCTTTTCAAAATCCGTGCAGATCAGGTTATAAGGAGATGTGTACCACAGGACGAACAAGAAGGTATACTTCATCACTGTCATGCTTCACAGTATGAAGGGCACTTAGGAGGCAACAAAACTGCTGCCAAGGTTCTACAGTCGGGATTCTATTGGCCGTCATTGTATAAAGACGCTCAAATCTTCTACAAGAATTGTGTCAAGTGTCAACGGACGAGAAACATCTCAAGGAGACATGAGATGCCGCTGCAGAACATTCTTGAAGTCGAGATCTTCGACGTATGGGGGATCGATTTTATGCGACCATTCCCATCTTCATGTGGGAATTTATACATCCTCCTGGCAGTAGATTATATGTCCAAGTGGGTTGAAGCACTCGCCACTCAAAAGAATGATGCCAAGACAGTTCAAAGGTTTTTACATAAGAACATTTTTTCCAGATTCGGCATCCCTAAGGTGATTATCAGTGATGAAGGGAGGCATTTTGACAATAGGGTGATAGCTACTGCCTTAAAAAAGTATGGTGTCAAGCATAGGATTGCGACAGCATACCACCCTCAGACCAATGGAGAAGCTGAAATATCAAACAGGGAGGTTAAGCACATTCTCGAAAAGATGGTTAAGCTAACTCGGAAAGATTGGTCTTTAAACCTTAATGATGCGTTATGGGCTTATAGGACAGCTTTCAAAACCCCATTGGGAATGTCTCCTTACCGACTGATTTATGGGAAAACATGCCATCTACATGTCGAGATAGAGCACAGAGCATACTAGGCAATCAAGGCAGTAAATATGGACTTGGAAAAGGCAGGGCAGAAAAGGTTACTGGATCTGAACGAAATTGAAGAAATAAAACTAAGAAGTGGCATGACAAGAAGTTGCTTCCACGACAGTTCTGCCCAGGGCAGCTTGTATTGCTATTTAACTCTAGATTGAAACTCTTCCCAGGGAAGCTGAAATCTAGATGGTCTAGCCCATTCCAAGTTGTACAAGTTTTTCCCCATGGTGCCATCACGATCAGATCTTTAAAGGACGGGCACCAATTCAAAGTCAGCGGACAGCACTTGAAGCATTATCAGGGGACTGAAGCCCCACGAATGCAGGAAGTGGTTACCTTAGGAGATGCCCTCCCTGGTATCCCTAATTTAACCTAAATTTTATTTTTAATCATTTTTATTAGGAAATTAGATTTATTTTATTTTTAAGAAATAATGTTTTTATTTTTCTGTTTTTTAGGAAATAAAGGAGACAAGAAGAAAAGAAGAAGTGAACTCAGCCCAACATAATTCCATCAGCCCTAAAAGCCCAAAATTTGGAGCATGTCGTTACAGTTGCCGCGACAAACGCGAAAAATACAGGCTGTCGACACGTTGTCGCGACAGACACGCAAACGCGTAACAGACGCGCAGCAGACACAGAAATGCGTGACAGACGCGTCAGACACGCAGACGCGTAACAGCTGGCCCCGTTATTCGCGCCTGTCGTTACAGCTCCAACGGGCAGCAAATTCTTCTCTATATAAACCTCGTTTCATTTTTTCATTTTAACTCACTTCTACTCTTCTCACTTGCTTCCTCTAGAATTTATTTGCTTTCATTTTTATTATCTCAACCCATGCAACAATGTCTTCCAGAAATACCTGTAGGAGTGCTGCCTCTGGCTCCACCCCGACAGCATCCACCCCACGATCATTCCAGATCAGAGATATCTGGGAAGAAAGGGGATTCATCTACACTTCAAAGGAGGGAAATTTGGGCCTAAAGTCGTTCATTGCTCGCAAAATAAGGGCTCTACAGTGGCAGATCTTTGCCGAACAACCTGAGGAGATGAACGTCTGTTTAGTTCAAGATTTCTATGCTGCCATCAACAGTTGAACGGCGACAATAGTTACCGTACGAGGGAGGGAAGTGCCATTCGAAGCTGAATACATCAACACCTTGTACGGATTTTACGTGGACAGCAACAACGACGGGCATCAGCAATTTCTGAACAGCCTTGACTCTGCTGCCTATGATGCTGTCATGGCAGAGCTGACTGATGAAGGAACTCAGTGGAACACAAGTCGTAAGAACCCGAGGACTGTGAAGAGGACTCAACTCTTGCCGGAAGCCAAATTTCCGGAAGACCACTGTCGACCAGCCCAGGTTAGCCTTAATTCACTCTATTTTGCTTGAGAGGCCTATTAATGTGGGCAGCTACATCCGCGAAATCATTCTGGAGTGTGCGCACCGGCCGACGGGACCGCTCTACCTTCTTTACCTTATCACAGCCCTCTGCCGCGGCCATGGTGTACCTGAAGCTACCACCGATCTGTGAGTTCAAGGGAAGGGATGGACCGACAAGAACATACTCAGCTTAATGGAGCTGACAGCTGCCACCCCGTTGTCATCATTTGATCCCATTGCCACGACAGCAGACACGACAGAGCCAACGGACACGGAACCTACCGCCACGGAAGCCAGGCAGCAACCAACAACAACAGCCCCCACCGACTCCTCCTCCCAGATCCTTGCTACTATATAGAAGATGGAGGAACGGCAGCTCGGTCTTATGAGCTTCATCAAGGATTTCACCACCGCTACGGTACAATTCATCCAAACCTCTTTAAATTTCCCTGATGTTGTATTTCCTACCTTCCCTACCCATTATTTTGCTGTACCAACCCTTGCCCACACCCCAACTCCTGCTGTCACACCAAGAACACCATCTGCAGCATCCACACCAACCCCTGCAACGACAGCCGCCGGCAGCAATCCTGCAACTGAGACTTCTGCCCGTGGAATAAAGAGAAGAATGACCTCGGAAGAACTTGATGCATTCATCGATGATTTCTCTTCTTCCTCCATTTTGCAGAAAAGCGACAACGAACCCTCTGTTAAGAGGAATCTAGCCAAAGAGTTCACACCGGTGAAACGACAGAAGAGAATGGAAGACAGAAACAAGCCGGATAGCGGCAGTAACAGCATAAGCGGCAGCGATAGCGGAGATGAGAGCATCAGCAGCTCAGAGGTACAGGTTGTGGAGAAACCTCCTCACATCTCTCTGACCAGAATTCAACCTCCCAGGGAGGCCATAACGAACAACACCTCTGCCTCCCCCATCCACTAGCCAGTTCCGAAGGCCCGTGCCCGCCGCCAGATCCGCGTCAGCAGCAGCAGTGACGACAACACTTAAAAATTTGAGTTTCTTAACTTATTTTGCTGTCTTCTTATATATTTTGTGATGTACTGTTTTTATTTTATTTTGTCATTTGCATTGAGGGCAATGCAACCCTCGAGTTTGGGGGTGGCATCCCTCCATTAATGGAGTTTAATTTAGTTTTAAAATTGTGTCTTTTACTTAGTTTATTTTTGGTTAAAAAAATTGAAAATTTTGGCTTAAGTCTTTGAACTGAACTTACCTGCCGTGACAGCTCTGTCGTGGCAGTGCCTTTAGGATAGTTTTAGGAGCAGTTTAGAGCCTTTCTATAGTTCTGAAAGTTAAACACTATTTGTGACTGTTATACTGCCTAGAACTCTTCTAGTTAACTAGAATAGGAAGCTTAGCACTTGAATAGCCCCTAGAGGTCCCTAACACTGGCTCTAGGAAAGAATTTTAGCAAAAGAGACTCAATAGCCCTAGAGGTGTCCGAAACCGGGTCTAGGAAGTTAGCTAGAGGTGTCCGAAACCGGCTCTAGGAAGTTAGCTAGAGGTGCCCGAAACCGGCTCTAGTGAAACTTTAGCTTAAAAAAATAATGAAATCGAGTCAAAACAAAAAAAAAATCAAAAGAGCATAAGAAGTGCCTTCAAAAAGATAAACTTTGGTATAAAAATTTAAGTTAGAGGCTAAAATATTCTAGTGAAACTAAGGGAGTCTTGGCATATAATTGTTCACAAGCATGCACACACTGCACGAGGACTATAGCGAGATTCCGGACAAATCCTAAGTTATCCAACAAGGCGCTGCCGTCAACAGAGAAGGAATGGAGTGTTAGGGAAAGTTCACTGTTTTAAGCCAAAACAAAAAGATTTATTTTTCTTTTAGGTTTTAGTTGCTTGAGGGCAAGCAAAAACTTGAGTTTGGGGTTGTGTTGAGTGTGTAAAAGTTCTATTATTTACCCTCTATTTAACCCATATTTCTGCTGCATTCAAGCATAATTCATTACATTTAGGCTAGATTACAGTTATACATCACAAATATATTAAATGGCACAGTTTCTACTGAAATTGGTTGCTTTTGCAGGTTGCTGCTGTAGCAGATGGAGAGGCAGACGCTTGGCAATAAAACAGAAGAGCTGAACTGGATGAGCATTCGAGGAGGACGATGTTGCCATGGTTGCCGCCGTGACAACAGAGGACGACAACAGTTTTGAGGAGAAGAAGCAAAGTGGACCTCGACAGAAAGAGAAAATTCAGCCTGTCTATCGTGTAATACCACTATAATTTTTCCGAGCCTAGATCAGAATGAAGGTCAAGCCCAAGGTTCAAGGAAGATATCCCAAGAAAGAAGGAAGGATGAATTAAAGACAGCTGTTCTGAAGATTTAGTCTTTATTAGAGTTGTACTTTGATTTAAAGTTGTATTCCTTCCATATTAGAAAACTTGAACCCAAGGCCTATATAAAGGCATGTAATTTGACCTAGGAGAAAACATCACCTATCTCTAGCCTTCTTCCCAAACCCTAGCCGTTTTCCCTTCTCAACATGTTCTAAATTCCCCTTAGGGCCACGGGTTGATTTGTAAAGTAGTTGCAAGGGTTGCTTTTGTTTTAGGAATTTTATGTTCAATAAAATAAACTTCAAGTTCTCTTATTCTGGTTTTAACATCTTGCAAGATCATCGGGAGAGCATTGTAAGGTTATCCATTTACATAATATCGGGAGAGTTAAGTATACGAAAGGAATAAGTGCGAGTTCTCTAGTTTATAGTTGAACTATCTCGGACCTAGGGATAGGACGAGGTTAAGTGGCTAAAGAAGAATTCAACAACATCGGCGTTCATCCTTCGATTCACGCCGGGAGGTATCATCAAAGACGTGTTCATCGACAGACTTGGACCTAGGGATAGGCCAAGGCACAGCAGGGATTCTTGCCAAACTTGAAGTACTGAGTTGAGTAGTCGCTGCTGCGATAACCAACGGACCGCTGCCGCGACAGGTGCTGTCGCGACGTGGACATAGATAGAGCAGATTTTCCTAGACTTAGCAATACCTGCACTACCGAGCAATTCAATACCAGCCCATTCTCTCTATCTTGATTATTTTAATCTTATTTTCCAGTATTCTTTATTATTTTCGTGACAACATCTTAAACTATTTTCTTTGCTTTCGTGTAGTAATTCAAGGTGAAGCTATTGGCTCAGTCCCTGTGGAGACGATATCCAATAATCCAGTATCACTTTACTACTTGCGTCGTGTACACTTGCACTACATTGCGATAGACACTTTTACACGCAACAAGATGTCCACATATCCGAGTAATAAAGAGATGTGAAATGCCAATATAAAATATGTAATGGTTTTTGATTCACATGTACCTTTGATGAAATGGTTTATGCTATGAGAAATGCATATGTGATTTTTTCATTAAATGCTTTAGAGTACAAGCATGAGTATGGCTTTGCCATGAGTTTTGTATTGGTTTAAATGCATGAGATAGAATGAAGGTACATGTGTTTTCAATGAGAAGTTGCTTTGAAAGGGTTTTCAAGGATGAGATAGAATGAGCATGTTGTTTAAAAGTTTTTGAGAAAGTGTTTTCAAGATGTGCATTATTGTGTTGGTTTTCTTTAGAGCATGCCTCACTAAGCATTTGTGCTTACGCTCTCTCTTTACCAATAATGCAGATAATTGAGGTGTTTTCGGGCATCAAGGAAGCTAAGTTAATCCAAGGAAGTCGAAGCTCATGTATGGTGAAGTTTTCACACACTTTAGTTTTGATATATTGGCAATGAGAAACCAAGAATTGTATTTGGGAGATATGTTGAACTCCCTAAGATTGTGGAATGTTTTCTTTAGCTTGTTTGAGTTGTAAATGGCCTTAATTGTTGATTTGAGGTTGGATTGCTTATTTTGGTTTTGAGATTAGAAAGCATGCCTCTAGACTAATGACAAATTGTGTCTGATGCTATGTTTGTGTTAGAACGTCTAAAATATGTTCTTTATATGTATGATGAGTTGTTGGTATGATTTGGTAGTCTTTGAGACATGTTTGAGTAGGTTAATGAGTGAAAAACCAACATTTACTGTTGTTTCTGGGCAAATCGTATCGAAACACCCTCTAGTGTTTCAGAATGGGGGCCTGAAATGGCCTCTGTGTTTCAAAACGGTGGAGGTTGTTTCTGAACATTTTGGCTTTTGGAATGCCATGTTTCGGAACTGGTCTCGGAACATACCCGCGTATTGAAACGGTCAACACCGTTCCAATACGGCGTCTCTGTACTGTGAGTAGGCGTTCCGAAACGGGTTACCGTTGTACCCAGATTAGAATTGTTTTGAGTCTGTATGTTTTACATTTTAGTCCTAAATGTTGTGATTGCAATTGCTTGAGCTGTAGATGTCTTTTTAAGATGAAATTTGGAAGAGATGCATGTAACATGATTAATTTCATAATGGTAATCCTAAAATCAATAAAGTCTTTCTAATTTACAAAAAATACAATTTGGTCCCTAAACTTGTGTAAAGTGCAATTGAGTCCCTAAATGTTATCTGATCGTTGTACCTTTCTCAATCATGACTCGTGAGTACTCACTTAGGGTTAACATGTATCTAGACAAGATTAAAATGAAAAAAAGTCGTTAATCAAGGTTGACTTTCGGGTTGACTTTGGTTTTCCCCGTGTAATCTTCGTAGTTCGGGTCAAGCGTCTAGGCCAGGCTAAGGGGGTTACACGGCAGCACATGAAGTCATTCTTAGAGATTTGTAAATCTTTTAGAATTCAAGGATTACCCCCGGATGTTCTAAATTTGCGATTATTTCCTTATTCATTGAGGCATAGGTCAAAAACTTGGTTAAATAGCCAAACTGTTTGTTCCATTGAGTCATGGAAAGACATGTGTCGAGATTTTTTAGCTTGTTTTAATCCTTCAAATGTTACTGATCGTATACGTAGAGAGATTACTTCTTTTCAACAGGCTGATGACGAGGTGATGTACGAAGCATGGGAACGCTACCGAGAACTTCTGCACAAATGCGCGCTCCATGAACTGTCGCTTTGGACGCAAGTATCTCTGTTAATCAATCCATTAGGATGATGCTTGATGCATCGTCAAATGGCATACTACTAGATAAGGCACCAGAGGAGGGAATAAAGATTATGAACCATTTAGCCAAAAACGATTAATAATTTCCGTCGACCCGCCGTGGCGGCATTAAACGACAGGTGTAGAGCATTTGGGTGTTCTCTATTTATGAGGGCAAGTGCACACTCCTGTCAAGTTATAGTATAAAAGATATCGTCTCCCACAAGGATTTGACAGCTTGATTCGAGTTGTCAGTCATGTACAAGAAAAGTAAATGCACAATTAAATTGGGTGTTGAGGAAGAAAGTAAAATAAAAACACAAGTAAATGAAAAGGAGGTAGTCAGATTGATAGAGAGGGCATGGTTATGCTGATGCTTAGTGTGAAACTGCGTTTATAAGGACAAGTCGTTTTGCGCTTCCAGACTATGTTGCCTCGACGGTGGATGGCACGTAGACTACTGAAACCCTCTCACTACCTCGACAGGGGAATGTAACTATGTCTCAGCGGCAACCTGAGTAGAACTAGAAGGTTCGGCAGAACGCTTCGAAAGTGACTCTGTTTATGTCTAAGTCAGAGTTCTGTTGATGCCCACAACAGATAATACAATTCGCGGTGTGAATCATATAAAGACAACAATGTTGATTCGTCCTCTTTCAGCCGCCTTAAACCCTTAACCTATGTCTAGGCCAAATTGATCACATCGTCTATAGATGAAATCGTACATACTCCTTTCGTGAGTTTGACTCTCTCGATACCGAACAAATGGATAGAATTCAACTAATCTTTCACCTTAATGGAAAACTATGAAGAACATAGAATATGTAAACCTTGTAATTTTATTTGCAAAAACAAACTTGAAATCCTAAACAACCATTCTCACAACTAATTACAACATAACCCAAACCCAAGGAGAAATTTAGAAAATGTCGACGACAAGAAAACCTAAACTATGCATAACGAAAACCCTTATTTTTTTGTAACACCCCGATTATGGGCCTAGTTGTTTTAGACATCGGATCGGGTTAAGTGAACCGGTTGGAAATGGTTCTAATCGTATTAGGTGGTTCAGGGAAATCAAGGTTCAGGATAGGATAAAAATATGACAAAAATTGCTAAAATCCTATAAAATTATGTTTAAGAGGTTGGTCAAATCAATTTTACATAATGAGTTTTGGAGTGGTACATTTTGGGCAGTGACCAAACTGTAAAGTTTTGAAACTATGGAAAAATGCAATTTTCAAAAGGAAAGTCAAAATCTTAGAATCTTTAGGGAGCTTTTGTGCATTTAAACCTTTCCTTAATTTGACGTGTGATTTAAATGATTTTAGACAATTGATTTAAAATGGATTTTATTTATTTATTAAATAAAATTGTTAATTTGGAAGGTTTCACTTACGAAACTAACTTTTCTCTTCTCATTTTTAGCAAAACACATTTCTAAAACCTTTTCTCCATATTTCTTTTGTCCCAAACACTTTCTCTTTGATTTCTTATCCATTTCAAAGAATTCTCTTTAATTTCTTCAAGATTTGTGAAGCAAAAACTTGTCAAACATTAATGTAACCCCCTTAGCCCGGCCTAGATGCCCGACCCGAACTAAGAAGATTACACGGGGAAAACAGAAGCCAAATCATTAAAGCTAACTTTGATTAATGACCTTTTTTTCTTTTTATCTTATCTAGATGCACATTAAAATCCTATGTGATCAGCAACACACTTAGAAGAAAACAACACAGCGATCAGAGATCGATTAGTGGTTCAATTGCATACATTTAACTTTTAGGGACTAAACTATAATTTCTGAAATTTATAGGGACTAATCCAATTTTAGGTTTACCAAACCTTGATTAGTCATGTAACATGCCATCATGTCAAATTTTAGCACAAACGAATCATCCACACTTAACCAATTGTACATACAACATTCATGGACCATAATGCAACTTTTCAGAACATTAAAAGATACTTTTATCAGAAAATAACTAACGGGTATTGGTACACCTAAGCTCGTATCGATACACGGGATGGTAGTAGCCAAAATGGGGAGAAGGTATGGGTACACTTCCTCGCGTATCGGTACAACCTTCAAATTTTGCCTAGGCGTAACGATACGCGGGCAACTCGTATTGATACCTCTGCATCGATTTGCCTGAAAATGCCTTAGTGTATCAATACTCAACCTCGAGTATCGATACGCATACCAGAAAATCACATTCCACAGCCCTCAAACCAGATTTAACAACATCTAATCATGTCGAAAACATTCATTCATGATATATCCAACATTCCATACACTTATGCATCATCAAACATTCACAACATATGCATCAAGCATGGCGATTCATGGAAAGATATTAAACTACTCAAGCATGATTTTAAAACACAGACTATAACATAGGCAACATCAAAATATAAAACCATAAACCATATAGAGACCATTCACAAGTCTCAAAACACAAACCATACATACCCAAGGTGTTTAACATCACCAAACAATCCATGAGTGGAAATCCCTCCCATTGTCTCTTATTACACTAAAGTAAATCACATACTTTGCTTAGCTAAAGAATACCTTGGATGCCCATTGCTTTCTTGATACCAAAGATGCTCAATTCTCAGCATTGTTGAAACAAATGAGCGTAACAATAAGCTTAGTGAGGACCGCTACAATAACACACATTCATCAATGCATTTTATAAAACCAAAACATCATTCTTTGTAAACATATGCCTTCCTTTAAACAATGCACTTTAAAACATCATTTCCACTTCCAAAACCACATGCTTATAGCATCATTAATTACAACATCAAAAAACTTTGCTCGTGCTTAATCCAAGCACCATATGCATTCCAGCATATCTCTCAAGTATCTCATGCTTTCTCAAAATAAATGTTCAACATTAAGTCATTATATCAACATCATTATATTGGCTCGCAAGTGATCAATAACAAACCATATCAAAACTAACACACTTGACACAATTGGATATACGGATTACAAGTGTTATCCCAAACGCTTCATACACAATACCAGATTCACAAGGTGGAGTTTAATGGCACAATCACAACCCCTCAACACCCGTGATGGAGATTAATGGCACAATCACAACCCCTCAAGATCACTCATCGGTAGTTGTATAATTCCACTAACGTGAGCACGGGATACAAACCACAAGATTCACACACAGGATTAAACCATTCACCGTTGTGATCTTAGCCTCAATCGTTAGGGTACTTGGATGGAGTTTACGGCACAGTCTCAACCCCTCGACATCCAAGGCAACTTTATTCACGGTGCACCCAATCCGATATTCGGCTAACTATATCTGATTAATGTAACCAAAACCATTTACCATCACTTGCCAATATAATCATTTACCAACATCATTTCATTGTTTTGCAAGCATAAACCACAATGCCACTTTCACAAGCATTTATATGCTTAAAACTTAAATGCATAATTCAAATAACCCAAGGATCACTTACCATGTGCATCCTTAACAAAATGGCATTTTAAACCAGCAACATCATTGCTAAAAACATGCTTTAAAACAGTAATTAAAACACAATTAATCCAAGTGCATTTCAAACCAAAACATAGCACAATCCGAGAGAGACTTTTGATTTACTTACTCTTGAGCTTAGCTAAGTGTTTCAAACATACACCATGCTCCCAAAATCACGTTCAATACGTTTCAAAGCTAGAAAACCCTTTTCCACTCACCAATACGCGAAACTTCGATTGCCGACGCGAAGATCACTCGTCCGAAGCTTCCAAAAATGTTTCGCTTGCTTCCGGATCAAGATCCCCTGTTTTTAGAGCATCAAAACAGAGATCCAAATGCATTATAATGCATTCCAACATCAGCAACTAAACATAACCTCGTTTCTCAGCAAAACTACACCAATTTACCCATCCGAAACAACCGAAAATACAATAGATTGCTTCCTAAACCAAGCCCTGCCAACAAACATCACATCCAACCATTAATAAATATCAAAACACATCTAAAAAAACCTAAACCCTTCCTTATACCTCTAGTAAACAGACCACCATCAAAACTCTCAAAAGCTCAACTAAAACTATCATGAAACTCATGGATCTCAAGGATTTAGGGATCTATATCATTAAAACACTTTTTTAACATCATAAACATCTCAAAACTCAATTAGAATCAATCTAAAACATAGCTCATCAACAACACTCCAAAAATCAAGATTTAAACCTTTCTTTTGCAAGATTTTGATATTAAATCAAAACTATAATCAAAACTCAGTTAAAAACAACAATTACACTACAAAAAAATGTACATATACCGACGCCAATTTATACCAACGGACAAAAAGCGTCGGTATAAACATCATATACTGACGGAATATAGCACTGTCGGTATAGGTTTAAAATATACCGAAAAATAATATTAGCCGTCGGTATAGGTTAGCCATATAGCAACGGTTCTGTTCTGTGCGTCGGTATAGGTTAACCCTATAGTGACGGTTTCGTTCTCTGCGTCGGTATAGATATAGGGTTTACCGACGTTAAATATTATCTGTCGGTACAGGGTGTAAGTAAATTATATACCAACGGAATATCGTGCCGTCGGTATAGGTATGTTTAAAATTTTGGATTTATTTAAAAATAAAAAAATGATCGAAACATAAAATACCCAAAAAAAATTAAAATCCCTAATCCCCATTCTCTCCCCCTTTGCTCAATCGCTTCTTCTTTGCTCCTTCACCGTTGTTCAAGTCAGCGTTGCACCGCCCACCAGGTATTCATCTTATTTCTTTCTTTTCTTCGCTGCTCCTTCCCCGTTCTTCTCTGCTGGTAATTAAAATATCAGCGTTCTTATTTCTTTTCTTTGCCGATAGAATATCAGCGTTGCACTGGGAATCATCTCAACATACTAGAGTCTCCTTGCCCGTGATGTCTAATATGGCATGAACTATTACAATCTCTTGGAATATCTTTCATATTATTTGGTTTCCAACGGACACCCATCACTTCTGAAAGTAACAGGTTTGAAAATCAACCACTCCCGGTCCATTTATTCTTGAAAATGATAAATAATTTTCTTTTAACAATGCATAATGCAAGCTTGCTGGTAGTGTCAGAACCATCTTGTTTAAGTAAATCAGAGTGGTTAGCAGGAAGAAATACCTAGATAAGAAGATAATGATATTTATAAGTGTGGTTTAGTTGACTAATGATTATTTATAAAGATTCAAGCTTGTCTAATTATATATTTGAATAACCATTGTTAGTACAAAACCTGCCTCAGATTCAAACTAGAAGAAACGTCTGGTGTTTTTGATGTTTGTCTAATTATATGTTTGTCTATCATGCGTTTTTGTTTAGCCCCATTATCATGATAAATGCACATAACTCTTGCAATATGTGGGGGGCTGGGTGTGTGAATGTGGTGGAATTTAATTAAAATAAAAGCATCAATGAAGCTGCATTCTACTAAAAAACCAACCAATTAATCATTTTAACCATTTAGTAATAAAAGAAAATTTAACCAGCATTGACTAAATTATTTTTAGAATGTTTCTTCTCGAGCATTCTGAGAGTGGTGCCGTGCAGCAAAGTGTTCACCTCTCAAAAATGCATTAGTGGCAGCTCTAGAATGTTGAGATGCTGACATGTTCAGCAGGTAGAATACATGAAAAGGAATTCTCAGCATAGCAGAATGTACAAAATTTAACTTCTACGATCCCATATCAACAACAATCAGTACAATACTATGGCTGCAGGAAATATAGAAATAAGAATGTCCTCCAAACTTTGCAACATTCACAGATGATAATAAAATTTAGAATTCCAATTTATTTGTATAAATATACAAACAGAGATTCCTAGATGTACTCTAAAGTAAGAATATGTGTATGTTCATGAATTTATCTACATGGTAAATTAGACGGTGGTCCTTAAAATTGTCTCTAGACGGTGGTAATTGAAAAATATAAAGAATGAAGATAATTGCATGCTTAGGTGGTTTGTTTGACTAATGTTAGGTGTTAAGAAATTGAAGATGAGCTAAGTATGTTATGTTATAGATTCTGATTTACTATGACAAAGAAACAAGTATTTTTACATATGTTTTTAACCATGTAATTAGTGTTTTGTGAAAGATGGGAGCTTTATCTTCTTGGTTTTTGGGTTTCTTGTTGTCTGAATATATATTCCCATATGCCACATTTCTTCTGATTTTATTTATTTATTCCTTTTCATTTCCAATTCTGTTTCTGAAATTCCACTCTTTTGTGATTAATTGAATAAAATCCTTCTGAGGTCTAAACTATCCCTTCATGACCCCACAGATTAATGATAAACATTACCAGGAATTAACATAAAAACCTGATTAAGAACATCAAGTATTTCTTGTAATAATTCGATCTGGTATATACTGCAAGTAAAGCAGAATGTGTAGTTATAATCTATTACAAGTTTCTGGATGCAGAACCATTTTTTTCCTAACATGCTAATAACTGTTTAATCCTTCTTTTTTTAGGTTATGTAAGTTTAGTTTTCAGGAATACAGATTAGTATCTAGAGCATGGGGAAACCTGTTGCAGATGAAATTATTCTCAGTTACAATGACGTTGTTCTTAGACGATCGGACCTTGAAATCCTCAGTGGTCCATATTATCTGAATGACAGAATCATAGAGTTCTATTTTCGTCTCCTATCTTCAAGTCATCCTTCACAGGACATCCTGTTGGTTTCACCATCGATTGCTTTCTGGATAACTAACTGCCCCGATGTTGATGATCTCAAAGGTTTTTTTGAACCCCTTAAATTATCAGATAAGAATCATAGAGTTCTATTTTCATGACTTTTTCACACATGGAACATAGTTAATTCTTACATGCCAACCATACCTTTGACTGTTCTAACTTGTGTGTCTGTAGACTGTATGGATAAGACATAATGTGTAACAATGATTAAATTGTCTCTTATGATATACTATGCTTAACGAATACATAATGTGTAATAGTATGATGTTCATTGGTAATACAGGTATTATTGATGGATAAGACATGGATCAATCTTAGATCAAGGGCAAGTGAAGAATACATTAGAGGGGTTACTAATTTTTTAAACTTTGCCTTTGAGAGAACCGAAGACGGAAAAATTTGGTGTCCTTGTGTGAATTGTGTAAACACTTATAGAGTATCTAGGAGAGATGCATTTGATCACTTAATATGTGATGGGTTTCTTAAGGGTTATGTCCGTTGGATTTTTCATGGGGAGCGATGTGATGGATCTACGCCACCAATTCCAACTAATGAAGAAGAAAGAGAGTTTGAACACGACATTCATAACCTCTTGAATGATATGATGGTAGAGCGGGTTATGAATAATGATGAACGTAACAATCATTCGGTAGATGACACTACAAGGCTTGGCGATCATAATCATAGACTTCAAGGAGACAAATTTTTTGATTTACTCAAAGATGCAGAGGTGCCACTTTATCCAAATTGCAAGAACTTTTCAAAGTTGTCATTTATCATTTATTTGTTCCACATTAAATGTTTTAATGGGTGGACAAATAAGTCTTTCAATTCCTTATTGGAGGTGTTAAAACTTGCATTGCCGGATGATAATACTTTGCCAAGGTCTTATCATGAATTGAAAAAGATAATTCGTGAATTGGGTTTAGGATATGAAAAAAATTCATGCTTGCCCAAATGACTGCATGTTGTTTTGGAAGGAAAATGAAAAAAGAGAAATTTGTTTGAAATGTGGAGCCTCCCGATGGAAAGGAACCTCAAATAGTGTCAAAGATGAGGATGTTGACACTTCTTCAAAATAAAAGAAACAAGCCGCAAAGATTTTGCGTTGGTTTCCCCTCATTCCAAGATTGCAAAGACTATTTATGTCTTTAAATGTTGCTCCTTTGATGACTTGGCATGAAGACAGTCGTAAGAACGATGGACGTATGAGGCATCCGGCAGATTCCTTGGCTTGGAAATCATTTAATTCTCGGTATCCTGAATTTTCTTCAGATCCTCGTAACATCCGCTTAGTATTGGCTTCTGATGGTTTTAATCCATTTAGAACTCTGAGTGTGACGCACAGTACTTGGCCTGTTATCGTGATACCTTATAATTTGCCACCGTGGATATGTATGAACCAGTCCAATTTTATACTCTCTTTGCACATTTCTGGTCCAAAAGGTCCAGGAAATAATATAGATGTATACTTGCAGCCTTTAGTTGCAGAATTATATGAGCTATGGGAAGTTGATGTTGAAACTTTTGATGCTGCAACAAGTCAAACATTTCAACTTCGTGCAGCATTGATGTGGACTATAAATGACTTCCCTGCATATGCCAACTTATCTGGATGGAGTACTAGAGGAGAGTATGTTTGTTCTTGTTGTGGGTATAATACTGCTTCTAAGTGGTTGAAGCATAGTCGAAAGTTTTGCTATATGTGTCATCGTAGGTGGTTAGATCCTAATCACAGGTTCCGAACCGACAAGCATTCTTTTGATGGCACTGAAGAACATAAAAGTGCTCCTTCACCACCATCAGGTAGCGATGTATTGAGGCAATTGGAAGCTTTAAATGGAACCGAAGATGGTCCTTGGAAGAAAAAATCCATTTTCTTTTCTTTACCATATTGGGAGCATCAACTATTGCGTCACAATCTTGATGTGATGCATATAGAGAAGAACATTTGTGATAATATTCTTGAGACATTGATTGGACAAGAAGGAAAGAATAAGGACACTTATAAAGCACGACTAGACCTTGTCGAAATGGGTATAAGCAGTGTTCTTCATCCACAAACTCGAATTGGCCGTAGCACTTTGTACTTGCCCCAAGCTTCTTATCAAATGACGTTGAGTGAGAAAAATTCTTTCTTGAAAGTTCTCAAGGAAATGAAAACTCTTGATGAATATTCTTCCAATGTCTCACGTTGTGTGCACCTTAAACAACGAAAACTACTTGGGCTCAAAAGTTATTATTATCATCTCCTAATGCAAGAGATTCTTCCTATAGCCATTCGGGGAAATTTGCCTGAAAAGGTTTGCATAGTTCTTATTGAATTGTGCAATTTTTTTAGAGATATTTGCTCTAAGGTCCTTGAAGAAATTGAACTTGATGGACTTGAGTTAAAGGCTGCATCAATTTTATGTGATCTTGAAAAGATTTTTCCTCCATCCTTTTTCACAATCATGATGCACTTGCTAATTCATTTAGCGAATGAAGCTAAAATTTCCAGTCCAGTTACTTATCGGTGGATGTATCCAGTAGAAAGGTACAATTTAAGAATATATTGTTAGGAGTGAAATATAAAAATAATTAATAAGATGTTTACTAATATATAATCTTTTTCTTCCAATGAAATAGGTATTTGTCAGTACTAAAGTCTTTTGTACGCAATAGAGCTCATCCAGAAGGATCTATTGCGGAAGGTTACTTATCACATGAGTGTTTGACCTTTTGCTCTCGATATTTGGAGGGGGTTGAGACTATATTTAATCGACTTGGTCGTAATAATGATGGTGAAAATCTTTATCTTGGTTCTGAAATTACAATCTTTTCTACATCTGGAAGACCATTAGGAAGGAAGAAACAAACTACATTTCATGTCTAGAAGCGTAAAAGGGTTTCAAGACTTGTGCTTGATGAACAAGAATTAGCGCAAGCACATCGATATGTGTTATTCAATTCGGATGAAGTATCTCCATATATAAAGTTAGTTTCCTTCAATTGTTTATAGATTTGACTCCACGTGGATTATAATTATTCTATTTTTTTCACTTAGGAAACAAGAACAAGAGATTAAGAGACGTAACCGAAAGAAACGATTTTCACCATTTGAGATGCAGAAGTTACAAAGTGAAACTTTTCATACATTGTTTCGTGATCATGTAAGTATAGAAAAATTAAGACGTGAAACTTATATGATATTATTTAAACAATTAGTATTGACACTTCAACTATTATATAGGTTGCACTTTTGGATCAACAAGCACATTCAAGTGTTGTCGATGTAGTTAAGTGGCTTGCTCGAGGTCCAACCGAAGTTGTTAAGAGATACAGTGGTTACATGATAAATGGCTTTAGGTTTCATACAACAAGAAGAGATAAGAACTTGAAAACTCAAAATAGTGGAGTTGTTGTCACAAGTAAGACATGGAGTTATGCAACTACAAGAGACAAGCAACCAGTCGAATGAGAAGTTAACTATTATGGGGCTTTGAAAGATATCGTTGAATTGAATTATTCAGGTCGATTTAAAGTTGTATTGTTTAAATGTGATTGGGTTGATATCAATAGAGGTTGCAAGAAAGATAAATTTGGTTTCACGCTTGTGAATTTCTCGCATTTGGCGCACAGAGGGAACAATTTAATTGATGATCCATTTGTGTTAGCATCACAAGTTAAGAAAGTTTACTTTGTTAAGGATGAAAGACAACCCGGTTGGCAAATCGTCAAACATACTAAGCTTAGAGATGTGTTCGATATGGGTGATGCGCCATCCTTTAACAAAGATGAGGAACTTGAACAATTGATTTTCAGATGATTCTACCAACACTAGTGTCTCAAGTTGGATCAGAAATGATGATGGTGTTAATGGATTGGATGTAACTCCAGATATGGAAAATGAAAATATAGAGGAATATCCAATTATTGAAGAAAATGGAGAAGACGTGTTTTAGAGTTATATGTCATCTTTTGTACATGTTCTATTGTAATCATGGGCTAATGGATTGGATGTTATCTTTTATTGATCCTTTTATGCAATTACAATATGAGAACTTCTTAGTAATTGAATGTGTGCTACAATTTAATGAGATTAAAAGATAACATGCTTAGAAGGCAAACCAAAGGGTTCAGTTATCCCTTTAGTTCGGGGAAAATGGCTTAGATTGGATGAAGATATGTTGTGATAGTTGCAGCGTGATTATCTACTTAGATTTGGCCTGATTATCTACTTATATTTTTATGGAACACGTACACTTGTTAAAAGATATTTATTTATCAATAAAAATATTTTATATATTTTATGATCCTTAAATTGTAGTGTAACAAAACTGTGCAGAATTATAGTATAAAACAGTGTCATTTGTGCTTTATAATTGTGCAGAAATGAGATTAAAACTATGCAGTTTTGGACAAGCTTAAAAATGCAGTTTCGAACAAGTTAAAAATGTAGTTTTGAATAAGCTTAAAATGGACTTTAAGGGACTATTTTGAAGCATGTGATGGCGTATATATGAAAATAGGGCAGATTTGAAATTACATGAACATTAGGAATTGTTTTGAGAGTAATTCTGAATATATACATATAAATTTGGACTATTTTTGTATGTTAGAGAAGCATGTTTTGAATGTAGGTGATGTAAATGTCAATGGACTGTTTTAGGTCGAAATGAAAGTATAGGAAAATGTTTTGCATACATGAAAATGTTAAAAGGTCTGTATGTAAATGATTATGTGTGTATAAAGAAGTTAGGGGCTGTTTGGATGTATATAAGCATATGTATAAAACAAGGATTGTTTTATGTATATGTACACTTTAGTGGACTGACTTGTAGGAATATATGTGTAATAAAGGTTGACTTGTATTTTGAATAAACTCGGTGGGCTGTTTTGAATGTGAAATGAAATGTGAAGACTGTTTTGAGTAGTTAAAAACAGGAGAGGTGCTTTAAGAATGTGTGTAGGGACTGTTTTATAAGCCTAGAGGCTGTTTTGAAGTAATTAAGCATGAGTGCTAATGTATGGGTTGCTTTGTGTTAAAATATATGTATCCATGAGTAATGAATAGATTTGCATGTGATTGGTTGTTAGGAATTGCGATAATACATGGTTGCACTTTTTGTTATATTAGACCAAGAAGAAGCTACGAAAGAATTTGGATAAATAACAAGATATTGAATTTTGCAGGACTTTAAACAATATGGTGAAACGAAAACGTCTTAACATTGTTTCAACAATCAGAAATTCTGAATCCCGTGCTCAAAGTGAAGAACAACAGGCAACATTTGTGCAACGTCATGAACAATCTCAAGCACAACAATCACAACAATCTGAAGAAATTCAAGGAGTAGGTGGAGAACAATCCTGCGAAGAACAATCACAACCTTCATCAGGTATGATATGCTCACCTCAAATCAACGGTTCAAATACAATTATTTGTTTGAGTTTCATTTGCACTTAATCATATTTATGTAGGGAACATTAATTGTAAGAAAGTTCGAGGAGCAACACTTATGCCGGATATTTGGGAGCTACCAGAGGGACAACGCGTTAATGTCAAAATTAACAATTTATATCAACTTGTGGGTGAAGAATCAACTTGCTTACGTCGCTTCATTGGAACGATGGTACGAAAGGCTGAGTTTTCGCCAATTAGTTATTTGAATTGGCATGAGATGCCAAACAATAAGAAGGAAGAAATGTGGTCCACGATCGAGGTATGTGCACTAATATAGAAACAATATGCTTTTATTCTTTAAGCTCTCTTTTAAAATTACATGATTGTTTGAAATGATAATGATTGTTTGTGGTATACTGAAAGCAGTATGTGTATTCTTTAAAATTATGTGTTCAATCCTATACATTTTAAAATAGATTCAAATAATAATTGTTCTTAGATTGTGATACCCTCTTATTTTGTTAATGCAGTTAAAATTTCAATTTCAACTATTTGATTTGGAGGAAGGCGTTGATGAAGCCACATTAAAGCATGTTAAGAAATGGGTTCTCTCAGATATGAATACCAAATGGAGGCAGTGGAAAAATGAATTAAAATCTCAAATATTTGATGAGAACCAAACTATAGAGCAGATCGTCGAAAATTGCAAGGATCCACGAGTGAATTTGGACCAATTGAAGACACTTGTTGAATATTGGTTGTCCTCAAAGGCGATGGTAAAATACTACAGTTTTATAATTTCTAAACTTTAATATTTAAACTTTTGTTAACATTTTTTACCTATAATTCGAATAGGAACAAAGTGCCACAAATAGATCAAATAGGTCAAAGCTAAGTGAACCACATTGCACAGGAACAAGATCTTTCCCTAGGATTGTTGAAGATTTGGTGCGTATAATTTTCTTTATTATTATCATTGATTTGAAAATTTGTTTCTAATATCTCTCGATGTTTTCTTAATGTCAGACTACATAATCTAATGGAATCCCACCAACACGAGCTGATGTCTATGTTCGATCTCGTACACGCAAAGATGGAAGCATCGTGAATTCTAGGGCCGCAGTTGTTGTGGTAATTTATTATTATTATTAAGTTTTGTATATGTGTTCAGTATAAATATAATATAGTTATTATATTATATGTTTAACTTGCTTATATTTTTAGGAACGCATTCAAGAGAAGAGAAATGAAAGCTCGTCTTCTGAGAATTTATCACAAACTTCATGGTCAAATGATGTGTTTGCTCAAGTTAAGGGACCGGAAAGAAGAGGACGTGTTCGTTGTGTAGGGGCGGTTCACACCCGTTCTTCTCAAGAATCTGGACATTCACAATCAGTTCAAAATACTGAAGAAGTGGAAGGGTTGAAATCTAAGGTTGCGAAATTAGAAAAACTTTTTGAAACTTGCTTTCTACCCTACTTTCAACAACAGCGTCCATATCTACATGTGCCCGATATGGATGCTTTGCTTCGTATGGTTGATACAGAGGTATTCAAAATATTTTTCTTTCTTATTACTCCATTCATTTTTATTTAAATTCATTATTTTAATTACTTTTAATAGGCAACACCTGATGCTGGTAGTGCTTCAGCACCAGTCAATTGTATCAGTCCATCCTTGCCTTCAACAAATCAACAAAATACAAGTGGAAATGATGCTGGTAGACAATAGAGGGTGATCTTCAATTATTTCTAGCTTTTATTATGTAAGTTATTAAGAAACAAAAATATTTGTTTGCATATTACTTTTGTTTGTACTAAACTCGTAGGTACTTGTTTTATTGATTATGTATTACATACTTTTTTTATTCGAACATTAAATCTAATATTTTCCCTTTAAAATGAAATTATTTTTGTTATAGTAGTTTTAGTAATTTTAATATTTAAAATAAAAAAATATTAAATAAAAATAATGGAATATATTAATAATTATTTAATATTTAAAAAACAAAAAATACCAATTAAACCTATACCGACGGATAGAACTGTCAGTAAAAGATAACCGCTAGGAGCTATACCGACGGACAAACCGTCATTATAGATAACAGCTATACCAACGGACACAACCGTTGGTATAGATCTATACCCCTATACCGACAGACAAACCGTCATTATAGATAACAGCTATACCAACGGACAAAACCGTTGGTATAGATCTATACCCCTATACCGACGGACGGACCGTCATTATAGATAACAACTATACCAACGGACAAAACCGTTGGTATAGCTATTATGAGCCTATACCGACGGACCAAATGCGTCGAAATATATACCCTAATTTGCCGGGGTAGTCCACACCTATACCTACGGCTGTGTCCATCGGTATAAGTTCAGAATACCTATACCGACGATTTTGTCCGTCGGTATAACTTTATACCGACAAGCGTATTACCGACGGCGTTTTGTCTGTCGGAATTTCCCTTTTGTCCGTCGGTAAAAGTGTTTAGGGTATATACCGACGGATATTTGGTGTTTTACCGACAAATTTGTGCCTGTCGGTATATGTCACTTTTTTGTAGTTTAGGAGTAAAAAAGTCTTTGGAATTTCAATAAAGAACCTAGATTAGAGGTTGAGAACGAGATTTACCTCCAATCATTGCCTTCCTTAATGATTGACAAGTTTTAGCTTCACAAATCTTGAAGAAGTTGAAGAGAATTCTCGGAAATGATTTAAAAATTAGAGAGAGTGTTTGGGAGAAAAGAAATATGGAGAAATGGTTTTAGAAATGGGTTTTTCTGAAATGAAAGTTAGTTACGTTAAAAACTTCTCCATTTACCATTTTATTAATTAAAATAAATTAAAATCCCTTTTAATTAATCATTTAAAATTCATTTAAAACACATTTCAATTTAAGGAAAGTTGTAATTGTACAAAAGCTCCCTAAAGATTCTAATATTTTGACTCCTCTTTGAAAATTTCCACAGTTTTAAAACTTTACAATTTGGTCACAAACCAAAATGTACCACTTCTATAACTCATTTGGTAAAATTGATTTGACCAACCTCTTAAATATAATTTTAGAGGATTTTAGCTAATTTTATCATATTTTTATCCTATCCCGAACCTTGATCTCCCTCTCCCTAAACCACCTAATATGATTCGAACCGTATCCGACCGGCCCGATCCGATGTCTAAAACATCAAGGCCCAAAACCAGGGCATTACAACTCTCCCCCACTTAGGAAATTTCGTCCTCGAAATTTTACCTGAAGGAAAAAGGTGCTAAAACTGCTTCAGCATGTTCACCTTGCTTTCCCATGTGGCCTCCTCAACTTCTTAGTGTCGCCATAACACCTTCACAAGCTCTATTGTCTTGCCACGAAGAACTTTGCTGCTTGAATCAAGGATCTTCACTGATTCCTCATCATAAGTCAAATCCGAATTTAACTCTATCTCTTCAACAGGCATCACATGCGAAGGATCCAATCTATACCTCCGCAACATCGAGACATGGAATACATCATGAATCATTTCCAACTCGAGAGGCAACCTCAACCTATATGCCACAAGACCATACACTTTACAACCTCGTAAAGTCCAATAAACCTCGGGCTAAGCTTACCTTTCCGCCCAAACCTCATCGCCTCGACCCTTTTTTTTCTTTTTTAATCTTGTCTAGATGCATATTAACCCTAAGCGTAGCCTCGAGGAAAACATACATGAAAAGCACGGTGATCGAAAAGCAGTAAGGAACTCAATTGCACAACTTACAACATTTAGGAACCAAAATGTAAATTCTGTAAATCATGAGGATTAAATTGATTATTAAGTTACCATTATGAAATTAGTCATATTACATGCTTCTCTGTCAAATTTCACCTCAAACGGACATCTAAAACTCAATCAATTGCATATAAAAAATTCAGAACTAAAACGTAAGGCTCGCAAACCTTAAACCATTCAAATCAGTGCCCAACGGTCAAGTGTTTCGGAACAGGGGTTGACTGTTCCGAAACGCGGGTTCGTTTCGAGACCTGTTTCGAAACAAGGCTTGACAGTGGCAAATCCGTTCCGAAACGCCCTCTACTCGTTTCGATACACGAAGGCCATTACAGGCCCCCGTTTCGAAACGGTAGCACCCGTTCCGATACGGACTACCCAGAAAATACAGATTTTTCTGGTTTAACATACAATTAACCACTCATACGCATCCCTATGACCCCCTAATCATGCCAACAAAACATCATGCATATTAGGAACATATTTGCATCATCAAAACACATTCATGGCAACAATTAGGAAGAACCACAATCTATAGGCATGCATCCTACTATGGAAAACCATCCAAGCATCAAACCATCAAAGCAAATACCAAAATGGCCAATTACAAGTCCAAAACATCATAAGCATCATGCCAAACTCAGGGAGTCCAAAACATCTCCAAACAATAACAACCTAGGTCCCCATTGCCAAATACCAAAAGCTAATAAAGTTGTAAAAATAGTCACCATACATGAGCTTCGCCTTCCCTTGGATTCTTAGCCTCCTTGCTGCCCTTAAAGCACTTCAATTCTCTGCATTGTTGGTTCAAGAAAGAGAGCGTAAGCACAAATGCTTAGTGAGGCATGCTCTAATGAAACAACACAACAATGCAATTTTACAAAACACCTTCATAAGGCCTTTTCATTCATAAAAACCATTTTCATGCAACAATGCATTATCAACAAGCATCTCATGCCTTATAATCATCAACAAGTCTTAAAAAACAAGCATCTCATGCTTTATAAACATTAGCATGTCATATTGGCTTCCAAGTGATACCATAACCATTTTCAATCATAAAACACAATCGGATACGCGGATTACAAGCGTTGTCTCATACGCTTCATACACACTACCAAACACACAAGGTGGAGTTTACCGGTACAATCACAACCCCTCAACACCCGTGATGGAGTTTAACGGTACAATCACAACCCCTCCACATCACTCATTGGTAGTGGTATAACATCACTAACGAGAACACGGGACACACAACACAAGATTTACACATGGACTTTTAACCACCATTGTGATCTAAGACATCTCGTTAGTGTACTTGGATGGAGTTTACGGTACCATTACAACCCCTCAACATCCAAGGCGACTTTATTCACGGTGCACCCAATCCTATAGTTGGCTAACTATATCCGATTCAAGTACTTTAAAACCAAAACATCACTTGCCAATATACATCAATTATCAACATCAATCCACTGTTTTAAAGCATTAATCAAAGCCATTAAACCAGCATGCATCACTATGCATCAAAACCCCATTTATCAATGTCAAACCAAGGATCACTTACCTTGAGCATCCTTCAACACATGGCTTTCAAAACCAGCATTGATCATGCTAAAACATGCTTTCAAAACAGAATTTAAACATGCAAAACAAACACATTGCATCCAACCATCTCATGGTTCATCAAAGAGAGAGTTTCTTCGAAAACTTACTCTTGAGCTTAGTTAAGTTGCTTAGACTTAAACTAAGCTCCCAAAACCTTCAAACATTGGTTTCAAAGCTGAAAACCAAACTTCACTCACCGATTCCGTTTCGCAAGCTTGCCGAAACGCCAATCAAGCCTCCGGATCAACACCACAAGGATCCGAAAGTGCCTCCCCTATTTTAAACACATCAAAGCAAAGGATTAATGCATCATCATGCATTAAAATCTTCAGCCACAACACCTAAACTCGCTGCTCTATACAAATCTAACATTTCGGCTACCAAACACAACCGAAATCACATCTAAACTCATCCACGACATTACCCAGCCATGATCCATCACTTCTAAACATTCTTAAACATGAATTAACATCCAAAAAGGATCTAAACTCGTCCTTATACCTCCAGCAACAACAGATCACCAAGATCACCCCAAAAACCACCATTTTCACATGTAAAAACTTAGGAAAATCAACCTATTCGGGATTGCATTGATTAGATCTCAATTACACATCATTAAACATCCAAAATACTTTAAAAAGACATCTCAAAACAGAGCCCAAACATTCATTACAAATTTCTTCACAATTTAATCCAAATCTTGAGTTTTAAGCCAAAATCAAGATCACAACATCAAAACCTTTTATAAAACTTAATTTAAGGATTGAGAACTTGGGAATTTCAATAAAGAACTGAAAATTTAGAGGAGAAGAACATCCTTACCTCTAAATGTAGATTTCTCCTTGATTTGAGCAAAAATCCTTGAAAATCCAATGAGCAAATGAAGAGGATTTGATGTAGAAAGGATTAGGAATCTTTTGATGATTGAAAACTCATCATTTAGTGTGAAAATCAAAAGAAAAGCTGCTGTGGAAAAGTGTTTGGCTGAGGGAATTTTGAGAGAAAATGAAATGGGAAAATTTTAGAGAAAGTTAGTTATGAAAACTAAAAATGGTTTTCCCTCACTTCTTTTAATTAATTAAACATTAATAAAATCATTAGAAATTAAGAAAAATCTGGAGAAATCCTTCCTTGGGTAAATTAGCTCATTAAAGATTCAAAGTTTCAATCCTTACAAAACAGTCACCACTGAACTTTTCAAAATTACATTTTAGTCACTATTTCGAAATGTCACACTTCCAAACCTTATTTTGTAAAATTGATTCCACCACTCTCTTATATATATTAAAAGAGGATTTTTGGATATTTTTCATATTTTTAATGCATCCCGAACTAGGCTTTCCCTAAAATCACTTTTTATATTCGAACCAAAAATCATACCGGTCCGGTTCAGACCCTAAACTTCCAAGCCCAAAATTGGGGTGTTACAACTCTCCCCCCCCCCCCTTAAGAAATTTCGTCCTCGAAATTTACCTGAAGGAAAAAGGTATGGAAATTGTTTCAACATGTCATCATTCTTTTCCCACGTGGCTTCCTCAGCACCACGATGCTTCCACAACACCTTTACCAACTCAATGGTTTTACCTCGAAGCACTTTACTATCCGAATCCAGAATTTTCACCGGCTCCTCATCATAGGTCAAGTCCGGATTCAACTCCACTTCTTCCACAGGCATAACATGCGAAGGATCAGATCTATACCTTCGAAGCATAGAGACATAAAACACATCATGAATCTTTTCCAACTCCTGCGGCAATCTCAACTTGTACGCAAAAGGACCCACACGTTCAATCACCTCGTATGGTCCAATGTACCTAGGGCTCAGCTTACCCTTTCGACCAAACCTCATCACCTTCTTCCAAGGCAAAACTTTCAAAAACACACGGTCACCTACCGCATACTCAATCTCCTTACGCTTAAGATCCGCGTAATACTTCTGTCGATCAAAAGCTTCCTTCAAGCGCTCACAAATGAGTTTCACCTTCTCGGTGGTTCCTTTCAACAAAGCTGGCATTGAAACCAACTTCTGACCTGTTTCAGCCCAACAAAGAGGAGTCCTACACTTCCTCCCGTACAAGGCTTCGTAAGGTGCCATCTGAATACTTTCCTGGTAGCTATTGTTATAAGAAAACTCCACCAACGGCAAATGCTTTTCCCAAGAGCCCTGAAACTCAATCACACAGCACCTCAACATATCCTCCAGCAATTGGATAACACGCTCAGACTGTCCACCCGACTGTGGATGATAAGAAGTACTGAAATTCAGCCGTGTACCCAAAGCTTGATGCAAACACTGCCAGAACCGCAATGTAAACCTCGGATCTCTATCCGACACAATCGACTTTGGCACACCATGCAGCCGTACAATCTCAGCAACGTACAGCTCTGCAAGCTTGTCCAAAGTGTACGTAGTATGCACAGGCAAGAAATCCGCACACTTCATTAGGCGATCCACAATCACCCACACCGAATTCTTCTTCGATGGCGACAAAGGCAAACCAGACACAAAGTCCATGGTAATCCTTTCCCACTTCTACTCAGGAATCCTAAACGGTTGCAACAACCCAGAAGGAAACTGATGCTCAGCTTTAACTCGCTGACAAACCATGCACTTGCTTACATACTCAGCAACATCTTTCTTTAAACCCACCCAATAGTACTCATCACGAAGATCACGATACATCTTAGTACTACCAGGGTGTATAGAAAAAGGACTTGTTGCGTGTAAAAGAGTCTATCGCAATTGTAGTGCAAGTGTACACGACGCAAGTAGTAAAGTGATACGAAGTATCGGATATCGTCTCTACAGGGATTGGGCTAATAGCTTCAGCTTGATTTACTGCACGAAAGTAAAAGAAATATTTGAGAGTTGTCACGAGAATAATAAGTTAAAAACGCAAATAAAAGAATTGAGTTATCAAGATAGAGAGAATGGGCTGGTATTGAATTGCTCGGTAGTGCAGGTATTGAATTGCTTAGGAACTCCAGTTCTGTCGTCGCTCCCGTCGCCGACAGCACCTGTCGCGGCGGCTGTCCGTTAGCTGTCGTGGCAGCAGACACACCAACTCCGTACTTCAAGCTTGGCAAGAATCCCAGATCTGCCTTGTCCTATCCCTAGGTCCAAGTCTGTCGATGAACACGTCTTTGATGATACCTCCCGGCGTGAATCGAATGATGAACACCGATGTGTATGAATTCTTCCTTAGCCACTTAACCTCGCCCTATCCCTAGGCACGAGATGACTCAACTATAAACTAGAGAACCCGCTCTTATCTCTTTCGTATACTTAACTCTCCCGATGCTAAGTAAATGGATAACCTCGCAATGCTCTCCCGATGCTCTTGCAAGATATTAAAACCAAAATAAGAGAACTTGAAGTTTATTTTATTGAACTGAAAAATCCTAAAACAAAACAATCCTTGCAACTACTTTACAAAACAACCCGTAGCCCTAGGGGGGATTTAGAACATGTCGGTGACGGGTGGACGACAGGGGGTTTTAGGTTTCGGTTATGGGGTAATCGGTTCTTTTTTCCTAGGTTAAATCTATGCCCTTATATAAGCTTTGGGCTCAAGTCTTCTAAGGTAACAAGGATTACAACTTTAATTAAAAGTAAGATTCTAATAAAGACTAATCTCTAAAGACTCCTACTTTCCAGCCGCATCCTTGCTTTTAGGAATTTCCTTTCCTTGAGCTTTGGCTTGACATATCTTTTGATCCGGGGCTTGGAAAAATATGTGGCTTTCACACGACAGACGAGCAGATTTTTCTCTATCTATCGAGGTCCACTTTTCTTTTCCTCTTCATAAGTCTGCTGTCACCATGTTGTCACGACAGGTCCATGGCAGCTTCGTCTTCTTCGTCTGCTTGTCCAGTTTAGCTCTTCTGCTTCTCTGTCCTGCGCCTGCCTTCAACATCTACTATGGCAGATACCTGCAAAAATAGCCATCTTTTAGTAGAATTCGTACCTTTAGTCCATTTGTGATGTTTTACTGAAAACTAACCTAAATGCAATGCAATGATGCTTGAATGCAGCAGAAATATGGGTTAAAAAGGGTGTAAATAATAGAACTTTTACACACTCAACAGGACTACTATGAGCTTCAGTCAGAATAACACGCCTCAACTCCACATCATTGGGCACTACTATCCGGCTCCCAAAAGATAAAACTCCATCATCATTAAAGCAGAAATTCGATGGCCTATCCTCAGCAATATCCTGAACATGTGGCACCAAGGAATCATCCAACAGCTGCTTATCCTTTATCATCTGAACCAAGGATGGTTTCACTTGCAACTCAGCCACAAGACCACCATCACGTGAAATGCTCAAACTGGCAAACATAGCTCTCAACTCCACTGCCACCTTCCTACTCAAGGCATCCGCTACCACATTAGCTTTTCCCGGATGATATTCGATCGTCAGATCGTAATCTTTAAGCAACTCCACCCAACATCGTTGCCTAAGATTCAACTCCTTCTGAGACATCAGATACTTCAAACTCTTGTGATCCGTGTACACAGTACACTTCTCACCATACAGGTAATGTCTCCAAATTTGCAAGGCAAAAACCACCGCAGCCAATTCAATGTCATGCGTAGGATAATTGCGCTCATGCACCTTCAACTGGCGCGATGCATAAGCCACCACCTTACCCTCTTGCATCAACACACATCCCAAACCAACATAGGACGCGTCACTATACACCACAAACTCTTTCCCTGATTCAGGCTGAACCAAGATAGGAGCTTGTGTCAAAGCTGCCTTCAGCTTCTCAAAAGCCTGTTATCTCGCTTCCGTCCATTCATACTTAACATCCTTCTGCAACAACTTCATCAAAGGTGCAGCAATCTTTGAAAATCCATCCACGAACCTCCGATAGTATCCCGCCAAACCAAGGAAACTACGGACCTCATGAACAGACTTAGCAGGCTTCCAATTCATGACTGCCTCAATCTTCTGAGGATCAACACGAATCCCCTCAGCAGAAACCACATGTCCAAGGAACACAACTTCCCTGAGCCAGAACTCACACTTGCTTAACTTAACATAAAGTTGGTTCTCCAACAAAGCCTGCAACACAATCCTCAAATGCTCCTCATGCTCCTCCTCAGTACGAGAGTACACGAGGATATCATCAATGAACACCACAACAAACTTGTCCAAATATTCATGGAACACCCTATTCATCATGTCCATGAAAGCTGCAGGAGCATTCGTCAAACCAAACGGCATCACAAGGAACTCATAATGCCCATACCTCGTTCTGAAAGCTGTTTTTGGAACATCCACATCCTTCACTTTCAACTGGTAATACCCTGATCTCAAGTCAATTTTAGAGAACACAGTCGCTCCCCGAAATTGATCAAAAAGATCATCAATCCTCGGCAATGGATATCGATTCTTGATAGTCAACTTGTTTAGCTGACGGTAATCGATGCCCATTCTCATAGTGCCATCCTTTTTCTTCACAAACAAGACAGGTGCACCCCAAGGTGACACACTCGGCCGAATGAAACCACGATCAAGCAACTCCTGAAGTTGTGTCTTCAGCTCTTTCAACTCCTTAGGAGCCATTCGATAAGGAGTAATGGAAACTGGAGTTGTATTCTCATACAGCTCAATTCCAAACTCCATCTCTCGGTTAGGAGGCAATCCAGGCAATTCCTCCGGAAATACACCAGGAAACTCTCGCACAGTCCTGATATCTTGCACTCGCAACTCCTTAGAGCTAGGATTCATCACAAAGGCTAGGTAGGCTTCACAACCTTGCCTCAACATCCGACTCGCCTCCAAGGAAGACACCACATTGGCAAGAAACTTCACATTCTCACCAACCATCACCACCTCATAATCATCCGCAAGCTTCAACGAAACTCGCTTTTTCTCAAAATCCACCACCGCTCGATGTTCAACAAGCCAATCCATACCAAGGATTACATCAAAACCATAAAAAGGTAATTCTATAAGATCAACATGAAAAACATGGTTTTGCACAGCCAAAGGACATCTCCTATACAACTTCCGTGTCATAACGGTCTCACCAAAAGAGCTAGTTACACGCATACCAACATCCAAAGACTCAACAGGCAAACCAAGCAATTGAGCATGCTCACGCAATATGTATGAGTGTGTAGATCCAGAATCAATCAAGGAAAGTAATGACAAGGATTGCAAAGTGAAGGTTCCTGCGATCAGATTCGTGTCATTCCTCCCCTCTCGTTGCGCATACACTCGAGCCTGGCATCCACCCTCAGGTTGAACAGCCACCACATGCGCCACATTCCTTCCACCATCCTCTCTATACTGGAAGTTACCACGGCCGCGCCCACGACCTCTCTGTGGTGCAACAACTCCAGGAGCACGTCCCTGACCACCACCGGCCAACAAAGGACACTCCCGTCTCATGTGGTCTGTTGAACCACAATTCCAGCACGAATTACCAGCTACAACAACAGGAGCCTGTACCTCCCTCGCAGCTCGAGGACAATCACGCCTCAAATGGCCACGCGATCCACACGCCCAGCATGTGTTCTGATCAACTCTCGCCCTATCTCCCTGAACAGGCGCACCATGCCCTCCACCACCACGTCTAGCAGAAGATTGATACCTGTGATCTCGTCCTCTCTTGTTCCGTCCTCCACCGGAACTATACTCAGCAGCTCTCTTTCCCGAGCCAGAACCAACACTCCTGGAAGACAAACCCAGGTTCTGCTCAATATCCTTCGCTCTTCCCACCAGTACATCAAAATCAGTGTACTCAGCTGCAAGCATGTAGGTTTTTACATCCGTCACTAAACCATATCAGAAACGTTCACACCTTTCCCTTTCATCAGGGACAAGCTCAGGTGCATACTGACTGAGACGGACAAACTGAATCTCATACTCAGCTACTGTCATGCTCCCTTGCGTAAGAGACATGAACTCTCTTTTCTTTTCATCCAGGTATCTCACACCCAGATACCTCCGCTTGAACGCGTTCAGAAAGAACGTCCAAGTCACATCAACTTCCTCCATTCCAGAGATAGCAGTCGTCCACCAGGTATACGCATCATCATGTAACAGCGATACCACACATCCTAGCTTCTGCACATCATTGCAGTTCATTTGTCCTAATACCCTCTTGGTACTTTCCAACCAAGACTCGAAACCTTCAGCAGACAAACCTCTGAACTCAGTCCCTCCCAGACTACGCAGACGTACCAAAGGTAGTCTAGCATTAGCATCTCCCTGATGCCCAACTCCATGAGCTCCAGCTACTGCCGCCTGAAAAGCTCCCGCAATAGCATGTATCAAAACTGTCATATCAGGAGCAGCTTGCCCCTGTCCAGCTTCAGGTCCAGCGACCCCAACACCAGCATCAACGCCAGCTCCATCACCTCCAGCACCACCACCACCAGGAGGAGGAGGTAAATCCACTACATTATCAGCATTCCCTTCATTCTCGTTCTGAGCCATAACTCGCGTATTAATCCTCGTCTCTCTACGAGGTCCCATTTACTAAACAACGCACTAACACAAATGCAATAAACATAATCAGGCCCAGCAAGGTAAGTAATCCAAGCACTCAAGCTCATTTTTCAAAAACAGTTCATTTCATTAGCTTTGATATGGCAATGGGTTCCTCTAACATGCTTCAACATAGCATAGCATCACAATTGCAACATACTTTACAATTCACACATCACACTTTCATTCAAAGGGCACATCATGAAATCATGCATACAACACCCACATAACAATTCCCAATTACTCGAGAACTCAGATCTGATACGACCAAATGTAACCCCCTTAGCCCGGCCTAGACGGTTGACCCGAACTACGAAGATTACACGGGGAAAACCAAAGTCAACCCGAAAGTCAACCTTGATTAACGACCTTTTTTTCTTTTTTAATCTTGTCTAGATGCATATTAACCCTAAGCGTATCCTCAAGGAAAACATACATGAAAAGCACGGCGATCGGAAAGCAGTAAGGAACTCAATTGTACAACTTACAACATTTAGGGACCAAAATGTAAATTCTGTAAATCATGAGGATTTAATTGATTATTAAGTTACCATTATGAAATTAGTCATATTACATGCTTCTTAGTCAAATTTCACCTCGAACGGACATCTCAAACTCAATCAATTGCATATACAAAATTCAGGACTAAAACGTAAGGCTCACAAACCTTAAACCATTCAAATCAGTGCCCAACAGTCAAGTGTTTCGGAACAGGGGTTGACCGTTCCGAAACGCGGGTTCGTTTCAAGACCTGTTTCGAAACAAGGCTTGACAGTGGCAAATCCGTTCCGAAACGCCCTCTACCCGTTTCGATACACGAAGCCATTACAGGCCCCCGTTTCGAAACAGTAGCACTCGTTCCGATACGAACTGCCCAGAAAATGCAGATTTTCCTGGTTTAACATACAATTAACCACTCATACGCATCCCTATGACTCCCTAATCATGCCAACAAAACATCATGCATATTAGGAACATATTTGCATCATCAAAACACATTCATGGCAACAATTAGGAAGAACCACAATCTATAGGCATGCATCCTGCTATGGAAAACCATCCAAGCATCAAACCATCAAAGCAAATACCAAAATGGCCAATTACAAGTCCAAAACATCATAAGCATCATGCCAAACTCAGGGAGTCCAAAGCATCTCCCAACAATAACAACCTAGGTCCCCATTGCTAAATACCAAAAGCTAATAATGTTGTAAAAGTAGTCCCCATACATGAGCTTCGCCTTCCCTTGGATTCTTAGCCTCCTTGATGCCCTTAAAGCACTTCAATTCTCTGCATTGTTGGTTCAACAAAGAGAGCGTAAGCACAAATGCTTAGTGAGGCATGCTCTAATGAAACAACACAACAATGCACTTTTACAAAACACCTTCATAAGGCCTTTTCATTCATAAAAACCATTTTCATGCAACAATGCATTATCAACAAGCATCTCATGCCTTATAATCATCAACAAGTCTTAAACAACAAGCATCTCATGCTTCATAAACATTAACATGTCATATTGGCTTCCAAGTGATACCATAACCATTTTCAATCATAAAACACAATCGGATACACGGATTACAAGCGTTGTCACATACGCTTCATACACACTACCAAACACACAAGGTGGAGTTTACTGGTACAATCAAAACCCCTCAACACCCGTGATGGAGTTTACCGGTACAATCACAACCCCTCAACCCCTTAACCCCTCAACACCCGGATCAACACCACAAGGATCCGAAAGTGCCTCCCCTGTTTTAAACACATCAAAGCAGAGGATTAATGCATCATCATGCATTAAAATCTTCAGCCACAACACCTAAACTCGCTGCTCTCAACAAATATAACATTTCGGCTACCAAACACAACCGAAATCACATCTAAACTCATCCACAACATTACTCAGCCATGATCCATCACTTCTAAACATTATTAAACATCAATTAGCATCCAAAAAGGATCTAAACTCGTCCTTATACCTCCATCAACAACAGAACACCAAGATCACCCCAAAAACCACCATTTTCACATGTAAAAATTTAGGAAAATCAACCTATTCGGGATTGCATTGATTAGATCTCAATTACACATCATTAAACATCCAAAATACTTTAAAAAGACATCTCAAAACAGAGCCCAAACATTCATTACGAATTTCTTCACAATTTAATCCAAATCTTGAGTTTTAAGCCAAAATCAAGATCACAACACCAAAACCTTTTATAAAACTTAATTTAAGGATTGAGAACTTGGGAATTTTAATAAAGAACTGAAAATTTAGAGGAGAAGAACATCCTTACCTCTAAATGTAGATTTCTCCTTGATTTGAGCAAAAATCCTTGAAAATCCAATGAGCAAATGAAGAGGATTTGATGTAGAAAGGATTAGGAATCTTTTGATGATTGAAAACTCATCATTTAGTGTGAAAATCAAAAGAAAAGCTGCTGTGGAAAAGTGTTTGGCTGAGGGAATTTTGAGAGAAAATGAAATGGGAAAATTTTAGAGAAAGTTAGTTATGAAAACTAAAAATGGTTTTCCCTCACTTCTTTTAATTAATTAAACATTAATAAAATCATTAGAAATTAAGAAAAATCTGGAGAAATCCTTTCTTGGGTAAATTAGCTCCTTAAAGATTCAAAGTTTCAATCCTTACAAAACAGTCACCACTGAACTTTTTAAAAATTACATTTTAGTCACTATTTCGAAATGTCACACTTCCAAACCTTATTTTGTAAAATTTATTCCACCACTCTCTTATATATATTAAAAGAGGATTTTTAGATATTTTCCCATATTTTTAATGCATCCCGAACTAGGCTTTCCCTAAAATCACATTTTATATTCGAACCAAAAATCAGACCGGTCCGGTTCAGACCCTAAACTTCCAAGCCCAAAATTGGGGTGTTACAACTGTAGTGCATGAATACATCTTGGAATACTCATCTAGTCCACGAGCACAAAAGAGTATATGCATAGCTTTGTTGTTCACTTGCATCTTCCTCCGATCTTCATCGGTATACTCTTACCTTGTCTTGGGGATACGACGTTCTCCTTCTTCTGTATTCATTTGACTTGATGAATAGCCTCATCCTAGTTTTCCAATAAGGATAGTTATTCCCATTGAAATAGGGTGGCTTGGTGATGGATTGTTTCTCATAGAGGTTGTTTCCAAGAGTAGATGCCATGGCTCGATGTATAGATTGAATGAACACCTTAAGATTGACTCAAGAGGGTGTGAATCCTTCCAATGAGTGTAGCTCTGATACCAATTGTTGGGATGATCAATGAATGGAATATGGCCAAGAGAGGGGTGAATTGGCAATTTAAAATTTTGGTGGAAGCAAATAAAAATTGACACAAGCATTTTAGAGTGGTTCAACCTTCTAAACAAGGTTTACATCCACTACCTTAGCTATCCACACTAAGGATTTCTCAAACCCACTAGATTTGCTTTCATTTTGAGGCTAAAGGAGATAACCTTACAAACTTTTTAAGACTTGTACCCAAAGTCTTAAGAACCCTCACAAAGAGAATACAAATGAAGAAAACTAAAAATCCTCACAAAGGCTAGTTGTTTGCACAATTCTAGGCTCACTCAAAACCCAACACTTGAATAAAATGGATATTGTTAAGTGTGAAAAATAATATATTTTATACCTTTTTACTCATATTATTGTTTAAACTTAGGCCCATTTAGTTCCATTTGTAGTAATTCATGCATAAGTTCGTAGTCCTTTTGTTTATTGGGCTTGGCCTTGCACTTAGTTGTTTTGTGGAGAAAATGATGTTGTTTTACTTTCTTTTGTGCAGGTACGAATTTCCGAGCTAATTGCCGAGCGATTGCCAAGGAAAGTCGGAGATAAATGCAAAAATTTTCAAGATTTATCCGTATCGCGTAGGATAGATCCCTGATTCAATTTATGAGTTGTAGAAGATGAATATGAGAGAATCTTGGCGCCATTAAACATGATTTATATCCTCTTAAATGGGATGATGTGCAAATAAGAATAGGAAATAAAGCTTGAATTATTCTCTTATCTTTAGATAAGGGAATAAAGCTTGAATTATTTCCTTAACTAAGATAAGGGAATAAATCTTCAATTATTTCCATGTCTTTTGATAAGGAAATAAATCCTAAATTATCTCCTCAAGATACAACCACATCTTTTGAAATTCAAATTGAGCTCCCCTCAGCTATTTAAGGAGATCACATCAACACAACAAGAGAGAGGGAGAGACTGAGATCGGAGCTAGAGGAAGATCGTGAAGAAGGGGGATCAAATCTTGGAGGAGCTTGACTCCTCTAGATGTTATTTCTTTCATCTTTTGATTTACCCGATGTTTGGGTTTTATCCTTTGTTTATTTCTTTCAACCCAGCCATGAGCTAGATTAAACTGGCTTGGGTTATCAAGTTTTATTGGTGTGTAGAGAATAATGTTTGGTTGTTGGTTTTTAATTCATTAAATTCATTGTTTATCCATTCTTGGTTCCTTTTTTCACGTCAAGGAATTGGAAAAGGAACTTGATTGCATCCATTTATCTAGGCTTGGGAGAGATAGATTCACAAAACGAGTGGATATGGTTTCCATTTAAACAAATGTTGGTGGAAACTAATTCTCCTTAGGAATAAGGATCAGATTTCAACGGCTAAGAAGAGTGCAAAGATCGATGTTGCTAACTCAAGGTTAACGCAGGGATGTATCACCAAGGCTTGCGCAAACATCAGTTCTTCGGTTAGGAAGAATGCGAAGGCATTAAAGAACACTCCACCAAACATTGAAGGAGGAAACCCAGGTTCCATGACAATCTGCTAAACCCAGTTGTCATGGCAGCTTACTTGCCTAAGTAATTACAAGCCATAGCAATTCATTCGACAATCGCACCATTACTCAAACCCCAACACTTAAATAAAATGGATACAATAAGAACTCTCAAGTGGGTTTACAAGATATCAAAATAAAGGCTCAAAGATTGTTGGATGTGTGCTTGAATGCTTTAGACTTGATCAATAGTTTTTGTTAAAGATTTGGAGACTTGATTTTATACTTATTCAATGATTTCTAACCGTTTGGGTAGTTGAGATATTAATTCTAGTCGGTGGGCTACATTTTTCTCCCAATAAATGATGTCTGCCAACACTGGGTTTCGATACACAAGCACTCGTATCGGTACCTGTCATAAGAAGAAATAGATGTTGCAAATAACAGGGTACCGGTACGCGAAAGGGCATATCGGTACGGAGTGAAGATTTACAAAAGGTATCGGTACGGGTCGGACCGTACCGATACCTATTCTGCTCACTAGAATCCTTGAAAGTTTTGCACAAAAACTCGTATCGGTACGCCTATATGGGTATCGATACGTGTTAACTGGATTTCTGTAACATCCGGTTTTAGGCCTATAGGTTTTAAAAGTGGATTAGGGATTGGCGAATCTAGATTAGAGATCCGGGTCAGTTCAGGGAAATCTTAATTCGGGATGTGATAAAATCATGTAAAAAATTTCTAAAATCCTAATTAAATATGTAGTGAAGGAAAGTGAAACCAATATTGAAAAATAAGTTTTGGAATATCGACATTTTGGCTTGGTGACTAAAATGTAAAAATTGAATATTCTGTTTTAATGGCTAAATCGAAGGGAGCCAAAACTTAGAATCTTTAGGGAGCTATTACACTAAGTTGGTATCAGTTTTCACCCTTGATTTGGTGTTTTAAATGATTTAATTAAAAGTTTTAATAAAAGTGTTTTAGTAAAAAGAGATATTATTAGTTAAATCTTTTTTTCTCACGTAACTTCTTTTCTTCAAACTTTTTTCTCAACTTTCCCAGCAGTCAAACTCTCTTTTCATCACTAGAATCTTTAGAGAATTTTCCTATTTCATTTGCTTTTAATTCCTAAATGACTCCCATTGATTTTTACAACATTTAGCAAGAGTTTTCTTAAAGGATTTCACCAAAATCTTTGCAAATCAAGGGAAGGCTTGCGTTAGAGGTGATCGTTTTTTTCTCCCCTCTAATCAAGGTTCTTTATTGAAATTCCCAAGTATTTGGCTCTCTATTTTTGTTTATTAACAAGATTTTGTAAATGAATTGATGGAAATTGCTAATTAAAGTTTTGAAAGATGGATTTTCAAGATTTTCGTTTGGGCACTATTTTGATTGATTTGTGAATGATTTCAATCATAATTTGGATGTTAAATGATGAGGAAATGATGGTTTTGTGATAGTAATCCCGAATTGAGTTGGCTCTCTAATTGTTAGATTGTTAGATTTTGACTTTTTGGGATGCTAATGTGAAATCTGAGTTGTTGGAGGTATAAGAATGATATTAAGGTGTTTTTGGATGATGATTGATGGTTAAAAGTGAGTGGAAGTGATGGATTGTGGCTGGGTTAAGTTTTGAGTAAGATCGATTGAGTTTTCAGTTGTTTCGGATAGACTTTTAAGTGCCTTTGGGCAGAGCTGCGGGTTTTTAATGATTGATGGTGGTTTTAAAGCATTGAGATGCATTAATCCTTTGTTCTTGTGTGGTATAAATAGGGGAGGATCCTTTGGAAGCATTTGGCGAAGTTTCAGGGACTTCGAACGCTTGATTTTCGCGTCGACGATTGAGGTTTCGCGTGTTAGTGAGTGGAAATGAGATTTCGAGCTTTTGAAACGCTTAAAAGGTGGTTTTGGGAACTTAGTGTAAGCTTGAAACACTTTACTAATTTCGGAAGTAAGTAGAGTGATTTTCTCCCTCGGATTGTGCTATTATGAGTTTGTTGATGCACTTGTTTAAAAATGCATATTTTCACTGTTAATGATTGATTTGAGGCAAATGAATTGTTGTTTTTGATGATATGATGTTGAATGATGCACATGGTAAGTGATCCTTGTAAGTATACGTTTATACTTGTGTTTTTAAGCATGATTTGATGATTGAGAATGAGGTTGATAATTGATGCTTTGAAAACAATGAAATATGTGATGAAATGTGGTTCATATTGGCAAGTGATGATATGAATATACTTTTAAAAATGCTATCAGATATAGTTAGCCGACTATAGGACTGAGTGCACTATAAAAAAGTCCCCTTGGTTGTTGAGGGGTTGAAATGGTACTGAATACTCCATCCAAGTACCCTAACGATCAAGGAATGTTTAAGGTGTCGCAACGGTGGAGGATAGCTCTCGTGTGTGAACCTTGTATAGTGTCCCATCTCTCGTTAGTGGGATATACATCTACAGATGAGTGGTGTTGAGGGGTTGTGTTTGTACTGAATACTCCACCACGGGTGTCACAACGGTGGAGGGTAGCACCCGTGTGTGAGCTTTGAGGTGTCGATAGAGTGTATGAAGTGTTTGGGACAACACTTGGTAATTCATGTATCCGATGTGGTTTTTGGGAAATGATATTGTTGCTAATCACTTGTGAGCCAATATAATTATTGATGTAATTTGAAATGTGTTATGTTGCATAATATTGAAAATGTGTGTTTTACTCTTTAAGCTTAGCATATGTGGAAATACTTGAGAATGCTTAAATTGAGTTTAGCAAATGGAATTTTCTGTTGGTTGTTAACACATGTTGCATGAGAATTTCATGCTAATTTTGAATGAGGAAAGTGCATGGGTTTTTTTTGGATGGCATGATGGATTTTAAATGATACTTGTGTTAAATTAAATGAGATTTCAATGTAGTATGGGAACCGGTTTAAATACATTGATGATGTTTTGGTTTTGAGCATTCCTCACTAAGCGTATTGTGTTTACGCTCTTTTTATTCATCAATGCAGTCAACTAAAGCTTTGAAGGCAGCACATACAAGAGATCGGTGAAAGACTTCGATTGAATGTATGTTTCGTTTTCATACTAGAGTAATAAGGGCAAAGGGGGATCCATGGTTTATTTGGGAGATGTGTTGAAACTACCTATTTGAGCATGTTTACTTGCTGGTTTTAAGTTTGTAAAAGGCCTATATATGTTGGTTTAAGCTTTGGTTTGAGTTTTGACTTTTGGATGGTTTGATTTTCATAGAAAGCATGCCTTTAGAATTATTTGATGATTCTTGCAACGCTTGATGTAATGATGCCATGTATGCTTAGGGATTTATGCCTATATATGTTGTACGTGTGATTCAAGTATGTTGGATTGACTTAGTATGTGTTTCGGAGTGTAAAAGTTTCCATTTGGGACCTTACAGGTCACAGAGTATCGGTACCCTAGGGAGAGTATCGATACAGGTATGCAAATCTGCAAGGGGGTACCGATACGTGGGGGTGTATCGATACTGAAAATGGTTACTGGTCTTGGGCATTACCGATACGGGCATCAAGGGTATCGGTACGGTCCTTGTGTGTTCGAGGCTAATTGTTGCATGAATCGAGGGCATATCGATACCCTCAACAAAGGTGTCGATACAATTTCTATTTTGGTAGATAAATGTATTTTTGAAACGTTCTGAATCTTTACGTTTTGGTCCATGTATGTTGTGGATGCAATTATCTGAGTTAGAATGATTATTTTGAGCTGATTTTTGACAAAGATACATGTAATATGATTAATTTAAAGATGATAATCTAAAATTGGGGAAAAACCTCGTAATTTGTTAAGTTTGAATGTAACCCCCTAAACTCAGCCTAGAAGAAATAGCCGAATTTAGAAAGTCACGTTTGAAAACTTTACCCTAAAAAAACAAATTCGAATTATGATATATTAAAATAGTGTAAAATAAATTATTTCTAATAATAATATAAAATATCACAATAATTATAAAACCTGAATGTTAAAATAATAATCATATAATTTAAATAAAACATTCAAATTTAAGTCTGAAAACGCATGTGGAAATAATAAGTTTCAAATCCGAATTTACATTAAAATCCCAAAATAATCTTAATAATAAAATACTCTCGAAAGTAAAGTATATCCATACCAAAGATAAAATAAATTTGATAAAATAAAGAGATCCTCTGGGTACCAAGTTGCCTAGAGTCCAAGATATCTGTAAAAGAAAAACTATGGGGAGTAAGCTAAAGAGCTTAGTGTGTCTCTAAAGTGCAAGAAATCATAGTCGTAAAAATATAATAATATTTTCTTAAAATTCTTTAAAGCACAACTCATAAATCACAAGCGCAACACAATGCACCCAACTACAACCGCCAAGAGGAAAGTTCTCCAGAACTCCTCACTACAACCACGAATCCGAAGTGGAATTCAGCCCGAAGGGTGAAACCACTGAACTTCCCCGAACAAATCCCAACCCATGCTCATACAATGATATGATGATTAGAAATCAAAATTTCATAAACAAAGTTTCATAAATCCAATATTTCGTAAACATACTTCATAAATCATAGTCCATAAGTCCATAAATCACGGTTCGTAAATCATAGTAAAAACATATTCTGAAAATGCAGGCATGTGATGTCAACCATAAAAATCATAATACATATAAATAATCACATAAAGGGTAAAACACCAACACATAGAAAAATAGCATATAATTTAATTATAGCACTGGAAGAAAATACACCATAGCCAAAGCAAACTCAGCTTATTGAATGATGTGTTACCCACAATTAGAAGTACTGGGTCCAACAGTATCGGTACCATTAATCTCCAAATCAATTGAAGACACGACTATGTTGAACAATTCAAGTAAAATCAATCGGATAGTTCAAGTCAAACTTTAATATTGTTCACACGACCAAATCAAGTGATGAACGGCATGGGAATATTTCGAAGAATGGGCTGTGCGCAACCCACGATACATCAAGTTCACGGGGAATTCGGTTGATGACATCGTGAATCAAGAGGGGCGAGGGCGTTGTTTGAAGTTTGAGGGTTGAGCGGTGGAATTGGAGAAAAGGGAAAAGCATGAGTGGCACTTGTATAATTTTTATTCCTTAGGTATAACTTCAACTATATATAAGGCAGATGTAGGTTAAGTAAACTAGGAATAGAATTTAATATTTAGGAAAATACATTTCTAGCAATAAAGTAACAATGACCCTGTTTGGTAAAGAGAGGTTTGGACAAAAATTAGAGTTTTGAGGCATAATTAGAGGTTTGACTAGTCAAATCCGCTAATATTGTTGTTTGGTAAATAGCGGATTGAAAGAGCGGATTGGGGTGAAAACGCTAATTTTGAAAAAGCTCATAATAGGAGCTTTTTGAGATTAAAAGTTTGATATTAGAGTTGTAAAGACTCTTTTACCCTTACCAGTTACCAAAAATTTCAAAATAACCTAAATTAAATATTTTCTCACCCTATTTATAAGCTAATCTTATTTAATTTTTTTTCTTTTTATTATCACATATTTATATGTGTATTTAAATTTATTAATTAATTAAATTATATTAAAATAATTATATAAATAATAAATTAATATATAAACCATTTGAATATGTCTAGAAAAGTTATATTAAAAATAATTTATAGATCTAATAAATAATGATTAGATACAAAATATTGATAACTAATAAATTATTTAAACAAATATTGAATATAAATAACAGCTATCAGCTATCAGTTAACTTTACCAAACACTTTTATACAATCAGCTAATACAATCCGCTAGTCAAATCAGCTAATGCAATCAGCTATCAGCTAATGCAATCCGCTATCAGCTATCCGCTAATTGCCAAACAGAGCCAATGATTGAATTTACATTAGTAAATGGGTAATTTTCATATGTGGTCCTGGAAATTTTAAGATATTTCATATTGAACTTTTAAGTTTGATAAAAATTCCTATTTAGTCCCTCATAAAAAAGTTAGGGTTCTGAACTTAAAATTCTCAATTATTAGGGTTTTCAATTAGGGGTTTCAAAATTAAGTTTCTAAATTAATGATTTTTTGAATTTAGGGTTTACAATTTGGGTGCAATTTTTGAGGTGTTACATTGCATTTTGGTCCCTAAAAGTTAGGGTTCTGTGTGTTCTGCTGCAATCGTTAAATACTTAGGGTTGTATTGTGCATCTAGAAAAGATAAGAGAAAAAATAAGGTCATTTATTGAGGTAAATGTTTCCAGTTTACTTCAATATTCCCCGTGTGACATGTTCGGTTATGTCTCTCGCCTAGGTCGGGTCGAGGGGGTTACAATTTCAAACAATTGATTCTAATAAAACCGACAAGCAATGGTTGAAAAATTAAATGCAAAAGATTTAGAAAATCTTAACCCTCGTATCAGTACGCACTAAGTCATACCGATACTCATAATCAAAATTGGTTCCTAGGTTGAATGGCATACCGATACGGCTACACGCGTATCGGTACCCTATAGACATCAAGTATAAAATGAAATTCCAGTAGCTAAAAATCGTATCGATACGGCCTAAGGTGTATCGATACTCCTGGACCAATTTGGCTATTTTTTAGTACCAAAACACTTAGAAAATATTTGGGGTTTAAGGTTTTGAATTAGAAATTATTTTAAGTTTGAAATCTTGTCAATTTGTACATCTTTTTTAGTACTTAAAATTTATCCATTTTACAAAATAGTCCTTGTTATTCCTTGTTATATCAAAATCAAATATAGGTTATACAAGGAAAATTGTTTGCAAATAATAATCTCAAACACACCCACGAACACTAGTGAATGAATTACACGATAAAGAACAAATCTAGTGTTCACAAGAAAGAGTAAATTGAATGCAAAGTTGGATTTTTATCTCTTGAGGTTTGGATTCGCTTCCTTCATGTTCTTCTAGTTTAGAGGTCCATTTTATATGTTCTCTTCATTTTCTAACCGTTGTGAGGTTTTGGAGGAAGTTTAGAGCTGTTGGAAGCATTAAAATCGAGAATTTAATGCTAACCTTAGAAAATCAGGTAATTCTTTAAAAAAATTACCCGACCCAAGATTTTTCCAGGTAGTTGGTTTGAGTCTGGGCTGAATTTTTTGTAACCGAGTACCCGATCCAACCTGCTACTTTTAATATATTAATTTTTTAGTTTTAAATTATATTTTTATTTTAGGTTCCTTAATATTTTTACCTTGAAACTAAATTTAAATCTCTCAGTTCTTTTATATTTGGATTATGTGCTGTTAAGTTTTAAATTTTTCAAAAATATTTGTATTAATTTGTTAATACAAATTTCGAAAGAAAATATGAGAATAATATTTCTAATGTCTTTTTGGTGACAAACTTTAATATATATATATATATATCAAATATTTTCTATCTTAGAACTAATTTCAAAGCACTAATTTTTGTGCTTAGATTATGTTTTATGAACTTTTAAATTTTTTGTGTTTACTATGTGTTTTTCAAAAAAAACTTTAAAATTTAGAAATAAACAAATAAAAAAAGTGAACCGGGTGATATGCTCCAACTCTCGAATTATTTTTGTTGAAAGAGCTCAAGGCACAAAGATAGTAGCTGAAATGATAGCTAAAGAAGCAGAATGGGAGTTGAACCTAGCTTAAGGGAGCTTAAAGATAATGAGCTTAGCTGGGGAGTGTAACTGAGCTAAAGGAGCTGAAACTAGCTAGAGAGGAGTTGAGGACCTAATAGCTGACCACTGGAGTGTAGCTAGCTAAAATTGAGCTGGACCTAATAGAGGTGGCAAACGAGTCATTCGGTTCGGGTCATTTCGGTTTCGATTATTTTGGGTCTGATATCATTTGGTTCAGATTTGGTTCGGTTCTGTTTGGATCGGTTCAGGTCAATTTCTGGTTGATGTGAGATCGGTCGGTTTTAATCAAGTTTTTGGGTTGGTCAGTTTTTTACACCCTTTATATGGCTTTATAAAGCCAATATATTTGACTTTTTGGTGAGTTCTGCAATTGTTCATATCTTATCTTTCTTATTTCTATTAATATCTTTTATTTATTTCGGGTTGTCTTCGGTTCGGGTCATTCGGTTCGGTTCCATTCGGTTTGGGTCCATTCAGTTCAGGTCTATCGGTTCGGGTCCATTTCGGTTCAACTAAAAATTAGTTCATTTTTTGTTCGGGTCTATCGGTTCGGGTCCATTTCGGTTCAACTAAAAATCAGTTCATTTTCGGTTCGATTTCAGTCCGGTTTCGGGTTTCAGGTCAAATTTTGGGTAAGCATGTTCGATTCGGTTTCAGGTAAATCGGTTAAGTTTTCGGGTCTCGGGTCAAGTTTGCTAGGTCTAGCTATAACTCACCTAGCTAACTATCATGAAGGGTCACCAAGCCACCCATATGGCCATGGATGGAAAGACACACGCCTTTCCATGTTTTGGCGCCAAATGAATCAATTCCTTCATTATTCGGCCATGCCATTGTAACCATTCATACATACATGTCTTTATGAAGGGATTTTACCCTTTTTTGAATCATTAAAGGTCTATTCAGTCAAACCTCTTCATTTCCTATAATTAGGAAGCCGTTTTGGCATTTGTAACACACAACTCATACATTTTGTAACACCCCAAAAATAGGGCTATATGTTTAGAGGTTTGCACGGGTTCAGTTCGAACCTATTAAACTAGAATAGCCAATTAGTTAAGTTTTAGGTAAAATTAAAAGAGTAAAAATCAGAATTGAAATTATTTGGGAAAGGATTTGGACTTCCAAATGCGTTTAATTTAATTAATGGATTTTGGATTTTAGTGACCAAATTGTAAAAAAATGCAAAACTGTTTTTAATGACTATTTTGTAAATGGGCCAATACTAAGAATCCTTAGAGAGCTATATTTTCCAAATGTTTTAATCTGAAAATAACCACCTTAATTAATTTAGGAATTGACTGTTAATTGTTTTCTAAATCATTTTTTCTATTATTTTGATTTTCCCTCGGTTTCTCTCCATAGTTTCCCTCATTTTCCATTTCAACTTCCAAACAAGATTCTCCACAATTCTTTTCCGATTTTCAATGGAGAATCTATCATTTTATTTCACTCTTATTTCTTAACAAAACCTCATAAAGATTTCTCAAGGATTTCATCAATTTCACAAGTTCGACTTTAAAGGAAATCTTACGTCAATTTTGGTTGGAGCTTCTTCAAAGGTGAATTTCTTTTCATCTCTTAAAACTAAGGTTATTTATTGATATTCCCTAGTAGTTGGCTTATAATGGATTGATATTAACATAGTTTTGCAATGGATTTCAAGATTTGAGTTGTAAATGGTGATTTTGATATTTTTCTTAAAGATCTGTTTAAGTTGATGAAACCTAAAGATTTTTATTGGGTAATTTCATGTTTTGATAAGGTAATCAAATTGTGAAATGAGATTAGGAGAATAAATCTCAAAACTATTTAATTGGTTAGTTTTTAGATGAGTTTTTGGTAGTTTTTGTGACTGTTCTATGGTTTTTGAGTTGTTGGGGATATAAGGATGATTAGAAGTTGTTTTTAGATGAGTTTTGATGTGGATTAAATGTTAGAATTGTTGGTTTGCACCTAGTTCCATGTATTGCTTATTGGAGGCTCAATTCGCATCGGCGAGCTAAGCGAGGCATATCGGTGAGTGAATAAACGCGTAAAGATCTTCTAAAAGGGTTGATCGATAGGTCATAGGGGTTTAGTTGTAGCCTAAAAAGCTTAGCTAAACTCAAGTGTAAGCGTTCGCTATTCCGCTTTTGATATCGGCTTGATATGAGACTTGATTTTCATGTTTTGGTATAAAAGCATGGACTGATTTACTTACTGTTTTATGCATCTTTTAAATGATATGCAATGATTTATCATGTATATGAATGCTTGAGAGCATTGAGAAATGGTTCCTAAATGGAATTTGGTGTTGCCTTGGGCAATGAGTTTTGCAAATGGAAAATGGTTTGATAATATGCATATGGAAGAACAGTAAGTAAATGTATTTGGAAATGATATATATTGGCTTTGTGACGTATGAGAAGTTTCGGATATAGTGGGTTAGCAATAGGAGTAAAGTGCACTATAAAATGTAAAATCGATCGTGTGAAATTCTTCGGTTAAGCAATAGGGGTAGTACTATTGTGAAGTGATAGGGGTAGTTCTATCATAACGGGATAGGGGTAATTCTATTCCCGACCAAAGTGAGATATGGTGGAGGTAGTACCACCATGAGACTTAATGGGGGGTAGTGCCATCAAGGGAATCCGTGTATCCGAACATGTATGGATAGGGGTAGTGCTATCCATGGATAAAGATAAGACTATTCGGGTCACTATAAATGTCAATATATGAAAATATTTGTGCTAAATGAGATTTACTGATGGTTGATGCATAATTTGTTGTGGAAACAAATGTAAAAATTCTTGGGTAGTTAAGCATGATTTGGAAACAAAGTGATTTATGGTTTTAAATGGCTTTCAAATGCATCAATGTTTTATTTAAGAGCATCTCACTAAGCATTTGTGCTTACGCTCTCTTTTTCCCATTGATGCAAAGCATTAGAGTTGAAGGGCAGCGTTGGTTTGGCAAGGAAGGTCCAAGATCAAGACATTTTCTAGAGTATGAAACTTGGTTTTAAATTCGGTTAATAAGGCAATGTGTTACCATGTTTTGGGGGATTTTGTAATCTTGATTTTTGGATGTATTGTGAAGGTTTATATGCCGTGATTGATGGTTTTCATATTTGTGGATTTGAGGTATGATTGATGATGACATGCTAGTATGAGTTTATGCTTTGCGAATTCCCTTAGAAAGCCAAATAGTTGGATGGGCTTATACTCATGCTTTTGTGATCCTAGCATGTTTTAAATGATGCTAATAGGTTGTTGATGCAATTCTTATGTTGTTATGTGCTTTGAATTTCTTTTTGAACATTAAGTTGAATGGTTTTTAGGGAGCATGCCTCTAGTAATATGATTGGAGTATTATGTCTAGAACTGATCATGGTTCCTTGAGTATTTTGCACGGTTTGATCTCAATAATGGTTGTGTATATGAATATGACGGGTTAATGCATGTTTGAGCTATCAATTGGGGTGAAAAACAAGCAAAATTAGACATTACAGGTCCAGAGGTATCGATACATGAAGCCTCGTATCGGCACATGTAAGTGTAATTTGGCCTAAGGGATTGGTACACGGTTGATCGTATCGGTACATGCTTAAGTAATTTACAAAGGGTATCGATATGCGAGCCACATATTGGTACGGTTTTTAGCTACTTGAAATTGGATTTTTACATCTCGAGCATGTGTGCCGATACGCTATAACTTGTGCCGATACGACTCTTGCTGTATGAAACCTGGTATCGGTACGGATGCTCGTGTACCAATACCAGATGTCGTTAATTCAGTTAATGTGTTATTTGAAGTTTTTTATTCTTTTATTTTAGTCCCTGACTCTTGTGAATGCAATTGGTTGAGTTTGGATGATCACTTTGAGCTGAAATTTGGCGAGCAAGCATATAATCTAACTAATTGAGGATTGGTAATCTAAACTTTAACCAAGTCCTTGTAGCCATACCGATACGCCCTCATAGGTCAACTTCTCATGGTCAACGATACAAGACCGTATCGATACACCCAAGACTCGTACCGATACGCCAAAAACTCGTCAATTTCTCAAATTTCCAGAGAGCTTTTGGCATATCGATACACCCCCATGTATCGGTACGCTAGGCTTAAACTGAGCCCCAAAATGTATGACCGTATCGATACGGCCCTTATGTTGGGTCACGTCAGCACGCCCCGTGGCGCAGCGGAAAAATTAATCCGACGTAATCCAGCCAGGATCCATGTACAGGAACGAATCTGGGGTGAAAAGATGAAGAGTTACCTTTTAAAACTTTGGAAACTGGAAAACTGACGGTATGTCGGAATAACCACGCCAAGTAAAACCGAAATCGTCACAGGTTCGCAATGACCTCTACGAAATCCACCCGAACAAAACGAACAAAGTTTCCGCCTCCCTAACACTTAGGGATAAATTTCGACAAGTTTGAACACCTTCTAGGGAGAAGTCGAAATCCCTTCAGGGATTCCCGAGGGAGTCTAAAATCGACCAGGGGTTCTACCGGACTTGGATTCGAACTAGGAAATCGCCAGGTATTTGCCAGGGGGCAAGAGGAACACCAGAAAATATCGAACAGCTTCTCAGAAGAAATCTGGGACTTGTCGAAAATTCCAGAGGGGAATTCCCAAGGATATGTCGAAATTTGCAAGGAGGAATAGGGATGATTTGGTTGCTAGCCCTTGTCCCTTTAAATAATATTCAGAGACTTAATTCTAGTTGAATTCCTTAAATCCAAGTTCAACCAAAATTCATAAAATCTAATTCTACTTGAAATTGGTTTATATTAAATATACATTATATTAAATTAAATAATATATATATATATATAATTATGTAGAATCTTATTCTACATAAAACATGGATTTAAATATACATTATATTTAATCCAAATATATATATATATATATTTATTATATAGAATCTCATTCTATCTTTACTTGGATTCAAATATATTTAAATATATATTTTTAATTATGTAGAATCTAATTCTACATAAACTTGGAATTAAATATACATTATATAAATTCCAAATATATATTTAAATTTCTAGAATCTTATTCTATAATATTTAAGTCTCTAAATATTTTTCATACTCTAAATAATATCTAATAAATACAATATTTATCTAATATTATTCCCATTTAAGGGAGTTGCCGATTTCCCCTATCCCATAGGGGATTTTCGGCAACCTCCCTAAAATAGGGAGTATGGTTTCCATTTTTTGTTCATTTCATTCGAAGGGTGTGACCTTTGTAGGTTCATGCAACGTTAGAAGCAAAATTAGAATTGTTCTAATTTTACAAACAATGAGTGGCATCTAGCAATACATCATTGCTACCTAAGTTGCATGAAGTCATGGTTTGACTTTCCTAATTCCTGAATAAACTTCTTTTATGTATTTCATCCTTTTGTCTTTTATATCTTAGATGAACACAAGTCATGGGATAGTCACACTTGCGTTGTCCATCTAGTGTTTCTTGATGTCTTGAGTAGATTATGATAAACGAATCTCTATGATATCTCATATCATAATATTCGAGCATGGCCATGCATTTTCTAATCTCACTCAATCAAATGGCCGAAGATATTTCTCCCATTATGTATGAGGGACAAATCCTTTCTTGATCAACCATATTTCACTACATAGGTCATCACGTATCCAATCATCAGTCTTTATAATGTAGTCAGTTACGACACACGTTTGACTATGTCAAAATACGTAAATCTTTATGTTGAAATCATGTTGATCTCAAGTCTGAGGATTATACATATGTTTATCATGAGCAATGTTGTTACTGTCACATAATTACCCAAGAAACATGCTCATAGCGGGTCAATCCAGTATGTTGTTCTCTGACAAATACTTATGTGTTGATTTTGACATCTCTATGTCAATGACAACGCTTGTCATCAACCACATATTAGTCTTTATATATTATCACTGTCCATACTCGTAATAATATTCGACTAAGGATCCTATTTAACAATAATCATATTATTGTATGGACGTTATTATCATTTGTATAGTTTAATGCACATAAACATATGAAAAGATAATAATGGCAATGCCTTTACTTGATAAATCTAGTAAAATAGTATGTCTATTCAATCATCATACGATTGGTGTTTGGGCATACTCCAACACCTTGGGCGTACCGATACGCCCTGCACTGCAAGGCTCAATTTAGCTGCAAAACGGACCAAAACTCAACACTAGATGCTTTTTATGACTCCCTAACCACAATCATACACTCAAACAACATTTGACAAGCAAGATCGATCATGTGAGACTACTTAAACGAACTAACATGGCATGCATCTCAAGATAGGCATTTGGGTAGAAAACTTGCATAGAAACATACTTGATTTTACCATTCCATTCAAGGCAATAAACACTCAAATAGGCATATCATGGCAAGGTTTCACATACTTTTAAACAATCACATAAGCATTCATAGATCATGGTCATAAACTCTCAAACACAAGGCATTTAAGCAACGAAGTAGACATGGTTTTCAATCTATGACATAAAAGCATAAACATATCCAACATAGCATCAACAACTCAACATGCTCATTCATCAACAAAACCAAACTAAGGAATTTGACACCAACTCCAAACAAGTCTAGTACCCCCATCATCTAGGCATTATTACAAAGACATAAATCATACATGAGCTACTTGAGAACTCCAAAAAGGCTCCTCCCTTGCCCACTTGCCTCCCGAACTCTAACGATCTGCATGTTGGAAAAAGGAGAGCGTAAGCTTGATAGCTTAGTGAGCGAAGCTCTAAAACTCAACAATCATGTAGTTTCAAAAACACTTTTCTTAAATGAGAAGTAAACCATTGAATGCATGAAAGGTATCACAACAAGACAACTACATGGTTTGCACATGCACAACCAACACACACGGTGGGACCACACATCACCGTTCGACTAGTAGTTTTCTGATGGGACCACTCATCACCTTACTCTACTACTAGTCACTACCGGTTGGACCACTCATCACTGTAGTTATGACAACCATCACGTGAGGCTCGACATCAACATGGCTACACAACAACAACGGATGTAAAAGCAATCCACAATGCACATGGTAACACATCAATTAATCACACATCATCTCATAACCATTAAGGTTGGATTAGTAAACTTACACTTGGGTTTAGGTGAGCCCTCAAGGATCCACCCAAACCCCCGAGAAACCCATTACGAAAGCAAAACGAGGTTAAACATTTCTACTCACTTTTGCAACTCAAACGGAAGCCGAACACCGATCTCAATTCTCCAAATTCCCCGGATTCGTGCCCGAACCTTCTCCAACGTTTCCCCTTGATTCTAACCAATCAAAAACAATGTATTACTACACAAAACATTCACTGTCACAACTCAGATTTCGACCAATACCCATTTCTCAACAACTTCAAGCCAAACTATCAACCACTAATTTCCATTTTCGTGCTCCCATTAAACCCAGCTGAGAACTACTAATTCCAACACCCAAAATACCTTTATAAACATTCAAAACACCTCGCTTGAATCGAGCTGGTGGCCCAAAATACCCATTTCTCAACATGGCCCTGATGGCCCTGACCATAGTTACCACCCATATGCCTCGAATCGGGCTGGTACCTCTTATCCTTATGCCTCTGTGCATGATCTCTATCCCCGTTCGCGTGTCTCTTCCCGGAATCGGACCCACTAGCACAGGAACTGGAGCCCAAGTTCTGCTCAATATCCTTGGCCCCAGAGACCAAAACATCGAACTCAGTGTAGTCAGAGGCAAGCATGTAGGTCTGCACATCTCTAGTCAACCCATACCAAAAGCGCTCACGTCGCTCCCTCTCATTAGGAACCACCTCCGGTGCATACTGGCTCAATCTCACAAACTGAACCTCGTACTCAGACACGGTCCTGTTACCCTGAACCAAGGCCATAAACTCCATCTTCTTCTCATCCGAGTAACGAACTCCGAGATACTTCCTCTTGAAGGCATTTCTGAAGAACTCCCACGTGATATCTGCTTCGGCCATACCCGAAGTAACAGTGGTCCACCAAGTATATGCGCCCCCTGAAGCAAGGAGACGATGTAACCCAACTTACGGGTGTCCGAGCACTCCATCTCACCCAAGATGCGTGTGGTACTCTCAAGCCACGCCTCCGAACCCTCAGGAGTCAACCCTCGAAACTTAACTCCGCCCAAACTACGGAGCCTCTCTAGGGGTAATCATGTCCCCGCACCCTGAGGTGGTGCTGCAGCTTGTACACCGGCCAAAGCTGTCTGAAAAACTCCAGCTATGGTCTGAATAAAATGGGTCATGTCTGCGCCCGCTAGACCCTGACCCGCCTGTACTCCAACACCTCCAACATTAGTATCGGCCTGAGGCCCATTACCATCACCCCCGACTTGCGCACCAACTTGAGTCACATTTCCTTCGCTACCTACTCCATTACCACCGGGAGTAGGAGGAACAGGAGGCTCACCCCCGAGTGCCTGGTCACCCGCTCTAGGTCGCCCCCTCGGTCTCACCATATTAAGATAGAATCTAAAACATCAAACACACAACACACATGAAAAACGTTAGGTTAGCAAAAGGGCAAGGACTCGGGTTCTCAAGCTCGTTAAACCAAAACCATTTTTTTGACAACAACACCTAACAATGGGGACATTTGACTAACCCTCAACCAAAACCAAAAGGCAATTAAAACATGCTTCCAAACACCATACTAGCAAGCAACTTCAAGCATACATGGTGAAACACTCATCGATACAAAGCAACATCATAACACCTCAAACTTACCTCACATACCTACCCAAGGTCTCGGAAACCTCAGGCTCTGATACCACCAAATGTAACCCCCTCGTCCCGGTCTGGACGATTGACCGATCCGAGTAGGCTACACGGGGAAAACTGAAATGAAACCCGTTAGGGCCCCACCTCAGTAAGCAACCCTGAAAATTTCTTTTAAATATTATCTTGTCTAAAGGCATTCGTACATCCTATGTGTGATATGATAGCGGAAAGACAACAAGTGATGCGAAGCAATCAAACAAGCAATTTAAAACGTCTCATTTTACTTTGTACAACAGGTCGTATCGATACACTAGAAGTGTGTATCGATACGCCTTGACCAGGTCAACAGCCCAAAGTCAACATATGGGACCGTATCGGTACACTGGTTGACCGTACCGATACGCCCTCATTGGTCAACTTTTCATGGTCAACTATACAAGACCGTATCGATACACCCAAGACCCGTACCGATACGCCAAAAGCTCGTCAATTTCTCAGATTTCTAGAGAGCTTTTGGCGTATCGATACACCCCCGTGTATTGGTACGCTAGGCTTAAACTGAGCCCCAAAATGTAGGACCGTATCGATACGCCCTGCACTGCAAGGCTCAATTTAGCTACAAAATGGATCATAACTCAACACTAGATGCTTCTTATGACTCCCTAACCACAATCATACACCCAAACAACATTTGACAAGCAAGATCGATCATGTGAGACTACTTAAACGAACTAACATGGCATGCATCTCAAGATAGGCATTTGGGTAGAAAACTTGCATAGAAACATACTTATTTTACCATTCCATTCAAGGCAATAAACACTCAAATAGGCATATCATGGCAAGGTTTCACATACTTTTAAACAATCACATAAGCATTCATAGATCATGGTCATAAACTCTCAAACACAAGGCATTTAAGCAACGAAGTAGACATGGTTTTCAATCCACGACATAAAAGCATAAACATATCCAACATAGCATCAACAACTCAACATGCTCATTCATCAACAAAACCAAACTAAGGAGTTTAACACCAACTCCAAACAAGTCTAGTACCCCCATCATCTAGACATTATTACAAAGACATAAATCATACATGAGCTTCTTGAGAACTCCAAAAAGGCTCCTCTCTTGCCCACTTGCCTCCCGAACTCTAACGATCTGCATGTTGGAAAAAGGAGAGCGTAAGCTTGATAGCTTAGTGAGCGAAGCTCTAAAACTCAACAATCATACAGTTTCAAAAACACTTTTCTTAAATGAGAAGTAAACCATTGAATGCATGAAAGGTACACAATAAGACAACTACATGGTTTGCACATGCACAACCAACACACACGGTGGGACCACACATCACCGTTCGACTAGTAGTTTTCCGATGGGACCACTCATCACCTTACTCTACTACTAGTCACTATCGGTGGGACCACTCATCACCGTAGTTATGACAACTATCACGTGAGGCTCGACATCAACACGACTACACAACAACAACGGATGTAAAAGCAATACACAATGCACATGGTAACACATCAATTAATCACACATCATCTCATAACCATTAAGGTAGGATTAGTAAACTTACACTTGGGTTTCGGTGAGCCCTCAAGGCTCCACCCAAACCCCCGAGAAACCCATTTCGAAAGAAAAACGAGGTTAAACATTTCTACTCACTTTTGCAACTCAAACAGAAGCCGAACACCGATCTCAATTCTCCAAATTCCCCGGATTCGTGCCCGAACCTTCTCCAACATTTCCCCTTGATTCTAACCAATCAAAAACAATGTATTACTACACAAAACATTCACTGTCACAACTCAGATTTCGACCAATACCCATTTCTCAACAACTTCAAGCCAAACTATCAACCACTAATTCCCATTTTCGTGCTCCCATTAAACCCAGTTGAGAACTACCAATTACAACACCCAAAATACCTTTAAAAACCTTCAAAACACCTCTCCAACATCACTATATCATCAGCCCCTCAACCCTTCACAAAATCACTTCAAAAATTGAAGTTTAGACACTTTTAAAATACCCCCAAAACCCAATTTCGGGATTCTTAACAAAAATCAACCAAATTGAGATATGATGTACCTTAGGGCTAGGTTAACTCATACTCTACTCTACACATCAAAACAAAACGAAAATCCACTAAAGTTTCATGCTTTCCTTCAATAACTTGAAAACCCCAAAAACCTTGAAAATGGATTTCTGTGAAAACTAAAGCCATGGAAATGTTGGAAATAGTGAGGAGAATTCAAAAACGTTCTTACCTTGAAGAGAACACTTGAAATGAGGGTGGGATTTGATGGAATAGTGTTTTAGGGGATAAGGGGGTTTAACGTGAAATGAAGAGGAAGAAGAAGATGGATAGTATTTCAAAAATCCCCTTTTTCCTCATCTTATTTCTTTTTAATTGAAAATTACAAGTTTGCCCTTAATGAAATCAACCCTTTTAATTTAAACCAAAACTTAATTAAATTATTAAAACGAACCCACGACTCAAACTCGATTTACCCGAGTAACATCCGACCCCTAAACCCAGGGCGTTACAAAATGTGTCCATATGCAATCGAGTGTCTTTTTGGTGTCCGTTTCTTTTGAGATTTCATTTGCTGCCGGTGTGCACACTTTAGGTTAATATGTTGCATCTAGAGAAGATAAAAAGAAAAAAATGGACCCAAACTTGTGTAATCGTTTCGGGTTTATTTCAACAAACCCAATGTAGCTCACTCGGTTCGGTCAAAGGCGTCTAGGCCGGGTCGAGGGGTTTACACATTTCAATATACTTTTAATTTGTGAGATTTCTCTCAAACTCTATTCTTTTCAAGAACTTTATCGACTTATCAAGCTTTGCTTGTGGCGTCTTCCTTTTTCCATCTTGATACTTTGGGTTGTTGGTTTCTTAACCATCGGTCCAAGTCCTAACTACCACCCTCAAAGCCATTCTTTTAAAGATTGGGTTTATGCTTTTATAGCATAAGTTCATCTTTTGAATCCTTTGAATACTATCACTTCCATTTTCATTTCTTTTCACAATCTTTCTTGTCCATTTCATTCCTTCACCCATATGAACCATCACCCTTTAATTCTCTTAACCATTTCATTCTTTTTTATCCATTCCAACATACACCATGCAACCATACTTCTGCAACCATCATTTTATTGTATTTCCATCTTCATATCATCTTCAAAGCAATCGGGCACAAAGTTTACTTTCATTCACGGTCGGGCTCCTTTAAACTAGGTTAGCTATCATTCCTTGCCCTTGAGCTAGCGTGAGTTGTCATAGCTTGCATTCTTTGTTTTCGAGTTGTCATAGCTTGCCTAATCATCCCTTGTACCTATATGAATCATGAAAACAATCAAATTCTATGAAAGAGCTAAGAAGGTGATGAATACATGTTGCACGCCTAAGATGAATATGCAAGTGATAGGAAAACATAAGTAAAGGAAGTGTAACATAGCATATGCATGATTTATCTAAGTATAAAGATGTGGTTCATAGCTTATGCATGAATGTCATAGAATATGCAAATGAATGATAACATAAGATAATTCAAGCATATCCTAATATGCGAAAAGCGTGCTTATAATAACATATAATGCATAACAAGCAAATAAAGGATCAAGGTAGAACTCCCTTAGAATCAGTCTTAGAGTGTTTTAATGGTGTGATCAAGTCATGGAGAAAGTTGTTGCTGATTAGGATCACATCATCGGGTATCTGAGTTTAACAGGTACCCGATTAGCGGGTACTTGGTAATTACGGGCCGAAACCGGGTCGAAAAATCTAATGCCCGGAAGACTGAGTATCCGAGAATGAACACCCCTACCTAATACCGTTCATTCCGTACAACACCGGACATCTATATGTAACCTAAGACCCTTATTCAATCATTTGATCTGTAACTCTATTTGAATAAGTAACATTTTAATCGGTATATTATTTTTGAATTTGGTGGAGCCTTGCACTCGTGTTTTATATTTGGTATCTTCGCACAGACCTTATTGCATCATGTTCACTTCTATATGTTGTCCCAAGAAAGCAGCAAGTATCATGTACTCCATTAGTTTATTGGGTTAGGTTTTTTTTTTTTTTTTTCAAAGCTAAACAGGAGTATAATCTTTTATTGAAGAGTTCTACATTCTCTCAACTTATACGGATCATCTACAATTATTCAAATTTCCGTTGTGCTAGTTTTAAATTTGAAAAAAAAATCGGATTCTTTTATTTAGCTGGAAGAAGCCTCGGCCCACACAGGCACAGCCATGGTTCCTACACGTTGTTTTTGCCTTAACAGTTCGCGACTTCCTTCCCATTCAAATTCGCACACGCTCTTTTCGATGAATGATTGAAGAACCCACCCTCAAATTTTCGACTGTCAAAGAAATCATGACCAGGATTTGACATATTTCCGACTACTGCTTCAAATTGTTCAAGTCTTGATTCGTTTCCAGTTTTCCAGAAAAGCGAGTCTCAGTAAAAGAGATGGCAGCGAACCAGGCGGCGTTATGTCTATTGGGGATGTGTTTATTCGGCTACATAGTGGCTCCACCTCTATATTGGCATTTGATGGAAGGATTAGCAGCCGTCAGCCACACTTCCAACATTTGCCCACCTTGCCTCTGCGATTGCTCTTCTCACAATCCCTGAAGGTATTCCCAGATCTGGCCTAGATCTCCTCTCCATTTCATTTGTCCCGGGTTTGCTCAATTTCCCAGAGCTCAAAATTATGTTCTACTAGTGAACTTTTGTTGTTTGGGTCGATCTGAAATTAGTGTTTTATGTGTTTCCTACTTACGCTTCATTTATCTATAATTGGAGAACGGAGATCCTTTAATTTCATTTTTCATTCATCAAATGTTCAATTTGTTTCTGCCAAATTTTTAATTTACAGTTAATGAATTTGAAAATTATATGATAAACCCAGTATTCCTTTGTTAACTTAGGTAGCAATAGCATTTATGAAATGCTTTGTGGGAATTTGCCCCAAAGCCATAATCTTTTACTTAGCAAATTAATAGAACACCATATCCTTGCCTATGGGGATTTTGCTTGGTAGTTATGCAGTTAATTGTTGAAAGTTGAAACTTATGCCTGTTTTATGCATGGCGAGCTGCTGTTAACATTTTTTCCTTTTATATTTGTTGTTTTGTATTAGCATTCTATATGCTACTTGCCCTGCAAAGTTCCAAGTTTCCCCTTTTTTCTTCTTTTTATAGAAATGGCAACTGGTATTTGGTTATGTTAGCTATATGATCTTTGGTAATTTGTCTTGCAAAATTAAGTTAATTTTGTGGCTCCGTCTTTAATTTTAGAACTGACATAATACAAAGAAATTGACACTTGTTCTTTTACCTCTTCTGGGTTTCTTATGTTGTCTCAAAGAGATTAAATGCTGGGATTGTTTGCTAATTAATATTGTGGTAATATTTGATCCTTGGTAATATGGATGTGAATGTAACATTGAATGTATTAACCCTTCACTATTGCATTGGCAGACGCCGATGCCTTCATCTAAATGTTTGTACTAATTGCAGAGTAGATGGTTTTATTCCAGGGTCATATTAGTGATTTGGGTTTTATTTATGTTCTACATAATTGGTTCCTTTAAGGTTCAACGTGAATATTTGCAGATTGCCCAAAACATGATCCAGAGGTGAATGAGGATACTGAAAAGCACCTTGCAGAACTTTTGACGGAACAGCTGAAGCTAAGAGAAGCCAAGCTTTGGAAAGTCAGCAACGTGCCGACATGGCATTACTCGAGGCTAAGAAGTTATCGTCGCAGTATCAAAAGGAAGCGGACAAATGCAATTCCGGTATGGAGATATGCGAAGAAGCAAGGGAGAAAGCTGAAGAAGCACTGTCGGCTCAGATGAAATTGACGGCAATGTGGGAAATAAGAGCTCGCCAAAAAGGGTGGGGAGAAAAGGTTGCCAAATCACACACACGGTTACAAGGTAATCTCCAGTTTGTCTAAACAATCCACCAGGACCTTATAATAGGAAGATCATTAGAAAACTTATTTCTTTCTTTTTGCGTCACTGTTGAGTCATTGGCGACATGTTTTGTTGATTCTAATATAGCAGAGTTAAAACCCTATAGGCAGTCTAATATAGCATTATAGTACACTTTTCTTTTTATATTTTTCAGTTACAGAAGAGAAGAAAAATAATTAAAATATGATATGATTCGAATATAAATGAGTGAGCCAAATTTCGGTATAAAAATAAGTGGCATTTTTTGCGTAAGATATAATATCTTTAATATGATCATAGGGACAGGGCCATCTGATTACCATATCTTGCATTGTAGTACACTTTCTTAATCCCCTCCACTAACCTCTGATTTCACGTATTCTTAACATATATGTAGTTATGTAATTTTCATCTACATACTGATGTGCATATTTCTTTCTTTTGTTATCATAAATGTGCCATATTTAGTAGCGTTGATAATGATATGTATATTTTGGGATGATGAGAATTAATATCAATACTCATTCTAATATATTTGAAGAAAGGAACATTGGTCCAGAGACGATGTACTAGACTCTGTGCTCCTAAATACTCATTCTATTTCGCCTTCTCGATGGCTGTGATTCTACTAGCATCCCCACTGATGGAATCATACCTTCGATACATGTGAGCTACAATTAACGAAGCTGACAGTGTCACATAATCTTTTGCAGCACATTGCTTATTCGACTCAGTTGGCGACCCGGTCTGCTGTCCATTCGACCAGAACAAGTAATCCAGCAGTTCTTTCCCTTTCCCCACAAATCGATCCGGTTTAAAACTCTCCGGTTCTTCGAAAACATTACCATCCCTCATGGCCAAAGGCTGATACCCACAAAGCAACTCACCTTTTTTAATGTCAAAAGTTGAGTCATGAGAAGTGAGCTGAAAATCCTTCCTAGCTCGTGCGTATTGAAGTTGAACCGGCGGGTTCAAACGCAATGTCTCGTAAACTACTGAGTTCACCAGCTCCATGTCTTTCACAGAGTCAAACCTCAGACCTGTCGATGACCCACATACTCTCCTCACTTCGTCTCTTAACCTAGCTTGTAGCCCGTTTTTATCACTAGCTATGGTGCCTAATAATGTAGGTAAAAAAATGGAGAAACCACCATAGGCATTGAACCCAAGAATGAAGATCAAGTTGTGGATGGTGTCGGATTTGGAAAGGCCGAACTCTTTCTCACCGTGCTGAACAACTTCTTTACCGTGATGTTCGATGAAGCTATAGAGTTTTCTATAGCCTCCACTTATGAGGACGAAAGGGTAGGTGTAGGAGTGAAGAAATATCTCGACCAGGGGCTGAAAAGCTAGGAGGGGGACGGTGGGGAGGAGTTGGAGGCCGAGCCATAGGTTTATTGACAATGGACCGGAATCAGCAACGCCAGGGTCGAGGGCAGGGTCGGCTCCGACAAGGGACTTGCTGAGGAAGTAGAAGAGGAAGGTTTGGAGGTGTGAGATGAAGGATGAGTTGCCGTCTTTGGAGATTTCGGATTCAATGGTGTCGAAGAATTTGTCGAGGTTGGCTTGGAGTTCGTCCACCCACACCCTGGAGCCCCGCTTCAGGATGTCTAAAGCAAAGTTCTTGAGCTGTTGAATTCAAACATCTCAAACAACAGTTATTGCTATCTCAGTATCATACAAAGTATTTAACAAAAAGTAGCATACAAACTTTATCCATCAACAAACATTCATTTCGTTATCTTTTTAACTGTGAATGTCAAAATATATTAAAAACATAATGTTAGTGACTAAAATGAATGTTTTAAAAAATAAGCGACAAAACCAGAAATGCAGTAATAGTTAAGTGACTATTTTAAATTTTAAATTTGATGGTAATGAATTTTGATAATTTTAAGTGATAAAGAAAACAACAATAGCTTCTATTAATATCTAATATAACATTATGAAATGAAAATAAAAAAATAATAATGAAAAAGGTCATTTCAAAATTATATAATGTATACAAGTGGGGCCATGGATATTTATGCGTACTATCCAACAAGATACAAGGTAGATGCGATCAGCTCCAGATGTGTGGCCATGCCGTGTGGTTGGCCATTAAGGTCATGGTCCAGAAAAACAAAAGAATCTTATCTCGTCTTTAACTCAAAGTAAATATTTTTTGAATAGAAACTCAAAATATATATTAATTTTTAATCACCGATAATCAGTAATTAAGTTGCTTTCTAACCATACAACTATTGTCAGGGACCAATTTTCAATTTTGATGATTTAATTCTATTTATAGTTTTAAAATTATTTTAATTAAGTTTTTTATTCAAAATTATTTGATATAATTTATTTTTAGACCTTATCGGTTAATTAAATATTGATCTCAATTTTTTATGATTTAATTAATTTTTAAGATTCAATTATTCTCGTAATTCAAGTATAACTTTTTTAGTTTTTTTAAGAAGGCACACACAACATGACAATACTCAGGGGCGGTTCAAAGATTTTAAGGGTCCTGTACAATATATTAAAACGGGCCGTTAATTTATATTCAATAAGAGATATAAATTGTTGTTTTCAAAAAAACCTTAATACAAAAAATTAACTTATATACACACATAATTATGTATATATACACACAAAATTATATATATATTCTTTTTACAAATAAAATTATTTTAATTTAAGTTCTTTATTTTGGACCCCTCTCTATTGGGGCCATGTGCGGTCGCTCCTATCGTGTCTGTCTAAACCCTCACTAACAATATTGATACTCAAACTCAAGTCACCAAAATGATGAATATCATTCTTTGCCACTAAGACAGAAAGATTAAGCTGTGGGTTATCTTTTTTATTTGCCCAAAACAACCAAGAAAGATGCATAATATCCATCCTTTCAATTATGCCCATTTCCAACCCTATTTTATTCATAATTCTCACGTCGCATAACAAACTTCTTATTATGTGTCACGTGTTTTTTTTATAATAATACAACTAAAAAGAATCTTATCATCGTCAATTTTCTCATTAAAGGTTTTTTTATTATATATTATCAAGTAAAAAATCAACAATTCGACAAATCATATATCCTTACCTTTTAAAGGTTTCTTTTAATTACTTTTAAAATTTTATAATAATTAATTAATTTTATTAATAAAAATTCTTTGAACCTCTTCGTTATATTTTTTTATGTCCTCACACTAAAAAATTAGTTTTAGAATTTAATGATAATGTTTGTAGTTAAGGTTTAAAGAATTTAGGATATAGTGTATTTTTTAAGGTATAGAACGTAGGATTTAGAATTTAAAATTTAAAATTAAAGTTTAATATTTTTTATTGTTGAGACATAGAAATGGCACCAAAAAGGCAATGAATTTTTATCCTTAATTTTATCAATTCATTAAACCAAGATACTTATAACTCAATCTTAGTTGATGCATTACTCTATTGAAAGCGAGAAATTATATCATAGGCCCGGCTCGCCACGTCATTTATGGTCCCAACCAATAAAAACCATCAATTTCATTAATTTTTTCCATGTCATCTTTTATCAAGTGAATCTACACTTGGTAAAAAGTGTTTTTTAATTTAATTTTACAGTAAATCTGAGTGAAGATTCACTTGATAAAAAGATGACATGGAAAAAATTAATGAAATTAATGGATTTTATTAGTTGGGACCATGGATGACGTGGCGAGCCGGGTCTATGATATAATTTCTCACTTGCAGTATCTCAGTTTTCCTTCCTTGTGTACTACCTTTTAAACTTCAATTTTCTTTGTTCAAAAAGAAAAATAAACTTCAATTTTCTTGAGATCCAAACAATTTCAATTTCAAGCGAAGAAAGGAGAAGCCATGGTATAGAATGTGGTCCCTTTACACCAATCGTCAGGTCCTAAAAACAGCGTACTATTTGTCGTTTGCATCGGAAAGGAAGATTATTTCAAAATCGTTGGACGATAAAACTTCAATTATTTACTTTTATTTGTTAAAAATAAAATGAGGAAATCAACCCTTTCTTCTTCCCTTTTCGTTATTTACTTTCTTATACAAATAGATCTAACCCAGTCAACGCCTAATCTTCCAAGTTTTAAAGTAAATTCTTCACCAATCATTTCCTTTCCGTTATCCACTTTACACAGAATCATGCAACATTTTTTTCAGTCAAGTTTGATTAAAATAAGAAAAGCATACGTACCTGGGCATGTTTTGGCTCAATGGTGTCAAGATAAGCACAGACCCTGGTGTTTCCGGTGTAGGCGGTGCTAGGCATGAAGTCTCCAACCAAAACATCCCTTTTCTCCACCACCTCCATGTCGAAGAGATGAGCGAAAGAGTTGCAGTCAAGGACGGCGATGACTCTGGGGTTGACCCCCAAGAAGAAAGGGAAACTTGGGGGAACATTAGTACGGAAAACGCTGCTCTTGTACTTCTCCATCCTTGACCGGAAGAAGGTGTCGGGTCCCTGGAACCAGAAGTAGTCCAGACGGTCGGAGATTGGTCCTACCAGAGGCCAGCCGTGGGATCCTGGGATTGTGCGGAGCGGGAGGTTGCTTGCTTGCCTTGTCGGAGCAGACAGTGACTGACTTGCCAACGGCGAAGAAGGGGAAGATGGTGGCATGCTCGTCATGGTTGCCATGGTTATGGAGCTTTAAGCAGAGTGTTAACTTCGTCTTTAAGTGTCCTCAATAATCTGAGTTTTAGGTTTCAGAGGGAAGAGAGGTAAGTTTGGATTTGGTAGGGATGAGCTACACTCATTACCAGGGAAGTTTTGGGAAATTACAAACGGAGGTTTTGATCGGATAATAGGAAAATGAAATGGGAAAAGAAAATAGGAGGTTATGTATTGTTGATGGGAAGTTCTACCGTCACATAGCTTAAAATTAGGCTAAAATTTTAGGCAAAGGGGTATTATTGGTATTTAGTTGTAACATAAATTCTTACACGTGATAACATAAATGCTTACAATAACCGTAAGAAAAACAGTAGTTACACAAATAATTATGAGAGAAAGAAATTGTGTGATAACATAGACGGTTACCCAATAACATTAATTCTTACAAAAACACATAACAAATAAAGTACTTAGACAATGTTTTACCATAACTACAGAAATGTGTATGGAATTTATAAGACAAAAATAACTACACAATATCTCCTAATCTAAAACCATCCAAACTTATGGTAGGAAATTGTGTAACTGTAACGCCCGAGTTTGGGGCCTGTGAGATACTTGGATTTGGTTAAGCTTGTTCGGGTTAAACTAGATAGGGAAAACATTTTAAATGGTCAAATTCTAAGGCTTTGGAAGAAACATGGGGTTTTTGGTAAAATGGGTTTTAAAGATAGATTTTTAAATTAGAATAAAATAAAATATTTCAAAAACTCATTTCTTCTCCCTTTTCCCATTCTCATTTCACGTTAAGTTTTCCCAAGCCTATCAACTCTTCATTTTCACTAAGCTTCATCATTTTTGGAGGTTTCAAGAGGTAAGCAGTTTAGTTTTATTCTTCTCTTCCTTCCAATCTTGTTTTTAGCATTATTCTTTTAAGGTTTTGAAGATTTCTCAAGTTTCTCTATTTTGGGTAAAAATGGGGTTTTTGAAGGGGATTAAGCTTTTTGGTGAAAACAGTGGTTTGGGTGAGTTTTAAAGGACGTTTTGGGTGTAAAATGGCGTTAAGGTATTAGGTTTAACGTGAAATCCCAGATTTTGAGGAAATGGGTGATTTTGATTAATGGGTATTTGGATTTTTGGCTTAGAAATGGTGGAGAAGGGTTCCCAATGTTTTGGTGTTGTTGGGTTGATATATTTGGAGTGTTTGAACATGGTTTGATTGATAAATTGTTGGGATATGGCTGACTTGAGGTTAGAGTATGATTGAGGATAGTTTTGGTTAGTTTCGGATAGAAAGCGAATGCTTGATGTTGTCAGATTTTGATAGAATTGATTTCATTGAGTTTGAATGTTGAAAGATGTATTAATTCCTTGTTTTGATTTGGGTAGAAGCAGCGGATAACGATTTGGGTCCTTCGGACGTCATACCGGGAGTTGCGGAAGCTTGAAGTAGGATTGTTAGCTTGTTTTGGGTATTGAGCGAGTGAATGGAAATTGTTTTAAAGCTTTTAAATGTTCAATGAAGGTTTCTTGGGGTTTGGGTGGAGCCTTAGGGGCCAGCCTAGACTCAAGCGTAAGTTTATCTATGTCCGCCTTTGTAACACCGCAAATTTGGGCCTAGATGTTTTAGAGTTCGAATCGGACCGGTCAGAAAACGATTCGAATCTTAAAGGGAGCTTTCGGGAACACCTAGTTCGGGATGCTTTAAAAATATAGAAAAATATCTAAAAATCCTCATTTAATATATGAAAGGTTATGGTGAAATCAATTTTACAAAATAAGGTTTGGAAATACTACATTTCGATGTAGTGACCAAATTGCAGTTTTTGCAAAAGTTAAATAGTGACTGTTTTGTAAAGGATTGAAACTTTGAATCTTTAAGGAGCTAATTTTACCAAAATGTTTTCATCAGATTTTTCCTTAATTTGGGTGATTTTATTAATGTTTTAATTAAAGGAAATGAAGGTTAATTAATTTAGAAACTACCTTTGACTATTCATAACTACTTTTCACAAATTTTCCCTCATTTTAGTTTCTCTCAAATTCTTTCCAACCAAACACATTCTCTCTAGCAATTATACTTTGATTTTCACTTCATTCGATGAGATTTCAATCTTCCTTTGATTCTTAATCAATTCCTCATCAAATCCTCTTGATTTCTACATTGAATTTTCAAGAAAACTTACCCAAATCAAGGAGAAATCATCCATTAGAGGTAAGCTTCGTCATTCTCCTCTAATGATCAGTTCTTTACTGAAATTCCCAAGTTATCAATCCTTTGTTAAAGATTTTTGAGTGGTTTTAATGTTAGAAACAAGAAATTGTCTTAAAACTCAAGATTTTGGGAAAGATCTTGAAGATTTTCGTGGTGAATGATTGGGCTCTGTTTTGAGGTGGTTTTCTAATGTATTTTGGATGTTAATTGATGTTACAAATGAGGTTTTATCAATCAAATCCCGAATAGGTTTGGTTTCCTAAGTTTTGCTTGTTAGAATGATAGTTTTGGGGTGATTTTGGTCTTCTGTCATAGCTGGAGGTATAAGGACGAGTTTGTGGTGGTTTTTGATGTTAATTGATGTTTAGAAATGATTAGAAGTGGTAGATCTTGGCTGGGTTTTGTTTTGGAAGAGTTTGAAGGTGATTTCGGTTGTGTTTGGTAGCCGAAATGTGGTTTTTGAGTAGAGCAGCGAGCTTAGGTGTGTGGCTGATGATTTCAATGCATGATGATGCATTAATCCTCTAATCTTATGTGTTTAAAACAGGGGAGACATCTTCGGACGCCTTTGGTGTGGATCCGGGAGCATAGATAGCGTTTCGGCAATCAAGCGAAACGTAATCGGTGAATGCGTATGGTTTTAGAAGTCCTTGAGGGACAAAGAATCAAGGTTTGGGGATTTAGTAAAGGTTTGAAACACCTTCTTAAGACCGGAAGTAAGTATTTGCTAGATTGCTCTCATAGATGTTGTGATTGCCCCTAAAATGCTTTTACATGCTCATGGTTTGTGATAGATAAATTCCTACTGTTTTTATGCATGTTTTATAGCATGAGATGATGCTTGAAATGATTTCATGAAGTAACATGTTGCATGGTTGAGATTTGAGCTTTTGTTTTAAGCATGGCAAATGTTATGGTTTTGAAATGAGATGAGAATGTTTTAAGAATTGTTGCATGAAAAACAGTAGGTGAGATGATGATTCGACATAATATATTGGCATAGATGTTGAGATACTTACCGGATATAATTGATCGATCAATAGGATGAGAGTGCACTATAAACTAAAAATTCGTACGTGCTCTTTGGTTAAGCCAAAGGGAGAGAACCGATGATGGGCATTCCATCGGGTAGGACTTGGTGAAATACCCAAGCTTTGTGGCGATGAGAGATTCCGCCATGTGAGTACGGTGATGTGAGATTCCACCGGAAATTATGTTGCTAGACGAGTGAGTACAGTGATGGTAGATGCCACCGGAAGTGTCTAGTGAGATGTCTGCATATCCGAGTAATAATGAGATGTGAAATGCCAATATAAAATATGAAATGATTTTTGATTCACATGTACCTTTGATGAAATGATTTATGCTATGAGAAATGTATATGAGATTTGTATTTGAAATGCTTTGGTGTTACAAGCATGTGTATGGCTTTGCCATGAGTTTTGCATTGGTTTAAATGCATGAGATAGAATGAAGGTACACGTCTTTTCAATGAGGAGTTGCTTTGAATGGTTTTCAAGCATGAGATAGAATGAGCATGTGGTTAAAAAGCTTTTGAGAAAGTGTTTTCAAGTTATGCATTATTGTGTTGGTTTCCTTAGAGCATGCCTCACTAAGCATTTGTGCTTACGCTCTCTTTTACCAATAATGCAAATAATTGAGTTATTTCCGGGCATCAAAGAGGATAAGATCATCCAAGGAAGTACAAGCTCATGTATGGTGAAGTTTTCATACACTTTAGTTTTGATATAATGGCAATGGGAAACCAAGGTTGTATTTGGGAGATATGTTTGAACTCCCTAAGTTTGTGGCATGTTTATGTTGGCATTTTTGGGTTGTATGTGGCCTTAAATGTTTTGTTTGAGGTTGGATTGCTTATATTGGTTTTGGGATTAGGGAGCATGCCTTTAGACTATATGATGTGTTTGATGCCATGCTCGTACTAGAGAGTCCTAAATATGTTCTTTAATTGTAAAATGGTTTGCTGTTATGGTTTGGGAATCTTTTAGGCATGTTTGAATGGGTTAAAGGGTGAAAAACCAACCATATATGCTGTTTCTGGGCAAGGTTTATCGAAACAACCTCAATTGTTTCAAAACGGGGGCCTGTAATGGTCTTGGTGTTTCGAAACGGTTGAAGCTGTTACGGAACAGTTTGGCTACTAGAGTGCCCTGTTTCGGTACTGGTCTCGGAACATACCCGCGTACCGAAACGGTCAACACCGTTTCGATACGTGCATTTTGGTACGAAGGGTAGGCGTTCCGATACGGTTGACCGTTGGATGCTGTTTTGAATTGCTTTGAGTTCTCATGCTTTACATTTTAGTCCTAAATGTTGTAGATGCAATTCCTTGAGTTTGGAATGCATTTTTAAGCTAAAATTTGACATAGAAGCATGTAACATGATTAATTTCATATTGGTAATCCTAAAATCAGCGAAGTCTATCTAATTTACAAAAATTACAATTTGGTCCCTAATCTTGTTTAAAGTGCAATTGAGTCCCTACATGTGTTCCGGTCGATGAGCCTTTTTCTATCATGTCTCGTGGGTGTTCACATAGGCTTATTGTGCATCTAGACAAGATTAAAAATAAAAAGGGTCGTGAATCAAGGTTGACTTTCGGGTTGACTTTGGTTTTCCCCATGTAATCTTCGTAGTTCGGGTCAAACGTCTAGGCCGAGCTAAGGGGGTTACATTTGTTGGTATCAGAGCTAGGTTATCGAATAATTGGGGTTTGGTATGTGGTTGTTGTATGTGTTTATGCATGATTGCGTCTTTTCAATGAAAGTTTGATGTATGAACATTGATGTATGATTCAATTGGGACGATTTTGTGATGCTATGCTATGTTTGGAGTGTGGCTGGGGATCCCATTGCCATATCAAAACTAATGAGAAGAATTGTTTTCGAAAATGAGCTTGAGTACTTGAATTACTTACCTTATTATGCCTAATTGTGTTTATTGCATTTTTGTCAGTGCATTGTTTTTATAATGGGGCCATGTAGAGAGCTGAGAATCAATACTAGATCTATGACTGATAATGAGAATGTGGAGAATGCTGAGGATTTACCTCCTCCTCCCCCTGGTGGACCACCCGGTGGTGGTGGAGCTGGGGTTGCTGGACACGAGGGTGTGCAGGGGCAAGCTGCTCCTGACATGACCATGTTGATACAAGCTATTGCTGGAGCATTCCAGGCAGCAGTAGCTGGAGCTCATGGAGCTGCACCTCAGGATGGTGCTAATGTGAGATTGCCTTTAGAGCGTCTTCACAGTCTAGGTGGGACTGAGTTCAGAGGCTTGTCTTCGGAGGGATCTGAGTCTTGGTTGGGGAGCACCAAGAGGATTCTGGGTCAGTTGAACTGCAAAAATATGCAGAAGCTGGGTTGTATTGTGTCACTACTGCATGGTGATGCCTATACGTGGTGGACGACCACTATCTCCGTGATGGAGGATGATGAGGTGACGTGGACATTCTTCTTGAATACGTTAAAGTGAAAGTATCTGGGAGTGCGTTACCTTGATGAAAAGAAGAGAGAGTTTATGTCTCTCATGCAAGGGAACATGTATGTAGCTGAATATGAAATTTAGTTTGTTCGCCTTAGCCAGTATGCACCTGAGCTAATCCCTAATGAGCGGGAGAGGTGCAAACGATTCCGTTATGGGCTGGTAGCGGATGTCAAGACCTATATGCTTGTACCTGATTACACTGATTTTGATGTCTTGGTCACAAGAGACAAGGACATTGAATCGAATCTTGTTTTGGCAAGTCGAGCTGGTGGTTCTGGCTCGGGAAAGCGAGCTGCAGAATGCGGTTATGGTAGAGATCGCAACAAAAGACAGAAGGATAGGAAGCCGCACTATGATGCTAGACGTGGGGGTGGTAACCCTGGTAGAGGTCAACAAGGACCTAATGCTTTCCTAAGGACTCATGAGTGTAATCGTTGTGGTAGAAGACATGGTGGTGAGTGTTGGGGTAACCTTGGGACATGATGGAATTGTGGGAACCGAGGGAATTTGAAGAAAGATTGTCCTCAGCCGCTGAGAGAGGGACAGGCTCCAGTGAGAGCAACTAAGCCACAGAGAGGTCGTGGGCGCGGCCGTGGTAATTTTCAGCGTAGGGATGATGGTGGAAGGAACATGGCACATGTTGTGGCTATTCAACCTGAGGGTGGAGGTCAAGCTCGAGTGTATGCCCATCGTGAGGGAAGGAATGATACAGATGTGATTGCAGGTACCTTTACTTTGCAATCTTTGTCATTACTTTCTTTGATTGATTCTGGATCTACACACTCGTACATACTGCGTGAACATGCTCAAATGCTTGGTTTACCTGTTGAGTCTTTGGATGTTTGTATGCGTGTGACTAGTTCCTCTGGTGAAACGGTTGTAACAAGGAAATTGTATAGGAGATGTCCCTTGAAGGTGCAAAATCATGTTTTTCTTGTTGATCTCATGGAATTGCCATTCTATGGTTTTGATGTAATCCTTGGCATGGATTGGCTTGTTGAGCATAGAGCTGTTGTGGATTTCGAAAGCAAGCGAGTTTCGTTGAAACTTGCGGATGATTATGAGGTGGTGGTGGTGGGTGAGAATGTGAAGTTTCTTGCCAATGTGGTGTCTACATTGGAAGCAAGCCGGATGTTGTGGTAAGGTTGCGAGGCTTACCTAGCCTTTGTTATGAATCCTAGTTCAAAGAAGGTGCGCGTTCTGGATATAAGAACCGTGTGTGAATTTCATGGAGTGTTTCCGAAGGAATTACCTGGTTTGCCTCCTAGTCGAGAGGTGGAGTTTGGGATTGAGTTGTATGAGAACACAACTCCGGTGTCCATTGCTCCCTATCGCATGAACCCAAAGAGTTGAAGGAGTTGAAGACGCAACTTCAGGAGTTGCTTGACCGTGGCTTCATTCGGCCTAGTGTGTCACCTTGGGGTGCACCGGTCTTGTTTGTGAAAAAAGAAAGATGGCACGATGAGAATGTGCATCGGTTATCGTCAACTGAACAAGTTGACCGTTAAGAACAAATGTCCTTTGCCAAGGGTTGATGATCTCTTTGATCAGTTTCGGGGAGCGACAGTGTTTTCCAAGATTGATTTGAGGTCAGGGTGCTATCAGCTAAAGGTGAAGGATGTAGATGTGCCAAAAATAGCCTTTAGAACAAGGTATGGGCATTATGAGTTCCTTGTAATGTCGTTTGGCTTGACGAATGCTCCTGCTGCTTTCATGGACATGATGCATAGAGTGTTCCATGAGTGCTTGGACAAGTTCGTTGTGGTGTTCATCGACGATATCCATGTGTACTCTCGTACTGAGGAGGAGCATGAGGGTCATTTGAGAATTTTTTTGCAAGCGCTTTTGGAAAATCAGCTTTATGCTAAGCTGAGCAAATGTGAGTTCTGGCTAAAGGAAGTTGTTTTCCTTGGTCATGTGGTTTCGGCTGAAGGGATTCGAGTTGATCCCCAGAAGGTTGAGGCGGTGATGAATTGGAAGCCTCCAAAGTCTATTCATGGAGTCCGTAGTTTCCTTGGGCTGGCGGGGGTACAACCGGAGGTTCGTGGATGGATTTTCTAAGATTGCTGCCCCTTTAACGAAATTGTTGCAAAAAGATGTTAAGTATGAGTGGATGGAAGTGAGACATCAAGCTTTTGAGAAGCTTAAGGCAGCTCTAACGCAAGCTCCTATCTTGGTTCAACCTGAATCAGGGAAAGAGTTTGTGGTGTATAATGATGCATCCTATGTTGGGTTGGGGTGTGTGTTAATGCAAGAGGGTAAGGTGTTGGCTTATGCATCACGTCAGTTGAAAGTGCATGAGCGCAGCTATCCTACGCATGATATTGAGTTAGATGCGGTGGTTTTTTCTTTGAAGATCTGGAGACATTATCTTTATGGTGAGAAGTGTATAGTGTACACGGATCACAAGAGTTTGAAGTATTTAATGTCTCAGAAAGAGTTGAATCTTAGGTAACAGCGATGGGTGGAGTTGCTTAAGGATTACGATCTAACGATCGAGTATCACCCTGGAAAAGCCAATGTTGTGGCCGAAGCCTTGAGTAAAAGAGTGGCGGTGGAGTTAAGGGCGATGTTTGCTTGCTTCAGCATATCGCGTGAAGGAGGTCTTGTTGCTGAATTGCAAGTGAAACCATCTCTAGTTCAGTTGATAAAGGATAAGCAGTTATTGGATGATTCTTTGGTGCCACATGTACAGGATATTGCTGAGGATAGACCATCAGATTTTTGTTTTAATAATGATGGTGTTCTATGTTTTTGAAGTCGGATAGTGGTGCCGAATGATGTGGAGTTGAGGCGTACTATTTTGACCGAAGCTCATAGTAGTCCATTTGCTATGTACCCTGGTAGTACAAAGATGTACCATGATCTGAAGGATGAGTACTATTGGGTGGGTTTGAAGAAAGATGTTGCTGAGTATGTGAGCAAGTGCATGGTTTGTCAGCGGGTTAAGACTGAGCATCAGTTTCCTTCGGGGTTGTTGCAACCGTTGAGGATCCCTGAATGGAAATGGGAGAGGATAACCATGGACTTTGTGTCTGGTTTGCCTTTATCGCCGTCAAAGAAGAATTCTGTGTGGGTGATTGTGGATCGCCTTACGAAGTGTGCGCATTTCTTACCTGTGCATACTACGTATACCTTGGATAAGCTTGCAGAGCTGTACATTGCTGAGGTTGTACGTCTGCATGGTGTACCAAAATCTATAGTGTCGGGTAGAGATCCGAGGTTCACTGCAAGATTTTGGGAGTGTTTGCATCAAGCATTGGGTACGCGGCTGAATTTCAGTACTTCTTATCATCCGCAGAAGGATGGGCAGTCAGAGCGTGTTATCCAAGTGCTTGAGGATTTGTTGAGGTGCTGTGTGATTGAGTTTCAAGGCTCTTGGGAGAAGCACTTGCCTTAGGTGGAGTTTGCTTATAAGAATAGCTACCAGGCAAGTATTCAAATGGCACCTTATGAGGCTTTGTATGGGAGGAAGTGCAGAACTCCCCTTTGTTGGGCTGAAACGGGACAAAAGTTGGTCTCGATGCCGACTTTGTTGGAAGGAACTACCGAGAAGGTGAAGCTTATTTGTGAGCGGTTAAAGGTAGCATCGGATCGGCAAAAGTCTTACGCGGATTTGAAGCGTAAGGAGATAGAATTTGCGGTGGGTGACCGTGTGTTCTTAAAGGTTTCACCTTGGGAGAAGGTGATGAGATTTGGCCGGAAGGGCAAGTTGAGTCCTAGATACATTGGACCGTACGAGGTGTTAGAACGTGTGGGTCATGTTGCTTATAAGATGAGACTACCACAAGAGGTAGAAAAGATACATATTGTGTTTCATGTATCCATGCTTCGGAGGTATAGATCGGATCCTTCACATGTTATGCTTGTGGAGGAAGTTGAGTTGAATCCAGATTTGACATATGATGAGGAACCAGTAAGGTTCTCCGTGGTAAGACCATTGAGCTGGTTAAGGTGTTGTAGAGGCATCGTGGTGTTGAGGAAGCCACGTGGGAAAGGAATGAAGATAGGAAGAAGCAGTTTCCTTACCCTTTTCCTCCAGGTAAATTTCGAGGACGAAATTTCTTAAGAGGGGGAGAGTTGTAACACCCCAAATTTGGGCCTAGATGTTTTAGAGTCCGAATCGAACAAGTTAGAAAATGATTCGAATCTTAAAGGGAGCTTTCGGGAACACCTAGTTCGGAATGCTTTAAAAATATAGAAAAATATCTAAAAATCCTCATTTAATATATGAAAGGTTATGGTGAAATCAATTTTACAAAATAAGGTTTGGAAATACTACATTTCGATGTAGTGACCAAATCGCAGTTTTTGCAAAAGTTAAATAGTGACTGTTTTGTAAAGGATTGAAACTTTGAATCTTTAAGGAGCTAATTTTATCAAAATGTTTTCATCAGATTTTTCCTTAATTTGGGTGATTTTATTAATGTTTTAATTAAAGGAAATGAAGGTTAATTAATTTAGAAACTACCTTTGACTATTCATAACTACTTTTCACAAATATTTCCTCATTTTATTTTCTCTCAAATTCTTTCCAACTGTAACACCCCAATTTTGGGCTTAGAAGTTTAGGGTTTGAACCGGACCGGTCTGAGAAATGGTTCGAATATAAAAGGGAGTTTTAGGGAAAGCCTAGTTCGGGATGCTTTAAAAAATATAGAAAAATATCTAAAAATCCTCATTTAATATAAATAAGAGAGTGGTGAAATCAAATTTACAAAATAAGGTTTGGAAATACTACATTTCAGTGTAGTGACCAAATTGCGATTTTTGCAAAGTTTAGTAGTGACTGTTTTGTAAAGGATTGAAACTTTGAATCTTTAAGGAGCTAATTTACCCAAAATGTTTTCTCCAGATTTTTCCTTAATTTGAGTGATTTAATTAATGATTTAATTAAATAAAAGAAAGATGTTAAACTACTTTTGACTTTCATAACTAATTTTCTCTAATTTTCTCTCATTCCATTTTCTCTCAAAATTCTATCATCCAAACACTTTTTCTCCAGCAAAATTCACTTTGATTTTTACTTCAATTGATGAGATTTCCATTACTCATTGATTTCTAATCAATCTTGCAACAAATCCAATAGATTTCTACATTGTATTTTCATGGAAATTTGCCCAAATCAAGGAGGAATCATCTTTTAGAGGTAAGATTGTTCTTCTCCTCTAAATACTCAGTTCTTTACTGAAATTCCCAAGTTGTCAATCCTTTATTAAAGTTATATGAATGGTTTTAATGTTGGAAACAAGAATTTGGCTCAAAACTCGAGATTTTGGAAGAGATCTTGTGTATTTTTCGTGGTAATTGATTGGGCTCTATTTGAGATAGTTTTCTAATGTATTTTGGATGTTAAATGATGTTATAAATGAGGTTTTATCAATCCAATCCCGAATAGGTTGTGTTTCCTAAGTTTTTCCTTGTGAAAATGGTGGTTTTTAGGGTGTTTTTGGTGTTCTATTATAGGTGGAGGTATAAGGACGATTTTAGGGTTGTTTTTGATGATAATTGATGTTTAGGAATGTTTAGAAGTGATGGATCTTGGCTGGGTTAAGTTTTGGAAGAGTTTGGAGGTGATTTCGGTTGTGTTTGGTGGCCGAAATGTTGGGTTTAGGTAGAGCAGCGAGTTTTGGAGTGTTGGCTGAAGATTTCAATGCATGATGATGCATTAATCCTCTACTTTTATGTGTCCAAAACAAGGGAGACATCTTCAGACACTTTTGGAGTTGATCTGGAAGCTTAATTGGCGTTTCGGCAAGCAAGCGAAACGAAATCGGTGAGTGCGATTGGTTTAGAAGTTCATGAGGACAAAAATACAAGGTTTGGGGATTTAGGAGAGGTTTGAAACACCTTCCTAAATCCGGAAGTAAGTATGGTTTGATTTGGTCTCTCTAAGGTGGTGGTTTCCCCTAAAATGCTTTTACATGCTCATGGTTGAGATTGATAAATTCCTACAGTTTTTATGCATAATTTAGAGCATGAGATTATGCTTGTAGAGATGTAATGAGATGGCATGTTGCATTGATTAGATTTGAGCTTTTGGTTTGAAGCAAAGTATGATTTATGATTTGAAATGTGGTGAGAAAACCTTTGAGTTATATTGCATGAAAAACAATAGGTGTGATGATATTTTAACACATTATATTGGCATAGATGTTGAGAAACTTACCGGATATAATTGATCGATCAATAGGATGAGAGTGCACTACAAACTAAAAATTCGTACGTGCTCTTTGGTTAAGCCAAAGGGAGATATTCCGATGATGGGCATTCCATCGGGTAGGACTTGGTGAAATACACAAGCTTTGTGGCGATGAGAGATTCCGCCATGTGAGTACGATGATGAGAGATTCCACCGGAAGCTATGTTGCTAGACAAGTGAGTACGTTGATGCGAGATTCCACCGGAAAAGTCTAGTGTAGAAATGTGTCCGCATATCCGAGTATTAATGAGATGCTAAATGCCAATATAAATGATGAAATGGTTTTTGTTACACATGTACCTTTGATGAGATGATTTATGCTATGAATTATGCATATGTGATTTGTTTAGAAATGCTTTGGCAATACAAGCATGTGAATGGCCTTGCCATGAGATTTGCATTGGTTTTAATGCATGAGATAGAATGGAGGTACATGTGGTTTCAATGGGGTTTGCTTTGAAAGTCTTCCAAGCATGAGAAAGAGATGAGCAAGTGGTTTTTAAAGCTTTCATGAAAGTCTTTTCTAAATGTACATTATTGTGTTAGTTTTCTTTAGAGCATGCCTCACTAAGCATTTGTGCTTACGCTCTCTTTTACCAATAATGCAGATAATTGAGGTGTTTTCAGGCATCAAGGAAGCTAAGTCCATCCAAGGAAGTCCAAGCTCATGTATGGTGAAGTTTTCATACACTTTAGTTTTGATAAATTGTCAATGGGAAACTAAGATTTGTTTTGGGAGATGTGTTAAACTCCCTAAGGTTGTGGCATGTTTGCTTTGGTTGGTTTGAATTGTAAATGACCTTAATTACTTGTTTTGAGGTTTGATTTACTATTTGTGATTTGATATCAGGAAGCATGCCTCTAGACTTGTGAGATTTCATGTTTGATGCTATGAATGTGTTTAAGAGTACTAAATATGTACCTTATATGGTTGTTGACTTCTTGGTATGATTAGAGAGTCTTTGGGGTGTGTTTGAATGTGTATATGGATGAAAAACCAGCAAATGATGCCGTTTCTGGGCAAACCGTATTGAAACACCCTCTGGCGTTTCGAAACGGGGGCCTGTAATGGCCTTCGTGTTTCGAAACGGTTGGAGGCTGTTTCGAAACGTTTTGGCTACTGGAGAGCCGTGTTTTGGAACAAGTTTCGAAACAGGGGAGTGTTTTTCTCTATCGTTTCGATACGACTGGTAGGTGTTTCGAAACAGGTGACCGTTGGTCACAGATTTGAATTGTTCTAAAGTTTGCATGTTTTACATTTTAGTCCTAATTGTTGAGATTGCAATTGCTTGAGTTTGGGATGCCCAATTAAGTTGAAATTTGGCAGAGAAGCATGTAACATGACTAATTTCATATTGGTAACTTTAAAATCAGTAAGGACCTTCTAATTTTTAGAAATTACATTTTGGTCCCCAAATTTGTATATTGTGCAATTGAGTCTCTATTTGAAATCCGTTCGCTGTGCATTTTACAATTGTATCTCGTGAGTACTCACTTAGGGTTAACAAGCGTCTAGACAAGATTAAAAAGAAAAAAAGGGTCGTGAATCAAGGTTGACTTTCGGGTTGACTTTGGTTTTCCCCGTGTGATCTTCGTAGTTTGGGTCAACCGTCTAGGCCGGGCTAAGGGGGTTACATTTGGTTTGTATCAGAGCTTGGTTCTCGTATAATTGGGGTTTGTTATGTGGAAGATGTATGTGTAATTGCATGATGTGCCTTTGGGTGGAAGAATGTTGTGTGAATGGTGATGTATGATATCAATTGTGATGTTTTTGTGATATTATGCTATGTTTGGAGTGTGATAGGGGATCCCATTGCCAAGTCAAAACTAATGAGAGGAATTTTTTTCGAGAATGAGCTTGAGTACCTGGATTACTTACCTTATTGTGCCTAATTGTGTTATTGCATTTTTGTTCATTGCATTGTTTTCCATTTAATGGGGCCACGTAGAGAGTTGAGGATAAATACGAGAGATAAGGCTCAAAATGAGAATGAGGAGAATGTTGAGAATCTACCTCCTCCTCCTGGTGGTGGACCACCCGGTGGTGGTGGTGCTGTAGCTGGTAATGATGGTGCTGGTGCTGGGGTTGCTGGACCCGAGGGAGCTCAGGGGCAAGCTGCTCCTGACATGACCTTGTTGATTCAGGCTATTGCTAGAGCTTTTCAGGCGGTAGTAGCTGGAGCTCATGGAGCTGCGCATTAGGATGATGTCAATCTGAGATTGCCTTTGGAACGTCTTCGCAGTCTGGGAGGGACTGAGTTCAGAGGTTTATCTCCGGAAGGATATGAGTCTTGGTTGGAGAGCACAAAGAGGATTTTGGGTCATATGAACTGCAATAATGTGCAGAAGCTGGGTTGTGTTGTATCACTGCTGCATGGTGATGCTTATACATGGTGGACGACGACTATCTCTGGGATGGAGGATGATGAGGTGACTTGGACGTTCTTTCTGAATGCGTTCAAGCGGAAGTATCTGGTTGTGCGTTACCTAGATGAGAAGAAAAGGGAGTTTATGTCTCTTATGCAAGGTAGCATGTCTGTAGCCGAGTATGAAATTCAGTATGTCCGCCTTAGTCAGTATGCACCTGAGCTCATCCCTAATGAGTGGGAGAGGTGTGAACGATTCCGTTATGGGTTGGTAACGGATGTGAAGACTTTTATGCTAGCGGCTGATTATACAGATTTCGATGTCTTGGTCACTAGAGCCAAGGACATTGAGTCGAACCTTGGTCTGACTAGTCGAGCGGGAGGATCTAGCTCTGGGAAGCGAGCGAATGAACGCGATTATGGGAGAGATCGCAACAAGAGGCATAAGGATCAGAGGTCACAGTATGATGCTAGGCGTGGGGGTGGTAACCTTGGGAGAGGTCAGCAAGGACCTAATGTTGTTCTGAGGACACCTGAGTGTAACCGTTGTGGTAGACGACATGGTGGTGAGTGTTGGGGTAACCTTGGGACATGCTGGAGTTGTGGGAACCGTGGACATTTGAAGAAGGATTGTCCTCAGCATTTGAGAGAAGGACAGGCTCCGGTGAGAGTAGTTGAGCCACATAGAGGTCGTGGACGCGGCCGTGGTAATTTTCAGCGCAGAGATGATGGTGGCCGGAATGTAGCACATGTTGTGGCCGTTCAACCTGAGGGTGGCGGTCAGGCTCGAGTGTACACCCATCGTGAGGGAGGGAATGATACGGATGTGATTGCAGGTACTTTCACTTTGCAATCCTTATCGTTACTTTCTTTGATTGATTCTGGATCTACACACTCATACATATTGCGTGAACATGCTCAAATGCTTGGTTTACCTGTTTAGTCTTTGGATGTTGGTATGCGTGTGACTAGTTCCTTTGGTGAGACAGTTGTAACACGGAAGTTGTTTAGGAGATGTCCCTGTGAATTGCAGAATCATGTTTTTCTTGTTGATCTCATGGAATTACCATTTTATGGCTTTGATGTAATCCTTGGTATGGATTGGCTTGTTGAGCATCGAGCTGTAGTGGATTTTGAGAGCAAGCGAGTTTCGTTGAAACTTGCGGATGATTATGAAGTAGTGGTGGTGGGTGAGAATGTGAAGTTTCTTGCCAATGTGGTGTCTATGTTAGAAGCAAGTCGAATGCTGAGGCAAGGTTGCGAGGCTTACCTAGCCTTTGTGATGAATCCTAGTTCCAAGGAGTTGAGCATTGAGGATATAAGAACTGTACGAGAGTTTCCTGGAGTGTTTCCGTAGGAGTTACCTGGTTTGCCGCCTAGTCGAGAGGTGGAGTTTGGAATTGATCTGTATGAGAACACAACTCCGGTGTCCATTGCTCCCTATCGCATGGCACCTAAGGAGCTAAAGGAGTTAAAGACGCAACTTCAGGAGTTGCTTGACCGTGGGTTCATTCGGCCAAGTGTGTCACCTTGGGGTGCACCAGTCTTGTTTGTGAAGAAGAAGGATGTCACTATGAGAATGTGCATTGATTATCGTCAGTTGAACAAGTTGACCATCAAGAATCGGTATCCTTTGCCGAGGATTGATGATCTTTTTGATCAGTTTCGCGGAGCGGTAGTGTTTTCCAAGATTAACTTGAGGTTAGTGTATTACCAGCTTAAGGTGAAAGATGTGGATGTGCCAAAAACAACCTTTAGAACGAGGTATGGGCATTATGAGTTCCTTGTAATGCCGTTTGGCTTGACGAATGCTCCTGCAGCTTTTATGGACTTGATGAATAGAGTGTTCCATGAATACTTGGATAAGTTTGTGGTGCTGTTCATTGACGATATCCTTGTGTACTCTCGTACTGAGGAGGAGCATGAAGGGCATTTGAGGGTTGTCTTGCAAGCACTTTTGGAAAATCAGCTTTATGCCAAGTTGAGCAAGTGCAAGTTTTGGTTGAAGGAAGTTGTGTTCCTTGGTCATGTGGTTTCGGCTGAGGGGATTCGTGTTGATCCTCAGAAGGTTGAGGCGGTGATGAATTGGAAGCCTCCTAAGTCTGTTCATGAAGTCCGTAGTTTCCTTGGGTTGGTAGGATATTACCGGAGGTTTTTGGATGGATTTTCAAAGATTGCCGCCCCTTTGACGAAGTTGTTGCAAAAAGATGTTAAGTATGAGTGGACGAAAGCGAGACAGCAAGCTTTTGAGAAGCTTAAGGCAGCTTTGACGCAAGCTCCTATCTTAGTTCAACCTGAATTAGGAAAAGAGTTTGTAGTGTATAGCAACGCATCCTACGTTGGTTTGGGGTGTGTGCTAATGCAAGAAGGTAAGGTGGTGGCTTATGCATCGCGACAGTTGAAAGTGCATGAGCGCAATTACCCTACGCATGATATTGAGTTAGCTGCAGTGGTTTTTGCTTTGAAGATCTGGAGACATTATCTTTATGGTGAGAAGTGTACTGTGTACACGGATCACAAGAGTTTGAAGTATTTGATGTCTCAAAAAGAGCTAAATCTTAGGCAACGACTTTGGGTGGAGTTGCTTAAGGATTATGATCTAACGATCGAGTACCATCCGGGAAAAGCTAATGTTGTGGCGGATGCCTTGAGCAGGAAGGTGGCGGTAGAGTTAAGGGCTATGTTTGCTAGCTTGAACATTTCGCGAGATAGAGGTCTTGTGGCTGAATTGCAAGTGAAACCATCTTTGGTTCAGTTGATAAAAGATAAGCAGTTGTTGGATGATTCTTTGGTGCCACATGTTCAGGATATTGCTGAGGATAGACCATCGGATTTCTGTTTTAATGATGATGGAGTTCTATGTTTCGGAAGACGGATAGTAGTGCCGAATGACGTAGAGTTGAGGTGTACTATTCTGACCGAAGCTCATAGTAGTCCTTTTGCTATGCACCCTGATAGTACAAAGATGTATCGTGATCTGAGGGATGAGTACTATTGGGTGGGTTTGAAGAAAGATGTTGCAGAATATGTGGGTAAGTGCATGGTTTGTCAGCGGGTTAAGGCTGAGCATCAGTTTCCTTCAAGGTTGTTGCAACCGTTGAGGATACCTGAATGGACGTGGGAAAGGATCACCATGGACTTTGTGTCTGGGTTGCCCTTATTGCCATCGAAGAAGAATTCAGTGTGGGTGATTGTGGATCGCCTTACGAAGTGTGTGCATTTCTTGCCTATGCATACTACGTATACCTTGGATAAGCTTGCTGAGTTGTACATTGCTGAGATTGTGCGTTTGCATGGTGTACCAAAGTCTATAGTGTCAGATAGAGATCCGAGGTTCACATCGCGTTTTTGGGAGTGTTTGCATCAAGCTTTGGGTACGCGGCTGAATTTCAGTACTTCTTATCATCCGCAATTGGATGGACAGTCTGAGCGTGTTATCCAAGTGCTTGAGGATATGTTGAGGTGCTGCGTGATTGAGTTTCAAGGCTCTTGGGAGAAGCATTTGCCTTTGGTGGAGTTTGCTTATAATAATAGCTACCAGGCAAGTATTCAAATGGCACCTTATGAAGCCTTGTATGGAAGGAAGTGTAGAACTCCTCTTTGCTGGGCTGAAACAGGTCAGAAGTTGGTCTCGATGCCAGCTTTGTTGAAGGGAACCACTAAGAAGGTGAAGCTCATTTGTGAGCGGTTGAAGGTAGCTTCTGATCGATAGAAGTCTTACGCGGATTTGAAGCGTAAGGAGATTGAGTTTGCTGTGGGTGACCGTGTGTTCTTGAAGGTTTCACCTTGGAAGAAGGTGATGAGATTTGGCTGGAAGGGTAAGTTGAGCCCTAGGTATATTGGACCATACGAGGTGATTGAACGTGTAGGTCCTGTTGCCTATAAGCTGAAGCTACCATCAGAGTTAGAGAAGATACATGATGTGTTTCATGTTTCTATGCTTCGGAGGTATCGGTCGGATCCTTCGCATGTTATGCCTGTAGAGGAAGTTGAGTTGAATCCAGACTTGACCTATGATGAGGAGCCGATTGAGATTTTGGATTCAGACAGTAAAGTTCTTCGTGGTAAGACCATTGAGTTGGTTAAGGTGTTGTGGAGGCATCATGGTGTTGAGGAAGCCACGTGGGAAAGGAAAGATGACATGAATAAGCAGTTTCCTTATCTTTTTCCTCCAGGTAAATTTCGAGGACGAAATTTCTTAAGAGGGGGAGAGTTGTAACACCCCAATTTGGGCTTAGAAGTTTAGGGTTTTAACCGGACCGGTCTAAGAAACGGTTCGAATATAAAAGGGAGGTTTAGGGAAAGCCTAGTTCGAGATGGTTTAAAAATATAGAAAAATATCTAAAAATCCTCATTTAATATAAATAAGAGAGTGGCGAAATCAATTTTACAAAATAAGGTTTGGAAATACTACATTTCGGTGTAGTGACCAAATTGCGATTTTTGCAAAGTTTAGTAGTGACTGTTTTGTAAAGGATTGAAACTTTGAATCTTTAAGGAGCTAATTTACCCAAAATGTTTTCTCCAGATTTTTCCTTAATTTGGGTGATTTAATTAATGATTTAATTAAATAAAAGAAAGGTGTTAAACTACTTTTGAATTTCATAACTACTTTTCTCTAATTTTCTCTCATTCCATTTTCTCTCATAATCCTATCATCCAAACACTTTTTCTCCAGCAAAATTCACTTTGATTTTTACTTCAATTGATGAGATTTCCATTACTCATTGATTTCTAATCAATCTTGCAACAAATCCAATAGATTTCTACATTGTATTTTCATGGAAATTTGCCCAAATCAAGGAGGAATCATCTTTTAGAGGTAAGATTGTTCTTCTCCTCTAAATACTCAGTTCTTTACTGAAATTCCCAAGTTGTCAATCCTTTATTAAAGTTTTATGAATGGTTTTAATGTTAGAAACAAGAATTTGGCTTAAAACTCAAGATTTTGGAAGAGATCTTGTGTATTTTTCGTGGTAATTGATTGGGCTCTGTTTGAGATGGTTTTCTAATGTATTTTGGATGTTAAATGATGTTAGGAATGAGGTTTTATCAATCCAATCCCGAATAGGTTGTGTTTCCTAAGTTTTTGCTTGTGAAAATGGTGGGTTTTGGGGTGTTTTTGGTGTTCTATTATAGCTGAAGGTATAAGGACGAATTTAGGGTTGTTTTTGATGATAATTGATGTTAGGAATGTTTAGAAGTGATGGATCTTGGCTGGGTTAAGTTTTGAAAGAGTTTGGAGGTGATTTCGGTTGTGTTTGGTGGCCGAAATGTTGGGTTTAGGTAGAGCAGCGAGTTTTGGAGTGTTGGCTGAAGATTTCAATGCATGATGATGCATTAATCCTCTGCTTTTATGTATCCAAAACAGGGGAGACATCTTCGGACAATTTTGGAGTTGATCCGGAAGCTTAATTGGCGTTTCGGCAAGCAAGCGAAACGAAATCGGTGAGTGCGATTGGTTTAGAAGTCTACGAGGACAAAAATACAAGGTTTGGGGATTTAGGAGAGGTTTGAAACACCTTCCTAAATTCGGAAGTAAGTATAGTTTGATTTGGTCTCTCTAAAGTGGTGGTTGCCCCTAAAATGCTTTTACATGCTCATGGTTGAGATTGATAAATTCCTACTGTTTTATGCATGATTTAGAGTATGAGATTATGCTTGTAGAGATGTCATGAGATGGCATGTTGCATTGATTAGATTTGAGCTTTTGGTTTGAAACAAAGTATGATTTATGATTTGAAATGTGGTGAGAAAACCTTTGAGTTATATTGCATGAAAAACAGTAGGCGTGATGATATTTTAACACATTATATTGGTATAGATGTTGAGAAACTTATCGGATATAATTGATCGATCAATAGGATGAGAGTGCACTATAAACTAAAAATTCGTACGTGCTCTTTGGTTAAGCCAAAGGGAGATATTCCGATGATGGGCATTCCATCGGGTAGGACTTGGTGAAATACCCAAGCTTTGTGGCGATGAGAGATACCGCCATGTGAGTACGGTGATGAGAGATTCCACCGGAAGCTATGTTGCTAGACAAGTGAGTACGGTGATGCGAGATTCCACCGGAAGAGTCTAGCGTAGAAATGTGTCCGCATAACCGAGTATTAATGAGATGCTAAATGCCAATATAAATGATGAAATGGTTTTTGTTACACATGTACCTTTGATGAGATGATTTATGCTATGAATTATGCATATGTGATTTGTTTAGAAATGCTTTGGCAATACAAGCATGTGAATGGCCTTGCCATGAGATTTGCATTGGTTTTAATGCATGAGATAGAATGGAGGTACATGTGGTTTCAATGAGGTTTGCTTTGAAAGTCTTCCAAGCATGAGAAAGAGATGAGCAAGTGGTTTTTAAAGATTTCATGAAAGTGTTTTCTAAATGTACATTATTGTGTTAGTTTTCTTTAGAGCATGCATCACTAAGCATTTGTGCTTACGCTCTCTTTTACCAATAATGCAGATAATTGAGGTGTTTTCAGGCATCAAGGAAGCTAAGTCCATCCAAGGAAGTCCAAGCTCATGTATGGTGAAGTTTTCATACACTATAGTTTCGATAAATTGGCAATGAGAAACCAAGATTTGTTTTGGGAGATGTGTTAAACTCCCTAAGGTTGTGGCATGTTTGCTTTGGTTTGTTTGAATTGTAAATGGCCTTAATTACTTGTTTTGAGGTTGGATTGTCTATTTGTGATTTGATATTAGGAAGCATGCCTCTAGACTTGTGAGATTTCATGTTTGATGCTATGAATGTGTTTAGGAGTACTAAATATGTACCTTATATGGTTGTTGGCTTGTTGGTATGATTGGAGAGTCTTTGGGGGTGTGTTTGAATGTGTATATAGATGAAAAACCAGCAAATGTTGCAGTTTCTGGGCAAACCGTATCGAAACACCTTCTGGCGTTTCGAAATGGGGGCCTGTAATGGCCTTCGTGTTTCGAAACGGTTGGAGGCTGTTTCGAAATGTTTTGGCTACTGGAGAGTCGTGTTTCGAAACAAGTTTCGTAACGGGGGAGTGTTTTTCTCTAGCGTTTTGATACGGCTGGTAGGTGTTTCGAAACAGGTGACCGTTGGTCACAGATTTGAATTGTTCTAAAGTTTGCATGTTTTACAATTTAGTCCTAAATGTTGAGATTGCAATTGCTTGAGTTTGGGATGCCCAATTAAGTTGAAATTTAGCAGAGAAGCATGTAACATGACTAATTTCATATTGGTAACTTTAAAATCAGTAAGGACCTTCTAATTTTTAGAAATTACATTTTGGTCCCCAAATTTGTATATTGTGCAATTGAGACCCTATTTGAAATCCTTTCGCTGTGCATTTTACAATTGTATCTCGTGAGTACTCACTTAGGATCAACAAGCGTCTAGACAAGATTAAAAAGAAAAAAAGGGTTATGAATCAAGGTTGACTTTCGGGTTGACTTTAGTTTTCCCCGTGTGATCTTCGTAGTTCGGGTCAACCGTCTAGGCCGGGCTAAGGGGGTTACACCAACCAAATACATTCTCTCCAGAAATTATACTTTGATTTTCACTTCATTTGATGAGATTTCAATCTTTCTTTGATTCTTAATCAATTCCTCTTGATTTCTACATTGAATTTTCAAGAAAACTTGCCCAAATCAAGGAGAAATCATCTATTAGAGGTAAGCTTCGTCATTCTCCTCTAATGATCAGTTATTTACTGAAATTCCCAAGTTATCAATCCTTTGTTAGTGATTTTGGAGTGGTTTTAATGTTAGAAACAAGAAATTGTCTTAAAACTCAAGATTTTGGAAGAGATCTTGAAGATTTTCGTGGTGAATGATTGGGCTCTGTTTTGAGGTGGTTTTCTAATATATTTTGGATGTTAATTGATGTCACAAATGAGGTTTTATCAATCAAATCCCGAATAGGTTTGGTTTCCTAAGTTTTGCTTGTTAGAATGATGGTTTTTGGGGTGATTTTGGTGTTCTGTCATAGCTGGAGGTATAAGAACGAGTTTGTGGTGGTTTTTAATTTTAATTGATGTTTAGAAATGATTAGAAGTGGTAGATCCTGGCTGGAGTTTGGAGGTGATTTCGGTTGTGTTTGGTAGCCGAAATGTGGTTTTTGAGTAGAGCAGCGAGTTTAGGTGTGTGGCTAATGATTTCAATGCATGATGATGCAATAATCCTCTGCTCTTACGTGTTTAAAACAACGGAGACATCTTCAGACGCCTTTGGTGTGGATCCGGGAGCCTAGATAGCGTTTTGGCAATCAAGCGAAACGTAATCGGTGAGTGCGTATGGTTTTAGAAATCCTTGAGAGACAAAGAATCAAGGTTTGGGGATTTAGTAATGGTTTGAAACACCTTCCTAAGCCTGTAAGTAAGTATTGGCTAGATTGCTCTCATAGATGTGGTGATTGCCCCTAAAATGCTTTTACATGCTCATGGTTTGAGATAGATAAATTCCTACTATTTTTATGCATGTTTTATAGCATGAGATGATGCTTGAAAATTTCATGAAGTAACATGTTGCATGGTTGAGAATTGTTGCATGAAAAACAGTAGGTGAGATGATGATTCGACATTATATATTAGCATAGATGTTGAGATACTTACCTGATATAATTGATCGATAAATAGGATAAGAGTGCACTATAAACTAAAAATTCGTATGTGCTCTTTGGTTAAGCTAAAGGGAGAGAACCGATGATGGGCATTCCATCGGGTAGGACTTGGTGAAATACCCAAGCTTTGTGGCGATGAGAGATTCCGCCATGTGAGTACGGTGATGTGAGATTCCACCGAAAATTATGTTGCTAGACGAGTGAGTACAGTGATGGTAGATGCCACCGGAAGTGTCTAGTGAGATGTCCGCATATCCGAGTAATAATGAGATGTGAAATGCCAATATAAAATATGAAATGATTTTTGATTCACATGTACCTTTGATGAAATGATTTATGCTATGAGAAATGCATATGAGATTTGTATTTGAAATGCTTTGGTGTAACAAGCATGTGTATGGCTTTGCCATGAGTTTTGCATTGGTTTAAATGCATGAGATAGAATGAAGGTACACGTGTTTTCAATGAGAAGTTGCTTTGAATGGTTTTCAAGCATGAGTTAGAATGAGCATGTGGTTAAAAAGCTTTTGAGAAAGTGTTTTCAAGTTATGCATGATTGTGTTGGTTTCCTTAGAGCATGCCTCACTAAGCATTTGTGCTTACACTCTCTTTTACCAATAATACAGATAATTGAGTTGTTTCCGGGCATCAAAGAGGATAAGATCATCCAAGGAAGTACAAGCTCATGTATGGTGAAGTTTTCATACACTTTAGTTTTGATATAATGGCAATGGGAAACCAAGGTTGTATTTGGGAGATATGTTTGAACTCCCTAAGTTTGTGGCATGTTTATGTTGGCATTTTTGGGTTTTATGTGGCCTTAAATGTTTTGTTTGAGGTTGGATTGCTTATATTGATTTTGGGATTAGGGATCATGCCTTTAGACTATATGATTTGTGTTTGATGCCATGCTCGTACTAGAGAGTCCTAAATATGTTCCTTAATTGTAAAATGGTTTGTTGTTATGGTTTGGCAATCTTTGAGGCATGTTTGAATGGGTTAAAGGGTGAAAAAGCAGCCATATCTGTTGTTTCTGGGCAAGGTGTATCGAAACAGCCTCAATTGTTTCGAAACGGGGGCCTGTAATGGTCTTGGTGTTTCGAAACGGTTGAAGCTGTTTCAGAACAGTTTGGCTACTGGAGTGCCCTGTTTCAGTACTGGTCTCGGAACATACCTAAATACCGAAACGGTCAACACCGTTTCGATACGTGCGTTTCGGTACGAAGGGTAGGCGTTCCGATACGGTTGACCGTTGGATGCTGTTTTGAATTGCTTTGAGTTCTCATGCTTTACATTTTAGTCCTAAATGTTGTAGATGCAATTGCTTGAGCTTGGAATGCCTTTCTAAGCTGAAATTTGACAGAGAAGCATGTAACATGATTAATTTCATATTGGTAATCCTAAAATCAACGAAGTCCTTCTAATTTACAAAAATTACAATTTGGTCCCTAATCTTGTTTAAAGTGCAATTGAGTCCCTATATGCATTCCGATCGTTGTGCCTTTTTCTACCATGTCTCGTTGGTGTTCACATAGGCTTATTGTGCATCTAGACAAGATTAAAAATAAAAAAGGGTCGTGAATCAATGTTGACTTTTGGGTTAACTTTGGTTTTCCCCGTGTAATCTTCGTAGTCCGGGTCAAACGTCTAGGCCGGGCTAAGGGGGTTACAGCCTTGTTTCGTTAATTGTTGGCGTATGTGTTTATTGTGTTGTGGTGTGAAATACGAAATGCTTTTACCTCTCTTTTTAATGTTGTTGTGTTGTCGTAGTTGTAGTCAAGCCTCACGTGATGGTTAGTTGTTGTTGAATACGGTGATGTGTAGTCCCACCGGAAGTGACTAGTAGATGAGTACGGTGATGTGTAGTCCCACCAGAAATATGCTAGTTGTTTTGAACAGTGGTGTGTAGTCCCACCGGAAATGGTTGTGCATGTACATACTATATTTTGTTTATGCTTTCGGCTTAACGTATTTCCTTTCTAAATGATTTTGTTTTTAGGCTAAAACATATGTTTTGAATTGCATTGTTGTTGTTGTGATTTTGAGCTCCTATCACTAAGCTTTTAAGCTTATACTCTCTTTTTCCAACAATGCAGATCGTTAGTGGCATCGGAAGGCAATCGGGTAAGGGAGGAGTCTTGGAGTTCTTTGCTAGCTCAAAGTATGGTTTTTAATGGTTGTAATAATACTTAGGCAATGAGAATGCTAGACTTACGTGTTATGGAGTTGGTGTCCAAACTCCTATGTTTTTGTTATTGTTGTTGTTGTTACCATGTTAAAAATGTTGAAGCATGCCTTAATATGGCTTTTGACCTCTTCGTGGATGTTAAGCATGCTTGATTGGTCTTGTTGAACCTCGTTTGTTGAATTGAGCCTTGTTGTATGTTTGACTTGCCTTATATGAGTTTTCCTTGATTGCCTTTAATTGTATGCATGTTTAGCTTGCTTAGGGTGTTTAGGTTAGCTCCCTTGTGCTTAAAACTACTTTTTTCAATCTTTCTATGTAGGGCGTATCGATACGCTCAAGGGCAATATCGATATGGTCCCTTTTTTAAGCCTAGAGAACTGATACGCGGGGGCGTATGGATACCCACTTTGCTCTCTGGAAATCTGAGATTTTGATGAGAAATTAGGGTATCGGTACGGGCCTTAGGCGTACCGATACGGTCCTAGAGTTGACTTTAAGAAACAAGACCGTTTGGAGTGTATCGATACCAGCCTTGGAGGGTATCGATACGGGCTCTCAAAGTTGACTTTCGGGAAGCTTGACCGTTGAAGGCGTATCGATACATGTCTTTGGAGTATCGATACAACCTAAAGTAAATGGCTAAAACATGTATTTAATTGTCTGATCTGCTTGGTTCGTATCCGTGTTTGCTCTTCCGCTGTTTGTCTTTCTCACATAGGATCAAATAAAGCATTTAGACAAGATTAATTAAGAAAAAAATAGGGTTGCTAACTGGAGTGAGGCCTTAATGGGTTTCGCTTCGGTTTTCTCCGTGTTACCCGTTCGGTTCGGTCTAATGGCTAGGCCGGGACGAGAGGGTTACATTTAGTGGTATCGGAGCCTCGGTTACAAGGTCTCCATGGAAGGTAAGTCACGTAAGTTGGTTTGTTTGGTTTGACTGCCACTGCACGGTGTGTGAAAGCATGTTTTATCGTTCTTGCTGTTGGTTGAAGTGTAGTCGAACATCCCCATTGCTAGGTATTGTTATTGGAAAATGGTTTTTGGTTAAAAGAGCTTGAGCACTTGGATCCTTGCCCTTGCTGACCCAATGTTTCCTTGTGTGTTATGTTTATTGTTTAGATTTCATCTTCGTTATAGTGAGACCGAGGAGAAGGCCTAGAGCGGTTGACCAAGCACCCGGGGTTGTGCCTTCTCCTCCTCCTACTCCCGATGATAATGGGGTGGATTGTCGGAGATAATGTACATCAGGACGGTGCGAATGTTGGAGGTGATGGTAATGGACCTCATGATGGGGCGAATGTTGGGGGTAATGGAGCTCAGGCTGGTCAGGGTCCGACAGGTGTGGACATGACTCATTTGATTCAGACTATAGCCGGGGCTTTTCAGACAGCTTTAGCCGGTTACATGTCGCAGCACCCCCTCTGGGTGCGGGAACTAGTTTACCCCTTGAGAGACTTCGTAGTTTGGGCGGCGTTGATTCTTGTGGTTTGACTCCCGAGGGTTCAGAGGCTTAGCTCGAGAGCACTACACGAATCTTAGGCCAGATGGAGTGCTCAGACACTCGTAAGTTGGGTTGTGTTGTCTCCTTGCTTCATGGAGATGCGTATGCTTGGTGGACTACAGTTATTTCGGGGATGCCGGAGGCAGATGTCAGTTGGGAATTCTTCATAACAACCTTCAGGAAGAAGTATCTTCGAGCCCGATATTAGGATGAAACGAAGAGGGAATTTATGGCCTTGGTTCAGGGTGGTAAGACCGTGTCAGAGTATGAGATACAGTTCGTGAGGTTGAGCCAATATGCTCCTGAATTGGTTCCCAGTGAGAGAGAACGGTGTGAGTGCTTCCATTATGGTTTGACTAGGGATGTGAAGACTTATATTCTCGCTTCTGATTACACCGAGTTTGATGTTTTGGTCTCTAGGGCCAAAGATATTGAGTAGAATCTAGGGCCAGAGATATTCAACATAATTGGGACAAAGAACATGCCAAGAGGCACAGAGATAGGAGGTATCAGCCTGATTCGAGACATAGAGGCGGTAACCATGGACGTGGCCATCAGGGCCAAGGAGCTGTTGTTCACACTCCTGAGTGCACTAGATGTGGGAGATGCCATCCCGGTGAGTGCATGGGTACCTTTGGGGTATGTTGGAACTGTGGTTCTCGAGATCTGAGGCGTAACTGTCCTCACCCGGCTAGGGGTGGACAGGCCCCAGTTCGAGGTTTTGAGCATCACAGCGGCCGTGGGCACGGTCGAGGTAATTTTTAGCTAAGGAATGATGGTCAGAGGAACATAGCTCATGTGGTGTCAGTTTAGCCCGAGGGTAGAGGACCAGGTAGGGTGTATGCACATCGAGAGTCTAGGAATGACACAAATGTCATCGTACGTAATTTCTTCTTACGATCCTTATCTTTGCTTTCGTTGATAGATTCAAGTTTGACACATTCATACATTTTGGGTGAACATGCAAGATCCCTAGGTTTACCGTATGAGTGGTTAGAGGTAGGTGTGAATGTTACTAGTTCTTTTGGTGAAACCGTGGTAGTTAGAAAGATGTATAGGAGACGTCCTTTGATAATTCATGGTCTTGTGTTTTCGTTTGATATGATGGAAATGCCGTTCTATGGTTTCGATGTGATTTTGGGCATGGATTGGCTCGTAGAGCATAGAGCTAGGGTAGACTTTGAGACCAGAGAGTCTCCTTGAGACTTTCAGATGATTTTGAGGTAGTAGTAGTTGGCGAGAACATTAAGTTCTTGTTCAATGTTGTTTCTGCTTTAGAGGCACAGAGATTGATGGATTTGGGTTGTCAAGCGTATTTGGCTTATGTGATAAATCCGAATATGAGTGAGGCTAGACCACAAGACATCAGAACAATTTGTGATTTTCCAAGTATCTTTCCAGAAGAGTTCTCAGGTTTGCTTCTAGATAGAGATCTTGAGTTTGCTACCGAGACGTATTCAGATTCTACACTCGTGTCCGTTGATCTATATAGAATGGCACCGAAAGAGTTGAAAGAGTTGAAGAAACAGCTTCAAGAACTGTCAGGTGGAGGTTTCATCAGGCCTAGTATTTCCCCGTGGGGTGCTCCGGTCTTGTTTGTGAAGAAAAAGGACGACATTATGAGGATGTGTATAAACTATAGGTAGTTGAACAAGGTAACAATAAAGAAAAAGTATCATTTGCCATGGATAGATGATTTTCTTGATCAGTTGAGAGGTGCTTCAATTTTTCCGAAGATTGATTTGAGATCCGGTTATTACCAGTTGAAGGTGAAAGATGTGGATATACCGAAGACTGCTTTCCGTACACGTTATGGGCACTACGAGTTCTTGGTAATGCCCTTCGGTATGACTAATGCTCCAGCTGCATTTATGGACATGATGAACCGAGTGTTTCACGAGTTTTTGGATAGGTTTGTAGTAGTTTTCATAGATGACACTTAGTGTACTCCAGAACTGAGGAAGAACATGATGAGCATTTGCGATTAGTCCTTCAAACCTTTCTTGAGAACCAGTTGTATGCCAAGTTGAGTAAGTGCTAGTTTTGGATTAGGGAGGTAGTCTTTTTAGGTCATGTGATCTCAGCTGATTGGATTTGTGTGGATCCCAAGAAGATAGAAGCCATAGTGAATTGGAAACAACCAAAGTTAGTGATCGAAATCCGTAGTTTCCTAGGCTTGGCGGGGTATTATCGAAGATTTGTCGAGGGGTTCCCGAAGATTGCGGCACCTTTGACTAAGTTGCTTCAGAAGAATGTTCCGTATGAGAGGACGGATGCAAGGCAACAAGCGTTTTAAAGGTTGAAGAAAGCATTCTTCCGAAGCTTCTGTTTTGATTCATCCTGAACCATGGAAAGAGTTTGTGATCTACAGTGATGTGTTGCATGTAAAAGAGTCTATCGCAATAGAGTGCAAGTGTACACGATGCAAGTAGTAAAGTGATACATAAAGTATCGGATGTCGAATCCACATGGACTGGAAATAGCCTTAACCTTGGATTGCTGCACACAAGAGAAAGAAGAAAGTTCAATTGTTTGTAGAGGAATATTGAAGAATACTGAAGATAAATGATTAAAATATTCAGGGTAAAGAAATAGGCTGGTATTGATTTGCTCAGTAGTGCAGGTGTTGCACTGTCTAGGTTTTCCTGTTCTGTCGTCGCTCCTGTCGCGGCAGCACCTGCGGCGGCAGCGGTCTGTTGTTGTCGTGGCAACGATCACACAACTATGTACTTCAAGCTTGGCAAGAATCCCTGCTGTGACTCGTCCTATCCTTAGGTCCAAGTCTGTCGATGAACACGTCTTTGATAATATCTCTCGGCGTGAACCGAAGGATGAACACCGATGTTGTTGAATTCTTCCTTAGCCACTTAACCTCGTCCTATCCCTAGGCCCGCGATAGTTCAACCATAAACTGGAGAACCTGTACTTATTCCTTTCGTATACCTAACTCTCCTGATATTAAGTAAATGAATAATCTCGCAATGCTCTCCCGATACTCTTGCAAGATGTTGAAATCCAGAATAAGCAAACTTGAAGTCTATTTTATTAAACAGAAAAAATCCTAAAACAATACAATCCTTGCAACTACTTTACATAATAATCCCTTAGCCCTAGGGGAAGTTTAGAACATGATGAGAAGGGGGAAAACGACTAGGGTTTAGAGGAAGACGGCTAGAGAATAAGATGTCCTTCCCTAGGTCGAATTACATGCCTTTATATAGGCCTTGGGTTCAAGTTTTCTAATATGGCAAGAATACAAGTTTAAATTAAAGTACAATTCTATTAAAGACTAAATCTTCAGAGTAGATGTCTTTAATTCGTCCCCTTTTCTTGCTTTGGGTTTCTTCCTTGAACTTTGGGCTTGGCCTTCATTCTGATCTAGGGCTCAGAAAAATATAGGAGTGACCCACGACAGACCAGCTTAATTTCCTCTTTCTGTCGAGCTCCACTTCACTTTTTCCCTTCAACATGGCTGTCGTCATTGGCTGCCACGGCAGCGTCATTCTTCTCGACTGCAGTCCTGTGTTCCAGCTCTGCTTCTCCACTGCCCTGAGTCTGCTACAATAGCTACCTGCAAAAGTAACCAAAATCAGTAGCAACTGTGCCATTTATATAATTGTGATGTATATATGAAATCTATCCTAAATGCAATGAACTATGCTTGAATGCAGCAGAAATATAGGTTAAATAGGGGGTAAAATATAGAACTTTTACACACTCAACACACCCAAAACTCAAGTTCTTGCTTGCCCTCAAGTAAATATTACCTAACTAAAATGAAATATTTTTTTGTTTTGCCTTAAATCAGTGAACCCTACATTACCTACCACTTATATTCTATCAAGAGCAATACCTTGTCGGGTATTTCTGGATTCATTCAGAACCATGCTATAATTCTTGTGTGGTGTGTGTAGGTTTTGTGAACACTTATGCATCTAGACTACCTTAGTATATCAACATAGTTATGCTTACAAACTTAAACTTATGCCAATTCAATTTTTTTCTGGAGGCAATTCTTAGGCTCCTTTAGTTTTTTCCGACTCTTTGAATTAACTGCATCTTTTCTGGAGGCAATTCTTAGGCTCCTTTAGTTTTTTCTAACTTAGCTCAAAAAGAAATCTCCTAAAATAAGTGCAAGGCAGTTTTGCATGCGATTGAGTATGACTATTTTTTCTTTCTTTTATTGTTTTCCTAGAGCTAGTGATAGGCACCTCTAGGGGCAGTTTCAAGTGGGTAAACATTCCTATTCCAGTGTACTAAAGTAATCTAGAAGGCACGAGAGTCACAAAGAGTGTTGTACAGGGTAGAATTATAGCAAGGCTCTAAACAGATCCTAAAATTTCCTAAAGGTACTGTCACAATAGCATATGTCGCGACAGGTAAGTTAAGTTCAAAGACTTAAGCCAAATTTTCATTTTTTTTCATCATTTTTAAGCAAAAATAAACTAAACACTTAGACACAAATTTTGAACCTAAGAACATTTCATAATACTGGAGGGATGCCACCCCCAAACTCAAGGGTTGCATTGCCCTCAATGTATAATGATAGAAAATAAAAAAAAGAAAATAAAAACATCACAATTATAATAAAACAACAGACAACAAAAATAAGATAGAAACTTAAATTTAGGTGCTGTCGTCGCTGCTGCTGCTGCTGATCTCTAGCTGCCGGTGGGCAGTGACTTTCGTTGTGGGTGCCAGCAGAATGATCAAAGAGGCGGAGGCAGTCTTCTTCTTAGCTTCCCTCGGGGGCTGGATGCGAGTAGGTGAGATCTGGGGTGGTCTTTCCAGCACTTGTACCTCTTCGGAAAAGCTGCTACTGCTGTTGCCAGACTTGCCCTGGACGGATGGTCCTGCACCGGTGTTGGGCTTCTGCCTTTTCATCGGAGTGAACTCCTTTGAAAGGTTCCTCTTGACAGAGGGCTCTCCATCAAATTCCTCCCAAATGGAGGAGGAAGAGAACCCATCAATAAAATCATCAAGGTCGGTCGGCGGCTCCTTTCGCTTCTGTCCTCTGGCAAAGATAGTGGCGGTGTGGCTGCCACCTTCAGCTATCGCAGCCGGGATTGGAGTGGACGCAGCAGAGGGTGTTTTTGGTGTGACAACAGGTGTAGGGGTATGGGCAGGTGTAGGGGCAGCAAAATAGTGCTCGGGGAAAACAGAAAACTGTACATTTGCAAAATTTAAATTGTTTTGAATAAAATGTACCGTTGCTGCTGTGAAGTCTCTGACAAAACTCATCAGACCCAGCTGCCGTTCCTCCATCTTCTGCAGGGAGGCTAGGATTTGTGTGGAGGAGTTTGCTGGAGGAGCTGCTGCTGCTCTGCGGCGGTAGGTTTTGTATAAGTGGGCTCTACTGGTTCCTCTGCCGCGACAGACAGGTTGAAGCAGGAGATGGGTGTGGCAGCTTTCAGCTCCATCAGGCTGAATATATTGCGTTCCATCCTTCCTTTCCCTTGGACCTTGTAATCTTCAGGGATTTCGGGAACGTTGTGCCCGCGGCAGATCTCGGTGATGAGGTATGGGAAATAGAGGGGTCCTGATGGCTTAAGGGCACACTCCAAAATTCCTTCTCGTATATATCGGCCGACATGAATAGGTCTCTCATTTAAAATGGAGTGAACGAGAGCTAACCTAGGTCTGTCGACCGTGCTGTTGTGAGAAGAAGGTATAATCCTCTTCTTGACGAAGTGGTTCCATAGCTTTGCCTCTGGAGTGAGTTGAGTGCGTTTGACTGTCCAACGGTGCTTGGGATCAGCATTCCACTCTGTTCCTTCTTCCGTTAGTTCTGCCATGACAGCATCGTAGTCTGCCAGCGACAGACTTTCCACGAACCTCTTGTGCCCATCTTCCTTCTTGCCGACGTAGATGTCGTAAAGGGTGTTGATGTATTCTAGCTCGAAGGTGACTTCCTTACCTCGCACTGTCACGGTCTGCGTGTCCTTGCTGTCGATAGCAGCGTAGAATTCTTGGACCAGAGTGACATTCATCTCCTCGGCCTGGGCAGAAAACATCTGCCATTTGAGGGTTTTAATCTTCCGAGATATGAACGGTTCGAGCCCGAAATTTTCAGTGCGTTTGGCGTAGAGGAACCCTCTATCTTCCCACATTTCCCTTTTTTGGAAGGAGGTGTAGTAGCGGTCGACGGAGTCAGAGGTGGCAAAGTGGTTGGGGAGTCTGTCGTGGCTGGGTGTGCCTGCTGCTGCGGCAGAGCTCGAGGCAGTACTTCGTCTTGTTTGTCTGGTACTCATAGTTGCAAGATTGTAGAAAAATGAAAGAAAAAATCTGAGATCTACAGAGAAAGCAAGTTGAGAGAGTAAAAGTGAGGTGAAAAATGAATAGAAAAATGGGGTTTATATAGATGAAGGGGTTGCTGCCCGTTGGAGTTGTAACGGCAGGCGCGAATAACGAGGCCAGCTGTTACGCGGTTTCTGACGCGTCTGTCACGCGTTTCCGTGTCTATTGCGCGTCTGTTACGCGTTTGCGTGTCTGCCGCGACATCGTGGTGACAGGCTGTCTTTTCCGCATCTGTCGCGACAGCTGTTGATAGGCTGTGATAACATACTCCTCCTTTGGGCTTTTTGGGCTGCTGGTGAGATGGTGGGCTGGTTCACTTCTTCTCCTCTCCTTATTTCCTTTATTTTCTAAAAATAATTAAAATAAAAACTTAGTCCTTAAAAATTAAATAATTCTAATTTCCTAATATATATATATATATAATAATAAAATTAAGTTAAATTAGAGATGCCTTGAGGGGCATCTCCTAAAGTAACCACTTCCTGCATTTTTGGGGCTTCAACCCATTTGGACACATAGTCCACTACCAGGAGGATATATAGATTCCCACATGATGCTGGGAACGGTCCCATGAAATCAATCCCCCATACATTGAAAATCTCGACTTCTAAAATGTTTTGCAGCGGCATCTCATGTCTCCTTGAGATGTTTCCAGTTCGTTGGCATTTGTCACAGCTTTTGTAGAATGCTTGGGCATCCTTAAACAATGAGGGCCAATAAAAACCAGACTGCAAAACCTTGACAGCGGTTTTGTTACCACCTAAGTGTCCTCCATATGGTGAAGCATGGCAGTGATGTAGCACAGCTTCCTGCTCATCCTGTGGTACGCACCTCCTGATGATCTGATCTGCACAATGTTTGAAAAGAAGAGGTTCGTCCCAATAATAATGCTTAACTTCATTTTGGAACCTCTTCCTGGCTTGATAATTAAGTCCAGGAGGAAATATTCCGCTAACTATATAATTAACGAAATCAGCATACTAGGGGAGTTCATAAAACTTACCTACCGCCATGGCTGTCGTGGCAGTGCTTGTGGCAGCAAACATCTGCTCGTCAGGGAAGGTCTCTAGTATGTGTGTCTTGTCTGTTGGCAGACTCGTTCCCCTCTCTAATCTTGGCAAGTGATCTGCAACTTGATTTTCTGTCCCCTTTATATCCTTGATTTCAATGTCGAACTCTTGCAACAGCAGAATCCAACGTATCAGTCAGGGCTTTGCGTCCTTTTTAGCAAACAGATACTTCAGTGCAGAGTGGTCTGTGTGGACTACCACCTTCGTTCCAAGTATGCATGAACAAAACTTGTCTATTGAAAACACCACTGCTAATAGTTCCTTTTCTTTTGTGGTGTAATTCACTTGGACATCGTTTAGTGTTTTGCTGGCGTAATAAATTACGTGGAATAGCTTGTCCTTCCTCTGCCCAAGTGCTGCCCCTACAGCGTAATCACTAACATCACACATAATTTCAAATGGCAAACTCCAGTCTGGTGGCTGTACAATTGGGGCTGTTACCAGTTTCTCTTTCAGGATTCTGAATGCCTCAGTACATTCAGTATTGAAGTCAAAGGGACGATTCTGCTCTAGTAGGTGACATAAGGGCTTGGTGATCTTCGAAAAATTTGCTATAAACCTTCGATAAAACCTAGCATGCCCTAAGAAACTCTGAATTCCCTTGACTATGGTGGGTGGTGGCATCTTTTCAATCACTTTTATTTTGGCTCTGTCGACTTCTATGCCGCGACAGCTTACCTTGTGGCCTAGGACTATCCCCTCATCTACCATGAAGTGACATTTCTCCCAGTTTAATACCAAGTTCGCTTTCTCGAATCTTTCGAGCACCTTCTGTAGGTTGCCTAAGCAGCTTTCCAAATTGTCCCCAAAGACAGAAAAATCATCCATAAATATTTCCAGGAATTCCTCCACCATGCCGGAGAATATCGCCGTCATACACCTCTGGAACGTTGCTGTTGCATTGCAGAGTCCAAATGGCATTCTCCGAAAAGCGTAAGTATCGTATGGGCAAGTGAAAGTCATTTTCTCTTGATCCTCCGGTGCGATAGCTATCTGGTTATAACTTGAGTAACCATCAAGAAAACAATAATAAGGCTTTCCTACTAATCTATCAAGCATTTGATCAATAAAAGGCAGGGAAAATGGTCTTTCCGGATAGCTTTGTTAAGTTTCCGCTAGTCCATACAAACCCTCCAACCGATCACAGTCCTGGTTGGGATTAACTCGTTCTCTTTATTGGTCACCACAGTTATTCCTCCCTTTTTTGGAACACATTGCACCGGGCTCACCCACTTACTATCCAAGATGGCATAAATTATCCTGGCGTCTAGCCATTTGATAATTTCTTTTAGAACCACTTCTCGCATAGCGTCATTCAAGCGTCTCTGGGCATCAATGGTCGGCTTATGATCATACTATAAGAGAATTTTGTGTGTAACCCCCTCGTCCCGGTCTGGTCAGATCACCGATCCGAGTGGGCCACACGGGGAAAACCAAAGCGAAACCCGTTAAGGCTTCCCCTCGGTTAACGACCCAGAAAATTTCTTTTTATTTTATCTTGTCTATAGGCATAATTAAACCCTATGTGAAGCACAACAGCGGAAGATACAAACAATGTAACATACTCCGACCAACCATAACATTAAACAGCTCATTTTAATCCTTTACACCAGGCCGTTTTGAAACGCCCTTAGGGTGTTCCAAAACGCCTTGACTTAGTCAACAGGCCAGGGTCAACCTTAGGGTGACCGTTTCGAAACAGGGGTGACCCGTATCGGAACGGCCCTAACGGTCAACTTCTCGTGGTCAACGAGATTTGACCGTTTCGAAACATCAAAGGCCCGTTTCGGAACGCCTTCATCTCGCCAATTTCTCAAAATTCCAGTAGCAAAAATGTTCCGAAACGACCCCCATCCGTTTCGAAACGGCAGGCCAAATGCAAAGGGACCGTTCCGAAACAGGATGGCCCGTTCCGAAACGCCCCCTGTCTGCAGACTCGTTTTGGCTGTTTTAAGGCACTAGGGTGCCCCAAAACACCACCAAAACACACTACAACACCAACACATTTAAACTTAAGGCAACCCAACTATTTTAACATGCTTCAACAAGATTAAAACAAGTCCAAACTCTAAGGCAAGACATCATAAGGCATGCATTCATATAACATCATTCAACACAAAGATAACCTCTTAGGCATATGGCTAACATTCAAACTAAGCAATTCGGGCATGAGTTACAATTCAACATGGCAATACAAACCATACAAAAGCAAGATATCAAGGAGTCTAAACAAGCTCCTAAACAACTAGAACAAACCATTAAAACAACACATGTCCCATTGCTCAAACTATTACATGTTTAACATTTAAAAGTCATACTTGATGTACTCAAGTCAACAACCACACTTGGAGGCCCTCCACTTGCTCGAGCAACCCGCAAACTAAGGATCTGCAGTGTTGAACAAAGAGAGCGTAAGCAATATGCTTAGTGAGGGTAAGCTCTAAAAACAAACCTCAACATTGCAGGGTCCGAGCACGATCTAGCCAAGGCAAATCACATATTTACCAATGGTCCACAAGATAAAGATGCATGAGCAATAGACAATATAAATGCCATGATCATAAGCTCAAATCCACAGTACATGTAATCACATTTAAGCATCCAATTAAAGCTCATATATCTCAACACATTGATACACATATCAATCAACATTGGCACCTAGCTATGACTCAAATACGCGGATAAACATGTTGGAAACTCACATCCAACAATCACATTACCTCACGGTGGGATTACACTCATCACCGGTCTCGCGGAGGGGATTCCACTCATCCTCACGCCCCGTCGATGGGATTCCACTCATCACCGACTATATTTAAATACAATTTCCGGGCGAACCCGTACTCCTCCTTGGTGACTCAACGCCACCAAGGCCACGCGCGACTTTTGACTCATGTGTACACACTAACATCCTAATGATCGATCATTTGTATTCAAGTATACTAGTGCCAATATTTACTCATTTCACGTTACTCATTTCAATCAATTCCGTGCTTAGCACGTACTCACCAACAACCATCATCATGCATGTCTCAAGCATCACAATTCAAGTCCCATCTCACATGTATAACACAATATACATAAGCATCCATATCACATTTCATACGAGACATACACAACCATATACATGAGTTCATCCAAAGGCTCTAGATCAAGTTTAGGATTAGGCTACCACCCCAATCCTAACTCTAGGTGGGTCTACCAAGCCCAACCTAGTCCATATACTCGAACCAACTATTTTAAAACCAAGTAAAACATTTAACCACTCACCTAAGCTTCCAAGCTCAAAGACCAAGCAAGCAACCACCTTCAATTTCCCGGATTCACTTCTGATGCTTCACCGATGCCCAAACCCGATTCTAATCATCTCAAACACAAACAAAACATTCAAAATCAATAACTCATCATCGGAACCAACCCGGATTAACATTAGCAAGCATTCCACACTCAAAATCAACCCCAAAACAGAATTTCCGAGCAGCCCCTAAAACCCACTAAAATCTTCCATTTCAAGCATCCAAACAACCTTCAAATTCACCCAAAGTGACCCTCATATATCATACTACCAACAGCCCCCAAAATCCAACATTAACCAACTCCAAAAACCACTTTAAAACCCTCCAAAAACCCCTTGGAAACCCAATTCCGAAAATTTCCCAAAATCATTTGAAATTCACATATAATATACCATTTGACCTCTATACACCATAACTAAGCATATCAAATCAAAACATTTCATTTATCAACATAAAGATCTCATTTTTAATCAAAATATTCAAAACTTCCATTTTCTAAAAACTTCATGAAAACGAAAATAAATGGTACTTCCATGGAGAGGGAGGTGAGGGGAAGTCAAAAATGCTATTACCTTTCAAAACGGAGTTGAAATGAGGAGGAAAGGTGATGGAACAGTGCACTACAATGGAGGGGAGAGTTTGTCGTGGGTTTTGTGGAGAGAGGGAGAAGATGAGTGAAATTTTGGGTTTTTATTTGTTTTGTTTTATTCCTTTAGAGATCAAAAGACTCATTTACCCTTAATGAATTTGGCTATTCACAAGGAGGGGTAAATCCATGACTAATTGTGGTTTAAATCTTAAAACATGGTCAACCCAAATTAATTAATTTGAAAACAAAACCCGAAATATAATTTAGAGTATAAAACCGAGCCCAAATAATATTAAAATATTATTTTTACCTAACCCCTAAACCCGAGTGTTACAACTCTCCCCCATTTAAGGAATTTCGTCCCCGAAATTACCTGGTGGAAACAGATACGGAAACTGCTCAACCATATCCGTTTTCCTCTCCCACGTGGCCTCTTCCACGCCTCTATGTCTCCACAACACCTTGACCAAGTCTATGGTCTTGCCACGCAACACCTTGCTATCAGAAGCAAGTATCTCAACGGGCTCTTCATTATAGGACAAATCTGGATTTAACTCTATCTCCTCAACGGGCATCACATGAGAAGGATCCGATCTATATCTCCTAAGCATAGACACATGAAAGACATCATGGATCTTTTCTAACTCAGAAGGTAACCTCAAACGATAAGCTACAGGCCCAATCCGCTCAACTATCTCATACGGACCAATGAACCTCGGACTCAACTTGCCCTTTCGGCCAAATCTCATTACCTTCTTCCACGGAGATACCTTCAGAAACACTTTCTCACCCACTGTGTACTCAACCTCTTTCCTCTTCAAATCTGCATAAGACTTCTGACGATCGGAAGCTACTTTCAAGCGGTCACATATCAACTTTACTTTGTCGGTGGTCCCCTTAAGCAAGTCTGGCATAGGTAACAATCTCTGACCTGTCTCGGCCCAACAAATCAGAGTCCTACACCGTCTACCATACAAAGCCTCATAAGGTGCCATCTGAATGCTAGACTGATAACTGTTGTTGTAAGCAAACTCGACCAACGGTAAGTGCTTCTCCCAAGAACCCTGGAAGTCAATCACGCAACAACGAAGCATATCTTCTAGAATCTGTATCACGCGCTCTGACTGCCCATCGGACTGAGGATGATACGATGTGCTGAAATGCAAACGGCTACCTAAAGCACTATGCAAGCAACCCCAGAATCTCGAAGTAAATCTAGGATCCCTATCTGAAACAATAGACTTCGGAACCCCATGAAGTCTCACAATCTCACGGATGTACAAGTTTGCCAACTTGTCTAAAGAATCCGTAGTGTTCACTGCTAAGAAGTGAGCACACATAGTGAACCTATCAACAATCACCCAAACAGAGTTCTTCTTCGAAGGAGACAAAGGCAACCCCGACACAAAATCCATGGTGATCCTCTCCCATTTCCATTCCAGAATCTTCAAAGGCTGTAACAACCCTGAAGGAACCTGATGTTCCGCCTTCACTCTCTGACAAACCATACAACGGCTCACATACTCGGCTACATCTCTCTTCAAACCAACCCAGAAGTAATCATTCTTCAAGTATATGTACATTTTGGTACTACCCGGATGCATAGAAAAGGGACTCGAATGTGCTTCACTCAGAATCTGACGTCTCAACTCAACATCTTCTGGAACGATAATTCTATCTCTAAAGCACAACAAGTTCTCACCACTGAAACTGTACTCGATCGGTCTTCCCTCGGCTATGTCCTGAACATGAGGAACTAAACTCACATCTTGCAACTGCTTCTCTCTAATCAACTGAATCAAAGAAGGCTTCACTTGCAACTCGGTGATCAAACCACCATCATCGGACACACTCAATCTAGCAAACATAGCTCTCAACTCAACGACCACTTTTCTACTCAAAGCATCGGCTACTACATTTGCTTTACCCGGATGGTACTCAATGGTCAAATCATAATCTTTCAACAACTCTAGCCATCTTCTCTGTCTCAAGTTCAACTCTTTCTGTGTCATCAAGTACTTCAAGCTCTTGTGATCGGTGTAAACAATACACTTCTCACCATACAAATAATGACGCCAAATCTTCAATGCAAACACAACTGCGGCTAGCTCTATATCATGAGTAGGATAGTTCTTCTCATGAATCTTCAACTGTCTAGAAGCATAAGCAACAACTCTCCTCTCTTGCATCAAGACACATCCTAAGCCTACGTAGGAAGCATCACTGTAAACCACAAACTCCTTACCTGAAACAGGTTGCACAAACACTGGAGCATTCGTCAAAGCTTCTTTCAATTTCTCAAAGGCCTTCTGTCTTGCATCTGACCATTCAAATTTGACTCCTTTTTGTAACAATTTAGTCAAAGGAGCAGCTACCCTAGAGAAACCATCAACAAATCTCCTATAGTAACCGGCTAATCCTAGGAAACTCCTAATCTCTGTCACAGACTTAGGTTGTTTCCACTCAACAATAGCCTCAATCTTCGATGGATCAACACGGATACCTTTAGCCGAAACAACATGGCCAAGAAACACAACCTCTCGAATCCAGAACTCACACTTACTAAGCTTCGCATACAACTGATTGCTCAACAATCTCTGTAAAACAAATCTCAAGTGCTCATCATGCTCTTCTTCTGTCTTCGAGTACACAAGTATATCATCAATGAAGACAACTACAAAACGGTCTAGATAGTCTCTAAAAATTCTGTTCATCATGTCCATGAATGCTGCTGGTGCATTCGTGAGCCCAAATGGCATCACAAGAAACTCATAGTGACCATATCTAGTCCTAAAAGCTGTCTTCGGAACATCACACTCCTTTACCTTCAACTGGTAGTACCCGGATCTCAAATCTATCTTCGAGAACACTGAAGCACCTCTCAACTGATCAAACAAATCATCTATACGAGGCAACAGATACTTGTTCTTCACAGTCAACTGATTCAACTGTCTATAGTCAATGCACATACGCATGCTACCATCCTTCTTTTTCACAAATAACACTGGTGCACCCCACGGTGAACTACTAGGCCTAATGAAACCACGGTCTAATAATTCTTGCAACTGACTCTTCAATTCTTTCAACTCTTTCGGAGCCATGCGGTACGAAGCTATCGAAACTGGATTAGACCCTGAAACTGTCTCAATCACAAACTCAACATCCCTGTCAGGAGGCAAACCCGGCAACTCTTCAGGAAACACATCTGGAAAGTCACACATTGTTCTGATATCTTTCGGTCTAGCTTCACTCATATCCGGATTCATAACATAAGCTAAATAAGCCCCACATCCAGAGTCCATCAACCTATGAGCCTCTAAAGCTGACACCACATTAGACAAGAACTTAATGTTCTCGCCTACCACTACTACCTCGTAGTCATCAGAAAGCTTCAAAGAAATTCTCTTTGTCTCAAAATCCACACTAGCCTGATGCTCAACCAACCAGTCCATACCCAGAATAATGTCAAAACCATAGAAAGGAAGTTCCATCATATCAACAGAGAACACATGACCCTGAATCTTCAGTGGACACCTCCTATACATACGTCTAACCACAACTGTCTCACCAAAAGAACTAGTAACATGCATACCTACATCTAAGATCTCAACAGGGATATCTAACTTCTGTGCATGCTCACTCAAAATGTAGGAATGCGTAGAACCCGAATCAACCAAAGAAAGCAAAGACATAGACTGTAACTCGAAATTACCTGCTATCACATCGGTGTCGTTCCCGACCTCTCTCTGAGCATAAACTCTCGCTGGTCCTCCCACCTCTGGCTGCACAGCCACAACATGAGCAAGGTTCCTCTGAGCATCAACTCTAGGTGCATCAGTCCTAGGCTGGAAGTAGCCACGGCCGCTCTGAAAATCATTCACTCTCGCAGGAGCCTGAGCAATGTTCGGTGCCTGAGCCGCCTGATGCGGACAATCCCTCCTAAAGTAGTCCCTCGAACCACAGTTCCAACAAGCATGGAAGTTACCCCAACACTCACCAGTGTGCTGTCTCCCACATCGTGTACACTCGGGCAAGCGCCCTCCTTCTCTATGGCCCTGATGGCCTCTACCATGGTGGCCACCGCCACGTCTCTGATCAAACTGATGTCCGCCACCCCTATGCCTCTTGGCATCTCTACCATCAAAGTGGTTATGCCTCTTGCCAGAACTAGAACCACCAGATCGTTTGGCCGAACCCAAACTATGCTCTAAATCCTTGGCCCTCGCGACCAACACATCAAAGTCTGAGTAGTCAGAAGCTAGCGTGTACCTCTTAACCTCTTCATTCAATCCGTAGCGGAATCGGTTACAGCGTTCCACTTCAGTAGGAACCAACTCTGGGGCATACTGACTCAAGCGAACAAAGCGGATCTCATAATCAGTCACAGAAGCATCTCCCTGAGTAAGAGCCATGAACTCTCGCTTCTTCTCATCTAGGTACCTCGGTCCCAAGTACCTCTTCCTGAATGCAAACTCAAAGAAGTCTCAATCTATCTCTGCCTCTGGAACCCCGGTAGTAATAGTGACCCACCAGGTGTAGGCATCACCCTGAAGCAACGATATCACACAACCCAATCTACGTGCGCCCGCACAACCCATCTAAGCCAAGATTCAGACTGTCTTCTCCAACCATAACTCCGACCTCTCTGGAGTAGATCCTCTAAACTCCTCGGCTCCCAAGCTACGGAGCCTCTCCAAAGGTAGACTAGCATCGTCATACCTAGGCTGAGCTGCAACCTGAGCTCCCGCAACTGCGGCCTGGAATGCTCCCGCTATCGCTTGCACTAGCGGAGTCATATCAATTCCAGCCGGACCTTGGCCACCTTGGCCACCTTGAGGTCCCTCTCCTCCGGCTCCATCCTCGCCCCCAACTCCAGGTGGAGGAGGTGGTGGTGGTGGAGGAGCGCCAACTCCCGCGGCCACTGGCCCTTCTAGGTGAGCCTCTACACCAACAGCTGGCTCAACAGGAGCCGCAACTCGTGGTTCCTGACGAACCATCCTCGGCCTACCCCTTGGTCTAGACATCGCCCTCACGGATAACAACTACAACCACAACAACAAAACACACAAGCTGGGTTAGCAAGGCAAGGCTTCCAAGTGTTCAAGTACGTTCCCTCACTTAAAAATCATTTTTTCCAATGTAATAGTAGCAATGGGACTCACACACACATGCTTTGGAACAAAAGCAATCAACATACTTGTCAAACAAGCAACCATTCTTACAAGGCAAGCAAACACCGTGCATATCAATTAAAAACTTGAACTTACCTCACTTACCTGCCCAAGGTCTCGGTAACCTTAGGCTCTGATACCAACAAGTGTAACCCCCTCGTCCCGGTCTAGTCGGATGACCGATCCGAGTGGGCCACACGGGGAAAACCGAAGCGAAACCCGTTAAGGCTTCCCCTCGGTTAACGACCCAGAAAATTTCTTTTTATTTTATCTTGTCTATAGGCATAATTAAACCCTATGTGAAGCACAACAGCGGAAGATACAAACAATGTAACATACTCCGACCAACCATAACATTAAACAGCTTATTTTAATCCTTTACAACAGGCTGTTTCGAAACGCCCTTAGGGTGTTCCGAAACGCCTTGACTTAGTCAACAGGCCAGGGTCAACCTTAGGGTGACCGTTTCGAAACAGGGGTGACCCGTATCGGAACGGCCCTAACGGTCAACTTCTCGTGGTCAACGAGATTTGACCGTTTCGAAGCATCAAAGGCCCGTTTCGGAACTCCTTCATCTCGCCAATTTCTCAAAATTCCAGTAGCAAAAATGTTCCGAAACGACCCCCATCCGTTTCGAAACGGCAGGCCAAATGCAAAGGGACCGTTCCGAAACAAGATGGCCCGTTCCGAAACACCCCCTGTCTGCAGATTCGTTTTGGCTGTTTTAAGGCACTAGGGTGCCCCAAAACACCACCAAAACACACTACAACACCAACACATTTAAACTTAAGGCAACCCAGCTATTTTAACATGCTTCAACAAGATTAAAACAAGTCCAAACTCTAAGGCAAGACATCATAAGGCATGCATTCATATAACATCATTCAACACAAAGATAACCTCTTAGGCATATGGCTAACATTCAAACTAAGCAATTCGGGCATGAGTTACAATTCAACATTGCAATACAAACCATACAAAAGCAAGATATCAAGGAGTCTAAACAAGCTCCTAAACAACTAGAACAAACCATTAAAACAACACATGTCCCATTGCTCAAACTATTACATGTTTAACATTTAAAAGTCATACTTGTTGTACTCAAGTCAACAACCACACTTGGAGGCCCTCCACTTGCTCGAGCAACCCGCGAACTAAGGATCTGCAGTGTTGAACAAAGAGAGCGTAAGCAATATGCTTAGTGAGGGTAAGCTCTAAAAACAAACCTCAACATTGCAGGGTCCGAGCACGATCTAGCCAAGGCAAATCACATATTTACCAATGGTCCACAAGATAAAGATGCATGAGCAATAGACAATATAAATGCCATGATCATAAGCTCAAATCCACAGTACATGTAATCACATTTAAGCATCCAATTAAAGCTCATATATCTCAACACATTGATACACATATCAATCAACATTGGCACCTAGCTATGACTCAAATACGCGGATAAACATGTTGGAAACTCACATCCAACAATCACATTACCTCACGGTGGGATTACACTCATCACCGGTCTCGCGGAGGGGATTCCACTCATCCTCACGCCCCGTCGATGGGATTCCACTCATCACCGACTATATTTAAATACAATTTCCGGGCGAACCCGTACTCCTCCTTGGTGACTCAACGCCGCCAAGGCCACGCGCGACTTTTGATTCATGTGTACACACTAACATCCTAATGATCGATCATTTGTATTCAAGTATACTAGTGCCAATATTTACTCATTTCACGTTACTCATTTCAATCAATTACGTGCTTAGCACGTACTCACCAACAACCATCATCATGCATGTCTCAAGCATCACAATTCAAGTCCCATCTCACATGTATAACACAATATACATAAGCATCTATATCACATTTCATACGAGACATACACAACCATATACATGAGTTCATCCAAAGGCTCTAGATTAAGTTTAGGATTAGGCTACCACCCCAATCCTAACTCTAGGTGGGTCTACCAAGCCCAACCTAGTCCATATACTCGAACCAACTATTTTAAAACCAAGTAAAACATTTAACCACTCACCTAAGCTTCCAAGCTCAAAGACCAAGCAAGCAACCACCTTCAATTTCCCGGATTCACTTCTGATGCTTCACCGATGCCCAAACCCGATTCTAATCATCTCAAACACAAACAAAACATTCAAAATCAATAACTCATCATCGGAACCAACCCGGATTAACATTAGCAAGCATTCCACACTCAAAATCAACCCCAAAACAGAATTTCCGAGCAGCCCCTAAAACCCACTGAAATCTTCCATTTCAAGCATCCAAACAACCTTCAAATTCACCCAAAGTGACCCTCATATATCATACTACCAACAGCCCCCAAAATCCAACATTAACCAACTCCAAAAACCACTTTAAAACCCTCCAAAAACCCCTTGGAAACCCAATTCCGAAAATTTCCCAAAATCATTTGAAATTCACATATAATATACCATTTGACCTCTATACACCATAACTAAGCATATCAAATCAAAACATTTCATTTATCAACATAAAGATCTCATTTTTAATCAAAATATTCAAAACTTCCATTTTCTAAAAACTTCATGAAAACGAAAATAAATGGTACTTCCATGGAGAGGGAGGTGAGGGGAAGTGAAAAATGCTATTACCTTTCAAAACGGAGTTGAAATGAGGAGGAAAGGTGATGGAACAGTGCACTACAATGGAGGGGAGAGTTTGTCGTGGGTTTTGTGGAGAGAGGGAGAAGATGAGTGAAATTTTGGGTTTTTATTTGTTTTGTTTTATTCCTTTAGAGATCAAAAGACTCATTTACCCTTAATGAATTTGGCTATTCACAAGGAGGGGTAAATCCATGACTAATTGTGGTTTAAATCTTAAAACATGGTCAACCCAAATTAATTAATTTGAAAACAAAACCCGAAATATAATTTAGAGTATAAAACCGAGCCCAAATAATATTAAAATATTATTTTTACCTAACCCCTAAACCCGAGTGTTACAACTCTCCCCCATTTAAGGAATTTCGTCCCCGAAATTACCTGGTGGAAACAGATACGGAAACTGCTCAACCATATCCGTTTTCCTCTCCCACGTGGCCTCTTCCACGCCTCTATGTCTCCACAACACCTTGACCAAGTCTATGGTCTTGCCACGCAACACCTTGCTATCAGAAGCAAGTATCTCAACTGGCTCTTCATTATAGGACAAATCTGGATTTAACTCTATCTCCTCAACGGGCATCACAAGAGAAGGATCCGATCTATATCTCCTAAGCATAGACACATGAATGACATCATGGATTTTTTCTAACTCAGAAGGTAACCTCAAACGATAAGCTACAGGCCCAATCCGCTCAACTATCTCATACGGACCAATGAACCTCGGACTCAACTTGCCCTTTCGGCCAAATCTCATTACCTTCTTCTACGGAGATACCTTCAGAAACACTTTCTCACCCACTGTGTACTCAACCTCTTTCCTCTTCAAATCTGCATAAGACTTCTGACGATCAGAAGCTGCTTTCAAGCGGTCACATATCAACTTTACTTTGTCGGTGGTCCCCTTAAGCAAGTCTGGCATAGGTAACAATCTCTGACCTGTCTCGGCCCAACAAATCAGAGTCCTACACCGTCTACCATACAAAGCCTCATAAGGTGCCATCTGAATGCTAGACTGATAACTGTTGTTGTAAGCAAACTCGACCAACGGTAAGTGCTTCTCCCAAGAACCCTGGAAGTCAATCACACAACAACGAAGCATATCTTCTAGAATCTGTATCACTCGCTCTGACTGCCCATCGGACTGAGGATGATATGATGTGCTGAAATGCAAATGGCTACCTAAAGCACTATGCAAGCAACCCCAGAATCTCGAAGTAAATCTAGGATCCCTATCTGAAACAATAGACTTCGGAACCCCATGAAGTCTCACAATCTCACGGATGTACAAGTTTGCCAACTTGTCTAAAGAATCCATAGTGTTCACTGCTAAGAAGTGAGCACACATAGTGAACCTATCAACAATCACCCAAACAGAGTTCTTCTTCGAAGGAGACAAAGGCAACCCCGACACAAAATCCATGGTGATCCTCTACCATTTCCATTCCGGAATCTTCAAAGGTTGTAACAACCCTGAAGGAACCTGATGTTCCGCCTTCACTCTCTAACAAACCATACAACGGCTCACATACTCGGCTACATCTCTCTTCAAACCAACCCAGATGGCTTGGATAACAACTATCGTCCATCCAATAGCCTTTTTATGTTGTTGCAACATCCCTATCAGCTGTTGTTCCTGTTCCTACATTAACTTGGAAGAGATGATTACGGGCAACGTATCATTTAATCCAAGGAAAACATATTTGAGCTGCCCTGGCAAGGGCTTAAGGTCTAAAACAGGTGGTTCTACAGTTGAGGGCTTTTGGATGATATGCTCATTCGAGGTATAGTTTAAGGGCTCGAATAACTTACCTGGACGATTGCCTATCCAGTTTACCTCCTCATGACCTTCAGTGTCAGATATGTCAGAATCTGAGGAGCTGCTGTCGTCGTTGCTGCCGTGACAGTCTTCTAGATGGCTGCTGTGGCAGTGACCAAACTTGATATCATGGCAGCTCGACCTAATGCAGGGTTGGTCAAGGATCACTTCAGTGATAGCCTTGCTTTCTTCTTCTGCATCAACATGTTTGATTGCATGGAGAACATTTAGCTTGATCTCTTAATCATTCACTCTCATTGTGAGTTCTCCCTTTTCTACATCAATCAGTGATCTGCCTGTGGCTAAGAAGGGTCGCCCCAGGATGATTGGTGCATTCTCATCTGCTTCACAATCTCAAACAAGAAAGTCAGCAGGAAAAAAAACTTATCCACTCTTACCAGAATATCTTCAATCTTCCCTTCTGGTTGCACGTAAGAGCGGTCTGCCAGCTACAGCATAACTGTCGTGGTTTGTGCTCGTCCAATACCTAATTTCTGAAATACAGATTTTGGCATTAAATTAATACTAGCACCTAGATCACAAAGTGCCTTACCCACGAATTTATCAACAATTATGCACGGTATTATGAAGCTCCTAGGAACCTTCTTTTTCTAGGGTGGATGCTTGTGCAGAATAGTCATGCATCTTTTTGTCATCTTAACCGTTTCAAATTCCCCAAGTCTGGATTTCTTCGACATAGCATCCTTGAGAAATTTGGCATAACCGGGCATCTCCTTGATGGCATCTAACAACGGAATATTGATGTGAACCTGCTTAAAAATATCATAGATCTTTTTGAGCTGGTACTCCTGTTTCTGTTTCTGTAGCCGTTGTGGAAAAGGAGGTGGAGGACGATAATCTTCAATTCTTCCTTCCCATGGTATTCGGATCTGAGGAGGCTTAAGTTCTTCATCCTTCTCCTCTGTCCATTCTATTGTCGTGACAGGTGTGGCGGCAGTAGGTTGTTTATCGTCTGCCGAGGCAGTGTTCGCGGCAGTCGATTCTAGGGCTGATTCCTTAACCGGTTCGGCTTTCTTCTCCGGCCCTGGCAGTTGTTTCCCACTCCTTGTTGTAATGGCTTTGCACTGCTCATGTGTGGGTTGTCTAGCGACCTCAGTATCGCTAGGGAATCCTCCGTTCTGCCTTGGCTAAATATGTTGGGAAACCTGGCCCATCTGTGTCTCCAGTGATTTCAGAGTAGCTTCATGGTTAGTCATTCTCATCTCTGTTTTGTCCATGAATGACTCAGTCTTTTTAACGAAGTGATCCATGTTTGCTATGTAAGTTCCTGTCTCTGACATAAATGTGGCCAAGGTCTGCTCCAGTATACTTGGTGTGGCTGCCGGCGGCTGTTGCGGCTGCTGCTGTGTCTGAATTCTAGGTGCCCCCTGATTTTTGGTGTTCTGCACTTGAGGATTTAGTGCGTTGTTTGGGTTAATCCAGGAGAACTTGTAGTCTTTCCTCCAGTTGGGATTGTAATTGTTGGAGTCATAGTTCCTTGGCTTGTTATAGTTTCCAACATACATCCCTTCCTCTAGCTGTAGCGAGCAGTCTTCCGAACTGTGATTCCCAGTGCAAGTACCACATACCTCTTCTGCAGCATAAACCGGTTGTGAATCTTTCTTTAGCAAGTTTTCTACTGCATTTGTGAGGTACGCCACCTGTGTCTTTAGGGAATTATCGACCTCATAATCCTTCACAGCTAGCACTCGTTTACCTCTCCTCAACGTGGGAAATTGCTCTTCATTCTTCGCCAAATTCTTCAATACTACCATGGCTTCATCTGGATCTTTATCCAACAACAATCCATTGGCTGCTGAATCTATCCTCATACGAGTATGTGTGTTGGCAGCATTGTAAAATTTAATTACTTGATTCCAAACAGGGAATTCGTGCATCAGGCAATTTCTCATAAGAGTGGTAAATCTGTCCCATGCCTCGTGCATTGGCTCATCGTCCTCCTGTTGAAAAGTAGCAATTTCGTTACTTAATCGCTTAGATAAATGGGAAGGATTAAAATGAGATATAAATTCACGAGTTAGATCTGCCCAAGTTCGTATTGAACCCGGCTTTAGTTTGTTCCACCAAGTTTTTGCTCTATCCCTCAATGAATGGGGAAATAACCGAAGCCTCAGTATCTCCGGATTTACTCCTGGTAGTCTAAACGATCCACAGATTTCTTGGAACGTTTTCAGATGTTCTCTGGCATCCTCTGTAGCAGCACCACTAAACTGACCAGCAGAATTAATCATGCTGAACATGACAGGTTTCAGCTCGAAATTTTCAGCTTCCACGTCTGGAAGGGTGGTCTCCAGTTCCACATGATCATTGATCATGTAATCACGGTAGGACCGGCGTGCGGCCGCGGCAGCGGCAGGCTGTTCGTTCCCTTCATTCCCAATAGGATCTTTGGGATTCTCTTGGTTGTTCCTCCCGTTATGCATGGCTTCTAATTGTTCCTCAAGGTAATCGTTTCTGGCTATCAAAAGTCGGACTCGGTTTCTGAGATTGTACGAGCGTTCAATTTCAGGATCTAGTTGATACTCAGGTTCCTTGCCTCTACGCATAAGCAAACAAAAAACCTTGTGAAAAGCATAGGGTGAAAAATCCAAATAAAAACAGAAAAATTAAAAAGAATGTGCAGTAAAAGTAGGGTAAAGATATGCTGCCAGTCCCCGGCAAAGGCGCCAAAAACTTGTTGCGTGTAAAAGAGTCTATTGCAATAGAGTGCAAGTGTACACGACGCAAGTAGTAAGTGATACACAAAGTATCGGATGTCGAATCCACAGGGACTGGAAATAGCCTTAACCTTGGATTGCTGCACACAAGAGAAAGAAGAAAGTGCAATTGTTTGTAGAGGAATATTGAAGAATACTGAAGATAAAAGATTAAAATATTCAGGGTAAAGAAATAGGCTGGTATTGATTTGCTCAGTAGTGCAGGTGTTGCACTGTCTAGGTTTTCCTGTTCTGTCGTCGCTCCTGTCGCGACAGCACCTGCGACGACAGCGGTCTGTTGTTGTCGCGAAAGCGATCACACAACTCTATACTTCAAGCTTGGAAAGAATCCATGCTGTGACTCGTCCTATCCCTAGGTCCAAGTCTGTCGATGAACACGTCTTTGATAATACCTCCCGGCATGAATCGAAGGATGAACACCGATGCTGTTGAATTCTTCCTTAGCCACTTAACCTCGTCCTATCCCTAGGTCCGAGATAGTTCAACCATAAACTGGAGAACCTGTACTTATTCCTTTCGTATACCTAACTCTCCCGATATTAAGTAAATGAATAATCTCACAATGCTCTCCCGATACTCTTGCAAGATGTTGAAAACCAGAATAAGCAAATTTGAAGTCTATTTTATTCATCAGAAAAATCCTAAAACAGTACAATCCTTGAAACTACTTTACAGAATCAACCCTTAGCCCTAGGGGAAGTTTAGAACATGATGAGAAGGGGGAAAACGACTAGGGTTTAGGGGAAGACAGCTAGAGAATAAGATGTCCTTCCCTAGGTCGAATTACATGCCTTTATATAGGCCTTGGGTTCAAGTTTTCTAATATTGCAAGAATACAAGTTTAAATTAAAGTACAATTCTATTAAAGACTAAATCTTCAGAGTAGATGTCTTTAATTCGTTCTCTTTTCTTGCTTTGGGTTTCTTCCTTGAACTTTGGGCTTGGCCTTCATTCTGATCTAGGGCTTAGAAAAATATAGGAGTGACCCACGACAGACCAGCTTAATTTCCTCTTTCTATCGAGCTCCACTTCACTTTTTCCCTTCAACATGGCTATCGTCATTGGCTGCCACGACAACGTCATTCTTCTCGATTGCAGTCCTGTGTTCCAGCTCTACTTCTCCACTGCCCTGAGTCTGCTACAACAGCTACCTGCAAAGTAACCAAAACTTGTTGCGTGTAAAAGAGTCTATCGCAATAGAGTGCAAGTGTACACGACACAAGTAGTAAAGTGATACACAAAGTATCGAATGTCGAATCCACATGGACTGGAAATAGCCTTAACCTTTGATTGCTGCACAGAAGAGAAAGAAGAAACTTCAATTGTTTGTAGAGGAATATTGAAGAATACCGAAGATAAAAGATTAAAATATTCAGGGTAAAGAAATAGGCCGATATTGATTTGCTCAGTAGTGCAGGTGTTGCACTATCTAGGTTTTCCCTTTTCTGTCGTCGCTCCTGTCGTGGCAGCACTTGTAGCGGTATGTTGTTGTCGCGGCAGCGATCACACAACTCTGTACTTCAAGCTTGGCAAGAATATCTGTTGTGACTCGTCCTATCCCTAGGTCCAAGTCTGTCGATGAACACGTCTTTGATAATACCTCCCGGCGTGAATCGAAGGATGAACACTGATATTGTTGAATTCTTCCTTAGCCACTTAACCTCATCCTATCCCTAGGTTCGAGATAGTTCAACCATAAACTGGAGAACCTGTACTTATTCCTTTCGTATACCTAACTCTCCCGATATTAAGTAAATGAATAATCTCACAATGCTCTCCCGATACTCTTGCAAGATGTTGAAAACCATAATAAGCAAACTTGAAGTCTATTTTATTGAACAGAAAAAATCCTAAAACAGTACAATCCTTGCAACTAGTTTATAGAATCAACCCTTAGCCCTAGGGGAAGTTTAGAACATGATGAGAAGGGGGAAAACGACTAGGGTTTAAGGAAAGACGACTAGAGAATAAGATGTCCTTCCCTAGGTCGAATTATATGCCTTTATATAGGTCTTGAGTTCAAGTTTTCTAATATGGAAAGAATACAAGTTTAAATTAAAGTACAATTCTATTAAAGACTAAATCTTCAGAGTAGATGTCTTTAATTCGTCCTCTTTTCTTGCTTTGGGTTTCTTCCTTGAACTTTGGGCTTGGCCTTCATTCTGATCTAGGGCTCAGAAAAATATAGGAGTGACCCACGACAGACCAGCTTAATTTCCTCTTTCTATCGAGCTCCACTTCACTTTTTCCCTTCAACATGGCTGTCGTCATTGGCTGCCACGGAAGTGGCCACGACAGCGTCATTCTTCTCGACTGCGGTCCTGTGTTCCAACTCTGCTTCTCCACTGCCCTGAGTCTGCTACAACATCTACCTGCAAAAGTAACAAAAATCAGTAGCAACTGTGCCATTTATATAATTGTGATGTATTTATGAAATCTATCCTAAATGCAATGAATTATGCTTGAATGCAGTAGAAATATAGGTTAAATAGGGGGTAAAATATAGAACTTTTACACACTCAACATGATGCATCATATGTAGGTTTAGGTTGTGTGTTTATGCAAGAGGGTAAGGTTGTGGCTTACACTTCGAGACAGTTGAAGGTCCACGAGAAGAATTACCCCACTCATGACATAAAGTTAGTTGTTGTAGTGTTTGCTTTGAAGATTTTGAGACACCACCTTTATAGTGAGAAGTGCACAGTTTACACCGACCACAAGAGTTTGAAATACTTGATGACTTAGAGAGAGTTGAACCTCAGACAACGTAGGTGGTTAGAGCTTCTTAAGGACTATGACCTTACGATAGAGCATCATCCGGGTAAGGCAAACATAGTGGTTGATGCTTTGAGTAGAAAAAGTGGCAGTTGAGTTGCGAGCTATGTTTGCGAGATTGAGTGTGTCCCGGGATGGCGGTTTGATAGTCGAGCTATAGGTTAAACCTTCGTTAGTTCAGTTGATTCGGGAGAAACAGTTGCAAGATGAATCTTTAGCAGCACACGTGCAAGATATAGCTGAGGGTAAACCCACAGACTTCTATTTTGGTGAGAATTGAACCCCATGTTTCAAGGATAGGGTAGTTGTTCCAGAAAATGTTGAGTTGAGGCGTGCTATTCTGAATGATGCTCACAATAGTCCTTTTGCTATGCATCCGGGTAGTACAAAGATATACCGTGTGTTGAAAGATGAGTACTACTGGATTGGGTTGAAGAAAGATGTGGCCGAGTTTGTGAGTAAGTGTTTGGTTTGTCAACGAGTTAAGGCTGAGCATCAATTTCCTTCAGGTTTGTTACATCCGTTGAAGATTCCAGAATAGAAGTGGGAAGGTATTACCATGGACTTTGTGTCGGGTGTACCGTTGACTCCTTCGAAGAAGAATTCAATATGGGTGATAGTCGACATATTCACTAAGTGTGCTCATTTCATACCTGTTCATACTACCTACACCTTAGACAAGTTGGCTGATCTGTACATCAGTGAGATAGTGAGATTTCATGGTGTACCGAAGTTGATTGTGTCAGACAGGGATCCGAGGTTTACAGCTATATTTTGGAAGTGTTTGCATCATGCCTTGGGTACTTGGTTGAACTTCAGTACTTCATATCACCCACAATCAGATGATCAATCAGAGAGAGTGATTCAGATGTTAGAGGACATGTTGAGGTGTTGTATCATCGACTTTCAGGGTTGTTGGGAGAAACACCTACCGTTAGTAGAGTTTGCGTACAATAACAGTTATCAGGCTAGTATTCAGATGTCACCGTATGAGGATCTGTATGGTAGGAAATGTAGAACATCTATTTGTTGGGCCGAGGCCGAACATAAGCTTATACCTATGCCCGACTTGCTTAAGGGCACCACCGAGAAGGTAAAACTGATTTGTGATCGCTTGAAGGTAGCTTCAGATAGACAGAAATCGTATGCCAATTTGAAGAGAAAGGAGATAGAGTATGATGTGGGCAATAAAGTATTTTTGAAAGTCTCACCTTGGAAGAAGGTGATGAGGTTTGGAAAGAAGGGTAAGTTAAGTCCAAGGTTCATTGGTCCTTACGAGGTAGTTGAGAGGATTGGTCCCGTTGCTTATAAATTGAGATTGTCGACCGAGTTAGAAAAGATTCATGACGTGTTCCAAGATTTGATGCTTCAGAAGTATAGATCAGATCCGTCTCATGTGATGCCAGTGGAGAAGATCGAGTTAAACCCAGATTTGTCGTATGATGAAGAGCCAGTTGACATTCTTGCTACGAATACTAAAGTCTTGCGTGAGAGGTCTATCGAGTTAGTCAAGGTTTTTTGGAGACACCGAGGTGTGGAAGAGGCCACTTGGGAGAGGAACGAAGACATGGAGAAACAATTTTCGTATCTCCTTCCGTTAGGTAATTTCGATGACGAAATTCCTTAACTGGGGAGAGTTGTAATGCCTGGGTTTGGCGCTCGGGAGATACTCGGGTTTGGTTAAGCCGGTTCGAGTTAAACTAGTTGGGGGAAAAACATTTTAAATGACCAAATTCTAAGGCTTTGGAAGAAACATGGGGTTTTTGGTAAAATGGGTTTTAAAGATAGATTTTTAAATTAGAATAAAATAAAATATTTCAAAAACCCATTTCTTCTCCCTTTTCCCATTCTCATTTCACGTAAAGTTTTCCCAAGCCTATAAACTCTCCATTTTCACCAAGCTTCACCATTTTTGGAGGTTTGAAGAGGTAATCAACTTAGTTTTATTCTTCTCTTCATTCCAATCTTGTTTTTAGCATTATTCTTTCAAGGTTTTGAAGATTTCTCAAGTTTCTCCATTTTGGGTAAAAATGGGGTTTTTGAAGGGGTTTAAGCTTTTTAGTGAAAACAGTGGTTTGAGTGAGTTTTAAAGGATGTTTTGGGTGTAAAATGGTGTTAAGGTGATGGGTTTAACATGAAATCCTAGATTTTGGGAAAATGGGTGATTTTGATTAATGGGTATTTGGATTTTTGGGTTAGAAATGGTGGAGAAGGGTTCCTAATATTTTGGTGTTGTTGGGTTGATATATTTGGAGTGTTTGAACATGGTTTGATTGATAAATTGTTGGGGATATGGCTGACTTGAGGTTAGAGTAGGATTGAGGATGGTTTTGGTTAGTTTCGAATAGAAATCGGATGCTTGTTGTTGTCGGATTTTGGTGGAATTGATTTCGATGAGTTTGAATGTTGAAAGATGTATTAATTCCTTGTTTTTATTTGGGTAAATGCAGCTAATAACGATTTGGGTCCTTCGGACGTCATATCGAGAGTTGCAGAAGCTTGAAGAAGGACCGTTAGCTTGTTTTGGGTATTGAGCGGGTGAATGGAAATTGTTTTGAAGCTTTTAAATGTTCAATGAAGTTTTCTTGGGGTTTGGATGGAGCCTTAGGGGCCAGCCTAGACCCAAGCGTAAGTTTGTAACCCCTTAGCCCGACCTAGACGCCTGACCCGAACTGAGAAGATTCTACGGGGAAAACCAAAGTCAACTCGTAAAAGTCAACCTCGATTAACGACCTTTTTTTCTTTTTATCTTTTCTAGATGCACATTATTATCCTTTATGATTGGCAATATGATTTAGCGAAAGCGAAACAACGAGCGACACAACGAACGGAACTCAATTAGGGGTTCAATTGCATACAAATGTCTTTTAGGGACTAAATTGTAAATTTCCAGAATTATAAGGACTAATAGAGTTTTTAGGATACCAATCCAAAATAATCATATTACACGCCGGCATGTCAAATTTCATCTTAAACAGATCATCCAAACTCATATCATTAAACATCCAACATTCAGGGACTATAACATAAGAAAACAAAAACCTGAAACAATTCAAATTCAAATCCAACGGTCAGGTGTTTCGAAACACAAGACCCTGTATCAGAACGGTCGTTTCAAAACTAGGTTGACCGTTTCGATATGCGAGTGTGTTTCGAAACTTGTTTCGAAACAATGCTTTCCAGTAGCAAAATGTTCTGGAACGTCCCAATCCAGTGCGAAACACTATGACCATCATTTCGAAACAGATAAGGGCGTTCCGAAACGCCTTGCCCTGCAACTTCTCAAAATACTTGTTTTTCTCAAACATTCACCTCCGAAACCATTCCACCACATGCCACATCAAACATTCAACATGTATAAGCATCAATGACCAACATTACGAAGCACAAACTAAAACATAACATCATTCATGCAATCATTAGATCTATAGGCATGCTTCATAGTCTTCAAAACCATACAAAAGCTAAAAGCCACATTCAAACACAAATCAATCCTCAAAGGCCACTTACAAACCAAACATGCTTAAGGTGTTTAACATCACCAAATACTAACAAGAGTAGAAATTCCTCCCATTGCCTCTTATTACACCAAAGTGAAACTACAAACTTTGTTTAATCAAAAGCTTGGATTCAACTTGTTATCGGACTGCCTTGATTGCTCATTTCTCTGCATTGATGAAACAAATGAGTGTAAGCATAAATCTTAATGAGGATCGCTAAAACAACATTCATCAATGCATATCATAAAACCATTGTATCATCATTTGCAACATCATGCCTTTCTTTAAAACATGCCCATTTAAGCATCAATGCACTTTTTAATCCACATGCATATAACATCATTAAAAACAACAACAAATTCTTTTACTCATGCTTAAACCAAGCATCACATGCATTCTTGCATCATTCACAAGCATCTCATGCTTAATCATTAATCATCAACATTATATTGGCTCGCAAGTGATAATTATCAAACCATACCAAAACAAATGACACAATCGGATACGTGGATTACAAGCGTTGTCCCACACGCTTCATACATACTATCGAACTACACAAGGTGGAAATCAATGGCACAATCACAACCCCTCAACACCCATGATGGAGATTAATTACATAGTCACAACCCCTCAACATCACTCATCGGTAATTGTATAATTCCACTAAGGAGAGTATGAGACACATACCACAAGACTCACAAACGGGTTTAAACCATTCACTGTTGTGATCTTAGCCTCAATCGTTAGGGTACTTGCTTGGAGATTAAGGCACAATCACAACCCCTCGACATCCAAGGCGACTTTATTCACGATGCACCCAATCCTATAGCCGGCTAACTATATCCGATTAAAGTAACCAAAAACCATTTCCATCACTTGCCAATATAATAATTAACATCGATATTCCAATGTTTTACAAGCATAGACACAATGCCATTTTCACAAGCATAAACATGCTTAATATCAAATGCATTTATCACATAAAACCAAGGATCACCTACCAAGTGCATCGTTAACAAAATGGCATTAAAATCCAGCATTAACCATACTTAAAACAAGCTCTAAAACAGTAATCAAAACCACATTAAACTTAAGTGCATTTCCATCAAAACATAGCACATTTCCGAGAGAGACTTTCGAATCACTTACTCTTGAGCTTAGCTAAGTGTTTCAAACTTACACTAAGCTCCCAAGACCACGCTCAAATCGTTACAAAGCTGGAAAATCCATTTCCACTCACCGATACACGAAGCTTGCTCGCCGACACAAAAATCACTCTTCCGGAGCCTCCAAAAATGTCTCGTTTGCTCCCGGATCAAGATCCCCTGTTTTCACATCATTAAAACAAAGATATAAATGCATTAAAATGCATTTCAACACCAGCAACCAAACAAAAACTCGTTGCTCACCCAAACTACACCAATTTACCCATCCGAAACAACTGAAAACTTAATCGATTGCTTCCTAAATCATGCCCAGCCAACATACATCACTTCCAATAAATTATAAACATCAAAACACATCTAAAATCAACCTAAACCCTTCCTAATACCTCCAGCAAGCATTATTCCAACATTTCACCTCAAAAACCCAACTAGAACTATCAAGAAACTCAAGGATCTCAAGGATTTCGGGATACATATCAACAAAACCTCTTTCCAACATACTAACCATCTCAAAACTCAATTACAATCAATCCAAAATAGAGCTTAACAAAACAATTCTGAAAATCAAGAGTTTCATCTTATTTTTGCAAGATTTCAATCTCAAATCAAAACTATATTGAAAACTCAACCAAAAACATTCATTAGAAGCCAAAGATCTTGGGAATTTCAATAAAGAACCTAGATTGAAGGTTGAGAATAGGATTTACCTCCAATCCTTGCTTTCCTCAATGAATGACAAGTTTTCCTTAGCAAAAATCTTGAAGAAATTGAAAGAACTATTGAAATTTGTTTAGAAAATATTGAGAGAGTGTTTGGGAGAAGAATTCTGGAGAAAATGAGTTAGAATTGTGTTTTGCTGAAAATGAGAAGAGAAAGGTAGTTACGTCAAGTGAAATCTCATTTTTCTAATTTATTAATTTTAATTTAATAAAAAAATCCTTTTATTAAATCACTTTAAAATCCCCTTTTAAAACACATGTCATATGAAGTAAAGGCTAAATTGCCATAAATCTCCCTAAAGATTCTAAGATTTAGGCTCCTCTTTTAAAAATCACATTTCCCACAAATTTGAAACTTTACATTTTGGTCACTACCCAAAATGTACCTCTTCCGAAACTCTTTTTGTAAAATTGATTTGACCAACCTCTTAAACATAATATCAGAGGATTTTAGCAATTTTACCATATTTTTATCCTATCTTGATCCTTGATTTCCTTAAATCACCAAACTCGATTCGAACCGTTTTCAACCGGTTCGATGTCTAAAACATCTAGGCCCAAAACCAGGGCGTTACAACTCTCCCCCACTTAGGAAATTTCATCCTCGAAATTCTTATCTGAAGGAAAAAGGTGCGGAAACTGCTTCAGCATATTCGCCTTGCTTTCCCACGTGGCCTTCTCAACTCCTCGGTGTCGCCACAACACCTTAACAAGCTTTATCGTGTTGCCACGAAGAACCTTGCTGCTCACATCCAGAACCCTCACTGGTTCCTCATCGTATGACAGATCTAGATTCAACTCTATCTTCTCAACATGCATCACATGCGAAGTATTCGATATGTACCTCTGCAACATCGAGACATGAAACACATCATGTATCTTTTCCAGCTCCGAAGGCAATCTCAACCGATATGCCACAGGACCAATACGCTCCACAACCTCATAAGGTCCAATGAACCTTGGGCTAAGCTTACCCTTACGCCCTAATCTCATCACCTTTCTCCATGGCGATACCTTCAAGAACACACGTTCGCCAACCGCGAACTCAATCTCTTTACGCTTCAGATCCGCGTAAGACTTTTGCCGATCCGATGCTGCCTTCAAACGCTCACAAATGAGCTTCACCATCTCGGTGGTTCCCTTTAATATATCTGGCATCGAAATCAACTTTTGCCAGCTTCAGCCCAACAAATAGGGGTTTTACATCTTCTCCCATACAAAGCCTCGCATGGAGCCATTTGAATACTTGCTTGGTAACTATTATTGTAAGCAAACTCAACCAACGGCAAGTGCTTCTCCCAAGAACCCTAAAAATCTATCACATAGCATCTCAACATGCCCTCAAGCACCTGGATCACATGTTCCGACTCTCCATCCGTCTTAGGATGATAGGAAGTACTGAAATTCAGTCGTGTACCCAAGGCTTGATGCAAACATTCCAAAAATCGCGATGTAAACCTCAAATATCTATCTGACACTATAGACTTTGGCACACCGTGTAGCCGCACAATCTCAGCAATGTACAGCTCAACCAACTTACCTAGGGTATACGTAGTATGCACCGACAAGAAATGTGCACACTTCGTGAGATGATCAACAATCACCCAAACCGAATTCTTCTTTGACGGTGACAACGACAACCCAGAAACAAAATCCATGGTAATTCTCTCCCACTTCCATTCTGGGATTCTCAAAGGCTGCAACAACCCAGAAGGAACCTGATGTTCAGCTTTCACACGCTGACACACCATGCACTTACTAACGAACTCATCCACATCCTTTTTCAACCCCACCTAGTAGTACTCATCCTTCAAATCACGATACATCTTCGTACTACCAGGATGCATAGAAAAAGGGCTACTATGAGCTTTAGTCAGAATAGTGCACCTCAACTCAACATCATCTGGCACCACTATTCGACTTCCAAAGCACAGAACACCGTCATCACTAAAATTGAAATCCGAAGGCTTACCCTCAGCAATGTCTTGAACATGAGGAACAAGGGAATCATCAAGTAACTGCTTATATTTGATCAACTGAATCAGAGATTATTTCACTTGCATCTCAGCGATAACACCACCATCACGCGATATGCTCAAACGAGCAAACATCACCCTCAACTCCACAACCACTTTCATACTCAAAGCATCGGCCTTTCCCGGTGATACTCGATCGTCAGATCATAATCCTTAAGCAACTCCACCCAGCGACGTTACCTAAGATTCAACTCCTTCTGAGACATGAGATATTTCAAACTCTTATGATCCGTGAACACAACACACTTCTCACCGTACAGGTAATGCCTCCAGATCTTCAAAGCAAACACAACAACTGCAAGCTCAAGATCATGAGTAGGGTAGTTACGCTCATGCACCTTCAGCTGCCTAGATGCATAGGCTACCACCTTACCCTCCTGCATCAACACACAACCCAAACCAACAATGGATGTATCACTATAGACCAGAAACTCCTTACCAGACTCAGGTTGAATCAGGACAAGAGCTTGCGTCAAAGCTTCCTTTAGCTTCTCAAAAGCTTGTTGCCTCACATCTGTCCACTCAAAGCGAACATTCTTCTGCAACAACTTGGTCAAAGGTGCAGGAATCTTCGAGAAACCCTCGAGAAATCTTCGATAATACCCGGCTAAACCAAGGAAACTTTGTACCTCTGTCGCTGACTTAGGCCCCTTCCAACTCATCACAGCCTCTACTTTGTGCGGATCAACACGAATACCCTCAGCTGATACAACATGCCCTAGGAAGACCACCTCCTTAAGCCAAAACTCAAACTTACTTAGCTTGGCATACAACCGGTTCTCCAACAACACTTGCAAAAAGATTCTCAAGTGTCTATCATGATCCTCCTCGGTACGCGAATACACAAGGATGTCATCGATGAACACCACCACAAACTGATCCAAGAACTCATGGAACACTCGATTCATCATGTCCATGAAAGCAGCATGTGCGTTGGTCAAATCGAACGGCATCACCAAGAACACGTAATGCACGTACCTTGTCCTAAAAGCTGTCTTAGGTACATCCACATCCTTCACTCTCAACTGATAATATCCTAACCTCAGGTCTATCTTAGAAAACACTGAAGCTCCCCGGAACTGATCAAAGAGATCATCAATCCTAGGCAAGGGATAGTTGTTCTTGATCGTCAACTTGTTCAGTTGCCGATAATCTATGCACATTCTCATTGTCCCATCTTTCTTCTTTACAAACAAGACCGGTACACCCCAAGGTGACACACTCGGCCAGATGAACCCTCGATCCAACAACTCCTGCAGTTGCATTTTCAACTCCTTCAGCTCTTTAGGTGCAATGCTATAAGGAGAAATGGACACTGGAGTCGTATTCTCATACAACTCGATATCAAACTCAACTTCTCTGTTTGGTGGTAACCCAGGCAATTCTTCCGGAAAGACACCCAGAAAATTGCAAACGGTTCTGATGTCCTGCACGCTCACATCCTTCGTGCCAGGATTCATTACATAGGCAAGATAAGCCTCTCAACCTCTCCTCAGCATACGGCTTGCTTCCAAAGCCGAAATCACATTCGACAAAAATTTCACATTCTCGACTACTACCACTACTTCACAATCATTGTCAAGCTTTAAGATGACCCGCTTGACATCAAAATCAACCACCGCCCTATGCTCAGTCAACCAATCCATACCAAGGATCACATCGAAACCGTAGAAGGGTAACTCCATCAAATCCACAAGAAAAACATGACCTTGCACAGACAAAGGGCATCTCCTATACAACTTCCTAGTGACTACAGTCTCACCAAAAGAACTAGTCACTTGCATTCCTACTTCAAGCAACTCAACAAGTATATCAAGTAAATGCGCATGCTCACTCAAAATATAAGAATGCATGGATCCAGAATCAATCAAAGCCATCAATGATAAAGACTGAAGAGCAAAGGTACCTGCGATAATGTAACCCCCTTAGCCCGACCTAGACGGTTGACCCAAACTACGAAGATTACACGAGGAAAACCAAAGTCAACCCGAAAGTCAACCTTGATTAATGACCCTTTTTTTTCTTTTTAATCTTATCTAGATGCATATTAACCCTAAGCGTAGCCTCGAGGAAAACATACATGAAAAGCACGGCGATTGGAAAGCAGTAAGGGACTCAATTGCACAACTTACAACATTATGGACCAAAATGTAAATTCTATAAATTATGTGAATTGAATTGATTATTAAGTTACCATTATGAAATTAGTCATATTACCTACTTCTCTGTCAAATTTCACCTCAAACGGACATCCCAAACTCAAGAAATTGCATTTACAAAATTCAGGACTAAAACGTAAAGCTTACAAACCTTAAACCATTCAAATCAGTGCCCAACGGTCAAGTGTTTCGGAACAGGGGTTGACCATTCTGAAACGCGGGTTCGTTTCGAGACCTATTTCGAAACAAGGCTTGACAGTGGCAAATCCGTTCCGAAACGCCCTCTACCCGTTTCGATACACGAAGGCCATTACAGGCCCCCGTTTTGAAACGATAGCACCCGTTCCGATACGGACTGCCCAGAAAATGAAGATTTTTCTGGTTTAACATACAATTAACCACTCATACGCATCCCTATTACCCCCTAATCATGACAACAAATCATCATGCATGTTAGGAACATATTTGCATCATCAAAACACATTCATGGCAACAATTAGGAAGAACCACAATCTATAGGCATGCATCCTACTATGGAAAACCATCCAAGCATCAAACCATCAAAGCAAATACCAAAATGGCCAATTACAAGTCCAAAACATCATAAGCATCATGCCAAACTCAGGGAGTCCAAAACATCTCCCAACAATAACAACCTATGTCCCCATTGCCAAATACCAAAAGCTAATAATGTTGTAAAAATAGTCACCACACATGAGCTTTGCCTTCCCTTGGATTCTTAGCCTCCTTGCTGCCCTTAAAGCACTTCAATTCTCTGCATTGCTGGTTCAAGAAAGAGAGCGTAAGCACAAATGCTTAGTGAGGCATGCTCTAATGAAACAACACAAAAATGCACTTTTACAAAACACCTTTCATAAGGCCTTTTCATTCATAAAAACCATTTTCATGCAACAATGCATTATGAACAAGCATCTCATGCTTTATAATCATCAACAAGTCTTAAACAACAAGCATCTCATGCTTCATAAACATTAACATGTCATATTGGCTTCCAAGTGATACCATAACCATTTTCAACATAAAACACAATCGGATAAGCGGATTACAAGCGTTGTCCCATACGCTTCATACACACTACCGAACACAAGGTGGAGTTTATCGGTACAATCACAACCCCTCAACACCCGTGATGGAGTTTAACGGTACAATTACAACCCCTCCACATCACTCATCGGTAGTAGTATAACATCACTAACGAGAACACGGGACACACAACACAAGATTCACACATGGACTTTTAACCACCATTGAGATCTTAGACATCTCGTTAGTGTACTTGGATGGAGTTTACGGTACCATTACAACCCCTCAACATCCAAGGCGACTTTATTCACGGTGCACCCAATCCTATAGCCGGCTAACTATATCCAATCCAAGTACTTTAAAACCAACACATCACTTGCCAATATACATCAATTATCAACATCAATCCACTGTTTTAAAGCGTTAATCAAAGCCATTAAACCATCATGCATCAAAACCACATTTATCAATGTCAAACCAAGGATCCCTTACCTTGAGCATCCTTCAACACATGGCTTTCAAAACCAGCATTAATCATGCTAAAACATGCTTTCAAAACAGAATTTAAACATGCAAAACAAACACATTGCATCCAACCATCTCATGGTTCATCAAAGAGAGAGTTTCTCCGAAAACTTACTCTTGAGCTTAGTTAAGTTTCTTAGACTTAAACTAAGCTCCCAAAACCTTCAAAAATTGGTTTCAAAGCTGAAAACCAAACTTCACTCACAGATTCCGTTTCGCAAGCTTGCCGAAACGCCAATCAAGCCTCCGGATCAACACCACAATGATCCGAATGTGCCTCCCCTGTTTTAAACACATCAAAGCATAGGATTAATGCATCATCATGCATTAACATCTTCAGCCACAACACCTAAACTCGCTGCTCTCAACAAATCTAACATTTCGGCTACCAAACACAACCGAAATCACATCTAAACTCATCCACAACATTACCCAGCCATGACCCATCACTTCTAAACATTCTTAAACATCAATTAACATCCAAAAAGGATCTAAAATCGTCCTTATACCTCCAGCAACAACAGAACACCAAGATCACCCCAAAAAACCACCATTTTCATATGTAAAAACATAGGAAAATCAACCTATTCGGGATTACATTGATTAGATCTCAATTTCACATCATTAAACATCCAAAATACTTTAAAAAGACATCTCAAAACAAAGCCCAAACATTCATTACGAATTTCTTCACAATTTAATCCAAATCATGAGTTTTAAGCCAAAATCAAGATCACAACATCAAAACCTTTTATAAAACTTAATTTAAGGATTGAGAACTTAAGAATTTCAATAAAGAACTGAAAATTTAGAGGAGAAGAACATCCTTACCTCTAAATGTAGATTTCTCCTTGATTTGGGCAAAAATCCTTGAAAATCCAATGAGCAAATGAAGAGGATTTGATGTAGAAAGGATTAGGAATCTTTTGATGATTGAAAACTCATCCTTTAGTGTGAAAATCAAAAGAAAAGCTGCTGTGGAAATGTGTTTGGCTGAGGGAATTTTGAGAGAAAATGAAATGGGATAATTTTAGAGAAAGTTAGTTATGAAAACTAAAAATGGTTTTCCCTCACTTCTTTTAATTAATTAAACATTAATAAAATCATTAGAAATTAAGAAAAATCTGGAGAAATCCTTCCTTGGGTAAATTAGCTCCGTAAATATTCAAAGTTTCAATCCTTACAAAACAGACACCGCTGAACTTTTCAAAAATCACATTTTAGTCACTATTTCGAAATGTCACACTTCCAAACCTTATTTTGTAAAATTGATTCCACCACTCTCTTATATATATTAAAAGATGATTTTTAGATATTTTTCCGTATTTTTAATGCATCCCGAACTAGGTTTTCCCTAAAATCACCTTTTATATTCGAACCAAAAATTAGACCGGTCCGGTTCAGACCCTAAACTTCCAAGCCCAAAATTGGGGTGTTACAACTCTCCCCCCTTAAGAAATTCCGTCCTCGAAATTTACCTGAAGGAAAAAGGTATGGAAACTGTTTCAACTTGTCATCCTTCCTTTCCCACGTGGCTTCCTCAGCACCACGATGCTTCCACAACACCTTTACGAACTCAATGGTTTTACCTCCAAGCACTTTACTATCCGAATCCAGAATTTCCACCGGCTCCTCATCATAGGTCAAGTCCGGATTCAATTCCACTTCTTCCACATGCATAACATGCGAAGGATCAGATCTATACCTTCGAAGCATAGAGACATGAAACACATCATGAATCTTTTCCAACTACTGCGGCAATCTCAACTTGTATGCAACAGGACCCACACGTTCAATCACCTTGTATGGTCCAATGTACCTAGGGCTCAGCTTACCCTTTCGACCAAACCTCATCACCTTCTTCCAAGGCAAAACTTTCAAAAACACACGGTCACCTACCGCATACTCAACCTCCTTACGCTTCAGATCCGCGTAAGACTTCTGTCGATCAGAAGCTGCCTTCAAGCGATCACAAATGAGATTCACCTTCTCGGTGGTTCCTTTCAACAAAGCTGGCATTGAAACCAACTTCTGACCCGTTTCAGCCCAACAAAGAGGAGTCCTACACTTCCTCCCGTACAAGGCTTCGTAAGGTGCCATTTGAATACTTGCCTGGTAGCTATTGTTATAAGCAAACTCCACCAACGACAAATGCTTTTCCCAAGAGCCCTGAAACTCAATCACACAACACCTCAACATATCCTCCAGCACTTGGATAACACGCTCAGACTGTCCATCCGACTGTGGATGATAAGAAGTCCTGAAATTCAGCCGTGTACCTAAAGCTTGATGCAAACACTGCCAGAACCGCGATGTAAACCTTGGATCTCTATCCGACACAATCGACTTTGGCACACCATGCAGCCGTACAATCTCAGCAACGTACAACTCTGCAAGCTTGTCCAAAGTGTACGTAGTATGCACAGGCAAGAAATGCGCACACTTCTCCAGGCGATCCACAATCACCCACACTGAATTCTTCTTTGATGGCGACAAAGGCAAACTAGAAACAAAGTCCATGGTAATCCTTTCCCACTTCCACTCAGGAATCCTCAACGGTTGCAACAACCCAGAAGGAAACTGATGCTCAGCTTTAACTCGCTGACAAACCATGCACTTGCTTACATACTCAGCAACATCTTTCTTTAAACCCACCCAATAGTACTCATCACGAAGATCACGATACATCTTAGTACTACCAGGGTGCATAGCAAAAGGACTACTATGAGCTTTTGTCAGAATAGCACGCCTCAACTCCACATATCTGGGCACTACTATGCGACTCCCAAAACATAAAACTCTATCATCATTAAAGCATAAATCTGATGGCCTATCCTCAGCAATATCCTGAACATGTGGCACCAAGGAATCATCCAACAGCTGCTTATCCTTTATCAACTGAACCAAGGACGGTTTCACTTGCAACTCAGCTACAAGACCACCATCACGCGAAATGCTCAAACTGGAAAACATAGCCCTCAACTCCACTGCCACCTTCCTACTCAAGGCATCTGCTACCACATTAGCTTTTCCCAAATGATATTCGATCGTCAGATCGTAATCTTTAAGCAACTCCACCCAACGTCGTTGCCTAAGATTCAACTCCTTCTGAGACATCAGATACTTTAAACTCTTGTGATCTCTGTACACAGTACACTTCTCACCATACAGGTAATGTCTCCAAATTTTCAAGGCAAAAACCACCGCAGCCAACTCAATGTCATGCGTAGGATAATTGCGCTCATGCACCTTCAACTGGCGCGATGCATAAGCCACCACCTTACCCTCTTGCATCAACACACATCCCAAACCAACATAGGACGCGTCACTATACACCACAAACTCTTTCCCTAATTCAGGCTGAACCAAGATAGGAGCTTGCGTCAAAGCTGCCTTCAGCTTCTCAAAAGCCTGCTGTCTCGCTTCCGTCCATTCATACTTAACATCCTTCTGCAACAACTTCGTCAAAGGTGCAACAATCTTTGAAAATCCATCCACGAACCTCCTGTAGTATCCCGCCAAACCAAGGAAACTACAGACTTCATGAACAGACTTAGGAGGCTTCCAATTCATCACTGCCTCTATCTTCTGAGGATCAACACGAATCCCCTCCGCAGAAACCACATGACCAAGGAACACAACTTCCCTGAGCCATAACTCACACTTTCTTAACTTAGCATAAAGCTGGTTCTCCAACAAAGCCTTCAACACAATCCTCAAATGCCCCTCATGCTCCTCCTCGGTACGAAAGTACACGAGGATATCATCAATGAACACCACAACAAACTTGTCCAAATATTCATGGAACACTCTATTCATCATGTCCATGAAAGCTGCAGGAGCATTCGTCAAACCAAACGGCATCACAAGGAACTCATAATGCCCATACCTCGTTCTGAAAGTTGTTTTTGGCACATCCACATCCTTCACTTTCAACTGATAATACCCTGACCTTAAGTCAATTTTAGAGAACACAGTCGCTCCCCGAAATTGATCAAAAAGATCATCAATCCTCGGCAATGGATACCGATTCTTGATAGTCAACTTGTTCAGCTGACGGTAATCGATGCACATTCTTATAGTGCCATCCTTTTTTCTTCACAAACAAGACTGGTGCACCCCAAGGTGACACACTCGGCCGAATGAAACCACGATCAAGCAACTCCTGAAGTTGCGTCTTCAGCTCTTTCAACTCCTTAGGAGCCATTCGATAAGGAGTAATGGAAACTGGAGTTGTATTCTCATACAGCTCAATTCCAAACTCCACCTCTCGATTAGGAGGCAATCCAGGCAACTCCTCCGGAAACACACCAGGAAACTCTCGCACAGTCCTGATATATTGCACTCGCAACTCCTTGGAGCTAGGATTCATCACAAAGGCTAGGTAGGCTTCACAACCTTGCCTCAACATCCGACTCGCTTCCAAGGAAGACACCACATTGGCAAGAAACTTCACATTCTCACCAACCACCACCACCTCATAATCATCCACAAGCTTCAACGAAACTCGCTTATTCTCAAAATCCACCACCGCTCGATGTTCCACAAGCCAATCCATACCAAGGATTACATCAAAACCATAGAAAGGTAATTCCATAAGATCAACATGAAAAACATGGTTTTGCACAGCCAAAGGACATCTCCTATATAACTTCTGTGTCACAACGGTCTCACCAAAAGAGCTAGTTACACGCATACCATCATCTAAAGACTCAACAGGCAAATCAAGCAATTGAGCATGCTCACGCAATATGTATGAGTGAGTAGATCAAGAATCAATCAAGGAAAGTAATGACAAGGATTGCAAAGTGAAGGTACCTGCGATCACATCTGTGTCATTCCTCCCCTCTCGCTGCGCATACACTCGAGCCTGGCCTCAACCCTCAGGTTGAACAGCCACCACATGCGCCACATTCCTTCCACCATCCTCTCTATGCTGGAAGTTACCACGGCCGCGCCCACGACCTCTTTGTGGTGCAACAACTCCAGGAGCACGTCCCTGACCACCACCGGCCAACAAAGGACACTCCCGTCTCATGTGGTCTGCCGAACCACAATTCCAGCACGAATTACCAGCTACAACAACAGGAGCCTGTACCTCCCTCGCAGCTCGAGGACAATCACGCTTCAAATGGCCACGCGATCCACACGCCCAACATGTGTTCTGATCAGCTCCCGCCCTATCTCCCTGAATAGGCGCACCATGCCCTCCACCACCACGTCTAGCAGAAGACTGATACCTGCGATCTCATCCTCTCTTGTTCCGTCCTCCACCGGAACTATACTCAGCAGCTCTCTTGCCCGAGCCAGAACCAGCAGTCCTGGAAGACAAACCCAGGTTCTGCTAAATATCCTTCGCCCTTCCCACCAGTACATCAAAATCAGTGTACTCAGCTGCAAGCATGTAGGTCTTTACATCCGTCACTAAACCATATCGGAAACGTTCACACCTTTCCCTTTCATCAGGGACAAGCTCAGGTGCGTACTGACTGAGACGGACAAACTGAATCTCGTACTCAGCTACTGTCATGCTCCCTTGCGTAAGAGACATGAAATCTCTTTTCTTTTCATTAAGGTATCTCACACCTAGATACCTCCGCTTGAACGCGTTCAGAAAAAACGTCCAAGTCACATCAACTTCCTCTATTCCGGAGATAGCAGTCGTCCACCAGGTATACGCATCATCATGTAACATCGATACCACACATCCTAGCTTCTGCCCATCATTGCAGTTCATTTGTCCCAATATCCTCTTGGTACTTTCCAACCAAGACTCGGAACCTTCAGCAGACAAACCCCTGAACACAGTCCCTCCCAGACTGCGCAGACCTTCAGCAGACAAACCAGCTACTGCCGCCAGAAAGGCTCCCGCAATAGCTTGTATCAAAACTACCATAGCAGGAGCAGCTTGCCCCTGTCCAGCTTCAGGTCCAGCGACCCCAGCACCAGCATCAACGCCAGCTCTATCACCTCCAGCACCACCACCACCAGGAGGAGGAGGTAAATCCACTACATTATCATCATTCTCTTCATTCTCATTCTGAGCCATAGCTCGCGTATTAATCCTCATCTCTCTATGAGGTCCCATTTACTAAACAATGCACTAACACAAATGCAATAAACATAATCAGGCCCAGCAAGGTAAGTAATCCAAGCACTCAAGCTCATTTTTCAAAAACAATTCATTTCATTAGTTTTGATATGGCAATGGGTCCCTCTAACATGCTTCAACATAGCATAGCATCACAATTGCAACATACTTTACAATTCACACATCACACTTTCATTCAAAAAAAGCACATCATGCAATCATGCATACATCACCCACATAACAATTCCCAGTTACTCGAGAACTCAGCTCTGATACCACCAAATGTAACCCCCTTAGCCCGGCCTAGACGGTTGACCCGAACTACGAAGATTACACGGGGAAAACCAAAGTCAACCCGAAAGTCAACCTTGATTAACGACCCTTCTTTTTCTTTTTAATCTTGTCTAGATGCATATTAACCCTAAGCGTAGCCTCGAGGAAAAATACATGAAAATCACGGCGATCGGAAAGCAGTAAGGGACTCAATTGCACAACTTACAACATTAGGGACCAAAATGTAAATTCTATAAATTATGAGGATTAAATTTATTATTAAGCTACCATTATGAAATTAGTCATATTACATGCTTCTCTGTCAAATTTCACCTCAAACGGACATCTCAAACTCAAGCAATTGCATTTACAAAATTCAGGACTAAAACGTAAAGCTTGCAAACCTTAAACCATTCAAATCAGTGCCCAACGGTCAAGTGTTTCGGAACAGGGGTTGACCATTCCGAAACGCGGGTTTGTTTCGAGCCTGTTTTGAAACAAGGCTTGACAGTGGCAAATACGTTCCGAAACGCCCTCTACCTGTTTCGATACACGAAGGCCATTACAAGCCCCCGTTTCGAAACGGTAGCACCCGTTCCGATACAGACTGCCTAGAAAATGCAGATTTTTCTGGTTTAACATACAATTAACCACTCATACGCATCCCTATGATCCCCTAATCATGCCAACAAATCATCATGCATGTTAGGAACATATTTGCATCATCAAAACACATTCATGGCAACAATTAGGAAGAACCACAATCTATAGGCATGCATCCTACTATGGAAAACCATCCAAGCATCAAACCATCAAAGAAAATACCAAAATGGCCAATTACAAGTCCAAAACATCATAAGCATCATGCCAAACTAAGGGAGTCCAAAACATCTCCCAACAATAACAACCTAGGTCCCCATTGCCAAATACCAAAAGCTAATAAAGTTGTAAAAATAGTCACCACACATGAGCTTTGCCTTCCCTTGGATTCTTAGCCTCCTTGCTACCCTTAAAGCACTTCAGTTCTCTGCATTGTTGGTTCAAGAAAGAGAGCGTAAGCACAAATGCTTAGTGAGGCATGCTCTAATGAAACAACACAACAATGCACTTTTACAAAACACCTTTCATAAGGCCTTTTCATTCATAAAAACCATTTTCATGCAACAATGCATTATGAACAAGCATCTCATGCTTTATAATCATCAAAAAGCCTTAAACAACAAGCATCTCATGCTTCATAAACATTAACATGTCATATTGGCTTCCAAGTGATACCATAACCATTTCCAACATAAAACACAATCGGATACGCGGATTACAAGCGTTGTCCCATACGCTTCATACACACTACCGAACACAAGGTGGAGTTTACCGGTACAATCACAACCCCTCAACACCCGTGATGGAGTTTAACGGTACAATTACAACCCCTCCACATCACTCATTGGTAGTTGTATAACATCACTAACGAGAACACGGGATACACAACACAAGATTCACACATGGACTTTTAACCACCATTGTGATCTTAGACATCTCGTTAGTGTACTTGGATGGAGTTTACGGTACCATTAAACCCCTCAACATCCAAGGTGACTTTATTCACGGTGCACCCAATCCTATAGCCGGCTAACTATATCCGATTCAAGTACTTTAAAACCAACACATCACTTGCCAATATACATCAATTATCAACATCAATCCACTGTTTTAAAGCGTTAATCAAAGCCATTAAACCATCATGCATCACTATGCATCAAAACCACATTTATCAATGTCAAACCAAGGATCCCTTACCTTGAGCATCCTTCAACACATGGCTTTCAAAACCAGCATTAATCATGCTAAAACATGCTTTCAAAATAGAATTTAAACATGCAAAACAAACACATTGCATCCAACCATCTCATGGTTCATCAAAGAGAGAGTTTCTCCGAAAACTTACTCTTGAGCTTAGTTAAGTTGCTTAGACTTAAAATAAGCTCACAAAACCTTCAAACATTGGTTTCAAAGCTGAAAACCAAACTTCACTCACAAATTCCGCTTCGCAAGCTTGCCGAAATGCCAATCAAGCCTCCGGATCAACACCACAAGGATCCGAATGTGCCTCCCCTATTTTAAACACATCAAAGCAGAGGATTAATGCATCATCATGCATTAAAATCTTCAGCCACAACACCTAAACTCGCTGCTCTCAACAAATCTAACATTTCGGCTACCAAACACAACCGAAATCACATCTAAACTCATCCACAACATTACCCAGCCATGATCCATCACTTCTAAACATTCTTAAACATCAATTAACATCCAAAAAGGATCTAAAATCGTCCTTATACCTCCAGCAACAACAGAACACCAAGATCACCCCAAAAACCACCATTTTCACATGTAAAAACATAGGAAAATCAACCTATTCAGGATTACATTGATTAGATCTCAATTTCACATCATTAAACATCCAAAATACTTTAAAAAGACATCTCAAAACAAAGCCCAAACATTCATTACGAATTTCTTCACAATTTAATCCAAATCATGATTTTTAAGCCAAAATCAAGATCACAACATCAAAACCTTTTATAAAACTTAATTTAAGGATTGAGAACTTAAGAATTTCAATAAAGAACTGAAAATTTAGAGGAGAAGAACATCCTTACCTCTAAATGTAGATTTCTCCTTGATTTGGGCAAAAATCCTTGAAAATCCAATGAGCAAATGAAGAGGATTTGATGTAGAAAGGATTAGGAATCTTTTGATGATTGAAAACTCATCATTTAGTGTGAAAATCAAAAGAAAAGCTGTTGTGGAAATGTGTTTGGCTAAGGGAATTTTGAGAGAAAATGAAATGGGAAAATTTTAGAGAAAGTTAGTTATGAAAACTAAAAATGGTTTTCCCTCACTTCTTTTAATTAATTAAACATTAATAAAATCATTAGAAATTAAGAAAAATCTGGAGAAATCCTTCCTTGGGTAAATTAGCTCCTTAAAGATTCAAAGTTTCAATCCTTACAAAACAGTCACCACTGAACTTTTCAAAAATTACATTTTAGTCACTATTTCGAAATGTCACACTTCCAAACCTTATTTTGTAAAATTGATTCCACCACTCTCTTATATATATTAAAAGAGGATTTTTAGATATTTTTCCATATTTTTAATGCATCCCGAACTGGGCTTTCCCTAAAATCACCTTTTATATTCGAACCAAAAATCAGACCGGTCCGGTTCAGACCCTAAACTTCCAATCCCAAAATTGGGGTGTTACAGATAACATCAGTATCATTGCGCTCCTCACCCTGAGGACCGCCTCCCTCAGGCCGAACTGCTACCACATGTGCAATGCCTCGTTGACCCTCGTCTCTCCTCTAAAAGTTCCCTCGGCCGCGCCCATGGCTTCTCTGAGGTGCAGCTGCAGCAGATGCACGTCTCTGGCCTCCACCAGCCAACAGAGGACACCCTCGCCTCATGTGATCCGCTGAACCACAGTTCCATCACGAATTCCCTGTCACCACGATAGGAGCCTCAGCCTCTCTAGCTGCTCGAGGACAATCTCACCTCAAATGGTCCCTCAATCCACATGTCCAGAACGTGTGCTGCCCAGACCTCACTCCGCCTCCCTGAACCTGACCTCCCCGTCCTGGACACCTTGCCTCACCTAAGACTGATCTCTCCTATCACAACCTCTTTTGTTCTGTCCACCCCTGGAACTATACTCAGTTGCTCTCTTCCCAGAGCTAGAACCAACACCTCGGGATGACAAACCCAAATTTTGTTCAATGTCTTTGGCTCGACACACAAGCACATCGAAATCAGTGTAATCTGTAGCCAACATGTATGTCTTGACTTCATGTACCAGTCCGTACCAAAAGCGATCACAACGCTACCTCTCACTAGGTATCAGCTCAGAGGCATACTGGCTCAGACGTACGAACTGGACCTCGTAATCAGCCACAGAAAGGGTTCTCTGAACTAGCGACATAAACTTGCGTTTCTTTTCATCCAGGTATCTCACTCCAAGATACTTTCTCTTAAAGGAACCCTTGAAAAACTCCCAATCCACTTCATTGGGTTCCATTCCAGCGGTGGTAGTCGTCCACCAACTATACGCATCCCCCTGGAGAAGAGAAACAGTGCACCCCAGCTTGCGCACATCATTACAACCCATCTGATCCATGATATGGATCGTGCTTACCAACCAAGCTTCTGATGCCTCATAAGACATACCAAAGAACTCAACAGCTCCTAGGTTCTTTAACCTCTCCAAAGGTAAACCCGCCTGCCCAGCTGCAGGGGCCTGTACATGCGCTCCGGCTACTGCAGCCTGAAACGCCCCGGTGATTGCCTGAACCAACGGCGTTAGATCACCCAAATCCGGACCAGCATGTCCTTGCTGCTCCTGCTCCCCACCTCCAGGTGGTGGCGGAGGAGGTAAGTTTCCACTAGGAGGGACATCTGCCCCTTGCTCACCGTGGTCGCCCTGCTCAGCCGCAGGCCCTATCGTGTTCGACCTTAGCTCTCTCTTTAGACCCATAGTGCTATTTTCTAACAAGGCATAACAACAAAAAACAAATCAAACCATTTAGGCCAGCCTTAAGCAAGGATCCAAGTTTACAAAAACATTTAACTCGTGTAATAAGGCAATGGGTACCCCGATTTCCCTCAAGCATAACATAGCATACAATAGCATATCAAACTCATCATGCTTTCCATCATCCACAACCAGCACATATCAATATCACATCATCATCATACAATCATATTCATTTCGAATGCGATTCACATCAATCAAGCATGACATAACCTCTAATATTCAACCAAAATCATGCTTTTTAATCAACATGCATAAATACATATCAATTTCACATACCAACATCCTAATTCTTTCGAAACCTGGCTCTGATACCAACAAATGTAACCCTTAGCCTGACCTAGACGCCTGACCCAAACTGAGAAGAATACACAGGGAAAATCGAAGTCAACTTATAAAAGTCAACCTCGATTAACGACCATTTTTTTCTTTTTTATCTTTTCTAGATGCACATTATTATCCTATACGATTGGCAATATGATTTAGTGAAAGCGACATAGTCAACGAAACTCAATTAGGGGTTCAATTTCTTACAAACGTCTTTTAGGGACTAAATTGTAAATTTCCAGAATTATAAGGACTAATCAAGTTTTTAGGTTACCAATCCAAAATTAATCATATTACCTACAAGCATGTCAAATTTCATCTTAAACAGATCATCCAAATTCATTTAATTAAACATCCAACATTCAGGGACTATAACGTAAGAAAACATAAACCTGAAACAATTCAAATTCAAATCCAACGGTTAGGTGTTTCGAAACACAAGACACTGTATCGGAACGGTCGTTTCGAAATCAGGTTGACCGTTTCGATACGCTGGTGTGTTCCGAAACCTGTTTCGAAACAATGCTTTCCAATAGCAAAATGTTCCGGAACGTGTCTATCCGTTCCGAAACACTATGACCATCATTTCGAAACAGATAAGGGCGTTCTGAAACGCCTTGCCTTGTAACTCCTCAAAATGTTGGTTTTTCTCAAACATTCACCTCCGAAACCATTCCAACACATGCCACATCAAACATTCAACATGTATAAGCATCAATGACCAACGTTACGAAGCACAAACTAAAACATAACATCATTCATGCAATCATTAGATCTATAGGCATGCTTCCTAGTCTTCAAAACCATACAAAAGCTAAAAGCCACATTCAAACACAAATCAATCCTCAAAGGCCATTTACAAACCAAAATAAGCAAACCAAACATGCTTAATCACCAAATACTAACAAGAGTAGAAATCCCTCCCATTGCCTCTTATTACACCAAGGTGAAACTACATAATTTGTTTAATCAAAAGCTTGGATTCCACTTGCTATCGGACTGCCTTGATTGCTCAATTCTCTGGATTGATGAAACATATGAGTGTAAGCATAAAGCTTAATGAGGATCGCTAAAACAACATTCATCAATGCATTTCATAAAACCATTACATCACCATTTGCAACCTCATGCCTTTCTTTAAAACATGCCCATTTAAGCATCAATGCACATTTTAATCCACATGCATATAGCATCATTAAAAACAACAACAAATTCTTTTACTCATGCTTAAACCAAGCATCACATGCATTCTTGCAACATTCACAAGCATCTCATGCTTAATCATTAATCATCAACATTATATTGGCTCGCAAGTGATAATTCTCAAACCATACCAAAACAAATGACACAATCGGATACGTGGATTACAAGCGTTGTCCCACACACTTCATACATACTACCGAACTACACAAGGTGGAGATCAATGGCACAACCACAACCCCTCAACACCCGTGATGGAGATTAATGGAATAATCACAACCCCTCAACATCACTCATCGGTAGTTGTATAATTCCACTAACGAGAGTACGAGACTCATACCACAAGACTCACACACGGGTTTAAACCATTCACCGTTGTGATCTTAGCATCAATCGTTAGGGTACTTGCATGGAGATTACGGCACAATCACAACCCCTCGACATCCAAGATGACTTTATTCACGATGCACCCAATCCTATAGCCGAATAACTATATCCGATTAAAGTAACCAAAAAACCATTTCCATCACTTGCCAATATAATCATTAACATCAATATTTCACTATTTTACAAGCATAGACACAATGCCATTTTCACAAGCATAAACATGCTTAATATCAAATGAATTTATCACATAAAACCAAGGATCACCTATCAAGTGCATCGTGAACAAAATGGCATTAAAATCCAGCATCAACCATACTTAAAACATGTTCTAAAATAGTAATCAAAACCACATTAAACTTAAGGGCATTTCCATCAAAACATATTACATTTCTGAGAGAGACTTTCAAATCACTTACTCTTGAGCGTAGCTAAGTGTTTCAAACTTACACTATGCTCCCAAGACCACGCTCAAAGCGTTACAAAGCTGGAAAATCCATTTCCACTCACCAATACGCGAAGCTTGCTCGCCGACACAAAAACCACTCTTCCGAAGCCTCCAAAAATGTCTTGTTTGCTCCCGGATCAAGATCCCCTATTTTCACATCATCAAAACAGAGATATAAATGCATTAAAAGGCATTTCAACACCAGCAACCAAACACAAACTTGTTGCTCACCCAAACTACACCAATTTACCCATCTGAAACAACCGAAAACTCAATCGATTGCTTCCTAAACCATTCCCAGCCAACATACATAACTTCTAATCAATTATAAACATCAAAACACATCTAAATCAACCTAAACCCTTCCTTATACCTCCAGCAAGCATTATTCCATCATTTCACCTCAAAAACCCAACTAGAACTATCAACAAACTCAAGGATCTCAAGGATTTCGGGATATATATCAAGAAAACCTCTTTTCAACATACTAACCATCTCAAAACTCAATTACAAACAATCTAAAATAGAGCTTAACAAAACAAGTCCGAAAATCAAGAGTTTCATCTTATTTTTGCAAGATTTCAATCTCAAATCAAAACTATATTGAAAACTCAACCAAAAACATTCATTAGAAGCCAAAGATCTTGGGAATTTCAATAAAGAACCTAGATTGAAGGTTGAGAACGAGATTTACCTCCAATCCTTGCTTTCCTCAATGAATGACAAGTTTTCCTTAGCAAAAATCTTGAAGAACTTGAAAGAACTCTTGAAATTTGTTTAGAAAAAATTGAGAGAGTGTTTAGGAGAAAAGAATTCTGGAGAAAATGAGTTAGAATTGTATTTTGCTGAAAATGAGAAGAGAAAGGTAGTTATGTCAAGTGAAATCTCATTTTTCTAATTTATTAATTTTAATTTAATAAAAAAAATCCTTTTATTAAATCACTTTAAAATCCCATTTAAAACACATGTCATATTAAGAAAAGGCTAAATTGCAATAAATCTCCCTAAAGATTCTAAGATTTTGGCTCCTCTTTTAAAAATCACATTTTCCACAATTTTGAAACTTTACATTTTGGTCACTACCCACATTGTACCTCTTCCGAAACTCTTTTTGTAAAATTGATTTACCAACCTCTTAAACATAATTTTAGAGGATTTTATCAATTTTTACCATATTTTTATCCTATCACAATCCTTGATTTCCTTAAATCACAAAACTCGATTCGAACCGTTTTCGACCGGTCCGGTCTGATGTCTAAAATATCTAGGCCCAAAACCAGTGCATTACAAAGTTTATCTATGTCCGCCTTGTGTCGTTAAATGTTGGCGTATGTGTTTATTGAGTTGTGGTGTGAAATACGGAATGCTTTTACCTTCGTTTTTAATGTTGTTGTGTTGTCGTAGTTGTTGTCAAGCCTCACGTGATGGTTAGTTGTTGTTGAATATGGTGATGTGTATTCCCACCAGAAGTGACTAGTAGATGAGTACGGTGATGTGTAGTCCCATCGGAAATATGCTAGTTGTTGTGAACGGTGATGTGTAGTCCCATTGTAAATGGTTGCGCATGTGTGATGAACTAAGTGTTTTGATATCATAATTGAAAAATGTTTTGGAAAAATTTTAAAAGAATTTGAAACATGTCTTTAAGTCCAAACAACTTGAAAATAAGTGTGAGGTATTTAAAAAGGTTTTTGGCAAAGTTTTTAATGTTTTAAAGAAGTCAAACATGGCTTTTTAGCAAGCCCGTTCCAATATGGTATACCCCGTATCGATACCGTTTTTTACCCAAGTTTGATTTTGCCAAAACCCGTACCGATACAGGCTTGCCCGTATCGATACGGATAGGGGTCATTTTGATACGCCTCTCAAGCGTACCGATCTCTGCTTAAACAACCCTCAACCGCTATTTCCTAACGGTCTTTTAAATTGCAGACTGTACCGATACGCTCTCAAGTGTATCAATATGCATAGGCTGACAAAGATCCCAATGGCTAGTTCTGAAGAAGGGCGTACCGATACGCCTCCTCGTGTAATGATACGGTAGGCTGCATAACTGCATTTATGGTGGGAAATAAAGTCTCCAACGGCTCCAATTCAACCTTAACGGCTAATAATGACTACAAACTCAATTAGGAGTATAAAAGGGATATCCCAGCATCAAGAGAAGACTAATGCTTTAATTGTAACAACACTATGATGAAAAATTGTGTCTAGAACTTTAATTATAAATTCCTTGCTTAGACAACACTAGTGAGCTTAACATTGTTATATTTGCTCAAGTGTTTAGGTTTTGGGTGAGAGCTTATTACTGCAAACAATTACCTATTAGAGTGATTTCAAGTTTGCTTTAAGAATTTCTCTTGTAAGGAGGATTTACTCAAGCTTTGGGTAGAAAGCTTTGAGGGTTGTAAAGGTTACCTCCTAAGCCTAGAAAAGGGGACGAAATTCTAGAGTGAATTTGTTGAAATCCTTAGTGGGGAGCTAAGGTAGTCGATGTAGACCTTTGTTAGAAGGTTAAACAAATATAAATCCTTGTGTCTTATTGTCCAATTTTCACCTCCCACTAAAACACCCAAAAATTCATTCTTCTATGAACTTGGAAAACTCATCGGTTAAAGGAATCGAGCATCATAAAACCCAAAAATTGGTATTAGAGTGAGGCTCAATCGAAGAGGATTAACATCCTATTGAGGTGATCCAAGAAGCTCGATACAACATATCAACCAACCGATCAAATGGCGCAATCCATCGACAAGCCACCATTCTTCAATGGAACACACTATGCTCATTGGAAGACAAGAATGATGTTTTTCATAAGTCCAAGGACTAGAAGCTATGAGACATAGTAGAAGACGGTCCGTTCGTGCCACAACGAAGGAAGGCGGATTTGAGCTCGAATGATCGCAAGAAGATGGAGCTCAATTGCAAAGCCTTGCACATCATCTTTTGTGTATTGAGCCCAAGATCTACGAGAATATGTTTTCTTTGTGAAGATGCCAAGCAAGTATGGGACAAGCTTGAAGTCACATACGAGGGTACAAACGAAATAAAGAAGAAAAAGATCGGGCTCCTCAACCTAGAGTATAAAAACTTCAAGATGGAATCGGATGATGACATTACAAAAAATGTTTGATAGATTCTCCACCATCACCAATGGTCTCAAAGCCTTTGGAGAAGCCATTCCGGAAGAGAAGCTTGTCCGAAAGCTCATCTACTCCCTTCTTGAGTCATGGGACTCAAAAAGGATCGCCATCATCGAAGCCAAGAATTTCAAGACTTTGAAGCTTGATGAGCTCATAGGGTCACTTCTCACTCACCAAATAATGAAGAAAAACAAAGAAGATGAGAAGAAGAAGGAAGTGATTAGAGCTATGGGAGAGAATAAGCTCAAAAGGCCTGGCATCAACACAAATGCCATTGCTCTCAAATCCTCCACATGCCGTCATGTAGATTCAAGTGAGAAGGAAAGTGAAGATGAAGAGATGTCCTATCTCTTCAACAAATTTGCTCGGTTCATGAAGAATAAAATTGAAAGATCTTATCATGAATCGAAGAAGAAGATGAAGGAATCCCATAAGTCCAACAAGAAGGGATTATCTTCAAAGAAAGCATATGTGGCCACATGGAGTGATGAAGAATCCACCGATGATGAGGTAGCCCACCTATGCTTGATGGCCCTCAATGAGGGGGAGATAACTTCTAACTCATCTATTTCAAATTCATATACATTTGATGAGTTACAAGTTGCCTATGATGATTTGCTTTTGGAATTCAAGGCATCATTTTCCAAGAACAAAAAGTTGATTTCAAAATTGAAAAATGAGAATGATTTGCTTTCCAAAACAAATCATGAGTTTGAAGCAAAATTGAAGGCTTTTGAACAACAAGTTTCACATTTGCAAAACTTGCTTCAAACAATGGAAAATGATCATCAAAAAGAAGTTGCTGATCTTAAGAAAGAAAAGATTTTGATTTCCAAGGAACTAGAAAAGAAAAACGATTTTGGAAAATCAAAATTTTATCAAAGACAATCTAGTGCCCCTAGATTTTTAAATGGAAAATGTTTTAGAAGTGTTTGGGTTCCAAAAGAACTAATCACTTCACATAAAAAAATGAAATTGAAAAATGGATTCCTAAGGGGACTAAATGTTATGCAACTAACATTTATGGATCCAAAGCAATTTGGATACCAAAATTTGTATGGTTGTCTTGATTAGGTGTGATGGAGGTGTTCAACAAGTCCAATTAATGAGGGGGAGCTCCATGCACACAAGGAAGAACACTTGAAGAAGGAAGGCTTCACATCCTCCCTTGAAGTTCAAGTGTTGGTAAAATCTAGTTGTTTTTTACTTATTTAGTTTGATTTATTTTCTTTTAATTCAACTAGATTATCATGTGCTGGACTAACATCTTTTGATGATGCTTTGAGTAAGGGGGAGCCATTTTAAAACCAAAATTCTTACTTATGTCAAGTTTTTTTAACCTCCTAAGTTATTTTGAACTTAAAGTTAATTGAAATCTTTTTGATATAACAAAAAGGGGGAGAAATGGTTTGAAAAATTGTGTTTTTCAAATGAATAAGAGGGAGCTTTAATTAGATATAAATTTTTAATCTCTTATTCAAAATTTTAAATTTAAAGGAGGAGAATCCCAAACAAATTTTCAAGTTGGTTTTATTATATCAAAAAGGGGGAGATTGATGAACTAAGTGTTTTGATATAATAACTGAAAAATGTTTTGGACAAATTTGAAAAGAATTTGAAATATGTCTTTAAGTCCAAACAACTTGAAAATAAGTTTGAAGTATTTAGAAAGGTTTTGGCAAAGTTTTTAATGTTTTAAAGAAGTCAAATTGGCTTTTCAGCAAGCCCGTACCGATACAGTATACCCTGTATCGATACCTTTTTTACCCAAGTTTGATTCTGCCAAAACCCGCATCGATACAGGCTTTCCTATATCGATATGGATAGGGGTCATTTCGATACGTCTCTTAAGCATACCGATCCCTACTTTAACAACCCCCAACGAATATTTCCCAACGGTCTTTTAAATTGCAGACTGTACCGATACGTTCTCAAGCGTATCGATACGCATAGGCTGACAAAGAGCCCAACGGCTAGTTCTGAAGAAGGGCATAACGATACGCCTCCTCATGTACAGATACGGTAGGCTACATAACTGCATTTATGGTGGGAAATAAAGTCTCCAACGGCTCTAATTCAACCCTAACGGCTAGTAACGACTATAAACTCAATTAGGAGTATAAACGGGATCTCCAAGCATCAAGAGAAGGCTAATGCTTCAATTGTTACACCACTATGATGAAAAATTGTGTCTAGAGCTTTAATTGTAAATTCCTTGCTTAGACAACACTAGTGAGCTTAACATTGTTATATTTGCTCAAGTGTTTAGGTTTTGGGTGAGAGCTTATTAGTGCAAACAATTACATATTAGAGGGATTTCAAGTTTGCTATAAGAATTTCTCTTGTAAAGAGGGTTTACTCAAGCTTTGGGTAGAAAACTTTGAGGGTTGTAAAGGTTACCCCCTAAGCCTAAAAAAGGGGATGAAATTCTAGAGTGAACTTGTTGAAATCCTTAGTGGGAGCTAAGGTAGTGGATGTAGACCTTGGTTAGAAGGTTGAACCACTATAAATCCTTGTGTCTTATTGTCCAATTTTCACCTCCCACTAAAACACCCAAAAATCCATTCTTCTTTGAACTTAGCAAACACATCAGTTGAAGGAATCGAGCATAATAAAACCCAACAATGCGCATACCATATTTTGTTTATGCTTTCGGTTTATCGTATTTCCTTTCTAAATGATTTTGTCTTTAGGCTAAAACATATGTTTTGAACTGCATTGTTGTTGTTGTGATTTTGAGCTCCACTCACTAAGCTTTTAAGCTTACGCCCTCTTTTCCATCAATGCAGATCGTTGGTGGCATCGGGAGGCAAGCGGGCAAGGGAGCAGTCTTGGAGTTCTTCGCTAGCTCAAAGTATGGTTTTTAATGGTTGTAATAATACTTAGGCAATAGGAATGCTAGACTTAAGTGTTATGGAGTTGGTGTCCAAACTCCTATTCTTTTGTTATTGTTATTGTTGTTACCATGTTAAAAATGTTGAAGCATGCCTTAATATGGCTTTTGACCTCTTCGTGGATGTTAAGCGTGCTTGATTGGTCTTGTTGAGCCTCGTTTGTTAAATTGAGCCTTGTTGTATGTTTGACTTGCCTTATATGATTTTTCCTTGCTTGCCTTGAATTTTATGCATGTTTAGAAGTGGATCTAACGCTTGCTTAGGGTGTTTAGGTTAGCTCCCTCGTGCTTAAAACTGCTTTTTGTTGTCTTTCTGTGCAGGGCGTATCGATACGCTCAAGGGCAGTATCGATACGGTACCCTGTTTTAAGCCTAGTGTACCGATACGCGGGGGCGTATTGATTCCCACTTTGCTCTCTGGAAATCTAAGATTTTGACGAGAAATTGGGGTATCGTACGGGCCTTAGGCATACCGATACGGTCCTAGAGTTGACTTTGAGAAAAAAGACCGCTGGGAGCGTATCGATACCAGCCTTGGAGGGTATCGATATGTGCTCTCAAAGTTAACTTTGGGGAAGCTTGGCCGTTGAAGGCGTATCGATATGGGCATTTGGAGTATCGATACGTCTTGAAGTAAATGGCTAAAACCTGTCTTTAATTGTCTGATCTGCTTGGTTCTTATATGTGTTTGCTCTTCCCATGTTTGTCTTTCTCACATAGGATCAAATAAAGCATTTAGACAAGATTAATTAAGAAAAAAATAGGGTTGCTAACCGAAGTGAGGCCTTAACGGGTTTCGCTTCGGTTTTCCCTGTGTAACCTATTCGGTTCTTTCTGATGGCTAGGCCGGGACGATGGGGTTACAGTAACTACCTAAAATCTTAAAGGGCTACTCTATATGTTACAAAACGCATGAGATATTCGATGTCTACATAATGTTTCACAATACCTACCGATATCTTTACATAAGTTATAAGAATAAACGCAACTACGCAAAAATATTACCTCATATCTCCTAATCTTAAACCAACCAAACTTATAGTAAGAAATTGTGTAACTAACTAAAATCTTAAAGGATTACTCAATATGTTACAAAACACATGAGATATTCGATGCCTACACAATGTTTTACAATACCTACCTATATCTTTACATAAGTTATAAGAATAAACGTAATTACACAAAATATTACCTCATATCTCCTAATCTTAAACCAACCAAACTTATGGTAGGAAATTGTGTAACTACCTAAAATCTTAAAGGATTACTCTATATGTTACAAAACGCATGAGATATTCGATGCCTACACAATGTTTTACAATACCTACCTATATCTTTACATAAGTTATAAGAATAAACGTAATTACACAAAATATTACATCATATCTCCTAATCTTAAACCAACCAAACTTATGGTAGGAAATTGTATTATTACACAAAGTTTTAAAGGATAACTCTATATGTTAACAAACACATAACAAATAGGGTACCTACACAATGTTTTACAAAACCTACATAAATGTTTATGGAATTTCTACGGAGAATGGTAACTACACAAATGCTTACTGGTTGACTTTTTAACCTTATACCACTTTTTTTTTTCTTTTTAAAATCCAACAACCCATATTTATTTTTATTCGATCTAACAGTTATATTGATATAGTATCGATACTGCCTAATTTTAGCTTAACGGTAAGCTGCCTAACCTTAGCATCTCCCATTGTTGATGAGGTGGAGAAGGTTACAATGATTTGTCGGATTGCGTTGTTATAAAAAAAGCGAATACATACGGTTTTATTTAAGAATACGCATTATTAAGAAGTTATATTAGAAGTACAAATGGTGTAAAGTTATAAAAAATTTTAGAATGTATAAAATTAAATAAATAAAATGTACGAATGAAATATCTAATTTATAAGAGGAATTTAAACCGTTTATGGGGTGCGTCTGTCTCTTTCAGTACCTCAAATGTAACCCTCTTGACGGCCCAGTCGATAGACTCAAACCAATAAGATCACATTAAGTTTGCTGAAGCAAACCCGAACAATCTTACTCGAAATATGGTCCATTTTTTCCTTTTAACTTGTCTAGATGCATTATTAGTACCTAAGGTGTACATACTAGTAGCAGTTCATTCGAATCGAACACCGATAAGGCACTCAATTGCAAAATGAGTACTTTAGGGACCAAAATGTAAATATAAATAATTATAAGGACTTGAGGGACCAAATTGAGTAATTTAGGTTACCAATTTTTAATTAATCATATTTCATGCCAACATGTCAAATTTCAGCTTCAACGGATAACAAATAGGCATCCAATTTAGCAAAATACGAAATTAAGGACTAAATCATAAAATAGCTAAAATACAAGGACTAACACGTTTGTAACAGCGTCATACAGAAATCAGATACATTTAAAACATTCTTGCAAAAACTCAAATCAAACGGACATCATTTACCTATTCAATTGATGGAACATCATACGATGACCAAATTGCAAAGAGTCTGAACTCAATAAAATCCATTAATCGAATTAACCATCAGCCATACCGAAACACGAGCTATACTAACAAGCATTTTGAGAATTCAAATTCCAACACAACTTATCAACTTATTTACAAACAACATTAATCATGTTTCTATTATTATACCATCATTAAACACTTAGCTCAAATACTTACATACCAATTATTCAACGCATATCATTTTTCATACAAATAATCTAGAGGCATGCTTTCTAACAATATAAAGCAATATCCAAAAAGCACCAAATGGTCAAGATCTCGATATAGGCTATAAATCAATTAAGAAATTAAAACATATGACTATAAACACTCATCGAACACAAGTAATCAATCTAATCATTATTTAAACCATTAAAATCATTTGATCATAACTATCAAGTATACAAAGCATTAAAATAAAACCAACATATTAATCATTACATACAATCATCGTCTAACGTAATATAAAATCAATCAAGTTATCATTTCTTAAATAAACAATCCATCCCAATATTCAACCCACATTGTCTTATTACAAACAATATTAATATTGTAACCATACCCTTTGAATACGTTTGTCTTGGAATCCATTTTACCTCGGACCACGACCCCAAACTTGTTTTATTCACTGCATTGACGGGAGAAAATAGAGCATAAACATATAATGTATAGCGAGTGCGCTCAAAATGGGTAAAACGTCAATGTAGTTTTAAAACCAAAACCGATATTAGAAACTCATCTTAGAGCAAGTCAAACACACTATTTCCAAATCATTTAAATAAACAATGCTTGTTCAAAACAAAAGCATCATGTTTTCATAACAATTCTTTTATTCTCGTAACATTTAATAAAATATGCTTGATCAAAACATAAGCATCATATCTTCCAGCTTAAACCTTGCACCCATTGCAAAGTAGAGTATGTGAGTAAAACCAACACACTTGTTTACTTCTTTTGAAAGAAAAACATACATAACCTCCATATGAATCAAAACACTTTTTCTCAAATCTTATGTTTAATCAAACCTAAGCATCTCTCTTTTGTTTCCAAAGAAAATCATGCATTTAACATTTTCAAAAATATACATATTAAATTGTATGCAACATGCATGTATCATGGATCAATAGCAAATCACATTTGCTAACCCTCAACTTAAGCTTTCCTATACATAACAACCCATATGCAAGGCTTAAGGACTAGACATGTATAAACCAACATTATACAACACAATCCATCAACATGATGCATCATCAATTATATTGGCTTTCAAGTGATCATAACCATGTTTCATTTCCAAAATAATTCCTATCAGATACACGAATTCAACAAGTTTTCTCATAACACTTCAAGCCATCTCAATCGGAACAACGATACAATCACAATCGCAGTACAATAACAACCAGGTGCAATCACAACCCATGGGGACACCAACCCCAACCATCGGTTAGATGCTTAACCCACTAACGAGAGCTTACGGGACACAAACCCCTCAACTGTTATGGTACTTGGATGGAGTTATAGGACACCCCCTCAACATTCAAGGTGACTTATTTATAGTGCACTATAACCCCCTCGACCAGTCTGGGTGAAAGACCGAACCGAACAGATCACACGGGGAATATTGAAGTAAACAATGAAGTTTACCTCAATAAATGACCCTATTTTTTCATTTTCATCTTGTCTAGATGCTCATTATGATCCTAAGTGTTTAACATCGCAGCAGAACAAATTACAACTCGACCAGACAACGATTTGGTACTTAATTGCATACAATTACATTTTAGGGACTGTTTTTTAATTTTACCAAATTACAGAGACTTATGCCATTTTTATGTTGCCAACCCTTAATAAGTCACATTACATGCCATTGTGTCAAATCTCAGCTCAAACGGACACCAATAGGGCATTCAATTACAATCACAAGCATTTAGGGACTAAATTGTAAATCTGCTAAATTATAAGGATTTACTTGAAAAAAGGTTTACCAATCCTTAATTAATCAGGTTCCATACACACATGTTCACTTTCAGCTCGAAAAGATCATCCAAACCCAATCAATTGCATGCATAACAATCAGAGACCAAAACAAAAGAATCCAAACCTTTGATAACCAAAATAACCAACTTACCTACCAAGCCTATCGATACGGCTCCATAGGGTATTGATATGCGAGGGCGTATCGATACAGTCCCGATAGTGTATCGATACGATATTTTCCAGAACCGAAAACATGTATCGAAACACCTTTAATCGTATCGATATGAGTCAAAAATACACTATACTGTATCGATACCCATGGGCCTGAAATGCCAAAAAATGCTGTTTTTTCACACTTTAATTCAATCTAAACCATTCCAACAACCTTCTAACATGCATACAACATATTCAAAACATCAAACCACAATCATACATGGCAGAAACAACATCATAACATATCCATATGCATAAAGGAATCTAGAGGCATGCAACCTATGCAAAAAGGCCATCCAAGAGCCAAAACACAAACCAATGCATAAACCAACAAGTAAAGGTCATTTACAAGGTATCCTCCCATTGCCAACTATTATTACTAATAAGCAAATATAAAACCATACTTGAGCTTAACCACACTTATTGGAATCCGTCTTGCCTTTTTGCTGCCAAAATATGCTAATTCTCTACATTGTTGGAAAAAGATAGCGCAAGCACAATTGCTTAGTGAGGGATGCTCAAAACAAACCAACCACAACAATGCATTTTAAAACCATTTCTCATTTAAAAATCTTTATCTCATCATGCTTTTTCTATCACATGCTTGAAATCATTTTCAAAGAAAAACCACATGTATCATCTATCTCATGCATTCATCAAAATACAAAATCTCAAGGCAAGGCCTTACATGCTTAAATCTCATAAAGTAGATCTCAAAACATTATCTCATATGCATTCTCAATTCATTTAAATCATTTATAAATAAGGTACATGTGAATCTCATATATTGGTATTTAGCAACATTACTCGGATATGTGGATAGCTTGACGGAATCTCACATAGTCAAGTCCTACCCCGGTGGAATCTCACATCACCGGACTCTCATGGTGGCATCTCTCGTCACCATAAAGCTTGGGTATTTCACCAAGACCTACCATGGTGGAATCTCTCATCACCACACTCTCACTTTGGAACGAGATGACACTACCCATATTGCCCGAACCAAAGATCACATACGAAATTTGTATATTATAGTGCATTTCTCATCCTATTAGTTGACCAATTATATTCGATAACAATAATCTCATCTCATGCCAATATATTCATTTTAAACATCATTACCTATTGTTTTCAATGCATCAATCTAAAACATTCTCATCCCATTTCGAAAGCATGTTCAATGCATAACATTTTCTCAAATAGTTCTATCTCATTGAAATATCAATTCTATCTCATGGGATCATTAAAATCATTATTTCATTGCTCAAAACATGCATAAAACAATAGGTATAAACCTATCTTCAAAACAAGAGCATGATCATAAAACCAATGGGAAAATAACCAAGAAATAAGAGCGAAACATCTCATACTTACTTCCGAATTTAGGTTAGTGTTTCAAACTCAACCTGAACCCCCAAATCTTCCTTTCAAGTCCTTGAAAGACCTTTAAAACCAGTTCCACTCACTGACAACGCCACGCTCGCTTTGCAAAAGTGTAATCAAGCTTCCGGAGCTCCAGAAACTTCACCAATCTCGTCCGATGTATTTTCCCTTGTTTATAACACAAAAGAACAGAGGATTAATGCATCTCAATGCATTAAAACCACCGGCAAGCTAAGCTACCTCGCTGCTCTACCCAAAAACACCAAAACGGCTATCTGAAACAACCAAAAACACCTTCGATTACTCTCCAAAACTTACCCAGCCATAACCCAACACTTCGATCCACTTTTAATCACCAAATAACATCTAAAAACAACCTAATCTCATCCACAAACCTCCAACAACACCAAAACCTCAAAACTTCACCAAAACCCGAAATCTAACTGTTTACAACTAGAGATCCAAACTAATTCGGGATTATTATGATAAAACCTTTTTTCCGACATCATTTAACATCCAAATCTTGGTTAATAGCAACCTTAAATCAAGGAAAACAGTAGCATTACGAAAATCACAATATCTCAACATTAAACTTCAATTTAACCAAATTTCCATGATTAATCCATCAAAACAACTTAGAAAACATATATAAAGGATTGATAACTTGGGAATTTTAGTAAAGAACTGATCATTAGAGGAGGAGAACGAACCTTACCTCTAATGGGTGAAAACTCTCTCAATTGGATGTGATTTTTCTTGAAAAATCAAAGGAAAACAATAAGGATTTACAAATCATTGTTAAAGAATCTTTTATAAATAAAAACCCAACAAATCAAAAGCATTACCTCAAGTTTCTTGAAAATGGAGAGTGTTTGGCTGAAGGAAATCTTTGAGAGAAAATAGAATGAGAGAAAATGACGTAAAATAGGTTTTAATGAAAAAGTCAACTCTCCCCTTATTTAATCTTTTGATCATTGATTAAGACCTTTTAAAATGCTCCTAATTAAGAGAGAAATCTGATAAAAACAATTAGGTAAAATAGCTCCTTAAAGATTTAAAGTTTCAATCCCTTTACAAAACAGTCACTAAAACAACTTTGTAAAAATCACATTTTGGTCACTAACTCAAATTGTCGCACTTCCAAAATCCTTTTCTTAAAATTGATTTTATCAAAATCATTTATATGATTAATAATGATTTTAAGTATTTTCTCATATTTTTATCTTAACCCGAACCTTGATTTCGATGAACCGCTCTCGAAAACTCGGATCTCTAGTCTACGCTCTACGAAGCTCGAATTGACCTCAAATTTTTCTAGGCCCAAAATCAGGACGTTACATGCACACAATCCTATAGCCGGTCAACTATGTCCGATAACATTTAAAACCACATCACTTGACAATATCATTCATTATTAATAAATTAACCCACTGTTTTTATATGCATCAATTAAAAACATTTATCCAATGCATATCACCTTGTATTAACAACTTCAACATTACTTCCAAATGCATTAACAACATTTAATATCTATTTTTCAGCATTAAATCATGCTCAAATCATGCATAAATAGTAGGTAAATCTATTAATATTTTAAGGAAAATTCTACAACGGGCGACGAACATTGATGAACGTCACTAACGATGAACACCAATGAATACCATTAATTTTTTTTTAAAATTTTAAAAATCTAAAGGACTAAAATAATAATTAAAATTATCTCTTAAAAAAATAAAAACCAAATTTAATAATTACTTTATAATATTTTTAATAGGTTAGAATCAAATATATCAATTTATAATTTTTAATAGATTAGAATCAAATTACCGACGGTGGCGGATCGTATTTCTTTTGCTCGGTTTGATTCATATATGAACTACTAAATATCCAGGGAAAGATGCGACTCAGGATTTCGAAGATGTTGGTCACAGTGACGATGCAAGAAACACGATGAAGAAATACTACATCGGTGAGGTTGACAGCGCCACAGTTCCTAAACTTAATCCTTAATATGGGTATATTTGATTCTAATCTATTAAAAATTATAAATTAATTTCTATTTTTTAAGAGATTAATTTTGTTAGGGTTTATGAGAATTTGGTATATTTGATTCTAACCTATTAAAAAATATTATAAAGTAATTATTAAATTTAGTTTTTATTTTTTAAGAGATAATTTTAATTATAATTTTAGTCCTTTAGATTTTTAAAATTTAAAAAAAAAATTAATGGTGTTCATCGGTGTTCATCGTTAGTGGTGTTCATCAATGTTCGTCGCACGTGGTAGACTCATCCTATTTTTAAACCAAAACATGTAAATCAAGTTTCATATCAAATCGGTATTCAAAAGGTCAAAATAGGGAAATTTTACTTCCGAGCTTAGCTAAGCTTGTTAGGTTTTAACTAAACTCCCAAAACTATAATTCAAACATTTTTATAGTACCAAAACAAATTTGCACTCACGAATTTGTTATAGTCTCGACGCCAAAGTCTCGACACCTTATCGAACTCGTCCGAACACTTGTCATCTTTCAAAAAAATACAAAAATTATTATAAATTAGACCGCACTCAAAATAACCAATTTATTATAGAACCACCACGAGGTAACAAAAATCCATCGTACAACAATGCCTCCCCTTAAACCGCTACTGCCCTGTTTAGGCGAAATTCCCCTTGTTTTTTATTAATATTTCCCTGCACTTATAGCCCCACGTGCATAAGGGAAATGGTAGCTGCAAACTACAAACCAAAAATCCCCTTGGCTACAATTTCCCCTGTACGCGTACCGCATGTAGTCGGATAAAATTCGTCTGCTCATTTTTAATGTCTTTACATATGTTCTAATATTAAAAAATACTATAAAATTAAATTTTAAGACCTAACCCTAAATTTTAAATCTTAAACCCTACACTCTATACCCTAAAAAATACACCCGACCCTAAATTTTTTAAACTCTAACCACAACCACTAACCTAAAACCCTAAAGTTAATTTTGAGCATGGCGACATATGTAGGGACACCGAAAAAGGTAAATAATTTCTATTCCATGTAGTCAAGTTCCTAGCCTTTTAATCTTATTTTTTTAAACGATACAATAATCTAAAATCAACTATTCCACCAATTACTTCACTTAAGAACTCAAATTTAAAATCAACTAATTAGATTAATTTTGGAATCAATTTTATAAAATTGAATTTAGATTATATTTAACCCACAAAAATAATTCATAACAAAATTAAAACATTTAGATTTCATCAATCAAATCATGATTCACTCATTATCATCTAAAAATTAAATTAATCAATTAAAATTCATTTTAACATTAAAAGACAATAGAATTGATAGAGAATCAACACAAAATAATTAAGAGATCATTAGAAAAATCAAAGCTTACCAAATAAATTGGAAATTGAAAATAAAATTGCTCCTCCAATCTTCCAACGTGAAATTCATTGAACAAGATGAGAGAAATCAAAATCTCTTGTGTGGCTATTGATTAGAAATTGTTTAGAAAGAAAATGAATAAAAATTAGATAAGAAAATCCAAAAAAACTAAAATAGTATTTGAGAGAATCTTGAGAAAAAAGAGAGATAATAAGTTTAGACATAGCTTTCTTTCTTGAGAAAATAATAACCATTGTCAAATTCTATTTACAATTGGGTAGTAAAATCCTTATTTAACAAATGAGTCAAATAATCTCATAAAACCACAACTTTAATTAATTTTACAAATATGTCATTAATAATATTTTACAATCTTTTGTAAAATAGTCACCATTTAATTAATATTAAAACAACTCAACTAAAATTATTCAAACTCAATTTCATCCTTTATAAAATGTATTAAATATATTTTTTACAAATATTCATCACGACAAATTTCTCAGAAATCAATTTAATTATCTAAATTATTTTTTAAAATAAATTAATTAACTAAAACTTAACTCAAAATTCCAACCCGATTGTGATAATTCACCCGAATTCTCTAACCCATTTTCGGGGCGTTACATCCCAGTTCATCCGTGTATATAACTTATAATCCTATACTATTAACACGTGTTATCAAATATAGAATTTAATGTACTTTATTATGAAAGATTTATTATCCGTCAGAATTAGAGTTTTTTCTTACAACTAACATTGTATATATTTTACATTGACATATAATACATAATTGTCTTTCTTCGTCTTTGATATCTCTTTCTCATTTTCTTATTATTGTTGGAGATTCTTGAAAAGAATTTTAATTTGATCGGTAACTATAATTACCATATATTCAAGTTAGCTTGAAAAATTTGCATTGTAGCTAATAATGAAAAACGTAGTATTTCACTTTTTCCAAAAAAAAAATTTAAGTGAATTCTTTTAAAAAGCGTACTTTGAAATAAAAATTTAGAATCGTCACTGGTCACTAAGGTTAGGTAGACCGGACACCAAAAAGATAAACTAAAGATTCTCATTTTTTTCTTGGGTTCGAGAGTTGGTTACGTGTGGAGAAGGGTTCGCACACCCACCACGCCCAAACATGGTACCAAATCGATTATCATTTTAATTAATATCAGATTTTGCGAGTTAAAGTGATATTTAAATTAAAATTTAATTGTACGTGTGAGTTCATCTTAAGGGGCTCCGTTATTCGAGGAATAAACGACAACTACAACCAATACTTTTGGATCTAATCAAATTTACCCTCGAATAAAAGAGCGAAACATTAATAGTTTATATCCGAATGCAACATAATAACATGAAATAATGAATAAATATGGCAGACAATAAAAGTATGAATATTAAATTCTAACAACAATTTACCAAACAAACAACGAAAAAACACACACATATATATTATATGAAACACATGTAATAAACGAATTAAGTACATTAACAAAAAATAAAAAGGAAATCTTCATTCGTGGTTCATTTTGTTTGGAGTTTGTTCTATTTTGGTCATTCGAATTTAAAAAAAAATATTCTTGTCACTTATGTTTTGGATCGTGTTTATTTTGGTCCTTTGGTCGTTAACCTCCGACTCCATTAATAAAAAAAAATATTTCTAATTTAACCCCCAAGTTTCAAATATTATTTTTCATCATCTTCCCCCAAAACTTAAAAATTTTATTTCTCCGCCCGCCACCCTATCCCGACCCTCCTTCCGCCGCCATCCTCCGTGAGCTTAGCTCTTATCTCTTCAAGTTCGTTGTGAGATGTCGCTTGTGAGATTTGCTGGCAAATAGTTCTTTCCCGTCTTTCTATGATACAATAAGACACTAAAGTAAGTTATTAGAGTAACAAACAAAGTATTTGCCATATACACATACATAACCCTCCAAAACTAAAAAGAACAAGGTAAAAAGTACATATTTATATTTAAATTCTTCACGGATGTTTTCAGCTGTTACGAAAGGAGATGAAAAACCAAAAACAATGACATGAATAAATTCTTGACAAAGCTTCACTGCCTTCCCCTCTGAACAATGATAAGAAAACAAGTTTAGACAATATCATAGGCCCTGCAGATTAATGCATACATACAAGCAGTGTAATATCCACCACCACAAAACTAAATAAATAACCTGAAATGTCATGAAATGTCTGTTGGTAATGCTTATGGTGAGAACCAAAGGTAAAAACCTATATCCTACATGGGTTGAGAAAAAGGTTTGTGAAGGGTATTTATACCCAAGTTTCCCCCTACCTTGTTGAGTGGGAAAGAACAAGGGACATCCTCGCGCGCCTCCGCCGCTGTCTGCCTGTGAAGCGACTACAATGTTCGAGGCAGAATTGTTTCTAAGGCAGTGGACTACATACCATGACACGATTCAACTTGTTTTATTTTTTACTTTCTTTATTTTCCAGCCAGTGCTAACCATATCATTTTGCAGTATTTTAAACCAACAATGTCATGAATAGATAAGAGCCAAGCTCACAGAGGATGGCGGTGGAAAGAAGGTTAGGATCGGGTGGTGGGTGGAGAAATAAATTTTTCAAGTTTTTGGGGAAGATGGTGAAAAATAAAGTTTTAAAATTTTGGGTGTTAAATTAGACATTAATTTTTTTATTAACAGGGTTAACGGTTAAGAGACCAAAATCGACACGATTCAAAACGTAAGTGGCAAGAATGATTTTTTTTTTTAAAATTCAGGTGACCGAAATAGAACAAACCTCAAACAAAAAAGATCACATGAGAAGATTACGGCCCGAAACAAAATAACATCGAGAGAAAGCTCCCCAAATAGTATAAAACATATGACATGTAACAAATCAATCCTACACCACGATAAACATATATATTACGGCATGCTCTTAGAAAACATACAAACAGGCTATATATATTATACAATACAAAAGGCCATCCATATACACATGTACATACTATGATATATATATATACATAACATACCTAAGTCACCATAGCATTCAATGTAAAGCTAAACGATATAAGGTAACAACAATAGATACATAAACACAACATGGAGACAAATAAAAGACATGTGCACAGAAAAACAACAAACATTAAATAACAAAAAAACATGATAAATAAACAAGTAAATAGAAGATAAAATTACAAATAAATAAAAACAATGTTGAAAATTAGACATGCATGACAACATGGGGAATATTAAATAGAACCTGAAAGGACAGGGGGTTTAAGAGAGAAATAATCGACTAAAAAAAAGACTACATTAAAAGAAAAGTAAAATCTTAGGGGTGGGGGGGGGGAAGGAGATTAAACACTTGGAAATAAGTTTTAATTCAATTATAGGACGAAATTGCGAAAATTCAAAAACAGGTAGGGACAACGGACGTGGTTTAAAAAGACGAAAAGGCATGAGAAGTTATTTCCAAAACACTGAGAGATTTAAAAGCGTATTAATAAAATTTTAAAGACGTATATAAGACAAGTTTTGGCCAAAAACGATCCTTTTTTCATTTAACCCTTTTTTTTACTAAAATAAGCCATTTTTTCAAACTCTCTTAAATAAACACGAAAAGCCTCAATATTTCTCCAGATTTTGGATCAAAACCATCAAAAAGAGATGAACACCTTGAGTGTTCTTGTTGTTCAACAAGAACACCTGGGACAAACCCAGAAATCACCCTCCTTTTTAGATTTCGGTGGTCGACTGCCGCACCGGCCGCCGTAGCCCGTCGTCGGCCGCCACTCACTGGCTTCGACAAACTCAAACCCTAACAAAAAACTATTCTTTTCTTTGCAAACCCGAATATGAGGCTGAATTTTCAAAACAAATATTCTTTCCTTCAAAACCTTTTGAAGAACAAAAGTCGAAACTCTTTTTTTATATAAAAAAATCGAAACCAAAACACCATTTTTTGTGTAAACAAAGCCTCCTTTTCTTTCCCTTGAACCGACTCACATTACTCGATCCCAAAGGTGACTATGAAGCTTATCATTGGGGGTGGGGGAGATGTCCTTCATCGGGGAAGCCCCTCGGACAGGATGGAGACGAACGACGACAGAGGTAAGAAACTGAACCCCAAAATGAAAGCAATATTGAGACGAAAAAACTACCTCTAAAAACTTGCTTTTTCTTGTATTGAATTTTGCAAAATTCCGGAGTACCTTTATAAATTTTTAGGATTTTTGTTATATACCCTGGACATTTCACTGAATTAGGGAAATGAAAAACAAATACAAAATTAGCTATTGGTTGCTTTTTCAAAATTTGGCCGAATTAATCTGTCACTCTATTGTTTTGACATTCTGGTATTGAATCTAATTTTTGTTGGCATGGTGAACGTTAGAGAGAGAGAGAGAGAGAGAGAGAGAGAGAGAGAGACCAGTGGAGTTTCCGTACACCGACGTGGCCTTGATTGGTACTTGATCGAGCCACGATCGTTGTTGAAACCAGAAATGAATGACCCTAATGATTTAGTATCTTGCACGCTCGCGTGAGATAGCTAGCCGAGCGCATGGGAAGCGTGAGGAGAGAAAGGGCCATGCATGCACGAGTGGGGATATGGAAAGCCCTTTCTTCCCTTAATCCAGACCGTCAAATCAAGCCTTGATCCCACAGTCCTTACTTGGTTGCGTAAAAGGAATAAAGCAGATTAGGGTTGATTCAAAATGGTGCTGGGCCTATAAAGGGCCTTATGTAATATGTGTAACGCCCCAATTTTGGGCTTGGAGGTTAGCCGGGTTTGGCTAGACAGTTCGGGCGAACCAGTTTAGACTAGTTTCAGGAATAAATTTATTTAAAAGGGTTTTGAGTGAAATTAAATATGGGGAAATGTTCTAAAAGCCTAAAATAAGGTTTTGATGGAAGCAATTGGACAAAATGGATTCGTTTTAATCGACATTTTTAAAACAGTGACTAAATCGTAAATTGTAAAATGTGTTTTGATGACTAAATTGAAAGGATTCAAGGCTTAGAATCTTTAGAGAGCTATTACACCAAAGTGTTATCAGACTTTTTCCTTATTTTGGATATTTTAAAAGTTTTAATTAAAAGATTTATTAAAAGGGATTTTAATAAAAAGGATTTCAAAAAGGCTTAAACATTTTCTTACGTAACTTCCCATTTTCCCTTTTCTTTTTTCTTTATTTTCTCACCAACCAAACTAATATTTTTACACCAAAATGATGAAGAGTTAATTCATTTGATTCTATTTTTGATTTCCTAAACTCCATCTAGCATTCCTACTTGGATTTCTTGAAGTATTTCATCCAAACTATTTCCAAACAAGGGAAAAACTTGTGTCAGAGGTGATCTTCTTAATTCTCCTAGAATCAAAGGCTCTTTATTGAAATTCTCTAGTTCTTAACTCTTGTAAATTGTTTTCTAAATTGATTTGAGTTATAAATGATGATATCTTGCTTTAATTAAGCTTTAAATGGAGTTAATTTGATGAAAATGGTTGGGTTTCATTTTGGATTGTATTTGCTATATTTTAGATTGATTTTAATCATAATCTTGATGTTAAATAATGTGGTAAAGTGGGTTTTAATAATGAAATCCTGAAACTAGGTGAATTTCTAGCTTTCTAGGTTGAAATCTTTGAGTTTATGGCTTGTTTATATGGTTTAATGGTTGCTGGTGGTAAAAAGATGTTGAGTTGGTATTTTTAGATGTATATTGATGATGTTTAGCGGTTAATCTCGTTGGGTATTGGCTAGAGATTTGGTTAGAGTGTTTTTGCTGATGTTTTCACATGCCGTTTGGTTGGTTTTTGTTAGAGAGAATTGTGGAGTTGAGTTGCTGGAGGTTTTGATGCAAGAATGTGCATTAATCCTCTGTTTTGCTTTCATTAGAAGTAGGGGAGATTGATCTGATGTCTTTGTAAGAGGTATTGGTTGCTCTAGAGGCTTGATATCGCTTCGGAAAGTGAAGCAAAGCTTTGTCGGTGAGTGGAAATGATTTTAAAGACTTTTCAAAGGTTTGAAAGCAAGGTTTTGGGGTTTAGATTAAGCTTGAAACACTAATCTAAGCTCAAAATTAAGTATGGAAGATTTCGCTCTTAGAATTTTGGTTTTCCCATTGTTCTAATTGATCATGCTCATGTTTTAGAAAGAGATTTGTTACCTACTGTAACTCCTTTAGCCCGTCCTAGACGCCTGACCCGAACTAAGAAGATTACACGGGGAAAACTGAAGTCAACTCATGAAAGTCAACACCGATTAACGACCTTTTTACTTTTATCTTTTCTAGATGCACATTACTATCCCTATATGATTAGCAAAGCGATTAGGCGAAAATGACACATCGATCGGAGTTTAATTAATGGTTCAATTGCATTCATTTAACTTTTAGGGACTAAATTGTAAATTTCAGAAGATACAAGGACTATCCAGATTTTAAAGTTACCAAACCAAAATTAGTCATAAAGCATGCCAACATGTCAAATCTCATGTCAAACGCACTATCCAAACTCAACCAATTGAACAATCATTAAACAGGGACCAAAACGTAAGAAACATGAACTAAGAACAATTCAAATTCAGCGACCAACGGTCAAGTGTTTCGGAACAGAGAACCCTGTATCGGAACGGTTGTTTCGAAACAAGAATGACCGTTTCGATACGCGGGGGCGTTCCGAAACCTCAGGAAACCCGTTTCGCTACGTTGGTTCACAGTGGCAAAATGTTCCGGAACGTGCCTTCTTGATCTTAGACACCATGGTCATTACATGCCTTCGTTCTGAAACGGACAAGGGTGTTCCGAAATGCCTGGGCCTGCAACTTTCAAAATTTCTGGTTTTTAACAAGTTTTCAACACCGGAACCATTCCGACACTTATCCCAACATATATACAACATGGTTAAACATCAATGACCATCCATACGAAGCACAAGCTATATCATAGCATCATTCTTGCAAGCTATAGGACTATAAGCATGCTCCTAGATGTCAAAATAACAAAAAGGCTAAAAACCATACTCAATCTCAAACCAACGCTCAAAGGCCATTTAAAAATCCGAATAAGCAAACCAAACATGCTCAATGTGTTTAACATCACCAAAATAACCAAGAGTTGAAACCCATCCCATTGCCTCTTATTACACTAGGGTAAAACCACATACATTGCTTCGTAAAAAATGCTTGGATTCCACTTGCTTTCTTGATGCCTCAATTGCTTAATTCTCTACATTGATGAAACAAATGAGCGTAAGCATGAAGCTTAGTGAGGATCGCTAAAACCAAACATTCATCAATGCATTCTATAAAACCAATATATCATCATTTGCAAACTCATGCACTTCTTTAAAACATGCTCTCTAAAGCATCAATGCACTTTTAAAAACCACATGCTCATAGCATCATTAAAATAAAAACAAAATCCTTTGCTTGTGCTTAAACCAAGCATCACATGCATTCTAGCATCATTCCCAAGCATCACATGCTTAAATCATTAATCAACAACATTATATTGGCTCACAAGTGATCAAATCTCAAACCATTTCAAACCAACACAAATGAAACAATCGAATACACGGATTACAAGCGTTGTCTCACGCGCTTCATACACACTATCGGACTACATAAGGCTCACACACGGGATTAGACCATCAACGTTTGTGACACCCGTGGTGGAGTTTAACAGTACAATCACAACCCCTCATCACCACTCATCGGTAGTTGTATAATTCCACTAACGAGAGCACGAGACACAAACCACAAGATCCACACACGGAATTAACCCATTCACTGTTGTGATCTAGCCTCAATCGTTAGGGTACTTGGATGGAGTATATGGTACAATCACAACCCCTCGACATCCAAGGCGACTTTATTCACGGTGCACCCAATCCTATAGCCGGCTAACTATATCCGATTAAAGTAACCACAAACCATTTCCATCACTTGCCAATATAATCATTTAACATCATTATTCCACTGTTTTACAAGCATAAATTACAATGCCATTTTCACAAGCATAAACATGCTTAAACTCAAATGCACACATCTCATAAATCCAAGGATCAACTACCAAATGTATCCTTAACAAAAAGGCATTACACACTAGCATTATCAATGCTCAAAACATGTTTTGAAACAGTAAATTAAACCATATTTAATTCATGTAACCCCCTTAACCCGGCCTAAACGGTTGACCCGAATTAAGAAAGTCACACGGGGAAAACCAAAGTCAACCCGAAAGTCAACCTTGATTAACGACCCTTTTTTTTTTCTTTTTAAACTTGTCTAGATGCGCATTAACCCTAGTTATGAACATTCAAACAACATACTCAAAGATCATAAACATCAGAGATCAACAGGGACCCAATTGAACAAATTACAACTTTAGGGACCAAAAAGTAAATTATGATAAATACAAGGACTTTACCCAAATTAAAGTTACCAACTTGAAATTAATCATGTTTCATGCATCTCTGTCAAATTTCAGCTCATACGGACATCCCAAACTCATACAATTGCACAAATAAGTTTCGGGACCAAAATGCAAACATTTTGAAACATAAAACTGCCAATGTCAGCCCCCAACGGTCAGGTGTTCCGAAACAGGGAGAGCCTGTTTCGAAACGCGGGGCCGTTCCGCAACGCGTACCGAAACGAGGGCTGGCAGTGGCCTTTCCGTTTCGGAACGGTGTCTCCCGTTTCGGACGCCTGGGTTGCTACAAGGCACCCGTTCCGAAACGGTGGCTACTGTTCCGATACGGCCTGCACAGATTGCAGAAAATTGCTTGCTTAAACACACAATTGACCAACCAAACATGCTCCAATTGCTATCAAACTTTACCAGCAACTCATACAACATACAAGAGACATATTTGCATCAACCAATTATCATTATATTATCATTTATGAAAAGCCCCAAATCTAAAGGCATGCTTCCTACACAAGCAAACCATTCATGCACTAAATCCTTCAAACCAACACATAATGGCCAATTACATGTACCAACATTAACAACAACATAAATCCAAAATAGGGAGTCCAAAACATCTCCCAAACAACAACATAGGTCCCCCATTGCCAAATGCCAAAAGCTAAAGGTGTTTAAGAAAACCTTCCCATACTTGAGCTTAGCTTTCACTTGATTGCTTGCCTTCCTTGCTGCCCTCAATGCACCTTAATGCTCTGCATTATTGGTTTAAGAAAAGAGAGAGAGCGTAAGCAAAAGCTTATTGAGGAATGCTCAATTAAAACCATTCAATAATGCATTTATAAAATACTTTTATAAATCATACATCAAACAACATTACACATGCTCTTTAACCTTTATAAACAAGCAATACATGCTTCCATCTCATTACATGATTTATTGGCAACAAGTGATAATTACCATCTTTAAACAAGATCAACATAAGACTCACACATGGACTTTTAAACACCATTGTGATCTTATCCCCATGGACTTTTAAACACCATGGCCCATGGACTTTTAAACACCATGGCAAGGACCACACAAGGACTTTTAAACACCTTTGTGTCCTTAACAAGTTTCACCTCAAGGACTTTTAAACACCTTGACCCCAAGGACTTTTAAACACCTTGGCCCATGGACTTTTAAACACCATGACATGAATCACCCCAAGGACTTTTAAACACCTTGGCCCCAAGGACTTTTAAACACCTTGGAAAGGACCACACAAGGACTTTTAAACACCTTTGTGTCCGTAACAAGAACCATCCAAGGACTTTTAAACACCTTGATGTTCTTAAGTAAACAAGGCTCACTCAAGGACTTTTAACCACCTTGGTGACCTTAACCTTTTCAAAACATCACTTGCCAATATACATCATTTATCATCAATAATCCACTGTTTTAAAGCATTTAAACAAGCCATAAACATCATGCATCTTTAAGCATTAAACCACATTTAAACAATGTTCAAAAGCAAGGAACTCTAACCTTGAGCTTCCTTAAACACATGGCTTATAATCTCAGCAACAAACATGCTAGATATGCTTTAAAAACAGAATTTAAACATGCAACAAACACATTGCACCCAACCATCACATGGTTCCTCATCAAGAGAGTTTTTCCGAAAACTTACTCTTGAGCTTAGCAAAGTTGTTTAGACTTAGACTAAGCTCCCAAACCTCCAAAACATTGGTTTCAAAGCCGAAAACCAAAATCCACTCACCGATTCCGTTTCGCTTCTTGCCGAAACACCAAATCAAGCTTCCGGATCACCACCACCTGGATCCAAAGATGACTCCCCTGTTTTAACACATCAAAACAGTAGATTAATGCATCATCATGCATTAATAGCTTCAATGAAAGCACCTAAACTCGCTGCTCTCATCCACACTCCATTTTCGGCCACCAAACACAACCGAAAATGCATCCAAACAACTCCTCAACAAAGCCCAGCCATAAACCATCAAAACTAAGCATCCTTAAACATCATTCAACATCTAAAAAGGACCTAACAACATCCTTATACCTCCAGCAACAACAGATCCACAAGATCACTCCAAAAACAACCAAGAATCACAAGCTAAACTTAGGAAATTCAACCTATCCGAGATTGCATTAGTTAAAACTCAATTTCCAATCAATTTAACATTCATTTATCATCAATTATACACCTCAAATCACTGCTTTAACAGATCCAACGAAAATTCATCAAAAATCATCAAATCTTGCATTTTAAGCCAAGATCCATTACACAACTTTAAAACCACTTATAAATCATCAATTAAGGATTGAAAACTTAGGAATTTCAGTAAAGAACTTGAAGTTCAGAGGAGAAGGACGTTCTTACCTCCAAACTTGAGTTTCTCCTCTTTTAGAACCAAAAAGCTTGAAGAATCAAATAGCAATTGATGAGGTTTTGTTGATGAGATGATTAGCAATCAAAAGAGGATTGAAAAGACAGATTTAAGTGGCAAAATCAGAAGAAAAACTCTGGAGAAAGATGTTTGGTTTGAGAGAAAATGAGAGAAAAGGAAAATGAGATTTTAGGAGAAATTAGTTAGAAATAACTTCCCTCCACTTTTCTTTTGTTTAAAAATCAGAATTAAAACATTAATTATCTTAGAAAAATCTGGAGAAACTCCCTTTGGGTAAATAGCTCCTTAAAGATTCAAAGTTTCAATCCTTTCTAAAACAGTCACGCAGTTTTCAAAAATTACATTTTGGTCACTAGCCAAAATGTCACCCTTCCAAACCTCATTTTGTAAAATTGATTTCACAGTTCACTTATATATATTAAAAGAGGATTTTAGAACATTTTTCCATATTTTTAATGCAACCCGAACTAGGTTTTCCTAATTTCACCTTTTTAGATTCGAACAGCACTTTGACCGAACCGGTCAACGCCCAAAACTTCTAAGCCCAAAACCGGGGCGTTACAACTCTCTCCCCCTTAAGAAATTTCGTCCTCGAAATTTACCTGAAGGAAAGAGATAAGGAAACTGCTTCAGCATGTCATCCTTTCGCTCCCACGTGGCTTCCTCAACACCGCGATGCTTCCACAGCACCTTTACCAACTCAATGGTCTTGCCACGAAGAACCTTGCTATCCGAATCCAGAACCTTCACCGGTTCCTCATCATAGGTCAAATCCGGATTCAATTCCACTTCCTCCACAGGCATCACATGCGAAGGATCAGATCTATACTTCCGGAGCATAGAAACATGAAACACATCATGAATCTTCTCCAACTCTTGAGGTAACCTCAACCTGTACGCAACAGGACCCACACGCTCAACCACCTCGTATGGTCCAATGTACCTAGGGCTCAACTTACCCTTCCGGCCAAACCTCATCACCTTCTTCCAAGGCAAAACCTTCAGAAACACACAGTCACCCACCGCATACTCAATCTCCTTACGCTTCAAATCCGCGTAAGACTTCTGCCGATCAGAAGCTGCCTTCAAACGCTCACAAATGAGCTTCACCTTCTCGGTGGTTCCCTTCAACAAAGCCGACATCGAAACCAACTTCTGACCCGTTTCAGCCCAACAAAGAGGAGTCCTACACTTCCTTCCGTACAAAGCCTCATAAGGTGCCATTTGAATACTTGCCTGATAACTATTGTTATAAGCAAACTCAACCAAAGGCAAATGCTTCTCCCAAGAGCCCTGAAACTCAATCACACAACACCTCAACATATCCTCCAAAATCTGGATAACACGCTCAGACTGACCATCCGACTGAGGATGATAAGATGTACTGAAATTCAGCCTTGTACCCAAAGCTTGATGTAAACACTGCCAGAAACGCGATGTGAACCTTGGATCCCTATCCGACACAATCGACTTAGGCACACCATGCAGCCGCACAATCTCAGCAATGTACAGTTTCGCAAGCTTATCCAAAGAAAACGTAGTATGCACAGGCAAGAAATACGCACACTTCGTCAGGCGATCCACAATCACCCACACCGAATTCTTCTTCAACGGTGACAAAGGTAAACCAGATACAAAATCCATGGTAACCCTTTCCCACTTCCACTCAGGGATTCTCAACGGTTGCAACAACCCTGAAGGAAATTGATGCTCAGCCTTAACTCGCTGACACACCATACACTTGCTGACAAACTCCGCAACATCTTTCTTTAAACCCACCCAATAGTACTCATCACGAAGATCTCGATACATCTTAGTACTACCAGGGTGCATAGCAAAAGAACTACTATGACCTTCAGTCAGAATAGCACGCCTCAACTCAGCATCATTGGGCACTACTATCCGACTCCCAAAACACAACACTCCATCATCATTAAAGCAAAAATCCGAAGGTCTACCCTCCGCGATATCTTGTACATGAGACACCAAGGAATCATCCAGCAACTGCTTTTCCTTGATCAACTGAACCAAAGATGGTCTCACTTGCAACTCAGCCACAAGACCACCATCGCGCGAAATACTCAAACTGGCAAACATAGCCCTCAGCTCAACAGCTACCTTCCTACTCAAGGCATCCGCTACAACATTAGCCTTCCTAGGGTGATACTCAATCGTCAAATCATAATCCTTGAGCAACTCCACCCAACGTCGCTGCCTGAGATTCAACTCCTTCTGAGACATCAGATACTTCAAACTCTTGTGATCCGTGTACACAGTACACTTCTCACCATACAGATAATGTCTCCAGATCTTCAGAGCAAAAACCACTGCAGCCAACTCAATGTCATGCGTAGGATAATTGCGCTCATGCACCTTCAACTGCCGCGATGCATAAGCTACCACCTTACCCTCTTGCATCAACACACATCCCAAACCAACATAGGACGCATCGCTATACACCACAAACTCTTTCCCTGATTCAGGTTGAACCAAGATAGGAGCTTGCGTCAAAGCCGCCTTAAGCTTCTCAAAAGCCTGCTGTCTCGCCTCCGTCCACTCATACTTAACATCCTTCTGCAAAAACTTTGTCAAAGGTGCAGCAATCTTAGAAAACCCATCCACAAACCTTCGGTAGTATCCCGCCAAACCAAGGAAACTACGAACCTCGTGAACAGACTTAGGAACCTTCCAATTCATCACCGCCTCAATCTTCTGAGGATCAACACGAATCCCCTTGGCAGAAACCACATGCCCAAGAAACACCACCTCCTTAAGCCAGAACTCACACTTGCTCAGCTTAGCGTAAAGCTGATTCTCCAACAAAGCTTGCAAAACAATCCTCAAATGCTCTTCGTGCTCCTCCTCAGTACGCGAGTACACGAGGATATCATCAATGAACACCAGAACAAACTTGTCCAGGTATTCATGAAACACACGATTCATCATGTCCATGAAAGCAGCAGGAGCATTTGTCAAACCAAACGGCATCACAAGGAACTCATAATGCCCATACCTTGTCCTGAAAGCTGTCTTAGGCACATCCACATCCTTCACCTTCAACTGGTAATACCCTGACCTCAAGTCAATCTTAGAGAACACAGCAGCTCCCCGAAATTGATCAAAGAGATCATCAATTCTCGGTAAAGGATACCGATTCTTGATAGTCAACTTGTTCAGCTGACGGTAATCAATGCACATCCTCATAGTGCCATCCTTCTTCTTCACGAACAAGACCGGTGCACCCCAAGGCGACACACTCGGCCGAATGAAACCACGCTCAAGCAACTCTTGCAACTGCGTCTTCAGCTCTTTCAGCTCCTTAGGTGCCATTCTATAGGGAGTAATGGACACAGGAGTTGTATTCTCATACAGCTCAATTCCAAACTCCACCTCACGATTAGGAGGTAAACCAGGCAACTCCTCGGGAAACACACCAGGAAACTCCTTCACAACCCTGATATCTTGCACACGCAACTCCTTAGAGCTAGGATTCATCACAAAAGCTAGGTAAGCTTCACAGCCTTGCCTCAGCATCCGGCTTGCCTCCAACGTAGACACCACACTGGCAAGAAACTTCACATTCTCACCAACCACAACAACTTCATAATCATCCGCAAGCTTCAGCGAAACTCGTTTATTTTTACAATCCACCACAGCACGATGCTCAGCAAGCCAATCCATACCAAGGATTACATCAAAACCATAGAAAGGTAACTCCATAAGGTCAACATGAAATACATGATCTTGAACAACCAAAGGACACCTTCTATACAGCTTTCGAGTCACAACAGTCTCACCAAAAGAACTAGTGACACGCATACCAACATCCAAAGACTCAACAGGCAAACCAAGCAATTTAGCATGCTCACGCAATATGTAAGAGTGCGTAGATCCAGAATCAATCAAGGAAAGTAATGACAAGGATTGCAGAGTAAAAGTACCTGCAATCACATCCGCGTCATTCCTCCCCTCACGCTGAGCAAACACTCTCGCCTTTCCGCCACCCTCTGGCTGTACAGCTACAACATGAGCTACACCTCGGCCACCTTCCTCTCTTCGCTGAAAATTACCATGGCCGCGCCCACGACCTCTCTGCGCTGCTGCAACAACAGGAGCACGAACTTGGCCACCAGCCAACATAGGACACTCACGCCTCAAATGATCCGTAGATCCACAGTTCCAGCATCCGTTACCAGCTGCCGCAACAGGAGCCTGCACCTCCCTCACAGCACGAGGACAATCACGTTTCATGTGGCCATGCGAACCACATATCCAACAAGCACTCGGATCAGCTCTAGCGTTGCCTCCCCGAGCAGGTGCTCCACCACCTCGCTTAGCCGAGGACTGATACTTCTGATCACGTCCCCTCTTGTTCTGTCCAGCACCGGAACTATATTCAGCCGCTCGCTTACCAGCACTTGCTCCAGCACCTCTAGCAGATAAACCCAAGTTCATCTCAATATCCTTGGCTCGGCCCACCAACACATCAAAATCATCATACTCGGTAGCCAGCACATATATCTTCACATCCGTCACTAAGCCATAACGGAACCTTTCACACTTCGCTCGCTCATCCGGGACAAGCTCAGGTGCATATTGACTGAGTCGAACAAACTGTACTTCATACTCAGCCACCGTCATGCTCCCTTGGGTAAGAGACATGAACTCCCTCTTTTTCTCATCTAGGTACCTCACACCCAGATACCTTCTCTTGAACACATTCTGAAAGAATGTCCAAGTCACATCAGCTTCTGCCATCCCAGCAATAGTGGTTGTCCACCACGTATATGCATCCTTCTGCAGCAAGGACACAACACAGCCAAGCTTCTGCACATCAGTGCAACTCATCTGTCCCAAGATTCTCTTGGTACTCTCTAACCAAGCCTCAGAACCTTCAGCAGACATACCTCTGAACTCAGTCCCTCCCAGACTGCGCAAACGCTCCAAAGGTAGTCTAACTCCAGCATCTTCCTGATGCCCAGCTCCACGAGCTCCAGCTACCGCTGCTTGAAAAGCACCAGCTATAGCTTGAATTAACACCGTCATGTCAGGAACAGCTTGCCCCTGACCAGCCTCAGGTCCAGCAGCCTCAGCCCCAGCACCACCACCACCAAGTGGAGGAGGTAAAACCGCACTCTCAACATTCTCTTCGTTTTCATTCTCATTCTGAGCCGTAGCTCGCACATTACTCCTCAACTCTCTACGAGGTGCCATACTCTAACTATGCAATCACAATGCAAATAAACAAAGTCAGGCCCAGCAAGGTAAGCAATCCAAGTACTCAAGCTCATTTCCAATTAAAATCAACATCATTTCATTAGCTTTGATTTGGCAATGGGTACCCACAACATGCTTCATCACAGCATACATCTCAATTGCAACATACATGCAATTTACTCAACATGCTTTCACCCAACAAGCATACAAGGCATACATACTTCAAACATTCACATACACATTCCCAATTACTCGAGAACTCAGCTCTGATACCACCAAATGTAACCCCCTTAACCCGGCCTAAACGGTTGACCCGAATTAAGAAAGTCACACGGGGAAAACCAAAGTCAACCTGAAAGTCAACCTTGATTAACGACCCTTTTTTCTTTCTTTTTAAACTTGTCTAGATGCGCATTAACCCTAGTTATGAACATTCAAACAACATACTCAAAGATCATAAACATCAGAGATCAACAGGGACCCAATTGAACAAATTACAACTTTAGGGACCAAAAAGTAAATTCTGATAAATACAAGGACTTCACCCAAATTAAAGTTACCAACTTGAAATTAATCATGTTTCATGCATCTCTGTCAAATTTCAGCTCATACGGACATCCCAAACTCATACAATTGCACAAATAAGTTTCGGGACCAAAATGCAAACATTTTGAAACATAAAACTGCCAATGTCAGCCCCCAACGGTTAGGTGTTCCGAAACAGGGAGAGCCTGTTTCGAAACGCGGGGCCGTTCCGCAACGCGTACCGAAACGAGGGCCGACAGTGGCCTTTCCGTTTCGGAACGGTGTCTCCCGTTTCGGACGCCTGGGTTGCTACAAGGCACCCGTTCCGAAACGGTGGCTACTGTTCCGATACGACCTGCACAGATTGCAGAAAATTGCTTGCTTAAACACACAATTGACCAACCAAACATGCTCCAATTGCTATCAAACTTTACCAGCAACTCATACAACATACAAGAGACATATTTGCATCAACCAATTATCATTATATCATCATTTATGAAAAGCCCCAAATCTAAAGGCATGCTTCCTACACAAGCAAACCATTCATGCACTAAATCCTTCAAACCAACACATAATGGCCAATTACATGTACCAACATTAACAACAACATAAATCCAAAATAGGGAGTCCAAAACATCTCCCAAACAACAACATAGGTCCCCCATTGCCAAATGCCAAAAGCTAAAGGTGTTTAAGAAAACCTTCCCATACTTGAGCTTAGCTTTCACTTGATTGCTTGCCTTCCATGCTGCCCTCAATGCACCTTAATGCTCTGCATTATTGGTTTAAGAAAAGAGAGAGAGCGTAAGCAAAAGTTTAGTGAGGAATGCTCAATTAAAACCATTCAATAATGCATTTATAAAACACTTTTATAAATCATACATCAAGCAACATTACACATACTCTTTAACCTTTATAAACAAGCAATACATGCTTCCATCTCATTACATGATTTATTGGCAACAAGTGATAATTACCATCTTTAAACAAGATCAACATAAGACTCACACATGGACTTTTAAACACCATTGTGATCTTATCCCCATGGACTTTTAAACACCATGGTAAGGACCACACAAGGACTTTTAAACACCTTTGTGTCCTTAACAAGTTTCACCTCAAGGACTTTTAAACACCTTGACCCCAAGGACTTTTAAACACCTTGGCCCATGGACTTTTAAACACCATGACATGAATCACCCCAAGGACTTTTAAACACCTTGGCCCCAAGGACTTTTAAACAACTTGGAAAGGACCACACAAGGACTTTTAAACACCTTTGTGTCCGTAACAAGAACCATCCAAGGACTTTTAAACACCTTGATGTTCTTAAGTAAACAAGGCTCACTCAAGGACTTTTAACCACCTTGGTGACCTTAACCTTTTCAAAACATCACTTGCCAATATACATCATTTATCATCAATAATCCACTGTTTTAAAGCATTTAAACAAGCCATAAACATCATGCATCTTTAAGCATTAAACCACATTTAAATAATGTTCAAAAGCAAGGAACTCTAACCTTGAGCTTCCTTAAACACATGGCTTATAATCTCAGCAACAAACATGCTAGATATGCTTTAAAAACAGAATTTAAACATGCAACAAACACATTGCACCCAACCATCACATGGTTCCTCATCAAGAGAGTTTTTCCGAAAACTTACTCTTGAGCTTAGCAAAGTTGTTTAGACTTAGACTAAGCTCCCAAACCTCCAAAACATTGGTTTCAAAGCCGAAAACCAAAATCCACTCACCGATTCCGTTTCGCTTCTTGCCGAAACACCAAATCAAGCTTCCGGATCACCACCACCTGGATCCAAAGATGACTCCCCTGTTTTAACACATCAAAACAGTAGATTAATGCATCATCATGCATTAATAGCTTCAATGAAAGCACCTAAACTCGCTGCTCTCATCCACACTCCATTTCCGGCCACCAAACACAACCGAAAATGCATCCAAACAACTTCTCAACAAAGCCCAGCCATAAACCATCAAAACTAAGCATCCTTAAACATCATTCAACATCTAAAAAGGACCTAACAACATCCTTATACCTCCAGAAACAACAGATCCACAAGATCACTCCAAAAACAACCAAGAATCACAAGCTAAACTTAGGAAATTCAACCTATCCGGGATTGCATTAGTTAAAACTCAATTTCCAATCAATTTAACATTCATTTATCATCAATTATACACCTCAAATCACTGCTTTAACAGATCCAACGAAAATTCATCAAAAATCATCAAATCTTGCATTTTAAGCCAAGATCCATTACACAACTTTAAAACCACTTATAAATCATCAATTAAGGATTGAAAACTTAGGAATTTCAGTAAAGAACTTGAAGTTCAGAGGAGAAGGACGTTCTTACCTCCAAACTTGAGTTTCTCCTCTTTTAGAACCAAAAAGCTTGAAGAATCAAATAGCAATTGATGAGGTTTTGTTGATGAGATGATTAGCAATCAAAATAGGATTGAAAAGAGAGATTTAAGTGGCAAAATCAGAAGAAAAACTCTGGAGAAAGATGTTTGGTTTGAGAGAAAAGGAATATGAGATTTTAGGAGAAATTAGTTAGAAATAACTTCCCTCCACTTTTCTTTTGTTTAAAAATCAGAATTAAAACATTAATTATCTTAGAAAAATCTGGAGAAACTCCCTTTGGGTAAATAGCTCCTTAAAGATTCAAAGTTTCAATCCTTTCTAAAACAGTCACGCAGTTTTCAAAAATTACATTTTGGTCACTAGCCAAAATGTCACCCTTCCAAACCTCATTTTGTAAAATTGATTTCACAGTTCACTTATATATATTAAAAGAGAATTTTAGAACATTTTTCCATATTTTTAATGCAACCCGAACTAGGTTTTCCTAATTTCACCTTTTTAGATTCGAACAGCACTTTGACCGAACCGGTCAACGCCCAAAACTTCTAAGCCCAAAACCGGGGCGTTACAATTCAAGTGTATTTTTCAACAAAAACATAGCACATTCCGAGATAGACTTCCAAATCACTTACTCTTGAGCTTAGCTAAGTGTTTCAAACTTACACTAAGCTCCCAAGACCACACTCAAAGTGTTACAAAGCTGGAAAATCCATTTCACTCACAGATACGCGAAACCTCGATCGTCAACACGAAAATCACCCTTTCGAAGCCTCCAAAAATTCTTCGTTTACTTCCGGATCAAGATCCCCTATTTTTAGAGCATCAAAACAGAGATTCAAATGCATTAAAATGCATTTGAGCGCCAACAAATAAACACAAACTTGTTGCTCACCAAAAACTACACCAATTTACCCAATCGAAACAACCAAAAACTCAATCGATTGCTTCCTAAACCAAGCCCAGCCAACATTCATCACTTTCAACCATTATTAAACATCAAAAAACAACCTAAACCCTTCTTTATACCTCCAGAAAGCATAACTTCATCATTTAACCTCAAAAACCCAACTAAAACCATCAAGAAACTCAAGGATCTCAAGGATTTCAGGATTTATATCATCAAAGCCCTTTTTCAACATAATAATCAACTCAAAACTCATTTACAATCAATCCAAAATAGAGCTTATCAATACCAATCCGAAAATCAAGATTTAAATCATAAATTTGCAAGATTTTGATCTTAAATCAAAACTATTATCAAAACTCAGCCAAAAACAACATTCAGAAGTCAAAGATCTTGGGAATTTCAATAAAAAACCTATATTGAAGGTTGAGAACGAGATTTACCTCCAATCCTTGCCTTCCTCAATGATTGACAAGTTTTTCCTTAACAAATCTTGAAGAATTTGAAGAGAACTCTTGAAATTTGTTTAGTAATCAAAGAGAGAGTGTTTGGGAGAAAAGAAATCTGATGAAAAGAGCTGAGAAAATGGTTTTGCTGAAGTGAAAGTTAGTTACGTCAAAAACTTCTAATTATTTTATTTTAATCAATTTATTTAAACAAAAATCCTTTTTATTTTAATAATCTAAAAGCCCTTTTAAAACACATGTCAATGTAAGGAAGGTGTAATTGCACCATATCTCCCTAAAGATTCTAAGATTTTGACTCCTTTTTTAAAAATTACATTTTCCATAGTTTTGAAAATTTACATTTTGGTTACTAACCAAAATGTATCACTTCCAAAGCTTATTTTGTAAAATTGATTTGACCAACCCATTAAACATGATTTTAGAGGATTTTATAAAATTTTAGCATATTTTTATCCTTTCCCGATCCTTGATTTCACTAAACCTCCTAATACGATTCGAATTGTTTCCGACCGGTCCGATCCGATGTCTAAAATATATAGGCCCAAAACCAGGGCGTTACAACTCTCCCCCACTTAGGAAATTTCGTCCTCGATATTTTACCTGAAAGAAAAAGGTGCGGAAACTGCTTCAGCATGTCCGCCTTGCTTTCCCAAGTGGCCTCCTTAACTCCTCGGTGTCGCCACAACACCTTCACAAGCTCTATCGTCTTGGCATGAAGAACTTTGCTGCTCACATCCAGAATCTTCACCGGTTCCTCATCATAAGACAGATCCGAATACAACTCTATCTCCTCAACAGGCATCACATGTGAAGGATCCGATATATACCTCTACAGCATCGAGACATGAAACACGTCATGAATCTTTTCTAGCTCGGGAGGTAACCTAAACCGATATGCCACATGACCAATACGCTCCACAACCTCATATGATCCAATAAATACCGGGATAAGCTTACCCTTACACACAAATCTCATCACTTTCTTCCAAGGCGATACCTTCAAGAACATACGTTCGCCAACTGCGAACTCAATCTCCTTACGCTTCAGATCCGCGTAAGACTTTTGCCGATCCGATGCTGCTTTCAAACGCTCACAAATAAGCTTCACTTTCTCGGTGGTTCCTTTCAACATAGTCGGCATCGAAATCAACTTCTGCCCCGTCTCCGCCCAACAAAGAGGCGTTCTGCACTTTCTCCCATACAAAGCCTCGTATGGAGCCATTTGAATGTTTGCCTGGTAACTATTGTTGTAAGCAAACTCAACCAAAGGTAAGTGCTTCTCCATGAACCCTAAAAATCAATAACGCGGCATCTCAACATGTCCTCAAGCACCTGGATAACACGTTCCGACTGTCCATCCGTCTGAGGGTGATAAGAAGTACTAAAATTGAATCGTGTACCCAAGGCTTGATGCAAACATTCCCAAAACTGCGATGTAAACCCCGGATCCCTATTCGACACTATGGACTTTGGCACACCGTGCAACCGCACAATCTCAGCAATATACAGCTCTACCAACTTATCCAAGGTATACGTAGTATGCACAGGCAAGAAATGCGCAAACTTCGTGAGGCGATCAACAATTACCCAAACTAAATTCTTCCTTGATGGTGACAACGACAAACCAGACACAAAATCCATGGTAACCCTTTCCCACTTCCATTCAGGAATTCTCAAAGGTTGCAAAAACCTAGAGGGAACCTGATGTTCAACCTTTACTCGTCGACACACCATGCACTCGCCAACGAACTCGGCAACATCCTTTTTCAACCACGCCCAGTAGTACTCATCCTTCAAATCACGATACATCTTTGTACTACCAGGGTGCATAGCGAAAGGACTGCTTTGAGGTTCAGACAGAATAGTGCGCCTCAACTCAACATCATCTGGCACCACTATTCGACTCCCAAAACACAAAACACCATCATCATTAAAACAGAAATCTGAAGGCTTACCCTCCACAATGTCCTGAACATAGGGAACAAGAGAATCATCGAGCAACTGCTTATCCTTGATCAACTGGATAAGTGACGGTTTCACTTGCAATTCAGCAACAAGACCACCATCTCGCGATATGCTCAAGCGAGCAAACATCGCCCTCAGCTACAGAACCACTTTATTTCTCAAAGCATCATCCACAACATTGGCCTTTCCCGCGTGATACTCGATCGACAGATCATAATCCTTAAGCAACTCCACCCAACGACGTTGCCTAAGATTCAACTCCTTCTGATACATAAGATATTTCAAGCTCTTATGGTCCGTGAACACCATACACTTCTTGCCATGCAGATAATGCCTTCAAATCTTCAAGGCAAAAACAACAGCCGCAAGCTCAAGATCGTGAGTAGGGTAGTTACGCTCATGCACCTTCAATTGCCTAGATGCACAGGCTACTACCTTACCCTCATGCATCAACACACATCCCAAACCAACAATGGACGCATCACTATAGACCACAAACTCCTTACCAGACTTAGGTTGAATCAAGACAAGAGCTTGTGTCAAAGATTCCTTCAGCTTCTCAAATTCTTGATGCCTCGACTCTGTCCACTCAAATCGAACAATATTATGCAACAACTTGGTCAAAGGTGCAGCAATCTTCAAGAAACCCTCGATAAACCTACGGTAATACCCAGCTAGACCAAGAAAACTTCGTACCTCTGTCACCGACTTAGGCACCTTCCAACTCATCACAACCTCTACTTTATGCGTATCAACGTGAATACCCTCAGCCGATACAACATGCCCAAGGAAGACCACCTCCTTAAGCCAAAACTCACATATACTTAGCTTGGCATACAACTGGTTCTCCAGCAACGCTTGCAAAACTATCCTCAAGTGTCTATCATGATCCTCTTCGGTACGAGAGTACACAAGGATATCATCGATGAACACCACCACAAACTGATCCAAGAACTCATGGAACACACGGTTCATCATGTCCATGAAAGCAACAGGTGTGTTGGTCAAACCAAATAGCATTACTAAGAACTTATAATGTTCGTATCTTGTCCGAAAAGCCGTCTTAGGTACGTCAACATCCTTTACCTTCAACTGGGAATACCCTGATCTCAAGTATATCTTAGAAAACCCTAAGGTTCCTCGAAACTGATCAAAGAGATCATCAATCCTTGGCCAAGGGTATTTGTTTATGATAATCAGCTTGTTCAACTGCTGATAATCTATACACATCTGCATTGTCCCATCTTTCTTCTTTACAAAAAACATCGGCGCACACCAAGGTGACACACTCGGCCGGATAAACCCTCGATTCAGTAACTCCTGAAGTTGCATCTTCAACTTTTTCATCTGCTTAGGTGCCATGCGATAAGGAGCAATGGACACCGGAGTTGTATTCTCATACAACTCGATACCAAACTCAACTTCTCTGTTTGGCGGCAACCCATGCAATTCTTTTAGAAAGACACTCAGAAAATCGCAAACGGTTCTGATGTCCTGCACACGTACATCCTTTGTACCAGGATTCATCACATACGCAAGGTAAGCCTCACATCTAAACCTTAGCATACGGCTTGCTTCCAAAGCCGAAACCACATTAGACAAGAATTTCACATTCTCGCCTACTATCACAACCTTGTAATCATCGGCAAGCTTTAAAGTGACTCGCTTAACATCAAAGTCAACCACCGCCCTATGCTTAGATAACCAATTCATACCAAGGATCACATCAAAACCATAAAAGGGTAACTCCATCAAATTCACAAGAAAAACATGGCCCTGAACAGATAAAGGACACCTCCGATACAACTTCCTAGTGACTACAATCTCACCAAAATGTATATCAAGCAAATGCGCATGCTCACTCAAGATATATGAATGCGTGGATGCATAATCAATCAAAGCCAACAATGATAAAGACTGAAGAACAAAGGTACCTGCGATGACATCGGTATTGTTGCGCTCATCGCGCTGAGCATAGACCCTCGTAGGACCGCCTCCCTCAGGCTGAACTGCTACTACATGAGCAATACCACGATGACCCTCATATCTTCTCTAGAAATTCCCTCGGCCGCGCCCACGACCTCTCTGAGGTGCAGCCACAACAGGTGCACGTCCCTGGCCTCCACCAGCCAACAGAGGACACTCACGCCTCAAATGGCCCGCTGAACCACAGTTCCAGCAAGAATTCCCTGCCACCACAACAGGAGCATGTACCTTCCTAGCCGCACGAAGACAATCTCGCTGCAGATGACCCCGAGAACCACACGTCCAACACGTGTTCTGTTCCGCCCTCATCCTGTCTCCATGAGCCGGTGCACCATGTCCAACATTACCTCGCCTAGCAGCAGGCTGATATCTCCTATCTCAACCTCTCTTGTTCCGTCCACCATCAGAACTAGACTCAACTGCTCTCTTACAAGTGCTAGAACCACCTCCACGAGATGATAGTCCCAAATTCTACTCGATGTCCTTAGCTCGACATACAAGCACATCGAAATCCGTGTAGTATGTAGCCAACATATAAGTCTTCACTTCCTGCACCAGCCCATATCAGAAGTGATCACAACGATGCCTCTCACTCGGCATCAACTCAGGGGAGTACTGACTCAGTCGTACGAACTGGACCTCGTACTTAGCCACCGAGAGATTTCTCTGAACAAGCGACATGAATTCGCGCTTCTTCTCATCCAAGTATCTCACACCAAGATACTTCCTCTTAAAGGCACCTCGAAAGAACTCCCAATCTACCTTATTGGGTTCCACACCAGCGGTGACAGTCGTCCACCAACTATACGCGTCACCCTGGAGCAAAGAAACTGCGCATCCTAGCTTGCGCACATCATTACATCCCATCTGATCCATGATACGGATCGTGCTAGCTAACCAGGCTTCCGAAGCCTCAGGAGAAATACCATAGAACTCCACAGCTCCCTAACTCCTTAGCCTTTCCAAAGGAAAACCCACCTGCCCAGCCGCAGGGGCCTGAACATGCGCTCTAGCTGCCACAGCCTGAAATGCTCCGGTGATCGCCTAAACCAATGTCGTTAGATCAACAAAGACTAGACCAACTTGTCATTGTTGCTCCGTCTCTCCACCTTCAGGTGGTGGTGGCGGAGGTAAAGTCTCATCAGCTGGGTTCTCAACCCCCTGATTACCCTGCTCAGCCGCAGGCACAATCGTGTTCGACCTAAGCTCTCTCCTCAGACCCATTGTGCTATTTTTAACAAAGTATAACAACAAAAACAAATCAAACCATGATTTAGGACAGCTTCAATCAAGGATCCAAGTTCACAAAAACATTCAACTAGTGTAATAAGGCAATAGGCAACCCAATTTCCCTCAAGCATAGCATACCATACAATAGCATTTTATAATCAACATGCTTTACACCATCCAAATTAGCATACATTCCTATCACATTATCAACATACATTCATATTCATCACAATTATGAAAGCATAAGCTCCAACATTCTATCAAAACATGGTTTTTCAAACAACTATGCATTAAAATATACCAATTTCACTTACCCTCATCCCCAATTCTTTCGTAACATGGCTCTAATACCAACAAATGTAACCCCCTTAGCCCGACCTAGACGCCCGACCCGAACTAAGAAGATTACACGGGGAAAACTAAAGTCAACTCGTGAAAGTTAACCCCGGTTAACGACCCTTTTTTCATTTATCTTTTCTAGATGCACATTATTATCCCTATATGATTAGCAAAGTTATTCGGCGAGAATGGCACAACGATCGGAGTTCAATTAAGGGTTCAATTGCATTCATTTAACTTTTATGGACTAATTTGTAAATTTTAGGAGTTACAAGGACTATCTAGATTTTAAAGTTACCAAACCAAACTTAGTCATAAAACATGCCAGCATGTCAAATCTCATCTCAAACGGACCATCTAAACTCAACCAATTAAACCATCATTAATCAGAGATCAAAATGTAAGAAACATGAACTCAGAACAATTCAAATTCAGTGACCAACGATCAAGTGTTTCGGAACAGAGACCCCTGTATCTGAATGGTCATTTTGAAACAAGAATAATCGTTTCGATACGTGGAGGCGTTCCAAAACCTCAGGAAACCCGTTTCGCTACGTTGGTTCACAGTGGAGAAATGATCCGGAACGTGCCTTCCTGTTCCGAGACACTATGGTCATTACATGCCTTCATTCTGAAATGAACAAGGCGTTCCGAAATGCCTGGGCCTGCAACTTTAAAAATTGCTAGTTTTTAAAAAGTTTTCAACTCCTGAACCATTCCGACACTTATCCCAACACACATACAACATAATTAAACATCAAGGACCATCCATACGATGCACAAGCTATATCATAGCATCATTCTTGCAAGCTATAGGACTATAGGCATGCTCCTAGATGTGAAAACAACAAAAAGGCTAAAAACCATACTCAAGCTCAAACCAACGCTCAAAGGCCATTTACAAATCCGAATAAGCAAACCAAATATGCTCAAGGTGTTTAACATCACCAAAATAACCAAGAGTTGAAATCCTACCCATTGCCTCTTATTACACTAAGGTAAAACCACATACATTGCTTTGTTAAAAATGCTTGGATTCCACTTGCTTTCTTGCTGCCTCAATTGCTTAATTCTCTGCATTGATGAAACAAATGAGCGTAAGCATGAAGTTTAGTGAGGATCACTAAAACCAAACATTCATCAATGCATTCTATAAAACCAATATATCATCATTTGCAAACTCATGCTCTCCTTTAAAACATGCTCTCTAAAGCATCAATGCACTTTTAAAAACCACATTCTCATAGCATCATTAAAATAACAACAAAATCCTTTGCTCATGCTTAAACCAAGCATCACATGCATTCTAGCATCATTTCCAAGCATCACATGCTTAAATCATTAAGCAACAACATTATATTGGTTCACAAGTGATCAAATCTCAAACCATTTCAAACCAACACAAATGACACGATCGGATATGCAGATTACAAGCGTTGTCCCACACGCTTCATACATACTACCGGACTATACAAGGCTCACACACGAGATTAGACCATCAACCGTTGTGACACCCGTGGTGGAGTTTAACGGTATAATCACAACCCCTCAACACCACTCATCGGTAGTTGTATAATTCCACTAACAAGAGCACGAGACGCAAACCACAAAATCCACACACGGAATTAACCCATTCACCGTTGTGATCTTAGCCTTAATCGTTAGGGTACATGGATGGAGTATACTGTTTTACAAGCATAAATTACAATGCCATTTTCACAAGCATAAACATGCTTAAACTCAAATACACACATCTCATAAATCTAAGGATCACCTACCAAGTGTATCCTTAACAAAATGGCATTAAACACTAGCATTATCAATGCTCAAAAGATGCTTTAAAACTGTAAATTAAACCACATTTAATTCAAGTGCATTTTCCAACAAAAACATAGCACATTCCGAGAGAGACTTTCAAATCACTTACTCTTGAGCTTAGCTAAGTGTTTCAAACTTACACTAAGCTCCCAAGACCATGCTCAAAGCGTTACAAGCTAGAAAATCCATTTCCACTCGCCGACATGAAAATCATTTACAATACTTCGTTTACTTCCGATACGCGAAACCTCGCTCGCTGACACGAAAGTCACCCTTCCGAAGCCTTCAAAAAAGCTGCGTTTACTTTTGGATCACGATCCCCTATTTTTAGAGCATCAAAACAAAGATTCAAATGTATTAAAATGCATTTCAACACCAGCAACTAAACACAAACTCGTTGCTCACCAAAACTACGCCAATTTACCCAACCAAAACAACCGAAAGCAATCGATTATTAAACTACACCAACTAAACCAAGCCCAGCCAACATTCATCACTTTCAACCATTATTAAACATCAAAACACATATAAAAACAACCTAAACCCTTCCTCATACCTCCAGCAAGCATAACTTCATCATTTCACCTAAAAAACCCAACTAAAACCATAAAGAAACTTAAGGATCTCAAGGATTTCGGGATTTGTATCATCAAAGCCCTTTTTCAACATAATAATCAACTCAGAACTCATTTACAATTAATCCAAAACAGAGCTTATCAATACCAATCCGAAAATCAAGATTTAAATCATAATTTTGCAAGATTTTGATCTTAAATCAAAACTATTATCAAAACTCAGCCAAAAACAACATTTAGAAGTCAAAGATCTTGGGAATTTCAATAAAGAACCTAGATTGAAGGTTGAGAACGAGATTTACCTCTAATCCTTGCCTTCCTCAATGATTAACAAGTTTTTCCTTAACAAATCTTGAAGAATTTGAACAGAACTCTTGAAATTTGTTTAGAAATCAAAGAGAGAGTGTTTGGGAGAAAAGAAATCTGGAGAAAAGAGCTGAGAAAATGGTTTTGCTGATGTGAAAGTTAGTTACGTCAAAAACTTCTCATTATTTTATTTTAATCAATTTATTTAAACAAAAATCCTTTTTATTTTAATCATCTAAAAGCCCTTTTAAAACACATGTCAATTTAAGGAATGTGTAATTGCACCATAGCTCCCTAAAAATTCTAAGATTTTGACTCCTTTTTTAAAAATTACATTTTCCATAGTTTTGATACTTTACATTTTGGTCACTACCCAAAATATATAACTTCCAAAGATTATTTTGTAAAATTGATTTGACCAAACCCTTAAACATGATTTTAGAGGATTTTATCAATTTTTACCATATTTTTATCCTTTTCCGATCCTTGATTTCCCTAAACCTCCTAATACAATTCGAATCATTTTCGACTGGTCCGATCCAATGTCTAAAACATCTAGGCCCAAAACCAGGGCGTTACACCTACTGCTTATGCATATTTGAGTCTTGAAAATGGTTTGAATATGATCCCATGAGAATTTGTTTATGCTTTGAAAGAGTTTATAACTTGTTGAGAAAATGTTATGCATTTTTATGCTTTTGAGATGGGATGAGACTTGATTTTTGTTTATGCATTGAAAATAGTAGGGTAGCTTGGTTTAAAAGTGTATATTGGCAAAGTGAAGAAACTTAATATCATTGGATATAATTGGTCGACCAATAGGATTAAAAGTGCACAATAATGTTGAACTAATGTTTTGATATAATAATTGAAAAATGTTTTGGACTAATTTGAAAAGAATTTAAAACTTGTTTTTAAGTTCAAACAACTTAAAATTATGTTTGAGGTATTTTAAGAGGTTTTTGGCAAAGATTTTTCATGTTTTTAATAGCCAAACTTGTGTTTTCAAAGTACCCGTATCGATACGGTATTACCCGTATCGATACCTTTTTGCCCCAGTTTGGCCACTGTCAAAACCCGTATCGATACATGCCTTTGTCGTACCGATACGGATCGGGATCGTTTCGATACGCCTAGTCAGCGTACCGATCCCCTTTCAACCAACCTCAACGGCTATTTCCCAACGGCCATTCAAAAGTGAACCCGTACCGATATGCCCTCAAGCGTATCGATACGCCTAGGCTGGCAAGAGCCCAACGGCTAGTTTCTGATGAAGGCCATATCGATACGGTTCCACGCGTATCAATACGGATAGCTGCAGAACATCATTTATGAAGGGAAATGAAGTCCTCAACGGCTCCAATATGATCCCAACGGCTAGTAACGGCTACAAACTCATTTGGGAGTATTAAAGGGACCTTCAAGCATCAAAAGAAGGCTAATGATCATATTGTCAAACATCAAATGATCAAGAAATTGTCTTAGTGCTTAATTTGTCATTTCTTGTATAGACCAACACTAGTGAGCCAAAATTGTCAAATTTGCTCAAGTGTTTTAGGTTTTGGGTGAGTGCTTAATTGTGCAAACAAACACCTATTAGAGGGTTTTAAGTTTTCTTATTGTTTCTCTTTGTAAAAGAGGGTTTCAATCAAAGCTTTGGGTAGAAAGCTTGATTGTGTATAAGGGTTACCTCCTAAGCCTAGAAAAGGGGACGAATCAATAGTGGATTGATTGAGAAATCCTTAGTGGGGAGCTAAGGTAGTGGATGTAGGACTTGGTTAGAAGGTTGAACCACTATAATTCATTGTGTCTATTATCTTTTTAGCTTCCTAAACCCTAACACCCAAATATCCACCTCTCCACCACTTGGTGAGCAACATTGGTTGATCGAATCGAGCCTCACACATCTCAACAATTGGTATCAGAGCTTGGATCAATCGAAGGGGATTCACATCCTATTAAGAAGATCCGACAAGCTTGATCACTATTTTTATCAACCGGCTCAAATGGCACAATCAATCGACAAACCGCCTTTCTTTGACGGAACCCACTATGCCCATTGCAAGACAAAGATGAAGTTCTTCATCAAATCTAGAGATTACAAGCTATGGGATATAGTTGAAGATGGTCCGTTCGTGCCTCAAAGAAGCAAAGCGGAGTGGAGTGCCGACGATCGCAAGAAGATGGAGCTTAATTGCAAAGCCTTGCACATCTTGTTTTGTGCTTTTGGCCCAACCATCTATGAGAAGATGTCTTCTTGTGAGAGTGCCAAGGAGGTATGAGACAAGCTTGAAGTCAGATACGAGGGAACCGATGAAGTCAAGGAGACCAAAATTGGGCTCCTAACTTTAGAGTATGAGAACTTCAAGATGGATCCAGAAGAGAACATCGAGAAGATGTTTGATAGGTTCTCCGCCATCACAAATGGTCTTAGAGGTTATGGAGAAGCCATCCCGGAAGAAAAGCTTGTCCGAAAGCTCATCTACTCACTTCCCGAGTCTTGGGACTCAAAGAGGACCGCCATCATCGAAGCCAAGAATTTGAAGACTTTGAAGCTTGATGAACTCATGGGGTCACTCCTTACTCATCAAATCATGAAGAAGAACAAAGAAGATGAGAAGAAGAGGGAAGAAATTAGAGCTATGGGAGAGAAGAAAATCAAAGGGCATGGCATCAATGCTAGTGCCATGGCTCTCAAGTCCTCCACTTGCCATCATGTCTACTCAAGTGAAGAGGTGGATGAAGATGAAGAGATAGTTCATCTCTTCAAGAAGTGTGCCTCGTTCATGAAAAAAGCCTTGAGATAGCTTGAACAAGAACCTAAAAGAAAGGAGAGGGCAAGCACTTCAAGCCATAAGAAGAAGGCACATGTGGCTACTTGGAGTGATGAGGACTCCACCGATGATGAACAAGCCAACGTTTGCCTTATGGCCATCGAAGAAGATTCAAGGGTAACTTCTAATTCATCAACTTCATGTTCCTATTCCTTTAATGAATTACAAGATGCCTATGATGATTTGGTTTTAGATTTTTAAAAGCCACATTTTGAAAAACAACAAATTGATTTCAAAGTTAAAAATTCAAAATGATTTGCTTTCTAAAACCAAACTTGAACTTGAAGCAAAACTTGAAGAGTTTGAATCAAAATGTTTTGATTTACAAAAATTGCTTCAAAAAGTTCAAGAAGAAAAGGATTTGATTTTCAAAGAGCTAGAAAAGAAAAAACAATATTGGAAAATCAAATTTCTATGTTAGACAATCTAGTGCCCCTAGATTTATTAAAGGAAAATGATTTAGAAGTGTTTGGGTCCCAAAAGGACTAACCACTTCAATTAAAAAGGATGACATTGAAAAATGGATTCCTAAGGGGACTAAAATTTGTGCTACTAATGTTCATGGATCCAAAGCAATTTGGATACCAAAAATTACTTGATTGTCTATTGCTAGGTGTGATGGAGATGTTCAACAAGTCAAACATTAAGGGGGAGCTCCATGCACACAAGGAAGAACACTTGAAGAAGGAAGGCTTCACATCCTCCCTTGGGTTCAAATGTTGGTAAAATTCTAGTTGTTTTTGCATTTACTTGTTTTATTTTTTAGTTTATTCAACTAGATGATCATAAATGTTGAACTAACATTTTTAATGAGGCTTTGAGTAAGGGGGAGCCCTTTTTAAACCAAAATTTTAAGTGTGTCAATTTTTTTTGCCTCCTATGTTATTTTGAGCTAAATGTCATTTTAAATTCTTTTTGATATAACAAAAAGGGGGAGAAATGGTAGGTTTTGAAAAATTAAATTTTCAAATGAATAAGGGGGAGCTTTATTTGAATTCATATCCTTTAATCTCTTATTCACACTTTTAAAGATAAAGGGGGAGAATCCCAAACAATTTTTCAAGTTAGTTTTATTATATCAAAAAGGGGGAGATTGTTGAACTAATGTTTTGATATAATAATTGAAAAATGTTTTGGACTAATTTGAAAAGAATTTAAAACTTGTTTTTAAGTTCAAACAACTTGAAATTATGTTTGAGGTATTTTAAGAGGTTTTTGGCAAAGATTTTTCATGTTTTTAATAGCCAAACTTGTGTTTTCAAAGTACCCGTACCGATACGGTATTACCCATATCAATACCTTTTTGCCCCAGTTTGGCCACTGTCAAAACCCGTATCGATACAGGCCTTTGCCATACCGATACGGATCGGGATCGTTTCGATACGCCTAGTCAGCGTACCGATCCCCTTTCAACCAACCTCAACAGCTATTTCCCAACGGCCATTCAAAAGTGAACCCGTACCGATACGCTCTCAAGCGTATCGATACGCCTAGGCTGGCAAGAGCCCAACGGCTAGTTTCTGATGAAGGCCGTACCGATACGGTTCCACGCGTATCGATACGGATAGCTGTAGAACATCATTTATGAAGGGAAATGAAGTCCTCAACGGCTCCAATATGATCCCAACGGCTAGTAACGGCTACAAACTCATTTGGGAGTATTAAAGGGACCTCCGAGCATCAAAAGAAGGCTAATGCTCATATTGTCAAACATTAAATGATCAAGAAATTGTCTTAGTGCTTAATTTGTCATTTATTGTATAGACAAACACTAGTGAGCCAAAATTGTCAAATTTGTTCAAGTGTTTTAGGTTTTGGGTGAGTGCTTAATTGTGCAAACAAACACCTATTAGAGGGTTTTAAGTTTGCTTATTGTTTCTCTTTGTAAAAGAGGGTTTCCATCAAGGCTTTGGGTAGAAAGCTTGATTGTGTATAAGGGTTACCTCCTAAGCCTAGAAAAGGGGACGAATCAATAATGGATTGATTGAGAAATCCTTAGTGGGGAGCTAAGGTAGTGGATGTAGACCTTGGTTAGAAGGTTGAACCACTATAATTCATTGTGTCTATTATCTTTTTAGCTTCCTAAACCCTAACACCCAAATATCCACCTCTCCACCACTTGGTGAGCAACATTGGTTGATAGAATCGAGCCCCACACATCTCAACATATAATATACAAAATTTGTACGTGAGACAAATTCTTCGGTTACAATATAGGGGTAGATTCTACTATGTTACGAGTGATAGTCGTAGATTATATCACCAATGAGAAATGGGGGTAGTGCTATCCCGACCTAAGTGAGATTATGGTGATGTTAGATTTCACCATGAGACTTGATGGGGTTAGTGCCATAAAGGTGTTCGCATATCCGAACATTTATGGATATGGGTACTGCTATCCAAGGATGGGGGTAGATTCCATCCGTGTCACTTTTAATGCCAATATATGAGATTACATGTATCATCGTTTTTAATGGTTTTGTATAATGAGATTTATACATGAGATTCTATTATGAAATATGTTTTATGATGTACAAGCATGAGAAGTTTGTAATGAGATATGCATGGTGGTAAATGCATGAGATTGATGATACATATTTTACAAGTGTTATTGGTTTTGCTTTGAAAGGGATTTAAAGCACGAGTGGTAATTGAGCATGATGAAAAGAGATTTGCTTTTGAAAAATGGTTTTAAAATGCATTGTTGTTGGCTTTTAATCGAGCGACCCTCACTAGGCATTTATATTTATGCTATCTTTTTTCCAACAATGCAAAGAAATAGCTATTTGGAGGCAGCAAGAAGGCAAGATCCAAGAGACGTTTCATAACTCAAGTGTGGTCGATTAGAGATAGGCAAGCTCCTGCGCGTGATGCTGAGCCACAAAGAGGCCGTGGGCGTGGTCTTGGTAATTTCCAGCATAGGGAGGATGGTCAGGGGAATGTTGCACTTGTGGTAGATGTTCAGCCTGAGGGGGTGGCCAGGCAAGGGTGTATGCATACCGTAAGGGAAGGAATGACACCAATGTGATTGCATGTACCTTTACTTTTTAGTCTTTGTTATTACTTTTTTATTGATTCTAGTTCTACACATTCATATATCTTGAGTGAGCATGCACTATTGTTTGATATACATGTTGAGTTATTAGATGTGGGTATGCAAGTGACGAGTTTTTTTTGGCAAAACAGTTGTTGTAAGAAAGTTGTATAGAAGTTGTCCATTAATGGTTCAAGGACATGTGTTTGCTGTGGATATGATGGAGTTTTCTTTCTATGGTTTTGATGTTATCTTGGGTATGGATTGGTTGACTGAACACAAAGTTGTAGTTGATTTTGAATCTAAGCGAGTTTCGTTGAAACTTGCCGATGATTATGAAGTTGTAGTGGTGGGTGAGAATGTCAAGTTCTTATCCAATGTTGTTTCAGGTTTAAAAGCGCAAAAGCTGTTAGAGGTTGGGTGTCAAGCATACTTGGCGTATGTTATGAATCCGAATATGAAGGAGGTACAGCCCCAAGATATGGGCACCGTTTGTGATTTTCTGGGGGTGTTTCCAAAATAGTTGCCTAGTTTACCGCCATATAAGAAGGTAGAGTTTTGTATCAAGATGTATGCAGATAAAATTCAAGTACCACATTCACAATCCCGAAACTAAATTTAGGTCCAATCTACATTTTTCTCGCTCTTATGTGTCAAATTACAGCTCATTCCAGTTGAACTAAAGCTTAAAAAACACATATATTTGAGACAATCCATTTTCCCACTCAGAAATGGCCACATGACAGCCTAACATTGGCCCAAACAATTTTCACTTGGATCTGTGCTCCTTTGAGACCAGTTGGCTTGGCGACGTCACTTGCATGACATCACACATTGTGTCACACCCCACTCACATATAAAAGGAGAGAGAGAATGTCAGATTATAGGGAATTAACCACCATTAATGAGCTATTATTAAAAAACAATAAAGAATAGATAAAATAATGAAGAAAGATAGAATCTTACACCTCGGGAGCCGAACCGATGTTGAGAAGAAGAGAAGTCACAAGAACTGAGGCATCGAAGTCGGGGACAGACGTCGGAGACACAAACAGTTGCAATATTCGAAGATCAGAATGCCAATTTCACGGCCGAGAAGGTATAATCTCTTCTCCGTTTCAATTTCTGCAAAATAACATGAAATGTTAGATCAAAAATAAATAAAGAAAAAACAGAATAGAAAGAGAGTTCGAAATCTTATTTTTCGTGGCGGATGGTGAGGTTTAGGCATGGTCGGAGTCAAAAATGAGAGCGAGTACGGGAAGATTTAGGCCGAGGAAGTTGGGAATCCTACCGGATTAGAATTATTAGGTTTTAGGGTTGAAAATTGGAGAAAATTAAAGTTTTCGGGTTTTTTAGGGTTCTGATGTGGCGGCTGAAAATCGCCTTCAGGAAGGCCAACCGAAACTAGGTGGTGGTCGGTGTAGTACGCGGTGGTCGAATAACATGAATGGGCAGCCGAAGTTATAGTTTCGTGGATCAAACTAAGAAAAATCGAAGAACGATGGATGAATTTGGTTAAAATGTGAGGTTTTGATCCGTTTTAGTCCATGGTTTCTGGGTTCATTGTGTTTTAGTCGAGAGAGAATTGAGAAAGAGAGAGAGTTGAAGAGAGTGAGTGTGCGAGTGAAAAATGGTCGAGTTGGCTCAATGTTAGGGGTTTTATAATTTGAGTGAAATGCTGCCATTTTAGGCACCGAGTTAGGAGGATTCACGCGAGTTACGGGTCGGGCGAAAAGATCTGCACCCTAGTCCCCAATCTTCATGCTTTAGGCTTCACACTTTGTAAACATTGCAATTTAGTCATAATTCAATAGAGATCAGGAATTAAAGTTTGAGTTTATTTTAATATTGCCCTTAATTTAATTATTTATTTAAATATTTAATTGTTTTAATTTACGTGTATGTGTGCATATTTCTAAATGGGCATGTAGTATATTTGTTTAGGTGGCTAATTCACTTTTAATAAATAATTAGAGTTTTTTAGCTTAAGTTCTCTGATCAAATTAAATAATCAAAATAGATGAGATAATTGTAGAAAATAAATGAATATTAAATGGAAACTTTAATGTTCTAAGTTGATTAATGTATCATTGTAATGCGATGTTAATCAAGGGAATATTTTAGTTGAATATTTAATATTTCATTTAAACTTAGAAAAATGAAATCACATAGTTAATCTAATTAAAATGAAATTAGGATATGATTTAAATAATTAGAGTCACTAAATGATTAGGAATGTTATTAATTTAGGGCATAGTATGGATAGTTTCCCATTATTTGGGTGTTATCACATAAACCCTAAACTTGATAATATTCATAGTTTCTTAATTAATTAAATTAATAGGAGCCCTAATTAGGTTTGAACTTAAAATTGACAAGAAAATAAATGAACATGCATTAAAACCTTTGTGTTGAGATACATTTTGAATATAAATCAAAGTATCCTAAAGTAACTGGATGTTTCAAAACTTATATTCACTAAAATGTATTTTCTTACAAAAGGATACCTCAATTCGGAATAAAATTCAGTTAACAATTAAAGGATTTAATTAAGTTCATTCGAAATGTCAAAATGCCGCGTGAAATTAATAAGGTACCGATAACGAGCGTTTGTGGGGGATGTTAATCCTTCTCTACACCTAATCGACTCCTGAACCCAAATTTTAAGAAAAATAATCTCTTTTTTGTTTTTATGGTGTCCGGTCTACCAAAGTGGCCGATGGCGACTCCAAATTGATTTATAGAATAAATAAAGGGAAACTCGATTTAAAATGGAAAATCCTAGTTTTCAAGATTAAATGAATTAAAATGGATAAAAACCCTAATTTTTTTAAAGAATTAATCATCAGGCTATTTTTACACTCAGTTTTAAAAAATGGTCATGACAGCTTGGCGACTCCGCTGGGGACAAAATTGAGAGTCAAGCCTGATTAATTACTTTCACGTGACATTTTGGCATTTTGAGCAATAATTTGAATTTAATTTTTTTACTAAGAATTATTGGATGAAATTTCAGGAAAAGTGGAGGTAGCTTTTGTGTATGATATATCTGTAATTCATGCATAAGCCCTCGACCCGGGCTTTTCACCCTTAAGTGGGAGAAAGATATTATCCGATATGATGCTCTCTAGTTCTGAGTTCGGATTTTTGTCTTCTTCAGGTATACTAACCTTATGCACCGTGAGGCCCACGCCTCCGTTATAAGAGACCTATACTACTGAATCGATGTCTTAATGTTGCATTAGACGGTAATGACAGTTTGGGAACCCAGAGTCTAGAAAAAATCCCACATTCCCTTATTTTCTTGGCTAACTCAATTGTTTTATTTATCATCAATTTATTTTTTGCTTACACAATTAGTTTACCATACTGACTCATTTTTTTTTTATTTTTTGTTTTGCATTTTTGCACTACATCTTCAATGCATAGAGGTATTGATTCAAAAGTGGTTATCATTAGGGGTGGGCATTATCGGCTACCTGGGTTTCGGGTACTCGATTCATCCAGATACTTTATTTCTCGGCCCGTGTCCTGGCCCATCACATTTGGGTACACGAGATTCGGGTACCCGTAAAACTTGGGTACTCGGGTAATCGGGTGCCGGGTACCTGGTTCATATATATTTTCTATTTTTTAATTCTAAAATTTTAAAAAATAACATGTTAAACACAATTATTTTTTAAAAAATTAACTTAAAACTTTAAAGTATATAATAAAAATATGGAAAGAATTTAGGGATTTAAACTTAGTTTTAGAATAAAAATATTAAGAAACTTAAAATAAAAATATAATTTAAAATATAAAAAACATATATTAAATTTTATTGGGTTGGGTAGGATACCCGGTAAGGGAAAACTTTCGGCCCGTGTCTCGGAAAAATTACCGGGTCGGGTAATTTTTTTTATAAAATTACCTGCCTAATTTGCTTTGGGTCATCGGGTAATTGGACCGAGTCAATCACGTCGGGTAATTATGCCACCCTTAGTTATCATTTGAAGACGATCATGAGAGATAAGGGAAATTGTTATCCGACAAAGGAGACTACAAATATTAGGCAATGTCTGGGACAAGTCACGGAAGAAATGAAAGGTAGTTCATCCAAGTGTCATATATCCGATTGTGTTAGTGTTGATGTTAAAAAAAATGAGATGCAACAATTGAAAAGAGAAATGGTTGAAATGATGACTATGATGACGACTATGGCCAAAGAAAAAGGGCACATTGTACTGAAAGAAGACCCGAACAAAAACTAGAACATGTATAAACGTCCAGGTCCGAGCTTCGTTACGATTTGTGTAAGTAATCCAACAGGAAGTGTAAATGGGTCAAATTCCAAGAAAGTAATGATGGGCCCGAAAGAAGCCCGAGTTGAAGGAAATAGAGGGTCTTTTAATTCAATCCCGATGACATACACAAATTTGCTTCCGCCTTTGGTAGAAAAGAAATTTGTCAGCCCATTCTGGTCCAAGCCCAAAGATTTTTCTTATTTGGGAGGTTATAACAATAACATAGTATGTGACTATTATCAGGGAAGTTCAGACCATACTACTAAGAATTGCGAATCTTTAAAAAACAAGATTGAAAATCTTATTAGGGTAGGTCTATTGAGTTTTGATGATGGAAAACCCAAATTTCTCAAAAGCCTAAAAATTAATAAAACACCTAGAGATGAAAAAATGAAAGAAAATTTAGGTCTAGTAGAATTAATCAAGAGTCTGAGATAGGTTTTGACCTTTAGTATCCCTTTATCATATTGCAAAAAGACAAGAGATCACAAATTTTATTTTGACCCAATCCCTATTTCATACAAAGAACTATACCTCAATTGTTCAAAGCTCGATTGGTGACCCCACAATTTGTCACACCTTTGCAACCTTCATATCCAAAATGGTATGACGCCAAGGTTCACTGTTAATTTCATGATGGAACTCAAGGGCATTCTAATGAAAATTGTATCGCCATCAAATACTGAGTTCAAGTTCTTTTGGAGCATGGAAAATTGATATTTGAAATAGAAAGTCGGTTTGATTCAACATTTGAATTGGAGACTGTTGGGAAACATCGGTACACCCCATGGTGTAGTGAAAAATTATTCGGCGATTACCTCCAGAGATCCATGTACGAGGAACGAATTCGGGGTGAAAAGGATGAAACATTACCTTAATAAATTTGGAACTCTGCAAGGAGTATAGGAGAATGCAAATCGAATCCGAGTCGTCATAATGCCTTTATATTACATTAAAAACCTAATTTTAATTAAGTTCAGATTCAATAAATATATAATATATTTAATCGAATATAATTAAATATGTAGAATCTGGTTCTACTTTAAACCATATTCATTAAATATACAATATATTTAACCAAATATAATTAAATATGTAGAATATGATTCTACTTTAATTAAGTTTCTTTAGATATATATTTTAATAATATTTTGATAATTACAATAATTATCTAGTATTAATATATATATATATATATATATATAAACGAGATTATCTATAATTACAATAGTTATAATAATTTCGTTTTAATAATTATTATGTGTACAACAAGTTTGTACACATGCTATTTAGTCGATATTTGTTCATTTCAATCATAGGTTGTGACCCTTGTAGATTCATGTAACGTTAGTAGTAATATCTAGAACAATTCTAATATTACAAGCAATGAGTGGCATCTATCAATACATCATTGCTACCTAAGTTACATGAAGTCGTGGTTCGACTTTACCTTTTTCTGTGATTAACTTCATTTATGTATTACATCCTTTTGTCCTCATATCTAGATCGGACACAAGTCATGGATTAGTCACACTTGTATAGTCCATCTAATATTTCTTGATATCTTGAGTAGACTGTTATAAACGAATAAGTATGATATCTCATATCAATTTATTTGAGCATGGTCATGCATTTTCTAGTCTCACTCAATCAAGTGGCTTATGATATTACTCCTATTATGTAGGAGGGACAAATCATATCTTTATCAACCATATTTCGCTACATAGATTGTGACATATCCAATGTCAGTGTTTATAGTGTAGTCAGTTATTGTGACACACGTTTGACCGTATCAAAATATGCCACTCATGATGTTGAAATAATGATGATCTCAAGTCTGAGGATCATACATGTAGTTATCACCATGAGCAATGTCGTAACCGTCACATAATAATCCAAGAAACATGCTCATAGCAGGTCAGTCCAGTATGTCATTCTCTAACACATACTTATGTATTGAATTTGACATCTCCATGTCAATGACAACGCTTTGTCCTCAATCAACTACATATTAGTCTTAATATATTATTCTTATTCATACCCACAACAATACTCGACTAAGGACATTCAAGAATAAGTATATTATTCTAAGAACTTTATTAAAATTTAGTTTATTTATAAATGCACAAAATAAGACATAAATAATAATAATGGCTTTTTTTACCCCTCTCGACCCGGTCTGGGAGAATGACCGAACTGTTCGGATCACACATGGAATATTGAAGTAAACCGGGAAGTTTACCTCAATAAACGACCCTATTTGTTCCACTTTATCTTGTCTAGATTCTCATTATGATCCTAAGTGATAAACATCACAACGAAACAATTTACAACTTGATCAGACAACGTTCAAAGACTCAATTGCATACAAACAAATTTTAGGGACCTTTTTGGTAAGTTTACCAAATTACAGGGACTTTTTCATTTTTTAAGTTACCAACCTTTAATTAATCACATTACATGAATCTCTGTCAAATATCAGCTCAGAACAATCATCCATGCTAATATAATTTCATCGATAACATCCAGGGACCAAACCGTAAAGAATCAAAACTTCATAGATACCATTTAAACTAACATAACTAACGGTGTACCGAAACACTCATTACCCGTTCCAAAACACAGGATTCCAATAAGCACCTCGAATAGACTCGTATCGAAACAGGTGCTCGCATTTCAATACGCCAAGTGTAAAGTGCTTAAAAGTCCTATATTTTATGCCCATTTTAGCTCATATTGTCACTGTTCTTAAGCCCATTTTAGTTCATACTTAGGTTCCCATGCATATTTATAGTATCTTTCCTTCACTCAGCTTATTACAGTATTTACGATTATTTGTGGAGAAAAGACACTGTTTTTGTTGCATTTGCATTACAGGAGACTGCCACCGACACCCGCCACGGCAACGAAGCAGATAAATGATCGGAGAGGAGAAGAAAGCAAAATGATCACACCAGTCACACAAGATGAACCATTGTTGCAGAAAAGAATTGTACTTACGCAGTTCAAAGAATGAGCTACCGAGACAGACTGCTGGCATCACTGTCGTCGCGGCGGTATATTGGAGATTTGCCAAAGGGGAGTGCGATATAAAGATGAGAATTCCCTGAATCAGCAGAACCAAGCCACATGACGGATAAAACCCAGGAGCACCCTGAGATGACGTGAGAAGACCCAAATAAGGAAGAAGCTTGCAGCCCGAGAAAGCCCCAAAAGAGGAGTTATTTTTGGAATAAACTACTCAAACGTTTAAGTCCAACTCAACCTCCTCCCAAAGAGAGTTCTTCCCCAAATAGGGTTTTCACACATAACCACCTATAAAATGAGGGCTTGACCGAATTGGAAGGCAACAAGGAGAGATTAGGATTTTTAGAATTTATTTTCGTATTTTCTTATTCACATTATGTTCTAAACTTGTCTTAGGGTTAAAATTGTTTTTTAGTAGTTGTGAGTACGGTTGTAATTAGTTAAAGTTTTTAATGCAATTGAATTCAAGGTTTGTTTATCCTATGTTCTTCATCTTTGTATGCAAAAGAATCGAGAGATCTTTGTGAGCACATCCATTTGTTTCAATTCGAGAGAGTTAAACTCAAGAAAGTGATAAACAAGGTTCCCTCCAATTAAGGCGTTAATCAACTTAGCTTAGAGATAAGTTTAAGTTTAAGGCGGCTAAGAAGAAACGCGAGAAGGTTGTTGTTCAATCCAGGTTTACGCCGAGATGTATTGTCAAAGAGTGGGCATCAATTGTATTCAAACTTAGAGATAAGTTAGAATCAAAATAGGACATTCTACCGAATCTTGAAGGCCCACCGAGTTCCCTGCCGTGGCAGTGTTCAATCCGTCACTCACCATGGCGGCGATATCGACTTTGCATCACAAGACTTTTTTGAAGTTCAACGCAGTTTCATACTACGACCAACTCAATCTGACCCATCTTCTTATTCTGATTACTCAATATTTTTATTTTCCGATTACTTTAGTCTATGCAACTTTCGCAAACCAACTTAAATCAATTGTGTTTTTACTTTTCTCTGTGCAGGAATTTAATCTTGAAGTAGCCATCCAGTCCCTGAGGAGACGATAATCTTTTATACTATAACTTGGCAGCAGTGTACACTTGCACTCGATTTAGAGAACTCTTTTACGCTTTACAAGTTTTTGGCACCGTTGCCGGGGACTAGCAACAACAACTTCGTTTTTACTTTCTGCACTTTTTCTTTATTGCATTTAATTTCCAGTTTAGTTTTCTTTATTATCATAAAAAAATTTCACATCTTCTTGTTTTAGTTTATGACTAGAGCAAATCCATCGTCTAAACACCTGTTTATTGACAAGATCGAACAAGAAGCAAGAAAACTCAGAAGAGAGGCACGTGAAGTATTAGCAGCAGTGAAAGCAGCAGAAGCAACAATGTTTATTGACGATGTTGTAGATGGTAGGAAGCAAGATCAGCAACAGCTACCATCTCCTTCTCTTGGTCAGCAAAGACAAATTTGTACCACTCGAGGAGAAACATCCAAACTTTCTTACAACCGAAACAACACCCCGAACACGAACACATACAACCTAGGTTGGAGAAACATCCAAACTTCTCATGGAGTAACCCTAACACTGAAGAAAACTCGACCAATTAGAATACGGGCTATCAAAGGAACCCACCTCCGCAACAAATGTAACAAAAACAACCCACAACAAAATAACTCTTTAGAGGCCACTTTAAACACTTTTATGTCTCATACTAGTGCTTACATTGCTAATTCTGATAAGTTTTTTAATACAGTTAATGCTTTCATGGATAAGACTGAAATGCGGATGCAGAATCAAGAAGCATATCTGAAAACGCTAGAAACACAGATGGGTTAATTTACAGATCCCAGCAGGAGGTTTACCTAGTGATACTGAGGTCGCTAGAGGAAAAACCCACGAGCAGTGCAAAGCAATCACCACCAGGAGTGGAATTTTCTTACAAGAACCATAGGGACATGCAGCAAAGGTAAAAACACCAATGGAGCAGCCGACCAATTCTTCAAATCCTGCCGAGAAGGATGCCCCGACAGGTCCTTACACCACGGTAAATCCTGAAGAATCTGAACTAGTAGGGGACGAGGAAAATCTGCTTGAGGAAACCCCCATCCCTCATATCAAATTTCCTTGTAAAGAGAGGATTTAAGACATAAAACTACCACCACCATTCCCACAAAGGCTAAAGAGGCATAAGCAAGACTATCAGTTCAAGAAGTTTATGGACATCTTGAAACATGTCCATATCAACATGCCTTTGGTGGAACTCATCGAGCAGATACCCAACTACGCCATGTTCCTCAAGGAAATAGTTTCTAAAAGAACATGGATCAATGAGTTTGAAACGATGGCAATTGCAAAGGGATGCATGGCCATGATGCACAACAGAGCCCCATTAAAGAGAAAAGATCCAGGCATTTTTATCATCCCCTGAAAATCTGCAGCAACTATACTAGGCATGCATTATGTGATTTGGGGGCAAGTATCAACTTAATGCTAAAATTAGTTTTCTAAAAACTAAGGATCAGAAGGGCCCACCCTACTATTGTCATACTGCAGCTGGCGGACAGATCATACGTTCAAGCAGAAGGGAAAACCGAAGACATACCGGTAAAAGTTGATAAGTTTATTTTCCTTACTGAGTTTCTGGTTTTAGATTCTGAAGTAGATGAACGGGCGCCATTTATACTTGGAAGACCGTTCTTAGATACTGGAAGGACACTAATCGACGTCAGAAGAGGAGAGTTTATAATAAGGGTGAACGATGAGGAGATAAAACTGAATGTTTTCCATACCCTTAAACAGAATGATGACTCAGAGGAATGCAAAATGGTCCAGGTCATACCTAGGTCAGAATTCAACGTCGATAAACCATGCATGGGCAAGTACTGTATCAGTAATGATTCAGGTGAATGCCTTGGCAGTTACTTGGAGAGCTGCCCTGACACCTGCCCCGGTGGCCAGTATATATAAGCTATAGATGAGGAAGAGATAGAAGATCATGATGAAGTACAATGGATGGCAACAAGGCCATGTAAGTACTTTGAACCTTTAGATTACAATGTTAGTGGAGGTAAAATTCATAAACCATCTATCGAAGAACCCCCTAACCTTGAGTTAAAACCCTTACCTGAGTAACTTAAATATGTATTCTTGGGACCCAATGATACGTTGCTCGTAATCATCTCTTCCAAGTTGCAGGCTGAACAAGAATTGAAGTTGATAGACGTAGTAGGACGACATAAGAGGGCGGTAGGATGGACCATCGCTGATCTGAAGGGAATTAGCCCAACAGTTTGCATGCACAAGATCCTGTTAGAAGAAGGATGTAAACCCATTGTCGATGCTCAAAGGATGCTGAATGACGAGATGTGAGAAGTCGTTAAAAAAGAAATCATCAAGTGGCTCGACGTATGCATCATTTATCTGACAGTGAATGGGTAAGCCCGGTACAATGCGTACCTAAGAAATGAGGGAGAATGGTGGTAAGTAATGAAAATAATGAACTGATCCCAACCAGGACTGTGATCGGTTGGAGGGTTTGCATGGACTACCGTAAGTTAAACAAGGGTACTAAGACATATCATTTTCCATTACCATTTATTGATCAGATGCTTGACCGCCTTACTGGCAAACCATTCTACTATTTTCTTGATGGCTATTCAGGGTACAATCAGATTGCCATAGACCCCAAAGATCAAGAAAAAACCACATTCATCTGCACTTATGGCACATATGCATTTAGGAGGATGTCATTCGGGTTGTGTAACGCACCAGCAACGTTCCAGAACTGCATGATGGCCATATTCTCTGACATGGTGGAAGATTTCCTTGATATCTTCATGGATGATTTCTCTGTCTTCGGCGGCAACTTCGACAGCTGCCTCTGCAACTTAGAAAAGGTGCTAACGAGATGTGAGGAATCTGACCTAGTGCTAAACTAGGAGAAGTGCCATTTTATGGTGGATGAAGGGATAGTCCTCGGTTACAAAACATCTACCAAGGGAATTGTGGTTGACAAAGCCAAAATCGAAGTGATTGAGAAACTCCTGCCGCCGACCTCTGTCAAGGGCATCAGAAGCTTCTTAGGACATGCAAGTTTTTATAAACAATTTATTGAAAACTTTTCAAAGATTACTAAACCTCTGTGTACCTTGCTTGAACAAGATAAAACTGTCAAGTTCGACGAATCATCCACTGACGCATTCGAGACGCTAAAGAAGAAGCTGGTTTCTGCGCCCATTGTAGTCCCACCTAACTGGAACCTACCTTTCGAGCTAATGTGCGATGCCAGTGACACTGCCATAGGAGCTGCCCTAGGATAGACGAAGGGCATGGCATTCCATGTGATTTACTATGCCAACAAAACCTTAAATCCTGCCCAAGTCAAATACACCACCACCGAAAAAGAACTGTTAGGAGTGGTTTTTGCCTTTGAATTTCGACCGTACTGAATTGGAACAAAGGTAATTTTGTCCACACATATCACTCGGCCCTCAAGTACCTGTTCGCAAAGAAAGATGCCAAGCCACGATTGATTCGTTGGATTCTTTTACAACAAGAGTTCAACGTGGATATCAGGGACAGAAAGGGTACAGAAAACCAAGCTGTCGACCACCTGTCACGACTGGAATAGGGCGACAGTACTTCCACCAGTACAGAAATTCAAGATGCATTTCCATATGAACATGTGCTACTAGCATCCACCATTACTGAGAGCATTGACGTAGCACTGACTGATGCACACGCCGTCGCAACAGGCACATTAGCGGCAACCATTCCTTCAAGAACCTAGTATGCAGATATTTTCAATTATTTAGTTACTGGTGTTTTACCTTATAATTATAACGCCTCGATATTGGGCTTAGATGTTTTGGCGAGTCGCGATGGACCGGTGGAACCGATGCTGGTTGTTTGAATCGTTTAAAAGGTGGTATAGGGAGATCGAAATTCGGGATATGATAAAAATGTGATAAAAAATTCTAAAATCCTCTAAAATGGTGTTTAAGAGGCTGGTCAAACCAATTTTACATAACGAGTTTTCGAAAGTATACATTTTGGGTAGTGACCAAAATGTAAAGATTTAAAAGTTGAAAAATTGGTTTTTCAAGAAGAGTCAAAATCTTAGAATTTTTGTGTGGGGTAGTTTTTAAAGATTCAAAAGTATACAAAACGAGTTTTCGAAAGTATACATTTTGGGTAGTGTTGAGTTGTGTGGGGCTCGATTCGTTCAACTGATAAGGCTCACCAAGTGGTGGAGAGGTGGATTTTTGGGTGGAGGTGGTGTAGAAGCTAAAATGTAAATTGACACAAAGATTTATAGTGGTTCAACCTTCTAACCAAGGTCTACATCCACTACCTTATCTCCCCACTAAGGATTTCCAATCAATCCACTATTGATTCGTCCCCTTTTCTAGGCTTAGGAGGAAACCCTTTACACCGATCAAGCTTTCTACCCAAAGCCTTGATCAAACCCTCTCTTACAAAGAGATAATAAAAGCAAACACAAATCCCTCTAATAGGTGTTTGTTTGCACAATTAAAGAACTCACCCAAAACCTAAAACACTTGAGCAAATTTGACAATTTTGGCTCACTAGTGTTTGTCTATACAATAAATGACAATTTAAGCTCTAAGATAATTCTTGATCATTTGTTGATTGACAATATGAGCATTAGCCTTTACTTGATTCTTGGAGGTCCCTTTTATACTCCTTGATGAGTTTATAGCCTTTGCTAGACGTTGGGATTGAATTGGAGCCGTTGAGGACTTTAATTCCCACTATAAATGCAGTTCTGCAGCTCCACGTTTCGAAACGCTCGAACCCGTTTCGAAACACCCTTTAAGTAGAAAAAGCTGTTTCAGCCTGACGTGGACCCGTATCGAAACGCTATTGTCCATTTCGAAACACCCGTTTCGAAACGCCTAGTCCCGTATCGAAACGACCTGCATTTAAATGTTAGTTGGGAAATAGCCGTTAGGGTTTATGACCGTTGTGGTCAGTTCCACGTAGGCGTATCGAAACGGCATAGCCCGTTTTGATACGCTGGGAAAAAATCTTATCCAGGGTAAGCCCGTTTCGATACTTGTATCGAAACATTTTTGCTACTGGAATGCACCGTATCGAAACGCCCTAAGGTGTTTTGAAACGCCTTGACAGTTTTGTGAAGTTTGGCTTTGAAAAACATGTAAAACCTTTTAAAATCATCCCTAAAAATTATTTCAAGATATTTAGACTTTGGAAGTTTGTTTTAAATGCTTTTTAAATCAGTCCAAAATATTTTTCAATTATTATATCAAAACATTAGTTCTACAGGGAGCTACTTGGAAATTATGCCTTTTCCCTGATTTGGCATGTGATTTAAATGCTACTAAAAATTAAAAGGCTTTTTAATTTGGGTAATTAAAGAAAGTAGTTAAACAGTTAAGGAAAAGTTTTCACGAGCTTTTATTTTATCACTTTTGCATCAGCCAAACACCCTTCTTTTCTCTTAATTTTCTAGAAATCTTTTGCTCTCAAATGACTCTTTTGATTCCTATAATTTTTCCATTGATTTCTCTAATTTTCCTTCAAATTTCTTCAAGCAAAACTCGCCAAATTAGAGGAAAAGTAAGGATTGGAGGTAATTTCCGTGCCATCCCTCTAATATAAGTTCTTTAATGAAATTCCAAAGATATTTGACTCTTTAATACTAATTTTGATTGAGGTTTAGTAGTTAGAATATTAAACTCTTGAAATCTTGATGAAAAATTGGTTTAAAAGGTGATTTTCGGACTTTAATTGATTTGGCTGTTTTGAGGTTTTTTCTAAATGAGTTTTGAAAGGTTTTTGGTATTTAAGTAGAGTCTTAATCATGTAGATCCCGAAATCCTTGAGATCCTTGGTTTTTGAAGTGTTTTTGGGTGAGTTTTTTAGGTGTTCTTAGGGAAATCGAGTTGCTGGAGGTATAAGGTAGGTTTTAGGTTGTTTTTGGATGTTGATTAATGTTTAGAATGTTTTGGATGAGTTGGGTAATTGCTGGGCTGAGGTTTGAGGTCAATCGATTGAGTTTTCAGTTGTTTCAGATGGGTGTTTTGTTTCTTTATAGCAGGGCTGCTGGATTTCTTGTTTTTGCTGGGGTTTTGGATGCATTTTAATGCATTTAACCTCTGTTTTGATGTGTTGAAAACATGGGATAGTGATCCGGAAGAAAACAAAGTATTTTGGAGGTTTTGGAAGATCGATAGTTGCGTCGGCAAGCGTGGTATCACGAGTCAGTGAGTGGAATTTGGTTTTCCAGCGTGGAAATGTTTTAAAAAAGATTTTAGGAACTTAATAAGAAATTGAAATGCTTTATTAAGTTCAGATGTAAGTAAATCGAAATTGCTCCCTTGGTTGTGCTCGTTATGAGCCTTTAGTTGCCCTTGATTTTAAATGCATTTACCTACTATTTTAAAGCATGTTTTTGAGATTATAAATTGTGTATGATGATGCTATGTGGTTAAAGGATGCACTAGGTAAGTGGTCCTTGTATGCATGTGTTGACGCATGAGGTTTGAAGCATGGTTTAATGCTTGGTTTATGGCTTATTATGAATGCTTTGTAAAAACAGTGATGTTTGCATGTGTTATGGATTATATTGGCAAGTGATGTTGTATAAAGTGTTTTATAATTGAAATCGAATATAGTTAGCCAGCTATAGGATTGAGTGCACTATAAACAAGTCGCCTTGGATGTTGAGGGGTTGTGATTGTACCGAATACTCCATCCAAGTACCCTAACGATTGAGGATTGTTTAAGGTTGCAACGGTTGAGGGTAGCTCCTGGGTGCGAACCTTGTGTTTTGTCCCATCTCTCGTTAGTGTATTATACACCTACCGATGAGTGGTGTTGAGGGGTTGTGATTGTACCGAATACTCCACCACGGGTGTCACAACGATGGAGGGTCGCTTTCGTGTGTGAACCTTGAGATACCGATAGAGGGTATGAAGGGTGTGGGACAACCCTTTGTAATTCGTGTATTCGATACTTTGTTTTTGAGATTTTTTTTATCACTTGTGAGCCAATATAATGGAATTGTATAATGTGGAAAATGTTGCTAATTCATGTTTTGAAAGATGCATGTTTTGGTTTAAGCTTAGCATAATGGTGTTTATGCTTGGAAAGCTTGGAAAATGAGTAGCAATGGTTTAATTGGTTCTTTTGATTTGGATCATGTTGCATGATGTTTAAATCGGAGAGTTTGATGAGAAATGCATGGTTTATCAAGAAAGGCATGTTGGTTTTGAAAAGAGTGAAAATGGTTTTGTGCATTGATGATGCTTGTGGTTTTAATCAAACCTCACTAAGCTTGTATGCTTATGCTCTTTTTTTTTCCATCAATGCAGATAATTAGACTTTTGGAGGCAGCCTCTTCGAGGAATCACACCAAGACATTTTGTTAAAAGTATATTGAGCTTTTGTTAAAAGTATATTGATTTGTTGATTTTTGGTTTTGAGCAAGTTTATGATGCATATTTGGATTTGTAAATGGCCATTGAGTATGGTTTTATGCTTGCAATTGGTTTTTAGCCTTTTTGTGCTTTTGACATCTAGGGAGCATGCCTTTAGTATCATAGTTTGTGAGAATGATGCTTTGATGATGCTTGTGCTTCGTATATGTGATCTTTGATGTGTATACAGGTTTTATGTATGTTGAGGTATGTGTCGGGATGGTTCCGGAGGGTAAAAACAAATTAAAACCAGCTTTTTTGGAAGTTGCAAGTCCAGACGTTTCGGAACGCCCTTACCTGTTCGAAACAGTGGCCCGTAATGGCCTTGGTTTTCCGGAAAAGTGAGGCACGTTCTGGAACATTTTGCCTCTCTGAACCTTTGTACCGGAACCTATTTAGAGGGGTTTCAGAACGGTCCCATGTTTTAGAACACACATTTATGTTTTGAAACGGCTGTATCGAAACGGGGCTTCTTGTTCCGAAACACCAGACCGTTGGATGATAATTTTGAATTCTTCTGAGTTTCAGCTTTTTACATTTTGGTCCCTGTTTGTCGTGTATGCAATTTGATGAGTTCTAAATGTCATTTTGAGCTGAGCTCTCACCAATAGGCATGTAACAAACTTAATTAAAGGCTGGTAACTTGAATTTGACAAAAGTCGTTAAAAATTTCCAAAATGGTCCCTAAACCTTAATTGGCTTTAATTAATTGGCGAACGTGTTGATGTTTTATCCGCTTCTTTTGTACGTACACATAGGAACCTAAGCTACATCTAGACAAGATAAAAGAAAAAAGGGCCTTTTATTGAGGTAAACTTTCCCAGTTTACTTAAATAATCCCCGTGTGATCCATTCGGTTCGGTCTATCAGCCAGGCCGAGTCGAGGGGGTTACCTTTGGTAGTATCAGAGCCAGGTTACGAAAGGTTGGGATGATGGTAAGTTGTTGGTAAGTGAATTGTGATGTGGATATGTTTTTTGGTGGTATTTACTTTGTCTGGTGAATGTTTAGGCATGCTTATGATTGACTGTGTGATAGTGATGTTGTAATTGATGAGTGAATGGGGATGTGAATTGTTTTATGATGATGTCTGGAGTGAATCTTGATGCTTGAGTGATATGACGGTTTAAGTATGCATGATGTATGCTTTATGCTATGTTGGGGGGCGAAATTGGAACGCCCAATGCCTTATTACCTAGTGAAATGTTTTAAATTGGTTTTGAAAGTCTTGGGATCCTTGTTAAGAGCTGGCTTGATCATTTGTTTGTTTTATGTTCATATTTAAATGTTAACTAGCATAATGGGATCGAGGCGTGAGTTACGTTCTGGAGCGATAGCTTCTATTGAGGGGCAGCGAGGCCAGGAGAATGAAATTCTACATGGTAGAAATCTACCTCGTTTTCCGCCACCACCACCTGGGGGTGTTGAGCAGGGCCAACACGGACAGGCTGGTATGGTGTTGGGAGATTTGACGCCTCTAGTACAGGCGATGACTGAGGCATTCCAGGCTGTTGTTGCCGGAGTGCACGTACAAGCTCCTGCTGCTGGGCAAGTGGGATTGCCACTAGAGCGATTGAGGAGTTTAGGAGGAGTAGAGTTTCGAGGATTATGTCCTGAGGCGTCTGAGGCATGGCTGGCCAGTACGATCCGAATATTGGTTAAAATGGGGTGCAATGATGCACATAAGCTGGGTTTTCTCAGTATCGTTGTTTCACGGTGATGCATCATTGCACCCCATTTGATCCTATATTCGGATCCTTGGCATGGCTTAACCACATCCTTGGAGCCGGAAGAGGTGCATTGGTCGTTCTTCTGGTCGGCTTTCAAGAGGAATTACCTTGGAGTTAGGTATATGGATGACAAAAAGAGAGAATTTATATCTCTAGTTCAGGGGAGTATGACTGTAGCTTAGTACGAGGTCCAGTTCGTACGGTTAATCCATTATGCTCTGGAATTAATGCCAAGTGATAGGCATCAATGTGACCGTTTTTGGTACGGCCTGGTGCAGGATGTGAAGACGTATATGCTTGCGACAGATTATACCTATTTTGATGTGCTCGTAACTCGAGCCAAAGATAAATTGCAGAGCTTGGGTCAGTCTTCGCACGGGGGTGGTTCTGGATTTGGCAAGAGAGTTGCCGAAGCGAGCCCTAGTGGTGGGCAGAACACGAGGAATCGGGACCGTTGTTATCAGCCTACGGCTAGGCATGGTAACTTCGGGCGTGGTGCACCGGTTCATGGCAATAAAAAGGGTTGAACTAAACACGTGTTGGGCGTGTGGATTATGGGAGCATATGAGGAGGGATTGCCCTCGTGTGGCTCGTGAGGTGCAGGCTCTTGTGGTTGGAGCTAATCCATGCTGGAACTGTGGATTCACTGGCCATATGAGATGAGAGTGTCCTCTGTTAGTGGGAGGTGGTGAGGGTCGTGCACCGGTTGTTGCTCAGCAGAGAGGCCGTAGGCACGACCGTGGCAACTTTCAGAGGAGAGAGGATGGCCAGAGGGGTGTGGCCCATGTCGTTGCTGTTCATCCAGAAGGAGGTGGTCCTGCGAGGGTGTATGCACATCGCGAGGGACGCAATGACACTGATGTGATCGCAAGTATCTTCACATTGCAATCCCTATCCTTGTTAGCCTTGATTGATTATGGATCTACACATCCATACATCTTGAGTGAGCATGCACATTTGCTTGATGTTCCTGTTGAGATGTTAGATGTAGGAATACAAGTTACAAGTTCTTTTGGTGAGACTGTGGTTACAAGGAAATTGTATAGGAAATGCCCGTTGTTTGTTCATGGTCATATATTTTCTGTTGATTTGATGGAACTACCTTTTAATGGCTTTGATGTGATTCTTGGGATGGACTGGTTGGTTGAACACCGAGCTGTGGTGGATTTTGATGTTAAGCGTGTTACCCTGAAGCTTACGAATGATTACGAGGTAGTAATCGTAGGTGAGAACGTGATGTTCTTGTCTAATGCAATTTAGGCTCTTGAAGCAAGTCGAATGATGGAGTTGGGGTATGAAGCTTTCTTAGCGTATGTGATGAATCCTGGCACGAAGGAAGTAAATGTGGAAGACATACGATCTGTATGTGAGTTTCCGGGTGTCTTTCCGGAAGAGTTTCCAGGGTTTCCACCCAACCGGGAGGTTGAGTTTGGTATAGAGTTGTATGAGAATACGACTCCGGTGTCCATTGCTTCTTATCGCATGGAACCTAAGAAGTTGAAGGATTTGAAGACGCAAATTCAGGAGTTGCTTGACCGAGGGTTTATAAGGCCGAGTATTTCACCTTAGTGTGCGCCGATCTTGTTTTTGAAGAAGAAAGATGGTACCATGCGTATGTGCATTGATTATCGACAACTGAACAAGTTGACGATTAAGAACAAGTATCCTTTGCTGAGGATCAATGATTTGTTTGATCAGTTTCTTGGGGCCTCGTTGTTTTCAAAGATAGATTTGAGGTCTGGGTACTATCAGCTTAAGGTTAAGGATGTGGATGTACCTAAGACAGCTTTTCAGACAAGGTACGTTCATTATGAGTTTTTGGTGATGCAGTTTGAGTTGACAAATGCACTGACCGCTTTCATGGACATGATGAATAGGGTGTTCCATGAGTTTTTGGATCAGTTTGTGGTGGTGTTTATCGATGATATTCTTGTGTACTCACATATCGAGGAGGATCATGATAAACACTTGAGAATTGTGTTGCATGTGTTGTTGGAGAATCAGCTTTATGCTAAGTTGAGCAAGTGTGAGTTTTGGCTCAAGGAAGTGGTTTTTCTTGGACATGTGGTGTTAGTCGAAGGTATCTAAGTTGATCCACACAAGGTTGAGGCGGTGATGAGTTGGAAGACGCCTAAGTCAGTGAATGAAGTGCATAGTTTCCTTGGATTGGCTGGTTACTACCGAAGGTTTGCTGAAGGTGTTTCTAAGATTGCTGCTCCTTTGATTAAGTTATTGAAGAAGAATGTTCGCTTTGAGTGGACGAATGTTAGGCAGAAAGCTTTCGAGAAGTTAAAGGAAGCTTTGACGCAAGCTCCTTTCTTGATTAAACCAGAATCGGGTAAGGAGTTTGTGGTTTATAACGATGCATCGTATGTTGGTTTGGGTTGCATATTGATGCAAAGTGGGAAGGCTGTAGCTTATGCGTCTATATAGTTGAAAGTGCATGAGCGCAACTATCCTATGTATGATCTTGAGCTCGCAACGGTGGTATTTGCCCTGAAGATTTGGAGACATTACATTTATGGTGAAAGGTGTGTGGTTTATACCAACCACAAGAGTTTGAAGTACCTTATGTCTCAAAAAGAGTTGAATCTTAGGCAACGAAGGTGGATGGAGTTGCTTAAGGATTACGATTTGACCATTGAGTATCATCCTGGGAAGGCCAATGTTGTGGCTGATGCTTTGAGTAGGAAGATGGTTGTTAAGTTGAGAGCTATGTTTGCTCGTTTGAGTATATCACGTGATGGTGGCTTGATAGCCGAATTACAAGTGAAACATTCTTTAATTCAGTTGATTAAGGAAAAACAGTTGTTGGATTATTCATTGGTACCTCATGTTTAGGATATAGCTGATGGCAAGGCTACGGAGTTCTGCTTTAATGATGATGGAGTGATATGTTTCAAAAGTCGAGTAGTGGTGCCAGAAGTGTAACACCCCAATTTCGGGCTTAGAAGTCTAGGGTCTGAACCGGACCGGTCTGATTTTCGGTTCGAATATAAAATGAGGTTTTAGGGAAAGCCTAGTTCGGGATGCTTTAAAAATATGGAAAATATCTAAAAATCCTCTTTTAATATATATAAGAGAATGGTGAAATCAATTTTACAAAATAAGGTTTGGAAATACTACATTTCGGTGTAGTGACTAAAATGCGATTTTTGAAAAGTTCAGTGGTGACTGTTTTGTAAGGATTGAAACTTTGAATCTTTAAGGAGCTAAATTACCCAAAAATGATTTCTCCAAATTTTTCCTTAATTTGAGTGAATTAATTAATGTTTTAATTAATTAGAAGAGAAGAGAAACTACCTTTTGGAAAAATCATAACTACCTTTTCCTAAAATTTTCTCATTTCTTTTTCTCTCAATATTCCATCATCCAAACACTTTTCTCCAGCAACTTTTAATTTGATTTTCACTTCAATTGATGAGATTTCTATCATCAATTAGTTCCTAATCAATCTTACATCAAATCCTTTTGATTTCCTCATTGAATTTTCAAGGAAATTGGCTCAAATCAAGGAGAAATCACCATTTAGAGGTAAGATTGCTCTTCTCCTCTAAATAGTCAGTTCTTTACTGAAATTCCCAAGTTGTCAATCCTTAATTTAAGTTTTATAAATGGTTTTAATGACAGGAACTTGATTTTGGCTTAAAACTCAAGATTTGGATGAAATCTTGAAGAATTTCGTGGTGTTTGTTTGGGCTCTGTTTTGAGATGATTCTTAAATGTATTTTGGATGTCTAATGATGTGGAAATGAGGTTTTATCAATGCAATCCCGAATAGGTTGTATTTCCTAAGTTTTTGCTTATGAAAATGGTGGTTTTTGAGGTGTTTTTGGTGTTCTATTATAGCTGGAGGTATAAGGACGAGTTAAGGTGTGTTTTGGATGTTGATTGATGTTTAGAAATGGTTAGAAGTGGTGGATCTTGTATGGGTTAAGTTGTGAAAGAGTTTGGAGGTGTTTTCGGTTGTGTTTGGTAGCCGAAATGTTGATTTTGGGTAGATCAGCGAGTTTATGTGTGTTGGCTGAAGATTTCAATGCATGATGATGCATTAATCCTCTGCTTTGATGTGTTTAAAACAGGGAAAGCATCTTCGGATACTTTTGGAGTTGATTCGGAGGCTTGATTGGCGTTTCGGCAAGCGTGCGAAACGTAAACGGTGAGTGGAGTTGGATTTCCAGCTTTGAAACAATTATTTGAAGGTTATGGGAGCTTAGTTTAAGTCTAATCAACTTAGCTAAGCTCAAGAGTAAGTTTTCAGAAAAACTCCCTCGTATGAGCCATGAAGTGGTTGATGCATTGGTTATGAATTGCATGTTTAAATTCTATTTTGAAAGCATGTTTTTAGCATGGTTAATGATGGTTTTGAAAGCCATGGGTTGAAGGATGCTCAAGGTAAGAGATCCCTGTTTTGTCATGTTGTTAAATTGTTAATGATGCATAGTGATACATGGTGTTTAATGGCTTTGTGTAATGCTTTAAAACAATGAATTAATGATGTTATTTGATGTATATTGGCATGTGATGAATTGATTTTAAAGTACTTGAATCGGATATAGTTAGCCAGCTATAGGATTGGGTGCACCGTGAATAAAGTCGCCTTGGATGTTGAGGGGTTGTGATTGTACCGAAAACTCCATCCAAGTATCCTAACGAGAGAGGTAAGACCACAACGGTGGTTAAAAGTCCGTGTGTGGATCTTGGTAAGGTCACAACGGTGGTTAAAAGTCCGTGTGTAGACCTTGTGTTATGTGTCCCGTACTCTCGTTAGGAAGTTATACAACTACCGATGAGTGATGTGGAAGGGTTGTGATTGTACCGTAAACTCCATCACAGGTGTTGAGGGGTTGTGATTGTACTGTAAACTCCATCTTATGTTGTTCGGTAGTGTGTATGAAGCGTGTGGGACAACGCTTGTAATCCGCGTATCCGATTGTGTTTTGTGTTGTAAAAGTTTATGAATTATCACTTGAAAGCCAATATGTTGAATTGATGTAATGAAGCATGATATGCTTGTAAAGTGTGCAAGGTTGCATGAAAAGAGATGAGCTTGTGTTTAAAAGCTTTGTTGAAAGTGTTTTCTAAAATGCATTATTGTGATGTTTTCTTTAGAGCATGCCTCACTAAGCAATTGTGCTTACGCTCTCTCTCTTGTACCAATAATGCAGATAATTGAAGTGTCTAAAGGCAACAAGGAGGCTAGAGTGTCCAACGGAAATCAAGCTCATGTATGGTGATGTTTTCATACACTACTAGTTTTGGTAATTTGGCAATGGGAACCTAAAGTGTGTTTTGGGAGATGTTTTAGACTCCCTAGTTTATGGCATGATGCTTTTGATGTTTTGGATTTGTAAGTGGCCTTTTAATGCTTGGTTTGGAGATTGATTGATTGCTTGGTTTGGATAATAAGGTGCATGCCTATAGACTTGTGAAATTTCATGTTTGATGATATGGATGTGTCTTGAAGTTGCAAACATGTACCTTATATGTATGATGACTTGTTGGCATGATTAGGAAGTCTATAGGATGTGTTTGAATGGATTTATGTTTGAAAAACCAGCAAAATCTACAGCTTCTGGGCAAACCGTATCGGAACGGGCACTAGCGTTTCGAAATGAGGGCCTGTAATGGCCTTCGTGTTTCGAAACGGCTGGAGGTTGTTCCGAAACGTTTTGGCTACTGTCAAGCCCTGTTTCGAAACCAGTCTCGGAACGAACCCGTGTTTCGGAAAGGTCAGGCAGTTTCGAAACAGGTGACCGTTGGGCACTGATTTGAATGGTGTTGAAGTTTGCAAGTTTTACGTTTTAGTCCCAAATGTTGTAATTGCAATTGTATGAGTTCGAGAAGTCCAATTAAAGTGAAATTTGACAGGGAAGCATTTAATATGACTAATTTCATATTGGTAACTTAAAAACCAGTTAAGACCTTCTAATTTTCAGAATTTACATTTTGGTCCCTAATCTTTGTATAATGTGTATTTGAGTTCCTTTTTGAAATCTGATCGCTATGCTTAACATGTATATGTTTCTCAAGTGTTCGCTTAGGGTTAACGTGCATCTAGACAATATTAAAAAGAAAAAAGGTCGTTAATCAAGGTTGACTTCCGGGTTGACTTTGGTTTTCTCTGTGTAATCTTCGTAGTTCAGGTCAACCGTCTAGGCCGGGCTAAGGGGATTACATTTGGTGGTATCAGAGCTTAGTTCTCGTATCTATGGGATTTGTTGTGTGGTTAATGTATGCGTATTTGCATGATATGCCTTTTGGGTGAAAGTGTGATTGATTGAATTGTGATGTATGGTTGCAATTGTGATGTTATGCTGTGTTGAAGCATGTTAGGGGAACCCATTGCCATATCAAAACTAATGAAAGGAATTGTTTTTGGAAAATGAGCTTGAGTACTTGGATTACTTACCTTGTTGATCCTAATTATGTTTATTGCATTTGTGTCAGTGCATTGTTTTTATAAATGGGACCTCGTAGAGAGATGAGGATGAATACGAGAGCTATGGCTCAGAATGAACATGAGGAAAATGCTGAGAATGTTGTGGATTTACCTCCTCCCCTAGTGGTGGACCACCTAGTGGTGATGGTGCTGGAGGTGAAAATGCTGGTGTTGGTGCTGGTGCTGGGGTCGCTGGACCTGAAGGTGTGCAGGGGCAAGCTGCTCCTAACATGACTGTGCTGATTCAGGCTATTGCGGGAGCCTTTCAGGCAGCAGTAACTGGAGCTCATGGAGTTGCGCATCAGGGTGATGCTAACGTGAGATTACCTTTGGAACGTCTTCACAGTCTGGGAGGGACTGAGTTTAGAGGTTTATCTCCTGAAGGTTCTGAATCTTGGTTGGAAAGCACCAAAAGGTTTTTGGGGCAAATGAATTGCAATAATGTGCAGAAGTTGGGTTGTGTGGTGTCGCTGCATGATGATGCGTATACGTGGTGGACGACCACTGTCTCCGGAATGGAGGAAAATGATGTGACTTGGACGTTCTTCTTGAACGCGTTCAAGCGAAAGTATCTAGGTGTGCGATACCTAGATGAGAAGAAAAGAGAATTCATGTCTCTTGTGCAAGGAAGCATGACGGTGGCGGAATATGAGATCCAATTTGTTCGCCTTAGCCAGTATGCACCTGAGCTAATCCCTGGTGAGCGGGAGAGGTGTGAACGTTTCCGTTACGGGTTGGTGACGGACGTAAAGACTTTCATGCTTGCTGCTGAGTATACGGATTTTGATGTGCTGGTGAGTAGAGCGAAGGACATTGAGAAGAACTTGGGTTTGTCTTCCAGAGGCGTTAGTTCTAACTCTGGCAAAAGAGCTGCTGATTATAGTTCCGGTGGTGGACGGAACAAGAGAGGACGTGATAAGAGGTATCAGTCTTCTGCTAGGCGTGGTGGTGGAGGACATGGTGCGCCTGTTCAGGGAGACAAGATGAAAGCTGATCATAACACGTGTTGGACGTGTGGATCTCGTGGCCATATGAGGCGAGATTGTCCTCGAGCAGCGAGGGAGGTTTAGGCTCCGGTAGCGGTGACCGGTAATTCGTGCTGGAATTGTGGTTCGGCAGACCACATGAGGAGAGAGTGTCCTTTGTTGGCCGGTGGTGGTCAAGGACGTGCTCCTGGGGTAGTTACACCACAGAGAGGTCGTGGGCGCGGCCGTGGTAACTTCTAGCACATAGATGATGGTGGGAGGAATGTGGAGCATTTGGTGGATGTTCAACATGAGGGTGGTGGCCAGGCTCAAGTTTATGCTCAGCGTGAGGGGAGGAATTATACGGATGTGATCGCAGGTACCTTTACTTTGCAATCCTTATCATTACTTTCCTTGATTGATTCTGGATCTACACACTCATACATATTGCGTGAATATACTCAATTGCTTGGTTTACCTGTTGAGTCTTTGGATGTTGGTATGCGTGTAACTAGTTCTTTTGGTGAGACCGTTATGACACGGAAGTTGTATAGAAGGTGTCCCTTAGAAGTGCAAAACCATGTTTTTCTTGTTGATCTCATGGAATTGCCTTTCTATGGTTTTGATGTAATCCTTGGTATGGATTGGCTTGTTGAACATCGAGCTGTAGTGGATTTTGAGAAAAAGCGAGTTTCGTTGAAGCATGCGGATGATTACGAAGTAGTGGTGGTTGGTGAGAATGTGAAGTTTCTTGCCAATGTGGTGTCTTCGTTGGAAGCAAGTCGAATGCTGAGGCAAGGTTGTGAAGCCTACCTGGCCTTTGTGATTAATCCTAGCTCTAAGGAGTTGCGAGTTCAAGATATCATAATTGTGCGAGAGTTTTCTGGAGTGTTTCCGGAGAAGTTACCTGGATTGCCTCCTAGTCGAGAGGTGGAGTTTGGAATTGAGTTGTATGAGAACACAACTCCATTGCCCATTACTCCTTACCGAATGGCACCTAAGTAGTTGAAAGAGCTGAAGACGCAACTTCAGGAGTTGCTTGATCGTGGTTTCATCCGGCCGAGTGTGTCACCTTGGGGTGCACCGACCTTGTTTGTGAAGAAGAAGGATGGCACTATGAGAATGTGCATCGATTATCGTCAGCTGAACAAGTTGACTATTAAGAATCGGTATCCTTTGTCGAGGATTGATGATCTTTTTGATCAGTTTCGGGGAGCGGCTGTGTTCTCCAAGATTGACTTAAGGTCAGGTTATTATCAGCTTAAGGTGAAGGATGCAGATGTGCCAAAAACAGCCTTCAGAACGAGGTATGGGCATTATGAGTTCCTTGTGATGCCGTTTGGCTTGACAAATGCTCCTGCAGCTTTTATGGACATGATGAATAGAGTGTTTCATGAATACTTGGACAAGTTTGTTGTGGTATTCATCGATGATATCCTTGTGTACTCTCGCACTTAGGAGGAGCATGAGGGGCATTTGCGGATTGTGTTGCAGGCGTTGTTGGAGAATCAGCTTTATGCTAAGCTGAGCAAGTGCGAATTCTGGATTAGGGAAGTTGTTTTCCTTGGTCATGTGGTTTCTGCTGAGGGGATTCGTGTGGATCCTCAAAAGATTGAGGCGGTGATGAATTGGAAGCCTCCTAAGTCTGTTCATGAAGTCCGTAGTTTCCTTAGGTTGCCAGGATACTATCGGAGGTTTGTGGATGGATTTTCAAAGATTGGTGCACCTTTAACAAAGCTGTTGCAAAAGGATGTCAAGTTTGAGTGGACAGAAGCAAGGCAACAAGCTTTTGAGAAGCTTAAGGCAGCTTTGACGCAAGCTCCTATCTTGGTTCAACCTGAATCAGGGAAAGAGTTTGTAGTTTACAGCGACGCATCCTATGTTGGTTTGGGGTGTGTGTTGATGCAGGAGGGTAAGGTGGTGGCTTATGCATCGCGCCAGTTAAAGGTGCATGAGCGCAATTATCCTACGCATGAGATTGAGTTAGCTGTGGTGGTTTTTGCTTTGAAGATTTGGAGACATTACCTGTATGGTGAGAAGTGTACTGTGTACACGGATCACAAAAGTTTGAAGTATCTGATGTCTTAGAAAGAGTTGAATCTTAGGCAACGACGTTGGGTGGAGTTTCTTAAAGATTACGATCTGACGATCGAGTACCATCCGGGAAAAGCTAATGTTGTAGCGGATGCCTTGAGTAGAAAGGTGGCAGTGGAGTTGAGGGCTATGTTTGCCAGCTTGAGCATTTCGCGAGATGGGGTGTTGTGGTTGAATTGCACGTGAAACCATCTTTGGTTCAGCTGATAAAGGATAAGCAGTTGTTGGATGATTCTTTGGTACGACATGTTCAGGATATTGCTGAAGATAGACCATCGGATTTCTGTTTTAACGATGATGGGGTTCTGTGTTTTGGGAATCGGATAGTAGTGCCGAGTGATGCAGAGTTGAGGCGTACTATTCTGACTGAAGATCATAGCAGTCCTTTTGCTATGCATCCTGTTAGTACTAAGATGTATCATGATCTTAAGGATGAGTACTATTGGGTGGGTTTGAAGAAGGATGTTGCGGAGTACGTGAGTAAATGCATGGTTTATCAGCGGGTTAAGGCCGAACATCAGTTTCCTTCTGCGTTGTTGCAACCGTTGAGGATTCCTGAGTGGAAGTGGGAAATGATTACCATGGACTTTGTGTCTGGTTTGCCTTTGTCGCCATCGAAGAAGAATTCGGCGTGGGTGATTGTGGATCGCCTTACGAAGTGTGCGCATTTCTTACCTGTGCATACTACGTGTACTTTGGACAAGCTTGCAGAGTTGTACATTGCTGAGATTGTGCGACTGCATAGTGTGCCAAAGTCTATAGTGTCGGATAGAGATCCGAGGTTTACATCACGTTTTTGGGAGTGTTTGCATCAAGCTTTGGGTACACGGCTGAATTTCAGTACTTCTTATCATCCACAGCCGTATGGACAGTCTGAGCGTGTTATCCAAGTGCTGGAAGATATGTTGAGGTGCTGTGTGATTGAGTTTCAGGGTTCTTGGGAGAAGCATTTGCCTTTGGTGGAGTTTGCTTATAACAATAGCTACCAGGCAAGTATTCAAATGGCACCTTATGAAGCCTTGTGCGGGAGGAAGTGCAGAACTCCTCTTTGCTGGGCTGAAACAGGTCAGAAGTTGGTTTCGATGCCGGCTTTGTTGAAAGGAACCACCGAGAAGGTGAAGCTCATTTGTGAGCGATTAAAAGCGGCTTCTAATCGGCAAAAGTCTTACGCGGATTTGAAGCGTAAGGAGATTGAGTTTGCGGTAGGTGACTGTGTGTTCTTGAAGGTTTCGCCTTGGAAGAAGGTGATGAGATTTGGTCGGAAGGGTAAGTTGAGCCCTAGGTACATTGGACCATACGAGGTGATTGAACGTGTGGGTCCTGTTGCTTACAAGCTGAGGTTGCCGCAAGAGTTGGAAAAGATACATGATGTGTTTCATGTCTCTATGCTTCTGAGGTATAGATCTGATCCTTCGCATGTTATGCCTGTGGAGGAAGTGGAGTTGAATCCAGACTTGACCTATGATGAGGAACCGGTTGAAATTCTGGATTCGGACAGTAAAGTTCTTCGAGGCAAGACCATTGAATTGGTTAAGGTGTTGTAGAGGCATCGTGGTGTTGAGGAAGCCACGTGGGAAAGAAAGGATGAGATGATGAAGTAGTTTCCGTACCTTTTTCCTCCAGGTAAATTTCGAGGACGAAATTTCTTAGGGGGGGGGGGAGAGTTGTAACACCCCAATTTTGGGCTTGGAAGTTTAGGGTCTGAACCGGACCGGTTTGATTTTCGGTTCGAATATTAAAGGAGGTTTTAAGGAAAGCCTAGTTCAGGATGCTTTAAAAATATGGAAAAATATCTAAAAATCCTCTTTTAATATATATAAGAGAATGGTGAAATCAATTTTACAAAATAAGGTTTAGAAATATTACATTTCGGTGTAGTGACTAAAATGCGATTTTTGAAAAGTCCAGTGGTGACTGTTTTGTAAGGATTGAAACTTTTAATCTTTAAGGAGCTAAATTACCCAAAAATGATTTCTCCAGATTTTTCCTTAATTTGAGTGAATTAATTAATGTTTTAATTAATTAGAAGAGAAGAGAAACTACCTTTTGGAAAAATCATAACTACCTTTTCCTAAAATTTTCTCATTTCTTTTTCTCTCAAAATTCCATCATCCAAACACTTTTCTCCAGCAACTTTTTCATTGATTTTCACTTCAATTGATGAGATTTTATCATCAATTAGTTCCTAATCAATCTTACATCAAATCCTTTTGATTTCCTCATTGAATTTTCAAAGAAATTGGCTCAAATCAAGGAGAAATCACCATTTAGAGGTAAGATTGTTCTTCTCCTGTAAATACTCAGTTCTTTACTAAAATTCCCAAGTTGTCAATCCTTAATTTAAGTTTTATAAATGGTTTTAATGACAAGAACTTGATTTTGGCTTAAAACTCAAGATTTGGATGAAATCTTGAAGAATTTCGTGGTGTTTGTTTGGGCTCTGTTTTGAGATGATTCTTAAATGTATTTTGGATGTCTAATGATGTGGAAATGAGGTTTTATCAATGCAATCCCGAATAGGTTGTATTTCCTAAGTTTTTGCTTATGAAAATGGTGGCTTTTGAGGTGTTTTTGGTGTTCTGTTATAGCTAGAGGTATAAGGACGAGTTAAGGTGTGTTTTGGATGTTGATTGATGTTTAGAAATGGTTAGAAGTGGGGGATCTTGGCTGGGTTAAGTTGTGAAAGAGTTTGAAGGTGTTTTCAGTTGTGTTTGGCAGCCGAAATGTTGATTTTGGGTAGATCAGCGAGTTTGGGTGTGTTGGCTGAAGATTTCAATGCATGATGATGCATTAATCCTCTGCTTTGATGTGTTTAAAACAGAGGAAGCATCTTCGGATACTTTTAGAGTTGATCCGGAGGCTTGATTGGCGTTTCGGCAAGCGTGCGAAACGTAATCGGTGAGTGGAGTTGGATTTCCAGCTTTGAAACAATTATTTGAAGGTTATGAGAGCTTAGTTTAAGTCTAATCAACTTAGCTAAGCTCAAGAGTAAGTTTTCGGAAAAACTCCCTCGTTTGAGCCATGAAGTGGTTGATGCATTGGTTATGAATTGCATGTTTAAATTCTGTTTTGAAAGCATGTTTTTAGCATGGTTAATGCTGGTTTTGAAAGCCATGGGTTGAAGAATGCTCAAGGTAAGAGATCCTTGTTTTGTCATGTTGTTAAATTGGTTATGATGCATAGTGATGCATGGTTTTTAATGGCTTTGTGTAATGCTTTAAAACAGTGAATTAATGATGTTATTTGATGTATATTGGCAAGTGATGAATTGGTTTTAAAGTACTTGAATCGGATATAGTTAGCCGGCTATAGGATTGGGTGCACCGTGAATAAAGTCGCCTTGGATGTTGAGGGGTTGTGATTATACTGAAAACTCCATCCAAGTATCCTAACGAGAGAGGTAAGATCACACTGGTGGTTAAAAGTCCGTGTGTGGATCTTGGTAAGGTCACAACGGTGGTTAAAAGTCCGTGTGTGGACCTTGTGTTATGTGTCTCGTACTCTCGTTAGGAAGTTATACAACTACCGATGAGTGATGTGGAGGGGTTGTGATTGTACCGTAAACTCCATCACGGGTGTTGAGGGGTTGTGATTGTACCGTAAACTCCACCTTATGTTGTTCGGTAGTGTGTATGAAGCGTGTGGGACAACGCTTGTAATCCGCGTATCCGATTGTGTTTTGTGTTGTAAAAGTTTATGAATTATCACTTGAAAGCCAATATGTTGAATTGATGTAATGAAGCATGAGATGCTTGTAAAGTGTGCAAGGTTGCATGAAAAGAGATGAGCTTGTGTTTAAAAGCTTTGTTGAAAGTGTTTTCTAAAATGCATTATTGTGATGTTTTCTTTAGAGCATGCCTCACTAAGCAATTGTGCTTACGCTCTCTCTCTTGTACCAATAATGCAGATAATTGAAGTGTCTAAAGGCAACAAGGAGGCTAGAGTGTCCAATGGAAATCAAGCTCATATATGGTGATGTTTTCATACACTACTAGTTTTGGTAATTTGGCAATGGGAACCTAAAGTGTGTTTTGGGAGATGTTTTGGACTCCCTAGTTTGTGGCATGATGCTTTTGATGTTTTGGATTTGTAAGTGGCCTTTTAATGCTTGGTTTGGAGATTGATTGATTGCTTGGTTTGGATAATAGGGTGCATGGGTATAGACTTGTGAAATTTCATGTTTGATGCTATGGATGTGTTTTGATGTTGCAAACATGTACCTTATATGTATGATGACTTGTTGGCATGATTAGGAAGTCTATAGGATGTGTTTGAATGGATTTATGTTTGAAAAACCAGCAAAATCTGCAGCTTCTGGGCAAACCGTATCGGAACGGGCACTAGCGTTTCGAAACGAGGGCCTGTAATGGCCTTCGTGTTTCAAAACAGCTGTAGGCTGTTCCGAAACGTTTTGGCTACTGTCAAGCCCTGTTTCGAAACCAGTCTCGGAACGAACCCATGTTACAGAACGGTCAAGCCGTTTCAAAACAGGTGTCCGTTGGGCACTGATTTGAATGATGTTAAAGTTTGTAAGTTTTACGTTTTAGTCCCGAAAGTTGTAATTGCAATTGTATGAGTTCGAGAAGTCCAATTAAAGTGAAATTTGACAAGGAAGCATGTAATATGACTAATTTCATATTGGTCACTTAAAAACCAGTTAAGACCTTCTAATTTTCAGAATTTACATTTTGGTCCCTAATGTTTGTATAATGTGCAATTGAGTTCCTTTTTGAAATCCGATGGCTGTGCTTAACATGTATATGTTTCTCAAGTGTTCGCTTAGGGTTAACGTGCATCTAGACAAGATTAAAAAGAAAAAAGGGTCGTTAATCAAGGTTAACTTCCAGGTTGACTTTGGTTTTCCCCGTGTAATCTTCGTAGTTTAGGTCAACCGTCTAGGCCGGGCTAAGGGGGTTACAAGAAGATGTTGAGTTGAGGCGCACTATCTTGACTAAGGCCCATAGCAGTCATTTTGCTATGCACCCTGGTAGTACTAAGATGTATCGTAGCTTGAAGGATGAGTACTACTGGGTGGGTTTGAAAAAGGATGTGGCCGATTTTGTTAGCAAGTGTATGGTTTGCCAACGGGTGAAGGCTGAGCATCAGTTTCCTTCTAGTTTGTTACATCCTTTGAGGATATCAGATTGGAAATGGGAAAAGATTACGATGGATTTCGTATCGGGGTTGCCCTTGACACCATCGAAGAAGAGCTCTGTATGGGTGATTGTGGATCGTCTTACAAAGTGTGCGCATTTCTTGGCTGGGTATACTATGTATACGTTGGAAAAGTTAGCCAAGTTGTCTATTGCTGAAATTGTGCGTTTGCACGGTGTGCCCAAGTCTATAGTGTCGGATAGAGATTCGAGGTTTACATCAAGGTTTTGGGAATGTTTACATAAGGCGTTGGGTACGCGGTTGAATTTCAACACTTCATATCATCCTTAGTCGGATGGGCAGTCGAAACGAGTTATCCATGTGCTTGAGGATATGTTGCGATGCCGTGTGATTGATTTCCATGGCTCTTGGGAGAAGCTGTTGCGTGTAAAAGTGTCTATCGCAATGTAGTGCAATTGTACACGACGCAAGTAGTAAAGTGATACAGAAGTATCGGATATCGTCTCCACAGGGACTGGGCTAATAGCTTCACCTTGGAATTACTGCACGAGAGGAAAAATAATAGTTTAATAAGTTTGTCACGAAATAAATAAGAGTGCTGGAAATTAAGAGTAAAGAAATAAAGATAGAGAGAATGGGCCGGTATTGAATTGCTCAGTAGTGTAGGTGTTGCAAAGTCTAGGAAACTCTGTTCTGTCGTTGCGTCTGCTGCGGCAGCACCTGTCGCGGCAGCGGTCTGTTGGTTATCGCGGCAGCGATTACTCAACTCTGTACTTCAAGCTTGGCAAGAATCCCTGCTGTGCCTTGGCCTATCCCTAGGTCCAAGTCTGTCGATGAACACGTCTTTGATGATACCTCCCGGCGTGAATCGAAGGATGAACACCGATGTTGTTGAATTCTTCCTTAGCCACTTAACCTCGTCCTATCCCTAGATCCGAGATAGTTCAACCATAAACTGGAGAACCCGTACTTATTCCTTTCGTATACTTAACTCTCCCGATATTAAGTAAATATGTAATCTCACAATGCTCTCCCGATACTCTTGCAAGATGTTGAAAACCAGAATAAGCAAACTTGAAGTAATTTTATTGAACAAAAAAATTCCTAAAACAAATGCAATCCTTGCAACTACTTTACAACGCAACCCTTGGCCCTAGGAGAAGTTTAGAACATGTTGAGGAAGGGAAAACGGCTAGGGTTTTGGGAAGAAGGCTAGTGAATAAGATGATGTTTTTCTCCTAGGTCAAATTACATGCCTTTATATAGGCCTTGGGTTCAAGTTTTCTAATATGGCAAGAATACAACTTTAAATTAAAGTACAACTCTATTAAAGACTAAATCTTCAGAGCATAAGTCTTTAATTCGTCCTTCCTTCTTGCTTGGAATTTCTTCCTTGAACTTTGGGCTTGGCCTTCATTCTGATCTAGGGCTTGGAAAAATATAAGGGTGCTCCACGACAGATGGGCTTAATTTTCTCTTTCTGTCGAGGCCCACTTCACTTCTTCCCTTCACTATCACTGTCGTCCTTGGCTGCCACGGCAGCGGCCATGGCAGCATCGTCCTTCACGTCTGCTCATCCAGTTCCAGCTCTGCTTCTTCACTGCCCAGCGTCTGCTTCTCTACTGCCCTCCATCTGCTACAGCAGCTACCTGCAAAAAGCAACCAATTTCAGTAGAAACTGTGCCAATTAATATATTTGTGATGTATAACTGAAATCTAACCTAAATGCAATGAATTATGCTTGAATGCAGCAGAAATATGGGTTAAATAGGGGGTAAAATATAGAACTTTTACACATTCAACACACTCCCAAACTCAAGTTTTTGCTTGCCCTCAAGCAATTCAGACCTAACAAAGAAAAATAAAAAATTTTGTTTGGCTTAAAATAGTGAACCTTCCCTTTCCTACCATTTCATTCCATATTGTAAGCAGTACCTTGCCGGATAATTCAGGATTCATTCAGAACCATGCTATAATTCTCATGTAGTGTGTGCATGCTTTGTGAACAATTATATGCCTAGACTCACTTAGCTTACTAGAATAGCTGAAACTTCTAACTTGAATTTTTATGCCAATTTTCATCTTTTTGGAGGCAATTCTTAGGCTCTTCTAGTTTTTATGCAGACTCGGTTCTATTTCTCAAGCTTAAGTTTGACTAGAGCCGTTTTCGGGCACCTCTAGCTAATTTCCTAGAGTTGGTTTTGGGCACCTCTAGGTGTAAGAGTCTAATTTTCTTAACTTTTTTTCCTAGAGCCAGTGTTAGGCACCTCTAGGGGCTATTCAAGTATTAAGCTTTTCCCTATTCTAGTTTACCAGTAAAGTTCTAGACAATATGAAAGTCACAAATGGTGTTTAAGATTCAGAACTATAGCAAGGCTCTAAACTGCTCCTAACATTATCCTAAAGGCACTGCCATGACAGAGGCTGTCACGGCAGGTAAGTTTAGTTGAAAGACTTAAGCCAAATTTTCATCATTTTTTTAAAGCAAAAATAAACTAAGTAAAAGACACAAATTTTAAACTTAAAAGACTCCATTAATGGAGGGATGCCACCCCCAAACTCGAGGGTTGCATTGCCCCCAATGCAAATGAAAGATAAAAGAAAATAAAAAGTACATCACAAAATATATAAAAAGGGCAGACAACAATATAAGATAGGAGACTTAAAATTTAGGTGTTGTCGTCGCCGCTGCTGTTGAGCTGGATCTGCCGACGGGCAATGACTTTCTTTGTTGGTGCTGGCAGACGGATGGGAGAGGCAGAAGTATTCTTTGTTTTGGCCTCCCTTGGTGGTTGGATATGGGTAGGAGAGATATGAGGTGGTTTCTCCACTACCTGGACCTCAAAGCTGTTACTGCTCTCGTTGCCGCTGCCGCTACTGCTGCTGCCACTGCCGCTGTCAGAGTTTTCCTTGTCTGCGACTGTTTTCTGCCGCTTCTCTGATGTGAACTCCTTGGACAAGTTCCTCTGGATAGAGGGCTCGTTGTCGGATTCTGCCCAGATTGAGGAAGATGAGAACACTGCTATATAGGCGTCATGTTCAGCCGTAGGCATCTTTCTCTTGGTTCCCCTGGCAGAGTTTTCGGTTGTGCGGTTGCCGCCTGCAGCTGTTGTGGCAGGGGTCGGTTTGGACGCAGCAGATGGCATTTTGGGCGTGACAGCAGGTGTAGGGGTATGGGGAGGGGTGGGGGCAGCAAAATATTGATTGGGGAAAGTAGGGAACATAGCATCGGTGTAATTTAAAGAAGTGTGGATGAAATGTACCATGGCAATGGTGAAGTCTCGGATGAAGCTCTTGAGGCCGATCTGTCTCTCCTCCAATTTTTGTATGGCAGCAAGGATCTGGGAGGAGGTGTCAGTTGGAGGTGCTGCTGTTGTAGGCTGCCTGGGGTCTGGGGCAGCAGGCTCGGTATCGGTGGGTTCTATCGGCTCTGCTGCTGTGGTAGTAGGGTCGAAAGACGATAGGGGCGTGGCAGCAGTGAGTTCCATCGGGCTAAGTATGTTTCTGTCTATCCAGCCTTTCCCTCGAACTCGTAAATCGTCGGATGTCTCCGGTATGTTGTGGCCGCAGTAGAGGGCAGTGATGAGATATGGGTAGAAGAGTGTTCCGGTCGATCGGTATGCGCAATCCAAGATGCCCTCTCGGACATATCTGCCAACGTTAATCGGCCTCTCATGCAATATGGAATGGATGAGGGCTAACCTGGGTTGGTCGACTGTTGTATTGTGAGAGGATGGCATAATTCGCTTTTTGATGAAAGCGTTCCAAAGCTTTGCCTCCGGGATTAGTTGGACTCTCTTCAACGTCCTTGGGTTTTTCGGATCTGTGTTCCACTTGGTACCCTCGTCCGTGAGTTCTGCCATCACAGCATCATAGTCGGCAGGCTCTAGACTCTCGAGAAAATGTTGGTGGCCATCGTCGTTTCTGCCCAATAGAATCCGAAGAGAGTGTTGATATACTTGGGCTCGATCGGTACCTCTTTTCCTCGTACGGTGACTGCTGTCGCGTTCCTGCTGCCGATGGCAGCATAAAAGTCTCGAACAAGAGTTACATTCATCTCCTCTGCCTGCTCCGCGAATATTTGCCACTGCAGGACTCTGATTTTACTGGCTATGAACGGCTGTAGCCCCAGGTTCCCTGTTTTGGAAGTGTAAATAAAACCTTTCTCCTCCCACATATCACGAATCTGGAAGGATCATGGAGTTGATGCTGTCGGAGCAGATCCTGAGGCAGCACTTCAGCGGGTGTTTCTAGAAGACATGTTGCAAGGACTGTGGAAGAAAATGAAAGCAAATAAAAATTGGGTAAACTACTGCAGGGGTCACTTACGTTTAGCATCTGTACAGAGTTAGTCACCACTTTTGAAAAGTGCCTATTAGTAGTCCTCTACGTTTTCGATGTGTAAATACTTGGTCACTCCGACGTTAACTCCGTTTGTCCCCTAACGGATTGCTGATGTGGCGAAATTAAAATAAGGATAAATTACTACAATAGCCATTAAAATTTATCTCTTGTACATTTTTTCTCCTCAATTTAAAAAAGTAAACATTATAGTCACTAATAAAAATGTTTTTTTATAATTTCACCCTTAAATTTTTAAAAATTCATTTTTCAATCCTAGAACTTTACAATCAATTAACACAATAATATTATAAATGCTTAGATGAAAAATAGGTGCCCAAAGTATACCCTTTGAAACTTAGGTGCCCAAATTGTTCCTATTTAATAACTCAAACTTAAAAATTTAGTCCACTAACTACTAAAAAATTCGAGTTATTGGAATTTCTATTTTATAATTCAAACTTTATTTTGAATTTTTGAGTCGAGTTTATGAAATTATGAGTCGAGTATTTTCACATCAAACCAAAAAATTTAATTTTTTCGAGTCAAGTCGAGTTATTGGAATTTCTATTTTATAATTCGAACTTTATTTTGAATTTTTGAGTCGAGTTTATGAAATTATGAGTCGAGTATTTTCACATCAAACTTAAAAATATAATTTTTTCGAATCAAGTCGAGTTATTAGAATTTCTATTTTATAATTCAAACTTTCAATACACAGCTTTTGGTCTCAAAAGCTTTTACTATTTTCCATTATGATTCGATATAGGAGTATTAATTAAAGGTGTATACTCATGAATTAGAACTGTTTTGAAAAGAAGAAAAAAAAAGCTTATCACAGTGCCACAGTTTTAATTCTTTTCGATTGTTTCTTATATTCTTCGAACATTTGAAATTTAGTTATCTAGTATTTTATTTATAAGAATTTTGTTTTATATTTTTAGAATTTAAAAATTCAAGTCTAATTCTCAACATTGTTAATTTTTTTGTTAAATTCAGGTCCACGCTAACGTAGTTATGATTAAACTATGAGGGGCATAATGATTAACTTTGAGATGAATTAAATCTTAAAAATATTTAAATCGTAAAAAATTAAAGGAGCTAAGGTTTAATTTTATTAATTTTAAAATTAAACGGTCTTAAAAATAATTAAACCTGAAAATTAAGGGATAAATATATTTTATTAATTTTAACTGACGGAGTCCTAATAATAATAAACCAAAATTTTTTTATTAAAAATAATGGCTTATTTTCAATGGTTTCAACATACCTGTCGTGAGGGTAACAAAGTCGTCGATCAAATGACGAAGTTTACGGTTTTGAATGATTTGGAGGCGTGTTTGTTCCCTAATCCCCTGTGATAATCGGACATCGTCCGTCTTTCTTCATGACGAAGTTAAATATTATTTTATAATTCAAACTTTATTTTGAATTTTTGAGTCGAGTTTAAGAAAAAATAGAAATTCCAATAACTCGACTTGATTCGAAAAAATTAAATTTTTAGGTTTGATGTGAAAATACTCGACTCATAATTTCATAAACTCGACTCAAAAATTCAAAATAAAGTTTGAATTATAAAATAGAAATTCCAATAACTTGACTTGACTCGAAAAAATTAAATTTTTTGGTTTGATGTGAAAATACTCGACTCATAATTTCATAAACTCGACTCAAAAATTCAAAATAAAGTTTGAATTATAAAATAGAAATTCCAATAACTCAAATTTTTTAGTAGTTAGTGGACTAAATTTTCAAGTTTGAGTTATTAAATAGGAGCAATTTGGGCACCTAAGTTTCAAAGGGTATACTTTGGGCACCTATTTTTCATCTAAGCATTTATAATATTATTGTGTTAATTGATTGTAAAGTTTTAGGATTGAAAAATGAATTTTTAAAAATTTAAGGGTGAAATTATAAAGAAACATTTTTATTAATGACTATAATGTTTACTTTTTTTAAATTGAGGAGAAAAAATGTACATGAGATAAATTTTAATGGCTATTGCAGTAATTTATCCTTATTTTAATTTTGCCACATCAGCAATCCGTTAGGGGACTAACGGAGTTAACGTCGGAGTGACCAAGTATTTACACATCGAAAACGTAGAGGACTACTAATAGGCACTTTTCAAAAGTGGTGACTAACTCTGTACAGACGCTAAACGTAAGTGACCCCTGCAGTAGTTTACCCATAAAAATTCTAGAGAAAACAAGTAGAAAGAGTAGAAGTGAGTGAAAAATGAATAGTAAAATGGGGTTTATATAAGGGGAGAGTTTGCTGCCTGTTGGAACTGTAACGGTAGGCGCGAATAACGGGGCCAGCTGTTACGCGTTTCCGTCTCTGCTGCGCGTCTTTTACGCGTTTGCGTGTCTGTCGCGACAGCGTGTTAACAGGCTGGATTTTCCGCGTCTGTCGCGGCAACTGTAACGGCAGGCTCCAAAAGTTGAGCTTTTTGGGCTGATGGAAAATGGTGGGCTGGATTCACTTCTCCTCTTCTCCTTGTCTCCTTTATTTCCTGAAAATAATAAAAATAAAAACTTTAATTCCTAAAAAAATAACTCTAATTACCTAATATATATATATATATATATAATAAAAATAAAAATAAAAATAAAATTAGGTTAAATTAGGGATGCCAGGAGGGGCATCTCCTAAAGTAACCACTTCCTGCATTCTTGGGGCTTCAGTCCCTTAATAGTATTTCAGTCTTTGTCCATTGACTTTAAATTGGTGCCCGTCTTTTAAAGATCTGATTGTTATGGCACCATGGGGAAAAACTTGCACCACTTGAAATGGGCCGGACCACCTAGACTTTAGCTTTCCTGGGAAAAGCTTTAACTTAGAGTTGAATAACAACACAAGCTGCCCTGGGCAGAACTGTCGTGGCAGCAACTTCTTATCATGCCACTTCTTTGTCTTGTCTTTGTAAATCCTTGCGTTGTCATAGGCCATTGCTCGAATTTCCTCTATCTCGTTCTAGTCAAGTAGCCTTTTCTGTCCTGCTTTTTCCAAGTCCATATTCACTGCCTTGATGGCCCAGTATGCTCTGTGCTCAATTTCAACATGTAGATGGCAGGTTTTCCCATAGATCAGGCGGTAGGGTGACATTCCCAATGGAGTTTTGAAAGTTGTTCTGTAGGCCCATAATGCATCGTTGAGGTGTAAAGACCAGTCCTTCCGAGTTGGCTTAACCATCTTTTCAAGGATGTTCTTAACCTATCTGTTTGATATTCCAGCCTGTCCATTGGTCTGAGGGTGGTATGCTGTTGCAATCCGATGTTTGACACCATACTTTTTCAAGGCATAAGTTATAACCCTATTGTCGAAGTGCCTCCCTTCATCACTGATGATCACCTTGGGGATGCCAAATCTGGAAAAAAATGTTTTTATATAAAACCTTTAAACTGTCTTGGCATTGTTCTTCTGAGTAGCGATCGCTTCAACCCATTTGGACACATAATCTACTGCCATGAGGGTGTATAAATTCCCACATGAAGTTGGGAATGGTCCCATAAAATCTATCCCCCAAACATCGAAGATCTCGACTTCAAGAATGTTTTGCAGCGGCATCTCATGTCTTCTCGAGATGTTTCCAGTCAGTTGACACTTGTCACAATTTTTGTAGAATGTTTGGGCATCCTTAAACAGTGACTGCCAGTAAAATCCAGACTGCAAAACTTTGGCAGCAGTTTTGTTACCACCTAAGTGTCCACTATACTGTGAAGCATGACAGTGATGTAGTATAGCTTCATGTTCATCCTGTGGTACACATCTCCTAATAACATGATCTGCACAGTATTTGAAAAGAAGAGGTTCGTCCCAATAATAATGCTTAACATCATTTTGGAACCTCTTCCTATCTTGATAGTTAAGCTCAGGAGGAGTTATTCCGCTAACTAAATAATTAACGAAATCAGCATACCAAGGGAGTTCAGAAAACTTACCTGCCGCCATGGCTGTCGCGGCAGTGATTGTGGCAGGGAACAACTGCTCATCAGGGAAAGTTTCCAGTATGAGTGTCTCGTCTTCTGGGAGACTCTTTCCATTCTCTAATCTTGACAAGTGATCTGCAACTTGATTCTCTGTCACCTTTTTGTCCTTGATCTCAAGGTCGAACTCTTGCAGTAGCAGAATCCAACGTATCAGTCTAGGCTTTGCATCCTTTTTAGCGAACAAATACTTCAATGCAGAGTGGTCTGTATGGACTATGACCTTCGTTCCAATTATATATGAACGAAACTTGTCAATAGATAACACCACAACTACCAGTTCCTTCTCTGTTGTGGTGTAGTTTACTTGGGCGTCGTTCAGTGTTTTGCTGGCATAATATATGACATGAAAGAGCTTGTCTTTTCTCTGCCCAAGTGCTGCCCCAACAGCATAGTCACTAGCATCACACATAATCTCAAATGGCAGTTTCCAATCTGGTTGTAACACCCCAATTTTGGGCTTGGAAGTTTAGGGTCTGAACCGGACCGGTCAGATTTTCGGTTTTAATATAAAAGGTAGTTTTAGGGAAAGCCTAGTTCGGGATGCATTAAAATATGGAAAAATATCTAAACATCCTCTTTTAATGTATATAAGAGAGTGGTGAAATCAATTTTACAAAATAAGGTTTGGAAGTGTGACATTTCGAAATGGTGACTAAAATGTAATTTTTGAAAAGTTCAGTGGTGACTGTTTTGTAAGGATTGAAACTTTGAATCTTTAAGGAGCTAATTTACCCAAGGAAGGATTTCTCCAGATTTTTCTTAATTTTAATGATTTTTATTAATGTTTAATTAATTAAAAGAAGAGAGGGAAACCATATTTTAGTTTTTCATAACTAACTTTTGTTAAAACTTTCTCATCCCATTTTCTCTCAAAATTCTCTCAGCCAAACACATTTCTACAGCAACATTTCTTTTGATTTTCACACTAAATGATGAGGTTTCAATCATCAATTGATTCCTAATCCTTTCTACATCAAATCCTCTTCATTTGCTTATTGAATTTTCAAGGATTTTGGCTCTAAACAAGGAGAAATCTACATTTAGAGGTAAGGATGTTCTTCTCCTCTAAATATTCAGTTCTTTATTGAAATTCCCAAGTTCTCAATCCTTAAATTAAGTTTTATGAAAGGTTTTAGTGTTGTGATCTTGATTTTGGCTTAAAACTCAAGATTTGGATCAAATCTTGAAGAATTTCGTGGTGATTGTTTGGGCTTTGTTTTGAGGTGGATTTAAAGTTTATTTTAGATGTCTAATGATGTGTAAATGAGGTTTGAACAATGGAATCTCGAATAGGTTATGTTTCCTAAGTTTTTACTTGTGAAAATGGTGGTTTTTGGGGTGATCTTGGTGTTCTGTTAATGCTGGAGGTATAAGGACGAGTTTGGGTTCATTTTGGATGTTAAATGATGTTTAGAAATGGTTAGAAGTGATGGATCTTGGCTGGGTTATGTTTTGGAAGAGTTTGGAGGTGATTTCGGTTGTGTTTGGTAGCCGAAATGTTAGATTTGTGTAGAGCAACGAGTTGGATTGTGTTACTGGTGTTTTTATTGCATGATGAAGCATTAATCCTCTGTTTTTATGTGTTTAAAACATGGGAGAATGATCCGAAAGCAATAGAGGTGGCGTTGGAGGTTTCAGATGCTTGGAAGGCTTGTCGGCTAGCTTAGTTTTGTGTATCGGTGAGTGAAGTTTGGTTTTCAGCTTTGAAACCAGTGTTTGAAGGTTTTGGGAGCTTAGTTTAAGTCTAAGCAACTTAACTAAGCTCAAGATAAAGTTTTCAGGGAAACTCTCACTCTTTGATGAACCATGAGATGGTGGGATGCAATGTGTTTAATTTGCATGTTTAAATTCTATTTTGAAAGCATGTTTTAGCATGGTTAATGATGGTTTTGAAAGCCATGTGTTGAAGGATGCTCAAGGTAAGAGATCCTTGGTTTGATATTGATAAATGTGGTTTTGATGCATAGTTTTGCATGGTGTTTAATGGCTTTGTTTAATGCTTTAAAACATTGGATTGTTGATGATAATTGATGTGTATTGGCAAGTGATGTAAGTGGTTTGTGGTTACTTTAATCAGATATAGTTAGCCGGCTATAGGATTGGGTGCACCGTGAATTAAGTCGCCTTGGATGTCGAGGGGTTGTAATTGTACCGTAAACTCCATCCAAGTACCCTAGCGATTGAGAAAGTTAGCGTCACCACGATGGAGGATGGCTCTCGTGGGTGAACTTTGTTAAGTGCCACCACGATGGAGGATGGCTCTCGTGGGTGGACTTTGTTAAGCGTCGCAACGGTGGAGGGTTGCTCTCGTGTGTGAGCTTGGTTAAGGTGATTACAATGGTTGAGGTGGCTCCCATGTGTAAGCCTTGTGATGTGTCCCGACTCTCGCTAGTGAGTTTTACAACTTCCGATGAGTGATGTTGAGGGGTTGTGATTGTACCGTTAAGCTCTATCACGGGTGTTGAGGGGTTGTGATTGTACCGGTAAACTCCACCTTGTGTTGTTCGGTAGTGTGTATGAAGCGTGTGGGACAACGCTTGTAATCTGCGTATCCGATTGTGTCTTGAGTTGAAATGGTTTGTGAATTATCACTTGAAAGCCAATGTAATGTTCTTGAATGTAATGAAGCAAGAGATGCTTGAAATGATGCAAGGTTGCATGGGAAGTGTGTAATAGTTTAAGAGTGCATGCATTACTTGTTAAGCTTGAACAAGTGTTTATCTTTTATTGTGAATGGTGTATATGTGCATGGAACCTCTTTAAGTGCATTGAAGTCTTGTAAAGACTTGTCTAGAAAGGCATGTAATGCAAATGTTGCTTTTGGTATTTCATGTGTTTTGCATTTGTTGAATGCACGAGATATCTAGAAGGAATAAATGGTTTTCCAAAGGTTTTGCTTTTAAATGATCATCAGGCATGTGGAAAGTATGTTGTGAAGTGGAAGTGTTTTCCAAGGAATTTAAGTTTAACTTTGCATATGGCGTTCATGCATGGAAGTGTTTAAATAATGCTTTTTGCAAGAATGTGTTTTGGGTGAGTTGTTTAGCTTTTCTAAGCTAAAGGTTGGATTTCATGTTGAGCAATGCATGGTTTAAAGCATGTTGTTTCAAAAGTGGTTTTTCAAACAATGCTTTGGTTTATTGCATTGCATCTACTTTTAAAGAGGGTTTTATGATTCACTGCATTGATGGTGTTTTGGTTTTGAGCATTCCTCACTAAGCATTATGTGCTTACGCTCCTTTTTGTCCATCAATGCAGATAATTGAAGTTGGGATAGCAAGAAGCAAGGGATTCAAGAAGAGCTCCACTTGATAAGTATGTCTTGGTTTATAGCTATAGATAATAAAGGCAATGGGGGGAGAGTCTTTTATATTGATGTGTAATGAGATTGTGTATGTTGAACAAGTTCGGTTTATGATTTGGAACTATGTGGTTTAACGCTTTGCAACATTTGAATCTTCTTATTCATAAGTTGTTATGCTATGCTTCTTGTTTTGAAAGCATGATCGAGTGTGGAAGTGTTGAATGAGTTGGTGCACCTAAGGCTTTGTTGTATCTAGTTGTTAATGCAATTTGGTGGCTATGATGCTTGGCATGTTGTTGATATGTTGAGGAATGGTGTAAGGTATGTTTGTTGGTGTTTTGAGGGTTGGTTGGTTTTGGATGTTAGGGTGCATGTCTATATCTTCCTAATTGATGCCATGAATGTGTTTTGATGATGCAAATATGTACCTTGTATGTGGGATGACTTGTTGGCATGATTAGGAGGTCATTAGAATGTGTTTGAGTGGATGAATGTGTGTTAAACCAGCAAATTCTACACTTTTTGGGCAATCCGTATCGGAACGGGCTCTAGCGTTTCGAAACGGGGGCTTGAAATGGCCTTCGTGTATCGAAACGTGTACAGGACGTTCCGAAACGGTTTGGCCACTGCCAGGCCCTGTTTCGATACAGGTCTCGAAACGAACCCGCGTTTCGGAACGGTCAACCCTCATTCCGAAACAGATGACCGTTGGGCACTGATTTGAATGGTTTAAATGTTTGCAAGCTTTACGTTTTAGTCCTGGAGATCGTTTTAGCAATTGCTTGAGTTGGGATGTCCGTTTAATGTGAAATTTGACAGGGAAGCATGTAATGTGATTAATTTCATATTGGTAACTTAAAAATTGGTTAAGTCCTCTTAATTTACAGAATTCACATTTTTGTCCCTAATAGTTGTTATTTGTGCAATTGAGTCCCTTAATGTAATCCGATCGCTGTGCTTTTCAAGTATGTGTTTCTCAAGAGTACGCTTAGGATTAATATGCATCTAGACAAGATTAAAAAGAAAAAAAGGGTCGTTAATCAAGGTTGACTTTCGGATTGACTTTGGTTTTCCCCGTGTAATCGTCTTAGTTCGAGTCAACCGTCTAGACCGGGCTAAGGGGTTACATTTGGTGGTATCAGAGCTATGTTGCGAATAACTGGGGCAAGGGTAAGTTGTTATCATAAGTGTTTGATGTTTGTTCTGATGTGTGGTTGAAAGTTGGTTGAAAAATGTGTTTTTGAGCGAGTGGTTGATGTTTTTTTTATCATGCATTTTGGTTATGAACCTTCTATGAGTTAATGTGAACTTGTGTTGATGATATGCTGGTGTTGTGAGTTGATTTATGAATGATGAAAATGTGATGGGTATGATATATTGATATTGTGTTGTTGAGGGTGAATGTTGTGTGATGAAAGCATGGTTGAAGTTTGCTGATTGATATGCTCGGTGTTTGTGATATCAATGTTTTTATTGATTGTTATGTCGTATAAAAGGGGAGAATTTGGGATACCCATTGCCTTATTATTATAGCTATTGTGTTATGTTGGAGTTGGAGTCTTGAATCCTTGCTTGAAGCTGGCCTGGTCGTTTTGTTTGTTTTGTTATCATTGCTTTGTTGTTAATAGCACGATGAAATCAATGAGAGAATGGCAGTTGGGTGAGATGGTTGCTGCTTTAGGGCAGGTTGTTAAGGCGTGGAATTCACCGTTTGGTGGAGGTGTTTTGTTTCAGTCTACAGTGCCTGGAGTTGAGGTGGTAAGGCTGGAGGAGGAAGCTGGTTCGGTGATGAAGGGTTCATCACCTATGGTTCAAGAGGTGTCAGGAGCGTCTCAGGCCGTGGTGAAAGTGAGGCCTGAGGATGTGCCGGCTGTGGGACACGCGAGTTTGTCAAAACAACGTTTATATGATTTGGGAGCTGTGGAGTATCATGGTTCGACACCTGAGGCATTTGAGGCTTGGTTGGCCAGTGTAATTCTGATTTTGGATCATGAAGGGTGTGACTATGCCTGTAAGCTGGGAAGTGTTGTCTCGTTGATGTTGGAGAACGCATGTGCCTGGTGGACATCTGTGGCCGTGGCAACGCATATCCATGATATAGACTGGGAGTTCTTTGTGGCTGCCTTTAACGAAAGATACCTTAGAGAGAAGTTCTCAAGGGTTAAGCAATGTGGGGGTATGGCTTCAGATTATGAGGGTGAGAAAAGTTTAAGCAAAAGAGCTGTGGGTACTGACCTCGGGAGCGGTCAGCGTAAGAGGCTACGTGATAGAAGGATTTGCTTGAATCGAAGTCTGGGTGGTAGTGCAGATGAGGGTCCAGTGCTACGTGATCAAGGAGTGGTAGCTCGGTTGCCGATGTGTGACTGTTGTGGAAGGTGTCATGTTGGAGGTTGTTGGGGTGCGGGAATTTGTTGGAACTGTGGTTCTAAGGAGTATGTGAAGCAAAATTGTCCTCAAGTTGTGAGATCGGCTTCAGTGGGTGCAAAAGGGTCTCAGAAGGGACATGGGCATGGCCGAGACAAAGTTCGGAGGTGGCAGGAAGGGCAGAAAGGTGTGAGGAGCTTGGGAAATGAATCTTGTTGGAATTGTGGGTCTGTCGGACATTTGAGACGGAATTGTTTGGAGTTGGCTCGGGGTAGTCAGGGTTCTTTATCGCATGGAGACGGGGATGGCCTTAAAATGTTGGCTGATGCTGCGGCAGTGCGGCTAGAGAATGATGGTTCTGCGAGGAAGAGAGCTTGTCTGTTGAAGCTCTGGGGCAGTGAGGTGATTACAGGTAACCTTGTTAAGTAATCTTTTCCCTAGTTATCTTTGTTTGGTTTCGGTTGGGTTTCTCTTGCGTAGTGGGTTTGGTCTTCTAGCTAGCAAGTTTGGGGTAGTAGCCGGTGTTGTTTTGAAAACAACTTTAGTGTGAAGAGGGCTTTAGTGGGTATTTTGTGGTTAGCAGATTGTTAGGATGGTAGAGTTGGACAAGTTAGAAGAGAGGTAAGAGGTTGTTATAGGCGGTTTCTAAGGATGTTATTGGTGGGTGTGAACCGACATACATGCACAGTTAAAACCATTTGTTATATACTATATTATATATGTTGGTACATGCATAAATGCATCATGACATTAGAGGTTTTGCATACATGTACACAGGCATTGATAGGGCATATTGGTGACCATGCATACGAACGTTCACACTTGCTAATAGCTAATTGGGTCCGTTAGTTTTGTGGTACGATTAGGTTGGATGGTGGGTTTTGAGAGTTGTTTTGGTGCTAGGAAGAATGTTAGAAGTAGTGGAGGGTAGCAAGCGAGCTGTCAGTAATAGTGAGTGCGATATGGCATGTTGGCAGAAGGAAAGTGTTTTGGTGCTTAAAGAGTTTAGTGGTGTGGTGGTGAGGAGATTGCCGGTTGGAGTTAGAATCGGTCAGGTGCTTGTGAATAGCTAGTAGATGTGGTAGTTCCTTTGTGTTAAGTGATGTTGTAGGTTAGTGGATGTGTCTCCAGAGTGCTGAGGTGTCTTGGCATTGATGTTCTGATATGAGGGTTGTTTATGTAGGTGATGGTTTGTAGCAACCTTCGAGGAGTTGAGTAGAGGTTTTGTAATCTCAACTTGTTTGTATAGAATGAGCGGTATCCAGGTAAAGCTAGTGTTATGGTCAAAGCTTGAGGTGGAAAGACAATGTAAGTTCAAGGGTCATTGTTGGTAGGTCGGGTTCTGGTGAGAAGAGGTTTGCTAGTCGGGTATAAGTAAATCTTTTCTAAAGTCAGCTAGGGGTAAGTGGAACAGCTGGCGGAGTTAAGGTTGGAGTTTTGTGATGTGGATTTCGGATGTTGTGTGAGTAGTTTTGGTGAGTCGTTATGGCAGTGATAGTGGCGGATGTGAAGGAATGTCATCGGTACGTTGAGATGTTCGAATAAGCAGTTGATGCTTAAGGAATTTTGGCTTGTTGTGGTAATCTTTGAAAGAAGCTGAGCAGTTTTGCAAGGGGTTTTTTGGAGGTAGTGAAGGTTGCAGATCACATGGTGGCTGAAACTAGATGGGTTGGTGTCACCGTGAGTGCGAGTTTTGGGAGTATGAGATAAGGTGGAGTATGTTGTAAAATTTGAAAATTTTTCGGGTTGCTGCGGCTAAGCGCAGTTTGGAATTGTGAAAGGGTAAGCTGAGGATTAACATCTGAGTGTTCTGGAAGTTGTGAACAATATGTAGTAGTGTTGGGTTGGGTTATAGTGTGAGTTTGTTTTGTGGAGGAGTTGTTTTTTTTGTGGTGTTTTGTGGGGAGAATGTTCAGTGGTGGTTAGTTCACCTGTGTTTCTTTGTGTGTTGCTTTGAGAAGTTTGGTATTGTGCTCTTTTCGCCGGTTGAAATTCCGAGGACGAAATTTCCTAAGAGGGGAGAGTTGTAACACCCCAATTTTGGGCTTGGAAGTTTAGGGTCTGAACCGGACCGGTCTGATTTTCGGTTCGAATATAAAAGGTGGTTTTAGGGAAAGCCTAGTTCGGGATGCATTAAAAATATGGAAAATATCTAAAAATCGTCTTTTAATGTATATAAGAGAGTGGTGAAATCAATTTTACAAAATAAGGTTTGGAAGTGTGACATTTCGAAATGGTGACTAAAATGTAATTTTTGAAAAGTTCAGTGGTGACTGTTTTGTAAGGATTGAAACTTTGAATCTTTAAGGAGCTAATTTACCCAAGGAAGGATTTCTCCAGATTTTTCTTAATTTTAATGATTTTTATTAATGTTTAATTAATTAAAAGAAGAGAAGGAAACCGTATTTTAGTTTTTCATAACTAACTTTTGTTAAAACTTTCTCATCCCATTTTCTCTCAAAATTCCCTCAACCAAACTCATTTCTACAACAACATTTCTTTAGATTTTCACACTAAATGATGAGGTTTCAATCATCAATTGATTCCTAATCCTTTCTACATCAAATCCTTTTCATTTGCTTATTGAATTTTCAAGGATTTTGGCTCTAAACAAGGAGAAATCTATATTTAGAGGTAAGGATGTTCTTCTCCTATAAATATTCGGTTCTTTATTGAAATTCTCAAGTTCTCAATCCTTAAATTAAGTTTTGTGAAAGGTTTTAGTGTTGTGATCTTGATTTTGGCTTAAAACTCAAGATTTGGATCAAATCTTGAAGAATTTCGTGGTGATTGTTTGGGCTCTGTTTTGAGGTGGATTTAAAGTGTATTTTGGATGTCTAATGATGTGTAAATGAGGTTTGAACAATGCAATCCCGAATAGGTTATGTTTCCTAAGTTTTTACTTGTGAAAATTGTGGTTTTTGGGGTGATCTTGGTGTTCTGTTAATGCTGGAGGTATAAGGACGAGTTTGGGTTCATTTTAGATGTTAAATGATGTTTAGAAATGGCTAGAAGTGATGGATCTTGGCTGGGTTATGTTTTGGAAGAGTTTGGAGGTGATTTTGGTTGTGTTTGGTAGCCGAAATGTTAGATTTGTGTAGAGGAGCGAGTTGGATTGTGTTGCTGGTGTTTTTAGTGCATGATGATGCATTAATCCTCTGTTGTTATGTGTTTAAAACAGGGGAGAATGATTCGAAAGCAATAGAGGTTGCGTTGGAGGTTTCAAATGCTTGGAAGGCTTGTCAGCTAGCTTAGTTTTGTGTATGGGTGAGTGAAGTTTGGTTTTCAGCTTTGAAACCAGTGTTTGAAGGTTTTGGGAGCTTAGTTTAAGTCTAAGCAACTTAACTAAGGTTAAGAGTAAGTTTTCAGGAAAACTCTCACTCTTTGATGAACCATGAGATGGTTGGATGCAATGTGTTTAATTTGCATGTTTAAATTCTGTTTTGAAAGCATGTTTTAGCATGATTAATGTTGGTTTTGAAAGCCATGTGTTGAAGGATGCTCAAAGTAAGAGATCCTTGGTTTGATATTGATAAATGTGATTTTGATGCATAGTGTTGCATGGTGTTTAATGGCTTTGTTTAATTCTTTAAAACAGTGGATTGTTGATGATAATTGATATGTATTGGCAAGTGATGTAAGTGGTTTGTGGTTACTTTTATCGGATATAGTTAGCCGGCTATAGGATTGGGTGCACCGTGAATTAAGTCACCTTGGATGTCGAGGGGTTGTAATTGTACCGTAAACTCCATCCAAGTACCCTAGCGATTGAGAAAGTTAGCGTCACCACGATGGAGGATGGCTCTCGTGGGTGGACTTTGTTAAGTGCCACCACGATGGAGGATGGCTCTCGTGGGTGGACTTTTTTAAGCGTCACAACGGTGGAGGGTTGCTCCCGTGTGTGAGCTTGGTTAAGGTGATTACAATGGTTGAGGTGGCTCCCATGTGTAAGCCTTGTGATGTGTCCCGACTCTCGCTAGTGAGTTATATAACTTCCGAAGAGTGATGTTGAGGGGTTGTGATTGTACCGTTAAACTCCATCACGGGTGTTGAGGGGTTGTGATTGTACCAGTAAACTCCACCTTGTGTTGTTCGGTAGTGTGTATGAAGCGTGTGGGACAATGCTTGTAATCCGCGTATCCGATTGTGTCTTGAGTTGAAATGGTTTGTGAATTATCACTTGAAAGCCAATGTAATGTTCTTGAATGTAATGAAGCAAGAGATGCTTGAAATGATGCAAGGTTGCATGGGAAATGTGTAATGGTTTAAGAGTGCATGTATTACTTGTTAAGCTTGAACAAGTGTTTATCTTTTATTGTGAATGGTTTATATGTGCATGGAACCTCTTTAAGTGCATTGAAGTCTTGTGAATACTTGTCTAGAAAGGCATGTAATGCAAATGTTGCTTTTGGTAGTTCATGTGTTTTGCATTTGTTGAATGCACGAGATAGCTAGAAGGAACAAATGGTTTTCCAAAGGTTTTTCTTTGAAATGATCATCAGGCATGTGGAAAGTATGTTGTGAAGTGGAAGTGTTTTCCAAGGAATTTAAGTTTAACTTTGCATATGGTGTTCATGCATGGAAGTGTTTAAATAATGCTTTTTGCAAGAATGTGTTTTGGGGTGAGTTGTTTAGCTTTTTGCATGGAAGTGTTTCAATAACGCTCCTTTTTGTCCATCAATGCAGATAATTGAAGTTGGGACAGCAAGAAGCAAGGGATTCAAGAAGAGCTCCACTTGATAAGTATGTCTTGGTTTATAACTATAGATAATAAAGGCAATGGGGGGAGAGTCTTTTATATTGATGTGTAATGAGATTGTGTATGTTGAACAAGTTCGGTTTATGATTTGGAACTATGTGGTTTAACGCTTTGCAACATTTGAATCTTCTTCTTTATAAGTTGTTATGCTATGCTTCTTGTTTTGAAAGCATGATCGAGTGTGGAAGTGTTGAATGAGTTGGTGCACCTAAGGCTTGGTTGTATCTAGTTGTTAATGCAATTTGGTGGCTATGATGCTTGGCATGTTGTTGATATGTTGAGGAATGGTGTAAAGTATCTTTGTTGGTGTTTTGAGGGTTGGTTGGTTTTGGATGTTATGGTGCATGTCTATAGACTTGTGGATCTTCCTAATTGATGCCATGAATGTGTTTTGATGATGCAAATATGTACCTTGTATGTGGGATGACTTGCTGGCATGATTAGGAGGTCATTAGAATGTGTTTGAGTGGATGAATGTGTGTTAAACCAGCAAATTCTGCACTTTCTGGGCAATCCGTATCGGAACGGGCTCTAGCGTTTCGAAACGGGGGTCTGAAATGGCCTTCGTGTATCGAAACGAGTACAGGACGTTCCGAAACGGTTTGGCCACTGCCAGGCCCTATTTCGATACAGGTCTCGAAATGAACCCGCGTTTCGGAACGGTCAACCCTCGTTACGAAACAGATGACCGTTGGACACTGATTTGAATGGTTTAAAAGTTTGCAAGCTTTACGTTTTAGTCCTGGAAATCATTTTAGCAATTGCTTGAGTTGGGATGTCCGTTTAATGTGAAATTTGACAGGGAAGCATGTAATGTGATTAATTTCATATTGGTAACTTAAAAATTGGTTAAGTGCTCTTAATTTCCAGAATTTATATTTTGGTCCCTAATAGTTGTAATTTGTGCAATTGAGTCCCTTAATGTAATCCGATCGTTGTGCTTTTCAAGTATGTGTTTCTCAAGAGTATGCTTAGGATTAATATGCATCTAGACAAGATTAAAAAGAAAAAAAAAGGGTTGTTAATCAAGGTTGACTTTTGGGTTGACTTTGGTTTTCCCCGTGTAATCGTCTTAGTTCGGATCAACCGTCTAGGCCGGGCTAAGGGGGTTACAATGGTGGCTGTACTATGGGGGCTGTTATCAGCTTTTCTTTCAGAACCTTGAATGCCTCAGTACATTCAGCGTTGAAGTCGAAGGGACGGTTCTGCTCCAGAAGATGGCATAAGGGTTTGGTGATCTTCGAAAAATTTGCGATGAATCTCTAATAAAAACCAGCATGCCCTAAGAAACTTCTGATTCCCTTGACTGTGGTGGGTGGTGGCAGCTTTTCGATTACCTCGATCTTGGCTCTGTCGACTTCTATGCTGCGGCAGCTCACTTTATGTCCTAAGACTATCCCTTCATCTACCATAAAGTGACATTTTTCCCAGTTTAATACCAGGTTTGCTTTCTCACACCTTTCAAGCACTTTCTGTAGGTTGCCAAGGCAGCTTTCGAAATTGTCTCCAAAGACCGAGAAATCATCCATGAATATCTCTAGGAAATCCTCCACCATATCGGAGAATATTACCATCATGCACCTTTAGAAAGTTGTTGGTGCATTACAAAGTCCAAATAGCATCCTCCGAAAGGCACACGTACCGTATGGGCATGTGAATGTCGTTTTCTCTTGATCTTCCGGTGTGATGGCTATTTGATTATAACCTGAGTAACCATCAAGAAAACAATAGCAAGGCTTTCCCGTTAATCTATCAAGCATTTGATCAATAAAAGGCAGGCGAAAGTGGTCCTTCCGGGTAGCTTTGTTAAGCTTCCGATAGTCCATACAAACCCTCCAACCGGTCACAGTCCTTGTTGGGATTAGCTCGTTTTCTTTGTTGGTCACCACAGTTATTCCTCCTTTCTTGGGAACGCACTGCACCGGGCTCACCCACTTGCTATCCGAGATGGCATAGATTATTCCAGCATCTAGCCACTTTATGATCTCTTTACGAACCACCTCTCGCATAGCATCGTTCAGATGTCTCTGTGCATCAATGGTCGACTTATGATCATCCTCAAGAAGGATTTTATGCATGCATAATGCCGGACTAATGCTGTGGATATCAGCTATCGTCCATCCAATAGCCCCTTTGTGCTGCTGCAGCATCCCTATCAGCTGTTGTTCCTGTTCCTGCATCAACTTGGAAGAGATGATTACGGGCAACATATCATTTAAACCAAGGAGAACATATTTTAGCTACCCTGGCAGGGGCTTAAGATCTAGATCAGGGGGCTCTACAGTTGATGGCTTTTGGACTATATGTTCATTCGAGGTGTAGTTTAAGGGCTCGAATAACTTACCTGGACGATTGCCTATCCAGTTTACCTCCTCTTGATCTTTAGTATCAGATATATCAGATTCTGAGGAGTCGCTGTCGTCGGTGCTGTCGTGACACTCTTCTAAATGGCTGCTGAGGCAGTGGCCGATTGCGGTGTCATGGCATCCCGACCTGATGCAGGGTTGGTCAAAGGTAATTGCAGTGATGGCCTTGCACTCTTCTTCTGCATCAGCATGTTTTATTTCCTGGAGAACATTCAGCTTGATCTCTTGATCGTTTACTCTCATAGTGAGTTCTCCTTTTTCCACATCAATCAGTGATCTTCCTGTGGCTAAGAAGGGTCGCCCCAGGATGATGGGTGCATTCTCATCTGCTTCACAATCTAAAACAAGAAAGTCAGCAGGAAATATAAATTTATCCACTCTTACCAGAATATCTTCAATTTTTCCTTCTGGATGAACATAAGAGCGGTCTGCCAGCTGCAGTACTACTGTTGTGGGCTGAGATTTTCCAATACCTAATTTCTGAAAAACAAATTTGGGCATTAAATTTATACTAGCACCAAGATCAGAAAGTGCCTTACCCATAAATTTGTCTCCGATTATGCATGGTATGATGAAGCTTCCAGGATCCTTCTGTTTCTGGGGTGGATGCTTGTGCAGAATACTCATGCATCCTTCTGTCATTTTAACCGTTTCAAATTCCCCAAGTCTGAATTTCTTCGACATGGCATCCTTGAGAAATTAGGCATAACCAGGTATTTCCCTAACGGCATCTAACAGTGGAATATTGATATGGACCTGTTTAAAAATATCGTAGATCTTCTTAAGCTGGGATTCCTGCTTCAATTTCTGTAACCGCTGAGGAAAAGGAGGTGGGGGGCAATAATCAGCAATGCGTCCTTCCCACTGCATTCGGATCTGAGGAGGCTTAGATTCTTCGTTTTTTCCTATGTCCCTTCTGCTGTCGTGACAAGTTCATCGTCAACAGGCTTCTTGTCATCTACCGGGGCAGCGTTTTCAGTAGTTGACTCCAAGGCTGGTTTCTTAACTGTTTCAGCTTCCTTCTCTGGCCCTGGTAATTTCTTCCCACTCCTAGTAGTGATGGCTTTACACTACTCATGTGTGGGTTGTTTAGCGTTTTCAGTATCGCTAGGAAATCCGCCATTCTGCCTCAGTTTAATATGCTGGGAAACATGACCCATCTGTGTCTCCAATGATTTCAGAGTAGCTTCATGGTTGGTCATCCACATCTCTGTTTTATCCATGAATGTCTCAGCCTTCTTGACGAAGTGATTCATGTTCTCAATGTAAGTTCCTATTTGAGACATAAACTTAGCCAAGGTCTGCTCCTGTATACTAGTCGTGGCAGGTGGTGGCTGTTGCTGCTGCTGCTGCGGTTGCTGCCGAGTCATCATTCTAGGTCCTCCCTGATTCTGAGTGTTCTGTTCTTGAGGATTCAGGGCATTATTAGGGTTGCTCCAAGAGAACTTGGGGTCCTTTCTCCAGTTGGGATTGTAGTTGTTGGAATTATAGTTATGTTTATTGTAGTTCCTAACATACATCCCTTCCTCTAGCTGTATTAGACAATCTTCCGAACTGTGATTCCCTTCGCAAGTTTCGCATACCTCTTCAGCTGAGTAGACATGTTGTGAATCTTCTTTCAGAAGCTTTTTCATTGCCTTAGTGAGATATGCCACCTGTGATTTTAAAGAGCTGTCGGCCTCATAATCTTTTACAGCTAGAACTCGTTTACCCCCTGTTCTTGCTATAGGAATCTGTTCCTCATTCTTTACCAGATTTTTCAAAACTGCCATTGCATCTTCAGGATCTTTGTCCAACAGTAGTCCATTTGCTGCTGAATCAATTCTCATATGAGTCTGTAAATTGGCAGCATTATAAAACTTAGTTACCTGGTTCCAAACGGGAAATCCATGCATCGGGGAGTTCCTTAAGAGAGTGGTAAATCTGTCCCAGGCCTTGTGCATTGGCTCGTCATCTTCCTTTGAAAAGTAGCAATTTTGTTATGTAATCGCTCGGATAAGTGTGAAAGATTAAAACGAGATAAAAATTAACGAGTTTAATCTGCCCAAGTTCGTATTGAACCCGACGTTAGTTTATTCCACCAAGTTTTCACCCTGTCCCTCAATGAATGAGGAAATAACTGAAGCCCCAGTATCTCCGGATTAACTCCTGGTAGTCTAAACGAACCACAGATTTCCTAGAATGTTTTCAGATGCTCCCTAGTATCCTCTGTAGCAGCACCACTAAATTGGCCAGCGTTGTTGATCATGCTGAACATAACAGGTTTCAGCTCAAAGTTGTCAACGTCTACATCTGGCAGGGTTGTTTCTAGTTCTACATGATCATTGAGCATGTAGTCTCGGCATGACCAGCGTGCGGCAGCGACAGGAGGATCGGCAGGTTGGCTGTTCCCTCCATTCTCGGCAGGATTATTATTATCATGGGGATTGTCTTGGTCGTTCCTTCATTCTTCGTGCCTTCCGTTCACCATTTCTTCTAGCTGTCCTTCGAAGTATTTGTTTCTCTCTACAAGGAACTGAACTCTTTTTCTGAGATTGCACGTACGTTCGATTTCAGGATCTAACTGGTGCTCAGGTTCTTTTCCTCGTTGAGATCTGCGCATAAGCAAACAAAAGACCTTGTGAAAGGTATAGGTTGAACGATCCAAGTAAAAAGAGAAAAGTAAAGGAAGTGTAGTAAAAGATAGGGTAAAGATATATTGCCAGTCCCCGGCAGCGGCGCCAAAAACTTGTTGCGTGTAAAAGTGTCTATCGCAATGTAGTGCAAGTGTACACGACGCAAGTAGTAAAGTGATACGGAAGTATCGGATATCGTCTCCACAGGGACTCGGCTAATAACTTCACCTTGGAATTACTGCACGAGAGGAAAAAGAATAGTTTAATAAGTTTGTCACGAAATAAATAAGAGTGCTGGAAATTAAGAGTAAAGAAATCAAGATAGAGAGAATGTGCCGGTATTGAATTGCTCAGTAGTGTAGGTGTTGCAAAGTCTAGGAAACTTTGTTCTGTCGTTGCGCCTGCTGCGGCAGCGGTCTGTTGTTTATCGCGACAGCGATTACTCAACTCTGTACTTCAAGCTTGGCAAGAATCCCTGCTGTGCCTTGGCCTATCCCTAAGTTCAAGTCTGTCGATGAACACGTCTTTGATGATACCTCGCGGCCTGAATCGAATGATGAACAACGATGTTGTTGAATTCTTCCTTAGCCACTTAACCTCGTCCTATCTCTAGGTCTGAGATAGTTCAACCATAAACTGGAGAACCCGTACTTATTCCTTTCGTATACTTAACTCTCCCGATATTAAGTAAATATGTAATCTCACAATGCTCTCCCGACACTCTTGCAAGATGTTGAAAACCATAATAAGCAAACTTGAAGTAATTTTATTGAACAGAAAAATTCCTAAAACAAATGCAATCCTTGCAACTACTTTACAACGCAACCCTTGGCCCTAGGGGAAGTTTAGAACATGTTGAGGAAGGGAAAACGGCTAGGGTTTCGGGAAGAATGCTAGAGAATAAGATGATGTTTTTCTCCAAGGTCGAATTACATGCCTTTATATAGGCCTTGGGTTCAAGTTTTCTAATATGGCAAGAATACAACTTTAAATTAAAGTACAACTCTATTAAAGACTAAATCTTCAGAGCATAAGTCTTTAATTCGTCCTTCCTTCTTGCTTGGAATTTCTTCCTTGAACTTTGGGCTTGGCCTTCATTCTGACCTAGGGCTTGGAAAAATATAAGGGTGCTCCACGACAGATGGGCTTAATTTTCTCTTTCTGTCGAGGCCCACTTCACTTCTTCCCTTCACTATCGTTGTCGTCCTTGGCTACCACGGCAGCGGCCATGGCAGCATCGTCCTTCACGTCTGCTCATCTAGTTCCAGCTCTGCTTCTTCACTGCCCAGCGTCTGCTTCTCTACTGCCCTCCATCTGCTACAGCAGCTACCTGCAAAAAGCAACCAATTTCAGTAGAAACTGTGCCAATTGATATATTTTTGATGTATAACTGAAATCTAACCTAAATGCAATGAATTATGCTTGAATGCAGCAGAAATATGGGTTAAATAGGGGGTAAAATATAGAACTTTTACACACTCAACAAAAGCATCTTCCGCTGGTTGAGTTTGCCTATAATAATAGCTTTCATGCAAGTATTCAAATGGCACCGTATGAGGCCTTGTATGGGAGGAAGTGTAGAACGCCTCTTCGTTGGGCTGAGGCGTGGTAAAAGTTGCTTTCCTTACCAGATATGCTCAAGGGAACAACAGAGAAGGTGAAGCTCATATGTGAGAGGTTGAAGCTTGCATCGGATTGTCAGAAGTCTTACGCAGATTTAAAGCGTGAAGAGGTTGAGGTCGCGGATGGTGATCGTGTGTTCCTTAAGGTATCACCTTGGAAGAAGGTGATGAAGTTCAGACGTAAGGGAAAGCTTAGTCCGAGGTTTATTGGGCCATATGAGGTTGTGGAGTGAGTTGGTCTCGTGGCTTATCGGTTGAGGTTGCCTCCCGAGCTGGAAAAGATCGGTGATGTGTTTCATGTATCTATGTTGCGGAGATATAGATCGGACCCTTCGCATGTGATGCCGGTTGAGGAAATAGAGTTGAATCCGAATTTGCCCTATGATGGGGAACCAGTGAGAATTTTGGATTAGAGTAGAAAAGTTCTTCGTGGCAAGACGATTGAGCTTGTGAAGGTTTTGTGCCGACACCGAGGAGTTGAGGATGCCACGTGGGAAAGCAAGGCAGACATGCTGAGGCAGTTTCCACATCTTTTTCCTTCAGGTAAAATTTTGAGGATGAAATTTCCTAACTAGGGGTGAGTTGTAACGCCCCAATTTTGGGCTTAGATGTTTTGGCGAGTCGGGTTGGACCAGTGGAACCGGTGCCGGTTGTTCGAACCATTTAAAAGGTGGTTTAGGGTGATCGGAGTTCGGGATAGGATAAAAATTTGATAAAAATTTCTAAAATCTTCTAAAATGGTGTTTAAGAGGTTGGTCAAACCAATTTTACAAAACGAGTTTTCGAAAGTATATATTTTAGGTACTGACCAAAATGTAAAGATTTAAAAGTTGAAAAAAATGGTTTTTCAAGAAGAGTCAAAATCTTAGAATCTTTAGGGGGCTACTTGGCAATTATGTCTTTTCCCTAATTTGGCATGTGCTTTAAATGCTATTAAAAATTAAAAGGCTTTTTAATTTGGGTAATTAAAGAAAGTAGTTAAACGGTTAAGGAAAAGTTTTCACAAGCTTTTATTTTCTGACTTTTGCATCAGCCAAACACCCTTCTTTTCTCTTAATTTTCCAGAAATCTTTTGCTCTCAAATCCTCTTTAGATTCCTATCATTTCTCCATTGATTTGTCCCATTTTCTTTCAAGTTTCTTCAAGCAAAATTTGCTAAATTAGAGGAGAAGCAAGGATTGAAGGTAATTTTCATGCTATCCCTCTAATCTAAGTTCTTTAATGAAATTCCAAATATATTTGAATCTTTAATACTGATTTTGATTGAGGTTTAGTAGTTAGAATATTAAACTCCTGAAATCTTGATGAAAAATTGGTTTAGAAGGTGATTTTCGGACTTTAATTGTTTTGGTTGTTTTGAGGTTGTTTCTAAATGAGTTTTGAAAGGTTTTTGGTGTTGAAGTAGAGTCTTAATCATGTAGATACTGAAAATCCTTGAGATCCTCGGTTTTTGAAGTGTTTTTGGGTGAGTTTTTGAGGTGTTCTTGGGGAATTTGAGTTGCTGGAGGTATAAGGTTGGTTTTATGTTGTTTTTTGATGTTGCTTAATGTTTAGAATGTGTTGGATGAGTTGGGTAATGGATGGGCTGAGGTTTGAGGTCAACCGATTGAGTTTTCTATTGTTTCGGATAGGTGTTTGTTGCTTTATAGCGGGGCTGCCAGATTGCTTGTGTGTGCTGGGGTTTTGTGTAACACCCCAAAAATTACACCCAAATTGTAAACCCTAGATTCGTAAAATCCCTAATTTAGAAACCTAATTTTGAAATCCCTAATTAAAAACCCTAACGGTTGTGAATTTTAATTCAAAACTCTAATTTTCTATGAGGGACTAAATAAGAAATTTTTATCAAACTTGAAAGTTAATATGAAATTTCTTGAAAGTTTAAGGACTCACTCCATAAATAATCATTTTATAAAATTGAATTTAATTCTCTTTAAACTCACCATCTTTTTTTAAAAAAATTGTTTAATTTATTTTTTTCAACTTTTTCTTAATTCAAATTGAATTCAAATTCTCATTTTTCCACGGTTAAACTGGCTCTCCTTTTCAACTTAAATTCTTTTTTTACTATTATTATTATTATTATTATTATTATTATTATTATTATTATTATCATTATCATCATCATTATTATCATTATTATTATTATTATTATTATTATTATTATTATTATTATTATTATTATTATTATTATTATTATTATTATTATTATTGTATTCTAAACCTAATTTGTTTAGATTACCATCGCTCAACTATATATATATATAGTCATAGTTACTACGTACAGAAATAAACCTAAGCCTTAAGTTTTAAAGTGTTGTCGCTCTTAGTTATTCCCGTGCTTTATGAATTCCTCTCGGATTGACGTTGCCATCACCTTACATCGAAGCCACAACCGTCCTTTGTCGTCGTTAGAGCTATTGCTTGCTTAAGGTGTGTTTTCTTTCGGTGCTATAAATAAACTATTTTTGTGTATTCTCTTTCCGTGCTACATACTTTGATTTTGTGATTGTGGTTTTACACTTGAATGATTTTTGGCTATGTCATTATTTTACGTTATATTTTCTGTGCACATTATTTTCGGATTGTGAATCCGTGATTTACTATCGGGCTGTGAATCTGTGATTTACTATCGGACTGTGAATCCATGATTTACTATCGGACTGTGTTGAGTGTGAAAACTGTGATATCTTTTTATTGTGTTATCATGAGTTGGGATTGTACGGAGGAAGTTCAGTGGTTTATACCACTTGCGTTGGTGACTATGTAGTGAGAGGTTCTGGGGAACCATCTCTTTTTGGTGACTACGGAGTATGGGTGCATTGCATTGTGATTTCATAAAACCGTGTTTAAACTTACTTTGTGTCTTTTAAAAATTTTTGTGAAAATTTATTGTTGTGAAACTTAATTTGTGATTACCGCACTTTAGAGACACACTGAGCTCAATAGCTTACTCCCCATAGTTTTCTCTTACATATACCTTGGACTCTAGGCAACTTGGTACTTGTAGGATCTCATATTTTATCTGGTTATTTTATTATTCAGTACGAAACTATTTTAGTTTAATCAGATTTCTATTTATTATTTTGGGACATTGATGTAATTTTAGACTATTTATATTTTGTGATTATTTTTAGCATTCATCTAATGTTATTTTAATTCAGAGATTTTATATAATTATTTGAATATCTATTATGATATTTATATTTTTATTTATTATTAAATTTATGTTAATTTATTTTAATTTAAAGTATATCTTTTTTAAAATTAGTGTTTTTGAGGGAAAAGTTTTCAATTGTAACTTCCTAAATTCGGTTTTAGGGGGTTACATTTTGGATGCATTTTAATGCATTGAACCTCTGTTTTTATGTGTTGAAAACATGAGATAGTGATCCGGAAGCAAATGAAGTATTTTTTGAGGTTTTGGAAGATCGATAGTTGCGTCGGCAAGCTTGGTATCACGAGCCGGTGAGTGGAATTTGGTTTTCTAGCGTGGAAACCTTTTAAAAAAGGTTTTGGGAACTTAATAAGAGCTTGAAACGCTTTATTAAGTTTGGAAGTAAGTAAATCGAAATTTCTCCCTCGGTTGTACTAGTTATGAGCCTTTGGTTGCACTTGATTTTAAATGCATTTACCTACTGTTTTAAAGCATGTTTTTGAGACTATAAATTGTGTATGATGATGCCATGTGGTTAAAGGATGCACTAGGTAAGTGGTCCTTGTAAGCATGTACTGATGCATGAGGTTTCAAGCATGGTTTAATTCTTGGTTTATGGCTTATCATGAATGCTTTGTAAAAACAATGAGGTTTGCATGTGTTATGGATCATATTGGCAAGTGATGTTGTATAAAGTATTTTATAAATGAAATCGAATATAGTTAGCCGGCTATAGGATTGAGTGCACTATAAACAAGTCACCTTGGATGTTGAGGTGTTGTGATTGTACCGAATACTCCATCCAAGTACCCTAACGATTGATGATTGTTTAAGGTTGCAACGGTTGAGGGTAGCTCCCGGGTGCGAACCTTGTGTTTTGTCCCGTCTCTCGTTAGTGGATTATACATCTACCGTTGAGTGGTGTTGATGGGTTGTGATTGTACCGAATACTCCACCACAAGTGTCACAAAGATGGAGGGTCGCTCTCGTGTGTGAACTTTGAGATGCCGGTAGAGGTATAAAGGGTGTCGGACAACCCTTGGTTATCCATGTATCTGATACTTTGTTTTTGAGATTGTTGTTATCACTTGTGAGCCAATATAATAGAATTGTATAATGTGGAAAATGTTGCTAATGCATGTTTTGGTTTAAGCTTAGCATAATGGTGTTTATGCTTGGAAAGCTTGGAAAATGAGTAGCAATGGTTTAATTGCTGGTTTTGATTTGGATCATGTTGCATGATGTTTAAATCGGTGAGTTTGATGAAAACACATGGTTTATCAAGAAAGGCATGTTGGTTTTGAAAAGAGTGAAAAACGGTTTTGTGCATTGATGATGTTTATGGTTTTGAGCAACCCTCACTAAGCTTGTATGCTTATGCTCTATTTGTTTCATCAATGCAGATAATTAGACTTTTGGAGGCAGCCTCTTTGAGGAATCACACCAAGACATTTTATTAAAAGTATGTTGATCTTTTGAACTAGCGTAGTAAGGGCAATGGGGGTGTCCGATGCATTAAACGTTATTGATTTGTTGATTTCTTGTTTTGAGCAAGTTTATGATGCATATTTGGATTTTTAAATGGCCATTGAGTATGGGTTTATGCTTGCAATTGGTTTTTAGCCTTTTTGTGCTTTTGACATCTAGGGAGCATTCCTTTAGTATCATAGTTTGTGGGAATTATGATTTGATGATGCTTGTGCTTCATATATGTGATCTTTGATGTGTATACAAGTTGTATGTATGTTGAGGTATGTGCTGGGATGGTTCCGGAGTGTAAAATCTGATTAAAACCAGCTTTTTGGGAAGTTGCAGGTCTAGATGTTTCGAAACGCCCATACATGTTTCGGAATAGTGGCATGTAATGGCCTTGGTGTTTCGGAACGGTGAGGCACGTTTTGTGACTTTTTGCCTCTGTGAACCTTTGTACCGGAACCTGTTTAGAGGGGTTTCGGAATGGTCCCGCATTTCGGAATGGTCCCGCGTTTCGGAATGGGCATTTATGTTTCGAAACGACTGTATCCAAATGGGGCTTCCTGTTCCGAATCACCAGACCGTTGGATGCAGATTTTGAATTGTTCTGAGTTTTCGCTTCTTACATTTTGGTCCATGTTTTTCTTGTATGCAATTGGTTGAGGTCAAAATGTCATTTTGAGCTGAGCTCTCACCAATAGGCATGTAACAAACTTAATTAAAGGCTGGTAACTTGAATTTGACAAAATTCTTTAAAATTTTCAAGATTTACAAAATGGTCCCTAAACTTTAATCGGCTTTAATTAATTGATAAACGTGTTGATGTTTTATCCGCTGCTTGTGCACGTACACATAGGAACCTATGTTGCATCTAGACAACATAAAAGAAAAAAATGGTCGTTTATTAAGGTAAACTTTCCCAGTTTAATTCAATAATCCCCGTGTGATCTGTTTGGTTCAGTCTATCGGCCAGGCCGGGTCGAGGGGGTTACAATAATCTTAACTATCAAGGCAAGAAGCGGTTCCAATATGATGCTAAGCAATATTTTTGGGACGATCCTCTTTTGTTCAAGCACTGTGGAGGACATTTTGGTGGTACAAGGATAGAGGCAAAGGTACTCCAATCTGGTTTCTATTGGCTCACTCTTTACAAGGATGCCCAAGCTTTCTACAAGCAATGCGATAGATGCCAAACAACCGGGAATAAATCAAGGAGGAATTTGATGCCCCTACAACCCATTCTCGAGGTCGAGCTATTTGATGTTTGGGGGATAGATTTCATGGGACCTTTCTCGTCTTCATGCGGTAACTTATACATCCTCCTAGCGGCTGATTACGTGTCAAAGTGGGTCGAAGCCATGGCAACCGCAAAGAATGATGCCAAAACTGTCCACCGATTCCTTCGCAAGAACATATTCACCAGGTTTGGAATCCCGAGGGCGATAGTTAGTGATGAAGGTAAGCATTTTAATAATAGGCTCATCGCTAAAGTTTAAAAGAGACTTGGTGTTTGTCACAATGTTGTCGCGGCGTACCATCCACAGACTAATGGGGAGGCCGAGATTTCAAATAGGGAACTAAAAAACATCCTAGAAAAGGTAGTAAACCCAACTAGGAAAGACTAGTCCCTGAGACTGGATGATGCACTCTGGGCATATCGGACAGCGTTCAAAACCCCTCTAGGTATGTCACCTTACAGACTTGTGTATGGAAAAGCATGTCACCTACCTGTCGAGATTGAGCACAAGGCCTATTGGGCGATAAAAGTTGTCAACGTGAATTGGGAACAAGCTGGGGAAAAGAGACTTCTAGATCTTAATGAGATAGAAGAATTCAGAAGGGAAGCATATGAGAATGCTAAGCTCTACAACGAAAAATAAAAAAATGGCATGATAACAAAATACTGCCGCGACAGTACCTACCAGGGTAGCTAGTGTTACTACTCAACTCCCGCCTGAAGCTATTCCCTGGAAAACTGAAGTCCAGATGGTCTGGGCCTTTTGAGGTTATCAAAGCTTTCCCACATGGTGCTGTTACGATCATATCCAAAACAGACGGGCAACAGTTCAAAGTCAAATGGCAGCGGCTCAAACATTATAGTGGAGCACCAGTCAGAAGAGATAAGGAAGTAGTTACTTTAGGAGATGCAATTCCATGCACTCCTATTATAACATGAGTTTTATTTATTTATTTTCACATTTTTCCTATTTTTGTTAGGATTAGGTTTTCAATTTTAGCATTTATTAATTTTAGTTGATTAATAAATTCTTTTCGTTTTTTAAGGAAGAGAGACAACAATCAAGAAAGCAGCCCATTAAGCCTCCCACATAGCCGCCCAACAGCCCGCCCCAACGACTACATATCGCGAATGGCCAACAAGCTGCCTCAACGACTAGTTTACGCCAACGGCTATAAATTGCCTCAATGGCTAGTTTACGCCCGTTACCAGCCGTCCTACCCGTTGGAATCCGACCGTTGGGCATTATCAGCTGCCTTGGCAGCCTATATAAACCTTACTATTTCAATTCCTTTTATCATCTTCAACCTTTGCTTTCTTAAATCTTGAACACTCACAGTTTTCTTGAATTTTCAGATTTTCCTTCCCCCACATCTCCAAAAATGTCGACCTTCAGAAGCACAGCACCCTTCAAAAGGTTCTTTTCACCAAAAGAATCCAACCGCTACAACAAAAAGTTTGCTTCCTAGCAGGTTCTTAAAGAACAGAGTTTTCACTACCCCGTCGACACGGGCGACTTTGGCCTTCCCACCTTCGTCTACGAGGTCATCAAGGATCATGGCTGGCAACTCTTTGCACGCCAACCTGAAGAAGGCAACGTTACAACGGTCCGAGAGTTTTACGCCCACAGTCCACAACTGAGAGACCCGTTTGTTTACGTCTGTGGCAGCAGCGTTCGACTGGATGCGGACACCATTAACGGCTTCTATAGGATCGCCAATGAGATACACGACCATGGCGCCTTTGAAGCTGCCCTCATCGCCGCCGACTACGACTAATTAAAAGACGAGTATTGTATGTCCGAAACCACGTGGAACACGGGTAAGCACACCGGATCAGTACGCCGCCGCTCGTTGCTACCAACGCCAAACTTTGGAACACATTCATCAAGCGCCAACTGCTGTCCACTTCCCATAATTCCATTGTCGACCGCCCACGCCTGGCAATGATCGATTCTATTCTGAAGCGGTGGAAGATCAATGTGGGAGCTGTCATCTATTATGAAATCTATGCATGCCATCAGAGGCAAAAGGGTAGCCTTTTCATTCCAAACCTCATCATCGGGCTGTGTACAAACTTCAATGTGCCGAGAGACGAAGCAGGCATGATGACACCCCACAGGAAGGGGTGGACAAAAGAATACATATACAAGATGATGGAGCTGACAGAGGCGGCGCCTGAATATCAATATGATCCAACTGCCGTCGGGGCAGGTACTTTAGCCTAGGGGGCACAAAGATGAGGCCTTAATCGACCTTAACGAGATGCTCCAAGATATCTACATGAAGCTGCAACGAATGGAGCACATGAACTTGAAGTTTATGGAATATGTGCGGAACTACAACACAGGGTTCAAGCTATTCCTAAAAGGAGAAGTTCATAGGGGATGACTTCCATTTTCCCGCCTTTCCAGCCGAGATCACAAAAGCCTCCATGGTGAGCCACCCTATTCTAGGCTCCCCCGCCACGACATCACCTGCCGCCGCCAGGGCAACCCACCAAGGCTCCTCCTCAGCCGCCAACACCCCACCTGCCTCTCCAGCAAATCCGCAAGGCCACCACTTTCCGTCTCATGACTCCTTCGACGATTCTGAGGATGATTCCTCACTCGTCACGGCAGCACCACCCATCACGGCAGCACCAACGGCGGCAGAAACATCCAGGAGAAGGAAGTATCATTGCATCTCGGCCGATTCAGATGAGGAAGAATCCGATGATACTGTTCCAGTGACAAGGAACACGCCGCCCTCCAGAATCCAGCCACAAAGGAGTTCAAATAACGTCCAACCATCTCCTTTAAAGAGGCGGTGGCTGGACCTTTCAGACGACGGCGAAGTGGCCCAAAACTCATCCTCCTCTTAATTTTTAATGTAACATGTTCCTTTTTCAGTTTTTCTTTTTTTTATTTTCTTTTATGTTATGTTATTTTTTTAATTTTATTTTGTTCTATTGAGGGCAATGCCCACCTTGAGTTTGGGAGAGGGACAGTCCACCTTAGTGTAGTTCATTTGTAGTTGCATATTAGTCAACCATTTTAATTGCATTGTACTAATCTCTTCTTTAATGAAAAAGAACATGTTAAACAACTTGTTCCTATGATAGAATAGCCGACAACTCGCACCATTAAAAAGTACCTTTAATTTTTGGGTAGCATGAAGATGACTTAGAAATCTACTATAGTGCTATTTATCCTTAACACAATTGTGGCAAGTTGATTAATAGAATGAAGTAGTGAACATAGATTGTTTAATTATTTAGTACTTTTTATTCACATGCATTACAGGACCCTGCCTTGACAACTGAAGGTGTCAAAACTGCAAGGAAGGCTGACGCGGCAGGTGAGAAAAAAATGCAATCCTAGACGTGCCGCAACAAGCTCTAGGCAGCTGGAGGTGCCCGAAATTGGCTCTAGTCGTAATAAAAAATGCAATCCTAGAACTGCTATGTTGTTTAGAGGTACCAGAAATTAGCTAAGTCTTTTGTTCAATTAAAAAGTTCTTGAAGATCAACTTGTACACAATTTAGCACAAACTTGATCACAAGCATTATAGTTTGTTTCCGAGAAAATGCATGCTATCCTTCACACTAAAATGATATAGGTGCCACGGTCTTAAGGCATGAAATCAAGTTAAAGACATGTTCCTTTTGTTGAAGTAAGGGTAAGTACTTATTAGGTTTTTCATCGCTTGAGGACAAGCAATAGTTCGAGTTTGGGGTGTGTAAAGTGCTTAAAATTCCTATATTTTATGCCCATTTTAGCTCATATTGACACTGTTCTTAAGCCCATTTTAATTCATACTTAGGTTTCCATGCATATTTTACAGTATCTTTTCTTCACTCAGCTTATTATATGTAGAACCGGATTTTTGTCCAGGCTTATATATATACATATATTATAATAATAACAATAAATAAAATAGATAATAATAGAAACCCAAAATATATTAAAGTCCAAAAATAATACAAAGTCCAAATATACATACAAAAGGCCTAATACATTATAAAAGCCCGAATCAAAATCCAATGATCCATTACAGTAGTTAACAACTCAGACCCAACCCATTACAACTGTTTACAACCAATATCCAGCCCAACAAGCACAAAAACCCCTCTGACCCTCTTAGTGTTTCTTTTTCCCCGCTCGAATTCGAGCCCCAAGGGACACGTGTCGATATGCCAATGGCCCGTTCTTTTTTACTCGGATTCCTACCAAACTAGGACCAGCTGGTATCGTCAGTTGTGCGAAGATGATGTCACGTTTGACAACAGGTATAAATACATGCGAAGAGAGAGACAAGCTTTAATTAATATGGCAATAATTGCACTAATAATTACCAAAAAAGAAAACGAAAAGTTAGAGAGAGAGAGGTTACCTGAGGAGCTTGAGTCGATCAGGGAAGACAACAGGACACAAAGACATTGTCGAAAGCTCATCAGAACTATCAGAACACTGAACCGGGGTATTTCTACCTCTATTCTTTTCTTTTTCCCTTCATTACATATTCAAAAACACAAAAAACAAGTTAAATCCTAAAAAACCGAACTCAAATCTGTCTAAAATCAGATCTCAGCATGAAAACGCATCTTTAAACCAAAACACTAAGCATAAATTAGATCCATACCACATTAAAACCTAGACTAAGGTAATATAAAACAGATCTAAATCTCTAAGTGTCACATCTAGTTCAAAACTAAAAAAACATAAAGAATAAATAAAAAATAAAAAGAGGGAAGATCAAGGGCTTATCCTGCTTTGCCGTTGCCAGAAACGTCGTTGGAGTGAGGGTTTGAGTGTTCAGACCGTTGTCGGAGTCGAAAAATAGAGAGGAGAGGCCATTGGTTTCGGATAGATAACCTAGGATCGGGAGAAGTGGGGTGTTTCTGACAAAACGATACTTAGAACTAGGATTAGGGTTAAAAAATGAGTTTTTTAGGTAGAATTAGGGTTCTAGCGACGGCGGAGGCGGTTGTCAGAGTTGCAGACGGTGGTCGGAAAAGCCAGGTCTGGACAGAGAAGATGACCGGAGAAGGTCCGGTCATCGGAAAAAGGAAGAAAAAGGTCAGACGGTGGTCGGATATTACAGGGACACCGGAGAAGATGACCGAAGAAGGTCCGGTTATCGGAAAGAGGAAGGAGGAGACCGAAGATGATATCCTGTGATCGATATCATCCCGGTGGCCAAGAAACTTATCGGAGAAGTTTTAGAGGGTTTATGAGGATCAAAATTGTTGCGTGTAAAAGAGTCTATCGCAATTGTAGTGCAAGTGTACATGACGCAAGTAGTAAAGTGATACGAAGTATCAGATATCGTCTCCACAGGGATTGGGCTAATAGCTTCACCTTATTTCACTGCACGAAATAAAGAAAATAGTTTAGAAAGTTGTCACGAGAATATTGAAGAAAACGTAAATAAAAGAGTAGGAATATCAAGATAGAGAGAATGGGCTGGAATTGAATTGCTCAGTAGTGCAGGTATTGTATTGCCTAGGAACTCCAGTTCTGTCATCGCGCCTGTCGCTGGCAGCACCTGTCGCGGCAGCTGTCCATTGGTCGTCGCGGCAGCAAACACACCAACTCTGTACGTTCAAGTTTGGCAAGAATCCCAGATCTGCCTTGGCCTATCCCTAGGTCCAAGTCTGTCGATGATCACGTCTTTGATGACACCTCCCAGCGTGAATCGAAGGATGAACACCGATGTGTATAAATTCTTCCTTAGCCACTTAACCTTGCCCTATCCCTAGGCACAAGATAGCTCAACTATAAACTAGAGAACTCGCTCTTATTTCTTTCGTATACTTAACTCTCCCGATGCTAAGTAAATAGATAACCTCACAATGCTCTCCCGATGCTCTTGCAAGATATTAAAACCAAAATAAGAGAACTTGAAGTTTATTTTATTGAACTTGAAAAATCCTAAAACAAAACAACCCTTGCAACTACTTTACAAATCAACCCATGGCCCTAGGGGGGTTTTAGAACATGTCGACGACGGGTAAACGGCGGAGGGGTTTGGTTATCGGTTATGGGGTATGATGTCTCCTAGGTTAAAATCTATGCCCTTATATAAGCTTTGGGCTCAAGTATTCTAAGATAACAAGGATTACAACTTTAATTAAAAGTAAGATTCTAACAAAGACTTTAATCTTCAAGTATCCTACTTTTCAGCCGCCTCCTTGTTTCATGGGATTTCCTCTCCTTGAGCTTTGCTTGACATATCTTTTGATCCGGGGCTTGGAAAAATATATGGTTTTCACACGACAAACGAGCATAATTTTCTCTATCTATTGAGGTCCACTTTGCTTTTCCTCCGCTAATTTGCTGTCGTCCTCTACTGTCACGGCAGATCCATGGCAGCATCGTCCTCATCATCTGCTTGTCCAGTTCAGCTCTTCTGCTTCTCTGCCCTGCGCTCGCCTTCTTCGTCAGCGATGGTAGCAACCTACAAAATCAACCCTTTTTCAGTAGAATCCGTGCTTTTACTAATTTTGTGATGTTTTGCTGTAAACTAACCTAAATGCAATGCAATGATGCTTGAATGCAGCAGAAATATGGGTTAAAAAGGGTGTAAATAATAGAACTTTTACACACTCAACACACCCCCAAACTCAAGTTTTTGCTTGCCCTCAAGCAATTAAGACCTAAAGAAAAATGAATATTTTTGTGTTGGCCTTCAAACGGTGACTGTCCCTTACCCGTCGCTCATTCTCTGTGGCGGCAGCAACTGTCAGAAAGATTAGGATCTGTCCGGAATCTCACTATAGTTCTCGTGCAGTGTGTGCATGCTTGTGAACAGTTATATGCCAAGACTCTCTTAGTTTCACTAGAATATTCAACTCTTAACTTGAATTTTTATGCCAAAGTTTATCTTTTTGAAGGCACATTTTCATGCTTCTTTGATTTTCTGTTTTGACTTGATTTTTATTTTTCAAGCTAAAGTTTCACTAGAGCCGGTTTCGGGCACCTCTAGCTAACTTCCTAGAGCCGGTTTCGGGCACCTCTAGGGCTGTTGAGTCTCTTTTGCTAAACTTCTTTCCTAGAGCCAGTGTTAGGCACCTCTAGGGGTTATTCAAGTGCTAAGCTTCCTATTTTAGTTTGGCTAAAAGAAATCTAAGTAGTATAACAGTCATAATGGTGTTTAAGATTTTCAGAACTATAGAAAGGCTATAAACTTCTCCTTAATTTGTCCTAAAGATGCTGCCACGGCAGAGCTGTCATGACAGGTAAGTTACTTCACAGTTTTAAGCCAACAATTTAATCTTTTCTGTTTTTTTTAGAGAGAACTTAAAAGACACAACAATTAATTTAAAAGATGTACTAAGACTCCATTAAAATGGAGGGTTGCCACCCCCAAACTCGAGGGTTGCATTGCCCTCAATACAAATGACAGATAAAATGAAGGCAGGTACATCACAAAATATAGATAAGCAGAAGGCAAGAAAAAGAAAATAAAAGACTTAAATTTTAATCGTTGTCTTCACTGCTGCTGCTGACACGAATTTGGCGGCGGCGTCTGGGTTGTGGGGCAGGCTGGGTAGGTTGTTCCACGACCTGGATGTCTGAGCTGCTGCCGCTATCCCAAGTGCTGCTGGTGGTGGTGCTGGCTTTGGGCATGAGCTTTCTGTTGGCCACATGTTTCTGCCTCTTGACAGGCGTAAAGTCCTTCGCCAAATTCCTCCTAATAGGAGGGTCTGTCTCGATGTCATGTGAGGCAGGTCGCTTCGTTCCTCGGGCAGAGGTTTCTTCCGTTAGACTGTCAGCTGCCGGCTGGGTAGGTGATGGGGTGGAAGCAGCAGAGTGTGCATGGGGGGAGACAGGTGGCGTAGGTGTGTGGACATGGGAGGGGATGTGGAAATAGTGGGTAGGGAAGGTGGGGAAAATAACATCGGGATAATTTAAAGTGTTGGTAATGAAATTTACCGTCGAGTTGGCGAAATCCCGGATGAATGTCATCAACCCCATTTGTCTGTCTTCCACCCGTTGTATAGCAGCAAGGATCTGGGCAGATTGGTTGGTCTGGGTGGCTGCTGTGGCAGGTTCATGGGCAGGTTCATCGGCAGGTTCCTCGGATGATTCTGCTGGGGAAGCAGCCGGGTTGAAAGAGGAGAGGGGGGTTGCGACTATGAGCTCCATGAGGCTGGTAGTGTTGTTGTCAGTCCAGCCTCTGCCTTGGACCAGTTTGTCGGTGGTGGCCTCAGGGACAGCAGCGCAGCGGCAGAGTGATGTGATCATGAATGGTAGGCAGAGGCGGGAGGTTGATCGATATGTGCAATCCAAGACGTTGTCCCTCATATAGCGGCCCACGTTGATAGGCCGGTCGTTCATGATCGAATGAATGAGGGCAAGCCTCTACTGGTCCACAGTCGTGTGATGGGAGGACGGCAGGATACGCTTCTTGATGAAAGCGTTTCATAATTTGGCTTCTGGAAGCAACTGCCCCCTTTTGACAGAGTTGGGGTTCTTTTTGCTCGTGTTCCACGTCGTTCCTTCCTCTGTGACTTCTACCATGACAGCTCCGTAGGCAGCAGCGTCGAGGGTGTCTAAAAATTACTGATGGGCATCATCGTTGGGACCAAAATAGAGGCCATACATGTGGTTGATGCTGTCAGCTGTGAATGGTACCTTGACCCCTCGGACAGTGATGGATGTCGCCGTCTTGCTGTTGATGGCAGTATAGAACTCCCTCACCAACGTGTCATTTAATTCTGCAGGTTGTTCTGCGAACTGCTCCCATAGTTGAGCTCGTATTGCCCTTGCGATGAATGGTCGAAGCCCCATGTTCAGAGCCTTTCGGATGTAGATGAAACCTCTTTCTTCCCATAATTCCTTGGTTGCGATGGTCGACGGTGTGGGTGCTGCTGATGAAGAGGCTGAAGCAGCACCGCGGCGGGTCTGTCTAGAAGACATTTTAGTTGCAAGGGTTGTGAAAGTAAAGAAAACAAATAAAAACGAGAGGAGGAAGCAAGTGAGAATAAGCAGAAGTGATGAAAATGGAAATGAGAACGAGGTTTTATAGCGGTAGAGTTGCTGCCCGTTTAATATTGTAACGGCAGGCATGAATAACGGAGCGACTGTTGAGATTTGGCGTGTCTGACGCGTCTGATACGCATTTATGCGTCTGTTACGCGTCTGCCACACGTCTCTGCGTCTGCCGTGTCAGTCTGTTGACAGCCTGTCTTATCCGTGTCTGCGGCGGCAGCTGGAACGACAGGCTTCAATAAATGGGCTCTGTTGGGCTGATGGATGGATGGTGGGCTTGGGTCACTTCTTCTTTTCTTCTTGACTCCTTTATTTGCTGAAAACAGAAAATATAAAAACATTATTCGAATAAAATAAACCTAATTTCCTAATAAATAATACTAAATAATAAAATAAATGAAAATAAAATTTAGGTTAAATTAGGGATGCCTTGTGGGGCATCTCCCAAAGTAACCACTTCATGTATTCCTGGGGCTTCAGTCCCCTGATAATGCTTGAGGCGCTGTCCATTGACTTTGAATTGGTGCCTGTCTTTTAATGATCGGATTGTGATGGCACCATGGGGAAAAACTTGTACCACTTGGAACGGGCCAGACCATCTAGACTTTAGCTTTCCTGGGAAGAGTTTCAGTCTAGAATTGAACAACAACACAAGCTGCCCTGGGCAGAACTGTCGTGGCAGCAACTTCCTGTCATGCCACTTCTTAGTTTTCTCCTTGTAGATTCTTGCATTGTCGTAGGCCATTGTCCGTATTTCCTCAAGCTCGTTCAGATCTAACAGCCTTTTCTGGCCTGCCTTGTCCAAGTCCATATTCACGGCCTTGATTGCCCAATATGCTTTGTGCTCTATCTCGACAGGCAAGTGACAGGTTTTCTCATAGATCAATCGATATGGAGACATGCCCAATGGAGTCTTAAAAGTTGTCCTATATGCCCATAATGCATCATTAAGGAGTAAAGACCAATCTTTCCTAGTTGGCTTAACCATCTTTTCAAGAATGTTCTTAACTTCCCTATTAGATATCTCAGCTTGTCCATTGGTTTGTGGGTGGTATGTTGTCGCGATCCTGTGCTTGACACCATATTTCTTCAAGGCGGCAGCAATAACCCTATTGTCAAAATGTCTCCCTTCATCACTGATAATCGCCTTAGGGATGCCAAATCTAGAAAAAATGTTTTTGTGCAAAAACTTTTGGACTGTCTTGGCATCATTCTTTTGAGTGGTGATGGCTTCGACCCACTTAGAGACATAATCCACTGCTAGGAGGATGTATAGATTTCCACATGAAGATGGAAAAGGACCCATAAAATCAATCCCCCAAACGTCGAAGATCTCGAGTTCTAGAATGTTCTGCAGTGGCATCTCGTTTCTTCTCGAGATGTTACCTGTCCGCTGGAACCTGTCACAGTTCTTGTAGAAGTTCTGTGCATCTTTATACAGTGTCGGCCAGTAGAACCCTGACTGCAGCACCTTGGCAGCAGTTTTATTGCCTCCTAAGTGACCTCTATATTGTGAAGCATGGCAGTGATGGAGAATGTCTTCTTGCTCTTCTTGTGGTACACACCTCCTTATAACCTGATCTGCGCATAGTTTGAAAAGAAGAGGTTCGTCCCAATAATAATGCTTAACATCATTTTGGAACCTCTTCTTGGCTTGATAATTAAGATCAGAAGGTAGTATTCCACTAACTATAAAATTAACGAAATCAGCATACCAGGGGAGTTCAGAAGACTTACCTGCCGCCATGGCTGTCGCGGCAGCGATTGCGGCAGCAAAGAGCTGCTCGTCTGGGAAGGTCTCCAGTATGTTTGTCTCATCGATTGGCAGACTCTGTCCCTTCTCCAACCTTGACAAGTGATCTGCCACCTGATTTTTTGTCCCTTTTTTGTCCTTGATCTCAAAGTCGAACTCTTGCAATAGCAGGATCCACCGTATCAATCGAGGCTTTGCATCCTTTTTCGCGAACAGATATTTGAGGGCCGAATGGTCTGTGTGCACTATTACCTTTGTCCCAAGTATGTAAGAACGAAACTTGTCGATGGAGAACACCACATGTAACGCCCCGGTTTTGGGCTTATAAGTTTTGGGCGTTGACCGGTTTGGTCAAAGTGCTGTTCGAATCTAAAAGGGTGAATTTAGGAAAGCCTAGTTCGGGTTGCATTAAAATTATGGAAAAATGTTCTAAAATCATCTTTTAATATATATAAGTGAACTGTGAAATCAATTTTGGAAAATGAGTTTTGGAAGGGTGACATTTTGGCTAGTGACCAAAATGTAATTTTTGAAAGTTTTGTGACTGTTTTAGAAAGGGTTGAAACTTTGAATCTTTAAGGAGCTATTATTCCAAAAGTAGTTTCTCCAGATTTTTCTAAGATATTTTAAGTTATATTCTGATTTTAAAACATATCAAAAGAGGAGGGAAAGCCATTTTGGCCATTTTGATAACTAACTTCCTATTTTCTTTTCTCTCATTTTCTCTCAACCCAAACACTTTCTTTCCAGAGAATTGTTTCTGATTTTCTCACCTAAATCTCTCCTTTCAACTCTCTTTTGATTCCTAATCATCATATCTACAAAACCTCATCATTTGCTACTTGATTCATCAAGGTTTTTGATTCCAAAAAGAGGAGAAACTCAAGTTTGGAGGTAAGAACGTCCTTCTCCTCTAAACTATCAGTTCTTTACTGAAATTCCTAAGTTTTCAATCCTTAATTGATGTTTTATTAAAGGCTTTTAAGTTGTGAAATGGATCTTGGCTTATAATGCAAGATTTGGTGATTTTTGATGATTTTCGTTTGATCTGTTAAATCTGTGATTGGAGATGTGTTTTTGATGTTATTTGAACTCTAAATTGATAAGGAATTGAGTTTTGATTGATGCAATCCCGGATAGGTTGGGTTTCCTAAGTTTAGCTTGTGATTCTTGATTGTTTTTGAGGTGATCTTGTGGATCTGGTGTTGCTGGAGGTATAAGGATGTTATTATGTTCTTTTTAGATGTTAAATGATGTTAAAGGATGTTAGGTTTTGATGGTTAATGGCTGGGCTTTGTTGAGAAGTGGTTTGGATGCATTTTCGGTTGTGTTTGGTGGCCGAAAATGGAGTGGGGATGAGAGCAGCGAGTTTAGGTGCTTTCATTGAGGATATTAATGCATGATGATGCATTAATCTACTGTTTTGATGTGTTAAAACAGGGGAGTCATCTTTGGATCCAAGTGGTGGTGATCCGGAGGCTTGATTGGTGCTTCGGCAAGAGGCGAAGTGGAATCGGTGAGTGAAATTGGGTTTTCAGCTTTGAAACCAATGTCTTGGGAGCTTAGTTTAAGTCTAAACAACTTTGCTAAGCTCAAGTGTAAGTTTTCGGAAATACTCTCTAGTGGTGGCCATGGTTTGGTTGTTGTGCAATGTGGTTTATTGCATGTTTTAAATTCTGTTTTGAAAGCATGATTTAGCATGGTTATTGCTGATTTTGTAAGCCATATGTTGAAGGAAGCTCAAGGTAAGAGTTCCTTGTTTTTGAACATTGATTAAATGTAGTTTGATGCTTTGAAATGCATGATGAATATGGCTTGGTTTAATGCTTTAAAACAGTGGATTTAATGATGAAATGATGTATATTGGCAAGTGATGTTTTGAAAAAGGTTAAGGTCACCAGGGTGGTTAAAAGTCCTTGAGTGAGCCATGTTACTTAAGAACATCAAGGTGGTTAAAAGTCCTTGGATGATTCTTGCTAAGGTCACTAAGGTGGTTAAAAGTCCTTGAGTGAGCCTTGTTACTTAAGAACATCAAGGTGGTTAAAAGTCCTTGGATGGTTCTTGTTAAGGACACAAAGGTGGTTAAAAGTCCTTGTGTGGTCCTTGCCATGGTGTTTAAAAGTCCATGGGCCAAGGTGTTTAAAAGTCCTTGGGAAGAACACAAAGGTGGTTAAAAGTCCTTGTGTGGTTCTTGGAAATTATAAGATCACAATGGTGTTTAAAAGTCCATGTGTGAGTCTTATGTTGATCTTGTTTTTTTTAAAAGATGAAATGTATCACTTGTGGCCAATATGACATGTAATGATATGAAGCATGAGATGCTTGTTTAAAGTTTGCTTGTGAGCATGTTAAAGTGTATCTTGAAGCATGATTTATGAATGAGTTTTATAAATGCATTATTGTGTGGTTTTAAGGAGCTTTCCTCACTAAGCTTTTGCTTACGCTCTCTTTCGTTTTCTTAAACCAATAATGCAGAACATTAAGGTGATTTGAGGGCAGCAAGGAAGGCAAGCAACCAAGGGAAAACTAAGCTCAAGTATGGAAAGGTTTTATCGAACACATTTAGCTTTTGGTGTATGGCAATGGGGGACCTTTGTGAATGTTGTTTGGAGATGTTTTGAACTCCTTGAGTATGTTTAATGTCGCTGATAATGCTGGTTTTGCAATTGGCCTTTACATGTATGGATTGGAGGTTTTATGCTTGAATAGTTGCTTGTGTAGGAAGCATGCCATTAGATTTGGGGCTTTTCATATGTGATGCTAATATGTTGATTGGTTGATGCAAACATGTCTCTTGTATGATGAATTGCATGCTGGTAAAGTTTGGTGGCATTTGGAGCATGATTGGTTGGTCAATTGCATGTTAAAGTAGGTAAAATTCTGCATTTTGTGCAGGCCGTTTCGGAACAGTTCCTGCCGTTTCGGAACGGGTGCCTCGAAGCAGCCCAGGCGTTCGAAACGGGCAACACCGTTCCGGAACGGATATGCTACTGCCCGACCCCGTTCCGGTGCGCGTTGCGGAACGGCCCCGAGTTTCGAAACGGGCTGTCCCCCGTTTCGGAACGGCTGACCGTTGGGGGCTGACAGTGGCAGTTATATGTTTCGGATTGTTTACATTTTGGTCCTGAATCTTGTATGTGCAATTGTATGAGTTTGGAATGTCCTTTTGAGCTGAAATTTGGCTGAGATGCATGAGACACGATTAATTTCAAGATGGTAACTTTAATTTGGGCTAAGTCCTCATATTTATCAGAATTTACAATTTGGTCCCTAAAGTTGTAAATTGTTCAATTGGGTCCTTGTTTGATCTCTGATGTTTATGATCTTTTAGTATGTCGTTTGTGTGATCATTTTTAGGGTTAATGTGTATCTAGATAAGTTTTTAAAAGAAAAAAAAAGGTCGATAATCAAGGTTGACTTTCGGGTTGACTTTGGTTTTCCCCGTGTGACTTTCTTAATTCGGGTCAACCGTCTAGGCCGGGTTAAGGGGGTTACACCACAACTAAAAGCTCCTTTTCTGTGGTGGTGTATTTCACTTGGGCATCATTCAATGTTTTACTGGCATAGTATATGACATGAAACAGCTTATCTCTGCGCTGCCCAAGTGCTGCCCCGACAGCATAGTCACTAGCATCACAAATGATCTCAAATGGCTGTGTCTAGTCTGGTGGTTGTACTATGGGGGCTGTTACCAGTTTTTCCTTCAGAACCTTGAATGCTTCAGTACATTCTTCATTAAAGTCAAAGGGTCGGTTCTGCTCTAAGAGATGACATAGGGGCTTGGTGATTTTTGAGAAATTTGCAATAAACCTTCGATAAAAACCAGCATGCCCTAAAAAACTCCTAATGCCCTTGACTGTGGTCGGCAGCGGCAGCTTCTCAATTACCTCTATTTTAGCCCTGTCGACTTCTATCCCACGGCAGCTAATCTTATGGCCAAGGACTATCCCCTCATCCACCATAAAGTGGCATTTTTCCCAATTCAAAACAAGATTTGCTTTTTCACATCTTTCAAGTACCTTTTGAAGATTGCCAAGGCAGCTCTCAAAATCGTCTCCAAAGACGGAAAAATCATCCATAAATATCTCAAGGAAGTCCTCCACCATATCGGAGAATATGGCCATCATGCACCTTTGGAAGGTGGCGGGTGCATTGCATAGTCCAAACGGCATCCTCCTAAAAGCGTATGTTCCGTAGGGGCATGTGAAAGTCGTCTTTTCTTGATCTTCTGGTGCAATAGCAATTTGATTATAACTTGAATAACCATCAAGAAAACAATAATAAGGTTTACCCGCTAATCTGTCAAGCATTTGATCAATAAAGGGTAAAGGGAAATGGTCCTTTCGGGTAGCTTTGTTAAGCTTCCGATAGTCCATACAAACCCTCCAACCGGTCACAGTCCTAGTTGGGATTAATTCATTGTTCTCATTGGTTATCACGGTCATTCCTCCTTTCTTTGGAACGCATTGCACCAGGCTCACCCATTTGCTGTCGGAGATGGCATAAATAATACCAGCATCTAACCATTTGATTATCTCTTTACGCACCACCTCTTTCATCGCATGGTTTAGCCGCCTTTGGGCATCAATAGTCGGCTTATGATCTTCCTCTAGAAGGATTTTGTGCATGCATAACGCCGGACTAATGCCTTGAATGTCTGCTATCGTCCATCCAATTGCCCTTTTGTGCTGCCTTAGCATGCCGATTAGCTGTCGTTCCTGTTCCTGCGGCAGCTTAGAAGAGATGATTACGGGCAACGTATCATTTGAACCAAGAAAAGCATATTTAAGCTGCCCTGGCAGGGGCTTCAGTTCTAAGACAGGTGGTTCAACAGTAGATGGCTTTTGGATTAAATGGTTATCCGAAGTATAATTCAGAGGTTCGAATAACTTACCTGGACGGTTGCCTAACCAGTTTACCTCCTCCTGATCTTCAGTATCAGATGTATCAGAGTTAGAGGAGTTGCTGTCGTCGGTGCTGTCGTGACAGCTCTGTAGGTGGCTACCGCGGTAGTGCCCGATTTTTATGTCGTAACAGCCCGACCAGATGCAGGGTTGATCAAGGATAACTTCAGTGATAGCTTTGCATTCCTCGTCTGCATCAGCATGCTTCATTACTTGGAGAACATTCAACTTAATGTCTTGGTCGTTTACTCTCATGGTGAGTTCTCATTTTTCCACATCAATCAGTGATCTTCCCGTGGCTAAGAAGGGTCGCCCAAGGATGATTGGTGCGTTTTCGTATGCTTCACAATCTAGAACAAGAAAGTCAGCAGGAAAAATAAATTTATCCACTCTTACCAGAATATCTTCGATTTTTCCTTCTGGATGAACGTAAGAGCGGTCGGCAAGCTGCAAAATTTCTGTCGTGGGCCGCGCCTTTCCAATACCTAATTTCTGAAAAACAGATTTTGGCATTAAATTGATACTAGCACCAAGATCACAAAGTGCCTTACCCACATATTTGTCTCCGATTACACAAGGTATGATGAAGCTCCCCGGATCCTTCTTTTTCTGGGGTGGCTGCCGATGAAGAATACTCATGCAACCATCTGCCATCCTTACCGTTTCAAATTCCCCAAGTTTATATTTCTTTGACATGACATCCTTGAGAAATTTGGCGTAACCGGGCATCTCCCTAACGGCATCTAACAGCGGGATATTAATATGAACATGCTTAAAAATATCATAAATCTTTTTAAGTTGAGATTCTTGCTTAGCTTGTTGTATCCGTTGGGGAAAAGGTGGCGGAGGACGATAGTCAGCAATACGTCATTCCCACTACATACGAATCTGAGGAGGTTTGGGTTCATCATTTTTCTCCTCTGTCGCGTCTGCTGTCGTGACAGGCTCATCGGCAGCAGTCTGTTTATCTCCTGTCGGGACAACTTCCTCGGCAGGTTGGTCCAAGGCTGGTTCCTTTCCTGTTTCAACTTCTTTTTCCGGCCCTGGTAGTTTCTTCCCACTCCTAGTTGTAATTGCCTTACACTGCTCATGTGTGGGTGGCCTAGCATTTTTAGTATTACTAGGGAATCCTCCAGTCTGCCTCGGCTTAATATGTTGGGAAACCTGGCCCATTTGTGTCTCCAGAGATTTCAAAGTAGCCTCATGATTTGTCATCCTCATCTCTGTTTTATCCATGAAATTTTCTGTCTTCTTGACAAACTGATTCATATTCTTAATATAAGTGCCTTTCTGAGACATAAAGGTGGCCAGAGTCTGTTCCAGTATACTGCTCGTGGCAGCTGGTGGCTGCTGTTGCTGCTGCGGCGGCAGGTGCGGCGGCAGTTGTTGTCGCGTCAGCAATCTAGGTCCTCCCTGATTCTGATTATGTGCTTGCGGATTCAGGGCGTTATTGGGGTTACTCCAGGAAAATTTGGGATCCTTCCTCCAATTGGGATTATAATTTTTGGAGTTGTAATTCGGCTTGTTGTAATTTCCAACATATTTTCCCTCTTCTAACTGTATTGGGCACTCTTCCCGACTATGATTTCCCTCACAGATATCGCATACTTCCTCTACAGCAAATCCTTGTTGACCATCATCATTCAATAACCTTTTCATTGCTTTAGTAAGGAATGCTACTTGTGATTTCAACGTGCTGTCGGCTTCATAGTCCTTGACAGCAAGTACCCGTTTACCCCTTCTTCTTGCGGTCGGAAACTGTTTCTCATTCTTGGCTAGATTTTTCAAAACTTGCAATGCCTCGTCTGGATCTTTATCCAATAATAGTCCATTTGCTGCAGAATCAATTCGAATACGAGTTTGTAAGTTAGCAGCATTATAGAACTTAGTTACCTGATTCCAGACAGGGAATCCATGCATTGGGCAGTTCCGAAGAAGCGTAGTAAATATGTCCCAGGCCTCGTGCATCGGCTCGTCATCTTCCTGTTGAAAAGTAGCAATTTCATTACGTAATCGCTCAGATAAATGCGAAGGATTAAAACGAGATAAAAATTCACGAGATAAATCTGCCCAAGTTACGATTGAACCCGGTGTAAGTTTATTCCACCAAGTTTTTGCTCTGTCCCTCAATGAATGGGGGAATAACCTAAGCCTCAGTATCTCCGGATTAACTCCTGGCAGTCTAAACGAACCACAGATTTCCTGGAACGTTTTGAGATGCTCCCTAGCATCTTCTGTCACAGCACCACTAAACTGTCCGGCATTGTTGATCATACTAAACATGACAGGTTTAAGATCAAAGTTATCAACTTCAATATCCGGCAGCGTGGTCTCCAGCTCTACATGATCGTTCAACATGTAGTCACGGCAAGACCGTCGTCCATCTGCCAAGGGCAGGTCGCCGGCAGGCGGTATACCTCCACCAGCGGGCGGATTACGGGCCATCTTCTCTAGCTGCTCCTCAAGGTATTCGTTCCTGTCTAAAAGGTGGCGAAGTTGTTTCTTGAGATTGAAGGAACGTTCATTTTCCGGATCTAATTTATACTCAGGATCTTCGCCTCTTTTAGATCTGCGCATAAACAAGAAAACCTCGTGAAAAGCAAGAGTTGAAAACACTAACGAAAAATAGAAAAAGAAAAATTAAAAGAAAAACAAAAACAAAAACGAAAAGTGCAATAAAAGAAAGGTGTAGTTATGTTGCCAATCCCCGGCAACGGCGCCAAAAACTTGTTGCGTGTAAAAGAGTCTATCGCAATTGTAGTGCAAGTGTACACGACGCAAGTAGTAAAGTGATACGAAGTATCGGATATCGTCTCCACAGGGATTGGGCTAATAGCTTCACCTTATTTCACTGCACGAAATAAAGAAAATAGCTTAGAAAGTTGTCACGAGAATATTGAAGAAAACGTAAATAAAAGAGTAGGAATATCAAGATAGAGAGAATGGGCTGGTATTGAATTGCTCAGTAGTGCAGGTATTGTATTGCTTAGGAACTCCAGTTCTGTCGTCGCGCCTGTCGCTGGCAGCACCTGTCGCGGCAGCTGTCCGTTGGTCGTCGCGGCAGCAAACACACCAACTCTGTACGTTCAAGTTTGGCAAGAATCCCAGATCTGCCTTGGCCTATCCCTAGGTCCAAGTCTATCGATGATCACGTCTTTGATGATACCTCCCAGCGTGAATCGAAGGATGAACACCGATGTGTATGAATTCTTCCTTAGCCACTTAACCTTGCCCTATCCATAGGCACAAGATAGCTCAACTATAAACTAGAGAACTCGCTCTTATTTCTTTCGTATACTTAACTCTCCCGATGCTAAGTAAATAGATAACCTCACAATGCTCTCCCGATGCTCTTGCAAGATATTAAAACCAAAATAAGAGAACTTGAAGTTTATTTTATTGAACTTGAAAAATCCTAAAACAAAACAACCCTTGCAACTACTTTACAAATCAACCCGTGGCCCTAGGGGGGTTTTAGAACATGTCGACGACGGGTAAACGGCGGAGGGGTTTGGTTATCGGTTATGGGGTATGATGTCTCCTAGGTTAAAATCTATGCCCTTATATAAGCTTTGGGCTCAAGTATTCTAAGATAACAAGGATTACAACTTTAATTAAAAGTAAGATTCTAATAAAGACTTTAATCTTCAAGTATCCTACTTTTCAGCCGCCTCCTTGTTTCATGGGATTTCCTCTCCTTGAGCTTTGGCTTGACATATCTTTTGATTCGGGGCTTGGAAAAATATATGGTTTTCACACGACAGACGAGCATAATTTTCTCTATCTATCGAGGTCCACTTTGCTTTTCCTCCGCTAATTTGCTGTCGTCATCTGCTGTCACAGCAGATCCATGGCAGCATCGTCCTCATCATCTGCTTGTCCAGTTCAGCTCTTCTGCTTCTCTGCCCTGCGCCCGCCTTCTTCGTCAGCGATGGCAGCAACCTGCAAAATCAACCCTTTTTCAGTAGAATCCGTGCTTTTACTAATTTTGTGATGTTTTGCTGTAAACTAACCTAAATGCAATGCAATGATGCTTGAATGCAGCAGAAATATGGGTTAAAAAGGGTGTAAATAATAGAACTTTTACACACTCAACAAAAATCAAGGGTTTTGAAGGGTTCTTTAGGTGTTCTCGAAAAAAGTGGATTTTAATCTTAAAAAAACAACTTTCGGGAAAGTTTAGGTGTTTGTGAAGATTAAACCAATGAGTTTTGAAGTGTTCTTGGTTTGTTCTTCAGGGAAAAGGGTTTTTGATCTTCAAAACAATTTTGGGGAAGGTTTTTGGTGTTTTTGAAGATCGAACGAAGGATTTTTTTGAAGAACAAAGGATGAACATAGATGAGAAGTTGACTTTTGATCGAGAAGGGCTAGGGTTTCGGGGATTTTTGGTGTTCGGATTCAGAGGATTTAGGAGAGAGAGAGAGAGGAAGGCCAAATGACCGTTCCAACTCGGTTCGGGGTTATTTATACCGAGTTGGGAACGACACCGTTTTGGAAAGCCGGGTCACAGAGGATCCGCGTGTTTTCACACGGGTTTGGATACGGGTTCGTGACCCGGTCGACTTAAAACATTGGGTTTGGGTTTTTTTAATTCAACCGGGCACAATGGTTTTGGCTTGGTTAATGGGTCTGGGCTTAACATTTTAAAGTCTTTAGGTTTGGGTTCTTAGATTTTGATTTCTTTACAAATTAATCCCTATTTGTTTGTAACTTGGCCACCTAAAATTCAATTTAATTCAATTTAGTCCTTTTTCCAGAATTTAATTGTTTTGATTAATTGTTTTATTTAATTGCCTTAATTAATTGTTTTATTTAATTGTTTTAGTTAATTTATATGCTTGAATGATTTTAAAATATCATGCCATGTATTGTTTGGTCAATTAATCACATGCTAAATAAGACTAGAGCCATTAGTGTAGTTTACTTAATCATAATTGAATAGAGAGATCATTGTAGAAAATAAGGTGATATTTGAAACAATGTTAGAATACTCAATATTGGTTAGTGTCACAAGGTAGGGTGATGTTAACCAATGAGTATTCCGACAAAGTTTCAATTTTTCACTTTAACTTAGAAAATGGAAATAAATCATTAATTAGGTAAATTAAAAAATAAAATAGGATTAATGATTAGAAGCATATTAATTAGGAATGTTGTTAATTTTTGGGCTTGATAAAGAAAGTGCCCAATATTATTTTGGGTGTTTTCTTTTATGTCCAAAATTAATAATATTCATAGAATTTTAATTAAATCAATTAATGGAGCCTAATCAGGGTTTACTTAAAAATGACTAGAAAATAATAAATCATGCATTAAACCTTTTTGTGTTGAGGTACATTTTTCGAATATAAGTTGAAGTGTCCTAATGTAATTGGATTTTTCACAATTATATTTGATCGAAATGTATTTTCTTACAAAAGGATATTCCCATTCAGAATAAAATTCATTTCACGGTTAAAAGGTTTATGTAACACCCCAATTTTGGGCCTAGAAGTTTAGGGTCTGATCGGACCGGTCTGAGAAACGGTTCGAACATAAAAGGAGGTTTTAAGGAACGCCTAGTTCGGGATGCTTTAAAAATATGGAAAAATATCTAAAAATCCTCGTTTAATATATTTAAGAGAGTGGTGAAATAAATTTTACAAAATAAGGTTTGGAAATACTACGTTTCGGTGTAGTGACCAAAATGCGATTTTTGCAAAGTTTAGTAGTGATTGTTTTGTAAAGGATTGAAACTTTGAATCTTTAAGGAGCTAATTACCCAAAAAAAATTATCCAGATTTTTCCTTAATTTGGGTGATTTAATTAATGTTTAATTAAATAAAAGAAAGGAGAAAACTACTTTGTGATTTTCATAACTACCTTTCTCTAATTTTCCCTCATTCTTTTTTCTCTCAAAATCCTACCATCCGAACACATTTTCTCCAGCAAAATTCACTTTGATCTTCACTTCAATTGATGAGATTTCCATCACCTATTGGTTTCTAATCAATCTTGCAACAAATCCTTTTGATTTCCACATTGCTTTTTCATGGAATTTTGCCCAAATCAAGGAGAAATCACCATTTAGAGGTAATATTGTTCTTATCCTCTAAATACTCAGTTCTTTACTGAAATTCCCAAGTTGTCAATCCTTTATTAAGGTTTTATAAGTGGTTTTAATGTTAGAAACAAGATTTTGGCTTAAAACTCAAGATTTTGGAAGAGATCTTGAAGATTTTCGTTGTAATTGATTGGGCTCTGTTTTGAGATAGTTCTCTAATGTATTTTGGATGTTAAATGATGTTAGAAATGAGGTTTTATCAATCCAATCCCGAATAGGTTGTGTTTCCTAAGTTTTTGCTTATGAAAATGGTGGTTTTTGAGGTGTTTTTGGTGTTCTGTTGTAGCTGGAGGTATAAGGACGAGTTGAGAGTTGTTTTTGATGTTAATCGATGTTTAGAAATGATTAGAAGTGATGGATCTTGGCTGGGTTAAGTTTTGGAAGAGTTTGGAGGTGATTTCAGTTGTGTTTGGTAGCCGAAATGTTGGTTTTAGGTAGAGCAGCGAGTTTATGAGTGTTGGCTGAAGATTTCAATGCATGATGATGCATTAATCATCTGCTTTGATGTGTCTAAAACAGGGGAGACATCTTCGAACACTTTTGGAGTTGATCCACAGGCTTAATCGGCGTTTCGGCAAGCAAGTGAAACGAAATTGGTGAGTGCGTTTGGGTTTGAAGTCCATGAGGACAAAAATACAAGGTTTGGTGATTTAGGAGAGGTTTGAAACACCTTCCTAAGTCTGGAAGTAAGCATGGCTTGTTTTGATCTCTCTAAAGTGGTGTTTGGCCCCAAAATTCTTTTACATGCTCATGGTTAGAGATTGTTAAATTTCTACTGTTTTTATGCATGTTTTTGTAACCCCCTTAACCCGGCCTAGACGGTTGACCCGAATTAAGAAAGTCACACGGGGAAAACCAAAGTCAACCCGAAAGTCAACCTTGATTATCGACCCTTTTTTTTTCTTTTAAAAACTTATCTAGATACACATTAACCCTAAAAATGATCATACAAACGACATACTAAAAGATCATAAACATCAGAGATCAAACAAGGACCCAATTGAACAATTTACAACTTTAGGGACCAAATTGTAAATTCTGATAAATATGAGGACTTAGCCCAAATTAAAGTTACCATCTTGAAATTAATCGTGTCTCATGCATCTCAGCCAAATTTCAGCTCAAAAGGACATTCCAAACTCATACAATTGCACATACAAGATTCAGGACCAAAATGTAAACAATCCGAAACATATAACTGCCACTGTCAGCCCCCAACGGTCAGCCGTTCCGAAACGGGGGACAGCCCGTTTCGAAACTCGGGGCCGTTCCGCAACGCGTACCGGAACGGGGTCGGGCAGTAGCATATCTGTTCCGGAACGGTGTTGCCCGTTTCGAACGCCTGGGCTGCTTCGAGGCACCCGTTCCGAAACGGCAGGAACTGTTCCGAAACGGCCTGCACAAAATGCAGAATTTTACCTACTTTAACATGCAATTGACCAACCAATCATGCTCCAAATGCCACCAAACTTTACCAGCATGCAATTCATCATACAAGAGACATGTTTGCATCAACCAATCAACATATTAGCATCACATATGAAAAGCCCCAAATCTAATGGCATGCTTCCTACACAAGCAACTATTCAAGCATAAAACCTCCAATCCATACATGTAAAGGCCAATTACAAAACCAGCATTATCAGCGACATTAAACATACTCAAGGAGTTCAAAACATCTCCAAACAACATTCACAAAGGTCCCCCATTGCCATACACCAAAAGCTAAATGTATTCGATAAAACCTTTCCATACTTGAGCTTAGTTTTCCCTTGGTTGCTTGCCTTCCTTGCTGCCCTCAAATCACCTTAATGTTCTGCATTATTGGTTTAAGAAAACGAAAGAGAGCGTAAGCAAAAGCTTAGTGAGGAAACCTCCTTAAAACCACACAATAATGCATTTATAAAACTCATTCATAAATCATGCTTCAAGATACACTTTAACATGCTCACAAGCAAACTTTAAACAAGCATCTCATGCTTCATATCATTACATGTCATATTGGCCACAAGTGATACATTTCATCTTTTAAAAAAACAAGATCAACATAAGACTCACACATGGACTTTTAAACACCATTGTGATCTTATAATTTCCAAGAACCACACAAGGACTTTTAACCACCTTTGTGTTCTTCCCAAGGACTTTTAAACACCTTGGCCCCAAGGACTTTTAAACACCTTGGCCCATGGACTTTTAAACACCATGTCAAGGACCACACAAGGACTTTTAACCACCTTTGTGTCCTTAACAAGAACCATCCAAGGACTTTTAACCACCTTGATGTTCTTAAGTAACAAGGCTCACTCAAGGACTTTTAACCACCTTAGTGACCTTAGCAAGAATCATCCAAGGACTTTTAACCACCTTGATGTTCTTAAGTAACATGGCTCACTCAAGGACTTTTAACCACCTTGGTGACCTTAACCTTTTTCAAAACATCACTTGCCAATATACATCATTTCATCATTAAATCCACTGTTTTAAAGCATTAAACCAAGCCATATTCATCATGCATTTCAAAGCATCAAACTACATTTAATCAATGTTCAAAAACAAGGAACTCTTACCTTGAGCTTCCTTCAACATATGGCTTACAAAATCAGCCATAACCATGCTAAATCATGCTTTCAAAACAGAATTTAAAACATGCAATAAACCACATTGCACAACAACCAAACCATGGCCACCACTAGAGAGTATTTCCGAAAACTTACACTTGAGCTTAGCAAAGTTGTTTAGACTTAAACTAAGCTCCCAAGACATTGGTTTCAAAGCCGAAAACCCAATTTCACTCACCGATTCCACTTCGCCTCTTGTCGAAGCACCAATCAAGCCTCCGGATCACCACCACTTGGATCCAAAGATGACTCCCCTGTTTTAACACATCAAAACAGTAGATTAATGCATCATCATGCATTAATATCCTCAATGAAAGCACCTAAACTCGCTGCTCTCATCCCCACTCCATTTTCGGCCACCAAACATAACCGAAAATGCATCCAAACAACTTCTCAACAAAGCCCAGCCATTAACCATCAAAACCTAACATCCTTTAACATCATTTAACATCTAAAAAGAACCTAATAACATCCTTATACCTCCAGCAACACCAGATCCACAAGATCACCTCAAAAACAATCAAGAATCACAAGCTAAACTTAGGAAACCCAACCTATCCGGGATTGCATCAATCAAAACTCAATTCCTTATCAATTTAGAGTTCAAATAACATCAAAAACACATCTCCAATCACAGATTTAACAGATCAAACGAAAATCATCAAAAATCACCAAATCTTGCATTATAAGCCAAGATCCATTTCACAACTTAAAAGCCTTTAATAAAACATCAATTAAGGATTGAAAACTTAGGAATTTCAGTAAAGAACTGATAGTTTAGAGGAGAAGGACGTTCTTACCTCCAAACTTGAGTTTCTCCTCTTTTTGGAATCAAAAACCTTGATGAATCAAGTAGCAAATGATGAGGTTTTGTAGATATGATGATTAGGAATCAAAAGAGAGTTGAAAGGAGAGATTTAGGTGAGAAAATCAGAAACAATTCTCTGGAAAGAAAGTGTTTGGGTTGAGAAAAAATTAGAGAAAAGAAAATAGGAAGTTAGTTATCAAAATGGCCAAAATGGCTTTCCCTCCTCTTTTGATATGTTTTAAAATCAGAATATAGCTTAAAATATCTTAGAAAAATCTGGAGAAACTACTTTTGGAATAATAGCTCCTTAAAGATTCAAAGTTTCAACCCTTTCTAAAACAGTCACAAAACTTTCAAAAATTACATTTTGGTCACTAGCCAAAATGTCACCCTTCCAAAACTCATTTTCCAAAATTGATTTCACAGTTCACTTATATATATTAAAAGATGATTTTAGAACATTTTTCCATAATTTTAATGCAACCCGAACTAGGCTTTCCTAAATTCACCCTTTTAGATTCGAACAGCACTTTGACCAAACCGGTCAACGCCCAAAACTTCTAAGCCCAAAACCGGGGCGTTACAGTTTTGGAGCATGAGATTATGCTTGTAAAGATGTCATGAGATGGCATGTTGCATTGAATAGATTTGAGCTTTTGGTTTGAAGCAAAGTATGATTTATGATTTGAAATGTGGTGAGAAAACTCTTGAGTTTTATTGCATGAAAAACAGTACGTGTGATGATATTTTAACACATTATATTGGCATAGATGTTGAGAAACTTACCGGATATAATTGATCGATCAATAGGATGAGAGTGCACTATAAACTAAAAATTTGTACGTGCTCTTTGGTTAAGCCAAAGGGAGATTTTCCGATGATGGGCATTCCATCGGGTAGGACTTGGTGAAATACCCAAGCTTTGTGACGATGAGAGATTCCGCCATATGAGTACAGTGATGAGAGATTCCACTGGAAGTTGTTGCTAGACAAGTGAGTACGGTGATGTGAGATTCTACCGGAAGAGTCTAGTGTAGAAATGTGTCCGCATATCCGAGTATTAATGAGATGCTAAATGCCAATATAAATGATGAAATGGTTTTTGTTATACATGTACCTTGATGAGATGATTTATGCTTTGAGATATGCATATGTGTTTGTTTAGAAATGCTTTGACAATACAAGCATGCGAATGGCCTTGCCATGAGTTTTGCATTGGTTTTAATGCATGAGATAGAATGAGGTACATGTGATTTCAATGAGTTGTGCTTTGAAAGATTATCAAGCATGAGAAAGAGATGAGCATGTGGTTTAAAAGCTTTGATGAAAATGTTTTCTAAAATGCATTATTGTGTTGGTTTTCTTTAGAGCATGCCTCACTAAGCATTTGTGCTTACGCTCTCTTTTACTAATAATGCAGATAATTGAGGTGTTTAAGGGCATCAAGGAAGCTAAGTTCATCCAAGGAAGTCCAAGCTCACGTATGGTGAAGTTTTCATACACTATTAGTTTTGATAAATTGGCAATGAGAACCTAAGTTTTTGGTTTGAGAGATGTGTTAAACTCCCTAAGGTCGAGGCATGTGTGCCTTGGTTGATTTGAATGGTAAATGTCCTTAAATGTTTGATTTGAAGTTTGATTGCCTATTTGGTTTTGTTAATAGGAAGCATGCCTCTAGATTTGTGAGTTTTCATGTTTGATGCTATGAATGTGTTTAGGGGTTCCAAATATGTACCTTGCATGTATGTTGACTTGTTGATATGCTTGGGGAGTCTTTTGGATGTGTTTGATCGGGTTTATGCATGAAAAACTAGCATTTGCTGCTGTTTCTGGGCAAACCGTATCGAAACACCCCCCATTGTTTTGAAACGGGGGCCTGAAATGGCCTTCGTGTTTCGAAACGCTAAGGGATGTTTCGAAACGATTTGGCTACTAGAAGGCCTCATTTCGGAACTGGTCTCGGAACCAACCCGTGCATCGAAATGGTCAACGCTGTTTCGATCATGCGTTTCGATACAGCAGGTGGGTGTTTCGAAACATGTAACCGTTGGGCTCAGATTTGAATGGTGCTGAAGTTGCAAGCTTTACATTTTAGTCCCAAATGTTGAAGTTGCAATTGCTTGAGTTTGAGATGTTCAATTAAGATGAAATTTGACAGTGAAGCATGTAACATGACTAATTTCATATTGGTAACATTAAAATCAGTAAAGACCTTCTAATTTACAAAAATTACAAAATGGTCCTTAAACTTATAATTAGTGCAATGGTGTCCCTGTATGTCATCCGATCGCTGTGCCGTTCTCAAATATGTTTTATGAGTACTCACTTAGGGTTAACAAGTATCTACACAAGATTAAAAAGAAAAAAAATGGTCGTGAATCAAGGTTGACTTTCGGGTTGACTTTGGTTTTCCCCGTGTGATCTTCGTAGTTCGGGTCAACTTTCTAGGCCGGGCTAAGGGGTTACAGTTTAATTGAATTTAGATTAATGTTCTAAATACCAAAATACCACATGTAATTAATAAGGTACCGATAACGGGCGTTCGTAGGGGTGCTAACCCTTCCCTACACGTAACCGACTCCCAAACCTGAATTTTTCAAAAAAGAATCTCTGGTGCGTTTTTATGGTGTCCGGCCTGCCACAGTGGCCGGTGGCGACTCCAAAATGATATAAAAGGTATTTTGACTAAAATAGAAAATTAATTAATTACAATATAAAATTTGTCAAAACCCTGATTTTCTATAAACCTAATCGTCAGGCTGTTTTTATTCCAAACAATTGAAAAGCGGGCTTTCAAAAAACGGCTGCGATAGCTTGGCAACTCCGCTAGGGAAAAATAAAAGAATCATGCCTAATAATTAATTACACGTGTCATTTTGGCATTTTGAACATCAATTTGAATTTAATTTTTTCTAAAAATTTTGTTCGATGGATTTTAGAAAAAAAAGGGGTAGTTTTTGTGTATGCTATATCTGTCATCCATGCATAAACCCTAAACCCGAGATTTCCACCTTTAAGTGAGAGTAAGACAATATCCGACGTGATTCTCTTCAGCTCCGAGTTCGGATTTTTGTCTTCTTTCGGTATACTAACCTTACGCATCATGGGGCCTATGCCTCCGTTGTAAGGGACCTATACTACCGAATCGTTGTCTTGCTGCCGTAGTAGGCAGTAACGACAGTTCTGGAACCGAGAGTCTAGAACAAAGCCCACATTCTATTTTATAAGCCCACCCCATTAGAGCCAGACAGGGACGTAGGACATGTGCTGCCGGTTTAAATTCATTTCTTTGTTTATCCTATTGCATTGAATTTTGTTTTTTTAATTGGAATGATTATTAATCTTGAAGTTTGTTTATTTTCCTTCAATATTAATTCGGGATACTAACACAAGTTTTTTTTTGTTTATTATTGTGATCAACTGCATTTTTATTTTTGACATGGAATTTGGAGTCAGTCAAATTTAGAAGTACTCGATATGTCACGAGAATTTAAACTAGGAGAGGATAACACTGTTTGTATGGATCTGGTCTGAGCAGACACATCGCGAAAAGGGGGATAACCTTAGAAGAGGAGAAATATCCAAGATGAAAGGATATGCTAAGCTAAACACTAATCAGGAGGCATGTTTATCAGATTTTAAACATATCTGGGATCTATGGAATAACGAGATGAAAAAGTTATTTAGAGATGAATTCGGGGACATAGCTCTATTGCTAGAAATAAAGGTCGATCAAGAGTTATTAAGGGCAATGGCACAATTCTGGAATCCGGCCTATAACTGATTCACCTTTGGGCAAGTAGATATGACATTGACATTGGAAGAATACGAGGTACTGATCAACTGCCCGAAAATAGAAAGTGACGAGATCTACACCAGGTCTCTTAATAGCATAGGGCATTCAGGGTTCATCAAAAAGTTGGTAGCATTAACAGGAAAGACCAAGGAGTGGTGGGATCAAAGATTGGCCAAAAATGACAGCACCGACCAAAATGAAGTTAAGCAACGAGTTAATTGGAGAATTCCCAAAGAGCTGATACTGGCAAGTCATGACGAACCAGTTAGAATGAGAAGCTTGTTTTCCCTGTGTATCTATGACCTGGTAATCTTCCCCAGAACCCGTGAGCATGTTGTTTCATCGACTATTGGATTATTCGAACGGTTGAGTAAAGGAGTTAACCCGGTGCCAGAAATTTTGACAGAAACATATAGGTCACTCACCAACTGCAAGAAGACAGGAGAAGCAAAATTCTTGGAGTGTGCACAACTGCTAGAAATATGGTTCAGGGACCAAAGATGGAACACACCCTATAGGGGAGCTAGATACTTGGATTCTTATTCACCGACCAGAGAACACCTAACTGACTGTGTCTTGGAAAAGAAAACTGAGAAACACTGGATTGAATATCTCAAAGACTTGAAGGATATGTATATAGTATGGAAAGCTCCTTGGCTAAATACGGGTACAACCTTTCTATATCGTTGTGTAAACAGGGACTGGGTTCCTTTACCGGGAATTTGGGGATGAACAACCTATTGCCCATTGTTAGTCTCGAGACAATTCAGATCAAGGCAGTTTGTGCCTGCCACTGATGGAATGGCTAAGTTTGAATTTGCTCACATGACCAATGATTACAAGGGGCTAATTCTACATACCTTAAAGGCTTGGGAAATACCAAGAAGGGTTCATCCTTATCCAGGATCAGAAGAAATGGCAAGGTATGACGAGTGGAGGGACCAAAGAGTCAATGACACTACGTTTCAAGAATTGCCCCTAAGAGCTAGAACTTCAACACAAGCAATCCAGGAGTCACCTTTGGCTTTAGAAAAACTCAAACATGACCGGGAGCAAGATTTGAGAAAGTCTGAAAAAGGAATCCAGGACCTTAAGGAGGAATTAACAATGGCACAGTTGCAAGTAGAGATCCACAAAGGAAAGAAGAATGAGTTAGTGGAGCAGAACAAGAAAGTGAATCAAGAATTAAAAGAGGTGCGAGAATTGCACAATGACTACAAAGCCAAACAAAATGGTGGAACAAGCAAGATAATAAAGAATCTATTATAGGAATTGGATGCAATGACCCGAGACATGGATGATTATAAAAAGATGTACGACAGAAAGACACGGGCAAGTAAGGAATCGAACGACAAAGGCAAGAAGAGGCTAGAAGAAGAACAAGCCCGAAATTTTGACTTGACTAGCCAGGTGACACAACTTGAAGAATTAATCACCAAGTATCACAACGAGGATAAAGTCGAAGCAGAAATAAAAAAAGAAAGAATGTAGAAAAGAATAACTGAGCTGGAAGACATTGTTCAAGACCTGAAGGACATGTTGGTTGCATATGAAGGAGCAGTAATGGCAGAAAGTGGGGCATGGAAGGATAAATATGAGGCAGCCCGACGAACGATCCAGTGTCAGAACGATGAACTAGTGAGATTCAAAGCCCAAGTCAGAGGTATCCCTTTGTATGTCCAAATCCTGTCAAGGCAAGCTACAAGCCTGTTGGAGCATCCCAACATTGAAGAGGAGCACAAGGAGGCTATTGTGCGTTTGTTGCACGAGTTAGTCAACCTAGAAGTTAGGGCTAGCATTTTTATGTAGCGAGTTTATCCCCTCTATGTAATTAAATTTTCAGACGGATGTGGTGTTTCTAAGAAAGACTGGTTCCTAAATTCGATGTCCTTTTATTGCATTCATGGATACATGCACACATTTATTCATTTTTGAAATCTTATGATAAATAAAGAATTTAATAAGAGAAAGGTTTAATGACAGAATCCACTCTAAGCCGTAAACATTCCACATTCATACGAAACTCGCATGTGTTCACGATCGATGGCTTTTGAGGATCGGCTTGCCAATCTCGAAAACGAACGCGTAGAAACTCATAATTGTTTCGACAGAATCGATCAATCAATTAAAGCCTACTTTACTCAAACTGAGGCAGAAATCATCAACCATCTGACTTCTCTATTGGGCCCAAAGGAATCTGGGAAGGCCAAAGTAGCCGAAGAAGCTTCCAACGAGGTGAATGATCAAGCAGAGACAACATCCCACATCAGGATGCAGCCAGAAAAACCTTCAACAGCGAAGAAGGTCCATATCAACCTAGCTGGAGCAACACCAAGTCACCCAATACACATTGGTGCAAACTTTGAGAATGTGAAGAGGTGCAAGACTTGAATGCTCTTGATGAGATCGGAAAAATATGTGCTAAAATTGAGCGCAAGTACGAGGAGCACTGCAAAGCTCTAGAGGATCCCTTGTTGGAAATGCAGAAAGCTAATGAGATGGGGCCAGGAGCTGTAGAAATGAGCATGGTAGTTGATTTAGTACTTCCCCCCAAGTTCAAAGCTCCAAACTTTAAGAAATACGATGGAACTTCTTGACCCAAGGCACATCTCACGATGTATTGTAGAAAGATGGCCGCTTACCTGAAAGATGAAAAGTTGTTGATACACTGCTTCCAGGACAGTTTAACCGATTTAGCTTCTCGTTGGTATACCCAACTAAGCCGGGTGAATATCCAATCCCAGAAGGACCTGTCAGGAGCTTTTGTGGAGCACTATAAGCATGTCACAGAAATGATCCCGAGTCGGGTAATGATGCAGGGAATAGAGCAAAGAAGTAATGAAACGCTCCGACAATACGCCCAAAGATGGAGGGACATCGTAACGCAAGTACATCCACCACTAATAAAAAGTTAGATTGCCGATATGTTCGTACAAACTTTGAGAGGACCACTCTTTGAGAGGCTTATCAGCAACGCCACCCAAAACTTTACTGACATTGTGATGACAGGAGAGTTGATAGAAGCCGCAATAAAGAGCGAAAGAATTGAAAGTGGAGAGAGTTCTCGCAGGAACTATAAGAGGAAATATAATGAAGTGAATAATGCAAGCACTTATGAGGCACCGAAAAACGTGACCATTACATCATCCGGAACCTCGGTTGGAAACTCTCAAAATTCTAACAAAAAGGATTCTCGAGGACCAAGAAATGATAGAATGAACTTTACACCCATCCCAATGTCATATGTAGAATTATACCCTCAATTGCATGAGGCGGATCTGGTGAGACCATATCATCTGACACATGTACAACCTCCTTACCCTCCATGGTACAAAGTTGATGCTCACTGTGAATTCCATGCTGGAATACCGGGACATTCGATTGAAACATGCACAACATTCAAGAAGGTGGTGCAGAATTTGATCAATACTGGGAGATTGAAGTTTGATGAACCTAATATTGCTGCTAATCCTCTTCCGAGTCATGGAGGACGTGGGGTGAACATGATAGAAGAATATGATTAGGCGAAAGACTGATGTTTCAGAGACTCAGTCTCCATTGAGATGGGTGTTTGAACATCTATATAACGCCAAGATGATTGAAGTTGGCATGAAAATTGAGATGGAAATACCTACTAAGGTGTTTTGTAAATATCATCAAGAGTGTGATCATGAAATTCAGCATTGTCAAGAGTTCAGAGACCTAGTTCAAAAGATGATGGATAACAAAGTAATTGAGTTCTTTGAAAAGGCTGGTACAAGGAAGGAGGTTGAAGTGTGCACACCGGAAAGATCTGGAGTGAAATATGTGGTGCACAAACCTTTGGTTGTATCTGTCAAACCAAGGGATCCAAGCACAAAGCCAGTGGTGACGCCAAAGATAGTAATTGCAACTCCTGCTCCATTCGCTTTCAAAAGTACCAATGCAGTCCCTTAGAATTACGCGGCAAGTGTGTCAATACCAGAAAAAGAGAAGTTGCAAGAGACAAAACCAAATGAAGAAACAGAGGAAGAACTAGAGAAAGAGCAGACGAATTCAGAGGTAGTAAACGAAGTAGGCCATTTCACTCGAAGTGGCAGATGCTACTCCTCACCAGAAGTGATGAAGGAAGCTGAGAAGGCTAAAGAAAATGTATCTGCTGCTCTTGAAAAGATTTTTGAGGAAGACCCTGCTCTAAAGATAAATGAACCAGTGACGGGGGAGCAAGCCCGGGAATTTCTGAGGTTTTTGAAGCACAGTGACTACAACATAGTAGAACAATTGAAACGACAACATGCGAGGATTTCAGTCCTAAAGTTATTACTGAGTTCTAAGGGGCACAAAAATTCTTTGATGAAGGTGCTAAATCAGACGTTTGTGCCAAACAAAATCTCAGTGGATAAGCTGGACAGAATTGTAAATCATATCGTTGCTGACAATTACATAACATTTATTGATGATGAAATTTTGGAAGGAGGAATGGGGTCAGTAAAAGCTTTGAATATCACCATGCATCGTAAAGGATATGTGCTTCCAGGTTTCCTAATTGACAATGGATCAACCCTAAATGTTATGCCGATTATGACACTGCAAAGGTTGCCTATTGATGACTCTCATATGAAGGCATATCAAAACATTTGCGAGCCTTTGATGGAACAATCCGAGTTGTGCTTGGGAGGATAGAAGTATCGTTGTTGATAGGACCAGCATTTTACAATATTGATTTTGTCGTGATGGATATTAAGCCTACTTACAATTGCTTGCTTGGAAGACCCTGGATTCACTCAGCAGGGGCAGTCCCATCGTCTCTACACCACAAACTCAAGTTTGTCATAGAATGAAAGTTGGTTAGTGTTAGAGCGGAGGAAGACTTCATTGCCTCTGTAACAACTGATGTGTCTTATATCCAGACAGATTAAAATGCCTTGGAGTGCTCTTTCCGAGCGCTGGAATTTGTGAATGCTACCTTTGTGGCTGAGGGAAAGCCATTTCCACAGCCAAGACTGTGAAATTGCACCAAGATGACTGTACGAGAGACACTTGGAAGGGGTGCGAAGACAGAGAAGGGGTTCAGAAAGCACTTGCAGGGAAGTTTGCGACCAAGGCCTATTCTGATGAAGAAGGATCATTTTGGATTGGGGTTTGCTCCTATAATTAAGGACCGATTGAGAGAGTTAAAGAAGTAGAGGGAACAAAGGAGAGCCCGCATGCAAGGAACGGAGACGTCCTCCCGCCTGGTGACATCTTTTGACATGACAAAGATTTTCAAATCACGAGGGTTCACCAATGTTGAAAAGCAGCTGGAGCAGGTCAATCAAGAAACAATAAAACTACATGAGGAGGAAATCTTCGACAATGATCTGGATGGGCTTTTTTTTTGGAGGAATCTTCGAGGATGCTCGACCTGGCGAATATTTGAGAATGATTCGTCTGTGTGCCCCAGGTGAGACAATGAAGAATTGTAGAGTTGAAGATACTTCCCTTGTAACTAATATTGAAATAGAGTAAATACTGGGGCCACCTTATACCTTTGATTGCGGGTATAAGGGGATTATCTGTAAAGGGCCATTATACAATCATTTTAATAAAGATGATTTCCATGCTAATTCACAAATGGCAAACGAGTTTTTAATTTTTTGCATCCTTTTCAAAATATATTATTATTTTCTTTGCAGGTCTTCAACTATCGATTGCATGAATGATCCTAAACCCGATCCTAGGGTAGGACCTGAACAACCAGTATGTCTAACGGAAATCAATGAAGTTGATGATGAACTAGAATGTGAAATCCCTGAAGAATTACTGAGGTTGGTGGAAAAAGAAGATAAGCATATCTTTCCCCACAAAGAAGAATTGGAGATTCTCAATCTGGGAACATAAGAAACCAAAAGAGAAGTAAAGATCGGGGCATCATTTTCACCCAGAAAGAAGCAAGAGTTAATTGATCTATTGTGCGAGTTCAAAGATGTCTTCGCCTGATCTTACCAAGACATGCCAGGACTAAACACTGACATATTGGTACACAAGTTGCCCATTAGACTTGAATGCAAACCAATTCAACAGAAACTTAGAAGGTTGAGACTGAAAATGGTGATAAAGATAAAAGAAGAGGTACAAAAACAGATTGATGTTGGTTTCCTTGCGGTATCTTAGTATCCAGAATGGGTGGCAAATATAGTGCATGTACCAAAGAAAGATGGGAAGGTACGAATGTGTATTAACTACAGGGATCTGAACCGGGCCAGTTCGAAATATAATTTTCCTTTGCCACACATAGAAATTCTGGTCAAAAATACGTCAGGGCATTCCTGGTTTTCCACTATGGATGACTTCTCAGGATATAATCAGATAAATACGAGTCTAGAAGATATGATCAAGACCACCTTTATAACCTTATGGGGCACCTATTGTTACAAGGTGATGCCTTTTGGGATAAAGAATGTTGGGGCAACATACCAGCGGGCGATTGTGACTTTGTTTCGCGACATAATGCGTAAAGAAGTCAAAGTGTATGTAGATGACATGATTGCCAAGTCCCATACTGAGGAGGAGCACATCCAAACTCTGAGAAAGTTATTCTTGCGATTGAGAAAGTACCAACTGAAGCTCAATCCTAACAAATTCACCTTCGGAGTAACATCTGGGAAACTTCTTGGGTTCGTTGTCAGTAGAAAGGGAATCCAGATAGACCCCGATAAAGTGAAGGCTATCCAAAACCTGCCGCCACCCAGCTCACAAAAAGAAGTTCAGGGGTTCCTTGGCAGATTGAATTATGCTTCTCAGTTTATATCACAATTGACTGATAAATGTGATCCAATCTTCAGGATGTTGAAAAAGAACAAACCTGTAGAATGGAATAAAGAGTGTCAAGAGGCATTTTACAAAATTAAGAAATATCTTACCAATGCTCCCATATTAGTAACACCGGTTCCTAGTAGGCCACTAGTCCTTTATCTAACGGTCTACGAGAACTCAATGGGGTGCGTATTGGGGCAACATGATGACACATGAAAGAAAGAAAGAGCCATCTATTACTTGAGCTAGAAGTTTACTGAATGCGAAGTGCGGTACCCACCTATCCAAAAGCTATGTTGTGCTCTGGTTTGGGTAACACGAAGGCTCAAGAAATACATGTTATACCACACAACATGGCTGATCTCTCATCTTGACCCATTGAAATTCATGATGGAAATACCAGCATTGACTGGAAAACTGGCACGCTGGCAAATGCTGTTGTCAGAGTTTGATATTGTATATGTGAGTCAAAAGGCAATAAAAGGAAGTGCTATAGTATATTTCCTAGCCAGTCGTGCAATGGAGGACTATGAACCCCTGAACTTTGATTTCCTAGATGAAGATGTGATGAATGTCTCCACGATAGAAGCCGGAATTCCATAAAGAAAAAACTTGGAAATTGTATTTTGATGGAGCAGTTAATGCCCTTGGACGGGGAATTGGAGCAGTATTAATCGCACTAGATGATGTACACTAACCGTTCACAAGCAGGCTAGAATTCCTTTTTACCAATAACATGTGAGAATATGAAGCATGTGTGATGGGCCTGCGAGCTGCTATCGAAAGAAAAATAGTAGTCTTAAAAGTGTATGGAGATTCGACGTTGGTGATTTACCAACTTCGTGGAGAATGGGAAACAAAAGATGTAAAATTGATTGAGTACCGGAAATTGATCCTGGAGCTAATAAAAGAGTTCGAGGAAATAACCTTTCTATACATCCCCATGGAAGATAACCAAATGGTGTATGCCTTACCTACACTGGCTTCAGTATTCCTAGCAAACAGATCAGAAGATATGATGCCTACCCGAATGCAGAGGTATGAAACCTATGCTCACTACTGCAGCATAGAGGAAGAGATTGATCAACATCCTTGGTACCATGATATTTTGCAATACCTAAAGTATTAGACTTATCCTCTGGGGGGAAATGATAATGAAAAAAGAACTATCAGAATAATGGCTTTGGGATATGTACTCGACGGGGAAGTCCTATACAAAAGAAGTAGAGATCAGATTTTGATAAGATGTGTTAATGCCAACAAAGCAAAGACTATAGTGGCAAAAGTGCATGACGGGATATGCGGCACACATGCAAATGGACTCTCAATAGCCATGAAGATTATAAGATACGACTATTATTGGACGACCATGGAAGGAGATTGCATTGAATACACAAAGAAGTGTCAAAAGTGTCAGATATATGCTGACAAGATTAATTTTCCACTAGTACCTCTACATACCATGAACTCACCATGGCCTTTTGCTGCTTGGGGCATGGATGTTATTGAACAAATTCATCCCAAAGCTTCAAACGGACATCGCTTCATCCTTGTGGCAATAGATTATTTGACCAAGTGGGTGGAAGCAACTTCTTATGCCAACATTACAAGAACCATGGTCAGTAAGTTCCTGAAGAAAGAGATAATTTGCCGATATGGACTACCAGAAAGAATTGTTACTGATAATGCTACAAATTTCAACAACAAAGTGATAATGGAAGTATGTGAACAATTCAAGATCATTCATCACAATTCAGTAACCTATCGCCCAAAGAGGAATGGGGCAGCGGAAGCGGCAAAAAAATATAAAGAAGATCATATCAAAGAAAACATAAACTTACAAGGATTGGCATGAGAAGCTACCGTTCGCCCTGTTCGCATATCGGACATCAATACAGACCTCGATCAGGGCAACGCCTTATTCCTTGGTTTATGGGACAGAGGCAGTGCTACCAATTGAAGTTGAGATTTCGTCGCTCTTGGTATCGTCAGAAACAAAGTTAGATGATACGGAATGGCTCCAGGTTCGATTTGATCAATTAAATCTCATCGAGGAAAAGAGGTTGAGGGCAATTTGTCACAGCCAAATGTACCAAAAGAGGATAATGCAGGCATATGATAAAAAGATGCGCCCGAGAGAATTCTTAGAGGGGGATCTTGTGATAAGAAAGGTCCTTCAAATACACCGAGATGATCACGGAAAATTGATGCCTAACTGGGAGGGGCCATATGTTGTCAAGAAAGCCTTCTTCGAAGGAGCATTAATACTGGCTGAAATGGACAGCAAAGAGCCACATAAGCCGGTGAATTCAGATTCGGTCAAAAAATATTATGCTTGAAGAAAACAAAAAGAGATCAAAAAAGAAAGAAAAAGAAAAAGCGGAGTGAAAACCCGAAAGTGCGCTCTCATAAAAAGAAAATATCTATGGTGAAAACCCAAAAAAGGGCACCTTAGATATCAAAAAAATAATAAAATAAACAAATAAAAATAAGGGGGTTCAAGATGAAAACCCGCAAAGGGCGTCTTGAAACCAAAGAAGGGTCTGAGTTGAAAACCGGAAAAGACAGCTCAGATGAGTGAAGTTAGGCATCTGATAATCAAGACCGCTGGACATGAGTGCAAACTCAGCCCTACTTCTGGTTGACAGGGTGGTTGTATCCTTCATGCCTTGGATGCCCGAAGATCTGGTTTTGTTTCTTGATTTTTGTTTGCCATGACAATTTCAAAATCCGTTGTATTCAAATTTATAAGCTTCAATAAAGTTCATGAATTCACTTCCAAGCTTTCTTTTTATTCCAAAGCATCTTAAAATGGTTGATATAATGAAAAACAGATAATTTCCTAGTATTACTTTGTGTTATACATGCAGGTGGACCTTGTCACTCCAGGAATTGAAGAAGAGTGCACAAGATGAGGCAGATCAAAATTGAAGGTTGATCATGAATGCCGCAACGAAGACGGTCACCCGAAGAACAATGATTTACCTATAATGAGATGATCAGAAATACGAGGACAAAGTATTACATGGTTCCTCTGAATAAATTTCGCAGGTACTGAGAAGAAGAAGTGTTTTCAACTCAGTAGAAACTCACATTGTCAGCAAAGTTTTATCATTAATCGAAGCAGTATTTGGCTGATCAAAGTAAAACTTCCTTGACCATAATACTTTCAAAAAAAAGAAAAAAAAGAAAAAAGAAAAAAAAACAAAGTGAAAACCGGAAGGAAGCTTTGAGAAAAGCAAACTAAAGTGAAAACCCGAAAGAGCACTTTAGAGCAATGGGCCAAAAACGCAGAAATGAGGTTGCAATGGCGAAGTCCTGGTGTGGGATGAAGGAAGATGAGGAGCATCCAAAAAAAGACCCAAAAGAGCAGAGGCTGATTGATGGATCTGAGTAAACCATGGTTCGTGCATCATATAGGGCATTAGGGTCATAATAACCTACATATTTCGTTTGTTTTAACAAGAAAATGACAAAGAATGATTCATAATGAGAAGAGTTCACCCAGCAAAGAAGGATTCATAATGAGAATAGTCGACCCAGTAAAGAAGGATTCATAATGAGAAGAGTCCACTCAGCAAAGAAGGATTCATAATGAGAAGAATCCGCCCATCAAAGAAGGATTCATAATGATAAGAGTCTGCCCAGTAGGGAAGAGTTCGTTCATTGAAGAATGATGAAGTTCCAGATGAGAAGAGCTTGCTTATTTAGTGCCTCCGCAAAATGCAGACCAACGAAAGAGTGGGGAAAGAAGAATTTCATAATAAGAAGAACAACTTCAGACCTTAGAAAGTGGAGCATGCTATGGAGCAATGCTAGATTATCAAAGATTGAAGAATTTCATAATGAGAAGAATAACTTCAAGCTTTGACGAGCGGATGGTTCGGACAAAATCCGTGTCTTTTCAGTCTTTGCCCTATTCCTGTTCCACAGCAATGAGCAAAGAGGCGCAGCTGTAGAATCGAATTTTTTTCTAGGCTTATATAATAATAATAATAATAATAATAATAATAAATAAAACAGATAATAATAGAAACCTAAAATATATTAAAGTCCAAAAATAATACAAAGTCCAAATATACATACAAAAGGCCCAATACATTATAAAAGCCCGAATCAAAAGCCAATGATCCATAACAGTAGTTAACAACTCAGACCCAACCCATTACAGCTGTTTGCAACCCATATCCTGCCTAACAAGCATAAAACCCCCTCGGAGCCTCTTTGTGTTTCTTTTTTCTCGCTCGAATTCGAGCCCCAAGAGACACGTGTCGATATGGCATTGGCCCGTTCTTTTTTACTCGGATTCCTACCGAACTGGGACCATCTGGCATTGCCAGCCGTGCAAAGATGATGTCACGTCTGACAACAGGTATAAATACCTGCGAAGAGAGAGACAATCTTTAATTAATACGTTAATAATTACACTAATAATTACCAAAAAAGAAAATGAAAAGTCAAAGAGAGAGAGAAAGGTTACCTGAGGAGCTTGAGTCGATCGGGGAAGACAACCGGACACAGAGACCTTGCCGGAAGCTCACCAGAACTATCAGAACACTGAACTGAGGTATTACTACCTCTGTTCTTTTCTTTTTCCCTTCTTTACATGTTCGAAAACACAAAAAACAAGTTAAATCCTTAAAAAAACCGAACTCAAATCTGTCTAAAATCAAATCTCAGCATGGAACGCATCTTTAAACAAAAACACTAAGCATAAATTAGATCCATAACACAAATTAAAACCTAGATCTAAGGTAATATAAAACAGATCGAAACTAAAAAAACATAAAAAATAAATAAAAATAAAAAGAGGGAAGATCGAGGGCTTATCCTGCTTTGTCGTTGCTTGAAACGTCATTGGAGTGAGGGTTTGAGTGTTTAGACCGTTGTCGGAGTTGAAAACAAAGCAGAGAGGCCAATAGTTCCGGTAGATAGCATAGGATCGGGAGAAGCGGGTTGTTTTTGATGAAACGAGACTCAGATCTAGGGTTAGGGTTTAAAAAGAGTTTTTTTGGTAGAATTAGGGTTCCGGCGACGTCGGCGGCGGTGGTCGGAAAAGCCAGGTCTGGACGGAGAAGATGACTGGAGAAGGTTCAGTCATCGAAAAAAGGAATATGAAGGTCGGACGGTGGTCAGAAGTTGCAAGGACACTGGAGAAGATGACCAGAGAAGGTCCGGTCAACAGAAAGAGGAAGAAGGAGACCGAAGATGATATCCAGTGATCGATATCATCCCAGTGGCCAAGAAACTTATCGGAGGAGTTTTAGAGGGTTTGTGAGGATCAAAATCAAGGGTTTTGAAGGGTTCTTGAGGTGTTCTTGAAAAAAGTGGATTTTAATCTTAAGAAAACAAGTTTCGGGAAAGTTTAGGTGTTTGTGAAGATTAAACCAAGGAATTTTGAAGTGTTCTTGGTTTGTTCTTGAGGGAAAAGGATTTTTGATCTTCAAAAACAATTTTGGGGAAGGTTCCTGTTGTTTTTGAAGATAGAACGAAGGATTTTTTGAAGAACAAGGGATGAACAGAGATGAGAAGTTGAGTTTTGGTCTAGAAGGTCTAGGGTTTCGGGGATTTTGGTGTTCGGATTCAGAGGATTTAGGATAGAGAGAGAGAGAGAATGGTCAAATGACCATTCAAACTCGGTTCGGGGTTATTTATACCGAGTTTGGAACGACACCATTTTGGAATGCCGGGTCACAGAGGATTCGCATGTTTTCACACGGGTTTGGATACGGGTCCGTGACCCGGTCGACTTAAAACATTAGGTTTGGATTTTTTAATTCAAACTGGCTTAAGGGTTTTGGGCTTGGGTCAACGGGTTGGGCTTGGTTAATGGGTCTGGGCTTAACCTTTTAAAGTCCTTAGGTATGGGTTCTTAGATTTTGATTTCTTTACAAATTAATCCCTATTTGTTTGTAATATGGGCACCTAAAATTTAATTTAATTCAATTTAGTCCTTTTTCCAGAATTTAATTGTTTTGATTAATTATTTTATTTAATTGCCTTAATTATTTTAGTTAATTTATATGCTTGAATGATATTAAAATATCATACCATGTATTGTTCGGACAATTAATCATATGTCAAATAGGACTAGAGCCATTAGTGTAGTTTACTTAATCATAATTGAATAGGGAGATCATTGTAGAAAATAAGTGGATATTTGAAATGATGTTAGAATACTCAATATTGGCTAGTGTCACAAGGTAGAGTGATGTTAACCAATGAGTATTCTGACAAAAGTTTTAATTTTTCACTTTAACTTAGAAAATGGAAATAAATCATTAATTAGGTAAATTTAAAAAATAGGATTAATGATTAGAAGCATATTAATTATGAATGTTGTCAATTTTTGGGCTTGATAAAGAAAGTGCCCAATATTATTTTGGATGTTTTCTTTTATGTCCAAAATTAATAATATTCATAGAATTTTAATTAAATCAATTAATGGAGCCTAATTAGGGTTTACTTAAAAATGACAAGACAATAATAAATCATGCATTAAACCTTTTGTGTCGAGGTACCTTTTTCGAATATAAGTTGAAGTGTCCTAATGTAATTCGATGTTTCATAATTATATTCGATCGAAATGTATTTTCTTACAAAAGGATATTCACATTCCGAATAAAATTCATTTCACAGTTAAAAGATTAAATTGAATTCAGATTAATGTTCTAAAAGCTAAAATGCCATGTGTAATTAATAAGGTACCAATAATGGGCGTTCGCAGGGGTGCTAACCCTTCCCTACACGTAATCGACTCATGAATCCGAGTTTTTCAAAAATGAATCTCTGGTGCGTTTTCATGGTGTCCGACCTACCAAAGTGGCCGGTGGTGACTCCAAAATGATTTTCAAGCAAAATAAAAGGTATTTTGACTAAAATGGAAAATTAATTAATTATAATATAAAATTGGTCAAAACCCTGATTTTCCAAAAACCTAATCGTTGTGCTATATTTATTCCAAAAAATTGAAAAGCGGGCTTTCAAAAAACGGTCGCGACATTATAGTATTTACTATTATTTATGGAGAAAAGACATTGTTTTTTGTTACCTTTGCATTACAAGTTATAGGAGACTGCTGCCAGAACCCGTCGCGGCAGCGAAGAAGAAGAATGACTATAGAGGATGAGAAAGCAGAATGATCACATCCAGTCACACAGGACGAACCATTGTTGCAGAGTATATATGTACTTACGCAGTTCAAAAATGAGCCGTCGAGACAGACTACCTCTAGCACTGCCGTCGCGGCGGCACATTGGAGATTAGCCAAAGGGGAGTGTGATATAAAGAGGAGAATTCTCTGAATCAGCAGAACCAAGCCACATGACGGATAAAGCCCAGGAGCACCTTCAGATGACCTGAGAAGACCCAAATAAGGAAGAAGCTTGCAACCCAAGAAAGCCCAAAAAAGAAGAGTTATTTTTGGAATAAATTACTCAAACATTTAAGTCCAACTCAAAGTCCTCCCAAAGAGAGACTTCTTTTCCATATAGGATTTTCACATGTAACCACCTATAAAAGGAAGGCTTGAACGAATTGGAAGATAACAAGGAGATATTAGGATTTTTAGAATTAAATTTCGTGTTTTCTTATTCACATTATGTTCTAAACTTTTCTTATGGTTAAGATTGTTTTGTTTAGTAGTTCTGAGTACAGTTGTAATTAGTTAAAGTTTTTAATGCAATTGAATTCAAGGTTTGTTTATCATATGTTCTTCATCTTTGTTTGTAAAAGAATCGAGAAATCTTTGTGAGCACATCCATTTATTTCAATTCGAGAGAGTTAAATTTAAGAAAGGGATAACACGGTTTCCTCCAGTTAAGGCGTGAATCAACTTAGCTTAGAGGTAAGTTTATGTTTAAGGGGAATAAGAAGGAACGTGAGAAGGTTGTTGTTCAATCTAGGTTTACACCGAGAGGTGTTGTCAAATACTGCGCATCAACAATATTCAAACTTAGAGATAAGTCGGAATCAAAATAGGACGTTCTGCCAAACCTTGAAGGTCCGCCGAGTTCTCCGCCGTGGCAATGTTCAATTCGTCACCCGCTGTGGCGGAAATATCGACTTTGCATCACTAGACTTTTTCGAAGTTCATCGCAGTTTCACACTACGCCGCAACTCAATCTAACCCATCTTCTTATTCTAATTACTTAATCTTTTTATTATTCGATTACTTTATTCTATGCAACTTTCGCAAACCAACTCAAATCAATTGTGTTTTTTACTTTTCTCTGTGCAGGAAATTGATCTTGAAGTAGCCATCCAGTCCTCGAGGAAACGATAATCTTTTATACTATAACATGGTAGTAGTGTACACTTGCACTCGATTTAGAGAACTCTTTTACACTTTACCCCAAGCAAAATTATGAAGGCCTGTTTCGATAAACTATCCCATGTTCCGAAACCCCTGCACCAATTTTTCTTATTTGTTTCGAAACACTAGCCCGTGTATCGAAACTCCTAGGCTTAAAATGTCATTTTAGCTGAATTATCCCACTTTAATCCAATCAAATTCATTCCAACATACATCCAACTTATCTAAGCATCTAACCTCAATCATATAAGGCAAAATCAACATCATAACATGTCAATAAGCAACAAAGGAATCTATAGGCATGCAACCTATGCAAATTAACCACTCAAGTGTCAAAACACAAACCAAGGCATAAACCAACAAGTAAAGACCATTTACAAGTCATTAAAGGCAAAAGAAACTTGCCACAAAACAGGGAGTTTCAAAACACATCTCCCAATCATAAAGGCATCCTCCCATTTCCAACCATTATCACTAATAGGTAAATATAAAATCATACTTGAGCTAAAACACACTCATTGGAATCCTTCTTGCCTCTTTGCTGCCCAAATATGCTAACTCTCTGCAATGTTGGAAAAAGAGAGCGTAAGCACAAATGCTTAGTGAGGGATGCTAAAAACAAACCAACAAGAACAATGCATTTTAAAGCCATTTCTCATTTAGAAATCTCTATCTCATCATGCTCTTTCTATCTAATGCTTGAAATCTTTTTCAAGGTAAAAACCACAACATTTAAACCAAATGTACCATCTATCTCATGCATTCATCAAAATGAAAAGTCTCAAGGAAAATCCTTACATGCTTAAATCTCATAAATCATATCTCAAAACATGATCTCATATGCAATTCATTTCATTAAATCATTTATAAACAAGGTACATGTGAATCTCATATGTTGGCATTTAGGCAACATTACTCGGATATGCGGATAGCTTGACGGAATCTCACATTGTCAAGTCCTACCCCAGAGGAATCTCACATTACCAAACTCTCATGGCGGCATCTCTCATCGCCACAAAGCTTGATGGATTCATCAAGGCCTGCCGTGATGGAATCTCTCATCACCACACTCTCACTTTGGAACAGGATAGCACTACCCCCATTGCCCAAATCAAAGAGCATATACGAATTTTGTATATTATAGTGCACTTCTCATTGTAGGGCGTGTAGGTGTTCCCTTTTTGTAAGAGCGCAAGAGCACACTCCTGTCATGTTATAGTATATAAGATGTCGAATCCGACGAGGATTTGACAGCTTGTCTCGTTTTGTAGTTCCTGCACAATGGTAAAGTAAAAGCACAAGTGAATGATTGGTTGAGATTGAAGAGTAAATAAAACACAAGTAAACGAGGAAAAGTGAATCAAGTTGATAGAGCAGGCAGGGTTATGCTGACACTTAGTGTGAAAAATGCGTTGTAATAGGTATGGGTTATCCTTTGCTGCCACGATATGCTGCCTCGACGGGCGGCAAACTACGACCCTGTCACACGGCCACATCAGGTCACTACCACTGCAGGGGTGTGTACTGTCTCGGCAGGTGGAATGGAAAGACGTCTTGGGTGCATGTATGGCAAATACTCCAAGTTCGGCAGGATAGTCAACAACGATCCCTTCTATTTCTAGGTTAGGATGCTCGAGATTGATAACTTGAGGACTAGTGTGGAACCAAATCAATCAACTTGGTTAGTGATCTTTTTTAGCCGCTGAAACTTGTAGACTAGTGTGGAATCAAGTTAGTCATGCCTCTCGTTGTGAATGTACTTAACCCTTTCGTGAGCCTTGCACTTTCGTGCCCGAGAAATAGATTCTCTCAAACGACTAGTGTAGAAAGATTGAAAGAATCAAGAACAATGAATTAAGTAAACTTGGAATATTTTATTAAAGAAATAACTCAAAAGCCTAAAACAACTGTTTCATTCTAGTTACAACATAACCCTAACCCAATTGGGATTTTGAACATGGCGGCAGAGAATAGCACAAGTAAAGTCTATAGAAAACCTAGGATTATTTAAACTAGAAGTACAATGGGTATTTATAGACTCAAAACTAGGTTAAGTCCTCCTCAAAGTAGAAGACCTCTAAAGTAGTTTTCCTTCTTTAATGTAGCTTTAAATGATGACTTCTTTGCTTGGAATATGGACTCTTCCTCGTTTGCCTTAGCCCGCAAGTAAGGTTGGGATTTTCACTTCGACAACCCTAGCCGCTGCTATAGACGTCAGAAAATCATATGACCATCGGCGATAGACTCAGGAGTTTTAGCTGTACAGATCGCGCTCCGATTCTCCTAACTTCTATAGTCAGCTGCCGCGGGCAGCAAGGTTGGCAGCAGCTTTGCTCGGCAGATGCTCGGCAGCAACTTACTTTAGTAGGAACTGCTTCAGTGCAGCTCCTCGGTTTGCTTCTCAGTGTTGTGTCCTCTGTTCCTTGGCTCCCTCTTTCAGCTATTAGTACCTACAAGCAAGAATACACCAAAACAGTACCTCTTGTTCACCAAATGAATGATAAGTTATAAGAACAATGAAATACTGTAAAATGCTATGCATTAACCTACTTATGCCTAAAATGAGCTTAAAAACAGTAATAATAAGAGTTGGACAGTGCATGAAATATAGGACTTTTGGACACTTTACACACCCCCAAACTCGAACTATTGCTTGTCCTCAAGCGATGCAACCTAAAGTACTCGCTCTAATAATAGTTAGAAAGTCCTAATGGCAGTGTGATGTTTGCAAATTTGTAAACAAGCTGAATACGTATAATAAAAGATTAAACAAAGATATTGTTGTAATTTTAAGGTTGTTGCTGAGGCAGTACAGTTTCAGCACATTATTATTTTTAATAAAGGCAGTGAGGGCTTCAGCTTATCATAACTACTCTTCCAGGTCTGACGTTTAGATATGAGCAAACTACAGAACCCCGAACCCTTGGAGTAGAGTCATCCCGTGAAGGCTTTTCATTCACTCATGCTAATTTTTCCGTCACTTTTAGGCTTCAGATTCATGGACTTTGATAGCAGTGAAGTTTCCTCACACATGATTCTTCCTAGAGCCTGTTGCGGACACCTCTAGGGTAACACATCACTTTTCTTTATTTTTGATTTTGCTGCCTTGGCAGTTCTACATTCTTCTGTTTGTTTTACCTGCCTCGGCGGCTACCTGCAATTATCGTTAGAATTTTGCAAAGATGTTTAACATTTTCAGGAAAAAAGTACAAAAACTAAGACATAATTCATGCTTTTTCCCAAGATTAAGTTCAATTTTTAATTAGGTGCAAAAATAAGGTAATCGACTATCCTATCATAGGCACAAGTCATAACAAACTTTTATTTTCTGATTCTTACTAAGGCAAGTACAATGCAATCTAAATACAACTAAGAATGCCTACAAATGATGCAAGAGCTATCCCCCCAAACTCGAGATGGGCATTGCCCTCAATGCACAAAACATGAAAAAGGAGAGAATATACATGTTAAAGATAATAAAAAGAAAACAGGAAATAAAAATAAAAGAAATTAAAAGTTTGCTGAGGGATGAGAGGAGGCTGGATTCTAGTTAGCTGAGGAGGAGAAGGATGTTTGGACGACGAAACGACGGCTGGCAGATGCCTTGGTGGCGGTTCTAAAGGGTGAGGTTTTTGCTTTCTACGGTGGTTGGATTCTCTTTTACGTATGCTGTGGCTCTTCTAGAGGCTCAGTAGGGGGAATGGCGGGAGATGCATCGCTTCCCTCTGAATCGGTCTCGAGGTCCACATGCTCTTCTTCTATTATATGTCGCTTCCTCTTCCTTGTCCCTTCCTCTGTGGTTGCTGTCGGAGGGATGAATGCCATTGGGATGGTTGGTGTTGCCGCTACTACTGCATTTTCTGGTTCCAGTGGCGGCTGCTCAATCTCCTCTGATGAGGAGTCTACCACTATATTGGCTGTGCAGGCTGGGGAGAGATTCCGCTGGTGCCTCCCAGCTGAGTCTGCCACTGTGTTTGATGGGGTGGTAGCTGAGTGGTGTGGAGAATGCATAGGAGAGGGCACCTGATGGTCTGTCTAGTGGGCAGTTGCGGCTGGTGAGGTTCTTCGTGCTCTTGTTGCTGCTGCAAGATCATTATGAAAGCATGCCACATCACTAGGAAATTTTTGCAGGAAATAAGCCACCAGGGCTTCTTGGGCCTCCCCCACGTAGTTCATGAAGGCCAATTGTTGCCGCTCTATCCGTTTTGTGTGTTCGAGGAGTGTGTGGAGCAGCGATAGGACTTCTTTGTCTGGGCAGCATTAGTACTGTCGGGGGTGGCTGGCATTTCATACTGTGTGGCGAAGGGTTGACTGGGCATTGCTGGTTCTTTCTCCGCATCCTACATCATCTGAATGCGGACCTTTTTGGTCATGCCCTCCTTGGCAGTTGTAAACTCATCTGAGGGCTCTATCGGGACTCAAAAAATTGGTGCAGAGACTTATGATGAGGGATGGGAAATACAACATGCCTTTCTTCTTCTTGAAGTAGTTGTATATTTCTGTGCATATGAGTTCCCCTACGTTGATCGGCCGGTTCATCAAGATACTGTGAATTAAGGCGAGGCGCGGCCGGTCAACTTTTGAGTTGTGGAATGTGGGCAGGAGGAGCATTTTCAGAAACGTGTTCCATAACATAGCCTCAGCAGCAGGTGGCGGCGCTGGACAGATCCCACATGTTTTTCCCCCAGCCATGGTGTGTTGGGCTTGCATATTCTGGTCTTGATCTCCTCATAGTGGGTAGCCGTCAGTGACTGCCTCCATTTTTTGTGCGAGTTTTCGTTCATATGAAGGCCGTAATAGTTGTTGATGAGAGCAGGGTTGAGCTTGAACGCCTCCCCGCGGACGTAGGCAAATGGCTTGTCTAGGCAGAGTTGATGTGAGTAAAATTCCTTGACTATAGTTATGTTTGCTATATCAGGCTGTTGAGCGAACATCTCCCATCCCTTGTAGTGGATGGTTTAGAACAAGGCGGGCTCTAGACCACGGTCTCTTGTATGCTTTGTGTAATGGAAGCCTTGTTCCTCCCAAACGGCCTGCTTGGAGAATTGTGCTCTATATCTCTCCTCGTCTACCTTGAAGCAAAACCTGTTGTAGATGGGATTGTGGTTTGATGTTGAAGCCATGTGAACAGTTGTATTCTAAATGAAAATAGAAAGAAAATATTATGAGAGAGCAGAAGAATAAGATAGAAGCTAGCAAAAAGATGGAAGTGAAGTAAAATAAAATGAGTGAGTGGTTTATATAGGAGCTGTCGAGAAGTGTCGGGGCTACGTTAAATGATCAACGGTCCGATTTCCTCGGGCACATTATAGATTTTCCTGCCCGTTATTTTCGGAGCCGTTGGCAGCGAACTAGTCGTTACACTTTGCTACCCTGGCTGCTGACTCGGCAAGATGGTTGGCGGGCTTTTTTCTGGTCTTCCTTTGTAATCCTGCTATTTTTTTCTTAATCCTAAAATAAAAATAAAAACAAAAATAATTAAATGACTACTGATTAATAAAATGCTAAAAATTAATCTAATCTTAAAAAAATAAACTCTAATCCTAATGCATAAAAAATAATAAAATAAAAATAAAATTAAGTTATGTTGGGAGTGAATTCAGGTGCATCTCCCAGACATAACCACTTCCTGAGGTGGTTTAGCTTCTTCTCCCCTCCTGGGGGGTCATCTTGTTCTTTCGGGAGTGAATTCGGGTCCTTCAATCTGCCCTAGGTCGGTCGCGGCAGCTGCTGCCTTGGGCAGTTTCCACACTTATCTTGGCAGTTCTTTCATCTGAGTATTCCTTTCCTTCATCTGAGGGTTGTAGCACATTCATCCTTATGCTTTGGTCCTCTGCCATCATTTTAAGCTCCCCGAGCTCCACATCTATCAGCGTTCTACCCGTGGCCAAGAAGGGTCGCCCGAGAATTATGGGGGCTTTCTCATTGGCCTCACAATCGAAGATAAGGAAATCAGCAGGGAGAATTAGGCTGCCAACCTTGACCAGTATGTCTTCAATCTTTCCCTCCGGTTGCACGAACTAGCGATCGGCAAGTTTAAGCATTACGAAAGTTGGTTTGGCAGGTCCAATACCTAGTTTGTCGACAACGACCTTAGGCATCAGGTTTATACTGACTCCCAAGTCACACATGGCCCTGGTCTCGTGCTTGCTGCCCAGCCTGCATGGTATAACAAAGCTGCTTGGATCTGTCTGCTTGGGCGGTAGCTTGTTACGCAGCATAGCCATGCATTCTTCGGTGACAACCACTGTCTCAAATTCCCCATATTTGTCTCTTCTTCGAAACTATATCTCTGAGATACTTGGCATAGTTGGGCATGCTTTGTATAGATTCTATCAGAGGTATGTTAATATGCACATGTTTCAGAATATCTAAGAATTTTCTGAATTGGTGCTCTTGCTGCTGTTGTTTGAGCTTTTGGGGGAATGATGCTGGTGAACAAATGTCCTCTATTTGCTCCTTGCTTGAGGGATTAGTCCGGGGAGGATCATCCTTGTCAGGGATGCTTCCATGTTCTGTTGTTCGGGCGGCTGAAGTCGGTGTTACTGCTGGGGCGGCTAATATTGGTACTGTTGGGGCAGGGTTACTTGTCTGTTCTGGGTGAGTTCCTAGCTGTTCTATAATCCTAGGTTCATCCAGCTGCTTCCCACTTCTTGTAGTTATGGCCTTGCAATGTTCAAAAGTGAGCTTGGCTGCTTTTGGCAGGCTGTTGGATGATGCTCCCATGGTCTGACTGTGGTAGATTTCGGTGAACTTCCCAAATTGGGTCTCCAAGTTCTTAATAGCAGCCTCCTGGTTGTTCATCTTCATCTTCGTTCTGTCCATAAAAGACTCAGTTTTTTCAAAAAAAATTGTATAAACAATAAATTCACCAATTTGTTTCATAAAGGTATTCAGAGTTGCTTCTAATGAATTATTGTGTTGTGGTTGCTGAGTCTGCTGCCGGGACTGATTCTGCTAGTAGCCTCCCTGTAGTTGTTGTGGATTTGAAGCTGTTTTTGTGTTGCTCCAAGGAAGTTGTGATGGTTTCTCCAGTTAGGATTGTATGTGTTCTGGGCTGGCCTGCTATTCCTCTCATATCCTACCATGTAGTTTGCAGATGCAGTGCAGTTAGAGGAATCATGGTTACCTCCGCATTCGTCACTGTAACGCCCTGGTTTTGGGCCTAGAAGTTTTAGACACCAGACCGGACGAGTCGGAAACGGTTCGAATAGCGTAAGGTGGTTTAAGGAAATCAAGGATCGATATAGGATAAAAATGTGATAAAAATTGCTAAAATCCTCTAAAAATATGTTGAAGAGGTTGGTCAAATGAATTTTACAAAAAGAGTTTCGGAAGTGGTACATTTTGAGTAGTGACCAAATTGTAAAGTTTCAAAACTGTTGAAAATGTGATTTTTAAAGGAGAAGCCAAAATATTAGAATCTTTAGGTTGCTTTATGGCAATTTAGCCTTTCCTTAATATGACATGTGTTTAAAATGGTTTTAATTAAATAGCTTTAATTGGTTTTTATTTTATTTAATTAATTAGGTGGTGAATTAGTGAGATTCCATCATGTAACTACCATTCTATTCTCATTTTCAGTCAAACACAATTTTAACTCATTTTTCTCCAGAATTCTTTTCTCCCAAGCACTCTCTCAATACTTCCTAAACAATTTTCAAGAATCCTTTCAAGTTCTTTAAGATTTTTCTAAGGAAAACTTGTCATTCATTGAGAAAAGCAAGGATTGGAGGTAAATCATGTTCTTAACCTCTAATCAAGGTTCTTTATTGAAATTCCCAAGATCTTTGGCTTCTAAATAATGTTTTTGGTTGAGTTTTCATTATAGTTTTCATTTGAGATTGAAATCTTACAAAAATAGGATGAAATTTTTAATTTTCAGACTTGTTTTGTTAAGCTCTGTTTTAGACTGACTTTAATTGAGTTTTGTGTTGGTTATTATGTTGAAAAGAGGTTTTGCTGATATAGATCCTGAAATCCTTGAGATCCTTGAGTTTCTTATTAGTTCTAGTTGGGTTTTTGAGGTGAAATAGTGGATTTATGCTTGCTGGAGGTATAAGGATGGGTTTGGATTGATTTTAGATGTGTTTTGATGTTTATAATAGTTTGAAAGTTATGTATGATAGCTGGGCTTGGTTTAGGAAGCAATCGATTGTGTTTTCGGATGGGTAAATTGGTGTAGTTTGGGTGAGCAACGAGTTTGTGATAGGTTGCTGGTGTTGAAATGCATTTTAATGCATTTAGATCTCTGTTTTGATGATGTGAAAACAAGGGATTTTGATCTGGGAGCAAACGAGGTGTTGTTGGGGGCTCCGGAAGAGTAATTTTCTTGTCATCGAACAAGGCTTTGCGGATCGGTGAGTGGAAATGGATTTTCTAGCTTTGTAACGCTTTGAGCGTGGCCTTGGGAGCTTAGTGTAAGTTTGAAACACTTAGCTAAGCTCAAGAGTAAGCGATTCGAAAGTCTCTCTCAGAAATGTGCTATGTTTTGATGGGAATGCACTTGAGTTATATGTGGTTTTTATTATTGTTTTAAAGCATGTTTTAAGCATGGTTAATGCTGGATTTTAATGCCATTATGTTAAGGATGCACTAGGTAAGTGATCCTTGGTTTTATGTGGCAAATGCATATGATGTTAAGCATGTTTCTCCTTGTGGAAATGACATTGTGATTATGTTTGTAAAACAGTGGAATATTGATGTTAAATGATTATATTGGCAAGTGATGAAAGTGGTTTTTCGGTTACTTTTAATCGGATATAGTTAGCCGACTATAGGATTGGGTGCACCGTGAATAAAGTCGCCTTGGATGTCGAGGGGTTGTGATTGTGTCGTAATCTCCATCCAAGTACCCTAACGATTGAGGCTAAGATCATAATGGTGAAAGGTTTAATCTCGTGTGTGAGTCTTGTGGTATGTGTCTCGTACTCTCGTTAGTGGAATTATACAACTACTGATGGGTGATGTTGAGGGGTTGTGATTGTGCCATTAATCTTCATCACGGGTGTTAAGGGGTTGTGATTGTGACATTGATCTCCACCTTGTGTAGTCCGTTAGTATGTATGAAGCGTGTAGGACAACGCTTGTAATCCACGTATCCGATTGTGTCATTTGAGTTGGTTTTGGTATGGTTTGAGAATTGATCACTTGTAAGCCAATATAATGTTGTCGACTATTGGTTGAAGCATGAGATGCTTTTGAATTATGCTAGAAAGCATGTGATGCTTGGTAAAGTATGAGCAAAGGTTTATTTGTTGTTTCTAAGTGATGCATACGAGCATGTGTTTTAAAAAGTGCATTGATGCTTTGAGAGAGCATGTTTTAAGCAAAGGCATGAATTGATAAATGGTGATTTTTCGGTTGTGTGAAATGCATTGATGAATGTTGTTTTAGCGATCCTCACTAAGCTTTGTGCTTACGCTCATTTGTTTCATCAATGCAGAGAATTAGGCTTTTGAGGCAACAAGAAAGCAAGGGGAATCCAAGCACTTTGGTCTAGTAAAGTATGTGGTTTTACTTTGGTGTAATAAGAGGCAATGGGTGGGATTTCTACTCTTGGATGTTTGAAGATGATGTTAATTACTTTGTTCACGTTTGGTTTGGTATTTTGGGTTGTAATTGGCCTTTGAGGATTGTTTTGTGCTTGAATGTGGTTTTTAGCTTTGTATGGCTTTAAAGACTAGGAAGCATGGCTATAGGTCTAATGCTTGCTTGAATGATGTATGTCTTAGCATGTGCTTCTGGATAGTGGTCTTTGATGTGTATGCAAGTCCTATGTGGGTTGTAACATGTGTGGGAATGTTTTCGGATGGGGAATGATGTATAAAACCAGCAAAATCTGTTTTTGTAGAGCTGGACGTTTCGGAACGCCCTTATCCATATCGAAACGATGGTCTGTATTGGCCAGGGGGTTTCGAAACGGGTGCGATCATTCCGGAACATTTTACTACTGTGAAGCCTGGTTTTGAAACTGGTTTCAGAACGCACCCGAGTATCGAAACGGTCAACATGGTTTCGAAACAACCGTTTCGATATGGGGTACAGTGTTCCGAAACAGGTGACCGTTGGATTTGAATTTGAATTGTTTCAGGTTTATGTTTTCTTACGTTTTGGTCCCTCAGTCTTGAATGCTTGATTAAATGAGTTTGTATGATCTGTTTAATATGAAATTTGACATGTTGGCATATTATATGATTAATTCTGGACTGGTAACTTTAAAACTTGCTTAGTTTTTTTATAATTCTAGAAAATTTTAAATTACTCCCTAAAAGACGTTTGTAGGCAATTGAACCCCTAATTTAACTCTGATCACTGTGTCGTTTCTTTCTAATGGTCTTGCTAAACACATAGGTTAATATTGTGCATCTAGAGAACATAAAAAAAGGGTCGTTGATTAAGGTTGACTTTAACGAGTTGACTTTGGTTTTCTCCGTGTAATCTTCTTAGTTTGAATCGGGCATCTAGGTCGGGCTAAGGGGGTTACATTTGTTGGTATTAGAGCCAGGTTTCGAAAGAATTGGGGGTGTTGGTATGTGAAATTGATATGTATTAACGTATGTTGTTGAAAAGCTTGATTTTGGTTGAATATTGGAGCTTATGCTATGCTTGATTGATGTGAATCACATGTGAAATGAATATGATTGTATGTGGTGATGCAATGTTGATATGTGCTGATTTTTTATGATGGAAAGCATGATGTGTCATTGTATGCTATGTTATGTTTGAGGGAAATCGGGGTGCCCACAGCCTTATTACACTAATTAAATGTTTTTGTAAACGTGGATCCTTGCTTGAGGCTGGCCAAAATGGTTTGATTTGTTTTTGTTGTTATGCCTTGATAAAAAATAGCACTATGGGTCCGAGGAGAGAGCTGAGTTCGAACACAATAGTGACTGCTGCTGAGCAGGGCGACCAGGGTGAGCAAGGGGCTGATGTCCCTCATGGTGGAAACTTACCTCCTCCACCACCACCTAGAGGTGGGGAGCAGGAGCAGCAAGGACTTCCTGGTCCGGGTTTGGGAGATCTAACGTTGTTGGTTTAGGCGATCACCGGGGCGTTTCAGCCTGCTGTAGCCAGAGCGCATATAGCGGCCCCTGCAGCTAGGCAGGCATGCTTACCTTTGGCGAGGTTGAGGAGCCTAGGAGCTGTGGAGTTCTTTGGAATGTCTCCTTAGGCGTCAAAAGCCTGGTTAGCGAGTACGATCCGTATCATGGATCAAATGGGATGCAACGATGTGCACAAGCTGGGATGCGCAGTTTCTTTGCTACAAGGCGATGCCTATAGTTGGTGGACGACTACCATTGCCGATTTTGAACCCAATGAAGTAGTTTGGGAGTATTTCAAGGGTTCCTTCAAGAGGAAGTATATGGGGGTGAGATACTTGGATGAGAAGAAACATGAGTTTATGTCGCTAGTTCAGGGCAACCTTTCTGTGGCTGAGTACGAGGTCCAGTTCTTACGTCTGAGCCAGTATGCCCCAGAGCTGATACCTAGTGAGAGGCACCGATGTGATCGCTTCTGGTATGGGCTGGTAAAGGAAGTCAAGACGTACATGTTGGCTGCGGATTACACCGACTTCGATGTGCTTATGTGTCGAGCTAAAGACATCTAACAGAACTTGGGTTTGCCGTCTCGAGGTGTTGGTTCTAGCTCTAGGAAGAGAGCAGCTGAGTATAGTTCTGGGGTGGACAGAACAAAAGAAGTCGAGATAGGAGACAACAGCCTGAGGGGAAGCGAGGTGCTCCGGGTTGAGGCGGTTAGGTCCAGGGAAGCCGAGTGAGGTCGGAGCAGCACACGTGCTGGGCATGTGGATCAAGAGACCACCTGAGGCAAGATTGTCCTCGAGCAGCTAGAGATGTCCAGGCTCCTGTTGTGGTGACAAGGAATTCATGTTTGAACTATGGTCCAACGGATCACATGAGGAGGGAGTGTCCTTTGTATGCTTGTAGAGGCCAGTGACGTGCATTTGCTATGGTTGCACCTTAGAGAGGCCGTGGGCGCGGCCGAGGGAATTTTTAGTGGAGAGACAAGGGCCAAAGAGGCATTGCACATGTGGTTATAGTTCAGCATGCGAGGGTTTATGATGAGCGTGAGGAGCGCAACAATACAAATGTTATCCCAGGTACCTTCGTTCTCTAGTCTTTATCATTGTTGGCTTTAATTGATTCTGGATCTACGCATTCTTATATCTTGAGTGAGCATGTGCATTTGCTTGATATACATGTTGAGTTGCTTGAAGTAGGAATGCAAGTGACTAGTTCTTTTGGTGAGGTTGTAGTCACTAGAAAGTTGTGTAGGAGATGCCCTTTGTCTGTGCAAGGTCATGTTTTTCATGTGGATTTGATGGAGTTACCCTTCTACGGTTTCGATGTAATCCTTGGCATGGATTGGTTGACTGAGCATAGAGCGGTAATTGACTTTGATGTCAAGCGGGTCACTTTAAAGCTTGCCGATGATAATGAAGTAGTAGTAGTAGGCGAGAATGTGAAATTCTTATCGAATGTGATTTCCGTTTTGGAAGCAAACCGTATGATGAAGTTGGGTTGTGAGGCTTACCTTGCCTATGTGATGAATCCAATCACCAAGGATGTGCGTGTGCAAGACATACGAACCGTTCGCGATTTTCCGGGTGTCGTTCCGGAAGAATTGCCTGGGTTGCCACCAAACAGGGAAGTTGAGTTTCGTATTGGGTTGTACGAGAATACGACTTCGGTGTCCATTGCTCCTTATAGCATGGCACCTAAAGAACTAAAAGAGTTGAAAACGCAACTGCAGGAGTTGCTGGATCGAGGGTTCATCTGGCCGAGTGTGTCACCTTGGGGTGCACCAGTCTTGTTTGTAAAGAAGAAAGATGTGACAATGTGGATGTGCATCGATTGTCGGCATCTGAACAAGATGACGATCAAGAACAAGTGTCCCTTGCCTAGGATTGATGATCATTTTGATCAGTTCCGGGGAGCCTCAGTGTTTTCCAAGATAGACTTGAGGTAAGGATATTAGCAGCTGAAGGTGAAGGATGTGGACGTACCTAAGACAACTTTTAGGATAAGGTATGTGCATTATGAGTTCTTAGTGATGCCGTTTGGTTTGACCAACGCGTCTGCTGCTTTCATAGACATGATGAATCGTGTATTCCATGAATTCTTGGATCAGTTTGTGGTGGTGTTCATCGATGATATCCTTGTGTACTCTCGTATCGAGGAGGATCATGATAGACACTTGAGAATCGTTTTGCAAGCGTTGTTGGAGAATTAGTTGTATGCCAAGCTAAGTAAGTGTGAGTTTTGGCTTAAAAAGGCGATCTTCCTTGGACATGTTGTGTCAGCGGAGGGTATTCGCGTTGATCCGCACAAAGTAGAGGCTGTGATGAGTTAGAAAGTGCCTAAATCAGTGACAGAGGTACGGAGTTTCCTTAGATTAGCAGGGTATTACCGAAGGTTCGTCGAGGGTTTCTCGAAGATAGCTGCACCTTTGACCAAGTTGTTACAGAAGAATGTTCGCTTTGAGAGGACATATGCGAGGCAACAAGCCTTTGAGAAGCTGAAGGAAGCTTTGACGCAAGCTCCTGTTCTAATTCAGCCTGAGTCCGATAAGGAGTTTGTCGTCTAGAGTGATGCGTCCATTGTTTGTTTCGGCTGCGTGTTAATGTAGGAAGGTAAGGTAGTAGCTTATGCATCTAGGCAGTTAAAGGTGCATGAGCGTAACTACCCTACTCATGATCTTGAGCTTGCGGCTGTGGTGTTTGCCCTGATGATCTGGAGGCATTACATGTACGATGAGAAGTGTGTTGTGTTCACGGATCATAAGAGCTTGAAGTATCTTATGTCTTAGAAAGAGTTCAATCTTAGGCAGCATCGCTGGGTGGAGCTGCTTAAGGATTATGATCTGACGATCCAGTATCACCCAGTAAAGGCTAATGTTGTGGCTGATGCTTTGAGTAGGAAAGTGGCCGTGGAGTTGAGGGCTATGTTTGCTCGCTTGAACATATCGCGTGATGGTGGTCTTATTGTGGAATTGCAAGTGAAACCATCTCTGATTCAGTTATTCAAAGATAAGCAGTTGCTTGATGATTCCCTTGTCTCCCATGTTCAGGACATTGCTGAGGGTAGACATTCATATTTCATCTTTAGTGATGATGGTGTTTTGTGCTTTGGAAGTCGAATAGTGGTGCCAGATGATGATGATTTGAGGCGCACTATTCTGACTGAAGCTCATAATAGTCCTTTTGCTATACATCCTGGTAGTACAACGATGAATCGTGATTTGAAAGATGAGTACTACTTGGTGGGGTTGAAAAAGGATGTTGTTGAGTTCGTTAGTAAGTGCATGGTGTGTCAGCGAGTGGAGGCTGAACATCATGTTCCTTTTGGGTTGTTGCAGCCTCTGAGAATCCCAAAATGGAAGTGGGAGAGAATTACCATGGATTTTGTGTCTGGGTTGCCATTGTCACTGTCAAAGAAGAATTCAGTTTGGGTGATTGATGATCGCCTTACGAAGTGTGCACATTTCCTTCCTGTGCATACTATGTATACCCTAGATAAGTTGGCTGAGTTGTACATTGTCGAGATTGTGCGGTTGCACAGTGTGCCAAAGTCCATTGTGTCGGATAGGGATCCAAGGTTTACAGCGCGATTTTGGGAATTTTTTCATCAAGCCGAGATTGTACATTTCCTGCTTGAGAACATGTTGAGATGTTTCGTGATAGATTATCAGGGTTCTTGGGAGAAGCACTTGTCGTTGGTTGAGTTTGCTGACAATAATAGTTACCAGACAAGTATTCAAATGGCTCCATACGAAGCTTTGTGTAGGAGAAGGTGTAGAACCCCTCTCTGTTGGGCAGAAGTTGGGCAACAGTTGAACCACCGAGAAGGTGAAGCTCATTTGTGAGCATTTGAAGGCAGCATCGGATAGGCAAAAGTCTTACTCGGACCTGAAGTGTAAAGATAATGAGTTCGCGGTTGGCTAACGTGTGTTTTTGAAAGTATCTCCTTGCAAGAAGGTGATGAGATTTGGGTGTAAGGGTAAGCTTAGCCCAAGGTTCCTTGGACCATACGAGGTTGTGGAGTGTATTGGTCCTGTGGCATATCGGTATAGATTGCCTTCGCAACTTGAAAAGATACATGATGTGTTCCATGTCTCTATGTTGCAGAAGTATAGATCGGATCCTTCGCATGTGATGCCTGTTGAGGAGATAGAGTTGAATCTGGATCTGTCATATGATGAGGAACCAATGAGGGTTCTGGATGTGAGCAGTAAAGTTCTTCGTGGAAAGACGATAGAACTTGTGAAAATGTTGTGGCGACACCGAGGAGTTGACGAGGCCACGTGGGAAAGCAAGGTGGACATGCCGAAGTAGTTTCCGCAACTTTTTCCTTCAGGTAAAATTTTGAGGATGAAATTTCCTAAGTGGGGGAGAGTTATAATGCCCTGGTTTTTGGCCTAGATGTTTTAGACACCGGTCGGAAACAGTTCGAAACGCGTAAGGTGATTTAAGGAAATCAAGGAACTGGATAGGATAAAAATGTGGTAAAATTTTCTAAAATCCTCTAAAAATATGTTTAAGAGGTTGGTCAAATGAATTTTACAAAAAGAGTTTCGGAAGTGGTACATTTTGAGTAGTGACCAAATTGTAAAGTTTCAAAGCTGTGGAAAATGTGATTTTTAAAGGAGAAGCAAAAATCATAGAATCTTTAGGGACCTTTATGGCAATTTAGCCTTTCCTTAATATGGCATGTGTTTAAAATGGTTTTAATTAAATAGCTTTAATTGGTTTTTATTTTATTTTATTAATTAGGTGGTTAATTAGTGAGATTCCATCACGTAACTACCATTCTTTTCTCATTTTCAGCCAAACACAATTTTAACTCATTTTTCTCCAGAATTCTTTTCTCCCAAACACTCTCTCAATATTTCCTAAACAATTTTCAAGAATGCTTTCAAGTTCTTTAAGATTTTGCTAAGGAAAACTTGTCATTCATTGAGGAAGGCAAGGATTGGAGGTAAATCATGTTCTTAACCTCTAATCAAGGTTCTTTATAGAAATTCTCAAGATCATTGGCTTCTAATTAATGTTTTTGGTTGAGTTTTCATTATAGTTTTCATTTGAGATTAAAATCTTGTAAAAATAAGATGAAATTCTTAATTTTCGGACTTGTTTTGTTATGCTCTATTTTAGATTGATTTTAATTGAGTTTTGTGTTGGTTAATATGTTGAAAAGAGGTTTTTGTTGATATAGATCCTGAAATCTTTGAGATCCTTGAGTTTCTTGTTAGTTCTAGTTGGGTTTTTGAGGTAAAATGGTGGATTTATTCTTGTTGGAGGTATAAGGATGGGTTTGGATTGATTTTAGATGTGTTTTGATGTTTATAATTGTTTGGAAGTGATGTATGATAGCCGAGCTTGGTTTAGGAAGCAATGGATTGGGTTTTCGGTTATTTCGGTTGGGTAAATTTGTGTAGTCTGGGCGAGCAACGAATTTGTGATTTGTTTCTGGTGTTGAAATGCATTTTAATGCATTTAGATATTTGTTTTAATGATGTGGAAACATGAGATCTTTATCCGGGAGCAAACGAGGCATTGTTGGGGGCTCAAGAAGAGTAATTTTTGTGTCGGCGAACAAGGCTTCACGGATCGGTGAGTGGAAATGGATTGTCCAGCTTTGTAACACTTTGAGCGTGGTCTTGGGAGCTTAGTGTAAGTTTGAAACACTTAGCTAAGCTCAAGAGTAAGTGATTCGAAAGTCTCTCTCAGAAATGTGCTATGTTTTGATGGAAACGCACTTGAGTTAAATGTGGTTTTGATTACTGTTTTAAAGCATGTTTTAAGCATGGTTAATGCTGGATTTTAATGTCAATATGTTAAGAATGCACTAGGTAAGTGATCCTTGGTTTTATGTGGCAAATACATATGATGTTAAGCATGTTTATGCTTGTGGAAATGGCATTGTCTTTATGCTTGTAAAACAGTGGAACATTGATGTTAAATGATTATATTGGCAAGTTATGAAAGTGGTTTTTCGGTTACTTTTAATAGGATATAGTTAGCCGGCTATAGGATTGGATGTCGAGGGGTTGTGATTGTGTAGTAATCTCTATCCAAGTACCCTAACGATTGAGGCTAAGATCACAACGGTGAAAGGTTTAATCCCGTGTGCGAGTCTTGTGGTATGTGTCCCGTACTCTCGTTAGTGGAATTATACAACTACCGATGAGTGATGTTGAGGGGTTGTGATTGTGCCATTAATATTCATCACAAGTGTTGATGAGCTGTGATTGTGCCATTGATCTCCACCTTGTGTAGTCCAATAGTATGTAAGAAGCGTGTGGGACAACGCTTGTAATCCGCGTATCCGATTGTGTCATTTGAGTTGATTTTGTTATTGTTTGAGAATTAATCATTTGTAAGCCAATATAATGTTGTCGACTAATTGTTTAAGCATGAGATGCTTGTGAATTATAATAGAATGCATGTGATGCTTGGTAAAGCATGAGCAAAGATTTATTTGCTGTTTCTAAGTGATTCATACGAGCATGTGTTTTAAAAAGTGCATTGATGCTTTGAGAGAGCATGTTTTAATTAAAGGCATGAATTGATAAATGGTGATTATCCGGTTGTGTGAAATGCATTGATGAATGTTGTTTTAGCGATCCTCACTAAGCTTTGTGCTTACGATCATTTGTTTCAACAATGCATAGAATTAGGCTTTTGAGGCAGCAATAAAGCAAGGGAAATCCAAGCACTTTGGTCTAGCAAAGTATGTTGTTTAACTTTGGTGTAATAAGAGGCAATGGATGGGATTTCTACTCTTGGATGTTTGAAGATGATGTTAATTACTTTGTTCACGTTTGGTTTGGTATTTTGGGTTGTAATTGGCCTTTGATTATTGTTTTGTGCTTGAATGTGGTTTTTATCTTTGTATGGTTTTGAAGACTAGGAAGCATGCGTATAGGTCTAATGATTGCTTGAATGATGTATGTCTTAGCTTGTGCTTCTTGATTGTGGTCTCTAATGTGTATGCAAGTTGTATGTGGGTTCGAACATGTGTGGGAATGTTTTTGGATGTGGAATGATGTATAATACCATAAAAATCTGTTTTAGCAGGGCAGGACATTTCAGAATGCCCTCATCCGTATCGAAACGATGACTTGTATTGGCCAAGGGGTTTCGGAACGAGTCTGATCGTTCCGGAACATTTTGCTACTGTGAAGCCTGGTCTTGAAACTGGTTTTGGAACGCACCCGAGTATCGAAATAGTCAACATGGTTTCAAAACAGCCGTTTCGATACGGGGTATAGTGTTCCGGAACAGGTGACCGTTGGATTTGAATTTGAATAGTTTCAGGTTTCTGTTTTCTTTCGTTTTGGTCCCTGAGTCTTGAATGCTTGATTAAATGAGTTTGTATGATTCGTTTAAGATGAAATTTGGCATGTTGGCATATTATATGATTAATTCTGGAATGGTAACTTTAAAACTTGCTTAGTTCTTATAATTCTTGAAATTTTCAAATTAGTCCCTAAAAGACATTTGTATGTAGTTGAACCCCTAATTGAACTATGATCGTTGTATCGTTTCTTTCTAATGGTCTTTCTGAACACATAGGTTAATATTGTGCATCTAGAGAAGATAAAAAGAAAAAAGGGTCATTGATCAAGGTTAACTTTAACGAGTAAACTTGGGTTTTCCCCGTGTAATCTTCTTAGTTCGGGTCAGACGTCTAGGCCAGGCTAAGCGGGTTACAGTCACAGAATGGCTCCACAACCTTGACTTCTTGGGCCTTCCTAGGGGTTTGCACTTTCTGCATCACCAGCTCTGTTAATTAATCGAGGCGGTCGTTGACGGATTTTAAGGCTTCCACCTCATTTGCTGTGGCTGGCCGCCTTGTGTCGCTTCGGCGGGCTGTCGAATATTTATAATCATTTTTGGAGACTATGTTCAGTACCCGCAGTGCTTCCTATGGAGATCTGTTTAGGATGATCCCGTTGACCGAGGCATCTATCATCATCTGTGTTGGGTAGTTCACCTCATTGTAGAATATAGATACATGTGTCCAAGCCGGTATGCCATGCAGCACGCAGTTATTCAGCATTTGTTGATACCGCTCCCATGCCTCATACATTGGCTCATCATCTCCTTGTCTAAAGGCTGTAATCTCATTCCACAGCCTATCAGTGACGTTGGACGGACAAAAACGATCTAGGAAGTCTTTGCAGAGCTCCGCCCATAAACTAAAAGTTCCATCTGACTGGTTGTCTAACCACTGTTTTACCCTATCCCTCAGTGAATAGGGAAATAACCTCAACCGCAGTACGTCCTGGTGTACCCTATGAATCTTTAATGCTCGGAAAATGTCCAGGAATCCTCGTAAATGCTACCGAGCATCTTCTGTGGTAGTCCCTCCGAAATGCCCTAATGTGTTTATCATGTTGAACATGACGGGCTTTAGTTCAAAATGTACAGCCCCTATCTCCGCTTCCATCACTATTGGCTCGAACCTTTGGAAGTCATGTTCAAGGTAGTCTCTAGTTGTCTGTCTTTGGGGTGGATAGGGGGATCCTGCCTCTGTTGTACTTGCTGTCCTCTAGGCAGAAAATCTGGCTGCCCGCTCATGCCATTGATGGCATCAATTGGGGGGTCCTCGTTTACCATGGTCTATTCCTTTGCTTTGCCCTTGTGTTTGTTCTTTAAGGCTTCCCTGAGCTCCCTCTTGATTCTTCTAGTTTCACGCTCAATATCGTCGTAAATAATGAAGTTTCGTTTAGGGTTAGCCCTGGTCATACACTTGCAAAGGACACGGGAAAATTTCTTTTTTTCGATTAAAAATAAAAATAAAAGAAAAAGTAAAAAGATGCAGAAATTGAAAAATGAAATTTGTTGTTACCAATCTCCGGCAGCGGCGCCAAAAACTTGTAGGGCATGTAGGTGTTCCCTTTTTGTAAGAGCGCAAGTGCACACTCTTGTCAAGTTATAGTATATAAGATGTCGAATCCCACGAGGATTGGACATCTTGTCTCGTTTTGTAGTTCATGCACAATGGTATGGTAAAAGCACAAGCGAATGATTAGTTGAGATTGAAGAGTAAAAGAGGAAAAGTGAATCAGGTTGATAGAGCAGGCAGGGTTATGCGGCCACTTAGTGTGAAAAATGTGTTGTAATAGGTATGTGTTATCCTTTTGCTTCCAAGATATGCTACCTCGGCGGGTACGGCGAGCGGCAAACTACGACCCTGTCACGCGGCCGCAGCAGGTCAATGCCACTGCAGGGGTGTGTACTGTCTTGACAGGTGGAATGGAAACAAGTCCTGGCTGCAAGTCTGGCAGGTACCCCAAGTTCGTAAGATAGTCGACAGTGATCCCTCCTATTTCTAGGTTAGGATGCTCGAGATTGATAACTTGAGAAGTAGTGTAGAACCAAATCAATCAACTCAGTTAGTGATCCCTTTTAGCCGCTGAAACTTGTGGACTAGTGTTGAACCAAGTTAGTCACGCCTCCCGTTTTGATCGTACTTAACCCTTTCGCGAGCCTTGCAGTTTCCTGCCCAACAAATAGATTCTCTCAAACGACTGGTGTAGAAAATTTGAAAGAATGAAGAACAATGGATTAAGTAAACTTGGAATATTTTATTGAAGAAATAACTCAAAAGCCTAAAACAATTGTTTCACTCTAGTTACAACATAACCCTAAACCAATTGGGATTTAGAACATGGCGGCAGAGAAGAGCACAAGTAAAGTTTGTAGAAAACCTATGATGGTTTAAACTAGAAGTACAATGGGTATTTATAGACTAAAAACTAGGTTAAGTCCTCCTCAAAGTAGAAGTCCTCTAAAGTAGCTTTCCTTCTTTAATGTAGTATTAAATAATGACTTCTTTCCTTGGAATATGGACTCTTCCTCGTTTGCCTTAGTCCGCAAGTAAGCTTGGGATTTTTTCTTCGGCAGCCCTAGCCTCTGCTACAGACGTCAGAAAATCATATGACCACCGGCGATAGATTCAGGAGTTTTAGCTCTACAGATCGCGCTCCGGTTCTCCTAACTTCCATAGTCAGCTGCCGTGCGCAGCAAGGTTGACGGCAGCTTTGCTCAGCAGATGCTTGACATCAACTTACTTTAGTTGGAACTGCTTCAGTACAGCTCCTGGGTTTGCTTCTCAGCTTTGTGTCCTCCGTTCCTTGGCTCCCTCGTTCAGCTGTTAGTACCTACAAGCAAGAATACACTAAAACAGTACCTCTTGTTCACCAAATGAATGATAAGTTATAAGAACAATGAAATACTGTAAAATGCTACGCATGAACCTACTTATGCCTAAAATGAGTTTCAAATCAGTAATAATAAGAGCTGGACAGTGCATGAAATATAGGACTTTTGGACACTTTACACTCATCCTATCGGTCGACCAATTATATACAGTAACAATAATCTCATCCCATGCCAATATACTCATTTTAAATATCATTACATACTGTTTTTCAATGCACCAATACAAATCATTCACATCCTATTTCAAAAGCATAAATAATGCATAACATTTTCTCAATAAATTCTATCTCTTTGAAATAACAAATCTATCTCATGGGGTCATGTAAATCAACATATCATTTATCAAAACATGCATAAGACAATAGGTGTAATTCTATCTTCAAAACATGAGCATGATCATAAAACCAATGGGATAAAACAGAGAAACGAGAGCGAAACATCTCAAACTTACTTCTGGGGCATAAGTTAGTTCTTAAAACTCAACCTAAACCCCCAAACCTTGCTTTCAAGTCTTTAAAAGGCTTTTAAAACCAATTCCACTCACCAACAATGCCACACTCTTTACCGAAGCGTAATTAAGCTTTTTGAGACTCTAGAACTTCTTCGATTCATTCTGATACGTTCTTCCATGTTTATACCTCACAAGAACAGAGGATTAATGCATCTCAATGCATTAAAACCACCAGCAATCAAAGCTACCTCCTTGCTCTGCCCAAAAACACCAAAACGCCTATTTGAAACAACCAAAAACTCTTCGATTACTCTACAAACTTAACCCAACCCAAATCTAGCACATTCATCCAATTTTAGTCATCAATTAACATCCAAAACAATCTAATTTCATCCTTATACCTCCAGCAACACCATAACCACATTATCTTCACAAAAAAACCCCAAATCTAACTATCTCACAACTAGAGATCCAATCTATTTCGGGATCACTATTGTAAAACCTTTATTTCAACATCATTTAACATCCAAATCATGATTAAAATCAATCTCAAATCAATCAAAATAGTATCATTACGAAAATCTTAAGAAATCACTTTTTAATGCTTGATCTCACCATTATCATCAAATAGATTACAAATGTTTATCAATAAACAAGATTAGAGAGCCAAAGACCTGGGAATTTCATTAAAGAACCTTGATTAGAGGAGTTGAATGGAATTTATCTCTAACTCTTGCCTATTCCTTCAATTGACAAGATTAGATGAGAAATCCTCAAGAATCCTTTGAGTTTAATGGAAGAATCATCAAGAAAATCATTTGTAAATCAAAGTGAAGTAAGAAGATGAGAATCTCTGGAAGTTTGGGAGAAAAAGAATTGTTTAGCTGATGGAAAAATGAGAGAAAAGGAAGTTGCGTCAAAATAGATTTTAGATGATTAAATCCCTTTTAATAAAATCTCCTTTTAATTCCTTTTTAGTAAAACATCTTTTTAAAATGGTCAATTAAAGGAAAAAAAACCCATTAAATATATATTATCTCCTTAATAATTCTATGCTTTGGCTCTCTGTAAAAACAGTACTTCAAAAATAGATATTAATTTTTTACAAAATAGTCACTAAACTGAAATCTCAATTTCCCAAAAGTCATTTTCCGAAATTGACTTTACCAAACCTTAATACATAATTTTAGAAGATTTTAGGAAATTTCACATAATTTTACCATATCCCGCACCACTTTTTCCCTAAACCACTCTTGAAAACTTGTATCTCTAGTCTAGGTTATATGAACCTCGAGTCAACCTTAAAGACTTCTAGGCCCAAAACCGAGGCTTTACAACTCTCCCCCACTTAGGAAATTTTGTCCTCGCAATTTTACCTGATGGAAAAAGATAAGGAAACTGCTTTTTCATGTCATTCTTTTTTACCACGTGGCTTTCTTAACACCACGATGTCGCCACGAGACCTTGACCAACTCAATGGTTGTGAAACCGATATTTTAATTTTGATATAACTAAAGAACCTAAGGACTAAATTGAAAATGTGAAAACGAATTTTTAAGTCCTCAAACATCCCTATATGATTTAAAGAATATGCCTAAGTTAAAAACTATGTTTTGTAAATATTTTCTAAGTGTTCTTAAAGCCAAAACAATGATTTTCGAGTCCTTGTTTCGAAACGGCCTAAGGCGTTTCGAAACAGTTTTGAAACTGTCAACCCATGTTTCGAAACGGGTATCGAAACGTTTTCAACACTACCAACCTGTGTTTTGAAACAAGTTTCGAAACGGCTTAAGAACATAGAGACACCGTATCGAAACGACACTCAGTGTTTCGAAACGGTTCTTCATTAGATTTGAAAAATATGATCGTTGCAAGTTTTTAACTGATTTTTAAGAAACCGTTAAGGCATTTCGAAACGAGTTCAAGCTGTTTCGATACGACCCTTGACAGTGGCAAAAGTGTTTTGAAACGGGTCAGACCGTTTCGATGCGAGCTCTTTAATAAACCCCAACGGCTCTTTCTATTTTGGTCTTTTTTGAAACAGGTCGGGCGTTTCGAAAAGGTTGGTTGCAGACTGCATTTATGGAGGTGAGATAACACCCCCAACGACTCTATTGATGAATGCAACAACCACAATGGCTAGAAATCAATGAGAAGGTATAAAAGGGACCTCTAAAAGCTCCAGCAACAACTATTGATCCAAAAGCAAACATCCAAACATCAAATCCAAGCATTTGTGCCTAAATCCCAATATTGTCTAGAAACCCCAATTGTAATTTTCATTCTTATCATTTCAATTGGGTTGAGTGCTTGTAGTTGGGCTACAATTTGTATTGAGAGATACTTTCTTAGCCAACAAAATCTTTGTTTTATTTTTGTGAGGATTGAGTTAAATTTTGGGTAGAAAATTGTAAGGGTTACCTCCTTAGCCTGGAAAAGGGGAAGAGCAATTAGTGGAATTGTTGCAAATCCTTAGTGAAGCTAAGGTAGTGGATGTAGAGTTCATTTGGAAATTGAACCACTCTAAAATTCCTTGTCTATCTTTTTAATTTGCAATTTCCACCACCTAAACCTTTAAAAATCCAATTCACCCCCTCTTGGTTCATTTCGATCATTCGATCCACTCAACAATTGGTATCAGAGCCTACCTCTTTGAGGATTAACAGCCACAAGAGGAGTTCCTAGGAAGAGTGTGATCATCAAAATATCAAGAGATGGCTTCTACCTCCAGTTCGGGCATGTATGAGTCTCAATCCACTACAAAACCACCATTCTTCAATGGTGATAACTATCCCTTTTGGAAGAATAGAATGCGCCTCTTCATCAAGTCCAATGACTACTTGGTTTGGGATGTAATTGAAGGTGGCCCCTACATTCCATTGAAGCAAGATAGTGAAGGGAAGATGGTTTTGAAGAAAAAGGTGGAGATGAGTGAAGAAGAAAGGAGAAAGATTCAAATAAATGACAAAGCTCTCCACATGCTCTTTTGTTCATTCGGTTCGGACATCTACTCCAAAGTATCATCCATTGAGAGTGCCAAAGAAGTGTGGGACACTCTTGAGACTACCTATGAGGGAAAATAATGTCAAGGAAACTAAGATTGGAATTCTCAATCTTAGTTATGAAAATTTCAAGATGGAGCCCGATGAGACGGTGTCTAAGATGTTCGATCGGTTCTCCACCATAGTCAATGAGCTCAAAGGATTTGGAGAGACAATACCGAAAGACAAGCTTGTCCGGAAGCTACTCTACTCACTTCCCGAGTCTTGGGATGGGAAGAGAACCGCCATCATAGAAGCTAAAAATTTGAAGACTTTAAAGCTTGATGAGCTAGTGGGTTCTCTCCTTACTCATGAGATTACGAAGCAAGGAAGGGAAGAAGAGAAGAAGAAGGAAGAGAAGATAGTAGAAAAGCTTAAGGGGGAAAAGAAGAAGAAGATGGGAATAGCTCTCAAAGCTTCATTACTTGAGAAGAGCTCTTCTAGTGAGGAGGATGAGCTAGAAGAATTGGCTATGATAGCCAAACGATTCTCACGCTTTATGAGGTCCAACCGGGGAAGAAAAATTCAAAGGAAGGTGAACTTCAAAGGTAAAAACAAAGAATAAGCAAGGGATCAAGTCATTTGCTTCGAGTGCAATAAACCCGGCCACATACGTTCAGAGTGCCCTCAACTCAAGAAGAAGGGCTTTGAGAAGAAGAAGAAGAAGCTCAAAGCCAAGCTTGCTACTTGGAGTGATGAGGAGTCATCGGAGGATGACGAACAAGAAGTGGCCAACCTTTGCCTCATGGCACTTGAGGAAGATTCCTCTATGGTAACCTCTAACTCATCATCTTTTGATTTTACATTTGATGAATTAAATGATGCATATGATGAGTTGCAAGAGGTCTATGATGAATTACTTGAGAAATATAAGGAGTCGGTCATTAGGAATAAGAAAATCATTTTGGAACTAAATGATAAAAATGACTTACTCTCTCAAGCTAATTTAAAATTTGAGAAAAAGATATTAGGGTTGAAAGATGAACTAAAATTTTTTCAAGATGAAAATGTTGACCTTAATAATATTTTATCTCAGTGTAATAGTGAACACCAAAAGGTGTTAGATGAGCTATATAATATCAAAGAGTCTTTTAAAAATGTTGGTAGTGTCAAGCATGAAATAGGTGAATCTTCAAAATCAAACCAACCTAAGAAAAAGACTAACTACTACAAACAAGGTAGCTTTCCTAGACATAGTAGAACTAAAAGAATTAGAAGTGTATGGGTTCCTAAGGAACTTGTAAAATCTAATAACATTATTGCTATGTCATCTTGGATTCCTAAGGGAACTAAGGTTTTTGGAGCTAACACTCATGGACCCAAAATGATTTGGGTACCAAAAACAAAAGCTTAATATTTTTGTTTGTAGAGGGAGCATTGCTACAAGGCCAAAGCACAAAGTCAAAACTCATGGTACCTTGATAGTGGATGCTCAAGGCATATGACCGGAGACAAGAGTAGATTCATGGATCTAAAGCCAAAAAGTGGAGGAGTGGTGACATTTGGTGACAACTCCAAAGGCCACATTAAAGGTATTGGCTCCATAGGTAATCACTCTACTATTCTCATTGAAAATGTCTTGTATGTCGATGGTCTTAAACATAACTTGTTGAGCATAAGTCAATTGTGTGATAAAGGATTTAATGTTCTATTTGATAAAAATGGATGCAAAATTGTTGACATTAAATCTAATAATATTATGATCATAGGTCATCGCATAGGGAACATGTACATGGTGCATCTAGATGACATACATACATCTCATGCATGCTTAGTAGCACAAAATGAAAATGATGCATGGTTGTGGCATAGGAAACTGGGACATGCTAGCATTAGTGTTTTAGAAAAACTAGTTTCCCTTGATCTAGTTAGAGGTTTACCCAAGATTAAATTCTCAAACGATAAAATTTGCGATGCATGCTCTAAGGGTAAACAACATAAGTCTTCCTTTAAATCCATTAATGATGTTTCTACAAGTAGATGTTTACAACTTATCCATATGGATTTATTTGGGCCAATTAGGACTATGAGCTTGGGTGGTAAATCTTATGCATTTGTAATTGTTGATGATTTCTCTAGATTTACTTGGGTTCTATTTTTAAGTACTAAAGATGAGGCTTTAGAAAAATTCATCACATTTTCAAAACTAACCCAAAATGATCTTGAACTTAAAATTTCACATATTAGAAGTGATCATGGAACCGAGTTTCAAAATTTAGGGTTTGAAGATTTTTTGAATGAAAATGGTATTAGCCACAATTTTTCAGCTCCTCGAACTCCTCAACAAAATGGGGTAGTTGAGAGGAAAAATAGAACTTTGCAAGAAATGGCTAGAACCATGATTTGTGAAAATAATTTACCTAAATATTGTTGGGCGGAAGCCACAAACACCGCTTGCTATATTGTTAATCGAGTAAAGATTAGGCCAATTTTAAAGAAAACACCTTATGAGATTTTAAAATCTAAAAGGCCTAACATTAGCTATTTTCACCCTTTTGGTTGCAAGTGTTTTGTTTTAAATAATGGAAAAGACAACTTAGGTAAATTTGATGCAAAAAATGATGAAGCTATTTTCATAGGATACTCTTTAACATCTAAAGCCTATCGAGTATTTAACAAGAGAACTTTAGTAGTAGAAGAATCTATACATGTTGTATTCGATGATAACCTCCTTCTAAGGAAGGATTCTTGTGATGATGATGATGTAGGAATCATAAATGCCTTTGATGGAGGACAACCTACAAAGGAGGATGAGATTCAAACAAAAGAAGAGGACACACAAGATCCACCTCTTGAAGCCTTGAAGGACTTGGCTCTTGAGGAAAAGGAAGTGAGCTACCCAAGGGAGTTCAACTATGTCAAAGATGGTTAAATCTTGGGTGATCCATCCAATGGGGTAACCACTCGATCTTCTCTTAGATTAATGAATCAAGTTGCATTTATCTCATGCATAGAGCCTAAGAATATAAAAGAAGCATTAAAAGATGATTTTTGGATTATGGCTATGCAAGAAGAGTTAAACCAATTTGAGAGAAGTAACGTTTGGACATTAGTTGATAGGCCCAGTAATCAATCTACCATAGGAACTAAATGGGTCTTTAGGAACAAGCTAGATGAGAGTGGTAACATTGTGAGAAATAAAGCTAGACTAGTAGCACAAGGTTACACTCAAGAAGAGGGAATAGATTTTGATGAAACCTATGCACTCGTAGCTAGAATGGAAGCCATTAGGATGTTGCTTGCATATGCATGCTATAATGATTTCAAGCTTTTTCAAATGGATGTTAAAAGCGCGTTTTTAAATGGTTTTATAAATGAGGAAGTGTATGTGGAACAACCACCGGGTTTTGAAGACTCAAAATTTCCAAACCATGTTTTTAAACTCACTAAGGCTCTTTATGGTTTAAAATAAGCTCCTAGAGCTTGGTATGAAAGGCTTTCAAACTTTTAATTGAAAAGGGTTTTGAAAAAGGCAAGGTGGACACTACACTTTTTATAAAAATGTATAAAAATGACATCTTAGTAGTACAAATTTATGTTGATGATATTATTTTTGGTTCTACTAACGAATGTCATTGCAAAGAGTTTGCTAAGCTAATGCAAGGTGAATTTGAGATGAGCATGATGGGGGAGCTCTCATTCTTTTTGGGACTCCAAATCAAGCAAAAGAAGGATGACACCTTCATCAATCAAGCAAAGTACATAAAGGATATGCTCAAGAAGTTTGGCTTGGAGAATGAAAAGCTTCAAGCCACACCTATGAGCTCATCTACAAAGCTTGACAAAGATGAAGGAGGTAAGTGTGTCGACTCTAAGCTTTACCGTTCTATGATTGGATCATTGCTTTACCTTACCGCAAGTAGACCAGATATCTTGTTTAGTGTTTGCTTGTGTGCTAGGTTTCAAGCTAGTCCTAGAGAGTCTCACCTTATAGCCGTTAAGAGAATCTTTAGGTACCTTAGAGATACTCCTTGCTTAGGTCTTTGTTACCCTAGAGACTCCACCTTCAACCTTCATGCTTATTCGGATGCGGATTATGGGGGATGCAAAATCGATAGGAAGAGTACTTCGGGAACTTGTCAATTCCTAGGTAGTATGCTCATATCTTGGTTCTCTAAGAAACAAAATAGTGTAGCCTTATCTACCACCGAAGCCGAGTACATATCCTTAGGGAGTTGTTGTGCTCAAGTCCTTTGGATGAAGCAACAACTCTTAGATTATGGTATTAAAGTTGAAACCATACCCCTAAAATGTGATAACACTAGTGCTATATGTTTGACAAAAAATCCCATCCAACACTCTAGAACCAAACACATAGAAATAAGGCATCATTTCATTAGAGATCATGTCTTTAAAGACGATGTGGTTATAGAGTATGTTGACACCTTAAATCAATTAGCGGACATATTTACAAAACCTTTAGACAAAGAGCATTTTTGGTCCCTTAGGAGAGAGTTAGGTCTAGCTAGCCTATCTTGACCTTTTAGGACCTCTTTTGTGCTTAAAATTGCTTGATCTTGTGAAATGCCATGTTTATGCGTTTTTACTCCTAATTTCATCCATGCCTATAGCTAGGGGAGTATGTTTATGTTTGCATATGTTTTTCCTACTCATTCATGTCATTCATGCAAGTTAGGCCTTAGAAAAACTCATTTTTCTGCACTTTTAGAGCTTCATCTGCACTTCCAGGCCCAGGTGTATCGAAACGGGTGAACCTGTTTCGATACGGTTGCTTTAAATTTCTATCTGAGAGAAGGGCGTTTCGAAACGCCTTCCAAGGGTTTCGAAATGTTTTGGCTACTGCCAAGGGGTGTATCGAAACAAGTTTCGATACGAGTCAACGGGGCTTCAATACGATCAAACCCGTATCGAAACGGTCAAGCTGAAGTCGAAAAGACGGTCAAACCTTCATGCCCGCGTTTCAGAACGGTCTTGACCGTTCCGAAACGGATTCGCGGACTACTTTAAAAAGGCTTTTAATGATAAAGTTTAACAAAAATTAAAACTCTCCCAAACCCTAAAAACCCTAGACTCGAATTTTACCTATAAAAACCCTCTAAACCTCTTTGTTTTTCACCAATTCTTGAGGGGTTTTTCTCTTGAACACAAGTCCAAGCAAGCTTCAACAGTATTGTGCAAGGATTTTCATCCATTCATCCAAAATCCCAATTTAAGGTATTTTTCATCTTTTTCTTTTTCCTTCAATTTGTATTCGAATCTTAGGTTAGAAAATTTTATTTTTGTATAGTCTATATGTTTTGATGCTTGGGTTTTTCAAATCTTGTAAAAAAAATTCAAAATCTTCAATTTTTTTATTCGAATATAAAATTTTTCTCTCGTATTTTTATTCACTGTTTTCTCTTGAAATTTTTTTTATTTTGTTTTGCTTTGTTTATTTGATTTTAAAAACTTGTTCTAAACCTAAGTGGGATTTATCATTGGATTGAATTTCGAACTCTCATGCATACACTTAAACTTGTTTTAAAATCGCTTGCTTAATGTTTTTAGGATGGCTACAGAGAATGTTAGCAAAAAGCGTAAGACCGGTCAAGCTAGTGAATCGATTATTCGTCCCAATATCACCCAACATTTTCAGAAAACTCTTCGAACTCAAGAGATGAGGGAACAATTCACTTATGTTAAGGAGTACGAAGTTCGTCGCGAGCGTGTCATTGATCTCAAGTTTCTCGACTCCGAGCGCTTTCTTTTTCGTTACCTCGATCGTTTGAGAGAATGGAGTTTCCTTGGTCTTTTGAGCATCCCGGACATTTGCTACAAACACATGGTACTCCTCTTTTACTCCAATGCTCAATTTATCAATAATGAAGATAATACCGAAGTGGTTGGCCTTGAGTCTTCTATCTTGGGCAAGAGGGTTGTTGTTGATGTCCCTCTTTTGTAGTCTACATTTTCTCTCAAGGACGAAGGTCTTACGAATGAGAGTCACTTTGGTTCTCACACCGGCTCGGTGCTTACCTTGGATGCGCACGATCGATTCCTCCATTTGATGGTCTCATGGTTTCTTCGCCCCTCCGGAGGTAAATATTCTCACATTCGTCAAGTTGACTATTTTTGCTTGAGTGTTTCCGTCGTGGTGAGCGCCCTAATCTAGTTAAGATCATATTTGCCGAAATTGTTAACAATGTTAAGCTTCGTGACACAGATGCTCTGAAATCTTTCACTTATGGAACGGTCTTATGTCACATCTTTAGCAAGCTTGGTCTTGATTGCACCTACGACTCTCCGGAACCTCGCAAGTCAAAAATTGGTGAGTCCTCTCTCCGTAAGTCTGGTTTTCGCTATGTAAACAATGGACAGTGGGAACGTGTTGATAAGGAAGCACCTCTTTCTCCTCCTCCTTCCGTTGAACCTCAACCACAAGCTCAAGTTGTGAACAATGAAGCTCTCACGGCTTTCCTTACCGAGCGGTTCAATGCCATGGACACTAACATGGCTTCGGGTTTTGGTGCTATCAATACTCGTTTGCAAAATGTAGAGGATCGACTCCAATCACTTGAGAATCAACACTCCGCCATGGATATGTCCTTCTCTACCTTTTATGGCCAATGGATGAAGTTTCGTCAATCTCAAGTGAAGACTGATGATGAGACTTCGGACGATGATGGTGACGACGAGGCCTAGGTCTTTCATGACATATCATATTAGCTATGCATTTTAGGATTAAGTTTGCATCTTTATTTTCATTATGTTTTATGAACCTATGCTTTTAGTTTTATTTGGGATTATGCTTTGAACTTATTGTTGACGATTTATGTTTTGGATATTTTAATTTTATGAATTACTATTATTGTTGCTTATTGCTTATTGCTTAATGCTTATTGCTACTAACCCTATCTCTTCTCTATGAGCCTTGTTTATTATTTTTTATCTAACAAAAAGGGGGAGAAGAAATCTAAGAGCCAAAAATTCGTTTTAACTGTTTAAAGTGTTTTTAAGTTTTAAACCTTGAATTTCAAAGATAAATCTTTTTAAAACTTTAAAAACCAATCTTAAATTGAGGGGGAGTTAGAATGTATTCAAAATTTTCAAAACTCTTAAAAATTCTAACTTTGGTTTTGTTATATCAAAAAGGGGGAGAATGTGAAACCGATATTTTAATTTTGATATAACTAAAGAACCTAAGGATTAAATTGAAAATGTGAAAACGAATTTTTAAATCCTCAAACATCCCTATATGATTTCAAGAATATGCCTAAGTTAAAAACTATGTTTTCCAAATATTTTCTAAGTGTTCTTAAAGCCAAAACAGTGATTTTCGAGTCCTTGTTTCGAAACGGCCTAAGGTGTTTCGAAACAGTTTTGAAACTGTCAACCCATGTTTCGAAACGGGTATCGAAACGTTTTCAACACTGCCAACCTGTGTTTCGAAACAAGTTTTGAAACGGCTTAAGAACATAGAGACACCGTATCGAAACGACACGCAGTGTTTCGAAACGGTTCTTCATTTGATTTGAAAAATATGACTGTTGCAAGTTTTTAACTGATTTTTATGAAACCGTTAAGGCATTTCGAAACGAGTTCAAGTCGTTTCGATACGACCCTTGACAGTGGCAAAAGTGTTTCGAAACGGGTCAGGCCATTTCGATACGAGCTCTTTAATGCAACCCAACGGCTCTTTCTATTTTGGTCTGTTTCGAAATAGGGTCGGGCGTTTCGAAACGATTAGTTGCAGACTGTATTTATGAAGGTGAGATAACACTCCCAACGGCTCTATTGATGAATGCAACAACCACAACGGCTAGAAATCAATGAGAAGGTATAAAAGGGACCTCTAAAAGCTCCAGCAACAACTATTGATCCAAAAGCAAACATCCAAACATCAAATCCAAGCATTTTTGCCTAAATCCCAATATTGTCTAGAAACCCCAATTGTAATTTTCATTCTTATCATTTCAATTGGGTTGAGTGCTTGTAGTTGGGCTACAATTTGTATTGAGAGATACTTTCTTAGCCAACAAAATCTTTGTTTTATTTGTGTGAGGATTGGGTTAAATTTTGGGTAGAAAATTTAACCGAAAATTGTAAGGGTTACCTCCTTAGCCTAGAAAAGGGGAAGAGCAATTAGTGCAAATTGTTGCAAATCCTTAGTGAAGCTAAGGTAGTGGATGTAGAGTTTATTTGGAACTTGAACCACTCTAAAATTCCTTGTCTATCTTTTTAATTTGCAATTTCCACCACCTAAACCTTTAAAAATCCAATTCACCCCATTCTTGGTTCATTTCGATCATTCGATTCACTCAACAATGGTCTTACCACGAAGAACCTTGTTATCCGAATCTAAGATCTCAATTGGTTCTTCGCAATAGGACAAATCCGGATTCAACTCAATCTTCTCAACATGCATAACAAGAGACGGATCCGATCTATATCTCCAAAGCATGGATACATGGAAAACATTGTCTATCTTCTACAACTCGGGAGGAAACCTCAACCTATGTAACGCCCTAGTTTTGGGCCTAGATGTTTTAGAGGTTGAATCGGGCCGAGCGAGAATGGTTCCAATCTTTAAAGGGAGGTTTAGGGAACACCTAGTTCAGAATGCTTTAAAAATATGGAAAATATCTAAAAATCCTCATTTATTATATTAAAGGTTATGGTGAAAACAATTTTACAAAATATGATTTGGAAATACTACATTTCGGTGTAGTGACCAAATTACAGTTTTAACAAAAGTTGATTAGTGATTGTTTTGTAAAGGATTGAAACTTTGAATCTTTAAGGAGCTAATTTTACCAAAATGTTTTTCATCAGATTTCTCTTTATTTTGGGAGTTTTTAATAATGTTTTAATTAAGGAATTAAGGAGAATTAAAAACAAAATCTAAGTTGACTTTTTCATAACTACCTTACGTTGGTTTTTCTCTCAACTTCCACTCGGCCAAACACATTTCCTTCATCAATTAACCTTTGATTTTCATCTCTTTTGCTGAGATTTCATTCTCTTAAGGATTCCTAATCTTTACCTCATCAAAACCTTTTGTTTTTACTTTGGATTTTCAAGAAATCTTGCCCAAATTGAGGAGAAATCAGCCGTTAGAGGTAAGCTTCGTCCTTCTCCTCTAATGATCAGTTCTTTACTGATATTCTCAAGTTATCAATCCTTTGTTAATGATTTTTGATTTGCTTTAATGATAGAAACATGAAATTGTGATAAAACTCAAGATTCTTGGAAAGATCTTGATGATTTTCGTAACTCTTGGTTAGGCTCTGTTTTGAGGTTGATTTCTAATGTATTTTGGATGGTAATTGATGGTATAAATGAGGTTTTATCAAACAAATCTCGAATAGGTTTGGATTCCTAAGTTTTTTATGTTAGATTTGTGGTTTTTAGGGTGTTCTTGGTGTTCTATTGTTGTTGGAGATATAAGGACGTGTTTATGATGGTTTTTGGTGTTGATTGAGGTTTAGAAATGATTAGAATTGATATATCTTGGCTGGGCTTTGTTTTGGAAAAGTTTGGAGATGATTTCAGTTGTTTTAGGTAGCCGAAATGGTGTTTTTGAGTAGAGCAGCGAGTTTGTTTGAGTGGCTGGTGATTTCAATGCATGATGGTGCATTAATCCTCTGCTCTTATGTGTAATAAACAGGGGAGACATCTTCGGATGCTTCTGGTGTTGATCCGGAAGTGTCGGGAGCTTAGATATCGTTTCAGCAAGCAAGCGAAACGTAATCAGTGGGTGCGAATGGTTTTAGAAGTCCTTGAGGGACAAAGAAACAAGGTTTGGGGATTTAGGATTGGTTTGAAACACCATCCTATGTCCGGAAGTAAGTATTGCTAGTTTTGCTCTCAAATATGTGGCCGATGCCCCTAAATGCTTTTACATGCTCTTGTTTTGAGATAGACAAATTCCTACTGTTTTATGCATGATTTGTAGCATGGGATAATGCTTTGTAGAGATTTCATGAGATAGCATGTTGTATTAAAGATTTTTAAGATTTTGATTTAATGCAAAGTTTGAGTTATGGTTTTGAAATGAGATGATAAATATTTGATAAATGTTGCATCAAAACAGTAGGTGAGATGATGTTTTTTATATAATATATTGGCATAAAAGATCATATAATTACCAGATATAATTGGTCGACCAATAGGATGAGAGTGCAATATAAACTAAAAATTCGTACGTGCTCTTTGGAGTCGGGCAATGGGGGTAGTGCCATCCCAATCCAAAGTGAGAATCCGATGATGAGAGATACCATCGGGGTAGGACTTGGTGAAATACCCAAGCTTTGTAGCGAAGAGAGATACCGCCATGAGAATCTAGTAATGTGAGATTCCACCGGGGTAGGACTTGACTTCGAGTCAAGCTAATCCGCATATCCGAGTAAAGATGTAATATGAAATGCCAATATATGAAATTGTATTTCATTCACATGTACCAAATGTTGAGATGATTTATGTTATGAGAAATGCATATGAGATTTATGAAATGAAATGCTCTTGTTTTCATTAAGCATGTGATTGGCTTTGCGATGAGATTTGCATTGGTTTAATGCATGAGATAGAGTAAAGGTACATGTGTTTTCAAATGGAGAGTTGCTTTGAAGTGGTTTTCAAGCATGAGATAGAAAGAGCATGTTGTAGAAAATGGTTTTTGAGATAGAGTTTTGATGATGCATTATTGAGTTGGTTTTCTTAGATCTTGCCTCACTAAGCAAATGTGCTTACGCTCTCTTTTACCAACAATGCAGATAATTGATACGTTTTTGGAAAGCAAGGAGGCTAAGGTCATCCAAGGAAGGTAGAAGCTCATGTATGGTGATGTTTTCGTACGCTTTAGTATTGATATTTGGCAATGGGGGGCTATGGTTGGGTTTGGGAGATGTGTTTTGAACTCCCTATGTTTGTGGCAAGTTTAATATGGTCTTTGAAGTTTGTAATTGTCTTATTTGGTTTGGTTTGAGGCTTGTCGCATTTATATGGTTTTTATGACTAGGATGCTTGCCTATAGACTCAATGATCATATGCTTGATGCCATGCTTTAGCTTAAACCTCATAGTAGTGATCTTTGATGTTTGATCATGTTGTTGGTGTGTTATGGGATGATTTGGGATATGTTTGAATGTGTAAATTTGTGAAAAACCAGAAAATTATATAGTTGTAGGGTATGGTGTATCGAAACACCCTTATATGTTTCGGAACAGGGGCCTAAAATGGCCATAGTGTTTCAAAACAGGTAGAAGTGTTTCAGAGCACTTTAGCTACTGGAGAGCCATGTTCCGATACGGTTTCGGAATGAACCCGATTACCTAAACGGCCAATCCAGTTCCGATACGGCCATTTCGATACGAGGGTCAGTGTTTCAAAACACCCGATCGTTGGACTGCATTTTGAATGGTTTCAAGTTCTTGCTTCTTACGTTTTAGTCCTTGTTGATTGTGGATGCAATTGGTTGAGTTTGGAATGTTCAATTAAGTTGATTTTTGACAGAGATAGTGCATGATGATGCATTAATTCTCTGTTGTTATGTGTTTAAAACAGGGGAGAATGATCTGAAAGCAATAGAGGTGGCGTTGGAGGTTTCGGATGCTTGGAAGGCTTGTCGGCTAGGTTAGTTTTGTGTATCGGTGAGTGAAGTTGGGTTTTCAGCTTTGAAACCAATGTTTGAAGGTTATGGGAGCTTAGTTTAAGTTTAAGCAACTTAGCTAAGCTCAAGAGTAAGTAAATGGAATTTCTCTTTTGGATTGTGCTATGATTTGGTTTTAAATGCACTTGAGTTGGTTGTGTTTTAAATTACTGTTTTGAAGTATGTTTAGTCATGGTTTAATGCCGGTTTTGAAAGCTATATGTTGAAGGATGCTCAAGGTAAGAGATCCTTGTTTTGGCATGTTGTTAAATTGGTAATGATGCATGGTGATGCATGGTGTTTGATGGCTTTGTTTGATGCTTTAAAACAGTGAATTGGTGATGGTATTTGATATGTATTGGCAAGTGATGTAAGTGGTTCTTGGTTACTTTAATCGGATATAGTTAGCCGGCTATAGGATTGGGTGCACCGTGAATAAAGTCGCCTTGGATGTTGAGGGGTTGTAATTGTGCCGTAAACTCCATCCAAGTATCCTAACGAGAGAGGTAAGATCACAACGGTGGTTAAAAGTCCGTGTGTGGATCTTGGTAAGCTCACAACGGTGGTTAAAAGTCCGTATGAGGATTTTGGGTAAGATCTCAACGGTGGTTAAAAGTCCGTGTGAGGATCTTGTGAAGCTCACAACGGTGGTTAAAAGTCCGGGTGAGGATTTTGGTAAGATCACAACGGTTGTTAAAAGTCCGTGTGTGGATCTTGGTAAGGTCACAACGGTGGTTAAAAGTCTGTGTGTGGATCTTGTGTGATGTGTCACGTACTCTCGTTAGTGAGTTATACAACTTCCGATGAGTGTTGTTGAGGGGTTGTGATTGTACCGGTAAACTCCACCTTGTGTTGTTCGGTAGTGTGTATGAAGCGTATGGGACAACGCTTGTAATCCGCGTATCCGATTGTGTCTTGAGTTGAAATGGTTTGTGAATTATCACTTGAAAGCCAATGTAATGTTCTTGAATGTAATGAAGCAAGATATGCTTGAAATGATGAAAGGTTGCATGGGAAGTGTGTAATGGTTTAAGAGTGCATGTATTACTTGTTAAGCTTGAACAAGTGTTTATCTTCTATTGTGAATGGTGCATATGTGCATGGAATCTCTTTAGTGTATTGTAGTCTTGTGAAGGCTTGTTTTAAAGGCATGTAATGTAAATGTTTCTTTTGTAGTTCATGTGTTTTGCATTTGTGGAATGCATGAGATTGTTAGAAGGAACTAATGGGTTTCGAAAGTTTTTCTTTGAAATGATCATCAAGCATGAGGAAAGTATGTTGTGAAGTGGAAGTGTTTTCCAAGGAATTTGAGTTTAACCTTCCATGTGGTGTTCATGCATGGGAAGGTTTTAAATAATGGTTTTTTCAAGAATGTAATTTGGGATGAGTTGTATAGCTTTTCTAAGCTAAAGGTTGGATTTCATGTTGAGCAATGCATGGTTTAAAGCATGTTGTTTCAAAAGAGGTTTTTCAAACAATGCTTGGTTTATTGAATTGCATCTATTTTTTAAGAAGGTTTTATGATTCGCTGCATTGATGGTGTGTTGGTTTTGAGCATTCCTCACTAAGCATTATGTGCTTACGCTCCTTTTTGTCCATCAATGCAGATACTTGAAGTTGGGACAACAAGAAGCAAGGGATTCAAGAAGAGCTCCACTTGAGAAGTATGTCTTGGTTTATAGCTATAAATAATAAAGGCAATAGGGGGAAGTCTTTTATATTGATGTGTAATGAGATTGTGTATGTTGAACAAGTTGGATTTATGGTTTGAACTATGTGGTTTAACGCTTTGCTACATTTGAATCTTCTTCTTCATAAGTGTTATGCTATGCTTCTTGTTTTAAAAGCATGACTAAGTGTTGGATGTGTTGAATGAGTTGGTGCACCTAAGGTTTGATTGTATCTAGTTGCTAATGCAATTTGGTAGCTATGATGCTTGGCATGTTGTTGGTATGTTAAGGAATGGTTTAAAGTATGTTTGTTGGTGTTTTGTTGGTTGGTTGGTTTTGGATGTTAGGATGTATGCCTATAGACTTGTGGATCTTCCCAATTGATGACATGAATGTGTTTTGATGATGCATATATGTACCTCATATGTATGATGACTTGTTGGCATGATTAGGAGGTCATAAGAAGGTGTTTGAGTGGTTAAATGTGTGTTAAACCAGCAAATTCTGCACTTTCTGGGAAGTCCGTATCGGAACGGGCACTAGCGTTTCGAAACGGGGGGCCTGAAATGGCCTTCGAGTATCGAATCGGGTAGGGGCCGTACCGAAACGTTTTGGCCACTGCCAGGCCCTGTTTCGGTACAGGTCTCGAAACGAACCCGTGTTTCGGAACGGTCAACCCCTGTTCCGAAACAGACGACCGTTGGGCACTGATTTGAATGGTTTAAAAGTTTGCGAGCTTTACGTTTTAGTCCTGAAAATCATTTTAGCAATTGCTTGAGTTTGGGATGTCCGTTTGAGGTGAAATTTGACAGGGAAGCATGTAATATGATTAATTTGATATTGGTAATTTAAAAATCAGTTAAGTCTTCCATCTTTCCAGAAATTACAATTTGGTCCCTAACTGTCGTATGTTGTGCAATTGAATCCCTTAATGCTTTCCGATCGTTGTGCTTTTCAAGTATGCTTTTCTCAAGGACACGCCTAAGGTTATTGTACATCTAGTTAAGATTAAAAGGAAAAAAAGGGTCGTTAATCAAGGTTGAATTTTGGGTTGACTTTGGTTTTCCCCGTGTAATCTTCGTAGTTCGGGTCAACCGTCTAGGCTGGGCTAAGGGGGTTACAGACATCTTCGGACACTTTTGGTGTTGATCCGGATGTGTCGGAAGCTTGGATATCGTTTCGGCAAGCAAGCGAAACGTAATCGGTGAGTGCGAATGGTTTTAGAAGTCTTTGAGGGACAAAGAAACAAGGTTTGAGGATTTAGGATTTGTCTGAAACACCATCCTAAGTACGAAAGTAAGTATGGCTAGATTTGCTCTCAAATATGCAGTTGATGCCCCTAAGTGCTTTAACATGCTCTTGTTTTGAGATAGACAAATTCCTATTGTTTTGTGCATGATTTGTAGCATGAGATGATGCTTTGTATAGTTTTCATGAGGTAGCATATTGTATTAAAGAGTTTTGAGATTTTGATTTAATGCAAAGCATGAGATATGGTTTTGAAATGAGATGAGAAAGATTTGAGAAATGTTGCATCAAAACAGTAGGTGAGATGATGATTTTAATGTAATATATTGGCATAAATGATGAGATAATTTCCAGATATAATTGGTCGACCAATAGGAATAGAGTGCATTATAAAATAAAAATTCGTACGTGCTCATTGGAGTCGGTCAATGGGGGTAGTGCCATCCCGATCCAATGTTAGAATCCGATGATGAGAGATATCATTGGGATATGACTTGGTGAAATACCCAAGCTTTATGGTGAAGAGAGATACCGTCATGAGAATCCGGTGATGTGAGATTCCACCGGGGTAGGACTTGACTTTGAGTCAAGCTAATCCGCATATCCGAGTAAAGATGTAATATGAAATGTCAATATATGAATATGTATTTAATTCACATGTACCAAATGTTGAGATGATTTATGCTATGAGAAATGCATATGAGATTTATGGTATGAAATGCTCTTGTTTTCATTAAGCATGTGTATGGCTTTGCCATGATATTTGCATTGGTTTAATGCATGAGATAGAATAAAGGTACATGTGTTTTCAAATGGAGAGTTGGTTTGAAATTGTTTTCAAGCATGAGATAGAAAGAGCATGATGTAGAAAATGGTTTTTGAGATAGAGTTTTGATGATGCATTGTTGTGTTGGTTTTCTTAGAGCTTGCCTCACTAAGCAAATGTGCTTACGCTCTCTTTTACCAACAATGCAGATAATTGAGACGTTTTTGGGTAGCAAGGAGGCTAAGGTCATCCAAGGAAGTGAGAAGCTCATGTATGGTGATGTTTTCGTATACTTTAAAATTGATATTTGGCGATGGGGACCTATGGTTGGTTTTGGGAGATGTGTTTTGAACTCCCTATGGTTGTTGCAAGTTTAATATGGTTTTTGTGGATTATAATTGTCCTATTTGGTTTGGCTTGAGGCTTGAGGCTTTTATATGGTTTTTATGACTAGGAAACAAGCCTTTAGACTCAATGATCATATGCTTGATGCCATGCTTTAGCTTAAACCTCATAGTAGTGATATTTGATGTTTAATCATGTTGTTGGTGTGTTATGGTATGATTTGGGATGTGTTTGAATGTGTAAAGTTGTGAAAAAACTAGAAAATTATATAGTTGCAGGGCAGGGTGTATCGAAAGACCCTTATCTATTTTGGAATAGGGGCTTGAAATGGCCATAGTGTTTCGGAACAAGTAAGAGTGTTTCAGAACACTTTAGCTACTGGAGAGCCATGTTCCGATACGGGCTTCGGAACGAGCCTGAGTACCAAAACGGTCAATCCAGTTTCGATACGGCCGTTTCGATACAAGGGTCATTGTTTCGAAACACCCGACTGTTGGTCTGCATTTTGAATGGTTCAAGTTCTTGCTTCTTACGTTTTAGTCCTTGTTGATTATGGATGCAATTGGTTGAGTTTGGAATTTCCAATTAAGTTGATTTTTGACAGAGATGCATGGAATATGACTAATTGCATAGTGGTAAACTTAAAATCTGCAAAATCCTTGCAATTTGCAAAAAAAAATACATTTTGGTCCCTAAAAGTCTAATTCTTTCAATTAAACCCCTAAATGAGTTTCGTTCACTGTGTCGTTTCTGCTGAAATGTCTTGCTAATCATATAGGCTAATATTGAGCATCTAGAGAAGATAAAAATGAAAAAAAGGTCGTTAATCAAGGTTGACTTTCGGTTTGACTTTGGTTTTCCCCGTGTAATCTTCGTAGTTCAGGTCAAACTTCTAGGCCGGGCTAAGGGGGTTACAAAAACAATAGTCAAAACAAATTTAAATCAAGTGCATTTTAAACCAAAACATAGCACAATTTGAGTGAGACTTTTGATTTACTTACTCTTGAGCTTAGCTAAGTGTTTCAAACTTACACTAAGCTCCCAAAACCACGTTCAAAACGTTTCAAAGCTGGAAAACTCTTTTCCACTCACCGATACACGAAACCTCGCTCGCCGATGCGAAGATCACCCTTCTGAAGCCTGCAACAATGCTTTGTTTGCTTCCAGATCAAGATCCCCTGTTTTTAGAGCATCAAAACAGAGATCCAAATCCATTAAAATGCATTTCAACACCAGCAACTAAACAAAAACTCGTTGCTCACCAAAACTACACCAATTTACCCATCCGAAACAACCGAAAACTCGATCGATTGCTTTCTAAACTAAGCACAGTCAACATACATCACTTCCAACCATTATTAAACATCAAAACACATCTAAAAACAACATAAACCCTTCCTTATACCTCGAGCAAGCATAACACCATCAAACCACCTCAAAAACTCAACTAAAACCATCAAGAAACTCAATGATCTCAAGGATTTCAGGATATATATTATCAAAACTCTTTTCAACATAATAATCAACTCAAAACTCAATTAAAATCAATCCAAAACAGAGCTCATCAACAACACTCCGAAAATCAAGATTTAAATTATAATTTTGCAAGATTTTGATCTTAAATCAAAACTCATCCAAAAACAACATTTAGAAGTCAAAGATCTTGGGAATTTCAATAAAGATCCTAGATTGAAGGTTGAGAACGTGATTTACCTCCAATCCTTGCCTTCCTTAATGATTGCCAAGTTTTTCCATCACAAAGCTTGAAGAGTTTGAAGAGAGTTCTTGAAAATGAGTTAGAAATCAAAGGGAGAGTGTTTGGGAGAAAATAATTCTAGAGAAGGTGTTGAGAAAATGATTTTGCTGAATAATGAAAGTTAGTTACGTGAAAACTTCCTATTATTCTATTTTAACATTTTAATTAAATAAAATTCTTTTTATTTTAATCATCTAAAAATCCTTTGAAAATACATGTCAATTTAAGGAAGGTGTAATTGCGACATAGCTCCCTAAAGATTCTAAGATTTTTTACTCCTCTTTTGAAATTGCATTTTTCCACAATTTTGAAACATTACTTTTTGGTCACTACCCACAATGTACCACTTCCAAAGCTTATTTTGTAAAATTGATTTGACCAACCCCTTAAACATGATTTTACAGGATTTTAACAAAAATTTTCATATTTTTATCCTTTCCCGATCCTTGATATCCCTAAACCACCTAATATGATTCGAAATGTTTCCGACCGGTCCGATCCAATGTCTAAAACATCTAGGCCCAAAACCAGTGCGTTACAACTCTCCCCCACTTAGGAAATTTCATCCTCAAAATTTTAGCCGAAAGGAAAAAGGTGTGGGAACTACTTTAACATGTCTTCTTTGCTTTCACACGTGGCCTCCTCAACTCCTCGGTGTCGTCACAACTCCTTCACATGCTCTATCGTCTTGCCAAGAAAACTTTGCTACTCACATCCAGAATACTCACTGGTTCCTCATCATAAGACATATACGGATTCAACTCTACCTCCTCAACAAGCATCACATACGAAAGATCCGATATATACCTCCGCAACACCAAGACATGAAACACATCGTGAATTTTTTTCAACTCGAGAGGAAACCTCAACCGATAATCCATAGAACCAAAACACTTCTCAACCTCATATGGTCCAATAAACCTTGGGCTAAGCTTACCCTAACGCCCAAATCTTATTAGCTTCTTCCAAGGCGATAACTTCAAGATCAAACTGTCGCCAACCGAGATCTCAATCTCCTTACGCTTCAGACCCGCGTAAGACTTTTGCCGATCAGATGCTGCCTTTAGACACTCACAAACGAGCTTCACCTTCTCGGTGGTTCCTTTCAACATATCCAGCAACGAACCAACTCTTGCCCTGTTTCCGCCCAAGAAAGTGGCATTCTACACTTTCTCCCATACAAAGCCTCGTATGGAGCCATTTGAAAACTTTCCCGATAACTAATGTTACAAGCAATCTCAACCAAGGGCAAATGCCTTTCCGAAGAATCTTGGAAATCTATACACAACATCTCAACATATCCTCAAGCATATAGATAACACGCTCCGACTGCCCATCCGTCAAAGGATGATAAGAAGTACCGAAACACAACCGCGTACCCCAAGCTTTACTCAACCATTCCCAAAACCTCGATGTGAACCTCGGATCTCTATCTGTTACAACAGACTTCAGCACTCTGTGCAAACGCACAATCTCAACAACATACAACTCGGCCAACTTATCCAACATATACATAGTATGCACTGCAAAGAAGTGTGCATACTTCGCAAGACGGTCAACAACCGCCCAAAAAAAATTCCTCTTTGACAATGTCAGTAATCTTCCCCCATTTCCCACTCTAGGATCCCCAAGGGTACTACACCTAGAAGGAAACCAAAGCTCAGCTTCCACCCGCTACCAAACCAAACATTTGCTTACAATCGTGTCAACATCCTTTTTCACTTTATCCGACATCACCCACTCCAAAACCACGATACACCTTCGTACTACCAGGGTACACTACGAAAGAATGACTAAGGGCTTCATCCAAAATAGAGCACCTCAACTCCTCATCATTTGGAACCACTATTCAATTCCCAAAGCTCAAAACACCAACATCATTGAAACCAAAATCTTAAAGTTTCCATCCACGATATCTTGAACACACGGTACAAGAGATGTAACCCCCTTAACCCGGCCCAGACGGTTGAACCGAATTAAGAAGTTTACACGGGGAAAACCAAAGTCAACCTGAAAGTCAACCTTGATTAACGACCCCTTTTTTTTAATCTTATCTAGATGCACGTTAACCCTAGTTATGTTCATACAAACATAATACTCAAAGATCAGCGCAAACGGAAAACGTTCAGGGACTTAATTGAACAAAACACAAACTTAGGGACCAAAATGTAAATTCTGGAAATTACAAGGACTTAACCCACCTTTAAGTTACCAATATGAAATTAGTCGTAATTCATGCTTGTCTGTCAAATTTCAGCTCAAACGGACATCACAAACTCATTTAATTGCATAAACAAGATTCAGGACCAAAACACAAACAATGCAAAACATTTAACCAACAATTTCAGTGCCCAACGGTCGAGTGTTTCGGAACAGGGAAGACCCGTTCTGAAACGCGGGACCGTTCCGCAACTGGTTCCGAAACAGTGCCTGGCAGTGGCATATCCGTTCCGGAACGGTTGCTTCCGTTTCGGAACGCCCATGCCATTTCAGGCCCCCGTTCCGATACGGTAGCACCTGTTCTGAAACAGGCTGCCCAGATTGCAGAAAAATTGCTGGTTTAACACACAATTGGCCTATCAAACATGCTCCAAAGGCAACCATACTTTACCAGCAAGTCATTCAACATACAAAGAACATAATTGCATCAACCATTCATCAACATGGCATCAATTATGAAAATCCCCAATTCTATAGGCATGCATCCTACTTAGGAATCCATTCAAGCATCAAAACATCAATCCAAACACATAATGGCCAAATACAAGTTCCAACGACATTAACAACATAATACCAACTTAGGGAGTCCAAAACATCTCCCAAAACAACAACATAGGTCCCCCATTGCCAAATGCCCATAAGCTAATAGTGTTTAAGAAACCTTCACCATATATGAGCTTTGTTCACCACTTGGATTCTTGTCCACCTTGCTATCCTCAATGCACTTTAAGGCTCTGCATTATTGGTTTAAGAAAAGAGAGAGCGTAAGCAAAAGCTTAGTGAGGAATGCTCGTTAAAACCACACAATAATGCATTTATAAAACACCTTTATAAATCATTGTTCAAAACCACAATATACATGCTCATAAGCATTTAAAACAAGCAAACCATGCTTCAAGATCATAACATGTCATATTGGCCACAAGTGATACAATCAACATAAGATCCACACATGGACTTTTAAACACTATTGTGATCTTACAATTTTCCAAGGACCACACATGGACTTTTAAACACCATTGCGTCCTTAACAAGAATCATCCATGGACTTTTAAACACCATGACAAGGACCACACAAGGACTTTTAAACACCTTTGTGTCCTTAACAAGAATCACCCAAGGACTTTTAAACACCTTGGTGTTCTTAAATAACAAGGCTTACACAAGGAATTTTAACCACCTTGAACCTTAACCAAGAACCAACCATGGACTTTTAAACACCATGTTGTTCTTAAATAAACAAGGCTCACACAAGGACTTTTAACCACCTTTGTGACCTTAACCATCACTTGCCAATATGCATCATTAACAACAATATTCCACTGTTTTAAAGCATTTAACAAAGTCATAAACATCATGCATCTTTAAGCATCAAACCACATTAAAACAATGTTCAAAAACAAGGATCTCTTACCTTGAGCATCCTTCAACACATGGCTTACAATCTCAGCAAATAAACATGCTAAATATGCTTTCAAAACAGGATTTAAAACATGCAAACAAACCACATTGCATACAACCAATCCATGGTTCATCATCAAGAGAGTTTTTCCGAAAACTTACTCTTGAGCTTAGCTAAGTTGCTTAGACTTAAACTAAGCTCCCAAACCTTCAAAACATTGGTTTCATAGCTGAAATCCAAAATCCACTCACCGATTCCGTTTCGCCTTTTGCCGAAACACCAATCAAGCTTCCGGATCAACACCACTAGGATCCAAAGATGACTCCCCTGTTTTAAACACATCAAAACAGTAGATTAATGCATCATCATGCATTAATATCCTCAATGAAAGCACCTAAACCCGCTGCTCTCATCCACACTCCATTTTCGGCTACCAAACACAACCGAAAATGCATCCAAACAACTCCACAACACTACCCAGCCAAGATCCATCAAATCTAAACATCCTTAAACATCAATTAACATCCAAAAAGGATCCTACCACGTCCTTATACCTCCAGCTATAACAGATCATCAAGATCACTCCAAAAACAACCAAGAACACAAGCTAAACTTAGGAAATTCAACCTATCCGGGATTGCATTAATTAAACCTCAATTTCACATCAATTTAACATTCATCTAACATCAAATTGACACCTCAAAACACTGCCCAATCAGATCATACGAAATTTCATCAAAATCAATCAAATCTTGCATTTAAAAGCCAAAATCAAGAACACATCTATAAAACCTTTTATAAAACATAAATCAAGGATTGAGAACTTAGGAATTTCAGTAAAGAACTGAGAGTTTAGAGGAGAATGACGTTCTTACCTCCAAACATGAGTTTTCTCCCTTTTTGGAACCAAATTCTTGAAAATCCACTTAGCAATTGCAAAGGTTTTGTTGAAGAGATGATTGAAGATCAAAAGAGAATTGAAATGAGATATTTAGATGGAAAAATCAGAGGGAAAAGCTCTGGAGAAATGTGTTTGGTTTGAGAGAAAAGATGAGAGAAAATGAAAATAGAAAATGTGGAAAGTTAGTTGGAAATTTAGGAAAATATCTTCCCTCCCTTTTCTTTTATTTAAAATCCATTTATTAAACCTTTAATATTTTAGAAAAATCTGGAGAAACTCCCATTGGGTAAATAGCTCCTTAAAGATTCAAAGTTTCAATCATTTTTAAAACAGTCTCACAGTTTTCGAAAATTACATTTTGGTCACTAACCAAAATGTCACACTTCCAAACCTCATTTTGTAAAATTGATTTCACCAAACTCTTATATATAATAAAAGAGGATTTTAAGACATTTTTCCATATTTTTAATGCAACCCGAACTTGGTTTTCCTAAATTCACTCTTATATATTCGAACCGCGATCCGACCGAACCGGTCCGAATCCCAAAACTCCTAAGCCCAAAATTGGGGCGTTACAACTCTCCCCCCTTAAGAAATTTCGTCCTCGAAATTTACCTGAAGGAAAGAGATACGGGAACTGCTTCAGTATGTCATCCTTCCGTTCCCACGTGGCTTCCGCAACACCACAATGTTTCCACAACACCTTTACCAGCTCAATGGTCTTGCCACGAAGAACCTTACTATCCGAATCCAGAATCCTCACCGGTTCCTCATCATAGGTCAAATCCAGATTCAATTCCACTTCTTCCACAGGCATCACATGCGAAGGATCCGATCTATACTTCCGAAGCATAGAAACATGAAACACATCATGAATCTTCTCCAACTCCTTCTGAGACATCAGATACTTCAAACTCTTGTGATCCATGTACACAGTACACTTCTCACCATACAGGTAATGTCTCCAGATTTTCAAAGCAAAAACCACTGCAGCCAACTCTATATCATGCGTAGGATAGTTGCGCTCATGCACCTTCAGCTGCCGCGATGCATAAGCCACCACCTTACCCTCTTGCATCAACACACATCCCAAACCAACATAGGACGCATCGCTATACACCACAAACTCTTTCCCTGATTCAGGTTGAACCAAGATAGGAGCTTGCGTCAAAGCTGCCTTAAGCTTCTCAAAAGCCTGCTGTCTCGCTTCCGTCCACTCATACTTAACATCTTTCTGCAACAACTTCGTCAAAGGTGCAGCAATCTTAGAAAACCCATCCACAAACCTCCGGTAGTATCCCGCCAAACCAAGGAAACTACGAACCTCATGAACAGACTTAGGAACCTTCCAATTCATCACCGCCTCAATATTCTGAGGATCGACACGAATCCCTTCGGCAGAAACCACATGCCCAAGAAACACCACTTCACTTAACCAGAACTCACACTTGCTCAGCTTAGCATAAAGCTGATTCTCCAACAAAGCTTGCAATACAATCCTCAAATGCTCTTCATGCTCCTCCTCAGTACGCGAGTACACGAGGATATCATCAATGAATACCACAACAAACTTATCCAGGTATTCATGAAACACACGATTCATCATGTCCATGAAAGCTGCAGGAGCATTTGTCAAACCAAACGGCATCACAAGGAACTCATAATGCCCATACCTCGTCCTGAAAGCTGTCTTAGGCACATCCTAATCCTTTACCTTCAACTGGTAATACCCTGACCTCAAGTCAATCTTAGAGAACACAGCTGCTCCCCGAAATTGATCAAAGAGATCCTCAATCCTCGGCAAAGGATACCGATTCTTGATAGTCAACTTGTTCAGCTGACGATAATCAATGCACATTCTCATAGTGCCATCCTTCTTCTTCACAAACAAGACCGGTGCACCCCAAGGCGACACACTCGGCCGAATGAAACCACGATCAAGCAACTCTTGCAACTGCGTCTTCAGCTCTTTCAGCTCCTTAGGTGCCATTCGATAAGGGGTAATGGACACAGGAGTTGTATTCTCATACAGCTCAATCCCAAACTCCACCTCGCGATTAGGAGGTAAACCAGGCAACTCCTCAGGGAACACACCAGGAAACTCTCGCACAATCCTGATATCTTGCACACGCAACTCCTTAGAACTAGGATTCATCACAAAAGCTAGGTAAGCTTCACAACCCTGCCTCAGCATCCGGCTCGCCTCCAAAGAAGACACCACATTGGCAAGAAACTTCACATTCTCACCAACCACAACAACCTCATAATCATCCGCAAGCTTCAACGAAACTCGCTTATTCTCACAATCCACAACAGCACGATGCTCAGCAAGCCAATCCATACCAAGGATTACATCAAAACCATAGAAAGGTAACTCCATAAGGTCAACATGAAAAACATGATCTTGCACGACCAAAGGACATCTTCTATATAGCTTTCGAGTCACAACAGTCTCACCAAAAGAACTAGTGACACGCACACCAACATCCAAAGACTCAACAGGCAAACCAAGCAATTCAGCATGCTCACGCAATATGTATGAGTGCGTAGATCCAGAATCAATCAAGGAAAGTAATGACAAGGATTGCAAAGTAAAAGTACCTACAATCACATCCGCGTCGTTCCTTCCCTCTCGCTGAGCATACACCCTGGCTTGGCCGCCACCCTCAGGCTGAATAGCCACAACATGAGCCACACCCCGACCACCTTCCTCTCTCCGCTGGAAGTTACCACGGCTGCGCCCACGACCTCTCTGTGGTGCAGCAACAACAGGAGCACGCACTTGGCCACCAGCCAACATAGGGCACTCTCTCCTCATGTGATCCGTAGATCCACAATTCCAGCACGCATTACCAGCTGCCACAACAGGAGCTTGCACCTCCCTCTCAGCATGAGGACAATCACGTTTCATATGGCCACGCGAACCACATGTCCAACAAGCACTCGGATCAACTCTAGCGTTGCCTCCCCGAGCAGGGGCACCACCACCCCGCTTAGCTGAGGACTGATACTTCTGATCACGTCCCCTCTTGTTCCGTCCACCACCGGAACTATATTCAGCAGCTCGCTTCCCAGCACCAGAACCAACACTTTTAGAAGATAAACCCAAGTTCATCTCAATATCTTTTGCTCGGCCCACCAGCACATCAAAATCATCATACTCGGTAGCCAGCACATACATCTTTACATCCGTTACCAAACTATAACGAAACCTTTCACACCTCGCTCGCTCATCCGGAACAAGCTCAGGTGCGTATTGACTGAGTCGAACAAACTGTACTTCATACTCAGCCACGGACATGCTCCCCTGGGTAAGAGACATGAACTCCCTTTTCTTCTCATCTAGGTACCTCACACCTAGATACCTTCTCTTGAACGCGTTCTGAAAGAACGTCCAAGTTACGTCAGCTTCAGCCATCCCAGCGATAGTGGTTGTCCACCACGTGTAAGCATCATCTTGTAGCAAGGATACTACACAGCCCAACTTCTGCACATCAGTGCAACTCATCTGACCCAAGATTCTCTTAGTACCCTCTATCCAAGGCTCCGAACCTTCAGCAGACAACCCTCTGAACTCAGTCCCTCCTAGACTGCACAAACGTTCCAAAGGTAGTCTAACTCCAGCATCTCCCTGATGCACAGCTCCTTGAGCTCCAGCTACTGCTGCTTGAAAAGCTCCAGCAATAGCTTGTATCAACACTGTCATGTCAGGAACAGCTTGCCCCTGACCAGCCTCAGGTCCAGCGACCCCAGCACCAGCTGCAGCTCCAGCTCATTCACCCCCAGCACCACCACCACCAGGTGGAGGAGGTAAATCCACCGCACTCCCAACATTCTCATCATTCTCGTTCTCGTTCTGAGCCGTAGCTCGCACATTACTCCTTAACTCTCTACGAGGTGCCATACTCTAACAATGCAATCACCATCCAAATAAACATAGTCAGGCCCAGCAAGGTAAGCAATCCAAGTACTCAAGCTCATTTTCAATTAAAAACAATACCATTTCATTAGCTTTGATTTGGCAATGGGTACCCACAACATGCTTCACCACAGCATACACTACAATTGTAATATACTTACAATTCACACATCATGCTTTCACTCAACAAGCATACAAAGCATACATACTTTAATCACACACACAACCATTCCCAATTACTCGAGAACTCAGCTCTGATACCACCAAATGTAACCCCCTTAACCCGGCCCAGACGGTTGAACCAAATTAAGAAGTTTACACGGGGAAAACCAAAGTCAACCCGAAAGTCAACCTTGATTAACGACCCTTTTTTTTTTAATCTTATCTAGATGCACGTTAACCCTAGTTATGTTCATACAAACATAATACTCAAAGATCAGCGCAAACGGAAAACGTTCAGGGACTTAATTGAACAAAACACAAACTTAGGGACAAAATGTAAATTCTGGAAATTACAAGGACTTAACCCACCTTTAAGTTACCAATATGAAATTAGTCGTAATTCATGCTTGTCTGTCAAATTTCAGCTCAAACGGACATCACAAACTCATTTAATTGCATAAACAAGATTCAGGACCAAAACGCAAACAATGCAAAACATTTAACCAACAATTTCAGTGCCCAACGGTCGAGTGTTTCGGAACAGGGAAGACCCGTTCTGAAACGCGGGACCGTTCCGCAACTGGTTCCGAAACAGTGCCTGGCAGTGGCATATCCGTTCCGGAACGGTTGCTTTCGTTTCGGAACGCCCATGCCATTTCAGGCCCCCGTTCCGATACGGTAGCACCTGTTCTGAAACAGGCTGCCCAGATTGCAGAAAAATTGCTGGTTTAACACACAATTGGCCTATCAAACATGCTCCAAAGGCAACCATACTTTACCAGCAAGTCATTCAACATACAAAGAACATAATTGCATCAACCATTCATCAACATGGCATCAATTATGAAAATCCCCAATTCTATAGGCATGCATCCTACTTAGGAATCCATTCAAGCATCAAAACATCAATCCAAACACATAATGGCCAAATACAAGTTCCAACGACATTAACAACATAATACCAACTTAGGGAGTCCAAAACATCTCCCAAAACAACAACATAGGTCCCCCATTGCCAAATGCCCATAAGCTAATAGTGTTTAAGAAACCTTCACCATATATGAGCTTTGTTCACCACTTGGATTCTTGTCCACCTTGCTGTCCTCAATGCACTTTAAGGCTCTGCATTATTGGTTTAAGAAAAGAGAGAGCGTAAGCAAAAGCTTAGTGAGGAATGCTCGTTAAAACCACACAATAATGCATTTATAAAACACCTTTATAAATCATTGTTCAAAACCACAATATACATGCTCATAAGCATTTAAAACAAGCAAACCATGCTTCAAGATCATAACATGTCATATTGGCCACAAGTGATACAATCAACATAAGATCCACACATGGACTTTTAAACACTATTGTGATCTTACAATTTTCCAAGGACCACACATGGACTTTTAAACACCATTGCGTCCTTAACAAGAATCATCCATGGACTTTTAAACACCATGACAAGGACCACACAAGGACTTTTAAACACCTTTGTGTCCTTAACAAGAATCACCCAAGGACTTTTAAACACCTTGGTGTTCTTAAATAACAAGGCTTACACAAGGAATTTTAACCACCTTGAACCTTAACCAAGAACCAACCATGGACTTTTAAACACCATGTTGTTCTTAAATAAACAAGGCTCACACAAGGACTTTTAACCACCTTTGTGACCTTAACCATCACTTGCCAATATGCATCATTAACAACAATATTCCACTGTTTTAAAGCATTTAACAAAGTCATAAACATCATGCATCTTTAAGCATCAAACCACATTAAAACAATGTTCAAAAACAAGGATCTCTTACCTTGAGCATCCTTCAACACATGGCTTACAATCTCAGCAAATAAACATGCTAAATATGCTTTCAAAACAGGATTTAAAACATGCAAACAAACCACATTGCATACAACCAATCCATGGTTCATCATCAAGAGAGTTTTTCCGAAAACTTACTCTTGAGCTTAGCTAAGTTGCTTAGACTTAAACTAAGCTCCCAAACCTTCAAAACATTGGTTTCATAGCTGAAATCCAAAATCCACTCACCGATTCCGTTTCGCCTCTTGCCGAAACACCAATCAAGCTTCCGGATCAACACCACTAGGATCCAAAGATGACTCCCCTGTTTTAAACACATCAAAACAGTAGATTAATGCATCATCATGCATTAATATCCTCAATGAAAGCACCTAAACCCGCTGCTCTCATCCACACTCCATTTTAGGCTACCAAACACAACCGAAAATGCATCCAAACAACTCCACAACACTACCCAGCCAAGATCCATCAAATCTAAACATCCTTAAACATCAATTAACATCCAAAAAGGATCCTACCACGTCCTTATACCTCCAGCTATAACAGATCATCAAGATCACTCCAAAAACAACCAAGAACACAAGCTAAACTTAGGAAATTCAACCTATCCGGGATTGCATTAATTAAACCTCAATTTCACATCAATTTAACATTCATCTAACATCAAATTGACACCTCAAAACACTGCCCAATCAGATCATACGAAATTTCATCAAAATCAATCAAATCTTGCATTTAAAAGCCAAAATCAAGAACACATCTATAAAACCTTTTATAAAACATAAATCAAGGATTGAGAACTTAGGAATTTCAGTAAAGAACTGAGAGTTTAGAGGAGAATGACGTTCTTACCTCCAAACTTGAGTTTTCTCCCTTTTTGGAACCAAATTCTTGAAAATCCACTTAGCAAATGCAAAGGTTTTGTTGAAGAGATGATTGAAGATCAAAAGAGAATTGAAATGAGATATTTAGATGGCAAAATCAGAGGGAAAAGCTCTGGAGAAATGTGTTTGGTTTGAGAGAAAAGATGAGAGAAAATGAAAATAGAAAATGTGGAAAGTTAGTTGGAAATTTAGGAAAATATCTTCCCTCCCTTTTCTTTTATTTAAAATCAATTTATTAAACCTTTAATATTTTAGAAAAATCTGGAGAAACTCCCATTGGGTAAATAGCTCTTTAAAGATTCAAAGTTTCAATCCTTTTTAAAACAGTCTCACAGTTTTCGAAAATTACATTTTGGTCACTAACCAAAATGTCACACTTCCAAACCTCATTTTGTAAAATTGATTTCACCAAACTCTTATATATAATAAAAGATGATTTTAAGACATTTTTCCATATTTTTAATGCAACCCGAACTTGGTTTTCCTAAATTCACTCTTATATATTCGAACCGCGATCCGACCGAACCGGTCCGAATCCCAAAACTCCTAAGCCCAAAATTGGGGCGTTACAAGAGAATCGTCAAGCAACTGCTTATCCCTGATCAACTGGTTCAGGGATGGTTTCACCCACAATTCGGCAACAAGACCACCATCTCGTGATACGCTCAAGTGAGAAAACATTGCTCTCAACTCCACAGACACTTTCATGCTCAAAGCATTGGCCATAACGTTGGCCTTCCCAACACGATACCTCATCATCAGGCCACACTCCTTAATCAACTCCAACCTGCTTCATTTCCTAAGATTCAACTCTTGTTGAAACACTAGATACTTTAAACCCTTATGATTCGTGAACCCTACACTTCGCAACATAAAAACCCAAAAACCGCCCACTCACCAACCGAAAATCCTCATCACGAGACTCTAACACCGTCTCCAACTGTTACTTCACTTACATCAACTATCGCAAGAAGGTTTACTTACACTCAACCAACAAACCACCCTCACGAGGACCCAGCCAAAACAACATGGCTTTTGAGCTTACATAACCACGCATAAAGCTCATTCTCTAAGCACTTGCATCCGACTTAGAGCATACGCTACAATCTTCCCAACCTGCTTAACCACTCTTCCTACAACACCCCACGGCTACTTCAAAATGCTTTTAACTACACACCAAACAACCTCGGCCGCATTCTAACCAAAACGGTCTCCTCCTCACCACCTAGCCGCCAAGGCCCTTAAAACATCTAGAAACTTTTCTAACGGCCAACCAAGCTAGACAACACTCACTCCTAACGGTAAACTTATTCACTTCCTAAACTCACACCCACTCTTCAACTAGAACCAAAACAGAACTTTAAACCCACAAACTACCCTAATCATAACTCATCACTATCAAGTCCAAATAGCTATTAGTAAGTGTGAACATTCATATGCATGATTGCTTACATGCCCTTACGAATGCCTATGCACATGTATGCATACTTCTAATGTCATGACAAATGTATGCATGTACCAATATATGTAATATATGTATACAAATGATTTAACTGTGCATCTATGTCCGTTCACACTTACAAATAACGTCCTCAAACCAAACCAAAAACAACCTCTCATCCTAATCTCAACTTTTCCTACTTCGCCGTTCTTACAACTTATTACAGCAAACTACTCTAACTATTATACTTTCGTCACCAATGTTGTTCTCAAAACAACACCGATTACTAACCAAAACTTCACTAACAATAGGGCCTTAACCACCACACAAAAAGATGCAAAACCAAAACTAATCAAAGATAACAATAACAGAGATTGCATAATAAAGATTCCTGCAATCACATCATTGTTATGGAGCACCAAGCGACAAGCACTCTCTCCCGCAGAGCCACCATTCTCCGACTGCACCACCACAACATCGACCAACACCTTGCGGACACCATCGTCTCCTTGCTGTAAAGAACCATAACCGCACTTGCGACCACAAATGATACGTATCCAGTTGTGTGATGACTGAATTCGTATGTGATGTTGCCCGATCGTGATTCTAGTATGAAGTTGCAAACTTGAAACTTAAGTGTGGAAGTGATGTATTTGGAATGAAGATGGTGAAAGTTGTTGTTTTAATAGGTGCTGGAATGGTTGGTGATTATGGTTTGAAAGATAGATGTAAGGGGAAAATGGATAGAAGTTGATATGGATGGAATAGAATCGGTGTGGAACAAGGAAGAACCAACAAGATAGTGAATGTTGACCCAAACCTTACACGTTCTTACCCTTTGTGAAATGATGGAAGAAGGCTGGATTTTGACCCTTTAGCTATAATTGAGCTAAGAACCAACAATATAATTAAATGGAAGTGATGGTGGAAGGGTGGAACGTGATCCTCTAGCTAGAAAGCTAGGAACCAACGTTATAAACAGAATGGAATGAAAAGGGGAAATTTTCCACAAGACTAGCTTGAAAGCTGATAAAGTTCTTAAAGAACAATGGAGAGAACACTCTCATATATTTTCATGCAAAAAAATGTCCTTACAAAGGCAAATGAGCATCTTATTTACAGTACATGGCAGCCTAGAATTTGAAAGGACAAAACAATGCATTAAGGCTCCAATTTATGACATTCAATGGTTTGTCTTCAATCCTATCAAGTGTGGCTGGCCATTTGTGTATTTTAGAATGAATTTGGACATAATAAGGCTTGAATGAAGACTTATACACGTCCAAGTGATGGATCATTTGATATTCCACTTGCTTGGATCTTAAAAGTGCATGTAGATGACTTGGAATGAATCTGCCCATTTTTGCATCTAAGTGTATATGTCTCTTCCACTTCCTTTCTTTATTTCTCAACTTTATTGGCTGAATAAAAGCATAATAAAGTCTTCTAAATGCTTCATCCTCCATGAAATTCAAAAAGACTCTCTCTTTGAATGGTGATAAAGATGACATGCCTCCTTGAAGAAGATGAAAAGTCTTCCATTGTTTCCATCTTAATCCCAACGTGTAATGACACTAAAAACACATAAAATATTAATCAAAATATGATAAAAATGTTATGCAAACTTAAAGAATTAATTGAACAAGTTCAATGAATGAACTAGTTTATTTAATGAACCTACATGCTTAAATGAAACACATACATAAGTGAAGTATTTTCATAAATGAAGTGACTGCATAAATGCAACAACAAGCATATTTATTCTCATGCAATGAATGAACTATTATGCAACTACTCATGCAAATTCTTATGCAACTTATTTCAACTTTCCAACAAACTGAAAATGTTGCAAGATCTAATTGTTGCTGTCATTTCTTCATTCATTTTCCAGCATTGGCAAAGCAAACTTTCCACAGCATCTTGAATCATTTTAGATCTTGCACGAGTCATAGGACCTCTAGGAAATTCATTGAGATTCTTGCTGGTTGTGGTCACATCAGTCCCTCCCTCTTGAAAGCGATTTGCCCCCAAATCGTCACCTGCATCATAAGGAGATAGATCAACAACATTGAAAGTAGCACTCACATTATACTCACCAGGAAGGTCTATTTGATAAGCATTATCATTAATCCTCTTGACCACTTGGAAAGGACCATTTCCTCGAGGCATAAGTTTCGATTTGCGTTGGGCTGGAAACCTCTCTTTCCTCAAGTGCAATCAAACCCAATCTTCGGGTTCAAAAGTTATTCGTTTCTTCCCTTTGTTAGCTTGCTGCTCATATTGCTTTGTTCTTCTCTCAATGTTCTCCCGCACTTGTTGGTGAAGCTTCTTCACAAATTCAGCTTTATTTTGCCCATCCTTATTTTTGAATTGATCAATAGGCAAAGGAAGCAAATCAATTGGGGTCAAAGGATTGAAACCATATACCACTTCAAATGGAGAACATTTAGTGGCGGTATGCATGGAACGATTGTATGCAAACTCAACATGTGGCAAGTCCTCTTCCCAAGTTCTCAGATTCTTGCGTATAATTATCCTAAGAAGCATGGACAATACACGATTGACAACTTCAGTTTGGCCATCCGTTTGTGGATGACAAGTTGTAGAAAACAATAACTTTGTTCCAATCTTACTCCATAGCGTCCTCCAAAAGTGACTCAAGAACTTCACATCTTGATCAGACACAATAGTTCTTGGAACTCCATGTAATCTCACAACTTCCCTAAAAAACAGATTAGCAATATGGGAAGCATCATTAGTCTTGTTGCATGGAATGAAATGAGCCATTTTTGAGAATCTATCTACTACAATAAAAATTGAATCTTTGTTATTCCTTGTGCGTGGAAGTCCTAGCACAAAATCCATGGAAATATCCTCATATGGTGCATTTGGAATTGGTAATGGTGTGTAAAGTCCATAGGGGCATGACTTTGGACTTTGCCTTCATACATGTGATGCAATGCTCACACCACTTCTCCACGTCTCGTTTCATCTTTGGCCAATGCAAATGTTCTTGCAATATAGAGTGCGTTTTGGCCACTCCAAAGTGTCTCATTAGTCCTTCACAATGGGCCTCTTTGATAAGCGATTCTCTAATGGATCCTTGAGGCATACAAAGCTTTCCTTCCTTGAAAAGATATCAATCAACCCTACAAAACTTCTCATATGTTCCTTTTTCACAAGCTTTGTAAATTTCACCAAAATCATAATCAGATTCATAAAGCTCTTTGATTAAGGCAAAACCTACCAATCTAGAATCCAAAAGGTTAAGAAGAGTATACCTTCTTGATAAAGCATCAGCAACAACATTTTCCTTACCCTTCTTATATTTGATAACATATGGGAATGTTTCTAGGAATTCAACCCACTTGGCATGTCTCTTATTAAGCTTGTGTTGTCCCTTTAAGTGTTTCAGCTCCTCATGATCCGTGTGGATGATAAACTCCTTAGGCCATAGATAGTGTTGCCAAGTTTCTAATGCCCTAGTGAGAGCATACATCTCCTTGTCATAAGTTGAATAATTTAGAGTTGTTCCACTCAATTTCTCGCCGAAATATGCAATAGGGCGTCCTTCTTGAGATAATACAGCTCCAACTCCTAAACCTGATGCATCACATTCAATTTCAAAAACTTTATCAAAATCGGGTAAAGATAATAAGGGTGTATTGGTTAAAAGTTGTTTAATCAAACAAAAAGACTTCTCTTGTTCGTCTCCCCAAAACAAGCTAGAGTTCTTTTTGATAACTCCGGTCAAAGGTGTGGCTATGGTGCTGAAATTGGGAACAAACCGGCGATAGAAACTAGCAAGTCCATGAAAACTCCTCACTTGACTAATGTTAGTAGGTCTCGTCCATTCCTCAATTGCTTTAATCTTTTCTTGATCAACCTCCAAACCCTTTGAACTAACAACAAAACCTAAGAACACAACTTTGTTAGTGCAAAATGTACATTTTTGTAGGTTAGCATACAACTTTTCTTTTCGCAAAACATCCAATACTAACCTCAAATGTTGAGCATGATCATTCAAAGTTTGGCTATACACAAGTATGTCATCAAAATACACCGCACAAAACTTACCCAAGAATGGTCGAAGTATATGATTCATTAACCTCATGAATGTACTTGGTGCATTAGTTAAGCCAAATGGCATAACCAACCACTCATACAAACCTTGCTTGGTTTTGAATGCTGTCTTCCACTCATCTCCTTCTCGCATTCTTATTTGGTGGTACCCACTCCTAAGATCAATCTTAGAAAAGATGTTAGAACCACTTTTAAGATCAATCTTGTTCACTATTCGACAGTCCACACACATACGCCAAGTTCCATCCTTCTTAGGTTCAAGTAAAATCGGCATGGCACATGGACTAAGGCTCTCTCTCACATAGCCTTTTTCCATTAACTCGGATACTTGTCTTTGCAACTCCTTAGTTTCTTCCGGATTGCTTCTATATGATGGTCGATTTGGAATGATGGCTCCGAGAATGAAATCAATTTGGTGCTCTATTTCTCGAATAGGTGGAAGCTCATTCGGAATCTCCTTCGGAAACAACTTTTCAAATTCCTGCAATAAAGAGACAATAAAAGATGGCAAACCAGGATCATGATCATTAGTGTTCAAAAGATTTTCCTTGTACATGAGTACAAGTGCCCATTTTTCTGAAAGCAAACACTTTTTGATCTCTTTCTCTCTTGCAAAAGGAATGGTTTGTTTTCCCTCATTTTTATCACTCTCTTTGGAATTAAACACTCTTTCTTTCTCTTTGGCTGTTTTGAAACCCTCTCTCAAGTGGATTTGGTCTTTATGAACTTGTTTTGGTGAAAGAGGGGCTAAAGTGATCTTTTTGGTTTGATGGGTGAAAGTGTAACGGTTGGTATAACCATCATGGATAACCCTTTTGTCGAATTGCCACGGTCTCCCCAACAAGATAGGGCTAGCGTGCTTTGGTACAACATCACACAACACCACGTCTTTGTATTTTCCATTTGAAAATGGCACAAGAACTTGCTTGGTGACTTTGAGTTCTCCTCCATCATTGAGCCATTGTAGCTTGTAAGGATGAGGATGCTTTGTTGTTGCCAATCTAAGCTTCTCTACCATCAAAGTACTAGCAACATTAGTACAACATCCTCCATCAATAATGACAAATCATACCTTTTCGTTTACATGGCAGCGAGTATGGAAGATGTTCTGGCGTTGATCTTATCCTTCTATGGCTTGCACGCTAAGGCTTCTTTTCACAACAAGAATCTCACCATCTACATCATGTTCCATCTCTTCTTCTTCTTGGATAGGAACATCATCTTCTTCCTCCTCTTGGTCAGTTTCGATCTCTCCATCTTCTCGAATGAGCATTGTGTTGCAATTTGGACATTGGCTAGCAATGTGACCTCGCCCCAAGCATTTGAAGCATTGCACATCACGGGATCGAACTGGCATAGCGGTGCTCTTTCCTTTACTAGTTTCGACAATGGGTTTGGCACTCTTTGTTGGAACGCTTCGTTCTTTAGGCGTAAAGGATGCCTTCTATTTGTAGATACCTTGCCCCCATTTAGGAGAAGAGCCTCCATAGGCACGAGTTGTGCCCTTCCTTTTGAGTTGCCTCTCGACCTTCATGGCCATATGAAATATGTCTTAGATCTCCACATAATGTTGCAACTCAACAGTGGTCGCAATATTAGGATCAAGGCCGGATAGAAATCTGGCCATGGTGGCTTCTCGATCCTCATCAATGTTGGCTCGGATCATGGCTACTTCCATCTCTTTAAAGTAATCCTCAACACTACGGTTGCCTTGGGTGAGATTTTGAAGCTTGTTGAACAACTCCCTATGATAGTGAGTTGGAACGAACCTCCTACGCATAACGGCCTTCATCTCATTCCAACTGGAAATTGGATGTTCGCCATTGCGTCTCCTGCTAGATGTCAACTGATCCCACCATATTAGTGCATAATCTGTAAATTCAATGGCTGCAAGTTTTACCTTCTTAAGCTCGGAGTAGTTGTGGCACTCAAAGATGTGCTCAACCTTTTTTTCCCATGCAAGATAAGCTTCAGGATCCGTTCTTCCTTGGAAAGAAGGAATGGTTATCTTGATGTTGCTAAGATTATCATCAACTCTTGGCTGAGCTCTTTGGTACCTAGGTTCTTGACGCCTCAAACTTTGCTGGGAGGCTCGCTCGTCTATGAGTTCTTCGTCCACCTCTCCCCCATACTCTTCCTCGTGATCGGAATTATGCCTTCGTTGAGATCTTTCCTCCAAATGATCTAATCATTCTTGCATCGGCCCCAACCTTTGTTGCAACAACCTGTCCATCTCTCGGATAACATCTTGAAGATTATAGTTAGTTGCATCTACGTTAACATTATTCCTAGCACCAATAGTGTTTCTCATGGAATCTTGAGACATGATTAACTAATAAACCTCACTAGCACAAATTCTCACCGTTACACTCCAAGGAAAACACTCACACTCGTGTTTCACTCGGGATGACTTTTACCCTTGATGTGCACTCTTGCCTTTTACCGCTCTTGTTCTTCTATCAAAGTCCTTAGAGAACTTACTCAAGGCTTAACAAGTTTGCTTGTGGAAATTGGCTGAAAGGAAGAGTTTAGAAAAAAAAGGCTATAGGTAGAAAAGTAGAATGATTAGAAAATAACAAGGCAATAGGAAATAATAATTTGCTGAATTGAGTAATACCAACAACAACCAACCTAGCTTTGATGCCAAATGATACGTATCCGGTTGTGTGATGACCGAATTCGTATGTAATGTTGTCCGATCATGATTCTAGTATGAAGTTGCAAACTTGAAACTTGAGTGTAGAAGTGATGTATTTGGAATGAAGATGGTGAAAGTTGTTGTTTTAATAGGTGATGGAATGGTTGGTGATTATGGTTTGAAAGATAGATGTAAGGGGAAAATGGATAGAAGTTGATATGGATGGAATAGAATCGGTGTGGAACAAGGAAGAACCAACAAGATAGTGAATGTTGACTCGAACCTTACATGTTCTTACCCTTTGTGAAATGATGGAAGAAGGTTGGATTGTGACCCTTTAGCTATAATTGAGCTAAGAACCAACAATATAATCAAATGGAAGTGATGGTGGAAGGGTGGAACGTGAACCGCTAGCTAGAAAGCTAGGAACCAATGTTATAAACATAATGGAAGGAAAAGGGGAAATTTGCCACAAGACTAGCTTGAAAGCTGATAAAGTTCTTAAAGAACAATGAAGAGAACACTCTCATATATTTTCATGCAAAAAAATGTCCTTACAAAGGCAAATGAGCATCTTATTTATAGTACACGGCGGCCTAGAAATTGAAAGGACAAAACAATGCATTAAGGCTCCAATTTATGACATTCAATGGTTTGTCTTCAATCCTATCAAGTGTGGCTGGCCATTTGTGTATTTTAGAATGAATTTGACATAATAAGGCTTGAATGAAGACTTATACACGTCCAAGTGATGGATCATTTGATATTCCAATTGCTTGGCTCTTAAAAGTGCATGTAGATGACTTGGAATGAATCTGCCCATGTTTGCATCTAAGTGTATGTGTCTCTTCCCCTTCCTTTCTTTACTTCTCAACTTTATTGGCTAAATAAAAGCATAATAAAGTCTTCTAAATGCTTCATCCTCCATGGAATTCAAAAAGACTCTCTCTTTGAATGGTGATAAAGATGACATGCCTCCTTGAAGAAGATGAAAAATCTTCCATTGTTTCCATCTTAATCCCAACATGTAATGACACTAAAAACTCATAAAATGTTAATCAAAATATGATAAAAATGTTATGCAAACTTAAAGAATTAATTGAACAAGTTCAATGAATGAACTAGTTTAATTAATGAACCTTGTAACACCCCGGTTTTGGGCTTAGAAGTTTTGGGCGTTGACCGGTTCGGTCAAAGTTCTGATCGAATATATAAGAGTGAATTTAGGAAAGCCTAGTTCGGGTTGCATTAAAAATATGGAAAAATGTTCTAAAATCATCTTTTATTATATAAAAGTGAACTGTGAAATCAATTTTGGAAAATGAGGTTTGGAAGGTTGACATTTTGGCTAGTGACCAAAATGTAATTTTTGAAAGTTGCGGGACAGTTTTATAAAGGATTGAAACTTTGAATCTTTAAGGAGCTATTATTCCAAAAAGGATTTCTCCAGATTTTTCTAAGATATTTTAAGGCTTTATTCTGATTTTAAAGATTAAGAAAAGGAGGGAAATCATTTTAACCAATTTCCTAACTACTTTTTCATTTTCTCTCCATTTTCCTTTTCTCTCATTTTCTCTCAACCCAAAAAAAATTCTCCAGATTTCTTTCTCTGATTTTGTCATCTAAATCTCTCTTTTCAACTCTCATTTGATTCCTAATCATCTCATCAACAAAACCTCTCAATTTGCAAGTTGTTTCATCATGCTTTTTGGCTCTAAAAAGGAGAAATTCAAGTTTGGAGGTAAGAACGTCTCTCTCCTCTAAACTATCAGTTCTTTACTGAAATTCCCAAGTTCTCAATCCTTGATTTGTGATTTGTTAATGGTTTTTCAATGAGATCTTGATTTTTGGCTAAAATGCAAGATTTGGTGATTTTGGTGGAATTTTCGTGTGATCTGTTTGGGCAGTGTTTTGAAGTGTCAAAATGATGTTAAATGAATGCTAAGTTGATTAGAAATTGATGTTTAATGAATGCAATCCCGGATAGGTTGAATTTCCTAAGTTTCGCTTGAGTTTTTGGTTGTTTTTGGAGTGTTTTTGGTGATCTGTTAAACCTGGAGGTATAAGGATGTGTTTGTATTCATTTTGGATGTTAATGGATGTATAAAAATGGTTAGAAGTGATGGATCTTGGCTGGGTTAAGTTTTGGTAATGTTTGGAGGTGATTTCGGTTGTGTTTTGTAGCCGAATTGTTGGATTTGTGTTGAGCAGCGAGTTTGGTTGTGTGGCTGCTGTTCTTAATGCATAATGATGCATTAATGTGCTGTTTTTGTGTGTTTGAAACAGGGGAGTTTGACCCTTGAGCTTTGAAGGTGTTTGCGGAAGGTTTCGGAAGCTTGGAAGGCTTGTTGGCTAGTCTTGTTTGGTTATCGGTGAGTGAAGTTGGGTTTTCGGCTTTTAATCAAAGGTTTGAAGGTTTTGGGAGCTTAGTTTAAGTCTAAACAACTTTGCTAAGCTCAAGAGTAAGTAAATGGATTTCTTACTTGATTTGTGATATGAATTGGCTTTTTAAGCAATTGTGGTTGATGATTAGGATGCATGAGTTTTGCATGGTTTAATTCTGTTTTGAAAGCATGTTTAAGCATGGTTTAATGCTGGTTTTGAAAGCCATATGTGAAGGATGCTCAAGGTAAGAGATCCTTGGTTTTATACATTGAAAATGTGGTTTTGATGCATGATGTTGCATGTTGTTCAATGGCTTGTTTAATGCTTTAAAACAGTGAGTTGATGATGATAAATGATGGTTTTTGCATATTGGTTATGCATGTGAATCATTTGATTAATGTGGTAATGGTTTTGCATATTGGTTATGCATGTGAATCATTGGTTTATAATGAAATGGTTTTGCATATTGGCTATGCATGTGAAACATTGGATTAATGTGGCAAGATGGTTATATTGGCAAGTGATGTAAGTGGTTCTTGGTTCTTTGATCGGATATAGTTAGCCGGCTATAGGATTGGGTGCACCGTGAATAAAGTCGCCTTGGAGGTGGAGTGGTCAAGAGTGGACCGGATAAGCTCCCTTCAAGTTTCCTAACGAGATGAGGTCATAGTGGAGGTGTTGCCCACTCGAGGACCTTGGTTATTTGAGGTCATAATGGAGGTGTTGCCCATTCGAGGACCTTGGTTAAGCAAAGGTTATATGGTGTTTAAAAGTCCATATGTGAGGACCTTGTGCTTGTTGAGATCACAATGGCGGTGTTAAGTCCATGTGTGGATCTTGTATAGGGTGTCCCGGATCTCGTTAGTGATTTCTACAACTACCAATCGGTTATGCAAAGGTTGTATGGTGGTTAAAAGTCCATACGGGAGAACCTTGTGCATGTTGAGGTTGTATGGTTGTCCATACATGGGAACCTCGGGAAAAGCTAAGGTTGTATGGTGTTTAAAAGTCCATGCATGGGAACTTTAGGCTTGTAAGGTCATAATGGAGGTGTTGCCCATTCGAGGACCTTGGATTGGGTAGGGTGTAGGGAGCGTAGGGACAACGCTCGGAATCCGCGTATCCGATCGGGTGTTGAGTTGGAAAGTGGATGTGATTGATTATTTGAAGGCCAATATGATGTTCTTAAATATAAAGAAGCATGAGATGCTTGAAATGATGCATGGTTGCATGTGAAGCATGAGATGCTTGAAATGATGCATGGTTGCATGTGAAGCATGAGTTGCTTGGAAAGATGCATTGTTGCATGAAAGGTGTATGATGCATGTGAATGCATGTTTACTTGTTAGGTTGAACAAGTGTTGATTATCATTTGGTAAATGATGTATGTGAGCATGAATATCTTTAATGCTTTGAAGTCTTGTAGGACTTGTTTGAAAAGCATGTGAATATGTTTGTATGGTATATATGTTGCCTTGGTGTAATGCAAGTGTTGGTTGGCTTGTGAAATGGTTTTAAAGGTTTCTTGTTTGAAATGGCTTTCAAGTTTATGAAAGGTATGTTGTGAAATGGAAGTGTTTCCATGGTTTTGTTTTAGCTTTGCATATGGTATTTATGCATGGTTGATGCTTGAGGTTGAAAAGGATTTCAAACATGGTTTTGGTAAACAAATCGGGTTTGTTTTACAAGTGTTTTATGACCCGCTGCATTGATGGTGTTTTGGTTTTGAGCATTCCTCACTAAGCATTATGTGCTTACGCTCTCTTTGTCCATCAATGCAGATCTTTGAAGTTTGGACAGCAAGGAGCAAGGGATTCAAGGTGGACTCCAAGTGAGATGTATGTCTCGGTGAATAGCTATAGTTAATAAAGGCAATGGGGGTAGAATCTCTTGGGATTATTGTGTTTGTGATCGTTTATGTTGTTCAAGATTGTTTTAATGTTGTTAAAGTTGTTGGAACATGATTTGGCTTAATTGAGATTGTTTTGGAAGGTTTGTGCCTAAATGGTTGCTTGTGTAGGAAGCATGCCTATAGATTTGGGGCTTTTTGCATGTGATGTGTTTCTGATGAATTGTTGATGCAAGCATGTCTCATTTATGCTGAATTGCATGCTGGTAAAGTTTGGTGGCTTTTGGAGCCAGTTTGGATGGTCAATTGTGTGTTTGAGTGAGCAAAATGCAGCTTTCTGGGCTAGGCGTTTCGGAACAGGAGACACCGTTTCGGAACGGGTGCCCTGCATGAACCCAGGCGTCCGAAACGGGTGAGACCGTTCCGAAACGGAAAGGCCTCTGCCCGACCCCCGTTTCGAAACGGGCTATGCCTGTTTCGGAACGGCCCCGCGTTTCGGAACGGGCTGTCTCCCGTTTCGGAACGGTTGACCGTTGGGGGCTGACAGTGGCAGTTATGTGTTTCAAAATGTTTGCATTTTGGTCCTGAATCTTGTTTGTGCAATTGTATGAGTTTGAGATGTCCGTTTGAGCTGAAATTTGGCCGAGATGCATGAAACATGATTAATTTTAAGTTGGTAACTTAAAATCTGGTTAAGGCCTCAAAGTTTTCAAAATTTACATTTTGGTCCCTAAAGTTGTGTTTTGTGCAATTGGGTCCCTGAATGATCTCTGATGGCTGTGATCTTTGAGTATGTTGCTTGTGTGATCACATATAGGACTAATGTGCATCTAGATAAGATTAAAAAGAAAAAAAGGGTCGTTAATCAAGGTTGACTTTCGGGTTGACTTTGGTTTTCCCCGTGTAATCTTCGTAGTTCGGGTCCACCGTCTAGGCCGGGCTACGGGGGTTACATTTGGTGGTATCAGAGCTGTGTTGCGAATGCTTGGGGAAAACGGTAAGTTGTTGTGGTGTGTGCTTGTTGTTTACCCTGATGTGTGGTTGAATGTTGGTTGAAACACGTGTTTCTGGGCATGATGCTGATGTTTCTAAGCATGTTGTTGATGTTTTCAAGTATGTTTCATGGTTATGAATCTTGGTTGAGCTAATGTGGATATGTGCTGATGTTGTGAGCTGGTCTTATGCTTGTGTTATGCTTGATGGAAGTGTAAGTTGTATGTTATGTTGCTAGTATGCTGTGGCAAGTGGGTGCTGTTTGATGTAAGCATGATCAAAGTATGTTGTTTGATATGCTTGATGTTGTGATATCCATGTTGTGTTGACTGTTATGTCATGTAAAGGGGAGGATTCGAGATACCCATTGCCTTATTAATATAGCTATTGTGTTACTTTGGAGTTGGAATTTGAATCCTTGCTAATGCTGGTCTAACTGGTTTGTTTGTTTGTTGTGATTGTATGTTTGTTGTTGTTAGTGGTATGGCAAAGTCAATGGAGGATTGGCGGTTGAGGGAGATGGTTGCTGCCTTGGGGCAGGTTGTTAAGGCAAGGAATTCACCCTTTGGTAGTGGAGTTTTGTCTCAGTCTTCTGTGCCTAGTGTTGAGGTGGTAAGGCAAGGGAAAGAAGCTGGTTCTGTGGTGAAGAGTTCATCACCTGTTGAGCAGGAGGTGTTGGGAACATCTCAGGCTATGGTTGAGGTAAAGTCAGTAGATGTGCTGGCTGTGGGATGTGAGGGTTTGCCAAAGCAGTGTTTGCTTGATTTGGGTGCTGTGGAGTATCATGGTACTTCCCCGGAGATGTTTGAGGCCTGGTTGGCCAGTGTGGTTCAGATTTTGGATCGGGAAGGCTGTGATTATGCCTGTAAGCTGGGGAGCGTTGTTTCTTTGATGTTGGGAGATGCGTGTGCCTGGTGGACATCTGTGGCAGTTGCGTCACATATCCATGATATTGATTAGGATTTCTTTGTATCTGCTTTTTATGAAAGGTATCTTGGAAGGAAGTTCCTAAGGGTTAAGCAAGGCGCGGGTAGTGCTGTTGTTGAGCAAGTATTGCTTGAGCAAGGAGTGGAAGCTCAGTCATCTGTGTGTGACCGTTGTGAAAGGCAACATGTTGGAAATTGTTGGGGCGCAGGTGTTTGTTGGAATTGTGGTTCCAAAGTACATGTTAAGCGTGATTGTCCTCATGGAGCGAGGTTAGCTTTGGTGTTAGCCAAAGAGTTTCAAAAAGGTCGTGGGCACGGCCGAGGCAAGGTTCAGAGGTGGCAGAAAGAGCAGAAAGTAGTGAAGAGTGTGGGAAAGGAGAATTGCTGGAAATGTGGGTCTGCTGGACACAAGAGGCGTGATTGTTTGATGTTGGCTCGGAATAGCCAAGGTTCTTTACCGCAAGGAGTTGGTGGTAACCCTAGTGTGTTAGCTGGTGCTGCAGTGGTGTGGCAGGAGGATGGTGGTTCCGCAAGGAAGAGAGCTCGTATGATGAAGCCTCAGGGTGGTGTTGTGTTTTCAGGTAATCTTGTTTAGTAATCTTTGCTCTAGTTGCCTTAGTTTGGTTTCTGTTGGTTTTCATTGCGTGGTAAGTCTAGTCTTGTCGATAGCATGTTGGGGTAATAGTTGTAGTTTGGAAATGTCTTGGGTGTGAAGAAGGCTTGGTAAGTATCTTGTGGTTAATGGTTGTTGGTATGGTGGAGTTAGATGAGTTAGAAGTGAGGTAGGAGGTTGTTCTTAGACGGATTTGAGGATGTTATTGGAGGGTGTGAATTGGCATTCATGCACAGTTAAAATCATTGTTATATACTATATTATATATGTTGGTCCATGCATACATGTGGCATGACATTAGAGGTTTTGCATACATGTACATCAGGCATTGATAGGGCATGTTGGTGATCATGCATACGAGGTTCACACTCGCTAATAACTAATCGAATCTGTTAGTGTGTTGGATTAGGTTGGATGATGGGTTTTTAGAGGTTGTTTTGGTGCTGGGTAAGAGTTAGTAGTGGGGTATATCAAGCTAGCTGCTAGTAGAAGGATAGTGTTCGATGCTCAAGGAGTTTAGTGGTTTGGTGTTGGACGGTATCGGTTGAGTTTAGAATCGGTTTAGTGGTTTGAATAGCTAAGTGGAAGGGGTAGTTCCTTGGTGCTAAGTGATGTTGCAGCTTAGTGGTTGTGTTCCCAAGTGCTGAAGTAGCTTAGCTTTTAAGTTGTTGTGGAAGAGTTGTGTTTGTAAGTGCTGGTTCTTAGTAACCTTTGGGGAGTTAAGAAGATGGTTTGTATGTTTAAGCTGGGCGATGTTTTAGTATGGTAAGTGTTATGGTTGAAGTTGAAGTGGAAGGTCAATGAAAGATTGAAGTTTTTGTTGGTTGTTTGGGTTCTTGTGATAATTGGTTGGTGGTGTGTGGAATGGCTGACGGAGTCAAGTTGGGATTGTAATTCTTGGAATCTGGGTGAGTATTCCTGATGAGCTGTTATGGTAATGTTAGCAACAGTTGTGAGGGTTTATCAGTTTTCGTTGAGGGGTTTGAGTAAGCAGTTGATGCTTAAGGATTTTTGCTTGTTGGGTAATTCTTGGAAGAGGTTTGGGAGTTTGCAAGGGTTTTAGAAGCAGAGAAGGTTGCTTAGTGGCTGGATTGGGTTGGCTGTTGTCTTTGTGTAAACAGGTTTTGGGTATGGTGAATTGCGGTGATGTCTGCTGTAAGAGCTGAGGTTCTTCAGGATGATGTTGGGACTGTGTACAGTCCGGTTATGTGAAAGGTTAAGTTGTGGTTATCTTTGTGTTTTCTGGATTCTGTGAACAGCATGTGATGGTGCTAGGTTTGGTGGAGGTTTTGTGTGGAAAGTGTTCGGTGTTGGTCGAGGCTTTTGTGTTGCCTTGTGTTTTGGTTTGGGAAGGTTGTGGTTTTCTTTCGCCGGTTAAATTTCGAGGACGAAATTTCCTAAGGAGGGGAGAGTTGTAACACCCCGGTTTTGGGCTTAGAAGTTTTGGGCGTTGACCGGTTCGGTCAAAGTTCTGATCGAATATATAAGAGTGAATTTAGGAAAGCCTAGTTCGGGTTGCATTAAAAATATGGAAAAATGTTCTAAAATCATCTTTTATTATATAAAAGTGAACTGTGAAATCAATTTTGGAAAATGAGGTTTGGAAGGTTGACATTTTGGCTAGTGACCAAAATGTAATTTTTGAAAGTTGCGGGACAGTTTTATAAAGGATTGAAACTTTGAATCTTTAAGGAGCTATTATTCCAAAAAGGATTTCTCCAGATTTTTCTAAGATATTTTAAGGCTTTATTCTGATTTTAAAGATTAAGAAAAGGAGGGAAATCATTTTAACCAATTTCCTAACTACTTTTTCATTTTCTCTCCATTTTCCTTTTCTCTCATTTTCTCTCAACCCAAACAAAATTCTCCAGATTTCTTTCTCTGATTTTGGCATCTAAATCTCTCTTTTCAACTCTCATTTGATTCCTAATCATCTCATCAACAAAACCTCTCAATTTGCAAGTTGTTTCATCATGCTTTTTGGCTCTAAAAAGGAGAAATTCAAGTTTGGAGGTAAGAACGTCTCTCTCCTCTAAACTATCAGTTCTTTACTGAAATTCCCAAGTTCTCAATCCTTGATTTGTGATTTGTTAATGGTTTTTCAATGAGATCTTGATTTTTGGCTAAAATGCAAGATTTGGTGATTTTGGTGGAATTTTCGTGTGATCTGTTTGGGCAGTGTTTTGAAGTGTCAAAATGATGTTAAATGAATGCTAAGTTGATTAGAAATTGATGTTTAATGAATGCAATCCCGGATAGGTTGAATTTCCTAAGTTTCGCTTGAGTTTTTGGTTGTTTTTGGAGTGTTTTTGGTGATCTGTTAAACCTGGAGGTATAAGGATGTGTTTGTATTCATTTTGGATGTTAATGGATGTATAAAAATGGTTAGAAGTGATGGATCTTGGCTGGGTTAAGTTTTGGTAATGTTTGGAGGTGATTTCGGTTGTGTTTTGTAGCCGAATTGTTGGATTTGTGTTGAGCAGCGAGTTTGGTTGTGTGGCTGCTGTTCTTAATGCATAATGATGCATTAATGTGCTGTTTTTGTGTGTTTGAAACAGGGGAGTTTGACCCTTGAGCTTTGAAGGTGTTTGTGGAAGGTTTCGGAAGCTTGGAAGGCTTGTTGGCTAGTCTTGTTTGGTTATCGGTGAGTGAAGTTGGGTTTTCGGCTTTTAATCAAAGGTTTGAAGGTTTTGGGAGCTTAGTTTAAGTCTAAACAACTTTGCTAAGCTCAAGAGTAAGTAAATGGATTTCTTACTTGATTTGTGATATGAATTGGCTTTTTAAGCAATTGTGGTTGATGATTAGGATGCATGAGTTTTGCATGGTTTAATTCTGTTTTGAAAGCATGTTTAAGCATGGTTTAATGCTGGTTTTGAAAGCCATATGTGAAGGATGCTCAAGGTAAGAGATCCTTGGTTTTATACATTGAAAATGTGGTTTTGATGCATGATGTTGCATGTTGTTCAATGGCTTGTTTAATGCTTTAAAACAGTGAGTTGATGATGATAAATGATGGTTTTTGCATATTGGTTATGCATGTGAATCATTTGATTAATGTGGTAATGGTTTTGCATATTGGTTATGCATGTGAATCATTGGTTTATAATGAAATGGTTTTGCATATTGGCTATGCATGTGAAACATTGGATTAATGTGGCAAGATGGTTATGTTGGCAAGTGATGTAAGTGGTTCTTGGTTCTTTGATCGGATATAGTTAGCCGGCTATAGGATTGGGTGCACCGTGAATAAAGTCGCCTTGGAGGTGGAGTGGTCAAGAGTGGACCGGATAAGCTCCCTTCAAGTTTCCTAACGAGATGAGGTCATAGTGGAGGTGTTGCCCACTCGAGGACCTTGGTTATTTGAGGTCATAATGGAGGTGTTGCCCATTCGAGGACCTTGGTTAAGCAAAGGTTATATGGTGTTTAAAAGTCCATATGTGAGGACCTTGTGCTTGTTGAGATCACAATGGCGGTGTTAAGTCCATGTGTGGATCTTGTATAGGGTGTCCCGGATCTCGTTAGTGATTTCTACAACTACCAATCGGTTATGCAAAGGTTGTATGGTGGTTAAAAGTCCATACGGGAGAACCTTGTGCATGTTGAGGTTGTATGGTTGTCCATACATGGGAACCTCGGGAAAAGCTAAGGTTGTATGGTGTTTAAAAGTCCATGCATGGGAACTTTAGGCTTGTAAGGTCATAATGGAGGTGTTGCCCATTCGAGGACCTTGGATTGGGTAGGGTGTAGGGAGCGTAGGGACAACGCTTGGAATCCGCGTATCCGATCGGGTGTTGAGTTGGAAAGTGGATGTGATTGATTATTTGAAGGCCAATATGATGTTCTTAAATATAAAGAAGCATGAGATGCTTGAAATGATGCATGGTTGCATGTGAAGCATGAGATGCTTGAAATGATGCATGGTTGCATGTGAAGCATGAGTTGCTTGGAAAGATGCATTGTTGCATGAAAGGTGTATGATGCATGTGAATGCATGTTTACTTGTTAGGTTGAACAAGTGTTGATTATCATTTGGTAAATGATGTATGTGAGCATGAATATCTTTAATGCTTTGAAGTCTTGTAGGACTTGTTTGAAAAGCATGTGAATATGTTTGTATGGTATATATGTTGCCTTGGTGTAATGCAAGTGTTGGTTGGCTTGTGAAATGGTTTTAAAGGTTTCTTGTTTGAAATGGCTTTCAAGTTTATAAAAGGTATGTTGTGAAATGGAAGTGTTTCCATGGTTTTGTTTTAGCTTTGCATATGGTATTTATGCATGGTTGATGCTTGAGGTTGAAAAGGATTTCAAACATGGTTTTGGTAAACAAATCGGGTTTGTTTTACAAGTGTTTTATGACCCGCTGCATTGATGGTGTTTTGGTTTTGAGCATTCCTCACTAAGCATTATGTGCTTACGCTCTCTTTCTCCATCAATGCAGATCTTTGAAGTTTGGACAGCAAGGAGCAAGGGATTCAAGGTGGACTCCAAGTGAGATGTATGTCTCGGTGAATAGCTATAGTTAATAAAGGCAATGGGGGTAGAATCTCTTGGGATTATTGTGTTTGTGATCGTTTATGTTGTTCAAGATTGTTTTAATGTTGTTAAAGTTGTTGGAACATGATTTGGCTTAATTGAGATTGTTTTGGAAGGTTTGTGCCTAAATGGTTGCTTGTGTAGGAAGCATGCCTATAGATTTGGGGCTTTTTGCATGTGATGTGTTTCTGATGAATTGTTGATGCAAGCATGTCTCATTTATGCTGAATTGCATGCTGGTAAAGTTTGGTGGCTTTTGGAGCCAGTTTGGATGGTCAATTGTGTGTTTGAGTGAGCAAAATGCAGCTTTCTAGGCTAGGCGTTTCGGAACAGGAGACACCGTTTCGGAACGGGTGCCCTGCATGAACCCAGGCGTCCGAAACGGGTGAGACCGTTCCGAAACGGAAAGGCCTCTGCCCGACCCCCGTTTCGAAACGGGCTATGCCTGCTTCGGAATGGCCCCGCGTTTCGGAACGGGCTGTCTCCCGTTTCGGAACGGTTGACCGTTGGGGGCTGACAGTGGCAGTTATGTGTTTCAAAATGTTTGCATTTTGGTCCTGAATCTTGTTTGTGCAATTGTATGAGTTTGAGATGTCCGTTTGAGCTGAAATTTGGCCGAGATGCATGAAACATGATTAATTTTAAGTTGGTAACTTAAAATCTGGTTAAGGCCTCAAAGTTTTCAAAATTTACATTTTGGTCCCTAAAGTTGTGTTTTGTGCAATTGGGTCCCTGAATGATCTCTGATGGCTGTGATCTTTGAGTATGTTGCTTGTGTGATCACATATAGGACTAATGTGCATCTAGATAAGATTAAAAAGAAAAAAAAAAGGGTCGTTAATCAAGGTTGACTTTCGGGTTGACTTTGGTTTTCCCCGTGTAATCTTCGTAGTTCGGGTCCACCGTCTAGGCCGGGCTACGGGGGTTACAAACCTACATGCTTAAATGAAACACATACATAAGTGAAGTATTTTCATAAATGAAGTGATTGCATAAATGCAACAACAAGCATATTTATTCTCATGGAATGAATAAACTATTATGCAACTACTCATGCAAATTCTTATGCAACTTATTTCAACTTTCCAACAAACTCAAAACGTTGCAAGATCTAATTGTTGCTGTCATTTCTTCATTCATTTTCCAGCATTGGCAAAGAAAACTTTCCACAGCATCTTGAATCATTTTAGATCTTGCACGAGTCATAGGACCTCTAGGAAATTCATTGGGATTCTTGCTGGTTGTGGTCACATCAACAAGGAGCTTCCACAGACAGCCCAGATTGACCACCCCGAGCTAACACTAGACAATCTCACCTCAAATGTCCAGCATACCCACAATTCCAACAAAACTCAACCATCGCACGCCTCGCGCCTCTCTACCCTTCTTGCCACCTCTGAACCCTGTCTCGGCCGCTCTCACAGCCTTTCTGAGGTGCAGCCACAGCGGGTTCACGACCCTGGCCTCCACCAGCCAATAAAGGACACTCACGTCTTATATGATATACTGAACCACAGTTCCAGCAAGAATTCCCCGTCACTACAACAGGAGCATGTACCTCTCCAGTCGCACGATGAAAGTCCCTCCTTAAGTGCTCCCGAGAACCACACGACCAGCACGTGTGCTGCTCTGCCCTCATTCTGTTTCCCTGAAGTAGTGCACCAAGTCCAAGGTTACCTCGCCTAGCAGCAGGCTGATACCTCCTATCTCGGCTTTTCTTGGCCCGTCCACTTCCAAAACCGAATTCAGCAGCTCTCTTACCAGAGCTAGAACCACCACCATGAGATGCCAGACCCAAGTTCTGCTCATCAACATAAACTAAATCCATACTCCCGCGCTTCTGATTATTTGAAGACTTATCTCCAAGATATCTCCTCATAAAAGTGGCTAAAAGAACTCCCAATCCTTGAGATTATGATGATAGTTTTGAGGTGATTATGATGATGTAAAAGAGTTTTAATGATTTAGATCCCGAAATCCTTGAGATCCTTGAGTTTTTTTATAGTTTTAGTTGTGTTTTTGAAGTGATTTGATGGTTAAATGATTGTTGGAGATATAAGGAAGGGTTTGGGTTGTGTTTGGATGTGATTTGATGAATATTAATGATTGGAAGTGTTGATTGTTGGTTGGTCGTTGTTTAGGAAGCAATCGAATGAGTTTTTGGTTGTTTCGGATGGGTAAATTTATGTTGTTTTGCTGAGCAACGAGTTTGTGTTTAGTTGCTGGAGTTAGAATGCATTTTAATGCATTGGATCTATGTTTTTTGATGATCTAAAAGCAGGGGATATTGATTCGGAAGCTAGCGAAGCGATTTTGGAAGCTTCGAACGAGTGATCTTCACGTCGGCACGTGATGTTTCGCGTATCGATGAGTGGATGTGTTTTAAAGCTTTGTTAAGCTTGGATACGAGGTTTTGGGAGGTTAGTGTAAGCTTGAAATGCTTAGCTAATCTCGAAAGTAAGTATGGTTACTTGAACTCTCGGATTTCGGTTTGAAATGGATTCCATGGTTTATCATGCTCATGTTTTGATAATGCTTGTTACTCACTGTTATGCATGGATTTAAGCATGTTTTTGCTTGTGTTTATCCCATGAAATGGTTTGGTTTGATACAAGATGATATGATCTTGTATGAGATGGTATTTGCTATTTAAAAGCATATTTAATTTTGGGATATGAGATGATTTTTAATAATGCATTGTGAGCAGTGAGTTAACATGGTTTTATGGGTATATTGGCAAGTGAATGATATGTTTTTAATATACGGATACGTTGGTCGACCAATAGGATGTGAGTCCAATATAATCTATAAATCGTACGTGTGTCTGGCTACGTGACGTAATAAGGGTGAGACTATTACAGGTGATAGAGGTGAGTCTATCACTATGGGTTAAGGGTGAGCCTAATTTCATTCGTAGCCATTAAGATGGAGGTGAGCCCATCATTGAGTATAGGGGTGATCCTATACAAGTCCGTGTATCCGATATTTTTTGCAAAAGTGATAGAGGTGAGTCTATCACAACGAATAGGGGTGAGCCTATGTTGGGATGTTGTAAGCCAATATATGTGTTTATTGTTGCCCATGTATCATGATTGTAATGAATGTATAATGGATTATTGTGCATGAGATGCTTGATGATGAGATGTTGCATAGGACAAATCTATGCATGTGAATTAAGCAAGTGAGGCTTAATGTGGATTTGCATTGTGAACAATGCATGTGGCTAATGATACATGTGGAACAAGGTTAAAGAATGGTTTGCTTTGGTTTTGAAAGCTTGAATGGAGATTGAGCATGACATGGTTTCAACTGGTGTTTTAAAAATTGCATTGTTGATGTGTTTTGAGCTTTCCCTCACTTAGCAAGAGTGCATACGCTCCTTTTTCCAACAATGCAGATATCTAATATTGAGGGTTGAGGAGTAGCAAGTGAGAGCACCTAATTCGTCACTCAAACTCAAGTATGAAATTTTGTGATTTTAAATAAGTAGATTTTGACAATGGGGAAAGAACCTCGGTTTGGGAGATTTGTTTTAGAACTTCCTGGTTGAGATAAGTTGAATTGTCTATTTGGGTTTGTAAAACGACCATTATATGTTGCTTGAGGAAGAATGATGTCTTTCGTATGTTTTATGGTATTTCTCATGAGATGCATGATATAGCTTATTAGAATTACATGTGTTGGATTGGCGAAACCTTTGTAGTTGCATTTAAGCATGATTGACATGTAGTATATGCTTAGGGATGTTTATCTATTGATGCTTGAAAATGCTTGGCTGATTAAAATGCATTTTGGAGTTGTATGTGAATCCTATCTGGTATGCGTATCGATACTCGGGTTCGAATATCGATACTCAAAGGTTTTTTGCAGGCTAAACAACATAGGGGTATCGATACGGCTTGCACGCATATCGATACACTTGGGTTATGTTTGAAGGGCGTACCGATACGCGGGGAAGGGTATCGATACCTTCTTTCAACTTTGAGCTACTATCTTCCCGCGCATCGGTATGAGCTTCAAGGGTACCGATACTCGACCGTTGTTTTAAGTTAAAAGTACATTTTAAAGTCTGAAAAGTTACATTTTGGTCCCTGAATGTTGTATGTGCAATTGGATGAGTTTGGTTGTTCCGTTTGTGATGAAATTTGACATGGAAGCATGTTTCATGACTAATTAATGGACGATAATCTTAAAATTGAATTGGACTCTATAATTTTCTAAAATTATAGTTTAGTCCTTAAATGTGTAACTTGCGCAATTGAACCCCTAAACAAAATATGATCGTTGTGCCGTTTCTTCTAAGTAATTTGTTGAACACATAGGACTTAAAATGCATCTAGGAAAAAAGAGAGAGGGAGAAAAAGAGTCGTTAATCGAAGTCGGCTTAGCGAGTTAGCTTCAGTTTTACTCGTGTAATCTTCTTAGTTCAGGTCGGGCGTCTAGGCCGGGCTAAGGGGGTTACATTAAAACTCAATCAGACATTTTCATTTTTCTAGTTGGTCAATCTCAATCTTCTTCCTCTTCTTCATAGAAACAATACCCATCTCACATCCGAGTTTACCCATTCTAGACCATTTCCTTTTGAACATTTGCATCTTCTGCTCTAAAGCGCCTTTTTCAAGTTTTTACTTTAGATTTTCTTTTCTCAAACTGCCCTTTCGGGTCTTCACTTTGGTTTTTTCTTTTGTTTTCTTTTTATTTATTCTTTTTATTTTTTTATTTTTTGGTTTTTACTTCTTGTTTTGTTTTTTTCTTCATTTAGGTGCCCTTTTGGGTTTTCATCTTGAAATTCCTTTTTTTGTCTTCACAACTGCCTTGCTTTTCTTCAACAAGCTTGAGTTCCGAGGTAGATGACACTCGTTTTCTTTCTTTGGCGCACTCTTATATCTTAGCGCCTGAGGCTTTTTCTGATTAAGCCTCGATATACCTCTTTCAACAAGAAACTTTAATTTCAAGGTCAATTTTTGTCTTTGGGTCTCCGTCACTTAAAAGGTTAGAACATAGGAATACCAAGAAATCTTTTGCTTTTCATGAATCTATATTAACATGCTTGCAAGATACTTGTACACACAATTAGAGAAGGCATAAAATAACACTTCATTAATATTTGAGAAAGTATGGAATGGTTTAAAAAGTCATGGCAAACATGAAGAGAAAGAGAAAAAAACAAAATAAAACATGATGTAATGTCCTAGACATCCACTACATGAATGATGCAAGAGCCTGTTGACTGAGATAAATCTTTTGCCTGAAACTCTTCACTGAAATATTAGATATATGAGAGGGTCTACTTGTCAGATACCTAATCTCAAAATGCATATGAGTTGCCCTTTGTGCAACCCAAATCCTTATTTGGTTTCAAGACTCCCTTTTTCGGGTTTACATCTTAAATCCCCATTTTTCTTTTTGATTAATTTTTTGATCCATAAGGCGCCCTTTTGGGTTTTTACCCTATATGTTTTTATCTTGCGAAGCGTCCCTTCGGGTTTTCACACCACCTATTTCCTTCTTTTTCTCTTTTTTCAACTCTTTTTTCATCCTTTCAAGCATAGTACTTCTTGATTGAGTCTTAGTTCACAAGATTACTTAACTCATCCCCATCCATTTCTGTTAAGATTAACGCTCCTCCGAAAAAGGCCTTTTTGATGACATAGGGCCTTGATTAGGCATCCATTTCCAACGTAAATATCTTTGAATCGACAAGATCCTTTTAAGCACTAGATCCCTCTCTAAAAATTATCTAACCATGACAGATAACTTTGTGCCTCTTCTTTTCAATGAGATTCAACTGATCGAACAGGGCTTGTATCCAATCGGCTTCGTCCAACTTCACTTCATTTAGAATTTGAAGATTCAAAATATCCACCTCAATAGGTAACATTTCCTTCGTTCCATAAACCAAAGAGTATGATGCTACCTCCGCCGAAGTACGCACAGAAGTTTAGTAGGCATACAAAGCAAATGGTAGCTTCTCATGCCAATCTTTAAAGGTGTATGTCGTCTTCGATATAATCTTCTTGATTTTATTGTTTGCCGCTTCTATTGCTCTGTTCATCTTGGGACAATAAGTAGTGGAATTATGGTTCATTATCTTCAATTGCTAGCGCACTTTGACTATTATCTTTTTGTTCAATTTGGAAGCATTTCCAGTGATAATTCTCTCTAGCAAACCATGCCAACAAATGATCTCTTTCTTCAAGAATTTGCAAATCGTTACCCTTCTAATACTGGCATGGGAAGCTAGTTCTACCCGTTTAGTGAAGTAGTTGATAACCACCAAGATAAAACGTTGACTTTGGGTGAAATTTTCCAATAAAATCCATGTCTATACAGCAAATGGCCGTAGTGAATTCATGGTGTGAAAAAGGTAATGGAGGGGAATGGATCTTATCCGCATATATCTAACATTTGTGGCATTTCTTTGCATAGTCGATACAATCCCCTCCATGGTCAACCAAAAGTACCCATACCTCATAATTTTCTTGGCTATTGAGAAGTCATTGACATGTGTCCCACATAATTCATCATGTACCTCCGTGAGAATGCTCCTAGCTTCTCGGGCATCGAATCACCTTAAAAGTATTTGGTCTTTGCCCTTTTTGTATATGATTTCCTCATCTAGGACATATCCCAATGCCATTCTTCTAATGGTTCTTTTATCATTCTTATTAGCTTCCCTAGGGTAGGCTTGGAACTTGATGTGCTGAAGGATATCATAGTACCACGGGTTGCCATCTGCATCTTCTACAAAACTACAACAATGAGCCGATTTTTCATAAATTTGCATTCTAATTGATTTCATCTCCGCTTTTATGCTTGCTTTGAACATTGCAGCCAAGGTTTCCAAAGCATCCACAATCTAGTTATCGTCTCTAGGAAAGTAGGGGAAACTGATATTTTTCAAATTTTTTGTTAACCTTCAGGTCAAATCGTAGTACTTAAATAACTTCAGGTCTCTCGTTTCCCATTCTCCTCAGAACGGATAAGTTACCAAGGACAAATATCCATAGACTTTAAGAACTTTAATCCTTCTTTCAATAGCCGGACGTAATCTCATGACACGGACTTCGTACTCAGCTGTATTGTTTGTACAAAAGAATTCCAATCTACTTGTGAAATGGTAGTAGAAATTTTCTGGAGAGATTAACACGGCCCATATTCCATGACCTAGGCCATTGGATGCTCCATCGAAATAAAGCTTCCACGATTTATCTAATGAAGCCATCTCTTCTTGAACCGTAATACACATCAAGTCTTTGTTTGGAAAATTAAAATTTAGGGACTCATAATCATCTGAAGCACGACTTGCTAAAAAATTGCTATAGAACTCATTTTTATTGCTTTTTGACTTACATACATAGTGTCAATTCAAACAATAGCTTTTTCCAATGGGCCATCTTCCCGTTAGCGTTGGTGCTTCCATCAAGAATTTCAATGGGTCCAACCTATATATCAACTAAGTGGTGTGATACAATATGTAATGTCTGAGCACAACACAACTTTTGAATTGGCGGGTATCGCGCTTCACAATCAATAAACTTTTTTCTCAAGTAGTAGATGTCTCTCTCTTTCTTCCCAAACTCATCATATTGTCTCAATACACAACCCATCGAATTCTCATGTACTGTCAAATACAAGATCAACAGTGTACCTAGCACTGGTGCTACTAGGACCGAGGCATTCAACAAGTACTCCTTGGTCTTTTCTAGATTCTTTTGACACTTTTCATCTCATACCCTGGGTTGTTTTTTCGAAGCAATCTAAAGACAGGATTGTATTTGTTGGTTAACTGAGAGATAAATCGAGATATATAATTTCATCTTCCCAAGAAACCTTGAACTTATTTTTTTGTAAGAGGTGGTGGAAGATTTTGGATGGCTTTCACTTTGTCAGGGTAGATCTCGATCCCTATTCTACTAATCAAAAAACCCAAGAGCTTTTCGGACGTGACTCATAAAGTACACTTAGTGGGGTTAAACTTCAACTAGTACTTTCTCAACTTTGGAAAAGCTTTCTAAATTTTGGACATGTTTTTCTTCATTTTGGAACTTAGCGTTGATATCGTCGACATATACTTCAATTTCCTTATGTGTCATGTCATGAAACAGGGTGACCATGGCTCTTTGATAGGTTGCCACCGCATTTTTCAACCCGAACGTCATTACCTTATAGCAAAAAATGCCCCAAATGGTTACAAATGTAGTCTTCTCCATGTCTTCAGGTGCATTTTTATTTTATTATACCCCGAGAAACCATCCATGAAAGAGAACCACAAATGCCCCGCGGTATTGTCAACTAAAGTATCAATGTGAGGTAAAGGAAAATTATCCTTTGGGCTCGCTTTATTGAGGACTCTATAGTCTACACACATGTGAACTTTCCAATCTTTCTTTGGCACTGGGACTATATTTTCCACCCACTCAGGGTTCTTGGCAACTTTTAGGAAACCAGCATCAAAAGGCTTCTTCACTTTTTCTCTAATATCTAACAACATATTTGTCCTCACCCTTCTATGTTTCTATTAAATCGGCTTACATTCGGGTCTTGTCGGTAGCTTGTGCACTACAATATTTGCATCTAAACCCAACATATCTTGATAAGTCAAAGAAAAAACGTCTTTGAACTCTAGAAGTAACTCTATCAATTCATGTCGGGTCTTGGATGAGAAACTAGTGCCAATCTTCACCTCTCTTCTCTCTTCATCGGTTCTCAAATTTAGAATCTCTATTTCTTCTTGGTGGGGCAGGATATGTTTATACTCTCTTTCCATTAACCTCAACAATTCATCGGGCACTTCAAATTCTATCTCGTTTTTGCTTCCATCAATTTCTTCCAAACACAGGTCGAATTACATGCCTTTATATAGGCCTTGGGTTCAAGTTTTCTAATATGGCAAGAATACAATTTCGAATTAAAGTGCAACTCTAATTAAGACTAAATCTTCTGAGGAGTTGTCTTGAATTCGTCCTCTTTTCTGGCCTTGAGTTTCTTCCTTGAACTTTGGGCTTGGCCTTCATTCTGCTTCAGGGCTCAGAAAAATATGTGAGTGGTCCACGACAGACCGACTTGATATCCTCTATTTGTCGAGCTCCACTTCACTTTTCCACCTCAGCATTCTGTCGTCATGGCTGCCACGGCAGATGTCACAACAGCCTTTGCTTCTTGACTCCAACTCTGCAATCCGCTTCTACTCCTTTGCTGCCCTGGGTCTGCCACAGCAGATACCTGCAAAAGTAACCAAAATCAGTAGCAAATATGCCATTTTATCTAATTGTGATGTATATGCAAAAATCTATCCTAAATGCAATGCATTATGCTTGAATGCAGCAAAAATATGGGTAAATGCGGGGTAAATATAGAACAGTTATACACTTAACACACCCCAAAACTCAAGTTCTTGCTTGTCCTCAAGCAAATACGACCTAGTCTAGAAATAAAAACTTTTTGGCTTGGCTTAATTTTGTGAACTTTTTATTACCTACCACACATTCACTATCAAGAGCATTACCTTGTCGGGTGTTTCTAGATTTATTCGGAACAATTCTATAGTTCTTGTGCAGTGTGTGCAGGTTTTGTGGACAAATATGTGCCTAGACTTATTTAGCTTACCAGAATAATTATTCTTACAAACTTGAGTTTATGTCAATTCATTTTTTCCGGAGGAAATTCTTAAGCTCCTTTAGTTTTTTCTAACCTTCAACTTCATCTTTTCTGGAGGCAATTCTTAGGCTCCTTTAGTTTTTTCTAACTTAAGCTCAAAGAAAATCTTCCTAAAATCATTGTAAGGCAGTTCTGTGGGCAAGTGAGTCTAAAATTTTTCTTTTCTTATGTTCCTTTCCTAGAGCCAGTGTTAGGCACCTCTAGGGGCAACTTAAGTGGGTAAGCCTTCCTATTCTAGTTCACTACCGAAGTCTAGACAGCATAAGAGTCACAAACTGTGTTCTAAATGTCAGAACTATAGCAAGGCTCTAAATAGTTCCTAAAAACATCCTAAAGGCACTGTCACGATAGAGTATGTCGTGGCAAGTATGTTCAGTTCAAAGACTTAAGCCAATTTTTTGTTTTTATTTTCATCATTTTTTTGACACAAAAATAAACTTAAAAATAAACTTAAAATGAGACAAAAATTAAAGACACAACTAACAAGTTCATTATTGGAGGGATGCCCACCCCCAAACTCGAAGGTTGCATTACCCTCAATGCATGACAATAATTACAAATAAAAAACAGAAATTAACATCACAAAATAGATAAAAACAATAGCAAAGACAGCAAAATATAAGAAAAAGCACTTAAGTTGAGTAGCTGTCGTCGCTGCTGCTGCTGACTAGGAGCTGTCGGCGGGCAGTAACCTTAACGGCAGGGGCTGGCTGGTTGCTGGGAGACGGAGAGGCCATCTTCTTCATTGCCTCTCGAGGCGGTTGGACTCTAGTCGGTGAGATGTGTGGGGGCTGGTCCAGAACCTCGAGATCATCATCGCTACTGCTACTGCTGCTACCTGATCTGCCGTGGCAGGGTCCTTCGACAGTCTCGTTCGGCTTCTTCCTTTTCATCGGAGGGAAGTCCTTGGAGATGTCTAGGACTACGAATGGCTCCGAGTCAGAATCTTGCTAGATGGAGGAGGAAGAGAACCCTTCAAAATATTTTGGGTCAATCTCCGGTAGGGGGTCCTTTCTTTTCTCTCCTCGGGGAGAGGCAGATTCTCTACCGCCATCGCTGGTTGTGGCAGGTGGAGAGGAGGAGGCAGCAGTGGGCGTTTTTGGGCTGGCAGTAGGTGTGGGTGCAGCAAAGAGATTTTCTGGGAAGGAGGGGAATTGCACATTGGTAAAATTTAAATCATTCTTAATAAAGTTTGTCGTTGCGGTAGTGAAGTCCCTTGTAACCCCCTTAGCCCAGCCTAGACGGTTGACCCGAACTACGAAGATTACACGGGGAAAACCAAAGTCAACCTGAAAGTCAACCTTGATTAACGACCCTTTTTTTCTTTTAATCTTTGTCTAGATGCACATTAACCCTAAGTGAGCACTCATGAAACATATATGAGAAAGACACAGCGATCGAACAGCAAAGAGGGACTCGATTGCAGTTATTACAAGTTTAGGGACCAAATTGAAATTTCTATAAATTTGAAGGTCAAAACTGATTTTAAAGTTACCAATATGCAATTAGTCCCATTACATGCTACTCTACCAAAAATCAACTTAAATGGACATCTCAAGCATCAGCAATTGCAAAATCAACATTCGGGACTAAAAAGCAAAGCCTGCAAACTTCAGCACCATTCAAATCAGTGCCCAACGGTCAACTGTTCCGAAACGTTCACCTATCGAATCAGAACGAGGACCGAAACGGCGTTGACCGTTCCAAAACACGGGTTGGTTCCGAGACTGGTTCCGAAACAAGGCCTTCCAGTAGCCAAATCGTTTCAGAACAGCCTCCAGCCATTTCGAAACACGAAGGCCATTACAGGCACCCGTTTCGAAACGTCAGAGAGTGTTCCGATACGGTTTGCCTAGAATCTGCAGATTTTGCTGGTTTTTCTTACATAAATCCATTCAAACTCATCCGAATGACTTTCCAAACATACCAACAAGTTATCATACCTATAAGGTGCATGTTTAGAACTCCTAAACACATTCATAGCATCAAATATGAATTTCACATGTCTAGAGGCATGCTTCCTATTATTCAAAACCAAATAAGCAACCAAACTTCAAAACAAGCGTTTAAAGGCCATTTACAAGTTCAACCCAACAAAGGCAACGTGCCTCAACTTAGGGAGTTCAACACATCTCCCAAAACAAAGTTTAGGTTCCCATTGCCAAATTACCAAAACTAATAGTGTATGAAAACATCACCATACATGAGCTTGGATTCCCTTGGACACACTTAGCTCCCTTGTTGCCCTTCAACACCTCAATTATCTGCATTATTGGTAAAAGAGAGCGTAAGCGCAAATGCTTAGTGTGGCATGCTCTAAAAACACATGCTCATCTCTTTTCATGCAACCTTGCATACTTTACAAGCATCTCATGCTTAAATACATTCGATTCATTATATTGGCTTCCAAGTGATAAATCATAACCAATTCAACACAAAAACACAATCGGATACGCGGATTACAAGTGTTGTCCCACACGCTTCATACACACCACTGGCTTACAAGGTGGAGTTTATCAGTTCAATCACAACCCCTTAACACTTGTGATGGAGTTTAACGGTACAATCACAACCCCTCAACATCACTCATCGGTAGTTGTATAACCCACAAACAAGAGTACGGGACACATAACACAAGATCCATACACTGACTTTTAACCACCGTTGTGATCTTACCAAGATCCACACAAGGACTTTTAACCACCATTGTGATCTTACCTCTCTCGTTAGGATACTTGGATGGAGTTTACGGTACAATCACAACCCCTCAACATCCAAGGCGGCTTTACTTACGGTGCACCCAATCCTATAGCCGGCTAACTATATAATATTCAAGTACTTTAAAACCAATTCATCACTTGCCAATATACATCAAATACCATCATCAATTCACTGTTTTAAAGCATTAATCAAAGCCATTAAACATCATGCATCACCATGCATCATTATCAAACTAATAACATATCAAACCAAGGATCTCTTACCTTGAGCATCCTTCAACACATGGCTTTCTGTTGAGTGGATCGCAAGATCGAAATTGACCAAGAGGGGGGGTGAATTGGAAATTTAAAGGTTTGTGGTGGAAGTTTGCAAATTAAAAATTGATGGACAAGAGATTTAGAGTGGTTCAAGTTCCAAATGAACTCTACATCCACTACCTTAGCTTCACTAAGGATTTGCAACAATTCCACTAAATCGTTCTTCCCCTTTTCTAGGACAAGGAGGCAACCCTTTACAATTTCGGTTGATTTTTCTACCCAAAAATCAACCCAACCCTCACACAAGAGAACAAAGAAATTTGAAGGCTAATAAGGTATCTCTCAATACAAATGATAGCCCCAATACAAGCACTCAACCCAATTTGACAAAATGTGAATGAAGATTACAATTGGGATTTTTACACAAAATGGGATTTTTGCACAATTGCTTGATTTTGATGTTTGGATGTTTTCTTTTGGATCAATAGTTGTTGCTGATGCTTTTGGATGTCTCTTTTATACCTTCTCATTGATTTCTAGCCGTTTGGGTGGTTGGGAACATAAATGGAGCTGTTGGAACCCTCTCTTACCACCATAAATGCAGTCTGCACCAACCTGTTTCGGAACGCGGGGTACCTGTTTCGAAACGGACTAAAATAGAAAGAGCCGTTGGGGTGCATTTAAGAGCTCGTTTCGAAACGCCTTAGGGCCGTTTCGAAACACTTTTGCCACTGTCAAAGGTCGTTTCGAAACGGTCTTAGCCCGTTTCGAAACACCTTAACGGTTTCCAAAAAGTTAGTTAAAAACACTTAACGGTCATATTTTCAAATTAATATTGAGACCTGTTTCGAAACGATATAGATCTGTTTCGAAATGACCTTGATCCGTTTCGAAACACCCTCTTTATCTTTATAAAATCAGCAAATATTTGAACCGTTGTACTCTTTTTAAATCAAACATGAAGAACAGTTTCGAAACGAGTGATTCCGTTTTGGAACGGGTTCAAGTGTTTCGATACACGTTTCGGAACGGTGGTCGACAGTGATGAAAATTTTTCGAAACGCCTGAGGGCCGTTTCGAAACAGGAGCTTAAAATTCACTGTTTTGACTTGAAACACTTAGAAAAAATATTTGAAAAGCTTGTTTTTAACTTGGGCATAATCTTAAAATTATATAGGGATATTTTGAGGACTTAAAATTCGTTTTGACATTTTCAATTTAGTCCTTAGGTTTTTAGTTATATCAAAATTAAAATATTTGTTTCACAATCTCCCCCTTTTTGATATAACAAAACCAGAGTTAGAATTTTTGAGAAATTTGAAAGTTTTGAGAAATATTCTAACTCCCCCTTAATTTAAGATAGGTTTTTAAAGTTAAAAGAAATTTTTTATTTGAAATCCAAGTTGTAAACCTTTAAAAAACCTTTTTAAAATTTAAAACGAATTTTAGTGTGGCTCTTAAATTTCTTCTCCCCCTTTTTGTTAGATCAAAAATAATAATGAAAGCTCATAGAGAAGATAAAGGATTAGTACCAATAAGCAATAATAAGCAACCATAATATTAATTCATAATCAAAATATCCAAAACATAAACCAACATTAAGTTCAACATAAAATCCCAAATAAAAAGCCATAAGCATAGGTTCTTAAAACATGAGAAAACACAAAGATGCAATCTTAATCCTAAAATGCATAGATAATATGATATGATATGATATGATATGAAGATCCTAGGCCTCGTCATCATCATCCGAAGTATCATCATCGCTCTTGACTTGAGAACGGTGAAACTTTGTCCATTGCCCATAGAGCGTAGAGAAGGATGGGTCCAAGTTTGCATGGGAAGTCTCAAGAGTATAAAGACGATCCTCGACATTCTTCAAGCGATTTTCCATAGAAGTAAAACCCGAAGCAATGCTTGTATCCAAAGCATTGAACCGCTCGGTAATGAGAGCCGTGAGGGCTTCATTGTTTGCAACCGGAACTTGCGGTAGAGGAGCAACGGGAGGAGGAACCGCTTCTCTATCAACTCTTTCCCAAACATCATTCACATATGTGAACCCGGACTTGCGAAGGGATGACTCACAAATTGTGGTCTTGCGAGGTTCCGGAGAGTCGTAGGAACAATCAATACCAAGATCATTAAAGAGGTAGCTCAAAAGAATGCCATAGGTGAAAGATTTCAACTCATTTGTGTCAATAAGCTTAATGTTATTGACTATCTCGGCAAAGATAATCTTAGGTACATTTGGGCGCTCACCTCTACGGAAGCATTCAAGCCAAAAATGATCGGTTTGACGGATGTGAGAGTATTTACCTCCGGAAGGTCGAATGAACCAAGAGACCATCAAGTGAAGAACTCGATCATGCACATCCAAAATAAGAGCTTTACCTGTGAAATTGCCAAAGTGACGTTCATCCTCAAGACCCTCATCCTTAAGTTTAAAAATAGACTCCAAAAGAGCAACATTGACAACAAACTTTTTGCCCAATAAAGAAGATTCAATTCCTATAATCTCGGTTTTGGTCTCATCATAAAGAAAACGAGCATTAGAGTAAAAAAGGAGTACCATGTGTTTGTAGCGAATATCCGGAATGCTCAAGAAAAAGAGAAGATTCCACTCACTCAAACGATCGAGATAACGGAATAGGAATCGCTCGGAATTGAGGAAGTCAAGATCAATGACACGTTCTTTACGAACTGCGAAATCCTTGACAAAAGAGAAGCGAGCACGCGCGTCCGGAGTTTTAAGGGATTTTTGAAAAAGCATAGTGAGATTTGGATGAATGCTCGAATAACCGGATTGAACGGCCTTGCGCTTCTTGTTAGCTTGATCTGCCATCTAAAAACATTAAGCAAGTGTATTTTAAAATTAACTGTATGCATGGATATTTTAGAATCAATCCAATAATAAATCCCACTTAGGTTTTTGAAAACAAAATTAAAATAAAAAATAAAAAAAAAACAGTAAAGAAAAATACGACTGAAAAATTTTATATTCGAATCAAAAATTTTGGGATTTTGAAATTTTTTTACAAGATATGGAAAACCCACAAAGGAAAAACTATAATTTATACAAAAAATAAAATTTTCTAACCTAAGATTCGAACATAAATTGAAAGAACAAGAAAAGAAAAAAAATTACCTTAGTTTGGGATTTTGGATGATTTGATGACAATCCTAGCACAATGTTGATGAAACTTGCTTAGACTTGAGTTTTAGAGTAAAACCCCTCACAATTTTGTGAAAATCAAAGAGTTTGAGAGGGTATTTATAGAGAGGGAGGCGGTTTAGGGTTTTAAGAGTTTGATATAAAGTTAACTTTATCATTAAAAGCCCTAAATAAAGCAATCCACGATGCCGTTTCGGAACGGTCAAAACCGTTTCGAAACGGGGCGGCTAGGGTTTTGACCGTTTTGAGACCATAGGCTGACCGTTTCGATACGGTGTTGACTGTATCGAAACCCTTTTAACCCGTATCGGAACGCGTTGCGATACACCCCTTGGCAGTAGCAAAAACGTTTCGGAACGCTTTTGAGGCGTTTCGAAACGCCCTTCTCTCAGAACTGGATTTAAGGTATCCGTATCGAAACAGGGTCACCCGTTTCGATACACCTGGGCCTGGAAGTGCAGATGAGGCTCTAAAAGTGCAGAAAAATGAAGTTTTAAGAGGCCTAACATGCATAAATGTTATGAATGAGCAGGCAAAACATATTTAAGCATAAACATACTCCCCCTAACTATAGGCATGGATGAAATTAGGAGTTTAAAAACATAAACATGGCATTTCACAAGATCAAGCATATTTAAGCACAAAAGAGGTCCTAAAAGGTCAAGATAGGCTAGCTAGACCTAACTCTCTCCTAAGGGACCAAAAACGCTCTTTGTCTAAGGGTTTTGTAAATATGTCCGCTAATTGATTCAAGGTGTCTACGTACTCTATAACCACATCTTCCTTAAGGACATGATCTCTAATGAAATGATGCCTTATTTCTATGTGTTTGGTTCTAGAGTGTTGGATGGGATTTTTAGTTAAACATATTGCACTAGTGTTGTCACATTTTAGGGGTATGGTTTCAACTTTAATTCCATAATCTAAGAGTTGTTGCTTCATCCAAAGGACTTGAGCACAACAACTCCCTAAGGATATGTACTCGGCTTCGGTGGTAGATAAGGCTACACTATTTTGTTTCTTAGAGAACCAAGATATGAGCATACTACCTAAGAATTGACAAGTTCCCGAAGTACTTTTCCTATCAATTTTGCAACCCCCATAATCCGCATCCGAGTAAGCATGAAGGTTGAAGGTAGAGTCTCTAGGATACCAAAGACCTAAACAAGGAGTGTCTCTAAGGTATCTAAAGATTCTCTTAACGGCTATAAGGTGAGACTCTCTAGGACTAGCTTGAAACCTAGCACACAAGCAAACACTAAACAAGATATCTGGTCTACTTGCGGTAAGGTAAAGCAAAGATCCAATCATAGAACGATAAAGCTTAGAGTCAACACACTTACCTCCTTCATCTTTGTCAAGCTTTGTAGATGAGCTCATAGGAGTGGCTTGAGGCTTTGCATTCTCCAAGTCAAACTTCTTGAGCATATCCTTTATGTATTTTGCTTGGTTGATGAAGGTGCCATCCTTCTTTTGCTTGATTTGGAGTCCCAAAAAGAATGAGAGCTCCCCCAACATGCTCATCTCAAATTCACCTTGCATTAACTTAGCAAACTCTTGACAATGACATTCATTAGTAGAACCAAAAATAATATCATCAACATAAATTTGAACTACTAAGATGTCATTTTTATACATTTTTATAAAGAGTGTAGTGTCCACCTTACCTTTTTCAAATCCTTTTTCAATCAAAAAATTTGAAAGCCTTTCATACCAAGCTCTAGGAGCTTGTTTTAAACCATAAAGTGCTTTGGTAAGTTTGAAAACATGATTTGGAAATTTTGAATCTTCAAAACCCGGTGGTTGTTCCACATACACTTCTTCATTTATAAAACCATTTAAAAATGCGCTTTTAACATCCATTTGAAAAAGCTTGAAATTATGATAACATGCATATGCAAGCAACATCCTAATGGCTTCCATTCTAGCTACGGGTGCATAGGTTTCATCAAAATCTATTCCCTCTTCTTGAGTGTAACCTTGTGCTACAAGTCAAGCTTTATTTCTCACAATGTTACCACTCTCATCTAGTTTGTTCCTAAAGACCCATTTAGTTCCTATTGTAGATTGATTACTAGGCCTATCAACTAATGTCCATACATTACTTCTCTCAAATTGATTTAACTCTTCTTGCATAGCCATAATCCAAAAGTCATCTTTCAATGCTTCTTTTATATTTTTAGGCTCTATGCATGAGATAAATGCAACATGGTTCATTAATTTAAGAGAAGAACGAGTGGTTACCCCCTTGGATGGATCACCCAAGATTTCACCATCTTTGACATAGTTCAACTCCCTTGGGTAGCTCACTTCCTTTTCCTCAATAGCCAAGTCCTTCAAGGCTTCAAGAGGTGGATCTTGTGAGTCCTCTTCCTTTGTTGGAATCTCATCCTCTTTTGAAGTTTGACCTCCATCAAAGGCATTTATGATCCCTACATCATCATCATCACAAGAATCCTTCCTAGGAAGGAGGTTATCATCGAATACAACATGAATAGATTCTTCTACTACTAAAGTTCTTTTGTTAAATACTCGATAGGCTTTAGAGGTTAAAGAGTAACCTATAAAAATGGCTTCATCACTTTTTGCATCAAATTTACCTAAGTTGTCTTTTCCATTATTTAAAACAAAACACTTGCACCCAAAAGGGTGGAAATAGCTAATGTTAGGCTTTTTAGATTTTAAAATCTCATAAGGTGTTTTCTTTAAAATTGGCCTAATCATTACTCGATTTACAATATAACAAGCGGTGTTTGTGGCTTCCGCCCAAAAATATTTAGGTAAATTGTTTTCACAAAGCATAGTTCTAGCCATTTCTTGTAAAGTTCTATTTTTCCTCTCAACTACCCCATTTTGTTAAGGAGTTCGAGGAGCCGAAAAATTATGGCTAATACCATTTTCATTTAAAAAATCTTCAAACCCTAAATTTTGAAACTCGGTTCCATGATCACTTCTAATATGTGAAATTCTAAGTTCAGGATCATTTTGGGTTAGTTTTGAAAATGTGATGAATTTTTCCAAAGCCTCATCTTTAGTACTTAAAAAGAGAACCCAAGTAAATCTAGAAAAATCATCAACTAGCACAAAGGCATAAGACTTACCACCCAAGCTCATAGTCCTAATTGGCCCAAATAAATCCATGTGAATTAATTGTAAGCATCTACTAGTAGAAACATCATTAATGGATTTAATGGAAGACCTATGTTGTTTACCCTTTGAGCATGCATCACAAATTTTATCATTTGAGAACTTTATTTTGGGTAAACCTCTAACTAGGTTTAGAGAGACTAGTTTTTCTAAAACACTTATGCTAGCATGTCCTAGCTTCTTATGCCACAACCATGCATCATTTTCATTTTGAGCAACTAAGCATGCATGAGATGTATGTATGTCATCTAAATGCACCATGTATATGTTTCCTATGCGATGACCTATGAGCATAATATTATTAGATTTAATGTCTACAACTTTGCATCCATTTTTATCAAACAAAACATTAAATCCTTTATCACATAGTTGACTTATGCTCAATAAATTGTGTTTAAGACCATCGACATATAAAACATTTTCAATGAGAATGGTAGAGTGATTACCTATGGAGCCAATACCTTTAATGTGGCCTTTGGAGTTGTCACCAAATGTTACTACTCCTCCACTTTTTGGCTTTAGATCCATGAATCAACTCTTGTCTCCGGTCATGTGTCTCGAGCATCCACTATCAAGGTACCATGAGTTTTGACTTTGTGTCTTGGCCTTGTAGCAATGCTCCCCCTACAAACAAAGATATTAAACTTTGTTTTTGGTACCCAAATCATTTTGGGTCCATGAGTGTTAGCTCCCAAAACCTTGGTTCCCTTAGGAATCCAAGATGACATAGCAATAATATTATTAGATTTTACAAGTTCCTTAGGAACCCATACACTTCTAATTCTTTTAGTTCTACTATGTCTAGGGTAGCTACCTTGTTTGTAGTAGTTAGTCTTTTTCTTAGGTTGGTGTGTTCTAGAGGATTCTCCTACTTCATGCTTGACACTACCAACATTTTTTAAAGACTTTTTGAGCTCATTTAGCTCACCTAACACCTTTTGGTGTTCACAATTACATTGAGATAAAAGATTATTAAGATCAACATTTTCATCTTGAAAAAATTTAAGTTCATCTTTTAATCCTAAAATCTTTTTCTCAAATTTAGAATTAGCTTGAGTAAGTGAGTCATTTTTCTCATTTAGTTCTAGAATGATCTTTTTATTCCTAATGACCGACTCCTTATACTTCTCAACTAATTCATCATATACCTCTTGTAACTCATCATATGCATCATTTAATTCTTCATATGAAAAATCTAAAGTAGATGAGTTAGAGGTTACCATGGAGGAATCTTCCTCAAGTGCCATGAGGCAAAGGTTAGCCACTTCTTGTTCGTCATCCTCCGATGACTCCTCATCACTCCAAGTAGGAAGCTTGGCTTTGAGCTTTTTCTTCTTCTCAAAGCCCTTCTTCTTGAGTTGAGGGCACTCCGAACGTATGTGGCCGGGTTTATTGCACTCAAAGCAAATGATTGGATCCTTTCCATCTTCCTTGTTCTTGCTTTTGAAGTCCATCTTCCTTTGGATTTTTCTTCCCCGGTTAGACCTCATAAAGCGTGAGAATCGTTTGGCTATCATAGCCAATTCTTCAAGTTCATCCTCATCACTAGATGAGCTCTCATCATGTTGTGAAGCTTTAGCCTTGAGAGCTATTCCCATCTTCTTCTTCTTCTCTACCTCAAGCTTCTCTACCCTTTTCTCTTCTTTCTTCTTCTCATCTTCCCTTCCTTGCTTCATGATCTCATGAGTAAGGAGAGAACCCACAAGCTCATCAAGCTTCAAAGTCTTCAAGTTCTTTGCTTCGATGATAGCGGTTCTCTTCCCATCCCAAGACTCGGGAAGTGAATAGAGTAGCTTCCGGACAAGCTTGTCTTCCGGTATGATCTATCCAAATCCCTTTAGACCATTGACGATCGTGGAGAATCGATCGAACATCTTTGACACCGTCTCATCGGACTCCATCTTGAAATTTTCATAACTAAGATTGAGAATTCCAATCTTAGTTTCCTTGACATCATTGGTGCCTTCATAAGTAGTCTCAAGAGTGTCCCACACTTCCTTGGCACTTTCAATTGATGAGACATTTGAGTAGATGTCCGGACCGAAAGCACAAAATAGCATGTGGAGAGCTTTATCATTGACTTGAATCTTTTTCCTCTCCTCTTCACTCATTTCGGCTTTCTTCTTCAACACCATCTTGCCTTCACCGTCTTGCTTCAATGGAATGTATGGCCCATCCTCAATGACATCCCACACAAGATAGTCATTTGACTTGATGAATAGACGCATTCTATTCTTCCAAAAAGAATAGTTATCACCGTTGAAGAAGGGAGGCTTTGTGGTCGATTGTGACTCGTACATGCCGGAACCGGAGGTAGAAGCCATCTCTTGATAATTTGATGATCACACTCTTCCAAGGATCTCCTCTTGTGGTTGTTAATCCTCAAAGAGTTAAGCTCTGATACCAATTGTTGAGTGGATCGCAAGATCGAAATTGACCAAGAGGGAGGGTGAATTGGAAATTTAAAGGTTTGTGGTGGAAGTTTGCAAATTAAAAATTGATGGACAAGAGATTTAGAGTGGTTCAAGTTCCAGATGAACTCTACATCCACTACCTTAGCTTCACTAAGGATTTGCAACAATTCCACTAAATCGTTCTTCCCCTTTTCTAGGACAAGGAGGCAACCCTTTACAATTTCGGTTGATTTTTCTACCCAAAAATCAACCCAACCCTCACACAAGAGAACAAAGAAATTTGAAGGCTAATAAGGTATCTCTCAATACAAATGATAGCCCCAATACAAGCACTCAACCCAATTTGACAAAATGTGAATGAAGATTACAATTGGGATTTTTACACAAAATGGGATTTTTGCACAATTGCTTGATTTTGATGTTTGGATGTTTGCTTTTGGATCAATAGTTGTTGCTGATGCTTTTGGATGTCTCTTTTATACCTTCTCATTGATTTCTAGCCGTTTGGGTGGTTTGGAACATAAATGGAGCCGTTGGAACCCTCTCTTACCACCATAAATGCAGTCTGCACCAACTCGTTTCGGAACGCGGGGTACCTGTTTCGGAACGGACTAAAATAGAAAGAGCCGTTGGGGTACATTTAAGAGCCCGTTTCGAAACGCCTTAGGGCCGTTTCGAAACACTTTTGCCACTATCAAAGGTCGTTTCGAAACAGTCTTAGCCCGTTTCGAAACACCTTAACGGTTTCCAAAAAGTTAGTTAAAAACACTTAACGGTCATATTTTCAAATTAATATTGAGACCTGTTTCGAAACGATATAGATCCGTTTCGAAACAGATTTGCTATTGTCAAGGGTCGTTTCGGAACGGCCTTGATCCGTTTCGAAACACCCTCTTTATCTTTATAAAATCAGCAAATATTTGAACCGTTGTACTCTTTTTAAATCAAATATGAAGAACAGTTTCGAAACGAGTGATTCCGTTTCGGAACGGGTTCAAGTGTTTCGATACACGTTTCGGAACGGTGGTCGACAGTGATGAAAACGTTTCGAAACGCCTGAGGGCCGTTTCGAAACAGGAGCTTAAAATTCACTGTTTTGACTTGAAACACTTAGAAAAAATATTTGAAAAGCTTGTTTTTAACTTGGGCATAATCTTAAAATTATATAGCGATATTTTAATGACTTAAAATTCGTTTTGACATTTTCAATTTAGTCCTTAGGTTTTTAGTTATATCAAAATTAAAATATTTGTTTCACACTTTCAAAACCAGCATTAATCATGCTAAAACATGCTTTCAAAACAGTAATTAAACATGCATTTCATAACCAATGCATCAAACCACAACATAGCACATCCGAGGGAGTTTTTCCGAAAACTTACTCTTGAGCTTAGCTAAGTTGTTTAGACTTAAAATAAGCTCCCAAAACCTTCAAATAATTGTTACAAAGCTGGAAACCCAACCCCACTCACCAATTATGTTTCGCTTGCTTGCCGAAACGCCATTTAAGCTTCCAAATCAACTCCAAAGGTGTCCGAAGATGCCTCCCCTGTTTTAAGCACATCAAAGCAGAGGATTAATGCATCACCATGCATTGAAATCTTCAGCCAACACACCTAAACTCGCTGCTCTACCTAAAACCAACATTTCGGCTACCAAACACAACCGAAATCACCTCCAAACTCTTCCAAATTTTTACCCAGCCAAGATCCATCACTTCTACCCATTTCTAAACATCAATTAACATCCAAAATAAACCTGAACTTGTCCTTATACCTCCAGCTATAACAGAACACCAAAAACACCTCAAAAACCACCATTTTCATAAGCAAAAACTTAGGAGATACAACCTGTAACGCCCCGGTTTTGGGCTTAGAAGTTTTGGGCGTTGACCGGTTTGGTCAAAGTGCTGTTCGAATCTAAGAGAGTGAAATTAGGAAAGCCTAGTTTGGGTTGCATTAAAAATATGGAAAAATGTTCTAAAATCATCTTTTAATATAATTAAGTGAACTGTGAAATCAATTTTGGAAAATGAGTTTCGGAAGGGTGACATTTTGGCTAGTGACCAAAATGTGATTTTTGAAAGTTTTGTGACTGTTTTAAAAAGGATTGAAACTTTGAATCTTTAGGGAGCTATTTACCCAAAGGGGAGTTTCTCCAGATTTTCTAGAATATTAAATGATTTAATAATGGTTTAAAATAAAAGTAAAAAGGAGGGAAATATATTTTTAGTCATTTTTAACTAACTTTCTAAATTTTCCATTCCCATTTTCTCTCATCTTTTCTCTCAAACCAAACACATTCTCTCCAGATCTTTTCCTCTGATTTTTATCACCTAAATACTTCTTTTCAATCCTCATTTGATTCCTAATCATCTCCTCATCAAAACCTTTGTATTTGCTACTTGATTCATCAAGCTTTTTGGCTCTAAAAGAGGAGAAACTCAAGTTTGGAGGTAAGAACGTCCTTCTCCTCTGAACTTCAAGTTCTTTAATGAAATTCCTAAGTTCTCAATCCCTAATTGATGTTTTATAAATGGCTTTTAAGATTGTTTAGTGGATCTTGGCTTAAAATGCAAGATTTGGTGTGTTTTTGATGAAATTTCGTTGGATCTGTTTAAGCAGTGTTTTAAGGTGCTAAAATGATGATTAATGAATGTTAATTTGATAAGGAAATGAGTTTTGATTAATGCAATCCCGGATAGGTTGTGTTTCCTAAGTTTAGCTTGTGATTCTTGGATGTTTTTGTGGTGATCTTGTGGATCTGATGTTGCTGGAGGTATAAGGATGTTTATAGGTTGTTTTTAGATGTTAAATGGTGTTAATGGATGTTAGGTTTTGCTGGTTTATGGATGGGCTTTGTTGAGAAGTGGTTTTGATGCAATTTCGGTTGTGTTTGGTGGCCGAAATTGGAGTGTGAATGAGAGCAGCGAGTTTGAGTGCTTTCATTGAAGCTTTTGATGCATGATGATGCATTAAATCTCTGCTTTAATGTGTTTAATCAGGGGAGGCATCTTTGGATCCAAGAGTTGTTGATCCGGAAGCTTGAATTGGTGCTTCGGCAAGAGGCGAAGTGGAATCGGTGAGTGAAATTGGGTTTTCGGCTTTGAAACCAATGTCTTGGGAGCTTAGTTTAAGTCTAAACAACTTTGCTAAGCTCGAGTGTAAGTTTTCGGAAATTCTCTCTAGTGGTGGCCATGATTTTGTTGTGATGCAATGTGGTTTATTGCATGTTTTGATTACTGTTTTGAAAGCATGATTTAGCATGGTATTTGCTGTTTTGATAAGCCATATGTTAAAGGAAGCTCAAGGTAAGAGTTCCTTGTTTTTGAACATTGATTAAATGTGGTTTGATGCTTTTAAATGCATGATGAATATGGCTTGGTTTAATGCTTTAAAACAGTGGATTAATTGATGAAAATGATGTATATTGGCAAGTGATGTTTTGAAAAGGTTAAGGTCACTAAGGTGGTTAAAAGTCCTTGAGTGAGCCTTGTTTACTTAAGAACATCAAGGTGGTTAAAAGTCCTTGGATGGTTCTTGTTACGGACACAAAGGTGGTTAAAAGTCCTTGTGTGGTCCTTTCTATGGTGTTTAAAAGTCCATAGGCCAAGGTGTTTAAAAGTCCTTGGGCTCAAGGTGTTTAAAAGTCCTTGAGGTGATTCAATTCATGGTGTTTAAAAGTCCATGGCCAAGGTGTTTAAAAGTCCTTGGGATCAAGGTGTTTAAAAGTCCTTGATGTGATACATTCTATGGTGTTTAAAAGTCCATAGGCCAAGGTGTTTAAAAGTCCTTGGGGCCAAGGTGTTTAAAAGTCCTTGGGGTGAAAGTTGATGAACTTGTTTTTAAAGAAATGGAATTTATCACTTGTGGCCAATATGACATGTTATGATTTGATGCATGGGATGCATGTTTAAGTATGCTTTTGAGCATGTGTAAATGATGGTTTGAAGCATGATTTATAAAGTGTTTTATAAATGCATTATTGGATGGTTTTATTGAGCATTCCTCACTAAGCTTTTGCTTACGCTCTCTTTCGTTTTCTTAATTCAATAATGCAGAGCATTAGAGTACTTGAGGGCAGCAAGGAGGGCAAGCATCCAAGTGGAAACAAAGCTCTAAGTATGGAAGGTTTTCTAAGTACATTTTAGCTTTTGGTAATTTGGTAATGGGGGACCTATGTGTATGTTTTGGGAGATGTTTTGAACTCCCTAAGTATGTTGAATGTTGTTGAGAATGCTGGTTTTGTGGTTGGCATTCTTATGCTTGAATTGGAAGTTTATGCTTGAATGGCTTACTTGTGTAGGAAGCATGCCTATAGATTTGGGGCTTTTCATATATGTGGATGTTTTGATGAATTGTTGATGCAAGTATGTCTCATATATGTTGAATTGCATGTTGGCAAAGTTTGGTGGCATTTGGAGCATAATTGGTTGGTCAATTGCATGTTTAAGCATGCATTTTTAGGCAATCTGTGCAGGGTGTTTCGGAACAGCACCTACCGTTTTGGAACGGGTGCCTTAATTGTGCCCAGGCGTCCGAAACGGGAGGGGCCGTTCCGAAACGGAAAGGCCACTGCCAGACCCCCGTTTCGGTACGCGTTGCAGAACGGCCCCGAGTTTCGAAACGGGCTATGCCTGTTTCGGAACGGGTGACCGTTGGGGGCTGACATTGGCAGTTATATGTTTTGGAATGTTTGCGTTTTGGTCCTGAAACTTGTTTGTGCAATTGTATGAGTTTGGGAAGTCCTTTTGAGCTGAAATTTCACAGAGAAGCATGAAATATGATTAATTTCAAGTTGGTAACTTTAATTTGGGTTAAGTCTTTATAATTATCAGAATTTACAATTTGGTCCCTAAAGTTGTAAATTGTTCAATTGAGTCCCTGTTTGATCTCTGATGTTGGTGATCTTTTGGTATGATGTTTGTGTGATCACAATTAGGCTTAATATGCGTCTAGACAATTTTTAAAAAGAAAAAAAAAGGTCGTTAATCAAGGTTGACTTTCGGGTTGACTTTGATTTTCCCCGTGTGACTTTCTTAATTCGGGTCAACCGTCTAGGCCGGGTTAAGGGGGTTACATTTGGTGGTATCAGAGCTGAGTTCTCGAGTAATTGGGAATGTATGTATGCATGATTGAAGTATGTATGCCTTGTATGCTTGTTGAGTGAAAGCATGTTTAATGGCTTGTGATTTTGATGCAATTGAAGTATGTGCTGTGATGTAGCATGTTGTGGGTACCCATTGCCAAATCAAAGCTAAAGGAAAGATGTTGTTTGAAAATGAAATTGAGCTTGAATACTTGGATTGCTTACCTTGCTGGGCCTGACTTTGTTTTATTTGTGTTGTGATTGCATGGTAAAAGTATGGCACCACGTAGAGAGTTACGAGGTAATGTGTGAGCTACGGCTCCTAATGAGAACGAGAATGAGGAAAACACGGGTAGTGCGGTGTTACCTCCTCCTCCACCGGGTGGTGGTGGTGCTGGGGCTGAGGAAGCTGGAGCTGCAGCTGGCGCTGGAGCTGCTGGACCTGGGGCTGGTCAGGGGCAAGCTATGCCTGATATGACGATGTTAGTGCAAGCTATTGCTGGTGCTTTTCAAGCAGCAGTAGCTGGGGCTCGTGGAGCGGGGCATCAGGAAGATGCTGGTGTCAGACTACCTTTGGAGCGTTTGCGCAGTCTTGGTGGGACTGAGTTCAGGGGTATGTCTGCTGAGAGTTCTGAAGCTTGGCTAGAGAGTACCAAGCGTATCTTGGGCCAGATGAGTTGCACTGATGTGCAGAAGCTGGGTTGTGTTGTGTCCTTGCTGCAGAAGGATGCGTATACGTGGTGGACAACCACTGTTGCTGGGATGGCAGAAGCTGATGTGACTTGGACATTCTTTCAGAATGTGTTCAAGAGGAGATATCTGGGTGTAAGATATCTAGATGAGAAGAAGCGTGAATTCATGTCTCTTACTCAAGGGAGCATGAGTGTGGCTGAGTATGAAGTGCAGTTTGTGCGACTCAGTCAGTATGCACCGGAGCTGGTACCTGATGAGCGGGCTAGGTGCGAGAGGTTCCGTTATGGTTTAGAGACGGATGTGAAAATGTATTTGCTGGCCGCCGAGTATGATGATTTCGACGTGTTGGTGGGCCGAGCCAAGGATGTTGAGATGAACTTGGGTTTATCTGTGAGAGGTGCTGGAGCAAGTGCTGGCAAGCGATCAGCTGAGTTTAGTTCCGGAGGTGGACGGAACAAGAGGGGACGTGATCAGAAGTATCAGTCTTCAGCTAAGAGAGGTGGTGGTGCACCTGCTAGAGGAGGCAATGCTAGAGCTGATCCGAGTGTTTGTTGGATCTGTGGTTCTCGTGGTCATATGAAACGTGACTGTCCTCGTGCCGAGAGAGTGGTGCAAGCTCCTGTTGCGGCTGCTGGTAACGGGTGCTGGAGTTGTGGTTCTGCAGACCACTTGAGGCGAGATTGTCCTAGGTTGGCTGGTGATCAGGTGCGTGCTCCTGTTGTTGCTGCACCGCAGAGAGGTCGTGGGCGCGGCCGTGGTAATTTCCAGAGGAGAGAGGAAGGTGGTCGTGGAGTGGCCCATGTTGTGGCTATTCAGCCTGAGGGTGGAGGCCAAGCGAGGGTGTATGCTCAGCGAGAGGGCGGGAATGATGCGGATGTGATTGCAGGTACCTTTACTTTGCAGTCCTTGTCATTGCTTTCTTTGATAGATTCTGGATCTACGCATTCATATATTTTGCGTGAGCATGCTGAATTGCTTGGTTTGCCTGTTGAGTCTTTGGATGTTGGTGTTCGAGTCACTAGTTCTTTTGGTGAGACTGTTGTGACTAGGAAGCTTTATAGAAGGTGTCCCTTGGTTGTTCAAGAGCATGTTTTCCATGTTGATCTTATGGAGTTGCCCTTCTATGGTTTCGATGTGATCCTTGGTATGGATTGGCTTGCTGAGCATCGTGCTGTTGTGGATTGTGAAAACAAGCAGGTTTTGCTTAAGCTTGCGGATGATTATGAAGTTGTTGTGGTTGGCGAGAATGTGAAGTTTCTTGCCAATGTGGTGTCTACCTTGGAGGCGAGCAGGATGTTGAGGCAAGGTTGCGAAGCCTATCTAGCTTTTGTGATGAATCCTAGCTCTAAAGAGTTGAGGGTGCAAGATATCAGAGTTGTGAAGGAGTTTCCTGGTGTTTTTCCTGAGGAGTTGCCTGGTTTACCTCCTAACCGCGAGGTGGAGTTTGGAATTGAGCTGTATGAGAATACAACTCCTGTGTCCATTACTCCCTATAGAATGGCACCTAAGGAGCTGAAGGAGCTGAAGACGCAGTTGCAAGAGTTGCTTGACCGTGGGTTCATCCGTCCGAGTGTGTCACCTTGGGGAGCACCGGTCTTGTTTGTGAAGAAGAAGGATGGCACTATGAGAATATGCATTGATTACCGTCAGCTGAACAAGTTGACTATCAAGAATCGGTATCCTTTGCCGAGGATTGATGATCTTTTTGATCAATTTCGGGGAGCTGCTGTGTTCTCTAAGATTGACTTGAGGTCAGGGTATTATCAGTTGAAGGTGAAGGATGTGGATGTGCCTAAGACAGCTTTCAGGACAAGGTATGGGCATTATGAGTTCCTTGTGATGCCGTTTGGGTTGACAAATGCTCCTGCTGCTTTCATGGACATGATGAATCGTGTGTTTCATGAATACCTGGACAAGTTTGTTGTGGTGTTCATTGATGATATCCTCGTGTACTCGCGTACTGAGGAGGAGCATGAAGAGCATTTGAGGATTGTTTTGCAAGCTTTGTTGGAGAATCAGCTTTATGCTAAGCTGAGCAAGTGTGAGTTCTGGTTAAGGGAGGTGGTTTTTCTTGGGCATGTGGTCTCAGCTGAGGGGATTCGTGTTGATCCTCAGAAGATTGAGGCGGTGATGAATTGGAAAGTTCCTAAGTCTGTTCATGAGATCCGTAGTTTCCTTGGTTTGGCGGGATACTACAGAAGGTTTGTGGATGGTTTTTCCAAGATTGCTGCTCCTTTGACGAAGCTGTTGCAAAAGGATGTTAAGTATGAGTGGACGGAAGCGAGACAGCAGGCTTTTGAGAAGCTTAAGGCGGCTTTGACGCAAGCTCCTATCTTGATTCAGCCTGAATCAGGGAAAGATTTTGTGGTTTACAGTGATGCATCCTATGTTGGTTTGGGGTGTGTGCTGATGCAGGAGGGTAAGGTGGTGGCTTATGCATCACGGCAGTTGAAAGTGCATGAGCGCAATTACCCTACGCATGATATTGAGCTGGCTGCAGTGGTTTTTGCTCTGAAGATCTGGAGACATTATCTGTATGGTGAGAAGTGTACTGTGTACACGGATCACAAGAGTTTGAGGTATCTGATGTCTCAGAAGGAGTTGAATCTTAGGCAGCGGCGTTGGTTGGAGTTGCTCAAGGATTATGATCTGACGATTGAGTATCATCCTGGAAAAGCTAATGTTGTTGCGGATGCCTTGAGTAGGAAAGTAGCTGTTGAGCTGAGGGCTATGTTTGCTAGCTTGAGCATATCGCAAGATGGTGGTCTCGTTGCTGAGTTGCAAGTGAAACCCTCTTTGGTTCAGTTGATCAAGGATAAGCAGTTGTTGGATGATTCCTTGGTGTCTCATGTTCAGGATATCGCGGAGGGTAGACCTTCAGATTTCTGTTTCAATGATGATGGTGTGCTGTGTTTTGGGAGTCGGATAGTAGTGCCTGCTGATGCTGAGTTGAGGCGTGCTATTCTGACTGAAGGTCATAGTAGTCCTTTTGCTATGCACCCTGGTAGTACTAAGATGTACCGTGATCTTCGTGATGAGTACTATTGGGTGGGTTTGAAGAAAGATGTTGCAGAGTTTGTTAGCAAGTGATTGGTGTGTCAGCGAGTTAAGGCTGAGCATTAGTTTCCTTCAGGGTTGTTGCAACCGTTGAAAATCCCTGAATGGAAGTGGGAGAGGGTTACCATGGATTTTGTATCTGGTTTACCTTTGTCTCCATCGAAGAAGAATTCGGTCTGGGTGATTGTGGATCGCCTGACGAAGTGTGCGCATTTCTTGCCTGTGCATACCACGTTTTCTTTGGATAGGTTGGCAGAGCTGTACATTGCGGAGATTGTGCGGCTGCATGGTGTGCCTAAGTCGATTGTGTCGGATAGGGATCCGAGGTTCACATCGCGTTTCTGGCAGTGTTTACATCAAGCTCTGGGTACAAGGTTGCATTTCAGTACATCCTATCATCCTCAGTCGGATGGTCAGTCTGAGCGAGTTATCCAGATTTTGGAGGATATGTTGAGGTGCTGTGTGATTGAGTTCCAAGGTTCTTGGGAGAAGCATCTGCCTTTGGTTGAGTTTGCTTATAACAACAGTTATCAGGCAAGTATACAGATGGCACCTTATGAGGCTTTGTACGGGAGGAAGTGTAGGACTCCTCTTTGTTGGGCTGAGACTGGTCAAAAGTTGGTTTCGATGCCGGCTTTGTTGAAAGGGACCACAGAGAAGGTAAAGCTCATTTGTGAGCGGTTGAAGGCTGCTTCTGATCGGCAGAAGTCTTACGCGGATTTGAAGCGTAAGGAGATAGAGTGTGCGGTGGGTGACCGTGTGTTCTTGAAGGTTTCGCCTTGGAAGAAGGTGATGCGGTTTGGCCGAAAGGGTAAGTTGAGCCCTAGGTACATTGGACCATATGAGGTGGTTGAGCGTGTGGGTCCTGTTGCGTATCGGTTGAGGTTACCACAGGAGATGGAGAAGATTCATGATGTGTTCCATGTCTCTATGCTCCGGAGGTATAGATCTGATCCTTCGCATGTGATGCCTGTGGAGGAAGTGGTTCTGAATCCGGATTTGACCTATGATGAGGAACCGGTGAAGGTTCTGGATTCGGATAGCAAGGTTCTTCGTGGCAAGACCATTGAGTTGGTGAAGGTGTTGTGGAAGCATCGCGGTGTTGAGGAAGCCACGTGGGAGCGGAAGGAAGACATGCTGAAGCAGTTTCCTTATCTCTTTCCTTCAGGTAAATTTCGAGGACGAAATTTCTTAAGGGGGGAGAGTTGTAACGCCCCGGTTTTGGGCTTAGAAGTTTTGGGCGTTGACCGGTTTGGTCAAAGTGCTGTTCGAATCTAAGAGAGTGAAATTAGGAAAGCCTAGTTCGGGTTGCATTAAAAATATGGAAAATGTTCTAAAATCATCTTTTAATATAATTAAGTGAACTGTGAAATCAATTTTGGAAAATGAGTTTCGGAAGGGTGACATTTTGGCTAGTGACCAAAATGTGATTTTTGAAAGTTTTGTGACTGTTTTAAAAAGGATTGAAACTTTGAATCTTTAGGGAGCTATTTACCCAAAGGGGAGTTTCTCCAGATTTTCTAGAATATTAAATGATTTAATAATGGTTTAAAATAAAAGTAAAAAGGAGGGAAATATATTTTTAGTCATTTTTAACTAACTTTCTAAATTTTCCATTCCCATTTTCTCTCATCTTTTCTCTCAAACCAAACACATTCTCTCCAGATCTTTTCCTCTGATTTTTATCACCTAAATACTTCTTTTCAATCCTCATTTGATTCCTAATCATCTCCTCATCAAAACCTTTGTATTTGCTACTTGATTCATCAAGCTTTTTGGCTCTAAAAGAGGAGAAACTCAAGTTTGGAGGTAAGAACGTCCTTCTCCTCTGAACTTCAAGTTCTTTAATGAAATTCCTAAGTTCTCAATCCCTAATTGATGTTTTATAAATGGCTTTTAAGATTGTTTAGTGGATCTTGGCTTAAAATGCAAGATTTGGTGTGTTTTTGATGAAATTTCGTTGGATCTGTTTAAGCAGTGTTTTAAGGTGCTAAAATGATGATTAATGAATGTTAATTTGATAAGGAAATGAGTTTTGATTAATGCAATCCCGGATAGGTTGTGTTTCCTAAGTTTAGCTTGTGATTCTTGGATGTTTTTGTGGTGATCTTGTGGATCTGATGTTGCTGGAGGTATAAGGATGTTTATAGGTTGTTTTTAGATGTTAAATGGTGTTAATGGATGTTAGGTTTTGCTGGTTTATGGCTGGGCTTTGTTGAGAAGTGGTTTTGATGCAATTTCGGTTGTGTTTGGTGGCCGAAATTGGAGTGTGAATGAGAGCAGCGAGTTTGAGTGCTTTCATTGAAGCTTTTGATGCATGATGATGCATTAAATCTCTGCTTTAATGTGTTTAATCAGGGGAGGCATCTTTGGATACAAGAGTTGTTGATCCGGAAGCTTGAATTGGTGCTTCGGCAAGAGGCGAAGTGGAATCGGTGAGTGAAATTGGGTTTTCGGCTTTGAAACCAATGTCTTGGGAGCTTAGTTTAAGTCTAAACAACTTTGCTAAGCTCGAGTGTAAGTTTTCGGAAATTCTCTCTAGTGGTGGCCATGATTTTGTTGTGATGCAATGTGGTTTATTGCATGTTTTGATTACTGTTTTGAAAGCATGATTTAGCATGGTATTTGCTGTTTTGATAAGCCATATGTTAAAGGAAGCTCAAGGTAAGAGTTCCTTGTTTTTGAACATTGATTAAATGTGGTTTGATGCTTTTAAATGCATGATGAATATGGCTTGGTTTAATGCTTTAAAACAGTGGATTAATTGATGAAAATGATGTATATTGGCAAGTGATGTTTTGAAAAGGTTAAGGTCACTAAGGTGGTTAAAAGTCCTTGAGTGAGCCTTGTTTACTTAAGAACATCAAGGTGGTTAAAAGTCCTTGGATGGTTCTTGTTACGGACACAAAGGTGGTTAAAAGTCCTTGTGTGGTCCTTTCTATGGTGTTTAAAAGTCCATAGGCCAAGGTGTTTAAAAGTCCTTGGGCTCAAGGTGTTTAAAAGTCCTTGAGGTGATTCAATTCATGGTGTTTAAAAGTCCATGGCCAAGGTGTTTAAAAGTCCTTGGGATCAAGGTGTTTAAAAGTCCTTGATGTGATACATTCTATGGTGTTTAAAAGTCCATAGGCCAAGGTGTTTAAAAGTCCTTGGGGCCAAGGTGTTTAAAAGTCCTTGGGGCCAAGGTGTTTAAAAGTCCTTGGGGTGAAAGTTGATGAACTTGTTTTTAAAGAAATGGAATTTATCACTTGTGGCCAATATGACATGTTATGATTTGATGCATGGGATGCATGTTTAAGTATGCTTTTGAGCATGTGTAAATGATGGTTTGAAGCATGATTTATAAAGTGTTTTATAAATGCATTATTGGATGGTTTTATTGAGCATTCCTCACTAAGCTTTTGCTTACGCTCTCTTCTGTTTTCTTAATTCAATAATGCAGAGCATTAGAGTACTTGAGGGCAGCAAGGAGGGCAAGCATCCAAGTGGAAACAAAGCTCTAAGTATGGAAGGTTTTCTAAGTACATTTTAGCTTTTGGTAATTTGGCAATGGGGGACCTATGTGTATGTTTTGGGAGATGTTTTGAACTCCCTAAGTATGTTGAATGTTGTTGAGAATGTTGGTTTTGTGGTTGGCCTTCTTATGCTTGAATTGGAAGTTTATGCTTGAATGGCTTACTTGTGTAGGAAGCATGCCTATAGATTTGGGGCTTTTCATATATGTGGATGTTTTGATGAATTGTTGATGCAAGTATGTCTCATATATGTTGAATTGCATGTTGGCAAAGTTTGGTGGCATTTGGAGCATAATTGGTTGGTCAATTGCATGTTTAAGCATGCATTTTTAGGCAATCTGTGCAGGGTGTTTCGGAATAGCACCTACCGTTTCGGAACGGGTGCCTTAATTGTGCCCAGGCGTCCGAAACGGGAGGGGTCGTTCCGAAACGGAAAGGCCACTTCCAGACCCCCGTTTCGGTACACGTTGCGGAACGGCCCCAAGTTTCGAAACGGGCTATGCCTGTTTCGGAACGGGTGACCGTTGGGGGCTGACATTGGCAGTTATATGTTTTGGAATGTTTGCGTTTTGGTCCTGAAACTTGTTTGTGCAATTGTATGCGTTTGGGAAGTCCTTTTGAGCTGAAATTTCACAGAGAAGCATGAAATATGATTAATTTCAAGTTGGTAACTTTAATTTGGGTTAAGTCTTTATAATTATCAGAATTTACAATTTGGTCCCTAAAGTTGTAAATTGTTCAATTGAGTCCCTGTTTGATCTCTGATGTTTGTGATCTTTTGGTATGATGTTTGTGTGATCACAATTAGGCTTAATATGCGTCTAGACAAGTTTTAAAAAGAAAAAAAAGGGTCGTTAATCAAGGTTGACTTTCGGGTTGACTTTGATTTTCCCCGTGTGACTTTCTTAATTCGGGTCAACCGTCTAGGCCGGGTTAAGGGGGTTACACAACCTATTCGGGATTAGATTAATAAAACCTCATTTCAAACATCATTAGACGTCCAAAATAAATTAAAGAATCATCTCAAAACAGAGCCCAAGCAATCACAACGAAATTCTTCAAGATTTCTTCCAAAATCTTGAGTTAAAGCCAAAATCATGTCTCCAACATTAAAACCATTTATAAAACTTAAATTAAGGATTGACAACTTGGGAATTTCAGTAAAGAACTGATTATTTAGAGGATAAGAACAATCTTACCTCTAAATGGTGATTTCTCCTTGATTTGGGCCAAATTCCTTGAAAATTCAATGAGGAAATCAAAAGGATTTGATGCAAGACTGATTAGGAACTAATGGATGATAGAAATCTCATCAATTGAAGTGAAGATCAATGCAAAAGTTGCCGGAGAAAAGTGTTTGGATGATGGGATTTTGAGAGAAAAAGGAATGAGAGAAAATTAGGAAAAGGTAGTTATGAAAAACCAAAAAGTAGTTTCCCATCTTTATTTTATTTAATTAAACATTAATTAAATCACCCAAATTAAGGAAAAATCTGGAGAAAACATTTTTGGGTAAATTAGCTCCTTAAAGATTCAAAGTTTCAATCTTTACAAAACAGTCACCACTAAACTTTTCAAAAATCGCATTTCGGTCACTACACCGAAATGTAGTATTTCCAAACCTTATTTTGTAAAATTGTTTCCACCACTCTCTTATATATATTAAAAGAGGATTTTTAGCTATTTTCTATATTTTTAAAGTATCCTGAACTAGGCTTTCCCTAAAACCTCTTTTTATATTCGAACCGAAAATCAGACCGGTCTGGTTCAGATCCTAAACTTCTAAGCCCAAAATTGGGGTGTTACAACTCTCCCCCTCTTAATAAATTCCGTCCTCGAAAGTTACCTGGAGGAAAAAGGTAAGGAAACTGCTTCTTCATGTCATCCTTCCTTTCCCATGTGGCTTCCTCGACACCACGATGTCTCCACAAGACCTTAACCAATTCAATGATCTTACCACAAAGAACTTTACTGTCCGAATCCAGAATTTCGACTGGCTCTTCATCATAGGTCAAATCTGGATTTAACTCCACTTCCTCCACAGGCATAACATGCGAAGGATCCGATCTATACCTTCATAGCATAGAGACATGAAACACATCATGTATCTTTTCCAACTCTTACGATAACCTCAGCTTGTACGCAACAGGACCCACACGCTCAATCACCTCGTATGGTCCAATATACCTAGGGCTCAACTTACCCTTCCGGCCAAACCTCATCACCTTCTTTCAAGGCGAAACCTTCAAAAACACACGGTCTCCCACCGCAAACTCAATCTCCTTACGCTTCAAATTTGCGTAAGACTTCTGCCGATCAGAAGCTGCCTTCAACCGCTCACAAATGAGCTTCACCTTCTCGGTGGTTCCCTTCAACAAAGCCGGCATCGAGACCAACTTCTTACATGTTTCAGCCCAGCAAAGAGGAGTTCTGCACTTCCTCCCATACAAGGCTTCATAAGGTGCCATTTGAATACGTGCCTGGTAGCTATTGTTATAAGAAAACTCCACCAAAGGCAAATGCTTCTTCCAAGAACCTTGAAACTCAATCACACAGCACCTCAACATATCCTCAAGCACTTGGATAACACGCTCAGACTGTCCATCCGATTGTGGGTGATAAGAAGTACTGAAATTCAACCGTGTACCCAAAGCCTGATGCAAACATTCCCAAAAACGCGATGTAAACCTCGGATCTCTATCCGATACTATAGACTTTGGCACACCATGCAGTCGCACAATCTCAGCAATGTACAACTCTACAAGCTTATCCAAGGCATGCGTAGTATGCACAGGCAAGAAGTACGCACACTTCGTAAGGCGATCCACAATCACCCACACCAAATTCTTCTTCGATGGTGACAAAGGCAAACCAAACACAAAGTCCATGGTAATCCTTTCCCACTTCCACTCAGGAATCCTCAACGGTTGCAACAACCCTGAAGGAAACTGATGCTCAGCCTTAACCCGCTGACAAACCATGCACTTACTCACGTACTCCGCGACATCTTTCTTCAATCCCACCCAATAGTACTCATCCTTCAGATCACGATACATCTTTGTACTACCATGGTGCATAGCAAAAGGACTAATATGAGCTTCAGTCAGAATAGTACGCCTCATCTCCACATCATTCGGCACTACTATCCAACTTCCAAAACATAGAACTCCATCATCATTAAAACAGAAATATGACGGTCTACCCTCAGCAATATCCTGAACATGTGGCACCAAAGAATCATCCAACAACTACTTATCCTTTAACAACTGGACTAAATATGATTTCACTTGCAATTCAGCCACAAGACCCCCATCTTGCGAAATACTCAAGCTGGCAAACATAGCCCTTAACTCCACTACCACCTTCCTACTCAAGGCATCCGCTACAACATTAGCTTTTCCCGGATGGTACTCGATCGTCAAATCATAATCCTTAAGCAACTCCACCCAACGTCGTTGCCTAAGATTCAACTCTTTCTGAGACATCAGATACTTCAAACTCTTGTGATCCGTGTACACAGTACACTTCTCACCATACAGATAATGTCTCCAAATCTTCAAAGCGAAAACCACCGCAGCTAGCTCAATATCATGCGTAGGATAATTGCGCTCATGCACCTTCAACTGTCGCGATGCATAAGCCACCACCTTACCCTCCTGCATTAGCACACACCCTAAACCAACATAGGATGTGTCGTTGTACACCACAAACTCTTTTCCTGATTCAGGTTGAACCAAGATAGGAGCTTGCATCAATGCTGCTTTAAGCTTCTCAAAAGCTTGCTGCCTTGCTTCTGTCCACTCATACTTGACATCCTTTTGCAACAACTTCGTCAAAGGGGCAGCAATCTTTGAAAATCCATCCACGAACCTCCGGTAATATCCTGCCAACCCAAGGAAACTGCGGACTTCATGAACAGACTTAGGAGGCTTCCAATTCATCACCTCCTCAATCTTCTGAGGATCAACATGAATTCCCTCAGTAGAAACCACATGACCAAGGAAAACAACTTCCCTAAGCCAGAATTCGCACTTGCTCAGCTTAGCATAAAGCTGATTCTCCAACAACGCTTGCAACACAATCCTCAAATGCACCTCATGCTCCTCCTCCGTACGAGAATAGACAAGAATATCATCAATGAACACCACAACAAACTTGTCCAGGTATTCATGGAACACTCTATTCATCATGTCTATAAAAGCTGCATGAGCATTCGTCAAGCCAAACGGCATTACAAGGAACTCATAATGCCCATACCTCATCCTAAAGGATGTTTTTGGCACATCCACATCTTTCACCTTAAGCTGGTAGTACCCTGACCTTAAGTCAATCTTAGAGAACACCGCCGCTCCCCGAAATTGATCAAAAAGATCATCAATCCTCGGCAAAGGATATCGATTCTTGATAGTCAACTTGTTCAGCTGACGATAATCGATGCACATTCTCATAGTGCCATCCTTCTTCTTCACAAACAAGACCGGTGCACCCCAAGGTGACACACTCGGCCGAATGAAACCATGATCAAGCAACTCCTGAAGTTGCATCTTCAAATCCCTCAACTCCTTAGGTGCCATACGGTAAGGAGTAATGGACACTGGAGTGGTGTTTTCATACAGCTCAATTCCAAACTCCACCTCTCGACTAGGCGGCAATCCAGGTAACTCCTCCGAAAACACTCCAGGAAACTCTCGCACAATCCTGATATCTTGAGCGCGCAACTCCTTAGAGCTAGGATTCATCACAAAGGCTAGATAAGCCTCACAACCTTGCCTCAGCATTCGGCTTGCTTCCAATGTAGACACCACATTGGCAAGAAACTTCACATTCTCACCAACCACCACTACTTCGTAATCATCCGCAAGTTTCAACGAAACTCGCCTATTCTCAAAATCCACTACAGCTCGATGTTCAACAAGCCAATCCATACCAAGGATTACATCAAAACCATAGAATGGTAATTCCATGAGATCAACAAGAAAAACATGGTTTTGCACTTTCAAGGGACACCTTCTATACAACTTCCGTGTTACGACTGTCTCCCCAAAGGAACTAGTCACACGCATACCAACATCCAAAGACTCAACAGGTAAACCAAGCAATTGAGCATGTTCACGAAATATGTATGAGTGTGTAGATCCAGAATCAATCAAGGAAAGTAATGATAAGGACTGCAAAGTAAAGGTACCTGCAATCACATCCGTATCATTCCTCCCCTCACGCTGAGCATACACTCGAGCCTGGCCACCACCCTCAGGTTGTACAGCCACAACATGCGCCACATTCCTCCCACCATCATCTCTGCGCTGAAAGTTACCACGGCCGCGCTCACGACCTCTCTGTGGTGAAACTACCCCAGGAGCACGTCCCTGACCACCACCGGCCAACAAAGGACACTCCCTCCTCATGTGGTCTGTCGAACCACAATTCCAGCATGAGTTACTCGTCACTGCAATAGGAGCCTGAACCTCCCTCGCTGCTCGAGGACAATCTCACCTCAAATGGCCATGTGATCCACACGTCCAGCACGTGTTCTGATCAGCCCTCATCCTATCACCCTGAACAGGCGCACCATGTCCTCCATTACCACGCCTAGCAAAAGACTGATACCTCTTATCTCATCCTCTCTTGTTCCGTCCACCACTGGAACTATGATCAACAGCTCTTTTGCCCGAGCTAGAACTAACGCCCCTGGAAGACAAACCTAAGTTCTGCTCGATGTCCTTCGCTCTACTTACAAGCACATCAAAATTCGTATACTCAGCCGCAAGCATAAAAGTCTTCACGTCCGTTACCAAACCATAACGGAAACGTTCACACCTCTCTCGCTCACCAGGGATTAGCTCAGGTGCATACTGACTAAGGCGAACAAACTGGATCTCATATTCAGCTACCGTCATGCTCCCTTGCATAAGAGACATAAATTCTCTTTTCTTCTCATCTAGGTATTGCACACCCAGATACTTTCGCTTGAACGCGTTCAGAAAGAACGTCCAAGTCACATCATTGTCCTCCATTCCAGAGACAGTTGTCGTCCACCACGTATAAGCATCATCATGCAACAGTGACACCACACAGCCCAACTTTTGCATATTATTGCAGTTCATTTGCCCCAAAATCCTCTTGGTTCTTTCCAACCAAGACTCAGATCCTTCTGGAGATAAACCTCTGAACTCAGTCCCTCCCAGACTACGAAGACGTTCCAAAGGCAATCTCACATTAGCATCACCCTGATGCGTAGCTCCGTGAGCTCCAGCTACTGCTGCCTGAAAGGCTCTAGCAATAGCCTGAATCAACACAGTCATGTCAGGAGCAGCTTGCCCCTGCACACCTTCGGGTCCAGCAACCCCAGCACCAGCACCAGCATTATCACCTCCAGCACCACCACCGCCAGGTGGTCCACCACCAGGAGGATGAGGTAAATCCACAACATTCTCAGCGTTCTCATCATTCTCGTTCTCATTCTGAGCCATAGCTCTTGTGTTCATTCTCATCTCCCTACGCGGCCCCATAACAAGAAAAACAATGCACTGATAAAAATGCAATAAACATAATTAGGCTCAACAAGGTAAGTATTCCAAGTACTCAAGCTCTTTTTCGAAAACAATTCCTTCCATTAGTTTTGATATGGCAATGGGATCCCCTAACACATTCCAACATAGCATATCATCACAATTGAAACCATGCATCACAATTCAAACAACATTCTTTCACCCAAAAGGCATATCACGCAAATACACATACATCATCCTCATAAAAATCCCAAGGATACGAGAACTAAGCTCTGATACTACCAAATGTAACCCCCTTAGCCCGGCCTAGACGGTTAACCCGAACTACGAAGATTACACGGGGGAAACCAAAGTCAACCCGAAAGTCAACCTTGATTAACGACCCTTTTTTTCTTTTAATCTTGTCTAGATGCACATTAACCCTAAGTAAGCACTCATGAAACATATATGAGAAAGACACAGCGATCAAACAGCAAAGAAGGACTCGATTGCACTTATTACAAGTTTAGGGACCAAATTGCAATTTCTGTAAATTTGAAGGTTAAAATTGATTTTAAGGTTACCAATATGCACTTAGTCCCATTACATGCTACTCTGCCAAAAATCAACTTAAATGGACATCTCAAGCATCAGCAATTGCAACATCAACATTCGGGCCTAAAAAGTAAAGCCTGCAAACTTCAGCACCATTCAAATCAGTGCCCAACGGTCACCTGTTCCGAAACGTTCACCTGCTGAATCAGAACGAGGACTAAAACGGTGTTGACCGTTCCGAAACGCGGGTTGGTTCCGAGACTGGTTTCGAAACAAGGCCTTCCAGTAGCCAAATCGTTTCGGAACAGCCTCCAGCCGTTTCGAAACACGAAGGCCATTACAGACACCCATTTCAAAACGTCAGAGAGTGTTCCGATACGATTTTCCCAGAATCTGCAGATTTTGCTGGTTTTTCTTACATAAATCCATTCAAACTCATCCAAATGACTTTCCAAACATACCAACAAGTCATCATACCTATAAGGTGCATGTTTAGAACTCCTAAACACATTCATAGCATCAAACATGAATTTCACATATCTAGAGGCATGCTTCCTATTATTCAAAACCAAATAAGCAACCAAACTTCAAAACAAGCGTTTAAATGCCATTTACAAGTTCAACCCAACAAAGGCAACATGCCTCAACTTAGGGAGTTCAACACATCTCCCAAAACAAAGTTTAGGTTCCCATTGCCAAATTACCAAAACTAATAGTGTATGAAAACATCACCATCCATGAGCTTGGATTCCCTTGGACACACTTAGCTCCCTTGTTGCCCTTCAACACCTCAATTATCTGCATTATTGGTAAAAGAGAGCGTAAGTGCAAATGCTTAGTGAGGCATGCTCTAAATAAAACCAATACAACAATGCATTTTAGAAAACACTTTCACAAAGCTTTTAAAAACACATGCTCATCTCTTTTCATGCAACCTTGCATACTTTACGAGCATCTCATGCTTCATTACATTCCATTCATTATATTGGCTTCCAAGTGATAGATCATAACTAATTCAACACAAAAACACAATCGGATACGCGGATTACAAGCGTTGTCCCACACGCTTCATACACACTACCGGCTTACAAGGTGGAGTTTATCGGTACAATCACAACCCCTCAACACCCGTGATGGAGTTTAATGGTACAATCACAACCCCTCAACATCACTCATCGGTAGTTGTATAACCCACTAACGAGAGTACGGGACACATAACACAAGATCCACACACGGACTTTTAACCACAGTTGTGATCTTACCTCTCTCGTTAGGATACTTGGATGGAGTTTACGGTACAATCACAACCCCTCAACATCCAAGGCGACTTTACTTACGGTGCACCCAATCCTATAGCCGGCTAACTATATCCGATTCAAGTACTTTAAAACCAATTCATCACTTGCCAATATACATCAAATACCATCATCAATTCACTGTTTTAAAGCATTAATCAAAACCATTAAACGTCATACATCACCATGCATCATTATCAAACTAATAACATGTCAAACCAAGGATCTCTTACCTTGAGCATCCTTCAACACATGGCTTTCAAAACCAGCATTAATCATGTTAAAACATGCTTTCAAAACAGTAATTAAACATGCATTTCATAACCAATGCATCAAACCACAACATAGCACATCCGAGGGAGTTTTTCTGAAAACTTACTCTTGAGCTTAGCTAAGTTGTTTAGACTTAAACTAAGCTCCCAAAACCTTCAAATAATCGTTAGAAAGCTGGAAACCCAACTCCACTCACCAATTACGTTTCGCTTGCTTGCCGAAACGCCAATTAAGCTTCCAAATCAACTCCAAAGGTGTCTGAAGATGTCTCCCCTATTTTAAACACATCAAAGCAGAGGATTAATGCATCACCATGCATTGAAATCTTCAGCCAACACACCTAAACTCGCTGCTCTACCTAAAACCAACATTTTGGCTACCAAACACAACCGAAATCACCTCCAAACTCTTCCAAAACTTTACCCAACCAAGATTCATCACTTCTAACCATTTCTAAACATCAATTAACATCCAAAATAAACCTAAACTTGTCCTTATACCTTCAGCTATAACAGAACACCAAAAACACCTCAAAAACCACCATTTTCATAAGCAAAAACTTAGGAAATACAACCTATTCAGGATTAGATTAATAAAACCTCATTTCAAACATCATTAGACATCCAAAATACATTAAAGAATCATCTCAAAACAGAGCCCAAGCAATCATAACGAAATTCTTCAAGATTTCTTCCAAAATCTTGAGTTAAAGCCAAAATCATGTCTCCAACATTAAAACCATTTATAAAACTTAAATTAAGGATTGACAACTTGTGAATTTCAGTAAAGAACTGAGTATTTAGAGGAGAAGAACAATCTTACCTCTAAATGGTGATTTCTCCTTGATTTGGGCCAAATTCCTTGAAAATTCAATGAGGAAATCAAAAGGATTTGATGCAAGATTGATTAGGAACTAATGGATGATAGAAATCTCATCAATTGAAGTGAATATCAATGCAAAAGTTGCTGGAGAAAAGTGTTTGGATGATGGGATTTTGAGAGAAAAGGAATGAGAGAAAATTAGGAAAAGGTAGTTGTGGAAATCCAAAAAGTAGTTTCTCATCTTTATTTTATTTAATTAAACATTAATTAAATCACCCAAATTAAGGAAAAATCTGGAGAAAACATTTTTGGGTAAATTAGCTCCTTAAAGATTCAAAGTTTCAATCCTTACAAAACAGTCACCACTAAACTTTTCAAAAATCGCATTTTTGTCTCTACACCGAAATGTAGTATTTCCAAACCTTATTTTGTAAAATTGTTTCCACCACTCTCTTATATAAATTAAAAGAGGATTTTTAGTTATTTTTCTATATTTTTAAAGTATCCCGAACTAGGCTTTCCCTAAAACCTCCTTTTATATTCGAACCGAAAATCAGACCGGTCTGGTTCAGACCCTAAACTTCCAAGCCCAAAATTGGGGTGTTACATCCCTCATAAAACCCATTAGGTCGAGCTGTCGTGCTTCCATCTTTTGCAGCATCGTTAGAATCTGGCTGGAGGTGTCTGCTGGTGGTGCTGCCATCGTCTGTTCTGGTTATCCTGCGACAGGTTCAGGGGAGTCAGGATCTGCCATTAGTTTTGTCGCGGCAGAGGGGTTTACATACGACAGAGGAGTGGAAGCTTTTAATTCCATCAGACTGTAGAGATTCTGCTGCATCCACCCTTTCCTCTGGACCTTGACATCCTCGTTGATTTCTGGCACATTGTTGCCCTAGCAGAGCGTGGTGATGAGATAGGGGAAGACTAGGGGGCCTGAAGGTCGGAGAGCACACTCGAGGATTCCGTCTCGGATGTAGCGGCCGACGTTGATTTGCCTCTCGTTGAGAATGGAGTGGACGAGGGCTAATCTTTGTCGGTCAACAGTGGTATTGTGGGAGGTAGGCCTGAGGCGCTTCTTGACAAAATGGTTCCACAGCTTGGCTTGTGGGGTAAGCTGGGTCCTTCTCACAGTCCATCGGTGCTTGAGGTCATCATTCCACTCTGTACCCTCCTCTGTCACTTTTTCCATGACCGCGTCATAGTCTGCTGGCGACAGACTGTTCACGAACCACCGATGGGTGTCCTCCGTCTTGCTCACATACAGCCCATATAGCGTGTTAATGTATGCCGGCTCGAGGGAGATTTCTTTGCCTCAGACAGTCACTGTCGTGGCATCCTTATCGGTGACGTCAGTGTAGAATTCTCAAACGAGGGTGACGTTCATTTCTTCGGGCTGGGCAGCAAATTTCTGCCACTTGAGTGCGAGGATCTTCTTGCCGTTGTGGCTTGGTGTTGACACTGCCGTGGCAGAGGTGGAGGCAGCGCTGCGTCGAGTTGTTCTGCTAGCCATTGCAAGGAATTGTAGCAAAGTGAAATGAAATTTTCTGAGATCTAAAATCTGGGAAGCAAGTTGAGAGAATAAAAATGAGATGAAAAATGAAAAGGGAGTGGGGGTTTATATAGAACGGGGTTTTCTGCCCGTTGGGACTGTAACGGCAGGCGCGAATAACGGGGCCAGCTGTTACATAGTTTCTGACACATTTGTCACGCGTTTCTGTGTCTATTGCGCGTCTGTTAAGCGTTTGTATGTCTGTCGCGACAGCTCCGTGACAGGTTGTCTTCTCCGCGTCTGTCGTGATAGCTGGTGACAGGTTGTGACGACAGGCTTGTCCGTTGGGCTTTTTGGGCTGTCGTGAATGCGGTGGGCTGATTCATTCCTCCTATTTGCTTTTCTTCCTTTATTTCCTAAAAATAATTAAATAAATAAACTGAATTAAAATCTTATTTCCTAAAATAGATAAATAAAAATATTAATTCCTAATAAATAAATTAATTAAATGAAATAAAACTAAGTTAAATTAGGGATGCCTTGAGGGGCATCTCCTAAAGTAACTACTTCCTGCATCCTTGGGGCTTCAGTCCCCTGATAATGCTTGAGCCTTTGTCCATTGACCTTGAATTGGTTCCCATCCTTCATTGATTTGATTGTAATGGCGCCATGAGGGAAAACTTGGACAACTTGGAAAGGACCAGGCCACCTAGATTTAAGCTTTCCTGGGAAAAGCTTCAACCTAGAGTTGAACAACAACACCTGCTGCCCTGGGCAGAACTGTCATGGCAGCAGCTTCCTGTCGTGCCACTTCTTAGTTTTTTCCTTGTAGATCTTGGAATCGTCGTAGGCCATTGCTCGAATTTCCTCAATCTCATTTAAGTCTAGTAGCCTTTTTTGTCCTACCTTGTCCCAGTCCATATTTACTGCCTTGATAGCCTAGTAAGCTCTGTGTTCTATCTCGATATGTAAATGACAGGTTTTCCCATAGATGAGTCGATAGGGTGACATCCCCAATGGTGTCTTGAACGTTGTTCTATAGGCCCAGAGTGCATCATTAAGATGTAGAGACCAATCCTTTCGAGTGGGTTTAACCATCTTCTCTAGTATGTTCTTTACTTCTTTGTTTGATATCTCGGCCTGCCCATTAGTTTGAGGGTGGTATGATGTTGCAATTCGGTGCTTTACTTCGTATTTCCTTAATGCAGCAGAAATTACCATATTGTCAAAATGTCTCCCCTCATCGCTAATTATCGCCCTTGGGATGCCAAATCTGGAGAAGATGTTCTTGTGAAGAAATCTTTGCACAGTTTTGGCATCGTTCTTTTGAGTGGCGATCGCTTCTACCCACTTTGACACATAGTCCACTGCCAGTAGGATGTACAAATTCCCACAAGATGCTGGGAATGGTCCCAAGATGCTGGGATGCCAAATCTGGAGAAGATGTTCTTGATATGTTCCCAGTCCTTTGGCACTTGTCACAACTCTTGTAAAAAGCATGTGCATCCTTGAATAGTGTGGGCCAATAGAGACCGGATTTCAGAACCTTGGCAGTAGTTTTATTTCCCCCTATGTGTCCTCCATAAGGGGCGGCATGGCAGTGGTGAAGCACACCTTTCTGTTCATCCTATGGTATGCATCTTCTGATAATCTGATCTGCATAGTGTTTGAAAAGAAGAGGTTCGTCCCAATAATAATGTTTTGCAACATTTTGGAACCTCTTCCTTGCTTGGTAATTAAGTTCAGGAGGTAATAACCCACTTACAATGTAATTAACAATGTAAGTATACCAAGGGGTTTCAGAAAGCATACCTACCGCCATGGCTGTCGCGGCAGTGCTGATGGCAGCAAACAACTGCTCATCTGGGAAGGTTTCCAGTATGTTGGTCTTGTCTGTTGATTGACTCCTTCCCATCTCCAGCCTTGACAAGTGGTCTGCTACTTGGTTCTCTGTTCCCTTTTTATCCTTGATGTCAATGTCAAATTCTTGCAGCAGCAGAATCCAACGTATCAATCTAGGTTTTGCATCCTTTTTCGTGAACAGATATTTTAGTGCTGAATGGTCTGTATGGACCACCACCTTCGTTCCAAGTATATACGGAGGGAACTTGTCGATTTAAAACACCACTGCTAATAGCTCCTTCTCTGTCGGGGTGTAGTTGATTTGGGCATCATTCAGTGTTTTGTTGGCATAGTAAATCACATGGAAGAGCTTATCCTTCCTCTGCCCTAATGCTGCCCCGACAGCGTAATCACTAGCATCACACATTTTGAATCTCCGATAAAACCTTGCATGTCCTAAGAAACTTCGAATCCCTTTGACTGTGTTGGGTGGCGGCAGCTTTTTGATAACTTCTATTTTGGCTCTGTCCACCTCTATGCCGCGACAACTCACCTTATGGCCCAGTACTATACCTTCATTCACCATAAAGTGGCATTTTAACCAGTTTAAAACCAAGTTCGCCTCTTCGCATCTCTCAAGAACCTTCTATAAATTGCCTAAACAATCCTCGAAGTTGTCTCCAAAGACAGAAAAGTTGTCCATGAAAATATCTAGGAAATCCTCCACCATGTCGGAGAATATTGCCATCATGCACCGTTGGAAGGTTGATGGTGCATTGCAGAGCCCAAATGGCATTCTTCGAAAGGCATAGGTGTCGTACGGGCATGTGAAGGTGGTTTTCTCTTGGTCCTCCGGTGCGATTTCTATTTGGTTATAACATGAGTAACCATCAAGAAAATAGTAGTAAGGTTTCCCCGCTAATCTATCAAGCATTTGATCTATAAAGGGTAATGAGAAATGGTCCTTCCAGGTAGCTTTATTTAGCTTTCGGTAATCAATACAAACCCTCCAACCGGTCACAGACCTGGTTGGGATTAGTTCGTTTTCTTCGTTGGTTACTACGGTTATGCCTCCCTTTTTGGGCACACATTGCACCGGGCTCGCCCACTTGCTATCCGAGATGGCGTATATTATTCCGGCATCAAGCCACTTGATAATTTCTTTCCGTACCACCTCTCTCATAGCCTCGTTCAGTCGTCTCTGGGCATCAATGGTCGGCTTATGATCATCCTCCAAGAGGATTTTGTGCATGTATAATGCTGGACTGATGCTTGGATATCAGCTATAGTCCATCCAATGGCCTTCTTATGCTGCTGTAGCATTTTGATTAGCCGCTGCTCCTGTTCCTGCATTAACTTGGAAGAGATGATTACGGGCAACGTATCATTTAAACCAAGAAAGACATATTTAAGCTGCCCTGGCAGGGGTTTAAGGTCTAGACGGGTGGTTTTTCAATTGAAGGCTTCTAGATTACATGTTCATTCGAGGTATAATTTAAAGGCTCGAAGAACTTACCTGGACGTATGCCTATCCAATTTACCTCCTCAGGACCTTCAGTGCCGGATGTTTCTGTGTCAGAGGAGTCACTGTCGTCGTTGTTGTCATGACAGTCTTTTGGGTGACTGTGGTGGCAGTGACCAAACTGTCTGTCATGGCAGTTCGACCTGATGTAGGGTTGGTCAAGGCCTACTTCAGAGATTGCCTTGCACTCTTCTTCTGCATCAGCCTGTTTTATTGCGTGGAGAACATTAAGTTTGATTTGCTGATCATTTACTCTCATCGTCAGTTCTCCTTTCTCAACATCGATCACAATTCTGCCTGTGGCTAGGAAGGGTCGCCCCAGGATGATCGGTGCATTTTCGTCTGCTTCACAGTCTAAAACAAGAAAGTCAACAGGAAAAAAAATTTATCCACTCTTACCAAAATATCTTCAATCTTCCCTTCTGGTTGAACGTAAGAGCGGTCTGCCAACTACAGCATGACTGTCGTGGGCCTTGCTTGTCCAGTACCTAGTTTCTGAAATACAAATTTGGGCATTAGATTTATGCTAGCACCAAGATCACAAAGTGCCTTATCTACAAACTTATCGCCAATTAACCACGGTATGATGAAGCTCCCAAGATCCTTCTTCTTTTAGGGTGGATGCTTATGCAAGATTGTCATGCATCCTTCTGTCATCTTCATTGTCTCAAAATCCCCAAGTCTGGACCTTTTGGACATTGCGTCCTTGAGAAACTTAGCATATCCACGCATCTTCTTGATGGCCTCTAGCAGCGGTATGTTAATGTGTACCTGCTTAAATATATCATAAATCTTCTTAAGCTGGTACTCCTGTTTTTGTTTCTATAGCCGCTGTGGAAAAGAAGGTGGAGGACGGTAATCTTCAAGGCGTCCTTCACATGGAATTCGGATCTGAGGAGGCTTGAGTTCTTAAGCATCTTCTGTTTGCTCCTTTGTCCCTTCTGTTGTCGCGGCAACTGTGTTGACAGCAGGTTGTCTCTCCTCTGACGGGGCAGTGTTCACGGCAGGTGTCTCTAGGGTCGGATCCTTACTTGGTATGTCTTTTATTTCCGGCCCCTGTAACTGTTTCCCACTCCTAGTTGTAATTGCTTTACATTGCTCATGTGTAGGTTTTCTAGTAACCTCAGTATCACTAGGGAATCCTCCATTCTGCCTCGGCTTGATATACTGTGAAACTTGGCCCATTTGTGTTTCCAGAGATTTTAGGGTAGCCTCATGGTTTGTCATCCTCATCTCCGTCTTGTCCATGAATGATTCAATTTTCTTGACAAAGTGATCCATGTTCACCATGTATGCTCCCGTCTGTGACATAAATGTTGCCAAGTCTGTTCCAGTATACTAGGTGTTGCTGCCGGCTACTGCTGTGGCTGCTGTCGCGACAGAATTCTGGGTACTCCTTCATTCTGGTTGTTCTGCACTAGAGGATTCAATGCATTGTTCGGATTGCTCCAGGAAAATTTAGGATCCTTCCTCCAGTTGGGATTGTAATTGTTGGAATCATAGTTTCTTGGCTTGTTATAGTTCCCAACATACATCCCTTCTTCCAACTGTAAAGGGAAGTCTTCTGAACTGTGGTTACCACTACAGGTTTCACATACCTCTTCTGCAGAATATACAGCTTTAGAATCATTTCGCTGCAGCTTTTCGACTATCTTTGTGAGGTATGCAACCTGTGATTTAACCGAATTATCAGCTTCGTAATCCTTTACAAAAACTCCTCATTTGCCTCCTCTCCTGGTTGTAGGAAATTGCTCATCATTCTTTGCTAACTTCTTCAACACTATCATTGCCTCGTCTGGTTCCTTATCCAGTAATAGCCCATTTGCTGTTGAATCTATTCTCAGTCGAGTGTGTGCATTGGCAGCATTGTAGAATTTAACAACCTGATTCTACACAGGGAATCCATCCATCGGGCAGTTTCGTAAATAAGTTGTAAATCTATCTCACGCCTTGTGCATTCGTTCGTCATCTTCCTGTTGAAAAGTAGCAATCTCGTTACGCAATCTTTCAGATAAATGAGAAGGATTAAAACGAGAAAGGAATTCACGAGAGAGATCTGCCCAAATTCTTATTGAACCCGGCATTAATTTGTTCCACCAAGTTTTAGTTATGTCTCTCAATGAATGAGGAAATAACCGGAGCCTCAGTACTTCCAGATTTATTCCTGGCAGTCTGAATGATCCACAGATTTCTTAGAACGTTTTAAGATGTTCTTGGGCATCCTTAGTAGCAGAACCACTAAACTGGCCAGCGGAATTTATCATGCTAAACATGACAGGTTTCAGTTCGAAATTTTCAGCTTCCACGTCTGGCAAGGTAGTTTCTAGCTCAACATGGTCATGTTCCATGTAGTCTCGACAGGTCTTTCGTGCGGTAGTGGGTGGCGGTCGTCCATTCCGAGCATCGTTAGGAGGGTCACCAATAACTCTCTAGTTATTGTTGTTGGGGTCATTTATCACATCGCCTTGCCTTTCGTTCACCATTGCTTCTACTATCTCCTTAAGATAGTTGTTTCTTTCTATCAAGAGTCGGGTTTGGTTCCTGAGTTGGTACGTGTGTTCGATTTCTGGATCTAATTCGTACTCAGGTTCTTTACCTCGTCTAGATCTGCGCATAAGCAAATAGAAAACCTTGTGAAAAGCACGGGGTAAATAACACCACTAAAAATAGAAAAATAAAAAGAAAAGTGTAGTAATAAAAAGGGTAAAGATATGTTGCCAGTCCCCAGCAGTGGCGCCAAAAACATGTTGCGTGTAAAAGAGTCATATCGCAAATAGTGCAAGTGTACACGACGCAAGTAGTAAAGTGATACGAGAGTATCGGATATCGTCTCCATAGGGACTGGAAATAACTCTATCCTTGAATTGTTGCACAAGAGAAAGAAATAGTTTAATTGAATTGGTGAAGTAATCTTGAGAAACAACTAAAGTAAAAGAATAAGGAATCAGATTTAGAGAATAGGCTGATATTGATTTGCTCAGTAGTGCAGGTGTTGCACTGTTAGAGAAACTTCTGTCTTTTATCGTCGTTCATGTCGCGGCAGCACCTGTCGCGGCACAGGTCTGTTGACGTCGCGGAAGTGATCAACAACTTTGTACTTCAAGCTTGGAAAGAATCCCTGTTATGACTTGTCCTATCCCTAGGCCCAAGTTCTGTTGATGAACACTTCTTGGATGATACCTCCCGGCGTAAATCAAAGGGTGAACACCAATGTTGTTGAATTCTTCTTTATCCATTTAACCTTGTACTTATCCCTAAGCCAAGATGGTTTAACCATAAGTTGGAAAACGCGTATTTATTTCGTTTGTATGCTTGATTCTCCCGATATCAAACAAATGGATAACCTCACAATGCTCTCTCGATACTCTTGTGAGATATGAAAAACCAGAATAAATAAACTTGAAGCTTTATTACTTGACAGAAAATTCCTAAACAATACAATTCTTGCAACTACTTTACAAAATCAACCCTTAGCTCTAAGGGGAGTTTAGAACATGGTGAAGAAGGGAAAACGACAAGGGTTTTGGGGAAGACGGCTAGGAATGAGATATCCTTCCCTAGGTCGAATTACATGCCTTTATATAGGCCTTGGGTTCAAGTTTTCTAATATGGCAAGTATACAATTTCGAATTAAAGTGCAACTCTAATTAAGACTAAATCTTCTGAGTAGTTGTCTTGAATTCGTCCTCTTTTCTTGCCTTGAGTTTCTTCCTTGAACTTTGGGCTTGGCCTTGATTCTGCTTCAGGGCTCAGAAAAATATGGGAGTGGTCCACGACAGACCGGCTTGAAATCCTCTATTTTTCGAGCTCCACTTCACTTTTCCACCTCAGCATTCTATCGTCATGGCTGCCACGGCAGATGTCACGACAGCCTTTACTTCTTGACTCAAGCTCTGCAATCTGCTTCTGCTCCTTTGCTGTCCTGGGTCTGCCGCAACAGATACCTGCAAAAGTAACCAAAATCAGTAGCAACTGTGCCATTTTATCTAGTTGTGATGTATATGAAAAAATCTATCCTAAATGCAATGCATTATGCTTGAATGCAGTAAAAATATGGGTAAATGCGGGGTAAAATATAGAACTTTTATACACTCAACAAAAACCTTAAAGTAGAAGCTAGTGACAGCACATGTGGTAGTTCCCCCTGACTGGAGCCAACCCTTTGAGCTAATGTGTGATGATTGCGATACTGTCGTCAGCGCCGCCTTAGGACAACACAGAGAAAAAATTTTCCATGTAATCTACTACGCTAGCAAAATACTGAATCCTACCCAAACCAACTACACCACTATAAAGAATGAGTTACTGGCAGTAGTGCGCGCCTTCGATAAGTTTCGGCCCTACCTCATTAGTACAAAGGTGATAGTCTACACAGATCATTCTACATTGAGGTACCTGTTCGCAAAGAAGGATGCAAAGCCTCGCCTGATCCGTTGGATCCTGCTGCTGCAAGAATTTGACCTGGAAATTCGAGACAGGAAGAGTACAGAAAATCAAGTGGCGGACCATCTCTCTCAGCTTGAGAATGGACAAGAAAATACCCCCAATAGCGAAATTCAGGATGCATTCCCTGATGAACAGTTTCTACTAGCCTCTGCTCTGGTAGTCGCCCTAGAAGCTGAAGGCATCACACTTGCCGCCCACGAAGAGGCCGCAGCAGCAGCATCGACAGACACACCCTTGTACGCAGATATTGGGAATTATTTAGTATCTGGTGTTTTACCCTATGAACTTAACTTTGAAGGAAAGAAATGGTTCCAACATGATGCTAAGCATTATTTTTGGGACGAGCCTTTCTTGTTTAAAAACTATGCAGATCAGGTTATCAGATGGTGTGTCCCAGAGGATGAACAGCAAGTCATACTAGCACAGTGCCACGCAGCACCATATGGAGGCCATTTTTGGGGGCAGCGCACGGCAGCAAAAGTGCTCCAATCAGGTTTCTTTTGGTCGACATTGCATAAAGATGCTGAAGCATTCTACAAATATTGTGACAGTTGTCAAAGAACATGAAACATATCAAGAAGGAACGAAATGCCCCTACAAACAATCTTGGAGGTTGAGTTATTCAATGTTTGGAGGATAGATTTTATGGGATCATTCCAATATTCGTGTGGTAATATGTACATCCTTCTAGTAGTGGACTATGTTTCCAAGTGGGTAGAAGCCATTGCCACCCCTCACAATGATGCAAAGACCATCCATAGGTTCTTACGGAAGAACATATTCACAAGGTTCGGAGTTCCGAGAGCAATCATTAGTGACGAGGGCACCCATTTCGATAACAAACTGATTGCCAAGGCACTCCAAAAAGTTGGTGTCAAGCACAAAATTGCCACGGCATATCATCCACAAACAATTGGGCAGGCTGAATTTTCAAACAAGGAAGTCAAGACCATCTTGGAGAAAGTTGTAAACCCAAGTAGGAAAGATTGGTCGTTGAAATTAGACTATGCTCTTTGGGCATACCGGACAGCATACAAAACACCACTCGGGATGTCCCCATATCGTCTAGTATATGAAAAGGCATGCCACCTCCTTGTCGAAATAGAATACAAGGTGTAATGGGCAGTCAAGGCAGTGAACATGGACTGGAAACAGGCTGGTGAAAAGAGACTATTGAATCTGACAGAAATGGAGGAATTTCGGCGAGAGGCATACGATAACGCAAAGTTGTACAAGGAAAAAATCAAAAAATGGCACAACAGCAAGATTCAACAGTGGCAGTTCCTACCCGGGCAGCAAGTGATGTTGTTCAATTCCCGCCTTAAGTTGTTTCCTGGGAAGTTAAAATCCATATGATCAGGACCGTTCGAAGTAGTCCAAGCCTTCCCACATGGTGTCGTGACAATAAAACCAATGAATGGAGGGACGGAATTCAAAGTTAATGGGCAGTGGCTAAAGCACTATACAGGAGATTCTGTCCTAAAAGAACAGGAAGTATTCACATTGGGGGATGCCTACCCCACTGTGACATAATTTTATCTTATCCACATCTCTACCGCTTTTAGTAGGAGTGGTTTTTTTAAGGACTAGGTCTTATTCTTTTCATTTTCTTTTTCTTATTCCCGTCTCACAATTAATTATGCAGGTCCAAACCCTTACAAATCAAGACCGCTAAGCACATAAAAGGGCAGTAAATACTAAGCATGTTGTCGTGACCTGCCACTGACAGCAGACAACCCCTTGAAATCATCTACACCATCTGACTAAGCCTAAGTCTCCTTCCCTTTTTCTTGTATTTATTTTTCTGTTTTATTTTGTGCATTAAGGGTAATGCCCATCTCGAGTTTGGGGGGATAGCTCTCGCATCTTTTGTCTAGGCATACTTAATAGCATATAGGTTGCATTGTATTTGCCTTAGTAATAATCGGAAAAGAAAAAAAATTATAACTTGTGCCTTTGTTAGTTAGCCGATTACTTATTTCGCACCAATAATAAATTGAACATGGGAAAAGCATGAAAAATGACTTAGAATTTTTTTAATGGCCAAAACTATCAAACACAATTATTACTTGCTGAATTTGTTAGAATATCTAATGAACACTGCATGCTTGTTTTTAGAATTCTTTGCAAAGTTCTAACAAGGGTTGCAGGTAGTCGCCGAGGCAGGCAAGAGAAACAGAAAAATATAGCACTACCACGGCTGCATAAGTAAAAATAAAGAACATTGTTGTTTTACCCTAGAGGTGCCCGCAACAGGCTCAAGGAAGAATCAAGTGCGAGGACACTCCGCTGCTATCAAAGTCCATGAATCTGAAAGTTTTGAAGTGACAGACAAATTAGCATGAGTGAATGAAAGTCTTCACGGGATGACACTACTCCATGGGTTCGGGGTTTTGTAGTTTGCTCCTATCTTAATCTCAGACCTAGAAGAATAGTTGTGATAAGTTGAAGCCCTCATTGCCATGATTAAAATATTGTGCTTAACTGTGTTGCCTCGGCAGCAACCTTATATATCGTTACAGCATCTTTGTTTATTTAGTTATTTTGCATATTCAGCATGTACACAGTCCTGCACGCACTGCACTGGCATTAGAAATTAATTCTAAGTTATTTTCTTGGTAAATTCCCTTCACTAATTTAATATAGGTGCCACGGCCTTGAGGTATGACATCAAGTTGAAAACAAGTTTTTCTTTCTAGTTATTATAAGGGCAAGTATGTTAGGTTGCATTGCTTGAGGACAAGCAATAGTTCGAGTTTAGGGGTGTGTAAAGTGTCCACAAGTTCTATATTTCATGCACATTCCATCTCATAATATTGTTGTTTTTTAGTACATCTTAGGCATAATTAGGACCATGCATTGCATTTTACAGCATTTCTTTACTTTGCCATGTTTTTATAGATTATCTTTTAATTGGTGAAGAAAATGTACTGGTATAGTGTACTTTTGGTTTTAGGTACTAAAGGCTGACAGAAGGAAAGAGGAGCTGAGGATGCGATGCTGAGGCAGCAAACCAAGGAGCTGTACTGATGTAGTTCTAGACAGAAATAGCAATTGTCAAGCGATGCCGCCGCCGACCCTACTACCTAAGGCAGCAGACTATGGAATTGGAGAACCGGAGTGCGATTTGTAAAGTAGAAAATCATGAGTCTATCGATGATGTCCACTCGATTTTTCGACATATGTAGCAGCGTGCAGAGCCATCAAAGCGAAACCTCGAGATTGCTTGCGGGACAAGGCAACGTGATAAAGTCCACATTCAACTCAAAGAAGTCGGAGTTTAAAGTCACATTTAATGTGGAATGCTACTTTTGAAGACTTCTACTTCCAGAAGGACTAGACCTAGCTATTGTCTATAAATACTTATTGTAATTCTAATTCAAATCATCTTAGGTTTTCTTTAGGCATGGCTTAGGTTTTCTTGCCGCCGACATGTTCTAATTCTATCTTGGGTTTGGGGCTATGTTGTAATTAGTTGTGAGAATGGTTGTTTAGGTGTTTAAGTTTGTTTTTGCAATAAAATACTCTCAAGTTTGCTTAATTCATGTACTTCAGTTCTTCAATTAGTTCCAAAAGTCTAGTTGAAGAAATTCATTTATCGGGCACGAGAGTGTCAAACTCACGAAAGAATTAAGCACGGTCTCATCATGACGAGTTGTTAACTAATTCGGCTTAGACATAAGTTAGAATTTCAGCGACTAAAAGGAGCAACCAAACATCGACTGCATGTGTTAGGTTTATGCTGAGATTGCTAGGTATTGCCTACATCACGCAGTGACAGAATCTTAGCCTAGACATATGTAACCCCCTCAGCCCGGCCTAGGCGCCCGACCCGAACTAAGAAGATTACACGGGGAAAACCAAAGCCAACTCGTTAAAGTCAACCTCGATTAATGACCCTTTTTTTCTTATTATCTTCTCTAGATGCATATTATTAACCTATAAGTCCAGCAAAGCGAATAGATGAAAACGGCACGGCGATCAGAGTTCAATTAGGGGCTCAATTGCATACATTTGACTTTTAGGGACTAAACTATAAATTCAATAAATTACAGAGACTTTCAGGATTCTAAAGTTGCCGATCTTCAATTAGTCATGTAATATGTCAACATGCCAAATTTCAGCTCAAACGGATCATCCAAACTCATTCAATTGCACTCACAATATTCATGGACCAAAATGCAACATTTCCAAACCTTAAAAGATACTTTTAACTGAAATTTAACTATCTGTATCGATACACTTGGCCCTGTATCGATACGCGGGAAGACAGTGTCTAAAGAAGGGTTGAGCGTATCGAAACGCTTCCTCGCGTATCGATACGGCTTTCAAACTTGGCCTAGGCATATCGATACGCAGGCAATCCGTTTCGATACCCCTGTACAGAAATGCCTCATTTTTCCTTAGCGTATCGATACGTTTTCCCGTGTATCGATACGCGTACCATATTGGCTTCAACCAACTTCATTTAAACATACAAAAACACATCCAATCTAGTTCAAAACATGCATACAAGATATAATCCATCTAATAGACTCTTAAACACTATCAAACAGGAAATTATACTCATCAACCACTTCATATCATTATGACATTTAGCTATTCTAGCATGCTTAAGATATCAAGCAATAGAAAAGGTAAAACACCACAAACAAACCATAGAGCCACATAAAGGCCAAATACAAGTCCACAATCAGGAACTAAACATGCTTGAAACAACAAACATCTCCAACCAAAATCAGGAAGTAGAAGTCCCACCCATTGCCACTTATTACACTAAGGTTGAACCACATACATCTCTTAAACAAAGCCTTGGATTCCTCTTGCTTTTGGGCTGCCTTGAAACGTTCAATTCTCTGCATTGATGAAACCAAAGAGCATAAGCATATAGCTTAGTGAGGATCGCTAACAACATTCATCAATGCATTTCACATGGCTTGCAAAACCACCACTTTTATCACATGCCTTTTCATAAAACATGTCTTCTCAAGACATCAATGCATTTTATAAACACGTGCTCATATGCAACAACTTAAAACAGTAATTAAACCATTGCTCATGCTTCACCAAGCATCTCATGCATTCTTGCATCATTTACAAGCATCTCATGCTTCACAATATTCATTTACATTATATTGGCTCACAAGTGATAATCCATAAACCATTTCAACACAAGACACAATCGGATACGCGGATTACAAGCGTTTTCCCTCACGCTTCATACATACTACCGGACTACACAAGGTGGAGATCAATGGCACAATCACAACCCCTCAACACCCGTGATGGAGTTTAATGGCACAATCACAACCCCTCGACATCACTCATCGATAGTTGTATAATTCCACTAACGAGAGTATGGGACACATACACAAGACTCACACACGGGACTAACCATTCACCGTTGTGATCTTAACCTCAATCGTTAGGGTACTTGGATGGAGATTACGGCACAATCACCACCCCTCGACATCCAAGGCGACTTTATTCACGGTGCACCCAATCCTATAGCCGGCTAACTATGTCCGATTAAAGTAACCAAAAACCATTTTCATCCCTTGCGAATATAATCATTTAACCACATTAACCCACTGTTTTACAAGCATAACCACAATGCCATTTCCACAAGCATAACATGCTTAATATCATATGCATTCAACACATGCAAACCAAGGATCACTTACCTAGTGCATCCTTAACATAATGGCATTAAAATCCAGCATTAAACCATGCTTAAACATGCTTAAAAACAGTAAACAAATCTACACTCAACTCAAGTGCAATTTCATCAAACATAGCACATTTCCAAGAGAGGGATTTCTGAATCACTTACTCTTGAGCTTAGCTAAGTGTATCAAACTTACACTAAGCTCCCAAGACCACGCTCAAAGCGTTACAAGAAGGAAATTGCATTTCCACTCACCGATACGTGAAGTTTTGCTTGCCGACACGGAATTACCCTTCCGGAGCCTCCAACAACACCTCGTTTGCTTCCGGATCAAGATCCCCTGTTTTCACATCATCAAAATAGAGATCTAAATGCATTCAAACACCAGCAACAATTCACAAACTCGTTGATCACCCAAACTACACCAAAATACCCATCCAAAACAACCGAAAACTCAATCGATTGCTTCCTAAACCAAGCCCAGACAACATACATCACTTCCAAAGCATTATAAACATCAAAACACATCTAACAAACAACCTAACCCAACCTTATACCTCCAGCAAGTAAGATTCCACCATTTCACCTCAAAAACCCACTTAAAACAACCAAGAAACTCACGGGTCTCAAGGATTTCGGGATCTATGTTATCAATACATCATTTTAACATATTAATCAACTTTAAACTCAATTAAAATCAACACAAAACAGAGCTTAACTCATCAAGTCCGAAAATTAAGATTTCAACCATATTTTTACAAGATTTTGATCTCCAATCAAAACTATAATGAAAACTCAACCAAAAATAGTATTTAGAAGCCAAATATCTTGGGAATTTCAATAAAGAACTTAGATTAGATGTTGATAACGGAATTTACCTCCAATCCTTGCTTCTCTCAATGAATGACAAGTTTTCCTTAGCAAAATCTTGAAGGATTAGGAAAGATCTCTTGAAAATGGTTTAGAAAATGTTTAGAGAATTTTTGGAAGAAAGAATTCTGAGAAAAGATGAGAGAATTAGTATTTGGCTAAAAATGAGAAAGAGTTGGTAGTTACGTAATTGAAAATCTCACATTAACTAACTTTATTAATTAATTAATATAAACCCAATTAAATTCATTTAATTAAAAGCCTTTTAAAACACATGTCATATTGAGAAAAGGTCAAATTGACTTAAATCCCCCTAAAGATTCTAATATTTTGGCTTCCACATTAAAAATCACATTTTTCCCAGTTTTGAAACTTTACAATTTGGTCACTACTCAAAATGTCCCATTTTCGAAATCCATTTTGTAAAATTGACTTGACCAACCTCCTAAACAAATTTTTAGAGGATTTTAGCAATTTTTATCACAATTTATCCTATCCCGATCCTTGATTTCTTTAAATAACCTTACGCAATTAGAACCGTTCTCGACTGATCCGATGTCTAAACCATCTAGGCCCAAAACCAGGGTGTTACAACATAGGTAGGTTCACTTCAGAATTTCTTCACCGAACTTGGAGTATCTGCCAGACTTGACGATGGGACTTCTCTCCATCTCACCTGCTGGGACATCGAAAGTTTCAATAGTAGAGTTCCGTCGTGGCAGCGAAAGTTGTCGCAGCCTCAATCCGCCATTACCCGCGAAGGCAGCAGATCATGGCAGCGCAAAACAACTTGGCCTATTTAACGCAGTTTCACACTAAATAGCAGCATAACCATACCCTCTCTATCAATCTGATTACTTCTTTAATTACTTGTGTTTTATTTTACTTCTCTTCCCAAACAATCATCTTACTTGTGCATTTACTTTACTTGTGCAGGAACAACAATTCGAACCAAGCTGTCCAATCCCTGTGGAAGATGATATCTTATATACTACAACTTGACAAGAGTGTGCACTTGCGCTCATAAATAGAGAACACCCAAACACTCTACAACGGGTCTCCCTGTTTCGATACGGGTTACCTTTATAGGAGGACATGGACTTTAATGATATCGAAACGGCCTAAAAGCGTTTTGATACAATTTGCCACTAGAAAAATTTGTATCGAAACAACCACACATGTTTCGATGCGAGGATCTTGTAAGAATCGATATAGTCAAGCCTGTATCGAAACTGCCTCGAGTTTCAGAACGGTCGAAAGTGTTCTGATACGCCTGTTTCGATACGAGAATAACCCGTATCGAAACGTGTATCCGCATCAACCTCTATTTAAGGAGTTTCCTTCTTTAAATCAAATTTTATCAAACCCAAAACTCTTAAAACCCTAACCCTAACTTTTCCTATAAATACTCACCAAACCTAAACATTTTTCACACAAATCTTTAGGGTTTTTTATCTTCAACTCAAAACTAAGCAAGCTTCATCAATCTTGTGCTTCATCATCCATTCATCCTTCCACATTCTAAAATCATGGTATTTTTCTAATGTTTCTTTCTTTTCAATTTTCGTTCAAAATATATGATATGATTATGTTATTTTTGTAAATAATATTTCCTTATACTATGGGTTTTGAAGATTTTGCAAAAGATTTTCAAAATTCAAAACTTTTTTATTCGAATATAAAATATTTTAACTGTATATTTTTAATTCTGCTTTTCAAAATTTCTTTCACAAAATTTTTTTATTGATGTATATTCTTCTAAACTATATTGTATAATCTCAAACCTTGATTATAGGATTTCCATTGGATTGAATGTGGATCTTTGTGCATACATTTATTTTTCTTGCTTGCTTAATTTTTAGGCTTTACAAATGGCATCCAAGGAGAGAAAGACTGGAAAAGTTGGTGAAGGATCTCACGAAGAAAACACCGCTCGCCCAAACCTATCTCTTCTCTTCCAAAAGAGTCTCAAAACCAACGAAGCATGTCTCAACTTCAAGATCTTTCAAGACCATATTATAAGACGTGAGCGTATTATTGATATCTCTTTTCTTGATTCCGAGCATTTTCAATTTAAATATCTTCATCTTTTACAAAGTTGGAAGTTTATGACTTTTTTATCCATACCCGACATCCTTTACCGTAACCTTGTTTTTCTTTTTTATGTGAATGCCCGGTGTGTGAATAATTCCGACCATTCCCAAGTCATTGCCATTGATTCCTTCCTCATGGGAAAAAAGATCCGAATTGAGCCCTCGACCTTGGCCAATCTCTTAGGCCTTGAAGATAAAGGAATTGAATATGAGAACTCACTTGGCCCTTAAACCGGATCGGTCAACTCTTTAGATGCTCATGACCGTTTTCTCCATCTCATGATTTCGTGGTGGTTTCGCCCTTCCAGAGGCAAGCTTGCTCACATTCGCCAAGTAGATGACTTTTGGCTCAAGTGCTTCCGACAAGAGCAACAACCAAACCTTGTGAAGATTATATTTTCTGAGATGGTTCACTTGGTCAAGCACCGCAATTCCGACTCCATCACATCATTCACCTATGGGACTACTTTGAGCTACATCTTTTCTAAATCCGGGATTGATTGCTCTTATGATTTTTTAGAGTCTCTCAAGGAAAATCTTAGTGAGACAACCCTCATACGGTCAGGTTTTCGCTTCATCGATGCTAAATGGGTTTGTGTGGCGAGAGGCTGTCTGATTGATGATCCACCTCAAGCCCAAGTTGCTCCTCCAAACAATGATGCTCTTATGTCCTTCCTTAATGTGCAATTCACCAGCTTGCGCACCGACATCACCTCCGGATTTGCTGACATCGACACTCATTTTACATCTTTGGAGAATCATGTTCTTGGTATGGAAAATTGTCTCACTTCTCTTGAGACTCAACAAGCCTCCACGGATCTCTCCTTCACCGGCTTCTATGGTGAATGGATGCAATTTAGAAGGAGTCAAGAGGAAGACAAAGATGTAGGCGAAGATGATGAGGAGCCTTAGTCTTGCATTGCATCTCATATCATGTCATTTAGGACTTTATTTATTATGCACATATCTATGTTTTTAGAACCTATGCTTTAATTTTCTAGTTGTTTGAATTATGCTTTTAGGATTGAGTTTGGATTTTAATTTTCTTTGGATTTATGCTATTAATGAATATTATGCTGTTTGCTTTAATGTTACACCTTTTATTTCTCATTGGATACTATGTGATTTTGATCTGACAAAAAGGGGGGAGAAGTGATTGTAGGCTAATTTTTTGATTTGAAAACTTAATTTTTGAAAATCTATCTTAAATTGAGAGGGAGTAAGCTTTTCAAAGTTTTCAAAACTTAAAAATTTATTTTTGGTTTTATTATATCAAAAAGGGGGAGATTGTAAAACCTAAACTTTGATTTTGATATAACAAATATTTCAAGGACCAATTTGCAAAGAAAAATAAATTTTTAAGTACATAATTTTCTCAAAAACTGACAAGTAAAATTATACAAAAAATGTTTAAAGTTAAAACCCAATCCCCATAAATTTTCCTAAGTGTTTTTCAAGCCAAAAGATTGATTTTTGCACGACTATTTCGATACACCTTAAAGTGTTTTCAAATGAGTTTTTACAGTTTCAAAATGTTTTGAAATGGAAGAATATGTTTCGATACGGTTGTTTCGAAACGGCTCAATTCGTTTCGATATGGGGGCTGTGAAAATTCAAATTGAGCATTAAATGAGTCGACCGTTGCTTGTCGGAAACTGTTTTATTAAAAATCAGTTATGTGTTTCGAAATAGTTAAGGGTGTTTCGAAATGGGTGTTTTATAGTTTCAAATCGTTTCGATATGACCTCTTAAATACATCCAATAACTCTTTCTGTTTTGGTCACGTTTTGATACAGGGCATGTCGTTTCGATACGGGTAGTTGCAGAATAGCATTTATGGTGGGAAGATGAAGTCCCAACGACTATATTTATGATGTCAACCACCCAAACGGTTAGAAATCAATGAGAATGTATAAAATAAAGCATTTTAAGCACCAGCAACAACTATTGAACCTCAAAGAATCATCCAAGCATCAAATCCAAATTCTTGAGCCTTTTAGTGTCAAATTTGTACCCAACTCAATTGTGTCTTCATTGTAAGTTTTCTATCGAGAGTTTGGGGTGTGATTGATTGTAATTGGGTAAACAAATAGCCTTTGAGAGGTACAATCAAAGTTTGCTTATCTTCCTTTGTATTAGAGTGATATTGGATCGATCTTTGGGTAGAGAGATTGATCGATTTGTAAGGTTTCTTCCTAAGCCGAGAAAAGGGAACGAATTCAAGTTAGTGAATTGTTGAAATCCTCAGTAGGCTGTTGAGTTAGTGGATGTAGAGCTTGTTCGAAGCTTGAACCACTCTAAAATTGCCTTGTCTTCATTTTTAAATTATCCTTTTGCACCCTTCAATTTTTATTCCACCAATTCACCCCCTCTTGGTAAGTAGCCATCGTTGGATCAACTCAACATGATGTTTTGCATGATGAGAGCATGTGTTTAGGCGACTAGTGGTAGCATCATGTGTTTATTTATCTCTACTTATTGCTCGTACTAGCTTGTATGCTTATGTTTATGATTAGCATTAAGTGTAGAAGTGTAGATGCGTACCACTAAGCTTTGTAACCTCAGCGCCCGAGATCATTATTTCCGTGCGTAAGTTGATCGTCGGATCGTGGGGTCGTAGAGCACTATTAGTACGGGATTCCAACATGCGGTGATTTCTAGAGTACGATAAATGCATTTAGTGGGTTGTGTATTCATAGGACCTTACGTGATGGAGTCTGAAATTCTTATTTTTGAAATTGTATTAATCAAATCAAATGTTCAAATGTTTGAAATTAAATTGGAGCTCCTTTGTAACGATTTGATTATTTATCTATATTTTTAACTGTTGGCTTTAAATGTTTTAGGGAAAATTTTTGTTGGGCTAAACCAAGCTTGAGAAATTTTATGATAGCGATTTGGGCTTGAGTCCTAATGTGACAACTGGGTTAAGGGTGTTACAGATTATGTTAGAACAATATCAATACTTTCTTACCATGAGTTGAAAGAGTTTTGGATTTAGTGTTCTCGAGTAAGAATTTTTGTTATAACATTTTTATTATCATTTCAGTAAGAATTTATGTAGATTCCATAAGAATTTGTGTAAGTACTCAAAATCTTATAAGTTAGGTAATAAATAATGTTATCTTGTAAGAGTTTAGATTATAATAAAATTTCTAACTATAAGTTGAAACGGTTTTGGATTTGGTGATCTTGGGTAAGAATTTATATTATCACATTTTTACTTATCGATTCTATAATAATTTATGAAGATTTCGTAATAATTTCTGTAGGTACCCTATTTCTTATGAGATTAGTAAGATATAAAGTTATCCTTTAAGAGTTTATGTTATAACACAAGTTCCTACCATAAGTTTCGCTGGTTTTAGATTTTGTGATATGGGTTAAGAATTTGTGTTATTACCTTTTTTTCTTATCGGTTCTATAATAATTTATGTAGGTTTCGTAACAATTTGTGTAGGTATCCTATTTATTATGAGTTTGGTAAGAAATAGAGTTATCCTTTAAGAGTATATGTTATAGCACAATTTCCTACCATAAGTTTTGTCGGTTTTAGATTTTGTGACATGGGGGTAAGAATTTATGTTATTACCTTTTTTTCTTATCGATTCTATAATAATTTATGTAGGTTTCGTAACAATTTGTGTAGGTACCCTATTTCTTATGAGTTTGGTAAGATATAAAGTTATCATTTAAGATTTTATGTTATAACACAATTTCTTACCATAAGTTTCACTGGTTTTAGATTTGGTAATATGGGGTAAGAATTTGTGTTATTACCTTTTTTCTTACCAGTTCTATAATAATTTACGTAGGTTTCGTAACAATTTGTGTAGGTACCCTTTTCTTATGAGTTTGGTAAGATATAAAGTTGTCATTTAAGATTTTATGTTATAACACAATTCCTTAACATAAGTTTCGTTGGTTTTAGATTTGGTGATATGGGGTACGAATAGGAAAATTCTACAACGTGCGACGAACACCGATGAACACCACTAATGATGAACACTGTTGAACACCATTAAATTAATTAATAAAGATTTAAAATTTCAAGGGCCCATCAAATAATTAATAATTACTTTAAAAGATTCAATTAAATTATTTTTTATAGATATTAAAATTTTATTTTTTTAATAAGGGTAAACTATATATTTAGTACCTCACCTATTTTCGTATTTCTATTGAACCCTCATTATTTAAATATTATTTCAATTTGACCATATTCTTTATAAAAAATAATTTAAGCCTTAACCCTCAACCTTAAACTATTAAACCTTAAACCTTTAAACTCTTAAACCTATACCCTAAACTATATGCCCTTAAAAATAATTTTATTTAATAAAATCTATATATAGATTTTAAGGGACATTTTCTCGGTCGGCTGTCAACTTCAATGCAGGGTGTAAAACGGCAATGTCAAACGTTGTCATGGCCATTGCAATTATGTTCACATTGTTGTTCCTAACACCACTGTTCCACTACACTCCCTTTGTAGTGCTGTCTGCTATTATAATGGCTGCAATGCTTGGTCTCATTGATTACGAGGCAGCGATTCATCTTTGGAAGGTTGATAAATTCGATTTCGTGGTGTGTATGGGCGCATACCTCGGTGTTGTTTTCACAAGCGTGGAGGTTGGCTTAGTCATAGCGGTATGATCATACATATACCAGCAAAAACACAACTGAACATGAACTTAATTCCTTCATCCAAGAACAAAGTTCTCTAATAATTCATTCTATAACAAAATGCGGGTTGTAATATCTATATATAATTTTATTAAATAAAATTATTTTTAAGGGTATATGGTTTAGGGTATAGGTTTAAGAGTTTAAGGGTTTAAGGTTTAATAGTTTAAGGTTGAGGGTTAAGGGTTAAAATTTTTTTATAAAGAATAAGGTCAAATTGAAATAATATTTAAATAATGAGGGTTCAATAAAAATAAAGAAATAGGTGAGATACTAAATATATAGTTTACCCTTATTAAAAAATAAAATTTTAATATCTATAAAAAATAATTTAATTAAACTTTTTAAAGTAATTATTAATTATTTGATGGGTCCTTGAAATTTTAAATCTTTATTAATTAATTTAATGGTGTTCAGCAATGTTCATCATTAGTGGTGTTCATCGGTGTTCGTCGCACGTGGTAGACTCATCCGTAAGAATATGTGTTATTACTTTTTTTTACCGATTCTATAATAATTTATGTAGGTTTCGTAACAATTTGTGTAGGTACCCTATTTCTTATGAGTTTGGTAAGAAATAAAGTTATCATTTAAGATTTTATGCTATAACACAATTTCTTACCATAAGTTTCACTGGTTTTAGATTTGGTAATATGGGGTAAGAATTTGTGTTATTACCTTTTGTTTTACCGGTTCTATAATAATTTATGTAGGTTTCGTAACAATTTGTGTAGGTTTTCTTTTCTTATGAGTTTGGTAAGATATAAAGTTGTCATTTAAGATTTTATGTTATAACACAATTCCTTAACATAAGTTTCGTTGGTTTTAGATTTGGTGATATGGGGTAAGAATATGTGTTATTACTTTTTTATTATCGTTTCTATAATAATTCATGTACATTTCGTAACAATTTCTGTACGTACCCTATTTCTTATGAGTTTGGTAACAATAGAGTTATCCTTCAAGAGTTTATGTTATAACACAATTTTTTAAAATAAGTTTCGTTGGTTTTAGATTTGGTGATATGGTGTAACAATTTGTGTTATTACCTTTTTTCTTACTGCTTCTATAACAATTTGTGTAAGCACCTTATTTCTTATGAGTTTGATAAGATATAGAGTTGTCCTTTAAGAGTTTGTGTTATAACACAATTTCCTACCATAAGTTTCGTTGGTTTTAGATTTGGTGATATAGGGTAAGAATTTGTGTTATAACCTTTTGTTACAGGTTATATAAAACTTTATGTAGGTTACGTAACAATTTCTGTAGGTACCATATTCCTAATGAATTTCGTAAGATATAAAGTTATCGTTTAAGAGTTTATGTTATAATATAATTTCTTACCATAAGTTTTATTGGTTTAATATTCGGTGATATGGGGTAAGAATTTATGTTATTACTTTTATATCGATTCTATAATGATTTATGTAGGTTTCGTAATAATTTGTGTAGATACTCTATTTTTTATGAGTTTGATAAGATATAAAGTCATCCTTTAAGAGTTTATGTTACAACACAATTTCTTACCATAAGTTTCGCTAGTTTAAGATTTGGTGATATGGGGTAAGAATTTATGTTATTACCTTTTTTCTTACGGGTTCTATAATAATTGTTGCAGGTGTTGTAACAATTTGTGTAGCTACCCTACTTCTTTTGAGTTGGGAAACAAAGAATGTTATCTTCTACGATTTTATGTTATAACACATTTTCTTACACAATTTCATACGAGTAAGAAATTGTGTTATCACATATTCTACTATCATTTGTGGAGGGGTTTATGTTGATTCTGGAAGAATTTTTGTACTTACCCAAAATTTAATGAGTTTATTAAGAAATAATGTCATCATCTAATAGTTTAGGTTATAACACAATTTCTTACCAAAAGTTGAAAGAGTTTTGAATTTAGTGATATTGGGTAAGAATTTGTGTAATAACATTTTTCCTAACAATTACTTTAATAGTTTAAGTAGATTCCGTAAGAACTTATGTAGCAATCCAAAATCTTATGCGTTTTGTAAAAATTAATGTTATCGGGTAACATTCTAGATTACCACACAATTTCTTACTATGGTAAGCATTTGTGCAACTATAATTTTTCTTACTCTCATGGCAAGCATTTATGTTATAACCTCGTAAGAATTTATATTAGAACATAATACATGTACAACCGGTCAGCCTCATTTTAATCTACCTCACAAAAAAAAAAAAAAAATCTTTGCATTTTGAGCGCGCAACAAACTACCAGAGGCTTAGATGTAGTTGTCGATGATTCAATGGTCGGTTTCCTTGTATTTTGGTGGGCTTAGGTACAGCATTTAAACATATATATTCGTCATATAAACAACAAAGTCATCAACCATTCTTCATTTCACATGTTTTCATTATAAAATCGTTAAGACATTATGAATAAACCTCCTTAAATAGGGATTAGGTTTGAGAATAAACAATACGGCAGCGTAGGTGTAAACTGTGAAGTATTCGTATAACCCCGAAGAGGGGGTGAAGTATGATTATGGGGCCCAAAGCGCAAGGTTGATCATATAGTGCACAAAGCCCTATGACAACTCAATTATACCTAACAAGTTTTCACAAGGCCGGACTTTTAGTTGCTCATTTATATTATATATGCATGCGTTCAGGAGACAAACGGGCCTAGCCGGTGCCAATGGTCGGTTTCATGCTTTCACATTGTTTTACCATGACACAAACCTGTCAATTGCATATCACCAATGCTTGCAGAAAATCACAAGTTACTTGCACTTGGGTGGTAAATGTCGTATATTCATGTATTTATCTGAGACATATTTTTCATGTATTTAGAAGGTCTTTATGGGATCCTATCCCTATATTCAAGTCAAACTGAGACCGGCACGAAAAATAAAGCAATCAAAACCAAACATCTAATGTTCACTAACTCTCCGGTATATAATTACTCGTGTCATCTCACTAGATAGAGACAAATGAAATTAACATACAGTAATCAGCTAAAACAGCCAATGTTCAAGGAATTTTTGTCCGATCATCAAGGCCGAAAAAACTTAGCAATCCAAAGTTTGAATGGCATGTGAATTGAAACTAAGAAAAAAACGTTGTAACTTGTAATCTGCAGAATAAACAACTTTATTCTCTAAAACCAATCTACATCCCCCACCAAGAGTCATACAATAAGCCATAGCACTCACCACTTAGATACAACATCAAAATTAGTTATTCCAATCCAAAATCTCTATAAAGTAAAGCAAATAGTTGTTATAACTCGCGGTAAGTTCTAACCAGAGCAAACAAATACGATTGTATTTATATCAATATCAATAACCAATACCAATCAATTGCAACCTGAATAATTCATCAAACCAAAAAACCATCCACTACATTGGAAACAAAAGTGAACAAGTCTTCCTAAACCCTCAAAATTGCTACTAAATTAAGGTATTTTAACACATGAGAGAGAGATAGCAAACAGATTTAGTCACCCTTTTTCCTGAAAGAGCATCCTTCAGTAAGTCTAGCTTTACCACCAGTAGGCTGGCAAAGAACGGTCTGGCAATTACCACATACCACCACAGTTTGAGAGTGGCTAAATACAGTCGTTCTGCCAAAAAAAAAACATAAACCCAGAAATTAACAACTGAAATTGCATTTATAAATCTAAAATCAGACACCATTTAAGACCCTAAATCTAAAATTCAATGTAAACTTACATGTTGAAGCAGCCTTGACATTTAACATCCTTTGGGAGAGAGGAAAAGCAAAAAGAAAGAACCAAGTTAATCCACCCTATACAGAAAAATATAACATGAAAAACAAAGAAAGAATGATTAAATATATTACCATAAAGAAGGAATTGGGAGTCTGAACAAGACGCTTGAGTTTGTGCTTCTTCTTCTCAAGCTCTGCTGGAGGATTCAACAAATCGACGTCGTTTTGAAGACCCTAAAACCACACATACAAAAATCTCAGACATCACTGGTTAAACATAACAACAAAATTACAAATGAAAGAAGGTGAAACGATTTGCTGTAAATGTGCAACGATCAACGTAAACCGAAAGATGAAAAGGTGCGGGAAGATTTACCATGTTTTGCGGTGGGGAGGAGGATAGCGGCGTAAGGGTCTGCGGGGTTGAAGCTTGCTTCAAGAGAGATAAGCCCTATTAAAGGATTTTAGGGTTTGAGTTGTTAGGCCCTTGAAATTTGAAACATACATATGTGGATTATTTTACTATTTATATGTCTTAAAAAGAAAATTATTCTATTTTAAAATAGGGTAAACTATACCATTGACCACCATACTTTGGTTAATTTATTAAAATGACCACTTTAAAAAAATCGACTCAATTGACCACCCAAACTATTGAAATTGGATCAATATGACCACCAGCCGTTAATGGGCTAACGGAAGGTGACGTGGCAGTTAAAAAAATTAAAGGTCATTATTTACACATTTTTTCAATTTAGTCCTAATTTTAAACTAATAAAATAAATTAATTAGGTGGTGACACGTGTCAACACCTACTTAGAGGAGAAAAATAAAATCACCAAACTTGAGCTTGGAGGGAATTGAACTAAAGTCTTCAGGGATAAAAGCAACATTTTAACCACTGCACCAAGCACATGTTTATGCTATAAATCGCCAATTTTATTATATGTCTTATTGTTTGTTACCATTCAAATTCTTCTTCTTCTTCATCACTTTTACTGAAACTTCCATTTCCATAGAAACAACAAAAGAAGAAAGAACTGAAGCTCAACCTTTACCGGAAACTTGTGTCTTTCGTGCAAAAGATGATTTATAGCACATTTGGTCCACAAGCTAACCCAACCAAATCCCAGAAAAAAAATGCTTTACTGTTATGTTCTGACATGGGATACACTGGAAGTGAAACTTGGTTCAAACTCTGCTATCTGACTCCTCAACAATGGCAGCTGATAGCCGAAACCAGGACAAAAACTTGTTGTTAAAGGTTGAAGCTTGTAATAATTTCCAGCATTTTTGCTAGCGTTTTGAGACAAAAAAGAGTTGCGGAGAATTCAAGAAATGGATGTGGGGCAGAAACAATGAAGAATAGAAAGAATACCAAACATTCATGATTCATCTATGAATGAAGAAATATTAGAAACGACAGTGAAAAAGAAAAGTGCATAAAAAACATTGAATATAGAGCATCAGATCCACGTGAATTCGATCCCATAACTGCTACGCATCTGAAACCACACTAAACTCATCATCTTCCAATGGAGTCGGCAAGTTCAGATCTATCAGATTGTTGTCAAATTTGCCCGACTTTGCAGCGGCAAGCAAATAGGATCTTTTGTGATGAGAAAGAAGAAGAATTTGAATGGTAACAAACAATAAGACATATAATAAAATTGGTGATTTATAGCACAAATATGTGCTTGGTGTAGTGGTTAAAGCGCTGCTTTTATCCCTGAAGACCCTGGTTTGATTCCCTCCAAGCTCAAGTTTGGTGATTTTATTTTTCTCCTATAAGCAGGTGGTGACATGTGTCACCACCTGATTGGAGGAGAAAAATTATTTATTAATCAAATATAAATAATTAAATTCCTCCAATAAGGTGTTGACACGTGTCACCACCTAATTAATTTATTTTATTAATTTAAAATTAGGACTAAATTGAAAGAATGTGTAAATAATAAGGACCAAATGTGTGATTATACCTTTAATTTTTTAACTGCCACGTCACCTTCCGTTAGCCCATTAACGGCTGGTGGTCACATTGATCCAATTTCAATAGTTTGGGTGGTCAATTGTGTCGATTTTTTTAAGGTGGTCATTTTAATACATTAACCAAAGTATGGTGGTCAATGGTATAATATGAAGTAGTAACTTTTAATGAGTTATATTTTTTAATAAAAAAATTTATATTTTATTATATTAAAATGAATGAGCACTTTTTAGGAGAAATATTGCCTGTTGAAATTATATTTAGGGAAACTTATTTTAGAAACGGCTTAAAGGCCTATTTGCCCCATAAATAAAATAAAGAAGAACAACGAACAAGAATAAAAAGAGCAAAGAGATGAGAGAAAGAGAGAGATTTGTATTATTCTCAAATATAGAATTGTATACAATGCCTTCAATGAATCATCTATTTATAGGCATAAGAAGTACATAATACATTAAACTCTAATTCATAGAGATAATATTCCTAATAATAAATAAATCAAACTCCTTTGATAAAGTTCTAATCATGATAGACATCCACATAGATAAATATTCATAACACTCCCCCTTGGATGTCTATAAAGATAATGTGCCTCGTTAAAACCTTACTAAGATAAAAACCCGGTGGGAAAAAAATTCTTTAGTGAAGGAAAAAGAGTACACACATCTTTGATACGCATAACATGTTGCCTCATTAAAAACCTTACCAGGAAAACCCATTGGGACAAAACCTCGGTTAAGGGAAAAAGAGTGCAACGCGTATTTACCCCCCCTCATGCAAACATCACAGAAGATCTTTGAATCTTCATAATTTAATCTTGAATATCATTTTTCTAAAGATCGTGAGTGATGAAACTTTGGAGTAATATGTTCCATGATGTATCCACTTTCAAACTGAGATATACATCTTGCGTTATCTTCACACAAGATAGCTTTTATCATACCTTGTAAAAGTAAATCCACATATCTTTTGGATATGTTGGGTCAATATTCTTAGCCAAACACATTTTTTGGCTTGCCTCGTGCATAACAATTATTTCTACGACATTTGAGGAGGCATCAGCGAATGTTTGAAGATCTAAATGTAATGATCTTTGTATATTCATAGATATTTCTTGACCAACTAATATATAGTGCTTCAAGACCAAGAAAAGATATAATTATCTTTATTCACATCCAACAATCTTACAACTATTGGGATACTCAATAGATATGCTCTATTCATATTGAATCTTCTTTAAGATTCTTTCAGCTTATGTCTATTCATAGACAAAAGAAATATATAAAAATGCTCGATCTTCAGGTCGAGATAAACTTGATGTCAAGATTCAAGTACTTGTATTGAAAGTACTTCATGAGTTTCCAATTTGAAGCTCTTTAGGAGTTCTAAAATTATCATAATGGATCTTGATCCAAACTCCTTTATAAAATACATAAGGAAATCTGATCATTCGTATAGTATTTTCTCAATTAGTATTCACTAAGGCGATTGTACCAAATGCGCCAAAATATTCATGAGACATGTCTAAATAAATTTCCTCAGAAATTTCCAAATGCTCATAGCATTTTAGATCCTTCAAGGATAAATATGGATCCACAAATAATTAGACGCATGTAAAATTTTCATAACTGCCAAAGTAATTGCATCCACAATGAAGTAATTAAACTTTTCATAAATCATAATTCAAGTCGTATTTACGACTACTTATTTGTGCCTCACTTGCATTACACCTTTAGGTGTTTGGACTGCTGGTCCAAATACTTCTATTTTAGAAGTTCAAAGCGTCTTTCAACATTGGTCAATTCAATATCTATACTTCTAGATAGATTTTATACAAGATCCTCGATTTCTTTCTTTACTTCGATAGAAGTATTTTATGTAAAATTGTTTGTAAAATCGTTGTCGACAACTTTCCAATTTTCTGGTTCCATTCTCGTAATGACATAACTCATCGAGATCTCTTCAAGATTTCAATCTTTATTTCAGGTACCTGAAACTCTTATAGAGTTTTATTATTTGTTATGTCTTGGGTCTCTTCAGGAGAACCCGCCTCCAATATATGACCATCTCATATTACTTTCTATTTACGAGAATTTTGATCATTGGAACCATTTCAACTATCATGCTTCAGGCATGATTTACATTCTCTCGCTCTAACATGTAATTTAAACTTAGAGCATTTCAGCTGGTATATGAGACTTAATTACTCTCATTGGGTCAGTAAATATGTCTGGCAGTTGACATGTAATAACACGAATTATCTTATGAACTTCTAGTTCATATACGAGGATCTAGATAATGATAATTCATTTTCCTCTATCCAGCTGATTATTATCTCCCCCTGATGTTGAGAAAAATCATGTCATAAATGATTCTCCAATTAATGTTTAAGAATTTAAACATAAAAGGAGACTCGTACTCAATATATATTCTCAACCCTTTTTATTTACCCATTTTGTGCGTTGTGGTGGAGCAATTCATATCACATATTCAAAAATCATAAAATGGGAAATGTATGGTTTCTGACCAAAAACCAATCATAACGGGGAGTTTATTATAACTCATTGGCTTGATGCGTATAAGTGTTGCTATATGGAAACACCATATAAATAATAACTCTTTTGTTCTCATAGTTTAGCTATTAAATAGGAGGCATCCAATTGAAATTTTGCTAAACTATATTTTTCATAATCAATAGGCTTTGTAACCACTGATATAGCCTAAAATATAAACCCACTAGCTTTTCAAGACGAATAGTCTAACTGCATAATCTGAATCTTTTTAGAATCAATCTCACAAACTTCTGGTTGTAAGTCGATAAAACAATGTAGATGCATCTACTAAAATCATATAAAACTTTCCACATTTGTGGATATATGGGCCCATATTTCGTTCAGATATGCAAGACATACAGTCTTAACTTCAGTACAAGAACTTTAAGTTCTAATTCTTTTGGTAAGTGGGATCATCTATATCCTTTGAGAACAAACAACACAAGAACTTTATGTTCTTTTAGTAAGTGGAATTTAATCAATTCCTTTAAGCAACACAAGAACTTCACGTTCTTTAATAAGTGGAATTTAATCCATTCCTTTGAGAATAAGCACCACAAGAACTACAAGTTCTTTTAATACATGTGCATGTAAATCTCAATAATTTCTGCACCATTATTGATCAGGATGGTCTAACCGATCATGCCAACTATATATATATCTGTGTATATATCTCTGAATTTGTAAACTTCTTGTTTACCATAACATGTAATTCAATCTTACTCGTACATGTCTAGTACGACCATCAAAATTGTTCCTTTAAATAGGAATATATTTAGCTCTTTCGGAGCTTTCAATTGAAATTATCTTTTGGTAGCAATGTATAGCTCTCCTAGAGCTTTCAACTGACTTTTTGGCTACCAGAACTTATATCCGTATTGGCTTATTTCAAATGTCAATTGATAACATATGTTATCTATAATTTCCAAGGGGATATTTTGCGAACTCATATTGCTCTCTTTATGACTTTGACGAGTATAACGCAATGTGAATATGGAATAAAGTTCCATTTGACAATAACATATTTGCTCAACCAGAGCCTTTTGTGATATTAGTACTTCCGGATAAAGTACTCACATTATTCTCTTGCATTTTAATCGATAAATGCATAATTGTGCACCTTTCAAAATGTGCTTTGTTTCATTTACTTCAGGTAATGAAAATATGTACTTTGTATCATTCACTTCGAGGAATGAAAAATATAAAATATAGCACATCATATCAAGTCGATTATCTATCAGAGATAAACTTTCAAGTGCTCTTCCGAAGTATTGATATTTTAGTACTTTGAGAAATACTACTCATTTTTCCCCTTGCATTTAAATGGGAACAATATTTCTTATGCTTAAGTACAATATGAGTACTTGCATTATCTGATAGGCATAAATAGCCACAATTCTAAGCATAAATAGCCACAATTCATTGTATATTTTATTCCGGAAGTAATCATATTCTTCAAATAATAAATTAGCATAAAGCGTAAATAAATAATATGTGAAATAAATAAACATAAAGCAAACTAACATAAATAAATAATAAATAAAACGAATTAACATAAAAAATAAAATAAAATAAAAAACCAATTATTCCTGTTAGAGGTTATAAGGGAAATAAAATAAATGGTAAATTATTCCCTTCAAAGGTTATGAGAAAATTAACAATATCAAATTGAGTTGGACCAATAACATCATAATTATTTTCGCCATAAATAATTTTTGTTTATATTTTATTTCATTTATCATTCATAATTATGGATAAAGTCCATAATACTTTGGCGTTTGACAAGTACGAAACCAATGGTTTATAACATCACATTGGTAAAAGGATTTCACTTCCTTAGAATGATCTTTATCACTCTTTTCATCCTTATAACTTCGCTACCAGCGGGTAGAAGTATTCTTAAAACGACTATATTTTTCATGTGTATATTCATAGCCTCGACCACGACCACAACTTTTAATGTGATTTTTATTCCTTCCATAATATAATCTCACATTCACTTCAGGGAATGGAGTAGAGCCAGTGGGCCTTTAAAATATTTTTCACATATCCTTATCACAGAGAACAAAGATTTAATCCTCGTACGCAGCATTGTTAAACCTGTCCACAAGGTCTTTTAAAAACCTCCTTTGAGACCAGTAGCCTCGCAGAACGGGATGTCCAGCCAATTATACTTAGATTATATCGAAATTATGTCTCTAATTCAATAATGATTTACCATGTTTGCATTCACTTCAGGGAATGAAACAGATCAAATAATCGCATGGAATAAACATCATGCTTGCATTCACTTCAGGGAATGCCCCATCATTGATAATTGCATGGAATAAACATCATGCTTGCATTCACTTCAGGAAATGCCCCATCATTGATAATCGCATGGAATAAACATCATGCTTTGCATTCACTTCAAGGAATGCCTCCCATAAAACTTTTTGGATCAAGAAGAATTTTCGTAACTTGAAATTGGGAGAAGTCTATGGTCAAGTTTTTCAACGAAGAAGAAATATTGCTTTCGAGCAAATATAGACTTTATAATAATCTTCTTGTAAATTCAAAATCATCATGATTTATCACACTTTAAAATTGTATTTTAAAGGATAAAAACAAAAATAGAGTTTACCGATATTGATTTTCGTCTCGAAAACAATGGAGACGTAGCAAATGAACCAAGGCATCTTCTCATAATATCACGTCTCTCTTCAAGTCATTATATCATGCAAAAACTCAAAACACGGTTAAAATATCAAATCTCATCAACAAATAAAATAAAACTAATATTGATATTTTAAAACTTATTGATATGAAATATATCAAATATAAACTTATGAATAAAAGTATGGAGGAACATCATGATTAAAAGTATAGGTTCCAATAAAGTAAATCTCAGTCGTATTAAGCAAATTGAATTTGTAGCAATACCTAACGGCAATGTAGGTGAGCAAATGCAAAGGAAAGAATTGCAAGACCACTCGCGATAACCATGTCGTTGTTGGTGCTTTTGTTTGCAGTAGCGCCGACAAATTGTAGAGTTGGATCGAAAGTACTTTAATAGTTGTTTGAGCGAGATTCTTTGGTTCAATGTAGAATCGAATTTTTTTTCCGATAATTCTTTTGGGATTCGAACGAAGAGCACTAAAATCTTTCGAGCGAACTCGTGCTGATAACGTGTTGTAAATAAAATAAAGAAGAACAACGAACAAGAATAAAAAGAGCAAAGAGATGAGAGAAAGAGAGAGATTTGTATTATTCTCAAATATAGAATTGTATACAATGCCTTCAATGAATCATCTATTTATAGGCATAAGAAGTACATAATACATTAAACTCTAATTCATAGAGATAATATTCCTAATAATAAATAAATCAAACTCCTTTGATAAAGTTCTAATCATGATAGACATCCACATAGATAAATATTCATAACAATTTTATTATATTAAAATGAATGAGCACTTTTTAGGAGAAATATTGCCTCTTGAAATTATATTTAGGGAAACTTATTTTAGAAACGGCTTAAAGGCCTATTTACCCCATAAATTATACTTTTTTTTTTAAAAACAACATCTTAAATTATTTTTCGAGACATTTTATCACCTGAACTAAAAATTGTAACCTCTATTGGCCCCTTTTTTTGTAACGTTCGTTTAAAAAAATTGTCCCAATTAGATCGCGCCATGTGGCTCTTTTGACAAAAAATAGGTAAATGACATGTTGAGTCTCTTAAGTTTTATATTTATTCAATCTAGCCCTTAAAAATGGCTCTTCAGTTACGTTTAAACTAACACTTCAATTTGCGGAGGATTATCAAACAAGCTACCGCCCACCAAGGCACTAACGATTCTGTTTGTTTATCAAATGTTCCATTCGAACAGTGAGCCTTTGGACAAATCCAATTATTTAAAAGACTTTCCTTAAGGAAAAAACCCTAGCGTCGTTGCTCCCCCCCCCCCCCCCCCCCCCCGTGATGTGGTGTTGTTGTTCTTTCTCTCATGTTGTCTCCGGCTTTGTCCAGTTACCGTTCTTTTCCCTTCCTTTAAATTTTGAGCGATTTCTCTTTGTCTTCTCTGACGGTGGCCCTCGCTTGTGGGTACTATTTGCCGATCGTTGGAGCTCGGGTCTCCTGGCGTCTCTCTGGTCTTCTCCCAGAGTTATGGTGGTTCGAAAGATAAAGAAACACTTTCGAGTTTAAAAGCTTGTAAGGTTCGGATTCCTGGTCGATTTTCTGGCCACTATATTATTTCTCATCTTTCCTCCCATCTCAACCTTTCAAAACTAGTTTGGCGCTTTCCTCCGGTCCTTAGCTATAATTTTCGGCTGCCACGTAAACCCCTTTTCCCTTCTTGTTGTCTGGGAGTTGTTGGTGATTCTCGCCACCGAGTTTAGGCAATCTGTACCCTATGGTCTTCTTTTTTTACCTCTTTACAGTGTTATTGTTACTGTTTTCGGTAAGAATGGAGAGCTTCTATGGTCCCGGTTAGCACGTTGCAGCAATGGCTGTGGTGTTTTGTTTTTTCCCTGCTATCGATTTTGTTAGCTTCTCAATTAGCACTCAAACGACAAGGTCCTCGTTGAATCTTAACGGGGAGACTTGCCTTTGACCCTGGAGCTCTCGTAGAGTCCGTTTCCTGATCCAGAAGGTAGCAAGTTCACTGTTATGTTGGGTTAATGTTTTTTAGAACCAAATTGTATATGGAGCTGTTGGCTTTTTTCTCCCACCAATCTTGGTTTAGGTTTCTTATGTTTTTTGTTCATGGAACAGAGTCTGTTCCTCTGATGTTTTGGCCTCTTTTAGCTTTCGTTGCTTTGATTTTGTTAAGGCTAAGTCGGTTCTGTGGCCGGCCTTGTTTTTTCGGCCGTTTGTGCCTTTTTTGGTTATGATTTGTTTTGTTCCATTCGAATGAATAATATTATCTTTCAAAAAAAATCCTACTATTTAGCTGCATCTACATTTTCTTTTAATCTTGCATGTCCTGATGCGTTATTAAAAGGGTAAATTACATAAATCATTATTAAACTTTACTCTGTGACATATTTTGGTCACTAAAGTTTCAAAACGTTCAATTTACTCACTGGTTTATAAATTAAATTTTTTTGCCACTTCTCCGTTAACTCTGTTACGGTAGGATGACATGAAATTTTTTAAGGGTAAACTTCACTAGAGGTCCCTTTTGTTTAGGTTGTGTTCTATTTTTGTCACCTATTTGGAAAAAAAATATTATTCTCGCTACTTACGTTTTTTTATCTATTTTATTTTAGTCATTATGTTGTTAACACCGTTAGTTTGATGACGTGACACGTTAGTCAAAAGAGTTAATTTTTAATTTGACCCCTGAACTTTAAATAAAATATTAATTTGACCCCTAAACTCTCTCAACCTCACTTTTATCTCACAATGTTATTGCTCCGGCCATCTTCTTTGGTGGGGGATTATGCATAGTTTTAGAACAGAGGAATTATAGCTTGATTATGCATGGAGAATAATATAAAAACTGAAGGAGAAACAAAGAATTGATGCAAAATTGTGATCTAAAGAACCATACTGTAGTTCTTATAAAAGCCTTCTGTTGGACAGAATAAAGAGCTACATAATTTTTATTTTGGGATTTTTTTCTCTTCCCAAAAGGACAATCACCCCAAACAACAAAATCAAGCACACAATGAAACAGCTAAATGACATCAAATTGTAATTCATCAATTACATTCCCAAATAAAATAATTATATAATTGCAAACCTGATTCTAACAAGCCTCCTTTATATTCAAAAAAAAAAACTCCTTTTATCAAACGGAAGTATTTTTTTTCAGTTTCATTGCAAACTTAAGCAAATAAAACTTGGAGCATTGACTGGGGGAAATGAAAAAAAAAAACAGGAAAATTTTATTCAAGGTCATACTATTTATTAAGGCAAAGAGTAAATCCTCATTGCCCCCACCAAGAGATTCACGAACATGTTCACGCAAAACCCTTTAGCTACACTGTCTTCTGCAACTTGCACCAGTTCATTGCTATTTCCAAAATGAACAACATAGGTTTCAGGCATTTTAATCCTGCAAAATGTAAATGAAATGACAAAAAAAAGACTAGACTTTATGGAATGCGTGTATCAATTGAGGAAAAGCATGTTTCTGTTCTAAAACCATGCATAATTAAGCTATAAATCCTCTGTTCTAAAGTCATGCATAATCATCCACCAAAGAAGATGGCCGAAGTAGCGATATTGTGAAATAAAAGTGAGGTTGAGAGAATTTAGGGGTCAAATTAATATTTTATTTAAAGTTCAGGGTCAAATTAGAAATTAATTCTTTTGACTAACGTGTCACATCATCAAACTAACGGTATTAACGACATAGTGACCAAAATAAAACAGATAAAAAAATGTAAGTGGCAAGAATAATTTTTTTCCAAATAATTGACCAAAATAGACTACAGCCCAAACAAAAGGGACCTCTGGTGAAGTTTACCCATTTTTTAATGATTTTTTCAGCCACGCAAAATTTATTCATTTAAAAAATAATAAATAATAAATAAAATTTAGAGATTAAAAATCCCTAGCCCTAATTGCTTCTAAGGCAATGATTTTTACCACAACACAGTAATCGATTTGTTTTTTGTGTTTTATTTATTTATTGAGTTTCGCTAGTCATTGCTAATATGTTTGTTTTGCAGCAATAGTTTTTTCTAACAATTTAGAAGCAATTTTCTTCTACTGTTGTTACAACGCCTTACTTCCACATTTTGAAAGGTCATGGTTATTGTCTCTTATTTATAATATTTTAAGTTGTCACTTTTTGAAGAAATATTTTAGGCAGAATAAAAAAATATTTATTTAAAATATATGAAGAATACAACAAAATTTGAGAAACCATGCACATAGATGATAAGTAAAGGATGTAGGTGAAGACTCAGCCTTTAGTATAATAATGTCTAGCAACCATGTGCTTCAAATTTGCAAAAGTAATGGGAGATGAAAAAGACTAGATTTGGAGAGTCCTTTGGGGATTGACCCCTTAAATATCGGGTAGTTGGTTTGTTGTCAACTTTTATTTCTTTGTATCAATATTTGTTAAGTATTGAAAGACCGTGCTTTTAATATTTTAAATTTGAATGGTAATCAAATGGAGCACGTGATAAAGGTGATGGCTCGCGAAAGAGAAGTTTAATGGCAAATGTAAAATTGAGACTTCAAAAAAAAATCGGGATTTCAAAGAAATTATTTTTATGCTGAAATAAATATTAAATATAAGTATTATGAGCGTGAATTGTTATTATTATTTTTTATATTACTTTGTTAGTAAATATTTTGTTGAGACTAATATGCTATAATTTTTCTCTTGTTCTAGAATCAACAGAAGTTGTCGGTTCAAATGAGGTGGTTGTCGCAATAAACTTTGGGGTCACTTTAGTTAAGGATTCGATGAGGATACAAATTAAAGTATGTCGAGGATAGACGAGTCTACTTCTACCTATGAGGTCAGATTTTTTAACTTTGTTACGTGATTAATACATACCTAGAGACATGTCGCATGCTTAAGTGTTTAATATATGAAAATATATAGAGTAATATCACATGTTTGAATGTCGCATATTAATTCTATAAGTATAATTATAGATTAACATTGATGTGTCATAAAATTTTACATGTGATAAAAGGTATGTGACTTTATATATTCATTTATATGAGATCAAAATATTATTTATAAAATAAATGGACATGTTATAAGTTTGATTGTCATGCATGTTTTATGTTATTGACCTATTAATTTGATCTTGTTCATGAGTATATGCATAACTTTTGAATTTGGTCTTTATAACTAAAGTATATTATAACATTTGTGGCACTAATATTTTTTTATCTTTTGAGAAGTGCAAATTTATAAAGACATCAGGATGATTAAAAGACCCAGTTCCTATGGTGAACAATTTCCTTGGGTGTTGAATGACTTGCTGGTATATTTTGGTTGCCTTTGGAGCATGTTTGATGGATCAATTGTGTAATAAACCAGCGAAATTTCTGCAATCTGGGCAGCCTGTTTCGGAACAGGAGCTACCGTATCGGAACGGAGGGCCTGAAATGGCCTAGGCGTTCCGAAACGGGTAGAACCGTTCCGGAACGGTTTTGCCACTGTCAGGCCCTGTTTTGGAATTGGTTTCGGAACGGTCCCGCGTTTCGGAACGGATCGTCCCTGTTCCGAAACACCCGACCGTTGGGCACTGAAATTGTTGGTTATATGTTTTGAAATCTTCGCGTTTTGGTCCTGAACTTTGTATATGCAATTGAATGAGTTTGAGATGTCCGTTTGAGTTGAAATTTGACAGAGAAGCATGAAATATGACTAATTTCATAATGATAACTTAAAAGTGGATTAAGTCCTTATAATTTTCAGAATTTACGTTTTGGTCCCTAAATTCATGTTTTGTGCAATTGAGTCCCTAAATGTGTTCTGATTGCTGTGATCTTTGAACATGCTGTTGTTATGAACATATCTAGGGTTAATGTGCATTTAGATAAGATTAAAAAGAAAAAAAGGGTCGTTAATCAAGGTTGACTTTCGGGTTGACTTTGGTTTTCCCCGTGTAAACTTCTTAATTCGGGTCAATCGTCTAGGCCGGGTTAAGGGGGTTACATTTGGTGGTATCAGAGCTGAGTTGCGGAAGCTTGGGGAAAATGGTAAATTGTTGTAATATGTGTTTGATGTTTATTCTGTTGTGTGGTTGAAAGTCGGTTGGAATGCGTGTTTATGAGCGAATTGTTGATGTTCTTGTCATGCTTTTTTATTGTGAATCTTCGTTAAGCTAATGTGGATTTGTGCTGATGTTATGCTAGTGTTGTGAGCTGATTTTATGAATAATGAAAGTGTAATGGGTATGATAGGTTGATATTATGCTGTTACGAGTGAATGTTGTGATGAGAGCATGATCGAAGTATGTGGATTGATATGCTTGATGTTGTAATATCCATGTTTTTATTGACTGTTATGTCATGTAAAAGGGGAGAATTTGGGATACCCATTGCCTTATTATTATAGCTATTGTGTTATTTTGGAGTTGGAGTTTTGAATCCTTGCTTAAAGCTGGTCTGATCGATTTGTTTGTTTTGTTATGTTGTCTGCTGTTAATAGCATGGTGAAATCGATGAGAGAATGGCAGTTAGGTGAGATGGTTGCTGCTTTAGAGCAGGTTGTTAAGGCGTGGAATTCACCTTTTAATGGAAGTGTTTCGTCTCAGTCTTCAGTGCCTGGAGTTGAGGTAGTAAGGCAGGAGGAAGAAGCTGGTTCTGTGATAAAGAGTTCATCACCTATTATTCAAGAGGTGTCGGGAACATCTCAGACCGTGGTGAGAGTGAGGCCTGTAGACGTGTCGACTGTGGGACGTGCGAGTTTGTCGAAACAGCGTTTGCATGATTTGAGAGCTGTGGAGTATCATGGTTCGACACCTGAGACGTTCGAGGCCTGGTTGGCCAGTGTAATTCTGATTTTGGATCAGGAAGGTTGTAACTATGCCTGTAAGCTGGGAAGTGTTGTCTCATTGATGTTGGAGGACGCTTGTGCCTGGTGGACATCTGTGGCGGTGGCATCGCACATCCACGATATTGATTGGGACTTCTTTGTGTCTGCCTTTTATGAAAGGTATCTTGGAGAGAAATTCCCAAGGGTTAAGCAATATGAGGGTGTGGTTTCAGTTTATGAAGGTGAGAAAAGTTTAAGCAAGAGAGCTGTGGGTACTGACCTCCGGAGCGGTCAGCGTAAGAGGCTACGTGATAGAAGGTTTTGCTTGAATCGAAGTCTGGGTGGTAGTGCAAATCTGGGGCAAGTGTTGTATGATCAAGGAGTGGAAGCTCAGCTACCAGTGTGTGACCGTTGTGGAAGGCGCCATGTTGGAGGTTGTTGGGGCGCAGGAGTTTGTTGGAACTGTGGTTCTAAAGAACATGTGAAGCGGGATTGTCCTCAAGTGGTGAGATCAGCTTCAATGGTAGCAGAAGGGTCTCTGAAGGGTCGTGGGCACGACCAAGACAAGGTTCGAAGATGGCAGGAAGGGCAGAAAGGTGTGAGGGGCTTGTAGAATGAATCTTGTTGGAATTGCGGGTCTGTTGGACATTTGAGACGTAATTGTTTGAAGTTGGCTTGGGGTAGTAAGGGTTCTTTACCGCAGGGAGATGGTGATGACCTTAATATGTTAGCAGATGCTGCAGCGGTACGGCTGGAGGATGATGGTTCTGCGAGAAAGAGAGCTTGTCTGTTGAAGCTCCGGGGCAGTGAGGTGTTTACAGGTAACCTTGTTAAGTAACCTTTGCTCTAGTATCTTAGTTTGGTTTCAGTTGGTATTTCCCTTGTGTAGTGGGTATGGTCTCGTTGCTAGCATGTTTGGGGTAGTAGTTGGTGTTGTTTGAAAACAACTTTAGTGTGAAGAGGGCATTAGTGAGTATCTTGTGGATAGTGGGTTGATAGAATGATGGAGTTGGTCAAGTTGGGAGTGAGATAGGAGGTTGTTTTAGGTGGATTCTGAGGATGTTATTGGTGGGTGTGAACCGACATACATGCACAGTTAAAATCATTTGTTATATGCTATATTATATATGTGCTGGTCCATGCATACATGTGACATGACATTAGAGGTTTTGCATGCATGTACATCAGGCATTGATAGGGCATATTGGTGACCATGCATACGAACGTTCACACTCGCTGATAGTTAATCGGGTTCGTTAGTGTTGGGATAGGGTTAGGTTGGATGATGGGTTTTAAAAGTTGTTTCGGTACTAGGAGAATGTTTGGAGTAATGGAGGGTATTAAGCGGACTGACCGTAATAGTGAGTGCGGTATAGCATGTTGGTGGAAGGAAGGTGTTTGGCGCTTAATGAGTTTAGCGGTATGGTGGTGAGGAGATTACCGTTTGAGTTAGAATCAGTCAAAGTGGTTGTGAATAGCTGGTAGAAGTGGTAGTTTCTTGGTGTTAAGTGATGTAGTAAGTTAGTGGATGTGTTCCAAAGTGCTGAGGTAACTTGGCATTGATGTTGTAGTAGAAGGGTTGTTTTTGTAGGTGATGGTTCGTAGCAACCTTCGAAGAGTTGAGAAGATGTTGTGTTGTGGGTTGTAGAAAAGGGTTAGCCTGGGAGAATAGAAGTTTCGTAACCTAAATATGTATGTATAGGTTGGGCGATGTTCTAGTAAGGCAAGTGTTGTAATCAAAACTTGTAATGGAAAGGCAATGTAAGATCAAAGGCCAAGGTTGGTTGGACGGGTTCTTGTGAGAAGTGGTTGGCTGGTTGTGAATAAGTAAATTCCGTCTGAAGACAGCTGATGGTGTATGGAACGGCTGGCGGAGTCAAGGTTGGGGTTTTGTGATGTGATTTTCGGGTGTTAGGTGAGTAGTTCTGGTGAATCATTATGGTAATGATAGCGGCGGATGTGAAGGAATGTCAGCATTACGTTGAGAAGTTTAGGTAAGCGGTTGATGCTTAAGAATTTTTGCTTGTTGTGATAGTCTTTGAAAGAGGTTGAGTAGTTTTGCAAAGAGTTTTAGAAGCAGTGGAGGTTGTGGGTCACATGGTGGCTGAACTGGATTGGGTGTTGTCACTGTGTGAACAAGTTTTGGGAGTTATGAGTTAAGGTGGTGTATGTAGTAAAAGTTGGAGGTTCTTCAGGTTGTTGTTGGGGCTATGAGTAATCCGGAAGTGTGAAAGGTTAAGATGTGGTTAACATTTGAGTGTTCTGGAATTCGTGAACAATATGTGGTGGTGTTGAGTTTGGGTGGAGTTTTGTGAGGAGAGTGTTCAGTGGTGGTTAAGTCTCCTGTGTTGCCTTGTGTGTTGCTTTGAGAAGTTTGGTTGTTCTCTTTTCGCCAGTTGAAATTTCGAGGACGAAATTTCTTAAGGGGGGGGGAGAGTTGTAACACCCCAATTTTGGGCTTAGAAGTTTTGGGTTTGGACCGGACCGGTCGGGTTGCGGTTCGAATATAAAAGGGTGAATTTAGGAAAGCCTAGTTCGGGTTGCATTAAAAATATGGAAAAATGTCTTAAAATCCTCTTTTATTATATATAAGAGAAAGGTGAAATCAATTTTACAAAATGAGGTTTGGAAGAGTGACATTTTGGGTTAGTGACCAAAATGTAATTTTTGAAAACTGGGTGACTGTTTTAAAAAGGATTGAAACTTTGAATCTTTAAGGAGCTATTTACCCAAAAGAGTTTCTCCAGATTTTTCTGAATATTAATCAATTTAATTAATGGTTTTTAATTAAGTGCAAAAGGAGGGAAAAGATATTTTGGCATTTTAACTAACTTTTCTCTAAATTTCCATTTTCTTTTCTCTCAACTTTTCTCTCAACCCAAACACATTTCTCCAGCAAAATTCTCTCTGATTTTGACAACTAAAGATTATATTTCAATCCTCATTTGATCTCTAATCAATTCTACAACAAAACCTTAGCATTTGCTTATTGGATTTTCAAGAATTGTGGTTCCAAACAGGGAGAAACTCAAGTTTAGAGGTATGAACGTCCTTCTCCTCTAAATTCTCAGTTCTTTACTGAAATTCCCAAGTTCTCAATCCTTGATTTGTGTTTTATTAAAGGTTTTACAATTGTGTTCTTGATCTTGGCTTTAAAATGCAAGATTTGGTTAATTTGTGATGAAATTCGTATGAAATGGTTGGGTACTGTTTTGAGATGTGTTTTTAATGTAAAATGGATGTATATTTGATGAGAAATTGAGGTTTAATCAATGCAATCCCGGATAGGTTGATTTTCCTAAGTTTCTACTTGTGAAAATGGTGGTTTTTGGGGTGATCTTGGTGTTTTGTTAGTGCTGGAGGTATAAGGACGTGTTTGGGATCATTTTGGATGTTAATTGATGTTTAAAAATGGTTAGAAGTGATGAATCTTGGCTGATTTAAGTTTTGGAAGTGTTTGGATGTGATTTCGGTTGTGTTTGGTAGCCGAAATGTTGGATTTGCAAAGAGCAGCGAGTTTAGGTGTGTTGCTGGTGTTTTTAATGCATAATGATGCATTAATTCTCTGTTGTTATGTGCTTGAAACAGGGGAGAATGATCCGTGAGCAATAGAGGAGGCGTTGAAGGTTTCAGATGCTTGGAAGGCTTGTTGGCTAGCCTTGTTTTGTGTATCGGTGAGTGAAGTTGGGTTTTCAGCTTTGAAACCAATGTTTGAAGGTTTTTAGGAGCTTAGTTTAAGTATAAACAACTTAGCTAAGCTCAAGAGTAAGTAAATGAAATTTCTCTCTTGGTTGTGTTATGAATTGGTTTTTAAAGCACTTGTGATTGTTGGATGCAACGCATATGATTTGCATGTTTTAAACTCTGTTTTGGAAGCATATTTTAACATGGTTTAATGCTGGTTTTGAAAGCCATGTGTGAAGGATGCTCAAGGTAAGAGATCCTTGGTTTTGTACATTGGAATTGTGGAATTGTTGCATAGTGTTGCATGTTGTTTAATGGCTTTGTGTAATGCTTCAAAAACAGTGGATTGATGATGGTAATTGGTGGTATTGGCATTTTGGTTATGCTTGTAAAACAATGGATTAATGTGGTAAATTGGTTATATTGGCAAGTGATGTAAGTGGTTCTTGGTTACTTGAATCGGATATAGTTAGCCGGCTATATGATTGGGTGCACCGTGAATAAAGTCGCCTTGGATGTGGAGTGGTTGTGATTGTACCGGTGACTCCATCCAAGTACACTAACGAGATGGTTAAGAACACCATGGTGGTTAAAAGTCCATGGGTGGGTCTTGTGTTAAGGTCATATGGTGGTTAAAATTCCATTTGAGGACCTTGTGTATGTTAAGGTCATAATGGTGGTTAAAATTCCATTTGAAGACCTTGTGTATGGTGAGATCACGATGGTGGTGTAAAGTCCATGTGTGGATCTTGTGTGTATGTCCTGTGATCTCGTTAGTGATGTTATACAACTACCAATGAGTGATGGTAAGGTCATAATGGTGGTTAAAATTCCATTTGAGGACCTTGTGAATGTTAAGGTCATATGGTGGTTAAAATTCCATTTGAGGACCTTGTGAATGTTAAGGTCATATGGTGGTTAAAAGTCCATATGAAGACCTTGTGTATGGTAAGGTCATAATGGTGGTTAAAATTCCATTTGAGGGCCTTGAGTTTGGTAGTGTGTATGAAGCGTGGGGACAACGCTTGTAATCCGCGTATCCGATTGTGTCTTGTGTTATGATGGTTTGTGAATTATCACTTGGAAGCCAATATAATGTTCTTGAATATGATGAAGCTTGAGATGCTTGAAATGATGCATGGTTGCATGAGAAGTGTGTAATGTTCTATGAATGCATGTTTACTTGTTAGCTTGAACAAGAGTTTATTTTCTAATGAGAATGGTGCATGTGTGCATGAAATCTCTTAAGTGCATTGTAGTCTTGCGAAGACTTGTTTTTAAAGGCATGAAATGCAAATATTGATTTTGTGGTTCATATGTTGCATTTGTTTAATGCATGAGATAGATTGAATGAGTAAGTGGTTTTTAAAGGTTTCTTGCTTTGAAATGATTTTCAATGTATGAGAAAAGTATGATGTGAAGTGGAAGTGTTTTCCAAGGATTTTGTATTTAACTTTGCATATGATGTTCATGCATGGAATGGTTAAATTGATGGTTTTGCAAGGCTGTGCTTTGAAGTGAATTACTTAGCTTTTCTAAGCTAAGGGTTGGTTCTCACGTTTGAGCAATGCATGATTTAAGCATGTTGTTAAAAGGGTTTTCAAACATTGCTTTGGTTTGTCGAATGGTAATGCTTTAAAAAGAGGTTTTATGACTCACTGCATTGATGGTGTTTTGGTTTTGAGCATTCCTCACTAAGCATTATGTGCTTACGCTCCTTTTTGTCCATCGATGCAGATATTTGAAGTTGGAACAGCGAGAAGCAAGGGATTCAAGGAGAACTCCACTTGAGATGTATGTCTCGGTTAATAGCTATATATAATAAAGGCAATGGGGGGAGAATCTCTTATGTTGACGTTTAATGAGATTGTGTATGTTGGACAAGTTTGGTTTATGATTTTGAACTATGTGGTTTAACGCTTGCAACATTTGAATCTTCTTATTCTTAAGTTGTTATGCTATGCTTCTTGTTTTATAAGCATAATTGAGTGTTGGATGTGTTGAATGAGTTGGTGCACCTAGGAGTGGTTTTGTATCTAGATTTTGATGCAATTATGTTCCTTGGGTGTTGAATGACTTGCTGGTATATTTTGGTTGCCTTTGGAGCATGTTTGATGGATCAATTGTGTAATAAACCAGCGAAATTTCTGCAATCTGGGCAGCCTGTTTCGGAACAGGAGCTACCGTATCGGAACGGAGGGCCTGAAATGGCCTAGGCGTTCCGAAACCGGTAGAACCATTCCGGAACGGTTTTGCCACTACCAGGCCCTATTTCGGAACTGGTTTCGGAACGGTCCCGCGTTTCGGAACGGATCGTCCCTGTTCCGAAACACCCGACCGTTGGGCACTGAAATTGTTGGTTATATGTTTTGAAATCTTCGCGTTTTGGTCTTGAACTTTGTATATGCAATTGAATGAGTTTGAGATGTCCGTTTGAGTTGAAATTTGACAGAGAAGCATGAAATATGACTAATTTCATAATGATAACTTAAAAGTGGATTAAGTCCTTATAATTTTCAGAATTTACGTTTTGGTCCCTAAATTCATGTTTTGTGCAATTGAGTCCCTAAATGTGTTCTGATTGCTGTGATCTTTGAACATGCTGTTGTTATGAACATATCTAGGGTTAATGTGCATTTAGATAAGATTAAAAAGAAAAAAAGGGTCGTTAATCAAGGTTGACTTTCGGGTTGACTTTGGTTTTCCCCGTGTAAACTTCTTAATTCGGGTCAATCGTCTAGGCCGGATTAAGGGGGTTACATGATACTTGTGATTTGTGGGTGAATGGACCCTTACATGGAAAGTGGGTTCTCAAGGAGGACTAAATGAAGCATTTGCTTATGCATTTCCAAACATGAGCCATGTCCATGAAACCCAATACCATTGTTTGCTATTTATTTGTGCCAATCACCCAGCCATCCACTTTGATATCTGTTAGGCTTGTAGCACGCTCGAATCGATCATTGAAACCGTCAAGGAGGGTTGTAAATGTTTGGTGGTTGAATTGGCTAAAATCGAAATAAAGGTAGACAATTGACACAATGATTTTAGAGTGGTTCGACCTTCTAACAAGCACCTACATCCACTACCTTAGCACACCACTAAGGATTTCCCAATTCACTCAACAATGAATCTGTCCCCTTTTCTCAGATGAGGAGGAAACCGTTACAACCCTATCTTTTTGACTTGGCTAAGATAGAACCAACTCTAGTTTTTCTCTCAAGACTAAACTAGAACCTCTCATTTTACAAGGGATTGGTTTGGTAAACTTAATACCTCACAAGGTGGGTGTTTACACAAATTTAAGCTCACAAGAGTACAAGGATTTACATTATAGTTCACTCTCTAAACACTATATACAAGAGAATAGTAAAATAAAGATCTAGACTCTAATTCTCTTGACCATATTTCTTGGGTGTTGTCTCTTACATTCTTCAAGTGTTCCAGCCTTCAATTTATAGTACCAATTGAGTTTGTGGCCGTTACTAGCCATTAAGGATGTTTTGGAGCCGTTGGATACTTTATTTCCCACCATTAATGTTGTTCTACAACTGTCTGTATCGGAACAAGCGAGCCCGTATCGGAACGACCTTCAACCAATATGTTTCCCAAGATCGGAGAAGTTGGATTTTTGGGTGTTTTAGTGGAAGCTAAGAGATTGAAATTGGACACAAGGATTTATAGTGGTTCAACCTTCTAACAAGCACCTACATCCACTACCTTAGTTCCCCACTAAGGATTTCAACCAAATTCACTAAGAATTTCGTCCCCTTTCTCGGTTTAGGAGGAAACTGTTAGAACCCTCAAAGCTTTCTACCCAAAGCTTGAGTAAACCCTATTTACAAGAGAAATTCTAAGTAAACTTGAAATCCCTCTAATAGGTTTTTGTTTGCACCATTTAGCTCTCACCCAAAACCTAAACACTTGAGCAAATTTAACAATGTTTAGCTCACTAGTGTTGTCTATACAAGAAAATGGACAATTAAGCTCTAAGACAAAATCTTAATTATAGTGTTGTTGACAATTGAAGCATTGGCCTTCTCTTGATGCTTGAAAGTCTCTTTTATACTCCTAATTGAGTTTGTTGCCGTTACTAGCCGTTAGGCTTTTATACTCCTAATTGAGTTTGTTGCCGTTACTAGCCATTAGGGTTGAATTGGAGCCGTTGGAGACTTTATTTCCTACATTTATTGCAGTTCTGGTGCCTATCGTATCGGTACACATGGAGGTGTATCGGTACGCTCTTCTTCAGAACTAGCCGTTGGACTCTTTGTCAGCCTATACGTATCGATACGCTTGAGAGCGTATCAGTATGGCCTGCAATTTAAAAGACCGTTGGGAAATAGCCGTTGGGGGTTGTTAAAGCAGGGATCGGTACGCTTAAGATGTGTATCGAAACGACCCCTATCCATATCAATACGGGCAAGCCTGTATCGGTACGGGTTTTGGCAGAAACAAACTTGGATGAAAAAGGTATCGATACGGGGTATACCGTATCGGTACAGGCTTGCTGAAAAGTTAAGTTTGACTACTTTAAAACATTAAAAACTTTGCCAAAAACCTTTTTAAATACCTCAAACATATTTTCAAGTTTTTTGGACTTAAAGACATGTTTTAAATTCTTTTCAAATTTGTCCAAAACATTTTTCAATTATTATATCAAAACACTTAGTTCTACAATCTCCCCCTTTTTGATTTAATAAAACCAACTTGAAAAATTGTTTGGGATTTCTCCCCCTTTGTGAAATAAATTTTGAATAAAAGAACTAAAATTCAAAACCAATTAAAGCTCCCCTTATTCATTTGAAAATTCAATTTTTCAAACCATTTATCCCCCTTTTTGTTATATCAAAAAGAATTTAAAATAATTTTAAGCTCAAAATAACAATGAAGGTTTAAAATTTGAAATTATTAAAATGTTTGGTTTTAAAAGTGGCTCCCCCTTACTCAATGCATCATCAAGCAAAAGTTAGTTCAACATATATGATTAAACTAGTTGAATTAAAAAAATAAAACTAAATAAAAGGAATTCAACTAATTTTACCAATACTTGAATCCAAGGGAGGATGTGAAGCCTTCCTCTTCAAGGGTTCTTCTTTGTGTGCATGGAGCTCCCCCTCAATATTTGACTTGTTGATCAATCTCCATCACACCTATCATAAGCCAATCAAGTAATTTTTAGTATTCAAATTGCTTTAGATCCATAGACGTTAGTAGCACAAAGTTTAGTCCCCTTAGGAATCCATTTTTCAATTTCATCCTTTTTAGTTGAAGTACTTAGTCCTTTTGGGACCCAAATACTTCTAAAATTTTTACCATTTATAAATCTAAGGGCATTAGATTGTCTTACATAAAAATTTGATTTTCCAACATTATTTTTCTTTTCAAGCTCTTTGGAAATCAAATCTTTTTCTTCTTGAACTTTATGAAGCAAATTTTGTAAATCAAAACATTTTTGTTCAAACTCTTCGAGTTTTGCTTCAAGTTCAATTTTGGTTTTAGAAATTAAATCATTTTAAATTTTCAAATTTGAAATCACTTTCTTGTTTTTCAAAATGCGATTTTTAAATTCTAAAACCAAATCGTCATAGACATATTGTAATTCATCAAATGAATATGAACATGAAGTAGATGAATTAGAAGTTACCCTTGAATCTTCTTTGATGGCCATAAGGCAAAGGTTGGCTTGTTCATCGTCGGTGGAGTCTTCATCACTCCAAGTAGCCACACATGCCTCCTTCTTATGGCTTGAAGTGCTTGCCCTCTTCTTCTTCTTCATGGATTCTCGTTCAAGTTCTTTCAAGGCTTTCTTCATAAAAGGGGCATTCTTCTTGACGAGATGAACTATCTCTTCTTCATCATCTTCCTCTTCACTTGAATCTACATGATGGCATGTGGAGGATTTGAGAGCAATGACATTTGTGTTGATGCCAATCCCTTTGAGCTTCTTCTCATTTTATAGCTCTAATCTCTTCCTTCTTCTTCTCCTCTTCTTTGTTTTTCTTCATAATTTGGTGAGTGAGAAGTGACCCTATGAGCTCATCAAGCTTCAAAGTCTTGAGATTCTTGGCTTCGATGATGGCAGTCCTTTTTGAGTCCCATGACTCGGGAAGGGAGTAGATGATCTTTCGAACAAGCTTCTCTTCCGGAATTGCTTCTCCATAGCCTTTGAGTCATTTGGTGATGGTGGAGAACCTATCGAACATCTTCTCAATGTCTTCTTCTGGATCCATCTTGAAGTTCTCATACTCGAGATTGAGGAGTCCGATCCTGGTCTCCTTTACTTCGTTGGTTCCTTCGTATGTGACTTCAAGCTTGTCCCATACCTCATTGGCATCTTCACAAGAAGACATCTTCTCATAGATGTTGGGGCCAAATGCACAAAAAAACATGTGCAAGTCTTTGCAATTAAGCTCCATCTTCTTGCGATCATCGACACTCCAATCCACCTTGCTTCGTTGTGGTACGGACGGACCATCTTCTACTATGTCCCAAAGCTTGCAGTCCTTGGACTTTATGAAAAACTTCATTCTTGTCTTCCAATGGGCATATTGTGTTCCGTTGAAGAATGATGGCTTGTCGATGGATTGCGCCATTTGATCGGTTGGCTGATATGTTGTATCGAGCTTCCCGGATCACCTCAATAGGATGTTAATCCTCTTCGATTCAGCCTCGCTCTGATACCAATTGTTGGGTTTTGTGATGCTCAATTTCCTTCAACCGATATGTTTGCCAAGTTCGGAGAAGTTGGATTTTTGGGTGTTTTAGTGGAAGCTAAAAGATTGGAATTGGAAACAAAGATTTATAGTGGTTCAGCCTTCTAACAAGCACCTACATCCACCACCTTAGCTGCCCACTAAGGATTTCAACCAAATTCACTAAGAATTTTATCTCCTTTCTCGGTTTAGAAGGAAACAATTACAACCCTTAAAGCTTTCTACCCAAAGCTTGAGTAAACCCTCTTTACAAGAGAAATTCTAAGCAAACTTGAAATCCCTCTAATAGGTGTTTGTTTGCACTATTTAGCTCTCACCCAAAACTTAAACACTTGAGCAAATTTAACAATGTTTAGTTCACTAGTGTTGTCTATACAAGAAAATGGACAATTAACCTCTAAGACAAAATATTAATCATAATGTTGTTGACAATTGAAGCATTGACCTTCTTTTTATGCTTGGAAGTCCCTTTTATACTCCTAATTGAGTTTGTAGCCGTTAGGGTTGAATTGGAGCAGTTGGAGACTTTATTTCCCATATTTATTACAGTTCTGGTGCCTATCGTATCAGTACACGTAGAGGCGTATCAGTACGCCCTTCTTCAGATCTAGCCGTTGGGCTCTTTGTCAGCCTATGCGTATCGATACGCTTAAGAGCGTATCAGTACGGTCTGCAATTTAAAAGACTTTGGGAAATAGTCGTTGGGGTTGTTAAAGCAGGGATCGATACGCTTAAGAGGCGTATCGAAACGACCCCTATTCCTATCGATACGGGAAAGCCTGTATCGGTACAGGTTTTGGCAGAAACAAACTTGGATGAAAAAGGTATCGATACGGGGTATACCATATCGGTACGGGCTTGCTGAAAAGTTAAGTTTGACTACTTTAAAACATTAAAAACTTTTCCAAAAACCTTTTTAAATACCTCAAACATATTTTCAAGTTGTTTGGACTTAAAGACATGTTTTAAATTCTTTTCAAATTTTTCCAAAACATTTTTTAATTATTATATTAAAACACTTAGTTCTACAGAATTGGGTGTCCTTTCAGTTAAGTGGGTAAACATTGGGGTCCTTAATAGGTAATTTACCTAAAAATTAGGGTAAAAAGGCCATAATGGCTTTTCATCTGCCATTAGAGTGTATCAGCCGCATAAACCCTCTCTCTCCCTTAGCTCTCTCTCTCTTTGCGGTAAACCCCCCTCATCCGTGTTTTTGTTTAAGCTTCGGCAAAGGAGCTTTTGTCGTCCTTTCATCGTTTCAAGACCATCGGTGCGCTCATCAGGACCGTCCTAACCAACACCGCCTTTCGATTTTCCTCACCGCCGCCGTTTGCACAAGATCCGGGAGAAAAACCACTTCGCGCACCACCGTTCGTGTTGTTTCCTTGTCGTTTCGGTGTTTAGGTTAAGGGGTTTCGTGAATTTGGGGGTTAACCCATGTGTGTGTGTTGTGATTGCAAAATCGGCCGGAAATAGTGTGTAGTGGGTCACTGGAGATAGAATCCGATTAGGGATTTTTGTCCTAATTCAATTTTGGTTGAAAAAAGGGGGATTTGGTGCGAACCGATCCATGTGGTTAAACCGGACCGGTCCAGCGAGCCAGACTGAGCCGAACCGGACCTTTTCGGTAGAACCGGGTGACGTTAGGATGATGTCGTTTGCTGATGCATGTGATGATGTCAGCGTTGACCTGACCGGATGACGTAAGTAGTTGACCGCCATCGTTGCCTTTGACCGTTGACCGCCGTCGTTGACTTTGATTGTTGACTTTTTTTGGTCAAAGTTAACTTTATATTTTTCGATGCCCCGGTTCCAGATTCGCAACCCGTTTTTCCAAATTCGAACCCAAACAACTGTTTTTGACCATTGGAATTGAATTACGCTTAGTTTGAAAAGTTGTGTATTCGGAATTCTGAATTAAATATTTTTGCTTTCAGGTGACATAGATTCTCGGACACCGAGATTCTTCCTCCTCCTCCGCCTGGTCGACCTCCTGCATCTTAGCCTTCAAGTTCTGTGCGTACGTGTAATTAAATAAGTTCTGTTTAGTAGCTTGTGGCATAGTAGTAGTTAAATCTTACATAGTGTTACCCTTGTAGGTGCCGATCCTGTTCAGCCCGTTACATCTGAGCGTGGGAGACGTCACTCCCGACGTTGAGCTCTTAGCTATCTGAGGTGTGTTCTCTATCTGTGCTATATTATCTGTGTTGATATTGTATGATGTTTGGCTTGCAAGTATATGTTCTGGTCTGAGTTATGTGATATGGTTTGTGTATAACTTGCCTTGCATCATACATCAAAATATAAATAAAATCTTTCCGACTAAATTCTCATGCATTTTCGGATTATTTATGATTGCATTCATATTAGTATTGGATTATCATGTCATATCATTCGGGTTGGGAAATATACGGAGGAAGATCAGTGGTTTCACCTTTCGGGTTGAATTCCACTTCAGACTTGGTGACGATGTAGAGAGTGGTTTAGGGGAACCTTACTCTTCGGACGGTGATGTAGATGGGTTCATGACATAAACTTAGATTCATCGTGCTTTGTATATTTGTGTACTTAAATGACTATGTTGACTGTACGATTTTGTGTTATTCTGTCTAATGCACTTTAGAGATACACTGAGCTTAATAGCTAGCTCCCCCTTAGCTTCTATTTCAGATTCTCAGACATAGGAGTTCAGTACTTGGAGGACCACAATTTATCAGATTATTTCAGTTTTTAGTATGGACATTTCGGATTTACAAATTATTTATTTTATTTTAGATTATTATTTTGGGATTTATGTAACTGTGGATACATATGTTTATATTTTGGGGTTTTAACTGTTTAGTATGCATGAGAATTTTTATGTGGCTTTTTTGAATAATTTATTTTGTGATGTTTTCATTTAAACGGCTGCGTTTTTGAAAAATAGAATTTAATGTGAAACGACCCCATTTTAATAAATAATTCGAATATTAAGTTTTCAAAACCTAATTATCATTTTACTTAAGGACACGTTTTCGACCCGACTTCCTAGATTCGGCCTATAACCTTTGGGTCAGGTTTAGGGGTTACAACAATTTCTTTTTCTTTTGTTAAGCTTTCAAGCTTAACTTTCAAATCAAGATTTTCTTTTTCTAAAACATCTTTACTTGTTTTTTAAAACTCTAAATCATTTTTCAAAATTTTATTTTGGTTTTCAAAATCCAATTTTTTTTAAAAAGAAAATCATTTTCAAATTCAAGTTTTGAAAGTATTTTCTTAAATTTGGAATTCATGGTCTTAAATTCCAAAAATAATTCATCGAAAGCATCTTGCAACTCATCGAAAGAGTAAGAATTAAGCTCACTTGAGTTAGAAGATACCTTAGGCTCATTGAGAGCCAAAACACCATCCACCTTTGGATTGGAGAGAAGGTTTGCACATGATTGGGAATCATCTTTCTTTTCTCCCTTCTTGTTGCCATAGAGCTTCTCAAGTTTCTCCCATATATCTTTGGCACTTTTGCATGTGGAGACTTTCTTAGAAACGTCTTCATTGAGGCCACAAATAAGAGTGTGCATCGCCTTTGCGTTTAGCTTGGTCTTCGTGTCATTTGCACTCATTTGCTTCTTCTTCTTCTTAGGAGCTTCCAAGTAACCATCTTCGATGATATCCCAAATCTCAAAATCAATAGATTTGATGAAATACTTCATGACATTGCTCTATTGGAAGCATGCTTCTCCTTCGAAGAGTAGAGGACACGAGATAGAGCGGACTTCTTCAAATCTTTCCATTTTCTTGAACGGTGGACTACGAGCGTTGGATCTTTACTCCCGGATGTTAGTCCATCGATGGAGAAGAGGATATGATACCAATTGTTAGGCTTGTAGCACGCTCGAATCGATCACCGAAACCGTCATTGAGGGTTGTAAATGATTGGTGGTTGAATTGGCTAAAATCGAAATAAAGTTAGACAAGTGACACAATGATTTTAGAGTGGTTCGACCTTCTAACAAGCACCTACATCCACTACCTTAGCACACCACTAAGGATTTCCCAATTCACTCAACAATAAATTCGTCCCCTTTTCTCGGATGAGGAGGAAACCGTTACAACCCTATCTTTTGGACTTGGCTAAGATAGAACCAACTTAGCTTTTCTCTCAAGACTAAACTAGAACCTCTTCTTTTACAAGGGATTGGTTTGGTAAACTTAATACCTCACAAGGTGGGTGTTTACACAAATTTAAGCTCACAAGAGTACAAGGATTTATAATAAAGTTCACTCTCTAAAGACTATGTACAAGAGAATAGTAAAATAAAGTTCACTCTCAAGTGTTCCACCCTTCAATTTATAGTCTCAATTAAGTTTGTGGCCGTTACTAGCTGTTTGGGATGTTTTAGAGCCGTTGGAGACTTTATTTCTCACCATTAATGCTATTATGCAGCTATCCGTATCGGAACAAGCGAGCCCGTATCGAAACGACCTTCTTCAGAACTTAGCCGTTGAAGCCTGATGCAGCAAGCCGTATCGAAACGCCTCTGGCCGTATCGAAACGGTATTAAGCTGTATCGAAACGGTTACAAACTGTTTCGGTACGAGTGACCGTTGAGCTGCATTTAAAAAGTCATTGGGAAATTTTGACCGTTGGGGAGGTTTTGATCGTTGGGCGTATCGAAACAAGCAAGCCGTATTGAAATGCCTCTGGCCGTATCGAAACAGTTACAAACCGTTTCGGTACAAGTGACCGTTGAGCTTTATTTAAAAAGTCGTTGGGAAATTTTGACCGTTGGGCGTATCGAAACACCAAAGGGGTGTTTCGAAACTGAAACCCTCCGTATCGAAACGGGTAAGCCCTGTTTCGGTACGTGTTTTGGCAGTTTCAAACTGTATCGATACATGTTAGCCTATATTGAAACAAGTACCTTAAAACCCTGGTTTGACTACTTAAAAACGTTTCAATCCTTGCCAAAACCATTTAAAACATCCACAAACTTATTTTCAAGTTGTTTGGACTTAAAGGCATTTTTGAAATCTTTTCAATTTTGTCCAAAACTATTTTTCAGTTATTATATCAAAACATTAGTTCTACACTATCCATATATACAATTTAAGCTTTTAGGATGATGGTTACTTAACAAGTTTAGATGCTCAGGTTCAGTTTTTTGTCATCTTCATTTGAAATAGGCAGAAGGTCAAAAATAGCCCCCAACGCTTCACCTTTTCGCTAATTTTAGCCATATCCTTTTTTTTGCAAACAATCACCTAACGTTTCATTTTTCGTTCAAATTTCACCATTATTGGATGAAAACCGTTAGTCAACTAATGGTCAACGCCCGAGACTGACGTGGCATATCTGCAAGGCATGGGGAGATGACGTGACACTGCCACGTGCATTTTTGCTGACATGGTGATTGGTTAAAAATATTTTCTTTAAAAAATTAATTATTTTTTAATTTTTAAAAATTTCATGTTAGAAAAAATGCCACGTGGTAGTGCCACGTCATCTCCCCATTCTATGCAAACATGCTACGTCACTCTTAGGCGTTGATTGTTAGTTGATTAACGGTTTTCATCCAACAAGGGTAAAATTTGAACGAAAAATGGAACTTTAGGTGGTTGTTTGCACCAAAAAAAAGATAGAGCTAAAATGACCAACCGGTGAAACGTTGAGGGCTATTTTTAACCTTTTGCCTTTGAAATATATTTCATTTGTTATGAACAAGATTTATTTGTGAGCTCTAATATATTGGTGAGGCCGCAACAGTTTTTGGTTTTGTTCTTATCCTTATGTTTTCCAATTTTTTCTTCAGTTTATACAGATGGAAGCATCTCGTGGTAACATAGTTGCTACCGTTCCCTTTTATTATATTGGGCATATCGAAAAGCTAAAACAAACTAGAGATTATGAAATCTCAAGGGTTCAGGGGCACAATTACGTGTAAGGAAGAATTAACACCCCCACAACGCCTGTAGAATGACGCTTACTTGATCACTAATATTTGCATGGATAACCCGAATGAATGCATGAAAAAATTAATTTAAGAATTCACAAAGTTCTAAAAGTGACCCAAATTCACTCACAACTGAGGGAACCCATGTCAAATTTAGATGAAAGGGGATTAAGGCATTAATCCTTAAAATTCGAAAATATAATCTCGCATAGGAGTTTCGATCATTCCCCAATTGCTAGGGGGAAAACCGAATTAACCGTACATGAGAAAATATTCTGTTTTTTGTGATGCAATAAAAATCCTTTTTAAAGGGCATTTTATGTTTTTCTTAATTTTCAAATTTAATCATTATTGTTGTTGTTATTATTATTATTAGGATGAGTCTACCACGTGCGACGAACACCGATAAACACCACTAATGATGAACACCGATGAACACTATTAAATTAATTAATAAAGATTTAAAATTTCAAGGACCCGTCATACAATTAATAATTATTTTTAAAAATTCAATTAAATTATTTTTTATATATATTAAAATTTTATTTTTTTTAATAAGGGTAAACTATATATTTAGTACCTCACATATTTCTGTATTTCTATTGAACCCTCATTATTTAAATATTATTTTAATTTGACCATATTCTTTATTAAAAAAATAATTTAACCCTCAACCTAAAACCTTAAACTATTAAACTTTAAACCCTTAAACCCTTAAACTCTTAAACCTATACCCTAAACCATATACCATTAAAAATAATTTCACCATCATCGATTCAATTCAATTCAATGAATTGTTGAATTCTCCTAAAAAAATCAATTAAATTAGTTTTATATATATCCGAATTAATTAAACTTGAATCTCTTAGAATTAACACTATCATCTTATTTGAGATGAAGAGGTCATCACAATTAATCATAATTAATTCAATTTATCGAATTGAATTAATCGATGAATTGAATCGTAAAACAATCGATTAAACCCTAAAAATAATTTTACCGATTCAATTGACCACAGATACAAACCAAAGGTTGTAGGTGTGGAATTCCTTTGATGGATCAAACCAAAGGGTTTTTTAATCTTATAAAAGAGAATGACGATCGATCAAATTCAAAACCAACAGGGGAGCAATTCATGGACATGAGAGCAATACCTCAATCGTAAAACAATCGATTAAACCCTAAAAATAATTTCACCATCATCGTTTCAATTCATCGATTAATTCAATTCAATGAATTGAATTAATCATGATTAACTGTGATGGCCTCTTCATCTCAAATAAGATGATAGTGTAAATTCTAAGAGATTCGAGTTTAATTAATTTTGATATATATAAAAAATAATTTAATTGATTTTTTTAGGAGAATTCATCAATTCAATGAATTGAATTGAACCGATGATGGTGAAATTATTTTTAATGGTATATGGTTTAGGGTATAGGTTTAAGAGTTTAAGGGTTTAAGGTTTAATATTTTAGGGTTTTAGGTTGAGGGTTAAGGGTTAAATTATTTTTTATAAAGAAAAGGTCAAATTAAAATAATATTTAAATAATGAGGGTTCAATAGAAATACGGAAATAGGTGAGGTACTAAATATATATTTTACCCTTATTAAAAAATAAAATTTTAATATATATAAAAAATAATTTAATTGAATTTTTAAAAATAATTATTAATTGTATGATGGGTCCCTGAAATTTTAAATCTTTATTAATTAATTTAATGGTGTTCAGCGGTGTTTATCATTAGTGGTGTTTATCGGTGTTCGTCGCACGTTGTAGAATTTTCCTTATTATTACGTGTTTAAAGAAATTAATCTTAAAAGGCTTTATTTGATTATTTACATTTAAGGAAAAGTGTATTTTTCTAAAAGATTACCTAAAGGATCTTATTTAATTTCTTACGATTAAGGAAAATATTTATTTATTTTTCTAAAAATTACATGAGAGAGTTTTATTTACAATTATTTACAATTAAGGGAAATGAATTATTTACTTTTCTAAATAAATTACCAAATTAGTTATTTAGAAACAAATTATTTAAGGATCTAAACCTAATGCATTTATAGTTAAATTATGTTATTAGTAAACTAACCTACAAGGCAAGAATTTAATTAAGTCAGCTCAAACTTTTTAATATTTACAAGGGAAGTTAGCCTAAAAATAAAATTTTCATAATTAATTTATTTAAAAGTTTTTTTTCCTTTTTGTCATTTTTATATGAAAATTATATTATCACATATATTAACCCAAAATTTAAATTTTATTTTCATGACGTAATTACCAATTTGATTTAGGGAAAAAAGAAAGATACGAATTAACGAACACAAGGATCAAATTGCATCAAGTAAAAAAGAGAAAATTAAAAGGACTGGAATTTAAATAAAAAATGACTAAAGTGAATAGATTGCAAACAGTGGGAGATGAAGCGTAAACTCGTCAACGATGGGGTACGAGCGAGCCACGAACTACATTGCACCGCCACTCCTATCGTTGCGCATGGGCGCCGAATGCGACTCACCGATGACAAGCAGCTGCTGCTCCTGCTCCCGGTTCCGGTGGTGACGCCGGTTCTACTTCTCGGCGGTAGGAGATTCTCTTCAAGCTTGACTTGGTGAGAACTCGCACCCCTTTTCTTCCTTATTCAAAACCAAGTAACAAAGAAAAATAAAATATAAAGAAAAAAACAGCGTTTGTGTAGGAAAAATACCTCAAAAATCAATTGGACTTGTATTGCTCTTGAATTAGGTGTTTTACGAGTGTTGTGTTGTGTGGTGTGTTTAATGATTGATATTTAATGTTTTTATCTCAATTACAATGAGATGTAGGCTTCGAGAAACCCTAAATAAAAAAATCCTAAAAACATATTCCATGTTTGTGTTAAATACATTTCGAAAGGGAATAATGCCTTTATTTGGGCATCAAATCGCTTTCATTACATTCAATTTGATCCTAAATGAGTTAAAATAAATAGAAAAATGTCTAAGCTTGAATTTAATTACAAATATTTAATAAAATAATTGAAAGTTCATAATTAAATTAAATTCTCGTATTGAAGCCATATCTAATTTTCTGCACGATGTCTTTAGTAAAACGAACATATCTTGAGCTCATGGTGTTCGATTGAGGCGTTTCAAGATGCATTGGAAAGGTAATTGTTCAGACGGTCAATACATAAGAAGACATCCTGACCCAGAAATGCTCGAATCTTATCGAAAATTTTCCATGAGTCTACAGTGAGAATTCTTTGCACATAGCTTGACTTTCCATACTTGTTGAACATGATCTTTTGCAATCTTCTCATATCTGAAGTAATTAGGATCTTGTGTGATCCGCAAGAATAACTAAAAACCTTAATAATAAACAAAATAGGCCGGATAAAAACACGTGACTACACACCTATTTGGACATTCTACAGAATCAGTGGAGTTCAATTTATGATGTAGCCGCTATACTGACATCTTTTCAAGTTCATATAAATCTTTATGCTTTCATTTGCCGCTATTTAAGGATTATGAATAAGACTACCTGTCTTGTATTTTAAACTTGAATAAAGTTGAGGAAGTGGAAACATAGGTTGCCTTTGTGAAGCTCTACAGTCAGCCAGTGGTTGGTTGTGATTCATTCCAATGATCTTTCATTATAGTGATGATATTAACGCATATGTTTCTGCCTCAGCCAATGCAAGGTGACGAGCTGCTTCTTGTTTCTGCCTGTTCTGCTGCTCTTCACGTTCAGCGGCTTCACGGTGAACTTTGGGGGCTTCCAGCAAGTGTTTGCAATACTCAACATGGGTGTTAATATTCTTCTCATCAAACCCATGAAGATGAAGGTTTGATGCAGCGAATAATGGACTAAATTATTGTTTTACTGTTATTATATCGGAAGAGCCACCTTTTGGGGTTAGATTGAATAAATATAAAATTTGAGAAACTTAACATGTTATTTACGCATTTTTATTAAAATCAGTCAATTTTTAGGTCAAAATAGTCACATGGCGCGATCTAATTTGGCCATTTTCTTAAAATGGACGTTACAAAAAAAGGGCTAACAGATGTCACAATTTTTAGTTCAGGGGGCAAAACGTTCCGAAAAATACTTTAGGGGTTGTTCGAGAAAAAAAATGCATAGTTTAGGGGGCAAATGAGACTTTAAGCCTATTGGAAACTGCGACAAATTGAACAGTGAATGTGGAAGACGCCACCTGCAGGTGGCGTCATGTGTTTTTTTAATATTTTTTAGGTGGAAGGCGCCACCTGCAGGTGACATCCTGGATTTGTTTAATATTTTTTTCTCATTTAAAGTGTTCAATGCATGGCAGCTTTGGAGGAAAATAATTAAAAAAATTATGAGGACACTACCCGCAAGTGGTATTTTTTACCCACTGTTTATTTTGACGTAGATTCTAAAATATTTTTAAATATGCTTTATTTCCCTAAATTTAATCCCTAGACACCCTACACACCCAACCAAGCCCACTTTTTGGTACATCATTTATTTTTCAAAATTTTAAAATTATTAATTACATTTAGGATTTTATTAAAGGTAAAATATAAAATGATCCTTGAGTTTTTAAAAATTTTCATTACGAACACCGAACATGTACCATCATCTTATCATTAAAAATTTGATGGAGATATGTATGGTTGTGGTTAGGCTCGAACTAGGACCCCTAAAAATTGAACACTTACGAGTTATATTAGTTATAAAAGTAAAGTCTTTGTTTGGTAAAGAGATGTTTGAGCCAAAATTAGAGGTTTGAGCTAAAATTAGAGGTTTGACTGGTCAAATTTGCTAATTTAGATGTTTGGTAAAGAGCATATTGAAATAGCGGATTGAGGTGAAACCTCTAATTTTACCCTTAACAATTATCAAAAATCTCCAAATCACCTAAATTTAACCATTTATATTTTAATTCTTCAACCTCACGTATTTACACTGTGACATTTGTAAACTAATCTCTTTTGTTCTTTCTTTTTATTCTCACTCATTTATATTTATATTTAATAATTAATTAAATTGTAATAAAAATAATTATATAAATAATAAATTAATATATAGATCCTTCAAATATGCTCAGTAATGTTATATTAAAAATTATTTTTCATAACCTACTTAATATTAATAGATAAAAAATATTGATAACTAATAAACTATTCAAATAAGTATCGAATATAAGCAAGTCCTTATATATCATTTTGCTTGTTTAAATAATCAAACAACTATTAGCTATCAATTAATTTTACCAAACACTTTTATACAATCAGCTAATACAATTCGCTAGTCAAATCAGTTAATACAATCATTTATCAGCTAATTGCCAAACAAGGTTAATATTTAAGTTAAATTATGAATAAAATTAATTCTATTTAATTTATCAAAAATATAATACTATTTATTATATGAAATATATTAATCATAACATAGATTCTAAAATATTACAAGAACATAATTTTAACATTAATTAATATATATTAGTTTTATAAACATTATTTATAATTTATGTTACAAAACTAAAAGATTAATGAATAGGAAGACATTGCCGAAAACTAAGATTTTCGGATGGTGTTTGGGGCATGACGCTTTACCTGTGGGACAAAAGTTGAGAATTGTTGGTTTACCTCAGGCCTTCATCTCGTATGTTGTCAAGGGGAAGAAATAATGACCCGCGTTTTTTGTGATTGTTCCGAAGCAAGACAAATTCTCACGTTAGCTAGTTTTAATTACCGTATTATTTATGATATGGAAACTAGCTGTATGGCGTGGCTGGAATTGACCATTTCTTTTTTTTATCAATAAGTATGATTTTATAATCTAGGAAAAAAAATTATACATGTGCACGATTATCTTGTGTCTCATTAAACCCCCTAAACCTAGTAGGAGGAAAAGAGTACACAAAATAATCAGATACATAACACCGTAATGAAAACGACATGACCGCTAAAAACCAAATAATCAAAGACCGGTCATAGACCTCTAACTTACATACTCGTCCAACCAGCTAAACTATTCATCTTCACCAACATCAACCAAGTCCTCAGTCCCAAGCCATCACCATACAATGTATACAAGCCGCAAATAAGATATACTCTTTGACACAACAATATCATAGGCAATGACCAGTCACTAAACTTGCTAACCTCAGTGAAGCACGATATAATTTCCAGTATCTTAACTAACCTAGAACCAAGATGTTCTATCCACTCTAAGGTAGCACCTTCATCTCACGTTATTGTTCACGACCATGTCGATCCAATAATTTCGCGTTGTCTAGTCACAGGGTTCGAAGCGGTGTACTATGTTTTCTTTTTTTTTTTACTTTTTGCTCAATTTATTCACCACTGCTGTAGTTTTTGTTGGCGAGGTTTCCCCATTATGTGAAATGATCTCCACAACTACTTCATGAAGCTTTTCACTTTGAATCTCGACTCTCTCGACATCTAAAAGATTATCTAATGCCCTGAAATTCACTAGGCAATTCACCAACCCTTGTTCATTAAATTCATTCCAAATAACCATCCCATGTTGAATGTTTATATCTCTCGACACAGAGCCAACATCCTCGTCAGACATCCAACCCCTTGAAACCATCAATGAATTACACTCTTGATCCTTCATTTGTTACGATTCATTCTATACTTGGTCGTTTTTCCATTCCACTTGCTCAATAACGTCATTTTGTTTTTCACCTGCAACTACTGCTTTTGTTGCGTGTAAAATAGTCTATCGCAATTGTAGTGCAAGTATACACGACGCAAGTAGTAAAGTGATACGAAGTATCGGATATCGTCTCCACAGGGATTGGGCTAATAGCTTCACCTTAGTTCACTGCGCGAAAGTAAAAAAGATGTTTGAGAAAGTTGTCACGAGAATAATAAAGTAAACGTAAATAAAAGAGTAGAGATATCAAGATAGAGAGAATGGGCTGGTATTGAATTGCTCATTGTGCAGGTATTGCAGAGTTTAGGAAATCCAGTTCTGTCGTCGCGCCCGTCGCGGCAGCACCTGTCGCGGCAGCAGTCCGTTGATTGTCGCGGCAGCAACCACTCAACTCCGTACTTCAAGTTTGGCAAGAATCCCAGATGTGCCTTGGCCTATCCCTAGGTCCAAGTCTGTCAATGATCACGTCTTTGATGATACCTCCCAGCGTGAATCGAAGGATGAACACCGATGTGGATGAATTCTTCTTTAGCCACTTAACCTCGTCCTATCCCTAGGCCCGAGATAGTTCAACTATAAACTAGAGAACTTGCTCTTATTTCTTTCGTATACTTAACTCTCCCGATACTAAGTAAATAGATAACCTCACAATGCTCTCCTGATGCTCTTGCAAGATATTAATAACCAAAATAAGAGAACTTGAAGTTTATTTTATTGAACTGAAAATTCCTAAAACAAAACAACCCTTGCAACTACTTTACAAATCAACCCGTGACCCTCGGGGGAATTTAGAACATGGTATGGGAAGGAAAACGACTAGAGGTTGAGAGAGAAGGCTAGGGTAATCGGTTATGGGATGTCTCCTCTAGGTTAAAATCTATGCCCTTATATAAGCTTTGGGCTCAAGTTATCTAATTTAACAAGGATTACAACTTTAATTAAAAGTATGATTCTAATAAAGACTAAATCTTCAAGGAATCTACTTTCCAGCCGTCCTCCTTGTTTCTTGGGATTTTCTCTCCTTGAACTTTGGGCTTGACATATCTTTTGATATGGGGCTCGGAAAAATATGAGGTTTTCACACGACAGACGGGCTGAATTTTCTCTATCTGTCGAGGTCCACTTTGCTTCTTCTCCTCAAAACTGTTGTCGTCCTCTGCTGTCACGGCATCAACCATGGCAGCATCGTCCTCTTTGTCTGCTTGTCCAGTTCAGCTCTTCTACTTCACTACCCAGCGCCTGCCCTTTCTGTCTGCTAGGGCAGCAACCTGCAAAAACAGCCATTCTTAGTAAAATCTATGCCTTTTAATATATTTGTGATGTTTTGCTGTAAACTAACCTAAATGCAATGAATAATGCTTGAATGCAGCAGAAATATGGGTTAAATAGGGTGTAAATAATAGAACTTTTACACACTCAACACACCCCCAAACTCAAGTTTTTGCTTGCCCTCAAGCAACTAAGACCTAAAAGAAAAATGAAATATTTTTGTTTTGGCTTTCAAACAATGAACTTTACCTTACCCGTCGTTCATTCCCTGTGACGGCAGCAACCTGTCAGATAATTTAGGATCTGTTTGGAATCTCACTATAGTCCTCGTGCAGTGTGTGCATGCTTGCGAACAGTTATATGCCAAGACTCTCTTAGTTTCACTATTATACTTTAGCTTGTTTAGAGTTTTTTTCTTACGAGACTGATTTCTTTCTTCTACTTACTAGAGCCAGAATCGGGCACCTCTAGTTAATTCCCTTTTTTCTACTAGAGCCAGTATTTCAGGCACCTCTAGTTAACTGTCTAGAGCCGGTGATAGGCACCTCTAGAAGTTTTTCTCTGGTTATTTGCCTAGAGCCAGTGGTAGGCACCTCTAGGTTTCCTGAGAGTCTAGTCACTTTTCTACTCTAAGTGCTAAGTTTTCTATTCTAGTTTGGCTAAAAGAAGTCTAAGCAGTATAACAGTCACAATGGTGTTTAAGTTTTCAGAACTATAGAAAGACTCTAAACTTCTCCTAAAACTATCCTAAAGTCGCTGCCATGACAGAGCTGTCACGACAGGTAAGTTCAGTTCACAGTTTTCAGCCAAAATTTCCAATATTTTCATATCATTTTTTGACAAAAATAAACTAAGTAAAAGACACCAAATTTAACTAAGATGTACTCCATTAATATGGAGGGTTGCCACCCCCAAACTCGAGGGTTGCATTGCCCTCAATGCAAATGACAAAATAAAAACAAAAACATATGAAGGCAGTACATCACAAAATATATATGGCAGGCAGCAAGAATAAGATAAGAAACTTAAATTTAATCGATGACTTCGCTACTGCTGCTGAGGCGGATCTGGCGGCAGGCTCTGGCTCTCGGGGCGGGCTGGGGCATGGTGGAGGCGGATGTGTTCTTGATCTCCTAGGGTGGCTGGATTCTGGTTGGGGAGATGTGGGGTGGTTGCTCCACAACCTGAATACCAGAGCTGCTGCTGCTCCCACTGCTGCTGCTAACCTTTGGCAGTTTGTTCTTATCTGCCATTCGCTTCTGCCTCTTTACCGGTGTAAACTCCTTCGACAGATTCCTCTGAATAGAGGGTTTATCGTCATTGTCTGCCCAAACAGAGGAGGAAGAGAACCCAGCAACAAAGGCAGCGAGGTCATCCGATGTCATGGGTCGCTTTGTTCCTCGAGCAGATGGTTCGGCATGAGTACTGCCGGCTGCTGTCGGGGCAGGCGATGGTATGGAGGCGGTAGATGGTGTTTGTGGGGTAGCAGCATGTGTAGGTGTGTGGACATGGGTGGTGACAGTGAAGTAATGGGCAGGGAAAGTGGGGAAAACAGCATCAGGGAAATTTAAAGTATTTTGAATAAAATTTACCGTGGATGCGGCAAAGTCCCTGATGAATGTCATGAGGCCCAACTGTCTTTCCTCCATATTTTGAATGGCAGCTAGGATCTAATTGGAGTGGTCTGTCGGAGAAGCTGCTGCGGCGGCAGGTTCAGGATTTTGCTGCTCTGATGATTCAGCTGTGGCGGCAGCGGGGTTGAATGATGATAGAGGGGTGGCCACGGTCAGCTCCATGAGGCTGAGGATATTCTTTTCCGTCCAACCTCATCCTTTAACTATTGAATCGGTGTGGGCTTCTGGAACGTTATGGTCGCGGCATAGTGACGTGATGAGGTAGGGGAGGAAAAGGAGGCCCGTCGATCGATGTGCACTTTCCAAAATACTCTCTCGAATATAACTACCCACATTAATGGGCCGTTCATTTAAAATAGAGTGTATCAATGCTAACCTCTGCTGATCGACGGTGTTATGGTGGGATGATGGCATGATCCTCTTTTTGATAAAGGCATTCCATAACTTTGCCTCCGGCAGCAGCTGTCTCCGCTTCACCGTGTGTGGATTTTTCCGGCTTGTATTCCATTCGGTCCCCTCTTCCGTCAGTTCTGCCATGACAGCGTCATAGGCAGCATCATCCAAGGTGTCGAGGAACTACTGGTGTGCGTCATCATTGGGGCCTATGTAGAGGCCATATAAGGAATTGATGTGCTCGGCTGTGAACAGTACCTCTTTCCCTCTAACACTCACTGCTGTCGCCGTTTTGCTGCTGATGGCAACATAAAATTCTCTCACCAGCATCTCGTTCATCTCCTCTGGCTGCTCCGCAAATGTTTGCCATAATAGAGCTCTAATCTTCCTGGCTATGAAAGGCTTGAGGCCCAGATTCTTTGCCTTTGGTGTATAGATGAAGCCTCGTTCTTCCCACATGTATCTGGTAGCAAAGGACTGTGGGGGAGTTGCTGCTGGTGAGGAAGTAGAGGCAGTATTGCGTCGGGTTTTTCTAGAAGACATATAGTGCAAGGGTTGTGAAAAGTAAATGAAAGCTAAAGATGGAGAGCAAGTAAGAAAGGAAGAAGTGAGTGAAAATGAAAATGAAACGGGGTTTTATAGAAAAGGAATTGCTGCCCGTTGAAGCTGTAACGACAGGCGCGAATAACGGGGCGGCTGTTGAGCTTTAGCGTGTCTGACGTGTCTGACGCATGGTTCCGCATCTGTTACACGTTTGTGACGTGTTTCCGCGTCTGTCGAGCCAGAGTGATGACAGCCTGTATTTTCCGCGTCTGTCGCGGCAGTTGTAACGACAGGCTTCAATATTTGGGCTTTGATGGGCTGATGGATGGATGGTGGGCTGAGTTCACTTCACCTGTTCTTCTTGACTCCTTTATTTCCTAAAAACAATAAACATAAAAACATTATTCGAATAAAATAAACCTTATTTCCTAATACTTAATAAATAATAATAATAAATAGAAATAAAATTTAGGTTAAATTAGGGATGCCAGGTGGGGCATCTCCTAAGGTAACCACTTCCTGTATTCCTGGGGCTTCAGTCCCCTGATAATGCTTGAGGTGCTGTCCGTTGACTTTGAATTGGTGCCCGTCTTTTAATGATCGTATTGTGATGGCACCATGGGGAAAAACTTGTACGACTTGGAACGGGCCAGACCATCTAGATTTCAGTTTCCCTGGGAAAAGTTTCAGTCTAGAATTAAACAACAATACAAGCTGCCCTGGGCAGAACTGCCGTGGCAGCAACTTCCTGTCATGCCACTTCTTAGTTTTCTCCTTGTAGATTCTTGCATTGTCGTAGGCCATTGTCCGTATTTCTTCAATCTCGTTCAGATCTAACAGCCTTTTCTGTCCTGCCCTATCCAAGTCCATATTCACTGCCTTGATCGCCCAGTATGCTCTGTGCTCTATCTCGACAGGTAGATGACATGTTTTTCCATAAATCAATCGGTACGGAGACATGCCCAATGGAGTCTTGAAAGCTGTCCTATATACCCATAACGCATCATTTAGGAGTAAAGACCAGTCTTTCCTAGTTGGCTTAACCATCTTCTCAAGAATGTTCTTGACTTCCTTGTTGGAAATTTCAGCTTGTCCATTGGTTTGTGGGTGATATGCTGTTGCGATCCGATGCTTAATACCATATTTCTTCAAGGCAGCAGCAATAACCCTATTGTCGAAATGTCTCATTTCATCACTGATAATCGCCTTAGGGATGCCAAACCTCGAAAAGATATTTTTGTGTAAAAACCTTTGGACTGTCTTGGCATCATTCTTTTGAGTGGCGATAGCTTCAACCCACTTAGAGACATAATCTACTGCCAGGAGGATGTACACATAAGGATGGAAAAGGTCCCATAAAATCAATCCCCCAAACGTCGAAGATTTCGACCTCTAGAATGTTCTGCAGTGGCATCTCATTTCTCCGTGAGATGTTTCCTGTCCTTTGGCACCTGTCACAGCTCTTGTAGAAGGTTTGTGCATCTTTGTACAGTGACGGCCAATAAAACCCTGACTGCAGCACCTTGGCAGCAGTTTTGTTGCCTCCTAAGTGATCCCCATACTGTGAAGCATGGCAGTGATGAAGAATGTCTTCTTGCTCTTCTTGAGGTACACATCTCCTTATAACCTGATCTGCACATATTTTGAAAAGAAGAGGTTCGTCCCAATAATAATGCTTAACATCATTTTGGAACCTCTTCCTGGCTTGATAATTAAGATCATAAGGAATTATTCTGCTAACTATAAAATTAACGAAATCAGCATACCAGGGAAGTTCAGAAGACTTACCTGCCGCCATGGCTGTCGCGGCAGCAAAGAGCTGCTCATCTGGGAAGGTCTCCAGTATGTTTGTCTCATCTATTGGTAGACTCTGTCCCTTTTCCAATCTTGACAAGTGATCTGCCACCTGATTTTCTGTCCCTTTTTTGTCCTTGATTTCAAGGTCGAATTCTTGCAATAGCAAGATCCACCGTATCAATCAAGGCTTTGCATCCTTTTTCGCGAACAAATACTTCAGGGCAGAATGGTCTGTGTGCACTATTACCTTCGTTCCAAGTATGTAAGAACGAAACTTGTCAATGGAGAACACCACAGCTAATAACTTCTTTTCTGTGGTGGTGTAGTTCACTTGGGCTTCATTCAGTGTCTTGCTGGCATAGTATATGACATGAAACAATTTGTCTCTCCGCTACCCAAGTGCTGCCCCGACAGCATAGTCACTAGCATCACACATGATCTCAAACGGCTGTGTCCAGTCTGGTGGCTGTACAATTGGGGCTGTCACCAGTTTTTCCTTCAGAACCTTGAATGCTTCAGTACATTCATCATTAAAGTCAAAGGGTCGGTGTAGCTCTAAAAGATGGCATAGGGGCTTGGTGATTTTTGAGAAGTTCGCAATGAATCTCCGATAAAAACCAGCATGTCCCAAGAAACTTCTAATACCCTTGACTGTGGTCGGCGGCGGCAGCTTTTCGATCACTTCTATTTTAGCCCTGTCGACTTCTATCCCACGGCAGCTAATCTTGTGGTCAAGGACTATCCCTTCATCCACCATAAAGTGGCATTTTTCCCAATTCAAGACTAGATTTGCTTTTTCACATCTTTCAAGTACCTTTTGTAGATTGCCTAGGCAGCTCTCAAAGTCGTCCCCAAAGACTGAAAAATCATCCATAAAAATCTCAAGGAAGTCCTCCACCATATCGGAGAATATGGCCATCATGCACCTTTGGAAGGTGGCGGGTGCATTGCATAATCCGAATGGGATTCTCCTAAAAGCATAAGTTCCATATGGGCATGTGAAGGTCGTCTTTTCTTGATCTTCCGGTGCGATGGCTATTTGATTATAACCTGAATAACCATCAAGAAAACAATAGTAAGGTTTACCCGCTAATCTATCAAGCATTTGATCAATAAAGGGTAAAGGAAAGTGGTCCTTTCGGGTAGCTTTGTTAAGCTTCCGATAGTCCATACAAACCCTCCAACCGGTCACAGTCCTAGTTGGGATTAACTCATTGTTTTCATTGGTTACCACGGTCATTCCTCCTTTCTTTGGAACGCATTGCACCGGGCTCACCCATTTGCTGTCGGAGATGGCGTAAATAATACCAGCATCTAACCATTTGATTATCTCTTTACGAACCACCTCCTTCATTGCATGATTTAGCCGCCTTTGGGCATCTATAGTCGGCTTATGCTCTTCCTCTAAAAGGATTTTGTGCATGCATAACGCCGGACTAATGCCTTGAATATCAGCTATCGTCCATCCAATTGCCTTCTTGTGCTGCCGCAGCATCCCTATTAGCTGCCGTTCCTGTTCCTGCGGCAGCTTAGAAGAGATGATTACGGGCAACGTATCATTTGAACCAAGAAAAGCATATTTTAGCTGCCCTGGCAGGGGCTTTAGTTCTAAGGCAGGTGGTTCAACAGTAGATGGCTTTTGGATTGCATGGTTATCCGAAGTATAATTTAAAGGTTCGAATAACTTACCTGGACGATCGCCTATCCAGTTTACCTCCTCCTGATCTTCAGTATCAGATGTATCGGATTCAGAGGAGTTGCTGTCGTGACAGTCCTGTAGGTAACTGCCGAGGCAGTGACCAATTTTGATGTCGTGACAGCCCGACCTGATGCAGGGTTGATCAAGGGTAACTTCAGTGATAGCCTTGCATTCCTCGTCTGCATCAACATGCTTCATAGCTTGGAGAACATTCAACTTAATCTCTTGGTCGTTTACTCGCATGGTGAGTTCTCCTTTCTCCACATCAATCAGTGATCTTCCCGTGGCTAAGAAGGGTCGCCCAAGGATGATTGGTGCGTTTTCGTCTGCCTCACAATCTAAAACAAGAAAGTCAGCAGGAAATATAAATTTATCCACTCTTACCAGAATATCTTCAATTTTTCCTTCCGGATGAACATAAGAGCGGTCTGCCAGCTGCAGAATTACTGTCGTGGGCCGCGCCTTTCCAATACCTAATTTCTGAAAAACAGATTTTGGCATTAAATTAATACTAGCACCAAGATCACAAAGTGCCTTACCCACATATTTGTCTCCGATTACACAAGGTATGATGAAGCTCCCCGGATCCTTCTTTTTTTGGGGTGGCTGCCGATGAAGAATACTCATGCATCCTTCCGTCATCTTAACCGTTTCAAATTCCTCAAGTTTAGATTTCTTTGACATGACATCCTTGAGAAATTTGGCGTAACCGGGCATCTCCCTAACGGTATCTAACAGCGGAATATTAATATGAACCTGCTTAAAAATATCATAAATCTTTTTAAGCTGAGATCCTTGCTTAGCTTGCTGTAACCGTTGAGGAAAAGGGGGTGGGGGACGGTAATCAGCAATACGTCCTTCCCACTGCATACGAATCTGAGGAGGTTTGGGTTCATCAATTTTCTCCTCTGTCGCTTCTGCTGTCATGACAGGCTCATCGACAGCAGTCTGTTTGTTACCTGTCGGGACAGCTTCCTCGGCAGGTCTTTCCAAGGCTGGTTTTCTTACTGTTTCAGCTTCCTTTTCCTGCCCTGGTAATTTCTTCCCACTCCTAGTAGTAATGGCCTTACATTGCTCATGTGTGGGCTGCCTAGCATTTTCAGTATTACTAGAGAATCCTCCAGTCTGCCTTGGCTTAATATGCTGAGAAACCTGACCCATTTGTGTCTCCAAAGATTTCAGAGTAGCTTCATGATTCGTCATTTGCATCTCTGTTTTATCCATGAATGTCTCTGTTTTCTTGACAAACTGATTCATATTCTCAATATAAGTACCTGTCTGAGACATAAAAGTGGCCAGAGTCTGTTCCAGTATACTGTTGGTGGCAGCTGTTGTTGTTGCGGCGGCAGTTGCTGTTGCGTCAGCAATCTAGGTCCTCCCTGATTCTGATTGTGTGCTTGGGGATTCAGGGCATTATTAGGATTGCTCCAAGAAAACTTGGGATCCTTTCTCCAGTTGGGATTATAGTTGTTGGAGTTGTAATTCGGCTTATTGTAATTTCCAACATACTTTCCCTCTTCTAACTGTATTGGATATTCCTCCGAACTGTGATTTCCCTCACAAATGTCACATACCTCCTCGACAGCAAATCCATGTTGTGCATCATCGTTCAAGATCTTTTTCATTGCCTTAGTAAGGTATGCCACCTGTGATTTCATCGTGCTGTCGGCCTCATAATCCTTGACAGCTAGTACCCGTTTACCCCCTCTTCTTGCTGTCGGAAACTGCTCTTCATTCTTAGCCATATTTTTCAAAACTTGCATTGCCTCGTCTGGATCTTTATCCAATAATAGTCCGTTTGCTGCTGAATCAATTCGAATACGAGTTTGTAAGTTGGCAGCATTATAAAACTTTGTTACCTGATTCCAGACGGGGAATCCATGCATTGGGCAGTTCCGTAGAAGAGTAGTAAATCTGTCCCAGGCTTCATGCATCGGCTCGTCATATTCCTGTTGAAAAGTAGCAATTTCATTACGTAATCGCTCAGATAAATGCGAAGGATTAAAACGAGATAAAAATTCACGAGATAAATCTGCCCAAGTTCTAATTGAACCCGGCGTAAGTTTATTCCACCAAGTTTTTGCTCTGTCCCTCAATGAATGGGGAAATAACCGAAGCCTCAGTATCTCCGGATTAACTCCTGGTAGTCTAAACGAACCACAGATCTCCTGGAATGTTTTGAGATGCTCCCTAGCATCCTCTGTAACAGCAACACTAAACTGCCCGGCATTGTTGATCATACTAAACATAACATGTTTCAGCTCGAAGTTGTCAACATCTATGTCCGGCAGCGTGGTTTCCAGCTCTACATGATCGTTCAACATGTAGTAACGACAGGACCGTCGACCGGCAGCGGCAGGCGGGTCGCCGACAGGCGGGTCGTTTCCATTGTGGGTCATCTTCTCTAGCTGTTCCTCAAGGTACTCGTTCCTGGCTAGTAAGTGACGAAGTTGTTTCTTGAGATTGAATGATCGTTCGATTTCTGGATCTAATGGATACTCAGGGTCTTTACCTCGGTTCGATCTGTGCATAAACAAGAAACCTTGTGAAAAGCAAGAGTTGAATGCACCAAAGAAAAACAGAAAAATAAAAATAAAAACAAAAACAAAAAGTGCAGTAAAAGAAAAGGTAGAGTTATGTTGCCAATCCCCGGCAACGGCGCCAAAAACTTGTTGCGTGTAAAATAGTCTATCGCAATTGTAGTGCAAGTATACACGACGCAAGTAGTAAAGTGATACGAAGTATCGGATATCGTCTCCACAGGGATTGGGCTAATAGCTTCACCTTAGTTCACTACACGAAAGTAAAGAAGATGTTTGAGAAAGTTGTCACGAGAATAATAAAGTAAACGTAAATAAAAGAGTAGAGATATCAAGATAGAGAGAATGGGCTGGTATTGAATTGCTCAGTAGTGCAGGTATTGCAGAGTTTAGGAAATCCAGTTCTGTCGTCGCGCCCGTCGCGGCAGCACCTGTCGCGACAGCAGTCCGTTGATTGTCGCGGCAGCAACCACTCAACTCCGTACTTCAAGTTTGGCAAGAATCCCAGATGTGCCTTGGCCTATCCCTAGGTCCAAGTCTGTCAATGATCACGTCTTTGATGATACCTCCCGACATGAATCGAAGGATGAACACCGATGTGGATGAATTCTTCTTTAGCCACTTAACCTCGTCCTATCCCTAGGCCCGAGATAGTTCAACTATAAACTAGAGAACTTGCTCTTATTTCTTTCGTATACTTAACTCTCCCGATGCTAAGTAAATAGATAACCTCACAATGCTCTCCTGATGCTCTTGCAAGATATTAATAACCAAAATAAGAGAACTTGAAGTTTATTTTATTGAACTGAAAATTCCTAAAACAAAACAACCCTTGCAACTACTTTACAAATCAACCCGTGGCCCTAGGGGGAATTTAGAACATGGTATGAGAAGGAAAACGACTAGAGGTTGAGAGAGAAGGCTAGGGTAATCGGTTATGGGATGTCTCCTCTAGGTTAAAATATATTCCCTTGTATTAGCTTTGGGCTCAAGTTATCTAATTTAACAAGGATTACAACTTTAATTAAAAGTATGATTCTAATAAAGACTAAATCTTCAAGGAATCTACTTTCCAGCCGTCCTCCTTGTTTCTTGGGATTTTCTCTCCTTGAACTTTGGGCTTTACATATCTTTTGATCTGGGGCTCGGAAAAATATGAGGTTTTCACACGACAGACGGGCTGAATTTTCTCTATCTGTCGAGGTCCACTTTGCTTCTTCTCCTCAAAACTGTTGTCGTCCTCTGCTGTCACGGCAGCAACCATGGCAGCATCGTCCTCTTTGTCTGCTTGTCCAGTTCAGCTCTTCTACTTCACTGCCCAGCGCCTGCCCTTTCCGTCTGCTACGGCAGCAACCTTCAAAAACAGCCATTCTTAGTAGAATCTGTACCTTTTAATATATTTGTGATGTTTTGCTGTAAACTAACCTTAATGCAATGAATAATGCTTGAATGCAGCAGAAATATGGGTTAAATAGGGTGTAAATAATAGAACTTTTACACACTCAACAGCTTTCTTCATCAAGCCCTCCCTATTAGCCATATCTGTCATATTACATTTTCCTTTAACCTCCTCACATTCTAAAGAGCTTGCCAATTCATTCTCCTATACACAATTACAACATCCATGGTCACCCATCATCGACTCAATCTTCACCACCCGAATAGTAAAGACTTGGTCCCCTACCTTTAAGTCTAAGATCCCTTCAATTTTTTCAGTCTTAACCAACACTTGACCCCTTTCGAAAGAAGTCGGCTCCAACGTTGATTCCTCACACTTTATCATCTTCCCCCACACTATTGCTACATTCTCAAACGAACCCTTCGACCAAGCATGCATCGGAATTCCTCTAATCGCTATCCATGCTATTCGATTGCCTCTATTGCTCATGGAATCCCATTCCTTGACCTTTGTAAACCATTTATACAAATAGCTTTTCTGTAAAGTCTCGTTTCTAGCTTCCACACTAGTAAATAACAACAGTACTATCGATCCTGCAATCTGCATAATCGAGAAATTTGTTAAGTTAAGTTTTTTCAATTCTTTAGACATGGTTACTAAACTCATTGAACGCTGACACCAACCCACTGTGCAACTCTAAGGTTTTGTTTGGTATGAAGGATGGAAATGTGGAAGGATGAAAAATTTATTAATCAAATGGTTAAGATTCAAAGTAAGAAGGTGGTTATGAATCTCCACCATTTGATTAACAAATTTTTCATCCTTCTTCATTTCTAGGACATCAACCTTTTTATCATCAATCACTCCTTGCACACTAATATGTTTTGGCTCTGCTTTGTGTGTCAAATTGTTCTCAATTTCAATTTCGACACCTTGGATAGTACCCTCTCATTTACTCTGCTACAATTGAGGTTTATTTACTCTCCGGGAAGACGACACTGATATCCGTCATCAATACAACCAAAAAACATCCAGTCGATCCATCACTCTCCGCGCCTCTATCATTGAATTCATTCGCACGAAGCCATACAACAAACCATTTCTTGCTCTTTTACTCGGTATGAACACATCGAGAACCTTTCTATGATGATCAAATGCTTGCCAAAGACCCTTCTAATGCAACCCCATCGAAAAATTCGCCACAAATAGATTCAACCCTTGCGGCCGAGAAGAGCCCACCATTTCTCGTCCCATGTATTTGACTGGTTATTTTTAAATCGGTAATTCAAAAGCCTGATTCGTTTCCTTTCACTTTTTCCTCCCCAAATTCACCTTTTCCTCTCTTCATCGCCTATTAGCAAGTCCGCAAAGGATATTCAATTCATGATTCTTTAACGAAAGGGAAATTGAAAGAATCGAAAGGGGTGAATACCTAAAACATTGAAGCGGCATCGATTCAATTTTCTTTCTGAAGCGACAACGATTGATAAAGCAAATTATTAGGTTTACGACCATTTGCTTATTGATAATAAACAATTTACTAGCTTGCTGTGTCTTTTGTGGAACATCTAGAATAGGCAAAATGTCCTTGTACAAGATGGGAATTTACAACCAAGAAAAGTGATTGTGATTGTAACGCCCCGGTTTTGGGCTTAGAAGTTTTGGGCGTTGACCGGTTTGGTCAAAGTCCTGTTCGAATCTTAAGAGGTTAAATTAGGAAAGCCTAGTTCGGGTTGCATTAAAAATATGGAAAAATGTTCTAAAATCATCTTTTAATATAATTAGATGAACTGTGAAATCAATTTTGGAAAATGAGTTTTGGAAGGTTGATATTTTGGCTAGTGACCAAAATGTAATTTTCGCAAGTTTGGTGGCTGTTTTATAAAGAGTTGAAACTTTGAATCTTTAAGGAGCTATTAATCCAAAAGTGATTTCTCCAGATTTTTCCAAGATATTTTAAGTCTAAATTCTGATTTTAAAGGTTATTAAAATTGGAGGGAAGCCATTTTGGCTATTTTAGATTTTCTAACCAACTTTTCCAATTTTCTTTCTCTCATTTTCTCTCCAACCAAACATTACCTTTTCCAGAGAATTTGATCTGATTTCTTCACCTAAAATCCTCCTTTCAACTCTCAATTGATAGCAAATCATTGTGTCTTCAAAATCTCTTCCATTGCTACAAGTTTCATCAAGGTTTTTCATTCCAAAAAGTGGAGAAACACAAGTTTGGAGGTAAGAACGCCCTTCTCCTCTAAACTATCAGTTCTTTACTGAAATTCCCAAGTTCTCAACTCTTAATTGATGTTTAATTAAAGGTTTTAAAGTGTTGAAATGAATCTTGGCTTATAATGCAAGATTTTGATGATTTTTGATGATTTTCGTTAGATCTGAGTAATCTGTGATTTAAGAGATGTTTTTGATGTTAAATGATCTCTAAATTGATAAGGAAATGAGTTTTGATCAATGCAATTCCGGATAGGTTGAGTTTCCTAAGTTTAGCTTGTGTTTTAAGGTAGTTTTTGAGGTGATCTTGTGGATCTGTTGTTGCTGGAGGTATAAGGATGTTAATAGGTTGTTTTTAGATGTTGTATGATGTTGATGGATGTTAGGTTTTGCTGGTTTATGGCTGGGCTTTGTTTAGAAGTGGTTTGGATGCAATTTCGGTTGTGTTTGGTGGCCGAAATTGGTGTATGAATGAGAGCAGCGAGTTTGAGTGCTTTCATTGAAGCTTTTGATGCTTGATGATGCATTAAACCTCTGCTTTAATGTGTTTGATCAGGGGAGGCATCTTTGGATCCAAGAGTTGTTGATCCGGAAGCTTGAATTCGTGCTTCGGCAAGTGGCGAAGTGGAATCGGTGAGTGAAATTGGGTTTTCGGCTTTGAAACCAATGTCTTGGGAGCTTAGCTTAAGTCTAAACAACTTTGCTAAGCTCGAGTGTAAGTTTTCGGAATTTCTCTCTAGTGGTGGCCATGATTTTGTTGTGATGCGAAATGATAATTTGCATGTTTTACATACTGTTTTGAAAGCATGTTTTAGCATGGTTTTTGCTGTTGATATAAGCCATATGATGAAGGTAACTCTAGGTAGGAGTTCCTTTCTTTCGTACATTGAAATGATGTGGTTTAATGCTTTTAAATGCATGATGAATATGGCTTGGTTTGATGCTTTAAAACAGTGATGTAAGTGATGAAAATGATGTATATTGGCAAGTGATGTTTTTAAAATGTTAAGGTCACTAAGGTGGTTAAAAGTCCTTGAGTGAGCCTTGTTACTTATGAACATCAAGGTGGTTAAAAGTCCTTGGATGGTTCATGTTGCGGACACTAAGGTGGTTAAAAGTCCTTAGGTGATCCTTTCTATGGTGTTTAAAAGTCCATAGGCCAAGGTGTTTAAAAGTCCTTGGGATCAAGGTGTTTAAAAGTCCTTGATGTGATTCATTCATGGTGTTTAAAAGTCCATGGCCAAGGTGTTTAAAAGTCCTTGGGATCAAGGTGTTTAAAAGTCCTTGATGAGATACTTTCTATGGTGTTTAAAAGTCCATAGGCCAAGGTGTTTAAAAGTCCTTGGGGCCAAGGTGTTTAAAAGTCCTTGGGAAAGTTGTTGAACTTGTTTTAATAAATGGAATGTTTCACTTGAGCCAATATGACATGTTAAGAATATTGAGAAGCATGAGATGCTTGTTTTAATGTTTATGTTGAAGCATGAGATTGCTTGTTAAGAATGCTTTTGAGCATGTGAAAAGGTTGATTTTAAGCATGTTTTGTAAATGTTTTGAATTGCATTATTGAATGGTTTTTAAGAGCTTTCCTCACTAAGCTTTTGCTTACGCTCTCTTCGTTTTCTTAATTCAATAATGCAGAGCGTTAGAGTATTTTGAGGGCAGCAAGGAAGGGGCAAGCAATCAAGTTCAAGTGAAGCTCAATGTATGAAGGTTTTATAAGTTCATTTTAGCTTTTGTATGATTTGGCAATGGGGGACCAATGTGTATGTTTTGGGAGGTGTTGGAGACTCCCTAAGTATGTTAAATGTTGATGTGTTTGCTGGTTTTTGGTTTGGAACCTTATATGCTTGTTTTGCAAGTTTGGTGTTTGAATGTCTAGCTTGTGTAGGAAGCATGCCTTTAGAATTGGGGCTTTTTGCTTGTGATGATGTTTGGATGAATTGATGATGCTATTATGTTGTTTCTATGTTGTATTGCATGTTGGCAAAGTTTGGTGATGTTCGGAGCATGTTTGAATGTGTAATTGCATGTTTAAAGTGATGTTTTGAAGCAATCTGGGCAGGGTGTTTCGGAACAGCACCTACCGTTTCGGAACGGGTGCCTTAAATGAGCCCAGGCGTCCGAAACGGGAGGGGCCGTTCCGAAACGGAAAAGCCTCTGCCAGACCCCCGTTTCGAAACAAGCTAAGCCTGTTTCGGAACGGCCCCGCGTTTCGGAACGGGCTGTCCCCCGTTTCGGAACGGTTGACCGTTGGGGGCTGACATTGGCAGTTATGTGTTTTGAATTGTTTGCATTTTGGTCCTGAATCTTGTTGGTGCAATTGTATGAGCTGTGGATGTCCTTTTGAGCTGAAATTTCACAGAGAAGCATGAAACCTGATTAATTTCAAGTTGGTAACTTCAATTTGGATTAAGTCCTTTAATTTATCAGAATTTACAATTTGGTCCCTAAAGTTGTAAATTGTTCAATTGAGTCCCTGTTTAACCTCTGATGTCTGTGATCTTTTGGTATGATGTTTGTGTGATCACCATTAGGCTTAATGTGCATCTAGACAAGTTTAAAAAGAAAAAAAAAGGGTCGTTAATCAAGGTTGACTTTCGGGTTGACTTTGGTTTTCCCCGTGTGACTTTCTTAATTCGGGTCAACCGTCTAGGCCGGGTTAAGGGGGTTACATTTGGTGGTATCAGAGCTGAGTTCTCGAGTAATTGGGAATGTTTGTATGCATGATTGAAGCATGTTTGCTTTGTGTGCTTGTTGTTTGAAAGCATGTTCAGTGGCTTGAGGTGTTGATGCAATTGAGTTGTATGTTGTGATGTTGCATGCTGAGGGTACCCATTGCCAAACAAAAGCTAATGAAATGAAATTGATTTTGAATGAAATTGAGCTTGAATACTTGGATTGCTTACCTTGCTGGGCCTGACTTGTTTTATTTTGCATTGTTGTTGCATGGTAAAAGTATGGCACCACGTAGAGAGTTAAGAGGTAATGTGCGAGCTACGGCTCCCAATGAGAATGAGAATGAAGAGCACGCTGATAGTGCTGTGTTACCCCCTCCTCCGCCTGGTGGTGGTGATGGAGGTGCGAGAGCTGAAGCTGCAGCTGGTGCTGGAGCTGCTGGACCAGAGGTTGGTCAGGGGCAAGCTATGCCTGACATGACGATGTTGGTACAAGCTATTGCGGGTGCTTTCGAGCAGCAGTAGCTGGAGCTCAGGGAGCTGGGCATCAGGGAGATGCTGGAGTCAGATTGCCTTTGGAGCGTCTGCGCAGTCTTGGAGGGACTGAGTTTAGAGGTTTATCAGCTGAGAGTTCTGAGGCTTGGCTGGAAAGTACCAAGCGTATCTTGGGGCAGATGAGTTGCACGGATGTGCAAAAGCTGGGCTGTGTTGTGTCCTTGCTGCAGGACGATGCTTATACATGGTGGACGACTACCTACAAGGTCAGGATTAGGAAGCTCAATAACCACAACTACGGTTATTGGGAGACATGCATAGAGTCCTACCTACAAGGTCAGGATTTATGGGAAATAGTTGCAGGCACCGACACAACTCCTCCACCGGGAGAGAATGCCGAAGCCTTGAGAAAATGGAAGATCAAGGCTGGGAGGGCTTTATATATATTGAAGACCACAATCGAAGAGGACCTATTGGAGCATATTCGTGACGAGAAGACACCAAAGGTAGCCTGGGAAACTTTGGCGAAATTATTTTCAAAGAAGAATTAAGCACGCCTCCAACTCTTGGAAAATGAGCTTGCGAGTATTTCACAAGGAAACTTATCCATCTCTTAGTATTTCACGAAGGTAAAATCTATCTATCGTGAAATATCTCAACTTGCACCAGAGGTGTTGAGTGGATCGCAAGATCGATATTGACCAAGAGGGGGTGAATTGGAAATTTAAAGTTTTGTGGTGGAAATTTGCAAATTAAAAATGATGGACAGGGGATTTAGAGTGGTTCAAGTTCCAAATGAACTCTACATCCACTACCTTAGCTTCACTAAGGATTTGCAACAATTTCACTAATTGCTCTTCCCCTTTTCTAGGACAAGGAGGCAACCCTTTACAATTTCGGTTGATTTTTCTACCCAAAAATCAACCCAATCCTCACACAAGTGAACAAAGAAATTTAATGGCTAATTAGATATCTCTCAATACAAATAATAGTCCAATTACAAGCACTCAACCCAATTGAACAAGATATGAATGAAAATTACAATTGGGGTTTTAGACAAAATGGGATTTGTGCACAATTGCTTGGATTTGATGTTTGGATGTTTGCTTTTGGATCAATAGTTGTTGCTGGTGCTTTTAGAGGTCCCTTTTATACCTTCTCATCGATTTCTAGTCGTTGTGGTTGTTGCACTCATCAATAGAGCCGTTGGGGATGTTATCTCACCACCATAAATGCAGTCTGCAATAACCCGTTTCGAAACGCGGGGTACCTGTTTCGGAACGGACTAAAATAGAAAGAGCCGTTGGGGTGCATTTAAGAGCCCGTTTCGAAACGCCTTAGGGCCGTTTCGAAACACTTTTGCCACTGTCAAGGGTCTTTTCGAAACGGTCTTAGCCCGTTTCGAAACACCTTAACGGTTTTCAAAAAATCAGTTAAAAACAACTTCAACGGTCATATTTTCAATTTAAACTTAAGAGCAGTTTCGAAACGCTTGACATCGTTTCGAAACGATTTTGCTACTGTCAAGGGTCGTTTCGGAACGGCCTTAGCCCGTTTCGAAACACCCTTTTTATCTTTAAATATTCAGCAAATATTTCAACCGTTGTGCCTTTTTAAAATCAAATATGAAGAATAGTTTCGAAACGTGAGAGACCGTTTCGAAACAGGGTCAAGTGTTTCGATACACGTTTCGGAACAGGGGTTGACAGTGATGAAAACGTTTCGAAACGCCTTAGGGCCGTTTCGAAACAGGACTTTGAAAATCACTGTTTTGACTTGAAACACTTAGAAAAATATTTGAAAAACTTTGTTTTTAACTTGGGCATAATCTTAAAATTATATGGGGATAATTTGAGGACTTAAAATTCGTTTTGACATTTTCAATTTAGTCCTTAGGTTTTTAGTTATATCAAAATTAAAATATTTGAACTTAGCATATCCTTTATATATTTTGCTTTGGCATATCCTTTATATATTTTGAGGACTTAAAATTCGTTTTGGCATATCCTTTATATATTTTTCTTGGTTGATGAAGGTGTCATCCTTCTTTTGCTTGATTTGGAGTCCCAAAAAGAATGAGAGCTCCCCCATCATGCTCATCTCAAATTCACCTTGCATTAACTTAGCAAACTCTTGACAATGACATTCATTAGTAGAACCAAAAATAATATCATCAACATAAATTTGAACTACTAAGATGTCATTTTTATACATTTTTATAAAGAGTGTAGTGTCCACCTTACCTTTTTCAAATCCTTTTTCAATCAAAAAATTTGAAAGCCTTTCATACCAAGCTCTAGGAGCTTGCTTTAAACCATAAAGAGCTTTGGTAAGTTTGAAAACATTATTTGGAAATTTTGAATCTTCAAAACCCGGTGGTTGTTCCACATACACTTCTTCATTTATAAAACCGTTTAAAAATGTGCTTTTAACATCCATTTGAAAAAGCTTGAAATTATGATAACATGCATATGCAAGCAACATCCTAATGGCTTCCATTCTAGCTACGGGTGCATAGGTTTCATCAAAATCTATTCCCTCTTCTTGAGTGTAACCTTGTGCTACAAGTCTAGCTTTATTTCTCACAATGTTACCACTCTCATCTAGTTTGTTCCTAAAGACCCATTTAGTTCCTATTGTAGATTGATTACTAGGCCTATCAACTAATGTCCACACATTACTTCTCTCAAATTGATTTAACCCTTCTTGCATAGCCATAATCCAAAAGTCATCTTTCAATGCTTCTTTTATATTTTTAGGCTCTATGCATGAGATAAATGCAACATGGTTCATTAATCTAAGAGAAGAACGAGTGGTTACCCCCTTGGATGGATCACCCAAGATTTCACCATCTTTGACATAGTTCAACTCCCTTGGGTAGCTCACTTCCTTTTCCTCAATAGCCAAATCCTTCAATGCTTCAAGAGGTGGATCTTGTGAGTCCTCTTCCTTTGTTGGAATCTCATCCTCCTTTGAAATTTGACCTCCATCAAAGGCATTTATGATCCCTACATCATCATCATCACAAGAATCCTTCCTAGGAAGGAGGTTATCATCGAATACAACATGAATAGATTCTTCTACTACTAAAGTTCTTTTGTTAAATACTCGATAGGCTTTAGAGGTTAAAGAGTAACCTATAAAAATGGCTTCATCACTTTTTGCATCAAATTTACCTAAGTTGTCTTTTCCATTATTTAAAACAAAACACTTGCACCCAAAAGGGTGAAAATAACTAATGTTAGGCTTTTTAGATTTTAAAATCTCATAAGGTGTTTTCTTTAAAATTGGCCTAATCATTACTCGATTTACAATATAACAAGCGGTGTTTGTGGCTTCCGCCCAAAAATATTTAGGTAAATTATTTTCACAAAGCATAGTTCTAGCCATTTCTTGTAAAGTTCTATTTTTCCTCTCAACTACCCCATTATGTTGAGGAGTTCGAGAAGACGAAAAATTATGGCTAATACCATTTTCATTTAAAAACTCTTTAAACCCTAAATTTTGAAACTCGGTTCCATGATCACTTCTAATATGTGAAATTCTAAGTTCAAGATCATTTTGGGTTAATTTTGAAAATGTGATGAATTTTTCCAAAGCCTCATCTTTAGTACTTAAAAAGAGAACCCAAGTAAATCTAGAAAAATCATCAACTAACAGAAAAGCATAAGACTTACCACCCAAGCTCATAGTCCTAATTGGCCCAAATAAATCCATGTGAATTAGTTGTAAGCATCTACTAGTAGAAACATCATTAATGGATTTAAAGGAATACCTATGTTGTTTACCCTTTGAGCATGCATCACAAATTTTATCATTTGAAAATTTTATCTTGGGTAAACCTCTAACTAGATTTAGAGAGACTAGTTTTTCCAAAACACTTATGCTAGCATGTCCTAGCTTCCTATGCCACAACCAAGCATCATTTTCATTTTGAGCAACTAAGCATGCATGAGATGTATGAATGTCATCTAAATGCACCATGTATATGTTTCCTATGCGATGACCTATGAGCATAATATTATTAGATTTAATGTCTACAATTTTGCATCCATTTTTATCAAATAAAACATTAAATCCTTTATCACACAATTGACTTATGCTCAATAAATTGTGTTTAAGACCATCGACATATAAGACATTTTCAATGAGAATGGTAGAGTGATTACCTATGGAGCCAATACCTTTAATGTGGCCTTTGGAGTTGTCACCAAATGTTACTACTCCTCCACTTTTTGGCTTTAGATCCATGAATCGACTCTTGTCTCCAGTCATGTGCCTCGAGCATCCACTATCAAGGTACCATGAGTTTTGACTTTGTGCTTTGGCCTTGTAGCAATGCTCCCCCTACAAACAAAGATATTAAACCTTGGTTTTTGGTACCCAAATCATTTTGGGTCCATGTGTGTTAGCTCCCAAAACCTTGGTTCCCTTAGGAATCCAAGATGACATAGCAATAATATTATTAGATTTAACAAGTTCCTTAGGAACCCATACACTTCTAATTCTTTTAGCTCTACTATGTCTAGGATAGCCACTTTGTTTGTAGTAATTAGTCTTTTTCTTAGGTTGGTGTGTTCTAGAGGATTCTCCTACTTCATGCTTGACACTACCAACATTTTTAAAGACTTTTTGAGCTCATTTAGCTCACCCAACACCTTTTGGTGTTCACAATTACATTGAGATAAAAGATTATTAAGATCAACATTTTCATCTTGAAAGAATTTAAGTTCATCTTTTAATCCTAATATCTTTTTCTCAAATTTAGAATTAGCTTGAGTAAGTGAGTCATTTTTCTCATTTAATTCTAGAATAATCTTTTTATTCCTAATAACTGACTCCTTATATTTCTCAACTAATTCATCATAGACCTCTTGTAACTCATCATATGCATCATTTAATTCTTCATATGAAAAATCTAAAGTAGATGAGTTAGAGGTTACCATGGAGGAATCTTCCTCAAGTGCCATGAGGCAAAGGTTAGCCACTTCTTGTTCTTCATCATCCGATGACTCCTCATCACTCCAAGTAGCAAGCTTGGCTTTGAGCTTTTTCCTCTTCTCAAAGCCCTTCTTCTTGAGTTGAGGGCACTCCGAACGTATGTGGCCGGGTTGTTTGCACTCAAAGCAAATGATTGGATCCTTTCCATCTTCCTTGTTCTTGCTTTTGAAGTCCATCTTCCTTTGGATTTTTCTTCCCCGGTTGGACCTCATAAAGCGTGAGAATCGTTTGGCTATCATAGCCAATTCTTCAAGTTCATCCTCATCACTAGATGAGCTCTCATCATGTTGTGAAGCTTTAGCCTTGAGAGCTATTCCCATCCTTTTCTTCTTCTCAACTTCAAGCTTCTCTACTCTTTTCTCTTCTTTCTTTTTCTCATCTTCCCTTCCTTGCTTCATGATCTCATGAGTAAGGAGAGAACCCACAAGCTCATCAAGCTTCAAAGTCTTCAAATTCTTTGCTTCGATGATAGCGGTTCTCTTCCCATCCCAAGACTCGGGAAGTGAATAGAGTAGCTTCCGGACAAGCTTGTCTTCCGGTATGATCTCTCCAAAGCCCTTTAGACCATTGACAATCGTGGAGAATCGATCAAACATCTTTGACACCGTCTCATCGGGCTCCATCTTGAAATTTTCATAACTAAGATTGAGAATTCCAATCTTAGTTTCCTTGACATCATTGGTGCCTTCATAAGTGGTCTCAAGAGTGTCCCACACTTCTTTGGCACTTTCAATTGATGAGACCTTTGAGTAGATGTCCGGACCGAAAGCACAAAATAACATGTGGAGAGCTTTATCATTGACTTGAATCTTTTTCCTCTCCTCTTCACTCATTTCCACTTTCTTCTTTAGCACCATCTTGCCTTCACCATCTTGCTTCAATGGAATATATGGCCCATCCTCAATGACATCCCACACAAGATAGTCATTTGACTTGATGAATAGACGCATTCTATTCTTCCAAAAAGAATAGTTATCACCGTTGAAGAAGGGAGGCTTTGTAGTGGATTGTGATTCGTACATGCCGGAACCGGAGGTAGAAGCCATCTCTTGATATTTTGATGATCACACTCTTCCAAGGATCTCCTCTTGTGGTTGTTAATCCTCAAAGAGTTAAGCTCTGATACCAATTGTTGAGTGGATCGCAAGATCGATATTGACCAAGAAGGGGTGAATTGGAAATTTAAAGTTTTGTGGTGGAAATTTGCAAATTAAAAATGATGGACAAGGGATTTAGAGTGGTTCAAGTTCCAAATGAACTCTACATCCACTACCTTAGCTTCACTAAAGATTTGCAACACTTTCACTAATTGCTCTTCCCCTTTTCTAGGACAAGGAGGCAACCCTTTACAATTTCGGTTGATTTTTCTACCCAAAAATCAACCCAATCCTCACACAAGTGAACAAAGAAATTTAATGGCTAATTAGATATCTCTCAATACAAATAATAGCCCAATTACAAGCACTCAACCCAATTGAACAAGATATGAATGAAAATTACAATTGGGGTTTTAGACAAAATGGGATTTGTGCACAATTGCTTGGATTTGATGTTTGGATGTTTGCTTTTGGATCAATAGTTGTTGCTGGTGCTTTTAGAGGTCCCTTTTATACCTTCTCATTGATTTCTAGCCGTTGTGGTTGTTGCACTCATCAATAGAGCCGTTGGGGATGTTATCTCACCACCATAAATGCAGTCTGCAACAACCCGTTTCGAAACGCGGGGTACCTGTTTCGGAACAGACTAAAATAGAAAGAGCCGTTGGGGTGCATTTAAGAGCCCGTTTCGAAACGCCTTAGGGCCGTTTCGAAACACATTTGCCACTGTCAAGGGTCGTTTCGAAACGGTCTTAGCCCGTTTCGAAACACCTTAACGGTTTTCAGAAAATCAGTTAAAAACAACTTCAACGGTCATATTTTCAATTTAAACTTAAGAGCAGTTTCGAAACGCTTGACATCGTTTCGAAACGATTTTGCTACTGTCAAGGGTCGTTTCGGAACGGCCTTAGCCCGTTTCGAAACACCCTTATCTTTAAATATTCAGCAAATATTTCAACCGTTGTGCCTTTTTAAAATCAAATATGAAGAATAGTTTCTAAACGTAAGAGACCGTTTCGAAACAGGGTCAAGTGTTTCGATACACGTTTCGGAACAGGGGTTGACAGTGATGAAAATGTTTCGAAACTCCTTAGGGCCGTTTCGAAACAGGACTTTGAAAATCACTGTTTTGACTTGAAACACTTAGAAAAATATTTGAAAAACTTTGTTTTTAACTTGGGCATAATCTTAAAATTATATGGGGATAATTTGAGGACTTAAAATTCGTTTTGACATTTTCAATTTAGTCCTTAGGTTTTTAGTTATATCAAAATTAAAATATTTGTTTCACAAGAGGAGAAGGTGAGCGAGGCAAGGATGAAGAGAATTATCATCCATGGCCTAAGACCCGAGTACAATGGGTTTATCGCCGCTGTGAGGGGATGGCCTACTCAACCATCCTTATCGGAGCTGGAGAACCTGTTGGCTAACCAGGAGGAATTAACCAAACAGGTGAGTGGTGTAACCATAAAAGACGAAGAGGAGGCACTCTTCACCAACAAAAAGAAATGTACGTCACGAAGACGAGAAGTGACGAAAGGAGGCAAGCTCTATCCAAGAGATAGAAGTAACACTTCAGCGGGAGCTCGACGTGGAAAAGAAGACTATTGCCAACAGTACGAGGAGAATGATAGAAGACAAAGTGGGGAATGCTTCAATTGTGGCAAGAAGGGCCACTTTGCTCGAGATTGCAGATTGCCCAAGAGATAGACTTTTCAAGGAAACATGACCACCACAAAATATGAGGAGAGTGAGGTCATGTTGAATGCTTCCATCAGCGAGGAAAAATGGGAAGTAGACGATGGACTTTTTGTTGAAGAAGATTTGATAGAAGACATAGGTGAATCATCTCTTGTAGCAACCACAGTCTCAAAGATGAACTACGAGGATGAGAAGAGTTCGAAGAAGACATAGAGGAACCAACTCTTGCAACAACCATGGTGTTAAAAATTGACTATGAGAATGACTAGATCGTTGATTCTGGGTGCTCCAATCATATGACCCAATGATGAGAAGAAGTTGCAAGACATGAACGAAGTACAAAAAGGTTGGAGATGTTGTGATCCAATCAATTACAAGTTCTACACTTCAAGGAATGTGGTGTTCGATGAAGCTTATTCCTGATGGTCACATCAGAGGAACAAACTTCTGGAATCTTATAGCTTAGAAGAGATTTCAAAAGATAACAAAGAAGGTGAAGAGTAAGCATCAGATCTAAGTGAAGAAAGAGAAACCTCACCCCCGAAAGATAAAAGTATATGGAATACGATTGTATATCAACCTATATCTGAGGAGCTTCGTCCAAGCCAAATGGAAGTCAATAAGCTTCGCGAAGAAATGTTGAGAGTCCTAAACGAGGCTATTGGTAAGTGTTCACAACAATGTGAGACTTCTTCAAATTCTCTTTCTAGTGAAATTCTTACTCTCAAAGAAGAGAACGGGGCTCTAAGGAAAGAGCTTAAGACGACACGTGAGGAATTGGAAGATACGAAGGAAGAGATGGTGTTTCTTAAGAAGGCACTAGCTCATGATGGGGGAGCTATCTCATTCATCTCAATTCCAACTTCTTCGATAGTGGAGGTTCCTAAATCGAAGTCTTATAAAGAAGCTAAGAACGTGAAAGATGAAGATAACTTCCTGAAAAGCTTGGAACAATGCATCCAAGCTACAAGCGTCGTAGAGGATGCTAGAAAGATCAACCGTGCTAAAAAGATCGACCATGCCTTAATTTATTTGGAAGATACTATGATGCTATGGCTATGGCGTAAGCATGGCAAAATGAAGAAAGGAGTTTGCACCGTTGCTATTTCTGAATCCCTCACCAAATTTAAAAAACGCGAGAACTCAAAGAAAAAGGGAAACAAAGGTCATGGTGTGAGAAGAAATAAATCACACAAAAGGCAAAGATTGAAGCTAGCTTACAAAAAAGAAGCCTTTAAGGGAAAAAGAGACGACAAAGGAGAAAGAGAACAAGTTACTCAACAATAATGAGATATGAGTACGCGATCTCTCTATATACTAAACTCTATCAAAGAGACAAAGACAATGACGAGGTGCCTACGTTCGAAAAAAAAAAGAATTGTTGTTCGAGCAAGTGAAGATTGGAGGACAACTAGTACGTACATGCCTTAATCGACAATGGGGAAACAAACAAGTTCGTCAAGAAGATACTTGAAAGAGAGATCAAGACGATGCCAGTTCAATAAGTTGCAGACATATTCACAAAGAGTCTTAGTAGATCAAAGTATAAGAATATAAGAGAAACACTCGGTATGATCTGCAAGTCATCTATAGAGAGAAGTCGTTGAGGGGGAGTGTTAGAAGTCCACCGACTTCACTTCCTTTATCCATTACTCTAGAAGCACCTATATTAGTTATTTGTCTCTATTATTCTAGAGTTCTCCATAGGTGTAAAATATCATGCATATTTTGTTAATATAATAATAAGTTAACCAACATAAGCACACCTATAAATAGGTTGTGCGTGCAAAAGTGAGTGATGAGTGTTAAAGGTGCAAGTTGAGTGACCGTGAAGGCGTGTGTGAAAGTGCAAAGATGAGTGTGAGTGCACATGTACAAAGTTGAGAGTGCAAGTTGAGATTGCAAGTGAGGTGTGAGCGACGTGAGACTGCAAGGCAAGAGTGAGAAAATCAAATGTGTAAGTGTGTTGTAATATTTTCTATATTAATAGAAATATTATTTCTTGTAATTAGAAGTTTTCCGGTTGAGCTTTAGTTTTATGTATTTCTTAGTGCACTTGAATTGATTACTAATGGTCGGCTATGCCGCTTAAGTTATATGGTCGGCTTTGCCGCCTGAATACTGTATGGCGTTTTTACCGCCTAATTGGTATATGGTCGGCACTGCCGCCTAAGTTATTGAGCACTAAGAAATCAAAGATAGAAAGGCTAACCGACTCAGGGAGCTGGTGTAGCTCTAGTGATCAGTCATAGGTCCTCCATAGTGGGTGTGTTGGGTCCGTCGAGTTTCCAACAAAGCTCATCATTTTTTTGTACATTGGGACCTTTCATGTTTTTCTCATACATGGTTTTATGCAGATTATCCGCCTTATATTGCGTCTTTTTTTTTTCTCAATGATGTCGTTTATGGCTAATTTATAAATGGTCTTTTACCCTTAGGCCTGTAAATTAGACGAGACAGATTGTGAGCTACTCGAGCTCGTTTCGGTCAAAGCTCGACTCGATTGGACTCGACTCGAGCTGAAACTCAGCTCGAGTTCTTGACGAGTCAAGCTACTTGATACCCGACTCGAAAAGCTCACGAGCTACTCGAAAATATAATATAATAAATTGTTTATTTTTTATAATTTAAAATCTAAGTTCTTAAACTTCAAAACCCTAAATATAAACCCTAAACATAAGTATTAAACCCTAAAATCTAAATACTAAATTCTAAATCCAACAACCTAAACCTCTAAACCCTAAACTAACACCCTAAACCCTAAAATTAACAAGCTTGAGTTTACACAACTTGTGTATCAAAGTTTTTTCTTCATAGGACTTTAAATGAGACGTGACAGATGAAAAGTTACTCGAGTCCAATGCAATCAAAGATCGGTCAACACTTGACTCGATTGGGCTCGAATCAAGTTCGAACTCAACTCGAGTTCTAAACGAGCCGAGTCGAGCTCAGATTTCTCAGGCTCGTTAGAAATTACTCAAGCTCGAACTCGACTCGAAATCTTAACGAGTCGAGCCTAACTTAGCACTTATATTAATCTTAAATTAAGGTCTCCAGTTCACTCACAACGCAACCCATAAAAAATTAAATTTTCTTCTCCTTTTCGGTGCCCTTTCTATGCCAACACTACAAAAATTAAATTTTAAGCTCTAACCCTATATTTTAAATTTTAAAGCATAAACCTTAAACCTTAAAAATAACACCATACCCCATTTCTTAAACACTAACCCTAAACCTTAATCCTATTTTTTTAATGTAGAGCTTAAATAGAGACATCAAAAAGGACAAAAAAAATTTTATTCATAATATTTCAGTAGAAATATATCAAAACCTATCAAAGACATATATGTAATTACTTTAACAAAAAAAAAAAAGAAGACATGTAATTAATATTTTGTTCACTTAAAATATCGAAAATAATGTTTTACAATGTATTAAACCAAAAAATATGACAAGTCTAGTATACAAGGAAGAATGCAATGGTATATTTCTGTATCGAAAGTGACTCTACATTGATTCTGTATTAATTTTCGAGGGGACTATATTTACTACATTAAATCTTATTGTGATGGGAGATTTCAAGAATATCCAGCAAAAACAAAATCCGACATTCCAACAAGTAAATCTCAGTGATTACATTTACAACTATTTGGCTGATTTATCGTCCAGACATAAGGTTGACGACAGCTTGTTTGTCGTAGAAAGAACCAACATCCCAATCCTCCGTGGTGGATGAAAGAGTCATTAGGGCAACCACTATCGACCTCATACTCGGTCGCAGCTGAGGATTTTCTTGAGTGCAGGCTTTGGCAAGCTGAACCATCTGTAATGTATAAAAAAACAGCCACCATTGTTTTATCAAATCAAAATCCTGAAAAAGAAAAAAGAAAATTTCCCATGCATATTATTTCCACAGGAAGTGCTCTCACCTTGAAGACGGTGTCAAATGGGTAACTATCTCCGAGCCTCGGATCAATAAGTTTGGACAGCCCTTCTTTAGGATCAGGCTCATCAAGAGCTTCCTCAAACTGCATTACGAAAAAATGTTAACGCTTGTTTAAGTGTTAACCATATTATGCTCATGTGTACTTTCTGTTTAGGCTCTGATGCGTAGAGGGATTGAAAGAATACTAACCAGAGCCACAAGACCCTTCGATTCAGCGGCTGAGCCATTTGCCTTGACAATAGCCTCTTTAGCTGAAATAAGCTCATACAGCACAACCCCAAACGCAAATACATCTATTTTAGGAGAAACATCACCATATTGAGCGTATCTGCAGATGAGCATTAATAAAGTTGGTCCATTTTGACATGAACAACCACTTTACAGAAAGATGGCAAACTCCTCGATGGAAGGCAAACAGAGCTAATTAACACAAGTTCTTCTGTTGATTTTCTGGAGCCTATACACTCTTAATGTAGCATTCTCTTTCCCAAATTTCTACTAAAAATGAACTTCAGATCTTATTGCATACAGAATAAACACAAGCTGTACAACCTAAGGGTTACCAAATGGTAATTGATACTATATTTTTCTTCCTTACCAAATTAAAGAAGGGATAGAGTGTTTTCTGTCAACAACAATCTTGCCTTTAGAAATAAAAGTATGATAATAGAATGTTAATTTCATTTCTATAATGATGGCAGAACTATGTTCTACATCCTCCCCTTCTAATGTTGTACAATCTAAATACCGTCAGTCGGTGTCTGTGTTACTATGTGCATTCACAATCAAACAATTTTGGATTTCCTTTTCCTGAGAGAATTTAAACAAGTTGTACATACAGTTTTGGGGCTTAGTTTTTCAGAAAATACAAGAAAAAACCAAACGAACTTAGAAATAAAACCTAGAAGTAATTCTATACGTTCTGGTTTCCATAACTACCACTGTTTTATTTAATTTAGAAAACCATGAATTATATTATACAAAACAACACAAACTAACTGAATCTCCTCCAGTCGCAAATTCATTGGCACTAGAGGCAATTTACAAGATATATGGTCGTTAACAGCAGTTGATGCAGACTTGCTAACAACTTGTTTTTGAAAAGTGCAGTCGTGCTAACATTAAATTCAACAAAACATAAATTTATGTAAAATTAAGATATCGGTATAGAGTGTAGGCATATCATTCAGCTTACTAATTTGTATAATGGTCATGCCACTCCCAATTTGGCATTACTTTTGGAAAATGCGGTGGGAAAGTGATTTTGAACTTATGGCTAGTCCTTAACAAACATAGCTAACAAGTTACAGATTAATTTATTTTTTTGTATCTTACTCTGGTGGCATGTATCCAAATGTCCCAACAAGACGTGTGGGCAGCGATGCACTCCCAACTTCTGTCAGTTTTGTTAATCCAAAATCTGCAACCTGCATTGATGTTAAAAAGGGATTAGGTGCAATGATGACAAGAAGCTTTCAAACAGTCCACCCGATGAGAGATCAGGAAGGAACAACCTTTGCACGGAATTTTTTGTCTATCAATATATTAGCTGATTTAATGTCGCGGTGAATGTAAACAGGGACAGTATGCTCATGGATATATTCAAGACCTCTGGCTGAGTCAAGGGCAATCTGCACTCGAGTAGACCAAGGAAGTGGCTCCCTGGCTGCAAATAAACAACAGAAACCCATTAGTGCTGCTCTGAATCAATTGTATTTGCAATAGTTTCCACATAAGAAATCTCACTCGAGCCTCGCAAATGCTGACTTAGATTGCCGTTCTCAATGTATTCGTAAACTAGGAAAAGAGAGCCTTCAACACAATATCCAATCAAACGCACCTGCATTGGACGTCCACATTATTATTCACTTTGAAGATAAATAACAAAATAAGAATTTTAGAACATCATAGATGCAGGAGGATAATTGGGAAGGAAAACTTATAAATTAAAAAAAGGCTGCGGAATTCAACTATAATGATTGAAAAGCTAAACAACTTAATTACTATTGATAAAAAAACAAAATTACTTGTGTATTGTCACAACTGCAAAGAAATGTATGGTTAACTCATTGAGAATCTAGTTCAGCAGTATAACAGAAACTTCATTCAATTATCTGCATTACATTCTTAACATTAAGAAAAAATAAGAGTTACGGGAAGTATTCATGAAAAACTATGTTATATGTGCTTATAGACAATTCCTCTGACTTCGTACTATAGAGAACAATAACCTGACCTTTGGCTGTTGGCCTGTGGCGCCACACTAAGAGTATTAACAATATGTTTACCAGATTCACAGATAGAAATAACATATAAGAAATTATTTTTATTTAATGTCAAACAAATATTCAAAGATATATCATCGATTAAAATTTACAGCATGCCACTCCCGAACTCAATTGAAATCAATATACCTACAAATCATGAGAAAAAGAAAGCACATTACCAGGTTCAGGTGATGAACATGTGTCAAAACCTTTAATTCAGCTAGAAATTCTTTGGATGCCTCCATATCCATCTTCTTGATTGCAGCTTCCTGCAAAGTAGTAAACATATAAGTGACATATGGAACCAACATGAAATGATAATGGTTCTCTGGTGCAGGGATAAATACTTTAAAAAGGAATTATACAAGTAATTGGCAAAGTCAGAAAAATGCTTGCGCGCATACGCATTTTTATTGTTCTTTTTAAATGGAAGAAACATCAAAATTTTGCTTCCTCTGGATACAGGACAGCACATTCGTGTATCTGGACCACCATTTTACCAACAACCCAAGCAAGAACATTTGCTCAAAATAATCATTCTTCTATTCCATATATGCATCTTTCACACACTTTCATTGTTAATTTAGACTCTCAACTCTAGTCATCAGGCTTGAGCTATATAACTAATTATCCACAAAATACGCTACAAAATCTTGCCAAAAGTGCAAGCAAATTATGCATTCAAATGAACATTCACCAAACTGTAAAATATGCAGGGGTGAGCGTTCGATCGAGTCGAGTAAAAAAATTTCGAGTTATTCGAGTTAGACGCGTCATATTTTACAACTCAAACTTTATTTGAAATTTTTTCGATTCGAGTTTATGAAATTTGAGTCGAGTTTTCGAGTTCTTATACAAATTTAATTGTAATTATTTATGATGTTATAGTATAGTTTGATTCCAATATAATAGACTTTCTATAATCATATAAGATATACATGTATATTTCATCATATTTTCTCATATGTGGCATATATTTCTTAATATTTTTTATATAGGTATTATATATATCAGAAAAAATTGAGGGACTCGACTCGAACTTAAAAATCAAGCCACTAATTACTAAAAATTTCGATTTATTCAAGTTATTCGATTTTCCATTTTACAACTCAAACTTTATTTGAAATTTTTTCGAGTCAAGTCGAGTTTATGTAATTTCGAGTCGAGTTTAAACAAATCGATTTTTTTTTGCCTCGAGTCGAGTCGAAAATTTCGATTTTTTCGAGTCGAGTCGAATTTTACTCACCCCTAAAAATATGCTAGAAAAAGGATTTTCTTTCCTTCAATAATATTAGCAAAAAATCCAAGTGATTTCTTCTCCAATTTAATTTTTTTCTCCCTACATGACACAGTTTTGGTGGGAAACCTAGTTGTTTTAAATTTACATGCCAGATGTTGAGTCTGTCGTTAAAGCTTAAGGCTAGTTTATCATTGATTTTGAAAAGTGATTTTTAAACGTGCTGTTAGAAATAAAATTTTAAAAGGGATTTTAAAAAGTTGGTTGTAAGATTTTAGTGTTCGGCATTGCTGTCAAAAAGTGCTTTTAAGGAGATAAATGACTATTTTAGACATGAAAAGTGATTTTTTCTCTAATGTTATAATATATAAAATATATCAACTTAAATTATTATAAAAATATTTTTATTAATAAATATATTTTTAACAACTGTACGTGTTCCATGAAAATATAACAAATTTGAATAAATATATATTATTTTAAAATTAAAAAATAATTATTAATTATATAATTATATCTTCGTAAAGAATTATAAATTTATAAATTATAAATAAACACAATAGCAAATGAAGGTTAAAATGGCTCTTAAAATCACTTTTACAGCCGCAAAAGCTAAAAAAATTTAACTTTTGTGTTTGGGTTGAAAATAACTTTTTAAAAACAGTTTTTTTTCCCAAAAGCTAGCTGTTTAGCACAGCTTTTGAAGCTAAAAGCTAGTTTAAAAAACAATGCTAAACAAAGCCTTAGTCCACATTCAAGACAGATACAATTACTTGATCAAATGTAAACGGAAGCACCAAATAGAATTTTCTCTATAATTTAATGGTAGAAACAAAAGAGTATGCAACTGCAAACAAACCTCGCCTCTCAGATTTGCATAGTAAACTGCCCCAAAGCCACCTTCACCAATCTTGTTAGCCATGCTGAAATTATCAGTCGCCTGGGCAAGTTCTTCATAAGAGAACTCAACTGATTTGTCCACAGTAATGCCAGTAAGGCCAGGAGAAGCAGAAACATCTGGAATTGATTCTGCTGCCTTACTTCCAAAAGCTAAACAGATCCCACCAACCAAAAAAGAAAAGCAGGGATCAATCAGCAATTGAGATAATTGTAATCAAGAAGTACAAGCAAAGCATAGTTTTTTTTTTCTAACAAAAAAAGATAAAAGAAAATGTGTAGATATCTCAGGCTCATCGCAGGTATGTAAGGTGCAAGTTCTTGAACAGTAAACTTCAGGAAATTAGAAAGAAGTCTTAAAACATGTTCCTTTTCTCTACATTCTGGAATAAAGGGCAATACATCCAGTGGGTTTTCTAAGCAATCACCTATTTCTACTGGGTTTTCAGAGATTTCACTAGCAACATCGTCTAAAACACTTGTAAAAGCAATCAATTTGTGAATTAATCTTTAGTTGGCTAAAGTCTCACAAATAAATTTAAAGGAAAAGGGCAAGGGGAAGCAAGGGGGTTACCATTTCCAGTTTGAGCTGATAAATCTGGGGAGGCTGCCGATAACAATGTTGCTCCCTTTACCTTCTTCCGGAAAAATCCAACATATAAACCAACTGCCAGCAACAGCAATACCAGTATGGCTGCTATACATATCCCAGCAATAACTCCACCTGAAATTCCTGAATATATAAAAACAAAAAATAAGCTTGAAGGGTAAAAAAGTTCCGGTCAATCAGCATCCCAATATCATAATCGTCCCAGAAGTAACATGCAAAGAAGGGCAAACCACCTGGGCTGCAAAACCAAAGAATAAACAGATTCAGAAAATATAAGGATGCAAAGCCTAAACAAATGATAATAATACAATAAACTATTTTTGAAGTTTAAAGTTGCATTAGCTACCCTGACTTGAGTGGTGGAAATGTATTATCCTGATCTGCAAAAAAAAAAAAAAATATTTAGTGGTTCGTTAATGACAGTCAGGGTAATGAAGCATAATGCCATGCTTAAATATACCCCCAAAATTACCTGAACGATTATTGAACGCAAAACAAAGCGAGCAAAATGAAGATACCTTTAGTATTAGATGACAGTGAAACAATATATCTTTTAGAAAACGCAATGAATTGAATGCCCCATCACTTATACAGTAACACAAGTGCCCATTTTGGAACGTAAAAAAATGGGTTTAAGGTAAACCTTCCGTTTTATCAACCCTACTACTATAGAGTGAATTTTACACACATACAAAAAAAATCTTGCACAAAATTTCCCATTTTCAGTTACATATAAAATTTGCAAAACACAAAATTCAAACAAAAATGTTACTTCGGTCACATCTGCTGGAATGGACAACAAAAATATTCCATTTTCACTTGTAAATTAAAAGAAGTAAGAAATTACCTCTTCCCGGAATGTATACCAAACCAGCCCCTGAACTGAAATTCACCCCCGGGTTGTACCTCTGCACCAGCTCCGATAAATCCGATGACAAATTCCCCTGAGTCAGCACAGAACTCAAATTCTCCCCGGGTCGGAGCGGATACGTAACAAACAGCCCGTATTCCTTCGAAATAGCAGCATCACCGCAGGAACAATTAACCACCACCCTAACCGTCGTCCCAGTATCCGGTATATTCGTGGCTGGAAAGGAATTAGTGAGCTGCAACCAATCTACGGTGGTCAAATTGGAATAGTACTCTCGGGCGATCTTGTCATAAGTGTCGCGTGAGACAACACTGTAATTGAAGACATGGCCGAGGAATTCGCCGTTGATGCATTCACAAGGGAAAGGAACGTTGAGTCTGGAGTCAGCTTCGACGTTGTCCTTGTTGGCAACTTGTGGGTTGTAAGCGAGGATCGTGTCGAAATTGACTGCGGAGTACGGAACAAGGGGGGATTGAAGAACCCTGGATATGAAGGTCAAGTTGGAATCTTGCCAAACGTAGTAGGATGCTAAGGCTGTGCAGCTTCTCATGGTGCATCTTGATTCTGCTGAGATTGGGAAAGCTAATAAGATAAGAAGCAACGGAAAGGGGAATAATTTAATCAACATTTTGGGGATTGGAATCCCTAGGTTGGGATTTTTTGGGGTTTTAAGCATCCAAGTCAAAGTCAAGAGAGAGGTTTGGCAGATTGTTCAGACCGTTGAACGGAGTTGTTTGAATGTAGAAGAAATATTGGATGACGTGGCTAATTATTATTGGGGGTAATTTTTGGCGCTTATTTTATTATCGTTTTACATTCCACTGATTGTCGATGAATAGTACATATGCATTTGGGTTTTTGAATTTAAAATTCAGTTTATATTTAAATTGAAATGTTTTTAGTTCAATTAAATAACACTGTTTTTTATTTTTAATACTACTATACTATTCATAAATAGTATATTATTATGGGTAATTGTTCTATACACAAGCGCTTGTGGAAACTTTTTTACACAAGCGTCTTAGTTTTAGGGGTTAGGGACTCCGTTTAGGGTTTAAAGTTTAGGGGTATAAGTGTAGTAGTTTTGAATTTATGGATTGTTGATAGAATTTTGGGTTTAGGGTTAAAATTTAGGGTTTATAGGTTAAAACTTAAATCCCCGCCCATATTACCCTAAAACTAAACCCTAACCCTAAACCCTAAATTCTAACCCTAAATCCTAAATTCTAAACATGAACCCTAAATTCTAAACCTTTACACTAAACCCCTAAACTCTAAACCCTAAACCCTAACCCTAAATCCTATAATTGAGGCGCTTGTGAAAACAAAAAATTTCCACCGCCAGTGTATAGGATATTAATCCTATTATTATACTATTTATGTTTATTTCATCATCTTGATATTTATTTGGGTAATTTAAAATGTGTCATATTTTGATACACAAGTTGTGTAAAAAAATTTAAAAAAATTACACGGGAGGTCACCTAACTATTACCATTACGTTAAAAAATTAACGGTAGCGCTGATGTAGCATTTTTAAAAAATATTATTTTTATCATTTCTCTCTCACCAACATTATTTTTATTTAATTTTATTCAACCAATCATGTGATGACGCGTGTCTCCACCATATTGATTGAAGAAACCCAAAGAAAAATTAAAATCCGACCTTGCAATTGCTAGGATTCAAACTTGGGCAAAGGTTGCAAGAAGGGCCATCACAAGAACCAACTATGCTAGGCTAAATATTTGACTTAACTCTACTAACATTTTTATTTAACGTACATAAGTTAATAACAACACATGCTTAATGAATATAAAAAGTAAGGAGTGACTCGAACACAATACCTCATTAATAAAAAATTTAAATATTTAACCAACAAGTTAAACTAATAAGTTATCAAATTATATTTAATTAAGTTAAAAATCAAACTAGATTTAATTTTTTCACTTTGTTTGATAATAACAAATTAATTAAATAATCATTTACTTATTTTTATAAAATTAGATATTAAATTATTTTAAAGATTAATTTAATACTATTTATTTATGATAGAATATAAACTTTTAAATTATATTTATTTATTATTTTTGAATGATTTAAAATTAGGATTTAAATAATTATTTTTAAATAATTTAAATTTTATATTCAATAATAAATAAACATTATTTAAAAATAATTAGGGTAAACTACATAAATGACCACCATACTATTGGCAAAGTCGCGATTTGACCACATTACTTTTTTTTCGAAGCAATGAAACCACCATACTATTAAATTGGGTGTAATGTGACCACCAGCCGTTAGAGTTTAACGGTATGGTGACGTGGCAATTAAAAAATTAAGGGTATAATTACACATTTGGTCCTTACTATTTACACATTTTTTCAATTTAGTCTTAATTTAAACTAATAAAATAAATTAATTAGGTGGTGACACGTGTCAACACCTTATTGGAGGAATTTAATTATTTATATTTAATATAATAAATTATTTTCCTCCTCCAATCAGGTGGTGACACGTGTTGTAACCCCCTCGTCCCGGTCTGGATGACTGACCGGTCCGAGTAGGCTACACGGGGAAAACCGATGTGAAACCCGTTAAGGTTCCACCTCGGTTAGCAACCCTAGAAAATTTCTTTTAATTTTTATCTTGTCTAAAGGCACATTCGATTCCTAAGTGATCACGACAGCGGAAAGCATTACGAACAAAAGCAATCAAGCCTAAACAACATGTTAAACAGCCCATTTTAAAGACATAGAGCAGGCCGTATCGATACACCTGTCAAGGGTATCGATACGCCTTGACCAAGTCAACTCATTCAGTCAACTCAATGGAGACCGTATCGATACAGCCCTTGGGCGTATCGATACACCCTCCTCGGTCAACATCTCGTGCTCAACGAGACAAACCCGTACCGATACGCTTAGAGCTCGTATCGATACGCCAAAGTCTCGCCAAAATCTCAGATTTCCAGTGAGCTTTGAGCGTATCGATACACCCTCGTGTATCGATACACCAAGCCAAAACTGAGTCCTGGAGGGCAAACCGTATCGATACGGTCCTTAGGCGTATCGATACGCCCTGCACTGCAAGACTCCAAAATTCAGCAAAACAACACAAGACTCAATTCTAGATGCAATTTAAGACTTCCCTATCCACATTCAAGCATTCATGCAACATTCACAACCAAGAACTAACATGAAGAACGATTTAGGTGATCAACGAGACATTAACAACAAGGCATTCACATAAAGATAGATATTGCATACATAGGCATGCTTAAAAGCTCAAAAAGTCAAATGGCACAAGTCTTCACACATAAGGTTTGCATGCTCAACCAAAAGCAACATATAACATCCAAACTTAATCATTCGTCACAAGCATTTGACCAACATAACATGGTTTACAAAGGCGAAGCATAACATAAACATCATCAACGTATATGAGTCATACAACGCTCACACAACACATAGCAGCCCCATTGCTAAACTACTACTTTATTTACTAAACCATACTTGAGCAACTAAAAAGCTTGGAATGTCCCTTCGCCTTGCTCCTTGCTAACACCACGCTACTGATTTGCATTGTCGAAAATGAGAGCGTAAGCTAGAAGCTTAGTGAGGATGCTCTAAAACCAAAACAACGACAATGCAGGGTTCAAGCATATAATCCCTAACATCACACACAACATACATAGACATCAACATAGCAAACTAGCTAGCAACACAAGAGTCAATAATATGGCACCTTACTTCATATTAAGCTCAACAATAATAAGCATTTATCTCAACAACATAACCACAAGTGCAAGTACATTGGCCACTATTAGTTTACTCGGATATGCGGATTTACTCTCAACAACAACATTACCTCGGTGGGATTACACTCATCACCGGACCTTGCATGGATGTGATTCCACTCATCATCACGTATAATATAAATAATTTCCGGTGGAATATTACATCACTGTACTCCTCCTTGATGACTTAACGCCACCAAGGCCACACGCGAATTTGACTCAACCGTGTGCACACTAATCCTAATGATCGATCATTTATACCCGGTAAGTTAACTAGTGCCAATTACTTTTAAACCACATCACATATCCATCATTTATAGCACACATCCATCATTACACACATCAATGTATATACATACATAATCAATTCATGCCACACAAGATCAATATAAGTATAAACATTTAAAGCTTATTAACACACAAGAAGTTAAACTACCAATTTAACTTCTACTATGGATTGGCCTACCAAGCTCATTCCAATACCTCCATTACACACACTTGAACCAATTTAAACCAAATTTGAAAGTTTCACTCACCACCCTTCCTTAGCAAACCAAGCCAAGCTAGTCAAGCCTCCACAATTTCCGGATTCGATCCCGATCCTTCTCCGATGTTTCCTCTTGCTTCTAACCAATAAAAAGACAAGTATTACTCAACCAATCCAATGCTAAACTCAGCCACAAACCCAACTCACAATCACAAGCCAAAACTTCACAATTTCAAACCCAAACTAACCACAAAACTCTCATTTTCGTGCTCCCCAAATACCCATATGAAATCCACCATTTCCAACACCCAAATGACATCTAAAGGCTTCCAAAACACCTTCCTAACAACCCTAAACCATCATCCCTTCAACCCAAAACAAAAACACACCAAAAATTCATGTTTTGACACTTTGAAAAATGCCCCAAGACCCACTTCAGGATTTTTCCCAAAATCCTTCCATTTTAAGATATTAGGTGTATTTAAGTGAGATTAACTCAAAGCCTAACTCAATAAACCAAAAACAAGTGGAAAACCCAATAAAAATCCATACTTTCATCAAACTTGAAAAACACAAATGGTGAGGGTTTTGAAATTTAAAACCATGGAAATGCTTGGGATGATGAGAAGAGTTCAAAACTGAAATTACCTTCGAAAGAGCTCTTGAATTGGTGGAGAAAATGGATGGAATAGTAGACTTGAGGTTTTGGGAGGGGTTTGGGGTTTTCCAACGTTAGAAATGAAATGGGGAGAAGATGACTCCCTTTTTTTCCCTTTCTTTTAGTTTCAAAAAGTGGTCTTCCTTTATTTTAACTAAATTACAAAATTGCCATTCCTTTAGTTTTAATCTCATTTAAATTAAAACCAAAGCCTAATTAATTTAAACCGGTTTGAGCGACTCGAACCCAACACACACCGAACTCCTAACCCCAAAACACGGGTGTTACAACTCTCCCCCACTTAAGAAATTTCGTCTCCGAAATTACCTAACTCAAAGAGATAAGGAAACTGTCTTTCCATATCATCCTTCCTCTCCCACGTGGCCTCGTCCACCCCTCGACGTTGCCACCACACTTTTACTAACTCAATTGATCTACCCCGCAACACCTTGCTGTCAGAAGCTAAGATCTCAACTGGTTATTCATCATAAGTCAAATCCGGATTCAATTCAATCTCTTCTACATGCATAACATGTGATGGATCTGACCTATACTTAAGGAGCATCGAAACATGAAACACATCGTGTATCTTCTCTAGCTCGGACGGTAAACGCAATTGATAAGCAACTGGGCCAACCCTTTTCACAATCTTATACGGTCCTATGTACCTCGGACTCAACTTCCCTTTTCTACCAAATCTCATTACTTTCTTCCACGGAGACACTTTTAAGAACACCTTCTCACCCACTAAAAACTCAACTTCCTTCCTCTTCAAGTCGACATAGGACTTTTGCCTATCCGAAACAGCCTTCAAGCGATCGCAAATCAATTTCACTTTATCGGTTGTCCCCTTAAGCAAGTCTGGCATAGGTAACAACTTCTGTACCACTTCGGCTCAACAAACTGGAGTTCTACACTTTCTACCATACAAGGCCTCATACGAAGCCATCTGAATGCTCGACTGAAAACTGTTATTGTAAGCAAACTCAACTAGAGGCAAGTGCTTCTCCCACGTACCCTGAAAATCAATGATGCAACAACGCAACATATCCTCTAAAATCTGTATAACCCTCTCTGACTAACCATCGGTCTGAGGATGATAAGACATGCTGAAATTCAAACGGGTACCCAAAGCTGTATGCAGACACTCCCAAAATCGAGCTGTAAACCTCGGATCTCTATCGGACACAATAGACTTCGGCACACCATGCAATCTAACAATCTCACCAATATACAGATCGGCCAACCTATCTAAGGTATAAGTCGTATTAACTGCTAAGAAGTGAGCACACTTCGTGAAACGGTCTACTATAACCCAAACTGAGTTCTTCCTCGTAGGAGTCAAAGGTAAGCCCGAAACAAAATCCATGGTAATATTCTCTCATTTCCATTCCGGAATTCTCAACGGTTGCAACAAACCTGAGGGAACCTGATGTTCCGCCTTCACTCTCTGACATACCATACATTTACTCACGAAGTCGGCTACATCTCTCTTCAAACCAACCCAAAAGTACTCATTCTTCAAATCGCGTTACATCTTCGTACTTCCAGGATGCATAGCAAATGGACTACTGTGCGCTTCAGTCAAGATCGTACGTCTCAATTCACTGTCTTCTGGCACAACTATCCTATTTCTGAAACACAAGACCCCATCGGTACCGAAATTGTAGTCTGAAGATCTACCCTCGGCTATGTCTTGCACGTGAGGTGCCAAAGATCTATCTAAGAGCTGCTTCTCCCTAATCAGCTGACCTAGAGTAGGTCTAACCTGAAGCTCGGCCACCAAACCACCATCTCTGGACAAGCTCAATCTAGCAAACACGGCTCTCAAATCTACAGCTACCTTCCTACTCAAAGCATCAGCCACTACATTGGCCTTACCCGGATGGTACTCAATCGTAAGATCATAGTCTTTTAACAACTTTAACCACCTACGCTGTCTGAGATTCAAATCTCGCTGAGTCATGATATACTTCAAACTCTTGTGATCTGTGTACACTGTGCACTTCTCACTGTACAAGTAATGCCTCCAAATCTTCAGAGCAAACACAATTGCAACTAACTCTATATCATGGGTCGGATAGTTACGCTCGTGAGTCTTCAACTGTCTTGAGGCATAAGCCACCACTCTCTTGTCTTGTATGAGAACACAACCTAGGCCTACATAGGAAGCATCACTGTAACTACATAGTCTTTCCCTGACTCTGGCTGAATCAAAATCGGTGCTTGGGTCAAAGCTTCTTTCAACTTCTCGAAGGCTCTCTGTCTTGCATCTGACCACTCAAACTGAACACTCTTCAGAAGTAACTGTGTCAATGGAGCGGCTAACTTCGAGAAACCTTCTATGAATTTTCTATAATATCCAACTAAGCCTAGAAAGCTTCGAATCTCTGTTACTGACTTCGGTTGCTTCCACTCAACAATAACTTCTATTTTCTTCGGATCAACTCTAATCCCATCGGCTGACACTACATGCCCTAGGAAGACTACCTCTCGGATCCAGAACTCACACTTGCTCAACTTGGCATACAACTAATTATCTAACAAAGTCTGCAAAACTAACCTCAAGTGTCGGTCGTGGTCTTCCTCGATACGCGAAAACACCAAGATGTCATCTATGAAGACAACTACAAACTGATCTAGGTACTGATGGAAAATCCTATTCATCATATCCATGAAAGCAGCTGGTTCGTTAGTCAACCCAAAAGGCATGACTAAAAACTCATAGTGACCATATCTAGTCCTAAAGGCCGTCTTCGGTACATCAACCTCTCTTACCTTTAGCTTGTAGTAACCGGATCTCAAGTCAATCTTCGAAAAGACTGATGCTCCTCTCAACTGGTCAAACAAATCATCAATTCTCGGCAACGGATACTTGTTCTTCACTGTTAACTGATTCAACTGTCTGTAATCTATACACATTCTCATGCTTCCATCTTTCTTCTTTACAAACAAAACTGGAGCGCCCCAAGGTGAAGAACTCGGTCGAATGAAACCTCTATTTGTCAACTCTTGCAACTGAGTCTTCAACTCTTTTAGTTCTTTCGGTGCCATACGATACGGAGCAATCGAAATAGGAGCTGAATCTGAATAAGTCTCTATAGCAAACTCTACTTCTCTATCAGGTGGTAAACCCGACAACTCTTCTGGAAACACACTCGGAAAGTCACACACTGTCCGGATATCTTAAGGTCTAACCTCACTCATGTTTGGATTCATCACATAGCCCAAATACGCCTCGCAACCCATCTCAACTAACCTCTTAGCCTCTAGAACTGAAACTACATTCGATAAGAACTTCATGTTCTCACCTACCACCATTATCTCATAATCATCCGCGAGTCTCAAAGAAATCCTCTTAGTCTCAAAGTCTATCCTAGCTCTATGCTCAGTGAGCCAGTCCATACCCAGAATCACATCAAAACCATAGAATGGTAGCTCCATCATATCCACTAGAAACACATGTCCCTGAACCATAAGCGGACATCTTCTGTACATCTTTCTAACTATTACCGTATCCCCGAAGGAACTAGTAACACTAACTCCTACCTCTAATATTTCACAAGGCAATTTCAACAACTTTGCATGCTCACTCAAAAGCAACATATAACATCCAAACTTAACCATTCGTCACAAGCATTTGACCAACATAACATGGTTTACAAAGGCGAAGCATAACATAAACATCATCAACGTATATAAGTCATACAACGCTCACACAACACATAGCATCCCCATTGCTAAACTACTACTTTATTTACTAAACCATACTTGAGCAACTACAAAGCTTGGAATGTCCCTTCGCCTTGCTCCTTGCTAACACCACGCTACTGATCTGCATTGTCGAAAATGAGAGCGTAAGCTAGAAGCTTAGTGAGGATGCTCTAAAACCAAAACAACGACAATGCAGGGTTCAAGCATATAATCCCTAACATCACACACAACATACATAGACATCAACATAGCAAACTAGCTAACAACACAAGAGTCGATAATATGGCACCTTACTTCATATTAAGCTCAACAATAATAAGCATTTATCTCAACAACATAACCACAAGTGCAAGTACATTGGCCACTATTAGTTTACTCGGATATGCGGATTTACTCTCAACAACAACATTACCTCGGTGGGATTACACTCATCACCGGACCTTGCATGGATGAGATTCCACTCATCATCACATGCCCTACGAATGGGATTCCACTTATCATCACGTATAATATAAATAATTTCCGGTGGAATATTACATCACCGTACTCCTCCTTGATGACTTAACGCCACCAAGGCCACGCGCGAATTTGACTCAACCGTGTGCACACTAATCCTAATGATCGATCATTTATACCCGGTAAGTTAACTAGTGCCAATTACTTTTAAACCACATCACATATCCATCATTTATAGCACACATGCATCATCACACACATCAATGCATATACATACATAATCAATTCATGCCTCACAAGATCAATATAAGTATAAACATCTAAAGCTTATTAACACACAAGAAGTTAAACTACCAATTTAACTTCTACTATGGATTGGCCTACCAAGCTCATTCCAATACCTCCACTACACACACTTGAACCAATTTAAATCAAATTTGAAAGTTTCACTCACCACCATTCCTTAGCAAACCAAGCCAAGCTAGTCAAGCCTCTACAATTTCTAGATTCGATCTCGATCCTTCTATGATGTTTCCTCTTGCTTCTAACCAATCAAAAGACAAGTATTACTCAACCAATCCAATGCTAAACTCAGCCACAAACCCAACCCACAATCACAAGCTAAAACTTCACAATTTCAAACCCAAACTAACCACAAAACTCTCATTTTCGTGCTCCCCAAATACCCATATGAAATCCACCATTTCCAACACCCAAATGACAACTAAAGGCTTCCAAAACACATTCCTAACAACCCTAAACCATCAGCCCTTCAACCCAACACAAAAACACACCAAAAATTCATGTTTTGACATTTTGAAAAATGCCCCCAAGACCCACTTTGGGATTTTTCCCAAAATCCTTCCATTTTAAGATATTAGGTGTATTTAAGTGAGATTAACTCAAAGCCTAACTCAACAAACCAAAAACAAGTGGAAAACCCAATAAAAATCCATACTTTCATCAAACTTGAAAAACACAAATGGTGAGGGTTTTGAAATTTAAAACCATGGAAATGCTTGGGATGATGAGGAGAGTTAAAAAATGAAATTACCTTCGAAAGAGCTCTTGAATTGGTGGAGAAAATGGATGGAATAGTAGAATTGGGGTTTTGGGAGGGGTTTGGGGTTTTCCAACGTTAGAAATGAAATGGGGAGAAGATGACTCCTTTTTTTCCCTTTCTTTTATTTTCAAAAAGTGGTCTTCCTTTATTTTAACTAAATTACAAAATTGCCATTCCTTTAGTTTTAATCTCATTTAAATTAAAACCAAAGCCTAATTAATTTAAACCGATTTGGGTAACTCGAACCCAACACACACCGAACTCTTTGTTGGGATGTGTGGTGCTCGATTCCTTCAACCGATTATGCTCACCAAGCGGTGGAGAGGTGGATTTTTGGGTGGAAGGGTTTAGGAAGCTAGAAAGAATAAAGACACAATGATATATAGTGGTTCAACCTTCTAACCAAGGTCTACATCCACTACCTTAGCTCCCCACTAAGGATTTCACAACCAATTCCACTAATTGATTCGTCCCCTTTTCTAGGCTTAGGAGGAAACCCTTTACACCGATCAAGCTTCTACCCAAAGCCTTGATCAAAACCCTCTTTTACAAAGAGAAACAAGAAGCAAACTTAAACCCTCTAATAGGTGTTTGTTTGCACAATTAAGCTCTCACCCAAAACCTAAAACACTTGAGCAAATTTGACAATTTTGGCTCACTAGTGTTTGTCTATACAATAATTGACACTTTAGGCCCTAAGACAATTCTTGATCATTTGTTGATTGACAATTGAAGCATTAGCCTTCTCTTGATGCTTGGAGGTCCCTTTTATACTCCCAAATGAGTTTGTAGCCGTTACTAGCCGTTGGGATCAAATTGGAGCCGTTGAGGACTTTAATTCCCACCATAAATGCATTCTGCAACTCCCCGTTTCGAAACGCTCGATGCCGTTTCGAAACACTTTCAATGTAAAAAGAGCCGTTGCAGTCTGTCAGGGCATCCGTTTCGGAACGCCTCCTGGCCGTTTCGGAACGCCTCATGTCCGTTTCGGAACGCCTCCTGGCCGTTTCGAAACTCGTATCGAAACGCTATAGTCCCGTATCGAAACGCCTGCATTTAAAAGTTGGTTGGGAAAATAGCCGTTGGGGTTTATGACCGTTGGGGTCATTGCCACGTGGGCGTATCGAAACGGCCTAGCCCGTTTCGAAACGCTGGGCAAAAATCAAGTCCAGGGAAAGCCCGTTTCGAAACACGTTTCGAAACGAATATGCTACTGGAATCCCCTGTTTCAAAACGCCTTATGGTGTTTCGAAACACCTGGACATGTTTGAGAAATTTGGCTTTGAAACACATATTATACCCATTTAAGAAACATCCCTAAACATATATTTGGACTCGGGAAATGTTTTAAATAATTTTTAAACAGTCCAAAACATTTTTCAATTATTATATCAAAACATTAGTTCTACAATCTCCCCCTTTTTGATATAATAAAACTCTCTTGAAAAATTGTTTGGGATTCTCCCCCTTTAAATTTAAAAATGTGAATAAGAGACTAAAGATATGAAATCAAATAAAGCTCCCCCTTATTCATTTGAAAATTCATTTTTTCAAACCATTTCTCCCCCCTTTTTGTTATATCAAAAAGAATTTAAAACATTAAGTTCAAAAATAACAATAGAGGTAAAAGTTTGACAAAAGTAAGAATTTGGTTTTAAAATGGCTCCCCCTTACTCAAAGCATCATCCAAATGTTAGTCACAACATATATGATCATCTAGTTGAATTTAAACAAAGATAAACAAATAAAATCAAAACAACTAGAATTTTACCACACTTGAACTCAAGGTAGGATGTGAAGCCTTCCTTCTTCAAGTGTTCTTCCTTGTGTGCATGGAGCTCCCCCTCAATGTTTGACTTGTTGAACATCTCCATCACACCTAGCAAAAGACAATCAAGTAACTTTTGGTATCAGTAGCACAAATTTTTGACCCCTTAGGAATCCATTTTTCAATGTCATCCTTTTTAATTGAAGTGGTTAGTCCTTTTGGGACCCAAACACTTCTAAAACATTTACCATTTTTAAATCTAGGGGCACTAGATTGTCTAACATAAAAATTTGATTTTTGAAAATTATTTTTCTTTTCAAGTTCTTTTGAAATCAAATCGTTTTCTTTTTGAACTTTTAGAAGCAAATTTTGTAAATCAAAACATTTTTGTTCAAAATCTTTTAATCTTGCTTCAAGTTCAAGATTTGTTTTTAAAAGCAAATCATTTTCAATTTTTATTTTTGAAATCAACTTTTTGTTTTTAGAAAATGATGCCTTGAATTCCAAAAGCAAATCATCATAGGCATCTTGTAACTCATCAAATGTATATGAATTTGAAATAGATGAGTTAGAAGTTACCTCCCTCTCATTGAGGGCCATCAAGCATAGGTGGGCTACTTCATCATCGGTGGAGTCTTCATCACTCCATGTGGCCACATATGCTTGCTTAGAAGATGATCCCTTCTTTTTGGGTTTGTGGGAGTCCTTCATCTTCTTCATCGATTCATGCTTGGATTTTTCCATTTTGCTCTTCATGAACCGGGTGAATTTGTTGAAGAGATATGCCATCTCTTTATCTTCACTATCCTTCTCACTTGAATCTTCATGATGACATGTGGAGGACTTGAGAGCCATGGCACTTGCATTGATGCCAAGCCCTTTGATTTTCTTCTCTCCCATAGCTCTAATTTCTTCCCTTTTCTTCTCCTCTTCCTTGTTCTTCTTCATGATTTGATGAGTGAGAAGAGACCCCATAAGTTCATCAAGCTTCAAAGTCTTCAAATTTTTGGCTTCGATGATGGCGGTCCTCTTTGAGTCCCAAGACTCGGGAAGTGAGTAGATGAGCTTTCGGACAAGCTTCTCTTCCGGGATGGCTTCTCCATAACCTTTAAGACCGTTGGTGATGGTGGAGAATCTATCGAACATTTTCTCAATGTTCTCTTCCGGATCCATTTTGAAGTTCTCATACTCCAAGGTTAGGAGCCCAATCTTGGTCTCCTTGACTTCATCGGTCCCCTCGTATGTGACTTCAAGCTTGTCCCATACCTCCTTGGCACTCTCACAAGAAGACATCTTTTCGTAGATGGATGGGCCAAAAGCACAAAACAAGATGTGCAAGGCCTTGCAATTTAGCTCCATCTTCTTGCGATCGTCGGCACTCCACTCCGCTTTGCTTCGTTGAGGCACGAACGGACCATCTTCAACTATGTCCCATAGCTTGTAATCTCTAGACTTGATGAAGAACTTCATCTTTATCTTCCAATGGGCATAGAATGTTCCGTCGAAGAAAGGCGGGTTGTCTATGGATTGCGCCATTTGAGCCGGTTGATGAACTAGTGATCGAGCTTGCCAGATCTTCTCAATAGGATGTTAATCCTCTTCGATTGAGCCAAGCTCTGATACCAATTGTTGGGATGTGTGGTGCTCGATTCGTTCAACCGATTATGCTCACCAAGTGGTGGAGAGGTGGATTTTTGGGTGGAAGGGTTTAGGAAGCTAGAAAGAATAAAGACACAATGATATATAGTGGTTCAACCTTCTAACCAAGGTCTACATCCACTACCTTAGCTCCCCACTAAGGATTTCACAACCAATTCCACTAATTGATTCGTCCCCTTTTCTAGGCTTAGGAGGAAACCCTTTACACCGATCAAGCTTCTACCCAAAGCCTTGATCAAAACCCTCTTTTACAAAGAGAAACAAGAAGCAAACTTAAACCCTCTAATAGGTATTTGTTTGCACAATTAAGCTCTCACCCAAAACCTAAAACACTTGAGCAAATTTGACAATTTTGGCTCACTAGTGTTTGTCTATACAATAATTGACACTTTAGGCCCTAAGACAATTCTTGATCATTTGTTGATTGACAATTGAAGCATTAGCCTTCTCTTGATGCTTGGAGGTCCCTTTTATACTCCCAAATGAGTTTGTAGCCGTTACTAGCCGTTGGGATCAAATTGGAGCCGTTGAGGACTTTAATTCCCACCATAAATGCATTCTGCAGCTCCCCGTTTCGAAACGCTCGATGCCGTTTCGAAACACTCTCAATGTAGAAAGAGTCGTTGCAGTCTGTCAGGGCATCCGTTTCGGAACGCCTCCTGGCCGTTTCGGAACGCCTCATGTCCGTTTCGGAACGCCTCCTGGCCGTTTCGAAACTCGTATCGAAACGCTATAGTCCCGTATCGAAACGCCTGCATTTAAAAGTTGGTTGGGAAAATAGCCGTTGGGGTTTATGACCGTTGGGGTCATTGCCACGTGGGCGTATCGAAACGGCCTAGCCCGTTTCGAAACGCTGGGCAAAAATCAAGTCCAGGGAAAGCCCGTTTCGAAACACGTTTCGAAACGAATATGCTACTGGAATCCCCTGTTTCGAAACGCCTTATGGTGTTTCGAAACACCTGGACAGGTTTGAGAAATTTGGCTTTGAAATACATATTAAACCCATTTAAGAAACATCCCTAAACATATATTTGGACTTGGGAAATGTTTTAAATAATTTTTAAACAGTCCAAAACATTTTTCAATTATTATATCAAAACATTAGTTCTACACTCTTAACCCCAAAACACGGGTGTTACACGTGTCATCACCTATTTAAGGGAGAAAAAATAAATTTAAGCATACATGCTATTAAGGGGAATTAAACCTGGGCAGTGTAGAAGCAAAGAGAGAGGATTAGCCACTGCACCAAGCACAACATTGTGTAACAAAACACAAACTTTAATATATGTCTTATTGTTTTCTACATTTACTTTTTTAATTTCACATATAAAATCATTCAATTATTTTTTAATTTAATTTAAAAATCTCTGAAATATTATATATGTTTAATTATTTTCTGCAACATATGCCATATTTTTATGTTTTAGTTTTATTTTTCTGCTTCTACCAAGAAGAGGTGGGTTTCATTTTTATGCTGACATTGTAGTTTGGAGTTTTTGGCATCTGTGATGGACATGGTGGTGTTGAGGCGGCCAAATCTGCAAGTAAGTTAGTATCGTATTTCATCTTTAGTGTGTTTCCTTCCTATGGTTTGGGGTTGACTCCTACAACTCTCATATTTAGATTAATTTATCAGCCAAATCTTTTTTCCCACATATCTTAAATCATGTTCACTAAAATTTATCATAGTCTTCAAGGTTTGAGACTAGCAATATGCATATTTTCCAACTGTTCATACATATGGAGAGTTATGGCAATACAAAATTAATTTCTAGAACAAGGTTTCTGATGGGACAAAATACTAGCAGTTCTTCCATTCTTTTAGATGTGCTGCTTTTTAAATAATTATTTTGTTAATGTTTCAAGCATTTGATGTCTAGGATTCTGCTTGAGATGGTTGCTACCATTTTATCAGTTTCTGTAAAAAGAGAGGGTTGTGTCACAACATGATGGCTCAGATGTTCTTAGAGACACATTCTCTCAGACAGAATCGCGTATGAATAACTATTATGAGGTTTTTCCTTCATCTGTTTCTCCTCTTTACTTTGCATACCTTCTGTTTGCATTTTAATTGGGGAATCTTTGATAGTGCAGTGGAATGCTTTTATACATCTTAACATCCTCTATGTTACTTGGATTTGGGGACTCAGATATTTCCATGTGTCTGAAACATGTATACTCAAAATTTTATTCAAAGTTTTTTCATCTACTTGAAAGATCATACCCCATACCCATGTTTGATTGTGTCGGATGCAGGCATTGGACGTGGGTACTTTAAGGAAAATGAAGAGTGCTTGTAACATAGAAGTAGAACACCTACATAACACCTTCCTATGCTGTATTTCTCCTTTTCCATTTTGTAGTAGTTTGTACTAAGCTATAACTCTTGTTGAATAATAATGTAATTATGACGGTTATTGCATTTTCTTCACCTTTGATGTTACATGGCCTTTTTGTCTTCACTAAATTTAATGGTTTATTTACAACTATGGATCCTTTTTCTATTTTAATTGAAGTTGATTGTTTTCATATCATCATAGCTATTTACTTGCAGGGCTGTACAACAACACTGCTTCTGATTTGGGCGGATGTTGATGGAAATTTATCCGCACAATGTGCTAATGTTGGAGATTCAGCTTGTTTTATGAAGTATGCGTTTCTATTCTTATTATTCCAATTAGTATGATCTGTTAGGTTACTAAGTTATTTTATGATCAAATTCCATCATGTAAAGTCTTGAAAGGAGTCGTTGCTACGCAAGCAGGGAAATACGGATCACATGGAAATAACTTGATTGCTATGGCTTAAATCACATGAAAGGAATTGTCTGTTATTCTTAGGAATAATTTAATTCGAAAGTTAAAAATTTAATTTAAAAGTTTTTAATTTAATAAAAATAATTAAACATATATAATATTTCAGAGACTTTTTAATTAAATTAAAAAGTAATTGGATGATTTTATATGTGAAATTAAACAAGTAAATGTAGAAAACAATAAGACATATATTAAAGTTGGTGTTTCATAACACAATGTTGTTTTTGGCGTAGTGGCTAAACCATTGCCTTTATTTCTACACTACCTAGGTTCGATTCTCTATAGCAGCATGTATGCTTAAATTTTATAAATAATTAAATTCCTCCAATAAGGTGTTGATACGTGTCACCACCTAATTAATTTATTTTATTAGTTTAAAATTAGGACTAAATTGAAAGAATGTGTAAATAGCAAGGACCAAATGTGTAATTATACCCTTAATTTTTTAACTGCCACATCACCCTACCGTTATACTCTAACGACTGGTGGTCACATTGCACCCAATTTAATAGCACGGTGGTTTAATTGCTTCGAAAAAAAGTAATGTGGTCTAATCACAACTTTACCAATAGTATGGTGGTCATTTATATAGTTTACCCAAATAATTATTTAAATCTAAATTTTAAGTTATTTAATAATTTATTAAATATAATTTACAAAATATATATTTTATCATAAATAAATATTATTAATTTAATATTTATTCTATAGAAATAAATAAATATTTAATTAGTTTTTGTTATTATCAAACAAAGTGAAAAAAAATAGTTTGATTTTTAATTTTAAACACAATTTAATTAAAATATATTTAAGTTAAGATTAACACAATTTATTAGTTTGATTTGGTGGTTAAATATTTAAAATTTTATTAATGAGGTATTGTGTTCGAGTCACTCCCTACTTTTTATATTCATTAAGCATGTGTTGTTACTAACTTATATACATTAAATGTAAATGTTAATAGAATTGTATTAAATATTTAGCCTAGCATAGTTGATTATTGTGCTGGCTCTTCATGCTGCTTTGCCCAGGTTCGAATCCTACCGACTACAAAGTTTGTAGAACTAATGTTTTGATATAATAATTGAAAAATGTTTTGGACTGATTTAAAAAGTATTTAAAACAAACTTCCAAAGTCCAAATATCTTGAAACAATTTTTAGGGATGTTTTAAAAGGTTTTACATGTTTTTCAAAGCCAAATTTCACAAAACTGTCCAGGTGTTTCGAAACACCTTAGGACGTTTCGAAACAGGGGATTCCAGTGGCAAAATCGTTTCGATACTCGTATCGAAACGGGCTTTCCTTGGACAGGATTTTTGCCCAGCGTTTTGAAACGGGCTAGGCCGTTTCGATACGCCCACGTGGCAATGACCATAAAGGTCATAAACCCCAACAACTCTTTCCCAACCAACTTTCAAATGCAAGCGTTTCGATACGGGCCTATAGCGTTTCGATACGCGTTTCGAAACGACAAGGGGGTGTTCCGAAACGGGTACCCTGACAGAATGCAACGGCTCTTTCTACATTGAGAGTGTTTCGAAACGGCTTCGAGCGTTTCGAAACGGGGAGCTGCAGAACTGCATTTATGGTGGGAATTAAAGTCCTCAACGGCTCCAATTTGATCCCAACGGCTATTAACGGCTACAAACTCAATTGGGAGTATAAAAGGGACCTCCAAGCATCAAGAGAAGGTTAATGCTCATATTGTTAAACATCAAATGATCAAATATTGTCTTAGTGCCTAAATTGTCAATTCTTGTATAGACAAACAATAGTGAGCCAAAATTGTCAAATTTTCTCAAGTGTTTTAGGTTTTGGGTGAGGACTTAATTGTGCAAACAAACACCTATTAGAGGGTTTTAAGTTTGCTTTGTTTATCTCTTTGTAAGAGAGGGTTTCAATCAAGGCTTTGGGTAGAAAGCTTGATTATGTATAAGGGTTACCTCCTAAGCCTAAAAAAGGGGACGAATCAATAGTGGATTGATTGAGAAATCCTTAGTGGGGAGCTAAGGTAGTGGATGTAGACCTTGGTTAGAAGGTTGAACCACTATAAATCATTGTGTCTATTTATATTCTAGCTTCCACAACCCTTCCACCCAAAAATCCACCTCTCCACCACTTGGTTAGCTAAATTGGTTGATCGAATCGAGCCCCTCACAACTCAACAATTGGTATCAGAGCTTGGCTCAATTGAGGAGGATTCACATCCTATTGAAAAGATCCGGCAAGCTCGATCACTATTTCATCAACCAGCTCAAATGGCACAATCTATCGACAAACCACATTTCTTTGACGGAACCCACTATGCCCATTGGAAGACAAAGATGAAGTTCTTCATCAAATCAAGAGATTACAAGCTATGGGATATAGTTGAAGATGGTCCGTTCGTGCCTCAAAGAAGCAAAGCGGAGTGGAGTGCCGACGATCGCAAGAAGATGGAAGTTAATTGCAAAGCCTTGCACATCTTGTTTTGTGCTTTTGGCCCAACCATCTATGAGAAGATGTCTTCTTGTGAGAGTGCCAAGGAGGTATGGGACAAGCTTGAAGTCACATACGAGGGAACCGATGAAGTCAAGGAGACCAAGATTGGGCTCCTAACCTTAGAGTATGAGAACTTCAAGATGGATCCGGAAGAGAACATCGAGAAGATGTTTGATAGATTCTCCACCATCACCAATGGTCTTAAAGGTTATGGAGAGCCATCCCGGAAGAGAAGCTTGTCCGAAAGCTCATCTACTCACTTCCCGAGTCATGGGACTCAAAGAGGACCGCCATCATCGAAGCCAAAATTTTGAAGACCTTGAAGCTTGATGAACTCATGGGGTCACTCCTTACTCATCAAATCACGAAGAAGAACAAAGAGGATGAGAAAAAGAGGGAAGAAATTAGAGCTATGGGAGAGAAGAAAATCAAAGGGCTTGGCATCAATGCAAGTGCCATGGCTCTCAAATCCTCCACTTGCCATCATGTCTACTCAAGTGAAGAGGAGGATGAAGATGAAGAGATAGTTCATCTCTTCAAGAAGCGTGCCCCGTTCATGAAGAAAGCTTTGAGAGAGCTTGAACGAGAACCCAAGAGAAAGGAGAGGGCAAGCACTTCAAGCCATAAGAAGAAGGCACATGTGGCTACTTGGAGTGATGAGAACTCCACCGACGATGAACAAGCCAACCTTTGCCTTATGGCCATCGAAGAAGATTCAAGGGTAACTTCTAATTCATCTACTTCATGTTCTTATTCCTTTGATGAATTACAAGATGCCTATGATGATTTGGTTTTAGATTTTAAAAGCCACATTTTGAAAAACAATAAATTGATTTCAAAGTTAAAAATTCAAAATGATTTGCTTTATAAAACCAAACTTGATCTTGAAGCAAAACTTGAAGAGTTTGAATTAAAATGTTTTGATTTACAAAAATTGCTTCAAAATGTTCAAGAAGAAAAAGATTTGATTTCCAAAGAGCTTGAAAATAAAAACAATTTTGGAAAATCAAATTTTTATGTTAGACAATCTAGTGCCCCTAGATTTATAAAAGGTAAATGTTTTAGAAGTGTTTGGGTCCCAAAAGGACTAACCACTTCAATTAAAAAGGATGACATTGAAAAATGGATTCCTAAGGGGACTAAAATTTGTGCTACTAACGTTTATGGATCCAAAGCAATTTGGATACCAAAAATTACTTGATTGTCTATTGCTAGGTGTGATGGAGATGTTCAACAAGTCAAACATTGAGGGGGAGCTCCATGCACACAAGGAAGAACACTTTAAGAAGGAAGGCTTCACATCCTACCTTGAGTTCAAGTGTTGGTAAAAATCTAGTTGTTTTAGCATTTATTTGTTTTATTTTTAGTTTATTCAACTAGATGATCATAAATGTTGGACTAACATTTTAATGATGCTTTGAGTAAGGGGGAGCCATTTTAAAACCAAATTCTTATTTTTGTCAATTTTTACCTCTATTGTTATTTTGAACTTAATGTTTTAAATTCTTTTTGATATAACAAAAAGGGGGAGAAATGGTTTGAAAAATTGAATTTTCAAATGAATAAGGGGGAGCTTTAATTGATTTCATATCTTCAATCTCTTATTCACATTTTTAAAGTTTAAGGGGGAGAATCCCAAACAATTTTTCAAGTGAGTTTTATTATATCAAAAAGGGGAGATTGTAGAACTAATGTTTTGTTATAATAATTGAAAAATGTTTTGGACTGATTTAAAAAGTATTTAAAACAAACTTCCAAAGTCCAAATATTTTGAAACAATTTTTAGGGATGTTTTAAAAGGTTTTACATGTTTTTCAAAGCCAAATTTCACAAAACTGTCCAGGTGTTTAGAAACACCTTATGGCGTTTCGAAACAGGGATTCTAGTGGCAAAATCGTTTCGATACTCGTATCGAAACGAGCTTTCCTTGGACAGAATTTTTGCCCAGCGTTTTGAAACGGGCTAGGCCGTTTCGATACGCCCACGTGGCAATGACCATAACGGTCATAAACCCCAACGGCTCTTTCCCAACCAACTTTCAAATGCAGGCGATTCGATACGGGCCTATAGCGTTTCGATACGCGTTTCGAAACGGCAAGGGGGTGTTCCGAAACGGGCACCCTGACAGAATGCAACGACTCTTTCTACATTGAGAGTGTTTCGAAACGGCTTCGAGCGTTTCGAAACGGGGAGCTGCAGAACTGCATTTATGGTGGGAATTAAAGTCCTCAACGGCTCCAATTTGATCCCAACGGCTATTAACGGCAACAAACTCAATTGGGAGTATAAAAGGGACCTCCAAGCATCAAGAGAAGGTTAATGCTCATATTGTTAAACATCAAATGATCAAATATTGTCTTAGTGCCTAAATTGTCAATTCTTGTATAGACAAACACTAGTGAGCCAAAATTGTTTAATTTGCTCAAGTGTTTTAGGTTTTGGGTAAGTGCTTAATTGTGCAAACAAACACCTATTAGAGGGTTTTAAGTTTGCTTTGTTTATCTCTTTGTAAGAGAGGGTTTCAATCAAGGCTTTGGGTAGAAAGCTTGATTGTGTATAAGGGTTACCTCCTAAGCCTAAAAAAGGGGACGAATCAATAGTGGATTGATTGAGAAATCCTTAGTGGGGAGCTAAGGTAGTGGATGTAGACCTTGGTTAGAAGGTTGAACCACTATAAATCATTGTGTCTATTTACATTCTAGCTTCCACAACCCTTCCACCCAAAAATCCACCTCTCCACCACTTGGTGAGCTAAATTGGTTGATCGAATCGAGCCCCTCACAACTCAACAAAGTTGTATTTTGATTTTTTGGGTTTCTTCAATCAATATGGTAGAGACACTGTTACCACATGATAGGTTGAATAAAATTAAATAAAAATAATGTGGGGAGGAGAGAGAAATGATTAAAAAATGTTAATTTTTTTTAAAAATGCCACATCAACGCTGCCATTAATTTTTTAACGGAGAGAGACTAAAATAGGAAACGTATCTAACGTGAGGGACGGTTTTGACGAAAAAATTAGTTGAGTGACCAAAACAGGAAAATGGTAATAGTTGGGTGACCTCCCGTGTAGTTTTTCCAAAAAAATTATACAACCCTTCATATTTAATCTATAAAATTTAAAACTTAAATCTCTATACCCAACACCTTAAACCTTAAACTCTAAATTTTAACCATGAACTTAAATTCTACACCCTACAACTTAAACCCCTAAACCCTAAACCACAACCTAAATCTCTAAACCTTAAAATTAAAAGGCTTGTGTATCAAAGAATTTTCCATTTAAAATTACATCAATCTTAGTTATTATTTATATACATATATCATAAAATTAAAATTATAGATCATTCATTTTAATAGCCACTAATTGACTGTGTGATCAATGATACTCATATTATTCTATCTTATATGAATTCAAATCCGACATTTACTCTGTGAAATTATTTTGTAAATATACTACATTTTTATTTAATAAAAAGCATACATTTTTTATTATTAATAAAATTAGTCATTATATTAAGGCTTATATATCATATTAGCAACTAAAGTATGCTAACCTTTTCATTTTGGTACCTGAAGTATTTTTTTGTCAAAACAAGTACCTAAAGTATACTTTTTGATTAAACAAGGTACCTAAAATATAATTTTTGGTCAAAATAGGTATCTAAAGTATAAAATAGGTGCCTAAAGTATTTTTTCGTCAAAGTAAGTATCTAAGGTATATTTTTTGGTCAAAATAGGTATCCAAAGATGTGAAGCGAGTATCAAGGTCCTTGACTCAATCCTCCAATGATGTTAAGCGAGTATCAATGACGACAAATCCGACATCCATGGTGTTGAATTTCTCATTGAGAAACATCATGAAGGTATCCATGGAAGATTGATCAATAGGAGCACCTTGTGGACCCACCGTTGATCATCTTGGCGAGGAGCTCGAGGAACACGAACCCATTCATTGTTGATGTATGCAAAGTGAGCACATGTAAGGGAACGCTCATCAATGGTTTGATCAAGGGGTTCGGGATAGTCATGGGAACAATCTATCCTAAGGGAATGAAACAAGTGACTCACATCAGTCAAATAGTAAATGGATTTTACTTGGTCCGTGTGACGATGTTGGACAAGATAAACAAGATCGACAAACATAATTTGACAAAGATTTGGGCCCTTACCCTCACAAAAACAACGAAGCCAAAAATCATCCACTTGGCGAATAGTTGAAAATTTCCCACCCGAAGGACAAATAAACCAAGAAATAATAAGATGAAGTATACGGTCTTGAGCATTTAAAACAGTGACGAAACCAAGAGGACCATGACCCAAAGTGTTTTCATCACCAATCCAAATATTTTCAAAACCAAAGGCTTGCCAAAGAACGTTTTGATCAATTCGAAAAGTTGTGCCCATAAGATGAGATTCAATATCAACAACATGTTCTCTATTAGCATCATGAATACATTTAGCATTTGAAAAGAAGATTATGACAAGATTTCAATGTAAAATTGGGGGTAGGCTTAAAAAGATCATAAGTTTACATCATCGAAACAAACCAAGATATTCGAATTTAAAACGTTCAGAGTTTAAAAACGGGATTGAGATAACACGTTCTTCTTTAAGAGTAAAACCTTGAAAGAGCTTATAACGGGTCAAATCCCTAGGAGTAGGAAAACTATGTTGGATTATGTAAGGGAGGTTTGGTTTAGGATTACCCTCATTATCTTCACTAGGATCGGAAGAGATAAAGGCTAAATATCTTTTCGCTCTATTTTTAGGTGTCATAATCCTGAAAACAACATCAAAACAATTTGAACATGTATGCAATTATCATCACATTCAATCCAAAGATAAATTCCAATAATTCAAGCTATTGATAGAAAAACTATATTTTATAGGTTAAAAATATACACAAGTATAGAAGAAAATTTTGGTGAAAAGAATTTTGAAAAACATATTTGAAAATATACGGTATAATTTTATATTCAAATAAAAAAATTTCAGATTTTAAAGATTTTTTTGCAAAAACTTGAAAACCCATAATATATGTATATGTTTTATACAAAAATCAACTAAAAAAAACCACCGAAATTAAACGAAAATTAAAAAGAAAAGAAAAGGGTTTATTCCTTGATCTATGGAGAATGGATGAATGATGAGATGAGAATGCACCAAATTGCTAACAAAGCTTGGCTTTGATGTGTTGATGAAAACCCTCAATTGATTTTAGGTTTAATGTGAATAATTAGAGAGATGGGGGGGGGGTTATAGTGATTTGCAGCTAGGGTTTTGAGAGAAAGAAGAGGGGAAGTTTTAATTAAAAGTGATTTCTCATTAAAACCTCGAATTTAAGTTTCCACCGATACCGTACCGGTACTCTTTAATAGCGTATCAATATGCTTTGTCAAAATTTTAAATTAATTTTTAATATCATATCGATACACGTGACCGTATCGATACCGTTTGCACTGTATCACTTCCCATTGACGAACCTGTATCGATACACATATAGTCGTATCGATATGCCATTTCCAGAAAATGCATTTTGGACAGTTTAAGTCCAAAAATTCAACTTTGAACGACCCTAAATACATTGAATGATATATGAGTATGATTTAAGGACTAAAACTTATGCATACTCCCCCTAGCAACAAGCATAGATGCAAAAGGAGGCAAATCAACACAAGCATAAGCATCAAATAATTTCAACCACATTTTGACCATTTGGGACCTAAAAGAGTCAAGGAAGGCTGGTTAAACCTAACTCTCTCATAAGGGTCCAAAAACGCTCTTTATCTAAAGGTTTGGTAAATATGTCTGATAATTGGTTCAAGTTATCAACATATTCTAGAACTACATCATTTTTCAAGATATGATCTCTAATGAAATGATGTCTAATTTCTATATGTTTGGTTCTAGAGTGTTGGATGGGATTCTTAGTGAGACAAATGGCACTAGTGTTGTCACACTTAAGGGGTATGATATCTACTTGAACACCATAATGTAAGAGTTGTTGTTTCATCCAAAGAACTTGAGCAAAACAACTATCTAAGGATATGTACTCCGCTTTGGTGGTAAATAAGGCTACACTATTTTGTTTCTTAGAGAACCAAGATACTAGCATACTACTTAAGAATTGATATGTTCCGGAGGTACTTTTCCTATCTATCTTACATCGCCCATAATCTGCATCGAAGAAGGCATGAAGGTCAAAGGAAGAGTCTCTAGGATACCAAAGACCTAAACAAGATGTATCTCTAAGGTATCTAAAGATTCTCTTAATGGCAACTAGGTGTGATTCTCTAGGACTAGCTTGAAGCCTAGCACACAAGCAAACAATAAACATGATATCGAGTCTACTTGCGGTAAGGTAAAGCAAAGATCCAATCATGGAATGATAAAGCTTAGAATCAATACACTTACCTTCTTCATCCTTGTCAAGCTTAATTGATGAGCTCAGAGGAGTGACTTGAGGCTTCACATTCTCTAAGCCAAACTTCTTGAGCGCATCCTTGATGTATTTAGCTTGATTAATGAAGGTGCCATCTTTCCTTTGCTTGATTTGGAGCCCCAAGAAAAATGAGAGCTCTCCCACCATGCTCATCTAAAATTCACCTTGTATTAGCTTAAAAAATTCTTGGCAATAAAACTCATTAGTAGAACCAAAAATAATATCATCAACATATATTTGAACTATTAAGATGTCATTGCCATATCTTTTAATGAAAAGTGTAGTATCTACCTTGCATTTTTCAAAACTTTTTTCAATTAAAAAGTGTGAAAGTCTTTCATACCAAGCTCTAGGAGCTTGTTTCAAACCGTATAAAGCTTTTGTTAGTTTAAAAACATGGTTTGGAAAATTTAGATCTTCAAAACTGGGTGGTTGTTCTACATGCACTTCTTCATTTATAAAACCATTTAGAAAAACACTTTTCACATCCATTTGAAAGAGCTTGAAATTGTAGAACTAATGTTTTGATATAATAATTGAAAAATGTTTTGGACTAATTTGAAAAGAATTTAAAACATTTCTTTAAGTCCAAGCAACTTGAAAAATAAGTTTGAGACATTTTAAAAGGTTTTTGGCAAAATTTTTCATACTTTTTAATAGCCAAACTTGACTTTTCAGCAAGCTCGTACCGATACGGTATACCCCGTATCGATACCCTTTTGCCCAAGTTTTGATTTTGCCAAAACCCGCATCAAAACGGGTGAGACCGTATCGATACAAAAAGGGATCGTTTTGATATGCCCCTTAAGCGTACCGATCCCTATTTTAGCAACCCCAACGGCTATTTCCCAACGGTCTTTTAAATAACATACCGTACCGATACGCCCTCAAGCGTATCGATACGCTTAGGCTGGCAAGAGTCCAACGACTAGTTTTTGAAGAAGAGCGTACCGATACAGGTCCTCGTGTATCGATACGGAAGGCTCCAACATCATTTAATATGGGAAATAAAGTCTCCAACGGTTCTAATTCAACCCCAACGGCTAGTAACAGCTACAAACTCAAAGAGGATTATAAAATGGACCTCCAAGCATCTAATATTGATTAATTCTTCAATTGTAATACAACATATGATCAAAATGTGTCTTAGTGCTTAATTGTCAATTCCTTGTATAGACAAACACTAGTGAGCCAAAATTGTTAGATTTGCTCAAGTGTTTTAGGATTGGGTGAGAGCTTAATTGTGCAAATAAATACCTATTAAAGGGATTTGAGTTTGCTTATTATTATCTCTTTGTAAAGTGGGTTTGATCAAGGCTTTGGGTAGAAAGTTTGATCGGTTTGTAAGGGTTTCCTCCTAAGCCTAGAAAAGGGGACAAATCATTAGTGGATTGATTGGAAATCCTTAGTGGGAAGCTAAGGTAGTGGATGTAGACCTTGGTTAGAAGGTTGAACCACTATAAATCATCTTGTCTTTATCATTTTTAGCTTCCACACCATTATCACCCAACATTCCACTTCTCCACCACTTGGCGAGCAAGAACGGTTGAAGGAACCGAGCACCACAAAACTCAACAGAAATCATGATAGCATGCAAATGCAAGAAACATCCTAATAGCTTCCATTTTAGCTACGAGTGCATATGTTTCATCAAAATCAATTCCCTCTTCTTGAGTGTAACCTTGAGAAACAAGCCTAGCCTTGTTCCTCACTATGTTACAACTCTCATCTAGTTTGTTTCTAAATACCCACTTAGTTCCTATAGTAGATTGATTACTAGGCCTATCAACTAATGTTCATACTTTACTTCTCTCATATTGATTAAGTTCCTCTTGCATAGCCAATATCCAAAAATCATCTTTTAATGCTTCCTTGATATTTTTAGGCTCTATGCATGAGATAAATGCAACATGATTAATAAGTTTGAGAGATGATCTAGTAGTTACCCCCTTGGATGGATCACCCAAGATTTCACCACCTTTGACATAGTTCAACTCCCTTGGGTATGTCACCTCTTTTTCCTCAAGAGCTAAGTGATTCAAGACTTCAAGAGGTGGATCTTGTGCTTCCTCTTCTTTAGTTAGAATCTCATCCACCTTTGATGTTTGTCCTCCATCAATGGCTTCATTGATCCCTACATCATCGTCATCACAAGATTCCTTACTCGGAAGGAGGTTATCATCGAAAACAACATGCATAGACTCTTCAACAACCAAAGTTCTTTTATTAAATACTCTGTAGACTTTAGAGTTTAGGGAATAACCCAAAAATATTGCTTCATCACTTTTAGCATCAAATTTACCTAAGTTATCTTTTCCATTGTTTAAAAGAAAACATTTACAACTCAAAGGATGAAAATAGCTAATGTTAGGCTTCTTGGATTTTAAAATCTCACAAGATGTTTTCTTTAAAATCTCTAATAATAATATAACAAGCCGTATTAGTGGCTTCTGCCCCAAAATACTTAGGTATATTGTTTTCACAAAGCATTGTCCAAGCCATCTCTTCTAAAGTTCTATTTTCCCTCTCAACTACCCCATTTTGTTGAGGAGTGCGAGGAGTCGAAAAATTATGGCTAATACCATTTTCATTACAAAAATCTTGAAAACCCATATTTTGAAATTCGGTTCCATGATCACTTCTAATATGTGAGATTTTAAGATCAAGATCATTTTGGGTAATTTTTGTAAATGTGATAAAATTTTCAAAAGCCTCATCCTTAGTACTTAAGAATAGAACCCAAGTGTATCTAGAAAAGTCATCTACCAATACAAATCCATATGACTTACCACCCAAGCTCATAGTTCTAATAGGCCCAGATAAATCCATGTGGATTAATTGTAACACCCTACAAGTTGAAACATCATTAATGGGTTTAAATGAGGTTCTCTTTTATTTACCCTTAGCACAAGCATCATATATTTTTCTAATGAAAATTTTAGTTTGGGTAAACCTCTAACTAGATTTTGGGAAATTAAGTTTTCTAAAACACTTATGCTAGCATGCCTTAGTTTCCTATGCCACAACCATGCATCATTCTCATCATGTGCAACTAAACATGCATGAGATGAATGTATGACATCTAAATGAACCATATAAATATTTCCTATGCGATGACCAATGAACATTATTTTATATTTTTTAATGTTCACATTTTTACTCCCATTTTTTTCAAAATGAACATCAAAACCTTTGTCACAAAGTTGACTAATGCTCAAAAGATTATGTTTTAAACCACCAACAAGTAAAACATTTTAAATAAGAATATATGAGAGATTACCAATAGAGCCAATTCCCTCAATGTGGCCTTTGGAGTTGTCACCGAAAGTTACCACTCCACCATGCATTGGCTTGAGCTCTATGAATCTACTATTGTCTCCGGTCATGTGTCTTGAGCATCCACTATCAAGGTACCATGTGTTTTGACATGATGCTTTGGCCTTGTAGCAATGCCCCCCTACAAACAAAGATTAGTTCTTTGATTTTGGTACCCAAACCATTTTGGGTCCACAAGTGTTAGCTCTCAAAAGCTTGGTTCCCTTAGGAATCCAAGAAGCAATTGCATTTACATTATTAGAAACAATGAGTTCCTTAGGAACCCATACACTCCTAATTCTTTTAACTTTGAATTGCTTTTGAAAACCTCTTTGTTTGGGGTAAAATGGTTTTCTCTTAACATATTGGGTTTTTGAAGAATTTCCCCTTTAAAGAGCAAGTTTTCCAATAGTAAGAAAATTTTTCAAATTATCCACTTCCTTTGTGTGATAATCTTGAAAATTGGAATGGAGTTTTTCTTGGTCTATGTTTTTCTTTTTAAGTTCATTAGTGAGATTTACCAAGTATAAAACTTTATTTTCCAAATTGGAGTTGGTTTTAGAAAAAGATTCATTTTGAAGTTTTAAATCGGAAACGATTTTCTTATTTTTTAAAATAGACTCTTTATATTTTTCAACCAATTCATCGTAAACTTCTTGCAACTAATCATATGCATCATATAATTCGTCATAAGTAAGAGGCGGTGAGTTAGAGTTTACCATAGATTCCTCCTCAAGGGCCATGATGCGAAAGTTGGCCACTTCATGCTCCTCATCCTCGGATGATGACTCTTCATTACTCTAAGTTGCTACTTGAGCCTTAAGCTTCTTCTTCTTCTTCTTTAGTTGAGGGAAATCGATGCGAATGTGACTCGACTTCTTGCACTCCTAGCAAATGAGTTGGTTTTTTTCTTCTTCTTTGTTCTTGTTCTTGAAGTTTTTTCTTCTTGAAAAATTTCTACCACGGTTAGACTTCATGAACCTTGAGAATCTTTTGGCTATCATAGCCAATTCTTCAAATTCATCTTCCTCACTAGAAATGCTCTCCTCTTTTGGTAGAGAGGCTTTGAGAACAACTCCTTGCTTTTTCTTCTCTACCTCTTACTTGACAATTCTTCTTTCTTACTTTCTCTTCTCTTCTTCTCTCCTTTGCTTCATAATCTCATGTGTAATGAGAGAACCGACTAATTCATCGAGCTTTAAGGTCTTCAAATTCTTTGCTTTGATGATGGCGGTTCTCTTCCCATCCCATGATTCGGGAAGAGAGTAGAGTAGCTTCCGGACTAACTTATCTTTGGGGATGATCTTTCCGAAGCCCTTCAAACCATTGACGATGACAGAGAAGTGATCAAACATCTTTGATGATGGCGGTTCTCCTTCACATCGTTTGTTCCTTCATATGTGGTTTCAAGAGTGTCCCACACTTCTTTTACACTTGTGATTGAGGATACTTTGGAGTAGATGTCCGATCTGAGAGCAAAAAGTAGCATGTGCAAGGCTTTATCATTCACTTGCAATTTATCTTCACTCATCTCCACCTTCTTCTTTGGAACAAGCTTTCCTTCTTCATCTCTTTTCATGGGAATGGTTGGTCCATCTTCTACCACATCCCATACGTGGTAATCACTTGATTTGATGACGAGATGCATTCGGTTCTTCCAATAGGGATAGTTATCCCCATTGAAGAAGGGTGGTTTGGTGGTAGATTGATACTTGTACATGCTTGGCCCAGAGGTAGATGACATGGCTTGACTTGGAGGTTGTAACCCCCTCGACCCGGCCTAGCCGATAGACCAAACCGAACGGGTCACACGAGGAATATTAAAGTAAACCGGGAAGGTTTACCTCAATAAACAATCCTAAGTGGGGGAGAGTTGTAACGTCCTGGTTTTGGGCCTAGATGTTTTAGACATCAGACCGGACCGATCAAAAACGGTTTGAATCGCGTAAGGTGATTTAAGGAAAACAAGGATCGGGATAGGATAAAAATGTGGTAAAAATTGATAAAATCCTCTAAAAATGTGTTTAAGAGGATGGTCAAATCAATTTTACAAAAAGAGTTTCGGAAATGGGACATTTTGAGTAGTGACCAAATTGTAAAGTTTCAAAACTGTGGAAAATGTGATTTTTAAAGGAGAAGCCAAATTCTTAGAATCTTTACGGGGCTTTATGGCAATTTAACCTTTCCTTAATATGACATGTGTTTTAAATGGCTTTTGATTAAATAGCTTTAATTGTTTTTTATTTTAATTAATTAAAATGGGTAGTTAATGTGAGATTCCATTACGTAACTACCATTTTCTCCTCATTTTCAGCCAAACACTATTTTCATTCATTTCTCTCCAGAATTCTTTTCTCACAAACACTCTCTTAATATCTCTTAATCAATTTTCAAGAAATCCTTTCAAGTTCTTCAAGATTTTGCTAAGGAAAACTTGTCATTCATTGAAGGAAGCAAGGATCCTTGAGTTTTTTTGTTAGCTTTAAGTGAGTTTTTGAGGGGAAATGGTGGAATCTTGCTTGCTGGAGGTATAAGGATGGGTTAGGTTGTTTGTTAGATGTGATTTGAAGTTTATAATGGATTGGAAGTGATGTATGTTGGATGGGATTGGTTTAGGAAGCAATCGATTGAGTTTTCGGCTGTTTCAATTGGGTAAATTGGTGTAGTTTGGGTGAGCAACGAGTTTGTGAATTGTTGGTGGTGTTGAAATGCATTTTAATGTATTTAGATATCTGTTTTGATGTTGTGAAAATAGGGGATCTTGATTCGGGAGCAAACTAGGTGTTGTTGGAGGCTCCAGAAGAGTAATTTTCGTGTCAGTGAGCAAGGCTTCGCGTATCGGTGAGTGGAAATGGATTTTCCAGCTTTGTAACACTTTGAGCGTGGTCTTGGGAGCTTAGTGTAAGTTTGAAACACTTAGCTAATCTCAAGAGTAACTGATTCGAAAGTCTCTCTCGAAAATGTGCTATGTTTTGATGGAAATGCACTTGAGTTAATTATGATTTTGATCACTGTTTTAAAGCATGGTTAATGATGGGTTTTAATGCCATTGTGTTAAGGATGCACTAGGAAAGTGATCCTTGGTTTTATGTGATTATTGCACATGATGTTAAGCATGGTTATGCTTGTGGTAATGGCTTTGTATTTATGCTTGTAAAACAATGGATTAATGATGTTAAATGATTATATTGGCAAGTGATGAAAGTGGTTTTTGGTTCTTGTAATCAGATATAGTTAGCCGGCTATAGGATTGGGTGCACTGTGAATAAAGTCGCCTTGGATGTCGAGGGGTTGTGATTGTGCCGTAATCTCCATCCAAGTACCCTAACGATTGAGGCTAAGATCACAACAGTGGATGGTTTAATCTCGTGTGTGAATCTTGTGGTCGTGTCCCTTACTCTCATTAGTGGAAGTATACAACTACCGATGAGTGATGTTGAGGGGTTGTAATTGTGCCATTAATCTCCATCACGGGTGTTGAGGGGTTGTGATTGTGCCATGTATCTTCACCTTGTGTAGTCCGATAGTATGTATGAAGCGTGTGGGACAACACTTGTAATCCGCGTATCCGATTGTGTCATTTGAGTGGTTTTGATATAGTTGAGAAATGATCACTTGTAAGCCAATATAATGATAATGACTAATGGTTTAAGCATGAGATGCTTGTGATTATGCTAGAATGCATGTGATGCTTGGTAAAGCATGAGCAAATGTTTATTTGCTGTTTTAAAATGATGCATATCAGCATGTGGTTTAAAAAGTGTAATGATGGCATGAGAGGGCATGTTTTAAGTAAAGGCATGTGTTGATAAATGATTTTTTGACCGATTATTTGAAATGCATTGATGAATGTTGTTTAGCGATCCTCACTAAGCTTGTGCTTACGCTCATTTGTTTCATCAATGTAGAGAATTAGGCATTTGAGGCAGCGTGTAAGCAAGAGGAATCCAAGCACTTTGGTCTAGCAAAGTATGTGGTTTTTCTTTGGTGTAATAAGAAGCAATGGGTGGGATTTCTACTCTTGGATGATTGAGGATGTTGATTTTTATGTTGTTCGTTTTTGGTTTGGTATTTTTGAGTTGTAATTGGCCTTTGAAGTTTGATTGATGCATGATTGTGGCTTTTAGCTTTTGAATGGTTTTAAAGACTAGGAAGCATGCCTATAGATCTACTGCTTGCTTGAATAATGCTATGTCTTAGCTCGTACTTTGCAATGTTGATCTTTGATGCCTAAACATGTTGTATGTATGCTGTGGTATGAATTGGAATGTTTCCGGGGGTGTTTATGAGTGAAAAACCAACAAAGTCTGCTGTTGCAGGGTAAGGAGTATCGGAACGCCCTTACCTGTTTCGGAGCATAGGCCTGAAATGGCCATAAGGTTTCGGAACGGGTAGGAACGTTCCAGAACATTTTTGCTACTGGAAAGGGGTGTTTCGATACAGGTTTCGGAACGCATCGGAGTATCGAAGCGGTCAACCTGGTTTTGAAACGACCGTTTCGGTACAGGGCCTTGTGATTCGAAACACCTGACCGTTGAGCTTGGTTTTGAATTGCTTTAGGTTTCTGTTTCATACGTTTTAGTCCCTGAGTCTTGAATGCTTAATTAAATAAGTTTGGGTGATCTTAAGATGAAATTTGACATGCTGGCTTTTTATATGATTAATTTTGGTTTGGTAACTTTAAAACTTGTTTAGTCCTCAAAATTCTGGAAGTTTACAATTTAGTCCCTAAAAGACATTTGTATGCAATTGAAGCCCTTAATGAGTTTCGTTCGCTGTGTCGTTTCCGCTAATGTGTTTTTCTATTCACGTAGGCTAATAATGTTCATCTAGAAAAGTTAAAAAGAAAAAAGGTCGTTAACCAAGGTTGACTTTTCGGTTGACTTTGGTTTTCCCCGTGTAATCTTCTTAGTTCGGGTCGGGCGTCTAGGTCGGGCTAAGAGGGTTACAACCTGGGCCTGTAATGACACTTTTTGTTGGTTTTTCACACTTTAATCCACATTAAATCAATCTGACATGCTATTAACATACATACAACATACTTAGAACATCAAACCACAACATATATGACATAAACAACATCATAGTATGTCTATAGGCATCAATAGAATCTATATGCATACACCCTATGCAAAAATAGCCACATAGAAGTCAAAACACCAATCAAGGAATAAACTAAACATAAAAGGCCATTTACAAATCATCAAGGGCATTACAAACATGCCTCAAAACAGGGAGTTCCAAAATACAATCTCCCAACACATAACATCCACCCATTGCCAACTATTATTACTAATAAGCAAATATAAAATCATACTTGAGCTTAGATCAAATCCTTGGTAATCTCCTTGCCTCTTTGCTGCCCACACAAGCTAATTCTCTGCATTGTTGGAAAAAGAGAGCGTAAGCACAATTACTTAGTGAGGGATGCTCAAAACATACAATCACAACAATGCATTTTTAAACCATTTCTCATTTAGAAATCTTTATCTCATCATGCTCTTTTTTATCTCATGCTTGTAATCATTTTCATAGAAAAACCACATCATTTACATCATATGTACCATCTATCTCATGCATTTACAAATGCAAAGTCTCAAGGCATAGCCTTATATGCTTGAATCTCAAAAAACATTTCCAAAACATATTCTCCAATGCAAACCATCCCGCATAAAATCAATTATAACAAGGTACATGTGAATTTCATAATCAATCTCATATATTGGCATTTTAACAATATTACTCGGATATGCGGATAACTTGACTAAACGTCAAGTTCTACCCCGATGGAATCTCACATCACCAGACTCTCATGGCGGCATCTCTCATCGCCACAAAGCTTGCGTGTTTCACCAAGACCTACCCTAATGGAATCTCATATCATCAGACTCTCACTTTGGAACGGGATGGCACTACCCCCATTGCGCGAACCAACGAGCACATACGAATTTTGTATTTTATAGTGCACTTCTCGTCCTATTGGTCGACCAATTATATCCGGTAACAATACTCTCATTTCATGCCAATATATACATTTTGAACATCATTACCTACTGTTTTCAATGCATCAAATCCAAAACATTCTCATCCCATTTCAAAAGCATGTACAAGGCATAACATTTTCTCAAATAGTTCAAACTCATTGAAACATCAAATCTATCTCATGGGATCTTTAAAGTCATCATTTCATATCTCAAAACATGCGTAAAACAGTAGGTATAAATCTATCTTCAAAACAAGAGCATGATCATAAAACCAATGGGACACTATCCGAGAAATGAGAGCGATATATCTCAAACTTACTTCCCAGCTTAGATTAGTGTTTCAAACTCAATCTAAACCCCCAAACATTGCTTTCAAGTCCTTCGAGACTTTTAAAACCAATTCCACTCACCGACTCGCGAAACCAAGATTCGCCGACACAAAATTAAGCGTCTAAAGCCCCCGGAACTTCACCGTTCGCTTCCGATGTATTCTCCACTATTTATACCATACAAGAATAGATGATTAATGCGTCATAATGCATTAAAATCACCAGTAACTTAAACAATCGCGTTGCTTTGCCCAAAGCACCAAAATACCCATCCAAAAACATTCGAATCACCTTCGATCGCTCTCTAAACTCAGCCCAGCCATAATCTAACACTTCCACTCCAATTTAATCATCAATCAACATCTAAAAACAACTTAACAATATCCTTATACCTCCAGCAACTCAGATTTCACACTTTGACCTCAAAAACCCAAAATCTAACAATCTAATAATTAGGGATTCATCCTATTTCGGGATTATTACAAAACCTTTATTCTCAAATCCTTTAACACCCAAAATAATTTTAAAACCATTCTTATATCAATCAAAACAATGCCCAAATGAATTACTTAGAAATCCACCAAGAAAAGCTAGATAAATCAATTTTCCATTAATCAAAACATGGAACTTAGTAAATAAACATATTTAGGAAGCCAAAGACTTGGGAATTTCATTAAAGAACCTTGATTAGAGGAGTGAAACGAAATCTTACCTCTAAGCTTGCTTCTTCCCTTCAAATGACAAGATTTTGAAGATATCTTTCAAGATTTCTTTGAGATTAATGATGGAGAAGCTTTAGAAATCATTTGGGAAACAAAAAGAAGTAAAAAGATGAAGATCTCTGAAGTTTTAGAGAGAAAATGGAGGGTTTGGCTGATTGGAAAATGAGAGAATGAAAGTCACGTCAATTCTCTTTTAGCTATTAAAATTCCCTTTTATTTAAAAATCCCTTTTAAAATCCTTTTTAATTAAAACAATTAAAATGGTCAATTTGAGGGAAAAATGCTCACAAATAGATTTAAGCTCCCTAAAGATTCTAAGTCTTGGCCCCTTCTTAATTTAGTCCTTAAAAACCAATTTTCAACTATTTACAAAATGTCCACTTTCCGAAATCTTCCAAGCATTGATTTCTAAAATTGATTTGACCTACTATAGGCTATCAAATAGTCTCCACGGGGATTGAGAAATCCTTCAAAATTTATCTTTCTGAACAAGTAAAAGTAAAAACACAAGTGATTGTGATTGGTTTGATTTGACAAAAACTAAGAGCAAGTAAATTAAAAAGTTGAGAATTCAGTTTGAGAGAATCGGCCGGTATTGGAAAGCGTCGTAGTATGAATATTGAATGTATTGTCTCGGTTAAAGTGCTACAAAATTGACTCAGATGTCTTGGCAGTTGTCAAGGTGATGCCTCGGCAGATAATCCGCCGCGGTAGAGAGTGATGTGCTACCCGGGCAGCTGAGTGATGCTTCAAAGTTCGGCAAGACTTCCTTCAATGACTCCTCCTTATCCCTAAGTCGAAGTGCTATTGGCGAACACGTCTTGATAATACCCCCAACATGAATCAAGGGATGAACACAAACCAATCTAAAGCCTCATTTAGCCGCTAAACTTCTAACTTATTCCTAAGCCGAAGTAGTTTCACCCCAAGTTGGATAAAACCATGCTTACTCATTTCGTGAGTCTAACTCTCCCGATATTAGACAAATTGATAATTGCTCTCTCCTCTCCCGATTTTATTGCAAACAAGAATAATGCCAAGAGTAAACAAACTTTGAATTTTTATTGCAAACACTAAAAACCTAAACGAATACAAGCAATCTCTCACATCTACTCAAAAAAGCAACCCTTAGCCCTAGGAAAAGTTTATAACATGATGGATGAATGGAAGCACTAGGGTTTTTCTTCAAGAACTCTCTCTATCTCTACTAGTGGACTAAGATACAATATATATAAGCCTTTGCCTAATCAAAGTCGGTTAAGGGAGTAGAGTACAAGTTGGAATTAAATTATATCTTCTAAAAAGATTAAACTCAAATTAAATCTTCATTTAATCCAAGCTTGACTTCCAGTTGACTTCAAAATCCTTGAACTTTGATCGTGGCTTTTCTTGGGCTTTTGGGCTCCGATCTGCATGCAAGTGGTATCTAAAAATCAGGTTTGGTGTGTTCTTCTAATCGCATACCGCTTTGCATATTTTCAGCTGCCTTTGAATGCTGCCTCGGTGGCGCACCATCGGCCGCCTCGGCAGAGGTCTGTATCTGTAACGCCCTGGATTTTTGCCTAGATGTTTTAGACGTTGGATCGGGCCGGTCGGGAACAGTTCGAATCCTTGAAGGTGGTTTAGGGAAAACCTAGTTCAGGATGTTTTGAAAATATGGAAAAAATATCTAAAAATCATCATTTATTATATAAATGATTATGGTAAAAACAATTTTACAAAATAAGTTTTGGAAATATTACATTTTGGTATAGTGACCAAAATGCAGTTTTTGCAAAGGTTGGCTAGTGACTGTTTTGTAAAGGATTGAAACTTTGAATCTTTAAGGAGCTATTTTTACCATTTATTTCAATCAGATTTCTCTTTAATTTGGGATTTTTAATAAATGATTTTCTTAAAGAAATAAAGGGAATTAAAAAGGAAATCAAAAGTTGACTTTTCACAACTAATTTCACGATAGTTTTTCTCTTCTCATTTACTCTCAACTTCTTTTCAGCCAAACACTTTTCTCTCATCAAAGAATCTTTGATTTTCACCTTGATTTCTGAGATTTCATTCCCTAAATGATTCTCCAACTTTGTTTCATCAAACCACATTGATTTTGTTTTGGATTTTTCGAGAGAGCTTGCCCAAATTGAAGAGAGATCAACCATTAGAGGTAAGCTTCATCCTTCTCCTCTAATGATCAGTTCTTTACTGAAATTCCCAAGTTATCAATCATTTGTTAATGGTTTTTGAGTAGTTTTAATGTTATAAACAAGAAAAAGTTGTTAAATTCAAGATTCTTGATGAGATCTTGATGATTTTCGTATTTCTACGTTAAGCTCTGAGTTGAGGTTGATTTTCAACATATTTTGGATGTTATTTGATGTTGAGAATAAGGTTTTAACAAATAAATCCCGAATAGGCTTGGGTTCCTAAGTTTAAGATGTTAGATTTGTGGCTTTTGAGGTGTTTTGGTGGTATGCTATTGCTAGAGTATAAGGCCGTGTTTATGTTGATTTTTGATGTTAATTAAGGTTTAGAAAAGGTTAGAATTGTTAGATCTTGGCTGGTCTTTGATTGGAGAAAGTTTGGAAGTGTTTTCGGTTATTTCAGATAGCCGAAATGCTAGTATTGAGTAGAGCAACGTGTTAGAGTGAATGGCTGGTGATTTTAATGCATGGTGATGCATTAATCCTCTGCTCTTATGTGTGTTAAACATGGGAGACTTCATCGAACCCATTTGGTGTTGATCCGGAAGTACCAGAAGCCTAGAAATCGTTTAGGCAAGCAAGCGAAACGTCATCGATGAGTGAAAATGGTTTTAGAAGTCCTTGAGGGACAAGGAAATAATTTTTTGGGGATTTAGGATTTGTTTGAAACACCATCCTAAGTCCGGAAGTAAGTATGTTTAGATTTTCTCTCGAAATGTGGATGATGCCCTAAATGATTTTGACATGCTCTTGATTTGAGAAAGATAAATTCCTACTGTTTTATGCATGATTTGTGACATGAGATGATGTTTCATATTGATCCCATGAGATAGAACTACATTGCAAAGAGTTTTGTGATTCTGATTAAATGTTATGCATGGACTTTGGTTTTGAAATGGGATGAGATTGGTTTAGAAATGTTGCATCAAAACAGTAGGTGAAATGATGTTTTTGATGTTATATATTGGCATAAATGATGAGATGATTACCGGATATAATTGGTCAACCAATAGGATGAAAAGTGCACTCTAAACTAAAATTCGTACGTGCTGTTTGGAGGTGGGCAATGGGGCTAGTGCCATCCTGATCCAAAGTGAGAGTCTGATGATGAGAGATTCCATCGGGGTAGGTCTTGGTGAAACACCCAAGCTTTGTGGCGAAGATAGATACCGCCATGAGAGTCCGGTGATACGAGATTCCACCGGGGTAGGACTTGGCTCCATGTCAAGCTAATCCACATATCCGAGTAAAGATAGAATATGAAATGCCAATATATGAGAAAGAGCTATGTTTCACATGTAGCAATGTTTGAAATGATTTTATGCTATGAGAAACGCATATGAGATTTTGAGATTATGAAATGCTTTTGTGTATCAAGCATGTGTGGCTTTGCCATGAGTTTTGCATTGGTTGAATGCATGAGATAGATAGATAGATGGTACATGTGGATTCAAATTATGTTTTGCTTTGAAATGGATTTCAAGAATGAAATAGAAAGAGTATGGTTTTAGAAATGGATTCCAAGGCAACGTTTTAAAAAGCTTGCATTGTTGTGTTCGTGTTTTTAGAGCATGCCTCACTAAGCTATTGTGCTTACGCTGTCTTTTACCAACAATGCAGATAATTGAGTCATCTTGGGCAGCAAGGAGGCTTAAAGGAATCCAAGGAATAGATAAGCTCAAGTATGACGTTTTACGTTTACCTTAGCAATGATATATGGCAATGAGATTTAATGGAATGTTTTGGGAGATGAATTTTGGACTCCCTGATGTTGATGCAAGTTATGTGTGCCCTATTTGGTTTGTAGAAGGCCATTATATTGGTTTTGATGCTTTATCTTGCCTTTTGGGATGTTTATGGTTTGTGGTTTAAGCATGCTCTTCTTTATGTCATGTGATCTAGCGATGCTATGCCTAGTGCTTGCTATGTGCTTAGAATTGGATGTCTTTGTGTTAGTGTTTATGTTATAAGCATGTCCATAAATTTTAGTGATATTTTGATGAGGTTAGACATGAGTTTGGGGCTGTTTTTGGGACACTTCTGGTATGCGTATCGATACTCGGGCTTGCGTATCGATACGCATATGCCAAATTTGTGCCAAATGGTACATGGGTATCGGTATGGATGAGAAGTGTATCGAAACGAGTAAGCCAAATTTGAAGGGCGTATCGATACTCGGGAAAGTGTATCGATACCGTTCTCCCGAGTTTGGTCAATGCCATCCCGCGTATCGATACGGCCCATAGGTGTACCGATACACGACCGTTAAAATCTGTTAAAAGTATCTTTTAAGGTTCTGAGACATTACATTTTAGTCCCTGAACATCATGTATGCAATTAGATGAGTTTGGATGGTCTTATTGTAATGAAAATTTACAGAGAAGCATGAAATGTAACTAATCGAATATTGGTAACCTTAAAATCAAAAATGCCCTTGTATTTTTACAAGATTAACATTTTAGACCCTAAAAGCTTAAATTGTGCAATTGAACCCCTAAACAATATCCGATTGTTGTGCCGTATCTTCCTACACTCTTTGATGATCACATAGGATCTAAAAGCTTAAATTGTGCAATTGAACCCCTAAAAGCTTCGGTTTTCCCCGTGTAAGCTTCTTGGTTCGTGCCATCCGTCTAGACCGGGCTAAGGGGGTTACAGTATCGGTGTGAATGGATTATCAAGGCTCCTTATTCTAGGCTTTTCCTCCGTAGCTTAGTCTAATTAGCTCTTCAGTAGGTACATCAGCATCTTCCATCGATTGTCCAGCTCCTTCCTTCTGCCCTCCTTGTTGCCTCGGCATGGTCTGTCTAGGCAAGTATCTGCGGATAGTAAAACACATACTTGAGAAGTATCTTTTATAGAGAAAAAAGTGAAATTCATCAAACATGGCAGGTTATCTAATCTATGCAGTTTTGTGTATGTTTACCTAATTATGCAACTAAAATGGGCTTAAGTCAAACAATAATTGAGCTATCCTAGGGCTACAATATAGTACTTTTGCACACTTAACACGCCCCCAAACTTGAACTATTTCTTGTCCTCAAGCAATGCAATATAATAGTAAGATGCCAAAATTTAAAATTTTTAAGAAAATTTAGCCTAAAAATACCTTGAGCGACCTTTGCATACCGTGCAACTACACACATGACAGCAACCCTTCGAATGACAATGGACTTACTCCGAACCGAACTATGTTTCTTGTGAGTGTGTGCGGGTCTTGTGACAAGAATGATTCTTCAGCTTCTAAATAAACTTCCGTAAAACACCTTAATTCCCTTGGGTTTCTTCAAAGTCACCTTCACTAGAGCCAATGTTAGGTATCTCTAGTTTTTTTAAGCACCTTACTAGAGCCGGTTTTGGGCACCTCTAGCGTATCCTAGAGCCAGTTTTGGGCACCTCTAGAATATAGTTTTTTTCTTATTACTTCAAGTTCTACACAAGTTTACTAAGTGAATTATCTAAGTTTCCTAGAAGTCCTAAAATCAAACCAGTCACAAAGGGTGTTTCTTTAAGTTCAGAACATAGTTGGATTCTAAATACTTCCAAAGTCATGCTAAGGTTGCTGTTACGGTGGGTAATCTGCAGCGGTGGGTAAAAGCTACTCAATTTTTTTTCAAACTAACATTTTCTTTCAATTTTAAATAAAGACAGCTACACTATGTCCTATATGCTTCTAACTATGCAACTACATGTAATATAATGAAACGAAAAATAAATAAAAAAATAGGACTAATTCCCCCCCCCCCCAAACTCGAGAGGAGCATTTTCCTCAGTGAATGCCTACATACTCAAAATAAATATAGGTTAGATAAAGAAGGAAGATGATAGCTTAGAATTTCGGTGAATCGAAGGAGGTATCATCTTCTTCATCATCTCTAAGTATCATCTGCCGTTGAGCCGGTGCTTTATGTCTTTTGGCCGCCCTCGGTGGCTGCTTGCGGGATGCTGGTGTTGATTGGTCCGGCTTTGTGACTTCCCATTCAATGTCGTCTTAACTGTTCGGGCATATCTCCTCGGTGTTGGATGCTTTCCTCTTTTTGGTTGGGGAGTATGCGGTCTCGAGCTTCTTTGTAATTGACCGGACCGTGTCTTGCCACACCGAATCTGATGATAATAAGTTGAGGAAGGCAGATTCGGATGGTTCTAACGCAGGGGCTGTATCGTTCGCTGCCCGTGATAATTGTCCTTCTTCTCGAATTGGGGTGACTGTGGTGTCAACACGATTATCCGAGATGGAGAGGAGTTCTGTTGCTGTGGCTGCTGCTTCCATGGGGTTAGAGGCGGCTCGTGGTGTGGTCGAGACTTGGGCGGTTGGAGTGGCAAAGTTAGCGACATTGAGTGAAGTCGAGGCAGAGGGTACGACAGAGGCGGCTGGTGCGGCATGGGCATGAATTTTGGTGGGGAAATCTTGGAACTGGGCAGTGTGCGTCGAAAATTTCTCCCTGAGGACCGCAATTATGGCAGCGTTGAAATCTCTGAAGTATGCCATAAATGTGAGCTGACGTCTTTCCATTCGATCCAACTGAGTTGTAATGTCGCCGATCATGGTTGCCGAGGCGGGCTGGTGGTACGGTTGTTGGCTGCCCCTCTCTGATTCCTCAGTATAGTTCTCCGGGTGGCTTCTCGTATCTCCATCCTTCTTAAGATTATATCCCTAGTCCACCCTGTACGCTCCGGGGTCATGCTGTCATTGGGATCGGTAGGGACGAACACTTTGTTGCACAATTCCGTGATCAAGCTTGTAAAGTAAAGGTGGCTTCTACCTTTCTATCCACAAATATAAATTTCATTAGCAATTATCTCACCAATATTAATAATTATGTTGTGGAGTATAGAATGGATGAGTGCTAGGCGAGGCTTGTCCACCGTCAAATTTTGCGATGTGGGCAGGATTTGTCTTTTGACGAATGTGGTCCACAACTTGACCTTAGGGAGAAGGATCCTTCTGTTGATTGTTCCCCGATTCTTCCCCACGTTCCATATGGTACCCGGGATGCAAAGCTCTTGTTTAATATCCTCGTAGTTGTATACCGTCAAAGAGTCAACAAACTCCTGGTGTTTATCTTGGGCGATGTGGGTGCCATAGAAAGCGTTGATTCTGTTGGCATCAATCTCGACTCGTCGCCCTTTGACATTTACTGATGGGTCTTCGGCTGTCAGCCCATGGGCATAGAATTTGTGAACTAAGGTTTGGTTCGCCTGTTTGGGTTGCTGGGTAAAAATTTGCCATCGTTGGTGTTCGATCTTGCTGAAGATGAAGTGGTCAAGCCCGAAGTTTTGTTTCACCTTCTCATAGAAGAACCCTTGTTTTTCCCACACGGATCGCTCTTTGAACTTCTGATTGTGTCGTGCCTTTACTTTGGGTGTGGCAAATCTTTGGAAGGAAGTATCAGAGTCTGCCTGGGCGGCTTGGCGGCGGGGAGTTCTTGCCATCTTTTGTTTGGGAGTAGGGTTTTGAAAGTTGAGAGAGTTGTGAGAACCTTGGGAGTAATCTAAAAGCAAAGGGAAATCTAATAAAACAAAACATAAGAGAAAGTAAAGAAGAATGAATAGTAAAAAAATTAGGGGTTTTGAAAGTTGAGAGAGTTGTAACGCCCCAGTTTTAGGCTTAGATGTTTTGGCGAGTCGGGTTGGGCCGGTGGAACCGGTGTTAGTTATTTGACCCGTTAAAAGGTGGTGTAGGGAAATCAAGGTTCGGGTGGGATAAAAATATGGTATAAATTCCTAAAATCTTCTAAAATTAGATTTAAAAGGTTGGTTAAATCAATTTTACAAAACGAGTTTCCGAAAGTATACATTTTGGGTAGTGACCAAAATGTAAAGAGTCAAATTCTTATAATCTTTAGGGAGCTACTTGGCAATTATGCCTTTCCCCTAATTTGGCATGTGTTTTAAATGTTTATTAAATAATTAAAAATGTTTTTTAATTAATTAGTTAAAGGAGAGTTAGTTAATCAGTTAACAAATTTTTTAAAGAGCTTTTCATTTCTCACTTTCACTTTATCCAAACACTATCCATTTTCTCTCAAATCCTCTTTTGATTCCCATCTTTTCCTTGTTGATTTCTTCGATTTTCCTTCAAGTTTCTTCAAGCTAATCTTGTCAAATTAGAGGTGAAGCAAGGATTGGAGGTAAATTTCGTGCTAACCCTCTAATCTAGGTTCTTTAATGAAATTCCAAAGATATGTGACTCTTTATTAGTGATTTTGATTGAGGTTTTGTTGTTAGTTTGATAAACTATTAAAATCTTGTTAGAAAAATGGATTTTAATGTGATTTTTGGATCTTGTTTGATTAGGGTGGTTTGAGGTTGTTTCTAAATGACTTTTAAAAGGTTTTTAATGTTGAAGTGGAGTCTTAATCATAGTGATCTTGAAATCCTTGAGTTTCTTGATTTTTGAGAGTTTTTGGGGGTGTTCTTGAGGAATTCGAGTTGCTGGAGGTATAAGGATGGTTTTAGGTTGTTTTTGGATGTTTATTAATGCCTATAATGTGTTGGATGAGTTGGGTAATGGCTGGGCTGAGGTTAGAGGTCAATCAATTGAGTTTTCGGTTGTTTTGGGTGGGTGTTTTGATGCTTTAGAGCAGGGCTGCAAAATTTCTTGTGAGTGCTGGTGTTTTGGATGCATTTTAATACATTGAACCTCTGTTTTGGTGTGTTAAAAACAAGGGATATTATTCCAGAAGCAAACGAAGTGGTTTTGGAGGCTTTAGACGGTCGATAGTTGCGTCGGCAAGCATGGTTTCGCAAGTTGGTGACTGGAACTTGGTTTTCCAGCTTGGAAACATTTTAGAAAAGGCTTTGGAAACTTAGTAAGAGCTTGAAACGCTTTACTAAGTTCGGAAGTAAAGTGAATTTTACTCTCGAATTGTGCTAGTTTTGAACCAATGGATGCACTTGATTTTAATTGCAATTACTTACTGTTTTAAAGCATGTTTTGAATGTATAAAATGTGTATGATGATGCCATGTGGTTTAAGGATGCACTAGGTAGGTGATCCTTGTATGCATGTGTTGATGCATGAGATTTGAAGCATGGTTAAATGCTTGATTTATGCCTTATCATGAATGCTTTGTAAAAACAGCGAGTTATGCAAGAGGTATGGGTTATATTGGCAAGTGATGTTGAATAAAGTGTTTTTAAATGAAATCGGATATAGTTAGCCGGCTATAGGATTGAGTGCACTATAAACAAGTCGCCTTGGAAGTTGAGGGGTTGTGATTGTACCGAATACTCCATCCAAGTACCCTAATGATTAAGGATTGTTTAAGGTTGCAACGGTTGAGGGTAGCTCCCGGGTGCGAACCTTGTGTGTCCCGTCTCTTGTTAGTGGGTTATACATCTACCGATGAGTGGTGTTGAGGGGTTGTGATTGTTCCGAATACTCCACCACATGTGTCATAACGATGGAGGGTCGCTCTCATGTGTGAGCCTTGCAATGCTGGTAGAGTGTATGAAGGGTGTGGGACAACCCTTGGTAATCCGTGTATCCGATATACGTTTTTGATTTTTGCTTATCATTTGTGATCTAATATAATGAAATGAGTTTTTATGGAAAATGATGTTAATGCATATTTTGAAAGATGTATGTTTTGATTAAAGCTTGGCATAATGGTGTTTATGCTTGGAAGGCTTTGAATACATGTAGCAATGGTTTAATTGCTGAAATTATATGAATCATGTTGCATGATGTATAATACGATGAGTTTGATGTTAAAGTGCATGTTTTTTCAAGAAAGGCATAATGGTTTTGAAAGAAAGAAATATGGTTTTGTGCATTGATGATGCTTGTGGTTTTGAGCAATCCTAACTAAGCTTGTATGCTTATGCTCTCTTTGTTCATCATTGCAGACAATTAAGCTTTTGGAGGCAACATCTTCAAAAGAGTCTTACCAAGACACTTTCTAAAAGTATGTTGTGTTCTTGAAATAGTGTAATAAAGGCAATGGTGGTGTCCAATGCAATGAATGTTATTGGTTTATTAATTTCTGGTTTCGTGCAAGTTTGAAATGCATGTTTGGACTTGTAAATGGCCTTTGAGTTTTGGTTTATGCTTGCATTTGGATTTTATACTTTTGGTGATTTTAACTCTTAGGAAGCATGCCTTTAGTCTCATTGCTACTGAGAAGGATGCTATGATGTTGCCTATGCTTCGTGTAAGTCGTCTTTGATGTGTATTTGAGTTGCCATCTTGGTTGGGCATGTGTCGGAAGGTTTCAGATGATTTAATTCGAGTTTAAACAACTTTTTGAAACTTTTTAGGCCCAGGTATTTCGAAACACCCTTGCTTGTTTTGAAACGGTGGCCTGAAATGTCCTTGGTGTTTCGAAACGGTGAGGCTTGTTTCGAAACATTTTGCCTCTGTGAACCATCATTCTGAAACAAGCCTGAGGGGTTTCGAAATGAACCCGCGTATCAAAATGGTCAGCTCTGTTTTCAAAACAGATATTTCGATATAGGGCTCTAGATTTTGAATGGTCAGCTCTATTCCGAAACATCTGACGGTTAATGCAGTTTTTGAATTGTTCTGAGTTTCTATTTCTTATAATTTGGTCCCCGTTTGCCTTGTACGCAATAGAATGGGTTCTAGATTTCGTTTTGAGCTGAGATTTCACCGAGAAGTTTGTAATGAACCTAATTTAAGGTTGGTAATCTGAATTTGCTAATAACCCTTATATTTGATCAAATTTACGAAATGGTCCCTAAACATTAATTTAGTTGAAGTCAAAGGGCGATTGTGTTGTGGTTTAATCCGCTGGTTATGTGTGTACGCTTAGGAACCTAATTGCATTTAGACAAGATAATAGAAAAATGGTGGTTTATTGAGGTAAACCTTCCCGGTTTACTTCAATATTCCCTGTGTGATCTGTTCGGTTCGGTCTATCGGCCATGCCAGGTCGAGAGGGTTACATTTGGTGGTATCAGAGCCAACTTACAAATGGTTGGGATGATGGTAAGTTGTTGGTATGTGACGTTATTGTAATTATGTGTGTTTTGGTGATGTTTGCTTTGGTCAGTGAATAGTAAAGCATGTTAATGTTAAGTATGTGATGGAGATGTGATTTATATGATGATTGAATATGAATACAAGTTGATATGATGTTAGATTGGGTTGAATCTTGATGCTTGAGTCGCATGATGGTTGAGATATGCATGTAGTATGCTTTATGCTATGTTGGGGGGAAATTGCAATGCCCATTGCCTTATTACCTATGTAAATGTTTTAAATTGGTTTTGGAAGTCTTGGAATCCTTGTTAAGAGCTGGCCTGATCTTTTGCTTGTTTTATGTTGATGCTTTAATGTTAACTAGCACAATAGGACCGAGACGTGAGTTACGATCTCGAACAGTTGCTCCTGCTGATGGGCAACGTGACCAGGAGAATGAGTTACTTCCTGGTGGAAACTTACCTCCTCCTCTGCCACCACCACCTGGGGTGGGGAGCAAGAACAACAAGGACAGGCTGGTCCAGGGATTGGAGATTGGACGCCTTTAGTACATGCGATGACGGGGGCATTCCAGGCTAATGTTGCTGGAGTGCATGTACAGGCTCCTGCTGCTAGACAAGTGGGATTGCCACTGGAGCGACTGAGGAGTTTGGGAGGAGTGGAATTTCGCGGATTATCTCCTGAGGCGTCTGAGGCATGGATGGCCAGAGCGATCTGGATATTGGATCAGATGGGGTGTAATGATGCACAGAAGCTGGGCTGCGCAGTGTCGTTGTTGCATGGTGATGCATATACGTGGTGGACGACTGTGACCGCAACACTGGAGCCAGAAGAGGTAGATTGGACGTTCTTCCGGTATGTTTTTAAGAGAAAGTATCTTAGAGTTAGATACTTGGACAACAATAAGAGAGAATTTATGTCTTTGGTTTTGGGGAATATGACCGTAGATGAGTACGAGGTCCAGTTCATACGGCTGATCCAATATGCTTCGGAATTGGTGCATAGTGATAGGCATCAATGCGATCGTTTTTGGTATGGTCTGGTGTAGTACGTGAAGACGTACATGCTCGCGACTGATTATACAGATTTTGATGTGCTCGTGACTCGAGCCAAAGATATAAAGTAGAGCTTGGGTCTGACCTCGCGTGGGGGTGGTTTTGGTTTGGGCAAGAGGGCTGCTGATGCTGGCTCTAGTGGTGGGCAACATAAGAGGAACCGAGATTGTAAATATCAGCCGACAGCTAGATGAGGTAACTTTGGGCGAGGCACACCAACGCAAGGCAACAAGCAGAGGTTTGAGCAGAACACATGCTGGACGTGTGGTTCGCGTGAGCACTTGAGGCGGGATTGTCCTCGTGTAGCTCGTAAGGTGCAAGCTACTGTGGTTGGAGCTAATTCATATTGAAACTGTGGATCCGCCGACCATATGAGGTGTGAGTGTCCCTTATTAGTAGGAGGAGGTCAGGGTCGTGCACCAGCTATTGCAAAGTAAAGAGGCCGTGGGCGATACCGTTGAAATTTTCAGAGGAGTGAGGATGGTTAGAGGGGTGTGGCACATGTTGTTGCTATTCAATCGGAAGGAGGTGGTCCTGGGAGGGTGTATGCACATCGCAAGGGATGTAAAGACACCGATGTGACTGCAGGTACCTTCACCTTGCAATCCTTATCCTTGTCAGAATTGATTGATTCTAGATCCACGCATTCATACATCTTGAGTAAGTATGCACATTTGCTTGATATTCCTGTTGAGACGCTAGATGTAGCAATGCAAGTTACAAGTTCTTTTGGTGAGACTGTTGTTACAAGGAAGTTGTATAAGAGGTGCCCGTTGTCTGTTCTAGGTCATGTGTTCTTTGTTGATTTGATGGAACTACCTTTTTATGGTTTTGATGTGATTCATGGAATGGACTGGTTGGTTAAGCATCGAGCTGTAGTGGATTTTGATGTAAAGCGTGTTACCCTGAAGCTTGCGGATAATTACGAGGTGGTAATCGTAGGCGAGAACGTGAAGTTCTTGTCTTATGCAATTTCGGCTCTTGAAGCGAGTCAGATGTAGGAGTTGGGATGTGAAGCTTTCTTAGCGTATGTGATGAATCCCTGTACGAAGGAAGTGCGTGTGCAAGACATATGAACCGTATGTGAGTTTTTGGGTGTCTTTCCGGAAGAGTTTCCTAGATTACCACACAATCGAGAGGATGAGTTTGGTATTGAGTTGTATGTGAATACGACTCCGGTGTCCATTGCTCCTTATCGCATGGCGTCTAAAGTGTTGAAAGAGGTGAAGACGCAACTTCAAGAGTTGCTTGACCGAGGATTCATAAGGCCAAGTATTTCACCTTGGGGTGCGCCAGTCTTGTTTACGAAGAAGAAGGATGGTACAATGCATATGTGCATAGATTACCGGTAACTAAACAAGTTGACAATTAAGAACAAGTACCATTTGCCGAGGATCGATGATTTGTTCGACCAGTTTCGTGGTGCTTCGGTGTTTTCGAAGATAGATTTGAGGTATAGGTACTATCAGCTTAAGGTTACGGATGTGGATGTACCTAAAACAGCTTTTCGGACTAGGTACGACCATTATGAGTTCTTGGTGATGTCGTTTGGTTTGACAAATGTACCATTTGCGTTCATGGATATGATGAATAGGGTGTTCCATAAGTTTCTGGATCAGTTCGTGGTAGTGTTTATCGATGATATTCTCGTGTACTCGCGTACCGAGGAGGATCATGATAGACACTTGAGAATTGTGTTGCAAGTGTTGTCGGAAAATCAGCTTTATCTTTATGCTAAGCTGAGCAAGTGTGGGTTTTGGCTCAAAGAAGTCATTTTTCTTGGACATGTGGTGTGAGCCGAAGGTATTCGGGTTGATCCACACAAGGTTGAGGTGGTGATAAGTTGGAGGATGCCTAACTCAGTGACGGAACTGTGTAGTTTCCTTGAGTTGGATGAATACTACCGAAGCTTTGTCGAAGGTTTCTTTAAGATTGCCGCCCCTTTGACCAAGTTGTTGCAAAAGAATGTTCACTTTGAGTGGACTGATGTTAGGCAACAAGCTTTCGAGAAGTTGAAGGAAGTTTTGACGTAAGCTCCTGTCTTGATTCAACCAGAGTCAGGTAAGGAGTTTGTAGTCTATAACTATGCATCATATGTTGGTTTGGGTTGCGTATTGATTCAAGGTGGGAAGGTTGTGGCTTATGCGTCTAGACAGTTGAAGGTGCATGAACGCAACTACCCTACGCATGATCTAGAGTTCACAGCGGTGGTGTTTGCTTTGAAGATTTGGAGACACTACCTTTATGGTGAAAGGTGTGTGATTTATACTGACCATAAGAGTTTGAAGTATCTTATGTCTTAGAAGGAGTTGAATCTTAGGCAGTGAAGATGGTTAGAGTTGCTTAAGGATTACGATCTGACCATTGAGTATCATTTGGGAAAGGCCAATGTTGTGGCCGATGCTTTGAGTAGGAAGTAGCTGTTGAGCTGAGAGCCATGTTTGCTCGTTTGAGTATATCGCGTGATGGTGGCTTGATAGCCAAGTTGCAGGTGAAACCTTCCTTGATTCAGTTGATTAAGGTGAAGCAATTGTTGGATGATTCGTTGGTGCCTCATGTTCGGGATATAGCTGATGGTAAGGCTACGAACTTCTGCTTTAATGATGATGGAGTTCTATGTTTCAAAAGTCGGATAGTGGTATCGGAAGATGTTGAGTTGAGGCACACTATTTTGACTAAGGCTCATAGCAGTCCTTTTGCTATGCACCCTGGTAGTACTAAGATGTATCGTGGCTTGAAGGATGAGTACTATTGGGTGGGATTGAAAAAGGATATGGCTGATTTTTTAAGAAAGTGTATGGTTTGCCAACGAGTGAAGGCTGAGCATCAGTTTTCTTCCGGTTTGTTACAACCTTTGAGGATACCGGAGTGGAAATGGGAAAGGATTACGATGGATTTCGTATCCAGGTTTCCTTTGACACCATCAAAGAAGAACTCTGTGTGGGTGATTGTGGATCGTCTTACGAAGTGTACACATTTCTTAGCTGTGCATACTACGTATATGTTGGATAAGTTGGTTGAGTTGTATATTGTTGAGATTGTGCGTTTGCACGGTGTGCCCAAGTCCATAGTGTCGGATAGGGATCCGAGGATCACAACAAGGTTTTGGGAATGTTTACATCAGGCGTTGGGTACGCAGTTGAATTTTAGCATGTCATATCATCCTCAATCAGATGGACAGTCGGAACGAGTTATCCATGTGCTGGAGGATATGTTGCGATGCTGTGTGATTGATTTCCAAGGTTCTTGGGAAAAACATTTGCCGTTATTTGAGTTTTCTTATAATAACAGCTTTCAGGCTAGTATACAGATGGCACTGTATGAGGCCCTGTATGGGAGAAAGTGTAGAACGCCTCTTTGTTGGGCTAAGGCGGGGAAAGTTGCTTTCCTTGCCGGATATGTTAAAGGGAACAACTAAAAAGGTGAAGCTCATATGTGAGCGGTTGAAGGTTGCATCGGATCGTTAGAAGTCTTACGCAGATCTAAATCGTAAAGAGATTGAGTTTGCGGTTGGAGATCTCATGTTCCTTAAGGTATCGCCTTGGAAAAAAGGTGATGATGTTCAGACGTAAGGGAAAGCTTATTCTGAGGTTTATTGGACCTTATGAGGTTGTGGAGTGAGTTGGTTCTGTGGCTTATCGGTTGAGGTTTCCTTCCGAGTTGTTAAAGATTCATGATGTGTTTCATGTATCTATGTTATGGAGGTATAGATTGGATCCTTCGCATGTGATGCCAGTTGAGGAAGTTGAGTTGAATCCGGATTTTTCCTATGATGAGGAACCAGTGAGAATTTTGGATACGAATAGTAAAGTTCTTCGTGGCAAGACGATTGAGCTTGTGAAGGTGTTGTGGCAACATCGAGGTATTGAGGAAGCCATGTGGGAAAGCAAGGCGGACATGCTGAGGCTATTCCTGCATCTTTTTCCTCTAGGTAAAATTTCGAGGACGAAATTTCCTAAGCGTGGGAGAGTTGTAACGCCCCGATTTTGGGCTTAGATGTTTTGGCGAGTCGGGTTGGGTCGGTGGAACCGATGTCAGTTGTTCGATCTTTTAAAAGGTGGTTTAGGGAAATCAAGGTTCGAGATGGGATAAAAATATAGAGCTACTTTGAAATTATGCCTTTTCCCTAATTTGGCATGTGTTTTAAATGTTTATTAAATAATTAAAAAGGTTTTTAATTAATTAGTTAAAGGAGAGTTAGTTAATCGGTTAACAAAATTTTTTACGATCTTTTCATTTCTCACTTCCACTTCAGCCAAACACTCTCCATTTTCTCTCAATTTTCTAGAAATTCTTTTCTATCAAATCCTGTTTTGATTTCTATCTTTTCCTTGTTGATTTCTTCCATTTTCCTTCAAGTTTCTTCAAGCTAATCTTGCCAAATTAGAGGAGAAGCAAGGATTGGAGGTAAATTTCGTGCTAACCCTCTAATCTAGGTTCTTTAATGAAATTCCAAAGATATTTGACTCTTTCTTAGTGATTTTGATTGAGGTTTTGTTGTTAGTTTGATAAACTATTGAAATCTTGTTAAAAAAATGAATTTTAATGTGATTTTCGGATCTTGTTTGATTTGACTAGTTTGAGGTTGTTTCTAAATGAGCTTTAAAAGGTTTTTGATGTTGAAGTGGAGTCTTAATCATAGTGATCCCGAAATTCTTGAGTTTCTTGATTTTGAGGTATTTTTGGTTGAGTTTTTGGGGTGTTCTTGAGGAATTCGAGTTGCTGGAGGTATAAGGATGGTTTTAGGTTGTTTTTGGATGTTGATTAATGCCTAAAATGTGTTGGATGAGTTGGGTAATGGCTTGGTAGATGTTAGAGGTCAATTGATTGAGTTTTCGGTTGTTTCAGATGGGTGTTTTGATGCTTTAGAGCAGGGCTGCGGGATTTTTTGCGAGTGCTGGTGTTTTGGATGCATTTTAATGCATTGAACCTCCTTTTTGGTGTGTTGAAAACATGGGATATTATTCCGGAAGCAAACAAAGTGGTTTTGGAGGCTTCGGACGGTCGATAGTTGCGTCGGCTAGCGTGGTTTCGCATGTTGGTGAGTGGAAGTTGGTTTTCCATCGTGGAAACATTTTAGAAAAGGTTTTGGAAACTTAGTAAGAGCTTGAAATGCTTTACTAAGTTCGGAAGTAAGTAAAGTGAATTTTACTCTCGGATTGTGCTAGTTTTGAACATTGAATGCACTTGATATTAATTGAAATTAGTTACTGTTTTAAAGCATGTTTTGAATGTATAAAATGTGTATGATGATGCCATGTGGTTTAAGGATGCACTAGGTAGGTGATCCTTGTATGCATGTGGTGATGCATGGTTAAATGCTTGATTTATAGCTTATCATGAATGCTTTGTAAAAACAACGAGTTATGCATGAGGTATGGGTTATATTGGAAAGTGATGTTGAATAAAGTGTTTTTTTAAATGAAATCGAATATAGTTAGCCGGCTATAGGATTGATTGCACTATAAACAAGTCGCCTTGGATGTTGAGGGGTTATGATTGTACCGAATACTCCATCCAAGTACCCTAACGATTGAGGATTGTTTAAGGTTGCAACGGTTAAGGGTAGCTCCCGAGTGCGAACCTTGTGTGTGTCTCGTCTCTCGTTAATGGGTTATACATCTGCCGATGAGTGGTGTTGAGGGGTTGTGATTGTACCGAATATTGCACCACAGGTATCACAACGATGGAGGGTCGCTCTCGTGTGTGAGCCTTGCAATGCTTGTAGAGTGTATGAAGGGTTTGGGACAACCCTTGGTAATCCGTGTATCAAATATATATTTTTGAATTGTTGTTTATCACTTGTGAACCAATATAATTAAATGAGTTATTGTGGAAAATGAAGTTAATGCATATTTTGAAAGATGGATGTTTTGATTAAAGCTTGGCATAATAGTGGTTATGCTTGGAAGGCTTTGAATACATGTAGCAATGGTTTAATTGCTGAAATTATATAAATCATGTTGCATGATGTATAATACGACGCGTTTGATGTTAAAGTGCATGATTTGTCAAGAAAGGCATAGTGGGTTTGAAAGAAAGAAGTATGGTTTTGTGCATTGATGATGCTTGTGGTTTTGAGCAATCGTCACTAAGCTTGTATGCTTACGCTCTCTTTGTTCATCAATGTAGACAATTAAGCTTTTGGAGGCATCATCTTCAAGGGAATCTTACCAAGACACTTTCTAAAAGTATGTTGTGTTCTTGAACTAGTGTAATAAAGGAAATGGGGTGTCCAGTGTAATGAATGTTATTGGTTTGTTATTTTCTGGTTTCGTGCAAGTTTGAAATCCATGTTTGGACTTGTTAATGGCCTTTGAGTTTTGGTTTATGCTTGCATTTGGATTTTAGCCTTTTGGTGCTTTTAACTCTTAGAAAGCATGCCTCTAGCCTCATTGCTATTGAGAAGGATGCTATGATGTTGCCTATGCTTCGTGTAAGTCGTCTTTGATGTGTATTTGAGTTGCCATCTTTGTTGGGCATGTGTCGGATGGTTTCAGATGATTTAATTTGAGTTTAAACAGCTTTTTGGAACATTGCAAGCCCTGGTGTTCCGAAACACTCTTGCCTGTTTCGAAACGGTGGCCTGAAATGGCCTTGGTGTTTCGAAACGGTGAGGCATGTTTTGAAACATTTTGCCTCGAAGAACCCTCGTTCTGAAACGAGCCTGAGGGGTTTCGAAATGAACCCACGTATTGAAACAATCAGCTCTGTTTCGAAACGGCTGTTCCGATACGGGGCTCTCTGTTCTGAAACATCGGACCATAAATGCAGTTTTTGAATTGTTCCGAGTTTCTATTTATTACAATTTTGTCCTCGTTTGCCTTGTATGATTTTAGATGGATTCTAGATATCGTATTGAGCTGAGATTTCACGAGAAGTTTGTAATGAACCTAATTTAAGGTTGGTAATCTAAATTTGCTAATAACCTTTATATTTTATCAAATTTACAAAATGGTCCCTAAAGATTAATTTAGTTGAAGTCAAAAGGCGATTGTGTTGTGGTTTAATCCGCTCCTTATGTGTGTACGCTTAGGAACCTAATTGCAATTAGACAAGATAAAAGAAAAAATGGTCGTTTATTGAGGTAAACCTTCCCAGTTTACTTCAATATTCCCCGTGTGATCTGTTCGGTTTGGTCTATCGGCCTGGCCGGGTTGATGGGGTTACACTTTTGCCCGGCTTTGTCCCAGTCTAGGTTTACTGCCTTAATGGCCCAATATGCCTTCTGTTTAATTTCAACGGGCAGGTCGTAGGTTTTTCCATACACGAGCCGATAGGGTGACATGCCCAATGGGGTCTTATAAGGTGTTATATATGCCCATAATGCATCATGGATTCGAAGAGACCAATCTTTCCTAGATGGATTTACCACATTTTCGAGAATGCTCTTTAGTTCCTTGCTTGATATTTCAGCCTACCCATTGGTCTGAGAGTGGTATGCCGTGGAAACTTTGTGTGTGACGCCAAATTTTTTTAATGCCGCGGAAATCAGTTTGTTGTCAAAATGTCTCCCCTCATGACTTATGATGGCTCTAGGGATTCCAAACCGTGTAAAGATATGCTTTTGGAGAAATTTTAGAATTGTTTTGGAATCATCCTTTGGTGTAGCAATGGCTTCCACCCACTTGGACACATAATCCACTGCTAGTAGTATGTATAAGTTCCCACAAGATGATGGAAACAGGTCCAGGAAGTTGATTCCCCATATGTCGAACAGTTCGACTTCTAGAATATTCTGCAGTGGCATCTCATTCCTCCTTGAGATGTTGCACGTCCATTGGCATCTGTCACATTGTTTGTAGTATGCCTGGGCATCTCTATATTGTGTCGGACAATAGAGTCTCGATTGGAGAACCTTTGCAGCAGTTCTGGTTCCTCCAAAATGTCCCTCATAAGATGAGTTGTGGCAATGGTGGAGGACTTCTTGTTGTTCTTCCTCTGGTACACATCTTCGAATCACCTAGTCTGCACATTGCTTAAACAAAAGAGGTTCATCCCAATAATAATGTTTTGCATCATTTTTGAACCTCTTTTTCCCTTGGTAATTCATGTTATGAGGAAAAATACCACTAACGAAGAGGTTTACAAGATCGGCGTACCAGGGTGTGGTGGAGGTCGTCATGGCTGCCAGAGGTTCTGCCGCGACGGCTATGGTATATGCTTCTTGGGCGGCTGCGAGGTCTACTGTCAAAGTGGCTAGGATCTGTTCATCTAGGAAGTTTTCCTGAATTTTAGTCATGTCTATAGGTCTTCCCTCTAGTCGTGACAAATGATCAGCCACTTTGTTCTCTGTCCCTTTTCTGTCCTTGATTTCTACGTCGAAATCTTGCTGGAGAAGAATCCAGCGTATCAATCTTGGTTTTGCATCTTTCTTGGAGAAAAGGTATTTTATGGCTGAATGGTCTGTGTGCACTGTCACCTTTGTTCCGATGAGATAGGCTCAGAACTTATCAAAAGAAAAAACTACTACCAATAGCTCCTTCTCAGTGGTGGTATAATTAAGTTGGGCCTCATTGAGCGTCTTCGGTTTTTCCTTCAGGGTGTACGTTAGAGCGGTCAGCCAGCTGTAGCATGACAGTGGTGGGCCGAGCTTTCCTATTGCCCAACTTTTCGAACAATGATTTGGGCATTAAGTTGATGCTTGCCCCAAGATCACATAGAGCCTTTCCTACGTAAAGATTTCTGATGGCACATGGAATGAGGAAGCTGCCTATATCTGTAACACCCTGGTTTTGGGCCTAGATGTTTTAGACATCGGATGGACCGGTCGAGAACGGTTCGAATCGCGTAAGGTGATTTAAGGAAATCAAGGATCAGGATATGATAAAAATGTGGTAAAAATTGCTTAAATCCTCTAAAAATATGATTAAGAGGTTGGTCAAGTCAATTTTACAAAAAAGAGTTTCAGAAATGGGACATTTTGAGTAGTGACCAAATTGTAAAGTTTCAAAACTGTGGAAAATGTGATTTTTAAAGAAGTAGCCAAATTCTTAGAATCTATAGGGGGGTTTAGGGCAATTTAGCCTTTCCTTAATATGACATGTATTTAAAATGATTCTTAATTAAATAGCTTTAAATGGTTTTGATTTAATTAATTTAGGTGGTGAACTTGAGATTTCCAATTACGTAACTAGCAACTTCTTTCATTTTCAGCCAAATACTATTTTCATTCATCTTTTTCTAGAATTCTTTCTCCCATACTCTCTCTCAATATTTCCCAAGCAATTTTCAAGAAAACCTTTCTAGTTCTTTAAGATTTTTCAAAGGAAAACTTGTCATTCATTGAGGGAAGCAAGGATTGGAGGTAAATCCCGTTCTCAACCTCTAATCAAAGTTCTTTATTGAAATTCCCAAGATATTTGATTTCTAATTACTATTTTTGGTTGAGTTTTCATTATAGTTTTGATTGGAGATCAAAATCTTGTAAAAATATGGTTGAAATCTTGATTTTCGGATTTGTTTTGTTAAGATCTGTTATAGATTGATTTTAATTGAATTTTAAGTGGGTTATTAATGTTGAGATGAAGTTTTGATAACATAGATCCCGAAATCCTTGAGATCCTTGAAGTTCTTGATAATTTTAAGTGAGTTTTTGAGGTGAAATGGTGGAATCTTGCTTGCTGAAGGTATAAGGTTGGGTTAGGTTGTTTATTAGACGTGTTTTGATGTTTATAATGGTTTGGAAGTGATGTATGTTGGCTGGGCTTGGTTTAGGAAGCAATCGATTGAGTTTTCGGTTGTTTTGGATGGGTATTTTGGTGTAGTTTGGGTGAGCAACGAGTTTGTGAATTGTTGCTGGTGCTGGAATGCATTTTAATGCATTTAGATCTCTGTTTTGATGTTGTGAAAATAGGGGATCTTGATTTGGGGGCAAACGAGGCGTTGTTAGAGGCCCCGGATGGGTAATTTTCGTGTCAGCGAGCAAGGCTTCGCGTATCGGTGAGTGGAAACGGATTTTCCAGCTTTGTAACGCTTTGAGCGTGGTTTTGAGTGCTTAGTGTAAGTTTGAAACACTTAGCTAAGTTCAAGAGTAAGTGGTTCGAAAGTCTCTCTCGGAAATGTGCTATGTTTTAATGAAAATGCACTTGTGTTAATTATTGTTTTGATTACTGTTTTAAAGCATGTTAGAAGCATGAGTAATGCTGGATTTTAATGCCATTGTGTTAAGAATGCACTAGGTAAGCGATCCTTGGATTTATGTGATAAATGCATATGATGTTAAGCATGTTTATGCTTATGGAAATGACATTGTGTTTATGCTTGTAAAATAGTGGATAAATGAGGTTAAATGATTATATTGACAAGTGATGGAAATGGTTTTTGGTTACGTTAATCGGATATAGTTAGCCGGCTATAGGATTGGGTGCACCGTGAATAAAGTCGCCTTGGATGTCGAGGGGTTATAATTGTGCCGTAATCTCCATCCAAGTACCCTAATGATGGAGGCTAAGATCACAATGGTTAAAGGTTTAATCCCGTGTGTGAGTCTTTTGTATGTGTCCCGTACTCTCGTTAGTGGAATTATACAACTACCGATGAGTGATGTTGAGGGGTTGTGATTGTGCCATTAATCTCCATCACGGGTGTTGAGGGGTTGTGATTGTGCCATTGATCTCCACCTTGTGTAGTCTGGTAGTATGTATAAAGTGTGTCGGACAACGCTTGTAATCCGCGTATTCGATTGTGTCCTTTGTTGAAATGGTTTATAGATTATCACTTGCGAGCCAATATAATGTAAATGATTAATGTTAAGCATGAGATTCTTGTAAATGATGCTTAAATACGTGTGATGCTTGGTAAAGCATGAGCAAGGATTTACTTGTTGTTTTAGAATGATGCATAAGAGCATGTTTTTAGAAAGTGCATTGATGTCTTGAAAGGACATGTTTTGGGTAAAGGCATGTGTTGAAAAGTGGTGGTTTTGCAATTTGCGTGAATTGCATTGTTGAATGTTGTTTAGTGATCCTCACTAAGCTTTGTGCTTACGCTCATTCATTTTATCAATGCAGAGAATTAGGCGTTTGAGGTAGCACACAAGAAAGGGTATCCAAGCTTTTCGGTTTAGCAAAGTATGTGGCTTTACTTTGGTGTAATAAGAGGCAATGGGTGGGATTTATACTTTTGGATGGTTGAGGATGTTGCTATTTACCTTGAGCATGTTTGGTTGTTTACCTTTGTGTTGTAAATGGCTTTTGAGGATTGGTTTTTGGTTTGAATGTTGATTTTAGTTTTGTATGGCTTTGGTGGACTAGGGATCATGCCTATAGTTCCAATGTTTGCTGGTTTGATGCCATGTTTTAGTTTATGCTTCATAATGATGATCTTTGATGCCTAAACATGTTTCAGGTACGTTGTGGCGTGAATTGGAACGTTTTCAGATACATAAAGATGCGAAAAACCAGCAAAATCTGCTGTTGCGGGGCAAGGCGTATCGAAACTCCCTTACATGTTTCGGAACAGTGGCCTGAAATGGCCACGAGGTTTCGGAACGGGCAGAAACGTTCCGAAACGATTTTGCTACTGGAAAGGGGTGTTTCGGTACGGGTTTCGGAACGCACCCGAGTATCGAAACGATCAACTTGGTTTCGAAACGACCGTTCCGATACAGGGCCTTGTGTTCCGAAACACCTGACCGTTGAAGTTTGAATTTTAATTGTTTCAGGTTTCTGTTTCTTACGTTTTGGTCCCTGAGACTTGATTGCTTAATTAAATGAGATTGTGTGGTCCGTTTGAGATGAATTTTGACATGTTGTCATGTTATATGATTAATTACGGATTGGTAACATTAAAACTCATTTAGTCCTTTGAAAACTGGAAATTTACATTTTAGTCCCTAAAAGACATTTGTATGCAATTGAAGCCTTTAATGAGTTCCGTTCGCTGTGTCGTTTCCGCTAAAGTGTTTCACCCTTCACATAGGTTAAATATGTGCATCTAGTAAAGTTAAAAAGGAAAAAAAGGGTCGTTAATCATGGTTGACTTTGGTTTTCCCCGTGTAATCTTTTTAGTTCGGGTCGGGCATCTAGGCCGGGCAAAAGGGGTTACATTTTTTTGGTACAAGAGCCAGGTTACGAAAGAATTAGGGTTGTTGGTATGAGAAATTGATATGTATTGATGTATGTTGTTGATAAGCATGATATTGGTTGAAATTTTGAAGCTTATGCTATGCTTGATTGATGTGAGTCGTATGTGAAATGAATATGATTGCGTGATGATGATGTAATGTTGCCATGTGGTGGTTTTGGATGATGTAAAGCATGTTGAGCATGATGTGATATTATATGCTATGCTATGTTGAGGGAAATTGGGGTGCCCATTGCTTTATTACCCTAAACAAATGTTTTTGTAAACTTGGATTCTTGCTTGCGGCTGGTCTAAATGGTTTAACTTGTTTTGTTGTTATGCCTTGTTAAAATAGCACAATTTGTCCAAGAAGAGAGCTGAGGTCGAATACTATAGTGCATGCGGCTGAGCAGGGTGACCAGGGTGAGCAAGGGGCTGATGTCCCTCATGGTGGAAACTTACCTCCTCCGCCACCATCTGGAGGTGGGGAGTAGGTGCAGCAAGGACCTGCTGGTCCGGGTTTGGGTGATCTAACGCCATTGGTTCAGGCGATCACCGGGGCGTTTCAGGGTGCTATTGCTGGAGCGCATGTACATGCCCCTACAGCTGGGCAGGCGGGCTTACCTTTTGAGAGGTTGAGGAGCTTAGGAGCTATGGATATCTATGGTATGTCTCCTGAGGCGTCAGAAGCCTGGTTAGCAAGTACGATCTGTATCATGGATCAGATGGGCTGTAATGATGTGCGCAAGCTGGGATGCGCAGTTTCTTTGTTGCAAGGCGATGCCTACAGCTGGTAGACGACTACCACTGCCGGTTTGGAGCCCAATGAAGTAGATTGGGAGTTTTTCAAGGGAGCCTTCAGGAGGAAGTATCTAGGGGTGAGATACTTGGACGAAAGGAAATGTGAGTTTATGTCGCTAGTTCGGGGCAACCTTTTTGTGGCTGAGTACGAGGTCCAGTTCGTACACTTGAGCTAGTATGCTCATAAGCTGATACCTAGTGAGAGGCACCGATGTGATCACTTCCGGTACGGGTTGGTACATGAAGTTAAGACGTATATGTTGGCTGCAGATTATACTGACTTCGATGTGCTTGTGTGTCGAGCCAAAGACATCAAACAGAACTTGGGTTTGTCGTCTCGAGGTGTTGGTTCTAGCTCTGGAAAGAGAGCAGCTGAGTATAGTTCCAGTGGAGGACGTAATAAAAGAGGTCGAGACAAGAGGTAGCAGCCTGAGGGGAGGCGAGGTGCTCCAGGTCAAGGCGGTCAGGCCCAGGGAGGTCGAGTGAGATCTGAGCAGCATACGTGCTGGACATGTGGTTTGAGGGACCATTTGAGGCGAGATTGTCCTTGAGCAGCTAGAGAGGTCCAGGCTCATGTTGTGGTGACTGGGAATTCATGTTGGAATTGTGGTTCGTCAGATCACATGAGGAGGGAGTGTCCTTTGTTGGCTGGTGGAGGCCAAGGATGTGCTCCTGTAATAGCTGCACCTCATAGAGGCCGTGGGCGCGGCTGTGGGAATTTTCAGAGTAGAGACGAGGGGCAGTGACATATTGCTCATGTAGTAGTCGTTCGACCTGAGGGAGGTGGACCAGTGAGGGTTTATGCTCAGCGCGAGGAGCGTAATGATACCGATGTCATCGCAGGTACCTTTGTTCTTCAGTCTTTTTCTTTGCTGACTTTGATTGATTTTAGATCCACGCATTCTTATATCTCGAGTGAGCGTGCACATTTGCTTGATATACCTGTTGAGATGCTTGAAGTAGGAATGCAAGTGACTAGTTCTTTTGGTGAGACTGTAGTCACTAGGAAATTGTATAAGAGATGCCCTTTATCTGTGCAAGGATATGTTTTTCTTGTGGATATGATGGAGTTACCCTTCTACGGTTTCGATGAAATGCTTGGTATGGATTGGTTGTCGGAGCATAGAGCGGTGGTTGACTTTGATTTCAAAAGGGTAACCCTAAAGCTGGTCGATGGCTATGAAGTGGTGGTGGTAGGAGAGAATGTGAAATTCTTGTCAAATGTGGTTTCAGTTTTAGAATCAAACCGTATGATGAAGATGGGTTGTGAGGCTTATCTTACTTATGTGATGAATCCTGGCACCATGGATGTACGTGTGCAGGACATCCGAACTGTTCGCGATTTTCTGGGTGTCTTTCCGGAAGAATTGCCTGGATTGCCACCAAAAAGGGAAGTTGATTTTGGTATCTAGTTTTACGAGAATACGACTCCGGTGTCCATTGCTCCTTATCGCATGGCACCTAAAGAGGTAAAAGAATTGAAAATGCAATTGTAGAAGTTGTTGGATCGAGGTTTCATCCGGCCGAGTGTGTCACCTTGGGGTGCACCGGTCTAGTTTGTAAAGAAGAAAGATGGGACAATGCGGATGTGCATAGATTATCGGCAACTGAACAAGTTGACGATTAAGAACAAGTATCCCTTGCCCAGAATTGATGATCTCTCTGATAAGTTCCGGGGAACCTTAGTGTTTTCTAAGATAGACTTGAGGTCAGGGTATTATCAGCTGAAGGTGAAGGATGTGGACGTACCTAAGACAACTTTTTAGATGAGGTATGGACATTATGAATTCTTGGTGATGCCGTTTGGTTTGACCAATGCACCTGTTGCTTTCATGGACAAGATGAATAGAGTCTTCCATGAATTCTTGGATCAGTTTATGGTGGTGTTCATCGATGATATCCTTGTGTATTCGCGTACCGAGGAGGATCATGATAGACACTTGAGAATTGTTTTGCAAGCGTTGTTGGAAAACCAATTGTATGCCAAGCTAAGTAAGTGTGAGTTTTGGCTTAGAGAGGTGGTCTTCCTTGGACATGTTGTGTCAGCTGAAGGTATTCGCATTGATCCGCACAAGGTAGAGGCTGTGATGGGATGGAAGGTACCTAAGTCAGTGACGGAGGTGCGAAGTTTTCTTGGTTTAGCTGGGTATTACCGTAGATTCGTTGAGGGTTTCTCGAAGATAGCTGCACCATTAACCTAGTTGTTGCAGAAGAATGTTCGCTTTGAGTGGACTGATGCGAGACAACAAGCTTTCGAAAAGTTGAAGGAAGCTTTAACACAAGCTCATGTTCTGATTCAACCCGAGTGTGGAAGGGAGTTTGTGGTCTATAGTGATGCATCCATTGTTGGTTTGGGATGCGTATTGATGCTGAGGGTAAGGTAGTGGCCTATGCATCTAGGCAGTTGAAGGTGCATGAGTGCAACTACCCTACTCATGATCTTAAGCTTGCGATTGTGATGTTTGCCCTAAAGATTTGGAGGCATTACCTGTATGGTGAGAAGTGTGTGGTGTTCACGGATCATAAGAGCTTGAAGTATCTTATGTCTCAAAAGGAGTTGAATCTTAGGCAGCGACGTTGGGTGGAGTTACTTAAAGATTATGATATGACGATTCAGTACCACCCGAGCAAGGCTAATGTTGTGGCCGATGCTTTGAGCTGGAAAGTGGCTGTGGAGTTGAGGGCAATGTTTGCTCGCTTGAGCATTTTGTGTGATGGTGGTCTTATCGCTGAATTGCAAGTGAAACCATCTCTGATTTCGTTGATCAAAGATAAGCAGTTGTTAGATGATTCTCTTGTTCCTCATGTTCATGACCTTGTGAAGGGTAGACCTTTGGATTTCAGCTTTAGTGATGATGGTGTTCAGTGCTTTGGGAGTCGAATAATGTTGCAAGATGATGTTGAGTTGAGGCGCACTATCCTGACTGAAGCTCATAGTAGTCCTTTTGCTATGCACCCTGGTAGTACAAAGATGTATTGTGATTTGAAAGATGAGTACTACTGGGTGGGGTTGAAAAAGGATGTGGCAGATTTTGTTAGTAAGTGTATGGTGTGTCAGCGAGTGAAGGCTTAACATCAGGTTCCTTCTGTGTTGTTGCAACCTTTGAGAATCCCATAATGGAAGTGGGAGAGAATTACCATGGATTTTGTGTCTAGATTGCCTTTGTCACCGTCAAAGAAGAATTCAGTTTGGGTAAATGTAGACCGGCTCACGAAGTGTGCACATTTTCTGCCTGTGCATACTACGTATACCTTGGATAAGCTGGCTGAATTATACATTGCTGAGATTGTGTAGTTGCACTGTGTGCCAAAGTCTATAGTGTCGAATAGGGATTCGAGGTTTACGACGCGATTTTGGGAATGTTTGCATCAAGCCTTGGGTACACGGTTGAATTTCAGTACTTCTTATCATCCTCAGACGGATGGACAGTCGAAACGTGTGATCCAAGTGCTTGAGGACTTGTTGCGATGTTGCGTGATAGATTTTTAGGGTTCTTGGGAGAAGCACTTACCGTTGGTTGAGTTTGCGTATAATAACAGTTTTCAGGCGAGTATTCAAATGGCTCCATACGAGGCTTTGTATGGGAGAAGATGTAGAACCCCTCTCTGTTGGGCAGAAGCTTGGCAAAAGTTGATCTCGGTGCCAACTATGCTAAAGGGAACCACATAGAAGGTGAAGCTTATTTGTGAGCTTCTGAAGGCAGCATCGGATAGGTAAAAGTCTTACGTGGATCTGAAGCGTAAAGAGATTGAGTTTGCGGTTGGCGAACATGTGTTTTTGAACGTGTCGACTTGGAAGAAGGTGATGACATTTGGGCGTAAGGGTAAGATTAGCCCAAGGTTCATTGGACCGTACGAGGTTGTGGAGCGAATTGGTCATGTGGCATATCGGTTGAGATTGCCTACGGAGTTGGAAAAGATACATGATGTGTTTCATGTGTCTATGTTACGGAGGTATAGATCAGATCCTTCGCATGTGATGCCTGTTGAGGAGATAAAGTTGAATCCGGATTTTTCGTACGATGAGGAACCGGTGAGAGTTATGGATGTGAGTAGAAAAGTTCTTCGTGGAAAGACGATAGAGCTCGTGAAGGTGTTGTGGCGACACCGAGGAGTTGAGGAGGCCACGTGGGAAAGCAAGGCGGACATGCTGAAGCAGTTTCCGCACCTTTCTCCATCAGGTAAAAATTTTGATGACGAAATTTCCTAAGTGGGGGAGAGTTGTAACGCCTTGGTTTTGGGCCTAGATGTTTTAGACATCGGACCGGAATGGTCGAGAACGGTTCGAATCGCGTAAGGTGATTTAAGGAAATCAAGGATCGGGATAGGATAAAAATTTGGTAAAAATTGCTTAAATCCTCTAAAAAATGTTGAAGAGGTTGGTCAAGTCAATTTTACAAAAAAAGTTTTAGAAATGGGACATTTTGAGTAGTGACCAAATTGTAAAGTTTCAAAAATGTGGAAAATGTGATTTTTAAAGAAGTAGCCAAATTCTTAGAATCTATAGAGGGCTTTATTGCAATTTAGCCTTTCCTTAATATGACATGTGTTTAAATGATTTTTAATTAAATAGCATTAAATGGTTTTGATTTAATTAATTTAGGTGGTTAAATTGAGATTTCCAATTACGTAACTACCAACTTCTTTCATTTTCAGCCAAACATTGTTTTCATTCATCTTTTTCCAGAATTCCTGTAACCCCCTTAACCCGGCCTAGACGGTTGACCCGAATTAAGAAAGTCACACGGGGAAAACCAAAGTCAACCCGAAAGTCAACCTTGATTAACGACCCTTTTTTTTTTCTTTTTAAACTTGTCTAGATGCACATTAAGCCTAATGGTGATCACACAAACATCATACCAAAAGATCACAGACATCAGAGGTTAAACAGGGACTCAATTGAACAATTTACAACTTTAGGGACCAAATTGTAAATTCTGATAAATTAAAGGACTTAATCCAAATTGAAGTTACCAACTTGAAATTAATCAGGTTTCATGCTTCTCTGTGAAATTTCAGCTCAAAAGGACATCCACAGCTCATACAATTGCACCAACAAGATTCAGGACCAAAATGCAAACAATTCAAAACACATAACTGCCAATGTCAGCCCCCAACGGTCAACCGTTCCGAAACGGGGGACAGCCCGTTCCGAAACGCGGGGCCGTTCCGAAACAGGCTTAGCTTGTTTCGAAACGGGGGTCTGGCAGAGGCTTTTCCGTTTCGGAACGGCCCCTCCCGTTTCGGACGCCTGGGCTCATTTAAGGCACCCGTTCCGAAACGGTAGGTGCTGTTCCGAAACACCCTGCCCAGATTGCTTCAAAACATCACTTTAAACATGCAATTACACATTCAAACATGCTCCGAACATCACCAAACTTTGCCAACATGCAATACAACATAGAAACAACATAATAGCATCATCAATTCATCCAAACATCATCACAAGCAAAAAGCCCCAATTCTAAAGGCATGCTTCCTACACAAGCTAGACATTCAAACACCAAACTTGCAAAACAAGCATATAAGGTTCCAAACCAAAAACCAGCAAACACATCAACATTTAACATACTTAGGGAGTCTCCAACACCTCCCAAAACATACACATTGGTCCCCCATTGCCAAATCATACAAAAGCTAAAATGAACTTATAAAACCTTCATACATTGAGCTTCACTTGAACTTGATTGCTTGCCCCTTCCTTGCTGCCCTCAAAATACTCTAACGCTCTGCATTATTGAATTAAGAAAACGAAGAGAGCGTAAGCAAAAGCTTAGTGAGGAAAGCTCTTAAAAACCATTCAATAATGCAATTCAAAACATTTACAAAACATGCTTAAAATCAACCTTTTCACATGCTCAAAAGCATTCTTAACAAGCAATCTCATGCTTCAACATAAACATTAAAACAAGCATCTCATGCTTCTCAATATTCTTAACATGTCATATTGGCTCAAGTGAAACATTCCATTTATTAAAACAAGTTCAACAACTTTCCCAAGGACTTTTAAACACCTTGGCCCCAAGGACTTTTAAACACCTTGGCCTATGGACTTTTAAACACCATAGAAAGTATCTCATCAAGGACTTTTAAACACCTTGATCCCAAGGACTTTTAAACACCTTGGCCATGGACTTTTAAACACCATGAATGAATCACATCAAGGACTTTTAAACACCTTGATCCCAAGGACTTTTAAACACCTTGGCCTATGGACTTTTAAACACCATAGAAAGGATCACCTAAGGACTTTTAACCACCTTAGTGTCCGCAACATGAACCATCCAAGGACTTTTAACCACCTTGATGTTCATAAGTAACAAGGCTCACTCAAGGACTTTTAACCACCTTAGTGACCTTAACATTTTAAAAACATCACTTGCCAATATACATCATTTTCATCACTTACATCACTGTTTTAAAGCATCAAACCAAGCCATATTCATCATGCATTTAAAAGCATTAAACCACATCATTTCAATGTACGAAAGCAAGGAACTCCTACCTAGAGTTACCTTCATCATATGGCTTATATCAACAGCAAAAACCATGCTAAAACATGCTTTCAAAACAGTATGTAAAACATGCAAATTATCATTTCGCATCACAACAAAATCATGGCCACCACTAGAGAGAAATTCCGAAAACTTACACTCGAGCTTAGCAAAGTTGTTTAGACTTAAGCTAAGCTCCCAAGACATTGGTTTCAAAGCCGAAAACCCATTTTCACTCACCGATTCCACTTCGCCACTTGCCGAAGCACGAATTCAAGCTTCCGGATCAACAACTCTTGGATCCAAAGATGCCTCCCCTGATCAAACACATTAAAGCAGAGGTTTAATGCATCATCAAGCATCAAAAGCTTCAATGAAAGCACTCAAACTCGCTGCTCTCATTCATACACCAATTTCGGCCACCAAACACAACCGAAATTGCATCCAAACCACTTCTAAACAAAGCCCAGCCATAAACCAGCAAAACCTCACATCCATCAACACCATACAACATCTAAAAACAACCTATTAACATCCTTATACCTCCAGCAACAACAGATCCACAAGATCACCTCAAAAACTACCTTAAAACACAAGCTAAACTTAGGAAACTCAACCTATCCGGAATTGCATTGATCAAAACTCATTTCCTTATCAATTTAGAGATCATTTAACATCAAAAACATCTCTTAAATCACAGATTACTCAGATCTAACGAAAATCATCAAAAATCATCAAAATCTTGCATTATAAGCCAAGATTCATTTCAACACTTTAAAACCTTTAATTAAACATCAATTAAGAGTTGAGAACTTGGGAATTTCAGTAAAGAACTGATAGTTTAGAGGAGAAGGGCGTTCTTACCTCCAAACTTGTGTTTCTCCACTTTTTGGAATGAAAAACCTTGATGAAACTTGTAGCAATGGAAGAGATTTTGAAGACACAATGATTTGCTATCAATTGAGAGTTGAAAGGAGGATTTTAGGTGAAGAAATCAGATCAAATTCTCTGGAAAAGGTAATGTTTGGTTGGAGAGAAAATGAGAGAAAGAAAATTGGAAAAGTTGGTTAGAAAATCTAAAAATAGCCAAAATGGCTTCCCTCCAATTTTAATAACCTTTAAAATCAGAATTTAGACTTAAAATATCTTGGAAAAATCTGGAGGAATCACTTTTGGATTAATAGCTCCTTAAAGATTCAAAGTTTCAACTCTTTATAAAACAGCCACCAAACTTGCGAAAATTACATTTTGGTCACTAGCCAAAATATCAACCTTCCAAAACTCATTTTCCAAAATTGATTTCACAGTTCATCTAATTATATTAAAAGATGATTTTAGAACATTTTTCCATATTTTTAATGCAACCCGAACTAGGCTTTCCTAATTTAACCTCTTAAGATTCGAACAGGACTTTGACCAAACCGGTCAACGCCCAAAACTTCTAAGCCCAAAACCGGGGCGTTACAACTCTCCCCCCCTTAAGAAATTTCGTCCTCGAAATTTACCTGAAGGAAAGAGATAAGGAAACTGCTTCAGCATATCTTCCTTCCGCTCCCACGTGGCTTCCTCAACACCGCGATGCTTCCACAGCACCTTCACCAACTCAATGGTCTTGCCACGAAGAACCTTGCTATCCGAATCCAGAACCTTCACCGGTTCCTCATCATAGGTCAAATCCGGATTCAAAACCACTTCCTCCACAGGCATCACATGCGAAGGATCAGATCTATACTTCCGAAGCATAGAGACATGGAACACATCATGAATCTTCTCCAACTCCTGAGGTAACCTCAAACGATACGCAACAGGACCCACACGCTCAACCACCTCATATGGTCCAATGTATCTAGGGCTCAACTTACCCTTCCGACCAAACCTCATCACCTTCTTCCAAGGTGAAACCTTCAAGAATACACGGTCACCCACCGCATACTCTATCTCCTTACGCTTCAAATCCGCGTAAGACTTCTGCCGATCAGAGGCCGCCTTCAACCGCTCACAAATGAGCTTCACCTTCTCAGTGGTCCCTTTCAACAAAGCCGGCATCGAAACCAACTTTTGACCAGTTTCAGCCCAACAAAGAGGAGTCCTACACTTCCTCCCATACAGAGCCTCATAGGGTGCCATCTGTATGCTCGCCTGATAACTATTGTTATAAGCAAACTCAACCAAAGGCAGATGCTTCTCCCAAGAACCTTGGAACTCAATCACGCAGCACCTCAACATATCCTCCAAAACCTGGATAACTCGCTCAGACTGACCATCCGACTGAGGATGATAGGATGTACTGAAATGCAACCTTGTACCCAGAGCTTGATGCAAACACTGCCAAAACCGCGATGTGAACCTCGGATCCCTATCCGACACAATCGACTTAGGCACACCATGCAGCCGCACAATCTCAGCAATGTACAGCTCTGCCAGCTTATCCAAAGAGAACGTAGTATGCACAGGCAAGAAATGCGCACACTTCGTCAGGCGATCCACAATCACCCAAACCGAATTCTTTTTCGATGGAGACAAAGGCAAACCAGATACAAAATCCATGGTAACCCTCTCCCACTTCCACTCAGGGATTTTCAACGGTTGCAACAAACCAGAAGGAAACTGATGCTCAGCCTTGACTCGCTGACACACCAAACACTTGCTCACGAACTCCGCAACATCCTTCTTCAAACCAACCCAATAGTACTCATCACGAAGATCACGATACATCTTAGTACTACCAGGGTGCATAGCAAAAGGACTACTATGACCTTCAGTCAGAATAGCACGCCTCAACTCAGCATCATTGGGCACTACTATCCGACTACCAAAACACAGCACTCCATCATCATTGAAACAGAAATCCGAAGGTCTACCCTCCGCGATATCCTGAACATGAGACACCAAGGAATCATCCAACAACTACTTATCCTTGATCAACTGAACCAAAGATGGCTTCACTTGTAACTCAGCCACAAGACCACCATCACGCGATATACTCAAGCTAGCAAACATGGCTCTCAACTCAACAGCTACCTTCCTACTCAAGGCATCAGCAACAACATTAGCTTTTCCAGGATGATACTCAATCGTCAGATCATAATCCTTGAGCAACTCCAACCAACGCTGCTGCCTAAGATTCAACTCTTTCTGAGACATCAGATACCTCAAACTCTTGTGATCCGTGTACACAGTACACTTCTCACCATACAGGTAATGCCTCCAGATCTTCAGAGCAAAAACCACTGCAGCCAGCTCAATATCGTGCGTAGGGTAATTGCGCTCATGCACTTTCAACTACCGCGATGCATAAGCCACCACCTTACCCTCCTGCATCAGCACACACCCCAAACCAACATAGGATGCATCACTGTAAACCACAAACTCTTTCCCCGATTCAGGCTGAATCAAGATAGGAGCTTGCGTCAAAGCCGCCTTCAGCTTCTCAAAAGCCTGCTGTCTCGCTTCTGTCCACTCCTACTTAACATCCTTCTGCAACAGCTTCGTCAAAGGAGCAGCAATCTTGGAAAAACCATCCACAAACCTCCGGTAGTATCCCTCCAAACCAAGGAAACTACGGACCTCATGAACAGACTTAGGAACCTTCCAGCTCATCACCGCCTCAATCTTCTGAGGATCAACACGAATCCCCTCAGCTGAGACAACATGCCCAAGAAAAACCACCTCTCTTAACCAGAACTCACACTTGCTCAGCTTAGCATAAAGCTGATTCTCCAACAAAGCTTGCAGAACAACCCTCAAATGCTCTTCATGCTCCTCCTCAGTACGCGAGTACACAAGGATATCATCAATGAACACCACGACAAACTTGTCCAAGTATTCATGAAACACACGATTCATCATGTCCATGAAAGCAGCAGGAGCATTTGTCAACCCAAACGGCATCACAAGGAACTCATAATGCCCATACCTTGTCCTGAAAGCTGTCTTAGGCACATCCACATCTTTCACCTTCAACTGATAATACCCTGACCTCAAGTCAATCTTAGAGAACACAGCAGCTCCCCGAAATTGATCAAAGAGATCATCAATCCTCGGCAAAGGATACCGATTCTTGATAGTCAACTTGTTCAGCTGACGGTAATCAATGCACATTCTCATAGTGCCATCCTTCTTCTTCACGAACAAGACCGGTGCTCCCCAAGGTGACACACTCGGCCGGATGAAACCACGGTAATCAATGCAACTCTTGCAACTGCGTCTTCAGCTCCTTCAGCTCCTTAGGTGCCATTCTATATGGAGTAATGGACACAGGAGTTGTATTCTCATACAGCTCAATTCCAAACTCCACCTCGCGGTTAGGAGGTAAACCAGGCAACTCCTCAGGAAAAACACCAGGAAATTCCTTTACAACCCTGATATCTTGCACCCTCAACTCCTTAGAGCTAGGATTCATCACAAAAGCTAGATAAGCTTCGCAACCTTGCCTCAGCATCCTGCTCGCCTCCAGAGAAGATACCACATTGGCAAGAAACTTCACATTCTCACCAACCACCACAACTTCATAATCATCCGCAAGCTTAAGCGAAACACGCTTATTCTCACAATCCACAACAGCCCGATGCTCAGCAAGCCAATCCATACCAAGGATCACATCAAAACCATAGAAGGGCAACTCCATAAGGTCAACATGAAAGACATGCTCTTGAACAACCAAAGGACACCTTCTATACAACTTCCGAGTCACAACAGTCTCACCAAAAGAACTAGTGACCCGAACACCAACATCCAAAGACTCAACAGGCAAACCAAGCAATTCAGCATGCTCACGAAGAATATATGAATGCGTAGATCCAGAATCAATCAAAGAAAGCAATGACAAGGACTGCAAAGTAAAGGTACCTGCAATCACATCTGCATCATTCCTGCCCTCTCTCTGAGCATACACCCTCGCTTGGCCTCCACCTTCAGGCTGAATAGCTACAACATGAGCTACCCCTCGGCCACCTTCCTCTCTCCTCTGGAAACTACCACGGCCGCGCCCACGACCTCTCTGCGGTGCAGCAACAACAGGAGCACGCACCTGCTCACCAGCCAACCTCGGACAATCTCGCCTGATGTGGTCCGCAGAGCCACAATTCCAGCACCCATTTCCACCAGCATTACCAGTTGTCACAACAGGAGCTTGTGCCACTCTCTCAGCACGAGGACAATCACGCTTCAAGTGACCACGGGAACCACAGATCCAACAAGCACTAGGATCAGCTCTAGCACCGCCACCCCTAGCAGGCACACCACCACCTCTCCTGGCTGAGGACTGATACTTCTGATCTCGTCCCCTCTTGTTCCGTCCACCTCCGGAACTATACTCAGCAGCTCGCTTGCCAGCACTCTTAGCAGACAAACTTAGGTTCATCTCAACATCCTTTGCTCGGCCCACCAACACATCAAAATCAACATACTCGGTGGCCAACAAATACATCTTAACATCCTTCACAAGACCGTAACGAAACCTCTCGCACCTAGCCCTCTCATCAGGTATCAGCTCCGGTGCATACTGACTGAGCCGTACAAACTGTACCTCATACTCAGCTACACTCATGCTCCCTTGGGTAAGAGACATGAATTCTCGCTTTTTCTCGTCCAGATATCTCACTCCCAGATATCTTCTTTTAAACATATTCTGAAAGAATGTCCAGGTAACATCAGCTTCAGCCATTCCAGCTATGGTAGTCGTCCACCATGTATAAGCATCGTCCTGCAGCAAGGACACAACACAGCCCAGCTTTTGCACATCCGTGCAACTCATCTGCCCCAAGATACGCTTTGTACTTTCCAGCCAAGCCTCAGAACTCTCAGCTGATAAACCTCTAAACTCAGTCCCTCCAAGACTGCGCAGACGCTCCAAAGGCAATCTGACTCCAGCATCTCCCTGATGCCCAGCTCCCTGAGCTCCAGCTACTGCTGCTCGAAAAGCACCCGCAATAGCTTGTACCAACATCGTCATGTCAGGCATAGCTTGCCCCTGACCAACCTCTGGTCCAGCAGCTCCAGCACCAGCTGCAGCTTCAGCTCTCGCACCTCCATCACCACCACCAGGCGGAGAAGGGGGTAACACAGCACTATCAGCGTGCTCTTCATTCTCATTCTCATTGGGAGCCGTAGCTCGCACATTACCTCTTAACTCTCTACGTGGTGCCATACTTTTACCATGCAACAACAATGCAAAATAAAACAAGTCAGGCCCAGCAAGGTAAGCAATCCAAGTATTCAAGCTCAATTTCATTCAAAATCAATTTCATTTCATTAGCTTTTGTTTGGCAATGGGTACCCTCAGCATGCAACATCACAACATACAACTCAATTGCATCAACACCTCAAGCCACTGAACATGCTTTCAAACAACAAGCACACAAAGCAAACATGCTTCAATCATGCATACAAACATTCCCAATTACTCGAGAACTCAGCTCTGATACCACCAAATGTAACCCCCTTAACCCGGCCTAGACGGTTGACCCGAATTAAGAAAGTCACACGGGGAAAACCAAAGTCAACCCGAAAGTCAACCTTGATTAACGACCCTTTTTTTTTCTTTTTAAACTTGTCTAGATGCACATTAAGCCTAATGGTGATCACACAAACATCATACCAAAAGATCACAGACATCAGAGGTTAAACAGGGACTCAATTGAACAATTTACAACTTTAGGGACCAAATTGTAAATTCTGATAAATTAAAGGACTTAATCCAAATTGAAGTTACCAACTTGAAATTAATCAGGTTTCATGCTTCTCTGTGAAATTTCAGCTCAAAAGGACATCCACAGCTCATACAATTGCACCAACAAGATTCAGGACCAAAATGCAAACAATTCAAAACACATAACTGCCAATGTCAGCCCCCAACGGTCAACCGTTCCGAAACGGGGGACAGCCCGTTCCGAAACGCGGGGCCGTTCCGAAACAGGCTTAGCTTGTTTCGAAACGGGGGTCTGGCAGAGGCTTTTCCGTTTCGGAACGGCCCCTCCCGTTTCGGACGACTGGGCTCATTTAAGGCACCCGTTCCGAAACGGTAGGTGCTGTTCCGAAACACCCTGCCCAGATTGCTTCAAAACATCACTTTAAACATGCAATTACACATTCAAACATGCTCCGAACATCACCAAACTTTGCCAACATGCAATACAACATAGAAACAACATAATAGCATCATCAATTCATCCAAACATCATCACAAGCAAAAAGCCCCAATTCTAAAGGCATGCTTCCTACACAAGCTAGACATTCAAACACCAAACTTGCAAAACAAGCATATAAGGTTCCAAACCAAAAACCAGCAAACACATCAACATTTAACATACTTAGGGAGTCTCCAACACCTCCCAAAACATACACATTGGTCCCCCATTGCCAAATCATACAAAAGCTAAAATGAACTTATAAAACCTTCATACATTGAGCTTCACTTGAACTTGATTGCTTGCCCCTTCCTTGCTGCCCTCAAAATACTCTAACGCTCTGCATTATTGAATTAAGAAAACAAAGAGAGCGTAAGCAAAAGCTTAGTGAGGAAAGCTCTTAAAAACCATTCAATAATGCAATTCAAAACATTTACAAAACATGCTTAAAATCAACCTTTTCACATGCTCAAAAGCATTCTTAACAAGCAATCTCATACTTCAACATAAACATTAAAACAAGCATCTCATGCTTCTCAATATTCTTAACATGTCATATTGGCTCAAGTGAAACATTCCATTTATTAAAACAAGTTCAACAACTTTCCCAAGGACTTTTAAACACCTTGGCCCCAAGGACTTTTAAACACCTTGGCCTATGGACTTTTAAACACCATAGAAAGTATCTCATCAAGGACTTTTAAACACCTTGATCCCAAGGACTTTTAAACACCTTGGCCATGGACTTTTAAACACCATGAATGAATCACATCAAGGACTTTTAAACACCTTGATCCCAAGGACTTTTAAACACCTTGGCCTATGGACTTTTAAACACCATAGAAAGGATCACCTAAGGACTTTTAACCACCTTAGTGTCCGCAACATGAACCATCCAAGGACTTTTAACCACCTTGATGTTCATAAGTAACAAGGCTCACTCAAGGACTTTTAACCACCTTAGTGACCTTAACATTTTAAAAACATCACTTGCCAATATACATCATTTTCATCACTTACATCACTGTTTTAAAGCATCAAACCAAGCCATATTCATCATGCATTTAAAAGCATTAAACCACATCATTTCAATGTACGAAAGCAAGGAACTCCTACCTAGAGTTACCTTCATCATATGGCTTATATCAACAGCAAAAACCATGCTAAAACATGCTTTCAAAACAGTATGTAAAACATGCAAATTATCATTTCGCATCACAACAAAATCATGGCCACCACTAGAGAGAAATTCCGAAAACTTACACTCGAGCTTAGCAAAGTTGTTTAGACTTAAGCTAAGCTCCCAAGACATTGGTTTCAAAGCCGAAAACCCATTTTCACTCACCGATTCCACTTCGCCACTTGCCGAAGCACGAATTCAAGCTTCCGGATCAACAACTCTTGGATCCAAAGATGCCTCCCCTGATCAAACACATTAAAGCAGAGGTTTAATGCATCATCAAGCATCAAAAGCTTCAATGAAAGCACTCAAACTCGCTGCTCTCATTCATACACCAATTTCGGCCACCAAACACAACCGAAATTGCATCCAAACCACTTCTAAACAAAGCCCAGCCATAAACCAGCAAAACCTCACATCCATCAACACCATACAACATCTAAAAACAACCTATTAACATCCTTATACCTCCAGCAACAACAGATCCACAAGATCACCTCAAAAACTACCTTAAAACACAAGCTAAACTTAGGAAACTCAACCTATCCGGAATTGCATTGATCAAAACTCATTTCCTTATCAATTTAGAGATCATTTAACATCAAAAACATCTCTTAAATCACAGATTACTCAGATCTAACGAAAATCATCAAAAATCATCAAAATCTTGCATTATAAGCCAAGATTCATTTCAACACTTTAAAACCTTTAATTAAACATCAATTAAGAGTTGAGAACTTGGGAATTTCAGTAAAGAACTGATAGTTTAGAGGAGAAGGGCGTTCTTACCTCCAAACTTGTGTTTCTCCACTTTTTGGAATGAAAAACCTTGATGAAACTTGTAGCAATGGAAGAGATTTTGAAGACACAATGATTTGCTATCAATTGAGAGTTGAAAGGAGGATTTTAGGTGAAGAAATCAGATCAAATTCTCTGGAAAAGGTAATGTTTGGTTGGAGAGAAAATGAGAGAAAGAAAATTGGAAAAGTTGGTTAGAAAATCTAAAAATAGCCAAAATGGCTTCCCTCCAATTTTAATAACCTTTAAAATCAGAATTTAGACTTAAAATATCTTGGAAAAATCTGGAGGAATCACTTTTGGATTAATAGCTCCTTAAAGATTCAAAGTTTCAACTCTTTATAAAACAGCCACCAAACTTGCGAAAATTACATTTTGGTCACTAGCCAAAATATCAACCTTCCAAAACTCATTTTCCAAAATTGATTTCACAGTTCATCTAATTATATTAAAAGATGATTTTAGAACATTTTTCCATATTTTTAATGCAACCCGAACTAGGCTTTCCTAATTTAACCTCTTAAGATTCGAACAGGACTTTGACCAAACCGGTCAACGCCCAAAACTTCTAAGCCCAAAACCGGGGCGTTACAATTCTTTCTCCCAAACTCTCTCTCAATATTTCCCAAGAAATTTTCAAGAAAACCATTCTAGTTCTTCAAGATTTTTCAAAGGAAAACTTGTCATTCATTGAGGGAAGCAGGGATTGGAGGTAAATCCCATTCTCAACCTCTAATCAAAGTTCTTTATTGAAATTCCCAAGATATTTGGCTTATAATTACTATTTTTGGTTGAGTTTTCATTATAGTTTTGATTGGAGATCAAAATCTTGTAAAAATATAGTTGAAATCTTGATTTCCGGATTTGTTTTATTAAGCTCTGTTATAGATTGATTTTAAATGAATTTTAAGTGGGTTAATATGTTGAGATGAAGTTTTGATAACATAGATCCCGAAATCCTTGAGATCCTTGATAGTTTTAAGCGAGTTTTTGAGGTGAAATGATGGAATCTTGCTTGCTGAAGGTATAAGGTTGAGTTAGGTTGTTTATTAGATGTGTTTTGATGTTTATAGTGGTTTGGAAGTTATGTATGTTTGCTGGGCTTGGTTTAGGAAGCAATCGGTTGAGTTTTCGGTCGTTTTGGATGGGTATTTTGGTGTAGTTTAGGTGAGCAACGAGTTTGTGAATTGTTGCTGGTGTTGGAATGCATTTTAATGCATTTCGATCTCTGTTTTGATGTTGTGAAAATAGGGGATCTTGATTTGGGAGCAAACAAGGCGTTGTTGGAGGCTCTGGAGGGATAATTTTCGTGTCGGTGAGAAAGGCTTCGCGTATCGGTGAGTGGAAACGAATTTTCCAGGTTTGTAACGCTTTGAGCATGGTCTTGGGAGCTTAGTGTAAGTTTGAAACACTAAGCTAAGCTCAAGAATAAGTGGTTCGAAAGTCTCTCTCGGAAATGTGCTATGTTTTAATGAAAATGCACTTGTGTTAATATGGTTTTAATTACTATTTTAAAGCATGTTAGAAGCATGAGTAATGCTGGATTTTAATGCCATTGTGTTAAGGATGCACTAGGTAAGTGATCCTTGGATTTATGTGATAAATGCATATGATGTTAAGCATGTTTATGCTTGTGGAAATGGCATTGTGTTTATGCTTGTAAAACAATGGATAATTGAGGTTAAATGATTATATTGTCAAGTGATGGAAATGGTTTTTGGTTACGTTAATCAGATATAGTTAGCTAGCTATAGGATTGGGTGCATCGTGAATAAAGTCGCATCGGATGTCGAGGGGTTGTGATTGTGCCGTAAACTCCATCCAAGTACCCTAACGATTGAGGCTAAGATCACAATGGTGAATGGTTTAATCCTGTGTGTGAGTCTTGTGTGTGTGTCCCGTACTCTCGTTAGTGGAATTAAACAACTACAAATGAGTGATGTTGAGGGGTTGTGATTGTGCCATTAATCTCCATCACGAATGTTGAGGGGTTGTGATTGTGCCATTGATCTCCACCTTGAGTAGTCTGGTAGTATGTATGAAGCATGTGGGACAACGCTTGTAATCCGTGTATCCGATTGTGTCTTTTGTTGAAATGGTTTATGGATTATCACTTGCGAGCGTATATAATGTAAATGATTAATGTTAAGCATGAGATGCTTGTAAATGATGCTTGAATTCATGTGATGCTTGGTAAAGCATGATCAAGGATTTACTTGCTGTTTTAGAATGATGCATAAGAGTATGTTTTTAGAAAGTGCATTGATGTCTTGAAAGGACATGTTTTGGGTAAAGGCATGTGTTGAAAAGTGGTGGTTTTTCAATTTGCGTGAAGTGCATTGTTGAATTTTGTTTAGCGATCCTCACTAAGCTTTGTGCTTACGCTCATTTATTTCATCAATGCATGGAATTAGGCATTTGAGGCATCACACAAGCAAGGGAATCCAAAGTTTTCGGTTTAGCAAAGTATGTGGCTTTACTTTGGTGTAATAAGAGGCAATGGGTGGGATTTATACTTTTGGATGGTTGAGGATGTTGCTATTTACCTTGAGCATGTTTGGTTGTTTACCTTTGTGTTGTAAATAGCCTTTGAGGATTGGTTTTTGGTTTGAATGTTGATTTTAGTTTTGTATGGCTTTGGTGGACTAGGGAGCATTCCTATAGTTCCAATGTTTGCATGTTTGATGCCATGTTTTAGTTTATGCTTCATAACGATGATCTTTGATGCCTAAACATGTTGTATGTACGTTGTGGCATGAATTGGAACGTTTTCGGATGCAGAAAGATGTGAAAAACCAGCAGAATCTACTGTTGCAGGGCAAGGCGTATCGAAATGCCCTTACCTATTTCGGAACAGAGGCCTGAAATATCCATGAGGTTTCGGAACGGGCAGAAACGTTCCGGAACAATTTTGCTACTCGAAAGGGGTGTTTCGATACGAGTTTCGGAACGCACCCGAGTATCGAAACAGTCAACTTGGTTTCGAAACGACCATTCCGATATAAGGCCTTGTGTTTTGAAACACCTGACCGTTGAAGTTTGAATTTGAATTTTTTCAGGTTTCTGTTTCTTACGTTTTTGTCCCTGAGTCTTGATTGCTTAATTAAATGAGATTGTGTGGTCTGTTTGAGATGAATTTTGACATGTTGTCATGTTATATGATTAATTATAGACTGGTAACATTAAAACTCGTTTAGTACTTTGAAAACTGGAAATTTACACATTTTAGTCCCTAAAAGGCATTTGTATGCAATTGCAGCCTTTAATGAGTTCCGTTCGCTGTGTCATTTCTGCTAAAGTGTTCCGCCCTTCAAATAGGTTAAATATGTTCATCTAATAAAGTTAAAAAGGAAAAAAGGGTCGTTAATCAAGGTTGACTTTCGGGTTGACTTTGGTTTTCCCCGTGTAATCTTCTTAGTTCGGGTCGGGCGTCTTGGCCGGGCTAAGGGGGTTACAAGATCTTTCAGCTTAGGCGGGGCTTGGTTGTGCAGCAATGCCATGCAACCTCGTGTCATGGAAAAAGTTTCGAATTCCCCAATCCTTGCTCGTTTTGATACCATCTCCTAGAGGAACTTAGCATAATTTGGCATTTTTTCTATGGAAATAGATGGGGCGACTGGATGTTTTATCTCCTAGAGGAACTTAGCATAATTCAGCTTAGGCGGGGCTTGGTATGTATATTTGTACTTGTTTAAGAATATCGAGGAACTTCTTAAACTGCTACTCCTGCTTCTGCTCCTTCTGCCGCTGTGGAAATAGAGGGGGCGACCGGATGTTTTATATACCCTTTTTGCATTGAAACTTGATCTGAGGGAGAGTAAGATGTTCAAGTTTGTCTGCTTTTTCATTGATTATGTCAGGGGTATCAGCAGGTTTGGTTGTCGAAACAGAGGACTCTGGGTCTGCCAAGGCAGTAGCATCAGCGTCTGCCGAGGTGGCTGGCTCCATTGGTTGTTTCTCTTTTGGCTCTTCAGCACCGATTTCTTCAAGTTGTTTCTCACTTCTAGTTGTGATTGCTTTGCATTGCTCATGAGTGGATCTCTTTGCGACTTCAGTATCGCTTGGCAGTCCTCCTGTTGGTCGAGTGTTCATTAGTTGTGCAAACTGCCCCACCTGAGTTTCTAGTGACTTTAGAGTTGCCTCATGGTTTTGCATCCTCATCTTTGTCTTGTCCATGAAAGCTTCAGTTTTTTAACAAATGAATCCATGTTAGACATATATGTACCAGTCTAAGACATAAAAGCATTTAAAGTTTGTTCTAGAGAAGTGGGTGCTGCTAGTTGCTGCGGCGGCGGCTACTGTCGCGACATAATCTACTGGAATCCTTGGGTTGAATTGTCTGGTTGGGCGGATTTAGGGCATTATTGGGGTTGCTCCAAGAAAAGTTCGGATGCCTCTTCCAACCAGGATTGTATGTGTTCGATGCCGGGTTGTTGCTTCTATTGTAGTTTCCTACAAAGCAGCTAGTTTCTTGGAATTGCTGGCATTCTGAGGAGTCATGGTCTCTCCCACATTGTTCACAAAAGGCATCAACAACTTTAATGTGTTGGGTATTGTTTTGCCTTTGCATTGCTTCCATTATTTTTGTTAGATGAGCCAACTGTGTTGTGACTGCGTCGGACATTCCTAGCTCATTGACAGTGGCCTGTCGCCTTACTCCGCCTCAGCGGGCGGTAGGGAACTGGTAGTCATTTTTTGCCATCCTGTTCAATATCTGAATTGCTTCTGCAGGCTCTTTATCAAAGTGTTCCGTTTGCTGAGGCATCCAACATCAGTCTTGTTGGAGTGTTGACACCATTGTAGAACATCGTGACTTGTGTCCACTCTGGGAATCTATGGAGTGGGCATTTATTTAGCATATCGCAGAACCGTTCCCACGCCTCATACATTGGTTCATCATCAGCTTGTCGAAAAGTAGTAATTTCAGTTCGCAATTTATCAGTTAAATTAACAGGATTAAATCTAGCTAGAAAATCATGATATAATTCCGTCCAAGACTCAATGGACTCGGATGGTAAACTATTAAACCAAGATTTTGCCCTATCCCCAGTGAATAGGGAAATAGTTTGAGTCTTAGCACATCTGGTTGAACACCATATAACCTGAAGGATTTACAGATGTCTAGGAAGGATTTCTTATGCTGTCTGGCATCCTCAGTGGCGGATCCTCCAAACTGTCCTAGTGTGTTAAGCATGTTGAGCATAACAGGTTTGAGTTCAAAATGGTCTGCTTCTATCTCAGGATTGACAACACTAGTGTTCAACTTCCTAAGGTCCTCTTCCAAGTAATCACGAACTTTTTGTTGGGGGCAGGTGGATTTTCTCTATTTCCGTCGAGCGCCGGAATGCTGTCGGGGGTAGGTTGCCACGGGCATTGTCGTCTCCAAGATGATCCATGTTTCTGGTGTTTTCTTGTCGAAGCCTGCGTGCAGTTCTTTTAATTTCAATTTCTGGTCATAAACCAAAGAAAACCACTAGATTAAAAATAAAATTAAAATGCAAGAAAATAAAAACAAAAGATATTTAACGCCAATCCCTGACAACGCCGCCAAAAACTTGTAGGCTATCAAATAGTCCTGCTTTAAGTGCACATGTACACAGATTGCCTAGTTGTAATATAAAAGATATTTAACGTCACCACAGGGATTGGGAAATCCTTCAGAATTTATTATCCTGCACAAGTGAAAGTAAAAACACAAGTGATTGAGATTTATTTGATTTGACTAAAACTAAGAGCAAGTAAATTAAAAAGTTGAGAATTCAGTTTGAGAGAATAGGCCAGTATTGGAATGCGTCGTAGTGTGAATATTGAATGTTTTGTCTCGGTTAAAGTGCTGTAAAATTGACTCAGCTGTCTTGGCATTTGTCAAGGTGATGCCTCGGCAGATAATCCGCCGCAGCAGAGAGTGATGCGCTGCCCGGGCGGCTGAGTGATGCTTCAAAGTTCGGCAAGGCTTTCTTCAATGACTCCTCCTTATCCCTAAGTCGAAGTGCTATTGGCGAACACGTCTTAATAATACCTTCCGACGTGAATCGAGGGATGAACACCAGCCAATCTAATGTATCCTTTAGCCGTTGAACTCCTAACTTATTCCTAAGCCGAAGTAGTTTTACCCCAAGTTGGATAAAACTGTGCTTACTCGTTTCGCGAGTCTAACACTCCCGATATTAGACAAATTGATAATTGCTCTCTCCTCTCCCGATTTAATTGCAAACAAGAATAATGTCAAGATTAAACAAACTTTGAATTTTTATTGCAAACACTAAAAACCTAAACGAAAACAAGCAATCTCTCACAACTACTCAGTAAAACCAACACTTAGCCCTAGGAAAAGTTTAGAACATGATGAATGAATGGAAGCACTAGGGTTTTTCTCCAAGAACTCTCTCTATCTCTACTAGTCGATAAAGATACAATATATATAAGTCTTTGCCTAATGAAAGTCGGTTAAGGGAGTAGAGTACAAGTTGGAACTAAAGTAGATCTTCTAAAAAGATTCAACTATAATTAAATCTTCATTTAATCCAAGCTTGACTTCCGGTTGACTTCAAAATCCTTAAACTTTGACCGTGGCTTTTCTTGGGCTTTTTGGCTCCGATCTGCATGCAAGTGGTCTCTAAAAATCGAGCTTGATGTGTTCTTCCAATCGCATACCACTTTGCATATTTTCAGCTGCCTTTGAATCCTGCATCGACGGCGCACCATCGACTGCCTTGGCAGAGGTCTGTATCGGTGTGAATGGCTCAGCAGGGCTTCTTATTCTGGGCTTTTCCTCCGTAACTTACTCTTATCAGTTCTTCAGTAGGTACATCATCATCTTCCGTCGATTGTCCAGCTCCTTCCTTCTGCCCTTCTTGTTACCTCAGCATGGTCTGTTTGGGCGGGTATCTACGCACAGTAAAACACATACCTGAGCACTATCTTTTATAGAGAAAAACAGTGAAACTCATCAAATAGGGCAGATTATCTAATCTATGTAGTTTTGTGTACGTTTACCTAATTATACAACTAAAATGGGTTTAAGTGTAACAATAATTGAGCTATCCTAGGGCTAAAATCTAGTACTTTTGCACACTTAACATCAACCTTCTCATAATTTTATCTTATCCCAAACTATATTTTCCCTGAACCGCTTCTAAAGGCACGAATCTCTAATTCTAGGTTCATCGAACCCTAAATCGCCCTTAAAACCTCTAGACCCAAAAATGTGGCGTTACAACACTCCTCCACTTAGGAAATTTCATCCTTAGAATTTTACCTGAAGGAAAAAGATGAGGAAATTGTTGCTTCATATCGTCTTTTCTTTCTCACATGGCTTCTTCAACACTCTGATGTCTCCACAAGACCTTGACCAACTCAATGGTCTTACCACGGAGAACCTTATTATCTGAATCCAAGATCTCAACTGGTTCTTCACCATAAGTGTAACACCCCGGTTTTGGGCCTAGGAGTTAGCCGTGTTTGGTTAGGTGGTTCGGTTCGAACCGGTTTAGCGGTCTAGTCTAGTTTCGGGAAATAATTAAATTGAGAGGTTTTTGGTTGGATAAAAATATGGGAAATTTTCCTAAAATCATATTTTTAAATATGATTAATTCTGGTCAAGTTAATTTGAAGAAAACAACTTTGGAAATTGGACATTTTGGTTTAGTGACTAAAATGTAAAAATGGTAAAGTTTGATTTAAGGGTAAAAATGTAAAAGGCTAATGCTTTGAATCTTTAAGGAGCAATAACAAAGGGCTAATAGAGACTTTTCCTCCTATTTTATAGTTTTAATTAAATAATTATAATAAAAAGGATGGAGGGAATATTTAGAGACGGTTACTCATTTTCATTTGACGGTAATTTTCTTCTCCCATTTTCTCACAAGTTTCCTTCATCCAAACAACAAGGTTTTCAAGGCAAAATCTAAATTTTGATTTGGATTTCAAAGATTAAACTATTTCCTTCTGATTTCCTATTGAATCTACTCTTTTCTCTTTGGTTTCCTTTTAGTTTCTTTTCAAAAATGGAGGAAGAGCTCATCATTAGAGGTAGGTTCGTTCTTCTCCTCTAATGACATGTTCTTTACAGAAATTCCAAAGTATTTAGACTTTTACATATTGTTTTTAATGGGTTTATATATATATATATATATATATTGATGAAATCTTGTTTAATTGAGGTTTCTTAAAGATATATGGTGGATCTTTGGATTTGATGTTAATCGATGAGTTAATGATTGATTATTAACATGTTGTTAATGTCTAATAATGTTAACTTGATGGATTTTGTTGAGTAATCTCGAAACTAGTTAGATTGCTAGAAGTTAGTGATGAAATCTTGAGTTTTAGGGGTTGTTATGGTGATTTCTTGATAGCTGGAGGTTTATAGAGTTTGGAGAAGTGTTTTAGGTTGTGAATTGATGAAGATTGATGGTTGATTTTTTTGGGTAATGTTTGGGAACAACTTTGAGTGGTTTTGGTGATGTTTTCGGTTTGTGTCTATGGTTAATTGCTTAGCGAATGTTGGAGTTGAGTGGGGGTTTGTGCTGCTGGAGGTTTTGATGCAAGAATGTGCATTAATCCTCTGTTTTTCCTTGGTTAGAAGTGAGGAAAGACGTTGCATGATCTTTAGAAGGCATCTTTGGAGTTTCAGAAGCTTGAAATAGCTTCGGCAAGTGAGGCGAGGTTGTATCGGTGAGTGGATGTGGTTTGAACATTTTCATAAGCTTGGAAACAAGGTTTTGGGAGGTTAGTGTAAGCTTGAAACGCTTAGCTAATCTCAGAAGTAAGTATGGTTACTAAAGCTCTCAGTTTTCGGTTTAAAGTCCATGTGGATTATCATGCTCATGTTTTGGAATTAAATTTTGTTACTCACTGTTATGCATGTTTTATAAGCATGGTTTTGTTGATCTATATCCCATAAAATGATTTGGTTATGTTTCAAGAGGTTATATTCTTGATGAGATATTATGCTATATTTGAAACATCTTTTGAGATGGGATATGTGATGATTTTGTTAATGCATAGAAAACAGTGAGTTAACATGGATTTTAATGATATATTGGCTTGGTGATGAGATTTCTATTATCGGATATGTTGGTCGACCAATAGGATGTAAAATGCACTATAATATATAAAATTCGCGCGTGTGATAAATTCTTCGGTTACATAATAGGGGTAGATTCTATTGTGTTGCGAGTAATAGGGGTAGATTCTATCGCCACGGGCAATGTGAGTAGTGGCATCCCGGTCGAAGTGAGATTATGGTGAGGTTGATTTCACCATGTGGCTTGATAGGGGTTGATTCTATCAAGGGCTTGGCAGGGGTAGATTTCGTCAAGTGTGTCAGTATATCCGATCATTATTGGATGGGGGCAGATTCCATCTGGTTCACTTGAAATGCCAATATATGAATTGCACATGTATCATGGCTTTCAAATGCTTTTGTATAATGACACTTATACGTGATGTTTATGCTTTGTGAGATTTAAGCTTGAGAAGCTTGATTTGGTTTTGCATTGAGGCATTCATGAGATGATGATACATGTGGTTTATAAGATGCTTTTATTGTGATTTCAAAAGCATGAGAAAATGGAGCATGATGTGTTTATATTATAAAGAAGCATGGTTTTGAAAAAAGTGCATTATTGTTGTTTAAACTAAGCTTTCCCTCACTAAGCAAATATGCTTATGCTCTTTTTTCCAACAATGCAGATAAGTGAGCTTTTGGGCAGCAAAATAGCAAGGGATTTCACCCAAGACATCACTCAAATCACAAGTATGGGTTCTGATACTTTTAATAAGGTAGAAATGGCAATGAGGAGGGTACCTCGGTATTTGGGAGATGTTTGTTTAAACTCCCTGGTTTGGCAAGTTTGTTTTTCCTTATGAGACTTGTAATGGGCCTTTATATGTTGTTATTCTTTGTTTTGTGGATTTTGATGCTCTATGTGGATTGCTTATAAGTTACATGCCTCTAAAGTATTCATGTTTTGCAATTCATGATGCTATATACCTTTGATGATGCCTATGTGTTGGACAAACGTGTGAATGATGTTTACTTTTGATTGTATGATGATTTGTGACCTTTTGGTATGTTTAAGGGTACTTAAATGTTTCTATTTTAGTGCAGTTCTGGTGCGTGTTTCGAAACGGCTGCAGCTATTTCGATACGGATTGCATAATTGGCCTTGTTGTTTCGGAACACTAGTAGACTGTTTTGAAACACAGGGTCGTTTTAATACGGCTCTATCATGTTTGAATGCAGGGGAGGTCTATCTGGGCACTTGGTATTGATATAGGTAGGGACCGTTCCGGTAGAAATTTCTACTGGAAAGCATGGTTTCAAAACATGGGGTATCTGTTTTGAAACAGGCACTTGGTATCGAAACGGGTAGGGACCGTTCCGATACAAACTTCTACTTGAAAGCATAGTTTCGAAACAGTGGAACATATTTCGAAACAAGGTAGTAATGTTGGTTAATTTGGCATGATTCGCAGTTTTAAATGTTTACATTTCACTCCTTGTTTATATGTTTTGAAATTGTGGATGTTTTAATGGTCGTATGAAGTTGATATTTCACCTGCGAGTATGTAATGAACCTAATTAAAGGTTGGAAACACTAATTTGTAATCTTGATCTCATATTAGATTGTTTGCAAAGAATGATCAATTGAAGTACTTTTTAATGGAATATATTAGTTGCACGAATAAACTCTATAGGATATAATTATGCATCTAGACAAGCTAAAAATGGTTACTAATCGAGGTTGACTTTCACGAGTTGACTTCAATTTTCCCTGTGTAATTCTCTTAATACGAGTTAAACGTCTAGATCGAGCTAAGGGGGTTACACTTGTTGGTATCAGAGCCATGTTATGAAAGTTTGGGATCTATGTTAAATGTTTAATTTTGATTGGTAACATGTTGAATTCGATGCTATGCACGATGAATGATTGTATCATGTTTTGATTAATAGTAGGTGATGTATGATGCATTGATATGTGTGACTGGGGTACTCATTGCCAATACTCCCGGTAAAGAAAAGAGTTTTGTTTTAAAAGATGGAATGAGTAACTTGGGTTCTTGCTATTTCTAAGCCTAACTATTTTTGCTATTGTATTTGCATGGTAGAAATGTTTATCATATCATGGGACCGAGACGAGAGCTGAGAGGAAATGTCCGGAATGTAGTTGAGAATGAGGTTGAGGTGGATGCTGAGAATTTGCTGCCTCCTCCTCTTGGTGGAGGTGGGGCTGAGATAGGAGCTGGCACTGGAGGTGGTGGACCTCAGGTAGCGCAAGGGCTAGCTGCTCCTGACATGACCCCTTTGGTTCAGGATATTGCTGGAGTCTTTCAGGCAGCAATGGAAGGTATGCACGTGGCCGCACCCCATCTAGTTTTGGCAGAACGAAGTTTAGAGGTTTAACTACGGAGGGTTCATAGGCTTGGTTTGAAAACACCAAGAGGATTTTGGGGCAGATGAACTGCAACAAGGTGCAAAAGTTGGGCTGCGTGGTCTCTTTGCTTCACGGAGATGCATATACATGGTGGATGACCATCAGAGTTGGTATGTGTAACGCCCCAATTATAGGCCTAGGTGTTTTGCGAGTCGGGTTGGGCCAGTGGTACCGGTAATCGGTTGTTCGAATCGTTCAAGGTGGTTCAGGGAAATCAAGGTTCGGGATGGGATAAAATATGATAAAAATTCCTAAAATCCTCTAAAATGATATTTAAGAGGTTGGTTAAATCAATTTTACAAAACGGGTTTTTGAAAGTATGCATTTTAGGCAGTGACCAAAATGTAAAGTTTTAAAGTTGTGGGAAAAAGTGTATTTTTCAAAAAGAGTCAAGATCTTAGAATGTTTAGGGAGCTAATTGGAAATTAATCTTTTTCTCTAATTTGGCATGTAACGCCATGGTTTTGGGCCTAGATGTTTTAAACATCGGATCGGACCGGTCGGCAACAATTTGAATCGTATCAGGTGGTTTAAGGAAATCAAGGATCGAGAAAAGGATAAAAATATGGTAAAAATTGCTAAAATCCTCTAAAATCATGTTTAAGAGATTGGTTGAATCAATTTTACAAAAAGAGTTTTGAAAGTGGTACATTTTGGGTAGTGACCAAAATGTAAAGTTTCAAACCTGTGGAAAATTGCAAAATTTCAAAAAGGAGTCAAAATATTAGAATCTTTAGGGAGCTATGGTGCAATTACACCTTTCTTTAAATTGACATGTGTTTTAAAATGAATTTTAGATAATTAAAATAGAAATGATTTTATTTAATTAAAATTGGTTAAATGGGAAATTGAGATTTCATTTCAGCAAAACCATTTTCCCAACTCTTTTCTCCAGATTTCTTTTCTCCCAAACACTCTTTTTTTAATTTCTAAACCAATTTCAATAGTTCTTTTCAAATTCTTCAAGCTTTGTGAAGGAAAAACTTGTCAAACACTAAGGAAGGCATGGATTGGAGGTAAATCTCATTCTCAACCTTCAATCTAGGTTTTTATTGAAATTCCCAAGATCATTGGCTTCTAAATGTTGTTTTTGGCTGCGATTTTATTATAGTTTTGATTTGAGATCAAAATTTGCAAAATTATATTTTAAATCTTGATTTTCGGATAGGTATTGATGAGCTCTGTTTTTGGAATGGTTTTAATTGAGTTTTGAGCTGATTATAATGTTGAAAAAGGGTTTTGATAATATAAATCCTGAAATCCTTGAGTTTCTTGATGGTTTTAGTTGGGTTTTTGAGGTGAAATGTTGGGGATATGCTTGCTGGAGGTATAATGACAAGTTTAGGTTGTTTTTGGAAGTGTTTTGATGCTTATAAATGGTTGAAGGTGATGTATGTTGGATGAGCATGGTTTAGGAAGCAATCGATTGAGTTTTCGGTTCTTTCGGATGGGTATATTGGTGTAGTTTTGGTGAGCAACGAGTTTGTGTTTAGTTGCTGCTGTTGAAATGCATTTTAATACATTTGGATCTTTGTTTTGGTGATCTAAAAATATGGGATCTTGATCCGGAAACAAACGAAGCTTTTGTGGAGGCTTCGGAGGGGTGATCTTCGCGTCAGCAAGCGAGGTTTCGCGTATCAGTGAGTGGAAATGAATTTCCAGCTTTCTAATGCTTTGAGCGTGGTCTTGGGAGCTTAGTGTAAGTTTGAAATGCTTTGCTAAGCTCAAGAGTAAGTGATTCGAAAGTCTCTCTCGGAATGTGCTATATTTTTGTTGGAAAATGCACTTGAATTAAATGTGGTTTAATTTACTGTTTTAAAGCATGTTTTGAGCATTGATAATGATAGTGTTAATGCCAGTTTGTTAAGGATGCACTTGGTAGGTGATCCTTGGTTTTATGAGATGTACGTATTTGAGTTTAAGCATGTTTATGCTTGTGAAAATGGCATTGTGACTTTTGCTTGTAAAATAGTGTAATAATGATGTTAAATGGTTATATTGGCAAGTGAAGGAAATGGTTTGTGACTACTTTAATATGATATAGTTAGCCAGCTATAGGATTGGGTGAACCGTGAAAAAAGTCGCCTTGGTTGTCGCGAAGGGTTGTGATTGTTCCGTAATCTCCATCCAAGTACCCTAACGATTGAGGCTAAGATCACAATAGTGCATGGTTCAATGCCATGTGTGAGTCTTGTGGTATGTGTCCCGTACTCTCGTTAGTGGAATTATACAACTACTGATGAGTGATGTTGAGGGGTTGTGATTGTGCCATTAATCTCAATCACATGTGTTGAGGGGTTGTGATTGTGGCATATATCTCCACCTTGTGTAGTCCGGTAGTATGTATGAAGCGTGTGGGACAACACTTGTAATCCGCGTATCCGACTGTGTCTTTTGTGTTGGTTTGAAATGGTTTGAGTATTGATCACATGCGAGCCAATATAATGTTGTTGATTAATGATATAAACATGTGATGCTTGGGAATGATGCTAGAATGCATGTGATGCTTGGTTTAAGAATGAGCCAAGGATTTTGCTGTTGTTTTAATGATGCTAAGAGCATTTGGTTTTAAAAGTGCATTGATGCTTTAGAGAGCATGTTTTAAAGGAAGGCATGAGTTTGCAAATGATGATGTCTCGATTTTATGAAATGCATTGATGAATGTTTGGTTTTAGCGATCCTCACTAAGCTTTATGCTTACGCTCGTTTGTTTCATCAATGCAGAGAATTAAGCTTTTGAGGCAGCAAGAGAGCAAGTGGATCCCAAGTACCTTTGACTAAGCAAAGTATGTGATTTCACCTTAGTGTAATAAGAGGCAATGGGAGGGATTTCTACTCTTGGTTATATTTGGTTATGTTAAACACCTTGAGCATGTTTGGTTTGTTTATTCGGATTTGTAAATGGCTTTGAGTGTTGGTTTGAGCTTGAATATGGTTTTCAGCCTTTTTGTTGTTTTGACATCTAGGAAGCATGCCTATAGTCATATAGATTGCAAGAATGATGCCTTGTTATAGTTTGTGCTTTGTATGGGTGATCCTTGATGTTTATCCATGTTGTATGTGTGTTAGAACAAGTGTTGGAATGGTTTCTGAGATGAAAACTTGTTAAAAACCAGCAATTTGGAAAGTTGCAGGCCTAGGCGTTTCAGAACGCCCTTGTCCGTTTCGGAACGAAGGCCTGTAATGACCATGGTGTCCCGGAACAGGAAGGCAAGTTCCGGAACATTTCGCCACTATGAACCAACCTATCGAATCAGGTTTCTTGAGGTTTCGGAACGTCCTCGCGTATCGAAACGGTCACTCTTGTTTCAAAACGGCCGTTCTGATACATGGTTCTATGTTCTGAAACACTCGACCGTTGGAGGCTGAATTTGAATTGTTCTGAGTTCTTGTTTTTTATGTTTTGGTCCCTGAGTAATGATTGTTCAATTAGATGAGTTTGGATGGTCCGTTTGAGATGAGAGTTGACATGCTGGCATGATATATGACTAATTTTGGTTTGGTAACTTTAAAACCTGGATAGTCCTTGTACTTCCTGAAATTTACAAATTAGTCCCTAAAAGTCAAATGAATGCAATTGAACCCTTAATTGAACTCCGATCGTTGTGCTATTTTCGCCTAATCGATTTGCTAATCATATAGGTTAATAATGTGCATCTAGAAAAGATAATAGATAAAAGGGGTCGTTAATCGAGGTTGACTTTTACGAGATGACTTCGGTTTTCCCCGTGCAATCTTCCTATTTTGGGTCGGGCGTCTAGGCCGGGCTAAGGGGGTTACACAGCATGTGTTATAAATGATTTATTAAATATTAAAATGACGTTAATTAAATTAATTAAAGAGTTAGTTATTTTGGTTAAAATATTTTTGACGATCTTTTCATTCTCTCCTTTTCACTTCAACCAAAAACTCTCCATTTGCTCTCAAATTCCAGATTTTCTTCACCTTCAAATTCTCTCTTGATTTCAAACTTCATCTTTGTGATTTCTCTCAAAATTCATCAAGATTCTTGAAAGCTAAACTTGCCAAATTAGAAGAGAAGCAAGGAATTGGAGGTAAATTTCGTGCTAACCCTCTAATCAAGGTTCTTTAATTGAATTCCAAAGATATTTGACTCTTTATTTCATGTTTTTGATTAATGTTTTACTATTGTTGTGATAAAATGATGAATTCTTGATAGAAAAGAGGATTTAATGTGATTTTCGGAGTTTTATTGATTTGATTTGTTTGAGATAGTTTCTAGTTGAGTTTTGAAAAGTTTATGATGTTGAAATATAGCCTAAATCATATTAATCTCGGAATCTTTGAGATCTTTGGTTTTTAAGGTGTTTTTGGTTTGGTTTTTGGGGTGTAATGTGGAATTCACGTTGCTGGAGGTATAAGGATGGTTTTAGGTTGTTTTGGATATTGATTGATGGTTAAAATGTGTTGGATGTGTTGGTTGATGGCTGTGATGAGTTTAGAGATCAATCGATTGAGTTTTCAATTGTATCAATTGGGTAAATTGATGCTTTAGAGTAGGGCTGCGGGTTTTCTTTTAAGTGTTGGTGTTTGAATGCATTATGATACATTGAATCTATGTTTTTAATGTGTTGAAAGTAGGGGATAGTGTTCTAGAATCGAAAAAAGTGATTTTGTAGGTTTAGACGTTTGATTTGTGAATCGGCAAGTGTGGTTTTGCAAGTCGGTGAGTGGATCTTGATTTTCTAGCAGTGAAACATTTTAGTAAAAGGTTTTGGGAACTTAGTAAGAGCTTGAAACGCTTTACTAAGTTCGGAAGTAGGTAAAGTGAATTTCTCTCCCGGATTGTGCTAGTGGTTGCACTTGATTTGAATTACATTTACCTATTGTTTTAAAGTACGTTTTGAGTATATGAAACGTGGTTGATGATGCCATATGGTTTAAGGATGCACTAGGTAAGTGATCCTTGTATGCATGTGTTGATGCAGGAGGTTTGAAGCATGGTTTAATGCTTGTGATATGGCTTATTATAAATTCTTTGTAAAAACACTGAGGTGTTCATGAAATGTGGATTATATTGGCAAGTGATGTTGTATAAAGTGTTTTGTAAATGAAATCGGATATAGTTAGTCGACTATAGGATTGAGTGCACTATAAACAAGTCGTCTTGGATGTTGAGGGGTTGTGATCGTACCGAAAACTCCATCCAAGTACCCCTAGCGATTGAGGATTGTTTAAGGTGGCAACGGTTGAGGGTAGCTCCCCGGTGCGAACGTTGTGTGTGTCCCGTCTCTCGTTAGTGGGTTATACATCTACCGATGAGTGGTGTTGAGGGGTTGTGATTGTAACGAATACTCCACCACGGGTGTCACAACGGTGGAGGGTTGCTCCCGTGTGTGAGCCTTGAGATGCCGGTAGAGTGCATGAAAAGTTTGGGACAACCCTTAGTAATCCGTGTATCCGATAAGTTTTTGAGAAATGGAAATCTTGATGATGCATATTATGAATAATGCATGTTTCACCTTAAGCTTAGCATAATGGTGTTTATGCTTGGAAGGCTTGATGTTTGTGTAGCAACTGTTTAATTGCTGGAAAATACGTAATTCATATTGCATGGAGTTTAGCATGCTGGTTTTAATGTTAAAGGGCATGGTTTATCAAAGAAGGCATGATGGTTTTCAAAATTGTGAAAAATGGTTTTGTGCATTGGTGGTGTTTTTGGTTTTTAGCAGTCCTCACTAAGCATGTTGTGCTTACGCTCTCTTTGTCCATCAATGCTGTCAATTTAAGCTTTGGAGGCAGCACTTGTAAGGGATCGGTGGAAGACTTTGATTGAAGGTATGTTTGGTTATGGACTAGAGTAATAGAGGCAATGGAGGTGTCTAATGCTATGAATGTTGGTTGCTTGATGTTTTCTGGTTTGGTACAAGTTTGGTATGTATATTTGGGTATGTAAATGGCCTTTAAGAGTTGGTAATTGCTTGGTTTGAGAATTGGTCATTTGCTTCTTGTTTTCTTAGGATGCATGCCTTTAGATCTTTTGATAATGCTAATGATGCTTTGATGACATTTTCCCATGAATTCTTGATTGTTGAAGTGTAATTGAGTTGCAAGCATGTTTGTATATATGTTGGATTAGCTTCGGATTGTTAAAATCGAGTTAAATCAGCAAAATTAACCATTGCAGGCTCATGTGTTTTGAAACACCCTTGAATGTTTTGAAACGGGGGCTTAAAAATGCCTTGGGGTTTCGAAACGGTGAGGCCTATTTTGATACACTTTGTCTTTGTGAAACCCTGTTCCAAAACGGGTCTAAGATGGTATCGAAACGATCCTAAGTTTTGAAACGGGTATCACTATTTCGATATGCCCATTCCGATAGGGGTTCGCTATTCTGAAACGAGTGGCTGTTATTTTAGTTTTTGGATTATTCTGAGCTTCTGTTTCTATACGTTTTGGTCCATGTTAGTCATGTATGAAATTAAACGAGTTCAAATGGTCATCTTGAGCTGAGTTTTTACAGAGAAGCATGTAATGAACTTAATTAAAGGATGGTAATCGGAATTCAGTAAAAACCCTTACAAATGGTCAAATTTACAAAATAGTCCCTAAACTCAAAATTGGTGTTAATGATGAATGCTTGCGATGTCTTTCAATCCGCTTCTTCTTGATCACTTAGGAATGTAACTTGCATCTAGACAAGATAAAAAGGAACAAAGTAGGGTCATTTATTGACGTAAACCTTCTCGGTTTACTTCAATATTCCCCGTGTGATCCGTTCGATTCGGTCTATCGGCTAGGCTGGGTCGAGGGGTTTACATTTGGTCGTATCAGAGCCATGTTACGAAAGGTTGGGTTGATAGTAAGTTGTTGGTGAGTAAATGTGATGTGAATATGCGTCTTTGGTGATGTTTTTTTTTGTCCGTTGAATGTCTTAAGCATGTTAGTGTTGATTATGTGATGGCGATCCTATATATGGTGATGAAATATGAATGTGAGTTGTTATATACGATGATAGATTGTGATGAATCTTGATGCTTGGGATGCATGATGATTGTGACATGTGTGTTGTATGCTTTGTGCTATGCCAGCGGAAATTGGAATTCCCATTGCCTTAATACTATGGTGAAATGTTTTAAGTTGAAATCAAAGTCTTGGATCCTTTCTTGGAGCTGGCCTAAGCAATTTGTTTTTATTGTTTCGTTAGTTGTTATCATGCCTTAATAATAATAGCACAATAAAACGAGGATAGAGTAGCGATCTGGTATGCTTGCTGTTGCTTTTGGGCAAGGAATAAAGGAGTGTGTAAAGTCTCATGGGGGCTAAACGCCTCGATGTGCCTCGATATAATTACAACCTGTGTCGGTTGGGTAAGTGTTGGATGGCATGGTGCCTGGGATATATGCGATGTTTAGAGATTGTGAACCTGTCAATGCTGAAGTGCATGTGACTGCACTAGCTGGTGGACGTTTGTGTGTTGTGGTTAGCGCTTACGTAATTTGAGTAGAAGTTGAACTCGAGGGTTGTCACCGGAGGTATCCATGGAGTGGATGACCTGTGTGAATGAGATTATGGAATGAATGGAGTGTAGTGATGCCCATAGTGTAAAGATGAGTTGTATCTCAGTTATATAGAGATGTGTGTAGTTGGTGGACAACTGTGGTTGTGGGCATAGAACCTGACTTTGTGTTTTAAGAGTTCTTTTGAACTATTTTAAAGGAGAACTATCTTGGGGTTCGATGCTTGAGTGACGAGAAAGGTGAATTTGTGGTTTGGGTTCAAAATAGTAAGTTGTAGTTGAGTTAAGGTACATATTGTTTAGTTGAGCATGTATGCTCCTGGATTGGAATTGGATGTCAGACATCGATGTTTTAGCACTTTTATTGATTGGTGCATGATGTTAAATCATGTCTGTTGATTTATTGGCTACATTGTTTTGGACGTGTTGGTAACATGGGAGAGTTATTTGAGCAGAACATGGGTGTAATAGTTCGTGCGAGAGGTTCTAGCTCTAAAAAGTGAGTTGTGAACTCTAATTTAGTGGTAGCCAGTGTAGGAATGGTCATGCTTAAAGGGGTATCTGCAGAGCGTTTGGGTGTTCTCTATTTATGAGCACAAGTGCACACTTTTTTCAAGTTATTCTATAAAAGATATCGTCTCCCACAGGGATAGGAGCATGTTCTATGAATGGTTTCCTGTACAAGGATTTAGTAAATTCATAGTTAAATCTTTAAATGTGGAAATATAAAAACACAAATAAATAAAGATAGTGATGATAGGGAATATAGGGAGAGATAAGGTTGATAGATTGGGTAAGGTAATTGCAGCTCAGTAGTGTGTAGACTGCATTGTAAGGCCTAAGTGTGTTTTATGCTGCCGTGATTTGCTGCCTCGGTGGGTAATGGCGGACGACAGCTACGACCCGGTCACGCAACCGCAGCGGGTCTCTGCCCCTGCAACTTTCGCTCTCTCGGCAGGTGGAATGGAAATAAGTCCTGGTGGTAAGTCTGGCAGATACTCCAAGTTCAGCAGAGCAATTCCTATGTGATCCTTCCTATGTCTAGGCAAGGATTTTGTCACCACGCGATGTAAGAAATACCTAGCAATCTCAGCGTAAACCTAACACAAGCAGTGGACGTTTGGTTGCTCCCTTTAGCCGCTGAAATCCTAACTTATGTCTAAGCCGAATTAGTCAACACCTCGTCATGATGAGACCGTGCTTAATCCTTTCGTGAGTCTTTCAATCTCGTGCCCAACAAATCGCGACCTCCAACACCTCCAATCTATCTAGCTACCTCTTCGCTATGCATCTATGCATCCGTGCATCCCTCCACGCCCCGATACCCTCACATACATAGGTATATATAGGACACATGGCCTAAGTTTGAGTCCTCCTTGTATTAGAAGTCCTTAAAGTAACTTTACATTAAATGTTGACTCCTTTTTTACTTGAATGTGGACTCTTTGGACGTTACCTTCTCCCGCAAGTAAGGATAAGTACTCTTACTTATGAATCTTGGATCAGCTATACCGGCCGCTACATGCTTTAGAAAATTGTAAGACTAGGCTCATTGGGCTTAGGGAATTGCCCTCTTTCAATCGCGACCCATCTTGACTAAGTCGGTGTAACTCCTTCCTGGTCGGCACTTGGCGGCATTGCTTCTACGGCGGCGTCCTTGGCGGCATCTGGAACTGCTTCATTATAGCTCCTTTTGTTTCCAGCTTTCCTGTCCTCTCCCCCTCTACATAGCTACAACACTTGAAAATAAAAACTAAACTAAAACAATATCTTTTCTTAATCAAACATAAAATATTTAATAAAAGCATGGTAGAAGAGAAAATATTGTTATTATGCATGCAATGCACCTAAATATGCGTAAATGAGCTTAAGAATAACAATAATAAGGGCATGAATGTGTACAAAATATAGAACTTGTGGACACTCTACACACCCCCAAACTCGAACTATTACTTGTCCTCAAGCAATGCAACCTAACTAGTAAACCTGCCCCTTACACTAAATTAAAAGAAACTTAGCCTTTAACTTGATTTCTTAACTTAAGGTCGTGGCACCTATTTAATCTTAGTGATAGGGAATGGCATGAAATAACTTAGATTTTAATTTTCTTAGTGCCAGTGCAGTGTGTGCAGGTCTATGTTTATGCTAAACATGCTGAGTATACTAAGTTAAAAGAGAATGCTGAACGTAATTAAATTACTAAAAAGGATACGAGTTGCTGCCTTGGCAGCACAGTTAAACACTTCTTTTCCTCTTTTCTTTTTCTCTGATCGTGGCTTTAAGGGCTTCAGCTCATCACAACTATTCTCTGGGTCTGAAGTTAAAATAGGTGCACTCTACGAAACTCCGAACCCTTTGAATAGAGTCATCCCGTGAAGGCTTTCATTCACTCTTGCTAATTTGTCCGTCACTTGGTTTAGATACATGGACTTTGATAGAAGTGGAGCGTCCTTGCTCATGATCCTTCCTAGAGCCTGTTTCGGGCACCTTTAGGGTATTTAAACATCCTTCCTAAAGCCTGTTTCTGGTACCTCTAGGGTTTTCACCATCTTTGTGCTGTTGCCCTGTGCTGCCGCGGGGGAATTCCTGGATTCAATTATGAAATTTTTATTAAGTAAAGCAGGAAGTGTTAAACTTACAACTCAAGCAAAAATTCAGCATTTAACAGACAGTGTAAGAATAATTGGCAAAAAGAAAAATTTTCTAAGTGTTTTTCATGCTTCTTCCCATAGTTAAGTCAAAAAAATTTAAGCATGGTGTGAATATAAATAGTCGGCTAACTATCATAGGCACATGTTTTTGAACTAAGAGTTTCTACTTCATTAAGTGTTTAGGGCAGATTTTACATATGCTTCTATATGCTACTAAATGAACCTAAAACAAAGAGGACTATTCCCCCCCCCCCAAACTCAATGTTGGCATTATCCTCAATGCCTTACAAAGTAAAAATAGAAAAATAGAAAAATAAAAATTAAAAACAGAAAAATAAAATAAAATAAAACATAAAATAAATAAAAAGAAAAAGAAAAAGGGGGCTATAGACTAGGGGATTTCCCCTCTGTTGCTGCTGCGTCGGAGGGGGATTCTAAGGAGGCAGGCAGGACAAGGCGGCGTGTGGCAGAAGGTTTGGTGGATGGGCTCTTCTTCGTGCCACACGGTGGCTGGATGCGGCTGGGAGTGGGTCATTTTGCTGGTGCTTCAGGCTCAGACCCTTCACCTGGAGGCTTGGTCGCATCAGTGGGCCGCTTCGTTTTACCTACTACCTCTATCGGTTCCTCGTCGAAGGAATCAGATATCTCCATGTTTGAGTCATCAGCATCTTTGGCAACGACCTCTTTTGCTGCTGGGGAGGCGACAGTAGTCTCCTTTTCTCTCTCCGATTCTGATGAGGAGGTGAGTTCGTACGACTAGATGGGAGTGAGCGAGGTCCTTCTCTTGGGGTGGATGTGCAACCCCTCGCTGTCAGCGGCGGCTGGAGTGACAGCTGGTCTGGGTGTGATTTGGGTTGGTTTGGATGCTGTTAACTTCGATTAGAAGGCGGGCAACTTTGGGCCGTCGTCATGGTACTCGTCAAGCAAGTAGGCCACAAAGGCCTCTTGTACCTCCGTAATATATTTGGCGAAAATCACCTGTTTGTGCTCGATCCTTTGGCAGCTTTCGACGAGGCTGTGCAGCAGGGGGATCACGGCAGAGGGGAGGGCAGCTTCAGTACTGCTTGCTGCGGGTGGGGTGGCGGCAGGTTGGGACGACGGCTGGGCATTTGACAGTATTTCCGGCTCCGACTCCTGCATCATCTGGAGGCACGCCTTTCTTGTCCACCCTCCTTGGCAGGAATGATTGTATCCTTGGGATGCGGTGGCACGCGAAAGTTGGCGCATAGTCCTGTGATGAGTGCAGGGAAGACGAGAAGTCCCTTGGTGTTGTGATTGTCTGCGTGGGCGTAGATCTCCTCTAGAATTACTTCGCCAACATTGATTGGCCGCCCCTTCATAATGTTGTGGATAAGGGCCAACCGTGGCCTGTTAATTGTTGATCCGTGCGAGGTGGACATCAGGCGGCATTGGACGAGGTTGCTCCAAAGAACGGCCTCCGGCAGCATATCGCAGCGGTTGACTGAACCATTATTCTTTCTGGTTAACCACTTGGTGTTGGGCTAGCAGATATCTTTCTTCATCTTGTCGTAGTCAGCCGCCGTTAGATAGGACTTCCACTCTTCATGCGGATTCCCTCTGATTTCTATGTTGTAGAAGTTATTGATGGTTTCTGTTGTGAGCTTGACCCATTCACCGCGAACATAGACAAAAGGGTTTCCCGGTGTTGGCTTGTGGGAATCGAACTCTCGCACCTGATTGTTGTTTATCCTCTCTTACTTTCGTGCGAAAATGTCCCAACCCAAGTTGTAAACCCTTCCGAATATGGTGGGTTCAAGGCCAAAATCCTCATCTGGCCTGGTGTATTGGAACCCTATTTCCTCCCAGAGTTGCCGCTCTTGGAAGTGCAGCTTGTAAGTTGCTGCGATAGTAGAGTTGAAGAACCTCTAAAAGGTTGGCTTGGAGGTGGATGTGGTTTGTTTTGATGTGGCCATAACTGTGATATTGGTTGTGTTTTCCTAAAGAAAGAAAAAGAAATTGCAAGAAAGTAAAGCCGGTGAAATCTTGAAAGCAATGATTGAAAAGAAGAATTGAGAGCAAAAGAGATAGCAAAATGAAGAACGAGGGGAGAATAGTTGTCTTTATATAGCTGCTTCTCTCTGTTGCCTTGGCGGGCACGTTGCCAACAGGCGACAATGATTGTAGCGTGATTTTCGCGCTTCTAGCTGTTACGCAGATATTCGTTCCGCTAGCTGTTATGTTCATCTGCCTTGGGCTGCCTTGGTCGCTGGATTGGGCTTCTCCTTTATTCTTTCATCCTTCTTGGCCTTTCCTTCATTCCTAACCTGAAATAAATTAAATGCAAAAAATTAAATAACTAAAAATTAAATCTAATCCTAATACATAAAAATAAATTAAGGATGAAAATAAAAATTAGGTTATGTTGGGTTGCACTTTTCCCAAACATAACCACTTCCTGAGGGATTTACTTTTAGCTTTTTGTTCGGGCATGTCCTTCCCCTCCTCAGGTGGATGTTGGCTGCCATCTTTGTCGCCCTAGCGAAAAATACACCAAATAAAACAAAGAGGCGTAATTTTTTTATATAAAAATAAAATAAACATAAATTTATTGTGCAAAAACTAAAGTAGAAGTGTAGAAATTCAAACGCAATTGATGTTGCCAATCCCTGACAACGGTGCCAAAAACTTGCAAAGTGTTTGGGTGTTCTCTATTTATGAGCGTAATTGCAGACTCTTGTCAAGTTATAGTATAAAAGATATCGTCTCCCATAGGGATTGGAGCAGCTTCTATGAATGGTTTCCTGTACAAGGATTTAGTAAATGCATAATTAAAACTCTAAATGTGGAAATATAAAAACATAAATAAATAAAGATAGTGATGATAAGGATGATAGGGAGAGATAAGGCTGATAGATTAGGTAAGGTAATTGCAGCTCAGTAGTGTGTGGACTGCATTGTAAGACCTAAGTGTGTTTTATGCTGCCATGATTTGCTGCCTCGGCGGGTAATGGCAGATGGTAGCTACAACCCTGTCACGCGGCCACAGCGGGTCTCTACCCCTGCAACTTTCGCTGTCTCGGCAGGTGGAATAGAAATAAGTCCTGGCGGCAAGTCTGGCATATACTCCAAGTTCGGCAGAGTAATTCTTAAGTGATCCTTCCTATGTCTAGGCAAGGATTCTCTCACCACGTGATGTTGGTAGTACCTAGCAATCTCAGCGTAAACCTAACACAGGCAGTCGGCGTTTGGTTGCTCCTTTTAGCCGCTAAAATCCTAACTTATATCTAAGCTGAATTAGTCAACACCTCGTCATGATGAGACGGTGCTTAATCCTTTCGTGAGTCTTGCACTATCGTGCCCGACAAATGGATTTCTTCAACTGGACTTCTGGAAGTAATTGAAGAAGTGAAGAACTTGAATTAAGTAAACTTGAGAATATTTTATTGAAAACACACTTAAACTATTACAACCGTTTCTCACAACTACTTTACATACAAAAACCTAAACCCTAGGAGAGTTGGGCCACAACCTCCAACACCTCCAATCTATCTAGTTACCTCTCCGCTATGCATCTATGCATCGATGTATCCCTTCATGCCCCTATACCCTCACATGCATGGGTATATATATAGGGCTCATGGCTTAAGTTTGACTCTTCCTTGGAGTAGAAGTCCTTAAAGTAACTTTACATTAAATGTTGACTCCTTTTTGACTTGAATGTGGACTCTTTGGATGTTTCCATCTCCCGCAAGTAAGGATAAGTACTCTTACTTATCAATCTTGGATTAGCTCTACCAGCCGCTACAGGCTTCAGAAAATTACAAGACTGGGCTCATTGGGCTCAGGGGTTTGCCCTCTTTCAATTGCGACCCATCTGACTAAGTCGGTGTGACTCCTGCCTATGCGACACTTGGCGGCATTGCTGCTACGGCGGCATCCTTGTCGGAATCTGGAACTGCTTAAGTACAACTCATTTTGTTTCCCTCTTTCCTATCCTCTCCTCCTCTACACAGCTACAACACCTGAAAATAAAAACTAAACTAAAACAATATATTTTCTTAACCAAACATAAAATATTCAATAAAAGCATGGTAAAAGATAAAATATTGTTATTATGCATACAATGCACCTAAATATGCCTAAATGAGCTTAAGAATAGCAATAATAAGGGCAATAATGTGTACAATATATAGAACTCGTGGACACTCTACAGTATCGCCTGGGTTGAGGCGTGGTTGTAGTAATGTTGGACAAAGATTGTGGGGACAGTGTGTCAAGGAGTGAGTAGCGTTTGATACCTATTAAGTAGGTGGATCATATGACCATGTAAGGCGAGCTTGTCCACGTTTGATCGGTGGGGTATAGCTTTTGGCGCCTATTGTTGCAAATTGCTTTGGAAGTTTTGGCTTGAACGTTTGTTTCAGAAGTGCTATATGTTTGAGTGTGAGTGGTAAGTTTCCTTGGTGAAACTGTTTTTACAAGAAAATGGTATAGGAGATGCCTTTTATCTGTTCAGGGCCAGATGTTTTAGTTGATTTGACGAAATTACCTTTTTATGGTTTTGATGTGATTCTTGGAAAGGACTGGTTGGTTGAGCATTGAGTTGTGGTTGATTTTGATGCTAAGCGAGTTGCCTTGAAACTTGCAGATGATTATGAAGTTGTAATTGTAGGCAAGAACGCGAAGTTCTTGTCTAATGCAATTTCAAATCTTGAATGAGTCAGATGATGGAGTTGGGTTGCGAAGCCAGTTCGTACGCCTGAGCCAGTATGCCTTTGAGCTGATACCTAGTGAGAGGCACTGACGTTATCGCTTCCGGTACGGGCTGGTAAAGGAAGTCAAAACGTATATATTGGCTGTGGATTACACCGACTTCGATGTGCTTGTATGTCGAGCCAAAGAAATCGAACAGAACATGGGTTTTTCGTCTCGAGGTGTTGGTTCTAGCTCTGGGAAGAGAGCAGCCGAGTATAGTTCCGGGGGTGGACGGAACAAAAGAGGTCGAGATAGGAGACATCAGCCTGAGGGGAGGCGAGGTGCTCCGGGTCGAGGCGGTCAGGTTCATGGAGACCGAGTGAGGTCTGTGTAGCACACGTGCTGGACATATGGATCGAGGGACCATATGAGGCGAGATTGTCCTCGAGCAGCTAGAGAGGTTCAGACTCTTGTTGCGGTGATAGGGAATTCATGTTGGAATTGTGGCTCAACAGATCACATGAGGCATGAGTATCCTTTGTTGGCTGGTGGAGGCCAGAGACGTGCACCTGTTGTGGCTGTACCTCAGAGAGGCCGTGGGCGCGGCCGAGGGAACTTCCAGAGAAGAGACGAGGGTCAGAGAGGCGTTGCTCATGTGGTGGCAGTTCGGCCTGAGGGAGGCAGTCCTGCCAGGGTTTATGCTCAGCGCGAGGAGCGCAATGATACCAATGTTATCGCATGTACCTTTGGTCTTTAGTCTTTATCATTGCTGGCTTTGATTGATTCCGGATCTATGCATTCTTATATCTTGAGTGAGCATGCACATTTGGTTGATATACCTGTTGAGTTGCTTGAAGTAGGAATGCAAGTGACTAGTTCTTTTGGTGAGACTGTAGTCACTAGGAAGTTGTATAGGAGATGCCTTTTATTTGTGCAAGGTCATGTTTTTCTTGTGGATTTGATGGAGTTACCCTTTTACGAATTCGATGTAATCCTTCGCATGGATTGGTTGACTGAGCATAGAGCGGTGGTTGACTTTGATGTCAAGCTCGTCATTTTAAAGCTTGTCGATGATTATGAAGTAGTTGTAGTAGGCGAGAATGTGAAATTCTTGTCGAATGCGATTTCGGTTTTGGAAGCAAACCGTATGATGAAGTTGGGTTGTGAGGCTTACCTTGCCTATGTGATGAATCCTGGCACCAAGGATGTGCGTGTGCAGGATATCCAAACCGTTCGTGATTTTCCGAGTGTCTTTCCGGAAGAATTGCCTGGATTTCCACCAAACATGGAAGTTGAGTTTGGTATGGAGTTGTACGAGAATACAACTCAGGTGTCCATTGCTCCTTATCGCATGGCACCTAAAGAGCTAAAAGAGTTGAAGATGCAACTACAGGAGTTGTTGGATTGAGGGTTCATCCGGCCGAGTGTGTCACCTTGGGGTGCACCGGTCTTGTTTGTAAAGAAGAAAGATGGGAAAATGCGGATGTGCATAGATTATCGGCAACTGAACAAGTTGACGATCAAGAACAAGTATCCCTTGCCTAGGATTGATGATCTCTTTGATCAGTTCTGGGGAGCCTCGGTGTTTTCTAAGATAGACTTGAGATCAGGATATTACCAGCTGAAGGTGAAGGATGTGGACGTACCTAAGACAGCTTTTCGGACAAGGTACGGGCATTAAGAGTTCTTAGTGATGCCGTTTGGTTTGACCAACTCACCTGCAGCTTTCATGGACAAGATGAATCGTGTATTCCATGAATTCTTGGATCAGTTTATGGTGGTGTTCATCGATGATATTCTTGTGTACTCTCGTACCGAGGAGGATCATGATAGACATTTGAGAATCATTTTGCAAGCGTTGTTGGAAAACCAGTTGTATGCTAAGCTAAGTAATTGTGGGTTTTGGCTTAGGGAGTTGGTCTTCCTTAGACATGTTGTGTCAGCTAAGGGTATTCGTTTTGATCCGCACAAAGTAGAGGTTGTGATGAGTTGGAAAGTGCCAAAGTCAGTAACGGAGGTACGAAGTATCCTTGATTTAACCAGGTATTACCGTAGGTTTGTTGAAAGTTTCTCGAAGATAGCTGCACCTTTGACCAAGTTGTTGCAAAACAATGTTCGTTTTGAGTGGACAGATGCGAGGCAACAAGCTTTTGAGAAGCTGAAGGAAGCTTTGACGCAAGCTCCTGTCTTGATTCAACCTAAATCTGGCAAGGAGTTTGTGGTTTATAGTGATGCGTCCATTGTTGGTTTAGACTGCGTGTTGATGTAGGAAGGTAAGGTAGTAGCTTATGCATCTAAGCAGTTGAAGGTGCTTGAGCGTAACTATCCTACTCATGATCTTGAGCTTGCGGCTGTTGTGTTTGCTCTGAAGATCTTGAGGCATTACCTGTACGGTGAGAAGTGTATTGTGTTCACGGATCATAAGAGTCCGAAGTATCTTATGTCTCAGAAGGAGTTAAATCTTAGGCAACATCGTTGGGTGGAGTTGCTTAAGGATTATGATCTGACGATCGAGTACCACCCGGGCAAGGCTAATGTTGTAGCCGATGCTTTGAGCAGGAAAGTAGCCGTAGAGTTGAGGGTGATGTTTGCTCGCTTGAGCATATCGCGTGATGGTGGTCTTATTGTGGAATTGCAAGTGAAACCATCTCTAACTCAGTTGATCAAAGATAAGCAGTTGCTTGATGTGTAACACCCCCTTCCCGGCCTGGTAGAGAACCGGGTCAAAGGGCGTTACTAACAAACAGGACGGTGAACGGAACGATAAATTCTATTTTTTTTCTAATCAATATTCTTAAGCCTTTTTGATCTTAGAAACATTATTAAACAATAAAACAAATCTAATTATTCTAATACGAACAATGTGCATTCAATTATGACCAATTTATAACTTTTACAAATTTAGGGACTTAAAACGTAAATTTTACCAACTATAGGTCCTTAGCCGAAATTCATATTATTAAACTGTAATTGAGCTTACTAATTATTAGCTTGCAAAAATTCGTTATCAACCAAGGTCGTTTACCTATCCGATTAGACGATACAATATTTTAGTGACCTTTTCGTAATTTGTCTAAAACAATTTTTATTCGAACTAACAAAGTATCTTAAACACTTAAAAATTTATACAAAACATAGGTAACGTATACACAATAGTAGGGCCACAAGACTAGTATAATTACTTTAACTACTTTGCCACCATACTAGGAGTTCATAAAGACAAAACACATTACTCTTTACTTGTGGTGACTTGCCGATCCTTTAACTGCTCCGATCCAGGACTGAACACTTTGTTAGCCTGAAATGTTATGCAAATGAATGCATTAGACTTACATAGTCTAAGTGAGGTAGCCAATAACAATGAATGAGCATGTTATGTAATGCTGCATACTTTCAAAAATGATCATACTGCTAATTATGCAATAACATAGCATATTTCATATTCATAACAAAGCATAATATCATATCATGTCCATAGCATGGCATAACGTATCAAACACATATTATATTGGTACCATTGGATACGCGGATTCCCTGTACACCATATCATGAATCATAAATGAGCCGTAGCCCTGAGCCGTAGCTCTATGTATCCCTTACACTGCCATCCTTTTATCTCCCACATATAGGCCGTAGCCCTGGACCGTAGTCCTCCCTTACATGGTGAGCTCGAATAATCCTATGGCATGCTAATTGTATCCAATGTCCATAAGTACACAAATTCACATAGTCCATGATTTTCAGATCATATCATATCAAATAACAAGATGAGCCGTAGCTCCATATCAGGTAGCATTTCATATTATTTTCACATACATGTAGCATATCATAGTCATATTCGAACTTATCAAAGTAATGCAAGGCACTTACCAAATTTGCCATTTGAACATAGTTGCTCTACGTGAGCCCTTAACAAATGCAAACATAATCATAAATAATGCAACGGGACGGCACCGAGCCTATCCCTTGACACAACTACACTCACATATCAGAACATAGAAACAAAGATCGGAATGACATCGTGTCACCCGAGACAAATGCATCTACACTCACCTCGATATTAGGATTCCCGTATAATGACGTCATTTCCTTTGGTTGACGGTTGTTCTCTATCGACTTCTTGAACTAGATTAAATTGGAATCGGTTAGGACAAACAAGATAATATTGAATAAAAATATTATTCAAACCCGATACCGAAACTTAGACCAACCAAAAATTTGAGCTTACCCCGACGTCGGCATAGACTCGATATTACTATATCGAAAATATCGGACCACCAATCTAATTCTAAACTCGAACCCACCTAATTATCGTTTCTTCATTGACTTCCTTATTTTTCTTTCTTACTTGCGCACCATCACTCACACACACACACACACATATATATATATATATATATATATATATATATATATATATTCCCACTTGCTCCCTTAATTTCTCTCTTTCTCGGCTCCTATTTATATAGGAAGGAAATGGTTGATGATTCAACCTTATTTCCCTTGGAAATTGCCACGTTTTGTGGCTATTGGTGGCCACCCTCCTTTCTTGGAGAAAGCCACGTAAGTGGCTATTGCCACATGCAATTGGAAATGGCCAAATGGCCATTAACGTGTACCATCCTTAACAAATTTTTGGCCGAGTGGCCTACTTGCGTGGCCCTCAATTTGGGCAATTCCTTCAAAGTGAAGGAATTGTCACGGCTTCTCCCCTTCTAATTCACTTACACGTGAATTGGTGGCATGGCCACCTTCCCTTCACTTGCCACGTAGTGGCATAATTGCCACCCCTTCATTTGGCTTTTGCCATATATACATATAACGTGGGTTTCCCACGGTAAGTTCCTTCAATTGAAGGAATTGACGTGGTCCCATAATTTTTATAAATAATAATAATAATTAACTAAACTGTTTAATCTATTTGGGTACCAAATCGAACCTACCTTTAATCGAAACGAAAATATTCGATTGCTGGAACTTGCCTCCAAATATCCTAATAAAATCGAATAAATTATAGAACCGATATAAAATACTCGGTCATCGGAACCTAATTCCGACTAGACCGATTTTTGGGATGTGACAACTCTCCCCCCCTTAAAAAAAAGAATTCGTCCTCGAATTCTTACCTGTAGATTCGTATTGTTCATCCGTGCACTCTTCGAGACCAGAATCTTTTGGAGATGAAGAATTCACCTTTCCTAATATTTTTGGCCAAGATCGCCTTGCAATAACACGTCGACGTTTCTCGGAAAATTTCTTAGGAAAATCTCAAGCGAGATGTTCCATCTTGCCATAATCGAAACAAGCTTCTGTTCCCCTTTTTACATCGTCCTATCGGATGATTATCTTGGAAAAAGCTACAAAGAAATCTCTCTTGCTTCCGCTCATTTGGTTTCTTGACTGAATCCGACATCACTTAAGAACGAGGGAACTTTTAGGAAAAATGTTTATTTCACATTCTTGAAACAGAGGTGGGTTTTGGTCTTACTATTGCTGAGGATATCTATCCATATATCGAATGTAAATTTTATCTTTTTCCCACCTTTCTAAGAACCAATCACAAATTCTCTTTAAGGCTTTGCAAAGCTTATCCTTTCACCTCTTCGTATTCACCTGACACTTGCACTTTCTAATAGCATTCAACATCTTAGGTGTCCAACACATAGGGTGAGTCATCATCCTCTAATTTCAAGCTATTCTTCTTGTTATTTTTTATTCAAAATCTTGTACCTGTATCGATACACTCTGACCAGTATCGATACGGTTAAGCATGAATCCAAAATTCAGTTAAAAGCTGTTAAAATGTTCCGATACTCTCATACTTGTTTCGGTACCTTTTTATAGGTCGTCTCGATACGTATCCTTTCCCGTATCGATACGCCCAACCCATAGTTCATTCTTTCTATTCTATAGATAGGTCACTAACTAGGCTTACTTAAACATGATTTCTTATCAACAAATATAGACATAAAGATTAAAATTCTTACCCGGAATAGTGTCGAGATCATCTTCTGAGTGCTTCCCTGAATGTGAAATATTCGTACAGAAGCTTTTGATTCAGGTTCACTTGTTACTTTCAATGTTTCCCGATCCTCTCGGCTTTCCGAAGGATCCCTGATTTGCCCCTTGCCTTGAGAAGGGTTGGTCGTCACTGGAACATGCTTGTTAGGATTCTCTGGACAATCTTGAATGAGATAACCTATCTTTCCGCAGAAGAAACATGCACTGGTTTTCTTGCGACATTGTCCTTCATGTCGTCATTGACAAAAATTGCACTTAGAAATTCTCATGTCTTGATTTCTTTTCAAACTTATTAAATTTACTAACTTTCTGAGCTCTCTTCGCTACTTCCGTAGCTTTGACTCTATTTACGAGATCTTGGAAATTTGTAATGCACCATGCTGTAAACATGGGGCATAACTCATCGTTGAGTCCTTCGATAAACATCCGACATTTTTCTTCCTCTTTCTTAATAAAGTTAGCACCATATCTGCAACACTTGCAAAAATCGTGGATATAATGTTCAATCGGTCGTCCTCCTTGCTTAAGATGAAGGAAGATATTTCGCCTTTCGGCAAGGTAGAATCCACTTATGTACTTATTACGGAACTCTTTCAAGAAGAATTCCAAACTCACGGTTTCCTTGGAGACGGTAAGGACAGTAGTCTCCCACCACTGTAAGGCTTCATTAGCAAGCAACGCAAGAGCGCATTCAAGCTTATGTTCATCCAAACATCTTAATTGCTTATCCAAAATCCTTAAAGTATTGTCTAAACAATACTCGGCTATTTCGGGATTATCTTCGTCCCGACCAGTAAAGGTATAAGCTCGGTATTGCGATAACTTATCGATTGGGGCTCGAAGAGGTTACGCAACAGGTGGCGTAGGTTGCATGACTTGACTAGTCTTTAACACATTCATAAATTGCTGAAACATATCAGCCATGTTCTGATAACATTCTGCCTAAGCTGTAGGAGCTTCAGGCTCTACACCTCGAACATGAGGGTTCTGAGGATTCGGAGGATTTCCTCCTTGAACTTCCTCGCCATAAGTCGAGGAGTTAGCAGCAGACTCATTATTACAAGTTTTGTTAGTTCGAGACATATCTATATTATAAAAGAGATCGGATCAGTTGACAAACGTTTTGTGGCTATTGGTGGCCACCCTCCTTTCTTGGAGAAAGCCACGTAAGTGGCTATTGCCACACGCAATTGGAAATGGCCAAATGGCCATTAACGTGTACCATCCTTAACAAATTTTTGGCAGAGTGGCCTACTTGCGTGGCCCTCAATTTGGGCAATTCCTTCAAAGTGAAGGAATTGTCACGGCTTCTCCCCTTCTAATTCACTTACACGTGAATTGGTAGCATGGCCACCTTCCCTTCACTTGCCACGTAGTGGCATAATTGCCACCCCTTCATTTGGCTTTTGCCATATATACATATAACGTGGGTTTCCCACGGTAAGTTCCTTCAATTGAAGGAATTGACGTGGTCCCATAATTTTTATAAATAATAATAATAATTAACTAAACTGTTTAATCTATTTGGGTACCAAATCGAACCTACCTTTAATCGAAACGAAAATATTCGATTGCTGGAACTTGCCTCCAAATAACCTAATAAAATCGAATAAATTATAGAACCGATATAAAATACTCGGTCATCGGAACCTAATTCCGACTAGACCGATTTTTGGGATGTGACATGATGATTCACTTGTTTCGCATGTTCAGGACATTGCGGAGGGAAGACCTTCGGATTACAGTTTTAACGATGACGGTGTTTTGTGCTTTGGAAGTCGAATAGTGGTGCCAGATGATTTTAAGTTGAGGCACACTATTCTGACTGAAGCTTATAGTAGTCGTTTTGCTATGCATTCTGGTAGTACAAAGATGTATCGTGATTTGAAAGACGAGTACTACTGGGTGGGGTTGAAAAAGGATGTGGATGAATTCGTTAGTAGATGCATGGTGTGTCAGCAAGTGAAGGCTGAACATCAGGTTACTTCTGGGTTGTTGCAACCTTTGAGAATCCTATAATGGAAATGGGAAAGAATTACCATGGATTTTGTGTCTGGGTTGTCGTTGTCATCGTCAAAGAAGAATTCGGTTTGGGTGATTGTAGATCGGCTCACGAAGAGTGCACATTTTCTGCCTGTGCATACTATGTATACCATGGATAAGTTGGCTGAGTTGTACATTGCTAAGATTGTGCAGTTGCACGGTGTACCAAAGTCTATAGTATTGGATAGGGATCTGAGGTTTACAACGCACTTTTGGGAATGTTTGCATCAAGCCTTGGGCACACGGTTTAATTTCAGTACTTCATATCATCCTCAGACGGATGGACAATCGGAACGTGTGATCCAAGTGCTTGAAGACATGTTGAGATGTTGTGTGATAGATATTCAGGGTTCTTGGGAGAAGCACTTACCATTGGTTGAGTTTTCGTATAATAACAGCTACCAGACAAGTATTCAAATGGATCCATATGAGGCTTTGTATAGGAGAAGATGTAGAACCCCTCTTTGTTGGGTAGAAGCTGGGCAAAAGTTGATTTCGATGCCAGCTATGTTAAAGGGAACCACAGACAAGGAGAAGCTCATTTGTGAGTGTTTGAAGGCAGCATCGGATAGGCAAAAGTCTTACGCGGACCTTAAGCGTAAGGAGATTGAGTTCGCGGTTGGCAAACGTGTGTTTTTGAAAGTATCCCCTTGGAAGAAGGTGATGAGATTTGGGCGTAAGGGTAAGCTTAGGCCAAGGTTCATTGGACCCTATGAGATTGTAGAGCGTATTGGTCCTGTGGCATATCGGTTGAGATTGCCTTTGTAGTTGGAAAAGATACATGATGTGTTCCATGTCTCTATGTTGCGGAAGTACAGATCGGATCCTTTGCATGTGATGCCTGTTGAAGAGATAAAGTAGAATCCGGATCTGTTATATGATGAGGAACCAGTGAGGGTTCAGGATGTGAGCAGTAAAGTTCTTCGTGGCAAGACGATAGAGCTTGTGAAGGTGTTGTGGCGTCACCGAGGAGTTGAAGAGGCCACGCGGGAAAGCAAGGCAGACATGCTAAAGAAGTTTCCGCACCTTTTTCCTTCAGGTAAAATTTTGAGGACGAAATTTCCTAAGTGGGGGAGAGTTGTAACGCCCTGGTTTTGGGGATAGATGTTTTAGACATCAGACCGGACCGATCGAGAACAGTTCGAATCGCGTAAGGTGATTTAAGGAAATCAAGGATCGGGATAGGATAAAAATGTGGTAAAAATTGATAAAATCCTTTAAAAATATATTTAAGAGGTTGATCAAATCAATTTTACAAAAAGAGTTTCGAAAGTGGTACATTTTGAGTAGTGACCAAATCGTAAAGTTTCAAAACTATGGAAAATGTGATTTTTAAAGGAGAAGCCAAATTCTTAGAATCTTTAGGGGGATTTATGGCAATTCAGCCTTTCTTTAATATGACATGTGTTTAAAATGGTTTTAAGTAAATAGCTTTAATTGGTTTTTATTTTATTTAATTAATTAAGTGGTTAATTTGAGATTCCATCACGTAACTACCATCTTCTCCTTATTTTCAGCCAAACACAATTTTCATCCATTTCTCTCCAGAATTCTTTTATCCCAAACACTCTTTTGATATTTTCTAAACAATTTTAAAGAATCCTTTCAAGTTCTTCAAGATTTTTCTAAGAAAAACTTGTCATTCATTGAGGAAAGCAAAGATTGGTGGTAAATCCCGTTCTCAACCTCTAATCAAAGTTTTTATTGAAATTCCCAAGATCTTTGGCTTCTAATTACTGATTTTGGTTGAGTTTTCATTATAGTTTTGATTTGAGATCAAAATCTTGTAAAAATATGGTTGAAATCTTCATTTTCGGATTTGTTTAGTTAAGCTCTGTTTTTGATTGATTTTAATTGAGTTTTGAGATGGTTAATATGTTGAAAAGTGGTTTTGTTGATATAGATCCCAAAATCCTTGAGATCATTGAGTTTCTTGATAGTTTTAAGTGAGTTTTTGAGGTGAAATGGTGGAATCATGCTTCCTGGAGGTATAAGGATGGGTTAGGTTGTTTATTAGATGTGTTATGATGTTTATAAATGGTTGTAAGTGATGTATGTTGGCTGGGCTTTGTTTAGGAAGCAATCGATTGAGTTTTCGGTTGTTTCAGTTGGGTAAATCAGTGTTGTTTGGGTGAGCAACGAGTTTGTGATTTGTTGCTGGTGTTGAAATGCATTTTAATGCATTTAGATCTCTGTTTTGATGGTGTGAAAATAGGGATCTTGATTCGGAAGCAAACAAGGCGTTGTTGGAGGCTCTAGAAGAGTAATTTTCGTGTATGCGAGCAAGACTGTGCGTATCGGTGAGTGGAAATGGATTTTCCAGCTTTGTAACGCTTTCAGCGTGGACTTGGGAGCTTAGTGTAAGTTTGAAACACTTAGCTATGCTCAAGAGTAAGTGATTCGAAATTCTCTCTCAGAAATGTGCTATGTTTTGATGGAAATGCACTTGAGTTAAATATGGTTTTGATTACTGTTTTAAACCATGTTTTAAGCATGGTTAATGCTGGATTTTAATACCATTGTGTTAAGGATGCACTAGGTAAGCGATCCTTGGTTTTATGTGATAAATGCATATGATGTTAAGCACGTTATGCTTGTGGAAATGGCATTGTACTTATGCTTGTAAAACAATGGATTGTTGATGTTAAACGATTATATTGGCAAGTGATGAAAGTGGTTTTTGGTTACTTGTAATCGGATATAGTTAGCCGGCTATAGGATTGGGTGCACCGTGAATAAAGTCATCTTGGATGTCGAGGGGTTGTGATTGTGCCGTAATCGCCATCCAAGTACCCTAATGATTGAGGCTAAGATCACAACGGTGAATGGTTTAATCCCGTGTGTGAATCTTGTGGTATGTGTCTCGTACTCTCGTTAGTGGAATTATACAACTACTGATGAGTGATGTCGAGGGGTTGTGATAGTGCCATTAATCTCATCACGGGTGTTGAGGGGTTGTGATTGTGCTATGTATCTCCACCTTGTGTAGTCCGGTAGTATGTAAGAAGCGTGTGGGGCAATGCTTGTAATCCACATATCCGATAGTGTCTTTGGGTTGGTTTTGGTATGGTTTGAGAATTGATCACTTGTAAGCCAATATAATGATGATGACTCATGGTTTAAGCATGAGATGCTTGTGATTTATGCTAGAATGCATGTGATGCTTGGTAAAGCATGAGCAAAGGTCTATTTGCTGTGTTAAAATGATGCATACGAGCATGTGTTTTAGAAAGTGCATTGATGTCTTGAAAGGGCATGTTTTATGTAAAGGCATGTGTTGATAAATGGTTATTTGCCGGTTGTGTGTAATGCATTGATGAATGTTGTTTTAGCGAACCTCGCTAAGCTTTGTGCTTACGCTCATTCATTTCATCAATGCAGAAAATTAGGCCCTTGAGGCAGCAAGTAAGCAAGGGGAATCCAAGCACTTTGGTCTAGCAAAGTATGTGGTTTTACTTTGGTGTAATAAGAGGCAATGGGTGGGATTTCTACTCTTGGTTGTTTGAGGATGTTGTTTATTACTTTGTTCATGTTTGGTTTCTTATCTTTGGGTTGTAAATGGCCTTTGAGGATTGATTTGTGCTTGAATGTGGCTTTTAGATTTTGGTATGGTTTTAAAGTCTAGGAAGCATGCCTATAGTTCTAATGCTTGTTTGAATGATGTTATGATATAGCTTGTACTTTGTTATGATGATATTTGATGCTTATGCATGTTGTATGTATGTTGTGGCATGAATTGGATTGTTTTCGGAGGTGTTTTTGAGTGAAAAACCAGCAAATTGTGAAGTTCCAGGGCAAGGCGTATCAGAACGCCCTTACCTATTTCGGAACAGTGGCCTGAAATGGTCATGGGGTTTCGGAACAGGTAGGAACTTTCCAGAATGTTTTGCTACTGGAATGCTGTGTTTCGATACGGGTTTCGGAACGCACCCGCATATCGAAATGGTCAACCTGGTTTCAAAATGATCGTTCCGATACAGGGCCTTGTGTTTCGAAACACCCGACCATTGGAATTGAATTTGAATTGTTTCAGGTTTCTGTTTTCTTACGTTTTAGTCCCTGAGTCTTGGATGCTTAATTAAATGAGTTTGGATGATCCGTTGAAGATGAAATTTAAAACGTTGGTATATTATACGTTAAATTTTGGTTTGGTATCTTTAAAACTTGTTTAGTCCTCAAAATTCTAGATATGTACAATTTAGTCCCTAAAAGACGTTTGTATGCAATCAAACCCCTAAATGAGTTCTGTTCGCCGTGTCGCTTCCGCTAAAGTGTCTTGCTATTCACATAGGTTAATAATGTGCATCTAGAAAAGTTATAAGAAAAGGGTCGTAAATCAAGGTTGACTTTCACGAGTTGACTTTGGTTTTCCCCGTGTAATCTTCCTAGTTCGGGTCGGGCATCTAGGCCGAGCTAATGGGGTTACATTAAGTGTCTTCAAATTCTTTGCCTCAATGATGATGGTCCTCTTCCCATCCCAAGACTTATAAAGTGAGTAGAGTAGCTTCCAGACTAGTTTGTCTTTCGGGATTATCTCTCCAAAACCCTTTAGCCCATTGACGATTGTTGAGAAACGATCGAACCTCTTTGACACAGTTTCGTCGGGCTCCATTTTGAAATTCTCATAGCTAAATTTAGAATTTCAATCTTTGTCTGCTTCACATAACTTGTTCCTTCATATGTAGTCTCGAGTGTATCCCACACTTCCTTAGCACTTTCGATGGAGGAAACTTTGGAGTAGATATCGGGACCGAAAGAGAAAAATAACATGTGAAGAGCCTTGTCGTTGATTTGAATCTTCTTTCTCTCTTCTTCACTCATCTCATTCTTCCTTTTTGGCACTAATCTTCCTTCGTCGTCCCTCTTCATCGGAATAGTGGGACCATCTTCGATGAAACCCCAAACAAGATAGTCATTGGATTTAATGAGGAGACGCATCTGGTTCTTCCAAAAAGGGTAGTTATCACCGTTAAAGAAGGGCATTTTGGTTGTTGATTGAGACTCGTACATGCTTGACCCGGAGGTAGATGACATGGCTTGCTTTGTGGTTGATCACACTCTTCCTAAAATCTCCTCTTGTGGTTGTTAATCCTTCTAAGAGGTAGGCTTTGATACCAATCGTTGAGTGGATCAATGGATTGATTAAAGCCAAGAGGGGGGTGAATTGGGTTTTTAAAAATTGTTGGAGACAATAGAATGGCTAAAAATGAAGAACAAGGAATTTTAAAGTTGTTCAAGTTCCAAATGAACTCTACATCCACTACCTTACCTACCACTAAGGATTTTCCAACAATCCACTAATTTCTCTTCCCCTTTTCAAGGCTTAGGAGGTAACCTATATAATACCGGTAAAATTTTCTACCCAAATTTTGATCAAACCCTCACAAGAGTACAAAGAAGAAATTAAGGCAAGAAAGATATCTCTAAATACAAGATTGCCCCTTTAAATACAATCACTCAACCCAAATTTGATTACAAGATCAGAATTGAACACAACAAAATTTCGGATTTTACAAAGGATAAGAAATAAATCACTTTGAGCTTGGATTTTTGTAAGGGTGTTTCTTTTTGATGCAATAGTTGTGGCTAGTCTTCAATTGGCTTCAATTTATACCTTCTTCATTAATTCTAGCTGTTTGGGTGGTTAGGGTATTGAATATAGCTGTTGGGACCCTCTCTTTCCACCATAAATACACTTCTGCAGCTTACCGTATTGGTAGAGGAGGACCCGTATCGATACCTGTCTCAAAACAGAAAGATCCACTGCACAATAACAAAAGGGGCGTATCGATATGCGGGTAAGCGTATCGGTATAGGTCAGGGACCGTTTCGATAAGGGGAACATCCATATCGATGCAATTAATTCCACAGAGCTTACTAGAAGTTTCCGTATTGATACGACAAAGGGTGTATCGGTACAGGACAACCATCACTTTAAATTTCAGTTACCTAACAACTGACACCAACAGTCAAAAACATTAAAAGCTTTCTAATTTACAACTCCATTAAAATCCTATCGATACAGGTGACACCGTATCGGTACGCCATTCAAACTACTTTAGTTTTACAGAGAGAGAGTGTATCGATACAAATGCAATCTGTTTCGATACGTTGTTTCGATACGGTGAGGGGCGTATCGAAACGCGTTTCTCCAGTAGCCAACTTGTAAAAAAGGTATCGATACGACTGGAAGCGTATCGATACGCTTGGACGATTTTCAATAGTTTAGCCTTGGAACAATTAGAAAATATTTGGAGTTTGAGTTTTTCAAATTAGATTAAAGCCTGGTTTATTTAAAATCTTTTGAAGGACTGAAAAATATATTTCAAGTTTTCAATTTAATCCTTAACATACATTTTTATATCAAAATCAAACATAGGTTTTACAGAACTGTATTGAAACCCCCTGTAATCTTTTCGAAATGCCTTACCTAGGTCGTTTCAGTACGAGTCTAATTGTATCGAAACGCCTAGCTCAAAAACTTCATTTTAGGAATTTCCAAGGAGGTCCTTAACTAAGGATAAGTTCAGTTAGAGTCCTTTAACAATATAATCTATAATTTAAGCACTAAATATACGATACTTGAATATTTTAATATCAATACTCCGATCATCGGACTCCAATTCCGACTAGACCAGTTTTTGGGGTGTTACAATTCTCCCCTTAAGAAAAATTCACCCTCGAATTTTTACCTGGAATAACATCATGATCATCCACTTGTTCTTTGCCTCTCATATGGTACATCTGTGCGGAAGCTTTAGATTCAGGTTGATACAAAGCATTGGATGATCCTCCAGACTTCCCGAAGGATCCTTGCATCGCTCCTTTGCCATGATAGGATTGAACAGAGGACGAGTTAGCGGATGCAGAGGCAAACTTATTCTTAGGACACTCCTGAAAGAGATGTCCCATCTCGCCACAAAAGAAGCAAGCTCTCGACTTCTTTCGACATTGTTCTTTAGGATGCTTGTGTCGACAGAAATTAAAAACTGGAAACTTCGTTTCTTGTTTAGAACAATCAATGCTCTCAATGGAGTTAGCAATAGGGAAGAATTGTGTTAAATCTTTTGGTTTAGCAAGGTTTTCATACTGGGAAGGTTGTGAATACACATTCTGCTTCTAACCGCGATGCTTCCCTTTCTTGAAAGATTCATAGAAATGAGACTCATCTCGACTTCTCTTTTTAGACTTGTTGGACCCACTAGTCCTTTGAGTCCTTCCAAAAGATATTGGCCAATCTTTTCTAATTTTAGAAAATCGGGTAGAATTGGAATTGATGGGATTTCTCGGACAATCACGGATGAAATGCCCCATTTTGTTGCAAAAGAAACAAGCTCCAGACTTTTTACAACACTGCCCCTCAGGGTGCTTACGTTGACAAATGTTACAAATGGTATACTCCATTTCTTCTTTCGAGCTATCAGAATTCTTAAGAGGGTTAGACATCTATAAATAAAAGATCAGATTAGTCGGCAAGTCACAATACACAATAAATAACTCCTAGGTGGCAAAGTAACACAATATACAATACAGAAAAGCATATGTTTAGTCCATAACCGACTAAACTTGGCACTGATACCACAAATGTAACACCCCTTCCCTGCCTGGTAGGGGTGTTCAAAATTACCCGACCCGACTACCTGACTACCCGAACACAAATAATCGGGTATTTACCCGAATTTTTTTTTACCCGGGTCGGGTACCCGGCCCGTCATTTCCCGGGTCGGGCCCGGGTCAAAAAATATGATTTTTTCGGGTACCCGGTTACTTTCGGGTACCCGGTTCCTATTTTTTATTTTTTATTTTATTAGATTACTTAATATTTTTACTTTAAAACTATATTTAAATCTCTTATTATTTTTGTTATTCTGTAAAAGACATGAATTGCTACAGATATGTAATCGTTAATTGCAGTCTGCTAACGTATAAAACGATCGCGAACAAATCGTTCGAGTTGAAACTTAGGAAATGCAAATACACAAGATACAAACATAGGTTACAAGGCCAAGCAAACTGAGAGATGTATTTATAATGCAAACTTTTGTTTACAAAGTTGGAGTGGATAAACTATCATAAATAGGAAAGGGATGAAATCCCTACAAGCATAAACGACGGGTAGGGTAGAACTCATTATTAGCTGCATTTCTCCCCTCGTACAGTAGCAACGAAGCAAACCAAAACCAGAAACATAAATGATATACTACGGTCCTTCATCGATTATCATGTGAAGCAGTCCTCCAACACGAAGCAGAAACAGAGAGCCGCCAAACTGCATAACGCCATCGGTTAAAATTCGCATACGATAACAAGCAAAGCTTCTAAAACATGTATATGATCCAATTCGGATACGATAACAAGCAAAGCATCTAAAATTCGTGCGCTTCGTGTAGCAAGATTAAAAAAAATCACGATCGAGATTAATATTTTTAATGTCTTTCTTATGGTTATAAACTTCAAATCATTATTATTTTTTTGTTTGGATCATGTGTTATAAACTTTTAAGATTTTTTTTTAATTTTAAAATAAAAAAAAATAAAAAAAAATAGAACCGGGTACCTGGTACCCGATTTTACGGGTACCCGGGTTTAACGGGTACCCGATTATCGGGTACCCGGTATTTACGGGTCGGGACACGGGCCAACAAACTTAATACCCGAAGGTCCGGGTACCCAGTTTTTCGGGTACCCGGATTTGAACACCCCTACTGCCTGGTAGAGAATCGGGTCGGAGTGTGCTACAAGTGAACAATGCGGTGATCAGTGCGATAAAATTTTATTCCAAATTCAACACTTAAATAATATTACACAAACAAAACATTACCATATATACATCTTCGTCCAATTCACTCATTAAAGAGCAGTAATTAACCAATTAGGACCAATTCGTAGTTATTACAAGTTTTAGGAGCTATTTTGTAAATCTGATGATTAGAGGTCCTTCTATGCAACAGACTATACTACAACGAAATTCAATGCAATATTAACTAGCTTATAAAATTTCATGCAAATTAGTGTTCGTTTACTCATTCAATTTAATCATCCTAAATTCAGTGACCAAACTGTAAACAGTGCAAACCTTCACATTGTGCCTTTTAACCAACTTAACTAACCATGTATCGAAACACCTTCAGGCTGTTTCGATATGGGTGTACGATGGTCAACCATTGTTGACTTACCCTTCATACTGTATCGATACGGGCAAGCCCTATATCGCTACGGGTTGACTCTCTTTGACCTTGACTTTGACCCGTTTCGATACATGTTAGACCCGTATCAAAACAGTGAATTCCAGTAGCAAAATGTTCCGGTGCGTCCCTAGACCATTTCGATACGCCCTGATCCTTAAGTTCAATTATGCTTAACCGTATCGATACGCCATGACCGGTATCGATATGGCCTGACCTGTAATGACATATTCTTGCTGGTTTTTAATCAAATTGTCTTATCAAATAGTGTCCAAATGCAATGAAACTTTACATGCAATATTTCAATATCATAAATTACTGGCATGCCAAATTTCATGATCATTAGAGTTCGTTTACTATGCTTTCACCTTTTTAAGCCAAATATGCATATTAAGCCATTTTCAAGCAACCATAACAAGTCATTTAAGGCCATTAAACCATACATAACACATATCCTTATACACATAGACAAAACATCAAAGTCAACTAGTTTATCTACTTTGCCACCATTCTAGGAGTTCATAGAGACAAAATAATTTACTTTAGGCTCTAGGTGAATTGCCCCTTTACCGACTAGCTCTGATCTTGAAACGATAACCCTTAACCTCAAATGTATGGACAACGTGTAACCCCCTCGACCTAGCCTGGCCGATAGACCAAACCGAATGGATCACACGAGGAATATTAAAGTAAACCGGGAAGGTTTCCTAAAAAATTACCCTATTTTTCCTTTTTATCTTGTCTAGATGCAAGTTACATTCCTAAATGATCAACAAGCAGAGGATTGAAAGACATCACGAGCATTCATCGATTAACACCAATTTCAGGTTTAGGGACTATTTTGTAAATCTTTCAATTTGTAAGTGTTTTTACCAAATTCGGAATACCATCCTTTAATTAAGTTCATTACATGCTTCTCTGTAAAAATTTAGCTCAAGATGCCCATTAGAAGTCGTTTAATTCCATATATGACTATCAGGGACCAAAATGCATAGAAACAGAAATTCAGAATATTCCAAAAACTGAATTAACAGCCACTCGTTTCGGAACAGTGAGCCCTGTATCGGAACGGGCGTATCAAACAATGATACCCATTTTGAAACGCGGGATCATTTTGAAACCATCTTATACCCCTTTCAGAACATGGTTTCATATAGACAAAGTGTATCGAAACAGGCCTCATCGTCTCGAAACCCCAAGGCATTTTCAAGCCCCCATTTCGAAACAAGCAAGGGTGTTTTGAAACACTTGAGCCTCCAATGTTTAAATTTGTTGATTTAACTCGATTTCAATCATCAGAAACTACTCCGATATATACCTAAGAATGCTTGCAACTCAAATACACTTCATCAATCAAAGATTCATGGCAGAAATATCATCAAGGCATCATTAGTAAAGTCAAGAGAACTAAAGGCATGCTTCCTAAGAGAAATAAGCATCAAAAGGTCAAATCTCAAAACCAAGCATAAAGCAACACTTAGAGGCCATTTAAATAACTAAAAATGCATATCAAACTTGCATCAAAATAGTAAACACCAAAGCAACCAACATTTATAGCATTGGACACCCCCATTGCCTTTATTACGCTAGTTCAAAACCTCAACACACTTTTAAAGAAGTTTCTTGGAAAGATCCCTCGTAATTGCTGCCTCAAACACCTAATTGTCTGCATTGATGAAAAAAGAGAGCATAAGCATACAAGCTTAGTGAGGATTGCTCAAAACCAAAATCATCATCAATGCACAAAACTACTTTTCACTCTTTTCAAAACCATCATGCCTCCTTTGAAAAAACCATGCACTTTATCATTAAAATTCAGCATGCTAAACACCATGCAACATAAATCACATATTTTCCAGCAATTAAACCATTGTTACACAAACATCAAACCTTCCAAGCATAAACACCATTACGCTAAGCTTATGATAAAACATGCATTTCTCATAATATGCATCACCAACACTTTCATAAGATTTCATTACATTATATTGGCTTACAAGTGATAACCAACATTCTCAAAAACATATCGGATACACAGATTACCAAGGGTTGTCCCAAAACCTTCATACACTCTACCGGCATCTCAAGGCTCACACACGAGAGCAACCCTCTATCGTTGCGACACCCGTGGTGGAGTATTCGGTACAATTACAACCCATCAACCCCACTCATCGGTAGATGTATAGCCCACTAACGAGAGACGGGACACACACAAGGTTCTCACCCAGGAGCTACCCTCAACCGTTGCAACCTTAAACAATCCTCAATCGTTAGGGTACTTGGATGAAGTTTTCGGTACAATCACAACCATCAACATCTAAGGCGACTTGTTTATAGTGCACTCAATCCTATAGCCGACTAACTATATCCGATTTCATTTATAAAACACTTTGTACAACATCACTAGCCAATATAATCCATATTTCATGCATACCTCACTGTTTTTCAAAGCATTCATTATAAGCCATATTACAAGCATTAAACCATGCTTCAAACCTCATGCATCAACACATGCATACAAGGATAACTTTAGCTAGTGCATCCTTAAACCATATGGCATCATCATCCACATTTCATTTATTAATAACATGCTTTAAAACAGTATGTAAATGCAACTAAAATCAAGTGCAACCAAAGGCTCATACTAGCACAATCCGGGAGAGAAATTCACTTTACTTACTTCCGAACTTAGTAAAGTGTTTCAAGCTCTTACTAAGTTCCCAAAACCTTTTCTAAAACGTTTCCACGCTGGAAAACCAAGTTTCACTCACCGACTTGCGAAAACCACACTTGCCGACGCAACTATCAATCGTTTGAAGCCTCTAAAACCACTTTGTTCGATTACGGAACACGATTCCTTGTTTTCAACACATTAAAAACAAAGATTCAATGCATCATAATGCATTCAAACACCAACACTCAAAAGAAAACCCATATCCCTGCTCTATAACATCAATTTACCCAATCGATACAACCGAAAACTCAATCGATTGACCTCCAACCTCAGCCCAGCCTCAACCAACACATCCAACACATTTTAAGCATAAATCAACGTCTAAAAACAACCTAAAACCATCCTTATACCTCCAGCAACTCAGATCTCACATTACACCTAAAAAACCCAACCAAAAACACTTTAAAAACCAATGATCTCAAGGATTTCGGGTTTAATATGATTAAGACTCTATTTCAACATCTTTAACCTTCCAAAAATTGTTTAGAAATCATCTCAAACAAATCAAATCAAGACTCCCCCGAAAATCACATTAAAATCATCTTCTCTACAAGATTTCACCATTTAATCAAAATCTCAATAAAAAACATGAATAAAGAGCCAAATATCTTTGGAATTTCATTAAAGAACCTTGATTAGAGGGTTAGCATGAAATTTACCTTCAATCCTTGCTTCTCTTCTAATTTGGCAAGTTTAGCTTTCAAGAATGTTGAAGAATTTGAGAGAAATCACAAAGATGAAGTTGGAAACCAAGAAATGAAGGTGAATGTGAAGAAAATATGGAATTTGAGAGCAAATGGAGAGTGTTTGGCTGAAGTGAAAAGAAAATGAAAATTATCGTCAAAATCCTTTAACCAAAATAACTACCTCTTTAATTAAATCAATTAAACCCATTTTAATATTTGATAAATCATTTAAAACACATGTCAAATTAGAGAAAAGGCTTAATTGCGATTAAGCTCCCTAAAGATTCTAAGATATTGACTCTTTTTGAAAAACACCCATTTTCCATAATTTTACAAAACATGTTTTGCAAAATTGATTTAACCAACCTCTTAAATATGATTTTAGAGGATTTTAGGAATTTTATCATATTTTTATCCCATCCCGAACGTTGATTTGCCTGAACCAACTTTTAATGATTCGAACAACCGATTACCGGTTCCACCAACCCAACCGAACTCGCAAAACACCTAGGCCCAAAAATCGGGGCGTTACAACTCTTTGTCACTTAGGAAATTTCGTCCTTGAAATTTTACCTGAAGGAAAAAGATTCGGAAACTGCCTCAGCATGTCCGCTTTTCTTTCCCACATGGCCTTCTCAACTCCTCGGTGTCTTCAGAACACCTTCACAAGTTCAATCATCTTACCATGAATAACTTTGTTACTTGAATGCACAATTCTCACAGGTTCCTCATCATAGGATAAATCTGGGTTCCACTCAATCTCCTCAACTGGCATCACATGAGATGGATCCGATCCATACCTCCGCAACATAGAAACATGAAACACATCGTGGATCTTCTCCAACTCGGGAGGCAACCTCATCCGATAAGCCACATGACTAATTCGCTCCACAACCTCATAAGGTCCAATAAACCACGAACTAAGCTTACCCTTACGTCCGAACATCATCACCTTTTTCCAAGGCGATACCTTAAGGAACAGGCGATCTCCAACCACAAACTCAATCTCCCTACGCATTAAATCCGCGTAAGATTTATGACGATCCGATGCACCCTTCAATCGTTCACATATGAGTTTCACTTTCTTAGTTGTTCCCTTAAGCATATCCAGTAAGGAAACCAACTTTTGCCCCGCCTCAGCCTAACAAAGAGATGTTCTACACTTTCTCCCATACAAGGCCTCATACGGAGATATTTTTATACTCGCCTAAAAACTATTATTATAGGCAAACTCAACCAAAAGTAGATGTTTAACCCTGAAAATCTATCACACAACATTGCAACATGTCCTCCAACACCTGGATAACTCACTCTGACTGTCCATCCGTCTGAGGATGATATGAAGTGCTAAAATTCAAACGTGTACCCAACACTTGGCGTAAACATTCCTAAAAGCTTACCGTAAACCTCGGATCTCTATCCGACACTGTGAATTTAGGCACACCGTGCAGACGCACAATCTGAACAATATACAACTCTGCTAACTTATCCAACGTATACGTAGTATGCACAACCAAGAAACGTGCACACTTTGTTAGACGATCCACAATACCCCATACAGAGTTTTTCTTAGTTGGTGTCAAAGGCAGGCCGACCACAAAATCCATTGTAATCCTTTCCCATTTCCACTCCGGTATCCTCAAAGGCTGTAATAGACCAGAAAGAAACTGATGCTCAGCTTTAACACGCTGGCAAACCATACACTTGCTTACCAAGTCAGCAACATCCTTTATCAACCCCACCCAATAGTACTCATCCTTCAAACCACGATACATCTTAGTACTACCAGGGTGCATAGCAAAAAATAAACTCCTATGGGCCTCAGTCAAAATAGTGCGCCTCAACTCAACATCTTTCGGTACAACTATTCAACTTTTGAAACATAGAACTCCATCGTCACTGAAACAGAAGTCCGTTGCATTACCCTCAGCTATATCCTGAATATGAGGCACTAACAAATCATCAAGCAAGTGCTTCTCCTTGATCAACTGAAATAAGGAAGGTTTCACCTGCAACTCAGCTATCAACCCACCATCACGCAAAATGCTCAATCGAGCAAACATCGCTCTCAACTCAACTACTACCTTCCTGCTTAAAGCATCGACCACAACATTGGCCTTTCCAGGATGATTCTCAATCGTCAGATCATAATCCTTAAGCAACTCTAACCACCTTCGTTGCCTAAGATTTAAATCCTTCTGAGACATGAGGTACTTCAAACTCTTATTATCGGTGTAAACCACACACTTTTCACCATAAACATAGTGTCTCCAAATCTTCAAAGCAAATAACGCCGCAGCTAGCTCTAGATCATGAGTAGGATAGTTGCCCTCATGCACCTTCAACTGTCTAGACGCATAAGCTACAACCTTCCCACCTTGCATCAATATGCAACCCAATACAACATTTGATGCATCACTATAGACTACAAACTCATTACCCGATTCCCGTTGGATCAAGACAGGAACTTGCATCAAAGATTCCTTCAACTTCTCGAAAGCTTATTGCCTAACATCCGTCCACTCAAAGCGAACATTCTTCTACAAAAACTTGGTCAAAGGAACAGCAATCCTAGAAAACATTTCAACAAACCTTTGGTAATATCCAGCCAACCCAAGAAAACTTCGCACCTCCGTCACCAATTTAGGCGTTTTCCAACTCATCACCGCCTCAACCTTGTGTGCATCAACCCGAATACCTACGGCTGACACCACATGTCCAAGAAAAACCACCTCCATGAGCAAGAACTCACACTTACTCAGATTAGCATAAAGCTTATTCTCCAACAGCACTTGTAACACAATTCTCAAATGCTTATCATGATCCTCCTCGGTACGTGAGTACACAAGAATATCATCGATAAACACTACCACGAACTGATCCAGAAACTCATGGAACACCTTATTCATCATATCCATAAATGCAGCTGGTGCATTTGTCAAACCAAACGACATCACCAAGAACTCATAATGGTCATACCTTATCCGAAAGGTTGTTTTGGGTACATCCACAACCTTAACCTTTAGGTGATAATACCCAGACTTTAAATCGATCTTTGAAAACACCGAATCACAACGAAACTAGTCAAACAAATCATCAATCCTTAGCAAAGGGTACTTGTTCTTAATCGTCAACTTGTTCAGTTGCCGATAATCTATGCACAAACGCATTGTACCATCATTCTTCTTCACAAACAATACTGGCACACCCCAAGGTGAAACACTTGGACTTATGAACCCTCGATCAAGCTACTCTTGAAGTTGCTTCTTCAACTCCTTCAACTCCTTAGGTGTCATACGATAAGAAGCAATGGACACGGGAGTCGTATTTTCATACAACGCAATGCCAAACTCAACTTCTCGGTTGGGTGGAAACCTAGGCAAGTCTTCTTAAAGAACACCCAGAATCTCACATATTGTTCATATGTCTTGCACCCGCACTTCCTTCATACTAGGATTCATCACATACGCCAAGAATGCTTCGCAACCCAACTCCATCATCTGACTCGCTCCAAGAGCCGAAAATGCATTGGACAAGAACTTCACGTTCTCGCCTACGATTACTACTTCATAATCATCCACAAGTTTCAAAGTAATTCGCTTAACATCAAAATCTACTACAGCTCAATGCTCAACCAACCAATCCATTCCAAGAATCACATCAAAACCATAAAAAGGTAATTCCATCAAATCCACTGAAAACACATGGCCTTGAACATATAATGGACATCTTCTATACAGTTTCCTTGTAACAAAAGTTTCACCATAGATACTAACTACTCATACTCCCGCATCTAACACTTCTGAAATGAACGTTCAAGCCATAACTTCCAAAGCAATTTGCAACAATAAGCGCACAAAGCTATACCCCACCGATCAAACGTGGACAGCCCGCCTTAATTGGTATCAAATGCTACTCAAGCCTTGACACACTGACAGCACAATATTTTTCCAACATTACTACAACCTCGCCTCAACCCAGGCGATACTACTTTAAGCATGACCATTCGTACACTGGCTGCCACTAACTAGAGTTCAAAACTCACTTTCTAGAGACAGAACCTCTCGCACGAGCTATTACACCCATGTTCTGCTCACATACCTCGCCCGTGTTACCAACATGTCGAAAATAATGTAGCTAATAAAACAACATATATGGTTTAATATCATTCACCAATCCATAAAAGTGTCTACACATCGATGTCTCATAACCAATTCCAATATAGAGCACACATGCTCAACTAAACAATCTGCACCTTAACTCAACTACATCTTACGATTTCGAACCCAAACCACAAATTCACATTTCTCGTCACCCAAGTATCTAACACGATATACTTCTCCTTTAAAATAGTTCAAAAGAGCTTTCAGAACACAACGTCAGGTTCTATGCCCACAACTACAGTTCTCCACCAACTACACGCATCTCTATATAGCCGAGATACAAGTCATTTTTACACTATGGGCATCACTGCACTCCATTCATTCTATAATCTCATTCATACAGGTCATCCACTCCATGGATACCTCCAATGACAACCCTCGAGTTCAACGTCCTTTCAAATTACGTAAGCACTAACCGCAACTCACAAACGTCCACCAGCTAGTGCAGTCACATGCACTTCTGCATTAACAGCTTCACAAGCTCTAAACATCGCCTATATTCTAGGCACCCTGCCATCCAACACTTACCCAACCGACACAGGTTGTACTTATATTGAGACACATCGAGGCGTCCAGCCCCAGGAGACATTAAACACTCCATTATTTCTTGCCCAACTGTAACACCCCGATTTTGGGCTTAGATGTTTTGGCGAGTCAGGTTGGACTGGTGTAACCGGTGACGGTTGTTCGAACCATTTAAAAGGTGGTTTAGGATGATCGAAATTCAAAATAGGATAAAAATGCGTTAAAATTTCTAAAATCCTCTAAAATGGTGTTTAGGAGGTTGGTCAAATCAATTTTACAAAACGAGTTTTCGAAAGTATACATTTTGGGTAGTGACCAAAATGTAAAGATTTAAAAGTTGGAAAAAATGGTTTTTCAAGAAGAGTCAAAATCTTAAAATCTCTAGGGAGCTACATGGAAATTATGCATTTTCCCTAATTTGGCATGTGTTTTAAATGCTATTAAAAATTAAAAGGCTTTTTAATTTGATTAATTAAAGGAAGTAGTTAAACGGTTAATGAAAAGTTTTCACGAGCTTTCATTTTCTCACTTTTGCATCAGCCAAACACCCTTCTTTTCTCACAATTTTCCAGAAATCTTTTGTTCTCAAATCCTCTTTTGATTCCTATCATTTCTCTATTGATTTCTCGCATTTTCCTTCAATTTTCTCCAAGCAAAACTTGCAAAATTAGATGAGAAGCAAGGATTGGAGGTAATTTTCGTGCTATCCCTCTAATCTAAGTTCTTTAATGAAATTCCAAAGATATTTGACTCTTTAATACTGATGTTGATTGAGGTTTTGTTGTTAGAGTATTAAACTCTTGAAATCTTGATGAAAATTTGGTTTAAAATGTGATTTTCAGAATTTAATTGATTTGGCTGTTTTGAGGTTGTTTCTAAATGGGTTTTGAAAGGTTTTTGGTGTTGAAGTGGATTCTTAATCATATAGATCCTGAAATCCTTGAGATGCTTAGTTTTGAAGTATTTTTGGGTGAGTTTTTGAGGTGTTCTTGTGAAATTCGAGTTGCTGGAGGTATAAGGTTGGTTTTAGGTTGTTTTTGGATGTTGATTAATGCTTAGAATGTGCTGGATGTGTTGGGTAATGGCTGGGCTGAGGTTTGAGGTCAATCGATTGAGTTTTCGGTTGTTTTGGATGGGTGTTATGATGCTTTGGAGCAGGGCTGCGGGATTTATTTTGTGTGTGCTGGAGTTTCTGATGCATTTTATTGCATTGAGCCTCTGTTTTGATGTGTTGAAAATAGGGGATATTAATCCGAAAGCAAACGAGGTGTTTTTGGAGGCTTCAGAAGGTCGATAGTTGCGTCAGCAAGCGTGGTATCGCGAGTCGGTGAGTGGAATTTGGTTTTCCAGCGTTGAAACGTTTTAGAAAAGGTTTTGGGAACTTAATAAGAGCTTGAAACGCTTTATTATGTTCGGAAGTAAGTAAATTGAAATTTCTCCCTCGGTTGTACTAGTTATGAGCCTTTGGTTGCACTTGATTTTAAATGCATTTACCTACTTTTTTTGTAACCCCCTTAGCCCGGCCTAGACGGTTGACCCGAACTACGAAGATTACACGGGGAAAACCAAAGTCAACCCGAAAGTCAACCTTGATTAACGACCCTTTTTTATTTTTAAACTTGTCTAGATGCTTATTAACCCTAGGTGAACTCTTGACAAGAACATACTCAATAATCACAGCAATCGGATAACATTTAGGGACTCAATCGCACAACATACAAATTTAGGGACCAAAATGCAAATTCTAGAAATTAGGAGGGCTTAACATGTTTTAAAGTTACCATTATGAAATTAATCATATTTCATGCCTCTATGCCAAATTTCATCTCAAACGGACGTCATAAACTCAACCAACTGCATATAAAAAATTGGGACCAAAATGTAAGAGTTTCAAAACATTTAACCATCAGTTTCAGTGCCCAACGGTCGAGTGTTCCGAAACGGGGATGATCTGTTCCGAAACGCGGGACCGTTCCGAAACTTGTTGCGGAACAGGGCTTGGCAGTGGCAAATCCGTTACGGAACAGCTCTACTTGTTTCGAAACGCCATGGCCATTTCAGGCCACCTGTTCCGAAACAGTAGCACCCGTTCCGAAACGAGTTGCCCAGATTTGCAGAATTCATCTGGTTTTACACACTTCCAGCCCATCAAACACAACCATATGACCTCCATATCATACACACAAGTCATCAAACACTTAAGGAACATATTAGCACCATCTAATCACAATCATGGCATCATTCAAGGAAAATCCCAATTCTATAGGCATGCATCCTATATTGAAAATCATGCAACCATCAATTCACCAAAACCAAATACCAAAAGGCCATTTACATGTTCCAACATCATCAAAGCATTAACCAAACTTAGGGAGTCCAAAACATCTCCCAAAAACACAATTAGGTTCCCATTGCCAAATGCCCAAAAGCTAATAGTGTTAGGAAAACATTCACCATACATGAGCTTAGTCTTTCACTTGGATCCTTGACCTCCTTGCTGCCCTTATGCACTTCAATGCTCTGCATTATTGGTTTAAGAAAGAGAGAGCGTAAGCACATAGCTTAGTGAGGAATGCTCAATTAAAACATCACAATAATGCATTTGCAAAAACACCTTCTCAAGGCCTTTAGTTTCAAAACAACATTTACCATGCAATTATGCATACAAACCAAGCATCTCATGCTTCAAATCATCAACATGTCATATTGGCTTACAAGTGATAATCCATAACATTTTACAACTCAAAAACACAATCGGATACGCGGATTACAAGCGTTGTCCCATACGCTTCATACACACTACCAATATCAAGGTGGAGCATATGGTACAATCACAACCCCTCAACACCCGTGATGGAGACTATGGTACAATCACAACTCCTCCACATCACTCATTGGTAGTTGTATAACATCACTAACGAGAACACGGGACACACAACACAAGATCCACACATGGACTTTTAACCACCATTGTGATCTTAACACAATATCCACTCATGGACTTTTAACCACCATGATGATCTTAACCATCTCGTTAGTGTACTTGCATGGAGTTTACGGTACAATCAAAACCCCTCAACATCCAAGGCGACTTTATTCACGGTGTACCCAATCCTATAGCCGGCTAACTATATCCGATTCAAGTACTGTTAAACCAACACATCACTTGCCAATATACATCATATAACATCATTAATGCACTGTTTTAAAGCATTTAACAAAGCCATTAAATAGTCATGCATTACAATGCATCAAACCACATTTATCAATGTTCAAAACAAGGATCTCTTACCTTGAGCATCCTTCAACACATGGCTTATAAAACCAGCATCAAACATGCTAATATATGCTTTCAAAACAGAATTTAAACATGCAAATAAAACACATTGCATTCAACCATCTCATGGTTCATCAAAAAGAGAGTTTCTCCGAAAACTTACTCTTGAGCTTAGCTAAGTTGTTTAGACTTAAACTAAGCTCCCATAACCTCCAAACATTGGTTTCAAAGCTGAAAACCAAACTTCACTCACCGATTCCGTTTCGCAAGCTTTCCAAAACACCGATCAAGCCTCCGGATCAACACCACAAGGATCCGATGACATCTCCCCTGTTTTAAACACATCAAAGCAGAAGATTAATGCATCATCATGCATTAATATCTTCAACCAAGACACCTAAACTCGCTGCTCTCATCCACACTCACATTTCGGCTACCAAACACAACCGAAATCACATCCAAACACCTCTACAACATTACCCAGCCAAGATCCATCAATTCCAATCATTCTTATACATCAATTAACATCCAAAAAGGATCTAATCACGTCCTTATACCTCCAGCTATAGCAGAACATCAAAATCACCCCGAAAACCACCATTAACTCAATCAAAAACTTAGGAAAATCAACCTATCCGGGATTGCATTGATTAAACCTCAATTACACATCATTTATACATCCAATAAACATCAAAAAGACATCTCAAAACACAGCCCAATCATTTGGTACGAATTTAATCAAAATTAAATCCAAATCTTGCATTTAAAGCCAAGATCAAGAACACAACATAAAAACCTTTATTAAAACTCAAATCAAGGATTGAGAACTTGGGAATTTCAGTAAAGAACTGAGTATTTAGAGGAGAAGGACGCTCATACATCTAAATGTGAGTTTCTCCTTGTTTAAAGCCAAGATTCTTGAAAATTCAATAGGCAAATGATAAGAATTTGATGTAGGAATGATTAGAGATCAAATAGAGATTGAAATCTCATCTTTAGGTATTAAAATCAGAGGGAAAATGACAGGGGAAATATGTTTGGCTGAGAGAAAAGGGAGAGAAAATGAAGTGGGAAAATTTTGAGAAAAGTTAGTTATGAACTCAAAAATATATATTTCCCCTTTTTCCTTTTATTAAATATCATTTAATAAATATTTAATATTAAGAAAAATCTGGAGAAAACTCTTCTTGGGTAAATTAGCTCCTTAAAGATTCAAAGTTTCAATCCTTTTAAAACAGTCACCAACTTTACAAAAATTACATTTTAGTCACTAACTAGAAATGTCACATTTCGAAACCTCATTTTGTAAAATTAATTTCACCACTCTCTTATATATAATAAAAGAGGATTTTAAGATATTTTTCCATATTTTTAATGCATCCCGAACTAGGCTTTCCCTAAAAACCACCTTTTACATTCGAACCGAAATCCGACCGGTCCGATTCAAACCCAAAACCTCTAAGCCCAAAATTGGGGTGTTACAGTTTTAAAGCATGTTTTTGAGGATATGAATTGTTTATGATGATGCCATGTGGTTTAAGGATGCACTAGGTAAGTGGTCCTTGTATGCATGTGTTGATGCATGAGGTTTTAAGCATGGTTTAATGCTTGTTGATGGCTTAACATGAATGCTTTGTAAAAACAGTGAGTTATGCATATGTTATGGACTATATTGGCAAGTGATGCGGTTTAAAGTGTTTTATAAATGAAATCGGATATAGTTAGTCGGCTATAGGATTGAGTGCACTATAAACAAGTCGCCTCCAGCTATCAAGAAATCACCATAACAACCCCTAAAACTCAAGATTTCATCACTAACTTCTAGCAATCTAACTAGTTTCGAGATTACTCAACAAAATCCATCAAGTTAACATTATTAGCCATTAACAATATGTTAATAATCAATCATTAACTCAGTGATTAACATCAAATCCAAAGATCCACCATAAATCTTCAAGAAACCTCAATTAAACATGATTTCATCAATATATATATATATAACCCATTAAAAAATATGTAAAAGACTAAATACTTTGGAATTTTAGTAAAGAACATGTCATTAGAGGAGAAGAATGAACCTACCTCTAATGATGAGTTCTTCCTCCATTTTTGAAAAGAAACCAAAAGGAAACCAAAGAGAACATAGTAGATTCAATAGGAAATCAATAGGAAATAGTTTGATATTTGAAATCCAAATCAAAATTTATAGTTTACCTTGAAAACCTTGTTGTTTGGATGAAGGAAACTTGGGAGAAAATGAAGAAGAAAACTATCGTCAAATGAAGATGAGTAACCGTCTCTACAAATTCCCTTCATCCTTTTTATTATAATTATTTAATTAAAACTATAAAATAGGAGGAAAAGTCTCTATTAGCCCTTGGTTATTGCTTCTTAAAGATTCAAAGCATTAGCCTTTTACATTTTTACCCTTAAATATAACTTTACCATTTTTAAATTTTAGTCACTAAACCAAAATGTCCAATTTCCAAAATAGTTTTCTTCAAATTACCTTTACCGAAATTAATCATATATAAATTTATGATTTTAGGAAAATTTCCCATATTTTATCCAACCAAAAACCTCTCAAATTAATTATGTCCCGAAACTAGACTAGACCGCTAAACTGGTTCGAACTGAACCGCCTAACCAAACCCGGCTAACTCCTAGGCCAAAAACCGGGGCGTTACAACTCTCCCCCACTTAAGAAATTTCATCCTCGAAATTTACATGGTGGAAAGAGATAGGGAAACTGCTTCTTCAGATCCTCCCTCCTTTCCCATGTCGCTTCTTCGACACCTCGGTGTTTTCCAAAGCACCTTCACCAATTCATTGGTCTTTCCGTGAAGCACCTTACTATTTGAATCCAAGATCTCCAACGGTTCTTCATCATAAGATAAATCTGGTTTCAACTCCACTTCCTCAACCAGCAACACATGTGAAGGATCCGAACGATACCTCCTAAGCATGGATACATGGAAAACATCATGTATCTTTCCAACTCTGGCGGTAACCGCAATCTATACGCAACATGGAAAATTCTCTCAAGCACCTCGTAAGGTCTAATAAACCTAGGGCTAAACTTGCCATTTCATCCGAACCTCATCACGTTCTTCCAAGGTGAAACTTTTAAGAAAACCTTCTCACCAACCTCAAACTCAATTTCTTTACGCTTCAAATCCGCGTAAGACTTATGACGATCCGAAGCCTCCTTTAGACGATCACAAATGAGCTTCACCTTATCGGTTGTACCCTTGAGCATATCCGGCAAAGGAGCCAACTTCTGCCCCACTTCTACCAAACACACGGGCGTACGACACTTTCGTCCATACAAAGCCACGTACGGTGTCATTTGTATGCTCGCCTGATAGATATTATTATAGGCGAATTCGACCAATTGCAGCATTTTATCCCACGAACCATGGAAATCAATCACACAACACTGGAGCATATCCTCTAACACCTGGATAACCCGCTCTGACTGATCATCCATCTGAGAATGATAAGACGTGCTAAAACTCAACCTCGTGCCCAAGGCTTGATGCAAACACTCTTAGAACCTCGATGTGAACCGCGGATCCCTATCTGAAGCTATAGACGTAGGAACATCATGCAACCGCACAATTTCCGCAACATAAAGCTCTACCATGTTACCTAGGGTAAACGTAGTATGCACGGGCAAGAAATGTGCACACTTCGTTAACCTATCCACGATCACCCACACAACATTCTTCTTTGATGGTTGTTGAGTGTGTAAAAGTTCTATTATTTACACCCTTTTTAACCCATATTACTGCTGCATTCAAGCATCATTGCATTGCATTTAGGTTAGTTTTCAGTAAAACATCACAATTTTATAAAAGGCACGGATTCTATTAAAAGATGGCATATTTTGCAGGTAGCTGCCATAGTTGACGATGAAGGCAGGCGCAGGGCAGATAAGCAGAAGAGCTGAACTGAACAAGCAGACGAAGAAGACGAACCTGTCATGGACCTGTCGTGACAGCAAGGTGACAGCAACCTTATGAAGAGGAAAAGTAAAGTGGACCTCGATAGATAGAGAAAAATCTGCTCGTCTGTCGTGTGAAAGCCAAATATTTTTCCAAGCCCCGGATCAAAAGATATGTCAAGCCAAAGCTCAAGGAGAGGAATTCCCATGAAACAAGGAGACGGCTGAAAAGTAGGAATCCTTAGAGATTTAGTATTTATTAGAATCTTACTTTTCATTAAAGTTGTAATCCTTGTTAACATAGAATACTTGAGCCCAAAGCTTATATAAGGGCATAGTTTTAACCTAGGAGGAGATATCCCTCATTCTACCCCATAAACCGATAACCTAAACCCCCCTGCCGTTTACCCGTCACCGACATGTTCTAAATTCCCCCTAGGGCCACGGGTTGTTTTGTAAAGTAGTTGTAAGGGTTGCTTTTGTTTTAGGAATTTTCAGTTCAATAAAATAAACTTCAAGTTCTCTTATTTTGGTTATTAATATCTTGCAAGAGCATCGGGAGAGCATTGTGAGGTTATCCATTTACTTAGCATCGGGAGAGTTAAGTATACGAAAGAAGTAAGAGCGCGTTCTCTAGTTTATAGTTGAACTATCTTGTGCCTAGGGATAGGGCAAGGTTAAGTGGCTAAAGAAGAATTCATACACATCGGTGTTCATCCTTCGATTCACGCCGGGAGGTATCATCAAAGACGTGATCATCGACAGACTTGGATCTAGGGATAGGCCAAGGCAGATCTGGGATTCTTGCCAAACTTGAAGTACGGAGTTGGTGTGTTCGCTGCCGCGACAGCTAACGGACAGCCGCCGCGACAGGTGCTGTCGGCGACGGGTGCAACGACAGAACTGGAGTTCCTAAGCAATTCAATACCTGCACTACTGAGCAATTCAATACCAGCCCATTCTCTCTATCTTGATTTCTCTACTATTTTATTTACGTATTTTTTATTATTTTCGTGACAAACTATTAAATCTCTTCTTTTCCCCTTGTGCAGATAGCGAAGGAAAGGGTTAGCCCAGTCCCTGTGGAGACGATATCCGATACTCCAGTATCACTTTACTACTTGCGTCGTGTACACTTGCACTACATTGCGATAGACACTTTTACACGCAACAAGTTTTTGGCGCCGTTGCCGGGGATTGGCAACATAACTACATCTTTCTTTTATTGCACTTTTTATTTTTATTTTTTTTTCGTTTTTATTTTTCTTTAATTTTTCTTTTGTGTTTCCAACTCTTGCTTTTCACGAGGTTTTCTTGTTTATGCGCAGATCCAAAAGAGGTGAAGATCCTGAATATAAATTAGATCCGGAGATCGAACGTTCCTTCAATCTCAAGAAACAACTTCGCCGACTTTTAGACAGAAACGAATATCTCGAAGAACAGCTAGAGAAGATGGCCCATAACCAACCTGCTGGTGGACCTGTCGCCGATCCGCCCGCAGCAGGTGGACGACGGTCATGTCGTGACTACATGCTGAATGATCATGTAGAGCTGGAGACCACGCTGCCGGATATTGATGTTGACAACTTTGAACTTAAACCTGTCATGTTTAGTATGATCAACAATGCCGGGCAGTTTGGTGGTTCTGTAACAGAAGATGCTAGAGAGCATCTTAAAACGTTCCAGGAGATTTGTGGTTCGTTTAGACTGCCAGGAGTTAGTCCGGAGATACTGAGGCTTCGGTTATTCCCCCATTTATTAAGGGATAGAGCTAAAACTTGGTGGAATAAACTTACACCGGGTTCCATTATGACTTGGGCAGATCTCACTCGTGAATTTTTATCTCGTTTTAATCCTTCACATTTATCTGAGCGATTACGTAATGAAATTGCTACTTTTCAACAGGAAGATGACGAGCCGATGCACGAGGCCTGGGACAGATTTACTACTCTTCTACGGAACTGCCCAATGCATGGATTTCCTGTCTGGAATCAGGTAACTAAGTTTTATAATGCTGCTAACTTACAAACTCGCATTCGCATTGATTCTGCAGCAAATGGACTGTTATTGGATAAAGATCCGGACGAGGCATTACAAGTTCTGAAAAATCTAGCTAAGAATGAGGAGCAGTTTCCGACTGCTAGAAGAGGGGGTAAACGGGTACTTGCTGTCAAGGACTATGAGGCCGACAGCACTATGAAATCACAGGTAGCATTCCTCACTAAAGCCATGAAACACTTATTAAATGAAGAAGACTTACGAGGATTTGCTGTCGAGGAAGTTTGTACTACTTGTGAAGGAAATCATAGTAGGGATGAGTGCCCTATAAATATAGAAGAGGGAAAATATGTTGGAAATTACAAGTCAAACTACAATTCCAACAACTACAACCCTAATTGGAGGAAGGATCCCAAATTTTCCTGGAGTAACCCTAATAATGCCTTGAATCCTCAAGCATATAATCAGAATCAAGGGGGACCTAGACTGTTGACGCGACAGCAACAGCAGCCGCAGAACCTACCGCAGAACCTGCCGCCGCAGCAGCAACAGCAGCCACCACCTGCCACAAGTAGTGTATTGGAACAGACTCTGGCCACTTTTATGTCTCAGACTGGTACATACATGGAGAATATTAATCAGTTTGTCAAAAAGACGGAAAATTTTATAGATGAAACCAAGATGAGAATGACAAATCATGAGGCTACCTTGAAGTCTTTAGAGACACAAATGGGTCAGGTATCCCAGCACATTAAGCCGAGGCAGAATGGAGGTTTCCCTAGTAATACTGAAAATGCTAGACCGCCCCCAAATGAGCAATGCAAGGCGATTACTACTAGGAGTGGGAAAAAGTTACCAGGGCCGGAAAAAGAAGCTGAAACAGAAAAGGAACCCGCCTTGGATAAACCTGCCGAGGAAGCTGCCCCGACAGGTAATAAGCAGACTGCTGCCGATGAGCCTGTCACGACAGCAGAAGCGACAGAGGAGAAAAATGAAGAACATCGCCCTCAGATTCGTATGCAGTGGGAAGGACGTGTAGCTGACTACCGACCCCCACCACCCTTTCCTCAACGGATAAAGCAAGCTAAGCAAGAATCTCATCTTAAAAAGATTTATGATATTTTTAAGCAGGTTCAGATTAATATTCCGCTGTTAGATGCCGTTAGGGAGATGCCCGGTTATGCCAAATTTCTCAAGGATGTCATGTCAAAGAAATATAAACTTGGGGAGTTTGAAACGGTAAGGATAGCAGATGGTTGCATGAGTATTCTTCATCGGCAGCCACCCCAGAAGAAGAAGGATCCAGGGAGCTTCCTCATACCTTGTGTAATCGGTGACAAATTTGTGGGTAAGGCACTTTGTGATCTTGGAGCTAGTGTTAATCTAATGCCCAAATCTGTTTTTCAGAAATTAGGTATTGGGAAAGCGCGGCCCACGACAGTTACCCTACAGCTAGCCGACCGCTCTTACGTTCACCCCGAAGGAAAGATTGAAGACATTTTGGTAAGAGTGGATAAGTTTATTTTTCCTGCTGACTTTCTTATTTTAGATTGTGAGGCAGATGAGAACGCACCAGTCATCCTTGGGCGACCCTTTTTAGCCACGGGAAGATCACTGATTGATGTGGAGAGAGGAGAACTCACCATGCGAGTAAACGATCAAGAGATTAAGTTGAATGTTCTCCAATCAATGAAACGAGCTGATTTGGACGAGGAATGCAAGGCCATCATTGAGGTGACCTTTGATTACCCCTGTTTCAGGTCGGGCTGTCGTGATATAAAACTTGGTCACTGCTGCGACAGCCACTTAAAGACCTGTCACAACAGTGATGACGACAGCAACGACGACAGTGACTCCTCTGCATCCGATACATCTGACACTGCAGGTCAAGAGGAGGTCAACTGGTTAGACCATCGTCCAGGTAAGTTATTCGAACCCTTGAATTACACTTCGGGTAACCATTTAATCCAAAAGCCATCTACTGTTGAACCACCTGTCTTAGAACTTAAGCCCCTGCCAGGGCAGCTTAAATATGCTTATCTTGGTTGTGATAAAACACTGCCCGTAATCATCTCTGCTAAGCTGCCGCAGGAACAGGAACGACAGCTGGTCGACATGTTAAGACAGCACAAAAAGGCAATTGGATGGACGATAGCAGACATTCAGGGCATTAGTCCGGCAATCTGTATGCATAAAATCCTCCTAGAGGAAGACCATAAGCCGACTATTGATGCCCAGAGGCGGTTAAACCTTGCGATAAAGGAGGTAGTGCGTAAAGAGATAATTAAATGGTTAGACGCTGGTATTATTTACGCCATCTCCGACAGCAAATGGGTAAGCCCGGTGCAATGTGTTCCAAAGAAAGGAGGAATGACAGTGATAACCAATGAAAACAATGAGCTAATCCCAACCAGGACTGTGACCGGTTGGAGGGTTTGTATGGACTATCGGAAGCTTAACAAAGCTACCCGAAAGGACCACTTTCCTTTACCCTTTATTGATCAAATGCTTGATAGATTAGCGGGTAAATCTTATTATTGTTTCCTTGATGGTTATTCAGGTTATAACCAAATTGCTATTGCACCGGAAGATCAAGAGAAAACGACTTTCACATGCCCCTACGGAACATACGCATTTAGGAGAATGCCGTTTGGCCTCTGTAACGCACCTGCCACCTTCCAAAGGTGCATGATGGCAATATTCTCCGACATGGTAGAGGACTTCCTTGAGATTTTCATGGATGATTTTTCCGTTTTTGGAGATGATTTTGAGAGCTGTCTCGGCAACCTTCAAAAGGTACTTGAAAGATGTGAAAAAGCTAATCTTGTTCTTAATTGGGAAAAATGCCATTTTATGGTAGATGAAGGTATAGTTTTAGGTCATAAGATTAGCTGCCGTGGGATAGAAGTCGACAGGGCGAAAATAGAGGTCATTGAAAAGCTGCCGCCACCAACAACTGTCAAGGGCATTAGGAGTTTTTTAGGGCATGCTGGTTTTTACAGGAGATTCATTGCAAATTTCTCAAAAATCACCAAGCCCCTATGCCATCTCTTAGAACAGAACCGACCCTTTGACTTTAATGAAGAATGTACTGAAGCATTCAAGGTTCTGAAGGAAAAATTAGTGACAGCCCCCATAGTACAGCCACCAGACTGGACACAACCGTTTGAGATCATGTGTGATGCTAGTGACTATGCTGTCGGGGCAGCACTTGGGCAGCGCAAGGACAGGCTGTTTCACGTCATATATTATGCTAGCAAAACATTAAATGAAGCCCAAGTAAACTATACCACCACAGAAAAGGAGCTGTTAGCTGTGGTGTTCTCCATCGACAAGTTTCGTTCTTACATACTTGGAACGAAGGTAATAATACACACCGACCATTCTGCCCTCAAGTACTTGTTCGCAAAGAAGGATGCGAAGCCTAGGCTGATACGATGGATTTTGCTATTACAAGAATTCGACCTTGAGATCAAAGACAAAAAGGGGACAGAAAATCAAGTGGCAGACCACTTGTCGAGGTTGGAGACGGGACAGAGTCTACCGTTAGATGAGACACACATACTGGAGACCTTCCCAGATGAGCAGCTCTTTGCTGCCGCAGTCGCTGTCGCGACAGCCATGGCGGCAGGTAAGTCTTCTAACCTTCCCTGGTATGCTGATTTCGTTAATTATATAGTTAGCGGAATATTACCTTCTGATCTTAATTATCAAGCAAGGAAGAGGTTCCAAAATGATGTGAAACATTATTATTGGGACGAACCTCTTCTTTTCAAAATGTGCGCAGATCAGGTTATAAGAAGGTGTGTACCACAAGAAGAACAAGAAGACATTCTCCATCACTGTCATGCGTCACAATATGGAGGTCACTTAGGAGGCAATAAAACTGCTGCCAAGGTGCTGCAGTCAGGGTTCTACTGGCCGACACTATATAAAGATGCACAGGAATTTTACAGAAACTGTGACAGGTGCCAGAGGACAGGTAACATCTCGAGGAGAAACGAGATGCCACTGCAGAATATTTTAGAAGTAGAGATCTTTGATGTTTGGGGGATTGATTTTATGGGACCTTTTCCATCTTCGTGTGGAAACCTTTACATCCTCCTAGCAGTGGACTATGTCTCCAAGTGGGTAGAAGCAATCGCAACGCAAAAGAATGATGCCAAAACGGTCCAAAAGTTTCTGCACAAAAACATTTTTTCTAGATTTGGCATCCCTAGAGCGATTATCAGTGATGAAGGGAGACATTTCGATAATAGGGTAATTGCTGCCGCTTTAAAAAAATATGGTGTCAAGCACAGGATCGCGACAGCATACCACCCACAGACCAATGGACAGGCTGAGATCTCAAATAGGGAAGTGAAGAACATCCTTGAAAAGATGGTTAAACCAACTAGGAAAGACTGGTCTTTACTTCTGAATGATGCATTATGGGCATACAGAACAGCTTTCAAGACTCCATTGGGCATGTCTCCATTCCGACTGATTTACGGGAAAACCTGTCACCTGCCTGTCGAGATCGAGCACAAGGCATATTGGGCAATTAAGGCAGTGAACATGGACTTGGATAAGGCCGGCCAGAAAAGGTTATTGGATCTGAACGAAATCGAAGAATTACGGACAATGGCCTACGATAATGCAAGGATTTACAAGGAAAAGACTAAGAAGTGGCATGACAAGAAGTTGCTGCCACGACAGTTCTGCCCAGGGCAGCTTGTGTTGTTGTTTAATTCTAGGTTGAAACTCTTTCCAGGGAAGCTAAAATCTAGATGGTCTGGCCCGTTCCAAGTGGTTCAAGTTTTTCCCCATGGTGCCATTACAATTCAATCATTAAAAGATGGGCACCAATTCAAAGTCAATGGACAACGCCTCAAGCACTATCAGGGGACTGAAGCCCCAAGACTACAGGAAGTGGTTACTTTAGATGATGCCCCACAAGGCATCACTAATTTAACCTAATTTTTATTTTTATTTATTTTATTATTATTAGGAAATTAGGTTTATTTTAATAATGTTTTGTTTAATAATTTCAGTTTTTAGGAAATAAAGGAGTCAAGAAGAAAAGAAGAAGTGGCCCAAGCCCACCGCCTATCCATCAAGCCCACTAAAGCCCATTCATTAAAGCCTGCCGTTTCAGCTGCCGCCGCAGACGGACAAGACAGGCTGTCAACAGACTGACACGGCAGACGCAGAAGCGTGCGGCAGACGCACAGCAGACGCATTAATACGTGTCAGACGCGTCAGACACGCTATATTCAATCTGCCGCCCCGTTATTCTCGCCTGCCGTTGCGGCATTAAATGGGCAGCTCCCCAACAGCTATAAAACCCCCTTCTCCCTTTCACTTTTCATCACTTCAGATTTTCTCTCTTGCTATTCTCCTCTAGTTTTATCTATTTTTCTTTCATTTGCAGCCCTTGCAACTAAAAATGTCTTCAAGACAAACCCGAAAAACACCGCTGCCGCTTCTTCTTCAGCAGCAGCAGCCCCGTTCGCTAACAAGGAACTATGGGAGGAGCGGAGCTTCATCTATAACAGAGATGCCCCCCATATGGGACTCCGGCCGTTCATAATGAAGGCCATAACAACACAACTGTGAGAGGATTTCGCCGAGCAGCCGGCAGAGCTTAATGACACTCTGGTCAGGGAATTTTACGCAGCGATCGACAGCAAGACGGCGACATCTGTCACCGTCCGAGGAGTGACAGTTCCTTTCACCGCCAGCAGCATCAACCATGTATTCGACCTCTTCCTTGGCCCCAATGATGATGGGCATCAACAATTTTGGGACACCCTCGACGCTGCCGGACATGATGCTGTCATGAGGGCATTGACAGAAGCGGGAACGACATGGAGCACCAGTAAGAAGAACCCCCACTCTGTCAACAGGGGGCAGCTACTCCCTGAGGCAAAACTATGGAACGCGTTTATCAAAAAGCGTATCCTGCCCTCATCTCACCATACGACAGTCAACAGGCAGCGGTTGGCCCTCATCCACTCTATCATGCATGACAGGCCCATTAATGTGGGCAGGTACATGAGGGACAGCATCCTCGATTGTGCTTTCCGCTCGGACTCACAACTATGCCTACCGTCAACCATCACTGCCCTCTGCCGCTGTGCTGCCTTACCAGAGGAGCCATCCGACAAAATCAAGAAGGTCAGCGGCTGGACAGACAGCAACATCTCCAGCCTCATGGAGGTCGTAGCTGCAACTCCCATCAACGCCTTCGACCCAAACGCCCCTCCTGCTGAGTCTGATGATGAGCCGGCCACCGAACCTGCCCCAGAAGCTGCCACCAACAACACTCCGACAGATCAGAACCCCGACATCCTTGCTGCCATCTTAAGGATAGAGGAGCGCCAGATGGGTTTAATGACTTTCATCCGTGACTTCTCCAATGCTACGGTAAATTTCATTACCAATACTTTGAATTTTACGGATGTCATTTTCCCCACCTTCCCCGCCCATTATTTCAATATCCCCTCCCCCACTCCCACATCACCTGTCTCTCCCCACGGAGAATCTGCCTCCTCCACACCATCCCCGACGGCAGCCGGCAGCCCCTCGGCAGACACTTCCCCTCGAGGAACAAAGCGAGCTGCCACTGATGACAGCCCTATTGTCCGGAGGAATTTGGACAGCGCCTTCACAAGAGTGAAACGAATTAAGCATGTGGCCGACAAAAGAAGGCTGTCCAAAGCCATCACGAGTGACAGCTGGGACAGCAGCAGCAGTTCCGATGTCAGACTAGTGGAACAACCTGCCCTTCAACAGGCCGATGAACCTGTTGAGCAACCTGCTGTTGAACCTGTCCAGCCCCCACCTCAGCGCAGGCGCCGCCATCAGATCCGCGTCAGCAGCAGCAGTGAGAGCAGCACGTGAAAATTTAAGTATTTATTGTCTCTTATTGCTGCCGGCCTTTATATTTTGTGATGTACCTTTTTTATTTTTTTCATGTCATTTTGCATTGAGGGCAATGCAACCCTTGAGTTTGGGGGTGGCAACCCTCCATCATTAATGGAGTCTTTAGCACATCTTTTAATTATTGTTGTGTCTTTTTATTTAAGTTTTTTTTAAAAAAAAAAAACTGTTGGCTTAAAACTGTGAAGTTAACTTACCTGTCATGACAGCTCTGTCGTGGCAGCATCCTTAGGACAGGTTAAGGAAAAGTTTAGAGCCTTTCTATAGTTCTGAAAACTTAAACACTTTTGTGACTGTTATACTGCTTAGATTTCTGTTAGCCAAACTAGAATAGGAAAACTTAGCACTTAGAGTAGAAAAGAGACTAGAATCTCAGGAAACCTAGAGGTGCCTACCACCGGCTCTAGGCAGATAACCAGAGAAAAACTTCTAGAGGTGCCTATCACCGGCTCTAGACAGTTAACTAGAGGTGCCTGAAATACTGGCTCTAGTAAAAGAGAAGAAGTTTGAAAAAAGGAAATAACTAGAGGTGCCCAATTCTGGCTCTAGTAAGAAAAAAGAAAGAAAACAGTCTCGTAGGAAAAACTCTAAACAAGCTAAAGTCAATTATTCTAGTGAAACTAAGAGAGTCTTGGCATATAACTGTCACAAGCATGCACACACTGCACGAGAGCTATAGGGAGATTCCGGACAGATCCTAACCTTTCCGACAGGTTGCTGCCGCCATAGAGAATGAGCGACGGGTAAGGGACAGTTCACTGTTTGAAGGCCAACACAAAAAAATATTCATTTTTCTTTCTTAATTGCTTGAGGGCAAGCAAAGACTTGAGTTTGGGGGTGTGTTGAGTGTGTAAAAGTTCTATTATTTACACCCTTTTTAACCCATATTACTGCTGCATTCAAGCATCATTGCATTGCATTTAGGTTAGTTTTCAGTAAAACATCACAATTTTATAAAAGGCACGGATTCTATTAAAAGATGGCATATTTTGCAGGTAGCTGCCATAGTTGACGATGAAGGCAGGCGCAGGGCAGATAAGCAGAAGAGCTGAACTGAACAAGCAGACGAAGAAGACGAACCTGTCATGGACCTGTCGTGACAGCAAGGTGACAGCAACCTTTTGAAGAGGAAAAGTAAAGTGGACCTCGATAGATAGAGAAAAATTTGCTCGTCTGTCGTGTGAAAGCCAAATATTTTTCCAAGCCCCGGATCAAAAGATATGTCAAGCCAAAGCTCAAGGAGAGGAATTCCCATGAAACAAGGAGACGGCTGAAAAGTAGGAATCCTTAGAGATTTAGTATTTATTAGAATCTTACTTTTCATTAAAGTTGTAATCCTTGTTAACATAGAATACTTGAGCCCAAAGCTTATATAAGGGCATAGTTTTAACCTAGGAGGAGATATCCCTCATTCTACCCCATAAACCGATAACCTAAACCCCCTGCCGTTTACCCGTCACCGACATGTTCTAAATTCCCCCTAGGGCCACGGGTTGTTTTGTAAAGTAGTTGTAAGGGTTGCTTTTGTTTTAGGAATTTTCAGTTCAATAAAATAAACTTCAAGTTCTCTTATTTTGGTTATTAATATCTTGCAAGAGCATCGGGAGAGCATTGTGAGGTTATCCATTTACTTAGCATCGAGAGAGTTAAGTATACGAAAGAAGTAAGAGCGAGTTCTCTAGTTTATAGTTGAACTATCTTGTGCCTAGGGATAGGGCAAGGTTAAGTGGCTAAAGAAGAATTCATACACATCGGTGTTCATCCTTCGATTCACGCCGGGAGGTATCATCAAAGACGTGATCATCGACAGACTTGGACCTAGGGATAGGCCAAGGCAGATCTGGGATTCTTGCCAAACTTGAAGTACGGAGTTGGTGTGTTCGCTGCCGCGACAGCTAACAGACAGCCGCCGCGACAGGTGCTGTCGGCGACGGGTGCAACGACAGAACTGGAGTTCCTAAGCAATTCAATACCTGCACTACTGAGCAATTCAATACCAGCCCATTCTCTCTATCTTGATTTCTCTACTATTTTATTTACGTATTTTTTATTATTTTCGTGACAAACTATTAAATCTCTTCTTTTCCCCTTGTGCAGATAGCGAAGGAAAGGGTTAGCCCAGTCCCTGTGGAGACGATATCCGATACTCCAGTATCACTTTACTACTTGCGTCGTGTACACTTGCACTACATTGCGATAGACACTTTTACACGCAACAATGGTATCAAAGGCAAACCCGACACACTTCGTGATCCTCTCTCATTTCCTTTCCAGAATCCTTAAAGGCTGCAACAAACCGGATGGAAACTAATGCTCAGCTTTCACATGCTGACACACCAAACACTTGCTAACAAACACTGCCACATCCTTTTTCAAGCCCATCCAGTAATACTCATCTCGCAACCCCGGATACATCTTAGTGCTACCCGGATGCATGGCAAAAGGTCTATTGTGCGCTTCCGTCAAGATAGTATGCCTCAACTCAACATCCTCTGGCACAACTATCCAACCCTTAAAACACAAAACACCATCATCACTGAAACTGTAATCCGAAGGATTACCCTCCGCTATGTTCGTAACATGTGGTACCAAGGAATCATCAAGCAACTACTTTTCCTTGATCATATCAACCAAAGATGGTTTTACCTGAAGCTCAGCCACCAAGCCACCATCATGAATCAAAATCAAGTGACCAAACATCGTTCTCAACTCCACTGCAACCTTTTGGCTCAAAGCATCAGCCACCACATTTGCCTTCCCTTGGTGATACTCAATCGTAAGATCGTAATCCTTTAGCAATTCCATCCATTGACGTTGCTGAAGATTCAATTCCCTCTGAGACATGAGATACTTGACACTCTTATGATCCGTGTACACAGTACCTCTCTCACCACAAAGATAATGTCTTCATATCTTTAAAGCGAACAATACAGCCGCAAGCTCAAAATCGTGAGTAGGATAATTATGCTCATGCACCTTCAATTGCTTCGACGCATAAGCAACTACTCTACCCTCCTGCATCAACACACATCCTAAACCCACATACGATGCATTACTATACATCACAAACTCTTTTCCCGATTTAAGTTGAATCAAAATCGGAGCTTGCACCAAAACATCCTTCAACTTTTGAAAAGCTTGTTGCCTCGCCTCCGTCCACTCAAACTTAACATCTTTCTAAAGCAACTTCGTCAACGGAGCAACAATCTTAGAAAACCCATCCACAAACCGACAGTAATACCCAGCTAAGCCTAGAAAACTCTGAACCTCAATCACTAATTTCGTTTGTTTCCAACCCACAACTATCTCAATCTTTTGAGGATCCACACGGATACCCTCGACTGACACCACATGACCAAGAAACACCACCTCCCTGCTCTGGAACTCACATTTACTCAACTTTGCATAAAGATGATTATCCAACAAAGTTCGCCGCACTATTCTCAAATGCCTATCTTAATCCTCCTTGGTGTGAGAGTACACAAGTATATCATCGATAAACACTACCACAAACTTATCAAGGTACTCGGGGAACACCCAGTTCATCATATCCATTAACGCAGCCGGGCATTGGTCAAACCAAAAGGCATCACTAGGAACTCATAACGCTCGTACCTCATACAAAAAGTCATCTTCGATACGTCCCTATCCTTCACCTTAAGCTGATAATACCCCAATCTTAGATCAATCTTTGAAAACACAGCGGCACCACGAAACTGATCAAAAAGATCATCAATCCAAGGTAAAGGGTATTTGTTCTTTATCGCCAGCTTATTCAGTTGCCGATAGTCTATACACATCTGCATCAGCCCATCCTTCTTCTTTACAAACAAAACTAGAGCTCCCCAAGGCGAGATACTTGGCTCAATGAAACCACGATCTAACAACTCCTGAAGTTGCGTCATTAACTCCTTTAACTCCTTTGGTGCCATTTGGTAAGGAGCAATGGATACCGGAGCCGTATCCGCATATGTCTATATGCAAAACTTGACCTCCCTATCAGGTGGAAACCCAGGTAACTTTTTCAGAAACACCGCCGAAAAATCACAAAGTATCTGAATATCTTGCGGACGTGCTTCCTTCATATTTGGGTTCATCACATACGCCAAATAAGCTTGGCAACCACCATTCATCATTTTGTGAGCTTCCACTGTCGAAACAACATTAGACAAGAACTTTATGTTCTCACCTACCACCACAACTTCAAAATCACCAGCAAGCTTCAATGAAACACGCTTGGTCTCACAATCAACCACAACTTTATGTTCCGACAACCAATCCATCCCAAGGATAACATCGAAACCATAGAAAGGTAACTCCATAACATTAACAGGAAACACATGTCCTTGAACCATTAAAGGACACCTTCTATACAACTTCCTAACAACTACAGTTTCACCAAACGAACTCGTAACTTGCATACCCACATCAAGCAATTCTAATGGCATGTCAAACAACCGAGCATGCTCATGCAAAATATATGAATGCGTAGAACCAGAATCTATCAAAGCAAGCAATGACAAGGATTCCAAGGAGAAGGTACATGTTATCACATCTGCGTCATTTCTGCCCTCACAATGAGCATAAACTCGAGCTGGTCCTCCACCCTCTGGCTGCACCGCAACTACATGCGCTACATTCCTCTGACCATCCTCTCGCCACTGAAAATTACCTCGGCCGCGCCCACGACCCCTTTGAGGCTCCACCGTACGAGTTGGTGCTTGCCTCGCCAACTGTGGACAATCATGCTTCACATGACTTTGAGCCCCACACTGCCAAAATACTCCAAAATTACCCCAACACTCTCCCATGTGATTCCTCCCACGGAGGTTACACATAGAACCACGTGTTGCAACATTCTGACCATACTGACCTCGGCCTGATCCACCACCACCGCCTCGACGATGGTCTCGCGGATAGCTCATATCTTGTTATCTCTTACCTCGATCACGCCCACCATCATAATCAGCAGCTCTCTTCCCGAATCTAGAGCATCCCGAGCGTGAAGTCAATCCCAGACTCTGCTCGATATCTTTGGCTCGAGTAACCAGCACATCAAAATCGGTATACTTAGCGGCAAGCATATAGGTCTTCACATCAAAATCGGTATACTCAGCCGCAAGCATATAGGGAAACCTATCACATCTCATCTGTTCATCCGGTACCAGCTAAGGGGCGTACTGGCTTAATCAGACAAATTGTGCCTCATATTCTGCAACTGTCTTGCAACACTACATCAACGCCATAAATTCCCTCTTCCTCTCATCCAAATAATGGACACCTAAATACTTCTTCTTGAAAGCATTCACGAAGAATGCTCAGGTAACATCATCAGGTTCCATACTGTAACCCCCTCGACCCGGCCTGGCCGATAGACCGAACCGAACGAATCATACGGGGAATATTGAAGTAAACCGAGAAGGTTTACCTCAATAAACGACCTTATTTTTTTCCTTTTTATCTTTTCTAGATGCAAGTTACATTCCTAAGTGATCAACAAGCAGCGGATTGAAAGACATCACGAGCATTCATCGATTAACATCAATTTCGAGTTTAGGGACTATTTTGTAAATTTGACAATTTGTAAGGGTTTATACCAAATTCGGATTACCATCATTTAATTAAGTTCATTACATTTTTCTTTGTAAAAACTCAGCTCAAGATGGCCACTTGAACTCGTTTAATTTCATACATGACTAACAAGGACCAAAACGCATTGAAACAGAAACTCAGAATATTCCAAAAACTAAAATAACAACCACTCATTTTGGAACAACGAGCCCCGTATCGAAACGGGCGTATCGAAACAGTGATACTCGTTTCGAAAAGCGAGATCATTTTGAAACCATCTTAGACCGGTTTCAGAATAGGTTTTCACAGACCAAGTGTATCGAAACATGTATCACCGTTTCGAAATCCCAAGGCATTTTCAAGCCCCAGTTTCGAAACATGCAAGGGTGTTTCGAAACACCTAGGCATGCAATGCTTAATTTTGCTGATTTAACTCGATTTTAACTATCCGAAGCTAATCAGACATATATACAAACATGCTTGGAACTCAATTACACTTCAACAATCAATAATTCATAGCAAAAATATCATCAAAGCATCATTAACATTATCAAAAGATCTAAAGGCATGCATCCTAAGGAAACAAGCACCAAATGACCAATTCTCAAACCCAAGCAATTACCAACACTTAAAGGCCATTTGCATACCCAAATATGTATAACAAACTTGTACCAAACCAGAAAACATCAAGCAACCAACATTCATAGCATTGAACACCCACATTGCATTTATTACTCTAGTCTATAACCAAACATACCTTCAATCAAAGTCTTCCACCGATCCCTTGCAAGTGCCGCCTCTAAAGCTTAACATGACTGCATTGATGGACAAAGAGAGCGTAAGCACAACATGCTTAGTGAGGACTGCTCAAAACCAAAAACACCACCAATGCACAAAACCATTTTTCACAATTTTGAAAACCATCATGCCTTCTTTGATAAACCATGCACTTTAACATTAAAACCGGCATGCTAAACTCCATGCAATATGAATCACATATTTTCCAGCAATTAAACAGTTGCTACACAAACATGAAGCCTTCCAAGCATAAAAATCATTATGCTAAGCATAAGGTGAAACATGCCTTATTCATAATATGCATCATCAACATTTCCATAACGTCTCATTCCTTTATATTGGCTTACAAGTGATTAACAACATTTCCATTTCTCAAAAACTTATCGGATACACGGATTACCAAGGGTTATCCCAAACCCTTCACACACTCTACCGGCATCTCAAGGCTCACACACGAGAGCAACCTTCCACCGTTGTGACACTCGTGGAGGAGTATTCGGTACAATCACAACCCCTCAACACCACTCATCGGTAGATGTATAACCCACTTACAAGAGATGGGACAAACACAAGGTTCGCACCTGGGAGCTACCATCAACCATTGCAACCTTAAACAATCCTCAATCGCTAGGGTACATGGATGGAGTTTTCGGTACGATCACAACCCTTAACATCCAAGGCGACTTGTTTAGAGTGCACTCAATCTTATAGCCGGCTAACTATATCCGATTTCATTTACAAAACACTTTATACAACTTCACTTGCCTGTATAATCCACATTTCATGCACACCTCACTATTTTTACAAAGCATTTATAATAAGCCATAATACAAGCTTTAAAACATGCTTCAAACCTCATGCCTCAACACATGCATACAAGGATCACTTACCTAGTGCATCCTTAAACTATATGGCTTCATCAACCACATTTCATATACTCAAAACATGCTTTTAAACAGTAGGTAAATACAATTAAAATCAAGTGCAACCAAAGGCTCATACTAGCACAATCCGAGAGAAAAATTCACTTTACTTACTTCTGAACTTAGTAAAGCGTTTCAAGCTCTTACTAAGTTCCCAAAACCTTTTTCTAAAATGTTTCCATGCTGGAAAACCAAGTTCCACCCACCGACTTGCGAAACCACACTCGCCGACGTACAAATCAAACGTCTGAAGCCTCCAAAATCACCTCATTCGATTCTGGAACACTATCCCCTATTTTCAACACATTAAAAACAAAGATTCAATGCTTCATAATGCATTCAAACACCAGCACTCAAAAGAAAACCCGCATCTCTGCACTAAAGCATCAATTTACCCAATCGATACAACCGAAAACTTAATCGATTGATCTCTAAACTCAGACCAGCCATCAACCAACACACCCAACACATTTTAAACATCAATCAACATCCAAAACAACCTAAAACCATCCTTATACCTCCAGCAACTCGAATTCCACATTACACCCCCAAAAACCCAACCAAAAACACCTTAAAAACCAAATATCTCAAAGATTTCGGGATTAATATGATTTAGGTTGTATTTCAACATCATAAAGTTTTCAAAACTCAATTAGAAACTATCTCAAACAAATCAAATCAACAAAACTCCGAAAATCACATTAAATTCACTTTTCTACCAAGATTTCATCCTTTTATCAAATCTATAATGAAACCTCAATCAAAAACATGAATAAAGTGTTAAATATCTGTGGAATTTCATTAAAGAACCTTGGTTAGAGGGTTAGCTCGAAATTTACCTCCAATTGCTTGCTTCTCTTCTAATTTGGCAAGTTGAGCTTTCAACAATCTTGAAGAATTTTGAGTGAAATCACAAAGATGAAGTTGGAAATCAAGAGAGAATTTCAGAGTGAAGAAAATCTGGAATTTGAGAGCAAATGGAGAGTGTTTGGCTGAAGTGAAAAGGAGAGAATGAAAAGAGCGTCAAAAATCTTTTAACCAAAATAACTAACTCTTTAATTAATTTAATTAATGTCATTTTAATATTTAATAAACCATTTAAAACACGTGCCAAATTAGAGAAAATGCTTAATTTCCAATTAGCTCTCTAAAGATTCTAAGATCTTAACTCTTTTTGAAAAACACACTTTTTTCCACAACTTTAAAACTTTACATTTTGGTCACTGTCCAAAATGCATACTTTCAAAAACTCGTTTTGAAAAATTGATTTAACCAATCTCTTAAATATCATTTTACAGGATTTTAGGAATTTTTATCATATTTTTATCTCATCCCGAACCTTGATTTCCCCGAGCCACCTTTAATAATTCGAACAATCGATTACTGGTTCCACCGGCCCAACCCGACTCGCAAAACACCTAGGCCCAAAACTGGGGTGTTACAACTCTCCCCAACTAACGAAATTTCGTTCTCAAAATTTTACCTGAAAGAAAAAGGTGTGAAACTGTCTCAACATGTCCACCTTACTTCCCTATGCAACCTCCTCAACTCCTCAATGTCACCACAATACCTTCACAAGTTCAACTGTCTTACCACGAAGAACGTTAGTGCAGGAATCAACAACACCATCCGGGTCCTCACCATAGGACAAATCTGGATTCAACTCTACCTCCTCAACAGGCATAACATGTGATGAAAAAGATCTATACCTTTGCAACATAGAAACATGAAACGCATCATGGATCTTATCCAACTAGAGAGACAACCTCAACCGATAAACCACAGGACCAACCCGCTCCACAACCTCATGAGGTCCAAAATACATCGGACTAAGCTTTCCCTTACGTCCGAACCTCATCACCTTCTTCCAAGACGATACCTTTAGGAACACGCAATCTCCAACCGCAAACTCGATCTCTATACACTCTCTCAGTTGTTCCCTTAAGCATACCCGGAAAGGAAACCAACCTTTTCCCCGCCTCAGCCCAACAAAGAGGCGTTCTACACTTTCTCTCATACAAGGCCTCATACGGAGCCATTTGAATACTCCCTTGAAAACTGTTATTATAGGAAAACTCAACCAAAGACAGATGCTTTTCCCAAGAACATTAGAAATTTATCACACAACATCGCAACATATCTTCTAACACCTGGACAACTCGCTCCGACTGTCCATCCGTCTGAGGATGATATGAAGTGTTAAAATTCAAACGTATACCCAACGCTTGGAATAAACATTCCCAAAACCTTGTTGTAAACCTCAGATCTCTATCCAACACTTTAGACTTAGGCACACCATGCAATAGCACAATCTCAGCAATATACAACTTCGCTAACCTATCCAACGTATAGGTAGTATGCACAACCAAGAAATGTGCACACTTCGTAAGACGATCCAAAATCACCCATACGGAGTTCTTCCTAGATGTTGTCAAAGGCAGAACGAATACAAAATCCATTTTAATCCCTTACCGTTTCCATTTCGATATCCTCAAAGGCTATAACAGACCAGAAGGAAACCGATGCTCAACCTTCACCCATTGGCAAAAAATACACTTGCTTACAGAGTCAGCAACATCCTTTTTCAACCTCACCCAAAAGTACTCATCCTTCAAACCACGATACATCTTCGTACTACTAGGGTGCATAGCAAACGGACTACTATGAGCTTCAGTCAAAATAGCGTGCCTCAACTCAACCTCTTTCGGCTCCACTATTCAACTTTTGAAACATATAACTCCATCATCATTGAAATAGAATCAAGAAAGGTTTCCCCTACTTCCTGAACGTGAGGCACCAACGAATCATCAAGCAACTGCTTCTCCTTGATCAACTGAATCAATAAAGGTTTCACCTGCAACTCGGCTACCAACCCACCATCACGCGATAAACTCAACCGAGCAAACATCGCTCTTAGCTCAACAGCTATCGTCCTACTCAAAACATCAGCCACAACATTGGCCTTTTCAGGATGATACTCACTCGTCAAACCATAACCCTTAAGCAACTCAAACCATCTACGTTGCCTAAGATTCAACTCCCTTTGAGACATGAGATACTTCAAACTTTTAGGATCGATGTAGACCACACACTTTTCACCATAAAGGTAGTGTCTCCAAATCTTCAATGCAAACACCACCGCATCAAGCTCTAGATCATGAGTAGGATAGTTGCAGTCATGAACCTTCAACTATCTACACACATATGCTACAACCTTCCCACCATGCATCAACAAGCAACCCCAAACTAACGTATGATGCATCACTATAGACTACAAACTCCTTACCTAATTCCGGTTGAATCAAGATAGGAACTTGCGTCAACGCTTCCTTCAGCTTCCCAAAATCTTGTTGCCTAACATATGTCCACTCAAAGCGAACATTCTTTTGCAACAACTTTGTCAAAGTTGCAGCAATCCTAGAAAAACCTTCAACAAACCTTCGATAATATCAAGCTAACCAAAGGAAACTTTGCACATCAGTCACCGATTTAGGCGTTTTCCAATTCATCACCCCCTTGACCTTGTGTGGATCAACCTTAATACCATCATCTGACACCACATGTCCAAGAAAAACCACTTCTTTTAGCCAAAACTCATACTTGCTCAGCTTATCATAAAACTGATCTTCCAACAGCACTTTCAACACAATCTTCAAGTGCTTATCACATCCTCTTTGGTACGCGAGTACACTAGAATATCATCGATAAACATTACCATGAACTGATCTAGAAACTCATGGAACACCATATTCATCATATCCATGAATGCATCCTGTGTATTTGTCAACCCAAAAGACATCACCAAGAACTCATAATGGACATACTTTGTCCAAAAATATGTCTTAGGTACATCCACATCCTTAACCTTTAGCTGATAATACCCTGACCTCAAATCAATCATCAAAAACACTGAAACACCACGAAACTGATCAGACAAAGCATCAATCCTCGGCAAAGGATACTTGTTCTTAATCGTAAACTTGTTTAGTTGCCAATAATCTATGCACATACGCATCGTACCATCCTTCTTCTTCACAAACAAGATTGGCGCTCCCCAAGGTGAAACACTTGGCCTTATGAACCCTCGATCAAGCAACTTCTTTAACTTCTTAGGTGCCATGCGATAAGGAGCAATGGACACAGGAGTCGTATTTTCATACTACTCAATGCCAAACTCAACTTCCCTTTTTGGTGGCAACCCCAAAAACTCCTCCAAAAAAACACCCAGAAACTCACATATTGTTCGTATGTCCTGCCCTCGCACTTCCTTCGTACTAGGATTCATCATATACGCTAAGACCTCATACTTAGCCACAAAAAGATTGCCCTGAACTAGCGATATAAACTCACGTTTCTTCTCGTCCAAGTGTCTCACCCCCAGATACTTCCTCTTAAAGGCACCCTTGAAATACTCCCAATCTACTACATTGGGTTCCAAACTGGAAGTGGTAGTCGTCCACCAGCTGTAGGCATCGCCTTGCAAAAAAGAAACTACGCATCCCAGCTTGCGCACATCGTTGCATCCTATTTGATCAATAATACGGATCGTACTCGCTAACCATGCCTCTGACGCCTCAGGAGACATTCCGAAGAACTCCACAGCTCCTAGTCTCCTCAACCTCTCTAATGGTAAGCCTGCATGCCCAACCGCAGGGGCCTGTACATGCGCTCCGACAACAGCAGCCTGGAACACCCCGGTGATCACCTGAACCAACAACGTTAGATCACCCAAACCCGGACCAGTAGGTCCTTGCTGCTCTCGCTCCTCACCTCCAGGTGGTGGCGGAGGAGCTAAGTTTCCACCAGGAGGGACATCAGCCCCTTGCTCACCCTGGTCGCCCCGAGGCACTATTGTATTCGACCTCAGCTCTCTCATCGAACCCATAATGCTATTTTAAACAAAGCATAACAACAAAAACAAATCAAACCATTTAGGCCAGCCTCAAGTAAGGATTCAAGTTTACAAATACATTTAATTACTGTAATAAGGCAATGTGCACCCCGATTTCCCTCAAACATAACATAGCATACAATGACACATCATGCTCAACATGCTTTCTATCATCCAAAACCAGCACATATCAACATCGCATCATTAACATGCAATCATATTCATTTCACATGCGATTTACATCAATCAAGCATAGTATAAGCTCCAAAATTCGACAAAAATCATGCTTTTCAAACAACATACGTCAATACATATCAATTTCACATACCCACATCCCAAATTCTTTCATAACCTGGCTCTGATGCCAACAAAAGTAACCCCCTTAGCCTGGCCTAGACGCCTGACCCGAACTAAGAAGATTATACGGGGAAAACTAAAGTCAACTCGTGAAAGTCAACCTTGATTTACGAACCTTTTTTAACTTTTCTAGATGCACATTATTAACCTATGTGAATAGCAAAACACTTTAGCAGAAGCGACACGACGAATGGAACTCATTTAGGGGTTCAATTGCATACAAACATCTTTTAGGGTCTAAATTGTAACTATCTAGAATTTTGAGAACTAAACAAGTTTTAAAGATACCAAACTAAAATTTAATGTATAATATACCAACGTGTCAAATTTCATCTTAAACGGATCATCCAAACTCATTTAATTAAGCATCCAAGACTCAGGGACTAAAACGGTCGGGTGTTTCGAAACACAGGGCCCTATATCGGAATGGTCATTTTGAAACCAGGTTGACCATTTAGATACACGGGTGCGTTCTGAAACCCGTATCGAAACACAACATTCCATTATCAAAACGTTCTGGAACGTTCCTACACATCCCGAAACCTCATGACCATTTTAGGCCACTGTTCCGAAACAGGTAAGGGTGTTCCGATACGCCTTGCCCTGCAACTTCACAATTTGCTGGTTTTTCACTCAAAAACACCTCTGAAAACAATCCAATTTATGCCACAAAATATATACAACATGTATAAGCATCAAAGATCATCATAACGAAGTACAAGCTAAATCATAGTATCATTCAAACAAGCATTAGAACTATATGCATGCTTCCTAGTCTTTAAAACCATACCAAAAGCTAAAAGCCACATTCAAGCACAAATCAATCCTCAAAGGCCATTTACAACCCAAAGATAAGAAACCAAACATGAACAAAGTAATAAACAACATTCTCAAACATCCCAGAGTAGAAATCCTACCCATTGCCTCTTATTACACCAAAGTAAAACCACCTACTTTGCTAGATCAAAGTGCTTGGATTCCCCTTGCTTACTTTCTGCCTCAAGGGCCTAATTTTCTGCACTGATGAAACAAATGAGTGTAAGCACAAAGCTTAGTGAGGTTCGCTAAAACAACATTCATCAATGCATTACACACAACCGACAAATCACCATTTATCAACACATGCCTTTACATAAAACATGCCCTTTCAAGACATCAATGCACTTTCTAAAACACATGCTCGTATCCATCATTTTAAAACAACAAAAAGACCTTTGCTCATGCTTTACCAAGCCTCACATGAATTCTAGCATTAATCACAAGCATCTCATGCTTAAACCATTAGTCATCATCATTATATTGGCTTATAAGTGATCAATTCTCAAACCATATCAAAACCAACTCAAAGACACAATCGGATAAACAGATTACAAGTGTTGCCCGACACGCTTCATACATACTACCGAACTACACAAGGTGGAGATACATGGCACAATCACAACCCCTCAACACCCGTGATGGAGATTAATGGCACAATCACAACCCCTCAACATCACTCATCGGTAGTTGTATAATTAAACTAACGAGAGTACGGGACACATACCACAAGATTCACACACGGGATTAAACCATTCACCGTTGTGATCTTAGCCCCAATCGTTAGGGTACTTGGATGGTGATTACGGCACAATCACAACCCCTCGACATCCAAGACGATTTTATTCTCGGTGTACCCAATCCTATAGCCGGCTAACTATATCCGATTACAAGTAACAAAAAACCACTTTCATCACTTGCCAATATAATCGTTTAACATCAACAATCCACTGTTTTACAAGCATAAGTACAATGTCATTTCCACAAGCATAACATGCTTAACATCATATGCATTTATCACATAAAACCAAAGATCACTTACCTAGTGCATCCTTAACACAATGGCATTAAATTCCAGCATTAACCATGCTTAAAACATGCTTTAAAACAGTAATCAAAACAATATTTAAATCAAGTGCATTTTCATCAAAACATAGCACATTTCCGAGAGAGACTTTCGAATCACTTACTCTTGAGATTAGCTAAGTGTTTCAAACTTACACTAAGCTCCCAAGTCCACGCTCAAAGCGTTACAAAGCTGGAAAATCCATTTCCACTCACCGATACGCGAAGCCTTGCTCGCCGACACGAAAATTACTCTTTCGGAGCCTCCAACAACGCCTCGTTTGCTCCTGGATCAAGATCTCCTGTTTTCACATCATCAAAATAGAGATCCAAATGCATTAAAATTCATTTCAACACCAGCAACAAATCACAAACTCGTTGCTCACCCAAACTACACTGATTTACCCAACCGAAACAACCGAAAACTCAATCGATTGCTTCCTAAACAAAGCCCAGCCAACATACATCACTTTCAACCATTTATAAACATCATAACAAAACTAATAAACAACCTAACCTATCTTTATACCTCCAACAAGCATGATTCCACCATTTCACCTAAAAAACTCACTTAAAACTATCAAGAAACTCAAGGATCTCAAGGATTTCGGGATCTATAACAACAAAACCTCTTTTCCACATATTAACCATCTCAAAACTCAATTAAAATCAATCAAAACAGATCTTAACAAAACAAATCCAGAAATCAAGATTTCAACCATATTTTTACAAGATTTTGATCTCAAATCAAAACTATAACGAAAACTCAACCAAAAACATTAATTAGAAGCCAAAGATCTTGGGAATTTCAATAAATAACTTTGATTAGAGGTTGAGAATGGGATTTACCTCCAATCCTTGCTTTCCTCAATGAATGACAAGTTTTCCTTAGCAAAATCTTGAAGAACTTGAAAGGATTCTTAAAAATTGTTTAGGAAATATTAAGAGAGTGTTTGGGAGAAAAGAATTCTGGAGAGAAATTGATGAAAATTTTGTTTGGCTGAAAATGAGGAGAAGATTGTAGTTATGTGATGGAATCTCAAATTAACCACCTGATTAATTAAATAAAATAAAAGCCAATTAAAGTTATTTAATTAAAACCATTTAAACACATGTCATATGAAGGAAAGGCTAAATTGCCATAAAGCCCCCTAAAGATTCTAAGAATTTGGCTTCTCCATTAAAAATCACATTTTCCACAGTTTTGAAACTTTACAATTTGGTCACTACTCAAAATGTACCACTTCCGAAACTCTTTTTGTAAAATTGATTTGACCAACCTCTTAAATATATTTTTAGAGGATTTTAGAAAATTTTACCACATTTTTATCCTATCCTAATCCTTGATTTCCTTAAATCACCTTACGCGATTCGAACCGTTCTCGACCGGTTCGGTCCGATGTCTTAAACATTTAGGCCCAAAACCAGGGCGTTACACTTAAACTTGATGCGCTAGGTTGTTCTCTCCTAACTCATGAGATCATGAAGCAAGGAAGGGAAGATGAAAGGAAGAAGGAAGAGAAAAGAGTGGAGAAGCTTAAGGTAGACAAGTAGAAAAAGCTAGGAGTGGCTCTCAAACCTTCTCTACATGAGGAGAGCACTTCTAGTGAGGAGGAAGACCTAGAAGAATAGGCTATGATAGCCAAAAGGTTCTCATGGTTTATGAGGTCCAACCGGGGTAGAAAGATTCAAAGAAAAATGGACTTCAAGATCAAAAACAAAGAAGAAGAGAGGGATCAAATCATTTGCTTTGAGTGTGAAAAACCAGGTCATATTCGTTTCGAGTGCCCTAGATTCAAGAAGAAGGGCTTTGAGAAGAAGAAGAAGCTCAAAGCCAAGCTTGCTACTTGGAGTGATGAGGAGTCATCTGAGGATAAGGAACACGAAGTGGCCAACCTTTGCCTCATGGCTCTTGAGGAGGATTCCTCCATGGTAACCTCTAAAAAATAGAAAGATCATTTTGGAACTAAATGCTAAAAATTACTCACTTTGTCAAGCTAACTTGAAATTTGAGAAAAAGATCTTAGGTTTACAAGATGAACTTAAATTCCTTCAAGATGAAATGTAGACTTAAACAATCTTATTTCTCAATGCAATAGTGAACACCAAAAGGTGTTAAATGAGCTTAATGAGCTTAAGAAATCTTTTAATAGTGTTGGTAATGTAAAAATGACATAGGTGAATCATCTAGATCAAACCAACCTAAAAGAAAGAAAAATAACTACAAAAAAATGGCTTTCATAGGCATAATAGGACAAAAAGAATTAGAACTGTATGGGTTCCTAAGGAACTTGTCAAGTCTAATAATGTTGATGCCATGTCACCTTGGATTCCTAAGGGAACCAATCTTTTAGGAGCTAACACTCGTGGACCCAAAATGATTTGGGTACCAAAAATCAAAGCTTAATATCTTTGTTTGTAGGGGGGCATTGCTACAAGGCCAAAGCACAAAGACAAAACTCATGGTACCTTGATAGTGGATGCTCGAGGCACATGACCGGAGACAAGATTTGATTCATAGACTTAAAGCCAAAAAGTGGAGGAGTGGTGACATTTGGTGACAACTCCAAAGGCCACATTAAAGGTATTGGATCCATAGGTAATCACTCTACTATTCTCATTGAAAATGTATTATATGTCGATGGTCTAAAACACAATTTATTGAGCATTAGTCAATTGTGTGATAAAGGGTTTAATGTCTTATTTGATAAAAATGGGTGCAAAATTGTTGACATTAAATCAAATAATATAATGTTCATTGGTCATCGCATAGGTAACATATACATGGTGAAATTAGATGACATTCATACATCTCATGCATGTTTTGTTACACAAAATGAAAATGATGCATGGCTATGTCATAGGAAACTATGACATTCTAGCATTAGTGTTTTAGAAAAATTAGTTTCCCTAAATCTAGTTAGAGGTTTACCCAAGATCAAATTTTCAAATGATAAAATTTGTGATGCATGCTCTAAGGGTAAACAACATAGATCATCCTTTAAATCCATTAATGATGTTTCTACAAGTAGTTGTTTACAACTAATTCATATGGATTTATTTGGGCCTATTAGAACTATGAGCTTGGGTGGTAAATCGTATGCTTTTGTACTTGTTGATGACTATTCTAGATTTACTTGGGTTCTATTTTTAAGTACTAAAGATGGGGCTTTAGAAAAATTCATCATGTTTTCAAAATTAACTCAAAATAATCTTGAACTTAAAATTTCTCATATTAGAAGTGATCATGGAACCGAATTTCAAATTCTAGGTTTTGAAGAGTTTTTAAATGAAAATGGTATTAGCCTCAACTTTTTGGCTCCTCGAACAACTAAACAAAATGGGGTAGTTGAGAGAAAAAATAGGACTTTACAAGAAATGGCTAGAACCATGCTTTGTGAAAACAATTTACCTAAATATTTTTGGGCGGAAGCCACAAACACCGCTTGCTACATTGTAAATCATGTAATGATTAGGCCACTTTTAAAGAAAACTCCATATGAGATTTTAAAATCTAAAAAGCCTAACATTAGCTATTTTCATCCATTTGGTTGCAACTGTTTTGTTTTAAATAATGGAAAAGACAACTTAGGTAAATTTGATGCTAAAAGTGATGAAGTTATTTTCTTAGGGTATTCTTTAACCTCTAAAGCCTATCGTGTATTTAATAAGAGAACTTTAGTAGTAGGAGAGTCTATTCATGTTGTATTCGATGATAACCTCCTTCCGAGGAAGGAATCTTGTGATGATGATGATGTAGGAATCCTTGATGCCTTTGATGGAGGACAAACTTTAAAGGAGGATGAGATTCCAACTAAAGATGAGGATGCACAAGATCCACCTCTTGAAGCCTTGAAGGACTTGGCTCTTGAGGAAAAGGAAGTGAGCTACCCAAGGGAGTACAACTATGTCAAAGGGGGTGAAATCTTGGGTGATCCATTCAAAGGGGTAACTACTAGATCTTCTCTTAAACTCATGAATCATGTTTCTTTTATCTCATGCATAGAGCCTAAGAACATTAAAGAAGCATTAAATGATGATTTTTGGATTATGGCTATGCAAGAAGAGTTAAATCAATTTGAGAGAAGTAATGTATGGACATTAGTTGAAAGGCCTAGTAATCAATCTACTATAGGAACTAAATGGTTATTTAGGAATAAACTAGATGAGAGTGGTAACATTGTGAGAAATAAAGCTAGATTAGTTTCTCAAGGTTACACTCAATAAAAGGGAATATATTTTGATGAAACCTATACACCCGTAGATAAAATGGAAGCTATTAGGATGTTGCTTGCATATGCATGTTATCATAATTTCAAGCTATTTCAAATGGATGTGAAAAGTGCATTTTTAAATGGTTTTATAACTAAGGAAGTGTATGTGGAACAACCACCGGGCTTTGAAGATTCAAAATTTCCAAATCATGTTTTCAAACTAACCAAAGAACTTTATGGTTTAAAACAAGCTTCTAGAGCTTGGTATGAAAGGCTTTCAAACTTTTTGATTGAAAAGGGTTTTGAAAAGGTAAGGTGGACACTACACTTTCATAAAAATGTATAACAATGACATCTTAGTAGTACAAATATATGTTGACGATATTATTTTTGGATCTACTAATGAGTGTCATTGCAAGGAGTTTGCTAAGTTAATGCAAGGTGAATTCAAGATGAGCATGATGGGGGAGCTCTAATTCTTTTTGGGACTCCAAATCAAGCAAAAAGAAAGATGACACGTTCATCAATCAAGCAAAGTACGTGAAAGATATGCTCAAGAAGTTTGGCTTGGAGCAAGCTGTAACGCCCCGGTTTTGGGCTTAGAAGTTTTGGGCGTTGACCGGTTTGGTCAAAGTGCTGTTCGAATCTAAGAGAGTGAATTTAGGAAAGCCTAGTTCGGGTTGCATTAAAAATATGAAAAAATGTTCTAAAATCATCTTTTAATGTATTTAAGTGAACTGTGAAATCAATTTTGGAAAATGAGTTTCGGAAGGGTGACATTTTGGCTAGTGACCAAAATGTAATTTTTGAAAGTTTTGTGACTGTTTTAGAAAGGATTGAAACTTTGAATCTTTAAGGAGCTATTTACCCAAAGGGAGTTTCTCTAGATTTTTCTAAGATATTTTAATGATTAATTCTGATTTTCAAGCAAAAGAAAAGTGGAGGGAAAATCATTTTGGTTATTTTGTAACTAATTTCTCATATTTTCCAATTTCTCTTTTCTCTCATTTTCTCTCAACCCAAACACTTTCTCTCCAGAGATTTCCTTCTGATTTTGTCACTCATTTCTCTCTTTTCAACTCTCTTTTGATTCCTAATCATCATATCTACAAAACCTCATCATTTGCTACTTGATTCATCAAGCTTTTTGGTTCCAAAAGAGGAGAAACTCAAGTTTGGAGGTAAGAACGTCCTTCTCCTCTGAACTTCAAGTTCTTTAATGAAATTCCTAAGTTCTCATTCCTTAATTGATGTTTTATAAATGGCTTTTAAGATTGTTTAATGGATCTTGGCTTAAAATGCAAGATTTGGTGTGTTTTTGATGAAATTTCGTTGGATCTGTTTAAGCAGTGTTTTAAGGTGTTAAAATGATGATTAATGAATGTTAATTTGATAAGAAATTGAGTTTTGATTAATGCAAACCCGGATAGGTTGAATTTCCTAAGTTTAGCTTGTGATTCTTGATTGTTTTTGAGGTGATCTTGTGGATCTGGTGTTGCTGGCGGTATAAGGATGTTGTTAGGTTCTTTTTGGATGTTAAAGGATGTTAGGTTTTGATGGTTAATGGCTGGGCTTAGTTGAGAAGTGGTTTGGATGCATTTTCGGTTGTGTTTGATGGCCGAAAATGGAGTGTGGATGAGAGCAGCGAGTTTAGGTGCTTTCATTGAAGCTATTAATGCATGATGATGCATTAATCTACTGTTTTAATGTGTTAAAACAGGGGAGTCATCTTTGGATCCAAGTGGTGGTGATCCGGAGGCTTGATTTGGTGCTTCGGCAAGAGGCGAAGTGGAATCGGTGAGTGAAATTGGGTTTTCGGCTTTGAAACCAATGTCTTGGGAGCTTAGTTTAAGTCTAAACAACTTTGCTAAGCTCAAGTGTAAGTTTTCGGAAATACTCTCTAGTGGTGGCCATGATTTGATTGTTGTGCAATGTGGTTTATTGCATGTTTTAAATTCTGTTTTGAAAGCATGATTTAGCATGGTTAATGCTGTTTTTGTAAGCCATATGTTGAAGGAAGCTCAAGGTAAGAGTTCCTTGTTTTTGAACATTGATTAAATGTGGTTTGATGCTTTTAAATGCATGATGAATATGGCTTGGTTTAATGCTTTAAAACAGTGGATGAATTGATGATAATGGTGTATATTGGCAAGTGATGTTTTGAAAAGGTTAAGGTCACTAAGGTGGTTAAAAGTCCTTGAGTGAGCCTTGTTACTTAAGAACATCAAGGTGTTTAAAAGTCCTTGGATGATTCTTGTTATGGACACAAAGGTGTTTAAAAGTCCTTGTGTGGTCCTTTCTATGGTGTTTAAAAGTCTATAGGCCAAGGTGTTTAAAAGTCCTTGGGGTCAAGGTGTTTAAAAGTCCTTGAGGTAATTTATATCATGGTGTTTAAAAGTCCATGGCCAAGGTGTTTAAAAGTCCTTGGGGCCAAGGTGTTTAAAAGTCCTTGGGGTGAAACTTGATACGGACACAAAGGTGGTTAAAAGTCCTTGTGTGGTCCTTTCTATGGTGTTTAAAAGTCCATAGGCCAAGGTGTTTAAAAGTCCTTGGGGTGAAAGTTGATGAACTTGTTTTTAAAGAAATGAAATGTATCACTTGTGGCCAATATGACATGTTGTGATATGATGCATGAGATGCATGTTTAAGTATGCTTTTGAGCATGTGTAAATGATGATTTGAAGCATGATTTATAAAGTGTTTTATAAATGCATTATTGGATGGTTTTGTTGAGCATTCCTCACTAAGCTTTTGCTTACGCTCTCTTTGTTTTCTCAAATCAATAACGCAGAGCATTAAAGTACTTTGAGGGCAGCAAGGAAGGCAAGCATACAAGTGGAAGTAAAGCTCAAAGTATGGAAGGTTTTCTTAAGTACATTTAGCTTTTGGTAATTTGGCAATGGGGGACCTATGTGTATGTTTTGGGAGATGTTTTGAACTCCCTAAGTATGTTGAATGTTGTAGAGAATGCTGGTTTTTGTGGTTGACCTTTATATGCTTGAATTGGAAGTTTATGCTTGAATGGTTGCTTGTGTAGGAAGCATGCCTATAGATTTGGGGCTTTTCATATATGTGGATGTTTTGATGAATTGTTGATGCAAGTATGTCTCATATATGTTGAATTGCATGTTGGCAAAGTTTGGTGGCATTTGGAGCATGATTGGTTGGTCAATTGCATGTTTAAGTATGCATTTTTGGGCAATCTGTGCAGAGTGTTTCGGAACAGCACCTACCGTTTCGGAACGGGTGCCTTAAACAAGCTCAGGCGTCCGAAACGGGAGGGACCGTTCCGAAACGGAAAGGCTACTGCCCGACCCCCGTTTCGGTACGCGTTGCGGAACGGCCCCGTGTTTCGAAACGGGCTGTCTCTCGTTTCGGAACGGGTGACCGTTGGGGGCTGACATTGGCAGTTAAATGTTTTGAAATGTTCGCATTTTGGTCTTGAATCTTGTTTGTGCAATTGTATGAGTTTGGGAAGTCCTTTTGAGCTGAAATTTCATAGAGAAGCATGAAACCTGATTAATTTCAAGTTGGTAACTTTAATTTGGGTTAAGTCCTTACAATTATCAGAATTTACAATTTGGTCCCTAAAGTTGTAAATTGTTCAATTGGGTCCCTGTTTGATCTCTGATGTTTATGATCTTTGAGTATGCTGTTGTATGATCATATCTAAGGATTAATATGCATCTAGACAAGTTTAAAAAGAAAAAAAAGGGTCGTTAATCAAGGTTGACTTTCGGGTTGACTTTGGTTTTCCCCGTGTGACTTTCTTAATTCGGGTCAACCGTCTAGGCCGGGTTAAGGGGGTTACATTTGGTGGTATCAGAGCTGAGTTCTCGAGTAATTGGGAATGAATGTGTGCATGATTGAAGTATGTATGCTTTGTATGCTTGTTGAGTGGAAGCATGTTGAGTGAATTGCATGTATGTTGCAATTGAGATGTATGCTGTGATGTAGCATGTTGTGGGTACCCATTGCCAAATAAAAGCTAATGAAATGGTGTTGATTTTGAATGAAATTGAGCTTGAATACTTGGATTGCTTACCTTGCTGGGCCTGACTTCGTTTTATTTGTATTGTGATTGCATGGTAAAATTATGGCACCACGTAGAGAGTTACGAGGTAATGTGCGAGCTACGGCTCCTAATGAGAACGAGAATGAGGAAAACACGGGTAGTGCGGTGTTACCTCCTCCTCCACCTGGTGGTGGTGGTGCTGGGGCTGAGGAAGCTGGAGCTGCAGCTGGTGCTGGAGCTGCTGGACCTGGGGCTGGTCAGGGGCAAGCTATGCCTGATATGACAATGTTAGTACAAGCTATTGCTGGTGCTTTTCAAGCAGCAGTAGCTGGGGCTCGTGGAGCAGGGCATCAGGAAGATGCTGGAGTTAGACTACCTTTGGAGCGTCTGCGCAGTCTTGGTGGGACTGAGTTCAGGGGTATGTCTGCTGAGTGTTCTGAAGCTTGGCTAGAGAGTACCAAGCGAATCTTGGGCCAGATGGGTTGCACCGATGTGCAGAAGCTGGGTTGTGTTGTGTCCTTGCTGCAGAAGGATGCGTATACGTGGTGGACGACCACCATAGCTGGGATGGTAGAAGCTGATGTGACTTGGACATTCTTTCAGAATGCGTTCAAGCGGAGATATCTTGGTGTGAGATATCTTGATGAGAAGACGCGTGAATTCATGTCTCTTACCCAAGGGAGCATGAGTGTGGCTGAGTATGAAGTGCAGTTTGTGCGACTCAGTCAGTATGCACCTGAGCTGGTACCTGATGAGCGGGCAAGGTGCGAGAGGTTCCGTTATGGCTTATAGACGGATGTGAAAATGTATTTGCTGGCCACTTAGTATGATGATTTTGATGTGTTGGTGGGCCGAGCCAAGGACGTTGAGATGAACCTGAGTTTATCTGCTAAGGGTACTGGCAAGCGAGCTGCTGAGTATAGTTCCGGAGGTGGACGGAACAAGAGGGGACGTGATCAGAAGTATCAGTCTTCAGCTAAGAGAGGTGGTGGTGCACCTGCTAGAGGAGGCAATACCAGAGCTGATCCGAGCGCTTGTTGGATCTGTGGTTCACGTGGTCACATGAAGCGTGACTGTCCTCGTGCTGTGAGAGAGGTGCAAGCTCCTGTTGCGGCAGCTGGTAATGGGTGCTGGAATTGTGGATCCGCAGACCATTTGAGGCGTGATTGTCCTAGGTTGGCTGGTGATCAGGTGCGTGCTCCTGTTGTTGCTGCACCGCAGAGAGGTCGTGGGCGCGGCCGTGGTAATTTCCAGAGGAGAAAGGAAGGTGGTCGTTGAGTGGCCCATGTTGTGGCTATTCAGCCTGAAGGTGGAGGCCAAGCGAGGGTGTATGCTCAGCGTGAGGGAAGGAATGATGCGGATGTGATTGCAGGTACCTTTACTTTGCAATCCTTGTCATTGCTTTCTTTGATAGATTCTGGATCTACGCATTCATACATTTTGCGTGAGCATGCTGAATTGCTTGGTTTGCCTGTTGAGTCTTTGGATGTTGGTGTTTGTGTCACTAGTTCTTTTGGTGAGACTGTTGTGACTCGAAAGCTTTATAGAAGGTGTCCCTTGGTTGTTCAAGAACATGTTTTTCATGTTGATCTTATGGAGTTGCCCTTTTATGGTTTTGATGTAATCCTTGGTATGGATTGGCTTGCTGAGCATCGCGCTGTTGTGGATTGTGAAAATAAGCGAGTTTCGCTTAAGCTTGCGGATGATTATGAAGTTGTTGTGGTTGGTGAAAATGTGAAATTTCTTGCCAATGTGGTGTCTACCTTGGAGGCGAGCAGGATGCTGAGGCAAGGTTGCGAAGCCTATCTAGCTTTTGTGATGAATCTTAGCTCTAAAGAGTTGAGGGTGCAAGATATCAGAGTTGTGAAGGAGTTTCCTGGTGTTTTTCCTGAGGAGTTGCCTGGTTTACCTCCTAACCGCTAGGTGGAGTTTGGAATTGAGCTGTATGAGAATACAACTCCTGTGTCCATTACTCCCTATAGAATGGCACCTAAGGAGCTGAAGGAGCTGAAGACGCAGTTGCAAGAGTTGCTTGATCGTGGTTTCATCCGGCCGAGTGTGTCACCTTGGGGAGCACCAGTCTTGTTTGTGAAGAAGAAGGATGGCACTATGAGAATGTGCATTGATTACCGTCAGCTGAACAAGTTGACTATCAAGAATCGGTATCCTTTGCCGAGGATTGATGATCTCTTTGATCAATTTCGGGGAGCTGCTGTGTTCTCTAAGATTGACTTGAGGTCAGGGTATTATCAGTTGAAGGTGAAGGATGTGGATGTGCCTAAGACAGCTTTTAGGACAAGATATGGGCATTATGAGTTCCTTGTGATGCCGTTTGGTTTGACGAATGCTCCTGCTGCTTTCATGGACATGATGAATCGTGTGTTTCATGAATACCTGGACAAGTTTGTTGTGGTGTTCATTGATGATATCCTCGTGTACTCGCGTACTGAGGAGGAGCATGAAGAGCATTTGAGGATTGTTTTGCAAGCTTTGTTGGAGAATCAGCTTTATGCTAAGCTGAGCAAGTGTGAGTTCTGTTTAAGGGAGGTGGTGTTTCTTGGGCATGTGGTCTCAGCTGAGGGGATTCGTGTTGATCCTCAGAAGATTGAGGCAGTGATGAATTGGAAGGTTCCTAAGTCTGTTCATGAGGTCCGTAGTTTCCTTGGTTTGGCGGGATACTACCGAAGGTTTGTGGATGGTTTTTCCAAGATTGATGCTCCTTTGACGAAGCTGTTGCAAAAGGATGTTAAGTATGAGTGGACGGAAGCGAGACAGCAGGCTTTTGAGAAGCTTAAGGCGGCTTTGACGCAAGCTCCTATCTTGATTCAGCCTGAATCAGGGAAAGAGTTTGTGGTTTACAGTGATGCATCCTATGTTGGTTTGGGGTGTGTGCTGATGCAGGAGGGTAAGGTGGTGGCTTATGCATCGCGGCAGTTGGAAGTGCATGAGCGCAATTACCCTACGCATGATATTGAGCTGGCTGCAGTGGTTTTTGCTCTGAAGATCTGGAGACATTATCTGTATGGTGAGAAGTGTACTGTGTACACAGATCACAAGAGTTTGAGGTATCTGATGTCTCAGAAGGAGTTGAATCTTAGGCAGCGGCGTTGGTTGGAGTTGCTCAAGGATTATGATCTGACGATTGAGTATCATCCTGGAAAAGCTAATGTTGTAGCGGATGCCTTGAGTAGGAAGGTAGCTGTTGAGCTGAGGGCTATGTTTGCTAGTTTGAGCGTATCACAAGATGGTGGTCTTGTTGCTGAGTTGCAAGTGAAACCATCTTTGGTTCAGTTGATCAAGGATAAGCAGTTGCTGGATGATTCCTTGGTGTCTCATGTTCAGGATATCGCGGAGGGTAGGCCTTCGGATTTCTGCTTTAATGATGATGGAGTGTTGTGTTTTGGGAGTCGGATAGTACTGCCTGCTGATGCTGAGTTGAGGCGTGCTATTCTGACTGAAGGTCATAGTAGTCCTTTTGCTATGCACCCGGGTAGTACTAAGATGTACCGTGATCTTCGTGATGAGTACTACTGGGTGGGTTTGAAGAAAGATGTTGCGGAGTTTGTTAGCAAGTGTATGGTATGTCAGCGAGTTAAGGCTGAGCATCAGTTTCCTTCGGGGTTGTTGCAACCGTTGAAAATCCCTGAGTGGAAGTGGGAAAGGGTTACCATGGATTTTGTATCTGGTTTACCTTTGTCTCCCTCGAAGAAGAATTCGGTGTGGGTGATTGTGGATCGCCTGACGAAGTGTGCGCATTTCTTGCCTGTGCATACCACGTTTTCTTTGGATAAGTTGGCAGAGCTGTACATTGCTGAGATTGTGCGGCTGCATGGTGTGCCTAAGTCGATTGTGTCGGATAGAGATCCGAGGTTCACATCGCGGTTCTGGCAGTGTTTGCATCAAGCTCTGGGTACAAGGTTGCATTTCAGTACGTCCTATCATCCTCAGTCGGATGGTCAGTCTGAGCGAGTTATCCAGATTTTGGAGGATATGTTGAGGTGCTGCGTGATTGAGTTCCAAGGTTCTTGGGAGAGGCATCTGCCTTTGGTTGAGTTTGCTTATAACAATAGTTATCAGGCAAGTATACAGATGGCACCTTATGAGGCTTTGTACGGGAGGAAGTGTAGGACTCCTCTTTGTTGGGCTGAAACTGGTCAAAAGTTGGTTTCGATGCCGGCTTTGTTGAAAGGGACCACAGAGAAGGTAAAGCTCATTTGTGAGCGGTTGAAGGCTGCTTCTGATCGGCAGAAGTCTTACGCGGATTTGAAGCGTAAGGAGATAGAGTATGCGGTAGGTGACCGTGTGTTCTTGAAGGTTTCGCCTTGGAAGAAGGTGATGCGGTTTGGCCGGAAGGGCAAGTTGAGCCCTAGGTACATTGGACCATATGAGGTGGTTGAGCGTGTGGGTCCTGTTGCGTATCGGTTGAGGTTACCTCAGGAGTTGGAGAAGATTCATGATGTGTTCCATGTTTCTATGCTCCGGAAGTATAGATCTGATCCTTCGCATGTGATGCATGTGGAGGAATTGGTTTTGAATCCGGATTTGACCTATGATGAGGAACCGGTGAAGGTTCTGGATTCGGATAGCAAGGTTCTTCGTGGCAAGACCATTGAGTTGGTGAAGGTGCAGTGGAAGCATCGAGGTGTTGAGGAAGCCACGTGGGAGCGAAAGGAAGACATGCTGAAGCAGTTTCCTTATCTCTTTCCTTCAGGTAAATTTCGGGGACAAAATTTCTTAAGGGGGGGAGAGTTGTAACTCCCCGGTTTTGGGCTTAGAAGTTTTGGGCGTTGACCGGTTTGGTCAAAGTGCTGTTCGAATCTAAGAGTGAATTTAGGATAGCCTAGTTCGGGTTGCATTAAAAATATGGAAAAATGTTCTAAAATCATCTTTTAATGTATTTAAGTGAACTGTGAAATCAATTTTGGAAAATGAGTTTCGGAAGGGTGACATTTTGGCTAGTGACCAAAATGTAATTTTTGAAAGTTTTGTGACTGTTTTAGAAAGGATTGAAACTTTGAATCTTTAAGGAGCTATTTACCCAAAGGGAGTTTCTCCAGATTTTTCTAAGATATTTTAATGATTAATTCTGATTTTCAAGCAAAAGAAAAGTGGAGGGAAAATCATTTTGGTTATTTTGTAACTAATTTCTCATATTTTCCAATTTCTCTTTTCTCTCATTTTCTCTCAACCCAAACACTTTCTCTCCAGAGATTTCCTTCTGATTTTGTCACTCATTTCTCTCTTTTCAACTCTCTTTTGATTCCTAATCATCATATCTACAAAACCTCATCATTTGCTACTTGATTCATCAAGCTTTTTGGTTCCAAAAGAGGAGAAACTCAAGTTTGGAGGTAAGAACGTCCTTCTCCTCTGAACTTCAAGTTCTTTAATGAAATTCCTAAGCTTGACAAAGATGAAGGAGGTAAGTGCGTTGACTCTAAGCTTTATCGCTCTATGATTGGATCTTTGCTTTACCTTACCGCAAGTAGACCGGATATATTGTTTAGTGTTTGCTTGTGTACTAGGTTTCGCGCTAGTCCTAGAGAGTCTCACCTTATAGTCGTTAAGAGAATCTTTAGGTACCTTCAAGATACCCATTGTCTAGGTCTTTGGTACCCTAGAGACTCAACCTTCAACCTTCATGCTTATTCGGATGCGGATTATGGGGGTGTAAAATCGATAGGAAGAGTACTTCGGGAACATGTCAATTCTTAGGTAGTATGATCATATCTTGGTTCTCTAAGAAACAAAATAGTGTAGCTCTTTCTACAACTGAAGCCGAGTACATATCCTTAGGGAGTTGTGCTCAAGTACTTTGGATGAAGCAACAACTCTTAGATTATGGTATTAAAGTTGAAACCATACCCCTTAAGTGTGACAACACTAGTGCCATATGCTTAACTAAAAATCTCATCCAACACTCTAGAACCAAACATATAGAAATAAGGCATCAGTTCATTAGAGATCATGTCCTTAAGGAAGATGTTGTTATAGAGTACGTTGACACCTTGAACCAACTAGCGGACATTTTTACTAAACCTCTAGAAAAATAGCGTTTTTTGGTCCCTTAGGAGAGAGTTAGGTCTAACTAGCCTTCCTTGACCCTTTAGGACTCTTTTTGAGGTTAAAATTGCTTGAATTTGTGAAATTGCATGTTTATGTGTTGTTGATCTTGAAAATATCCATGCTTATAGCTAGGGGGTATGCTTCTGTTAAAATATGCTTAGAACTGCTCATTCATCAATTGCATTCATTTAGGAGGTGTTAAAATCGAGCCTTTGGTTGTTTTTAAAGCCTAAAATGCATTTCTGGGCATAGGGTATCGATACGGCCTTCTACGTATCGATACGAGTACTGTATTAGCTTTCCAGATTGTATTTTGTCTAAAACGGGTATCGATAAGGTTAAACCTATTTTGATACGATCTAAGAACGTTTCGATACGGATAGCATCCATTTCGATACGGACATTTGACGAGAGTTTCTAAGGAATTACGATTTTACCCCCGTATCGATACACCCTCAGGCGTATCGATACTCGATTGCGCAGACAGCTTCTTTATGGCATTTAAAGAGTTTCACTTTTACCAAAATTGCAATTTTAAAACCCTAAATGATTTCTCTCTATAAAAAGCCTCTCAATCCCTCATATTTTCACACCACAACTCAAAATCTCTTAAGGGTTTTCAACATCAAGCCAAGCTTTTCAAGCTTTTCATCAATTTGGTGCAAAGTTCTTCTCTCATTCCTCTCTATCAATATTCAGGTATAAATCTCCTTTTTATTTTTCTTTTATTTGATTTTTGTTTTAAATTTTTTTTGTTTTGTTTTGTTTTCTCAAAAACAAACTTTTTGTTTTTGTTTTGTTTCTCAAAAAAAATTAAAACAAAAACCTTGATTATTGATTTTCAATGGGTTGAATGAGAAAGTTAATACATACACTATTTTTGATCTATTTCTCTAGTCAATTGCACCCAAAAAGAGAGCGCGTACTAGTGAAGTCGGTGAAGGTTCTAATGCCGGATATGGTACTCGCCCGAACCTCACTCTTATATATCAACAGTGCTTCAAGACCTCCGGAGATCTCACCTATTTTTGACAATTTCAAAACTACAAAATCCATCCGGAGAGGGTAGTTTCTGTTCCTTTTCTCAACTCGAAGCGCTTCAAATTTGTTTACTTACCTTTGCTCCAAGAATGGAAATTTATGGATTTTATTCAAATTCCCGGCTTTTTCTATCACACTTTGGTTTTGATTTTCTATGTTAATGCCAAGTGTGTTGCCAATCAAGCGGGTGTTGTTAAGGCCGTTAATTCTTATCTAATGGGGAAAAGATCACCATCAATGTTCAATCTATTTGTGATGTGTTCAAGTTAGAGGATGAGGGTCTTGATGATGAGAATTATCTTGGTCATATCTTGGGAGGTTCCGTGATGGCTCTTAATGCTCAAGATCGAATCCTTCACTTGATGGTTTATTGGTAGTTTAGGCCTTCGGGAGGCAAGTATTCAACTATCCGCCAAGTTGACGATTTTTGGATTCGGTGCTTCCGTGAAAGAAAACAACCAAACCTTACTCGGATTATGTTTGCGGAGATTGTCTATCTTGTGCAACATCGCCACACTACACTTGTCACTTCATTCACTTATGGAACGGCCTTGAGTTATTTCTTCACCCAAAAGGAGATAGATTGTTCTCATGACTACCCGACTCCCATCACTGATCCTATTGATGAAAGATCTCTTTCAAGGGGAAAGTTCATGTACTTCAATGGTAGTTGGCTTCGTCTCTCCGAGATCCCTAGCGATGCCATTTCGGAAGAAATTGCTAATCCTCAAGCCGCTCAAGCTCCTCAAGCTCCTCCTCCACCTTCTATGGATGCCCTTATGACTTTTCTCAACGAGCAATTCACGAGCTTGCGCACGGGAATTGCTTCCATAGATCAAGCGATGAATTCGGGGTTTACCGATATTGACACACCTTGAAGATCGTGTGAAGAATGTGGAGACGCGACTCACTTCTCTTGAAAGCGGTCATAACTCGATGAACATATCTCTTACTGCTTCTCATGACGAGTGGCGTCAATCTCAGAGGTATGATGATGCACATGAAGAGGATAATGAAGGTGATGAAGATGGCGATGGAGAAGCGTAGTAGCTTATCTTTGCATACCATTCATTTCATTTAGGATGTCTATTTATGCACTTTGAATTTAGTTTTTATGATTAAGTTTGCATTCTAAAACCTATGCTTTGATTATTGTTATTTGGATTTTGATGTTTTCTATATTTTGAACTTCATGTTTATCTATAATATGTTGCTTGGTTTTATTTATGCCTTTTGCTTTTGTTTATCTAAGTCTCTATTTTTTTGATCTAACAAAAAGTGGGAGAGGGAACAAGCTCACACTTAAAATTTTGATTTTCAACTTAAATTTCACCTAGCTAATATTAAGGGGAAGTGATTTTGCAATGTTTTTCAAAAGTGTCAAAATTTTCAAGTTTTGGTTCTGCTATATCAAAAAGGGGGAGATTGTAAAACCTATGTTTGATTTTGATATAACAATGTATGTTAAGGATCAAATTAAAAACTTGAAATAGATTTTTAAGTCCCTCAAAAGATTTTAAATCAACAATGCTTTAATCTAATTTGAAAAACTCAAACTCCAAATATTTTCTAAGTGTTCCAAGGCCAAACTATTGAAAATCTTTTAGGCATATCGATACGCTTACAGCCATATCGATACCTTTTTTACAAGTTTGGCTACTAGAGAAACGTGTTTCGATACGCCCCTCACCGTATCAAAACATCGTATCGAAATAGATTGCATCTATATCGATGCGCTCTCTCTCTGTTAAACTGAACGAGTTTGAATGACATACCGATACGGTGTCACCCGCATCGATACGATTTTAATGAAGTTTTAAATTATAAAGCTTTTAATGTTTTTGATCATTGGTGTCAGTTGTTAGGTAACTGAAATTTAAAGTGGTGGTTGTCCCGTACCGATACGCCCTTTGTCGTATCGATACGGAAACTTCCAGTGAGCTCTGTGGAATTAATTGCATCGATACGAATGTTCCCCATATCGAAACAGTCCCTGTCTCGTACCGATACGCTTACCCGCATATCGATACGCCCCTCTTGTTATTGTGCAACGACTTTTTCTGTTTTGAGACAGGTATCGATATAGGTCCTCATGTACCGATACGGTAAGCTGCATAAGTGCTTTTATGGTGGAAAGAGAGGGTCCCAACGGCTATATTCAATACCCTAACCACCCAAACGGCTAGAATTAATGGAGAAGGTATAAATTGAAGCCAATTGATGACTAGCAACAACTATTGCATCAAAAAGAAACATCCTTACAAAAATCCAAGCTCAAAGTGCTTTATTTCTTATCCTTTTTAAAATCCCAAATTTTGTTGTGTTCAATTCTGATCTTGTAATCAAATTTGGGTTGAGTGATTGTACTTAAAGGGGCAATCATGTATTGAGAGATATCTTTCTTGCCTTAATTTCTTCTTTGTACTCTTGTGAGGGTTTGGTCAAATTTTGGGTAGAAAATTTGACCGGTATTGTAAAGGTTACCTCCTAGGCTTTGAAAAGGGGAAGAGCAATTAGTGGATTGTTGGAAAATCCTTAGTGGTAGCTAAGGTAGTGGATGTAGAGTTCATTTGGAACTTGAACCACTCTAAAATTCCTTGTTCTTCATTTTTAGTCATTCTATTTTCTCCAACAATTTTTAAAAACCCAATTCACCCCCTCTTGGCTTTGATCAATCCATTGATCCACTCAACAAGTTCTAACGGTATTAACTAACTTTTCGATTTTTGCTTAGCCATTTCGATACAGCTTCATGCATTTCGAAACGGGTCCCCTAATTCAAATTTGTTCAAAGGCAAATCGAAAGGAAATGGAGTGGTGATGACTCACCTACTTATTGTTGTCCCTTCCCACGTGGAAATAATTTAAAGAGATGACTACATCTTTATTGAAAAGATGTATAGAATATAGATAATATATATATATATATATATATATATATTATATAGCTTTCCCTTAGATGAGGAAAACCTTTTCATTGGCCAGGAGGGAGGTGAGAAATAATTAAGTTTGGAAAATGAACAAAAGAAAGCTTTCATCTTTGTTTGGCTTCACCGAGAACCATTTTCATCTCTAGCTTTGAATGAATAAGCACACACCTCCATTGTCTTCAACCTTGAGCTCTTAAGTATACACCTCTCAATTTGAGATCCTTAAGCTTAAGATTTTCTTGATTTAGGAACATCAATTCATAGCTATCGATCGGGTAAGTGGAAGCCCTAAGTCAATCATCGATTCTATTGATCATTGAATGTCCAGTTTCAAGCTTTAAGATAAGCTTTGCCTAATAGCTAATGGCTATTCAAGTATCAATATTGTCATATTGATTCTAATAATCCCTTACTGTTCTTCCTAGTTCAAGGTTTGGAGGAAGCTTGTCTATCGTCTCCAACGATAGCTAGGAATAAAGGAATCGTTCTCTGAGAACCTTAGAGTTTCGGAATATCAATGTGAGTGTAGTCGGTGTCTCGGATTAGGCGAGGAGCCTTTCCGAATTCGTTTTTGTTGATTTCGTTTGAGTAGCTAACATTTTCTTAAGATAAATTGCATTGAATCTCTTGGTAGACTCCATTGGTAAGCCGAGGTAAGTCTCGCATTGAGATCGTGTCTGAAGCGTTGTTGTTGTTGTCATGGAAGTCATTGAAACATTGCTACATGAATCATTGAGCATCAAACATTGACTATTGCATATTGGATATTGCATGTTGCTATTGAGATATTGGTGTTGATGTGTGTATATGGTCATCAAATTATTGACATTGAATTATTGTTATCGATATCGATGTGAAGCTATTGCAATTGATATTGTCATTGACATTGTTATCGACTTCGTTATTGACACTGTTATAGGCATTGATAAAGATATCGTATTGATAAAATATTATTGAGGAAAAGTCCTTGGATACTTTGGCTTTGTACGTGGTATATTTATCAGGACTACGATCTATGAACCACGGCTCAAAGGTGCCGACCCTTGTAACCCCCTTAGCCCGGCCTAGACGCCCGACCCGAACTAAGAAGATTACACGGGGAAAATTGAAGTCAACTCGTTCAAGTCAACCTTCTTTAACGACCCTTTTTTCCTTTTACCTTCTCTAGATGCACATTATTACCCTATATGTTTAGCAAAGCGATTAGGCAAAAACGGCACAACGATCAGAGTTTTGTTGCGTGTAAAAGAGTCTATCGCAATTGAGTGCAAGTGTACACGTCGCAAGTAATAAAGTGATACTAGAGTATCGGATATCGTCTCCACAAGGACTGGGCTAACCCTTTCCTTCGCTATCTGCACAAGGGGAAAAAGAAATAGTTTAAATTGTTTGTCACGAAATAATAAAGAGAACTGGAAATAAAGAGTAATGCAACACCCCAATTTTGGGCTTAGAGGTTTTGGGTTTGAATCGGACCGGTCGGATTGCGGTTCGAATATAAAAGGTGGTTTTAGGGAAAGCCTAGTTCGGGATGCATTAAAAATATGAAAAAATCTAAAAATCCTCTTTTATTATATATAAGAGAGTGGTGAAATCAATTTTACAAAATGAGGTTTCGAAATGTGACATTTCAAGTTAGTGACTAAAATGTAATTTTTGAAAAGTTGGTGACTGTTTTAAAAGGATTGAAACTTTGAATCTTTAAGGAGCTAATTTACCCAAGAAGAGTTTTCTCCAGATTTTTCTTAATATTAAACATTTATTAAATGATATTTAATAAAAAGACAAAAAGGGAAATGGATATTTTGGTTTTTATAACTAACTTTTGTTAAAATTTTCTCACTTCATTTTCTCTCAGCCAAACACATTTCCCCAGCCATTTTTCCTCTGATTTTAACATCTAAAGATGAGATTTTAATCTCTAATTGATCTCTAATCATTCCTACACCAAATCCTTATCATTTGCTTATTGAATTTTTAAGAATCTTGGCTTTAAACAAGGAGAAACTCACATTTAGAGGTATGAACGTCCTTCTCCTCTAAATACTCAGTTCTTTACTGAAATTCCCAAGTTCTCAATCCTTGATTTGAATTTTATTAAAGATTTTAATGTTGTATTCTTGATTTTGTCTTAAAATGCAAGATTTGGATTTAATTTTAATTAAATTCGTACCAAATGATTGGGCTGTGTTTTGAGATGTCTTTTTTATGTTTATTGGATTTATAAATGATGTGTAATTGAGGTTTAATCAATGCAATCCCGGATAGGTTGATTTTCCTAAGTTTTTGATTGAGTTAATGGTGGTTTTGAGGTGTTTTTGATGTTCTGCTATAGCTGGAGGTATAAGGACGTGATTAGATCCTTTTTGGATGTTAATTGATGTTTAAGAATGGTTGGAATTGATGGATCTTGGCTGGGAAATGTTGTAGAGGTGTTTGGATGTGATTTCGGTTGTGTTTGGTAGCCGAAATGTGAGTGTTGATGAGAGCAGCGAGTTTAGGTGTCTTGGTTGAAGATATTAATGCATGATGATGCATTAATCCTCTACTTTGATGTGTTTAAAACAGGGGAGACATCATCGGATCCTTGTGGTGTTGATCCGGAGGCTTGATCGGTGTTTCGGCAAGCTTGCGAAACGGAATCGGTGAGTGAAGTTTGGTTTTCAGCTTTGAAACCAATGTTTGAAGGTTATGGGAGCTTAGTTTAAGTCTAAACAACTTAGCTAAGCTCAAGAGTAAGTTTTCGGAGAAACTCTCTTTTTGATGAACCATGAGATGGTTGAATGCAATGTGTTTTATTTGCATGTTTAAATTCTGTTTTGAAAGCATATTTTAGCATGTTTGATGCTGGTTTTATAAGCCATGTGTTGAAGGATGCTCAAGGTAAGAGATCCTTGTTTTGAACATTGATAAATGTGGTTTGATGCATTGTACTGCATGACTATTTAATGGCTTTGTTAATTGCTTTAAAACAGTGGATTAATGATGACAAATGATGTATATTGGCAAGTGATGTGTTGGTTTTAAAGTACTTGAATCGGATATAGTTAGTCGGCTATAGGATTGGGTGCATCGTGAATAAAGTCGCCTTGGATGTTGAGGGGTTGTGATTGTACCGTAAACTCCATCCAAGTACACTAACGAGATGGTTAAGATCACCATGGTGGTTAAAAGTCCATGAGTGGATCTTGTGTTAAGATCACAATGGTGGTTAAAAGTCCATGTGTGGATCTTGTGTTGTGTGTCCCGTGTTCTCATTAGTGATGTTATACAACTACCAATGAGTGATGTGGAGGGGTTGTGATTGTACCGTATACTCCATCACGGGTGTTGAGGGGTTGTGATTGTACCATATGCTCCACCTTGATATTGGTAGTGTGTATGAAGCGTATGGGACAACGCTTGTAATCCGCGTATCCGATTGTGTTTTTGAGTTGTAAAATGTTATGGGTTATCACTTGTAAGCCAATATGACATGTTGATGATTTGAAGCATGAGATGCTTGGTTTGTATGCATAATTGCATGATAAATGTTGTTTTGAAACTAAAGACCTTGAAAAGGTGTTTTTACAAATGCATTGTTGTGATGTTTTAATTGAGCATTCCTCACTAAGCTATGTGCTTACGCTCTCTTTTTCTTAAACCAATATTGCAGAGCATTGAAGTGCATAAAGGGCAGCAAGGAGGTCAAGGATCCAACTGAAAGACTAAGCTCATGTATGGTGAATGTTTTCCTAACACTATTAGCTTTTGGCATTTGGCAATGGGAACCTAATTGTGTTTTTGGGAGATGTTATGGACTCCCTAAGTTTGGTTAATGCCTTTGATGATGTTGGAACATGTAAATGGCCTTTTGGTATTTGGTTTTGTTGAATTGATGGTTGCATGATTTTCAATATAGGATGCATGCCTATAGAATTGGGATTTTCCTTGAATGATGCCATGATTGAGATTAGATGGTGCTAATATGTTCCTTAAGTGTTTGATGACTTGTGTGCATGATATGGAGGTCATATGGATGTGTTTGATGGGTTGAAAGAGTAATAAACCAGCAAAATCCTGCATTTCTGGGCAGCCCGTATCGGAACGGGTGCTACTGTTTCGGAACAGGTGGCCTGAAATGGCCTTGGCGTTTCGAAACAGGTAGAGCTGTTTCGAAACGGATTTGCCACTGTCAAGCCCTGTTCCGCAACCAGCTTCGGAACGGTCCCGCGTTTCGGAACGGATCTTCCCCGTTACGGAACACTCGACCGTTGGGCACTGATTCTGATGGTTAAATGTTTTGAAACTCTCATGTTTTGGTCCCAATCTTTGTATATGCAATTGGCTGAGTTTGTGATGTCCGTTTGAGATGAAATTTGACAGAGAAGCATGAAATATGATTAATTTCATAATGGTAACTTTTAATTTGGTAAAGTCCTCACAATTTTCAGATTTTGCAATTTGGTCCCTAAATTGTATATTGTGCAATTGAGTCCCTAATTGTTTTCCGATTGCTGTGATTTTTGAGTATGTTCTTGTCAAGAGTTCAGCTATGGTTAATAAGCATCTAGACAAGTTTAAAAATAAAAAAGGGTCGTTAATCAAGGTTGACTTTCGGGTTGACTTTGGTTTTCCCCGTGTAATCTTCGTAGTTCGGGTCAACCGTCTAGGCCGGGCTAAGGGGGTTACATTTGGTGGTATCAAAGCCAGGTTCTCGAGTAATTGGGAATGGTTAAGTGGGTGATATGTGTATGATTGCTTTGTATGCTTGTTGAGTGAAAGTATGATGTATGAATTGTAAGTATGTTACAATTGTGGTGTATGTTGTGGTGAAGCATGTTAGAGGGACCCATTGCCAAATCAAAGCTAATGAAATGATTTGTTTTAATTGGAAATGAGCTTGAGTACTTGGATTGCTTACCTTGCTGAGCCTGACTTTGTTTATTGCATTGTGATTGCATTGTTTAGTGAATGGGACCTCGTAGAGAGACGAGGATTAATACGCGAGCTATGGCTCAAAATGAGAACGAAGAGAATGCTGAAAATGTGATGGATTTACCTCCTCCACCTGGTGGTGGTGGTGCTGGGGGATAGGGAGCTGGTGTTGCTGCTGGTGCTGGGGTCGCTGGACCTGAAGCTGGGCAGGGGCAAGCTGCTCCTGACATGACAATGCTGATTCAAGCTATTGCTGGAGCCTTTCGGGCGGCGGTAGCTGAAGCTCAAGGAGCTGGGCATCAGAGAGATGCTAATGTAAGACTACCTCTAGAACGTTTGCGCAGTCTGGGAGGGACTGAGTTCAGGGGTTTGTCTGCTGAAGGTTCTGAGTCTTGGTTGGAAAGTACCAAGAGAATTTTGGGACAAATGAACTGCAATGATGTGCAGAAGCTGGGTTGTGTGATATCATTGTTGCATGACGATGTGTATACTTGGTGGACAACCACTATCTCCGGAATGGAGGATGCTGATGTGACTTGGACGTTCTTTCTGAACGCGTTCAAGAGGAGGTATCTGGGTGTGCGATACCTGGATGAGAAGAAAAGGGAATTCATGTCTCTTACTCAAGGGAGTATGACAGTGGCTGAGTACGAGGTTCAGTTTGTCCGACTCAGTCAGTACGCACCTGAGCTTGTTCCTGATGAGCGGGAGAGGTGTGAACGTTTCCGTTATGGTTTGGTGACAGAGGTGAAGACTTATATGTTGGATGCTGAGTATACTGACTTTGATGTGTTGGTTGGTAGAGCAAAGGACATTGAGTTGAATTTGAGTTTATCTTCTAGAGGTGCTGGTCCTAGTGTGGGCAAGCGAGCTGCTGAGTATAGTTCCGGTGGCGGACGGAACAAGAGAGGACGTGATCGAAAGTATCAGTCTTCGGCTAGGCATGGTGGTGGAGGGCAAGGTGCGCCTGTTCAGGGAGACAGGGCGAGAGCTGATCCGAACACATGTTGGACATGTGGATCGCGTGGACACCTGAGGCGTGATTGTCCTCGAGCAGCGAGGGAGGTTCAGGCTCCTATTGTGGTGGCCGGTAACTCGTGCTGGAACTGTGGTTCGGCGGATCACATGAGGAGGGAGTGTCCTCTGTTGGCCAGTGGTGGCCAGGGACGTGCTCCTGGAGTGGTTGCACCACAGAGAGGTCGTGGGCGCGGCCGTGGTAACTTTCAGCAAAGAGAGGATGGTGGAAGGAATGTGGCTCATGTTGTAGCTGTTCAGCCTGAGGGTGGTGGCCAAGCCAGAGTGTATGCTCAGAGGGAGGGGAGGAATGACACGGATGTGATCGCAGGTACTTTTACTCTGCAATCCTTGTCATTACTTTCCTTGATTGATTCTGGATCTACACATTCATACATATTGCGTGAGCATGCTCAATTGCTTGGTTTGCCTGTTGAGTCTTTGGATGTTGGTATGCGTGTAACTAGTTCTTTTAGTGAGACTGTTGTGACTCGAAAGCTTTATAGAAGATGTCCCTTGGTTTTGCAAGATCATGTTTTTCATGTTGATCTTATGGAATTGCCCTTCTATGGTTTTGATGTAATCCTTGGTATGGATTGGCTTGTTGAGCATCGAGCTGTTGTGGATTTTGAGAATAAGCGAGTTTTGTTTAAACTTGCGGATGATTATGAGGTGGTGGTGGTTGGTGAGAATGTGAAGTTTCTTTCCAATGTGGTGTTTACATTGGAAGCGAGCCGGATGCTGAGGCAAGGTTGTGAAGCTTACCTAGCCTTTGTGATGAATCCTATCTCTAAAGAGTTGCGTGTGCAAGATATCAGGACTGTGCGAGAGTTTCCTGGTGCGTTTCCGGAGGAGTTGTCTGGATTGCCTCCTAATCGCGAAGTAGAGTTTGGGATTGAGCTGTATGAAAACACAACTCCAGTGTCCATTACTCCTTATCGAATGGCACCTAAAGAGTTGAAAGAGCTGAAGACACAACTTCAGGAGTTGCTTGATCGTGGTTTCATTCGGCCGAGTGTGTCACCTTGGGGTGCACCGGTCTTGTTTGTGAAGAAAAAGGATGGCACTATGAGAATGTGCATTGATTACCGTCAGCTTAACAAGTTGACTATCAAGAATCGGTATCCATTGCCGAGAATTGATGATCTTTTTTATCAATTTCGGGGAGCGGCTGTGTTCTCTAAAATTGACTTAAGGTCAGGGTATTATCAGCTGAAGGTGAAGGATGTAGATGTGCCAAAGACAGCCTTCAGAACGAGGTATGGGCATTATGAGTTCCTTGTGATGCCGTTTGGTTTGACGAATGCTCTTGCAGCCTTCATGGACATGATGAATAGAGTATTCCATGAATACTTGGATAAGTTTGTCGTGGTGTTCATTGATGATATTCTCGTGTACTCTCGTACTGAGGAAGAGCATGAGGGGCATTTGAGAATTGTGTTACAGGCTTTGTTGGAGAATCAGCTTTATGCCAAGCTGAGCAAGTGTGAGTTTTGGCTTAGAGAAATGGTGTTTCTTGGTCATGTGGTTTCTGCAGAGGGGATTCGTGTTGATCCTCAAAAGATTGAGGCAGTGATGAATTGGAAGCCTCCTAAGTCTGTTCATGAAGTCCGTAGTTTCCTGGGTTTGGCAGGATACTATCGAAGATTCGTAGATGGGTTTTCCAAGATTGCTGCACCTTTCACGAAGTTGTTGCAGAAGGATGTTAAGTATGAGTGGACGGAAGCGAGACAACAGGCTTTTGAGAAGCTTAAGGCAGCTTTGACGCAAGCTCCTATCTTGGTTCAACCTGAATCAGGGAAAGAGTTTGTGGTGTATAGTGATGCGTCCTACGTTGGTTTGGGATGTGTGTTGATGCAAGAGGGTAAGGTGGTGGCTTATGCATCACGGCAGTTGAAGGTGCATGAGCGCAATTATCCTACGCATGATATTGAGTTAGCTGCGGTGGTTTTTGCTTTGAAAATTTGGAGACATTACCTATATGGTGAGAAGTGTACGATGTACACGGACCACAAGAGTTTGAAGTATCTGATATCTCAGAAGGAGTTGAATCTTAGGCAACGACGTTGGGTGGAGTTGCTTAAGGATTACGATTTGACGATCGAGTACCATCCGGGTAAAGCTAATGTTGTAGTGGATGCCTTGAGTAGGAAGGTAGCTGTTGAGTTAAGGGCTATGTTTGCCAGTTTGAGCATTTCGCGTGATGGTGGTCTTGTGGCTGAGTTGCAAGTGAAACCATCCTTGGTTCAATTGATTAAGGAAAAACAGTTGTTGGATGATTCCTTGGTGCCACATGTTCAGGATATTGCAGAGGGTAGGCCATCAGATTTCTGCCTTAATGATGATGGAGTTTTATGTTTTGGGAGTCGGATAGTAGTGCCCAATGATGCTGATTTGAGGCGTGCCTTTTCTGACTGAAGGTCATAGTAGTCCTTTTGCTATGCACCCTGGTAGTACTAAGATGTACCGTGATCTTCGTGATAAGTACTATTGGGTGGGTTTAAAGAAAGATGTTGCTGAGTTTGTAAGCAAGTGCATGGTTTGTCAGCGAGTTAAAGCTGAGCATCAGTTTCCTTCAGGGTTGTTGCAACCGTTGAGGATTCCTGAGTGGAAGTGGGAAAGGGTTACCATGGACTTTGTGTCTGGTTTGCCTTTGTCGCCATCGAAGAAGAATTCGGTGTGGGTGATTGTGGATCGTCTGACGAAGTGTGCGCATTTCTTGCCTGTGCATACTACGTACACTTTAGATAAGCTTGCGAAGCTGTACATTGTTGAGATTGTGCGGTTGCATGGTGTGCCAAAGTCGATTGTGTCGGATAGGGATCCGAGGTTTACATCGCGTTTCTGGCAGTGTTTGCATCAGGCTTTGGGTACACGGTTGAATTTCAGTACTTCTTATCATCCGCAGTCGGATGGACAGTCTGAGCGTGTTATCCAGGTGTTGGAGGATATGTTGCGGTGCTGTGTGATTGAGTTTCAAGGTTCTTGGGAGAAACATTTTCCTTTGGTGGAATTTGCATATATTAATAGTTATCAGGCAAGTATTCAAATGGCACCTTATGAAGCTTTGTACGGGAGGAAGTGTAGGACTCCTCTTTGTTGGGCTGAAACGGGTCAGAAGTTGGTTTCGATGCCAGCCTTGTTGAAAGGAACCACCGAGAAGGTGAAGCTCATTTGTGAGCGTTTGAAGGCGGCTTCTGATCGACAAAAGTCTTACGCGGATTTGAAGCGTAAGGAGGTTGAGTATGCGGTGGGTGACCGTGTGTTTTTGAAAGTTTCGCCTTGGAAAAAGGTGATGAGATTTGGCCGAAAGGGTAAGTTGAGCCCTAGGTACATTGGACCATACGAGGTGGTTGAGCGTGTGGGTCCTGTTGCGTACAAGTTGAGGTTACCGCAAGAGTTAGAAAAGATTCATGATGCGTTTCATGTTTCTATGTTTCGGAAGTATAGATCGGATCCTTCGCATGTGATGCCTGTGGAGGAAGTGGAGTTGAATCCGGATTTTACCTATGATGAGGAACCGGTGAAGATTCTGGATTCAGATAGTAAAGTTCTTCGAGGCAAGACCATTGAGTTGGTAAAGGTGTTGTGGAAGCATCGTGGTGCTGAAGAAGCCACGTGGGAACGGAAGGATGACATGTTGAAGCAGTTTCCGTACCTCTTTCCTTCAGGTAAATTTCGAGGACGAAATTTCTTAAGGGGGGAGAGTTGTAACACCCCAATTTTGGGCTTAGAGGTTTTGGGTTTGAATCGGACCGGTCGGATTGCGGTTCGAATATAAAAGGTGGTTTTAGGGAAAGCCTAGTTCGAGATGCATTAAAAATATGGAAAAATATCTAAAAATCCTCTTTTATTATATATAAGAGAGTGGTGAAATCAATTTTACAAAATGAGGTTTCGAAATGTGACATTTCAAGTTAGTGACTAAAATGTAATTTTTGAAAAGTTGGTGACTGTTTTAAAAGGATTGAAACTTTGAATCTTTAAGGAGCTAATTTACCCAAGAAGAGTTTTCTCCAGATTTTTCTTAATATTAAACATTTATTAAATGATATTTAATAAAAAGACAAAAAGGGAAATGGATATTTTGGTTTTTATAACTAACTTTTGTTAAAATTTTCCCACTTCATTTTCTCTCAGCCAAACACATTTCCCCAGCCATTTTTCCTCTGATTTTAACATCTAAAGATGAGATTTTAATCTCTAATTGATCTCTAATCATTCCTACACCAAATCCTTATCATTTGCTTATTGAATTTTTAAGAATCTTGGCTTTAAACAAGGAGAAACTCACATTTAGAGGTATGAACGTCCTTCTCCTCTAAATACTCAGTTCTTTACTGAAATTCCCAAGTTCTCAATCCTTGATTTGAATTTTATTAAAGATTTTAATGTTGTATTCTTGATTTTGTCTTAAAATGCAAGATTTGGATTTAATTTTAATTAAATTCGTACCAAATGATTGGGCTGTGTTTTGAGATGTCTTTTTTATGTTTATTGGATGTATAAATGATGTGTAATTGAGGTTTAATCAATGCAATCCCGGATAGGTTGATTTTCCTAAGTTTTTGATTGAGTTAATGGTGGTTTTGAGGTGTTTTTGATGTTCTGCTATAGCTGGAGGTATAAGGACGTGATTAGATCCTTTTTGGATGTTAATTGATGTTTAAGAATGGTTGGAATTGATGGATCTTGGCTGGGTAATGTTGTAGAGGTGTTTGGATGTGATTTCGGTTGTGTTTGGTAGCCAAAATGTGAGTGTTGATGAGAGCAGCGAGTTTAGGTGTCTTGGTTGAAGATATTAATGCATGATGATGCATTAATCCTCTGCTTTGATGTGTTTAAAACAGGGGAGACATCATCGGATCCTTGTGGTGTTGATCCGGAGGCTTGATCGGTGTTTCGGCAAGCTTGCGAAACGGAATCGGTGAGTGAAGTTTGGTTTTCAGCGTTGAAACCAATGTTTGAAGGTTATGGGAGCTTAGTTTAAGTCTAAACAACTTAGCTAAGCTTAAGAGTAAGTTTTCGGAGAAACTCTCTTTTTGATGAACCATGAGATGGTTGAATGCAATGTGTTTTATTTGCATGTTTAAATTCTGTTTTGAAAGCATGTTTGATGCTGGTTTTATAAGCCATGTGTTGAAGGATGCTCAAGGTAAGAGATCCTTGTTTTGAACATTGATAAATGTGGTTTGATGCATTGTACTGCATGACTATTTAATGGCTTTGTTAATTGCTTTAAAACAGTGGATTAATGATGACAAATGATGTATATTGGCAAGTGATGTGTTGGTTTTAAAGTACTTGAATCGAATATAGTTAGCCGGCTATAGGATTGGGTGCACCGTGAATAAAGTCGCCTTGGATGTTGAGGGGTTGTGATTGTACCGTAAACTCCATCCAAGTACACTAACGAGATGGTTAAGATCACCATGGTGGTTAAAAGTCCATGAGTGGATCTTGTGTTAAGATCACAATGGTGGTTAAAAGTCCATGTGTGGATCTTGTGTTGTGTGTCTCGTGTTCTCGTTAGTGATGTTATACAACTACCAATGAGTGATGTGGAGGGGTTGTGATTGTACCGTATACTCCATCACGGGTGTTGAGGGGTTGTGATTGTACCATATGCTCCACCTTGATATTGGTAGTGTGTATGAAGCGTATGGGACAACGCTCGTAATCCGCGTATCCGATTGTGTTTTTGAGTTGTAAAATGTTATGGGTTATCACTTGTAAGCCAATATGACATGTTGATAATTTGAAGCATGAGATGTTTGGTTTGTATGCATAATTGCATGATAAATGTTGTTTTGAAACTAAAGACCTTGAAAAGGTGTTTTTACAAATGCATTGTTGTGATGTTTTAATTGAGCATTCCTCACTAAGCTATGTGCTTACGCTCTCTTTTTCTTAAACCAATAATGCAGAGCATTGAAGTGCATAAAGGGCAGCAAGGAGGTAAAGGATCCAAGTGAAGACTAAGCTCATGTATGGTGAATGTTTTCCTAACACTATTAGCTTTTGGCATTTGGCAATGGGAACCTAATTGTGTTTTTGGGAGATGTTATGGACTCCCTAAGTTTGGTTAATGCCTTTGATGATGTTGGAACATGTAAATGGCCTTTTGGTATTTGGTTTTGTTGAATTGATGGTTGCATGATTTTCAATATAGGATGCATGCCTATAGAATTGGGATTTTCCTTGAATGATGCCATGATTGAGATTAGATGGTGCTAATATGTTCCTTAAGTGTTTGATGACTTGTGTGCATGATATGGAGGTCATATGGATGTGTTTGATGGGTTGAAAGAGTAATAAACCAGCAAAATCCTGCATTTCTGGGCAGCCCGTATCGGAACGGGTGCTACTGTTTCGGAACAGGTGGCCTGAAATGGCCTTGGCGTTTCGAAACAGGTAGAGCTGTTCCGAAACGGATTTGCCACTGTCAAGCCCTGTTCCGCAACCAGCTTCGGAACGGTCCCGCGTTTCGGAACGGATCTTCCCCGTTTCGGAACACTCGACCGTTGGGCACTGATTTTGATGGTTAAATGTTTTGAAACTCTCACGTTTTGGTCCCAATCTTTGTATATGCAATTGGCTGAGTTTGTGATGTCCGTTTGAGATGAAATTTGACAGAGAAGCATGAAATATGATTAATTTCATAATGGTAACTTTTAATTTGGTAAAGTCCTCACAATTTTCAGATTTTGCAATTTGGTCCCTAAATTGTATATTGTGCAATTGAGTCCCTAATTTTTTTCCGATTGCTGTGATTTTTGAGTATGTTCTTGTCAAGAGTTCAGCTACGGTTAATAAGCATCTAGACAAGTTTAAAAATAAAAAAAGGGTCGTTAATCAAGGTTGACTTTCGGGTTGACTTTGGTTTTCCCCGTGTAATCTTCGTAGTTCGGGTCAACCGTCTAGGCCGGGCTAAGGGGGTTACAAGTAAAGAAATCAGGATAGAGAAAATGGGATGGTATTGAATTGCTCAATAGTGTAGGTATCGCAGAGTTTAGGAAATCCAGTTCTGTCGTCGCGCCCGTCGCTGCAGCACCTGTCGCGGTAGCAGTCCGTTGATTGTCGCGGCAGCAAACACTCAACTTTGTACTTCAAGTTTGGCAAGAATCCCAGATGTGCCTTGGCCTATCCCTAGGTCCAAGTCTGTCGATGATCACGTCTTTGATGATACCTCCCGGCGTGAATCGAAGGATGAACACCGATGTGGATGAATTCTTCTTTAGCCACTTAACCTCGTCCTATCCCTAGGTTCGAGATAGTTCAACTATAAACTAGAGAACTCTTATTTCTTTCGTATACTTAACTCTCCTGATGCTAAGTAAATAGATAACCTCACAATGCTCTCCCGATGCTCTTGCAAGATATTAATGACCCAAAATAAGAGAACTTGAAGTTTATTTTATTGAACTGAAAATTCCTAAAACAAAACAACCCTTGCAACTACTTTACAAATCAACCCGTGGCCCTAGGGGGAATTTAGAACATGGTGTGGGAAGGAAAACGACTAGAGGTTGAGAGAGAAGGCTAGGGTATCGGTTATGCCTCTAGGTTAAGATATATGCCCTTATATAAGCTTTGGGCTCAAGTTATCTAATTTAACAAGGATTACAACTTTAATTTAAAGTATGATTCTAATAAAGACTAAATCTTCAAGGAATCTACTTTCCAGCCGTCCTCCTTGTTTCTTGGGATTATCTCTCCTTGAACTTTGGGCTTGAAATATCTTCTGATCTAGGGCTTGGAAAAATATGGTGATTTCACACGACAGACGGGCTGAATTTTCTCTATCTGTCGAGGTCCACTTTGCATCTTCTCCACAAAATTGTTGTCGTCCTCTGCTGTCACGGCGGCAACCATGGCAGCAGCATCCTCCTTGACTGCTCGTTCCAGCTTTTCTGCATCGCTGCCCAGCGCCTGCCACGACTTCTGCCCTGGGTGCTGTCACGGCTGCTGCCCTGGGTGCTGTCACGGCTGCTGCCCTGGGTGCTGTCACGGCTGCTGCTCTAGGTGCTGTCACGACTGCTACCCTGGGTGCTGTCACGACTGCTGCCCTGGATACTGCCACGGCAGATACCTGCAAAAGTAACCAAATTTAGCAGTATCTGCGCAGTTTTAACTAAATGTGATGTTGATGCAAAACTTAACCTAAAATGCAGTTAAACATGCTTGAGTGCAGCAAAAATAAGGATAAATGATGGGTAAAATATAGAACTTTTATACACTGATCACACCCCCAAACTCGAATCTTTGCTTGTCCTCAAGCAAATGCTACCTAACTTAACATGCATGCATACATACATATATATATATATATATATATATATATTATTTTTTGTTTGTCTTAAAACAGTGAACTTTCCCTTACCCTTCATTCGTTCTATGTTTATGGCAGCACCCTGTCGGATAACTTAGGATTTGTCCGGATTCTCACTATAGTCCTCGTGCAGTGTGTGCATGCTTGTGAACAATTATATGCCAAGACTCTCTTAGTTTCACTAGAATATTTCAGCCTCTAACTTGAATTTTTATGCCAAAGTTTATCTTTTTGAAGGCACTTCTTATGCTCCTTTGATTTTTTTGTTTTGACTCGATTTTATTATTATTATTTTTAAGCTAAAGTTTCACTAGAGCCGGTTTCGGGCACCTCTAGCTAACTTCCTAGAGCCGGTTTCGGGCACCTCTAGGGCTATTGAGTCTATTTTGCTAAACTTCTTTCCTAGAGCTAGTGTTAGGCACCTCTAGGGGCTATTCAAGTTATAAGCTTCTTATTCTAGTTAGCTAATAGAGTTCTAGGCAGTATAACAGTCACAAATGGTGTTTTAAGTTTCAGAACTATAGAAAGACTCTAAACTGCTCCTAAGACTATCCTAAAGGCGTTGCCACGACAGAGCTGTCACGGCAGGTAAGTTCAGTTCAAAGACTTAAGCCAAAATTTTCAATTTTTTTTGCATAAACTAAATGCAATATTATATTAATAATTAGGAGGACTGCCTACCCCCAAACTCAAGGGTTGCATTGTCCTCAATGCATGACACAAAAGATGAAAAACATAAAGAAAAAAAAATGACAGAAAAGTTAAACATCACAAAAAGATAATATATATAGCAGGCGACAGAGAAGAAGAAAAAGAAAACTTAAGTTGTGTGGCTGTCGTCGCTGCTACTGGAGCTTTGGATAAGGAGCTGTCGGCGGGCAGTCTCTTTGAACTTTGTCGGAGGAGCTGTGGGTGCTGCCCTGAGAGTATGAGTGCTGCCGCGGCAGGGGTGGAGGCAGCACTTCCTCGGGTTGCTTGTATCGTCATTGCAAGGGTTTTTCTCTGTTTACCTAATAACAAAAACAAACTAAAAACTAATATCAAAGTTCTAATTCCTAAATAATAAAGATAGAATAAGATAAAGATAAAATACAATAAAATAAATTAAGTTAAATTAGGAGTGCCTTGAGGGGCATCTCCTAAAGTAACTGCTCCCTGTTCTATTGATGCTTGGGGGGTCATTTCCGGTACTTCTTGAAGTCCATCCGTACCCTCCATCTGGTGATTATTCTCATGTTGGGGGCTCCTTTCTTTCTCTTCCCTTTGTAGTCCATGAAGTCCTCCTTTCTTGAATATGTTTCTGAGGGCATGAATATATAATTAGAAAAAATCAAATTGACATTCGGCCACAAACTTACCTTGTTTTCGTTGAATGTTGTTGTGGTTGAATGTAGCCCTTGCTGTCGTGTCTGCTGCTGCGGCAGCCAGTTATTTTGATAGTCTGTTGTCAGGTTACTTTGCAGGTCAATGGGACATTGGTAAGTGCCATCACTCTCTATACCAAATTCTGTTGACCACTCGTAGATCTCCATCATTAGAGACTTTGATGATTCTGTGTCCACCGGTGTTGGTTCCTCTAATACCTGCAATGGAATTGGTGAGTTTTTAAAGAATTCAACATGTTCGTTTATTACCTGCTCATATTCCATCGGCGAGACATTGTCATTTGGTAGCTCTTTTAGGTGGTCGTACGAGTGCCATGACAGGGATGGATGTGTGCAATCTTGGTCGGGCATATCCGAGGTAGTGGGTTGAGAGTTTTCCTCGGATGTGGTTGCTGCTTCAGCATCAGTTGCTGCCGAGGCGGCAGTTTCCGCTTTGACTGGGGTTTCTGTCGCGAAAGTGGTTGCCGCAGTGACATTCTCTTGAATTTCACTCAGCGTTGTTGCGGTGTTGCTCCATTCCGGCTCCTCGATCATTGCCATGGCAAGTTGTTGCTCAGACTCATCATATGTTGGGTATTCCTTCACATGGGCATCCTCGTCACCTTGCCTTAGAATTTCAGGTTCATCTGTGGCATGAATGAGGGTCGGTCTTCTCAAGAGTGCATCCATCTTGGCGATACTTTTGTCCATAGAAGCCGACACTTCTTGAGTGAGTGCCATGAAGGCTTGCAGTGTGTCTTCTAAGGATTTTTGACTGCTCTTGAGGATGATGACATTACCAGGGCAGGTCGGGTTCTGCAGCAAAACTGTTATGGTATAAAAAATTTTGCGGGTTTTGATCGTACCATAAAAAATTTTGCTGCTGCGGCATCGGCATTTGATGTCCCTGTTGCTGTCGTGGCAGCATATCTTGTTCTTGTTGGTTCCATCGTTGGTTGTCCATATATTCACCGAAAAATAGGGACGACTTTCGAATGCATGATTACCTTTACGGTAATTGCAAGAACTTTCCCACATCAGCTCTCGAATGGTTTTTACTGGCATATTGATGCTCCTTAAACCTGTATTTCACCTAAGTTTTTTTTTATAAAAAAAGAAAAAAAAAAGAAAATTGCAGAAGCTAGGGTAAGAGTGTGTTGCCAGTCCCCGGCAACGGCGCCAAAAACTTGTTGCGTGTAAAAGAGTCTATCGCAATTGAGTGCAAGTGTACACGTCGCAAGTAATAAAGTGATACTAGAGTATCGGATATCGTCTCCACAGGGACTAGGCTAACCCTTTCCTTCGCTATCTGCACAAGGGGAAAAAGAAATAGTTTAAATTGTTTGTCACAAAATAATAAAGAGAACTGAAAATAAAGAGTAAAGAAATCATGATAGAGAGAATGGGCTGGTATTGAATTGCTCAGTAGTGCAGGTATTGCAGAGTTTAGGAAATCCAGTTCTGTCGTCGCGCCCGTCGCGGCAGCACCTGTCGCGGCAGCAGTTCGTTGATTGTCGCGGCAGCAAACACTCAACTCTGTACTTCAAGTTTGGCAAGAATCCCAGATGTGCCTTGGCCTATCCCTAGGTCGAATTCTGTCGATGATCACGTCTTTGATGATACCTCCCGGCGTGAATCGAAGGATGAACACCGATGTGGATGAATTCTACTTTAGCCACTTAACCTCGTCTTATCCCTAGGTCCGAGATAGTTCAACTATAAACTAGAGAACTTGCTCTTATTTCTTTCGTATACTTAACTCTCCCGATGCAAAGTAAATAGATAACCTCACAATGCTCTCCCGACGCTCTTGCAAGATATTAATAACCCAAAATAAGAGAACTTGTTTTTTTATTGAACTGAAAATTCCTAAAACAAAACAACCCTTGCAACTACTTTACAAATCAACCCGTGGCCCTAGGGGGAATTTAGAACATGGTGTGGGAAGGAAAACGACTAGAGGTTGAGAGAAAAGGCTAAGGTATCGGTTATGCCTCTAGGTTAAGATATATGCCCTTATATAAGCTTTGGGCTCAAGTTATCTAATTTAACAAGGATTACAACTTTAATTTAAAGTATGATTCTAATAAAGACTAAATCTTCAAGGAATCTACTTTCCCGCCGTCCTCCTAGTTTCTTGGGATTATCTCTCCTTGAACTTTGGGCTTGGAATATCTTCTGATCTAGGGCTTGGAAAAATATGGTGATTTTACACGACAGACAGGCTGAAATTTTTTCTATCTGTCGAGGTCCACTTTGCATCTTCTCCACAAAACTGCTGTCGTCCTCTACTGTCACGGCGGCAACCATGGCAGCATCATCCTCCTTGACTGCTCGTTCCAGCTTTTCTGCATCGCTGCCCAGCGCCTGCCACGACTGCTGCCCTGGGTGCTATCACGGCTGCTGCCCTGGGTGCTGTCACGACTGCTGCCTTGGGTGCTGTCACGGCTGCTGCCCTGGGTGCTGTCACGACTGCTGCCCTGGATACTGCCACGGCAGATACCTGCAAAAGTAACCAAATTTAGCAGTATCTGCGCAGTTTTATCTAAATGTGATGTTGATGCAAAAATTAACCTAAAATGCAGTTAAACATGCTTGAGTGCAGCAAAAATAAATGATGGGTAAAATATAGAACTTTTATACACTGATCACACCCCCAAACTCGAATCTTTGCTTGTCCTCAAGAAAATGCAACCTATCTTAACATATATGCATATATATATATATATATATATATATTATTTGTTTGGCTTAAAACAGTGAACTTTCTCTTACCCTTCATTCGTTCTCTGTTTACGGCAGCACCCTGTCGGATTACAACTTTAATTTAAAGTATGATTCTAATAAAGACTAAATCTTCAAGGAATCTACTTTCCAGCCGTCCTCCTTGTTTCTTGGGATTATCTCTCCTTGAACTTTGGGCTTGGAATATCTTCTGATCTAGGGCTTGGAAAAATATGGTGATTTCACACGACAGACGGGCTGAATTTTCTCTATCTGTCGAGGTCCACTTTGCATCTTCTCCACAAAATTGTTGTCGTCCTCTGCTGTCACGGCGGCAACCATGGCAGCAGCATCCTCCTTGACTGCTCGTTCCAGCTTTTCTGCATCGCTGCCCAGCGCCTGCCACGAATTCTGCCCTGGGTGCTGTCACGGCTGCTGCCCTGGGTGCTGTCACGGCTGCTGCTCTAGGTGCTGTCACGACTGCTACCCTGGGTACTGTCACGACTGCTGCCCTGGGTGCTGTCACGACTGCTGCCCTGGATACTGCCACGGCAGATACCTGCAAAAGTAACCAAATTTAGCAGTATCTGCGCAGTTTTATCTAAATGTGATGTTGATGCAAAACTTAACCTAAAATGCAGTTAAACATGCTTGAGTGCAGCAAAAATAAGGATAAATGATGGGTAAAATATAGAACTTTTATACACTGATCACACCCCCAAACTCGAATCTTTGCTTGTCCTCAAGCAAATGCTACCTAACTTAACATGCATGCATACATATATATATATATATATATTATTTTTTGTTTGGCTTAAAACAGTGAACTTTCCCTTACCCTTCATTCGTTCTCTGTTTACGGCAGCACCCTGTCGGATAACTTAGGATTTGTCTGGATTCTCACTATAGTCCTCGTGCAGTGTGTGCATGCTTGTGAACAATTATATGCCAAGACTCTCTTAGTTTCACTAGAATATTTCAGCCTCTAACTTGAATTTTTATGCCAAAGTTTATCTTTTTGAAGGCACTTCTTATGCTCCTTTGATTTTTTTGTTTTGACTCGATTTTATTATTATTATTTTTAAGCTAAAGTTTCACTAGAGCCGGTTTCGGGCACCTCTAGCTAACTTCCTAGAGCCGGTTTCGGGCACCTCTAGGGCTATTGAGTCTATTTTGCTAAACTTCTTTCCTAGAGCTAGTGTTAGGCACCTCTAGGGGCTATTCAAGTGCTAAGCTTCTTATTATAGTTAGCCAATAGAGTTCTAGGCAGCATATCTTGTTCTTGTTGGTTCCATCGTTGGTTGTCCATATATTCACCGAAAAAATAGGGACGACTTTCGAATGCATGATTACCTTTACGGTAATTGCAAGAACTTTCCCACATCAGCTCTCGAATGGTTTTTCGTGGCATATTGATGCTCCTTAAATCTGTATTTCACCTGAGTTTTTTTTTTGATAAAAAAAGAAAAAGAAAAAGAAAAAAAAAGAAAAGTGCAGAAGCTAGGGTAAGAATGTGTTGCCAGTCCCCGGCAACGGCGCCAAAAACTTGTTGTGTGTAAAAGAGTCTATCGCAATTGAGTGCAAGTGTACACGTCGCAAGTAATAAATTGATACTAGAGTATCGGATATCGTCTCCACAGGGACTGGGCTAACCCTTTTCTTCGCTATCTGCACAAGGGGAAAAAGAAATAGTTTAAATTGTTTGTCACGAAATAATAAAGAGAACTGGAAATAAAGAGTAAAGGAATCAGGATAGAGAGAATGGGCTGGTATTGAATTGCTCAGTAGTGCAGAGTTTAGAAAATCCCAGATGTGCCTTGGCCTATCCCTAGGTCCAAGTCTGTCGATGATCACGTCTTTGATGATACTTCCCGGCGTGAATCGAAGGATGAACACCGATGTGGATGAATTCTTCTTTAGCCACTTAACCTCGTCCTATCCCTAGGTCCGAGATAGTTCAACTATAAACTAGAGAACTTGCACTTATTTCTTTCGTATACTTAACTCTCCCGATGCTAAGTAAATAGATAACCTCACAATGCTCTCCCGATGCTCTTGCAAGATATTAATAACCCAAAATAAGAGAACTTGAAGTTTATTTTATTGAACTGAAAATTCCTAAAACAAAACAACCCTTGCAACTACTTTACAAATCAACCCGTGGCCCTAGGGGGAATTTAGAACATGGTGTGGGAAGGAAAACGACTAGAGGTTGAGAGAGAAGGCTAGGGTATCGGTTATGCCTCTATGATAAGATATATGCCCTTATATAAGCTTTGGGCTCAAGTTATCTAATTTAACAAGGATTACAACTTTAATTTAAAGTATGATTCTAATAAAGACTAAATCTTCAAGGAATCTACTTTCTAGCCGTCCTCCTTGTTTCTTGGGATTATCTCTCCTTGTACTTTGGGCTTGGAATATCTTCTGATCTAGGTCTTGGAAAAATATAGTGATTTCACACGACAGACGGGCTGAATTTTCTCTATCTGTCGAGGTCCACTTTGCATCTTCTCCACAAAACTGATGTCGTCCTCTGCTGTCACGGCGGCAACCATGGCAGCATCATCCTCCTTGACTGCTCGTTCCAGCTTTTCTGCATCGCTGCCCAGCGCCTGCCACGACTGCTGCCCTAGGTGCTGTCACGGCTGCTGCCCTGGGTGCTGTCACGGTTGCTGCCCTAGGTGCTGTCACGACCGCTGCCCTGGGTGCTGTCACGACTGCTGCCTTGGGTGCTGTCACGACTGCTGCCTTGGATACTGCCACAGCAGATACCTGCAAAAGTAACCAAATTTAGCAGTATCTGCGCAGTTTTATCTAAATGTGATGTTGATGCAAAACTTAACCTAAAATGCAGTTAAACATGCTTGAGTGCAGCAAAAGTAAGGATAAATGATGGGTAAAATATAGAACTTTTATACACTGATCAAGTTTAATTAGGGGTTCGATTGCATACATTTGACTTTTAGGGATTAAACTATAATTTCTATGAAATACAGGGACTTTCCAGATTTTTAAAGTTACCAATCTTTAATTAGTCAAGTAACATGCCAACATGCCAAAATTCAGCTCAAACGGATCATCCAAACTCGTCCAATTGAACATACAACTTTCAGGGACCAAAATGCAACAATTCAAAACATAAAAAAGATTCTTTTAACTGAATTTAACGACCCGTATCGGTACACCTCAGCCTGTATCGATATGTGGGTTGACAGTACCCAAAGTCGAGAAAAAGGTATTGATACGCCCAAGCCCGTATCGATACGGCCTTCAAATTTCAACATAGGCGTATCGATACGCGGGCAACTCATATCGATAACCCTGCTTTATTTTGCCTAAAAATTTCCTTGGTGTATCGATACTCAACTTCGAGTATCGATACGATTACCAGAAGCTCACTTCCAGCAGCCCTCAAAACACATTCAACAACATTTAATCAAGTCCTAATCATTCATACATGTTATAAGAATCATACCAACACCTATGCATCATCAAACATTCCCCACATAAGCATCAATCATGGCAATTCATAGAGAGACATTATCTTTTCAAGCATGCTTTTAAAAAATAACCCAAAGCATAGCCAAAACGCCATAAGCAAGGCCACAAACCAAGTAAAGACCATTTACAAGTCTTAAGACATAAACCAAACATGCATAAGGTGTTTAACATCACCGAACAACACATGAGTGGAAATCCCTCCCATTACCTCTTATTACACTAAAGTAAAACCACATACATTGCTTAGCCAAAACACTTGGATTTCCCCTTGCTTTCTTGCTGCCTCTAAAGCTCAATTCTCTGAATTGATGAAACAAATGAGCGTAAGCATAAAGCTTAGTGAGGACCGCTAAAAAACAAACATTCATCAATGCATTTTATAAAACCAAAACATCATCATTTGTCAACATATGCCTTCTTTTAAAACATGCACTTTAAAGCATCAATGCACTTTCCAATCCACATGCTCATAGCATCATAAATTCAACAGCAAAAACCTTTGCTCATGCTTAAACCAAGCATCACATGCATTCTAGCATAAGTCTCAAGCATCTCATACTTAATTCATCATTCACTTCATTATATTGGCTCGCAAGTGATAAGTAACAAACCATATCAAAACCAACAAAATTGACACAATCGGATACGCGGATTACAAGCGTTGTCCCACACGCTTCATACACACTACTGGCTACACAAGGTGGAGTTTAATGGCACAATCACAACCCCTCAACACCAGTGATGGAGTTAAATGGCACAATCACAACCCCTCAATACTCGTGGTGGAGTTAATGGCACAATCACAACCTCTCAACACCCGTGGTGGAGTTAATGGCACAATCACACCCCCTCGACATCACTCATCGGTAGTTGTATAATCAACTAGCGAGAGTTGGGACACCAAACAAGGCTTACACATGGGAGCTACCTCAACCATTGTAATTACCTTAACCATTCTCACACACAGGAGCATTCCTCCACCGTTGTGACGCTTAACCAAGTCCACCCACGAGAGTCATCCTCCATCGTGGTGACGCCAATTCCTAAATCGCTAGGGTACTTGGATGGAGTTTACGACACAATCACAACCCCTCAACATCCAAGGCATTTTTATTCACGGTGCACCCAATCCTATAGCCGGCTAACTATATCTGATTAAAGTAACCAAAAACCATTTCCATCACTTACCAATATAATCATTTATCAACCTCATTTCACTATTTTACAAGGATAACCCACAATGTCCATTTTCACAAGCATTAACATGTTTAAACCAAATGCATAAATCATATAAACCCAAGGATCACTTACCATGTGCATCCTTAACAAAAATGGCATTCACAACCAGCATCATCAATGCTCAAAACAAGCTTTAAAACAGTAATCAAACCACATTTAATTCAAGTGCATTTTAACCAAAACATAGCACATTCCGAGAGAGACTTTCGATTTACTTACTCTTGAGCTTAGCTAAGTGTTTGAAACTTACATTAAGCTCCCAAAACCACACTCAAAATGTTTCAAAGCTGGAAAACCCTTTTCCACTCACCGATACACGAAACCTCGCTGGCCGACGCGAAGATCACCCTTCTGAAGCCTCCAAAAATGCTTCGCTTCCTTTCGGATCAAGATCCCCTGTTTTTAGAGCATCAAAGCAGAGATCCAAATGCATTAAAATGCATTTCAACACGAGCAACTAAACACAAACTCGTTGCTCACCAAAACTACACCAAATTACCCATCCGAAACATCTGAAAATTCAATCGATTGCTTCCTAAACCAAGCCCAGCCAAAATACATCACTTCCAACCATTATTAAACACCAAAACACATCTAAAAATAACATAAACCCTTCCTTATACCTCCAGCAAGCATAACACCATCAAACCACCACAAAAACTCAACTAAAACCATCAAGAAACTCAAGGATTTCAAGGATTTCGGGATCTATATTATCAAAAATCTCTTTCAACATAATAAACATCTCAAAACTTAATTAAAATCAATCCAAAACAGAGCTCATCAACAATACTCCAAAAATTAAGATTTAAACCGTAATTTTGCAAGATTTTGATCTTAAATCAAAACTATAATCAAAACTCAGCCAAAAACCACATTTAGGAGCCGAAGATCATGGGAATTTCAATAAAGAACCTGAACTGAAGGTTGAGAACAGTATTTACCTTCAATCCTTGCCTTCCTTAAGAATTGACAAGTTTTTGCTTCACAAAACTTGAAGAACTTGAAGAGATTTCTTGGAAATGATTTAGAAATCATAGAGAGATCATTTGGGTGAAAAGAAATCTGGAGAAATGGTTGAGAAAATAGATTTTGCTGAAATGAGAGTTAGTTACGTCAAAAACTTCTCATTAAACCATTTTACCAATTTAATATAATAAAATCATTTTTATTTAATCGTCTAAAAATCATTTAAAACACGTGTCAATTTAAGGAAGGTGTAATTGCACCATTGCTCCCTAATGATTCTAAGATTTTTTACTCCTCTTTTGAAATTGCATTTTCCACAGTTTTGAAACTTTACATTTTGGTCACTATTCAAAATGTACCACTTCCAAAGCCTATTTTGTAAAATTGATTTGACCAACCTCTTAAACATGATTTTAGAGGATTTTAGCATTTTTTCATATTTTTATTCTTTCTCGATCCTTGATTTCTCTAAACCTCCTAATACGATTCGAACTATTTCTGACCGGTCTGATTCGATGTTTTAAACATCTAGGCCCAAAACCAGGGCGTTACAACTCTTCCCCACTTAGGAAATTTCTTCCTCAAAATTTTACCCGAAAGGTAAAAGGTGCGAAAACTGCTTTAGCATTTCCGCCTTGCTTTCCCATGTGGCCTCCTCAACTCCTTAGTGTCGCCACAATACCTTCACAAGCTCTATCGTCTTGCCACGAAGAAATTTGCTTCTCACATACAGAATCCTCACCGATTCCTCGTCATAAGACAGATTTGGATTCAACTCTATCTCCTCAACAGGCATCACATGCGAAGGATCTGATATGTACCTCTGCAACATCAAGACATGAAACCAATACGCTCAACAACCTCATATGGTCCAATAAACCTCGGGCTAAGCTTACCCTCACACCCAAATCTCATTATTTTCTTCCAAGGCGATACTTTCAAAAACACTCGTTCGCCAACCGCGAACTCCATCTCCTTACGCCCCAAACCCGCGTAGGACAAACCGACGCTGCCTTCATACGCTAATAAACAAGCTTCACCCTCTCGGAGGTTCCTTTCAACATATTCGGCATCGAAATCAACTTTTGCCATGTCTCCGCCCAACAAAGTGGCATTCTACACTTTCTCCCATACAAAGCCTCGTATGGGACCATTTGAAACTTGTTTGATAGCTACTATTGTTATAAGCTAACTCAACCAACGACAGATGCTTCTCCCAAGAACCCTAAAAATCAATAACACATCATCACAACATACCCTCAATCACCTGGCAACACACTCTGACTTTTCATCCGTCTGAGGATGTTAAGAAGTACTGAAAAACAACTGTGTATCCAAGGCTAGATGCAAACATTTATAAAACCTCAACGTGAACCTCGGATCTCTATCCGACACTATAGGCTTTGGCACGCCGTGCAACCGCACAGTCTCAGCAACAAACAACTCTGTTAACTTATCCAACGCCTACATAGTATGTACTGCCAAGAAATGTGCACCCTTCGCAAGACGGTCAACAATTACCCAAACAAAATTCCTCTTTGACAGTGTCGAAGATAATCCAAATACGAATCCATGGTAATCTTTTCCTATTTCCCATTATGGGATCCTCAATGGTTACTACACTTAGAAGGAAACCATTTTTCAGCTTTCACCCGCTAACAAACCATACATTTACTTACCAACTTGACAATACCCTTTTTCACCTCGTCAGATATCACCCAACTCTCAAACCATGATACACCTTCGTACTACCAAGGTGCACAGCAAAAGAACCACTATCCAACTCCCAAAGCACAAAACGTCGTCATCATTAAAACTGAAATCCGACGGCTTACCATCCGCAATATCCTGAACATGAGGAACAAGGGAATCACCAAGCAATTGCTTATCCTTGATCAACTGGATCATGGGTGGTATCTCTTGCAATTCGGCAATAAGACCACCATCTCACGATATGCTCATGCGAGCAAACATCGCCCTCAACTCCAACCGTCTTCGTTTCCTAAGATTCAACTCTTTTTGAATCATTAGATACTTCAAACTCTTATGATCTGTGAACTCTACACTTCTCATCACGAAAACTCAAAATTCGCCCACTCACCATCCGAAAATCCTCATCATCAGACTCTAACACCATCTCCAACAGTTGCTCCACTTACATCAACTGTCTCAAGAAGGTTTACTTACACTAAACCAACATACCACCCTCTCATGAAAACCCAACCAAAACAACATGGCTTTTGAGCTTACATAACCACGCATAAAGCTCATTCTCCAAGCACTTACAACCGTCTGAAAGCATGCGCTACAACCTTCCTAACTTGCTTAACTACTCATCCCACACATATACAAGAGCCATGAATCCTCTACTCAGCTCAAGCAAAACCTTGATTAGAACTCTCGTCAGAACTCCCTTCCAACTCTTCCAAGATCACCGCCAAAACTTTATCCACCTAAAACAACCATCCTGTTACGACTATTCAAGCAAGAACACAACAACACTTCAAAACCTCATCCGCAAACCTACAACAACCGTCCAACCAAGAGAAACTACAACACCCAACGGCTACCTCAAAATGCTTTTAACTACACACCAAACGACCTTGGCCGCTTCTAACCGAAACGGTCTCCTCTTCGCCACCAGGCCGCCAAAGAAGCCTTAAAACACCCAGAAACTTTACCTCCGGCCAACCAAGCTAGGCCACACTCACTCCTGATGGTAAACTTTTTTACTTCATATCCTCACATCCAGCATTTACCTTGCACCAAAACAACACTTTAAACCCACAAATTACCTTAGTCATAACATCTCACTATCAGATCCAGTTAGCTATTCGTAAGTGTGAACATTCGTATGCATGATCGCCTACATGCCCTTACAAATGCCTATGCACATGTATGCAAGCTTCTAATGTCATGCCAAATGTATGCATGTACCAATGTATGTAATTTATGTATACAAATGATTTTAAATGTGCATGTACGTCTGTTGACACTTACTAATAACGTCCTCAGACCAACCTAATCACAACCTCTTATCTTAATTCCAAACTCTTCCAACTCTACCACTCTTACAACTCACTAACAGCAAACTACCCCCCAACTATTACACTTTCGTCACCAATGTTTTTTTCAAAACAACACTGATTACTACCCAACTTACTAACTATAACACCTTATCCACTACACAAGAAGATGCAAAACTAAAACTAAACAAAGATAACAACGACAGGGATTGCATAGTAAAGATACATGCAATCACATCATTATCCTGGAGCTTCAAGCGACGAGCACTCTCTCCCGCAAAACCACCATCGTCTCCTTGCTGGAAAGAACCACGACTACACTCGCGATCAAAAGGAGCTTCAACGGACATTCCACCTTGACCACCCCCGAACTAACACTGGACAATCTCGCCTCAAATGTCCAACGGGCCCACACTTCCAACAAGATTCAACTATCGTACACCTAGCACCTCTCTGCCCTTCTTGCCTCCTCTGAAAGCTATCTCAGCCGCGCTCACGTCCCCTCTGAGACTCAACTACACGTGTTGGAGCTGGTCTCGCTATCTGAGGAGAATTACGCTTCACATGTCTCGTCGCACCACAACTCCAACAAACTCCATTATCCCAGCAAACCCTAGTGTGTCGCCTTCCACAACGACCACACTTCGGTAGACGAACCACTTCCCTTTGACCTGGATATACTTGATCCACACCACAACCATTTGCAAACCTCGGACCCGGACGAAACCTTCTATCACGAAGTCTCTTACGACGCCCACTCTCAAGGCTAGAACTTGCAGCTCTTTTGCTCTCATGCAGGTCACCATCGCCATCTGTAACCACGCTCTCACATTGCTTATCCGCCAAGAACTTATCTCCAGGTATCTCCTCTTAAAGGCAGATAAAAAGAACTCCCAATCAATATCATGGATATTCGATACAACCGACACAAATGTCCACCAAACACAAACATCATCCAGCATTAACGAGACAACGCTTCCTAGCTTACAGATGATGTCACAGCCTTTCTGATCCAGGATTGGAATCGTGCTGGCTAACCAAGCCTCGAACGCCTCCAGCGTCGACCCATGATAGTCAACAGCTCTCAAATCATGCAGACACTATTTTGACAAACTAGTTTGTCCGACAGACGGCAAATGCGCAGGCTTTTTATTCACTACGGCCTGAGATGCTCCAGACATCTCCTGAACCACGGATGATAAAACTTTCATCACAGGGCCAGCCCCCTCATGCTTCCATATCACCTTAACTCTAGATAAGAACGGCCGAACAGGCACATTCTCAACAGACATAACATCGTTCCCTTGATTACCCTACTCGCCCGCAGGTACTAACGTATCTGATCCCAACTCTCTCCTCATACTCATTGTTCTATTTTTTTAATAAGGCATAATAACAAAAACAAATCAAACCATGATTTAGGCCAGCCTCAAGCAAGGATCCAAGTTCACAAAAACATTTATCTATTGTAATAAGGCAATGGGCACCCCGATTTCCCTCAAACATGACATAGCATACAATAGCATAACACATTTAGCATGCTTCACCTCATCCACAACATCAACATACAATCATATTTAACTCACATATGATTCATAACAACCAAGCATGGCATGAACACCAACATTCTACCAAAAACATGCCTTTTCAAACAACATGCTATTAAACATTGAACCGAACATCAAAACATGTTAATTTCACTTACCATCATCCCCAATTCTTTCGTAATATGGCTCTGATACCAATGAATATAACCCCCTTAGCCCGGCCTAGACGCCCGACCCGAACTAAGAAGATTACATGGGGAAAACCGAAGTCAACTCGTTAAAGTCAACCTCGATTAACGACCCTTTTTTCCTTTTACCTTCTCTAGATGCACATTATTACTCTATATGTTCAGCAAAGTGATTAGGAGAAAACGGCACAACGATCGGAGTTTAATTAGAGGTTCGATTACATACATTTGACTTTTAGAGACTAAACTGTAATTTCCATGAAATACATAGACTTTCCAGATTTTAAAGTTACCAATCTTTAATTAGTCATGTAACATGCCAACATGCCAAAATTCAGCTCAAACGGGTCATCCAAACTCATCCAATTGAACATACAACTTTCAGGGACCAAAATGCAACAATTCAAATCATAAAAAAAAGATTCTTTTAACTGAATTTAACGACTCGTATCGGTACACCTCAGCATGTATCGATAGGCGGGTTGATAGTAGCCAAAGTCGAGAAAAAAGTATCGATACGTCCAAGCCCGTATCGATACGGCCTTCAAATTTCAGCTTAGGCGTATCGATACGCGGGCAACTCGTATCTATACCCCTGCTTTATTTTGCCTGAAAATTTCCATGGTGTATCGATACTCAACCTAGAGTATCGATACACTTACCAGAAGCTCAGTTCCAACAGCCCAAAAAACACATTCAACAACATTTAATCAAGTCCTAATCATTCATACATGTTATAAACATCATACCAACACTTATGCATCATCAAACATTCACCATATAAGCATCAAGCATGGAAATTCATAGAGAGACGTTACCTTTTCAAGCATGCTTTTAAAACATAACCCAAAGCATAGCCAAAACGCCATAAGCAAGGCCACAAATCAAGTAAAGACCATTTACAAGTCTTAAGACATAAACAAAATATGCATAAGGTGTTTAACATCACCGAACAACACATGAGTGGAAATCCCTCCCATTGCCTCTTATTACACTAAAGTAAAACCACATACATTGCTTAGCCAAAATACTTAGATTTTCCCTTGCTTTCTTGCTGCCTCTAAAGCTCAATTCTCTGCATTGATGAAACAAATGAGTGTAAGCATAAAGCTTAGTGAGGACAGCTAAAAAAAACAAACATTCATCGATGCATTTTATAAAACCAAACCATTATCATTTCTCAACATTTGCCTTCAATTAAAACATGTACTTTAAAGCATCAATGCACTTTCCAATCCACATGCTCATAGCATCATAAATTCAACAGCAAAATCCTTTGCTCATGCTTAAACCAAGCATCACATGCATTCTAGCATAAGTCCCAAGCATCTCATGCTTAATTCATTATTCACTTCATTATATTGGCTCGCAAGTGATAAGTAACAAACCATATCAAAACCACCACAATGGACACAATCGGATACGCGGATTACAAGTGTTTTCCCACACGCTTCATACATAGTACCAGCAACACAAGGTGGAGATTAATGGCACAATCAAAACCCCTTAACACTCATGATGGAGTTAAATGGCACAATCACAACCCCTCAACACCCGTAGTGGAGTTAATGGCACAATCACAACCCCTCGACATCACTCATCGGTACTTGTATAATCCACTAGCGAGTGTCAGGACACCAAACAAGGCTTACACGTGGGAGCTACCTCAACCATTGTAATCACCTTAACCATGCTCACACACGGGAGCATTCCTCCACCGTTGTGACGCTTAACCAAGTCCACCCACGAGAGTCATCCTCCATCGTGGTGACGCCAATTCCTCAATCGCTAGGGTACCTGGATGGATTTTACGGCACAATCACAACCCCTCAACATCCAACCCTAAACCCTAAACCCTATAGTCGTCTAACTATATCTGATTAAAGTAACCAAAAACCATTTCTATCACTTGCCAATATAATCATTTATCAACATCATTTCATTGTTTTTAAAAGCATTAACATGTTTAAACCAAATGCATAAATCACATAAACCCAAGGATCACTTACCATGTGCATCCTTAACAAAACTGGCATTAACAACCAGCATCATCAATGCTCAAAACATGATTTAAAACAGTAATCAAACCACATTTAATTCAAGTGCATTTTAACCAAAACATAGCACATTCCGAGAGAGACTTTCGATTTACTTACTCTTGAGCTTAGCTAAGTTTTTCAAACTTACACTAAGCTCCCAAAACCATGCTAAAAACATTTCAAAGCTAGAAAACCCTTTTCCACTCACCGACACGCGAAACCTCGCTCGCCGACGCGAAGATCACTCTTCTGAAGCCTCCAAAAATGCTCCGCTTGCTTCAGGATCAAGATCCCCTGTTTTTAAAGCATCAAAACAGAGATCCAAATGCATTAAAATGCATTTCAACACCAGCAACTAAACACAATCTCGTTCCTCACCAAAACTACACCAAATTACCCATCTGAAACAATCGAAAACTCAATCAATTGCTTACTAAACCAAGCCCAGCCAACATACATCACTTCCAACCATTATTAAACATCAAAACACATCTAAAAACAACATAAACCCTTCCTTATACCTCTAGCAAGCATAACACCATCAAACCACCACAAAAACCATCAAGAAACTCAAGGATCTCAATGATTTTGGGATTTATACTATCAAAACGCTCTTTCAGCATAATAATCATCTTAAAACTTAATTAAAATCAATCCAAAACAGAGTTCATCAACAATACTCCGAAAATCAAGATTTAAACCATAATTTTGCAAGATTTTGATCTTAAATCAAAACTCAACCAAAAACAACATTTAGAAGCCAAAGATCTTGGGAATTTCAATAAATAACCTAGATTGAAGGTTGAGAACGGGATTTACCTTCAATCCTTGCCTTCTTTAAGAATTGACAAGTTTTTGCTTCATAAAACTTGAAGAACTTGAAGAGATTTCTTGGAAATGATTTAGAAATCAAAGAGAGAGTATTTGGGAGAAAAGAAATATGGAGAAATGGTTGAGAAAATAGATTTTGCTGAAGTGAGAGTTAGTTACGTCAAAAACTTCTCATTAAACTATTTTAACAATTTAATATAATAAAATCCTTTTTATTTAATCATCTAAAAACCATTTAAAACACATGTCAATTTAAGGAAGGTGTAATTGCACCATAGATCCCTAAATATTCTAAGATTTTTAACTCCTTTTTTGAAATTGCATTTTTCCACAGTCTTAAAACTCTACATTTTGGTCACTACCCAAAATGTACCACATCCAAAGCTTATTTTGTAAAATTGATTTGACCAACCTCTTAAACATGATTTTAGAAGATTTTAGCATTTTTTGTCATATTTTTATCCTTTCTCGATCCTTGATTTCCCTAAACCTCCTAATACGATTCGAACCGTTTCTGACCTATCTGATCCTATATTTAAAAGATCTAGGCCCATAACCAGGGCGTTACAACCCTAGGTGAGATGGAGGTTCGGTTAGAGAGAGTACGGGCACCGAAAGCATTGAATCAATGTTACTGTATTGAAACAAACCATTTGTTAGACTTATTTTGATTTTGATATAACTTAAATTTAATATTCAAGAACTAATATGTAAAAATTTGTAAAGTAAAGTTTACGAAATAAATTTTTCAAAAACTCGATTCAATCTTGTCAAAATGTTTGAATTTGCACTTATATCGAATGTATCTTTTAAAAGTCAACAAATGGTCGGAACTTAAGTTTTTAAAGAAAAGTTTCGAAACCTTGAGGAAGGTTTCGAAACCTTTCTGGGCAGAATGCTACTGTTTTAGAAACCATAGAAAAGTTTTTGAAACCTTTATGAAGGTTTCAAAACCTTGGCCCTGTAACGACTAGTTTTTACAAATCCCTTATTACGGTTTCGAAACCTCTGTGCAGGTGAGTATTTAATGCTTGGTTTTAATGGCTTCCAATGACTCCAAACTCCCTCCAAAATCTCCCAACAGTTCGAAAAGATCAAGAGCATATAAAAGGGGTTTCCAAACAGTAATGAAGTAACAAGAAAGTCTATCTAAATTTCCAAGCAATTAAATTCTAACTTGTACTCAATTTTCCCATCTTTTTTGTAAACACTAGAGAGTTCTCCATTGTAATTTATTTTCCTAGTGTTTCTTGGGTGTGTGAGAGAGCTCAAACTTTGCAAACACCTTCCTTGTGAGGATTTCCTAGTTTGCTTCTTTGTATTTGTTTTGGGGAAAGGATTCAATAGACTTTGGGGTATAAGTCTATTGAATTGTGTTAGGTTACTCCTTATCCTTAAAGGAAAGACAAATTAGTGGATTTGTGGAAAATCCTTAGTGTGGTCACTAAGGTAGTGGATGTAGACTCCAATTAAGGGATTTGAACCACTCTAACTCTCCTTGCATTTTGTACCTTTGCAATTAGTGTCCACCGTTCTTTCAAAAATCCAATTCAACCTCTCTTGGGTTTATTCGATCGATTGCCACTCTCATCAATTGGTATCAAAGCTTGGCTCATTGGAAGGTCTTACAACCTCTTGGGAAGATCCAAGAATTGTGCAATCATCTACAAGGTTATCTATGGCTTCCACCTCCACCAATGAAGCTTGGGGCGATTCTCAACCCACCAACAAGCCTCCCTTCTTCAATGGAGTTAATTATGCTTATTGGAAGAACCGCATGAAGCTATTCATTCAAGCTTTTGATCTTGAAGCTTGGAAGATCATCATGAGTGGTTACACCGCACCAACTAGTAGTATGGAGACATAGAGCAAGGAAGAAAACAAGAGATTCTCAACAAATGCTAAGGCAATGCATCTCATTATTTGTGCTCTTGGCCCGGATGAGTATGGAAGGGTGTCATCATGTTCCAATGCTGAAGAGATTTGGGACAAACTTGAAGTTACACATGAAGGAACCAATCAAGTGAAGGAGACCAAAATCGGGCTTCTCAATCTCAATTATGAAAACTTCAAGATGGACCCCGAAGAAGATATGAAAACCATGTCCGATCGATTTCTCCATGATTGTTAATGGATTGAAGGGCTATGAAGAAGTGATCCCGGAAGATAAACTTGCAAGGAAGATGATCTACTCTCTTCCCGATTCATGGGATTCAAAGGAAACATCGATCATAGAAGCAAAGGACCTCAAGACTCTCAAGATGGATGAGCTCATTGGTTCCTTGCTTACACATGAGATGATGTCAAAGGGAAAGGAATACAAGAAGAAATAAGTTGAAAAGAAGAAATTTGGTGTTGCTCTCAAAGAAACAAAAGAAGATATTGATTCTAGTGGAGAAGATGAAGATAAAGAGATGGCTATGTTTGCCAAGAGATTCAAAAGATTCATGAGGTCCAACAAGGGAAGAAGATTTGGAGTTTGAAGAGTCAATTTTGAAAAATAGAAAAATCATTTTAAAATTGAAAAATAAAAATGACTCTATTTCCAAATCTAATAAGGAATTTGAAAGTAAAGTTGAGGAAATACAAGTTAAAATAAAAGAATTTGAAAGAAAAATCAAGACTTGCACAACTTACTTTCAAAGGTCCATGATGATCAACAAAAGGAACTTGATCTTAAAGCTTCTTTCAATAAAGTTGGGACTAAAAGTTTTGAAAAAGGTGAAAATTCTAGACCCAACTATGTTAGGAAGAAATTTAATGGGCATAGACAAGGAGGTCATCAAAGATCATTTAATAGAAAGATAATTAGAAGCATTTGGGTTCCAAAAGGACTCGTTGCTAACAAAGAATATGATCTCTTGTCGAAGTGGATATCAAAAGGGACTAAAATTGTAGGAACCAACTCTTATGAACCCAAAAAAGTTTGGGTACCAAAACATGCATAGTTCCCTTTTGTAGGTGTGTTGGAGCCATGGTAAGCAAATTGAAGAAACTCTAGACACACTAAATAGAAGGACACTTGAAGAAGATAAGGCCTAATCAACCTATCTTGGCTCAAGTGGTAACTTTTTCCTTTACATGCAATATTTACTATTTCATGTTGTTTTATATGTGGTTATTTGTTTTAAAGCATGATTGAGGTTCCCCATATGTTGTTTAAATGTTTTTAGTAAGGGGTGTCATTTGTTGCAGGTTTGCTTAATTTTTGGCCCTATGTGTTGTTGCATGTCTTTTGGCCTTAAAATTAGCAATATTGTGTGCTTACATGCTTATTTTTTTAAATCATTTGTTGTTTGAGTGACCTTAGTTAAGTTAGTCACTTTTGGCTCAATTTGAACCTTTTAGGATTCAACTCTTAGCATAGATTCTTTAGTTTTAAAACCCGTATCTATAGCTTGTGATACTTTTAGAGCCATATATGTTTGATCTTAGTTCAAAAGGGTCTTCAATGCCAATAATAATCATAAGTTTATTAGAATGCTTTTTCGGACTTAAATCGAGGCAAAAACTTGACATTTTTTGTCAATTCAGGACCTAAGTTTTGAAACCTTATTAAACCTTTCATAAAGGTTCTGAAACCTTGTGCTCAAAAGTTTCGAAACCTTGCACATGGTTTTGAAACCTTCATTAAATATGGCCAAACTCAGTCATGTTTTTAAGCAAAATTTCCCAATTTTTTAAACCCTAACCTCTTCTTTTACATTCCAAACGGCCACAACTCAATACCCTCTAAAAATCCTCAAAACTTTTGACCCGCTCTTGCTAATTTCATCAAGTTTTTGGGTTCTCATCATCATCTTCATCAATCTTTTGAGGTAATCCTTTTTAAAACTTGTTTTCTTTTCTATTTATTCATTCCGAAAATTTCAATTTATTTTGGGTAATTCGAATTTTTTCAAAGAAAATCAATTTTTAATGCTTGATTCAATACGTTGGGTTTCTTTATTCATGCTACATATCATGTTTTTGCAGGAGGTATCACCCAATCCATCTAAAACTCTTGTCAAAATTAGTTTAAAGTCTTGCCCACAAAGTGTTCGATAAAATTCCCCAACCAAATCTTTCAAGCCAAAACCTTTTTTTCCTTAATCATGCCTCCTAGAACAATGCCTCCTAGAGCCAAACGTACTCGTGTTGAAAGAGGTCAACATTCCGGTTCTAATCAACCCATATCTATTCCTAATCCTCAATTTGAGGATCTTTGTTTTAAAGATGACGAAAACCGCAATAGATACCTAAACATCTATGAATCTAAAAGGGTTAGAGAAGAGCGAACTATAGACTTCAAATTCCTTATGTCTCTCGAGTATAACTTTGATCTCTTTGAGCTTTTTACCGAATGGGAATGGCTTGACTATTTGAATGTCCCACCATATACCCATCGTATGTTAGTCCATGCATTTCATACAAATGCCGAATTTATTCGGTTTCCTAGTGAGTCTAATTCTATTATTGGTATTCGATCTTATCTAATGGGTACCGAGTTTGTTTTGACACCTCAATCCATTATCGATCATTTAGGTGTTCCACTTGGTGGAAAATCCGATGAGTATGAGGCTCATAATATTCGCGCTTTCCCAGATGATCACCCCACTCATCTTCCTCTCGAGGAGCGTCTTTTCCACCTTCTCACTACTTGGTTTTTTGTCCTTCAGACAGAAAGGTCGCTAGTATGAGAGTGATTGACTTTTGGTGGCTTCACTACCATCATCTTTCTCAACCTTATGAAAGTTATCTCAAACCCCACCTCGTTTTCCCTTTGCTTTGGAAATGTTCTTAGCCACATCTTTAGGATGCTTAACATTGATACTTCCTTTGATCCTCAAGTAAAGAACAAAAGCTACATTGATATCAAATCTTGCCACAAAGCTCAATGGTATCTTGGAGTTAACGGTTGGGTTCACCGAGGAGAAGTAGAGGAGTTCGACTTGGAGGCTCCTGAGGCTTCGGTAGATGAGGATGCACCGGCTCCTTTGAATATGGAAACCATGTTTGCGACTATGGTCACTCGATTTGACAACATAGATGCCCATCTTCGTAGTTCACATGAGTTGCTTCATGGCTTGGACGGATGTGTGACATCTCTTGAGTGCGATATGCATCTTGTTCGTGGACATCTTTTCCCTCCTTCATCGCCTGATGACGCACCGGATATTTAGTCTTTTATGCATTCTAGTATAACTTTATTGCTTTATTATGGCACTTTTGGACTTATTTTGGTTTAGGCTTCGGTCTTTGTTTTAGACTTTTGTTATGTTTTTTGTTGGATATCTTTTGCCTATGGATTATTATTGGATTTTATTTATTGGATCCTTTTATTAGATGGATGTTATGCTTAATATGAATATTGTGGCTATCTTTCTATTGCTTTTTGGATTATACCATATTGCTCTATTAACGTTTGTTCATTTTGTAGCTATTTATCCTTTTTGCTATAACAAAAAGGGGGGAACATTAACTTTAAACAATTTGTTTTCTCAAAATTTTAATCATGTCTTTAAAAATTAAGTTTTTTAAAAATTGCACAAAGACATTTATTAAGGGGAGCCTATGTGGGAGATTTGTAAGTTTGACAAAATTTTCAAAAACAAATTTTTACAAAAGGTTTTGTTATATCAAAAAGGGGAAGATTGTTAGACTTATTTTGATTTTGATAAAACTTAAATTTAATTTTTTCAAGGACTAATATGTAAAAATTTGTAAAGTAAAGTTTACGAAATAAATTTTTCAAAAACTCGATTCAATCTTGTCAAAATGTTTTAAAAATGTTTGACTTTGCACTTATATCGAATGTATCTTTTAAAAGTCAACAAATGGTCGGAACTTAAGTTTTTAAAGAAAAGTTTCGAAACCTTGAGGTAGGTTTCGAAATCTTTGCCTTGTAACGGCTAGTTTTTACAAATCCCTTCTTAAGGTTTTGAAACCTCTGGTAAAGGTTTCGAAACCTCTGTGCAGGTGAGCATTTAATGCTTGGTTTTAATGGCTTCCAACGGCTCCAAACTCCCTCCAAAGTCTCCCAACGGTTAGAAAAGATCAAGAGCATATAAAAGGGTTCTCCAAACAGTAATGAAGTAACAAGAAATTCTATCCAAATTTCTAAGCAATCAAATTCCAACTTGTACTCAATTTTCCCATCTTTCTTGTAAACACTAGAGAGTTCTTCATTGTAACTTATTTTCCTAGTGTTTCTTGGGTGTGTGAGAGAGCTTAAACTTTGCAAACACCTTCCTTGTGAGGATTTCCTAGTTTGCTTCTTTGTATTTGTTTTGGGGAAAGGATTCAATAGACTTTGGGGTATAAGTCTATTGAATTGTGTAAGGTTACTCCTTATCCTTAAAGGAAAGACAAATTAGTGGATTTGTGGAAAATCCTTAGTGTGGTCACTAAGGTAGTGGATGTAGAGTCCAATTAAGGGAGTTGAACCATTCTAAATCTCCTTGCATTTTCTACCTTTGCAATTAGTGTCCATACTTCTTTCAAAAATCCAATTCACCCCCCTCTTGGTTTTATTCGATCAATTGCCATTCTCATCACTATTGCTTTGTGCTTTGAGCTTGTTTATTATCGATTATCGAACCAAATTTACCTAAGTCCAAAAGTATTCCAATGCGGATGATGCTAAAAGACTAATAAAGACATCAATAGAACTATTAAAGAACTACTATGGAATTATGTGTAAATATAATAGTAAATATGATCACCACATTGTTATTACCATAATGTGATTATTGTCATAGCATTGTTATTTTCATAGTATTGTTATTTTCATAGTATTTTTGATATTGTTTTGTCATGATATTATGATATTGATATTGTCATTGATGAAATAATGACTGATACTACGCTTTTAATATGAATAAAAAGCATGACACGTTTATTCGCATATTTGATATTATGATTGTCATCAAGCATGATAAATGGCATACCATGTATGTTCATAGTTATTGACTACCTCACATAGACTATATAAGTCTAATGCATTTGTTGTCCATACATTTCAAGTTAAGGGTTATCGTTTCAAGATCGGAGCTAGTTGGTAAATTGGCAAGTCACCTCGAGCCTAAAGTAAAGTATTTTGTTTTTGTGAACTCCTAGAATGGTGGAAAAGTAGATAAACTAGTTGACTTTGATGTTTTGTCTCTATGTATAAGGCTATGTGTTATGTATGGTTTAAGGGCCTTAAATGACTTGTTAAGGTTGCTTGAAAATGGCTTAATATGCATATGAGGCTTAAAAAGGTGAAAACATAGTAAACGAACTTTAACGATCATGAAATTTGGCATGCCAGTATTTTATGATATTGAAATATTGCATGTAAAGTTTCATTGCGTTTGGACACTATATGATAAGTCAATTTGATTAAAAACCAGCAAGAATCTGTCATTACAGGTCAGGCCGTATCGATACAGGTCAGGGCGTATCGATATTTGTTAAGCATAATTGAACTTAAGGATCAGGGCATATCAAAACGGTATAGGGTCGTACCGAAACATTTTGCTACTGGAATTCATTGTTTCGATACGGGTCTAACCAGTATCGAAACGGATCAAAGTCAAGGTCAAAGAGAGTCAACCCGTACTAACACAGGGCTTGTCGTATCGATACGGTATGAAGGGTAAGTCAAAAATGGTTGACCATCTTACCCCCGTATCAAAACAACCTTAAGGTTTTTCGATACAGGGTTAGTTAAGTTGGTTAAAAGGCACAATCTGAAGGTTTGCACTATTTACAGTTTGGTCACTAAATATATGATGATTAAATTGAATGAGTAAACGAACACAGATTTGCATGAAATTTTACATGCTAGTTAATATTGCACTAAATTTCATTGTGGTATAGCCTATTGCATCGAAGGACCTCTAATTCAGCAGATTTACAAAATAACCCCTAAAACTTGTAATAACTACAAATTGGTCCTAATTGGTTAATTATTGCTTTCTAATAAGTGAATTGGACTAAGATGTATATCTGGTAATGTTTTGTTCGTGTAATATTGTTTAAGTGTTGAATTTGGAATAAAATTTTATCGCACCGATCACCGCATTGTTCACCGGTAGCACGCTCCAACCCGGTTCTCTACCAGGATGGGAAAGGGGTGTTACAAAAAATATGCTTGAGAGGTTTTCAAAGGGTTTTTAACTTGTTTAAATTCATTCAAAATAACCGGAAAGTCAAAAACATGCTCTGTGTACCGATACACTCTTTAGTGTATTAATACCCAATCAGTTGTACTGGTACCCATCTTACACGCACCGGTACGCCCTTTTGTTTCCCCAAAACTCAATTTTTTAAAAGAAAAGTTGGGTATTGATAAGACTTCAACTGTACCGATACGCAGGGCTTGTAGCAATACATCGTTATCGTGTACCAATATCCAGTGCAATTTTACCCAATGACTCTTTCTATTTTGAGGTAGTTACCGATGCCCGAAGCTTGTGTACTGATATCGACTTTCCCAGACTGTGTTTATTGTTGGAAGCTAAGTCCCCAACGGCCATAAACGGCTAGTTGCTCATCCCACGCATTAAAAGAAGACTTGAGACCATTGGAAATAGTTAGAGAACATATCTAAGCTTCACGATCAAGAGAAATACTCTTTAAGTCTTTATTTCTCTCGTATATAGTGTATAGAGAGTGCTTAAATGTTTTTTTATTTTTTTGTACTCTTGTGAGCTTAAACATTTGTGTAAACACCCACCTTGTGAGTATTTAGTTTACCAAACAAACCTTGTAAAAGGGAGAGGTTCTAGTTTAGTCTAAGGGAAAAGTAGAGTAGTTCTATCTTAGCCATAAAAAGATAGGTTGTAAAGGTTATGGCCTGTAAAAAGGAAGAATTCATAGTAGTGAATTGAAAAAACGTTAGTGGTGTGCTAAAGTACCAGCTTCCCCATACTGCATTTATTGCTAGAAGCTAAGTCCCCAACGGCCATAAACGGTTAGTTGCTCATTCCACGCATTAAAAGAAGACTTGGGACACTTGAAAATGGTTAGAGAACATATTCAAGCTTTATGATCAAGAGAAATACTCTTAAAGTCTTTATTTCTCTTGTAAATAGTGTATAGAGAGTGCTTAAATATTTTTATCTTTTGTACTCTTGTGAGCTTAAAGATTTGTGTAAACACTCACCTTGTGAGGTATTTAATTTACCGAAAAATCTTGTAAAAGAGAGATGTTCTAGTTTAGCCTAAGAAAAAACTAGAATGGTTATATCTTAGCCATAAAAATGATATGTTGTAAAAGTTACCCCTTTGGCCTGTAAAAAAGAAAAATTCATAGTAGTGAGTTGAGAAATCCTTAGTGGTGTGCTAAAGTAGTGGATGTACACTCGGTTGGACAGTCGAACCACTCTAAAATCATCGTGCAAAATTGTCCACTATTTTTCGCTTTTAGCCAATTCATCCGGGAAGCAAATTCAACCCCTCTTAACACAATCGGTTGGAGTGAATTGATAAGTTCACTAAAAAAATATAATTAGATCGATTAAATCATCACTTTTTAATCTAAAACAAAACCATATTAAAACGTAAAAACGATTAATCAATTTATATTAAATTATGTGTCGCAGCTTAATTATTAAATTCACTGATTAATAATGAAAAATATGGTTACTCTAATTACAACTTGATAATTATTTTTATTGGGAAAAAACCCCACCGGACGTTGAGATTAGAAATGAAATTTTGCACCCAGCTCCAACATTATAGTATGGTTGATGTCATTTGCAAATGGACCAACGAATTGTATCGGTCCTGCATAAAAAATATAGAATTAACATCAAATAATATTACTTTTAACCTCCTCCTAAGAAATCAAATCATATGTTTAACATGCACTACCTGGGCTTATGTATCGATTATTAAGTGCCCAACCATCTCGTAAGGATGTAAACTTCTTCATTGGAGCACCTGAAATTTCAATAATCCAATAAAATCAAAATCTATATAAAATGAATTATTTACATATCATACTTAACTTACGATTATGAGTCAGAAAAATTAAAATTTAAAAAGGACAAAAAAAATACGCGTTATCAAATATAGTCTTAAACCCTTTGTTATCACGTATCAATCAACACCTTAAAGCAAATGAAACTGTGATAAAATGAAATAATATGCAAATTTCCATTTGATTACCTTCAAGGTCCACCATTGCCTTCTTTATCACAGGCTTAAACTTCCCTGCCAGAAAATTTCAACCACAACAAAAGAATTCTCAATGATCCTTTGTTATAGCAGATATCCTTTGAGCTGACGTTAACAAAGTATGCAGTTATATACCGTGTCGGCGCTCGACGTCCATTAACGATGTTAATGGTGTTCCTCCAACACTCCATTCATCTACTGGTGCAGTCAAGTTACTCACCTGAACATAAGATACTAACATGTCTTTAATGTCACTTGAAAACAGAATGTTGAATATCGTCATTCTGCAAGGAGAAAATGCAAAGAAAAACGAAGGAATCACACGAACCGATGAAATAAGTCCGGTTTTTCCAGAATGGAGGAGGATTCCAGTAACATATCCCAGAGCATAACAGTAGTTTGCATCGAAGTTGGTCGGAAATCCGCATCTACCCTCGTAGCTACAATGTGAAAGTCAAATATCATGTTTACAATGATACCATGAACTGAAATATTCGATCATTTATGTAAAAATTAATGAAATGTGTGATCATGGTTATCCAGATAGAAGATGTATGCTATTAGTTACCCGAAAAAATGGGGTTTTCCTTGAAATTGTCCCTTGTACGCCCCAGTTTGCTTCCTTTGATCCAATTCAGTTTCCACCATTTGAATGAGCATTTTTTCTGTTTCTATCTTGGCAACCTAGACATATGACAGCTTTAGTTATAGGTACGAAAATGTTAACCGCTGTGAATATATGTACTGATCAAATGAGAAAACATTTCTGAAAAATACACTAACTGATCCTTAACATGTGCAAATGGACATCGGTTAACCGGACCTGCACATTCCCATGGGGATCTCTTTCAAGCAGCAGCTGTTCCTGAATCGGTTGAGGCAAGAACTCGAAAAGGTCACGAGATTGGCTTCTAAGTTTGCCTTTCCACATCCCACCTTCATCAACAACATCATGGGCTAAAATTTCATTGAGCTCTGCAATCAGTTGTTTCACCTGCAAGTAATACTTGTCTATGATTCAAGAAAATCTAGATCGACCAACCGGTGACGATAAATAGAAATGAGCAAACCTAAGGAATAATTTCTGGCTTTGAAAGTTTTACCTCAGGAATGAAATCAATAAGGCCTTCTGATAAAATTATTACACCATAATTAAATCCAAGTTCCATTCGTTGGCAAATTATATCAGCAATATAATTTGTAATATTCTTCATTGTTTGTTTCTTGGCAGCAACCTGCACCAACGGTTGGAAGTGAGAGATATGTCAAGAAAATCTATGAAACCAAATATAGCAAATTTATACTAGTACGATGCAAACAAAAAAAAAAGTGTCCAGTATTTCATATTAAAAGCTTTCTCCTCAGTGGATAAATTTCTAAAACCGAAACACTGGCGAATATCAGATAAGGATACCTCTTCCCCAATAATCGCAATGTTCGGGTGAGTCTGTAAAGCACACTCCAATGTTATGTGTGAAGCTGCACGTCCCATGAGCCTTATGACTGAGAAAACAGATAATTAGGATCAATGGAGCCACTAGGAATAAATTCTGTGAAAATATTAGTAAGTCATAGGAAAGAGACACCCGAAAGGTGGTTAAGGTGGAAAATGAGCAGACGGGGATCAGTTCTCATCCATTTTGACATATTTCTTAACAGAAACACTTACAGTGGTAGTATTTTCCAGTTGAACGAGCATCTGACATGATGTTTCCGATCATTTCGGAATATATCTGCATATTCCGAGTAAATGCAGATCATTTAAATGACAATAAGACCAGCTTTATCTGCTACACATTTTCATTAGGATGTTGCCTATGAAGACTCTAGTTTGCTATGGCTTATGTCAGTTCCCTAAGGTTCAACCAAGTTAAATAAGTAACAAATACCTTGCATGCAGTGTCAAATCCGAAGCTTATAGGCACCTCTTTGCATTTCAAATCACCATCAATGGTCTTTGGACATCCAATAACTCGAGTCTTCATTTTTTTACTCCTACAAAAAATGAACCATACAGCATCAAACAGGAACGAGATGTCGTCAATTGTCATTGTAATTGAGCAAAAAGCTGCAGAATTGACTTTTTGCGCAACATCAAAGATCAATTGACTGAACATTGTGAAGTAGTGGCAGATATTGTTGTACCTAAAGTTCTCAGCAAGAACACAAGCATTCGTATTCGAGTCATCCCCACCAATGATAACAAGCCCATCCAAATCAAGCTTCATCACTGTTTCTTCAGCTTGCTTAAGCTGAAAGGAATCGGTAATGCAAACTCAATTGCATAAGATTTAAATATTGACGATTAACCAAACTGAATTTCACTATTCTAGACTTAAAACCAGGTCTTCAAGAATATCTGCTACCATTATTCAGATAAACTATGGTTTAAGATCATAACTTGGCCGATCTTTTCATCTATAATTGCAATTCGCAGACCAGATTATGTAAAATGCAGAACCAACCAAACTGGCTAGGAAACAAACCTGTTCTGGAGTTTCAATCTTGTCTCTACTACTGCAAATCATATGAAAGCCACCCTATAAATTTATTCAGCTTGTGTCAAATTGAATGGTGTAGATCAGAGACAAATACCATATAAAAGAAGCACATATTCATGTGTTAATGTGCTGAATAAAAGCTTGATAGACCTAACTGGTCTATTCCGACCATCTCAAGTGCATATAATGACATTAGTAAAAAGAAATGTTATAAAACCAAAAGGTGTTCACCTGGTTTCTGTAAGGATAGATTAACTCTGCAGTGAGTTTAACATATTTGCAGCACATGATGCCGGCTGGACCGCCTTTGAACCCATAAAGAATACTTCCTCTTGCCCGTTCTTGCAAGTAATCTTAAGGCAAAACAATTTCACAATGATCAGAGATTAAATTAGAAATCATGAGTTGGTCTGGTAGGAACATAAGAGGATAAGAACAAGTCCCCTACCGAAAATGCCAGTTATCACATTGTGTCCACCTGGAGCTTGTCCTCCGGAGAAAACAACACCGACTTTCAAACTCTGGCCCTTCATTTCGGAATGCCCCGGAACCAAAGAGACCGATGGCTGTCCATAAAGATTTGGGAACAAGTTGGCTATCTCATCTGCAAAGTCATCCATGCAACGCAAGGGGAGAGTATAACAATGTATATATAAGCCACATTTATGTACAAACAATTTAACATCTCTATACATACAAGGGGAAAAAAACACGAACTCTGATATTAAGTTAAAGAAACTCAAAACTGATAATAGCTTGTCATATAGACATATATGTATTATGCTAAATTGGTTGGATAAATGACGTACTCGGGTTTCCGGCAGCTGAGGTAGCGGGGCCATCGACGACTTGGAAGGGGGTTTTAAGGATAGATGGGAGGGGAGGGGTGTGGTTCAATCGGTTGCTTTGGAATTCACAGTAGTTGTTGGAGTCGGAGAGGATAAGAATGGGGATGGCGCTTTCCACGTTCTGGGTGACAGGCAAGACATTAGTGGCGATAGCGGGTGACATTGGTCAACTCTGCTGAAAGGTTGTGGCAATATAAGCTAAAAAGAGTGAAGAAGAATGCAGTTGTGGATTTGGTGCTTATGTATATCAGACGGGCGGAGAGTTGGTCAAAGAAAAGGGCAAAATGAACATTTGCAACGCTCCTTCAACTTAGGAATAGCTCACATTGTTAGTTGAGATTTGAGAAAGTCCATAATCAAACGGTTAGTAGAATCAAAGATGCTAATTATAACATTCAAAATTTATCAGTGTCAAATATTTTCACGTATATTTATGGCATTTTTAAACTTCTTTAGTAAAACAATAACATTTAATACAATCCTCATAAATTGCATATATTCTATGGCTCTGCAATTTCCACTGGTTCGATGCTTGCCCTCTCATCCACGTCTTCTATCATTTCGCTCTCCGGCGCCTTCTCTCTAGACTCGGATCTAACAGGCAGTTGCGTTCTGTACTGATGTCTCGACGCAAGGATCAGAAAAACCAATAAGTTTAGAAATCCCAACGCTGCAAGTAACCAGTAAAAGTTATTTAACTTCCCTTTGTTCAGGTTGCTTGGTGAATTGTAAAAGTAGTCATTTGGGAGTAGATTGTCCAGAAGAGGATACATGTGGACCAAATTGGCAGCAGTTTTACGACCATTTTCACCTCCTCAACTTGTGTCACAGTCGATACCATCCATGGGTTATCTTTGTTTGTTGTTCTGACAACACAATCGTCATCTAACACTGCAGCTTTGTCAAGACACCTAATCGACAGTGAAATGAAGTTTTAGCAACAACTGCTGCAACAATTGTTTATCTTTAAAGTATTTGAAATTATACTCACTTTAATCTTCTTGTGTACGGGACCTTTCTGTTACCGTAATCATTCAAAAGGCTGGGGGTAAGAAGGATGAGACCGATTTCTCTTCTTCAGTGCCAAAAACATAACCCCCCATACAACAGTTAAAGGGCTTCCCTGAGGCCTTTTGAACCTGTACCAGGGTGTTCCGCAAAGCAAAACCACTACTACAACCACCATTGCTCCTGCTGAAATTCCATATCCCGCCCTCTTCCTACATTGTCTTGTACATATACAAGCACAATCACGGCGAATAAAGACCCGATGCTGATCTGTTGAAGAAGAAAATCATAGCCTTCTCCTCCTTGGGGTCCTTGATGTCAAATTGATCGGAGCCAAAAGCAGAGACGTTAGATTTTATTCCTCCCCCACTGAGTGCTATTGTGTACAACAGTGCTGCATACAGCAAAGCCAGCTGCCGGCCATTTGCCTCGATGCACTCGTGATATTGTGTCTATAGTCATCGCAGAGAGGAGGCCTCAGGCTTGGAATTGTTGTAGCCAGAGTTAGTAAAAGCACACCCTGGAGATAACTTTAGAAACAATCAATATACGACCTCAGCTTGCATTTAACGCTCATCTTAAATTGCAAAGCACCTAATAAGTTATCAGCACACCAGAGCTGTTATTGATGCAGAGATTGCAACTGTTACGTATCGGCTAAGTTTAGCATCGGCCAAGAAACCTCCAAGGAGACCAAGCAGATTGAGAGTGCCCATGAAGTTGGTTACAATTGTTGCAGATTTTGATGCTGAAATATGCAGATTTCCAACCAAGTTTGTCACTAAGTTCATGGATATGCCTACCACACATATTCTCTCCGAGAACTCACACCCTGCAGTACCAAAATCCCCGTTTCATATTAGCAAAGTGGACATGAAGAAGGTAAAAACCACACTTATTTGTGAAGTTCATTATTACAACCTAAGATGAGCCCTGCAGCAAGCCATCCACCAGTTCTAGACTTGTCCACCGGATTCCCCCGGTAATCAACGACAGCGTCATCATTTGAGCCATCTCTCTCACTATGGCTTCCAACCAAAACCCGTTGGACATCCAAATCAAGATCCATGAAACAAATAAAAATACCTAACCAAGCTAATGAAAATTTCTTCAGAAGGTAAGTATACCACGATTGAAGCTCTAAAAGGAGAAGAGAAGATACTGTAAAGGGGACAGTGAAGGGAAGAAGTGCATAAATGGGGGATGAGAAAGACAAGTATAATAAAGGCCAGGATAACACTGCATGTAGTTTGTTGGGTTTAGGCATTCATGAGCTTTAAAAATTGTAAACGTTGATCATTTTTGGGAATATAAATCCCCTGCCCTTCTCGGGTCTCTATTTATGCACCACTCTAAAAATTAGGGTTAAGGTTTAGGGTTTAGAATTTAAAGTTAAGGTTTGTGGTTAGGGTTTAGAATTTAGTGTTGGGCGCCCCTTCTATAACAAAACCTGGGTATCGATACGGTACAAAACGTACCGGTAAGGACTCGTGTTATGAAGCCTAGTATTGGTGCAGAATCCCATGTAATGATATTGAAGGTTGTTATGTCAGTTATTTGGTTGATGAAGTTTAGATTCTTCTGTTTTAGTCCTCGTTTCGTTTGTATACAAAATGAAGGTGTTCGAGTGATCCGTTTAGCTGAAAACGAACATGTATGCATAAAATATGGCTAATAAAGGATTAGTAACCTCAAATGCAAGTAAGTTCTCGTAATTTTGAGATTTGTGTTTTGGTCCCTAAAATGCATGTACGTGCAATTGGACATCGATTCGATGTCCGATTTTGATGGAAATTTAACCGTTGCTATTTTTTACACTCTAGGTTATAAAGATGCATCTAGATAAGATAAAAGAAAAAATGGACCTAATTCTAGATATTCGGTTCAGGTTTGCTACGGCAAACCTAATGTAGCTCGCTCGATTCGACCTATCGTCTAGGCCGGGTCAAGGGGGTTATAGAACAATTACAGCTGACGTACCCATGGGTTGAGTAATCTGGGTGCCATTAGGAACCTATCTGTGGTCATGGTGATCTGGATAAGGTTAGTTACTCAATAAGCTGAGTGAGCTAGAGTAATGTAACACCTCAACATTTGGTCTAGTCGGAATTAGGTTCCGGTGATCGGAAATCCTACATCGATGAAGTTTAAATATTGTATCGGCTAGTTAATTATCGATATCAGATTCTAATCGAGCTAATAAATTGTCATTGGACTATACCGAAGAATATTAAAATTTATTTAATGACTAAACGGGGAAAATTGAAAGTTTAGATCTTGCGATTAGCCCCTTTTCCTTATAAATTTCCCACGTGGAATTACCGGGAGAACTTCCTTCAATTGAAGGAAAGCTATCTCAATTAAAGACTAAGGAAATAGCTAAAATTAGCTTACTCGATTACAAAGAGAAAGCTAGCACCTCTCCATCTTTGTCATCTTCATCACCTACCTCCAAGCACACACCTCCATTGGAGAAGTTTTAAGCTTTGCAATTTCTTCGTCCAATAGATATCAAATCGTTGCTATCGATTGGGTAAGCTATATTCCTCAATTGGTTATTGGATTCCATGGATATATCTAGCTTAATCTCAATCTAGGATTTTGACTATCCATGGATATCTCATCGTTGTCATCTATATTGAAACTGAATATCGATTTTGATGTTGTTGTATTGATTTTGATATTGTAATATCGATCCTAACAATCTCCTTGTTGATTTCCTAGCTGAAGAAGTTGATAAAGGGCATCCATCGTCTCCATCCCAAGCTAGGAACAAGGGGATTGTTATCTGAGAGCTTTGAAAGCTTCGGATTGTCGAGGTGAGTGTAGTCGGAGTCTCGGGATTAGGCGAAAAGCCCTCCCGAATCATTATTTGATGTTTTAGATTACATCGCTAGTATTGTCATTGGAGAATTTGCATTGGATGGTTAAACGGTCACCTTGGTAAGTGTCGGTAAGTTTGTTATTGAACATCGGATATAGTCATCGATATCGTCATTGTGCATTATTGTTGAAATGGTCATGGTCATCGAAATTATTGTATAGAAATCATTGAACATTAACATTGTTATCGGACAATGAAATATTGATAAGAAGATATATTTGTCATTGGTAATATTGAAATCATTGGTCATTGGATTATTCATTGATTATTGAAATGGATATGAATATGGAAACCTTGGATTTGAACGGACATTGGATACAATTGGCATGCCAAAGAATTCATGAGCTCAGTGTACGGGTGGACTACGTTCCTAAGGCTACGACCTATATTGATTTGGCGAGGCAGAGGGATGTGTATTGATATTGGTCATATTGGTGAGGCGGAGGGACTAGACCATTCATTGACTTGGCGAGGCGTAGGAATTCGCGTATCCACTATCTTGATTCAATCCAAGGATTGATGATGAAATGAACATGCTAAACATTGCATATTATTGCATAGCATTGATGTTAATGGCATGAGATCATGATTATATGTAACACCCAGGTTTAGGGGTTAGGTGAAGATAATATTTTAATATTATTTGGGCTCGGGTTTATAATTAAAACAATCCTTTGAAATTTCGGGTTTTAAAATAAATATTTGAAATGGGACCAAATTGATTTAATTGCAAAGTGAAGAGCCATTTTAAAAACAAGGGAATAGCCATTCATTAATGGCCTTTTTGTAATTTACCCCTTTTCTAATTTAAATCCCCTTATTACAAATAAAACACCCATTCACTATTCATCCTCTTCTTCTTTAACGTTAGAAGAGCTCTTCCTCCCCAATCTACTATTCCATTCAAAAGCTCCCTCATTTCAACTCCATTTTGAAAGGTAATGATATTTTTGACTTCCTCTCATCTCCCTCTCCTTGAAAGTACCTTTTATTTTGATTTCCATGAAGGTTTTGGAAAATGGAAGTTTTGAATGTTTTGATTAAAAATGTGAGCTTTATGATGTTAAGTGAGATGTTTTGATTTAATATGCTTAGTTATGGTATATAGAGGTTAAATGGAATATCATATGTGAGTTTCAAATGATTTTGGGCAATTTTCGGAATTGGGTTTCAAGGGGGTTTTTGGAGGGTTTTAAAGTGGTTTTTGGGGTGGTTTAATGTTGGGTTTTGAGGGCTGGTGCTAGTATGATATATGAGGGTCACTTTGGGTGTATTTGATGGTTGTTTGGATGCTTGAAATGGAAGATTCTAGTGGGTTTTAGGGGCTGCTCGGGAATTCTGTTTTTTGCTTGTTTTTTAGTGTTGGATGCTTGAAAATGTTGATCCGGGTTAGTTTCGATGATGAGATATTGATTGTGAATGTTTTGTTTGTGTTTGGGATTGATTAGAATCGAGTTTAGACATCGGTGAAGCATCGGAAGTGAATCCGGGAATTTGAAGACGGTCGCTTGCTTGGTCTTTGAGCTTGAGAGTTTAGGTGAGTGGTTAATTGTTTTAAATGGTTTTAAAATGGTTGGTTCGAGTATATGGACTAGGTTGGGCTTGGTAGACCCACCTAGAGTTAGGATTAGGGTGGTAGCCTAATCCTAAACTTGATCTAGAGCCTTTGGATGAACTCATATATGTGGATGTGTATGTCTCGTATGAAATGTGATATGAATGCTTATGTATATTGTGATGTACATGTAAGATGAGGCATGCTTTGTAATTCTTGTGACATGCATGTTAATGGCCCATGATAGTGTTCATGGGGAGTACGTTCTAAGCACAGAATTGATTGAAATGAGTAATGTGAAATGAGTAAAATGTTGGCACTAGTATGCTTGAGTACAAATGATCGATCATTAGGATGTTAGTGTGTACACATGAGTCAAAAGTCGCGTGTGGCCTTGGTGGTGTTGAGTCACCAAGGAGGAGTACGGGTTCGCCCGGAAATTGTATTTATATATAGTCAATGATGAGTGGAATCCCATTGACGGGGCGTGAGGATGAGTGGAATCCCCTCCGCGAGACCGGTGATGAGTGTAATCCCACCGTGAGGTAATGTGGTTGTTGGATGTGAGTTCCAACGTGTTTATCCGCGTATTCGGGTCATAGCTAGGTGCCAATGTTGATTGATATGTGTATCAATGTGTTGAGATATATGAGCTTTATTTGGATGTTCAAATGTGGTTATATGTGTTATGGAATTGGGCTTATGATCATGGCATATTATATTGAATAGTGCTCATGCATCTCTATCTTGTGGTTTGTGGATCCTTGGTAAATATGTGAATTGCCTTGGCTAGATCGTGCTCGGACCCTGCAATGTTGAGGTTTGTTTTTAGAGCTTACCCTCACTAAGCATCATTGCTTACGCTCTCTTTGTTCAACATTGTAGATCCTTAGTTCGTGGGTTGCTTGAGCAAGTGGAGGGCCTCCAAGTGTGGTTGTTTGCTTGAGTACATCAAGTATGAACTTTTAAATGTTGAACATGTAATAGTTTAAGCAATGGGACATGTGTTATTTTGATGGCTATGTTGTGGTTGATGTTGCTTAGGAGCATGTTAGACTCCTCGTATGTGTTGGCCATTTTGACTTGGGATGTATGCCTTGCTTGATACCTTGTTAACATGTTGCTATCTTGAAGTTGTCTAAGTGTTGACCTTTGAATGCTTAATTCCTTAAATGAGTTGTATGTATGCATGCCTTGTGTTGTTGTGCCTTGGTGTTTAGTTCGTTTTGATGATGTTGAAGCTTGCTTGTATGTTGGTCTGCCATAAGTTTTATTGCTAGTGTGTTGTTAGAGGTTGTGGAGGTGTTTTGGGGCACCTTTGTGCCTTAAAACAGCCAAAACGAGTTTGCAGACAGGGGGCGTTTTGAAACGGGCCACCCTGTTTCGATACGGTCCCTTTGCATTTGGTCATCCGTTTCGAAACGGATAGGGGTCGTTTCGGAACATTTTTGCTACTAGAATTTTGAGAAATTGGCGAGATGAAGGCGTTCCGAAACGGGCCTTCGATGTTTCGAAACGGTCAAATCTCGTTGACCACGAGAAGTTGACCGTTGGGGTCGTTTCGATACGGGTCACCCCTGTTTCGGAACGGTCTCCCTATGGTTGACCCAGGCCTGTTGACTAAGTCAAGGCGTTTCGAAACACCCCAAGGGCGTTTCGATACGGCCTGCTGTAATGAGCTAAAATGGGCTGTTTATTGTATCGTCTTGGTCGATCGATGTTGTATTGTTGCTTCTTCCGCTGTTGTGCTTCACATAGGAATTAAATGTACATTTAGACAAGATTAAAGTTAAAAGAAATTTTTTTCTGGGTCGTTAACCGAGGAGGAACCTTAACGGGTTTCGCTTCGGTTTTCCCCGTGTGGCCCACTCGGACCAGTCGTTCGGCCAGACCGGGACGAGGGGGTTACACTATAGATATTCAATACATTGTTGTTCATATTGTTTATGACTACCTCACTAGGCAAAGTATGCCTAACGTGTCTCATCTCATGCATTTTTAGGTTAAAAAGGATCGTGTGTCGAAAGATCGAATTGGCAAGCAAGACAAGTCACTACAAGCCTCAAAGTAATGTATTTTGACTTATAAACTCCTAGGAAGGTGTCAAAGTAGTTAAACTAGTCACTTGTGCCTATTTTGATGTGTTGGTGAAGTGCCTAACTTGTAATATGGTATATGGCCTTTTTGGTTGGCTTAAAATGGTATAAAAATGTGTACTTAGCTCGAAAAGGTAAAAACATGCTAAATGCATTCATATGGTCATGAAATTTGGCATGCTAGTAGTTTATACCATTGAAATGTTGTGCGTAAAGTTTCGTTGCATTTGGACATTGTTCGATAGGTCAAATTGAATAAATACCATCAAAAATCTGTCATTACAAGTTAGGTCACATCGAAACGGGTGATGGCGTTTCGATACGGGTAAGCATAATTTAGCCCGAGGAATAGGGTATATTGGAATGGTTCATGGCCGTTTCAAAACATTTTGTTATTGGAACCCCTCGTTTCGATACGGGTTTATAGCGTATCGAAACAGGTCAAAGTCAAGGGAGGTCAACCCGTTTCGATACAAGTCATTCCCGTATCGATACGGTCTAAAGAGTAAAGTCAATAGAAGTTGACCATCATTCACCCATTTTGAAACAGCCCTAGGGTGTTTCGATACGGGGTTAGTTAAGTTAGTTAAGGGCCTATTAAATAGATTGTTAGTTTCATAGTTTAGTCGTTGAATATTGTAAGGTTAAATTGAATGAGTTAATGACCTCCAAATTGTATACATTTTTGTAGGAATGACATTAACGTAGTGAATTTCAAAATGGTAAGATCAATTGCATTGAAGGACCTCTAGTTTGTCGAAATTACAAATTGGTCCCTAAAACTTGTAATAATTGCAATTTAGCCCTTGAATGACTATTCATTGATTGTTTGGGTAAATCGGACTGAGTTATTTGATTGTGATGATTAGTTGTATCGTATGGTTGAAAATGTTATTAAATAATAAAATTTTATTGCACTGATTCTATATTGATCATCGGTTGCACCTTTCGACCCGGTTCGCGACCAGACTGAGAAGGGGGTGTTACAAGTAACATGATCGGCTAAGTGACCTCGAGTAAGGACTACTTGTGGATAATGTGATCCAAGTATGTCTAAGACGTATCTGTGGCTATGGTGATCTGGATATGGTCTATTCAACTCGAATAATGTGTGAGCACGGGTAACCCGATGGCTGTAAGAGCACGAGTAAAGTAGGGCTTCGTTGGACCTTTTATGTAGATGAGCTAGAAAGGGATATAGTGCAACTTGGCGCAACTGCGAGTGTCAATAAGCCAAGGGAGAACCATGGTACGACTACATCTGTCAAAGTAGCCGAGCCAAGGTCGAGACCGGGTGAGTTAGCGAGTGCCAAAGCCGTCAAGCCGGGGGTGAAGAGGAAGCAACTAGAGTGCTACAATTGTAAAGGGCCACACAAGTTGTGAGGGTGCCCGGATCGAGTCAAGCCAACCAAGGATTTGGGTGAGCCCAAGGTGAGTGAGGCTACATAGCTTGGTTCGATGAGTTCTGCAAAGGCTAAGGGGGACTAAGAGCAGAAGAAGGTGACCATGTCCAAGAAGGCTACTAGGGAGTCTGCCGAGCATGTTCGTGGAAAGAACATGGCTTCAAAAACCATGATGAAGCGAGGGTCGAAGGGAAAGCTTTTCGAGGATGTTGTTAGGGAAAAGAGCACTACTTTAGAGGCCACAACTATAGAAGAGTTGAAGGAAGAGCAAGCCGAGGGTGTTCATGTGAATAACACTTCTTTAGAGACCACAATGAGAAAAGGGCCAAAGGAGGCCAAGCTGTTGAGGGACATTGGGACCGTGGAGACACCACCCATGAGAAAGGTGGGGAAGAAGTGAAGGGCTTCAAGTAAGAAGCGTCGATGCAAGAAGAAGCACCAATCTTCGAGGAAGAAGGATCGATGCAAGAAGAATGTACCAAACTTCAAGTTAGAGGGGCGGATGCAACAAGGGGAATTGGTCCTTGTACAAAAGAGGCCGATCCAAAGTGGAGCAACGGACTTCATGGCAGAAGGGATGATGCATGTAAAGAACTTCAGAGAGATGGTTCGATGCAAAGGGGACAAGACTTCATGGAGAGAGAAGAGCTGACCCATTTTAGAGTAAATGCAACAACCGAAAGGAAGGTACATCTCAAACATAACTCTTGTGGTTTTGAGTTTGATTTGCCATCATTGATGGGTGTAGGTCGATTAAGACCTAGCTTTCATTGTGGGGAGACAAAGCTTGGAAGGGACCTTTCAGAGTTCTAAGGAGCCAAACTGATGGGCTGACGAGTCTGAGAGTTCGTCCAGTGTTCAATGTGGTGACACCCAAGACTTTGCCGCGGGGCCATGAGTGTCCAAGACAAGGCAACTCAAAGCGGGTAGGAGAAGGCTCCTACGAAAGAGATGTATCCGAGGGCGTCTTAGCACGCAACGTCACTTGGCAAAAAGAGTCAGAGCGAGCAGTCCTTATGGGCGGACATGAGCAAGCCGAGATGTCGAGAAGCCACCAAGGTGATGTGACAAATGAGGCAAAGGATCGAGGGGTTCGATGGCGGAAAGAGCCGAGGCGAGCAGCTCATATGGGGGAACCGCACCAAGCCGAGGTAACGAGTAGCAGCATCCAAGGTGACTCAGCCCAGGATCGTTCTAGTGGAGCGAAGAGGGCGTCGCTAAGTTCGTTGGGGGAGAATGTCACGGCCCAAATATTTTGGTCCGAGACAGTGGTGCGAGTATCCAACGAAAGGGTTCGAAACAAGGCAACAGGCTAGCCAAGATGACCAGACTTGGCACAAGCCGAGACAATAGCACGAGTATCAAAAGGAGAAGTTTCACGCGGGACATCGGGCTCGCCAAGACAATCAAAAGACTAAGCCCGACCCGAGACAGTGGTGCATGTATCCGCCCAAGTTGTTGAGTGCGGATTACCGAACTTGCCAAGACCATCAGATTTGGCCCAACCAGGGACAATGGCGTATGTATCCGCCCAAGTGGTTGATTGTGGACCACCGGGCTTGCTATGATCACAAGACTTGGCCCAACGCTTGGAGAATGCTAGAGAGCACGATCACATCATCTTTTCAAAAAAGGCAAGAGACAACAAGTCAAAGAAGATTGTGAAGGAATCTTTTCATATTGAGCGTGATCAGCTATACGAGAAAAGAAACCTACTATATGATGTAATTAGGTAGGATTTTGATAATGTTTTATTAGATAGAGGGTCTTGTATGGATTTGGGCTAATCTTGGTCATCCATGCAAAACGATCCGGACCATTGATTGATTGGGAGCTCAAGTATAAATAGAGAGCCTCTCACCCTCATTTGTATCATTCAACTCAATTCATTCCATTCATTCTCATTTAAGAGAGGGTAATAAGACTCTGAGGCATTTACTCTAGCTTGCATGTTCTTTCAGTTGTTCTTAGTTCTCTTTGTGTTCTAGTTGCGTCTCGAGTGGCTAAGAGTAGCCACCTTAGTGCTTAAAGCGCTTCTGCGTCCATCGAAGCCTTGAGGGCTTGTCCGAGCCATTGTGAGCAAGAGTACTCGCATGGCGTGGTTAAGGATGACTTAGGCGCAAGAATCGACCAAGTAGCATCAAAGGCGTCTAAGGCCGTATATGCCCGACAGTGTGAAATTCTAGGGGCGTGACAAGTGGGTGTATTTATGTATGATGTGTGGATACTGTAGATACTAGCTTACGTACATGATGGTTGAGTGACCAGGGTGTGGTATGAAACCTACTCGATAGGCTGAGTGATCTCGAGTATGGGAAAAGCATTATGGAACATGTAAGATTTCTTGTAGACTTATTGATGCCTTGAGATAAGTGATCTAAGAACTCTAGCTAGTGTAGGCTTGATAATATCTCATAGATAGTGAAGCCTTATCTATGCTCTCTAAACTATATTTATCTTGCATACTTATTTTATGATAATCATGAATTGTGGTAGAGTAGAAATGTACCACTGAGCTTGTAAGCTTAACGTTCAGAATCGTTGTTTCTGTTCTTAGGTTAGTATGTTGATCGTGGTCGAGGGCCACATCGAGAAGGGATTTCTCAACAGTGCATCGTTTCAGAGTACAATACTTGATGTTTAGTTTTGGGCTATTGCATTCATAGGACCTTACAATGGTTGAGTCTGTAAACTCTATTTGATATATATTATCTTGATATACCGTGTTTAATGTTTATAATGCTTATTTAACTACATGAAATTATGGATGTTTAATGTTTTTAAATGAAGGCTAAACTTATGATTTTAAATTAGAAATTGTTAGGTCGGATTTTGGGTGACCAGAATGTAGTACTTCAGATCCGGATCAGGATCGGGGTGTTATACCTTGTATGATACTTTTGTGTTTGTTTTTCAATACCTCTTAATAAAATTATATTTTTTGGAAAAATATTATAAATTTAAGGGCAAACTGCATAAATGGTCCCCCGACTATGCTCAAATTATCTTTTGCATCCTTTAACTATCAGAAGTTACAAAGTGATCCCCCGTCTTAAAAAATGTAACAAATTGGTCAACACCGTTAAAAATTTAACGGTTGATGACGTGGCGGTTAATATGAATTGATATAATTACATAATTAGCCATCAAGTTCTACACTTATTTTAGTTTGACCCTAATTCTAAAAAGTAACCCATATAGTTTTATTAATCTATCAATTTAGTACCTCTTTTTTTTCTATTTCTCCTCTCCTTTAATTCTTCAATTCATTTTCTTCTAAAATCCTTTCAATTTAGTCCTTTCATGAGTACATCAGTGTAATATTCAAGCTGTGATTCCTGCAAAGATAGCAAATGAGTGATCATAGTGTTTTGTATGCTTGAATCGCCTTTGTTCCTCCTATGTTCATCAATCATTCCTTGCATTACTTCATCTGTTTTCTTTCCCACATCTTTTATCCTCCTCATGTATCTATTGTAATCGACCCACTGCAATATTGGCAAGAAATCTCTCGGATACGAAGACACCGACAATTCAAAAGCTTCCTTAATCATCTCCATGAACCACTTCCCTTCGGAATTATGGGTAACATCGTCGTCGAAATATTATTTTCCCGCCGTGATTCTCGTGATTATATTAAACGGCAACACTAAAAACATCGATTTCGGCTCCACCTTGGTGAACCCATCAACAGAGACCTGGAAACCCGGTATAATTGGAGCAGTAAATGATTGATTTCTCGTCTCTTCGAATGTCCAGAGAAATGTTCAGACGAGTCGAGGAGAAGATCTTAACAGTGGATAGTTTCCAGAGGTTGTGCCAATGGTCGTCGTATGGGGCAAGACCGAGAGTGGTGTAGTTGTAGCCAGCATACTTGCCCATGATGAAACGACAACGGTTGGCTGAAACGATGTCGTTCTTGGTGTAAAATTGTTGGACGACGGAGAAAGAGGAGACAACGACAAAGAAATGGTAGCCGAGCATGAGGGAAAAGATGTGGCCGTGTTTTTATGAAAGAGAAAAGAGTGTTCAGTGCAGGAATTCTTTGAGGAGATGGAGGTGGCCCAAAATCAAAAGAGCTAACGGAACTTGGTGGGAGATTTTTGCATCCTGAGATGATCAACTTGGTGGCCAGCTATACAAAAAGCGCTGAAAGCAAGTAGAATATCAAGATTTGTTCCATTTTCAATTTGCTCAAAAAAAAAGATTTCGCTGAAAATTTCTTGGTATGAGTGGTATATGAAGGGATTGAAGCTGTGCAATCATACCAATTCACCCCAAAATAATGTGAGTTAATTTTTTTAGAATTAGGGTTAAATTAAAATAAATGTTAGAACTTGATGGCTAATTATGTAATTATATTAACTGCCAATATATAAACCCTAAACTAGAACCTTAAACCCTAAACCATAAATTCTAAACCCTACAACATAAACTCCTAATATATAAACCCTAAACTAAAACCTTAAACCTCTAAATAATCTCGTTTGTATAAACTTTATTTTCTACCGCTAGTAAATAGGATAATAATCCTATTTTTATTTTTAACGTGGAGTAAGAGTTTTTTTGAACTCAGTGGTTAAACCCGGGTCATTTAATTCCAAAACCCTGGTCGAAGCCCGTTTCTTAAAGATTCAAATAAGGTAAAGAAAGATATATGAGCGGTCAACGAAAGTTACATCTGTTTTTCAGGTTTACAAGGTGGGGAGAGTCCCAAGGGTTTTGGTTAAAATCTCGGCTCCACCATCCAATTTAAAAATCATCCACCAAATAAATAAATAAATACATTATTCTTCAGTTTTCCAGGAAAAGGAAAAAGAATATCATTCTGGGAATAATTGAAGACAGAAGAAAATAACAATGCCTAGCAAGTTAAAGAAGGCGATCGGTGCAGTGAAAGACCGTACCAGCATTAGCCTGGCCAAGGTGGTTAACACCAATTCCGCCACCCTCGAAGTGGCCGTCCTCAAGGCCACCACCCACGACCATTCCCCCATAGACGAACGTCACGTCCAAGACATCCTTCAAACCGTCTCATCCAACCGGCTTTTCGCCAGGATCGCCGCCCGTTCCATCGCCAAACGATTAGGCAAAACCAAGAGCTGGGTCGTCGTCCTCAAATGTTTGATGCTTGTTCTTCGTATTGTCCAGGACGGGGACCCTTATTTCCCCAAAGAAGTCCTTCACGCAATGAACCGGAAAGCCAGAACCCTAAATCTCCCCACTTTCAGAGACGACTCCGGTCCCATCCCTTGTGATTACACCGCTTTCGTTAAGTCGTTCGCCTCTTATATCGAAGAGCGTTTGGATTGCTTTCTCACGGGGAAGCTTCAAAAGCGATTTACGTTCAGAGAGAAACAACTCAGCGGCCATCTCAGGAGCCGTCGAGTCAACCAACAATCCGTTCAACATATGAAGCCATCCATGTTGCTCGACCGGATTTCTTATTGGCAGCGGCTGCTTGATAAAGCCATTGCGACTATACCGACAGGCTCGGCCAAGACGAACCGGTTGGTTCTGCTTTCGTTTTATGCTGTCGTACGAGAAAGCTTCGATCTATATAGGGACATATCTAACGGACTCGGGCTTGTGTTAGATAGTTTCTTCCATTTGCAACATAAGTCATGCGTAAGTACCATTGAGTATTGCGTCAAAGCCGGGAAACAATTCGAACATCTTTCGTCTTTTTATGAGAGTTGTAAGAGGATGGAAGTTGGGAGAACCTCGGATTATCCGAGTGTGCATGGGATATCAGAAGAGCTGTTGGAGACATTGAAAGAGTTCGTGAAAGACCAAGCTTCGTTCCCATCAACTAGGAAATCCCCATCTTCGAAATCGCCTCTGTTGCTTCGTCTTGTATCAACAGCAGCCAAGGACCTTTCAGTTTCAGAGGGAGAACCTGAAGCTGCTCCATCTCCAAGAACTTCAAGAGGTTCTGCAGCGACGTTGGAAGATTTGATGAAACAAGAAGAAGAAGGAGAAGAAGAAGAATCTGTTGCAGCATTGAGAGCATCTTTTTCGATCGCGAATTTCTCAGAGCTGTCGAGAAAACAGTTTGATGAGCAAGAAGTTTCTTATAATAACGTGGCCGAAACTGGTTCAAACCATTCCTTACCCATTGGTCAAGATCAAAATGTGAATATAGATTTCATATCCTTCGATGAGTGGCCAAACGTAGAAAATAATAATAAAGCACTAGTACAACAAAGTTCAGAAACATCATCGTATTCAGCTAATGCTGAAAAGGGTTGTTGTCGGGAGCTTGCTTTAATAGAGGTGGCAGCTTCACAAAACTTGGCAAATTATCAATCTTTCTTTGACAACCGGACAAAACAAGCTTCTCAAAACGGAGCCAGTGGTGTCTCATTTTCCAACAGTTGGTTTCAAGATCATACAAATTATCAGCTAGGTTCCCAAAATGGAGCCAATGATGGCTTATTTTCTAACAGTTGGTTACAAGAAGATCAGCTAGCTTCTCAAAATGGAGCCACTGGTGTGTCATTTTCCAACAGTTGGCTCCAAGGAGATATTGCAAATGATCGACAAGCTTCTGAAAATGGAGCCAATGGCGTCTCATTTCCCAACAGTTGGCTTCAAGCAAATCATAGTAATGAGCAGCAAGCTTCTCAAAATGGAGCCGCTGGTGTCTCGTTACCCAACAGTTGGCTTCAAGATGATCATAGAAATGACCAGCAAGCTTCTCAAAATGGAGTCATGGGTAATTCATATGTCAATGACTGGCTACTACAACAACAACAAGTAGAGCACGAGCAAGCTTCGAATGATGTAACCAGTGGCCTTTGGTGTTTCGATGACTGGTTAAAAGAAGATAAAAATTTAGACCACGCCTCTGATCAACTTGTATTCAATGGCGACGTCTGTTTCGATGACTGGCTTCAAGGAAACGAAATTATAGAATCAGAAAAACAGAACCAGAATTCAGCTCCGGATTGGAGCAACAATGGCGGTAGCGAGAACTGGGAGCTCGTGCTAGTAGAAGCCACAACACAAGCTTCTCAACATTTATTTAACGGAATTGAGCCTTCAATGGCGAATCATTTACTTGATCAAACACCCATTGTACCTCAACGCCAATACAATCCATTTCTTGAAGACGAAACAGATATATCAGCATCCATTGCCACCACCACTGCCAACCACAATGTTGCTGGTTTTCCTGATGGGTTCTCAATGCTACCAGTATTTCAGGCAACACCGACTTACTTTACTCAAAGTTCTAATGAAATCCCGGCGCCGATATTTCAAGCGATACCAGAATCCGTTCCCCAGAATCCTAACGGGACAATAACAGCAGCGTTCGAGCATGGTGTAACTGACAACCCTTTCACTCCATGGCCGACTTTGAAAGCTGGCAACAATAGGTCAGTAGATCAACAAGATATATTTCAACAACAGCTGTGGTTGCGATGAACAAAAATATACTTTTATATATTAACAAAAATATATATTCAATTTGTAAATAGCTTTGTAAAACAAATTCACCAATTGCAAATGTTAAATTAAATGAATATGAATCTCGAAGCTTTTATTTTTAAGGCATTCAGATTGAATCACTCACCGCAAAAATGATTTTTCTAATTCATTCTTCATGAAATAATTATTTTAACAACAAAAGTATCGATAAATTTAAAAATAAAAATCCTCCACTCTTTTTGATACACTTTTTATGGTCCACACTAAAAAAATAGATTTACAATTTAAAGTTAGGATTTAGTAAATTAAGGGTAAGTTATATTTTTATGGTTTATGATTTAGGTTTAATTTTTAAAGCTAAGACTTAAAATTTAATTTTTTTAGTGTTAGGACATAAAAAGGAATAGAAATTATTTGTCCCTTTTCGGTGCCTCTATTTATGCCCCATATTAAAAATGAGGTGTAGTGTTTAGGGTAAAGGCTTTATGGTTAGAGTTTAGGAAATTTGGGACATGGTGTATTTTTAAGGGTTTAGGATTTAGGGTTTAGGGAATCCCTATTAAATGTTTCAAATAACATTTTTCGTACCCAAACCCATCTCTTATGAATCCCTGCGGTTTTCGGTTAATCCTATAAAAAAACTTAATACATAAATGATAAATTACAAACATAAATGATAAATTTAATTACACCAACAATAAACAAACCATTTCAAAACTATACAATATGACTAAAATATTAACTATTGAAACATGACGGCCTGCACTACCTGTGAAAGAAAATATGTAACTAATAACCTACAGATTCAAATCATGATCCATTTGTTCTAAAAGGAACTAGATTCGATAATATTTCCAACCATATAAATTATCTCTTCTAATTTTACTCATACGATTTATAGCGAATTTTTGAAGTCACTGCCATTGTTGTTTTGGAAACAGTCTACAATCTTTTCTTCTGACCTTTGCTCACTCAAAAAGAAATAACTCCTAATATATAACTTGAAATCAAGAACATTTTTAAATGAATCTAGACTTCAGTATGGTTATAGAAATATAAGGCTCACTTCTTGATTTATCTTGTAGAAATTTTGGTTATTTTTCACAATCACTGTTAAACTATTTTTTTAAGAAATTTGCGGTCAAATTTTTATGACATTTCAACATTCAAATATTTATTTTTTTAAAATACAAATCAAAATCGATAATGTGTATTTTAAACAAAACTAGACTTAATCATGTTTACAACGATGTATAGACCACTTTCTCATTATTTTATGGAATTTACGAAAAATTTCCAAACTTACTCCAGCTGACCATACTTAGGTTATGAGAGATTAGTTTTTTGTTGAAAATGGGTAAATCCCTTATGGCCATCCAACTTTGTAAAACATTGAGGATCTCTACAAATATTTTTCGGAGATCCCACGGTGATTTATACAGGTACAATTTGGTTATCCCCACGGTTCAGATATAACAACCCTCATCCCTATCCCCATTTGAGTTTTGATGATAAAACTTCCCCGTCCCTGTAACATCCCTTTCCCAGCCTGGTCGAGAACCGAGTCGTAAGGTGCTACCGATGAACGATACGGTGACCGGTGCAATAAAATTTCATTTTATAATCAACACTTAAACATTAATTTACAATAACACATTACCGAGATGCATCTTAGTCCATTATGAAACATTAACCAATCACTTAGGACCAATTTTTAACTATTACAAGTTTTAGGGACTTGTCTATAAATATGATAAATTAGAGGTCCTTTGATGCAATTAACCATACCACAATGAAATTCAATGCAATATTCATAAGTCTGTAAATTTTCATGCAATTTAGAAAATTATTAACTCATCCAATTTAATCATCCTAAATTCGGTGACCATTTTGTGAACAATGTAAACTGCCAAATTCACGTCTTTTAACCAACTTAACTAACTCTGTATCGAAGCGCTTTGATGCTGTTTCGATACGGGTACACGATGTTCAACCTTGATTGACTTTACCCACTACCCGTATCGGTACGGGCAAGCCCTGTATCGGTACGAGTTGACTCTTATTGACTTTGACCTTTGACCTGTTTCGATACAAGTTAAACATGTATCGAAACAAAGAATTCCAGTAGCAAAATGTTCCGGTACCGCTCTAAACCGTACCGATACGCCCTGTTCTGTGAGTTCAATTATGCCTACCCGTATCGATACACCATTACCCCGTAATGATACGACCTGACCTATAATGACAGACTTTTACTGGTTTTTAATCAGATTAACCTATCAAACGATGTTCAAATGCAATGAGACTTTACACACAATATTTCAATGCTATAAACTACTAGCATGTCAAATTTTATGATCATTCGAATCCGTTTACTACTTTTCACCTTTTTAAGCCAAATATGCAATTTAGGTCATCTTTATGCAATCTTTAGCAAGTCATTTATAGCACTTAAACGACACATATCACATAACCTTGTACTCATAGACAACTAGTCTAACTACTTTGCCACCATTCTAGGAGTTCATAGAGACAAAATACTTTACTTCAGGCTCGAGGTGACTTGTCGCTTTACCAACTAGCTCCGATCTTGAAACGATAACTCTTAACCTGAAATGTATGGACAATGAATGCATTAGACTTATATAGTCTAAGTGAGGTAGCCGGTAACAATAAATGAACATGATATGCCATTTATCATGATTTGATGACAATCATAATATCAATTGTATAAATACATATGGCATGCTCTTCATTCATATTAGAAGCATAGTATCAATCATTATATCATCAATGACAATATCAATATCATAATTTCATGACAAAACAATATCAATAATATTATGACAATAAAAATACCATGACAATAACAACATTGTGGTAATAACAATGCAGTGATCATATTTACTATTATATTTACACATATAATTCAATAATAGTTCTTTAATAGTTTTATTGATATCTTTATTAGTCTTTTAGCATCATTCACCTTGGAACACTTTTAGACATATGTAATTTTAGTTCGATAATCGATAATAAACAAGCTCAAAGCACAAAGCAATGGCTTGTTTCAATACGTTATCAATAATTAAATGATTCTGGTGTCGTACTCTCTCCAACCGAACCTCCGCCTTGCCTAGGGTCGTCACCCTTGAGCTGTAGCTCATGGACCGTAGTCCCAATAAATATACTAAATAGCATGCCAAAGTATCCAAGGACTTTTTCTCAAAAATATTTTATCAATACGATATCTTTATCAATGCCTATAACAGTGTCAATAGCGAAGTCGATAACATTGTCAATGACAATATCATTTGCAATATTTTCACATCGCTATCGATAACAATAATTCAATGTCAATAATTTGATGACAATATGCATACATCAACACCAATATCTCAATAGCAATATACAATAATCAATGTTTGATGCTCAATGATTCATTTAACAATGCTTCAAAGACTTCGATGACAACAACAACAATGCTTAGGACACGATTTTAATGCGAGACTTACCCCGGCTTACCAATGGAGTCTACCAAGAGATTTGATGCAATTTGCCTTAAGACAATGTTAGCTACTCAAACAGAATCAATAACGATGAATTCGGAAAGGCTCCTCGCCTAATCCTGAGACTCCGACTACACTCACCTCGATAATTCGAAGCTCCTAAGGCTCTCGGACGATGATTCCTTTATTCCTAGCTTGTTTTGGAGACGATGTATTAACTTCCTCCAAACCTTGAACCAATCGGTAGCTACGAATTGATGTTCTTAAATCAAAGAAAACTTAAGCTTATGGCTCACAATAGAGAGGTGTATGCTTAAGTTTGATAGAGAATATGACAATGGTGGTGCTTGCTTATTCAAAGCAATAAGATGGAATTGGTCTCGGTGAAAGCAAAACAAGAATGAGAACCCTTTTCCTCTACTTAAAATAACTACAGCCTTAATCATTTCCCCACCCCACCAAGGACCAATGAAAAGGTTTCCTTCAACTAAGGGTAAGCTAAAATAATAATTCTTATCTTCTCTATATTTTATCAATACCAATTATAAAGATGACTATAAGTCATCCTTTTAGATTTCTTCAACGTGGGGAGGAGCAGCAATAAGCAAGTGAGTCATCACCACCTGATTTCCTTTCAATTTATCCTTCAAACATATTCGAATCAGGGGGCCCATTTCGAAACGCGTGAAGTTGTATCGAAACGGATAAGCAAAAGTTCAGAAGTTAGTTAAAATCGTTGGAACTGTATCGGAACACCCCATAATCGTTTCAAAACGTCTTACCTAGGCCATTTCGGTACGGGTCTTACTGTATCGAAACGCCTAGCTCAAAAATATCATTTTAAGCATTTAAAAGGGTGTCAAATCAAAAGTTTGGACTCACTAGGGTCCCTTATCAATAAAATAGATCATAAAACGTAAATACAATACTTAAGCTTTTCAGTGTAGGATTTTAGGTAGTCGGAACCTAATTCTAACTAGACCGGTTTTTGGGGTATTACAGTTCCCGTGGGTGAAGATTTATGCTATTCCATATACACGTTGGCTCAAAATCCTCATAATTTTCCATTATTCCCCACTTAATTGCTGCCCCTAGATAATATGCATGTTTCCAAATTATTACGTAACAACAATATGTTGGATCCTGATAAAAAAATATTATGTTGGTTGCAAAAACACATAGGTAAACTACCTATTCGTTAGTTTACTTATTTTGTGTTTCTATTTTGGTCATTTAACTATATTTTTGGTAAAATGATTCTTAACATCACATTTTGTTTATGTTTTGGTATCCCACGTTAAAAATTAAACGGCAAAAATGACGTAGCATTTTTTTTGTGATGAGAAAGAAAATGAAAAAAATACTATGTTTTTGCTTGGCAAATAATTTTATTAAGATGTCATAAACGCTCTAAACTTAAATTATGTGTTTGAGTGTTTCATTAAAAACCTCCTTAATCCTAAATGGAGGAAAAGAGTACAACAACACAACCAACAAAACAATAACTACACAATCTAACCTTACAATCGAATCTCCTGACTACCTAAAAGAAACTGACACCAAGTCTATCTTAGGCTAAACTATAAAATAAGTGCCCAAATTATGTCTCTTTTTTGTAATAGGCGCCTAAAGTATTTTTTGGTTGAAATAGGTGCCTAAACTTTAATTTTAGCTGAAATAGGCGTCTAAACTATTTTTTGCCTGAAATGGGTGCCTAAACTTTCATTTTTGGCTTATTTTAAAGTCAATTTTGGCACCTACTTGGGCACCTTTTTCAAACAAAAATGAAAGTTTGGGCACCTATTTCAGCAAAAAATAGTTTAGGCACATATTTCAGCCAAAAACAAAACTTCAGACACTTATTTCAGCTAAAAAATACTTTAGGCACCTATTGCAAAAAATAGGCATAATTTAGACACTTATTTTGTAGTTATGTCTCTATCTTATATTGCAACTTACAATGTTGGGAACATCCGTCAACTTTCAACACATACAGAGAATGAAAAATACAAAGAAACTACAACCATGCATTACAATAATAAATACATTACCCAACTACACATCAATCTACCAATAATTTAGCTTTACCCAACCAATTTGCTCTGATCATCATCTCCAAGGAAATCTTTATTGTTATGACTTCTGCAAAATCGGACCCAAACCCCTCAATCGGCCCCACAAATCATTAAATCTTCCATCCAAAACACGCTTTGAACACTGTACCTTGCTAAAGAAAGCTATTCTTGAACACTCAATGAATCCAATGCCAAGTGCTAATGTTGACCTTCCAATCTAACCATCTCTTCCACAACCTCTTTTTCATCTCCAATGATTTGAATGTCTAGTCTTTTTCCCAAAGTTAACGCTTTCCGAGCCTCTCTAGTAAGAATCCATTTTCTAGTAATATCTGAGTCAGTTGGGGACTGTAAGGAGATGAAATGAAATAGCCGTTGAGAAGGGGTTGGTTTGAATTTTCGGTAATTAATTAGAGTCTGGGTGGTTAGTTGAATGAAATGCTCCGTATAGGAGGGTGCCTGTATTTAGATAAAACGGTGTCGTGTTATGTCTTAGGGTTATATCATCGAGTCTGTAGCCGTTAGGTAATTTTATCTGTTGAGATCACACTGAATGAATAACCCTCTCTCTCTGATTTTCTCTCATTTCTGATTCTTATCTAGATTTTCTCATCTTATTTTCTTCTGGTTCGATTCATCATCTTACAGGGACGCACCATCGATGGTCTTATTCTTCTCAGATTTCTTGCTTTTCTTAATAGCACGATACCTTTGTTTTTTCTCTTTATCGGACAAAGCTTTATCTTGAAATTCGAATAAAGAAGCATACTTGGTTGCGGCATTAGTTTGAAGATCAAGCATTTTAGGAAAAAAGTTCCCTGAGTTTACTATTTCTTCATAGGGGGTTGAGGGAACTCCATTAAAACTATTTAACCTATCCACTCTTTCAGCCTTTGTCTCACCTTGATTTGTAGAAGGTGCGAGTGGAAATTCATCCGCGGTGTCAGTCCCTTTGAATCCCATCAGTCTCGCATCCTCCTGACTTTGATTGTTTGTCTGGATATGGATGTTAACACTAATAATAAATGTCACGTTAATTTTGTCGTTAATTTTTAATAGTAAAAATGTTAAAATAAAAATAAAACATATCGTTAGGTACCATTTTATCATAAAATAATTAATTGACCAAAATAAACCACGAAAATAAGTAGGGCACGAAATATATAGTTTACCCAAATATATTTCAGAAACAATTTAAATTTAGATGTTGCATCTTTGATGTAATAATATGTTTTTTATAATTGATCATGTAGTATTAACACCTTGGTCGTATTCTACATATATTGGATTGCTAGACAAATATGCATAATCGACTTTCTACTAGTATGGTGTTGTTTTTTTTAATAAGTTTGGTTGTATCATTTGGTGAGCTATTGAGCTGTTGGTACATGGACTTTGAGAATGATCGTTTTGGTGCAATAGTGAATTTAATCTTTTTATTGATAGTAAAATTAAAGCTTAAATGTACTATTGTCCCTTAAAGTAACACTTTGTTTCAAGTTATCCCTTCGTTAGGGACCTAATAGAATCACTGACATGACTATTTTTTTATTTTCCACATCATCACCTCTCTTCTTGTTAACAAAAGATATAATATTTTTTAAGGGGTCCAACACCTAACCACCTAAAATAAGTAAAATTGTCATTATGAAAATTTGAACCAAAAACACCTTGCACCAAAAGTAAGATATTTAACTACTAAACTAGATTGAGAACTTATCATATAATCACAAAATGTAATCTTTAATTTAATATGTATTATCGCCTCAAAATTAAATCAAAATACTACCAAAATCAATGTAAAATTATTTTTCCAATTCTTTTGGTAATTATTTTTATAAAATTGTATTAGATTATAATAAAAAATTACTATATAATAAATATTTATGGTAGAATATAAATTTTGAATTATTTAAAAATAATTATTTAGATTTAAATTTATTATTTTAATTTTAAAAAAAACTTTTTTTGCTTGAAATATAATTAAAATTGAAGATTAAACTCGAATTATTTTTTCACTTCGTTTTGAAATAAAAAAATAAATATTTATTTATTTATTTTATTAAAACTAATATTAAAAAATTTTAAAAATTAAATTTATAATATTTATTTAGGAATAAATATAATTTTTAAATAACATTTAATTTGTTGACATGTAAATGAACATATTATTTTACATTTAGTTATTTTTAGAATAATCTAATACATTTTTATAAACATAAATTATTAATGTTTTTATTCCCAAATGAATTGAAAAAATAATTTTAGATTGATTTTAGTAGTATTTTGATTTAATTTTGAGGTGATAATACATCATAAATTAAAGATTAAATTTTGTGCATAAATAATAAATTTTCAACCTAGCTTAGTGGTTAAACACTTTGCTTTTGGTGCAAGGTGTTCCTTGTTCAAATCTCCATTGAATTTGTTTTGCTTATTTTTGAGGTTGGGAGAGTATAATTTAATACTTGTTTGGATAAAATTGAAATAAATCCTTAGCCTAGCTCAATGCTTAGGTATTGGACTCTTTATGCAAGGAGTCTCAAGTTCAAATTCATCTAGTCGCACGTGTAACATTCTTGTTGGTCGAATAAAAAAATACTACTTAACCTCCTGTTAAGGAGAGAGTTGATGGTGTGAAAAATAAAAATTTAGTTGTGTAACCAAAACAGAAAATGGTGATAGTTTGGCGACCACCCATTTAGTTTTTCCTAAAAACATCTATAGACTAATCGAGAAAAGCCACGTGACACTTATAATAAAAAAATAAGTGGGACTTTCATAGAAATGTATAATTTTTATCTGAAGTCTCTCAAATTTAATTTTTATTCAGTTTAGTCTTCCTTTTCACCTTTCACACATCTCTTCCTCTATTTTTTTCTAAACTCTTCTTCTCCTTTTCACTTCATTATCATTGTTGCTGTGAGCACCATTTATCGACCACTTCTATAAAAAAATCAGTACCAAAATTTTTCGTCTCTCATTCTCTATCAAGCAGGTTCGTCTATAAATTATGCAAAAGGAGAAGAAATTCAAGCAAAATTGTTCATTTTACTTTTGGAAAAAATCAATATTTTTAAAGCTTTGAATGAGAAATTGATCGAAACATTTTTGTGGAAAATTGTGAAAATAATTGTTGGTTAGTAAATGTGCAACTAGTTAGGTCCTTCGTGGGCCTGTAAATATTTTAACCCAAATTTGAAATAATTTTTCCTCAGACCTTTTTCAAATTCTATTTTAAAATTAAAAGGATAAATATTAAAAGGTATAACATCCTCAACTCGGCTTAGAAGAGATTTAAAGATGTTACTTTAATGAAAAACCAAAGGACACATCTATCACATTGAAACTTTTCTTGCTATTCAAGCAATCTAACCAGAAATTTCAATTCTTTTCAAGATTTAATATAGCATGCTATAAAAAATTTCTTTTTGTTATTCTCTTTCAACTGTATATTATTACGAAAGTGATATCACGCAACACTAAAATCACTTAAATTTACAATTAGCCTTGTAACTTAGCCATTCTCTTGGTTTCTTGATTCTTTTATCATATCTCAAAACACATAGAAGCTATACTTAACAAGTTATCATAATTATAAATTCGAATCAGAAAGATCTGATTGACGTGGGTTAATTCAAGATTTTGATCAAACTTGGGTATCAACAAACATTCGAACCCCATTTAATAGGTCTTATTTACTCAGTTTTCATTCTAATCACATGTTTGATACACAATATTTATTAAACTGGACATTAGGAAGCATGAGTGAATTCCAACTTGACTTATTCGAAAACATTAGAGAATTTCAGAATCTTCATTATCTTAACTCATATAATTTGACCACCTTTCATGAAGGGGAAACAATTTATCATACATAGGTAAGCAATATTTTCATGGAAATTACAAATACGGATTCATTTCTCCTAAATAACTATGCGCATAAGTTGCTTGCATTACATACTTATAACATACGTGTATACACTCGTGATAAAATAAAGTATCAGGCTACATTCGAGCATTATTCAAGGTCAACACATAATTCGAAATAAGCATTCAATTTTGAACATAACATGCAAGGGTTCTAATGACTTGTAATACATCATGAAGCAACCGATAAAGTTTTAGCTATAGCTAACATTGATAGTTATATCAGTTTAGAAATTTGACTTAATAATCCTATGACTGATCGAGATTTCACATAGAAGTTATGATCATTTAATTGTAACTCCCTCGACCCGGTCTGGGTGAAAGACCGAACCGAATGGATCACTCGAGGAATATTAAATTAAACCGGGAAGTTTACCTCAATAAACGACCCTACTTTTTTCATTTTATCTTGTCGTTTATTGAGGTGAACCTTCCCGGTTTACCTCAATATTCCCCGTGTGACTCGTTCGGTTCGATCTATCGGCTAGGTCGGGTCGACGGGGTTACATTTGGTGGTATCAGAGCCAGGTTACAAAAAGATGGGATGATGGTAAGTTATTTATATGTAATTGAGATGTGAATGTGTATTTTTGGTAATGTTTGCTTTGTTCGGTGAGTGTCTTAAGAATGTTAATGTTGAAGTATGTGATGGTGATACTATGTATGGTGATTGTAATATGAATGTGTGCTGTTATATGTAATGATACATTGGGCTGAATCTTAATGCTTGTGATGCATGATGGTTGTGACATGTATGAAGTATGCTATATGCTATGTTGGGGGGGGGGGATCGGAATGCCCATTGCCTTATTACTATAGTGAAATGTTTTAAATTGGATTTGAAGTCTTGGATCCTTGCTATAAGCTGGCATGATCTTTTGTTTTGTTTTATATTCTTGCCTTAATGTTAATAGCACAATAGGACCTAGGAGAGAGCTACGTTCTAGATCGGTTGCTCCTGTTGAGGAGCAACGAAATCAGGAGAACGAGGTTCTACCTGGTTCGAATTTACCTCTTCCGCCACCACCACCTGGGGGTGAGGAACAAGTGCAACACGGACAGGCTGGTCCGGTGTTGGGTGATCTGACGCCTTTGGTAAAGGCGATGACTGGAGCATTCCAGGCTGCTGTTGCTGGAGTGCATGTGCAAGCGCCTGCTGCTGGGCAATTGGGTTTGCCGTTAGAGCGCTTGAGAAGTTTAGGAGGCGTGGAATATCGTGGTTTGTCTCCTGAGTAATCCGAAGTGTGGATGGCCAGTACGATTCGAATTTTGGATTAGATGGGGTGCAATGATGCACGAAAGTTGGGTTGTGTAGTGTCGTTGTTGCATGATGATGCGTATGCATGGTGGACGACTGTGACCACGACTATGGAACCCAACGAGGTGGATTAGGACTTCTTTCAGGCTGCCCTTAAAAGAAAGTATCTAGGAGTTAGATACTTGGATGATAAAAAGCAAGAGTTCATGTCTTTGGTACAAGGAAACATGACGGTGGCTGAGTACGAGGTCCAGTTCGTATGACTGAGCCAGTATGCTCCAGAGTTGGTGCTGAGTGAGAGGCATCATTGTGACCGCTTCCGATATGGCTTGGTGCAGGATGTGAAGACTTTTTATGCTCGCATCTGATTACACAGATTTCTATGTGCTGGTGACACGAGCTAAGGACATAGTGTAAAGTTTGGGTTTGACCTCGTGTGTAGGTGGTTCTTGCTCGAGCAAGAGAGCTGCAGATGCTAGCCCTAGTGGTGGGCAGAACAAGAGGAATCATGACCGTAGGTATCAACCTGAGGTGAGGCGAGGTGCGCCAGCTCAGGGTAACCGAGCGAGGTTTCAACAGAATACTTGCTGGACATGTGGATCGTGTGAGCACTTGAGGCGAGATTGTCCTCGCGTGGCCCGTGAGGTGCAGGCTTCTGTGGCTAGGGCTAATTCTTGTTGGAACTGTGGATCTATCTATCACATGAGACGTGAGTGTACCTTGTTAGCGGGAGGTGGTCAGGGTCGTGCACCTGTTGTTGCACCATAGAGAGGTCATGGACGCGACCGTGGTAACTTCCAAAAGCGGGAGGATAGGCAGAGAGGTGTGGCTCATTTTGTTGTTGTTCAACCGGAGGGTGGTGGTCTTGCGAGGGTGTACGCACATCGCGAGGGACGTAATGACACCGATGTGATTGCAGGTACCTTCACCTTGCAGTCCTTGTCTTTGTTAGCATTGATTGATTATGGATCTACGCATTCATACATCTTGAGTGAGCATGCACTTTTACTTGATATTCCTGTTGAGATGCTAGATGTAGGAATGCAAGTAACAAGTTCGTTTGGTGAAACTGTTGTTACAAGAAAACTGTATATGAGATGTCCTTTATCTGTTCAAGGCCATGTGTTTTCAGTTGATTTGATAGAATTGTCTTTCTATGGTTTTGATGTGATTCTTGGAATGGATTGGTTGTCTAAGCATCGAGCTGTAGTTGATTTTGATGTTAAGCGATTCACCTTGAAACTTGCGGATGATTATGAAGTGGTAATCATAGGCGAGAATGTGAAGTTCTTGTCCAATGCAATTTCAGCTCTTGAAATGAGTCGGATGATAGAGTTGGGTTGCGAAGCTTCCCTAGCTTATGTGATGAACCTGGTACGAAGGAAGTGGGAGTGCAAGACATACGAATAATATGTGAGTTTCCGGGTTTTTTTCCTAGAAGAGTTGCTTGGTTTGCTACCAAACAGAGAAGTTGTATATGACATTGAGTTGTTTGAAAATACGACTCCAGTGTCCATTGCTCGTTATCGTATGGCACCTAAAGAGATGGAGTTGAAAATACAACTTCAAGAGTTGCTTGATCGAGGGTTAATAAGGTCAAGTGTTTCACCTTGGGGTGCACCGATCTTGTTTGTGAAGAAGAAAGATAGTACAATGCGTATGTGCATAGAATATCGGCAACTGAACACGTTGACAATTGTAGAGCGTCTAGTTGTTCTCATTTTATGACCGCAAGTGCACACTCTTGTCAAGTTATAATATAAAATATATCGTCTCTCACAGGGATTGGAGCAGCTACTATGAGTGTTTTCCTGCACAAGGATTTAGTAAATGCACAATTAAATTTCAGAATGTGGAAAAATTAAAACACAAATAAGATAAGACAGTGATGATAGGGATGATAGGGAGAGATAAGGTCGATAGACCGGGTAAGGTAATTCTAGCTCATTAGTGTGTAGACTGCATTGTAAAGCCTAAGTGTGTTTTACGCTGCCACGATCTGCTGCCTCGGCGGGTAATGGCGAATGGCGGCTACAACCCTGTCACGCGGCCGCAGCGGATCTCTTCTTTTGCAGCTTTCGCTGTCTCGACAGGTGGAATGGAGATAAGTCCTGGCGGCAAGTCTGGCAGATACTACAAGTTCGACAGAGCAATTCTGAAGTGATCCTTCCTATGTCTAGGCAAGGATTCTGTCACCACGTGATGTAGGTAATACCTAGAAATCTCAGCGTAAATTTAACACAGGCAATTGACGTTTGGTTGCTCCTTTTAGCAGCTAAAATTCTAACTTATGTCTAAGCTGAATTAGTCAACACCTCGACATGATGAGACTGTACTTAATCCTTTCGTGAGTCTTACACTCTTGTGCCCGACAAATGGATTTCCTCAACTAGACTTTTGGAACTAATTGAAGAAGTGAAGAACATGAATGAAGCAAACTTGAGAATATTTTATTGAAAACACACATAAACTATTACAACTGTTTCTCACAACTACTTTACATACAAAAACCTAAACCCTAAAATGATTGGTTCGCGGCCTCCAAAACCTCCAATCTATCTATCTACCTCTCCGCTATATCTCTACATGCATCCCCTCATCTAAGCATGCCCATATACCCTCCCATACATTGGGTATATATAAGGCTCATGGTCTAAGTTTGACTCTTCTTTGGAGTAGAAGTCCTTAAAGTAGCTTTACATTAAATGCTGACTCCATTTTGACTTGAATGTGGACTCTTTGGACGTTGCCTTCTCCCGCAAGTAAGGATAAGTACTCCTACTTATCAATCTTGTATCAGCTCTACAGGCCACTATAGGCTTCAGATAATTGCAAGACTGAGCTCATTGGGCTCAGGGAATTGCCCTCTTTCAATCGCAACTCATCTTGACTAAGGCGATTTAACTCCTGTATGGGTGGCACTTGGCGGCAATGCTGCTGCGGCGGCATCCTTGGCGGCTTTTCGAACTGCTTCAGTACAACTCCTTTTGTTCCCAGCTTCCTGTCCTCTCCTCCTCTACACAGCTACAACACCTGAAAATAAAAACTAAACTAAAACAATATCTTTTCTTAACCAAATATAGAATATTCAATAAAAGCATTGTAAAAGATCAAATATTGTTATTATGCATACAATGCACCTAAATATGCCTAAATGAGCTTAAGAACAACAATAATACGTACATAGATGTGTACAAAATCTAGAACTCGTGGACACTCTACACACCCCCAAACTCGAACTATTGCTTGTCCTAAAGCAATGCAACCTAACTAGTAAACCTGCCTTTTGTACAAAATTAATAGAAACTTAGCCTTTAACTTGATTTCTTACCTCAAGGTCGTGACACCTATTTTATGTTAGTGATAGGGAATGACATGAAATTACTTAGAATTAAATTTTCTTAGTGCCAGTGCAGTGTGTGCAGGTCTGTGTCCATGTTAAACATGCTGAGTATGCTAAGTGAACAAAGAATGCTAAAAATAATTAAATTGCTAACAAGGATACGAGTTGCTGCCTTGGCAGCACAGTTAGGCACTTCTTTTCCTCTTTTTCTGATCATCGCTTTAAGGGCTTCAGCTCATCACAACTATTCTTCGGGTCTGAAGCTAGGATATGTGTACACTACGAAACTCCGAACCCTTTGAATAGAGTCATCCTGTGAAGGCTTTCATTCACTCTTGCTAATTTGTCCGTCACTTCAATTACTTTCAGATACTTGGACTTTGATAGCAGCGGAGTTTCCTTGCTCATGATCCTTCCTAGAGCATGTTTCGGGCACCTCTAGGGTATCAAACATCTTTGTGCTGCTGCCTTGTGCTGCCGTGACGGCAAAACTGTATCCAATTAAGAAATTTTCATTAAATAAAGCAGGCAGTGTTAAACATAGAACTCAAGCAAAACTCAACATTTAACAGATAGTGTAAGAATTATTGGCAAAAAGAAAATTTTCTAAGTATTTTTTTCATGCTTCATCCCACAGTTAAGTTAAATTTTTAAGTATGGTGCGAATATAAGTAATCGACTAATCTATCACAGGCACACGTTTTTAAACAAAGAATTTCTATTTCATTAAGTGTTTAGGGCAGACTTTATATATGATCCTATATGCTGCTAAATTAATCTAGAGAAAACAAAGAGGACTATTGCCCCCAAACTCAAGGTTGACATTGTCCTCAATGCCTTACACAAAATAAAAAAACATAAAAATAAAACATAAAAAGAAAAAGAAAAATAGAAAAATTAAAAGAAAACATAAAAGAAAAAAAGAAAAGAAAAAAGAAAAAGGTGTTATAGACTAAAGGAGTTCCCCTCTGTTGCTGCTGCGTCGGAGGAGGATTCTGAGGAGGCGGGTAGGACTAGGCGGCGTGTGGCAGATGGTCTGGCGGTTGGGCTCCTCTTCGTGCCACGCAGTAGCTGGATACGGTTGGGGGTGGGTTTCTTGGATGGTCCTTCTGGCTAAGGTTCAGACCCTCCACCTCGAGGCTCGGTTGCTGGACGCTTCCTCTTCCTTGCTACCTCGGCCGATTCATCATTAAAGGAGTCAGATATCTCTATGTTTGAGTCCTCGGCTTCTTTGGCAGGTGTCTCCTTTGCTGCTGGGGAGGCGGCGGTAGTCTCCTCCTCTTTCTCCTGCTCTGATGAGAAGGTGAGGTCGTACGGCTGGATGGGAGTGGGCGAGGTCCTTTTCTTGGGGCGGATGTGCGGCCCCTAACTGTCGGCGGCGGCTGGAGTGGCTGTTGGTCTGGGTGTGATCTAGGTTGGTTTGGGCGCTGCTAACTCCGTTGGGAATGCGGGCAACTGTGGGTCGCCGTCATGGTACTTGTCTAGCAAGTAGGCCATAAAGGCTTCTTGCACCTCCACAATGTACTTTATAAATATCACCTGCTTGTGCTCAATTCTTTGGCAGCTTTCTACGAGGCTGCGCAGCAGGGGGATCCGGCGGAAGGGAGGGTAGCATCAGTACTGCTCGTTGCGGCTGGGGTGGCGGCAAGTTGGGACAGCGGCTGGGAGGTTGACGTCATTTCCAGCTCGGCTCCTACATCATCTGGAGGCGCGCATTTCTTGTCCACCTTTCCTTGGCGGCAATGATGGTGTCTTTTGGGTGCAGCAGCACGCAGAAGTTGGCGCATATACCTGTGATGAGTTCGGGAAATTCGAGGGGTCCCTTGGTGTTGGGCTTGTCGGCGTGGGCATAGATCTCTTAAAGAATCACTTCTCCAACGTTGATTGGCCGCCCCTTCATAATGCTGTGGATAAGGGCCAGCCACGACCTGTTGATCCGTGCAATGTGGGCATCTGACAGCGTTGGACAAAGTTGCTCCAAAGGATGGCCTCCGGCACCAGATCGCAGCGGTTGACTAATCCATTATTCTTGCCGGTTAGCCACTTGGTGTTGGGCTAGTAGATTTCTTTCTTGATCTTTTTTGTAGTCAATCGTCGTTAAATACGACCGCCATTCTTCATGCGGATTCTCGCTGATTTCTATGCCGTAGAATCTATTGATGGTTTCCGTTGTGAGCTTGACTCCTTCGTCGTGGACATAGACGAAAGGGTTTCCCGATGTAGGTTTGTGGGCATAAAATTCTCACACCTAGTTGCTGTTTATCTCTTTTGGCTGCCGTGCGAAAATATCCCATCCGAAAGTGTGAACCCTTTCGAATATAGTAGAGCAGGCAAAATAACCATTCCGGTGGTTGATAGTAGAGCAAAGGGTTCAAGGCCAAAATCCCCATCTCGCTTGGAGTATTGGAACCCAATTTCTTCCTAGAGTTGTCGCTCGATGAAGTACTACTTGTAGGTTACCGCTACAGCGGGGTTTAAGAACCTCTGAAAGGTTGGCTTGGAGGTTGAGGCAGGTTGTTTTGTTGTGGCCATAACTGTGAGAATGGTTGTGTTTTCCTAAAAAATAAAAATAAATTGCAAGAAATTAAAGCAAACGAAATCTTGAAAGTAAAGATAATAAGAAGAATTGAGATGAAAAGAGAGAGCAAAGTGAAGAACGGGGAGAGAATAGTTGGCCTTGGCGGGCACGCTGCCAACGGGCTGCAATGATTGTGGCGCGTATAACGGGATTCCAAGCTGTTACGCAGATAACCGTTCTGCTAGCTGTTGCAAATATAGCCGTTGCGGCTAGCCATTATGAAGCCGCTAGCCGTTATACTCATCTGCCTTGGGCTGCCTTGGCCGCTGGGTTGGGCTTCTCCTTTATTCTTTCATCCTTCTTGGTCTTGCCTTCATTCCTAACCTGAAATAAATTAAAAGCAAAAAATTAAATAACTGAAAATTAAATCTAATCCTAATGCATAAAAATAAATTATAAAATAAAAATAAAAATTAGGTTATGTTGGGTTGCGTGTTTCCCAAACATAACCACTTCTTGAGGGCTTTGCGTCTGGGCATGTCCTTCCCCTCCTCAGGTGGATGTCTGCTGTCATCTTTGCCGCCCTGGCGGGACATACACCAAACACAAACAAGAGGCATAATTTTTTTGAAAAATAAAATAAACAAAAATTTAAGTGCAAAAACTAAACTAAAAGTGCAGAAATTCAAACACAGTTGCCGTTGCCAATCCCCGGCAACGACGCCGAAAACTTGCAGATCGTCTGGGTGTTCTCTTTTATGAGCGCAAGTGCACACTCTTATCAAGTTAAAGTATAAAAGATATCGTCTCTCACAGGGATTAGAGCAGCTACTATGAGTGTTTTCCTGCACAAGGATTTAGTACATGTACAATTAAATTTTTGAATATGGAAAAATAAAAACACAAATAAGATAAGATAGTGATGATAGGGATGATAAGGAGAGATAAGGTCGATAGATCATGTAAGGTAAATGTAGCTCAGTAGTGTGTAGACTGCATTGTAAAGCCTAAGTGTGTTTTACGCTGCCACGATCTGCTGCCTCGACGGGTAATGGCAGATGATGGCTACAGCCTTGTCACACGGCCGCATCGGATCTCTGCTTTTGCAACTTTTGCTTTCTCGGTAGGTGGAAAGGAGATAAGTCTTGGCAGCAAGTCTGGCAGATACTCTAAGTTCGGCAAAGCAATTCTGAAGTGATCCTTCCTATGTCTAGGCAAGAATTCTATCACCACATAATGTAGGTAACACATGCAGTTGATGTTTGGTTGCCTCTTTAGCCACCAAAATTCTAACTTATGTCTAAGCCGAATTAGTCAACACCTCGACATGATGAGACCGTGCTTAATCCTTTCGTGAGTCTTACACTCTCGTGCCCGACAAATGGATTTCCTCAACTGGACTTTTGGAACTAATTGAAGAAGTGAAGAACATGAATTAAGCAAACTTGAAAATATTTTATTGAAAACACACTTAAACTATTACAACCGTTTCTCACAACTACTTTACATACAAAAACCTAAACCCTAGAAGAATTGGTTTGTGTCCTCCAAAACCTCCAATCTATCAATCTACCTCTCCGCTATATCTCTACATGCATCTCCTCATCTAATCATGCCCTTATACCCTCACATACATTGAGTATATATAGGGCTCATGGCCTAAGTTTGAGCCCTCCTTGGAGTAGAAGTCCTTAAAGTAGCTTTACATTAAATACTGACTCCTTTTTGACTTGAATATGGACTCTTTGGACGTTGCCTTCTCCCGCAAGTAAGGATAAGTACCCCTACTTATCAATCTTGTATCAGCTCTACAGGCCGCTACAGGCTTTAGATAATTGCAAGACTTGGCTCATTGGGCTCAGGGAATTGCCCTATTTCAATCGCAACCCATCTTGACTAAGGCAATTTAACTCCTGCCTGGGCGGCACTTGGCGGCAATGCTGCTGCGGCGGCATCTGGAACTGTTTCAGTACATCTCTTTTTGTTCCTAGCTTATTGTCCTCTCCTCCTCTACACAGCTACACCACCTGAAAATAAAAACTAAACTAAAATAATATATTTTCTTAACAAAATATAGAATATTTAATAAAAGTATGGTAAAAGACAAATACTGTTATTATGCAAGCAATGCACCTAAATATGCCTAAATGAGCTTAAGAATAACAATAATATGTGTAGGAATGTGTACAAAATATATAACTCGTGGACACTCTACAACGATTAAGAACAAGTACCCTTTTCCAAGGATTGGTGATTTGTTTGATTAGTTTCGTGGTGCTTCAGTGTTTTCGAAGATTGATTTGAGGTCTGGGTATTATCAACTAAATGTTAAGGATGTGGTTGTACCCAAGATAGCTTTTCAGACAAGGTATGACCATTATGAGTTCTTGGTGATGCCGTTTGGGTTGACAAATGCACCGGATGCATTCATGGATATGATGTATCGGGTGTTCTATGAGTTCCTAGATCAGTTTGTGGTAGTGTTTATCGATGATATTCTCATGTACTCGCGTACCGATGAGGATCATGATAAGCATTTGAGGATTGTGTTGCAAGTGCTGTTGGAGAATCAACTTTATGCTAAGCTGAGCAAGTGTGAGTTTTGGCTCAAGGAAGTGTTTTTGCTTGGACATTTAGTGTCAGCCAGGGGTATTCGGGTTCATCCACACAAGATTGTGGCGATGATGGGTTGGAAAATTCCTAAATCGGTGACAAAAGTGCGTAGTTTCCTTGGGTTGGATGGATATTATCAAAGGTTTGTTGATGTTTTTTCTAAGATTGCTGCTCCTTTGACCAAGTTGTTGCAAAAGAACGTTCGCTTTGAATGGACGAATGTTAGGCAACAAGCTTTCGAGAAGTTGGAGGAAGCTTTGACGCAAGCTCCTGTCTTAATTCAACCAGAATCGAGTAAAGAGTTTGTAGTTTATAATGATGCATTATTTGTTGGTTTGGGTTGCGTGTTGATGCAAGGTGGGAAGGTTGTAGCTTATGTGTCTAGACAACTGAAGGTGCATGAGCGCAACTATCCTACTCATGATCTAGAGCTTGCTGCAGTGGTGTTTTTCTTTGAAGATTTGGAGACACTACCTTTATGGTGAAAGGTGTGTGGTTTACACCGATCATAAAAGTTTAAAGTCTCTAATGTCTCAAAGGGAGTTGAATCTTAGGCAACGAAGATGGTTGAAGTTTCTTAAGGATTATGATTTGATGATTGAGTACCATCCCGGAAAGGCTAATGTTGTGGTTGATGCTTTAAGTAGGAAGGTAGCTGTTGAATTGAGAATGATGTTTTCTTGGTTGAGTTTATCACGTGATGGTGGGTTGATAGCCGAGTTGTAGGTAAAGCCTTCCTTGATTCAACTAATCAAAGAGAAGCAGTTGCTTGATGATTCGTTGGTGCCTCATGTTCAAGATATAACTGATGGTAATGCAACAGACTTCTGTTTCAATGATGATGGAGTTTTATGTTTCAAAAGTCGAATAGTTGTGCCAGAAGATGTTCTGTTGAGGCGTACTATTTTGACTGAAGCTCGTAGCAGTCCTTTTGCTATGCATCTTGGTAGTACTAAGATGTATCATGGTTTGAAGGATGAGTACTATTGGGTGGGGTTGAAAATGGATGTTGATGATTTTGTAAGCAAGTGTATGGTTTGCCAGCGTGTGAAAGTTGAGCATCAGTTTCCTTTTGGCTTGTTACAACCTTTAAGGATACCAGAGTGGTAATGGGAAAGGATTACGTTGGACTTTGTGTCTGGTCTGCCTTTGACACCATCTAAGAAGAACTCAATCTGGGTGATTGTGGATCGTCTTACGAAGTGTGTGTATTTCTTGGCTCTGCATAATACGTATACATTGGATAAGTTAGCGTAGTTGTATATTACTGAGATTGTGCGTTTGTATTGTGTGCCTAAGTCCATAGTGTCAGATAGAGATCCGAGGTTTACTTCAAGATTTTAAGAATGTTTACACCAGGCGCTGGGTACTCGTTTGAATTTCAGCACTTCGTATCATCCCTAGACCGATGGAAAGTTGGAGCGAGTTATCCAGGTGCTAGAGGGCATGTTGCGATGTTGTGTGATAGATTTCCAAGGTTCTTGGGAGAAATATTTGCCTTTGGTTGAGTTTTCCTATAATAAATGTTTTCAGAAGAGTATACAAATGGCACCGTATGAGGCCTTGTATGGGAGAAAGTGTAGAACGCCTCTTTGTTGGCTGAGGCGGGGCAAAAGTTGGTTTCCTTGCCGGATATGCTTAAGGGAACAATTGTGTAACCCCCTTAGCCCGGCCTAGACGGTTGACCCGGACTACGAAGATTACACGGGGAAAACCAAAGTCAACCCGAAAGTCAACCTTGATTAACGACCCTTTTTTTTTCTTTTTAAACTTGTCTAGATGCACATTAACCCTAGGCATTCTCTTGAGATAAGCATACTCAAAAATCACAGCAATCGGAAAACAATAAGGGACCCAATTGCACAAAATACGAATTTAGGGACTAATTTGTAAATTCTGAAAATTAAGAGGACTTTACCAATTTTTAAGTTACCATTATGAAATTAGTCATGTTTCATGCCTCTCTGCCAAATTTCATCTCAAACGGACATCTCAAACTCAAGCAATTGCACATACAAGAATCGGGACTAAAACGTAAAGCTTGCAAACCTCAAAACCATTCAAATTTTATGCCCAACGGTCAGGTGTTCCGAAACGGGTCTAGGCCGTTCAGGAACACCCCTTGGCAGTAGCCAAAGTGTTCAGAAACGGGTCTAGGCCGTTCAGGAACACCCCTTGGCAGTAGCCAAAGTGTTCAGAAACGGGTCTAGGCCGTTCAGGAACACCCAGGCCAAATCAAGGGCCTGTTTCGAAACAGACAAGGGTGTTTCGAAACACCCTGCCCAGAAGCAGCAGATAGGCCTGTTTTAACACCTTTAAACCCCATCAAACATGCTCCAAACCATTCCACAATAAATCAACAACATGCCAAGCATCATACCTACCAATTTGCATCAAAATCTAGATACAAAACCACCCCTAGGTGCACCAACTCATTCAACACTCAATCATGCTTTTAAAACAAGAAGCATAGCATAACGACTTAAGAATAAGAAGATTCAAACGTTGCAAGCGTTAAACCACATAGTTCAAAATCATAAACCAAACTTGTCCAACATACACAATCTCATTAAACATCAACATAAGAGATTCTCCCCCCATTGCCTTTATTATCTATAGCTATTAACCGAGACATACATCTCAAATGGAGCTCTCCTTGAATCCCTTGCTTCTCGCTGTCCCAACTTCAATTATCTGCATTGATGGACAAAAAGGAGCGTAAGCACATAATGCTTAGTGAGGAATGCTCAAAACCAAAACACCATCAATGCAGCGAGTCATAAAACCTCTTTTAAAAGCATTACAATTCGGTAAACCAAAGCAATGTTTGAAAACCCTTTTTAACAACATGCTTTAAATCATGCATTGCTCAAACGTGAGAACCAACCCTTAGCTTAGAAAAGTTAAGTAATTCACTTCAAAGCACATTCTTGCAAAACCATCAATTTAACCTTTCCATGCATGAACATCATATGCAAAGTTAAATACAAAATCCTTGGAAAACACTTCCACTTCACATCAAACTTTTCTTATACTTGAAAATCATTTCAAAGCAAGAAACCTTTAAAAACCACTTACACCCTCAATTCTATCTCATGCATTAAGCAAATGCAATACATGAACCACAAAATCAACATTTGCATTACATGCCCTTTTTAAAACAAGCCTTCACGAGACTTCAATGCACTAAAGAGATTTCATGCACACAATGCAACATTCTCAATAGAAGATAAACACTTGTTCAAGCTAACAAGTAAAACATGCATTCATAGAACATTACACACTTCTCATGCAACCATGCATCATTTCAAGCATCTCATGCTTCATCATATTCAAGAACATTATATTGGCACCCAAGTGATAATCACAAACCATCAAAACACAAGACACAATCGGATACGCGGATTACAAGCGTTGTCCCCACGCTTCATACACACTACCAATCTCAAGGTCCCCAAATGGAATTTAAACCACCATTATGACCTTACCATTCACAAGGTCCTCATATGGACTTTTAAACACCATATGACCTTAACATTCACAAGGTCCTCAAATGGAATTTTAACCACCATTATGACCTTACCATCACTCATTGGTAGTTGTATAACATCACTAACGAGATCACGGGACATACACACAAGATCCACACATGGACTTTACACCACCGTTGTGATCTTACCATACACAAGGTCTTCAAATGGAATTTTAACCACCATTATGACCTTAACATACACAAGGTCCTCAAATGGAATTTTAACCACCATATGACCTTAACACAAGACCCACCCATGGACTTTTAACCACCATGGTATTCTTAACCATCTCGTTAGTGTACTTGGATGGAGTCACCGGTACAATCACAACCACTCCACATCCAAGGCGACTTTATTCACGGTGCACCCAATCCTATAGCCGGCTAACTATATCCGATTCAAGTAACCAAGAACCACTTACATCACTTGCCAATATAACCAATTTACCACATTAATCCATTGTTTTACAAGCATAACCAAAATGCCAAAACCACCAATTACCATCATCAATCCACTGTTTTTGAAGCATTACACAAAGCCATTAAACAACATGCAACACTATGCAACAATTCCACAATTCCAATGTACAAAACCAAGGATCTCTTACCTTGAGCATCCTTCACACATGGCTTTCAAAACCAGCATTAAACCATGTTAGAATATGCTTCCAAAACAGAGTTTAAAACATGCAAATCACATGCGTTGCATCCAACAATCACAAGTGCTTTAAAAACCAATTCATAACACAACCAAGAGAGAAATTTCATTTACTTACTCTTGAGCTTAGCTAAGTTGTTTAGACTTAAACTAAGCTCCCAAAACCTTCAAACCTTGGTTTTAAAGCTGAAAACCCAACTTCACTCACCGATACACAAAGCAAGGCTAGCCAACAAGCCTTCCAAGCATCCGAAACCTTCAACGCCACCTCTATTGCTCACGGATCATTCTCCCCTGTTTCAAGCACATAACAACAGAGGACTAATGCATCATAATGCATTAAAAACACCAGCAACACACCTAAACTCGCTGCTCTTTGCAAATCCAACATTTCGGCTACCAAACACAACCGAAATCACATCCGAACACTTCCTAAACTTAACCCAGCCAAGATCCATCACTTCTAACCATTTTTAAACATCAATTAACATCCAAAATGATCCCAAACACGTCCTTATACCTCCAGCATTAACAAAACACCAAGATCACCCCAAAAACCACCATTTTCACAAGTAGAAACTTAGGAAAATCAACCTATTCGGGATTACATTGATTAAACCTCAATTTCTCATCAAATATACATCCATTTTACATTAAAAACACATCTCAAAACAGTACCCAACCATTTCATACGAATTTCATCACAAATTAACCAAATCTTGCATTTTAAAGCCAAGATCAAGAACACAATTGTAAAACCTTTAATAAAACACAAATCAAGGATTGAGAACTTGGGAATTTCAGTAAAGAACTGAGAATTTAGAGGAGAAGGACGTTCATACCTCTAAACTTGAGTTTCTCCCTTTTTGGAACCACAATTCTTGAAAATCCAATAAGCAAATGCTAAGGTTTTGTTGTAGAATTGATTAGAGATCAAATGAGGATTGAAATCTAATCTTTAGTTGTCAAAATCAGAGAGAATTTTGCTGGAGAAATGTGTTTGGGTTGAGAGAAAAGTTGAGAGAAAAGAAAATGGAAATTTAGAGAAAAGTTAGTTAAAATGCCAAAATATCTTTTCCCTCCTTTTGCACTTAATTAAAAACCATTAATTAAATTGATTAATATTCAGAAAAATCTGGAGAAACTCTTTTGGGTAAATAGCTCCTTAAAGATTCAAAGTTTCAATCCTTTTTAAAACAGTCACCCAGTTTTCAAAAATTACATTTTGGTCACTAACCCAAAATGTCACTCTTCCAAACCTCATTTTGTAAAATTGATTTCACCTTTCTCTTATATATAATAAAAGAGGATTTTAAGACATTTTTCCATATTTTTAATGCAACCCGAACTAGGCTTTCCTAAATTCACCCTTTTATATTCGAACCGCAACCCGACCGGTCCGGTCCAAACCCAAAACTTCTAAGCCCAAAATTGGGGTGTTACAACTCTCCCCCCCTTAAGAAATTTTGTCCTCGAAATTTCAACCGGCGAAAAGAGAACAACCAAACTTCTCAAAGCAACACATGAGACTTAACCACCACTGAACACTCTCCTCACAAAACTCCACCAACCCAACACCACCACATACTGTTCACAGATTCCAGAACACTCAGATGTTAACCACATCTTAACCTTTCACACTTCCGGACTGCACACAGCCCCAACAACAACCCGAAGAACCTCCAAACTTTACAGCATACACCACCTCAACTGCTTCTAAAACTCCTTGCAAAACTACTCAACCTCTTCCAAAGGTTACCACATCAAGCAAAAATCTTAAGCATCAACTGGTTATTCAAACTTCTCAACGTATTGCTGACATTCCTTCACATCCGCCGCTATCATTACCATAACGATTCACCAGGACTACTCACCTAACATCTGAAAACCACATCACAAAACCCCAACCTTGACTCCGCCAGCCGTTCCATACACCACCAGCTGTCTTCAGACGGAATTTACTCATACACAACTAGCCAACCACTTCTCACAAGAACCCGTCCAACCAACAATGGCCTTTGATCTTACATTTCCTTTCCTGTAACGCCCCGGTTTTGGGCTCAGAAGTTTTGGGCGTTGACCGGTTCGGTCAAAGTGCTGATCGAATATATAAGAGTGAATTTAGGAAAGCCTAGTTCGAGTTGCATTAAAAATATGGAAAAATGTCCTAAAATCATCTTTTAATATAATTAAGTGAACTGTGAAATCAATTTTGGAAAATGAGGTTTGGAAGGTTGACATTTTGGCTAGTGACCAAAATGTAATTTTTGAAAGTTCGGTGACAGTTTTATAACGGATTGAAACTTTGAATCTTTAAGGATCTAATATTCCAAAAAGAGTTTCTCCAGATTTTTCTAAGATATTTTAAGGCTTTATTCTGATTTTAAAGTTTATGAAATGTGGAGGGAAATCATTTTATCATTTTATAACTAACTTTTCTATTTTCTCTCAATTTTCCTTTTCTCTCATTTTCTCTCAACCCAAACACATTCTCCAGATTTTCTTCTTTGATTTTGTCAATCTAAATCACTCATTTCAACTCTCATTTGATTCCTAATCATCTCATCAACAAAACCTCTCAATTTACAAGTTGTTTCATCAAGCTTTTTGGCTCTAAAAAGGAGAAACTCAAGTTTGGAGGTAAGAACGTCCTTCTCCTCTGAACTTCAAGTTCTTTATTGAAATTCCCAAGTTCTCAATCCTTAATTTATGATTTGTTAAAGGCTTTTCAATTGAAATCTTGATTTTGGCTAAAATGCAAGATTTGGTGATTTTGGTGGAATTTTCGTATGATCTGTTTAAGCAGGGTTTTGAAGTTTCAAATGATGTTAAATGAATGCTAAATTGATTAGAAGTTGAGGTTTAATTAATGCAATCCCGGATAGGTTGAATTTCCTAAGTTTTGCTTGAGTTTTTGGTTGTTTTTGGAGTGTTTTGGTGATCTGTTATACCTGGAGGTATAAGGACGTGTTTGTGATTATTTTGGATGTTAATTGATGTTTAAAAGTGGTTAGAAGTGATGGATCTTGGCTGGGTTAAGTTTTGGAAGTGTTTGGAGGTGATTTCGGTTGTGTTTGGTAGCCGAATTGTTGGATTTGTGATGAGCAGCGAGTTGTGTTGTGTTGCTGGTGTTTTTAATGCATAATGATGCATTGATCTTCTGTTGTTGTGTGCTTGAAACAGGGGAGTTTGATCCGTGAGCTTTAGAGGTGTTGCGGAAGGTTTCGGATGCTTGGAAGGCTTGTTGGCTAGCCTTGTTTTGGTTATCGGTGAGTGAAGTTGGGTTTTCAGCTTTTAAACCAAGGTTTGAAGGTTTTTGGGAGCTTAGTGTAAGTTTAAATAACTTTGCTAAGCTCAAGAGTAAGTGAATGGATTTTCGCTCTTGAATTATGATTGTGAAATTGGCTTTTAAGCAATTGTGGTTGATGATTGAAATGCATGTGTTTTGCATGGTTTAAATCTGTTTTGAAAGCATATTTTAGCATGGTTTAATGCTGGTTTTGAAAGCCATATGTGAAGGATGCTCAAGGTAAGAGATCATTGGTTTTATACATTGAAAATGTGGTTTTGATGCATGGTGTTGCATGTTGTTCAATGGTTTTGTTTAATGCTTTAAAACAGTGAATTAATGTTGGTAAATGATGGTTTTTGCATTATGGTTATGCATGTGAAACATTGGACTAATGTGGTAAGGTGGTTATATTGGCAAGTGATGTAAGTGGTTCTTGGTTCTTTGATCGGATATAGTTAGCCGGCTATAGGATTGGGTGCACCGTGAATTAAGTCGCCTTGGAGGTGGAGTGGTCAAGAGTGGACCGGCAAACTCTCTTCAAGTATCCTAACGAGATGGTTGAGGTCATAATGGAGGTGTTGCCCATTCGAGGACCTTGGTTGAGCAAAGGTTATATGGTGTTTAAAAGTCCATATGTGGGAACCTTGTGCTTGTTGAGATCACAATGGCGGTGTTAAGTCCATGTGTGGATCTTGTGTAGGGTGTCCCGGATCTCGTTAGTGATGTTATACAACTACCAATCGGTGAATGCAAAGGTTGTATGGTGTTTGAAAGTCCATACATGGGAACCTTGTGCATGTCAAGGTTGTATGGTGTTTGAAAGTCCATACATGGGAACCTTGAGGAAAAGTTGAGGTTGTATGGTGTTTGAAAGTCCATACATGGGAACCTCGGGAAAGCTAAGGTTGTATGGTGTTTAAAAGTCCATACATGGGAACCTTAGGATGTTGAGGTCAAATGGTGTTTAAAAGTCCATTTGGGAGACCTTGGATTGGTAGGGTGTATGGAGCGTAGGGACAACGCTCGGAATCCGCGTATCCGATTGGGTGTTGAGTTGAAAAGTGAATGTGGTTGATCACTTGAAGGCCAATATGATGTTCTTGATTGTGATGAAGCATGGGATGCTTGAAATGATGCATAATTGCATGTGAAGCATGAGATGCTTGAAAAGATGCATGGTTGCATGGAAAGTGTATAATGCTTGTGAATGCATGTTTACTTGTTAAGTTGAACAAGTGTTGATTATCATTTGGAAAATGATGCATGTGAGCATGAAATATCTTTAGTGCATTGGAGTCTTGTTAAGACTTGTTTTTAAAGGCATGTGATGATGATGTTGTGGTTCATATATGTTGCCTTTGGTTTAATGCATGTGTTGGTTGGTTTGTGAAATGGTTTAAAGGATTCTTGCTTGATTTGGCTTTCAAGTTTAAGAAAGGTATGTTGTGAAATGGGAGTGTTTTCCAAGGTTTTGTTTTAGCTTGCATATGGTGTTTATGCATGGTTTGGCTAAATGGATGACTTTGTAAGTTGTGCTTTGAAAAGGTTTTCTTAGCATGCTAAGCTAAGGGTTGGTTTTCATGTATGTGCAATGCATGGTTTTGAGCTTGTTGTTGAAAAGGGGTTTTCAAACATGGTTTTGGTAAACAAATCGAGTTTGTTTTAAAAGTGATTTATGACCCGCTGCATTGATGGTGTTTTGGTTTTGAGCATACCTCACTAAGCATTATGTGCTTACGCTCCTTTTTGTCCGTCAATGCAGATTCTTGAAGTTTGGACAGCAAGGAGCAAGAGATTCAAGGTGGACTCCACTTGAGATGTATGTCTCGGTGAATAGTTATAGTTAATAAAGGCAATGGGGTAGAATCTCTCGGGTTATTGTGTATGTGTTCGTTTATGTTTGGACAAGGATGTTTTTATGTTGATGATGTTGTTGGATCATGTTTCGGTTTTAATGAGATTGATTTGGAAGGTTTGTGCCTAAATGGTTGCTTGTGTAGGAAGTATGCCTTTAGAATTGGGGCTTTTCATGTATGGTGTTATATTGATGAATTGTTGATGTAAGTATGTCCCATTTATGTTGAGTTGCATGTTGGTAAAGTTTGGAGGCTTTAGGAGTATGTTTGGATGGCCAATTATGTGTTTGGGTGAGCAAAATGCAGCAATCTGGGCAAGGCGTTTCGGAACAGTTGACACCGTTTCGGAACGGGTGCCCTGCATAAACCCAGGCGTCCGAAACGGGTGCCACCGTTCCGGAACGGGTTGGCTACTGCCAGTCCCCCGTTGCGGTACGCGTTGCGGAACGGCCCCGTGTTTCGAAACGGGCTCTGCCTGTTTCGGAACGGGTGACCGTTGGGGACTGACATGGGCGGTTAAATGTTTCAGAATGTTTGCATTTTGGTCCTGAAACTTGTTTGTGCAATTGTATGAGTTTGGGTTGTCCGTTTGAGCTGAAATTTGGCAGAGAAGCATGAATCATGTTTAATTTTAAGTTGGTAACTTAAAATCTGGTTAAGTCCTTAAGGTTTTCAGAATTTACAATTTGGTCCCTAAAGTTGTAAATTGTTCAATTGGGTCCCTGTTTGATCTCTGATGTTTGTGGTCTTTGAGTATGATGTTTGTGTGATCACATCTAGGGTTAATGAGCATCTAGACAAGATTAAAAAGGAAAAAAAAGGGTCGTTAATCAAGGTTGACTTTCGGGTTGACTTTGGTTTTCCCCGTGTAATCTTCTTAATTCGGGTCAACCGTCTAGACCGGGTTAAGGGGGTTACATTTGGTGGTATCAGAGCTGAGTTGCGAATGCTTGGGGAAAACGGTAAGTTGTTGTGATGTGTGTTGATGTTTACCTTGCTGTGTGGATGGAAGTTGGTTGAATGTTGGTTGAAACACGTGTTTCTGGGCATGATGCTGATGTTTCTGAGCAAATTGTTGATGTTTCTGATCAGGTTGCTGATGTTTTCGAGCATGCTTTGTGCTTATGAATCTTTGTTGAATTAATGTGGATATGTGCTGATGTTGTGAGCTGGTGTTATGCTTGATGATTGTGTAATGAGTATGTTATGTTGATAATATGCTGATGCAAATGGATGCTGTTGGATGTAAGCATGATCGAGTATGTTGATTGATATGCTTGATGTTGTGATATCCATGTCGTGTTGACTGTTATGTCATGTAAAGGGGAGGATTCAGGATACCCATTGCCTTATTAATATAGCTATTGTGTTATTTTGGAGTTGGAGTTTGAATCCTTGCTTAATGCTGGTCTAACTGGTTTGTTTGTTTGTTGTGATTGTATGTTTGTTGTTGTTAGTAGTATGGCTAAGTCGATGAAAGAATGGCAGTTGGGTGAGATGGTTGCTGCCTTGGGGCAGGTTGTTAAGGCGTGGAATTCACCCTTTGGTAGAGGTGTTTTGTCTCAGTTTTCTGTGCCTGGGGTTGAGGTGATAAGGCAAGGGAAAGAAGCTGGTTCTGTGGTGAAGAGTTCATCATCTGATGTTCAGGAGGTGTTGGGAACATCTCAGGCTGTGGTAAAGGTAAAGTCAGTGGATGTGCTGGCTGTGGGATGTGTGGGTTTGCCGAAGCAGCGTTTGCTTGATTTGGGTGCTGTGGAATATCATGGTTCTACACCAGAGATGTTTGAGGCCTGGTTGGCCAGTGTGGTTCTGATCTTGGATCAGGAAGGCTGTGATCTTGCTTGTAAGCTGGGGAGTGTTGTTTCTTTGATGTTGGAGGATGCCTGTGTCTGGTGGACATCTGTGGCTGTGGCGTCACATATTCCTGATATTGATTGGGATTTCTTTGTATCTGCCTTTTATGAAAGGTATCTTGGAGGGAAGTTTCCAAGGGTTGAGCAATGTGACGGTGGTGTTGTTGTAGAGCAAGTGTTGCTTGGGCAAGGAGTGGAAGTTCAGCCACCGGTGTGTGACCGTTGTGAAAGGCGCCAAGTTGGAGGTTGTTGGGGCGCGGGTGCTTGCTGGAACTGTGGTTCCAAAGTGCATGTTAAGCGTGATTGTCCTCTTGGAGTGAAGTCAGCTTTGGTGTTAGCCAAAGGGTCTCAGAAAGGTCGTGGGCACGGCCGAGGCAAGGTTCAGAAGTGGCAGAAAGAGCAGAAAGTTGTGAAGAGTGTGGGAAAGGAGAATTGCTGGAAATGTGGGTCTGCTGGACACATGAGACGTGATTGTTTGATGTTGGCTCGGAACAGCCAAGGTCCCTTACCGCAAGGAGTTGGTGGTGACCCTGGTGTGTTAGCTGGTGCTGCAGCGGTGCGGCAGGAGGATGATGGTTCCGCGAGGAAGAGAGTTCGTCTGATGAAGCTTCAGGGTGGTGTTGTGCTTTCAGGTAACCTTGTTTAGTAATCTTTGCTCTAGTTACCTTAGTTTGGTTTCTGTTGGTTTTCCTTGCGAGGTAAGTTTAGCCTTGTTGCTAGTTGTTGGGGTAATAGTTGTAGTTTGGAAACATCTTTGGTGTGAAGAGGCTTAGGTGAGAATCTTGTGGTTAATGATTGTTGGTATGATGGAGTTAGATAAGTTAGAAGTGAGGTAGGAGGTTGTTCTTAGACGGATTTGAGGATGTTATTGGAGGGTGTGAACTGGCATTCATGCACAGTTAAAATCATTGTTATATGCTATATTATATATGTTGGTCCATGCATACATGTGGCATGACATTAGAGGTTTTGCATACATGTACATCAGGCATTGATAGGGCATGTTGGTGATCATGCATACGATGTTCACACTCGCTAATAACTAATCGAATCTGTTAGAGTGGTGGTTGGGTTAGGTTGGATGATGGGTTTTTAGAGGTTGTTTTGGTGCTGGGTGAGAGTTAGACGTAATGGAGTATATTAGGCTAGTTGCTAGTAATAGTGAGAGTGGTATGGTCTGATGGTAGAAGGATAGTGTTTGTTGCTTAAAGAGAGTTTAGTGGTTTGGATAGCTAAGTGGAAGGGGTAGCACCTTGATGCTAAGTGATGTTGTAGTTTAACGGTTGTGTTTCCAGGTGCTGGGGTAGCTTAGTATTTGGGTTGTTGTGGAAGGGTTGTGTTTGTAAGTGCTGGTTCTTAGCAACCTTTGAGGAGTTGAGGAGTTGGTATGTATGGTAGGTTGGGCGATGTCCTGGTAAGACAAGTGTTATGGTTGAAGTTTGAAGTGGAAGGGTTATGAAAGATCGAAGGCTTTTGTTGGTTATTTGGGTTCTTGTGAGAAGTGGTTGGCTGGTTGTGTGTATGTGAATTTCTTTTGAGGTCAGCTGGTGGTGTATGGAACAGCTGGCGGAGTCGAGTTGGGGTTGTGATGTGATTTTTGGAATCTGGGTGAGTGATCCTGGTGAGATGTGGTGGTAATGTTAGCAACAGTTGTGAGGGTTTATCAGCATTCGTTGAGGAGTTTGGGTAAGCAGTTGATGTTAAGGATTTTTGCTTGTTGGGAAATTCTTGGAAGAGGTTTGGGAGTTTGCAAGAGTTTTAGAAGCAGAGAAGGTTGAATAGTGGCTGAATTGGATTGGTTGTTGTCTCTGTGTAAACAGGTCTTGGGAGTTGTGTGTTGCAGTGATGTGTGCTGTAAGAGCTGAAGTTCTTCAGGTTGATATTGGGGCTGTGTACAGTCCGGTTATGTGAAAGGTTAAGTTGTGGTTATCTTTGTGTGCTCTGGATTTTGTGAACAGCATGTGGTGGTGCTAAGTTGGTGGAGTTTTGTGTGGAAAGTGTCCAGTGATGGTTGAGGCTTTTGTGTTGCCTTGTGTGTGATTTGAGAAGGTTGTGGTTCTCTTTTCGCCGGTTGAAATTTCGAGGACGAAATTTCCTAAGGGGGGGAGAGTTGTAACGCCCCGGTTTTGGGCTCAGAAGTTTTGGGCGTTGACCGGTTCGGTCAAAGTGCTGATCGAATATATAAGAGTGAATTTAGGAAAGCCTAGTTCGGGTTGCATTAAAAATATGGAAAAATGTCCTAAAATCATCTTTTAATATAATTAAGTGAACTGTGAAATCAATTTTGGAAAATGAGGTTCGGAAGGTTGACATTTTGGCTAGTGACCAAAATGTAATTTTTGAAAGTTCGGTGACAGTTTTATAACGGATTGAAACTTTGAATCTTTAAGGAGCTAATATTCCAAAAAGAGTTTCTCCAGATTTTTCTAAGATATTTTAAGGCTTTATTCTGATTTTAAAGTTTATGAAATGTGGAGGGAAATCATTTTATCATTTTATAACTAACTTTTCTATTTTCTCTCAATTTTCCTTTTCTCTCATTTTCTCTCAACCCAAACACATTCTCCAGATTTTCTTCTTTGATTTTGTCAATCTAAATCACTCATTTCAACTCTCATTTGATTCCTAATCATCTCATCAACAAAACCTCTCAATTTACAAGTTGTTTCATCAAGCTTTTTGGCTCTAAAAAGGAGAAACTCAAGTTTGGAGGTAAGAACGTCCTTCTCCTCTGAACTTCAAGTTCTTTATTGAAATTCCCAAGTTCTCAATCCTTAATTTATGATTTGTTAAAGGCTTTTCAATTGAAATCTTGATTTTGGCTAAAATGCAAGATTTGGTGATTTTGGTGGAATTTTCGTATGATCTGTTTAAGCAGGGTTTTGAAGTGTCAAAATGATGTTAAATGAATGCTAAATTGATTAGAAGTTGAGGTTTAATTAATGCAATCCCGGATAGGTTGAATTTCCTAAGTTTTGCTTGAGTTTTTGGTTGTTTTTGGAGTGTTTTGGTGATCTGTTATACCTGGAGGTATAAGGACGTGTTTGTGATTATTTTGGATGTTAATTGATGTTTAAAAGTGGTTAGAAGTGATGGATCTTGGCTGGGTTAAGTTTTGGAAGTGTTTGGAGGTGATTTCGGTTGTGTTTGGTAGCCGAATTGTTGGATTTGTGATGAGCAGCGAGTTGTGTTGTGTTGCTGGTGTTTTTAATGCATAATGATGCATTGATCTTCTGTTGTTGTGTGCTTGAAACAGGGGAGTTTGATCCGTGAGCTTTAGAGGTGTTGCGGAAGGTTTCGGATGCTTGGAAGGCTTGTTGGCTAGCCTTGTTTTGGTTATCGGTGAGTGAAGTTGGGTTTTCAGCTTTTAAACCAAGGTTTGAAGGTTTTTGGGAGCTTAGTGTAAGTCTAAACAACTTTGCTAAGCTCAAGAGTAAGTGAATGGATTTTCGCTCTTGAATTATGATTGTGAAATTGGCTTTTAAGCAATTGTGGTTGATGATTGAAATGCATGTGTTTTGCATGGTTTAAATCTGTTTTGAAAGCATATTTTAGCATGGTTTAATGCTGGTTTTGAAAGCCATATGTGAAGGATGCTCAAGGTAAGAGATCATTGGTTTTATACATTGAAAATGTGGTTTTGATGCATGGTGTTGCATGTTGTTCAATGGTTTTGTTTAATGCTTTAAAACAGTGAATTAATGTTGGTAAATGATGGTTTTTGCATTATGGTTATGCATGTGAAACATTGGACTAATGTGGTAAGGTGGTTATATTGGCAAGTGATGTAAGTGGTTCTTGGTTCTTTGATCGGATATAGTTAGCCGGCTATAGGATTGGGTGCACCGTGAATTAAGTCGCCTTGGAGGTGGAGTGGTCAAGAGTGGACCGGCAAACTCCCTTCAAGTATCCTAACGAGATGGTTGAGGTCATAATGGAGGTGTTGCCCATTCGAGGACCTTGGTTGAGCAAAGGTTATATGGTGTTTAAAAGTCCATATGTGGGAACCTTGTGCTTGTTGAGATCACTATGGCGGTGTTAAGTCCATGTGTGGATCTTGTGTAGGGTGTCCCGGATCTCGTTAGTGATGTTATACAACTACCAATCGGTGAATGCAAAGGTTGTATGGTGTTTGAAAGTCCATACATGGGAACCTTGTGCATGTCAAGGTTGTATGGTGTTTGAAAGTCTATACATGGGAACCTTGGGGAAAAGTTGAGGTTGTATGGTGTTTGAAAGTCCATACATGGGAACCTCGGGAAAGCTAAGGTTGTATGGTGTTTAAAAGTCCATACATGGGAACCTTAGGATGTTGAGGTCAAATGGTGTTTAAAAGTCCATTTGGGAGACCTTGGATTGGTAGGGTGTATGGAGCGTAGGGACAACGCTCGGAATCCGCGTATCCGATTGGGTGTTGAGTTGAAAAGTGAATGTGGTTGATCACTTGAAGGCCAATATGATGTTCTTGATTGTGATGAAGCATGGGATGCTTGAAATGATGCATAATTGCATGTGAAGCATGAGATGCTTGAAAAGATGCATGGTTGCATGGAAAGTGTATAATGCTTGTGAATGCATGTTTACTTGTTAAGTTGAACAAGTGTTGATTATCATTTGGAAAATGATGCATGTGAGCATGAAATATCTTTAGTGCATTGGAGTCTTGTTAAGACTTGTTTTTAAAGGCATGTGATGATGATGTTGTGGTTCATATATGTTGCCTTTGGTTTAATGCATGTGTTGGTTGGTTTGTGAAATGGTTTAAAGGATTCTTGCTTGATTTGGCTTTCAAGTTTAAGAAAGGTATGTTGTGAAATGGGAGTGTTTTCCAAGGTTTTGTTTTAGCTTGCATATGGTGTTTATGCATGGTTTGGCTAAATGGATGACTTTGTAAGTTGTGCTTTGAAAAGGTTTTCTTAGCATGCTAAGCTAAGGGTTGGTTTTCATGTATGTGCAATGCATGGTTTTGAGCTTGTTGTTGAAAAGGGGTTTTCAAACATGGTTTTGGTAAACAAATCGAGTTTGTTTTAAAAGTGATTTATGACCCGCTGCATTGATGGTGTTTTGGTTTTGAGCATACCTCACTAAGCATTATGTGCTTACGCTCCTTTTTGTCCGTCAATGCAGATTCTTGAAGTTTGGACAGCAAGGAGCAAGAGATTCAAGGTGGACTCCACTTGAGATGTATGTCTCGGTGAATAGTTATAGTTAATAAAGGCAATGGGGTAGAATCTCTCGGGTTATTGTGTATGTGTTCGTTTATGTTTGGACAAGGATGTTTTTATGTTGATGATGTTGTTGGATCATGTTTCGGTTTTAATGAGATTGATTTGGAAGGTTTGTGCCTAAATGGTTGCTTGTGTAGGAAGTATGCCTTTAGAATTGGGGCTTTTCATGTATGGTGTTATATTGATGAATTGTTGATGTAAGTATGTCCCATTTATGTTGAGTTGCATGTTGGTAAAGTTTGGAGGCTTTAGGAGTATGTTTGGATGGCCAATTATGTGTTTGGGTGAGCAAAATGCAGCAATCTGGGCAAGGCGTTTCGGAACAGTTGACACCGTTTCGGAACGGGTGCCCTGCATAAACCCAGGCGTCCGAAACGGGTGCCACCGTTCCGGAACGGGTTGGCTACTGCCAGTCCCCCGTTGCGGTACGCGTTGCGGAACGGCCCCGTGTTTCGAAACGGGCTCTGCCTGTTTCGGAACGGGTGACCGTTGGGGACTGACATGGGCGGTTAAATGTTTCAGAATGTTTGCATTTTGGTCCTGAAACTTGTTTGTGCAATTGTATGAGTTTGAGTTGTCCGTTTGAGCTGAAATTTTGCAGAGAAGCATGAAACATGATTAATTTTAAGTTGGTAACTTAAAATCTGGTTAAGTCCTTAAGGTTTTCAGAATTTACAATTTGGTCCCTAAAGTTGTAAATTGTTCAATTGGGTCCCTGTTTGATCTCTGATGTTTGTGGTCTTTGAGTATGATGTTTGTGTGATCACATCTAGGGTTAATGAGCATTTAGACAAGATTAAAAAGGAAAAAAAGGGTCGTTAATCAAGGTTGACTTTCGGGTTGACTTTGGTTTTCCCCGTGTAATCTTCTTAATTCGGGTCAACCGTCTAGACCGGGTTAAGGGGGTTACATTTCCACTTCAAGTTTTGACTACAACACTTGCCTTACTAGAACATCGCCCAACCTATACATACATATTAAGATTACGAAACTTCTATTCACCCCAGGCCAAATATTTTCTACAACCCACAACACAACCTCTTCTCAACTCTTCGAAGGTTGCTATGAACCATCACCTACATAAACAACCCTTCTACTACTACATCAATGCCAAGTTACCTCAGCATTCTGGAACACATCCACTAACTTACTACATCACTTAACACCAAGAAACTACCACTTCTACCAGCTATTCACGACCACTTTGACTGATTCTAACTCAAACGGTAATCTCCTCACCACCATACCGCTAAACTCATTAAGCGCCAAACACTTTCCTTCTACCAACATGCTATATCGCACTCACTATCACTGACAACTCGCTTAATACCCTCCATTACTTCTAACATTCTCCTAGCACCAACACAACTTTTAAAACCTATCATCCAACCTAACCCTATCCCAACACTAACGGACCCGATTAACTATCAGCGAGTGTGAACGTTCGTATGCATGGTCACCAATATGCCCTAACAATGCCTGATGTACATGCATGCAAAACCTCTAATGTCATGTCACATGTATGCATGGACCAGTACATATATATAATATAGAATATAACAAATGATTTTAACTGTGCATGTATGTCGGTTCACACCCACCAATAACATCCTCAGAATCCACCTAAAACAACCTCCTATCTCACTTCTAACTTAACCAACTCCATCATTCTAACAACCCATTATCCACAAGATACTCACTAATGCCCTCTTCACACTAAAGTTGTTTTCAAAACAACACCAACTACTACCCCAAACATGCTAGCAACGAGACCATACCCACTACGCAAGGAAATACCAACTGAAACCAAACTAAGATACTAGAGCAAAGGTTACTTAACAAGGTTACCTGTAAACACCTCACTGCCCCGGAGCTTCAACAGACAAGCTCTCTTCCTCGCAAAACCATCATTCTCTAGCCGCACCGCTGCAACATCTGCTAACACATTAAGGTCATCACTATCTCCCTGCGGTAAAGAACCCTGACTACCCCGAGCCAACTTCAAACAATTACGTCTCAAATGTCCAACAGACCCACAATTCCAACAGGTTTAATTCCCCAAGCTCCTCACACCTTTCTGCCCTTCCTGCCACCTTCGAACTTTGTCTCGGCTGCGCCCACTACCCTTCAGAGACTCTTTTACTACCACTGAAGCTGAACTCACCACATGAGGACAATCCCGCTTCACATGTTCTTTAGAACCACAGTTCCAACAAACTCCTGCGCCCCAACAACCTTCAACATGGCGCCTTCCACAACGGTCACACACTGGTAGCTGAGCTTCCACTCCTTGATCACGCAACACTTGCCCCAGATTTGCACTACCACCCAGACCTCAATTCAAGCCAAACCTTCTATCACGTAGCCTCTTACGTTGACCGCTCCGGAGGTCAGTAACCACAGCTCTCTTGCTTAAACTTTTCTCACCTTCATAAACTGAAACCACACCCTCACATTGCTTAACCCTTGGGAATTTCTCTCCAAGATTCCTTTCATAAAAGGCAGACACAAAGAAGTCCCAATCTATATCGTGGATGTGCGATGCCACCGCCACAGACGTCCACCAGGCACAAGCGTCCTCCAACATCAATGAGATAACACTTCCCAGCTTACAGGCATAATCACAACCTTCCTGATCCAAAATCAGAATTACACTGGCCAACCAGGCCTCGAACGTCTCAGGTGTCGAACCATGATACTCCACAGCTCCCAAATCATGTAAACGCTGTTTCGACAAACCCGCGTGTCCCACAACCGACACGTCTACAAGCCTCACTTTCACCACAGCCTGAGATGTTCTCAACACCTCTTGAACAATAGGTGATGAACTCTTCATCACAGAACCAGCTTCTTCCTCCTGCCTTACTACCTCAACTTCAGGCACTGAAGACTGAGACGAAACACTTCCATTAAAAGGTGAATTCCACGCCTTAACAACCTGCTCTAACGCAGCAACCATCTCACCTAACTGCCATTCTTTCATCGATTTCACCATGCTATTAACAGCAAACAATCATAACAAAAAAAACAAATCGATCAGACCAGCTTTAAGCAAGGATTCAAAACTCCAACTCCAAAATAACACAATAGCTATAATAATAAGGCAATGGGTATCCCAAATTCTCCCCTTTTACATGACATAACAGTCAATAAAAACATGGATATCACAACATTGAGCATATCAATCAACATATTTCGATCATGCTCTCATCAAACAACATTCACTCGCAACAGCATAATATCAACATATCATACCCATCACACTTTCATCATTCATAAAATCAGCTCACATCACCAGCATATCATCAGCACAAATTCACATCAGCTCAATGAAGATTCTCAATCAAAAAGCATGCTAAAAACATCAACAACTCGTTCACAGACACACATTCCAACCGACTTTCAACCACACATCAGAATAAACATTAAAAATTTATTACAAAAATTTACCACTTCCCCAAGCATTCGCAACTCAGCTCTGATACCACCAAATGTAACCCCCTTAGCCCGGCCTAGACGGTTGACCCGGACTACGAAGATTACACGGGGAAAACCAAAGTCAACCCGAAAGTCAACCTTGATTAACGACCTTTTTTTTTCTTTTTAAAATTGTCTAGATGCACATTAACCCTAGGCATTCTCTTGAGATAAGAATACTCAAAAATCACAGCAATGGGAAAACAATAAGAGACCCAATTGCACAAAATACGAATTTAGGGACCAATTTGTAAATTCTGAAAATTAAGAAGACTTTACCAATTTTTAAGTTACCATTATGAAACTAGTCATGTTTCATGCCTCTCTGCCAAATTTCATCTCAAACGGACATCTCAAACTCAAGCAATTGCACATACAAGAATCGGGACTAAAACGTAAAGCTTGCAAACCTCAAAACCATTCAAATTTTATGCCCAACGGTCAGGTGTTCCGAAACGGGTCTAGGCCGTTCAGGAACACCCCTTGGCAGTAGCCAAAGTGTTCAGAAACGGGTCTAGGCCGTTCAGGAACACCCCTTGGCAGTAGCCAAAGTGTTCCGAAACGGGTCTAGGCCGTTCAGGAACACCCAGGCCAAATCAAGGGCCTGTTTCGAAACAGGCAAGGGTGTTTCGAAACACCCTGCCCAGAAACAGCAGATAGGCCTGTTTTAACACCTTTAAACCCCATCAAACATGCTCCAAACCATTCCACAATAAATCAACAACATGCCAAGCATCATACCTACCAATTTGCATCAAAATCTAGATACAAAACCACCCCTAGGTGCACCAACTCATTCAACACTCAATCATGCTTTTAAAACAAGAAGCATAGCATAACGACTTAAGAATAAGAAGATTCAAACGTTGCAAGCGTTAAACCACATAGTTCAAAATCATAAACCAAACTTGTCCAACATACACAATCTCATTAAACATCAACATAAGAGATTCTCCCCCCATTGCCTTTATTATCTATAGCTATTAACCGAGACATACATCTCAAATGGAGCTCTCCTTGAATCCCTTGCTTCTCGCTGTCCCAACTTCAAATATCTGCATTGATGGACAAAAAGGAGCGTAAGCACATAATGCTTAGTGAGGAATGCTCAAAACCAAAACACCATCAATGCAGCGAGTCATAAAACCTCTTTTAAAAGCATTACCATTCGATAAACCAAAGCAATGTTTGAAAACCCTTTTTAACAACATGCTTTAAATCATGCATTGCTCAAACGTGAGAACCAACCCTTAGCTTAGAAAAGTTAAGTAATTCACTTCAAAGCACATTCTTGCAAAACCATCAATTTAACCTTTCCATGCATGAACATCATATGCAAAGTTAAATACAAAATCCTTGGAAAACACTTCCACTTCACATCAAACTTTTCTTATACTTGAAAATCATTTCAAAGCAAGAAACCTTTAAAAACCACTTACACCCTCAATTCTATCTCATGCATTAAGCAAATGCAATACATGAACCACAAAATCAACATTTGCATTACATGCCCTTTTTAAAACAAGCCTTCACGAGACTTCAATGCACTAAAGAGATTTCATGCACACAATGCAACATTCTCAATAGAAGATAAACACTTGTTCAAGCTAACAAGTAAAACATGCATTCATAGAACATTACACACTTCTCATGCAACCATGCATCATTTCAAGCATCTCATGCTTCATCATATTCAAGAACATTATATTGGCACCCAAGTGATAATCACAAACCATCAAAACACAAGACACAATCGGATACGCGGATTACAAGCGTTGTCCCCACGCTTCATACACACTACCAATCTCAAGGTCCCCAAATGGAATTTAAACCACCATTATGACCTTACCATTCACAAGGTCCTCATATGGACTTTTAAACACCATATGACCTTAACATTCACAAGGTCCTCAAATGGAATTTTAACCACCATTATGACCTTACCATCACTCATTGGTAGTTGTATAACATCACTAACGAGATCACGGGACATACACACAAGATCCACACATGGACTTTACACCACCGTTGTGATCTTACCATACACAAGGTCTTCAAATGGAATTTTAACCACCATTATGACCTTAACATACACAAGGTCCTCAAATGGAATTTTAACCACCATATGACCTTAACACAAGACCCACCCATGGACTTTTAACCACCATGGTATTCTTAACCATCTCGTTAGTGTACTTGGATGGAGTCACCGGTACAATCACAACCACTCCACATCCAAGGCGACTTTATTCACGGTGCACCCAATCCTATAGCCGGCTAACTATATCCGATTCAAGTAACCAAGAACCACTTACATCACTTGCCAATATAACCAATTTACCACATTAATCCATTGTTTTACAAGCATAACCAAAATGCCAAAACCACCAATTACCATCATCAATCCACTGTTTTTGAAGCATTACACAAAGCCATTAAACAACATGCAACACTATGCAACAATTCCACAATTCCAATGTACAAAACCAAGGATCTCTTACCTTGAGCATCCTTCACACATGGCTTTCAAAACCAGCATTAAACCATGTTAGAATATGCTTCCAAAACAGAGTTTAAAACATGCAAATCACATGCGTTGCATCCAACAATCACAAGTGCTTTAAAAACCAATTCATAACACAACCAAGAGAGAAATTTCATTTACTTACTCTTGAGCTTAGCTAAGTTGTTTAGACTTAAACTAAGCTCCCAAAACCTTCAAACCTTGGTTTTAAAGCTGAAAACCCAACTTCACTCACCGATACACAAAGCAAGGCTAGCCAACAAGCCTTCCAAGCATCCGAAACCTTCAACGCCACCTCTATTGCTCACGGATCATTCTCCCCTGTTTCAAGCACATAACAACAGAGGACTAATGCATCATAATGCATTAAAAACACCAGCAACACACCTAAACTCGCTGCTCTTTGCAAATCCAACATTTCGGCTACCAAACACAACCGAAATCACATCCGAACACTTCCTAAACTTAACCCAGCCAAGATCCATCACTTCTAACCATTTTTAAACATCAATTAACATCCAAAATGATCCCAAACACGTCCTTATACCTCCAGCATTAACAAAACACCAAGATCACCCCAAAAACCACCATTTTCACAAGTAGAAACTTAGAAAAATCAACCTATTCGGGATTACATTGATTAAACCTCAATTTCTCATCAAATATACATCCATTTTACATTAAAAACACATCTCAAAACAGTACCCAACCATGTCATACGAATTTCATCACAAATTAACCAAATCTTGCATTTTAAAGCCAAGATCAAGAACACAATTGTAAAACCTTTAACAAAACACAAATCAAGGATTGAGAACTTGGGAATTTCAGTAAAGAACTGAGAATTTAGAGGAGAAGGACGTTCATACCTCTAAACTTGAGTTTCTCCCTTTTTGGAACCACAATTCTTGAAAATCCAATAAGCAAATGCTAAGGTTTTGTTGTAGAATTGATTAGAGATCAAATGAGGATTGAAATCTAATCTTTAGTTGTCAAAATCAGAGAGAATTTTGCTGGAGAAATGTGTTTGGGTTGAGAGAAAAGTTGAGAGAAAAGAAAATGGAAATTTAGAGAAAAGTTAGTTAAAATGCCAAAATATCACCTTTCTCTTATATATAATAAAAGAGGATTTTAAGACATTTTTCCATATTTTTAATGCAACCCGAACTAGGCTTTCCTAAATTCACCCTTTTATATTCGAACCGCAACCCGACCGGTCCGGTCCAAACCCAAAACTTCTAAGCCCAAAATTGGGGTGTTACAAATTGAGAAAGTGAAACTCATATGTGAGCGGTTGAAGGATGCTTCGGATCGTCAGAAGTCTTACGCGGATTTAAAGCGTAGGGAGATTGAGTTTGCGGTTGGAGATCGCGTGTTCCTAAAGGTATCGCCTTGGAAGAAGGTGATGAGGTTCAGACGTAAGGGAAAGCTTAGCCCGAAGTTTATTGGACCTTATGAGGTTATGGAGCGAGTTGGTCCTGTTGCATATCAGTTGAGGTTGCCTCCCGAATTGAAGATCCATGATGTGTTTCACGTTTCTATGTTACGGAGGTATAGATTGGATCCATCTCATGTGATGCCTGTTAAGGAGAATGAGTTGAATCCAGATTTATCCTATGATGAGGAACCAATGAGGATCCTAGAATCGAGTAGCAAAGTTCTTCGTGGTAAGACGATTGAACTTGTGAAGGTGTTGTGGCGACATCGGGGAATTGAGGAGGCCAGGTGGGAAAGCAAGTCTGAAATGTTGATGTAGTTTCTGCACATTTTTCCTTCAGGTAAAATTTCGAGGACGAAATTTCCTAAGTGAGGGAGCGTTGTAACACCCCGGTTTTGGGCCTAGGTGTTTTGTGCGTCGAGTCAGGCTAGTGGAATCGGTTGTTCGAGACGTTAAAGGTGGTACAGGGAAATGAAGGTTCAGGATGGGATAAAAATGTGGTAAAAATTTCTAAAATCCTCTAAAATTATATTTAAGAGGTTGGTCAAATCAATTTTGCAAAATGAGTTTTGGGAAGTAGACATTTTGGGCAGTGACCAAAATGTAAAGTTTTAAAATAAGGAAAAAGGGTGTTTTTCAAAAAGAGTCAAAATCTTAGAATCTTAGGGAGCTTAATGGAAATTAAGCCTCTTCTCTGATTTGGCATGTGTTTTAAATGATTGATTAAATATTAAAAGTGGCTTTTATTGACTTAATTAAAAGATAGTTATTTTGGTTAAGAAAATTTGACGATCTTTTTCATTCTCTTCATTTCACTTTAGCCAAACACTCTCTATTTTCTCTCATTTTCTAGATTCCTTTCACTTTCATTTTCTCACTTGATATTCAACTTCTCTCTTGTGATTTCTCTCAAATCTCTTCAAGATTCTTGAAAGCAAAACTTGCCAATCTAGAAGAGAAGTAAGGATTGGAGGTAATTTTCGTGCTAACCCTCTAGTCAAGGTTTTTTAATGAAATTCCAAAGATTTTTGACTCTTTATGTATGTTTTTGATTGAAGTTTTATTGTGGTTTTGATAAATGATGAAATCTTGTTGGAAAAGATGATTTAATGTGATTTTCGGAGTTGTTTTGATTTGATTTGTTTGAGATGGTTTCTAATCAAGTTTTTAAAGGTTTATGATGTTGGAATAGAGTCTTAATCATATTAATCCCGAAATCCATGAGATCTTTGATTTTAAAGGTGTTTTTGGTTGGGTTTTTGGGGTGTTATGTGAGATCCGAGTTGCTGGAGGTATAAGGAAGGTTTAAGGTTGTCTTTGGATGTTGATTTATGGTTAAAACGTGTTGGAAGTGTTGATTGATGGTTGAGCTGAGTTTAGAGATCAATCGATTGAAATTTTAGTTGTTTTGGATGGGTAATTTGATGCTTTAGAGCAGGACAATGAGTTTCTTTTTAAGAGCTGGTGTTTGGATGCATTATGATGCATTGAATCTCTGTTTTTAATGTCTTAAAAACAGGGGATTGTGTTCCAAAATCGATCGAAGTGGTTTTGAAGGCTTCAGATGGTTGATTGTTGCGTCGGCGAGTGTGGTTTCAAAAGTCGGTGAGTGGAAATGAGATTTCCAGCTTTGAAACTTCATAAAAGAGGTTTTGGGAACTTAGTGTAAGCTTGAAACGCTTTACTATGTTCGGAAGTAAGTAAAGTGATTTTCTCCCTTGGATTGTGCTATTATGAGTCTTTCGATGCACTTATTTTAATTGTGTTAACCTACTATTTTAAAGCATGTTTTGAGTTTATAAAATGTGGTTGATGATGCGATATGGTTTAAGGATGCACTAGGTAAGTGATCCTTGCATGCATGTGTTGATGCATGAGTATTTGAAGAATGGTTTAATGCTTGAGATATGGTTTATTATGAATGCTTTGGAAAAACAATGAGGTATGCATGAAATGTGGATTATATTGGCAAGTGATGTTGTGTAAAGTGTTTTGGAAATGAAATCTGATATAGTTAGCCAGCTATAGGATCGAGTGTACTATGAACAAGTCACCTTGGATGTTGAGGGGTTGTGATTGTACCGAAAACTCCATCCAAGTACCCTAACGATTGAGGAATGTTTAAGGTTGCAACGGTAGAGGGTAGCTCCCGGGTGCGAACCTTGTATGTGTCCCGACTCTCGTTAGTGGGCTATACGTCTACCAATGAGTGGTGTTGAGGGGTTGTAACTGTACCGAATACTCCACCACGGGTGTCACAACGGTGGAGGGTTGCTCCCGTGTGTAAGCCTTGAGATGTCGATAGAGTGTATTGTTGAGTGTATAAATGTTCTATTATTTACACCTCTTTTAACCCATATTTCTGCTGCATTCAAGTATTATTTATTGCATTTAGGTCAGTTTACAGCAAAACATTACAAACACATTAAAAGGCACAGTTTCTACTAAAAATGGCTGTTTTTGCAGGTTGCTGCTGTAGCAGACGGAAAGGGTAGGCGCTGGGCAGTGAAGCAGAAGAGCTGGAACTGGACGAGCAGTCAAGGAGGACGATGCTGCCATGGTTGCTGCCGTGACAGCAGAGGACGACAGCAGTTTTGTGGAGAAGATGCAAAGTGGACCTCGACAGATAGAGAAAATTCAGCCCGTCTGTCGTGTGAAATCACCATATTTTTCCAAGCCCTAGTTCAGAAGATATTCCAAGCCCAAAGTTCAAGGAGAGAAAATCCCAAGAAACAAGGAGGACGACTTAAAGATAGATTCTCTTAAGATTTAGTCCTTATTAGAGTTGTACTTTAATTTAAAGTTGTAATCCTTGTTAAATTAGAAAACTTGAGCCCAAAGCTTATATAAGGGCATATATATTAACCTAGAGGGCATAACCGATTACCCTAGCTTCCTTCCCAAAACTCTAGCCGTTTTCATCCTCTCACCATGTTCTAAATTCCCCCTAGGGCCACGGGTTGATTTGTAAAGTAGTTGCAAGGGTTGTTTTGTTTTAGGAATTTTCAGTTCAATAAAATAAACTTCAAGTTCTCTTATTTTGGTTATTAATATCTTGCAAGAGCATAAGGAGAGCATTGTGAGGTTATCAATTTACTTAGCATCGGGAGAGTTAAGTATACGAAAGAAATAAGAGCAAGTTCTCTAGTTTATAGTTGAACTATCTCGGGCCTAGGGATAGGACGAGGTTAAGTGGCTAAAGAAGAATTCATCCACATCGGTGTTCATCCTTCGATTCACGCCGGGAGGTATCGTCAAAGACGTGATCATCAACAGACTTGGACCTAGGGATAGGCCAAGGCACATATGGGATTCTTTCCAAACTTGAAGTGCTGAGTTGGGTAATCGCTGCCGTGATAACCAACGGACTACTGCCGCGACAGGTGCTGCCGCGACGGGAACGACGACATCACTGGATCTCCTAAACTCAGCAATACCTGCACTACTGAGTAATTCAATACCAGCCCATTCTCTCTATCTTGATTTTCCTTCTCTTTTATTTACGTTTACTTTATTACTTTCGTGACAACTTCTTAAATATTTCCTTTACTCCCGTGCAGTGAATTAAGGTGAAGCTATTAGCCCAATCCCTGTGGAGACGATATCCGATACATCGTATCACTTTACTACTTGCGTCGTGTATACTTGCACCACAATTGCGATAGACTATTTTACACGCAACAAGTATGAAGTGTTTGAGACAACACTTGGTTATACGTGTATCTGATATACTTTTTGAGAAATGAGAATGTTGTTAATCACTTGTAAGCCAATATAATAGATTGAAATGTTGATGATGCATATTATGGAAAATGCATGTTTTACCTTAAGCTTTGCATATTGGTGAATATGCTTGGAAGGCTTGATTTTTTGTTTAGAAATGGTTTAATTGTTGTGAAGTAATTGATACTTGTTGCATGGTGTTATCATGCTGATTTTAATGATGAAGTGTATGGATTTACAAAGAGGGCATGCTGGTTTTCAAATGAGTGAAAATGGTTTTGAGCATTGATGGTGTTTTTGGTTTGGAGCAGCTCTCACTAAGCTTTTATGCTTATGCTCTCTTTTGCTCATCAATGCAGATAATTAAGTGATTGGAGGCAACAACTTTCCAAGGATTTCCATGAGACTTCATTGAATGTATGTTTTGGTTTTGGACTAGTGTAATAAAGGCAATAGGGGTGTCCAATGTTTTGAATGTTAGTTGTTTTTGGTAATTTCTAGTTTGGTACAAGTTTGGAATTCATATTTTTGTATGTAAATGGCCTTTGAATGTTGGATTACGCTTGGATTTGAGATTTGACTTGCGATGCTTGATTTTCATAGGAAGCATGCATCTAGAATTCATTATTGATGATAGTAATGCTTTGGTGATGTTATTGCCATGTGTTCTTGATTGTTGAAGTGCATTTGAGTTGCAAGCATGCTTAGATATATGTTGAGATGTTTTGGTAAGGTCCTATGAGCGTAAAACCAGCATTTTGGGCTAGTGCAAGCTGTAGAGTATCTGTACACTTCATAGTGTATCAATACGACCTTCATAAATGGGAGGAGCGTACCGATACACGGGGGCATATTGATACCCTCTTTAGTCACTAGACGAGGGTGTATCGGTACGTTGACCCAGCGTACCAGTACGGTTCTTGTAATGCTGTGTTTGGGAGGCTGGTCATCGGGGGTGTATCGATACCCTTCCTAAGGGTACCGACACGCTGTTAATTAAATGGGTTTAAAGTCAATTTGACCTTTTTTCAATATGACATGTGGTTTAAAAGAGTTTTTAATTAAATGATTTTTAATTGGGATTTATATTAAAATAATTAAAAGGTAGTTATTGGTTTTTCAATTACGTAACTACCAAAACCCTTTCTCATTTCAGCCAAACACAATTTCACTCATCTTTTTCCAGAATTTTTTCTCCCAAAAATTCTCTCAACTTTTCCTAAATCATTTTCAAGAAAACTCTCATAGTTCTTCAAGATTTCACTAAGGAAAACTTGTCATACATTGAGAGAAGCAAGGATTGGAGGTAAATCCCATTCTCAACCTCTAATCTAAGTGCTTTATTGAAATTCCCAAGATATTTGGCTTCAAAATACTATTTTTGATTGAGTTTTCATTATAGTTTTGATTTGAGATCAAAATCTTGTGAAATTGTGGATGAAATCTTGATTTTCGGACTGGATGAGTTGGGGTATGTTTTGTATTGATTTTAATTGAGTTTTAAGTTGATTTATATGTTAAAATGATGTGTTGATATCATAGATCCCGAAATCCTTGAGATCCTTGAGTTTCTTGGTTGTTTTAGGTGAGATTTTGGGGTGAAATGGTGGAATCTTGCTTGTTGGAGGTATAAGGTTGGGTTAGGATGTTTATTAGATGTGTTTTGATGTTGATAATTGTTTGGAAGTGATGTATGATGGCTGGGCTTGGTTTAGGAAGCAATCGATTGAGTTTTCGGTTGTTTTGGAAGGATATTTTGGTGTAGTTTGAGTGGGCAACGAGTTTGTGAATTGCTGCTTGTGTTAGAATGCATTTTAATGCATTTAGATCTCTATTTTGATGATGTGAAAACATGGGATATTGATCCGGAAGCAAACAAGGTGATTTTGGAGGCTCAGGAGGTGTAATTTCCGTGTTGGCGAACAAGGCTTCGCGTATCGGTGAGTGGAAATGCAATTTCATGCTTTGTAACGCTTTGAGCGTGATCTTGGGAGCTTAGTGTAAGTTTGATACACTTAACTAAGCTCAAGAGTAAGTGATTCGGAAATCTCTCTCTTAGAAATGTGCTTTGTTTGATGAATTTGCACTTGATGTAAGAGTGGATTTGTTTACTGTTTTTAAGCATGTTTAAGCATGGTTTAATGCTGGATTTTAATGCCATTATGTTAAGGATGCACTAGGTAAGTGATCCTTGGTTTTCATGTGTTGAATGTATATGATGTTATGCTTGTGGAAATGGCATTGTGGTTATGCTTGTAAAATAGTGGATTAATGTGGTTAAATGATTATATTGGCAAGTGATGAAAATGGTTTTTGGTTACTTTAATCAGTTATAGTTAACCGAGTATAGGATTGGGTGCACCGTGAATAAAGTCGCCTTGGATGTCGAGGGGTTGTGATTGTGCCGTAATCTCCATCCAAGTACCCTAACGGTTGAGGTTAAGATCACAACGGTGAATGGTTAGTCCCGTGTGTGAGTCTTGTGTATGAGTCCCATTCTTTCGTTAGTGGAATTGTACAACTACCGATGAGTGATGTTGAGGGGTTGTGATTGTGCCATTAATCTCCATCACGGGTGTTGATGGGTTGTGATTATGACATTAATCTCCACCTTGTGTAGTTCGGTAGTTTGTATGAAGCGTGAGGGACAACGCTTGTAATCCGTGTATTCGATTGTGTCTTGTGTTGAAATGGTTTATGGATTATCACTTGAGAGTCAATATAATGTAAATGACTAATGTGAAGCATGAGATGCTTGTATATGATGCAAGGATGCATGAGATATATGTGTATGATGCAAGAATGCATGTGATGCTTGTTAAAGCATGAGCAAAGGTTTATTTGCTGTTGTAAAATGATGCATATGAGCATGAGGTTAAAAAGTACATTGAGGTCTTGAGAAGACATGTTTTATAAATGGCATGAGATTTAAAGTGTTGGTTTTGCAGAACATGAGACATGCATTGATGAATGTTGTTTAGCGATCCCCACTAAGCTTCGTGCTTACGCTCTTTTGTTTCATCAATGCAGAAAACTAGGCTTTGAAGGCAGCAAGAAGGCAAGAGGAATCCAAGCTTTTAATCTTTTAAAGTATGTGGTTTGTTTCGGTGTAATAAAAGGCAATGAGTGGGGTTTATGCTATTACATGGTTGAGAATGTTTTTCCCTTGCTTTGGCATGTTTGTTAGTTACTTTTGAGATGTAATTGGCCATTATGGTTTGATTTTGGATGTGGATGGTAGATTTGGCTTGCTATGGTTTTTGTGGACTAGGGAGTATGCCTTTAGAACTATATTTGCATATTGGTTACCATATCGTAGCTAATACCTCAAAATGATGATTGTTGATTTGTATCCATGATGGATGTTTGATGTGGCATGTGTTGGGAATGATTCGAATGTGGATATGCATGTTAAACCAGCAAAATCTGCTGTTGCAGGGAAAGGCGTATCGGAACGCCCTTGCCTGTTTCGGAACATGGGCCTGATATGACCATAAGGTTTTAGAACGGGTGAAGGCGTATCGAAACGTTTTGGCTACTAGAAGGGGGTGTTTCGATACGGGTCTCGAAACGCACCCGAGTATCGAAACGGTCAACCCTGTTTCGAAACGACCGTTTCGGTACAGGGCCATCCGTATCGAAATACCTGACCGTTGGATTTGAATTTTGAGCTGTTCTGAGTTTCTGTTTCTTACATTTTGGTCCTTAAATGTTGGCTGCTTAAATTAATAAGTTTGAATGATCCGTTTGAGCTGAATTTTGACATGCTTACATGTTACATGACTAATTGAGGATTGGTAACTTTAAAATCATGAAAGTCTATGTATTTTATGGTATTTACAGTTTAGTCCCTAAAAGTCAAATGTATGCAATTGAACCCCTAATCGAACTCTGATCACTGTGCCGTTTTCACCTAATCGCTTTGTTGAACTCATAGGTTAATAATATGCATCTAGAGAAGATAAGAAAGAAAAATAGGGTTATAAATCAAGGTTGACTTTCGGGTTCACTTTGGTTTTCCCCGTGTAATCTTCGTAGTTCGGGTTAAACGTCTAGACCAGGCTAAGGGGGTTATATTTGTTGGTATCAGAGCCAGGTTACGAAAGAATTGGGGATATCGATATGTGAAATTGATATGTGTTGAAGTATGATGTTTGAAAAGCATGTTATTGGTTGAATTTTGAACCTTATGCCATGCTTGTTTGATGCGAATTGTGTGTGAAATGAATGTGATTGTGTGATGATGATGTTATGTGGATATGTGCTGATTTTGTGATGATGGAAAGTATGTGAGCGTGATGTTTCATGTATGCTATTCTCTGTGGGGGAAATTGGGTGCCCATTGCCTTACTACACTACTCAAATGTTTTGTAAACTTGGATTCTTGCTTGCAGTTGGCCTAAATGGTTTGAATTGTTTTGTTGTTATGTCTTGTTAAATAGCACAATGGGTCCAAGAAGAGAGTTATGATCGAATACGATAGTGCCTGCAGCTGAGCAAGGCAACCAGGCTGAGCAAGGGGCTGATGTCCCTCCTGGTGGAGATCTACCTCCTTCGCCACCACTTGGAGGTGGGGAGCATGTGCAACAAGGACAAGCTGGTCCTGGTGTGGGTGATTTGGCACCTCTGGTTCAAGCGATGACCGGAGCGTTTCAGGCTGCTGTTGCCAGAGCGCATGTGCAGGCCCCTGCAGCTGTGCAGGTGGGCTTACCTTTGGAAAGGTTGAGGAGTTTAGGAGCTGTGGAGTTTTATGGTATGTCACCTGAGGCGTCCGAGGCCTGGTTAGCTAGCACGATTCGCATTATGGATCAGATGGGTTGTAATGATGTACGCAAGCTAGGATGCGCAGTTTCTTTGCTACAAGGTGATGCTTACAGCTGGTGGACGACTACCACAGCTGGTATGGAACCCAATGAAGTTGATTGGGAGTTCCTCAAAGGTGCCTTCAGGAGAACGTATCTTGGGGTGAGATACTTAGATGAAAAGAAACAGAAGTTTATGTCGCTTGTTTAGGGCAACCTATCTGTGGCTGAGTACGAAGTCCAGTTCGTACGCTTGAGCCAGTATGCTCCTGAGTTGGTACCTAGTGAGAGGCAACGATATGATCGCCTCAAGTACGGGTTGGTACAGGAAGTTAAGACGTGCTTGTTTGTCGGGCAAAAGACATCGAGCAGAATCTGGGTTTCTCATTAAAAGGTGTTGCTTCTAGCTCTGGGAAGAGAGCCGCTGAGTATAGTTCTGGTGGTGGACGGAACAAAAGAGGCCGTGATAGGAGACATCAGCCTGAGGGAAGGCGTGGTGTTCCGGGTCGAGGTGGTCAGGCCCAGGGAGGTCGTGTGAGATCTGAGCAGCATATATGCTGGATATGTGGGTCGAGGGACCATTTGAGGCGAGATTGTCCTCGAGCAGCTAGAGAGATTCAGGCTCCTGTTGTGGTGACATGGAACTCTTGTTGGAATTGTGGTTCGGCTGACCACATGAGAAGGAAGTGTCCTTTGTTGGTTGGTGGTGGCCAAGGACGTGCTCCTATGGTATCTACACCTCAGAGAGGCCGTGGGCGCGGCCGTGGAAATTTTCAGAGGAGAGATGAGGGGCAGTGAGGTATCGCTCATGTTTTGGCCATCCGACCTGAGAGAGGTGGACCAACGTGGGTATATGCTCAGCGCGAGGAAGCTGAAACTACCAAGGCCAGAGAAAGAAGCTGAAACAGTGAAGAAACCAGCCATGGACAAACCTGCCAAGGAAGCTGCCCCGACAGGTAACAAACAGCCTGCTGCCGATGAGCCTGTCACGACAGCAGAAGCGACAGAGGAGAAAAATGATGAACCCAAACCTCCTCAGATTCGTATGCAGTGGGAAGGACGTATTGCTGATTATCGTCCCCCACCTCCTTTTCCTCAACGGTTACAGCAAGAAAAGCAAGAATCTCAGCTCAAAAAGATTTATGATATCTTTAAGCAGGTTCATATTAATATTCCGCTGTTAGATGCCGTTAGGGAGATGCCCGATTACGCCAAATTTCTCAAGGATGTCATGTCAAAGAAATCTAAACTTGGGGAATTTGAAACGGTTAAGATGACAGAAGGATGCATGAGTATTCTTCATAGGCAGCCACCCCAGAAAAAGAAGGATTCGGGGAGCTTCATCATACCTTGTGTAATCGGAGATAAATATGTGGGTAAGGCACTGTGTGATCTTGGTGCTAGTATTAATTTAATGCCAAAATCTGTTTTTCAGAAATTAGGTATTGGAAAAGCTCAGCCAACGACAGTAATTCTGCAGCTGGCAGACCGCTCTTATGTTCATCCGGAAGGAAAAATCGAAGATATTCTGGTAAGAGTGGATAAATTTATTTTTCCTGCTAACTTTCTTGTGTTAGACTGTGAAGCAGATGAAAACGCACCAATCATCCTGGGGCGACCCTTCTTAGCCACGGGAAGATCATTGATTGATGTGGAAAAAGGAGAACTCACCATGAGAGTGAACGATCAAGAAATAAAGTTGAATGTTCTCCAAGCTATGAAACATGCTGATGCAGATGAGGAATGTAAGGTTATAACTGAAGTTACCCTCGACCAACCCTGCATCAGGTCGGGCTGTCACGACATCAACATTGGTCACTGCCTCGACAGCCACTTACAGGACTGTCATGACAGCACCGGCGACAGCGACTCCTCAGAATCCGAAACATCAGATACTGAAGATCAGGAGGAGGTAAACTGGATAGGCGATCGTCCAGGTAAGTTATTCGAACCTTTAAACTATACTTCGGATAACCATGCAATCCAAAAGCCATCTACTATTGAGCCCCCTGTTTTAGAACTGAAGCCCCTGCCAGGGCAGTTAAAATATGCTTTTCTTGGTTCAAATGATACATTGCCCGTAATCATCTCTTCCAAGTTGATGCAGGAACAGGAACAACAATTAGTAGAGATGCTGCAACAGCAGAAAAAGGCAATTGGATGGACGATAGCTGATATTCAAGGCATTAGTCTGGCGTTATGCATGCATAAAATCCTTTTATAGGAAAATCATAAGCCGACTATAGATGCCCAAAGGCGGCTAAACCATGCGATGAAAGAGGTGGTGCGTAAAGAGATAATCAAATGGTTAGATGCTGGTATTATTTACGCCATCTCCGACAGTAAATGGGTGAGCCCGGTGCAATGTGTTCCCAAGAAAGGAGGAATGACCGTGATAACCAACGAAAACAATGAGTTAATCCCAACCAGGACTGTGACCGGTTGGAGGGTTTGTATGGACTATCGGAAGCTTAACAAAGCTACCCGAAATGACCACTTTCCTTTACCCTTTATTGATCAAATGCTTGATAGATTAGCGGGTTAACCTTACTATTGTTTTCTTGATGGTTATTCAGGTTACAATCAAATCGCTATCGCACTGGAAGATCAAGAAAAGACGACATTCACATGCCCCTACGACACTTATGCTTTTAGGAGAATGCCATTCAGACTATGCAATGCACCCGCCACCTTCCAAAGGTGCATGATGGCCATATTCTCTGATATGGTGGAGGACTTCCTAGAAATTTTTATAGATGATTTTTCAATCTTTGGGGACGATTTTGAGAGCTGCTTAGGCAATCTACAAAAGGTACTTGAAAGATGTGAAAAAGCAAACCTAGTCTTGAATTGGGAAAAATGCCACTTCATGGTGGATGAAGGGATAGTCCTTGGCCATAAGATTAGCTGCCGTGGCATAGAAGTCGACATGGCCAAAATAGAAGTGATCGAAAAGCTGCCGCCGCCGACTACAGTCAAGGGAATTAGAAGCTTCTTAGGACATGCTGGTTTTTATAGGAGGTTCATTGCGAATTTCTCAAAAATCACCAAGCCCCTATGCCATCTCTTGGAGCAGAACCGACCCTTTGACTTTAATAATGAATGTACTGAAGCATTCAAGGTTCTGAAGGAAAAACTGGTAACAGCCCCAATAGTACAGCCACCAGACTGGACACAGCCGTTTGAGATCATGTGTGATGCTAGTGACTATGCTGTCGGGGCAGCACTTGGGCAGCGGAGAGACAAAATTTTTCATGTCATATACTATGCCAGCAAGACACTGAATGACGCCCAAGTGAACTACACCACCACAGAAAAGGAGTTATTAGCTGTGGTTTTCTCCATTGACAAGTTTCATTCTTACATACTTGGAACGAAGGTCATAGTACACACAGATCATTCTGCCCTCAAGTATTTGTTCACGAAAAAGGATGCAAAGCCTCGATTGATACGGTGGATCCTGCTACTACAAGAATTCGACCTTGAGATCAAGGACAAAAAGGGGACAAAAAATCAGGTGGCAGATCACTTGTCAAGATTGGAGAAGGGAAAGAGTCTACCAATAGATGGGACAAACATACTGGAGACCTTCCCAGACGAACAGCTCTTTGCTGCCGCAATCACTACCGCGACAGCCATGGCGGCAGGTACGTATTCTGAACTTCCTTGGTATGCAGATTTTGTTAATTTCTTAGTTAGCGGAATAATTCCCCCCGACCTTAATTATCAAGCCAGGAAGAGGTTCCAAAATGATGTTAAACATTATTATTGGGACAAACCTCTTCTTTTCAAAATCTGTGCAGATCAGGTTATAAGGAGATGTGTACCACAGGAAGAGCAGAAAGATATATTGCATCACTGCCATGCTTCACAGTATGGAGGACACTTAGGAGGCAACAAAACTGCTGCCAAGGTGCTGCAGTCAGGATTTTATTGGCCGTCACTATATAAAGATGCACAAATCTTCTACAAAAGCTGTGACAGGTGCCAAAGAACAGGAAACATCTCACGGAGAAACGAGATGCCGTTGCAGAACATTCTAGAAGTCGAGATCTTCGACGTTTGGGGGATTGATTTTATGGGACCTTTCCCATCTTCATGTGGGAATATATACATCCTCCTGGCAGTAGATTATGTCTCTAAGTGGGTTGAAGCAATCGCCACTCAAAAGAATGATGCCAAGATAGTTCAACGGTTTTTACACAAGAACATTTTTTCTAGGTTTGGCATCCCCAAGGCGATTATCAGTGATGAAGGGAGACATTTTGACAACAGGGTTATTGCTGCTGCCTTCAAGAAATACGGTGTCAAACATCGGATTGCGACAGCATACCACCCACAGACCAATGGACAAGCTGAAATTTCTAACAGGGAAGTCAAGAACATTCTTGAGAAGATGGTTAAGCCAACTAGGAAAGACTGGTCTTTACTCCTTAATGATGCATTATGGGCCTATAGGACATCTTTTAAAACTCCATTAGGAATGTCTCCATACCGGTGGATTTATGGGAAAACATGTCATCTACCTGTCGAGATAGAGCACAGAGCATACTGGGCGATCAAGGCAGTGAATATGGACTTCGACAGGGAAGGGCAGAAAAGGCTGTTAGATCTGAACGAAATTGAAGAAATCCGAACAATGTCCTATGACAATACAAGAATTTACAAGGATAAAACGAAGAAGTGGCATGAAAAAAAGTTGCTGCCACGACAGTTCTGCCCAGGGCAGCTTGTATTGTTGTTCAATTCTAGACTGAAACTTTTCCCAGGGAAACTGAAATCTAGATGGTCGGGCCCTTTCCTAGCCGTACAAGTTTTTCCCCATGGTGCCATCACAATCCGATCACTAAAAGACGGGCACCAATTCAAAGTCAACGGACAGCGTCTCAAGCATTATCAGGGGACTGAAGCCCCAGGAATACAGGAAGTGGTTACCTTAGCAGATGCCCCACCTGGCATCCCTAACTTAACCTAATTTTTATTTTTTATTTTATTATTATTTATTAGTTATTAGGAAATAAGATTTATTTTATTTGAATAATGTTTTTATTTTCATTGTTTTTAGGAAATAAAGGAGTCAAGAAGAACATGAGAAGTGAACTTAGCCCATCATCCATCCACCAGCCCAACAGTTGAAGCCTGTCGTTAAAGCTGCCGCGACAGACGCGGAAAATACAGGCTGTCACCACGCTGTCACGACAGACGCGGAAACGTGTGTAAGACGCGTCAGACACGCTAACTCATAACAGCTGGCCCCGTTATTCGCCCCTGCCGTTACATCTTCAACGGGCAGCAAATCTCTCTCTATATATAACCCCGCTTCATTTTCATTTTCACTCACTTCTGCCTTTCTTACTTACTCTATCTCTTTAGTTTCTTCTATTTTCATTTGTTTTTCACAACCCTTGCACAACTATGTCTTCCAGAAAAACCCGACGCAGTGCTGCCTCCAGTTCCGCACCAGCAGCAACTCCCCCTCGTTCCTTTGCTAACAGAGACATGTGGGAAAAGAGAGGCTTTATTTACACATCAACGGAGGAGCATCTAGGCCTCAAACCATTCATAGCCCGAAAGATCAGAGCTTTACATTGGCAAACCTTTGCAGAGCAGCCAGAGGAAATGAATGTCACGCTGGTTCGAGAATTTTATGCTGCCATCAGCAGTAGGACAGCGGCAGCGGTGTTCGTTCGAGGGAAAGAGGTACCATTTGAAGAAGAATACATTAATACCCTCTATGGCTTCTACATCGGTATCAATGAAGACGCCCACCAGCAATTCCTGAATACATTAGACACTGCTGCCTTCGACGCTGTCATGGTAGAATTGACAGAGGAGGGAACTGAATGGAACACCAGCAAGAAAAATCCAAGGACAGTACGGAGGACCCAGCTGCTGCTGGAGGCAAAATTGTGGAATGCCTTCATAAAGAAGAGGATCATGCCATCATCCCACAACACCACCGTTGACCAGCCAAGGTTAGCGTTGATACACTCTATTCTACATGAACGGCCTATTAATGTGGGCAGCTTTATTCGAGAAAGTATTTTGGAGTGTGCGCATAGACCGACGGGTCCTCTCTACCTTCCATACCTCATCACCTTGCTCTGTCGCGGCCATAATGTTCCAGAGCTACGCACCGATTTGATAGAAGAAGGAAGAGGTTGGAATGAAAAGAACATCCTCAACCTGATGGAGTTAACTGTTGCTACCCCTCTGTCGTCATTCGACCCTGCTGCCGCCACAGCCGACACGACAGAGCAGCAGCACACTGAACCAGCTGCCGCAGCAGTTGCCCCGACAGACACCTCCGCCCAGATATTAGCTGACATTCAGAAGCTGGAGGAGAGACAGCAGGGCTTAATGACTTTCATCAGGGACTTTGTTGCCTCTACGATAACTTTTATTCAAAACTTCTTAAATTTCCCTGATGCTGCATTCCCCACTTTTCCTGCCCATTATTTCACTGTACCTACACCTGCCCACACACCTACACCCGCTGCCACCCCACGGACACCTTCTGCCGCTTTAACGCCAACACCTGCCCCAACAGCGGCGGGCAGCACCCATGCCGAGACTTCTGCCCGTGGGACAAAGAGAAAGACAGCAACGGAAGAACTTGACGCCTTTATTGCTGGTCTCTCTTCCTCTTCCGTTTGGGCCGCCAGTGACACTGAACCCTCGATCAAGAGGAATTTGTCAAAAGAGTTCTCACCAGTAAAGAGGCAAAAGAGGATGGCAGACAAAGGTAACATGCAAAAAGCCAACAGCAGCGGAGGTAACGGCATCACCGGTTGTGACAGCAGCAGCAGCGGTGAGAGCAGCAACAACGCTGAAATCCAGGTTGTGGAGCAACCGCCTCGCATCTCCCCGACTAGAATCCAGCCACCACGGGAAGCCAAAGCAAAGAACACATCTGCCTCCCCCGTGCCCCAACCAGCTTCGAGAGCCAGAGCCCGCTGCCAGATCAGACTCAGCAGCAGCAGCGAAGACAGCGATTGAAATTTAAGTTTCTTATCTTATATCTGCTGCCTGCTATATTTTGTGATGTACTGCTTTTATCTGTTTTTTTTTGTTTTTTCTATCATTTTGCATTGAGGGCAATGCAACCCTTGAGTTTGGGGGTGGCATCCCTCCATCAATGGAGTGCATCTTAGTTTAAAACTTTGTGTCTTTACTTAGTTTATTTTTGTTAAAAAAATGAAAATATTGAAAACTTTGGCTGAAAACTTTGACTTGAACTTACCTGTTGTGACAGCCCTGTCGTGGCAGCAACTTTAGGATAGTTTTGAGAAGAAGTTTAGAGCCTTTCTATAGTTCTGAAAACTTAAACACCATTGTGACTGTTATACTGCTTAGACTTTCTTTAGCCAAACTAGAATAAAAAACTTAGCACTTAGAGTAGAAAAGAGACTAGAACCTCAGGAAACCTAGAGGTGCCTACCACTGGCTCTAGGCAGATAACCAGAGAAATCTTCTAGAGGTGCCTATCACCGGCTCTAGACAGTTAACTAGAGGTGCCTGAAATACTGGCTCTAGTAGAAAAGAGAAGAAATTAGAAAAAATGGGAAATAACTAGAGGTGCCTGTTTCTGGCTCTAGTAAGAAAAAGAAAGAAATCAGTCTCGTAAGAAAAACTCTAAACAAGCTAAGGTATAATATTCTAGTGAAACTAAGAGAGTCTTGGCATATAACTGTTCACAAGCATGCACACACTGCACGAGGACTATAGAGAGATTCCGGACAGATCCTAGATTATCCGACAGGGTGCTGCCGTCACAGGGAACGAACGACGGGTAAGGGAAAGTTCACTGTTTGAAAGCCAAAACAAAAATATTTCATTTTTTAGGTCCTAGTTGCTTGAGGGCAAGCAAAAAACTTGAGTTTGGGGGTGTGTTGAGTGTATAAATGTTCTATTATTTACACCTCTTTTAACCCATATTTCTGCTGCATTCAAGCATTATTTATTGCATTTAGGCCAGTTTACAGCAAAACATTACAAACATATTAAAAGGCACAGTTTCTACTAAAAATGGATGTTTTTGCTGGTTGCTGCTGTAGCAGACGGAAAGGGCAGGCGCTGAGCAGTGAAGCAGAAGAGCTGGAACTGGACGAGCAGTCAAGGAGGACGATGCTGCCATGGTTGCCGCCGTTACAGTAGAGGACGACAACAGTTTTGTGGAGAAGATGCAAAGTGGACCTCGACAGATAGAGAAAATTCAGCCCGTCTGTCGTGTGAAATCACCATATTTTTCCAAGCCCTAGTTCAAAATATATTCCAAGCCCAAAGTTCAAAGAGAGAAAATCCCAAGAAACAAGGAGGACGACTTAAAGATAGATTCTCTTAAGATTTAGTCCTTATTAGAGTTGTACATTAATTTAAAGTTGTAATCCTTATTAAATTAGAAAACTTAAGCCCAAAGCTTATATAAGGGCATATATCTTAACCTAGAGGGCATAACCGATTACCCTAGCTTCCTTCCCAAAACTCTAGCCGTTTTCATCCTCTCACCATGTTCTAAATTCCCCCTAGGGCCACGAGTTGATTTGTAAAGTAGTTGCAAGGGTTGTTTTGTTTTAGGAATTTTTAGTTCAATAAAATAAACTTCAAGTTCTCTTATTTTGGTTATTAATATCTTGCAAGAGCATCGGGAGAGCATTGTGAGGTTATCGATTTACTTAGCATCGAGAGAGTTAAGTATACGAAAGAAATAAAAGCAAGTTCTCTAGTTTATAGTTGAACTATCTCGGGCCTAGGGATAGGACGAGGTTAATTGGCTAAAGAAGAATTCATCCACATCGGTGTTCATCCTTCGATTCACGCCGGGAGGTATCATCAAAGACGTGATCATCGACAGACTTGGACCTAGGGATAAGCCAAGGCACATCTGGGATTCTTGCCAAACTTGAAGTACTGAGTTGGGTAATCGCTGCCGCGATAACCAACGGACTGCTGCCGCGACAGGTACTGCCGCGACGGGAACGACGACAGCACTGGATCCCCTAAACTCAGCAATACCTGCACTACTGAGCAATTCAATACCAGCCCATTCTCTCTATCTTGATTTTCCTTCTCTTTTATTTACGTTTACTTTATTACTTTCGTGACAACTTCTTAAATATTTCCTTTACTTCCATGCAGTGAATTAAGGTGAAGCTATTAGCCCAATCCCTGTGGAGACGATATCCGATACTTCGTATCACTTTACTACTTTCGTCGTGTATACTTGCACCACAATTGCGATAGACTATTTTACATGCAACAAGTATGAAGTGTTTGAGACAACACTTGGTAATACGTGTATCCGATATACTTTTTGAGAAATGAGAATGTTGTTAATCACTTGTAAGCCAATATAATGGATTGAAATGTTGATGATGCATATTATGGAAAATGCATGTTTTACCTTAAGCTTTGCATATTGGTGAATATGCTTGGAAGGCTTATTTTTTGTTTAGAAATGGTTTAATTGTTGTGAAGTAATTGATACTTGTTGCATGGTGTTATCATGCTGATTTTAATGATGAAGTGCATGGATTTACAAAGAGGGCATGTTGGTTTTCAAATGAGTGAAAATGGTTTTGAGCATTGATGGTGTTTTTGGTTTTGAGCAGTTCTCACTAAGCTTTTATGCTTATGCTCTCTTTTGCTCATCAATGCAGATAATTAAGTGATTGGAGGCAACAACTTTCCAAGGATTTCCATGAGACTTCATTGAATGTATGTTTTGGTTTTGGACTAGTGTAATAAAGGCAATAGGGGTGTCCAATGTTTTGAATGTTAGTTGTTTTTGGTAATTTCTAGTTTGGTACAAGTTTGGAATTCATATTTTTGTATGTAAATGGCCTTTGAATGTCGGATTACGCTTGGATTTGAGATTTGACTTGCGATGCTTGATTTTCATAGGAAGCATGCATCTAGAATTCAATATTGATGATAGTAATGCTTTGGTGATGTTATTGCCATGTGTTCTTGATTGTTGAAGTGCATTTGAGTTGCAAGCATGCTTAGATATATGTTGAGATGTTTTGGTAAGGTCCTATGAGCGTAAAACCAGTTTTTTGGGCTAGTGCAAGCTGTAGAGTATCTGTACACTTCATAGTGTATCGATACGACCTTCATAAATGGGAGGAGCGTAACGATACACAGGGGCGTATTGATACCCTCTTTAGTCACTAGACGAGGGTGTATAGGTACGTTGACCCAGCGTACCAGTACGGTTCTTGTAATGCTGGGTTTGGGAGGCTGGTCATCGGGGGTGTATCGATACCCTTCCTAAGGGTACCGACACGCTGTTAATTAAATGGGTTGGTTGTCCTCTTGAATGTTCTGAATCTTAACGTTTTAGTCCCTGATTCTTTCAGATGCAATTAAATGAGTTAAAATGGTAAATTTGAGTTGAGTTTTGGTAGAGATGCATGTAATGAGACTAATTAAAGGTTGGTGAAATGAAAAGGGGAAAAACCCTTGCAAATTGTTAAGTTTACAAAATGGTCCCTAAAATTGAATTATGATAGTAATCGATGAGCGTTCAAGTTGTTGTTTGATCCGCTTCTTTGTTGAACTCATAGGAACCTAACGCGCATCTAGACAAGATAAAAAGAAAAAAATTAGGGGAGTTTATTGAGGTGAACCTTCAAGTTTACCTCAATATTCCCCGTGTGACTCGTTCGGTTCGGTCTATCGGCTAGGACAAGTCGAGGGTGTTACCTTTGGTAGTTGTAACGCCCTGGTTTGGGCCTCGGTGTTTTGTGCGTCGAGTCAGGCTATTGGAACCGGTAATTGATTGTTTGAGACGTTAAAGGTGGTTCAGGTGTAACGCCCTGATTTTGGGCCTAGATGTTTTAGACAGTAGATCGGACCAGTCGAGAATGATTCGAATCGCGTAAGGAGATTTTAGGGAATCAATGATCGAGATAGGATAAAAATGTTATAAAAATTGCTAAAATCCTCTAAAAATATATTTAAGAGGTTGGTAAAATCAATTTTACAAAAAGGGTTTTGGAAAATGGACATTTTGAATAGTGACCAAATTGTAAAGTTTCAAAACTGGGAAAAATGTGATTTTTAAGGTAGAAGCAAAAATCTTAGAATCTTTAGGGGGCTTAAAGTCAATTTGACCTTTTCTCAATATGACATGTGGTTTAAAAGAGTTTTTAAATAAATGATTTTTAATTGGGATTTATATTAAAATAATTAAAAGGTAGTTATTGGTTTTTCAATTACGTAACTACCAAAATCCTTTCTCATTTCAGCCAAACACAATTTCACTCATCTTTTTCCAGAATTCTTTCTCCCAAATCATTTTCAAGAAAACTCTCATAGTTCTTCAAGATTTTACTAAGGAAAACTTGTCATACATTGAGAGAAGCAAGGATTGGAGGTAAATCCCGTTCTCAACCTCTAATCTAAGTGCTTTATTGAAATTCCCAAGATATTTGGCTTCAAAATACTATTTTTGATTGAGTTTTCAATATAGTTTTGATTTGAGATCAAAATCTTGTGAAATTGTGGATGAAATCTTGATTTTCGGACTGGATGAGTTGGGGTATGTTTTGTATTGATTTTAATTGAGTTCTAAGTTGATTTATATGTTAAAATGATTTGTTGATATCATAGATCCCGAAATCCTTGAGATCCTTGAGTTTCTTGGTTGTTTTAGGTGAGATTTTGGGGTGAAATGGTGGAATCTTGCTTGTTGGAGGTATAAGGTTGGGTTAGGATGTTTATTAGATGTGTTTTGATGTTGATAATTGTTTGGAAGTGATGTATGATGGCTGGGCTTGGTTTAGGAAGCAATCGATTGAGTTTTCGGTTGTTTTGGAAGGATATTTTGGTGTAGTTTGAGTGGGCAACGAGTTTGTGAATTGTTGCTGGTGTTAGAATGCATTCTAATGCATTTAGATCTCTATTTTGATGATGTGAAAACATGGGATATTGATCCGGAAGCAAACGAGGTGATTTTGGAGGCTCCAGAGGTGTAATTTCCGTGTCGGCGAACAAGGCTTCGCGTATCGGTGAGTGGAAATGCTATTTCATGCTTTGTAACGCTTTGAGCGTGATCTTGGGAGCTTAGTGTAAGTTTGATACACTCAACTAAGCTCAAGAGTAAGTGATTCAGAAATCTCTCTCTTAGAAATGTGCTTTGTTTGATGAATTTGCACTTGGTGTAAGAGTGGATTTGTTTACTGTTTTTAAGCATGTTTAAGCATGGTTTAATGCTGGATTTTAATGCCATTATGTTAAGGATGCACTAGGTAAGTGATCCTTGGTTTTCATGTGTTGAATGCATATGATGTTAAGAATGTTATGCTTGTGGAAATGGCATTGTGGTTATGCTTGTAAAACAGTGGATTAATGTGGTTAAATGATTATATTGGCAAGTGATGAAAATGGTTTTTGGTTACTTTAATCGGTTATAGTTAACCGACTATAGGATTGGGTGCACCGTGAATAAAGTCACCTTGGATGTCGAGGGGTTGTGATTGTGCCGTAATCTCCATCCAAATACCCTAACGATTGAGGTTAAGATCACAACGGTGAATGGTTAGTCCCGTGTGTGAGTCTTGTGTATGAGTCCCATTCTTTCGTTAGTGGAATTGTACAACTATCGATGAGTGATGTTGAGGGGTTGTGATTGTGCCATTAATCTCCATCACGGGTGTTGATGGGTTGTGATTATGCCATTAATCTCCACCTTGTGTAGTTCGGTAGTTTGTATGAAGCGTGAGGGACAACGCTTGTAATCCGCGTATTGGATTGTGTCTTTTGTTGAAATGGTTTATGGATTATCACTTGAGAGCCAATATAATGTAAATGACTAATGTGAAGCATGAGATGCTTGTATATGATGCAAGGATGCATGAGATATATGTGTATGATGCAAGAATGCATGTGATGCTTGTTAAAGCATGAGCAAAGGTTTATTTGCTGTTGTAAAACGATGCATATGAGCATGAGGTTAAAAATTGCATTGAGGTCTTGAGAAGACATGTTTTATAAATGGCATGATATTTAAAGTGTTGGTTTTGCAGAACATGAGACATGCATTGATGAATGTTGTTTAGCGATCCCCACTAAGCTTCGTGCTTACGCTCTTTTGTTTCATCAATGCAGAAAACTAGGCTTTGAAGGCAGCAAGAAGGCAAGAGGAATCCAAGCTTTTAATCTTTTAAAGTATGTGGTTTGTTTCGGTGTAATAAAAGGCAATGAGTGGGGTATATGCTATTACATGGTTGAGAATGTTTTTCCCTTGCTTTGGGCATGTTTGTTAGTTACTTTTGAGATGTAATTGGCCATTATGGTTTGATTTTGGATGTGGATGGTAGATTTGGCTTGCTATGGTTTTTGTGGACTAGGGAGTATGCCTTTAGAACTATATTTGCATATTGGTTACCATATCGTAGCTAATGCCTCAAAATGATGATTGTTGATTTGTATCCATGATGTATGTTTGATGTGGCATGTGTTGGGAATGATTCGAATGTGGATATGCATGTAAAACCAGCAAAATCTGCTGTTGCAGGGAAAGGCGTATCGGAACGCCCTTGCCTGTTTCGGAACATGGGCCTGATATGACCATAAGGTTTTAGAACGGGTGAAGGCGTATCGAAACGTTTTGGCTACTGGAAGGGGGTGTTTCGATACGGGTCTCGGAACGCACCCGAGTATCGAAACGGTCAACCCTGTTTCGAAACGACCGTTTCGGTACAGGGCCATCCGTATCGAAACGCCTGACCGTTGGATTTGAATTTTGAGCTGTTCTGAGTTTCTGTTTCTTACATTTTGGTCTTTAAATGTTGGCTGCTTAAATTAATAAGTTTGAATGATCCGTTTGAGCTGAATTTTGACATGCTTACATGTTACATGACTAATTGAGGATTGGTAACTTTAAAATCATGAAAGTCTGTGTATTTTATGGTATTTACAGTTTAGTCCCTAAAAGTCAAATGTATGCAATTGAACCCCTAATCGAACTCTGATCACTGTGTCGTTTTCACCTAATCGCTTTGTTGAACTCATAGGTTAATAATATGCATCTAGAGAAGATAAGAAAGAAAAATAGGGTCATAAATCAAGGTTGACTTTCGGGTTGACTTTGGTTTTTCCCGTGTAATCTTCGTAGTTCGGGTTAAACGTCTAGACCAGGCTAAGGGGGTTATATTTGTTGGTATCAGAGCCAGGTTACGAAAGAATTGGGGATATCGGTATGTGAAATTGATATGTGTTGAAGTATGATGTTTGAAAAGCATGTTATTGGTTGAATTTTGAACCTTATGCCATGCTTGTTTGATGTGAATTGTGTGTGAAATGAATGTGATTGTGTGATGATGATGTTATGTGGATATGTGCTGATTTTGCGATGATTGAAAGTATGTGAGCGTGATGTTTCATGTATGCTATTCTCTGTGGGGGAAATTGGGTGCCCATTGCCTTATTACACTACTCAAATGTTTTGTAAACTTGGATTCTTGCTTGCAGTTGGCCTAAATGGTTTGACTTGTTTTGTTGTTATGTCTTGTTAAATAGCACAATGGGTCCAAGAAGAGAGTTATGATCGAATACGATAGTGCCTGCAGCTGAGCAGGGCAACCAGGCTGAGCAAGGGGCTGATGTCCCTCCTGGTGGAGATCTACCTCCTTCGCCACCACTTGGTGGTGGGGAGCATGTGCAATAAGGACAAGCTGGTCCTGGTTTGGGTGATTTGGCGCCTCTGGTTCAAGCGATCACCGGAGCGTTTCAGGCTGCTGTTGCCCGAGCGCATGTGCAGGCCCCTGCAGCTGTGCATGTGGGCTTACCTTTGGAAAGGTTGAGGAGTTTAGGAGCTGTGGAGTTTTATGGTATGTCACCTGAGGCGTCCGAGGCCTGGTTAGCTAGCACGATCCGCATTATGGATCAGATGGGTTGTAATGATGTATGCAAGCTAGGATGCGCAGTTTCTTTGCTACAAGGTGATGCTTACAGCTGGTGGACGACTACCACAGCTGGTATGGAACCCAATGAAGTTGATTGGGAGTTCTTCAAAGGTGCCTTCAGGAGAAAGTATCTTGGGGTGAGATACTTAGATGAAAAGAAACAGAAGTTTATGTCGCTTGTTTAGGGCAACCTATATGTGGCTGAGTACGAAGTCCAGTTCGTACGGTTGAGCCAGTATGCTCCTGAGTTGGTACCTAGTGAGAGGCAACGATGTGATCGCCTCCAGTACGGGTTGGTACAGGAAGTTAAGACGTACATGCTAGCTGCAGATTACACTGATTTTGACGTGCTTGTTTGTCGGGCAAAAGACATCGAGCAGAATCTGGGTTTCTCATCTAAAGGTGTTGGTTCTAGCTCTGGGAAGAGAGCCGCTGAGTATAGTTCCGGTGGTGGACGAAACAAAAGAGGTCGTGATAGGAGACATCAGCCTGAGGGAAGGCATGGTGTTCCGGGTCGAGGTGGTCAGGCCCATGGAGGTCGTGTGAGATTTGAGCAGCATATATGCTGGACATGTGGGTCGAGGGACCATTTGAGGCGAGATTGTCCTCGAGCAGCTAGAGAGATTCAGGCTCCTGTTGTGGTGACATGGAACTCTTGTTGGAATTGTGGTTCGGCTGACCACATGAGAAGGAAGTGTCCTTTGTTGGTTGGTGGTGGCCAAGGACGTGCTCCTATGGTAGTTACACCTCAGAGAGGCCGTGGGCGCGGCCGTGGAAATTTTCAGAGGAGAGATGAGGGGCAGTGAGGTATCGCTCATGTTGTGGCCGTCCGATCTGAGAGAGGTGGACCAACGAGGGTATATGCTCAGCGCGAGGAGCGCAATGATACCGATGTTATTGCAGGTACTTTTGCTCTCCAGTCTTTATCTTTGCTGGCTTTCATTGATTCTAGATCCACGCATTCTTATATCTTGTGTGAGCATGCGCATTTGTTTGATATACATGTTGAGATGCTTGGAATAGGAATGCAAGTGACTAGTTCTTTCGGTGAGACTGTAGTCACTAGGAAGTTATATAGGAGATGCCCTTTGTCTGTGCAAAGTCATGTTTTTCTTGTGGATTTGATGGAATTGCCTTTCTACAGATTTAATGTAATCCCTTGTATGGATTAGTTGATGGAGCATAGGGCAGTGGTTGACTTTGATGTTAAGCGAGTCACCGTAAAGTTGGCCGATGATTATGAGGTTGTGGTAGTAGGCGAGAATGTGAAATTCTTGTCGAATGTGATTTCGGCTTTGGAAGAAAACCGTATGATGAGGTTGGGTTGCGAGGCTTACCTTGCCTATGTGATGAATCCTGGCACCAAGGATGTACGTGTGTAAGACATCTGAACTGTTCGCGATTTTCTAGGAGTCTTTCTGGAGGAATTGCATGGGTTGCCACCAAACAGAGAATTTGAGTTTGGTATAGAGTTGTACGAGAATACAATTTCGGTGTCCATTGCACCTTATCGCATGGCACCCAAAGAGCTAAAAGAGTTGAAAACACAATTCCAGGAGGTGTTGGATCGAGGTTTCATTCGGCCGAGTGTGTCACCTTGGGTTGCACCGGTCTTGTTTGTGAAGAAGAAAGATGGGACGATGAGAATGTGTATAGATTATCGGTAACTGAATAAGTTGACGATCAAGAACAAGTATCCCTTGCCAAGAATTGATGATATCTTTGATCAGTTCTGGGGAGCCTTAGTGTTTTCTAAGATAAATTTGAGATCGGGGTATTATCAGTTGAAGGTGAAGGATGTGGATGTACCTAAAACTGCTTTTCGAACGAGGTACGAGCATTATGAATTCTTAGTGATGTCGTTTGGTTTGACCAACGCACCTACTGCTTTCATGGATATGATGAATCGTGTATTCCATGAATTCTCGGATCAATTTGTGGTGGTGTTCATCGATGATATCCTTGTGTATTCGCGTACCGAGGAGGATCATGATAGGCACTTGAGAATTGTTTTGCAAGCGTTGTTGGAAAATCAGTTGTATGCCAAGCTGAGTAAGTGTGAGTTTTTGCTTAGGGAAGTGGTCTTCCTTGGACATGTTATGTCAGCTGAGGGCATTCGCGTTGATCCGCACAAGGTGGAGGCTGTGATGAGTTGGAAAGTGCCTAAGTTAGTGACGGAGGTACGTAGTTTCCTTTGATTGGCTGGGTACTATCGTAGGTTTGTCGAGGGTTTCTCGAAGATAGCAGTACCTTTGACCAAGTTGTTGCAAAAGAATGTTCGCTTTGAGTGGACGGATGCGAGACAACAAGCTTTTGAGAAGCTGAAAGAAGCTTTGACGCAAGCTCATGTTCTGATTCAACCTGAGTCTAGTAAGGAGTTTGTGGTCTTTAGTGATGCGTCCATTGTTGGTTTGGGCTGCGTGTTGATGCAGGAGGGTAAGGTAGTGGCCTATGCATCTAGGAAGTTGAAGGTGCATGAGCGCAACTACCCTACTCATGATATTGAGCTTGCAGCTGTGGTGTTTGCCTTGAAGATTTGGAGGCATTACTTGTATGGAGAGAAATGTGTTGTGTTCACGGATCATAAGAGATTGAAATACCTTATGTCTTAGAAGGAGTTGAATCTTAGGCAACGACGTTGGGTGGAGTTGCTTAAGGATTATGATCTGACAATTGAGTATCACCGGGGTAAGGCTAATGTTGTAGCCGATGATTTGAGCAGGAAAGTAGCTGTGGAGTTGAAAGTGATGTTTGCTCGTTTGAGTATATCGCGTGATGGTGGTCTTATTGCAGAATTGCAAGTGAAGCCATCTTTGTTACAGTTGATCAAAGATAAGCATTTGCTTGATGATTCTCTTGTTTCACATGTTCAGGATATTGCTGAGGGTAGACCTTCGGATTTCAGCTTTAGTGATGATGGTGTTTTGTGTTATGGGAGTCGGATAGTGGTGCCGGATGATGCTGAGTTGAGGCGCACTATTCTGACCGAGGCTCATAGTAGTCCTTTTGCTATGCACCCTGGTAGTACCAAGATGTATCGTGACCTGGAAGATGAGTACTACTGGGTAGGATTGAAAAATGATGTGGATGATTTTGTTAATAAGTGCATGATGTGTCAGCGAGTGAAGGTTGAACATCATGTTCCTTCTGGGTTGTTGCAGCCTTTGAGAATCCCATAATGGAAGTGGGAGAGAATCACCATGGATTTTGTTTCTGGTTTGCCTTTGTCACCGACAAAGAAGAATTCAGTTTGGGTGATTGTGGATCGGCTCACGAAGTGTGCGAATTTTCTTCCTGTGCATACTACTTATACCTTGGATAAGTTGGCTGAGCTGTACATAGATGAGATTGTGCGATTGCACGGTGTGCCAAAGTCTATTGTGTCGGATAGAGATCCAAGGTTTACAGCGCGATTTTGGGAATGTTTGCATCAAGCTTTGGGTAAACGGTTGAGTTTCAGTACTTCTTATCATCCTCAGACGAATGGACAGTCAGAACGTGTGATCCAAGTTCTTGAGGACATATTGAGATGTTGTGTGATAGATTTTCAGGGTTCTTGGGAGAAGCACTTGCCGTTGGTTGAGTTTTCATATAATAATAGTTACCAGACAAGTATACAAATGGCTCCATGCGAGGCTTTGTATGGGAGAAGATGTCGAACCCCTCTTTGTTGGGCAGAAGCTGCGCAAAAGTTGATTTCACTGCCAGCTATGCTTAAGGGAACCACCGAGAAGGTGAAGCTCATTTGTGAGCGTTTAAAGGTAGCCTCGAATAGGCAAAATTTTTACGCGGACCAGAAGCGTAAGGAAATTGAGTTCGCGGTTGGCGAACATGTGTTCTTGAAAGTATCGCCTCAGAAGAAGGTGATGAGATTTGGGCGTAAGGGTAAGCTTAGCCCAAGGTTTATTGGACCTTACGAGATTGTGGAGCTTATTGGTCCTGTGGCATATCGGTTGAGATTGCCTGCAGAGTTGGAGAAGATACATGATGTGTTTCATGTCTCTATGTTACGAAAGTACAGATCGGATCCTTCACATGTGATGCCTATTGAGGAGATAGAGTTGAATTTGGATCTGTCGTATGATGAGGAACCAGTGAAGGTTCTGGATGTGAGTAGCAAAGTTCTTCGTGGTAAGACGATAGAGCTTGTGAATGTGTTGTGGCGACACCGAGGAGTTGAGGAGGCCACGTGGGAAAACAAGGCGGACATGTTGAAGCAGTTTTTGCATCTCTTTCCAACAAGTAAGAATTTCGAGGACAAATTTTCCTAAGTGGGGGAGAGTTGTAACGCCCTGGTTTTTGGCCTAGATGTTTTAGACAACAGATCAGACCGGTCGAGAACGGTTCGAATCGCGTAAGGAGATTTTAGGGAATCAAGGATCAGGATAGGATAAAAATGTTATAAAAATTGCTAAAATCCTCTAAAAATATATTTAAGAGGTTGGTCAAATCAATTTTACAAAAAGAGTTTTGGAAAATGGACATTTTGAGTAGTGACCAAATTGTAAAGTTTCAAAACTGGGAAAAATGTGATTTATAAGGTGGAAGCCAAAATCTTAGAATCTTTAGGGGGCTTTAAGTAAATTTGACCTTTTCTCAATATGACATGTGGTTTAAAAGAGTTTTTAATTAAATGATTTTTAATTGGGATTTATATTAAAATAATTCAAAGGTAGTTATTGGTTTTTCAATTACGTAACTACCAAAATCCTTTCTCATTTCAGCCAAACAAAACTTCACTCATCTTTTCTCCAGAATTCTTTCTCCCAAAAACTCTCTCAACTTTTCCTAAATCATTTTCAAGAAAACTATCATAGTTCTTCAAGATTTTACTAAGGAAAACTTGTCATACAGTGAGAGAAGCAAGGATTGGAGGTAAATCCCGTTCTCAACCTCTAATCTAAGTTCTTTATTGAAATTCCCAAGATATTTGGCTTCTAAATACTATTTTTGATTGAGTTTTCAATATAGTTTTGATTTGAGATCAAAATCTTGTGAAATTGTGGATGAAAACTTGATTTTCAGACTTGATGAGTTGGGCTCTATTTTGTATTGATTTTAATTGAGCTCTAAGTTGATTTATATGTTAAAATGATGTGTTCATATCATAGATCCTGAAATCCATGAGATCCTTGAGTGTCTTGGTTGTTTTAGGTGAGATTTTGGGGTGAAATGGTGCAATCTTGCTTGCTAAAGGTATAAGGTTGGGTTAGGATGTTTATTTGATGTTGATAATTTTTTTGGAAGTGATGTATGATGGTTGGGCTTGGTTTAGGAAGCAATCGATTGAGTTTTCGGTTGTTTTGGAAGGGTATTTCGGTGTAGTTTGAGTGAGTAACAAGTTTGTGAATTGTTGCTGATGTTAGAATGCATTTTAATGCATTTAGATCTCTGTTTTGATGATGTGAAAATAGGGGATCTTGATCCGGAAGCAAACAAGGTGATTTTGGAGGCTCCAGAGGTGTAATTTCTATGTCGGCAAACAAGGCTTCGTGTATCTGTGAGTGGAAATGCAATTTCATGCTTTTTAACGCTTTGAGCGTGATCATGGGAGGTTAGTGTAAGTTTGATACACTCAATTAAGCTCAAGAGTAAGTGATTCGGAAATCCCTCTCTTGGAAATGTGCTTTATTTGATGAATTTGCACTTGATGTAAGAGTGGATTTGTTTACTGTTTTAAGCATGGTTTAATGCTGGATTTTAATGCCATTATGTTAAGTATGCACTAGGTAAGTGATCCTTGGTTTCATGTGTTGAATGCATATGATGTTAAGCGTGTTATGCTTGTGGAAATGGCATTGTGGTTATGCTTGTAAAACAGTGGATTAATGTGGTTAAATGATTATATTGGCAAGTGATGAAAATGGTTTTTGGTTACTTTAATCGGATATAGTTAGCCGGCTATAGGATTGGGTGCACTGTGAATAAAGTCACATTGGATGTCGAGGGGTTGTGATTGTGCCGTAATCTCCATCCAAGTACCCTAACGATTGAGGTTAAGATCACAACAGTGAATGGTTAGTATCGTGTGTTAGTCTTGTGTATGAGTCCCATACTTTCGTTAGTGGAATTATACAACTACCGATGAGTGATGTTGAGGGGTTGTGATTGTGCCATTAATCTCCATCACGGGTGTTGAGGGGTTGTGATTGTGCCATTAATCTCCATCACATGTGTTGAGGGGTTGTGATTGTGCCATTAATCTCCACCTTGTGTAGTCCGGTAGTTTGTATGAAGCGTGAGGGACAATACTTGTAATCCGCGTATCCGATTGTGTCTTGTGTTGAAATGGTTTATGGATTATCACTTAAGAGCCAATATAATGTAAATGAATAATGTGAAGCATGAGATGCCTGTATATGATGCAAGGATGCATGAGATATATGTGTATGATGCAAGAATGTATGTGATGCTTGTTAAAGCATGAGCAAAGGTTTATTTGCTGTTGTAAAATGATGCATATGAGCATGAGGTTAAAAAGTACATTGAGGTCTTGAGAAGACATGTTTTATAAATAGCATGAGATGTAAAGTGTTGGTTTTGCAAAACATGAGACATGCATCGATGAATATTGTTTAGCGATCCTCACTAAGCTTCGTGCTTACGCTCTTTTGTTTCATCAATGCAGAAAACTAGGCTTTGAAGGCAGCAAGAAGGCAAGAGGAATCCAAGCTTTTAATCTTGCAAAGTATGTAGTTTATTTCGGTGTAATAAAAGGCAACGGGTGGGGTTTATGCTATTGCGTGGTTGAGAATGTTTTTCCCTTGCTTTGGGCATGTTTGTTAGTTACTTTTGAGATGTAATTGGCCATTATGGTTTGATTTTGGATGTGGATGGTGGATTTGGCTTGGTATGGTTTTTGTGGACTAGGGAGTATGCCTTTAGAACTATATTTGCATATTGGTTACCATATCGTAGCTAATGCCTCAAAATGATGATTGTTGATTTGTATCCATGATGTATGTTTGATGTGGCACGTGTTGGGAATGATTCGAGTGTGGAAATGCTTGTAAAACCAGCAAAATCTGCTGTTGCAGGGCAAGGCGTATCGAAACGCCCTTGCCTGTTTCGGAACAGGGGCCTGAAATGGCAATAAGGTTTCGGAACGAGTGAAGGCGTATCGAAACGTTTTGGCTACTAGGAGGGGGTGTTTCGATACGGGTCTCGGAATGCACCTGAGTATCGAAATGATCAACCCTGTTTCGAAACGACCGTTTTGGTACAGGGCCATCCGTATCAAAACGCCTGACCGTTGGATTTGAACTTTGAGTTGTTCTCAGTTTCCGTTTCTTACATTTTGGTCCTTAAATGTTGGTTGCTTAAATGAATAAGTTTGAATGATCTGTTTGAGCTGAATTTTGACATGCTGGCATGTTACATTACTAATTGAGGATTGGTAACTTTAAAATCATGAAAGTCTCTGTATTTTATGGTATTTACAGTTTAGTCCCTAAAAGTCAAATGTATGCAATTGAACCCCTAATCGAACTCCGATCGCTGTGCCGTTTTCACCTAATTGCTTTGTTGAACTCATAGGTTAATAATATGCATCTAGAGAAGAAAAGAAAGAAAAAAGGTCATCAATCAAGATTGACTTTCGGGTTGACTTTGGTTTTCCCCGTGTAATCTTCGTAGTTCGGGTTAAACGTCTAGATCGGGCTAAGGGGGTTACATTAGGGAAATCAAGGTTCAGGATGGGAGGTTAGTGTAAGTTTGATACACTCAATTAAGCTCAAGAGTAAGTGATTCGGAAATCCCTCTCTTGGAAATGTGCTTTGTTTGATGAATTTTCACTTGATGTAAGAGTGGATTTGTTTACTGTTTTAAGCATGGTTTAATGCTGGATTTTAATGCCATTATGTTAAGTATGCACTAGGTAAGTGATCCTTGGTTTCATGTGTTGAATGCATATGATGTTAAGCGTGTTATGCTTGTGGAAATGGCATTGTGGTTATGCTTGTAAAACAGTGGATTAATGTGGTTAAATGATTATATTGGCAAGTGATGAAAATGGTTTTTGGTTACTTTAATCGGATATAGTTAGCCGTCTATAGGATTGGGTGCACCGTGAATAAAGTCACATTGGATGTCGAGGGGTTCTGATTGTGCTGTAATCTCCATCCAAGTACCCTAACGATTGAGGTTAAGATCACAACGGTGAATGGTTAGTCTCGTGTTTTAGTCTTGTGTATGAGTCCCATACTCTCGTTAGTGGAATTATACAACTACCGATGAGTGATGTTGAGGGGTTGTGATTGTGCCATTAATCTCCATCACGGGTGTTGAGGGGTTGTGATTGTGCCATTAATCTCCATCACATGTGTTGAGGGGTTGTGATTGTGCCATTAATCTCCACCTTGTGTAGTCCGGTAGTTTGTATGAAGCGTGAGGGACAACACTTGTAATCCGCGTATCCGATTGTGTCTTGTGTTGAAATGGTTTATGGATTATCACTTAAGAGCCAATATAATGTAAATGAATAATGTGAAGCATGAGATGCTTGTATATGATGCAAGGATGCATGAGATATATGTGTATGATGCAAGAATGCATGTGATGCTTGTTAAAGCATGAGCAAAGGTTTATTTGCTGTTGTAAAAGGATGCATATGAGCATGAGGTTAAAAAGTACATTGAGGTCTTGAGAAGACATGTTTTATAAATGGCATGAGATGTAAAGTGTTGGTTTTGCAAAACATGAGACATGCATTGATGAATGTTGTTTAGCGATCCTCACTAAGCTTCGTGCTTACGCTCTTTTGTTTCATCAATGCAGAAAACTAGGCTTTGAAGGCAGCAAGAAGGCAAGAGGAATCCAAGCTTTTAATCTTGCAAAGTATGTAGTTTATTTCGGTGTAATAAAAGGCAATGGGTGGGGTTTATGCTATTGCGTGGTTGAGAATGTTTTTCCCTTGCTTTGGGCATGTTTGTTAGTTACTTTTGAGATGTAATTGGCCATTATGGTTTGATTTTGGATGTTGATGGTGGATTTGGCTTGGTATGGTTTTTGTGGACTAGGGAGTATGCCTTTAGAACTATATTTGCATATTGGTTACCATATCGTAGCTAATGCCTCAAAATGATGATTGTTGATTTGTATCCATGATGTATGTTTGATGTGGCATGTGTTGGGAATGATTCGAGTGTGGAAATGCTTGTAAAACCAGCAAAATCTGCTGTTGCAGGGCAAGGCGTATCGAAACGCCCTTGCCTGTTTCGTAACAGGTGCCTGAAATGGCAATAAGGTTTCAGAACGAGTGAAGACGTATCGAAACGTTTTGGCTACTTGGATGGTGTGTTTCGATATGGGTCTCGGAATGCACCTGAGTATCGAAACGATCAACCCTGTTTCGAAACGACCATTTTGGTACAAGGCCACCCGTATCAAAACGCCTGACCGTTGGATTTGAACTTTGAGTTGTTCTGAGTTTCTATTTCTTACATTTTGGTCCTTAAATGTTGGTTGCTTAAATGAATAAGTTTGAATGATCCGTTTGAGCTGAATTTTGACATGCTGGCATGTTACATTACTAATTGAGGATTGGTAACTTTAAAATCATGAAAGTCTCTGTATTTTATGGTATTTACAGTTCGGGTTAAGCGTCTAGACCGGGCTAAGGGGGTTACATTAGGGAAATCAAGGTTCGGGATGGGATAAAAATTACGGTAAAAATTTCTAAAATTCTCAAAAATTATAGTTAAGAGGTTGGTCAAATCAATTTTGCAAAACGAGTTTTGGGAAGTAGACATTTTAGGCAATGACCAAAATGTAAAGTTTTAAAACAAGGAAAAAGGGTGTTTTTCAAAAAGAGTCAAAATCATAGAATCTTAGGGACATTAATGGCAATTAAGCGTTTTCTTTGATTTGGCATGTGTTTTAAATGATTTATTAAATCTTAAAAGTGGCTTTTAATGATTTAATTAAAAGGTAGTTATTTTGGTTAAGAAAATTTGACGATTATTTTCATTCTCTTCATTTCACTTCATCCAAACACTCTCTATTTTCTCTCATTTTCCAGATTTCTTTCACTTTCATTTTCTCTCTTGATTTTCAACTTCTCTCTTGTGATTTCTCTCAAATCTCTTAAAGATTCTATAAAGCAAAACTTGCCAAACTAGAAGAGAAGCAAGGATTGGAGGTAATTTTCGTGCTAACCCTCTAATCAAGGTTCTTTAATGAAATTCCAAAGATATTTGACTCTTTATGTATGTTTTTGATTGAAGTTTTATTGTGGTTTTGATAAAATGATGAAATCTTTTTGGAAAAGATGATTTAATGTGATTTTCGGAGTTGTTTTGATTTGATTTGTTTGAGATGGTTTCTAATCAAGTTTTGAAAGGTTTATGATGTTGGAATAGAGTCTTAATCATATTAATCCCGAAATCCTTGAGATCTTTGATTTTAAAAGTGTTTTGGTTGGGTTTTTGGGGTGTTATGTGAGATCTGAGTTAATGATGGTATAAGGATGGTTTTAGGTTGTCTTTGGATGTTGGTTTATGGTTAAAATGTGTTGGAAGTGTTGATTGATGGTTGGGCTGAGTTTAGAGATCAATCGATTGAGATTTCGGTTGTTTTGGATAGGTAATTTGATGCTTTATAGTAGGGCAACAGGTTTTCTTTTAAGAGCTTGTGTTTGGATGCATTATGATGCATTGAATCTATGTTTTTAATGTGTTGAAAACAGGGGATAGTGTTCCAGAATTGATCGAAGTGTTTTTGAAGGCTTCGAACTGTTGATTGTTGTGTCGGCGAGTGTGGTTTCGCAAGTCAATGAGTGGAAATGAGATTTCCAGCTTTGAAACTTCATAAAAGAGATTTTGGGAACTTAGTGTAAGCTTGAAACGCTTTACTAAGTTCGGAAGTAAGTAAAGTGCTTCTCCCTCGAATTGTGTTATTTTGATCCTTTGGATGCACTTGTTTTAATTGTGTTAACCTACTGTTTTAAAGCATGTTTTGAGTTTATAAAATGTGATTGATGATTCCATATGGTTTAAGGATGCACTAGGTAAGTGATCCTTGTATGCATGTGTTGATGCATGAGTTTTTGAAACATGGTTTAATGCTTGAGATATGGTTTATTAGGAATGCTTTGGAAAAACGATGAGGTATGCATGAAATATGGATTATATTGGCAAGTGATGTTGTGTAAAGTGTTTTGGAAATGAAATCGGATATAGTTAGCCGGCTATATGATTGAGTGCACTATAAACAAGTCATCTTGGATGTTGAGGGGTTGTGAATGTAACGGAAACTCCATTCAAGTACCATAACGATTGAGGAATGTTTAAGGTTGCAACGGTAGAGGGTAGCTCCCGACTGCGAACCTTGTATATCCTGTCTCTCGTTAGTGAGCAATACATCTACCGATGATTGGTGTTGATGGGTTGTAATTGTACCGAATACTCCACCACGGGTGTCACAACGGTGGAGGGTTGCTCCCGTGTGTGAGCCTTGAGATGCCAGTATAGTGTATGAAGTGTTTGGGACAACACTTGGTAATTCGTGTATCCGATATGCTTTTTGAGAAATGAGAATGTTGTTAATCACTTGTAAGCCAATATAATGGATTGAAATGTTATGGAAATGTTGATGATGCATATTATGGAAAATGCATGTTTTACCTTAAGCTTTGCATATTGGTGAATATGCTTGGAAGGCTTGATTTTTTTTAGCAATGGTTTAATTGTTGTGACGTAATTGATACTTGTTGCATGGTGTTTAACATGCTGAGTTTAATGATGAAGTGTATGAATTTTCAAAGAGGGCATGCTGTTTTTCAAAAGAGTGAAAATGGTTTTGAGCATTGATGGTGTTTTTGGTTTTGAGCATTCCTCACTAAGCTTGTATGCTTATGCTCTCTTTTGCTCATCAATGCAGATAATTAAGTGATTGGAGGCAACAACTTTCCAAGGATTTCCAGGAGACTTCATTGAATGTATGTTTTGGTTTTGGACTAGTGTAATAAAGGCAATGGGGGTGCCCAATGTTTTGAATGTTAGTTGTTTTGGTAATTTCTAGTTTGTTACAACTTTGGAGTGCATATTTTGGTATGTAAATGGCCTTTGAATGTTGGATTATGCTTGTATTTAAGATTTGACTTGTGATGCTTGATTTTCATAGGAAGCATGCATCTAGAATTCATTATTGATGATAGTATTGCTTTGGTGATGTTATTGCCATGTATTCTTGATTGTTGAAGTGCCTTTGAGTAGCAAGCATGCTTAGATATATGTTGGAATGTTTTGGTAAGGTCATATGAGTGTAAAACTTGCATTTTGTGCTAGTGCAGGCTGCAAAGTATCGGTACTCTTCATAGTGTATTGATACGACCTTCATAAATGGGAGGAGTGTACTGATACATAGAGGCGTATCGATACCCTTTTTAAGGGTACCGATACGCTGTTAGTTAAATGGGTTGGTTGGCCTCTTGAATGTTCTGAATCTTTACGTTTTAGTCTCTAATTCTTTTGGATGCAATTAAATGAGTTAAAATGGAAATTTTGAGTTGAGTTTTGGCAGAGATGCATGTAATGAGACTAATTAAAGGTTGATAAACTGAAAAGGGGAAAAACCCTTGCAAATTGTTAAGTTTACAAAATGGTCCCTAAAACTGAATTCTGATAGTAATCGATGAGCGTTCAAGTTGTTGTTTGATCCGCTGCTTTGTTGAATACATAGGAACCTAACGTGCATCTAGACAAGATAAAAAGAAAAAAATCATTGTCGTTTATTGATGTGAACCTTCCCGGTTTACCTCAATATTCCCCGTATGACTCGTTCGATTCGGTCTATCGGCTAGGTCGGGTCGAGGGGGTTACACTTCGTGGGCCTGCAAATATTTTAATCCAAATTTGAAATAATTTTTCCTCAAATATAGCAGATCTTTTTCAAATTCTATTTTGAAATTCAAAGGATAAATATTAAAAGTTGTAACTTCCTCAACCCGGCTTAGAAGAAAACCGGATTTAAAGATGTTACTTTAGTGAAAAACCAAAGGACACATCTATCACATTGAAACTTTTCTTGCTATACAAGCAAGCTAACCAGAAATTTCAATTCTTTTCAAGATTTAATGTAGCATGTTATAAAAAAATTTCATTTTATTATTCTCTTTTAACTGTATATTATTACGAAAGGAATATCACGCAACATTAAAATCACTTAAATTTACAACTAGCCATATAACTTAGCCATTCTCTTGGTTTCTTGATTCTTTTATCATATCTCAAAACACTTAGAAGCTATACTTAGCAAGTTATCATAATTATTAATTCGAATCAGAAAGATCTGATTGATGTGGGTTAATTCAAGATTTTGATCAAACTTGGGTATCAACAAACATTCGAACCCCATTTAATAGGTCTTATTTACTCAGTATTCATTCTAATCACATGTTTGATACACAATATTTATTAAACTGGACATTAGGAAGCATGAGTGAATTCCAACTTGACTTATTCGAAAACATTAGAGAATTTCAGAATCTTCATTATCTTAACTCATATAATTTGACCACCTTTCATGAAGAGGAAACAATTTATCATACATAGGTAAGCAATATTTTCAGGGAAATTACAAATACGGATTCATTTCTCCTAAATAACTATGCACATAAGTTGCTTGCATTACATACTTATAACATACATGTATACTACACTCGTGATAAAATAAAGTATCAGGCTACATTTGAGCATTATTCAAGATCAACACATAATTCAAATTAAGCATTCAATTTTGAACATAACATGCAAGGGTTCTAATGACTTGTAATACATCATGAAGCAACCGATAAAGTTTTAGCTATAGCTAACATTGATAGTTATATCAGTTTAGAAATTTGACTTAATAATCCTATGACTGATCGAGATTTCACTTAGAAGTCACAATCATTTAATTGTAACCCCCTCGTCCCGGTCTGGGTGAAAGACCGAACCGAATGGATCACTCGAGGAATATTGAATTAAATCGGGAAGTTTACCTCAATAAACGACCCTACTTTTTTTATTTTATCTTTTCTAGATGCTCATTATGATCCTAAGGGATTAACATTGCAGCAGAACAATTTACAACTCGGTTAGACAACGATTTGGGACTCAATTGCATTCAAATACGTTTTAGGGACCATTTTGTAATTTATACTGAATACAAGCACTTTTCAACTTTGTAAGTTACCAACCATTAACTAGTAACATTACATGAATTTCTGTCAAATCTCAGCTCAAAATAATCATCCATACTCATTTAATTGCATTCACAACATTCAAGGACTAAAATAAACTAAATGTCAGGAGATTCCATTATCAGGTTCAAGCGGCTCAAAACTCGAGCCCGTATCGAAACACCAGTTGAGGTGTTTCGGAACAGAGGTTTCCAGTAGAAAATCGTACTGAATCAGACCTCCCTGTTTCGAAACCCTTAAGCCATTTCAGGCTCACTGTTTCGGTACAGGCTCGAATGTACCGAAACACCTGGGCATGTAATGAAACTTTTTGCTTGTTTTTCACACTTTAATCCATAGAAAATGATTCCAACATGCATACAACATATTTAAACCTCAATCCACAATCATTCATGGCATAATCAACATCATAACATGTCCATATGCATGAAAGGAATCTATAGGCATGTAACTTATGCAAAATAGCCACTCAAGAGTCAAAACAAAAACTAAGGCATAAATCAACAAGTAAAGGCCATTTACTAGTCATTGAGGGCATACCTATCTGTGGCTGAGTACGAGGTCCAGTTTGTACGATTGAGCCAGTATGCTCCTGAGTTGGTACCTAGTGAGAGGCATCGATGTGATAGCTTCCGATACAGTTTGGTACATGAAGTTAAGATGTACATGCTGGCTGCGGATTATACTGATTTTGACGTGCTTGTTTGTCGGGCAAAGGACATCGAGCAGAATCTGGGTTTTTCATCTAGAGGTGTTGGTTCTAGCTCTGGGAAGAGAGCCACTGAGTATAGTTTCGGTGGTGGACGGAACAAAAGAGGCCGTGATAGGAGACATCAGCCTGAGGGAAGGCGTGGTGTTCCGGGTCGAGGTGGTCAGGCTTAGGGAGGTCGTGTGAGTTCTGAGCAGCATACATGCTGGACATGTGGTTCGAGGGACCATTTGAGGCGAGATTGTCCTCGAGCAGCTAGAGAGGTTCATGCTCCTGTTGTGGTGACAGGGAACTCTTGTTGGAACTGTGGTTCAGCGGATCACATGAGGAGAGAGTGTCCATTGTTGGCTGGTGGTGGCCAAGGACGTGCTCCCGTGGTAGCTGCACCTCAGAGAGGTCGTGGGCGCGGCCATGTGAACTTTCATATGAGAGATGAGGGGCAGCGAGGTATTGCTCATGTTGTAGTTGTTCGAACTGAGGGATGTGGACCGACGAGGGTATATGCTCAGCGCGAGGAGCGCAACGACACTGATGTTATCGCAGGTACCTTTGCTCTCCAGTCTTTATCTTTGCTGGCTTTGATTGATTCTGGATCCACACATTCTTACATCTTGAGTGAGCATGCACATTTGCTTGATATACCTGTTTAGTTGCTTGAGGTAGGAATGCAAGTGACTAGTTCTTTTGGTGAGACTGTAGTCATTAGGAAGTTGTATAGGAGATGCCCTTTGTCTGTGCAAGGTCATGTTTTCCTTGTGGATCTAATGGAGTTACCTTTCTACGGATTTGATGTAATCCTTGGCATGGATTGGTTGTCGGAGCATAGGGTGGTGGTTGACTTTGAGGTCAAACGAGTCACCTTAAAGTTGGCCGATGACTATGAAGTAGTGGTAGTAGGCGAGAATGTGAAATTCTTGTGGAATGTGATTTCGGCTTTGGAAGCAAACCGTATGATGAGGTTGGGTTGCGAGGCTTACCTTGCCTATGTGCTGAATCCTGGCACCAAGGATGTACATGTGCAGGATATTCGAACTGTTCGCGATTTTCCGGGTGTCTTTCCGGAAGAATTGCCTGGGTTGCCACCAAACAGGGAAGTTGAGTTTGGAATAGAGTTGTACGAGAATACAACTCCGGTGTCCATTGCTCCCTATTGCATGGCACCCAAAGAGTTAAAAGAGTTTAAAACTCAATTACAGGAGTTGTTGGATCGAGGTTTTATTCGGCCGAATGTGTCACCTTGGGGTGCACCGGTCTTGATTGTAAAGAAGAAAGATGGGACAATGCGGATGTGCATAAATTATCGACAACTAAACAAGTTGACGATCAAGAACAAGTATCCCTTGCCTAGAATTGATGATCTCTTCGATCAGTGTAACACCCCAATTTTGGGCTTAGAAGTTTAGGGTCTGAACCGAATCGGTGTGAGAAATGGTTCGAATATAAAAGGAAGTTTTAGGGAACACCTAGTTCGGGATGCTTTAAAAATATAGAAAAATATCTAAAAATCTTCAATTAATATATAAAGGTGAATGGTGAAATCAATTTTACAAATTAGGGTTTGGAAATACTACATTTCGGTGTAGCGACCAAATTGCGATTTTTGCAAAGTTTAGTAGTGACTGTTTTGTAAAGGATTGAAACTTTGAATCTTTAAGGAGCTAATTTACCAAAAAAATTTCACCAGATTTTTCCTTGATTTGGTGATTTAATTAATGATTTAATTAAACAAAAGAAAAGTGATAAACTACTTTTGACTTTCATAACTACTTTTCTAAAATTTTCTCTCATTTCTTTTTCTCTCAAAATCCTATCAACCAAACACTTTTTCTCCAACAAAATTCACTTTGATTTCCACTTCATTTGATGAGATTTCCATCACTCATTGATTCCTAATCAAACTTGCAACAAATCCATTTGATTTCTACATTGTATTTTCATGGAAATTTGCCCAAATCAAGGAGAAATCATCTTTTAGAGGTAAGATTGTTCTTCTCCTCTAAATACTCAGTTCTTTACTGAAATTCCCAAGTTGTCAATCCTTTATTAAAGATTTATGAATGGTTTTAATGTTAGAAACAGGATTTTGGCTTAAAACTCAAGATTTTGGAAGAGATCTTGAAGATTTTCGTGGTAATTGATTGGGCTCTGTTTTGAGATAGTTTTCTAATGTATTTTGGATGTTAAATGATGTTAGAAATGAGGTTTTATCAATCCAATCCCGAATAGGTTGTTTTTCCTAAGTTTTTGCTTGTGAAATTGGTGGTTTTTGGGGTGTTTTTTGGTGTTCTGTTATAGCTGGAGGTATAAGGACGAGTTTAGGGTTGTTTTTGATGTTAATTGATGTTTAGAAGTGTTTGGAAGTGATGGATCTTGGCTGGGTTAAGTTTTGCAAGAGTTTGGAGGTGATTTTGGTTGTGTTTGGTAGCCGAAATGTTGTGTTTGGAGAGGGCAGCGAGTTTAAGAGTGTTGGCTGAAGATTTCAATGCATGATGATGCATTAATGCTATGCTTTTATGTGTCTAAAACAGGGGAGACATCTTCGGACACTTTTGGAGTTGATCCGGAAGCTTAATTGGCGTTTCGGCAAGCAAGAGAAACAAAATCGGTGAGTGCGATTGGGTTAGAAGTCCATGAGGACAAAATTACAAGGTTTGGGGATTTAGGAGAGGTTTGAAACACCTTCCTAAATCCGGAAGTAAGTATGGTTTGATTTGGTCTCTCTAAAGTGGTGTTTGCCGCTATAATGCTTTTACATGCTCATGGTTTAAGATTGATAAATTCCTACTATTTTTATGCATGATTTAGAGCATGAGATTATGCTTCTAGAGATGTCATGAGATGGCATGTTGCATTGAATAGATTTGAGCTTTTGGTTCCAAGCAAAGTATGATTTATGATTTGAAATGTGGTGAGAAAACCTTTGAGTTATATTGCATGAAAAATAGTAGGTGTGATGATGTTTTAACACATTATATTGGCATAGATGTTGAGAAACTTACCGGATATAATTGATCGATCAATAGGATGAGAGTGCACTATAAACTAAAAATTCGTACGTGCTCTTTGGTTAAGCCAAAGGGATATATTCCGATGATGGGCATTCCATCGGGTAGGACTTGGTGAAATACCCAAGCTTGTGGCGATGAGAGATTTCGCCATGTGAGTACGGTGATGAGAGATTCCACCGAAAGCTATGTTGCTAGACAAGTGAGTACGGTGATGCGAGATTCCACCAGAAGAGTCTAGTGTAGAAATGTTTCCGCATATCAGAGTATTAATGTGATGTTAAATGCCAATATAAATGATGAAATGGTTTTTGTTACACATGTACCTTTGATGAAGTGATTTATGCTACGAGTTATGCATATGAGATTGGTTTAGAAATGCTTTGACAATACAAGCATGTGTATGGCCTTGGCATGGGTTTTGCATTGGTTTTAATGCATGAGATAGAATGAAGGTACATGGGGTTTCAATGAGCATTGCTTTGAAAGTTTTCCAAGCATGAGAAAGAGATGAGCATGTGGTTTTAAAGCTTTTGATGAAAGTGTTTTCTAAAAGTGCATTATTGTGTTGGTTTTCTTTAGAGCATGCCTCACTAAGCATTTTTGCGTACGCTCTCTTTTACCAATAATGCAGATAACTGAGGTGTTTTCGGGCATCAAGGAAGCTAAGTTCATCCAAGGAAATCTAAGCTCACGTATGGTGAAGTTTTCATACACTATTAGTTTGATAAATTGGCAATGGGAAACCAAGATTTGTTTTGGGAGATGTGTTAAACTCCCTAAGGTTGTGGCATGTTTATTTTGGCTGGTTTGACTTGTAAATGGCCTTAATTGCTTGTTTTGAGGTTTGATTGCCTATTTGGATTTTGATATTAGGAAGCATGCCTCTAGACTATGGAGATTCTGTGTTTGATGCCATGATTGTGTTTGTGTGTTCCAAATAGGTACCTTATATGTATGTGGACTTGTTGGAATGGTTAGAGAGTCCTTGGGATGTGTTTGAATGAGTTTTTGGGTGAAAAATCAGCACTTGCTGAAATTTTTGGGCAAACCGTATTGAAACACCCTCTAGTGTTTCGAAATGGGGGCCTGTAATGGCCTTCGTGTTTCGAAACGATGGAGGTTGTTTCAAAACGATTTGGCTACTGGAATGCCGTGTTTCAGAACAAGTTTCGAAACAGGTGTGTGTTTAAACTAGCGTTTCGATACAACAAGTAGGTGTTTCGAAACGGGTGGCCGTTGGGCACAGTTTTGAATTGTTTTGAGGTTTGCATGTTTTACATTTTAGTCCTTAATGTTGAGATTGCAATTTCTTGAGTTTGTGATGTCTAATTAAGATGAAATTTGGCAGAGAAGCTTGTTACATGACTAATTTCATATTGGTAACTTTAAAATCAATGAGGACCTTCTATTTTACAGAAATTACAATTTAGTCCCTATTTGAAATCCGCTCGCTGTACCTTTTACAATCGTATCTCGTGAGTACTCACTTAGGGTTAACAAGCATCTAGACAAGAATAAAAAGAAAAAAAAGGGTCCTGAATCAAGGTTGACTTCCGGGTTGAATTTGGTTTTCCCCGTGTAACCTTCGTAGTTCGGGTCAACCGTCTAGGCCGGGCTAAGGGGGTTACATTTTTTGATATTGTGCTATGTTTGGAGTGTGATATGGGATCCCATTGCCAAGTCAAAACTAATGAGATGAATTGTTTTCGAAAATGAGCTTGAGTACTTAGATTACTTACCTTATTGTGCCTAATTGTGTTATTGCATTTTTGTTCAGTGCATTGTTTTCCATATAATGGGGCCACATAGAGAGATGATGATAAATACACGAGCTATGGCTCAGAATGACAATGAGGAGAATGCTGAGAATCTACCTACTCCTCCTAGTGGTGAACCACCCGGTGGTGATGCCGGTGGTGATGGTGCTGGTAATGTTGGTGCTGGTGCTGGGGTCGCTGGACCTGAGGGTGCGCAGGGGCAAGCTGCTCCTGACATGACCATGTTGATTCAGGCTATTGCTGGAGCTTTCCATGCAGCAGTAGCTGGAGCTCATGGAGCTGCGCATCAGGATAATGCTATTGGGAGGTTGCCTTTGGAACGTCTTTGCAGTTTGGGAGGGACTGAGTTCAGAGGTTTATCTCCGGGAAGATATGAGTCTTGGTTGGAAAGAACCAAGAGGATTTTGGGTAAGATGTACTGCAATAATGTGCAGAAGCTGGGTTGTGTTGTATAACTGCTGCACTGTGATGCTTATACATGGTGGACGACGACTATTTTTGGGATGGAGGATGATGAGGTGACTTGGACGTTCTTTGTGAATGGGTTCAAGCGGAAGTATTTGGGCGTGCGTTACCTAGATGAGATGAAAAGTGAATTTATGTCTCTTATGAAAGGTAGCATGTCTGTAGCTGAGTATGAAATTCAGTTTGTCCGCCTTAGTCAGTAAGCACCTGAGCTAATCCTTAATGAGTGGGAGAGGTGCGAACGATTCCGCTATGGGTTGGTAACGGATGTGAAGACTTTTATGCTAGCGGCTGATTATACAGATTTTGATGTCTTGGTCACTAGAGCCAAGGACATTGAGTCAAATCTTGGTCTGACTAGTCGAGCGGGTGGATCTAGCTATGGTATGCGAGCGGCTGAACGCGATTATGGTAGAGATCGCAACAAGAGGCATAAGGATAGGAGGCCACATTATGATGCTAGGCGTGGGGGTGGTAACCCTGGTAGAGGTCAGCAAGGACCTAATGCTGTTCAGAGGACTCCTGAGTGTAACCGTTGTGGTAGACGGCACGGTGGTGAGTGTTAGGGTAACCTTGGGACATGTTGGAATTGTAGGAACCGTGGAAATTTGAAGAAAGATTGTCCTCAGCCTCTGAGAGAGAGACATGCTCTGGTGAGAGCAGCTGAGCCACAGAGAGGTCGTGGGCGCGGCCGTGGTAATTTTCAGTGCAGAGATGATGGTGGCAGGAATGTAGCTCATGTTGTGGCCGTTCAACCTGAGGGTGGCGATCAGGCTCGACTGTATGCCCATCGTGAGGGAAGGAATGATATGGATGTGATCGCAAGTACATTCACTTTGCAATCCTTATCATTACTTTCTTTGATTGATTCTGGATCTACACACTCATACATATTGCGTGAACATGCTCAAATGCTTGGTTTGCCTGTTGAGTCTTTGGATGTTGGTATGCGTGTGACTAGTTCCTTTGGTGAGACAGTTGTAACGCAAAATTTGTATAGAAGATGTCCCTTGAAGGTGCAAAACCATGTTTTTCTTGTTGATCTCATGGAATTACCATTCTATGGCTTTGATGTAATCCTTGGTATGGATTGGCTTGTTGAGCATCGAGCTGTAGTGGATTTTGAGAGTAAGCGAGATTCGTTGAAACTTGCGGATGATTATGAAGTGGTGGTGGTAGGTGAGAATGTGAAGTTCCTTGCCAATGTGGTGTCTAGATTAGAAGCGAGTCGAATGCTGAGGCAAGGTTGCGAGGCTTACCTAGCCTTTGTGATGAATCCTAGTTCAAAGGAGTTGCGCGTTTAGGATATCAAAACTATACGAGAGTTTCCTGGAGTGTTTCTGGAGGAGCTACCTGGATTGCCGCCTAGTCGAGAGGTGGAGTTTGGGATAGAGCTGTATGAAAATACAACTCCGGTGTCCATTGCTCCCTACCACATGGCACCTAAGGAGTTGAAGAATTGAAGACGCAGCTTCAGGAGTTGCTTGATGGTGGTTTCAAACGGCCAAGTGTGTCACCTTGGGGTGCACCGGTCTTGTTTGTGAAAAAGAAGGATGGCACTATGAGAATGTGCATCGATTATCGTCAGCTGAACAAGTTGACTATCAAGAATAGGTATCCTTTGCCGAGGATTGATGATCTATTTTATCAGTTTCGGGGAGCGGCTGTGTTCTCCAAGATTGACTTAAGGTCAGGATACTATCAGCTTAAGGTGAAGGATGTGGATGTGCCAAAAAAAGCCTTTAGAACAAGGTATGGGCATTATGAGTTCCTTGTAATGCCGTTTGGCTTGACGAATGCTCCTGCAGCTTTTATTGACATGATGAATAGAGTGTTCCATGAATACTTGGACAAGTTTGTTGTGGTGTTCATCGGCGATATCCTTGTGTACTCTCGTACTGAAGAGGAGTATGAAGGTCATTTGAGGGTTGTCTTGCAAGCGCTTCTGGAAAATCAGCTTTATGCTAAGTTGAGCAAGTGCGAGTTTTGGTTAAAGAAAGTTGTGTTCCTTGGTCATGTGGTTTCGGCTGAGGGGATTCGTGTTGGTCCTCAGAAGGTTGAGGCTGTGATGAATTGGAAGCCTCCTAAGTCTGTTCATGAAGTCCGTAGTTTCCTTGGGTTGGCAGGATATTATCGGAGGTTTGTGGATGGATTTTCAAAGATTGTCGCCCCTTTGACGAAGTTGTTGCAAAAAGATGTTAAGTATTAGTGGACGGAAGCAAGACAACAAGCTTTTGAGAAGCTTAAGGCAGCTTTGTCGCAAGCTCCTATCTTGGTTCAACCTAAATCAGGGAAAGAGTTTGTGGTGTACAGTGACGCATCCTACGTTGGTTTGGGGTGTGTACTAATGCAGGAGGGTAAGGTGGTGGCTTATGCATCGCGACAGTTGAAGGTGCATGAGTGCAATTACCCTACGCATGATATTGAATTAGCTGCGGTGGTTTTTGCTTTGAAGATCTTGAGACATTATCTTTATGGTGAGAAGTGTATTGTGTACACGGATCACAAGAGTTTGAAGTATTTGATGTCTCAGAAAGAGTTAAATCTTAGGCAACGACGTTGGGTGGAGTTGCTTAAGGATTACAATCTGACGATCGAGTACCATCCGAGAAAAGCTAGTGTTGTGGCGGATGCCTTGAGCAGGAAGGTGGCGGTTGAGTTAAGGGCTATGTTTGCTAGCTTGAGCATTTCGCGAGATGGAGGTCTTGTGGCTGAATTACAAGTGAAACCATCTTTGGTTCAGTTGATAAAGGATAAGCAGTTGTTGATGATTCTTTGGTGCCTCATGTTCAGGATATTGCTGAGGATAGACCATCGGATTTTTGTTTTAATGATGATGGAGTTCTATGTTTCGAAAGACGGATAGTAGTGCCGAATGATGTGGAGTTGAGGCGTACTATTCTGACCGAAGCTCATAGTAGTCCTTTTGCTTTGCACCCAGGTAGTACAAAAATGTATCGTGATCTGAGGGGTGAGTACTATTGGGTGGGTTTGAAGAAAGATGTTGTAGAATATGTGGGTAAGTGCATGGTTTGTCAGCGGGTTAAGGCTGAGCATTAGTTCTCTTCAGGGTTGTTGCAACCGTTGAGGATACCTGAATGGAAGTGGGAAAGAATCACCATGGACTTTGTGTTTGGTTTACCTTTGTCGCCATCGAAGAAGAATTCGGTGTGCGTGATTGTGGATCGCCTTACGAAGTGTACACATTTCTTACCTGTGCATACCATGTATACCTTGGATAAGCTTGTAGAGTTGTACATTGCTGAGATTGTGCGTTTTCATGGTGTACCAAAGTCTATAGTGTCGGATAGGGATCCGAGGTTTACAACGCGATTTTGGGAATGTTTGCGTCAAGCTTTGGGTATGCGGCTGAATTTCAGTACTTCTTATCATCCGCAGTCGGATGGACAGTCTGAGCGTGTTATCCAAGTGCTCGAGGATATGCTGAGGTGTTGCGTGATTGAGTTTCAAGGCTCTTGGGAGAAGCATTTGCCTTTGGTGGAGTTTCCTTATAATAATAGTTACCAGGCAAGTATTCAAATGACACCTTATGAAGCCTTGTATGGGAGGAAGTGCAGAACTCCTCTTTGCTGGGCTGAAGCAGGTCAGAAGTCGGTCTCAATGCCGGCTTTGTTGAAGGGATCCACCGAGAAGGTGAAGCTCATTTGTTAGCGGTTGAAGGCAGCTTTTGATCGACAGAAGTCTTACGCAGATTTGAAGCGTAAGGAGATTGAGTTTGCAGTGGGTGACCGTGTGTTCTTGAAGGTTTCACCTTGGAAGAAGGTGATGAGATTTGGCCGGAAGGGTAAGTTGAGCCCTAGGTATATTGGACCATACGAGGTGATTGAACGCGTGGGTCCTGTTGCTTATAAGCTTAGGTTACCGCAAGAGTTAGAGAAGATACATGATGTGTTTCATGTATCCATGCTTCGGAGGTATATACTGGACCCTTCGCATGTTATGCCTGTGGGGGAAGTTGATTTGAATCCAAATTTGACCTATGATGAGAAGCCGATTGATATTCTAGATTCGGACAGTAAAGTTCTTCGAGGTAAGACCATTGAGTTGGTTAAGGTGTTGTGGAGGCATCGTGGTGTTGAGGAAGCCACGTGGGAAAGGAAAAATGACATGAAGAAACGGTTTCCTTATCTTTTTCCTCAAGGTAAATTTCGAGGACAAAATTTCTTAAGAGGGGGAGAGTTGTAACACCCCAATTTTGGGCTTATAAGTTTAGGGTCTGAACCGGATCGGTCTGAGAAACTGTTCGAATATAAAAGGGAGTTTTAGGGAACACCTAGTTCGGGATGCTTTAAAAATATAGAAAAATATCTAAAAATCTTCATTTAATATATAAAGGTGAATGGTGAAATCAATTTTACAAAATAGGGTTTGGAAATACTACATTTCGGTGTAGTGACTGTTTTGTAAAGGATTGAAACTTTGAATCTTTAAGGAGCTAATTTACCAAAAATGTTTTCACCAGATTTTTCCTTAATTTGGTGATTTAATTAATGATTTAATTAAATAAAAGAAAGGTGATAAACTACTTTTGACTTTCATAACTACTTTTCTCAAATTTTCTCTCATTTCGTTTTCTCTCAAAATTCTATCAACCAAACACTTTTTCTCCAGCAAATTCATTTTGATTTCCACTTCATTTAATGAGATTTCCACCACTCATTGATTCCTAATCAATTTTGCAACAAATCCATTTGATTTCTACATTGTATTTTCATGGAAATTTGCCCAAATCACGGAGAAATCATCTTTTAGAGGTAAGATTGTTCTTCTCCTCTAAATACTCAGTTCTTTACTGAAATTCCCAAGTTGTCAATCCTTTATTAAAGATTTATGGATGGTTTTAATGTTAGAAATAAGATTTTGGCTTAAAACTCAAGATTTTGGAAGAGATCTTGAAGATTTTCGTGGTAATTGATTGGGCTCTGTTTTGAGATAGTTTTCTAATGTATTTTGGATGTTAAATGATGTTAGAAATGAGGTTTTATCAATCCAATCCCGAATAGGTTGTTTTTCCTAAGTTTTTGCTTGTGAAATTGGTGGTTTTTGGGTGTTTTTGGTGTTCTGTTATAGCTGGAGGTATAAGGACGAGTTTAGGGTTGTTTTTGTTGTTAATTGATGTTTAGAAGTGTTTGGAAGTGATGGATCTTGGCTGGGCTATGTTTTGGAAGAGTTTGGAGGTGATTTCGGTTGTGTTTGGTAGCCGAAATGTTGTTTTTGGAGAGGGAAGCGAGTTTAAGAGTGTTGGCTGAAGATTTCAATGCATGATGATGCATTAATCCTCTGCTTTTATGTGTCTAAAATAGGGGAGACATCTTCGGACACTTTTGGAGTTGATCCGGAAGCTTAATTGGCGTTTCGACAAGCAAGAGAAGCAAAATCGGTGAGTGCGATTGGGTTAGAAGTCCATGAGGACAAAATTACAAGGTTTGGGGATTTAGGAGAGGTTTGAAACACCTTCCTAAATCCAGAAGTAAGTATGGTTTGATTTGGTCTCTCTAAAGTGGTGTTTGCCCCTATAATGCTTTTACATGCTCATGGTTTAAGATTGATAAATTCCTACTATTTTTATGCATGATTTAGAGCATGAGATTATGCTTGTAGAGATGTCATGAGATGTCATGTTGCATTGAATAGATTTGAGCTTTTGGCTCCAAGCAAAGTATGATTTATGATTTGAAATGTTGTGAAAAAACCTTTGAGTTATATTGCATGAAAAACAGTATGTGTGATGATGTTTTAACACATTATATTGGCGTAGATGTTGAGAAACTTACCGGATATAATTGATCGATCAATAGGATGAGAGTGCACTATAAACTAAAAATTCTTACGTGCTCTTTGGTTAAGCCAAAGGGAGATATTCCGATGATGGGCATTCCATCGGGTAGGACTTGGTGAAATACCAAAGCTTGTGGCGATGAGAGATTCCACCATGTGAGTACGGTGTTGAGAGATTCCACCGGAAGCTATGTTGCTAAACAAGTGAGTACGGCGATGCGAGATTCCACCGGAAGAGTCTAGTGTAGAAATGTGTCCGCATATCCGAGTATTAATGTGATGTTAAATGCCAATATAAATGATGAAATGGTTTTTGTTACACATGTACCTTTGATGAAGTGATTTATGCTATGAGTTATGCATATGAGATTGGTTTAGAAATGCTTTGACAATACAAGCATGTGTATGGCCTTGCCATGAGTTTTGCATTGGTTTTAATGCATGAGATAGAATGAAGGTACATGTGGTTTCAATGAGCATTACTTTGAAAGTTTTCCAAGCATGAGAAAGAGATGAGCATGTAGTTTTAAAGCTTTTGATGAAAGTATTTTCTAAAAGTGCATTATTGTGTTGGTTTTCTTTAGAGCATGCCTCACTAAGCATTTGTGCTTACGCTCTCTTTTACCAATAATGCAGATAACTGAGGTGTTTTCGGGCATCACGGAAGCTAAGTTCATCCAAGGAAATCTAAGCTCATGTATGGTGAAGTTTTCATACACTATTAGTTTGATAAATTGGCAATCGGAAACCAAGATTTGTTTTGGGAGATGTGTTGAACTCCCTAAGGTTGTGGCATGTTTGTTTTGGCTGGTTTGACTTGTAAATGGCCTTAATTGCTTGTTTTGAGGTTTGATTGCCTATTTGGATTTTGATATTAGGTAGCATGCCTCTAGACAATGGAGATTTTGTGTTTGATGCCATGATTGTGTTTGTGTGTTCCAAATAGGTACCTTATATGTATGTTGACTTGTTGGTATGGTTAGAGAGTCCTTGGGATGTGTTTGAATGAGTTTTGGGTGAAAAACCAGCACTTGCTGCTATTTTTGGGCAAACCGTATCGAAACACCCTATAGTGTTTCGAAATAGGGGCCTATAATGGCCTTCGTGTTTCGAAATGATGGAGGCTGTTTCGAAACGATTTGGCTACTGGAATGCCGTGTTTCAGAACAGGTTTCGAACCGGGTGGGTGTTTGAACTAGCGTTTCGATACAGCATGTAGTTGTTTCGAAACGGGTGACCGTTGGGCACAGTTTTGAATTGTTTTGAGGTTTGCATGTTTTACATTTTAGTCCTTAATGTTGAGATTGCAATTTCTTGAGTTTGTTATGTCCAATTAAAATGAAATTTGGCAGAGAAGCTTGTAACATGACTAATTTCATATTGGTAACTTTAAAATCAATGAGGACCTTCTATTTTACAGAAATTACAATTTGGTCCCTAAATTCGTGTAAGGTGCAATTGAGTCCCTATTTGAAATCTGTTCGATGTACCTTTTACAATCGTATCTCGTGAGTACTCACTTAGGGTTAACAAGCATCTAGACAAGATTAAAAAGAAAAAAAGGGTTGTGAATCAAGGTTGACTTCCGGGTTGACTTTGGTTTTCCCCGTGTAACCTTCGTAGTTCGGGTCAAACGTCTAGGCCGGGCTAAGGGGGTTACAATCAGTTTCGGTGAGCCTCAGTGTTTTCTAAGATAGACTTGAGATCAGGGTATTATCAGCTGAAGGTGAAGGATGTGGACGTACCTAAGATAACTTTTCGCACGAGGTATGGACATTATGAATTTTTGGTGATGTCGTTTGGTTTGACCAACGCGCCCGCTGCTTTCATGGACATGATGAATCGTGTATTCCATGAATTCTTGGATCAATTTGTGGTGGTGTTCATCGATGATATCCTTGTGTATTCGCGTACCGAGGAGGATCATGATAGGCACTTGAGAATTGTTTTACAAGCGTTGCTGGAAAATCAGTTGTATGCCAAGCTGAGTAAGTGTGAGTTTTGGCTTAGGGAGGTGGTCTTCCTTGGGCATGTTGTATCAACTGAGGGTATTCCCGTTGATCCGCACAAGGTATAAACTGTGATGAGTTGGAAAGTGCCTAAGTCAGTGACGGAGGTACGGAGTTTCCTTGGTTTGTCTGGGTACTACCGTAGGTTTTTCAAGGGTTTCTCGAAGATAGCAACGCCTTTGACCAAGTTGTTGCAAAAGAAGGTTTGCTTTGAGTGGGCGGAGGCGAGGCAACAAGCTTTTGGGAAGCTGAAAGAAGCCTTGACGCAAGCTCCTGTTCTGATTCAACCTGAATCTAGGCATTTGCATCTAGGCATTTGAATGTGCATGAGCGCAATTACCCTACTCATGATCTTGAGCTTGCGGCTGTGGTGTTTGCCTTGAAAATATGGAGCCATTACCTGTACGGTGAGAAGTGTGTTGTGTTTACAGACCATAAGAGCTTGAAGTATCTCATGTCTCAAAAGGAGTTGAATCTTAGGCAACGTCGCTGGGTAGAGTTGCTTAAAGATTATGATCTGACGATTGAGTATCACTCGGGTAAGGCTAATGTTGTTGCCGATGCTTTGAGCAGGAAAGTAGCTGTGGAGTTGAGAGCGATGTTTGCTCGTTTGAGCATATCGCGTGATGGTGGTCTTATTGCAGAATTGCAAGTGAAGCCATCTCTGTTACAGTTGATCAAAGATAAGCAGTTGCTTGATGATTCTCTTATTTCGCATGTTCAGGACATTGCGGAAGGTAGACCTTCGGATTTCAACTTTAGTGACGATGGTGTTCTATGCTTTGGGGGTCGAATAGTAGTGCCAGATGATGCTGAGTTAAGACACACTATTCTGACTGAAGCTCATAATAGTCCTTTTGCTATGCATCCGAGTAGTATAAAAATGTATCGTGACCTGAAAGATGAGTACTACTGGGTGGGATTGAAAAAGGATGTGGCTGAGTTTGTTAGTAAGTTCATGATGTGTCAGCGAGGGAAGGCTGAGCATCAGGTTCCTTCTGGGTTGTTGCAGCCTTTGAGAATACCAGAATGGAAGTGGGAGAGAATCACCATGGATTTTGTGTCTGGCTTGCCTTTGTCACCAACAAAGAAGAATTCAGTTTGGGTGATCGTTGATCGGCTTACCAAGTGTGCACATTTTCTGCCTGTGCATACTACATATACTTTGGATAAGTTGGCTGAGCTATATATAGCTGATATTGTGCGGTTGCAAGGTGTGCCAAAGTTCATTGTGTCGGATAGAGATCCGAGGTTTACAACATGATTTTGGGAATGTTTGCATCAAGCTTTGGGTACACGGTTGAATTTCAGTACTTCTTATCATCCTCAGACGGATGGACAGTCGGAACGTGTGATTCAAGTTCTTGAGGACATGTTGAGATGCTCTGTGATAGATTTTTAGGGTTGTTGGGAGAAGCACCTGCCGTTGGTTGAGTTTGCATATAATAATAGTTACCAGACAAGTATCCAAATGGCTCCATACGAGGATTTGTATGGGAGAAGATGTAGAACCCCTCTCTATTTGGCAGAAGCTGGGCAAAAGTTGATTTCAATGCCAGCTATGCTTAAGGGAACCACCGAGAAGGTCAAGCTCATTTGTGAGCGTTTAAAGACAGCATCGGATAGGCAAAAGTCTTACGCGGACTTGAAGCGTAAGGAAATTGAGTTCGCGGTTGGCGAACGTGTGTTCTTGAAAGTATCGCCTTGGAAGAAGGTGATGAGCTTTGGGCGTAAGGGTAAGCTTAGCCCAAGGTTCATGCGACCTTACGAGATTGTGGAGCGTATTGGTCCTGTGGCATATCGGTTGAGATTGCCGGCAGAGTTGGAGAAGATACATTATGTGTTTCATGTCTCTATGTTACGGAAGTACAGATCGGATCCTTCACATGTGATGTCTGTTGAGGAGATATAGTTAAATCCGGATCTGTCTTATGATGAGGAACCAATGAAGGTTCTGGATGTGAGTAGAAAAGTTCTTCGTGGCAAGACGATAGAACTTGTGAAGGTGTTGTGGCGACACTGAGGAGTTGAGGACGCCACGTGGGAAAGCAAGACGGACATGCTGAGGCAGTTTCCGCATCTCTTTCCATCAGGTAAGAATTTCGAGGATGAAATTTCCTAAGTGGGGGAGAGTTGTAACGCCCTGGTTTTGGACCTAGATGTTTTAGACATCGGATCGGACTGATCGAGAACGGTTCGAATCGCGTAAGGTGATTTAAGGAAATCAAGGATTGGGATAGGATAAAATTATGATAAAAATTGCTAAAATCCTCTAAAAATATGTTTAAGTGGTTGGTCGAATCAATTTTACAAAAAAGGGTTTAAGAAAATGGACATTTTGAGTAGTGACCAAACTATAAAGTTTTAAAACTGTGGAAAATGCTATTTTCAAGAAGAGAGTCAAAATCTTTGAATCTTTAGGGAGCTTTCGTACAATTTAGCCTTCCTTCAATTTGACATGTGTTTTAAAGGGTTTTAATAAAGGAATTAAAATGGTTTTAATTAAATATTAAATAAATGGTAAATTAGAGAGGTTTTAATCACGTAACTACTTTTCCCTCTCTCATTTCAGCCAAACACATTTGTCAAACAACTTTTCATCAGATTTATTTTCTCTCAAATTCCTCTTTTCTTCTCTAAACTCTTTTTCAAAGATTCACTTCTTTCTTCAAGATTTTTGGAAGGAAAACTTACCAAATTGTCAAGGGAGCAAGGATTGGGGGTAAATCCCATTCTTAACCTTCAATCTAGGTTCTTTATTGAAATTTCGAAGATTATTGACTCTTATTTAGTGAAGAAGTCCATGTAAGTTGATAAAATTACAAAATACTCCCTAAAATGTGTTTGTATGCAATTGAGTCCTTAAATGTTGTATGATCGAGTTGCAAATAGTTCCACTACGATGTTTAACACATAGGATCATAATGAGAATCTAGACAAGATAAAATGAAAAACAAATTAGGGTCGTTTATTGAGGTAAACTTCTCGATTTACTTCAATAATCCCCGTGTGATCCGTTTGGTTCGGTCTTTCGTCCAGACCCGGTCGAGGGGGTTACAAGTTTAACATCTTAACTAATCCATAATTCCTCACATGCTTTGAAAGCAACCATCAATTACAACTCCTTAAGCAATTCACATGAACAACAAAACAAATCAAGGATACAAAACTCTCATAATTCAAGTTCACGTAAAATAAACATATGTCAAACCAAGCTAATTACGAAGGTGATCTTAGAGTAAACCGTGATGAAATTCTAAGCACCTGAAACTGATTTAGGAAAAAGGGAAAGGGTTTCATACCTTTCTTTACTAGTTCCTTCAGTGGAAGACAAGAATTGATCCAAATGAATTCTAGAACTCATGGTTCTTTTGCTCTCTCTCTAATTTCATGGAAACTTCGGCCTTGAGGAGAAATGGAGGAGATAGAGTTCTTTCTATCTCCACCGAACCTCTCTCTTCCAACATGTCCAAACTTCCCATTTGACAAGTGTGATGACCATAGAGCAACACTTCTTTAGCATGCAATCTCTTAATTTTTTCATTTAGTACATTATATAATGGCCATTCTTTTTTCCTTCCTTTTCGAATTAGTCCTAGACCCTTAATTTAATCTAATTAATAATAAGGCATTTAAATTGTATTGAACTGATAACATACTACTAAGTCAATCTTTGGGTTATTACAAAAGGTTCCTTGTAACGCCCTGGTTTTGGGCCTAGATGTTTTAGACATCGGATCGGACCGGTCGAGAACGATTCGAATCGCGTAAGGTGATTTAAGGAAATCAAGGATCGAGATATGATTAAATTATGATAAAAATTGCTAAAATCCTCTAAAAATATGTTTAAGATGTTGGTCAAATCAATTTTACAAAAAGGGTTTTGGAAAATGGACATTTTGAGTAGTGATCAAATTGTAAAGTTTTAAAATTGTGGAAAAATGCTATTTTCAAGAAGAGAGTCAAAATCTTAGAATCTTTAGGGAGCTTTTGTACAATTTAGCCTTCCTTCAATTTGTCATGTGTTTTTAAAGGGTTTTAATAAAGGAATTAAAATGGTTTTAATTAAATATTAAATAAATGGGAAATTAGGGAGGTTTTAATCACCTAACTACTTTTCCCTCTCTCATTTAAGCCAAACACATTTGTCAAACAACTTTTCATCAGATTTCTTTTCTCTCAAATTCCTCTTTTCTTCTCTAAACTCTTTTTCAAAGATTCACTTCTTTTTCTTCAAGATTTTTGGAAGGAAAACTTGCCAAATTGTCAAGGGAGCAAGGATTGGAGGTAAATCCCGTTCTTAACCTTCAATCTAGGTTCTTTATTGAATTTCCCAAGATTATTGACTCTCATTTATGATTTTTAACTGAATTTTGATTATAGTTTTGAATTAAGAGCAAAATCTTGCAAAATTGGGATATGATTCTTGATTTTCGGACTTGATGAGTTGGGCTCTGTTTTGTGTTGATTTTAATTGAGTTCTAAGTTGATTTTTATGTCAAAATGATGTGTTGATAACATAGATCCCGAAGTCCTTGAGATCCTTGAGGTTCTTGGTTGTTTTAGGTATGATTTTGGGGTGTTTTGGTGGAATCTTTCTTGCTGGAGGTATAAGGTTTGGTTAGGATGTTTGTTAGATGTGTTTTGATGTTTTTAACGCTTTGGAAGTGATGTATGGTGGCTGGGCTCTGTTTAGGAAGCAATCGATTGAGTTTTTGGTTGCTTTGGATGGGTATTTTGTTGTTGTTTGGGTGAGCAACGAGTGTGTGAATTGTTGCTGGTGTTAGAATGCATTTTAATGCATTTAGATCTCTGTTTTGATGATGTGAAAATAGGGGATCTTGATCCGGAAGCAAACGAGGTGGTTTTGGAGGCTCCGAGGGTGTAATTTTCGTGTCGGCGAACAAGGCTTCGCGTATCGGTGAGTGGAAATGCAATTTCATGCTTTGTAACGCTTTGAGCGTGATCTTGGGAGCTTAGTGTAAGTTTGACACACTTAACTAAGCTCAAGTGTAAGTGTATCGGTAATCCCTCTCTTGGAAATGTGCTATGTTTGATGAATTTGCACTTGATGTGAGAGTGGATTTGCTTACTGTTTCTAAGCATGGTTTAATGCTGGATTTTAATGCCATTATGTTAAGGATGCACTAGGTAAGTGATCCTTGGTTTGCATATGTTGAATGCAAATGATATTAAGCATGTGCTGCTTGTGAAAGTGGTATTGTGGTTATTCTTGTAAAACAATGGATTAATGTGGTTAAATAATTATATTGACAAGTGATGAAAATGGTTTTTGGTTACTTTAATCGGATATAGTTAGCCGGCTATAGGATTGGGTGCACCGTGAATAAAGTCGACTTGGATGTCGAGGGATTGTGATTGTGCCGTAATCTCCATCCAAGTACCCTAACGATTGAGGTTAAGATCACAACGGTGAATGGTTAGTCTCGTGTGTGAGTCTTGTGTATGTGTCCTATACTCTCGTTAGTGGAATTATACAACTACCGATGAGTGATGTTGAGGGGTTGTGATTGTGCCATTAATCTCCATCACGTGTGTTGAGGGGTTGTGATTGTGCCATTAATCTCCATCACGAGTGTTGAGGAGTTGTGATTGTGCCATTAATCTCCACCTTGTGTAGTCCGGTAGTTTGTATGAAGCGTGAGGGACAACGCTTGTAATCCGCGTATCCGATTGTGTCTTGTGTTGAAATGGTTTATGGATTATCACTTGAGATCCAATATAATGTAAATGTATAATGCGAAGCATGAGATGCTTGTAAATGATGCAAGAATGCATGAGATGCTTGTTAAAGCATGAGCAATGGTTTAATTGTTGTTTTTAAAGTGATGCATATGAGCTTATGTCTATTAAATGCATTGTTGTCTTGAGAAGGCATGGTTTATGAAAAGTATGTGATAAAAGTGGTGGTTTTACAATCTTTGATAAATGCATTGTTGATTGTGGTTTAGCGATCCTCACTAAGCTATATGCTTACGATCATTTGTTTCATCAATGCAGAGAATTGATCATTTCAAGGCAGCCCAAAAGCAAGAGCAATCCAAGGCTTTGTTAAAGAGATGTATGTGGTTCACTCTTAGTGTAATAAGTGGCAATCGGTGGGACTTCTACTTTCTGTTTTTGATTGGTGGTGTTTGTTGCTAAAAGCATGTTTAGTTTCTGGTTGTGGATTTGTAATTGGCCTTTATATGGTCCCATGGCTAGTTTGTGGTGTTTTATCCTTTAAATAGCTTTATATCTCAAGCATGATAGAATAGATAAATGCCATCATGTTTCGAAGTGGTTGATGAGTATTATTTGTTGTTTGATGGTGTTTGATAATTCATTAGATAGAGTATAACTTGTATGCATGATTTGAGCTAGTTTGAATGTGATTTGGTATGTTTAAATGATGTTAGTTGAAGCCAATCTGGTATGTGTATCGATACACGGGGAAGTGTATCGATACGCTAAGGCAAAAAGAGGCAAATTTGTACAGGGGTATCGAAACAGATTGCCCGCGTATCGATACACCTAGGCCAAGTTTGAAGGCTGTACCGATACGCGAGGAAGCGTTTCGATACACTTGAATCTTCTTTAGCTACTGTCTTCCCATGTATCGATACATGGCCAAGTGTATCGATACGGGTAGTTAAATTTCAGTTAAAAGTATCTTTTAAGGTTTGGAAATGCTGCATTTTGGTCCCTAAATATTGTGTGTGCAATTGAATGTGTTTGGATGATATGTTTGAGCTGAATTTTGACATGTTGGCATGTTACATGACTAATTGAGGATTGGTAACTTTAAAATCATGAAAGTCTTTATATTTTATGGTATTTACAGTTTTGTCCCTAAAAGTCAAATGTATGCAATTAAACCCCTAATCGAACTCCGATCGCTGTGCCGTTTCCACCTAATTGCTTTGCTGAACTAATATGTTAATAATATGCATCTAGAGAAGATAAAAAGAAAAAAAGGTCGTAAATCAAGGTTGACTTTTGGGTTGACTTTGGTTTTCCCCTTGTAATCATCGTAGTTCGGGTTAAACGTCTAGAACGGGCTAAGAGGGTTACATTCCTTTAGTTTAGACAATAATTTTGGAAATATCTCTTTAAAGGCTTATTGATTCTAAAATACTAAATGCTCCATTAGGTCAACAATTTCCAATAGTTCACTATGTGAAACCGCTATTAATATCGTGTTAAACCTGCCAGGTTAAAAGACACAATACATAGATTTTTCTATTTTCTACTTTTTCAAAAAAAAAATCCTTGCATGTTTTTGAAACAATATTATTTTGGTGTTAGAAGAAGGCGAGGTTATGGTTCACTAATCATTGCAGACGTAATATTGTTGTGTTCATTCCATTTTTATATCTTGAGAGATAGACTTCCAATGTTTCTCAAGCACCATAGGAGTCAACGAATCTGTCTTAAGGAAATTGTGTGCTACACAGGCCTTAACGAATCTGCTTATCTGAATTGTTTTAAATATTTGATTTCTATTTCAATTTTTCTTGCACTTTTCTTTAAGTTATATTTGATTAATGAATAATATCAATATTTTATTTATTGTTTATTTTTAATTATTGGGTTAACGACTTTCTAACAATCTTAAAGACATATTTTTAAGTTTTAATCTAAGATGAACAAGTTACTGTGTATAATGCAATGGTTCATTCAACGATGAATTTCAACGTTCCATGCAATTTATCCAATTCTCTAACCATGGCAGCAACCAAGTGTGTGCGTGTGTCATGGGACTAGATTTTCAACCGTGCAAAATGTGTGGCCTTCGAAATATCAAACTCTTCCCAGGCACTGAAAAGCCAAATGCTTTCTAAGTGGAAACAAACAAAAGAGAAAAACAACAAAGAACACAAGAGAAAGTTTTAGATTAATTTTTTTTATTATTCAAGAGTTGGATGATTACAAATGAGGTAGGGGGCTCTATTGATAGTTGAATCTCATTACAACGAATGATTGAGATTGATTTGCAATAACGACTCATATCAAAAGCCACCTACCAAATCCTAGCTAACTATTCATTGGAATATGTCATTGTAAGATCGAGCCAAGTCATTTGGTTTTCTAAGAAAGCCCAAGATTTTTCAAAGAACCTCTTGGATAGCTTGTTATGCAAGTGTCTCGGTCTTTAACTCGCGAGCCATTACATTCTCCCTCACCCAATCTAGTGATGCCCTCATCATTGACTTAGAATCAGCTTTACTTGGTTGTATATCCTCCAATAAGGGCGACCCTACATATGGAGCTCTCGACTCAAGATGGATTGTCCCAACATCTGAACTACTCGTCTTGGCCTATTGTAATCTTTTTTGGGAAATGTGTAAAGTAAATGCTGGCAAAAAGGTGTAAAATATATAGTTTTGGGGAAGTTATGCCAAGAGTCTTTTGTGTGCAAGTATACATGATTTGCAAGTAATACGACTTGATAAGTTGAGTTATTGATCCCACATGGATTAACTTGAATTTAATTGCTTTATTGTTACTTGATTTGGAGGAAAAGTTGTTGTTTTGAAGAATTTTTTGGATTTATTAAAAAGAAAAGAAAACAATAAAGTAAAACGTTGCCAAGGAGGGAGCTTTTAATGAATGATGAGTGTTGGCGTAGAATGCATGGTTTTATTGCCATTCATGCTAGCTGTTGTTGGAAACTGTCTTGGCATTTTTTGTTGAGTAGATTCAGCATTTGCAATGCCTCCCTCGATGGTCATTGTCATAAGTCGATTATGTAAAAACCCCTATATCTCTATAGTGAATGTTTTTAAATGAATCGAGTTGTTTAAGAACCAATCTATACTCCGAAGGGGTAGATATCACTTCCGAAGTAAGTTCATCTACTTGAAAGACTTTTCTCGAAACTTCTCTCCCAAGTATCCAACAACTGATCGTCGCTACCCCAGTCTGTTACGAGATTGAGGAGCAATGGGCCAACTATGCCAGCTCTCGCTTGACAAAGTATTTAGAAAAACAGTAATGCCAGCTCTCGCTTGGCATTACAATTAAAAATAATAAGCATGTCAGATAGAAATACTTTGTCGAAACAACTTTATTACCTAAAACTAAAACATAAACTTAACGTTTAAACAAAAATTTCCCACCAACTATGAAATTAGTTCATGTTGAGGGAGTTCTCCAACCAAACCATAAATGTTTTCTAATACATCATCATTAAATTAAAAATAAACAACTTAAAACCAAAAGAATGGGCGAGAGGGGTCTCTCGATGTAACCCTCAAATCCAAGCTCTCGGCCAAGTGGTTGAACTACCCTTCCTCGAGGCAACCGACCGTCACTCGTCGAGCTTCCAACACCTCACTCTGATCAATCCAAATATTCACACTCTTGATCCCCTTTAAATGCTTGATCGGTTGGTGTATATATAGGCGTGCAAGGGAAGGGGTTATTATAGCTTCCTCATTTGAATTTGAAAATGCTCCAAGGATAAGAGATAAGCCTCATCCGATTAGAGTGATACATTATCAAGATAGGGCTGAGATCATCATGCCGGTGTTACCTTGGCACACAAGCTTGGCATGTCTTTGCCAACATTGCTTGACATCACCTTATCTGCTAATTTTTTGGAGATTGGTCCATTAGCGATCTTTCAGGAGACTGATCTTTTCCTATTTTTTTGGGGTTCATCAATCTCTTGGCATGGCATCAAGTGCACTTCTGTGCCAACAAGCTCTTGGCACTATATAGTCCTTCTGTGCCAACAACTCTTGTCGTTCTTCTTGGCAAACCTAAATGTGTTACGTTCCGACGCCAGTCCTAGGCCAAACCTTCAAAATAACCACAAAACAACCCTTCACTCTGGCATAGACCGAAAACTAAACTCCTTATACAAATGCATGATTCTGACAACCTAATGCAACTAAATGTACCTAAAAACAAGCAAGAGCATTGTGAAATTGGCAGTAAAACAGTACTTTTGGAGAGGTAACACTCCTCTAAACCTAACTCATTGCTTGTCCTCAAGTAATACAAAGAAAGAAAAATAAAAACGGTGAAAAATTTACCTCGACAAAATTCTGGCTGCGATGCCAACAAATGTTGGCAAGCAGAATTTGGCTCTATTTCTATCCACAATATCTTACTGTGATAATGCCATGCAGGTAGCATTTCAAGAACAACAATATAACTCTAGTTTAAGTTCATGAAGAATGCATGATGTGTGGGCAATGTGCATCAAGTATCCTTTCACTTTCTTAGCCAGTTTTACTTCCTACACTCATATTTTTATTTATACCCTTTTCCCTTCATTTCTTTCTTTTGTAGAGGGTCTTTAGCATTAACTTAGGCTTGCTTCATGACACTGTTTAGCATGAGTGATAAGAGGGAGCATACCTTGAATCCCCACCTTAATCAGTACATAACTAGGCTTTCTCTTCAACTCATACTCTACGGTTTTAGGCTTAAGAACTAAAAGGGAGTAAACCATGAAGCCCTAAGTACTTATAATCCCTAGGTAAAGGAGAGTTTTATTGCCTTGGAAGAACATTGCTACGTTATTCTTTTTTTATTCTTATTTTTGTTTGTTTTTTAATCCGAGCATAGCTTCAAATAATATAAGTTTGCTAAGGAACTAGATGCATATCACTTGTTAAGTGTACATTCATTTTCTTAAACTAGAGATCAATTGCCAATCAATCCTGGCATACTATCCTGCTAGCATGGCATGACAACTAAGATTAAAATTTCCTATTTGGACAGAGACCTAGATCAAGTTAAACTTGCCTAACAAAAGTTAACACCCTTCAAAATTTAATTGAGGCATTTTTTTCTTTTTTGAATGGATCGGTGCACAACTATCTACATGACCTACATGTCATAGCAAGTAAAAATTTAAACATGAATGGCATGGCTTAAATGTGAGGAAATGTACACCCCAAAACCCAAGATGTGCATTGTCCTCACTGCATGAGACAACACATACATACAAAAATCACAGAAAAATAAAATGCATGAACATGAAAAATGCAATAAAGATGAAACGCAAGGAGTTTATGAGGAAGACGACTCCCCCTCAGAGAGTTTTCCTTGTTTGGCACGAGCTTCCTCCTCTTGTCTGGCACAAGTCTTTCTCATTGTTAGGCTCCCACGCTTAAGAGCCATTATTTTCTTTCCTTTCCAGCCCTGCTTTGAGGCGGTAGTGGAGGCTCCAATATCCTCCTTGTTATTGGCAGGGCCAGTTTTCTGTTTAACTGGCATAGCTTTGGACGTTTTGATAGGGATGTCCTCTGACTAAGATGAGGAATCGATGCTGACGGATTCCACTCGCACTGGGGACACAGGTATTGGTGCAGTGGACTCTAACTAACTGGACTGGTAGGACCGACAAGACTGGTTGGACTGGCTGGCATTGTTGGACTGGCAGGATCAGTTGCCATGGCATTTTCATTGGCAGAAGCCTTGGCACAGAAAATTGGGATTGGTGGCACAACTTTAGGGGATAGTTTGACAAGCACATCCCTAATCATAACTTCCCTTTCCTTTGTAGAGTGCCTCATCTAAACGTTAAGGTCCTCAACTGCCTCCTGTTTTTGGACAATAATCTTCTGGCGATGGTCAACTTGGGACAACACTGCCAACGAGCTGGTTGGCATAGTTTCCGGCACACTGCTGGGCTTGGCCTCTGGCTTTGGTTTTGGTGTGGCAGTATTGGCTTTCCCTTTGCCCTTCTTCTTTTGCTCTACAGCCATGAGGTTTTTCCAAATAATGGCAATGATGGTTGTTCCCTTGATAATTTGTCCACAATCCTCATCCATCCTAGGCACTTCATGGCGCAAACATAGGTTAGAAATTAACAAAGGGAAAAACAAACAACCCTTACCCTTTGCAGCACATTTCTAGGTCTCATATATAATGAGCTTACTAGCGTTGATTTTGCGCCCCTTAACAATGGAGTGCAATAAGATTAGCCGGTCCTCTGAGACAGTTTCGTTATGCGATGTGGGCAGCATATTTGCTTTGATAAAATGGATCCAGCCTCGTATTTGGGGCTTCAATGCTAGCCTCTTAATAGTCTAGTGGCCTGTCGATGAAACAGTCTAGGTTGTGCCAAGTTCACATAAGTCTGCCAATAGCTTCTTGCACTTGGCAGCATTCATGGTTTCAGCGTAGTCAAAATATTCATCTCCTTCACTAGACAAAAAATATTAAGTTAATATATCCTTCATCAAAATGGACACACTTACCCCTAATCATCAAGACCGGGGAATCCTTTGTCACAAGATGCACATAGAAATCTTGAATGATGGTGGCATAGACTTCTCCTTTATGCTGGTAGAAGCACTCCAATTGTGCGTATCGACAATGGCTATGAACTCCGGTGGGAATCAACCTGTTGCATAAGTTTTGAAATTGAACTGCTTATCGTAGAGGATAAATCTAGAGATATTGAGGAGCAATGGGCTAACAATGCCAGCTCTCGCTTGGCAAAGTATTTAGAGAAACAGTAATGCCAGCTCTTGCTTGGCATTACAGTTAAAAACAGTAAGCATGTCAAATAGAAAAACTTTGCCAAAACAACTTTATTACCAAGAACTAAAACATAAATTTAACGTTTAAACTAAAACATCCCCCACCAACTATGAAATTAGTTCATGGTGAGGGAGTTATCCAACTAAACCATAATCGTTTTCAAAGACCACATCATTTAAATAAAAAACATTAAACAAAAAGAATGGGCGAGAGGGGTCTCTTGATGTAGCCCTCAAATCCTGGCTCTCAGCTAAGTGGTTGAACCACCCTTCCTCAGTGTAGTCGATCGTCACTCGTCAAGGTTCTAACACCCTACTCCGATCACTGCAAACCTTCACACTCTTGACCCCCTTTAAATGCTTGATCGGTTGGTGTATATATAGGCATGCAAGGGAGGGGGATATGATAGCTAGGAATGACGTCATCATGCTGATATTGCCTTGGCACACAAGCTTGGAATCATCTTATCCGCTAATTTTTCGATGATTGGTCCATTAACGATCTTTTAGGAGCCTGATCTTTTCCTATTTTTTCGGGATTCAACAGTCTCTCGGTATGGCATCAAGTGCACTTCTCTACCAACTAGTGCTTGGCACTATCTGGTCCTTCTGTGTCAATAGCTCTTGGCATTCTTCTTTGAAAACCTAATTGTGTTGCGTTACGACGCCGAATCCTATGCCAAACTTGCAAAATAACCACAAAACAACCCTTCACCCTGGCATAGACAAAAACCTAAGCTCCATATGCAAATGCATGATTCTGACAACCTAAAGCAACTAAATGTACCTAAAAACAAGCAAGAGCATTGTAAAATTGTTATTCAAAATAGTACTTTTGGAGAGGTAACACCTATGTTGCTAACATTACGTACATCTAGATTGAAGTTTTGATTTGCGTCGACTTGACCCTCTTGATCCACGGAAAAAGGCCTGGACACATGCATCACCACGTTGAAAATTGGTGATCTCTCCAAACTCTAAAAAGCCTTTTGTGTTCTCACCAAGTCTTCAAACTTCAACAACCTAATAGGTTAGGTCTTTTGCACCCTACACCCAACAAAGGTGGCAAATCAAACTAAAAAACACTAGAAACATGTTTGAGATGTACCTCCCTCGATTCACTTTCAGTTTCATTTACTCTAAGTTTCATTAACCTATCTTTCTCTAAGATGTTTGATGCGCCATGCATTGACCTTCTACTTCAACGATGTCCAATGCACCTTTCACCTTGCCCAAAGATGGTTCTCTAACGTGCTTCGTGTCAAGTGGCTTGGGAAACTCTTTCCACTACTAGGTAGTCTCTCCTAAAGTAGCCTCCAAAACGATGTCTCTATGGCTTAGAGCATCCTTGACAAATTGAATGGTAGTTAGCTTCTTGGCTCATTTCCCATTGTCTCGATACATGGGCACAAAATATTGTTGTTTGGATTCCAAGATGCAAACAACATCAACACAAGGAAAGATGAGAGTATCTACATAGTCAAGGAAGTTAAATCCCCTAACAAAATGAAAATCATCCATGTGGATTACCTTTAAATCTTTCTTGCCCTTCCAGTCTCCAACTTGTAACTCAACCTTCCGTGTCACTCCAACAATTAGAACTTCCTTGGTATTCACAATGTTGATCTTATCGGTTGAATCTTAAACTTTGAGACCAAGTCCCTTAGTTACCTTCTTGGACATGAATAGATCCGTAGCCATAGTGTCCACTAGAGCAATCCTTGATCATCGCCCAATAGTAATATCGACAAACATCAACCCTTTCTACTTTTAGATCTTCCCCAACTTGGTAGAATTCGTCCACCTCCTTAGACAACTTGACTCGATCTGGGCACTCTTTCAACCTGTGTGGCCCCTTACATTGGTATCACTTTAGTTGTTCTACCTTTAGCTTGATTACTTTGATAATAGAAATCACACCAAGTCTCATTACCTCCTTTCAAACTCGTCATCTCCATGGATAATGGCATAGCTGTAGTTCTTCTTGGGACATTCCTTGATCATGTAAATAGCACTTCAACTGTAACCCTGTTGACCCGGTCTAACCGTTTCACCGACTCAAGCGAGTTACACGGGGAATATTGAAATAAACCGGTGAAGAATTATCCAACTAAATGACCCTTTTTTTCTTTTTATCATGTCTAGATGCTCTTAGTGAATCCTAAGGTGAACATGCTCACAGCGGATTAGGTTACGTCTCGAACAAGGTCAATTGGACATTCGGTTCATTCCAAATGTGTTTTAGGGACTATTTTGCAAAAACAACAAAATGCAAGGACTTAAGCCAAATTAATATTACCAATCCTTTATTAGTCACATTTTATGCTTACATGTCAAAAACAAGTTTAAAACAAAATTCCAAACTCAACCAATTACATGCTTAACAATCAAGGACAAAAATGTAACAAAGGTAAACGTGTAGATTCCAAAAACTAACAAAAACGGCTTGGCGTATCATTACACCAAAGAACGTATTGATACGCATTTGTCCAGTAAGCTCCCCTATTTTAAAATCCACAAACCCGTACTGATACACCCTTGTTGATCGAAACACATAGCCTGAACCAAGCAGGTCGTACCGAAATGGCTCAACCCGTATCAAAATGCCTAGGCTATTTTAGGCATTTTGTACCAGTACGCTAGCCCAAGTTTCAGTACACCTGGGCCTATAATGACATTTTTCTCAACTTTTACCTACTAGAAACCATCCAAAATCAATCTAACATGCTCCCAACCTAAGCATAAACATTTAAGGCATAAATCCAAAGGTTTTTAACACTAATGGAAGCATTAAACATCAATGTAACCATATATGACAATCTATAGGCATGCTTCCTAAGAAAACATCCACATAAAGATCAAAATGCAAACCAAACCAATTACCAACACACAAAGGCCATTTACAAGTCCAAATAGGCAACATAAACTTGCCACAAACTTGGGAGTTTCAATACACAACCTCCCAAAACATATAGGTACCCTCACATTGCCACTTATTACTACTTAGTAAATGTAAAACCATAATTGAGCTATGAAACGTCTCTTCGATCTCCTCTTTGTAAGCATGAATGCCTAGTGAGGGTCGCTCGATTAAAAACACACAACAATGCATTTTAAAACCATTTCTAAAAAAATATCTATTTTCATCATGCTCAAATACAAATCACGCTTTAAATCACTTTCAAAGCAAAATCAATAACACTTGTAAAACTTTTATCATCCATCTCATGCATTTACCACAATGCAAATCTCATTACAAGCTTCTCATGCTTGTATATTAGAAAACATATCTCAAAATAGAATCTCATGTATAAATCTCATTATACAAAACCATTAAAAACTATGATACATGTAATCTCATATATTGGCATTAAAAGTGATACATATAGAATCTACCCCCATCCTTGGATAACACTACCCCTGTCCATAAATGTTAGGATATGCAGACACCTTGATGACACTACACCCATCAAGTCTTATGGTGAAATCTACCCTCACCTTAATCTCACTTCGGTCGGGATGACACTACCCCCATTGCCCGTTGGTGATAGAATCTACCCCTATCACTCGTAACAAAATAGAATGTACCCTATTGTGTAACCGAAGAATTTGTCTCACGTACAAATTTTGTATATTATAGTGCACTTCTCGTCCTATTGTTCCACCAATTATATCCGATAGTATTAAGTCTCATCACTTTTCCAATATACATTTTTAAACCATGTTACCCTACTGTTTTCAATGCATAAAAATAAATCAAGTCTCATCCCATCTCAAAAGCATAAACAATGCATAGAATTTTCTCAACAAGTTATAAACTCTTTCAAAACATAAACCAATTCCCATGGGATCGTATCAACCATTTTAATGTCTCAAAACATGCATAAAAAGTAGGTAACAAATCTCTTTATAAAACAAAAGCATGATCAATCAAAAAATAATGGGAAAACCGAAATACCGAGAACAAAATCTTCCACACTTACTTCTGAGCTTAGATTAGCGTTTCAAGCTTAATCTAAACCACCAAGCCTTGCTTTCAAACCTTTGAAAAGCCTTTAGAATCATTTCCACTCACCGAAAAAGCTTCGTTCCACTTGTCGAAGCAATATCAACCCTCCGCAGCAACCAAGACCTCTTCCAAAGACATCAGATCTATCTCCCATGCTTCTAACCAAAGCAAAATCGAGGATTAATGCACATTCTTGAATCAAAATCTCAAACAACTCAACTCCACAATTCTCCCTAACAATAACCAAGCAAACGACATCCAAAATCAACCGAAAACATCAGTGAAAACACTCCAAACAATCTCCAGCCAATACCTAGCGAGATTAACCATTAAACAACATCAATATACATCTAAATCATCACCTCAACACCTTTTTAACACCAGCAACCCTTAAACCATATAAAGAAGCCATAAACTCAAAGATTTTAACCTAGAACTCTAGCAATTCACCTAATTTAAAGATTCCGTTATTAAAACCCACTTTAATAAATTATTTAACATCAAGATTATGATTAAAATCAATCTAAAACACAGAAAATACAGTCCAGAACGAATCACAACCAATTTCATCAATTTAACTTCATTTAAAGCTTACTTAAAGCAAGATATCATCATTTATATATCAAATCATTTTGGAAAAAATTTACAAGAGTCAAGAACTTGGGAATTTCAATAAAGAACCTTTGATTAGAGAAGAATTAAAAAAGTCTCCTCTAACACAAGCTTTTCTCTTGTTTGGCAATAGTTTGGTTGAAATCCTTCAAGAAATCCAAGTAGGAATGGTAGATGGAGTTTAAGAAATCAAAAATAGAATCAAATGAATTGATTCTTCATCATTTTGGTGTGAAAATCTTAGTTTGGCTTGTGAGAGAATAGAGAGAAAAGAAAAGGGAAATGGGAAGATACGTAAGAAAATGTTTATGTAACCCCCTTAGCCCGGCCTAGACGCCCGACCCGAATTGAAAAGATTACATGGGGAAAACAAAAGTCAACTCGTAAAAGTCAACCTCGATTAACGACCTTTTTATTTTTATCTTTTCTAGATGCACATTATTAACCTATATGATTGGCAATTTAATTTAGCGAAAGCGACACAGCGAACAGAACTCAATTAGGGGTTCAATTGCATACAAACATCGTTTAGTGACTAAATTGTAAATTTATAGAATTATAAGGACTAAACAAGTTTTTAAGTTACCAATCCAAAATTAATCATAAATCATGACAGCATGTCAAATTTCATCTTAAATGGATCATCCAAACTCATTTAATTAAACATTCAACACTCAGGGACCAAAACGTAAGAAACAGAAACCTGAAACAATTCAAATTCAAATACAACAGTCAGGTGTTTCGAAACACAAGATCCTGTATCGGAACGGACGTTACGAAACCAGGTTGACCGTTTCAATACGTGGGTGCGTTCCGAAACCCGTATTGAAACAATGCTTTCCAGTAGCAAAATGTCCCGGAATGTGCCTATCCGTTCCGAAATGCCACAGCCTTTCCAGGCCATCATTCCGAAACAGATAAGGGAATTCCGAAATGCCTTGCCCTGCAACCTCTCAAAATGCTGGTTTTACTCAACTAAACACCTCTGAAATCATTCCAACACATGCAACATCACACATACAATATGTATAAGAATCAATGACCAACATTACGAAGCACAAACTAAAACATAGCATCATTCATGCAAGCATTAGAACTATAGGCATGCTTCCTAGTCTTCAAAACCATGCAAAAGCTAAAAGCCACATTCAAGCACAAATCAAACCCCAAAGGCCATTTACAAACCAAAATAAGCAAACCAAACATGCTTAAGGTGTTTAACATCACCAAATACTAGCAAGAGTAGAAATCCCTCCCATTGCCTCTTATTACACCAAGATGAAACTACATACTTTGTTTAAACAAAAGCTTGGATTCCACTTGCTATCGGGCTGCCCTGAATGCTCAATTCTCTGCATTGATGAAACAAATAAGCGTAAGCATAAAGCTTAGTGAGGATCGCTAAAAGCAACATTCATCAATGCATTTCATAAAACCATTGCATCATCATTTGCAAACTCATGTGTTTCCTTAAACATGCTCTTCTAAGCATCAATGCACTTTTCAAACCACATGTTTTAGTCATCATTAAAATAACATCAAATAACCTTTTGCTCATGCTTAAACCAAGCATCACATGCATTCTAGCATAAACCACAAGCATCTCATGCTTTGATCATTAAACAACAACATTATATTGGCTTGCAAGTGATCCATTCTCAGTGATACCAAAACAAACACAAATGACACAATCGGATATGCGGATTACAAGCGTTGTTCCACACGCTTCATAAACACTACCGGACTACACAAGGCTCACACACGAGATCAACCCTCCATCGTTGTGACACCCGTGGTGGAGTATAACGGTACAATCACTACCCCTAAACACCACTCATCGGTAGTTGTATAATTCCACTAACGAGAGCACGAGACACAAAACACAAGACCCACACACGGGATTAACATCCATCGTTGTGATCTTAACCTCAATCGTTAGGGTACTTGGATGGAGTATACGATACAATCACAATCCCTCGACATCCAAGGCGACTTTATTCACGGTGCACCCAATCCTATAGCCGGCTAAGTATATCCGATTAAAGTAACCAAAAACCATTTTCATCACTTGCCAATATAATCATTTAACATCAATATTCCAATGTTTTACAAGAATAAACATAATGCCATTTTCACAAGCATAAACATGCTTAATATCAAATGTACAAATCATATAAATCCAAGGATCATGTACCATGTGCATACTTAACAAAATGACATTAAAAACCAGCAACCTCAATGCTCTAAAACATGCTTTAAAACAGTAATTAAATCACTTTCAACTCAAGTGCATTTTCAACAAAACATAGAACATTTCTGAGAGAGACTTTCGAATCACTTACTCTTGACCTTAGATAAGTGTTTCAAACTTACACTAAGCTCCCAAGACCACGATGAAAGCGTTACAAGGCTGAAAAATTCATTTCCACTCACTGATACGCTAAGCCTTGCTCGCCAGCACAAAAATTACTTTTCCAGAGCCTCAAAAAACGTCAAGTTTGCTCCCGGATCAAGATCCCTTGTTTTCACATCATCAAAACAGAGATCTAAATGCATTAAAATGCTTTTCAACACCAGTAACCACTACCCAAACTACACAAATTTACCCATCCGAAACAACCGAAAACTAAATTCATTGCTTCCTAAACCAAGCCCAGCCAACATACATCACTTCCAATCAATTATAAACAACAAAACACATCAAAAATCAACCTAAACCCATCCTTATCCCTCCAGCAAGCATTAATTCATCATTTCACCTCAAAAACCCAACTAGAACTATCAAGAAACTCAAGGATCTCAAGGATTTCAGGATCTATATCAACAAAACCTCTTTTCAACATATTAACCAACATAAAATTCAATAAAATCAATCCAAAACATAGCTTAACAAAACAAGTCCGAAAATCAAGAGTTTCATCATATTTTTGCAAGATTTCAATCTCAAATCAATACTATAATGAAAACTCAACAAAAACATCAATTAGAAGCCAAAGATCTTGGGAATTTCAATAAAGAACCTAGATTGAAGGTTGAGAACGAGATTTACCTCCAATCCTTTCCTTTCCTCAATGAATGACAAGTTTTCCTTAGCAAAAATCTTGAAGAACTTGAAAGAACTCTTGGAATTTGTTTAGAAAATATTGAGAGAGTGTTTGGGAGAAAAGAATTCTGGAGAAAATGAGTAAGAATTGTGTTTGGCTGAAAATGAGAAGAGAAAGGTAGTTACGTCAAGTGAAATCTCATTTTGCTAATTTATTAATTTTAATTTAATAAAAATCCTTTTATTAAATTACTTAAAAATCCCTTTTAAAACACATGTCATGTTAAGGAAAGGCTAAATTGCGATAAATCTCCCTAGAGATTCTAAGATTTTGGCTTCTCTTTTAAAATCACAATTTCCACAATTTTGAAACTTTACATTTTGGTCACTACAAAAAATGTACTTCTTCCGAAACTCTTTTTGTAAAATTGATTTGACTAACCTCTTAAACATAATTTTAGAGGATTTTAGCAATTTTTACCATATTTGTATCCTATCATGATCCTTGATTTCCTTAAATCATCTAACGTGACTCGAATCGTTTCCGACCGGTCTGGTCCGATGTCCAAAATATCTAGGCCCAAAACCAGGGCGTTACAACTCTCCTCCACTTAGGAAATTTTGTCCTCGAAATTATACCTGAAGGAAAAAGGTCCGGAAATAGTCTCAGCATACTAGCCTTGCTTTCTCCCACGTGACCTCCTCAACTCCTCGGTGTCGCCACAACACCTTCACAAGCTCTATCGTCTTGCCACAAAGAACCTTGTTGCTCTTATCCAGAACCCTCACTAGTTCCTCATCATATGACATATCCGGATTCAACTCTATCTCCTCAACAAGCATCACATACGAAGGATTTGATCTGTACCTCTGCAACATCGAGACATGAAACACGTCATGTATCTTTTCCAGCTCAAAAGGTAATCTCAACCGATATGCCATGGGATCAATACGCTCCACAACCTCGTATGGTCCTATGAACCTTGGGCTAAGCTTACCCTTACACCCAAATCTCATCACCTTCTTCTAAAGCGACACATTCAAGAACACACGTTCGCCAACTGCGAACTCAATCTCTTTACGCTTCAGGTCCGCCTAAGACTTTTGCCGATCCGATGCCGCCTTCAAACGCTCACAAACGAGTTTCACCTTCTCGATGGTTCCCTTTAACATAGCTGGCATCAAAATCAACTTCTGCTCAGCTTCTGCCCAACAAAGTGGGGTTCTACATCTTCTCCCATACAAAGCCTCGTATGAAGCTATTTGAATACTTGCATGGTAACTATTATTGTAAGCAAACTCAACCAACGACAAGTGCTTCTCCCAAGAACCCTGAAAATCTATCACGAAACATCTCAACATGTCCTCAAGCACCTGGATCACATGTTCCGAATGTCCATTCATCTGAGGATGATAGGAAGTACTGAAATTCAATCGTGTACCCAAGGTTTGATGCAAACATTCCCAAAATCATACTGTAAACCTCAGATCCCTATCTGACACAATGGACTTTGGCACACCGTGCAACCGCAAAATCTCAGCAATGTACAGCTCAGCCAACTTATCCAAGGTATACGTAGTATGCACCGGCAAGAAATGTGCACACTTCGTAAGGCGATCAACAATCACCCAAACCGAATTCTTCTTTGACGGTGACAACGGCAATCCAGATACAAAATCCATGGTAATTCTCTCCCACTTCCATTCTGGGATTCTCAAAGGCTGCAACAACCCAGAAGGAACCTGATGTTCAGCTTTCACTCGCTGACACACCATGCACTTACTAAAGAAATCAACATCCTTTTTCAACCCCACCTAGTAGTACTCATCCTTCAAATCACGATACATCTTCGTACTACCAGGATGCATTGTTAAAGGACTACTATGAGCTTCAGTCAGAATAGTGCACCTTAACTCAACATCATCTGGCACCACTATTCGACTTCCAAAGCACAGAACATCGTCATCATCAGAACTGAAATCCGAAGGTTTACCCTCTGTGATGTCCTGAACATGTGGAACAAGGGAATCATCACGCAACTGCTTATCCTAAATCAACTGAATCAGAGATGGTTTCACTTGCAACTCAGCGATAAGACCACAATCACGCGATATGGTCAAGCGAGCAAACATCACCCCCAACTCCACGGCCACTTTCCTACGCAAAGTATCGGCCACAACATTGGCCTTGCCCGGGTGATACTCGATCATTAGATCAAAATCCTTAAGCAACTCCACCCAACGGCGTTGCCTAAGATTCAACTTCTTTTGAGACATAAGATACTTCAAGCTCTTATGATTCGTGAACACAACACACTCCTGGTCGTACAGGTAATGCCTCTAGATCTTCAAAGAGAACACAACAGCCGCAAGCTCAAGATCATGATTATGGTGTTTACGCTCATGCACCTTCAACTGTCTAGAGGCATAGACTGCCACCTTACCTTCCTGCATCAACACACAGCCCAAACCAACAATGGACGCATCACTATAGACCATAAACTCCTTACCAGACTCAGGTTGAATCATGACAGGAGCTTGCGTCAAAGCTTCCTTCAACTTCTCGAAAGCTTGCTGCCTCTCATCAATCCATTCAAAGCGAACATTCTTCTACAGCAACTTGGTCAAAGGTACAACAATCTTCCAGAAACCCTTGACAAACCTTCGATTATACCCATCTAAACCAAGGAAACTTCGTACCCCCGTTACCGACTTAGGTACCTTTAAGCTCATCACAACCTCTACTTTGTGCGGATCAACGCGAATACCCTCAGCTGATACAACATGACCTAGGAAGACCACCTCCTTAAGCCAAAACTCACACTTTCTTAGCTTCACATACAACTGGTTCTCCAACAACGCTTGCAAAACGATTCTCAAGTGTCTATCATGATCCTCCTCGGTATGCGAATACACAAGGATATCATCGATGAACACCACCACAAACTGGTCCAAGAACTCATGGAACACACGATTCATCATGTCCATGAAAGCAGCAGGTGCGTTGGTCAAACCAAACGGCATCACTAAGAACTCGTAATGCTCATACCTTGTCCGAGAAGTTGTCTTAGGTACATCTACATCCTTCACCTTCAGCTGATAATATCCTGACCTCAAGTCTATCTAAGAAAACACCGATGCTCCTCGAAACTGATCAAAGAGATCATCAATTCTAGGCAAGGGATACTTTTTCTTGATCGTCAACTTGTTCAGTTACCGATAATCTATGCATATTCTCATTGTCCCATCTTTCTTCTTTACAAGCAAGACCGGTGCACCCCAAGGTGACACACTCGGCCGGATGAACCCTCGATCCAACAACTATTGTAGTTGTATTTTCAACTCCTTCAGCTCTTTAGGTGCCATGCGATAGGGAGCAATGGACACCAGAGTCGTATTCTCATACAACTCGATGCCAAACTAAACTTCCATGTTTGGTGGCAACCCAAACAATTCTTCCAGAAAGACACCCGGAAAATCCCAAACAGTTATGACGTCCTGCACACGTACATCCTTCGTGCCAGGATTCATTGCATAGGTAAGATAAGCCTCACAGCCCATCCTCGACATACGGCTTGCTTCCAAAGCTGAAATCACATTCGACAAGTATTTCACATTCTCGCCTACTATAACCACTTCATAATCATCAGCAAGCATTAAGGTGACCCGCTTGACATCAAAGTCAACCACCGCTCTATGCTCAGTCAACCAATCCATACCAAGGATCACATCGAAACCGTAGAAGGGCAACTCCATCAATTTTACAAGAAAAACATGACCTTTCCAGGTAAAGAGCATCTCCTATATAACTTCCTAGTGACTACAGTCTCACCAAAAGAACTAGTCACTTGCATTCCTACTTCAGGTAACTCAACAAGTATATCAAGCAAATGCGCATGCTCACTCAAGATATAAGAATGCGTAGATCCAGAATCAATCAAAGCCAGCAATGATAAAGACTGGAGAGCAAAGGTACTTGTCATAACATCGGTATCATTGTGCTGAGCATAGACCCTCGCAGGACCGCCTCCCTCAGGCTGAACTGCTACCACATGAGCAATGCCTCTCTGGCCCTCGTCTCTCCTCTGAAAATTCCCCCGGCCGCACCCACGGCCTCTCTGAGGTGCAACCGCAGTAGGTGCACTTCCTTAGCCTCAACCAGCCAACAAAGGACACTCTGGCCTCATGTGATCCGCTAAACCACGGTTCCACCACGAATTCCCTGTTACAACCACAAGAGCCTGAACCTCTCTAGCCGCTCGAGGACAATCTCGCCTCAGATGACCCCGAGATCCACACGTACAACATGTGTTCTATTCCGCTCTCATCCGATCTTCCTTAGCCGGTGCACCATGCCCATCATTGCCTCGCCTAGTAGGCTGATATCTCTTTTCTCGCCCCCTCTTGTTCCGTCCACCTCTGAAACTAGACTCAGTTGCTCTCTTTCCAGAGCTAAAACTAACTCCTCGGGAAGCCAAACCCAAGTTCTGTTCAATGTCTTTGGCTCGACACACCAGCACATCGAAATCAGTGTAATCCGCAGCCAACATGTATGTCTTGACTTCTTGTACCAGCCCGTACCAGAAGTGATCACATCGATGCCTCTCACTAGGTATCAGCTCAGGGGCATATTGGCTCAGACGTACGAACTGGACCTCGTACTCAGTCACAGAAAGGGTTCCCTGAACTAGCGACATGAACTCGTATTTCTTTTCATCCAAGTATCTCACACCTAGATACTTTCACTTAAAAGCGCCTCGAAAAAACTCCCAATCTACTTCATTTGGTTCCATTCCAGCAATGGTGGTCGTCCACCAACTATAAGCATCACCCTGGAGAAGAGAAACAACGCACCCCAGCTTCCGCACATCATTACAGCCCATCTGATCCATGATACGGATCGTGCTAGCCAACCAGACTTCTGACGCCTCAGGAGACATACCAAAGAACTCAGAAGCTCCTAGGCTCCTCAACCTCTCCAATCTTGAACCCGTCTGCCTAGCTGCAGGGGCTTGAACATGCGCTCCTGCTACTGCAGCCTGAAACGCCACGATGATCACCTGAACCAACGTCGTTAGATCACCCAAACTTGGACCAACATGTCATTGCTTCTCCTGCTCCCCACCTCCAGATGGTGGCGGAGGAGGTAAATTTCCACCATGAGAAACATCAACCCCTTGCTCACCCTGGTCGCCCTGCTCAGTGGCAGGCACTATCGTGTTTGACTTTAGCTCTCTTCTCGGACCCATAGTGCTATTTTTAACAAGGCATAACAATAAAACAAAACAAACCATTTAGGCCAGCCTCAAGCAAGGATCCAAGTTCACAAAAACATTTAATCAGTGTAATAAGGCAATGGGCACCCCGATTTCCCTCAAACATAACATAACATACAATGACATATCATGCTCATCATGCTTTCCATCATCCAAAATCAGCACATATCAACATCCCATCATCAACATACAAGCATATTCGTCTCACATATGATTTACATCAATCATGCATGACATAAGCTCCAACATTCAACCATAATCATGCTTTTCAATCAATACACATCAATACATACCAATTTCACATACCAACATCCCCAATTCTTTCGTAACTTGGCTTTGATACCAACAAATGTAACCTCCTTAGCCAGGCCTAGACGCCCGACCCGAACTAAGAAGATAACACGAGGAAAACCAAAGTCAACTCGTAAAAGTCAACCTCGATTAACGACCTTATTTTATCTTATCTAGATGCATATTATTAACCTATATGATTGGCAATTTAATTTAGTGAAAACGACACAGTGAACAGAACTCAATTAGAGGTTTAGTTGCATACAAACGTCATTTAGGGACTACATTGTAAATTTCCAGAATTATAAGGACTAAACAAGTTTTTAAGTTACCAATCGAAAATTAATCATATAACATGCATACATGTCAAATTTCATCTTAAACGAATCATCCAAACTCATTTAATTAAACATTCAACACTTAGAGACCAAAACGTAAGAAAACAGAAACCTAAAACAATTCAAATTCAAATCCAACGGTCAGGTGTTTCGAAGCACAAGGCCTTGTATAGGAATGGTCCTTTCGAAACCATGTTGACCGTTTCGATACAATGCTTTCCAGTAACAAAATGTTCCGGAACGAGCCTATCTGTTCCGGAACGCCATGACCATTCCAGGCCATCGTTCCGAAATAGATAAGGGCGTTCCGAAATGCATTGCCCTGCAACCTCTGAAAATCGTTGTTTCACTCAACTAAACACCTCCGAAATCATTCCAACACATGCCACATCACACATACAATTTTTATAAGCATCAATGACCAACATTACGAAGCACAAACTAAAACATAGCATCATTCATGCAAGCATTAGAATTATAAACATGCTTCATAGTCTTCAAAACCATGCAAAAGCTAAAAGCCACATTCAGGCACAAATCAAACCCCCAAAGGCCATTTACAAACCAAAATAAGCAAACCAAACATGCTTAAGGTGTTTAGCATCACCAAATACTAGCAAGAGTAGAAATCACTCCCATTGCCTCTTAATACACCAAGATGAAACTACATACTTTGTTTAAACAAAAGCTTGGATTCCACTTGCTATCGGGTAATGAGCGTAAGCATAAAGATTAGTGATGATTGCTAAAAGCAACATTCATCAATGCATTTCATAAAACCATTGCATCATCATTTGCAAACTCGTGCCTTTCCTTAAACATGCTCTTCTAAGCATCAATGCACTTTTCAGACCACGTGTTTTAGTCATCATTAAAATAACAGCAAATAACCTTTTGCTCATGCTTAAACCAAGCATCACATGCATTCTAACATAAACCAAAAGCATCTCATGCTTTGATCATTAAACAACAACATTATATTGGCTTGCAAATGATCCATTCTCAATGATACCAAAACCAACACAAATGAGACAATCAGATACGCAGATAATAAGCGTTGTCCCACACGCTTCATACACACTATCGGACTACACAAGGCTCACACACGAGAGCAACCCTCCATCGTTGTGACACCCGTGGTGGAGTATAATGGTGCAATCACAACCCCTCAACACCACTCATCGGTAGTTGTATAATTCCACTAATGAGAGCACGGGACACATAACACAAGACCCACACATGGGATTAACATCCACCGTTGTGATCTTAACCTCAATCGTTAGGGTACTTGGATGGAGTATACAGTACAATCACAACCCCTTGACATCCAAGGCGACTTTATTCATGGTGCACCCAATCCTATAGCCGGCTAACTATATCCGATTAAAGTAACCAAAAACCATTTTCATCACTTGCCAATATAACTATTTAACATCAATATTCCACTTTTTTACAAGCATAAACATAATGTCATTTTCACAAGCATAAACATGCTTAATATCAAATGTACAAATCATATAAATCCAAGGGTCACTTACCATTTGCATCCATAACAAAATGGCATTAGAAACCAACAACCTCAATGCTCTAAAACATGCTTTAAAATAGTAATTAAATCACTTTCAACTCAAGTGCATTTTCAACAAAACATAGCACATTTCCGAGAAAGACTTTCGAATCACTTACTCTTGAACTTAGCTAAGTGTTTCAAACTTACACTAAGCTCCCAAGACCACGCTCAAAGCGTTACAAAGCTGGAAAATCCATTTCCACTCACCGATACGCGAAGTCTTGCTCGCCAACACGAAAATTACTCTTCCAGAGCCTCCAAAAACGTCTCGTTTGCTACCGAATCAAGATCCCCTGTTTTTACATCATCAAAACAGAGATCTAAATGCATTAAAATGCATTTCAACACCAACAATCAATTACAAACTCGTTGTTCACCCAAACTACACCAATTTACCCATCCAAAACAACCGAAAACTCAATCGATTGCTTCCTAAACCAAGCCCAGCCAACATAAATCACTTCCAATCAACTATAAACAACAAAACACATCTAAAATCAACCTAAACCCATCCTTATACCTCCAGCAATCATTACTTCACCATTTCACCTCAAAAACCCAACTAGAACTATCAAGAAATCAAGGATCTTAAAGATTTCGGGGTCTATATCAACAAAACCTCTTTTCAACATATTAACCAACATAAAACTCAATTAAAATCAATCCAAAATAGAGCCTAACAAAACAAGTTTGAAAATCAAGAGTTTCATCATATTTTTACAAGATTTCAATCTCAAATCAATACTATAATGAAAACTAAACTAAAAACATTAATTAGAAGCCAAAGATCTTTGGAATTTCAATAAAGAACCCAGATTGAAGGTTGAGAACGGGATTTACCTCCAATCCTTGCTTTCCTCAATGAATGACAAGTTTTCCTAAGCAAAATTCTTGAAGAACTTGAAAGAACTCTTGGAATTTGTTTAGAAAATATTGAGAGAGTGTTTGGGAGAAAAGAATTCTGGAGAAAATGAGTTAGAATTGTGTTTGGCTGAAAATGAGAAGAGAAAGGTAGTTACGTCAAGTGAAATCTCATTTTTCTAATTTATTAATTTTAATTTAATAAAAAATCCTTTTATTAAATCACTTAAAAATCCCTTTTAAAACACATGTAATATTAAGGAAAGGCTAAATTTCCCTAAAGCTCCCTAAAGATTCTAAGATTTTGGCTTCTCTTTTAAAATCACAATTTTCCACAGTTTTGAAACTTTACATTTTGGTCACTACCCAAATTGTACCTCTTTCGAAACTCTTTTTGTAAAATTGATTTGACCAACCTCTTAAACATAATTTTATAGGATTTTAGCAATTTTTACCATATTTTTATCCTATCTCGATCCTTGATTTCCTTAAATCATCTAACGCGACTCAAACCGTTTCCGACCGGTCCGGTCCGATGTCCAAAACATCTAGGCCCAAAACCAGGGCGTTACAGTTTAAGCCTTTTGAAATCCTTTTTATTAAAACCCCTTTTAATAAATATTTTAATTAAACTTTTTTAAAAAATATCCAAAATAAGGGAAAAGGCTAATAACACCTTGGTGTAGTTGCTCCCTAAAGATTCTAAGCCTTGACACTTTTCAATTTAGTCATCAAAACACATTTTGAAATCTTTACGATTTAGTTACCATTTTAAAAATATGAATGCAAACGAATCCATTTAGTCCAATTGGTTCCATCAAAACCTTCAGAACATTATTTTAGAATTTTAGAACATTTTCCCATATTTTATTTCACTCAAAACCCTTTTAAAATAATCTATTCCTAAAACTATTCTAAATTGCCTAGACCCAAACCCGACTAACTTCCAAGTCAAAAATCGGGGCGTTACAACTCTCCCCACTTAAGAAATTTCGTCCTCGAAATTTACCTGGTGGAAAAAGATAAAGTTATTGCTTCTTCATATCATCCTTCATGTCCCACGTTGCTTCCTCAACACCTCGATGTCGCCACAACACCTTAACCAACTCAAAAGATCTTACCACGAAGATCTTTACTATCCAAATCCAAGAACCCAACCGGTTCCTCTTCATAAGTTAAATCCAGATTCAATTCAATCTCTTCAACTGTGTAACACCCCAATTTTGGGCTTAGAAGTTTAGGGTTTGAACCGGACCGGTCTGAGAAACGGTTCGAATATAAAACGGAGTTTTAGGGAAAGCCTAGTTTGGGATGCTTTAAATATATAGAAAAATATCTAAAAATCCTCATTTAATATAAATAAGAGAGTGGTGAAATCAATTTTACAAAATAAGGTTTGGAAATACTACATTTGGGTGTATTGACCAAATTGCGATTTTTGCAAAGTTTAGTAGTGACTGTTTTGTAAAGGATTGAAACTTTGAATCTTTAAGGAGCTAATTTACCCAAAATGTTTTCTCCAGATTTTTCCTTAATTTGGGTGATTTAATTAATGATTTAATTAAATAAAAGAAAGGTGTTAAACTAATTTTCTCTCATTCCATTTTCTCTCAAAATTCTATCATCCAAACACTTTTTCTCCAGCAAAATTCACTTTGATTTTTACTCCAATTGATGAGATTTCCATCACTCATTGATTCCTAATCAATCTTGCAACAAATCCTTTTGATTTCCACATTGTATTTTCATGAAAATTTGCCCAAATCAAGGAGGAATCATCTTTTGGAGGTAAGATTGCTCTTCTCCTCTAAATACTCAGTTCTTTACTGAAATTCCCAAGTTGTCAATCCTTTATTAAAGATTTATGAATGGTTTTAATGTTAGAAACAAGATTTTGGCTTAAAACTCAATATTTTGGAAGAGATCTTGAAGATTTTTGTTGTAATTGATTGGGCTCTGTTTTGAGATAGTTTTCTAATATATTTTGGATGTTAAATGATGTTAGAAATGAGGTTTTATCAATCCAATCCCGAATAGGTTGTGTTTCCTAAGTTTTTGCTTGTGAAAATGGTGGTTTTTGGGGTGTTTTTGGTGTTTTGTTGTAGCAGGAGGTATAAGGACGAGTTTAGGGTTGTTTTTGATGATAATTGATGTTTAGAAATGTTTAGAAGTGATGGATCTTGGCTGGGTTAAATTTTGGAAGAGTTTGGAGGTGATTTCGGTTGTGTTTGGTGGCTGAAATGTTGGGTTTAGGTAGAGCAGCGAGTTTTGGAGTGTTGGCTGAAGATTTCAATGCATGATGATGCATTAATCCTCTGCTTTTATGTGTCCAAAATAGGGGAGACATCTTCGGACACTTTTGGAGTTGATCCGGAAGCTTAATTGGCGTTTCGGCAAGCAAGCGAAACGAAATCGGTGAGTGCGTTGGTTTAGAAGTCCATGAGGACAAAAATACAAGGTTTGGGGGTTTAGGAGAGGTTTGAAACACCTTCCTAAATCCGGAAGTAAGTACGGTTTGATTTGGTCTCTCTAAAGTGGTGTTTTCCCCTAAGATGCTTTTACATACTCATGGTTTGAGATTGATAAATTCCTATTGTTTTTATGCATGATTTAGAGCATGAGAATATGCTTGTAGAGATGTCATGAGATGGCATGTTGCATTGAATAGATTTGACCTTTTGGTTTGAAGCAAAGTATGTTTTATGTTTTGAAATGTGGTGAGAAAACCCTTGAGTTATATTGCATGAAAAACAGTAGGTGTAATGATATTTTAACACATTATATTGGCATAGATGTTGAGAAACTTATCGGATATAATTGATCGATCAATAGGATGAGAGTGCACTATAAACCAAAAATTCGTACGTGCTCTTTGGTTAAGCCAAAGGGAGATATTCCAATGATGGGCATTCCATCGGGTAGGACTTGGTGATATACTCAAGCTTTGTGGTGATGAGAGATTCCGCCATGTGAGTACGGTGATGAGAGATTCCACCGGAAGCTATGTTTCTAGACAAGTGAGTACGGTGATGCGAGATTCAACCGGAAGAGTCTAGTGTAGAAATGTGTCTGCATATCTAAGTATTAATGAGATGCTAAATATCAATATAAATGATGAAATGGTTTTTGTTACACATGTACCTTTGATGAGATGATTTATGCTATGAGATATGCATATGTGATTTGTTTAGAAATGCTTTGGCAATACAAGCATGTAAATAGCCTTTCCATGAGATTTGCATTGGTTTTAATGCATGAGACATAATGGAGGTACATGTGGTTTCAATGAGTGTTGCTTTGAAAGTTTTCCAAGCATGAGAAAGAGATGAGCATGTGGTTTTAAAGCTTTGATGAAAGTGTTTTCTAAATGTGCATTATTGTGTTGGTTTTCTTTAGAGCATAACTCACTAAGCATTTGTGCTTACGCTCTCTTTTACCAATAATGCAGATAATTGAGGTGTTTTCGGGCATCAAGGAAGTTAAGTCCATCCAAGGAAGTCCAAGCTCATGTATGGTGAAGTTTTCATACACTTTAGTTTTGATAAATTGGCAATGGGAAACCAAGATTTGTTTTGGGAGATGTGTTAAACTCCCTAAGGTTGTGGCATGTTTGCTTTGGTTTGTTTGAATTGTAAATGGCCTTAATTACTTGTTTTGAGGTTGGAGTGTCTTTTTGTGATTTGAAAATAGGAAGCATGCCTCTAGACTTGTGAGATTTCATGTTTGATGATATGAATGTGTTTAGGAGTTCTAAATATTTACCTTGTATGTTGGTTGACTGGTTAGCATGGTTGAAGAGTCTTTGGGAGGTGTTTGAATGAGTTTATGTATGAAAAACCAGCATTTGCTGCAGTTTCTTGGCAAATCGTATCGAAACACCCTCTGGCGTTTCGAAACGGGGGCCTGTAATGGCCTTGGTGTTTCGAAACGGTTGGAGGCTGTTTCGAAACGTTTTGGCTACTGGAGAGCCGTGTTTCGAAACAAGTTTCGAAATGGGGGAGTGTTTTGCCCTATCGTTTCGATACGGCTGGTAGGTGTTTCGAAACAGGTGACTGTTGGTCACAGATTTGAATTGTTCGGAAGTTTGCGTGTTTTACATTTTAGTCCTAAATGTTGAGATTGCAATTGCTTGAGTTTGGGATGCCCAAGTAAGTTGAAATTTGGCAGAGAAGCATGTAACATGAATAATTTCATATTGGTAACTTTAAAATCAGTAAGAACCTTCTAATTTTCAGAAATTACATTTTGGTCCCCAAATTCGTTTATTGTGCAATTGAGTCCCTATTTGAAATCCGTTCGCTGTGCCTCTTACAATTGTATCTCATGAGTACTCACTTAGGGTTAACAAGCATCTAGACAAGATTAAAAAGAAAAAAAAGGGGTCGTGAATCAAGGTTGACTTTCGGGTTGACTTTGGTTTTCCCTATGTAACCTTCGTAGTTCGGGTCAACCGTCTAGGCCGGGCTAAGGGGGTTACAAACTGGCATGACATGCGATATATCCGATTTGTACTTCCGAAGTACGGACACATGGAAAACGTCATGTATCTTTTCTAACTCAGGTGGCAACCTCGATATATAAGCTACCCGGCTAACACGCTCCAAAACCACATAAGGTCCAATAAACCTTGGACTCAACTTGCCTTTCCGACCAAATCTCATCACCTTTTTCCAAGGCGGAACTTTCAAAAACACTTTATCGCCAACAACATATTCAACTTCTCTACGCTTCAAATTCGCGTAAGACTTTTGCCGATCCGAAGTCACTTTCAACCTTTCACTAATGAGCTTTACCTTCTCATTAGTCTCCTTTAGTACATGAGGCAAATAAATATATTTCTCGCCTACCTCCACCCAAAATAGAGGCGTACGACACTTCCTACCATACAAAGCTTCATAAGGAGCCATTTGAATGGTCACTTGATAATTGTTATTATAGGAAAATTCTACCAAAGGCAAGTGATTTTCTCAACATCCTTGAAAATCAATGATATAACATCTCAACATATCTTCCAACACCTGAATAACACACTCAGACTGACTAACATCTCAACATACTTTCTCAATATCCGTTTGAGGATGATACAAAGTACTGAAATTCAATCTTGTACCAAAGGCTCAATACAAACACTCCCAAAACCTTGCCGTAAAATGTGGATCCCTATCCAACACTATAGACTTAGGAACTCTGTGCAAACTCACAATCTCTAAGACATACAAATCCGCCAACTTATCCAATGTATACGTAGTATGCACAGGCAAGAAATGTGCACACTTCGTAAAGCGATCCATAATCACCCAAATAAAGTTTTTCTTTGACGGTTTCAAAGGCAAGCCTAACACAAAATCCATGGTAATTCTCTCCCATTTCCACTCTAGTACCCTCAACAGTTGCAACAACCCAAAAGGAAACTGATGCTCAGCTTTAACTCGCTGATAAACCATACACTTACTAAAAAAACTCTTCCACCTATTTCTTTAAACCAACCGAATAGTGCTCATCCTTCAACCCACAATACATCTTAGTACTACTAGGATGCATAGTAAAAGGGCTACTATACGCTTCATTCAAAATAGTGTGCCTTAACTCATCATCCGTCGGCATAACTACTCGACCCTTAAAACATAAAACACCATCATCGTTAAAACAAAAGTCTGTTGGATTACCTCCGCGATGTCCTAGACATGCAATACCAACGAATCATCCAGCAATTGCTTCTTTTTAATCAATTGCACCAAAGAAGGCTTCACTTGTAACTCAGCAACTAACCTGCCATCTCGCGACACACTCAACCTAGCAAACATCACTCTCAGCTCTATATCCAACTTTTTACTCAAAGCATCAGCCACAACATTATCCTTTCCAGGGTTATACTCCATCATCAAGCCGTAATCCTTAAACAACTCCAACCATATATGTTGCCTAATATTCAACCCTAAGATTCAATGCCTTCTTCAACATCAAATACCTTAAACTCTTATGATCTGTATATACTACACACTTTTAACCATAAAGATAATGCCTCCAAATATTTAGCACAAACACCACCGCGACCAATTTTATATCATGAGTAGTGTAGTTGCGCTCGTGCACCTTCAATTACCTAGATGCATAAGCCACAACTCCCCCGTCTTACATCAACACACATCCTAAACCAACATAAGATTCACCGCTATAGATCACAAACTCTTTCCCTAACTAAGGTTGAATCAAGATTGGAGCTTGCGTCAAAGTGTAACAACCCCTTCCCGATCTAGTCGAGAACCGGGTTGGAAGGTGAAACCGACAGTCGATACAGAAACCAGTGCAATAAAATTTCATTTATTATTAAAATTTTCAACCATGTCATGCAACAAATCATCATCATCGAATAATTCATTCCAATTTACTCAAGTAGGCAATGATTAATCATTCAAGGGTTAAATCACAACTATTACAAGTTTTAGGGTCCAATTTGTAAATTTGACAAACTAAGGGTTCTTCAATGTAATTGACTCCACCATATTGAAATTCAATACATTAATATCACATTTGCAAAATTTCATCCCACTCGGAGATCATTAACTCATCCAATTTAACCCTACAACATTTAGTGCCTAATCTGTGATACTTGTATTATGTTTAATAAGCCTTTAGTCAACCCCTGTCAACTTGCCCCTTTAGACCGTACCGATATGGTTGCACCAGTATCAATATAGGTTGACCTTCCCTTCTAGTGGTATCGATACGGAAGTACCCGTATCGATACGGTTGACTTCCATTGACTTTGACCCTTGACTCGTTTCGATATGCTATGAACCCGCACCGAAGCGTTCGGTTCCAGTGAAAAAATGTTCCGAAATGACTGAATCATGTTTTGATACGCCCCTATCCTTAGGCTCAATATTGCATACCCATATCGATACGCCATGACCTGTATCGATACGGTCTGACCTATAATGACAGATTCTTGGTGGTGTTTATTCGATTTAACCTATCGAACGATGTCCAAATGCAACAAAACTTTACGCACAACATTTTAATGGTATAAACTACTAGCATGCCAAATTTCATAACCATATGAAAATGTTTACTATGTTTTTACATTTTTGAGCTAAGTATGCCATTTTCATCCATTTTAAACTAACCAAAAAGGCCATTTAGGGCCATTAGCCATATTACAACTTAGGCATTACACCATCTCAACAAAATGGGCATGAATGATTAGTTCAACTACTTTGCCACCTTTCTAACAGTTTAAAAGTCAAAAACACATTACTTGAGGCTTGTAGTGACTTGTCCTACCTTTGTAATCCGATCTTCCGATACACAATCTTTCAACCAAAAAAATGCATGAGATGAGACACGTTAGGCATATTTTGCCTAGTGAGGTAGTCATAAACAATATGAACAACAACAATGTATTGAATATCTATATTCATTATCTCATGCCCATCAATATCAATGTTATGCAATAATATACAATGTTTAACATGTTCATTTAATCATTAATCCTTGGATTGAATCAAGATAGTGGATACGCGAATTCCTACGCCTCGCCAAATCAATGAATGGTCTAATCCCTCAGCCTCACCAATATGATCAATATCAATACACATCCCTCCGCCTCGCCAAATCAATATAGGTCGTAGCCTTAGGACCGTAGTCCACCCGTACACTGAGCTCATGATTTCTATGGCATGCCAATTGTATCTAATGTCTATTCAAAACCAAGGTTCCAAGGTTCATATCCATTTCAATAATCAATCAGTATTCCAATGAACAATAATTTCAATATTCTCATTGAAAAATATAACTCATTATCAATATTTCATGGTCCGATGAAAATATCAATGTCCAATAATCTCTATATAATAGTTCAATGAAAATGACTATAGCAATGACAATGTTTAATGAATATATCAATGACTATGTTCGATGTTCAATGACAACTTATCGACACTTACCAAGGTGTCCGATTAACCATCCAATGCAATTTCTTCACTAACAATGTTAGCGATATAATCTAAATTGTAAAGTAAAGATTAGGGAAGGCCTTTCGCCTAAACCCGAGACTCCGACTACACTCACCTTGACACTCCAAAGCTTTCAAGGCTCTCGGATGACAATCCCCTTGTTCCTAGCTTTGGACGGAGACGATGGATGTTCTTTTTCAACGTCATGAGATAGGAAATCAATAGGAGACCATTAAGATTGATATTACGATATCAAAATCAATATAACAACATCAATATCTATATTCAATTTCAATATAGATGACAACAATGAGATATCCATGGATAGTTAAAACCCTAGCTTAAGATTAAGCTCGATATATCCATGGAATCCAACAATTGTTTGAGGATTATTGCTTACCCGAACGATAGCAACGATTCGATAAGAACAACTTGAAGATAATTTAAGCTTAAGTTTCCTCTCCAATGGAGGTGCTTGCTTTTTCAAGGTGAGGAAAAAGATGAACGAGATGAAAATATTTGCTTGTAACTCTTAGGTAAGTTCCTATTCATATATTTCCTTTTTGTTTTATCATTATAATTTAGCTATTTAGCTTTCCTTTAATTGAAGGAAAGCTATCCTGATAACCAACGTAGACAACATTTAATTAAAGAGGGGCTAATCGCTTCAACATTTCTGCTTTGCTTTCCCATGTGGCCTCCTCAACTCCTCGATGTCTCCACAACACCTTCACAAGCTCTATTTTTTTACAATGAAGAACTTTGCTGTTCGAACCAAGGATCTTCACCGATCCCTCATCGTAGGACAAATCCGGGTTCAGCTCTATCTCCTCGATAGGCATAACATGCGAAGGATCCGATTTATACCTCCACAACATCGAAATATGAAACACATCCTGAATCTTGTCTAACTCGAGAGACAACCTCAACCGATAAGCCACAGGACCAGCACGCTCCACAACCTCATACGGTCCAATAAACCTCAGGCTAAGCTTACCCTTATGCCCAAATCTCGTCACCTTCTTCCAAGGCTATACTTTCAAAAACACACGTTCACCAACCGCAAACTCAATCTCCTTACACTTCAAATCTGCGTAAGACTCTTGCCGATCCGATAAGGCTTTCAAGCACTCACAAATGAGCTTCACCTTCTCGGTGGTCCCTTTTAACATATCCATCATTGAAACCAACTTTTGCCCGGTTTCCGCCCAACAAAGTGGCATTCTACACTTTCTCCCATACAAAGCCTCGTATGGAGCCATTTGAATGCTTGCCTGATAACTATTATTCTGAGCAAACTCAACCAAAGGCAAGTGCTTCCCCAAAAACCTTGGAAATCTATAACACAGCATCTCAACAAAATCCTCAAGCACCTACATTACACGCTCCGACTGTCCATCCATCTGAGGATGATAAGAAGTACTGAAATTTAACCCTTTACCCCCAAGCATGACGCAATCATTCCCAAAACCTCGATGTGAACCTCTGATCTGTATTTGACACTATAGACCTTGGCACTCTGTGCAAACACACAATCTCAACAATAAACAATTCGGTAAACTTATCTAACGTATATGTAGTATGCACTGCAAAGAAGTGTGCATACTTCGCAAGATGGTCACAATCACCCAAAAAAAATTCCTCCTTGACAGTATCAAAGGCAATCCAGACACGAAATCCATGATAATCCTCTCCCACTTCCATTCTGGAATCCTCAACGATTACAACAACTTAGAAGGAAACCACTGCTTAGCTTTCACCCGCTAACAACCATATATTTGCTTACAAACTTGGCAACATCCTTTTTCACCTCATCCGGTATCACCCAACTGTCAAAACCATGATACACCTTCGTACCACCAGGGTGCACAACAAAAAAACCACTATGGGCTTCAACCAGAATAGAGCATCTCAATTCAACATCATTTGGCACCACTATTCAATTCCCAAAACTCAAAACACCATCATCATTGAAACAAAAATCCAAAGACTTACCATCAGCAATGTCCTGAACATGTGTTACTACACATCTCTGATCGACTGAACTAAGGAAGGCTTCACTTGTAACTTGGCTATAAGCCCCTCATCACGCGAAATACTCAACCAAGCAAACCTTGCTCCCAACTTCACGACCACCTTCCTGCTCGACACTTCGGTCCCAACACTGGCATTTCCAACATGATACCTCATCATCAAACCATACTCCTTAAGCAACTCCAACCACCTTCATTGCCTAAGATTCAACTCCTTTTTAAACATTAGATACTTCAAACTCTTGTGATCTGTGAAACCTACACTTATCAACACGAAAACCCAAAATCCGCCCACTCACCATCTGAAAATCCTCGTCATGAGACTCTAACACAGTCTCCAACAGTTGCTTCACTTACATCAACTGTCTCAAGAAGGTTTACTTACACTTAACAAACAGACCACCCTCTCACGAAGACCAAGCCAAATCAACATGGCTTTTGAGCTTACATTACTTTCCCACACAAACTTTGGCTACGACACTAATCTTACCTTGATGCTACCCAACGACAAATCTTAATCCTCACACAAAAGCAACTTCAACAAGCCACGCATAAAGCTCATTCTCCAAGCAATTACAACCGTCTGAAAACATACGCTACAACCTTCCCAACCTGCTTAACCACTCATCCTATCAACATACGATACATACTAGAACCATGAATCCTCTACTCAAATCAAGCTAAAACTCGATTAGAACTATCGTCAGAACTTCCTTCCAACTCCTCTAAGGTCACTCTCGAGCCTTCATCCACTTAATACAACCATCCTACTACAACCACTAAAGCAAGCCAACAATGCTTGAAAAACACAACCGCAAACCTACAACAACCGTCCAATTCAGAGAAACTACAACACATAACTGCTATTTCAAATTGCTTTTAACTACACATCAAACAACCTCGATCGATTCTATCCGAAACGATCACCTAGAAAACTTTACCTCCTGCCCACCGAGCTAGATCACACTCACTCCTAGCGGTAAACTTATTCACTTCCTAACATCACACCCACTCTTCAACTCGCACCAAAACAAAACCTTAAACCCACAAATTACATTAATCATAACACATCACTATCAGAACCAATTAGCTATTCGTAAGTGTGAACATTCGTATTCATGATTACCTACATGTCCTTACGAATGCCTATGCACATGTTTGTAAACTTCTAATGTCATGCCAAATGTATGCATGTACCAATATATGCAATATATGTATAAAAATGATTTTAACTGTGCATGTATGTCTATTCACACTTACTAATTACGTCCTCGAACCAAACCAGGGACAACCTCTTATCCCATTCTCAAACTTTTCCTCCTCCACCATTGGTACAACTCACTAGCAGCAAACTACTCTAACTATTACATTTTCGTCACCAATGTTGTTTTCAAAATAACACCGATTACTACCCAAAACTCACTAACTATAGGTCCTTAACCACTACACAAGAGGATGCAAACCCAAAACTAAGAAAAGAACAATAACAGAGATTGCATAAAAATGATACATGCAATCACCTCGTTGTCCTGGAGCTCCAAGCGACGAGCACTCTCTCCCGCATAACCACCATTCTCCGGTTGCACCACCATAGCATCGACCACCACCCTGAGGTCACCATCGTCTCCTTGCTTAAAAGAACCATGACTGCACTCGCGATCACAAGGGGCTTCAACAGACATCCCACCTTGACCACCCCGAGCTAACACTGGACAATCTCGCCTCAAATGTCCAACAGGCCCACAATTCCAACAAGATTCAACCATCGTACACCTCGCGCCTCTCTGCCCTTCTTGCCACCTCCAAACTCTATCTCGGCCGCGCTCACTGCCCTTTTGAGACTCAACTGCACACATTGGAGCTGGTCTCGCTACCTGAGGACAATTACGCTTCAAATGCCCCATCGCACCACAGCTCCAACAAGTTCCAACATCCCAGCAAACCTCAGTGTGTCGCCTTCCACAATGACCACATTCTGGTAAACGAACCACCGCTATCTGACCTTGATGTACTTGATCCACACCACCACCATTCGCAAATCTCAGATCCAGACAAAACCTTCTATTATGAGTACTCTTACGCTGCCCACTCTCGAGGCCAGAACTCGCAGCTCTTTTGCTCTCCTTCTACTGACCAACATAAACTAAAGTCATACTCTCGTGCTTATGGTTATCCAAAGATTTATCTCCAAGATATCTCCTTTTAAATGCAACTAAAAATAACTCCTAATCCACTTCATTGATATTTAGCGCTGCCAACACAATTGTCCACCAACTACAAACATCATCAAGCATTAACGAGACAACGCTTCCCAACTTACAGGCGTTGTCACAACCTTTCTGATCCAGGATTGAGATCGTACTTGCTAACCAAGCCTCGAACGCCTCCGGCGTCAACCCATGATACTCAAAAGCTCCCAAATCATACAAACGATGTTTTGGCGAACTAGTTTGCCCGACATCCGGCACCTGCGCATGCCTATCATTCACTGCGGCCTTAGATGCTCCAGACATCTCCTGAACCACGGATGATAAAACTTTCACCACAGGGCCAAACCCCTAATGCTGCCCTATCGTCTTAACTCCGGGTAAGAATGGCTGAACTGGCACATTCTCAACAGATGAAACATCGTTCCCTTGATTACACTGCTCGCCCGCAGGTACTTTCGTATTCGATCTAAACTCTCTCCTCGGACTCATTGTGCTAGTTTTTTACAAGGCATAATAACAAAAACAAATCAAACCATGATTTAGGCCAGCCTCAAGCAAGGATCCAAGTTTACAAATCCAATTTAAAACATTTATCTAGTGTAATAATGTAATAGGCATCCTGATTTCCCTCAAACATAACATAGCATACAATAGCATCTCATAATCATCATGCTTTATATCATCCACAATCAGCACACATCCTTATCACATCATCAACATGCAATTATATTTAACTCCAATATGATTCATAACAACCAAGCATAGCATAAGCACCAACATTCAACAAAAACATGATTTTCAAACGACATGCCACTTAACATCTAATTGAACATCAAAACACGCCAATTCCACTTACCAGCATCCCCAATTCTTTCGAAACCTAGCTCTGATACCAACAAATGTAACCCCTTTAGACGGTCAAGACGGTTGACCTGAACCAAGGTGATTACACGGGGAAAACCAAAGCCAACTCGTTAAGGACGTGTAACACCCTGAAATCTAGCCTAGTCGGAATTTATTTCCGATGATCGGAAATTTCCACATTTATGAAACTTAATGATTTCACCGACTATTTAATTATTGTTATCGAACCCTAAATAGGCTTAAAAACAGAATTAAACTCTATTAAGTAATATTTACCTTTTTAGGGGCTAAAATGGAAAAATTATAAGTTGTAGGGTAGAGTTATAAAGTTATGAAAAGTGGGGGGGAGCTAACCATGCGATTAGCCCACTTTGGATTAAAATCTCCACCACGTGGAGTTATCAGATAACTTTCCTTCAAATGAAGGAAAGCATTGAATTGAAAATAGAAAACAAGAAGCAAGGAAAGCTTACCCGAAAATATAGGAAGAAAGCACCTCCATCTCATCATCTTTTTCACCTAAGCACACACCTCCATTGGTTAATAATTCAAGCTTGTTGTTTCTTAACTTTAACGATATCGAAACGTTTTTATCGATCAGGTAAGCTATATTCCTTATTTGATTAATGGATTCCATGGAAATTTTGGGTGTAACCTAATCTAGGGTTTTGACTATCCATGTATATTTCCTTGTTGCCGTCCTTATTGAAGTTGGATATTGATTTCGATATCCATATGTTGATTTTGATGTTGAAACATCAATTCTAATAAGTTTCTATTAATTTTTCTAGCTCAAGAAGGGGAGAAGGAGGTATCGCTATCTCCGTCACAAGCTAGGAATAAAGGAATCGCTATCTGAGAGCCTTGAAGCTTCGGATTGTTAGGTGTCTAGTCGGAGTCTTGATTTTAGGCGAAAGGCCTTCCCAGATCATTATTTGTTGTGTTACATTATTTCGCTAACTTTGTTGTGAAGCAAATACATCGGATGATAAATCGGACACTTTGTTAAGTGTCGGTAAGTTACCATTGACATGGATTATGTTCATTATGCATTCTCATTGATATAAGTATTGTCATGAGATTAATGCATTGAATCATCAAACATTGATATCGATAACAATCTAATAGATATTAATGTTGAACATTGGTATATCAATGATCATTGAAATGAATAAGTATATCATGACCTTGGATTGGATGGGATTCGGGATACAATTGGCATGTCATAGAATTCATGAGCTCAGTGTACGGGTGGACTACGGTCCTAAGGCTACGACCTATATTGATTTGGCGAGGCGGAGGGATGTGTATTGTGTTGGTCATTTTGGCGAGGCGGAGGGACTAGTCCATTCATTGTTTTGGCGAGGCGTATGAATTCGCGTATCCACGATCTAAGTCAATCCAAGGAATTATGAATGAAAGAGAATATGTTTATTACTTATTGCATTGTTACTTGGCATTGATTATGTTAACATGAATTTAGGTATCATTGTAGCCATGGTATTCCATTATTTATGTTAATAGTGACTACCTAACTAAGCAAAGTGTGCCTAATGTGTCTTCCTTCATGAATTTTCAGGTTAATGAGTTGTTCGTTGGAAGATCGGATCGGCCACGAAGACAAGTCACTACTAAGATATAAGTAATGTATTTGTGTTTTCAAACTCATAGGGAGGTGGCAAAGTAGTTATTCTAGTCTAATATGCTCGTTTTGTTGTGTTAGTGGCTTGCTCTTTTTGTATTAAGGTCTATGGCCATAAATGCCCATTTTGGTTATGCTAATATGGCCTTAAATATGCATGTATAGCCAAAAAGGTAAAATCGTAGTAAAGGTACTCATATAGTCTTGAAAATTTGCATGCTAGTCGTTTATAACAATGGAATGTTTTGTATGAAGTTTCGTTGTAATTGGACATCGTTTGGTAGGGTAATTTGTATAAAAACCAGATAAAATCTGTCATTACAGGTCTCCCCGTATCGAAACGGGTGATGACGTTTCGATACGGGCACCCTAACTTTGAACCTGAGATTAAGGGCGTTCCGGAACGAAGTGATGATGTTTCGAAACATTTTAGCCACTGAAGGTCCTTGTTTCGATACAAGTTTCGAAACGGTTTGCCACTAATGACCCATGTTCCGATACAGGTTTCGGAACAATCAATTCAAAGTCATTGTTGGTCAATCTGTTCCGATACATGTCATGCTTGTATCGAAATGGTCTAAAGAGTTGGGTCATCAAGGTTGATTCTTGTGTACCCGTTTCGAAACATCCTAAGTTGTTTTGAAACGGGGTTAGATAAGTTTGTTATGGCTTATGGGACAACTTTAATTGTTTTGCATTCGAGTCACTAATTCTTGAGGAGTCAAATTGATAGCGATAATGGTTTCGGAATTGAGTGAAATTTGGTAAGTATAACCTGTTATTATTGAATTTCACTTTGGCAGTGTCAATTCTATAAGGGACCTTAATTTGTCAAAATTTGCAAATTAGCCCTTAATGTTTATAATAGTCGTAAAACGATCCTTAATTGATAATCGTGTATGCTCAGGATAATTACGAAACGATGGATACTTTGGCCATATGTTGGACATTATTTGTTGTACATTTTCCGAGTTAAAAATGAAAAATTTATATCACTGTTTGTTGCTTTGTATTCTGGTAATACTCTTCGACTCGATTCTCTTTTAGACCGGGAAGAGGGTGTTACAAGCCAACTCTGATTAACGACCCTTTTTTCTTTTTATCTTTCCTAGATGCGTATTAGATCTTATGTGATCAATAAAGAGTAAAGGAGAAAACGGCGCAACGATCAGATGCCGTTTAGGGGTTCAATTGCATAATTTAAGCTTTTAGGGACTAAAATGTAATTTTCAGAAATTACAGGGACCTTTCCAAATTTTAAAGTTACCATTATGCAATTAATCATATTTCATGCTTCTCTGCAAAATTTCATCTCAAATGGATCTCCCAAACTCATTCTATTGCATACACAACATTCAGGGACCAAAATGCAACATTTCAGACTTGTAAAGGCTCCATTTAACTAAATTAACGGTCAGGTATCGATACCCTTCCCCGAGTATCGGTACGGATGTACAATTATGTATAGGGGTATCGATACACTTCCCCTGTGTATTGATACACCCTACAAAGTTTGCACAGGCGTATCAGTACGCCTGATGCCCGTATCAATACACATGAACCATTTTAGCTTAAGGGTATCGATACACTTCCCCGTGTATCGATACACCCTTCAAAGTTTGTACAGGCGTACCAATACACCTGATGCCTGTATCAATACACCAACACCATTTTAGCTTAATGGTATCGATACACTTTCCTGAGTATCGATACCCATACCAGAAATGCTTAAGGAATAGCCCCAAAAATGCATCATACATCATCCATTCACTTCCAAAACTAATACACATGCATATATCATCATGTCCAACATATTTGAATAAAAAACTAGCCACATTGCAAGCATTAGGCACAACATCTCATATAGCATATGCAACTAGAATGAACATGCCTTTAACCATAAGCCATAGCAAAACTAAAATGCAAAATGAGGATCCAAACACCACATAATGGCTGTTTACAAGACTCCAAGCATAACCTAAACATGCTCATGGTGTTTCACATCACCAAACAACTCATGAGTGGAAATCCCTCTCATTGCCTCTTATTACACTAAAGTAAACCACATACTTTGCATAACCAAAACACTTGGATATCCTTTGCTTGCTTGCTGCCAAAAATGCTCAATTCTCTGCATTGATGAAAAAAATGAGCGTAAGCATAAAGCTTAGTGAGGACCGCTATAAAACCAAAACATTCATCAATGCATTTTAAAAACCAAATCATCATTCTTTGTAACCACATGCCTACTTTTAAAACATGCACTTGAAACATCATTTCCCCTTTAAAATCCACATGCTCATAGCATCATTAATTACAACAGCAAAAACCTTTGCTCATGCTTAAACCATACATCACATGCATTCTGGCATAAATCTCAAGCATCACATGCTTTCTCAAAATAACCATTCATCATTAATTCATTATTCATCATCATTATATTGGCTCGCAAGTGATCAATAACAAAAATAATATCCAAAACACCACACAATTTAATACAATCAGATACGCAGATTACAAGCGTTGTCCCACACGCTTCATACACACTATCGGCTTAACAAGGTGGAGCTCAATGGCACAATCACAACCCTTTAACACCCGTGATGGAGTTTAACAGCACAATCACAACCCCTGAACATCACTCATCAGTAGTTGCATAACCCACTAGTGAGAGCCGGGACACAAAACAAGGCTTACACATGGAAGCTGCCTCAACCATTGTAATCACCTTAACCAACCTCACACATGGGAGCAATCCTCCACCGGTGTGACGCTTAACCAAGTCCACCCACGAGAGCCATCCTTCATCGTGGCGATGCCAATTCCTCAATCGCTAGGGTACTTGGATGGAGTTTACGGTACAATCACAACCCCTCGACATCCAAGGCGACTTTATTCACGGTGCACCCAATCCTATAGCCTGCTAACTATATCTGATTCAAGTAACCAAAACCATTTACCATCACTTGCCAATATAATCATCAATCATCACTAATTCACTGTTTTACAAGCATAATACTCAATGCCACTTTCACAAGCATTAACATGCTTAAAACCAATTGCATAAATCATATAAACTCAAGGATCACTAACCATGTGCATCCTTAAAAATGGCATTTAAAACCAGCAACATCATTGCTCAAAACATGCTTTTTAACAGTAATCAAAACACATTTAATCCAAGTGCATTTTAAATCAAAACATAACACAAACCGAGAGAGACTTTCGTTTTACTTACTCTTGAGCTTAGCTAAGTGTTTCAAACTTATACTAAGCTCCAAAAATCATGTTCAAAACATTTCAAAGCTGGAAAATCCTTTTCCACTCACCGATATGCGAAACTTCGCTTGCCGAAGTGAAGATCACTCGTCTAAAGCTTCCAAAATCACTTCGCTAGCTTCTGGATCAATACCCCGTGTTTATAGAGCATCAAAAACAGAGATCCAATGCATTAAAATGCATTCCAACACCAGCAACTAAAAACAAACTCGTTGCCCAGCAAAACCACATCAATTTACCCATCCGAAACAACCGAAAACTCTTTCGATTGCCTCCTAAACCAAGCCCAGCCTACAATCAACACTTCCAACCATTAATATTCATCAAAACACATCTAAAAACAACCTAAAACCTTCTTTATACCTCCAGTAATCATATAACCATCAAAACACTTCAAAAACTCAATTAAAACTATCATAAAACTCAAGGGTCTCAAGGATTTCGGGATCTATATCATTAAAACACTTTTTCAACAACACAATCATCCCAAAACTGAATTAGAATCCATCTAAAACAGAGTTCACCAAAAACACTTCGAAAATTGAGAATTAAACCTTAGTTTTGGAAGATTTTGATCTTAAATCAAAACTCAGTTAAAAACAACAATTGAGAGTCAATAATCTTGAGAATTTCAATAACAAACCTTGAATAGAGGTTGAGAACGAGATTTACCTCCAATCCTTGACTTCCTCAATGATTGACAAGTTTTTGCTTCACAAATCTTGAAGAAATTGAAGACGATTCTTTAAAATGGTTATGAGATCAAAGTGAGAGTTTTTGGGAGAAAAAAATTCTGGAGAAAAGTCTTTTAGAAAGTGTTTTTGCTGAAATGAGGATTGAAAAGTTAGTTACGTAAAATAAAACTTCTCAATTTACTATTTATTAATTAAATAAAATAAAATCCTTTTTAATGAATTATTTTAAAATTTACTTAAATCACATGTCAAATTGAGGAAAGGATAAATTGCACAAAATCTCCGTAAAGATTCTAATATTTTAAGTCTCCTTTTGAAAATTGCATTTTCCACAGTTTTAAAACTTTACATTTTGGTCACTACCCAAAATGTACCACTTCCAAAACCAATTTTGTAAAATTTATTTGACCAACCTCTTAAACATGATTTTAGAGGATTTTATCAATTTTTGTCATATTTTTATCTTATCCCGAACCTTGATTTCCATAAACCACCTAATACAATTTGAACCGTCTCCAACCGGTTCACTTAACCCGATCCGATGTCTAAAACAACTCGGCCCAAAAATTAGGGTGTTACACCCGCATAGTGTTCTTAATTCCTGCAGTAAAGTTCTCTGTGGCAAGATATTGGAACTTGTTATCGGTTGAGATGGACATGTTGAGACATTTCTGCACCTTTTTCCCTTAGATAAAATTTCGGTGATGAAATTTCCTAACTGGGGGAGAATTGTAACGCCCTGATTTTAGGCCTAGGTGTTTCACGAGTCGGGTTGGGCCGGTGGAACCGGTAGTCGGATGTTCAAATTGTTAAGAGGTGGTTTAGGGAAATCAAGGTTCGGGATGGGATAAAAATATAACAAAATTCCTAAAATCCTCTAAAATGATATTTAAGAGGTTGGTTAATTCAATTTTGCAAAATGAATTTTGGAAAGTATACATTTTGGGAAGTGACAAAAATGTAAAGTTTTAAAGATGAGGAAAAAGTGTATTTTTCAAAAAGAGTCAAAATCTTAGAATATTTAGGGAGCTTATTGGAAATTAATCCATTTCTCTAATTTGGCCTATGTTTTAAATGGTTTAATAAATATTAAATGGCTTAAATTAATTTGATTAAAAGTTAGTTAATTGGTTAAAAGAATTTTGGACGATCTTTTCAATCTCCATTTCACTTCAGCCAAACAACCTTCATTTTCTCTCAAATTCTAGATTTTCTTCAATCTCAAATTATCTCTTGATTTACAACTTCATATTTGTGATTTCTCTCAAATTTTCTCAAGTTTCTTGAAAGCTAAACTTGCCAAATTAGAATAGAAGAAAGGATTGGAGGTAAATTTCGTGCTAACCCTCTAATCAAGGATCTTTAATGAAATTCCAAAGATATTTGGCTCTTTATTCACGTTTTTAATTGAGTTTTTGTTGTTTGTTTGATAAAATGATGAAATCTTGGTAGAAAAATGGATTTGATGTGATTTTTGAAGTTTTGTTGATTTGATTTGTTTGAGATATATTCTAATTTAGTTTTGAAAGTTTTATGATGTTGAAATATAGCCTAAATCATATTAATCCTTAAATCTTTCAGATCCTTAGTTTTCAAGGTGGTTATAGTTAGGTTATGGGGGTGTAATGTGGAATCTGAGTTGCTGGAGATATAAGGATGGTTTTAGGTTGTTTTTGGATGTTGATTTATGCCTAAAATGTGTTGGATGTGTTGGATAATGGCTGGGCTGAGGCTAGAGATCAATCGATTGAGTTTTCGGTTGTATCGAACGGGTAAATTGATGATTTAGAGCAGGGCAGCGGGTTTCCTTTTGAGTGCTTGTGTTTTGGATGCATTTTAATGCATTGAACCTCTGTTTTGATGTGTTCAAAGCAGGGGATGGTGTTCCGGAATCAATCGATGTGATTTTGGAGGCTTCGAACGTGTGATTTGTGCATCAGCTAGTGTGATTTTGCAAGTCGGTGAGTGGAACTTGGTTTTCCAGCGTGGAAACGTCTTAGAAAAGGTTTTGGGAACTTAGTAAGAGCTTGAAATGCTTTACTAAGTTCAGAAGTAAGTAAAGTGAATTTCTCTCCCGGATTGTGCTAGTTTGAGACTTTGGTTGCACTTGATTTTAAATGTGTTTGCCTATTGTTTTAAAGCATGTTTTGAGTATGTAAAATGTGTTTGATGATGCCATGTGATATAAGGATGCACTAGGTAAGTGATCCTCGTATGCATGTGTTGATGCATGAGTTTTTGAAGCATGGTTTAATGCTTGAGTTATGGCTATCATGAATGCTTTGTAAAGACAGTGAGGTGTGCATGAAATGTGGATTATAATTGCAAGTGATGTTGTATAAAGAGTTTTTATAAATGAAATCGGATAAAGTTAGTCGGCTATAGGATTGAGTGCACTATAAACAAGTCCCCTTGGATGTTGAAGGGTTGTGATTGTACCGAAAACTCCATCCAAGTACCCTAACGATTCAGGATTGTATAAGGTTACAACGGTTGATGGTAGCTCTCGGGTGTGAACCTTGTGTGTTTCCCGTCTCTCGTTAGTGGGTTATACAACTATCAATGAGTGGTGTTGTGGGGTTGTGATTGTACCGAATACTCCACCACAGGTGTCACAACGGTGGAGGGTTGCTCCCGCGTTTGAGCCTTGAGATGCCAGTAGGGTGTATGAAGGGTTTGGGACAACTAGAATTTTACCACACTTGAACACAAGGGAGGATGTGAAGCCTTCCTTCTTCAAGTGTTCTTCCTTGTGTGCATGGAGCTCCCCCTCAATTTTGAACTTGTTTATCAATATCCATCACACCTATCATAAGACAATCAAGTAATTTTTGGTATCCAAATTGCTTTTGATCTATATACGTTAGTAGCACAAAATTTAGTCCCCTTAGGAATCCATTTTTCAATTTCATCCTTTTTAGTTGAAGTACTTAGTCCTTTTGGGACCCAAATACTTCTAAAAACTTTACCATTTACAAATCTAGGGGCACTAGCTTGTCTTACATAAAAAATTGATTTTCTAACATTATTTTTCTTTTCAAGTTCTTTGGAAATCAAATCATTTTCTTCTTGAACTTTGTGAAGCAAATTTTGTAAATCAAAACATTTTTGTTCAAACTCATTGAGTTTTGCTTCAAGTTCAATTTTGGTTTTAAAAATCAAGTCATTTTGAATTTTCAAATTTGAAATCACTTTCTTGTTTTTCAAAATGTCATTTTTAAATTCTAAAACCAAATCGTTATATGCATCTTGTAATTTATCAAAAGAATATGAGCATGAAGTAGATGAATTAGAAGTTACCCTTGAATCTTCTTCGATGGCCATAAGGCAAAGGTTGACTTGTTCATCGTTGGTGGAGTCCTCATCACTCCAAGTAGCCACATATGCCTTCTTCTTATGGCTTGAAGTGCTTGCCCTATTCTTCATCATGGATTCTCGTTCAAGCTCTTTCAAGGTTTTCTTCATGTTAGAGGCACACTTCTTAAAGAGGTGAACTATCTCTTCTTCTTCATCCTCCTCTTCACTTGAATCTACATAATGGCATGTGGAGGGTTTGAGAGTAATGACATTTGTGTTGATGTCAAGCCCTTTGAGCTTCTTCTCCCCCATAGCTCTAATTTCTTACCTCTTCTTCTTCTCTTCTTTGTTTTTCTTCATAATTTGGTGAGTGAGAAGTTACCCCATGAGCTCATCAAGCTTCAAAGTCTTGAGATTCTTGGCTTCGATAATGGCAGTCCTTTTTGAATCCCATGACTCGGGAAGGGAGTAAATGAGCTTCAGGACAAGTTTCTCTTCCGGTATGGCTTCTCCATAACCTTTAAGTCCATTGGTGATGGTGGAGAACCTATCGAACATCTTCTCAATGTCCTTTTCCGGATCCATCTTGAAGTTTTCATACGCTAGGTTGAGGAGCCCAATCTTGGTCTCCTTTACTTTGTTGGTCCCCTCGTATGTAACTTCAAGCTTGTCCCAAACTTCCTTGGCACTCTCACAAGAAGACATCTTCTCATAGATGTTGGGACCAAAAGCACAAAAAAGGATGTGCAAGGCTTTGCAATTAAGCTCCATCTTCTTGCAAAATTCGGCTCTCCAATCCGCCTTACTTTTTTGAGGCACGAACAGACCATCTTCTACTGTGTCCCAAAGCTTGTAGTCCTTTGACTTTATGAAGAACTTCATCATTATCTTCCAATGGACATAGTGTGTTGCGTCGAAGAAGGACGGTTTGTCGATGGATTGTGCCATTGAGCCGGTTGATTGAAATGTTGATCAAGCTTGTCAGATCTTCTCAATAGGATGTTAATCCTCTTCAATTGAGCCAAGCTCTGATACTTATTGTTGGGATTTAAGGTGCTCGATTCCTTCAACCGTTCTTGCTTGCCAAGTGGTGGAGAAGTGGAATTTTGGGTGAAAGAGGCGTGGAAGCTAAAAAGAATAAAGACAAGATGATTTATAGTGGTTCAACCTTATAACCAAGGTCTAAATCCACTACCTTAGCTTCCCACTAAGGATTTCCAATCAATCCAGTAATGGTTCGTCCCCTTTTCTAGGCTTAGGAGGAAACCATTACAAACCGATCAAGCTTTCTACCCAGAGCCTTGATCAAACCCTCTTTAAAAATAGATAAAAATAAGCAAAATCAAATCCCTCTAAAAAGTATTTGTTTGCACAATAAAGCTCTCACTCAATCCTAAAACACTTGAGCAAATATAAAAATTTTGGCTCACTAGTGTTTGTCTATACAAGGAATTGACAATTAAGCACTAAGACACATTTTGATCATATGTTGTATTACAATTGAAGCATTAACCACTACTAGATGCTTGGAGGTCCCTTTTATACTCCTCTTTGAGTTTGTAGCCTTTATTAGCTGTTGGGGTTGAATTGGAGCCGTTGGAGACTTTATTTCTCATATTAAATGCAGTTCTAGAGCCTTTCGTATCGATACGCGGGGACCCGTATCGGTACGCCATTCTTCAGAAAGTAGCCGGTGGGCTCTTGTCAGCCTAAGCGTATCGATACGCTTGAGGGCGTATCGGTACGGTATGTCATTTAAAAGACCGTTGGGAAATAGACATTGGGGTTGTTAAAACAGGGATCGGTACGCTTAAGGGGAGTATCGAAACGATCCCTTTCTATATCGATACAGTCTCACTCGTATCGGTACCGGTTTTGGCATAATTAAAACTTGGGCAAAAGTGTATCGATATGGGGTATACCGTATCGGTACGGGCTTGCTGAGTAGTCAAATTTGGCTATTTTAAAGCATTAAAAACTTTGCCAAAAACCTATTAAAATGCCTCAAACTTATTTTCAAGTTCTTAGGACTTAAAGGCGTTTTAAATTCTTTTCAAATTTGTCCAAAACATTTTTCAATTATTATATCAAAACAGTAGCTCTACAATCTCCCTCTTTTTGATATAATAAAACCAACATGAAAAATTGTTTGGGATTTCTCCCACTTTGTGAAATAAATTTGGAATAAGAGAATTATGATTTGAAATCAATTAAAGCTCCACCTTATTCTCTTGAAAAACTTGAAAAATCAATTTTTCAAACCATTTCTCCCCATTTTTGTTATATCAAAAGTAATTTAAAATGACATTGCGCTCAAAATAACTTAGGAGGTAAAAGAAAAAATGACACAATTAAAAATGTGGTTTTAAAAATTGGCACCCCCTTACTCAAAGCATCAAACAATGTTAGTCCAACATATGTCATAATCTAGTTGAAATAAAAAATAAATCAAATTAAATAAATAAAACAACTAGATTTTTACCACACTTGAACACAAATGACGATGTGAAGCCTTCCTTGGTCAAGTGTTCTTCCTTGTTTGCATGGAGCTCCCCCTCAATTATGGAGTTGTTGATCAATCTCCATCACACCTATACAAGACAATCAATGAATATTTGGTATCCAAATTGCTTTGGATCCATAGACATTAGTAATTGTTGGGATTTAAGGTGCTCGATTCCTTCAACCGTTCTTGCTCGCCAAGTGGTGGAGAAGTGTAATTTTGGGTGAAAGAGGTGTGAGAGCTAAAAAGAATAAAGACAAGATGATTTATAGTGTTTCAACCTTCTAACCAAGGTCTACATCCACTACCTTAGCTTCCCACTAAGGATTTCCAATCAATCCATTATTGATTCGTCCCCTTTTCTAGGCTTAGGAGGAAACCCTTACAAACTGATCAAGCTTTCTACCCAAAGCCTTGATCAAACCCTCTTTACAAAGAGATAAAAATAAGCAAACACAAATCTCTCTTATAGGTATTTGTTTTCTCAATAAAGCTCTCACCCAATCCTAAAACACTTGAGCGAATATAACAATTTTGGCTCACAAGTGTTTGTCTATACAAGGAATTGGCAATTAAGTACTAAGACACATTTTGATCATATATTGTATTACAATTGAAGCATTGACGATTACTAGATGCTTGGAGGTCCATTTTATACTCCTCTTTGAGTTTGTAGTCGTTACTAGCCGTTGGGGTTGAATTGGAGCAGTTGGAGACTTTATTTCCCATATTAAATGCAGTTATTGAGCCTTTCATATCGATACGCGAGGACTCGTATCAGTACGCCCTTCTTCAGAAACTAGCCATTGGGCTCTAGTTAGCCTAAGCGTGTCGATACGCTTGAGATCGTATTGGTACGATATGTCATTTAAAAGACCGTTAGGAAATAGCCGTTGGGATTGTTAAAATAGGGATCGGTACGCTTAATATGCGTATCGAAACGATCCCTTTCCGTATTGATACGGTCTCACCCGCATCTGTACGGGTTTTGGCATAATCAAAACATGGGCAAAAGTGTATCGATACGGGGTATACGGTATCGGTACGGGCTTGCTGAAAAGTCAAGTTTGGCTATTTTAAAGCATTAAAAACTTTGCCAAAAACCTTTTAAAATGCCTCAACCTTATTTTCAAGTTGTTTGGACTTAAAGACATGTTTTAAATTCTTTTCAAATTTGTCCAAAACAGTTTTCAATTATTATATCAAAACAATAGTTCTACAATCTCCCCCTTTTTGATATAATAAAATCAACTTGAAAAATTGTTTGGGATTTCTCCCCCTTTGTGAAATAAATTATGAATAAGAGAATTATGATTTGAAATCAATTAAAGCTCCCCCTTATTCTCTTGAAAAACTTGAAAAATCAATTTTTCAAACCATTTCTCCCCCTTTTTGTTATATCAAAAAGAATTTAAAATGACATTGGGCTCAAAATAACTTAGGAGGTAAAAGAAAAACTAACACAATTAAAAATGTGGTTTTAAAAATTGGCTCCCCCGTACTCAAAGCATCAAACAATGTTAGTCCAACTTATGTCATAATCTACTTGAAATAAAAAATAAATCAAATTAAATAATAAAACAATTAGATTTTTACCACACTTGAAAACAAGGGAGGATGTGAAGCTTTCCTTCTTCAAGTGTTCTTCCTTGTGTGCATGAAGCTCCCCCTCAATTTTGGACTTGTTGATCAATCTTCATCACACCTACACAAGACAATCAAGTAATTTTTGGTATCCAAATTGTTTTGGATCCATAGACATTAGTAGCACAAAACTTAGTCCCCTTATGAATCCATTTTTCAATTTCATCCCTTTTAGTTGAAGTGATTAGTCCTTTTGGGACCCAAACACTTCTAAAAACTTTACCATTTACAAATATATGGGCACTAGATTGTCTTACATATAAATTTGATTTTCCAACATTATGTTTTGTTTCAAGCTCTTTGGAAATCAAACCATTTTCTTCTTTAACTTTGTGAAGCAAATTTTGTAAATCAAAACATTTTTGTTCAAACTCTTGGAGTTTTGCTTCAAATTCAATTTTGGTTTTAGAAATCAAGTCATTTTGAATTTTTAAATTTGAGATCACTTTCTTGTTTTTCAAAATGTGATTTTTAAATTCTAAAACCAAATCGTCATAGGCATCTTGTAATTCACCAAAAGAATATGAACATGATGTAGATGAATTAGAAGTTGCCATTGAATCTTCTTCGATGGCCATTAGGCAAAGGTTGGCTTGTTCATCATCGGTGGAGTCTTCATCACTCAAAGTAGCCACATATGCCTTCTTCTTATGGCTTGAAGTGCTTGCCCTCTTCTTCTTCATGGATTCTCGTTCAAGATCTTTGAAGGCTTTCTTCATGTAAGGGGCACACTTCTTGAAGAGAGGAACTATCTCTTCTTCTTCATCCTCCTTCTCACTTGAATCTACCTGATGGCATGTGGAGGATTTGAGAGCAATGGCATTTGTGTTGATGCCAAGACCTTTGAGCTTCTTCTCCCCATAGCTCTAATATCTTCCCTCTTCTTCTCCTCTTCTTTGTTTTTCTTCATTATTTGGTGAGTGAGAAGTGACCCCATAAGCTCATCAAGCTTCAAAGGTTTGAGATTCTTGGCTTCGATGATGGCGGTTCTTTTTGAGTCCCATGACTCAGGAAGGGAGTAGATGAGCTTTCAGACAAGCTTCTCTTCTGGGATGACTTCTCCATAACCCTTGAGACCATTGGTGTTGATGGAGAACCTATCGAACATCTTCTCAATGTTCTCTTCCGGATCCATCTTGAAGTTCTCAAACACTAGGTTGAGGAGGCCGTTCTTGGTCTCCTTTACATCGTTTGACCCCTCGTATATAACTTCGAGCTTGTCCCAAACTTCCTTGACACTCTCACAAGAAGACATCTTCTCATAGATGTTGGGGCCAAAAGCACAAAAAAGGATGTGCAAGGCTTTGCAATTAAGAACCATCTTCTTGCGATCTTCGGCACTCCAATCCGGCTTAATTTTATGAGGCACGAACGGACCATATTCTACTATGTCCCAAAGCTTGTAGTCATTTGACTTTATGAAGAACTTCATCCTTGTCTTCCAATGGGCATAGTGTGTTTCGTCGAAGAAGGACGGTTTGTCGATGGATTGTGCCATTGAGCCGGTTGATTGATATGTTGATTGAGCTTGTCGAATCTTCTCAATATGATGTTAATCCTCTTCAATTGAGTCAAGCTCTGATACCAATTGTTGGGTTTTAAAGTGATCGATTCCTTCAACCGTTCTTGCTCGCCAAGTGGTGGAGAAGTGGAATTTTGGTGTAAGAGGTGTGGAAGCTAAAAAGATAAAGACAAGATGATTTATAGTGGTTCAACCTTGTAACCAAGGTCTACATCCACTACCTTAGCTTCCCACTAAAGATTTCCAATCAATCCACTATTGATTTCTCCCTTTTCTAGGCTTAGGAGGAAACCCTTAAAAATCGATCAAGATTTCTACCCAAAGCCTTGATCAAACCCTCTTTACAAAGAGATAAAAATAAGCAAACTCAAATACCTCTAATAGGTATTTGTTTGCACAATTAAGCTCTCACCCAATCCTAAAACACTTGAGCAAATCTAATAATTTTGGCTCACTAGTGTTTGTCTATACAGGGAATTGACAATTAAGCACTAAGACACATTTTGATCATATGTTGTATTACAATTGAAGCATTAGCCATTAGTAGATGCTTGGAGGTCCCTTTTATACTCCTCTTTGAGTTTATAGTCATTACTAGCAGTTGGGGTTGAATTGGGGCCGTTGGAGACTTTATTTCTCATATTAAATGCGGTTTTGGAGCCTTTCGTATCGATACGCGAGGACCCGTATCGGTACGCCCTTCTTCAGAAACTAGTTGTTGGGCTCTTGTTAGACTAAGCGTATCGATACGCTGGAAGGCGTATCGGTACGATATATAATTTAAAAGACTGTTAGGAAATAGCCGTTGGGGTTGTTAAAAACTATCGATACGCTTAAGAGGCGTATCTAAACGATCCATTTCCGTATCGATACGGTCTCACCCGTATCGGTACGGGTTTTGGTAGAATCAAAACTTGGGCAAAAGTGTATTGATACGGGGTATATCGTATCGGTACGGGCTTGCTGAAAAGTCAAGTTTGGCTATTTTAAAGCATTAAAAACTTTGCCAAAATCCTTTTAAAATGCCTCAAACATATTTTCAAGTTGTTTGGACTTAAAGACATGTTTTAAATTCTTTGCAAATTTGTCCAAAACATTTTTTAATTATTAGTGAGCGTAAGCATAAAGCTTAGTGAGGACCGCTATAAAACCAAAACATTCATCAATGCATTTTAAAAACCAAATCATCATTCTTTGTAAACATATGCCTTCCTTTAAAACATGCACTGAAAAACATCATTTCCTCTTTTAAATCCACATGCTCATAGCATCATTAATTATAACAACAAAAACCTTTGCTCATGCTTAAACCAAGCATCACATGCATTCTAGCATAAGTCTCAAGCATCACATGCTTTCTCAAATTAAGCTTTCATCATCATATTGGTTCACAAGTGATCTTTAACAAAATCCATATCAAAGCACAACACAATCGACACAATCGGATACGCAGATTACAACCGTTGTCCCACACGCTTCATACACACTACCGGCAACACAAGGTGGAGTTTAACAGCACAATCACAACCCGTCAACACTTGTGATGGAGTTTAACGGCCCAATCCCAACCCCTCAACATCACTCATCGGTGGTTTTACAACCCACTAGAGAGCCGCGACAAAAAACAAGGCTTACACATGGGGGCTATCTCAACCATTGTAATCACCCTAACCAAGCTCACACACGGGAGCAATCCTCCAACGAGAGCCATCCCCCACCGTGGTGACGCCAATTCCTCAATCGCTAGGGTACTTGGATGGAGTTTACAGCACAATCACAACCCCTCGACATCCAAGGCGACTTTATTCACGGTGCACCCAACCCTATATCCGGCTAACTATGTCTGATTCAAGTAACCAACACCATTTACCATCATTTTCCAATATAATCATCAATCATCATTAATTCATTGTTTCATAAGCATAAATCACAATGCCACTTTCACAAGTATTAACATGCTTAAAACCAATTGCATAAATCATATAAACGCAATGATCACTTACCATGTGCATCCTTAACAAAATGGCATTTAAAACCAACAACATTATTGCTCAAAATATGCTTTAAAACATTAATCAAAACACATTTAAATCAAGTGCATTTTAAACCAAAACATAGCACAATCCGATAGAGACTTGCGATTCACTTACTCTTGAGCTTAGCTAAGTGTTTCAAACTTACACTAAGCTCCCAAAACCACGTTCAAAACGTTTCAAAGCTGGAAAACTCTTGTCCACTCACCGATACGCAAAACTTCGCTTGCCGACACGATGATCACTCGTCCGAAGCTTCCAAAATCACTTTGCTAGCTTCCGGATCAATATCCCTTGCTTTTAGAGCATCGAAAATAGAGATCCAATGCATTAAAATGCATTCTAACTCATACAACTAAATACAAACTCGTTACCCAGCAACACAACATCAATTTACCCATCCGAAACAATTGAAAACTCAATTGATTGCTACCTAAACCAAGCCCAGCCAACAGCCAACACTTCCAATCATTAATATTCATCAAATCACATCTAAAAACAACTTAAACCCTTCCTTATATCTCCACCAAACATATAACCATCAAAACACTTCAAAAACTCAACTAAAACCATCATAAAACTCAAGGATCTCAGGGATTTCGGGATCTATATCATTAAAACTCTTTTTCAACATCATAAACATCTCAAAACTCAATTATAACCCATCCAAAACAGAGCTCATCAACAACACTCCGAAAATTAAGAATTAAACCTTAGTTTTGAAAGATTTTGATCTTAAATCAAAACTATAATCAAAACTCAGTTAAAAACAACCATTGACAGTCAATGATATTGGGAATTTCAATAAAGAACCTTGATTAGAGGTTAAGAACGAGATTTACCTCCAATCCTTGCTTTCGTTAATGTTTGACAAGTTTTTGCTTCACAAATCTTGAAGAAATTAAAGAGAATTCTTTGAAATGGATAAGAAATCAAAGAGAGAGTGTTTGGGAGAAAAGAAATCTGGAGAAAAGATTTTAGAAATGTGGTTTTCTGAAAATGAGAAGATTTACAAAAATGAAACTTCCAATTTAATGATTTTATTTAATAAATAAATAAAATCCCTTTTTAAACAATTACTTAAAATTCATTTAAAACACATGTCAAATTAAGGAAAGGTGTAATTGCACAAAAGCTCCCAAGAGATTCTAAGATTTTGACTCTCCTTTTGAAAATTGTATTTTTCTACAGTTTCAAAACATTATATTTTGGTCACTGCCCAAAATGTACCACTTCCAAACTCATTTTGTAAAATTTATTTGACCAACCTCTTAAACATAATTTTAGAGGATTTTAGCAATTTTTATCATATTTTTATCCTATCCCGAACCTTGATTTCCGTGAACCACCTAATACGATTCGAACTGTTTCCAACCAGTTCACTTAACCCGATCTGATGTCTAAAACATCTAGGCGCAAAATCGGGACGTTACAACTCTCCTCGACTTAGGAAATTTTGTCCTCGAATTTTTTCCTGAAGGAAAAAGATACTGAAATTGCTTCAACAAGTCTGCTTTGCTTTCCCACGTGGCCTCCTCAACTCCTCGGTGTCACCACAACACCTTCACAAGCTCTATCGTTTTGCCGATTCGATGAACTTTGTTGTTCGAGCCAAGTATCTTCACCGATCCTTCATCGTAAGACAAATCTGGGTTCAGCTCTATCTCCTCGATAGGCATAACATGCGAAGGATTTGATCTATACCTTCGCAACATTGAAACATGAAACATATCATGAATCTTGTCTGACTCAGGAGACAACTTCAACCGATAAGCCATAGGACCAACACGCTCCACAACCTCATAAGGTCCAATAACCCTCGGGCTAAGCTTACCCTTACGCCCAAATTTCGTCACCTTCTTCCAAGGCGATACTTTCAAAAACACACGTTCGCCAACCGTGAACTCAATCTCCTTACGCTTCAAATCCGCGTAAGACTTTTGCCGATTCGATGCTTCTTTCAAGCGCTCACATATGAGCTTCACCTTCTCGGTGGTCCCTTTTAACATATCCGGCATCAAAACCAACTTTTGCCCTGTTTCCGCCCAACAAAGCGGTTTTCTACACTTTTTCCCATACCAAGCCTCGTACAAAGCCATTTTTATACTTGCCTGATAACTATTGTTATAGGCAAACTCAACCAAAGGTAAATGCTTTTCCCAAGAACCTTGGAAGTCTATAACACAACATCTGAATATATCCTCAAGCACCCAGATAACACGCTCCAACTGTCTATCCGTCTGAGGATGATAAGAAGTATTGAAATTCAATCGTATACCCAGAGCTTGATGTAAACATTCCCAAAACTTCGATGTAAACCTCGGATCTCTATCCGACACAATAGACTTCAGCATTCCGTGCAAACGCACAATCTCATCAATAAACAACTCGCCAACTTATCCAACGTATATGTTGTATGCACTGCCAAAAAGTGTGCATAATTCGTAGAACGGTCAACAATCACCCAAACAAAATTCCTCTTTGACAGTGTCAAAGGTAATCCAGACACGAAATCCATGATAATCCTCTCCCACTTCCATTCTGGAATTTTCAACGGTTGTAACAACCCGGAAGGAACTTGATGTTCAGCCCTCACTTGCTGACAAACCATGCATTTGCCCACAAACTCTGCAACATCATCCTTCAATCCCACTAAATAGTACTCATCCTTCAATTACAATACATCTTCGTACTACCAGGGTACATAGCAAAAAGACTACTATGAGCTCCAGTCAGAAAAGTGCACCGCAACTCAACATTATTCGGCACAGCTATCCAACTCTCAAAACACGAAACACCATCATCATTGAAACCAAAATCTTAGGCTTTCCATCCACAATATCCTGAACATGCGATACAAGAGATCATCAAGCATCTGTTTATCCTTTATGTAACACCCCAATTTTGGGCTTAGAAGTTTTGGGTTTGGACCGGACTGGTCGGGTTGCGGTTCGAATATAAAAGGGTGAATTTAGGAAATCCTAGTTCGGGTTGCATTAAAAATGTGGAAAAATGTCTTAAAATCCTCTTTTATTATATATAAGAGAAAGGTGAAATCAATTTTACAAAATGAGGTTTGGAAGAGTGACATTTTGGTTTAGTGACTGAAATGTAATTTTTGAAAACTGGGTGACTGTTTTAAAAAGGATTGAAACTTTGAATCTTTAAGGAGCTATTTACCCAAAAGAGTTTCTCCAGATTTTTCTGAATATTAATCAATTTTATTAATAGTTTTAATTAAGGTAAAAAGTGAGGGAAGAAGATATTTTGTCATTTTAACTAACTTTCTCAAATTTTCCATTTTCTTTTCTCTCAACTTTTCTCCCAACCCAAACACTTTTCTCCAGCAAATTTCCCTCTGATTTTGACATTCAAAGATGAGATTTCAACTTCCTTTTGATCTCTAATCATTTCTACAACAAAACCTTAGCATTTGCTTATTGGATTTTCAAGAATCTTGGTTCCAAAAAGGGAGAAACTCAAGTTTAGATGTATGAACGCCCTTCTCCTCTAAATTCTCAGTTCTTTACTGAAATTCCCAAGTTCTCAATCCTTGAATTATGTTTTATTAAAGGTTTTGCAATTGAGTTCTTGATCTTGGCTTTAAATTGCAAGATTTGCTTTAATTTTGATGAAATTCGTATGATCTGATTGGGCATTGTTTTGAGATGTGTTTTTGATGTAAAATGGATGTATAATTGATGAGAAATTGAGGTTTAATCAATGAAATCCCGAATAGGTTGATTTTCCTAAGTTTTGTTTAAGTTTTTGGTGGTTTTTGGAGTGATCTTGATGTTCTGCTATAGCTGGAGGTATAAAGACGTGATGAGATCCATTTTGGATGTTAATTGAGGTTTATGAATGTTTGGAATTGATGGATCTTGGCTGGGTAGTGTTGTGGAGATGTTTGGATGTGATTTCGGTTGTGTTTGGTAGCCGAAATGTGAGTGTTGATGTGAGCAGCGAGTTTAGATGTCTTGGTTGAGGATATTAATGCATGATGGTGCATTAATCTACTGTTTTAATGTGTTTAAAACAGGGGAGACATCTTCGGATCCTTGTGGTGTTGATCCGGAAGCTTGATTGGTGTTTCGGCAAGTGGCGAAACAGAATCGGTGAGTGGATTTTGGTTTTCAGCTTCGAAACCAATGTTTTGAAGGTTTGGGGAGCTTAGTTTTAGTCTAAACAACTTTGCTAAGCTCAAGAGTAAGTTTTCGGAAAAACTCTCTTGTTGATGAACCATGTGTTGGTTATGTGCAATGTGATTGTTTGCATGTTTTAAATTCTATTTTGAAAGCATATATAGCATGTTTATTTGCTGGTTTTATAAGCCATGTGTTGAAGGATGCTCAAGGTAAGAGATCCTTGTCTTGAACATTTGATAAAATGTGGTTTTGTTGCATAATGATGCATGATGATTGATGGCTTGTTAAATGCTTTAAAACAGTGGATTATTGTTGTTAAATGATGCATATTGGCAAGTGATGTTTCGAGAAAGGTTAAGAACACTATGGTGGTTAAAAGTCCATAGGTGGTTCTTGTGTTAAGAACAACATGGTGGTTAAAAGTCCATGATTGGTTCTTGTGTTAAGGTCACAAAGGTGGTTAAAAGTCCTTGTGTGAGCCCTGTGTATTTTAAGAACACCATGGTGGTTAAAAGTCCATAGGTGATTCTTGTGTTAAGGTCACAATGTGGTTAAAAGTCCTTGTGTGGGCCTTGTGTATTTTAAGAACACCATGGTGGTTAAAAGTCCATAGGTGATTCTTGTGTTAAGGTCACAAGGTGGTTAAAAGTCCTTGTGTGGACCTTGTGTATTGTAAGAACACCATGGTGGTTAAAAGTCCATGGGTGATTCTTGTGCTAAGGACAGAATGGTGGTTAAAAGTCCATGTGTGGTCCTTGTGAATTGTAAGATCACAATGGTGGTTAAAAGTCCATGTGTGGATCTTATGTTGATTGCATTGTGAAAAGGAAAGATTATGATTATCACTTGTGGCCAATATGACATGTTAATAATTTGAAGCATGTATGCTTGTTTTAAATGCTTTTGTTCATGGATAAAGGTTGTTTTGAATTGAGGTTTATAAAAGTGTTATAAATGCATTATTGTGTTGTTTTTAATGAGCATTCCTCACTAAGCTATGTGCTTACGCTCTCTCTTTTCTTAAACCAATAATGCAGAGCATTGAAGTGCATATAAGGGCAGCAAGAGGTCAAGAATCCAAGTGAAGAACTAAGCTCATGTATGGTGAAAGTTTCTTAACACTATTAGCTTTTGGCATTTGGCAATGGGGAACCTATGTTGTTGTTTGGGAGATGTTTTGGACTCCTTAAGTTGGTTTTATGCTTTTGATATTGTTGGAGCTTGTAAATGGCCTTTAAGTGGATTGTTTGGTGATTTGGTGTTTGAATGGTTTTCAATATAGGATGCATGCCTATAGAATTGGGGCTTTCCTTGTTTGATGCTATGTTTATGAATTGTTGATGCCATTATGTTCCTTATGCATGTAATGTCTTGCTGATATAATTTGGTTGCCTTTAGAGCATGTTTGATGGGTCAATTGTGTTTTAAACCGGCTAAAATTCTGCAATCTGGGCAGCCTGTTTCGGAACAGGTGCTGCCGTTTCGGAATAGAGGGCCTGAAATGGCCTAGGCGTTTCGAAACGGGCAGGGCCATTCCGGAACGGTTTGGCCACTGCCAGGCCATGTTGCGCAACGGGTTTCAGAACGGTCTCACGTTTCGGAACGGATCATCCCTGTTCCGAAACACCCGACCGTTGGGCACTGAATTTGACGGTTATATGTTTTGAAACCTTTGCGTTTTGGTCCTGAATCTGGTTTATGCAATTGAATAAGTTTGAGATGTCCGTTTGAGTTGAAATTTGACAGAGAAGCATGAAATATGACTAATTTCATAATGGTAACTTAAAAGTGGGTTAAGTCCTTCTAGTTTCCAGGATTTACATTTTGGTCCCTAAATTCGTGTTTTGTGCAAATAAGTCCCTGAATGTTTTCCGAATGCGCTGATCTTTGAGTATGCCGATTGTATGAACATATCTAGGGTTAATGTGCATTTAGATAAGTTTCAAAAGAAAAAAAAGGGTCGTTAATCAAGGTTGACTTTTGGGTTGACTTTGGTTTTCCCCGTGTAAACTTCTTAATTCGGGTCAATCGTCTAGGCCGGGTTAAGGGGGTTACATTTGGTGGTATTAGAGCTGAGTTCTCGGGTAATTGGGAATGATTATGTGGGTGATTAATGTATGTATGCTTTGTATGCTTGTTGAATGAAAGCATGTTGTGTGAATTGTAAGTATGTTACAATTGTGGTGTATGCTGTGGTGAAGCATGTTAGGGGGACCCATTACCAAATCAAAGCTAATGAAATGATGTTGTTTTTAATTGGAAATGAGCTTGAGTACTTGGATTGCTTACCTTGCTGAGCCTGACTTTGTTTATTGCATTGTGATTGCATTGTTTAGTGAATGGCACCTCGTAGAGAATTGAGGGTTAATACGCGAGCTATGGCTCAAAATGAGAATGAGAAGAATGCTAAAAATGTGGTGGATTTACCTCCTCCACCTGGTGGTGGTGGTGCTGGGGGTGAAGGAGCTGCTGTTGGTGCTGATGCTGGGGTCGCTGGACCTGAAGCTGGTCAGGGACAAGCTATTCCTGACATGACAATGCTGGTTCAAGCCATTGCTGGAGCTTTTCGAGCAGCGGTAGCTGGAGCTCAAGGAGCTGGGCATCAGGGAGATGCTGGAGTTAGACTACCTCTGGAACGTTTGCGCCGTCTGGGAGGGACTGAGTTCAGGGGTTTGTCTGCTGAAGGTTCTGAGTCTTGGCTGGAAAGTACCAAGATGATCTTGGGGCAAATGAATTGCACTGATGTGCAGAAGCTGGGCTGTGTGGTATCATTGTTGCAGGACGATGCTTACACTTGGTGGACAACCTCTATCTCTGGAATGGAGGAAGCTGATGTAACTTGGACGTTCTTCCAGAACACGTTCAAGAGGAGATATATGGGTGTGAGGTACCTAGATGAGAAGAAGAGAGAATTTATGTCTCTTACCCAAGGGAACATGTCTGTAGCTGAGTACGAGGTTCAGTTTGTCCGACTCAGTCAATACGCACCTGAACTTGTTCCTGATGAGCGGGAGAGGTGTGAAAGGTTCCGTTATGGTTTGGTGACGGAAGTAAAGACGTATATGCTAGCTGCTGAGTATAATGATTTTGATGTGCTGGTTAGGAGAGCAAAGGACATTGAGATGAATTTGGGTTTATCATCTAAAGGTGCTGGTTCTGGTGCTGGTAAGCGAGTTACTGAGTATAGTTCCGGTGGTGGACGAAACAAGAGGGGACGTGATCAGAAGTATCAGCCTTCGGCTAAGCGAGGTGGTGGTGCGCCTGCTCAGGGAGGCAAGGCAAGAGCTGAACCGAACGCATGTTGGACATGTGGATCGCGTGGCCATATGAAACATGATTGTCCTCGAGCTGTGAGGGAGGTGCAAGCTCCTGTTGTGGCAGCTGGTAATTCATGCTGGAACTGTGGATCTACGGATCACATAAGGAGAGAGTGTCCTATGTTGGCTGGCGGCCAAGAGCGTGCTCCTGTAGTTGTTGCACCACAGAGAGGTCGTGGGCGCGGCCGTGGTAACTTCCAGCGGAGAGAAGAGGGTGTACGGAATGTGGCTCATGTTGTTGCTGTTCAGCCTGAGGGTGGTGGCCAGGCTAGAGTGTTTGCTCAGAGGGAGGGGAGGAATGACGCGGATGTGATCGCAGGTACTTTTACTTTGCAGTCCTTGTCATTACTTTCCTTGATTGATTCTGGATCTACGCACTCATACATTTTGCGTGAGCATGCTGAATTGCTTGGTTTGCCTGTTGAGTCTTTGGATGTTGGTATGCGTGTCACTAGTTCTTTTTGTGAGACTGTTGTGACTCGAAAGCTTTATAGAAGATGTCCTTTGGTTGTGCAAGATCATGTTTTTCATGTTGATCTTATGGAATTGCCTTTTTATGGTTTTGATGTAATCCTTGGTATGGATTGGCTTGTTGAGCATCGTGCTGTAGTGGATTGTGAGAATAAGCGAGTTTCGTTGAAACTTGCGGATGATTATGAGGTGGTTGTGGTTGGTGAGAATGTGAAGTTTCTTGCCAATGTGGTGTCTACATTGGAGGCGAGCCGGATGCTGAGGCAAGGTTGTGAAGCTTATCTAGCCTTTGTGATGAATCCTAGCTCTAAGGAGTTGCGTGTGCAAGATATCAGGACTGTGCGAGAGTTTCCTGGTGTGTTTCCGGAGGAGTTGCCTGGATTGCCTCCTAATCGTGAGGTGGAGTTTGGGATTGAGCTGTATGAAAACACAACTCCAGTGTCCATTACTCCTTATCGAATGGCACCTAAAGAGTTGAAAGAGCTGAAGACGCAATTGCAAGAGTTTCGTGATCGTGGTTTCATTCGGCCGAGTGTGTCACCTTGGGGTGCACCGGTTTTGTTTGTGAAGAAGAAGGATGGCACTATGAGAATGTGCATTGATTACCGTCAGCTTAACAAGTTGACTATCAAGAATCGGTATCCATTGCCGAGAATTGATGATCTTTTTGATCAATTTCGGGGAGCAGCTGTGTTCTCTAAGATTGACTTAAGGTCAGGGTATTACCAGTTGAAGGTGAAGGATGTGGATGTGCCAAAGACAGCTTTCAGGACGAGGTATGGGCATTATGAGTTCCTTGTGATGCCGTTTGGTTTGACAAATGCTCCTGCAGCTTTCATGGACATGATGAATCGTGTGTTTCATGAATACCTGGATAAGTTTGTGGTGGTATTCATTGATGATATCCTCGTGTACTCGCGTACTGAGGAGGAGCATGAAGGGCATCTGAGAATTGTGCTGCAAGCTTTGTTGGAGAATCAGCTTAATGCTAAGCTGAGCAAGTGTGAGTTCTGGCTTACAGAAGTGGTGTTTCTTGGTCATGTGGTTTCTGCTGAAGGGATTCGTGTTGATCCTCAGAAGATTGAGGCGGTGATGAATTTGAAGGTTCCTAAGTCTGTTCATGAAGTTCGTAGTTTCCTTGGCTTGGCAGGATACTACCGAAGGTTTGTGGATGGGTTTTCGAAGATTGCTGCACCTTTGACAAAGTTGTTGCAGAAGGATATTAAGTATGAGTGGACGGAAGCGAGACAACAGGCTTTTGAGAAGCTTAAGGCAGCCTTGACACAAGCTCCTATCTTGGTTCAACCTGAATCAGGGAAAGCGTTTGTGGTGTATAGTGATGCGTCCTATGTTGGTTTGGGATGTGTGTTGATGCAGGAGGGTAAGGTGGTGGCTTATGCATCACGGCAGTTGAAGGTGCATGAGCGCAATTATCCTACGCATGACATCGAGTTGGCTGCGGTGGTTTTTGCTTGGAAAATCTGGAGACATTATCTGTATGGTGAGAAGTGTACCGTGTACACGGATCACAAGAGTTTGAAGTATCTGATGTCTCAAAAGGAGTTGAATCTTAGACAACAACGTTGGGTGGAGTTGCTCAAGGATTATGATTTGACGATTGAGTATCACCCTGGAAAAGCTAATGTTGTAGCGGATGCCTTGAGTAGGAAGGTAGCTGTTGAGTTGAGGGCTATGTTTTCCAGTTTGAGTATTTCGCGTGATGGTGGTCTTGTGGCTGAATTGCAAGTGAAACCATCTTTGGTTCAGTTGATCAAGGAAAAGCAGTTGTTGGATGATTCCTTGGTACCGCATGTTCAGGACATTGCGGAGGGTAGGCCTTCGGATTTCTGTTTTAGTGACGATGGAGTGTTGTGTTTTGGTAGTCGGATAGTAGTGCCCAATGATGTTGATTTGAGGCGTGCTATTCTGACTGAAGGTCATAGTAGTTGTAACCCCCTTAACCCGGCCTAGACGGTTGACCCGAATTAAGAAGATTACACGGGGAAAACCAAAGTCAACCCGAAAGTCAACCTTGATTAACGACCCTTTTTTTTCTTTTTAAACTTGTCTAGATGCACTTTAACCCTAGTTGTGATCAAACAAACAGCATACTCAAAGATCATAAACATCAGAGATCAAACAGGGACCCAATTGAACAAATTACAACTTTAGGGACCAATTTGTAAATTCTGATAATTATAAGGACTTAACCCAAATTAAAGTTACCAACTTGAAATTAATCATGTTTCATGCATCTCTGTCAAATTTCAGCTCAAACGGACATCCCAAACTCATACAATTGCATCAACAAGTTTCAGGACCAAAATGCAAACATTTTGAAACATATAACTGCCAATGTCAGCCCCCAACGGTCAGGTGTTCCGAAACAGGGAGAGCCTGTTTTGAAACGCGGGGCCGTTCCGCAACGCGTACCGAAACAAGGGCTGGCAGTGGCCTTTCCGTTTCGGAACGGTGTCCCCCGTTTCGGACGCCTGGGCTACTTCGAGGCACTGTTCCGATACGGCCTGCACAAAATGCAGAAATTTGCTTGCTTAAACACACAATTGACCAACCAAACATGCTCCAAAAGCTATCAAACTTTACCAGCAACTCATACAACATAAAAGGGACATAATTGCAACATCAATTCGACATCATGGCATGAATTATGAAAAGCCCCAAATCTAAAGGCATGCTTCCTACACAAGCAAACCATTCAAGCATGAAACCTCCAAATCAAACACATAATGGCCAATTACAAAAACCAACATTAACAACAACATAAATCCAACTTAGGGAGTCCAAAACATCTCCCAACACAACAACATAGGTCCCCCATTGCCAAATGCCAAAAGCTAAAAATGTTTAAGGAAACCTTTCCATACTTGAGCTCAACTTCCACTTGATTGCTTGTCTTTCTTGCTGCCCTCAATGCACCTTAATGCTCTGCATTATTGGTTTAAGAAAAGAGAGAGAGCGTAAGCAAAAGCTTAGTGAGGAATGCTCATTAAAACCACACAATAATGCATTTATAAAACACTTTTATAAATCATACTTCAAGCAACATTTAAACATGCTCTCAAGCAATCTTAACCAAGCATCTCATGCTTCATATCATAACATGTCATATTGGCCACAAGTGATAGTTACCATCTTTTAACAAGATCAACATAAGACTCACACATGGACTTTTAAACACCATTGTGATCTTATCCCCATGGACTTTTAAACACCATGGCCCATGGACTTTTAAACACCATGGCAAGGACCACACAAGGACTTTTAAACACCTTTGTGTCCTTAACAAGTTTCACCTCAAGGACTTTTAAACACCTTGACCCCAAGGACTTTTAAACACCTTGGCCCATGGACTTTTAAACACCATGGCAAGGACCACACAAGGACTTTTAAACACCTTTGTGTCCTTAACAAGTTTCACCTCAAGGACTTTTAAACACCTTGACCCCAAGGACTTTTAAACACCTTGGCCCATGGACTTTTAAACACCATGACATGAATCACCCCAAGGACTTTTAAACACCTTGGCCCCAAGGACTTTTAAACACCTTGGAAAGGACCACACAAGGACTTTTAAACACCTTTGTGTCCGTAACAAGAACCATCCAAGGACTTTTAACCACCTTGATGTTCTTAAGTAAACTAGGCTCACTCAAGGACTTTTAACCACCTTGGTGACCTTAACCTTTTCAAAACATCACTTGCCAATATACATCATTTATCATCAATAATCCACTGTTTTAAAGCATTTAACCAAGCCATAAACTTCATGCATCTTTAAGCATTAAACCACATTTAAACAATGTTCAAAAGCAAGGAACTCTAACCTTGAGCTTCCTTAAACACATGGCTTATAATCTCAGCAAACAAACATGCTAGATATGCTTTAAAAACAGAATTTAAACATGCAACAAACACATTGCACCCAACCATCACATGGTTCCTCATCAAGAGAGTTTTTCCGAAAACTTACTCTTGAGCTTAGCAAAGTTGTTTAGACTTAGACTAAGCTCCCAAACCTCCAAAACATTGGTTTCAAAGCCGAAAACCAAAATCCACTCACCGATTCCCTTTCGCTTCTTGCCGAAACACCAAATCAAGCTTCCGGATCACCACCACTTGGATCCAAAGATGACTCCCCTGTTTTAACACATCAAAACAGTAGATTAATGCATCATCATGCATTAATAGCTTCAATGAAAGCACCTAAACTCGCTGCTCTCATCCACACACCATTTTCGGCCACCAAACACAACCGAAAATGCATCCAAACAACTCCTCAACAAAGCCCAGCCATAAACCATCAAAACTAAGCATCCTTAAACATCATTTAACATCTAAAAAGGACCTAACAACACCCTTATACCTCCAGCAACAACAGATCCACAAGATCACCCAAAAACAACCAAGAATCACAAGCTAAACTTAGGAAATTCAACCTATCCGGGATTGCATTAGTTAAAACTCAATTTCCAATTAATTTAACATTCATTTATCATCAATTATACACCTCAAATCACTGCTTTAACAGATCCAACGGAAATTCACCAAAATCAATCAAATCTTGCATTTAAAAGCCAAGATCCATAACACAACCTTAAAACCATTTATAAAACACAATTTAAGGATTGAGAACTTGGGAATTTCAGTAAAGAACTTAGAGTTCAGAGGAGAAGGACGTTCTTACCTCCAAACTTGAGTTTGTCCCTTTTAGAATCAAGTTTTCTTGAAAATCCACTTAGCAAATGGTGAGGTTTTGTTGTTGAGATGATTAGCAATCAAAAGATGATTGAAAAGAGAGATTTATGTGACAAAATCAGAAGAAAATCTCTGGAGAAAAGATGTTTGGGTTGAGAGAAAATGAGAGAAGAGAAAATGAGATTTTAGGAAAATTAGTTAGAAATAACTTCCCTCCACTTTTCCTTTTGTTTAAAATCAGAATTAAAACATAAAATATCTTAGAAAAATCTGGAGAAACTCCCTTTGGGTAATTAGCTCCTTAAAGATTCAAAGTTTCAATCCTTTATAAAACAGTCACGCAGTTTTCAAAAATTACATTTTGGTCACTAGCCAAAATGTCACCCTTCCAAACCTCATTTTGTAAAATTGATTTCACAGTTCACTTATATATATTAAAAGATGATTTTAGAACATTTTTCCATATTTTTAATGCAACCCGAACTAGGTTTTCCTAATTTCACCTTTTTAGATTCGAACAGCACTTTGACCGAACCGGTCAACGCCCAAAACTTCTAAGCCCAAAAACGGGGCGTTACAACTCTCCCCCCCTTAAGAAATTTCGTCCTCGAAATTTACCTGAAGGAAAGAGATAAGGAAACTTCTTCAGCATGTCATCCTTTCGCTCCCACGTGGCTTCCTCAACACCGCGATGCTTCCACAGCACCTTTACCAACTCAATGGTCTTGCCACGAAGAACCTTGCTATCTGAATCCAGAATCCTCACCGGTTCCTCATCATAGGTCAAATCCGGATTCAATTCCACCTCTTCCACAGGCATCACATGCGAAGGATCAGATCTATACTTCCGGAGCATAGAAACATGGAACACATCATGAATCTTCTCCAACTCTTGAGGTAACCTCAACCTGTACGCAACAGGACCCACACGCTCAACAACCTCGTATGGTCCAATATACCTAGGGCTCAACTTACCCTTCCGGCCAAACCTCATCACCTTCTTCCAAGGCGAAACCTTCAGAAACACACGGTCACCCACTGCATACTCAATCTCCTTACGCTTCAAATCCGCGTAAGACTTATGCCGATCAGAAGCTGCCTTCAAACGCTCACAAATGAGCTTCACCTTCTCGGTGGTTCCCTTCAACAAAGCCGGCATCGAAACCAACTTCTGACCCGTTTCAGCCCAACAAAGAGGAGTCCTACACTTCCTCCCATACAAAGCCTCATAAGGTGCCATTTGAATACTTGCCTGATAACTATTGTTATAAGCAAACTCAACCAAAGGCAAATGCTTCTCCCAAGAGCCCTGAAACTCAATCACACAGCACCTCAACATATCCTCCAAAATCTGAATAACACGCTCAGACTGACCATCCGACTGAGGATGATAAGATGTACTGAAATTCAACCTTGTTCCCAAAGCTTGATGCAGACACTGCCAAAAACGCGATGTGAACCTCGGATCCCTATCCGACACAATCGACTTTGGCACACCATGCAGCCGCACAATCTCAGCAATGTACAACTCCGCAAGCTTATCCAAAAAAAAACGTGGTATGCACAGGCAAGAAATGCGCACACTTCGTCAGGCGATCCACAATCACCCACACCGAATTCTTCTTCGATGGTGACAAAGGTAAACCAGATACAAAATCCATGGTAACCCTTTCCCACTTCCACTCAGGGATTCTCAACGGTTGCAACAACCCTGAAGGAAACTGGTGCTCAGCCTTAACTCGCTGACACACCATACACTTGCTGACAAACTCCGCAACATCTTTCTTTAAACCCACCCAATAGCACTCATCACGAAGATCTCGATACATCTTAGTACTACCATGGTGCATAGCAAAAGGACTACTATGACCTTCAGTCAGAATAGCACGCCTCAATTCAGCATCATTGGGCACTACTATCCGACTCCCAAAACACAACACTCCATCCTCATTAAAGCAGAAATTCGAAGGTCTACCCTCCGCGATATCCTGAACATGAGACACCAAGGAATCATCCAGCAACTGCTTTTCCTTGATCAACTGAACCAAAGATGGTTTCACTTGCAACTCAGCCACAAGACCACCATCGCGCGAAATACTTAAACTGGCAAACATAGCCCTCAGCTCAACAGCTACCTTCCTACTCAAGGCATCTGCTACAACATTAGCCTTCCCAGGGTGATACTCAATCGTCAAATCATAATCCTTGAGCAACTCCACCCAACGTCGCTGCCTGAGATTCAACTCCTTCTGAGACATCAGATACTTCAAACTCTTGTGATCCGTGTACACAGTACACTTCTCACCATACAGGTAATGTCTCCAGATCTTCAGAGCAAAAACCACTGCAGCCAACTCAATGTCATGCGTAGGATAATTGCGCTCATGCACCTTCAACTGCCGCGATACATAAGCTACCACCTTACCCTCTTGCATCAACACACATCCCAAACCAACATAGGACGCATCGCTATACACCACAAACTCTTTCCCTGATTCAGGTTGAACCAAGATAGGAGCTTGCGTCAAAGCCGCCTTAAGCTTCTCAAAAGCCTGCTGTCTCGCCTCTGTCCACTCATACTTAACATCTTTTTGCAACAACTTCGTCAAAGGTGCAACAATCTTAGAAAACCCATCTACAAACCTTCGGTAGTATCCTGCCAAACCAAGGAAACTACGAACCTCGTGAACAGACTTAGGAACCTTCCAATTCATCACCGCCTCAATCTTCTAAGGATCAACACGAATCCCCTTGGCAGAGACTACATGCCCAAGAAACACCACCTCACTTAACCAGAACTCACACTTGCTCAGCTTAGCGTAAAGATGATTCTCCAACAAAGCTTGCAAAACAATCCTCAAATGCTCTTCATGCTCCTCCTCAGTACGCGAGTACACGAGGATATCATCAATGAACACCACAACAAACTTGTCCAGGTATTCATGAAACACACGATTCATCATGTCCATGAAAGCAGCAGGAGCATTTGTCAAACCAAACGGCATCACAAGGAACTCATAATGCCCATACCTTGTCCTGAAAGTTGTCTTAGGCACATCCACATCCTTCACCTTCAACTGGTAATACCCTGACCTCAAGTCAATCTTAGAGAACACAGCAGCTCCCCGAAATTGATCAAAGAGATCATCAATTCTCGGCAAAGGATACCGATTCTTGATAGTCAACTTGTTCAGCTGACGGTAATCAATGCACATCCTCATAGTGCCATCCTTCTTCTTCACGAACAAGACCGGTGCACCCCAAGGCGACACACTCGGCTGAATGAAACCACGCTCAAGCAACTCTTGCAACTGCGTCTTCAGCTCTTTCAGCTCCTTAGGTGCCATTCTATAGGGAGTAATGGACACAGGAGTTGTATTCTCGTACAGCTCAATTCCAAACTCCACCTCGCGATCAGGAGGTAAACCAGGCAACTCCTCAGGAAACACACCAGGAAACTCCTTCACAACCCTGATATCTTGCACCCTCAACTCCTTAGAGCTAGGATTCATCACAAAAGCTAGGTAAGCTTCACAACCTTGCCTCAACATCCGGCTTGCCTCCAAGGTAGACACCACATTGGCAAGAAACTTCACATTCTCACCAACCACTACAACTTCATAATCATCCGCAAGCTTTAGCGAAACTCGCTTATTTTCACAGTCCACCACAGCACGATGCTCAGCAAGCCAATCCATAACAAGGATTACATCAAAACCATAGAAAGGTAACTCCATAAGGTCAACATGAAAAACATGATCTTGAACAACCAAAGGACACCTTCTATACAGCCTTCGAGTCACAACAGTCTCACCAAAAGAACTAGTGACACGCATACCAACATCCAAAGACTCAACAGGCAAACCAAGCAATTCAGCATGCTCACGCAATATGTAAGAGTGTGTAGATCCAGAATCAATCAAGGAAAGTAATGACAAGGATTGCAGAGTAAAAGTACCTGCGATCACATCCGCGTCATTCCTCCCCTCACGTTGAGCAAACACTCTCGCCTGTCCGCCACCCTCTGGCTGTACAGCTACAACATGAGCTACCCCTCGGCCACCTTCCTCTCTCCGCTGAAAATTACCACGGCCGCGCCCACGACCTCTCTGTGCCGCTGCAACAACAGGAGCACGAACTTGGCCACCAGCCAACATAGGACAATCACGCCTCAAATGATCCGAAGATCCACAGTTCCAGCAACCATTACCAGCTGCCGCAACAGGAGCTTGCACTTCCCTCACAGCACGAGGACAATCACGTTTCATGTGGCCATGCGAACCACATATCCAACAAGCACTCGGATCAGCTCTAGCGTTGCCTCCCCGAGCAGGTGCTCCACCACCTCGCTTAGCCGAGGACTGATACTTCTGATCACGTCCCCTCTTGTTCCGTCCACCACCGGAACTATATTCAGCTGCCCGCTTACCAGCACTTGCCCCAGCACCTCTAGCAGATAAACCCAAGTTCATCTCAATATCCTTGGCTCAGCCCACCAACACATCAAAATCATCATACTCGGTAGCCAGTACATACATCTTCACATCGTCACTAAGCCATAACGGAACCTTTCACACCTCGCTCGCTCATCCGGAACAAGCTCACGTGCATACTGACTGAGTCGAACAAACTGCACTTCATACTCAGCCACCGTCATGCTCCCTTGAGTAAGAGACATGAACTCCCTCTTTTTCTCATCTAGGTACCTCACACCCAGATACCTTCTCTTGAACACATTCTGAAAGAATGTCCAAGTCACATCAGCTTTTGCCATCCCAGCAATAGTGGTTGTCCACCACGTATATGCATCCTTCTGCAGCAAGGACACAACACATCCAAGCTTCTGCACATCAGTGCAACTCATCTGTCCCAAGATTCTCTTGGTACTCTCTAACCAAGCCTCAGAACCTTCAGCAGACATACCCCTGAACTCAGTCCCTCCTAGACTGCGCAAACGCTCCAAAGGTAGTCTAACTCCAGCATCTTCCTGATGCCCAGCTCCACGAGCTCCAGCTACCGCTGCTTGAAAAGCACCAGCTATAGCTTGAATTAACACCGTCATGTCAGGAACAGCTTGCCCCTGACCGGCCTCAGGTCCTGCAGCCTCAGCACCAGCTGCAGCTCCAGCTTCTTCAGCCCCAGCACCACCACCACCAGGTGGAGGAGGTAAAACCGCACTCTCAACATTCTCCTCATTTTCATTCTCATTCTGAACCGTAGCTCGCACATTACTCCTCAACTCTCTACGAGGTGCCATACTCTAACTATGCAATCACAATGCAAATAAACAAAGTCAGGCCCAGCAAGGTAAGCAATCCAAGTACTCAAGCTCATTTCCAATTAAAATCAACATCATTTCATTAGCTTTGATTTGGCAATGGGTACCCACAACATGCTTCATCACAGCATACATCTCAATTGCAACATACATGCAACTCACCCAACATGCTTTCACCCAACAAGCATACAAAGCATACATACTTCAAGCATTCACATACACATTCCCAATTACTCGAGAACTCAGCTCTGATACCACCAAATGTAACCCCCTTAACCCGGCCTAGACGGTTGACCCGAATTAAGAAGATTACACGGGGAAAACCAAAGTCAACCCGAAAGTCAACCTTGATTAACGACCTTTTTTTCTTTTTAAACTTGTCTAGATACACTTTAACCCTAGTTGTGATCAAACAAACAACATACTCAAAGATCATAAACATCAGAGATCAAATAGGGACCCAATTGAACAAATTACAACTTTAGGGACCAATTTGTAAATTCTGATAATTATAAGGACTTAACCCAAATTAAAGTGACCAACTTGAAATTAATCATGTTTCATGCATCTCTGTCAAATTTCAGCTCAAACGGACATCCCAAACTCATACAATTGCATCTACAAGTTTCAGGACCAAAATGCAAACATTTTGAAACATATAACTGCCAATGTCAGCCCCCAACGGTCAGGTGTTCCGAAACAGGGAGAGCCTGTTTCGAAACGCGGGGCCGTTCCGCAACGCGTACCGAAACAAGGGCTGGCAGTGGCCTTTCCGTTTCGGAACGGTGTCCCCCGTTTCGGACGCCTGGGCTACTTCGAGGCACCCATTCCGAAACGGTAGGCACTGTTCCGATACGGCCTGCACAAAATGCAGAAATTTGCTTGCTTAAACACACAATTGACCAACCAAACATGCTCCAAAAGCTATCAAACTTTACCAGCAACTCATACAACATAAAAGGGACATAATTGCAACATCAATTTGACATCATGGCATCAATTATGAAAAGCCCCAAATCTAAAGGCATGCTTCCTACACAAGCAAACCATTCAAGCATGAAACCTCCAAATCAAACACATAATGGCCAATTACAAAAACCAACATTAACAACAACATAAATCCAACTTAGGGAGTCCAAAACATCTCCCAACACAACAACATAGGTCCCCCATTGCCAAATGCCAAAAGCTAAAAATGTTTAAGGAAACCTTTCCATACTTGAGCTCAACTTCCACTTGATTGCTTGCCTTTCTTGCTGCCCTCAATGCACCTTAATGCTCTGCATTATTGGTTTAAGAAAAGAGAGAGAGCGTAAGCAAAAGCTTAGTGAGGAATGCTCATTAAAACCACACAATAATGCATTTATAAAACACTTTTATAAATCATACTTCAAGCAACATTTAAACATGCTCTCAATCAATCTTAACCAAGCATCTCATGCTTCATATCATAACATGTCATATTGGCCACAAGTGATAGTTACCATCTTTTAACAAGATCAACATAAGACTCACACATGGACTTTTAAACACCATTGTGATCTTATCCCCATGGACTTTTAAACACCATGGCCCATGGACTTTTAAACACCATGGCAAGGACCACACAAGGACTTTTAAACACCTTTGTGTCCTTAACAAGTTTCACCTCAAGGACTTTTAAACACCTTGACCCCAAGGACTTTTAAACACCTTGGCCCATGGACTTTTAAACACCATGGCAAGGACCACACAAGGACTTTTAAACACCTTTGTGTCCTTAACAAGTTTCACCTCAAGGACTTTTAAACACCTTGACCCCAATGACTTTTAAACACCTTGGCCCATGGACTTTTAAACACCATGACATGAATCACCCCAAGGACTTTTAAACACCTTGGCCCCAAGGACTTTTAAACACCTTGGAAAGGACCACACAAGGACTTTTAAACACCTTTGTGTCCGTAACAAGAACCATCCAAGGACTTTTAACCACCTTAATGTTCTTAAGTAAACTAGGCTCACTCAAGGACTTTTAACCACCTTGGTGACCTTAACCTTTTCAAAACATCACTTGCCAATATACATCATTTATCATCAATAATCCACTGTTTTTAAAGCATTTAACCAAGCCATAAACATCATGCATCTTTAAGCATTAAACCACATTTAAACAATGTTCAAAAGCAAGGAACTCTAACCTTGATCTTCCTTAAACACATGGCTTATAATCTCAGCAAACAAACATGCTAGATATGCTTTAAAAACAGAATTTAAACATGCAACAAACACATTGCACCCAACCATCACATGGTTCCTCATCAAGAGAGTTTTTCCGAAAACTTACTCTTGAGCTTAGCAAAGTTGTTTAGACTTAGACTAAGCTCCCAAACCTCCAAAACATTGGTTTCAAAGCCGAAAACCAAAATCCACTCACCGATTCCGTTTCGCTTCTTGCCGAAACACCAAATCAAGCTTCCAGATCACCACCACTTGGATCCAAAGATGACTCCTCTGTTTTAACACATCAAAACAGTAGATTAATGCATCATCATGCATTAATAGCTTCAATGAAAGCACCTAAACTCGCTGCTCTCATCCACACACCATTTTCGGCCACCAAACACAACCGAAAATGCATCCAAACAACTCCTCAACAAAGCCCAGCCATAAACCATCAAAACTAAGCACCCTTAAACATCATTTAACTTCTAAAAAGGACCTAACAACACCCTTATACCTCCAGCAACAACAGATCCACAAGATCACCCAAAAACAACCAAGAATCACAAGCTAAACTTAGGAAATTCAACCTATCCGGGATTGCATTAGTTAAAACTCAATTTCCAATTAATTTAACATTCATTTATCATCAATTATACACCTCAAATCACTGCTTTAACAGATCCAACGAAAATTCACCAAAATCAATCAAATCTTGCATTTAAAAGCCAAGATCCATAACACAACCTTAAAACCATTTATAAAACACAATTTAAGGATTGAGAACTTGGGAATTTCAGTAAAGAACTTAGAGTTCAGAGGAGAAGGACGTTCTTACCTCCAAACTTGAGTTTCTCCCTTTTAGAATCAAGTTTTCTTGAAAATCCACTTAGCAAATGGTGAGGTTTTGTTGTTGAGATGATTAGCAATCAAAAGATGATTGAAAAGAGAGATTTAGGTGACAAAATTAGAAGAAAATCTCTGGAGAAAAGATGTTTGGGTTGGGAGAAAATGAGAGAAAAGAAAATGAGATTTTAGGAAAATTAGTTAGAAATAACTTCCCTCCACTTTTCCTTTTGTTTAAAATCAGAATTAAAACATAAAATATCTTAGAAAAATCTGGAGAAACTCCCTTTGGGTAATTAGCTCCTTAAAGATTCAAAGTTTCAATCCTTTATAAAACAGTCACACAGTTTTCAAAAATTACATTTTGGTCACTAGCCAAAATGTCACCCTTCCAAACCTCATTTTGTAAAATTGATTTCACAGTTCACTTATATATATTAAAAGATGATTTTAGAACATTTTTCCATATTTTTAATGCAACCCGAACTAGGTTTTCCTAATTTCACCTTTTTAGATTCGAACAGCACTTTGACCGAACCGGTCAACGCCCAAAACTTCTAAGCACAAAACCGGGGCGTTACAGTAGTCCTTTTGCTATGCACCCTGGTAGTACTAAGATGTACCGTGATCTTCGTGATGAGTACTATTGGGTGGGTCTAAAGAAGGATGTTGCTGAGTTTGTAAGCAAGTGCATGGTGTGTCAGCGAGTTAAGGCTGAGCATCAGTTTCCGTCAGGTTTGTTGCAACCGTTGAGAATTCCTGAGTGGAAGTGGGAAAGGATTACCATGGATTTTGTATCTGGTTTACCTTTGTCGCCATCGAAGAAGAATTCGGTGTGGGTGATTGTGGATCGTCTAACGAAGTGTGCGCATTTCTTGCCTGTGCATACTACGTATTCTTTGGATAAGCTTGCGGAGCTGTACATTGCTGAGATTGTGCGGCTGCATGGTGTGCCTAAGTCGATTGTGTCGGACAGGGATCCGAGGTTTACATCGCGTTTCTGGCAGTGTTTGCATCAAGATTTGGGTACACGGTTTAATTTCAGTACATCTTATCATACTCAGTCGGATGGTCAGTCCGAGCGTGTTATCCAGGTTTTGGAGGATATGTTGAGGTGCTGCGTGATTGAGTTTCAGGGCTCATGGGAGAAACATTTTCCTTTGGTGGAGTTTGCCTATAATAATAGTTATCAGGCAAGCATTCAAATGGCACCTTATGAGGCTTTGTACGGGAGGAAGTGTAGGACTCCTCTGTGTTGGGCTGAAACGGGTCAGAAGTTGGTTTCGATGCCAGCTATGTTGAAAGGAACCACCGAGAAGGTGAAGCTCATTTGTGAGCGTTTGAAAGCAGCTTCTGATCGGCAAAAGTCTTACGCGGATTTGAAGCGTAAGGAGATTGAGTATGCGGTGGGTGACCATGTGTTTTTGAAGGTTTCGCCTTGGAAAAAGGTGATGAGGTTTGGCCGAAAGGGTAAGTTGAGCCCTAGGTACATTGGACCATACGAGGTGGTTGAGCGTGTGGGTCCTGTTGCGTATAAGTTGAGGTTACCACAAGAGTTGGAGAAGATTCATGATGTGTTTCATGTTTCTATGCTTCGAAAGTATAGATCGGATCCTTCACATGTGATGCCTGTGGAAGAAGTGGAATTGAATCCGGATTTGACCTATGATGAGGAACCGGTGAGGGTTCTGGATTCGGATAGTAAGGTTCTTCGTGGGAAGACCATCGAGTTGGTAAAGGTGTTGTGGAAACATCGTGGTGTTGAAGAAGCCACGTGGGAGGGGAAGGATGACATGTTGAAGTAGTTTCCGTACCTCTTTCCTTCAGGTAAATTTCGAGGATGAAATTTCTTAAGGGGGGGAGAGTTGTAACACCCCAATTTTGGGCTTAGAAGTTTTGGGTTTGGACCGGACCGGTCGGGTTGCGGTTCGAATATAAAAGGGTGAATTTAGGAAAGCCTAGTTCGGGTTGCATTAAAAATGTGGAAAAATGTCTTAAAATCCTCTTTTATTATATATAAGAGAAAGGTGAAATCAATTTTACAAAATGAGGTTTGGAAGAGTGACATTTTGGTTTAGTGACTAAAATGTAATTTTTGAAAACTGGGTGACTATTTTAAAAAGGATTGAAACTTTGAATCTTTAAGGAGCTTTTTACCCAAAAGAGTTTCTCCAGATTTTTCTGAATATTAATCAATTTTATTAATGGTTTTAATTAAGGTAAAAAGGGAGGGAAGAAGATATTTTGTCATTTTAACTAACTTTCTCAAATTTTCCATTTTCTTTTCTCTCAACTTTTCTCTCAACCCAAACACTTTTCTCCAGAAAATTTCCCTCTGATTTTGACATTCAAAGATGAGATTTCAACTTCCTTTTGATCTCTAATCATTTCTACAACAAAACCTTAGCATTTGCTTATTGGATTTTCAAGAATCTTGGTTCCAAAAAGGGAGAAACTCAAGTTTAGAGGTATGAACATCCTTCTCCTCTAAATTCTCGGTTTTTTACTGAAATTCCCAAGTTCTCAATCCTTGAATTATGTTTTATTAAAGGTTTTGCAATTGAGTTCTTGATCTTGGCTTTAAAATGCAAGATTTGCTTTAATTTTGATGAAATTCGTATGATCTGATTGGGCATTGTTTTGAGATGTGTTTTTGATGTAAAATGGATGTATAAGTGATGAGAAATTGAGGTTTAATCATTGCAATCCCGAATAGGTTGATTTTCCTAAGTTTTGTTTAAGTTTTTGGTGGTTTTTGGAGTGATCTTGATGTTCTGCTATAGCTGGAGGTATAAGGACGTGATGAGATCCATTTTGGATGTTAATTGAGGTTTATGAATGTTTGGAATTGATGGATCTTGGCTGGGTAGTGTTGTGGAGATGTTTGGATGTGATTTCGGTTGTGTTTGGTAGCCGAAATGTGAGTGTTGATGTGAGCAGCGAGTTTAGATGTCTTGGTTGAGGATATTAATGCATGATGGTGCATTAATCTACTGTTTTGATGTGTTTAAAACAGGGGAGACATCTTCGGATCCTTGTGGTGTTGATCCGGAAGCTTGATTGGTGTTTCGGCAAGTGGCGAAACGGAATCGGTGAGTGGATTTTGGTTTTCAGCTTCGAAACCAATGTTTTGAAGGTTTGGGGAGCTTAGTTTTAGTCTAAACAACTTTGCTAAGCTCAAGAGTAAGTTTTCGGAAAAACTCTCTTGTTGATGAACCATGTGTTGGTTGTGTGCAATGTGATTGTTTGCATGTTTTAAATTCTGTTTTGAAAGCATATATAGCATGTTTATTTGCTGGTTTTATAAGCCATGTGTTGAAGGATGCTCAAGGTAAGAGATCCTTGTCTTGAACATTTGATAAAATGTGGTTTTGTTGCATAATGATGCATGATGATTGATGGCTTGTTAAATGCTTTAAAACAGTGGATTATTGTTGTTAAATGATGCATATTGGCAAGTGATGTTTCGAGAAAGGTTAAGAACACTATGGTGGTTAAAAGTCCATAGGTGGTTATTGTGTTAAGAACAACATGGTGGTTAAAAGTCCATGATTGGTTCTTGTGTTAAGGTCACAAAGGTGGTTAAAAGTCCTTGTGTGAGCCTTGTGTATTTTAAGAACACCATGGTGGTTAAAAGTCCATAGGTGATTCTTGTGTTAAGGTCACAAGGTGGTTAAAAGTCCTTGTGTGGGCCTTGTGTATTTTAAGAACACCATGGTGGTTAAAAGTCCATAGGTGATTCTTGTGTTAAGGTCACAAGGTGGTTAAAAGTCCTTGTGTGGACCTTGTGTATTGTAAGAACACCATGGTGGTTAAAAGTCCACGGGTGATTCTTGTGCTAAGGACAGAATGGTGGTTAAAAGTCCATGTGTGGTCCTTGTGAATTGTAAGATCACAATGGTGGTTAAAAGTCCATGTGTGGATCTTATGTTGATTGCATTGTGAAAAGGAAAGATTATGATTATCACTTGTGGCCAATATGACATGTTAATAATTTGAAGCATGTATGCTTGTTTTAAATGTTTTTGTTCATGGATAAAGGTTGTTTTGAATTGAGGTTTATAAAAGTGTTTTATAAATGCATTATTGTGTTGTTTTTAATGAGCATTCCTCACTAAGCTATGTGCTTACGCTCTCTCTTTTCTTAAACCAATAATGTAGAGCATTGAAGTGCATATAAGGGCAGCAAGAGGTCAAGAATCCAAGTGAAGAACTAAGCTCATGTATGGTGAAAGTTTCTTAACACTATTAGCTTTTGGCATTTGGCAATGGGGAACCTATGTTGTTGTTTTGGGAGATGTTTTGGACTCCTTAAGTTGGTTTTATGCTTTTGATATTGTTGGAGCTTGTAAATGGCCTTTAAGTGGATTGTTTGGTGATTTGGTGTTTGAATGGTTTTCAATATAGGATGCATGCCTATAGAATTGGGGCTTTCCTTGTTTGATGCCATGTTTATGAATTGTTGATGCCATTATGTTCCTTATGCATGTAATGTCTTGCTGATATAATTTGGTTGCCTTTGGAGCATGTTTGATGGGTCAATTGTGTTTTAAACCGGCTAAAATTCTGCAATCTGGGCAGCCTGTTTCGGAACAGGTGCTGCCGTTTCGGAACAGAGGGCCTGAAATGGCCTAGGCGTTTCGAAACGGGCAGGGCCGTTCCGGAACGGTTTGGCCACTGCCAGGCCATGTTGCGCAACGGGTTTCGGAACGGTTTCGCGTTTCGGAACGAATCATCCCTATTCCGAAACACCCGACCGTTGGGCACTGAATTTGACGGTTATATGTTTTGAAACCTTTGCGTTTTGGTCTTGAATCTTGTTTATGCAATTGAATGAGTTTGAGATGTCCGTTTGAGTTGAAATTTGAGAGAGAAGCATGAAATATGACTAATTTCATAATGGTAACTTAAAAGTGGTTAAGTCCTTCTAATTTCCAGGATTTACATTTTGGTCCCTAAATTCGTGTTTTGTGCAAATAAGTCCCTGAATGTTTTCCGAATGCGCTGATCTTTGAGTATGCCGATTGTATGAACATATCTAGGGTTAATGTGCATTTAGATAAGTTTAAAAAGAAAAAATGGTCGTTAATCAAGGTTGACTTTGGTTTTCCCCGTGTAAACTTCTTAATTCGGGTCAATCGTCTAGGCCGGGTTAAGGGGGTTACACTTTATTAATTGAAGAAAGGAAGGTTTCACTTGAAACTCAGCGATAAGCCCACCTTCATGCGAAATGCTCGACCGAACAAACATCTTCCTCAACTCCACGGCCACCTTCATGCTCAACGCAGCGACCACCACATTGGTCTTCTCAGGGTGATACTAAATTATAAAATCATAATCCTTAAGCAACTACAACCATCTTCGTTGCCTAAGATTCAACTCCTTTTGAGACATTAGAAACTTTAAACTCATGTGATCCGTGTACACCACACACTTCTCAACATGAAAACCAAAATCCACCTAGTCACCATCCAAAAATCCTCGTCAAGAGACTCTAACACCGTCTCCAACACTTGCTTCACTTACATCAATTGTCTCAAGAAGGTTTACTTACACTCAGTCGACAGACCACCCTCTCACGAAGACCTAGCCAAATCAACATGGCTTTTGAGCTTACATTACTTTTCCCACACAAATTTTGATTACGACACTAATCTTACCTAGATGCTACCCAACGACAAACCTTAATCCTCACACAAAAGCAACCTCAACAAGGTACACATAAACATCATTCTCCAAGCACTTAAAACCGTCTGAAGGCATATGCTACAACCTTCCCAACCTGTTTAACCACTCATCCTATCAACATACGATACATACTAAAACCATGATTCCTCTACTCAACTCAAGCTAAACCTCGACTAGAACTCTCGTCGGAAATTCCTTCCAACTCCTCTAAGGCCACTGTCGAACCATCATCCACTTAAGCAAGCCAACAATGCTTCAAAAACACAACTGCAAACCTACAACAACCGTCAACTCAGAGAAAGTACAACACCTAACTCAATTTCAAATTGCTTTTATCTACACACCAAACGACCTCGGCCGATTCTAACCAAAACGGTCTCCTCTTCACCACCATACTGCCAAAGGCCCTTAAAACACCTAGAAACTTTACCTCCTGCCAACCAAGCTAGGCCACACTCACTCCTATCGATAAACTTGTTCACTCCTTACCCTCACATCCATCATTTACCTTGCACCAAACAACACTTTAAACCCACAAACTACCCTAATCATAACACATCACAATCAGATCCGATTAGCTATTCGTAAGTGTAAACATTCGTATGCATGATCACCTACATGCCCTTATGAATGCCTATGCACATTTATGCAAACTTCTAATGTCATGCCAAATGTATGCATGTACCAATATATGTAATATACGTATAAAAATGATTTTAACTGTGCATGTATGTTTGTTAACACTTACTAAAAACGTCCTCAGACTAACCTAAGAACAACATCTTATCCCATTTCTAAACTCTTCAAACTCCACCACTCTTACAACTCACTAACAAAAAACAACTCCAGCTATTACACTTTCATCACCAATGTTATTTTCAAAACAACACCGGTTACTACCCAACTCACTAGCTATATGACCTTATCAACTACATAAGAAGATGCAAAACCAGAACTAAACAAAGATAACAACGATAAGGATTGCATAGTAAAGATACCCGCAATCACCTCGTTGTCCTGGAGCTCCAAGCGACGAGCACTGTCTCCCACAGAACCACCATTCTTCGGCTGCACCACCACAGCATCGACCAACACCCCAAGGTCACCATCGTCTCCTTGCTGTAAAGAACCATGAGTGCACTGGCAATCACGAGGAGCTTCAACAAACATCCCACCTTGACCACCTCGAGCTAACACTGGGCAATCTCGCCTCAAATGACCAGCAGACCCACAATTCCATCAAGATTCAACCATTGTACACCTTGCGCCTCTCTGCCCTTCTTGCCACCTCCAAACCATGTCTCGGCCGTGCTCACGACCCCTTTGAGACTCAACTACACGCGCTGGAGCTGGTCTCGCTACCTGAGGACAATTACGCTTTACATGCCCCATTGCACCATAGTTCTAACAAGCTCCAACACCCCAGCAAACCCCAATGTATCGCCTTCCACAACATCCATACTCCGGTAGACGAACCACCTCTCTCTGGCCTTGATACACTTGACCCACATTACCACCACCACCAAGACTCTGGTTCAGGCGAAACCTTCTATCACAAGGTCTCTTACACTGCCCACTCTCAAGGCCAGAACTCGCAGCTCTTTTTCTCTCATTATGCTCACCAACATAAACTAAAGCCATACTTTCGCACTTATGGTTATCCGAAGACTTATCTCCAAGATATCTCCTTCTAAAGGCTACTTGAAAGAATTCCCAATCCACTTCATTGATATTTAGTGCTACCGACATAATTGTCCGCCAACTACAAACATCGTCCAGCATTAACGAGACAACGCTTCCTAACTTACAGCGTTGTCACACCCTTCCTGAACCAGGATTGGGATCGTACTGGCTAACCAAGCCTCGAATGCCTCTGGCGTCAATCAATGATACTCAACAGCTTCCAAATCATACAGATGCTTCTTTGGTAAACTAGTTTTCCCGACAGCCGACACATGCACATGCCTTTCATTCACCGCGGCCTAAGATGCTCCAGACATCTCCTGAACCACGGAAGATAAAACTATCACCACAGGGCCATCCCCCTCATGCTGCCCTATCCCCTCAACTCCAGGTTAGAACGGCTGAACAGGCACATTCTCATCAGACGGAACATCGTTCCCTTGGTTATCCAGCTCGCCCACAGGTACGATTATATTTGATCTCAACACTCTCCACGGACTCATTGTGCTATTTTTAGGAAGGAATAATAACAAAAACAAATCAAACCATGATTTAGGCCAACCTCAAGAAAGGATGGAAGTTTACAAATCTAATTTAAGACATTTATCTAGTGTATTAAGGCAATGGGCACCCCGATTTCCCTCAAGCATAACATAGCATACAATAGCATATCATAATCATCATGATTTATATCATCCACAATCAGCACACATCCTCAACACATCATCAACACATGTTCATATTGACTCACATATGAACCATAAAAAGTTAAGCATGGCATAAGCATCAACATTTCACCAAAAACATGCGTTTTCACCCAACATGTCGTCAAACACCAAGATAGACATCCAAAACTTACCAAATCAAGTTACCAATATCCCCAATTCTTTCGTAACATGGCTCTGATACCAACAAATGTAACCCCCTTAGCCCGACCTAGACACCCGACCCAAACTAAGAAGATTACACATGGAAAACTGAAGCCAACTCGTTAAAGCCGACTTCGATTAACAATCCTATTTTTTATCATCTTTAGATACACATTAAGATCATATGCGTTAAATTAAATACTTTAAAAGAAATGGCGTAACAAATGGAGTTCGATTAGGGGTTCAATTGCTTATGTTAAACATTTAGGGACTAAACTATAATTTCTAAAAATTACAGGTGCTAACCCAATTCTAAGGTTACCAATCTATAATTAGTTGTATAACAATCTTCCATGTCAAATTTCATCACAAACGGACCATCCAAACCCAACCATTCGAACATACAACATCCCGGGACCAAAATGTAACATTTCAGAACATTAAAAGATACTTTTAACATAAATTAACGGTTGGGTATCGGTACACCTTGGGCCCGTATCGATATGCAGGAAGGCAGTAGCCAAAGTTTGGAAAAGGGTATCGGTACCCTTCCTTGCGTATCGATACGCCCTTCAAAGTTAGCACAGGCGTATCGATACGCGGGCAATTCGTATCGATACCCTTGTGTTGATTTGCCTAAATTATGCCTTCGAGTATCGATGCCCAAGCCCGCGTATCGATACTCGTACCATAAATGCACATCCAACAGCCACAAATAAGCATTTAACATCATCTAACCACGCCCAAAACATCCATACAAGTTATAACAACCATTTCTGACATATGAGCGTCAATACACAACCATAGATAAGCAATAGACACATCAATTCATGAAGATTGTAAGCAATATGGGCATGCTTGCACACATAACCAAAACATGTCCAAAATACCAAATAGCAAAACCATAAACCCATTAGAGGCCAATTACGTGTCTCAAAACACAAACTAAACATGCTCAAGGTGTCACATAACACCAAGCAACTCATGAGTGAAAATCCCTCCCATTGCCTCTTATTACACTAAAGTAATCACATACTTTGCGTAGTCAAAATACTTGGATACCCCTTGCATTCTTGCTACAATAGATGCTTAATTCTTTGCATTGATAAAACAAATGAGTGTAAGCATAAAGCTTAGTGAGGACCGCTATAAAACCAAAACATTCATCAATGCATTTTAAAAAACAAATCATCATTCTTTGTAAACACATGCCTTCCTTTAAAACATGCACTTAAAAACATCATTTCCTCTTTCAAATCCACGTGCTCATAGCATCATTAATTACAACAGCAAAAACCTTTGCTCATGTTTAAACCAAGCATCACATTCATTCTAGCATAAGTCTCAAGCATCACATGCTTTCTCAAATTAAGCTTTCATCATTAATTCATTAAATCATCATCATCATATTGGCTCACAAGTGATCTTTAACAAAATCCATATCAAAACACAACACAATCGACACAATCGGATTCGCGGATTACAAGCGTTGTCCCATACACTTCATACACACTACCGCCAACACAAGGTGGAGTTTAACGGCACAATCACAACCACTCAACACCCGTGATAGAGTTTAACGGCATAATCACAACCCCTCAACATCCGTGATGGAGTTTAGCGACACAATCACAACCCCTTAACATTCGTGATAGAGTTTAACGGCACAATCCCAACCCCTCAACATCACTCATCGGTAGTTGTATAATCCACTAGCGAGAGCCGGGACACAAAACAAGGCTTACACATGCGAGCTACCTCAACCATTGTAATCACCTTAACCAAGCTCACACACGGGAGCAATCCTCCACCGTTGTGACGCTTAACCAAGTCCACCCACGAGACCCATCATCCATCGTGGTGACGCCAATTCCTCAATCGATAGGGTAGTTGGATGGAGTTTACAGCACAATCACAATCCCTCGACATCCAAGGAGACTTTATTCACGGTGCACCCATTCCTATAGATGGCTAACTATATCTTATTCAAGTAACTAAAACCATTTACCATCACTTGCCAATATAATCATCAATCATCATTAATTCATTGTTTTACAAGCATAAACCACAATGCAACTTTCACAAGTATTAACATGCTTAAAATCAATTGCATAAATCATATAAACTCAAGGATCACTTACCATGTTCATCCTTAACAAAATGGCATTTAAAACCAGTAACATCATTGCTCAAAACATGCTTTAAAACAATAATCAAAACACATTTAAATCAAGTGCATTTTAAACCAAAACATAGCACAATACGAGAGAGACTTTCGATTCACTTACTCTTGAGCTTAGCTAAGTGTTTCAAACTTACACTAAGCTCCCAAAACCACATTCAAAACGTTTCAAAGCTGGAAAACTCTTTTCCACTCACTGATATGCGAAACTTTACTTGTCGACGCGAAGATCACTCGTCTGAAGCTTCCAAAATCGCTTTGCAAGCTTTCGGATCAATATCCTTTGCTTTTAGAGCATCAAAAACAGAGATCCAATGCATTAAAATGCATTCTAACTCCATCAACTAAACACAAACTCGTTGCCCAGCAACACAACATCAATTTACCCATCCGAAACAATCGAAAACTCATTCGATTACATCCTAAACCAAGCCTAGAATCATTAACATTCATCAAATCACATCTAAAAGCAACCTAAACCCTTCCTTATACCTCCAACAAACATATAACCATCAAAACACTTCAAAAACTCAACTAAAACCATCATAAAACTCAAGGATCTCAAGTATTTCGGGATCTATATCATTAAAACTCTTTTTCAACATCATAAACATCTCAAAACTCAATTATAACCCATCGAAAGCAGAGCTCATCAACAACACTCTGAAAATCAAGAATTAAACCTTAGTTTTGCAAGATTTTGATCTTAAATCAAAACTATAATCAAAACACAGTTAAAAACAACAATTGAGAGTCAATAATCTTGGGAATTTCAATAAAGAACCTTGATTAGAGGTTAAGAACGAGATTTACCTCCAATCCTTGCTTTCCTTAATGTTTGACAAGTTTTTTATTCACAAATCTTGAAGAAATTAATGAGAATTCTTTGAAATGGATGAGAAATAAAAGAGAGAGTGTTTGGGAGAAAAGAAATCTGGAGAAAAGGTTTAGAAATGTGTTTTGCTGAAAATGAGAAGAGAAAAGTTAGTTACATAAATGAAACTTCCAATTTAATGATTTAATTTAATGAATAAATAAAATCCTTTTTTAAACAATTACTTAAAATTCATTTAAAAGACATGTCAAATTAAGGAAAGGTGTAATTGCACAAAAGCTCCCTAAATATTCTAAGATTTTGACTCTACTTTTGAAAATTGCATTTTTCTACAGTTTCAATTCTTTACATTTTGGTCACTGCCGAAAATGTACCACTTCCAAAACTTATTTTGTAAAATTGATTTGACCAACATCCTAAACATATTTTTAGAGGATTTTAGCATTTCTTGTCATAATTTTATCTTATCCCGAACCTTGATTTCCCTGAACCACCTAATATGATTCGAACCATTTTCAACTGATTCACTTAACCCGATCCGATGTCTAAAACATCTAGGCCCAAAATTGGGGCGTTACACTCGATCCTTCTGGACTTGTCTTGAGCCTTTTCAAGCATTATCGGGTCTTCTAGGTTCCTCCGGATGAGCGTAGATTGTTGTGGAACGTTCTAGAACGCCCTGGATCCTTGTGGGAACATTTAAGTTGGTTGTGGGCCTCTCTAGGACGTTCTAGAACCGTCCTTGGTTCTTTATTGGCCTTAAATTGCCCAAGGCATTTCATTTTTCCTTGGTTGGCCCGAGTGCACCTAGGTGGGGCTCCTCGGTCACCCGTAGCGCACCTAGGTGGGGCACCTCGGTTGCTCCCAGTGCACCCTGGTGGGGCGTGACATTATGCTCTCTTTTGCTCATCAATGCAAATAACTAAGTGTTTGGAGGCAGCAACTTACAAGGGGATCTAAGTAGAATTCACTTTTGAACGTATGTTTCCTTTTATGAACTAGAGTAATAAGGGCAATGGGGGTTACCATAGTCTATTTGGGAGAAGTGAATGAAATCATTTTTGTGGATATTTGGTTATTCATTTTGAACATGTAAATAGCCTCTAATTGATGGTTTAAGCCTTGTTTTGAGATTTGATCTTTTGGATGATTTTATTTTATAGGAAGCATGCCTCTAGATTACATTGATGTTAATTGTCATATCTTGTTGCTGAATATGCTATGTATGCTTTGGGAATGTTGTTTAGAGTCATTGGTGGTGTTTGAAAGTATGATGGGTTGCTTATCGGTGGGTTTAATGTGTAAAACCAGCCTTTAGTGTAATTGCAGATTGCAGGGTACCGATACCCTTCTTAGTGTATCGGTACGGTACTGCAAAATAGGAAGGGGTACCGATACGCGGGGGATTATCGATATTAATATTGGCTACTGGTTTTGGGGTACCGATATGGGCTTGAAGGGTATCAGACGACCTCTATAATTTTGAATTTGAGTGTTGCATCCTTCGAGGGCGTATCGATACCCTCCTCTAGGGTATCGGTACGGTGGTCGTTGTAGCAGTTGAAAGCTTATTTAAATGTTTTGTTGCTTTTATGTTTTACTCCCTGAATGTTGTGGATGCAATTAATTGAGTTTGAATGATTAATTTCAGCTAATTTTGGACAGAGAAGCATGTAATATGATTAATCTAAAGATGGTAATCTAAAATTGGGAAAACCCTTGGAATTTGATAAGTTTACATTTTGGTCCCTAAAAGCTAATTTGAATGCGATTATTGTTCGATTGATGATATGTATGTTCCGCTGCAACATTAAACACTTCGGTTTGCAATGAGCATCTAGATAAGTTAAAAAAATATAGGATCATTTATTGGATTAAACTTCCTAATTTACTTCAATGTTCTTTGTGTGACCCGTTCGGTTCATTCTCTCGCCTAGGCCGGGTCGAGGGGGTTACATAGCAACTATACAAATACCATATTAAACAGAACTTAGCCAACAAACAACCATGAAGCACAATAGGCCATTACAAATAAAGATAGCTACGTAAGAATTTATACACATATAAGATAAAAAAAGATTAACTAAATACATTATGCATAGCAAAAGATTATGTTCCACCATCTTGGAGTTCTTTAAGGAAGAATACAACACATGCAACCTCGACTTCATGTGATCTTGTCCAAGCCCAAAAGCTAACACAAAGCCAACTTAACCTGAAAGACAATGAAAGGATGATTACTTAGTGAGATAGATTTAAGCATTTAAAGCATGAAACAATAATCCATCCTTTCACCTAGATTATTACTCAAGTACAAATAATTCTATGCTTGGACAAGAAGTTAACCATTCCAAGACAAGACATTCAATCAAGTAATTACACTTATACATGGGTGATTCGTACTAGGCATATTCATGTATGCATATAGGTATTCGAATAGAGCACAACATATACATGTACACATGGATTCTTAGCAAAGTATTTTCACATCTACACAAGGATGTTCGAAAAATAGCATATACATTTACGTATGAGTATTCGAACTAGCATATCTATTCAACAATTAGAAACTCGATAAAGTCATTACCTGCTATGCAAGTCATTATCGTGATTCATTACTCAATTTATAAACTTTCTTGGTTTCTTTTATCATAGTCTTGCGATTCAAACAACCTATTTCACTTGTACACCTTTTGTGTAAAATCATCCATAGTACCATTAATTCATGCGCATACATTTATATATACGAAACAATTCAAAGTGTACTTGATTATATATATATATATATATATATATATATATATTCAAAGGAGTCCTTAAATCATGTATATACTAATATAAGTTGAAAACAATCCAATACATACTTAGATTTATTCAAAACAGTACTTAAATCTTATGTATACGAATATAGATTCAAAACAGTCCTTAAATCATATGTATACGAATATAGATTCAAAACAGTCCATTACATACTTGGAATTATTCAAAACAATCCTTAAATCACATGTATACAAATATAGATTCATAACAGTCCATTACATACTTATATTTATCCAAAATAGTCCTTAAATCATATGTATACGAATATAGATTCAAAACAGTCCATTATATACTTGGAATTATTCAAAATAGTCCTTAAATTATATGTATACAAATATAGATTCAAAACAGCCAACTACATACTTATATTTATCCAAAACAGTCCTTAAATCATATGTATACAAATATAGATTCAAAACAGTCCATTATATACTTGGAATTATTCAAAATAGTCCTTAAATCATATGTATACAAATATAGATTCAAAACAGTCCATTACATACATATATTTATCCAAAACAGTCCTTAAATCATATGTATACAAATATAGATTCAAAACAATCCATTACATACTTGGAATTATTCAAAACAATCCCTGAATCTTTCAAATATAGCATTTCATATATATAAATACACATGCGCTACTTATCATGTAAATTATCAAGCATGGCATATCTTGAACGTAATTTACTTATCATAATAGATGTTTCCACATGAATCACTTAAAAGTCAATTCAATGTGCTTAGTAACATTAAGTAAGCAAGCATGAAATTCTACTTTAATCAAGCCATTGCCCTACAATTTAGTATCATTCGAACAAAGCATGAATTTACATACTTTCATAATAATCGCGCAAGCAATTTAATTTGGAGAGTCTAATCATTTACTTATTCTCATGGCATACTCACAAGTTACATATCTTTACTCACAAGTTACATATCTTTAGTCACAAGAAAGTTCAAGAATCCTTAAGTAATGTTGCTTAAGATGCAAGTTATTATAAGGTTCATTTCTTTCTAGTATATAGCCATTCATGATTTCTTTTATCATATCCCATCAATACATAAGTTACTAGTCTATTACTTATCAAAAAATTATCAAACATAACATGCCATGATCAAGTGATACTTATCATATAAGAAAGCAAACATAACATATTGTAGTCATAGATTTTTGTCAGAAGAGATATTAGATTTATTCCCTGAATTAGTTGTAAGTTTCATTATTTAATTTTTTCATAGCCTTGAGAATCAAGTAACAGTCTAGGTACACGAATCCCCAACAACCTCTCGCCAACAAAAAAAGTACTCCTAGTACTGGTCAATCCCTCCTACTGTCGCTGAGTGACCACATACACATCCCTCGTATTGTCGCATCATAAGGACCGTAGTCCACCCGATTCATGAGCTCTCTCGACTCTATGACATGCCAACTATACCTATGACTAACTCAAAACTAAGGTTTTCCAATCAAATCTTATCTTATTAGAATCGAATTTGAGCTTACCTCCACTTACTTGCAAACATATAAGCAATGCTTATTACATAACATATCAAACATTTTCAATCACATGTAGCTTTCGAACATGTATTTTATATCATATCTTGTTTATATTAGAGATGAGCATATCTTCATGTTCGTATAATCCCAAACAAGGTTTATAACATATCAAAAAAATGTTTGGGTTTGGATAGACCTAATCTCATGCCTTATGACAAACAACCTCGTTTTTTGTGTTTAAACGAGTGTTCTCCCCTAAAATACTCAAAACCTAGTGTCGCCTCCAAAACAAAAACCATATATGTTTTCCTGTGGCGGCCAGCTACCATTTTGGTGGTAGGCCTCCTCCTCCCTTTGTTCTAACCTCTCCCTTTGCTACAAGTCGACTTTTTTTTCTCCTTTTTCGGTTTATTTTTGCTTCTTAAGCTTCACCGGGTGTTTCTCGATGGGTGTTTTGAGCCCCGATCACCACGGTTCAAGTTTGGGCACCAGTTTTGGAAGAGGGACAATTCGTCCTCTTTGTCGGCTCGGAATGGGAAAGAATAAGTGGAGGAAAGGCTCGGACTCTCCCGTCTCTCTTTGCACTTTGTTTTTTTCATTTTTGGTTAGGTTTCTTCTCACTTCTTTGTTTTTCAGGTTCGAAGAGTGCTGGGGGAGGCAATGGCTTTGGTGATTTCTCCCTCCGGTGTTCCTTTTGCATGTGGTCGTTTGTTCCCGACATTTTGTCGGGCTCTCGTGTGAAAAGGTTGACCCACTTTTGTGGAACCTCTTTTTTCGTCTTGCTCAGCATGGCGCTTGGATCCCACGTCGGTGGATCTGAATATTGTCGCCATGTTTTCAATTGCCCTTTGTGGGTGCTGAACTTCGTATTTTCTTTCTCGCCCGTGTTGGTCGTTTCAACCTGCTCCGCTCGTTCGAAGTAGCTCTCCCTTTTTCTCTTGGTTTTGGGCTTGTCGGGTGTTCGTCTTATTTTTCCTTTTCAAATGTTTTGTTGAGTGGATCGTAGAATCTATTTAAGCCAAGAGGGGGTGAATTGGATTTTTAGAAAATTTGGTGGTGAAGTGGAAAATAAAACTTTTCAAGACAAGAGATTTAGAGTGGTTCAAGTTCCAATTGAACTCTACATCCACTACCTTAGCTTCACTAAGGATTTTCCAACAACTCCGCTAGTTGATTTTCCCTTTTTCTAGGCTTAGGAGGAAACCTTTACACAATGGCCAATTTTTCTACCCAAAAATTGACCCAATCCTCACACAAGGTTTACAAAGAAGTTTAAGGCTAATAGCTAGTATCTCTCAATACAAATGTAGCCCTTTTACAAGCACTCAACCCAATTGAAACAAATAAGATTGGAAATACAAAGTACCACAATTGGGGTTTACAAGAAAATATGGGAATTTAGCACAATAGCTTGAATTTGATGTTTGGATGTTTCTCTTAGGCTCAATTTTTTGTTGCTGGTGCTTTTAGAACTACCTTTTATACCTTCTCATTGAATTCTAGCCGTTGGAGTTGTTGCCTTCATAATTATAGTCGTTGGGATGCAATCTTCCCACAATAAATGCAGTTTGCAACTACCCGTTTCGAAACGCTTGACCCTGTTTCAAAATAGACCAAAATAGAAATAGCCGTTGGGGTGTAATTAATAGGTTGTACCGAAACTGACACGATCGTTTCGATACGTTAAGAGCATGTTCTAAAACGTGCTAAATCCTATTTCGAAACATTTTCCCACTACCAAAACATGTATCGAAACGGCATAGAAGCGTTTCGATACACTCTAACCGTCTCTTAAAAATTAGTTACATAAGTGCAACGGTGATATTTTGAAACCAAGTTTGAAAATCGTTTCGAAACGTTTGAGGTCGTTTTGATACTGCCGTATCGAAACTATTCAAACCATTTTGTTGTTCTTCATTCGTTTGGAAAATGAAGACTTGTTTCAAAACGTTTCGAAATGCCTAAGGGTTGTTCCGAAACGGTAACTCGAAAATCACTTTTTTGACTTAGTAAACACTTAGAAAAATTTGAATACACTTAGGTTTTGACTTGGACATTTTTCTTAGAGACATAGGGAAGTTTTTAGGACTTAAAAATTCATTTTTTTCTTTTTCAATTTGGTTCTTAAATCCTTTGTTATATCAAAATCAATTAATTAGTTTTACAATCTCCCCCTTTTTGATATAACAAAATCAAGTATGAATATTTAAGAATTTTGAAATCTTTGAAAAAGTTCTAACTCTCCCTCAATGTAAGATGGGTTTTAAAGTTTTGAAAAGATTTAAAATTCAAATGTTTGAAACTCAAAAACAAATTTAAAAACACTTAGGCTCTTAGATTACTTTCCCCCCTTTTTGTTAGATCAAAAATAGATAAACAAGACTAATCAAGAGAAGAAATGAAGACATAAGCAATAAACCAAACAACATAATTATCATAGATATCATTAAGTTCAAGAAACAAATAATCAAACCAAACAACATAGATGTTTAAAGCATTGAAGTTCAAGCTCAATGCTAAAAATACATAATCAAAGCATAGGTCTTTAAAACATAAAAACATAGATAGGTGCAAACTTAATCCTAATATGATAGTCTAATATGATATGCAATATGAATTCTAGGTCTCGTCATCATCATCACCATCATCAAGAGAATCATCATTGTCCTTAGCTTGAGCACGACGATAGTTCCTCCAATCAGCATAGAATGTGGAGAAAGAGAGATCCATCGATGTTTATTGATTCTCAAGAGAGGAGACACATTTCTCCAAGGATTGAATGCGAGTGTTGAGAGCACCAAAATGATTCTCATACTCAATACCTTCATCTTTGAGCCCAAGAGCTTTCTCTAAACCGGATATATCAATATGGCACTTCTTGCCTAAAAGATAAGACTCGATGCCAATTACCTCGATATGATCTTCATTGTCGATGAGAACGACATTGGAGTAGAAGAGCAAGACCATGTTCTTGTAGACAATGTCGAGAATTCCCCAAAAGGTTAAGAAATCCCAATCTTGCAAAAGAGGTAGATAACAAAATTCGAAATGCTCGGAATCAAGGAAGGCGATATCCACAACACGCTCTCGTCAAACAGCTAAATCATTAATGATTTTGAAGCGATCCTTTGCTTCTTGATTCCTAAGGCTCTTTTAAAAAAGGAGGGTAAGGTTTGGACGAATGTTTTCTTGGTTTGAACCTTTACTCGTTTGAGTCTTTCTTTTCTTATCAACGTTTTCTATTGGAAATTCCTCAAAAGGGGATTTTGGAAAAATGGATGGATGAAGTTGCACCAAGTTGTTGAATCTTGCTTATATTTGATTTTGGGAGTAAAAGCCCTCAAGATTTGATGAAAAACAATGAGGTTTGGAGGGTTTTTATAGAAAAAAATTGGGTTGGGGTTTTTAGGGTTTTTAGGAGTTTAATAAAAAATCTTATTGAGCAATTAAAACTCCTTATAAAAGTTGTTTAGATATGCGTTTCGAAACAGGCACGACCGTTTCAAAACAGACGTACCGAAACGTCTACTACTGTTCCGAAGCCTATTGACCGTTCAGATACGGATTTAACCGTATCGAATCCCACGAGATATCCCGTATCAAAACTCTTTTGGACCGTTTAGATACATTGCTTGGCAGAGGCAAAATGTTTCGAAACCCTTTAGGACGTTTTGAAACACCATGATAAAAATGAGTACTTTTAAGGCAATCGTATCAAAACAGATTGACCCGTTTCGATACGCCTAGGCCTGGAGGTGCAGATGAGGCTCTAAATTTGCAGAAAAATTGAATTTCAATGAGTCCTAGATGCATAAATGATATGAATGAGCAAGAGAAACATGTTAAAAACATAAACATACCCCCTAACTATAAGCATGGATGAAATTAAGATCAAAAACACAAAAGCATGGCATTTTACAAGAAATCAAGCAATTTAAGCACAAAAAGGTCCTAAAAGGTCAAGATAGGCTAGTTAGACCTAACTTTCTCCTAAGGGACCAAAAACGCTCCTTATCAAGAGGTTTGGTAAAGATGTCCGCTAATTAATTTAAGGTGTCTACAAACTCTAAAACAACATCTTCCTTAAGGACATGATCTCTAATGAAATGATGTCTTATTTATATGTGTTTGGTTCTAGAGTGTTGGATGGGATTTTTTGTTAGGCATATAGCACTAGTGTTGTCACACTTAAGGGGTATGGTGTCTACCTTAATACCATAGTCTAAGAGTTGTTGTTTCATCCAAAGGACGTGAGCACAACAACTTCCCAAGGATATGTACTCGGTTTCGGTGATAAATAAAGCTACACTATTTTGTTTCTTAGAGAACCAATATATGAGCATATTACCTAAGAATTGGCAAGTGCCGGAAGAACTCTTCCTATCTATTTTGCAACCCTAGTAATCCGCATCCGAATAAGCATGAAGGTTAAAGGTTGAGTCTCTTGGGTACCAAAGACCTAAACAAGGAGTATCTCCAAGGTACCTAAAGATCCTTTTAACGGCTATAAGGTGAGACTCTCTAGGACTAGCTTGAAACCTACCACACAAGCAAACACTAAACAATATATTTGGTCTACTTGCAGTAAGGTAAAGCAAAGATCCAGTCATAGAGTGATAAAGCTTAGAGTCAACACACTTACCTCCTTCATATTTTTCAAGCTTAGTAGATGAGATCATTGGTGTAGATTGAGGCTTTGCATGCTCCAAGCCAAACTTCTTGAGCATATCCTTGATGTACTTAGCTTGATTGATGAAGACGTCATCCTTCATTTGTTTGATTTGGAGTCCCAAAAGGAATGAGAGCTCCCCCATCATGCTCATTTCAAATTCACCTTGCATCAACTTAGAAAAATCTGGACAAAGCAATTCATTAGTAGAACCAAATATAACATCATCAACATAAATTTGAAGTACTAAGATATCTTTGCCATTGTTTTTAATAAAAAATGTTGTGTCCAGCTTTCTTTTCTCAAAACCTTTTCCAACTAGAAAACTTAAAAGTCTTTCATACCAAGCTCTAGGAGCTTTTTTTAAACCATACAAAGCTTTTGAAAATTTAATGACATGGTTTTGAAAAATTGGATCTTCAAAACCTGGTGGTTGTTCCACATACACTTCTTCATTTATGAAACCATTTCAAAACGCACTTTTGACATCCATTTGAAAAAGCTTGAAATCATGATAACATGCAAATGCAAGTAGCATCCTAATGGATTCCATTCTAGCTACAGATGCATAAGTTTCATCAAAATCAATTCCTTCTTCTTGAGTGTAACCTTGAGCAAAAAGCCTAGCCTTGTTTCTCACTATGTTACCACTCTCATCTAGTTTGTTTCTAAAGACCCATTTAATTCCTATAGTAGATTTATTTCTAGGCCTATCAACTAATGTCTACACTTTACTTCTCTCAAATTGATTTAACTCATCTTGCATGGCCATAATCCAAGAATCATCTTTTAATGTTTCTTTAATATTCTTAGGCTCAATGCATGAGATAAATGCAACATGATTAAGCATTTTAAGAGAAGAGCGAGTAGTTACCCCCTTGGATGGATCACCCAAGATCTCACCACCCTTGACATAGTTGTACTCCCTTGGGTAGCTCACTTCCTTTTCCTCAGGAGACATGACTTGCAATGCTTCTAGAGGCGGTTATTGTGCTTCTTCCTCTTTGGTTGGAATCTCATTCACCTTTTATGATTCTCCACCATCATTGGCTTCAATGACCCCTACATCATCATCATCACAAGAATCCTTCCTCGGAAGGAGGTTATCATTGAAAACCACATGAATAGATTCCTCTACAACTAAAGTTCTTTTGTTAAACACACGATAGGCTTTAGAGTTTAAAAAGTAACCTAGAAAAATAGCTTCATCACTTTTTGCATCAAATTTACCTAAATTTTCTTTTCCATTGTTTAAAACAAAACACATGCAACCAAAAGGATGAAAATAGCTTATGTTAGGCTTTTTAGATTTTAAAATCTCATAAGGAGTTTTCTTTAAAATGGCCTAATCATTACTCAGTTAATAATATAGCAAGCGGAGTTAGTGGCTTCCTCCAAAAAATACTTAGGTAAATTATTTTCACAAAGCATAGTCCTAGCCATTTCTTCTAAAGTTCTATTTTCCTCTCAACTACCCCATTTTGTTGAGGAGTTCGAGGAGCTGAAAAATTATGGCTAATCTCATTTTCATTACAAAAGACATCGAAACTCATATTTTGAAATTTGGTTCCATGATCACTTCTTATATGTGAAATTTTAAGTTCAAGATCATTTTGGGTTATTTTAGAAAATGTGATGAAGTTGTCTAAAGCCTCATCCTTGGTGCTTAAAAAGAGAACCCAAGTATATCTAGAGTAATCATCAATAAGCACAAAAGCATATGATTTTCCACCCAAGCTAGTAGTCCTAATTGGCCCAAAAAGATCCATATGAATTAATTGCAAACATCTACTTATAGAAACATAATTAATGGACTTAAACGAGGCTTTATGTTGTTTACCTTTAGCACATGCATCACAAATTTTATCTAATGAGAACATGAGCTTAGGTAGGCCTCTAACTAGATTTAAGGAAACTAATTTTTCAAAACACTAATGCTAGCATGTCCTAGTTTCCTATGCCACAACCATGCATCATTTTCATTTTGTGCAACTAAGCATGTATGTGATGTATGAATGTCATCTAGATTCACCATATATATATATATTGCATATGCGATGACCAATGAACATAGTTTGATTAGATTTAATGTCAACTATTCTACACCCATTTTTATCAAACATGACATTAAATCATTTATCACAAAGTTGACTTATGCTCAACAAATTATGTTTTAGACCATTGACATACGACACATTTTCAGGAGTGTGGAAGAGTGATTACCTATGGAGCCAATACATTCAATGTGACCTTTGGAGTTGTCACCAAATGTTACTACTCCTCCACTTTTTGGCTTTAATTCCATGAATCGACTCTTGTCTCTGGTCATCTGCCTCGAGCATCTACTATCAAGGTACCACGAATTTTGACTTTGTGCTTTGGCCTTGTAGCAATGCTCCCCCTACAAACAAAGAAATTAGGCTTTGATTTTTGGTAACCAAATCATTTTGGGTCCATGTGTGTTAGCCCTCAAAACCTTGGTTCCCTTAGGAATCCAAGAAGCAATAGCATTCATGTTATTAGAAATAATGAGTTCCTTAGGAACCCAAACACTCCTAATCCTTTGACCTCTAGATTGCTTAGAAAAATTTCTTTGTTTAGGATTTAAAGATTTTCTTTTTACATATTGGGCTTTAGAAAAGTTTCCTTTTTCAAAATTGTTTCTCCCAATAGTAATAGAAGTTTTAAGATTATTCACTTCCTTTGTGTGATAATCTTGAAAATCGGAAAGAAGTTTTTCAAGATCAAGGTTTTTCTTTTTAAGATCATTTGAAAGATTTATTAAGTACAAAACCTTCTTTTCCAATTCCGAGTTAGTTTTTGAAAGGGATTCATTTTGAGTTTTTAAATCGGAAATATTTTTCTTGTTTCTCAAAATTGACTCCTTATATGTATCAACTAACCCATCATATACCTCTTGCAACTCATCATATGCATCATGCAATTCATCAAAAGTAAAATCAACACAAGATGAGTTGGTTACCATCGAATCCTCCTCAAGAGCCATGAGGCAAAGGTTGGCCACTTCATGTTCCTCATCCTCGGATGACTCCTCATCACTCCAAGTAGCAAGCTTGGCTTTGAGATTCTTCTTCTTCTCAAAGCCCTTCTTCTTGAGTTGAGGGCAATCAGAATGTATGTGACCCGGCTTCTTGCACTCAAAGCAAATGATCGGATCCCTTTCTTCTTCTTTGCCTTTGTTCTTAAAGTCCATCTTTCTTTGAAATTTTCTCCCTCGGTTGGACTTCATGAACCGTGAGAATCGTTTGGCTATCATAGCCAATTCCTCAAAGTCTTCCTCCTCACTAGAAGAGCTCTCTTGTAACCCCCTTAGTCCGGCCTAGACGCCCAACCCGAACTACGAAGATTACACGGGGAAAACTAAAGTCAACCCGAAAGTCAACCTTGATTAACGACCCTTTTTTTCTTTTTATCTTATCTAGATGTACTTTATTAACCTATGTGATTAGAAAATCATTTCAGCATAAGCGACACAGCGAACAGAACTCAAACAGGAGTTCAAAAGCATAGAAATGTATTTTAGGGACCTAAATGTAAATTTCCAAAATTATAAGGGCTAACCAAGTTTTAATGTTACTAATCTGTAATTAATCTTATAACATGTCATCATGTCAAAATTCATCTCAAACGGATCACTCAAACACATTTTATTAAGAAATCAAGACTCAGGGACCAAAACGTAAGAAATAGAAACCTGAAACAATTCAAATTCAAACTTCAACTGTCAGGTGTTCTGAAACACAGAGACCTGTATCGGAATAGTCATTTTGAAACCAGGTTGACCGTTTCGATACTCTGGTGCGTTCCGAGACCCGTATCGAAACACTCCTTTCCAATAGCAAAACTGTTTCGGTACGTTCCTACCCGTTCTAAAACCTCATGGCCATTTCATGCCTCTGTTCCGAAATAGGCAAGGGTGTTCCGATACGCCTTGCCCTGCAATAGCAGATTATGCTGGTTTTTCACATCTTTTCATGTTCAAATACATTCCAGAACATGTCACAACATACACACAACATATCCAAGCATTAAGGATGATCATGATAAAGCCAAAGCTAAAGCATAGTGTCACGGGGCTAGGTTTTGACTCGCTAACTCGTGCGGCCTTAGTCGTCGATCTTAAGTCGAGGACTAAGTCAGCGTTCGAATATCTAAGCTAGAGCGCTTAGAACTTGATGCGGCGGAAGCTTTATGGGAAAAATGATGATGTCTAGGCAAGGCAAGATAGCTTAGGCAAGACAAAGTGAAGAGAAAGTGTAAACTCTTATTACTCAAAGAATGTGGAATGTGTGGAATGATTTACAATGGTGAGGGAATGGCTCTATATATAGACTTGGCCCTCTCGATCTAACTGTATCTATTGATTCGATCCAAGGGCTATGGATGAATCCTATCTCATATATATGGCAACACTCTCATATAAACAAAGTTGCCTAAGATACAAAGCTATGACATCACATATTTGTTGGCAAGGAAGACTTTCCTTGAATATGACTCCATGGATGATATCTTTCCATGTGTGTTGGTCAAAGGATGACAACTCAATAAGGGTCTTGGTCTCTTGGGCGAATTGGGCTTGGCATGGCCCGGTTATTGTGTCCAAAATCCCCTCTTTAGCATGCTTGGTGCTAAATCGGGCCCTAGGGGGTGTGGGCAACTCAGATGGGATTCCCCTAGGCCCCTTGGTCTGCACGCCGGGTGCAGACTCGGGCTCCATGGAATGGGCAACATGGAGGGTGCTCGGCAGGGCCCCCTTGGGTGCATGCAGCGTGCCCCCTCGGGTCCTACTCTCGTGGGCAGCACATGGGGTGCTTGACTTGGCCCCATGGTGCGCTGGAAGTGCCCCAGCTCGGCTCTCTCGAATGCGGACACCACAAAGGGCGTTGTGCATAGCCCCTTGGTGTGTGGTGTTGGCAACTACTCGGGTCCCTCAGTCGGGTGAAGGACGTGGTGCTCTAAGATAGGCACCTATGGGTGCGGCTTGCTCGGTTGTGGGAAGTTGGTCCGTGACATTCTCCCCCACTGAATCTATCGACGCCCTCGTCGATAGGCGATGATGAGTCTCGGTCTCGTCCTTGAACCGCTTCGGCTCCTTGTCATGTTCACGTTCGGCTAAGGGAACTCTCTTGCAGAGTGCAAGGCCTTCATGCCTTGGCTCTCAGTCCGTCTTGATGGGCGGTGCATCCTCGTCGAAGGAGACGTTCGCCTTGCTTTATGCTTGGCCTCGCTTTCTCCACTCTCAGCCATCAGCATATTCATCCAACGGCTTAGGGATGATGGCAAGGTCTGCTTGATCTCTCGATGGCAACTCGATCTCGTAGGCCTTATCGCCTACTTACTCAACGGCTCAACTCGGCTCCTTGTTTGATCTCACAAGCAACCTGTGGATGGAAACAGATCAAGTTAGACTCGAATTTTCATAAGAAATTAGCTTGCTTACCACGGATATAATGTCCTCGTTTGGTGGCTTCACTACGCCTTGTCGATACTCAAGGAAAGTGATGATGGCGGGGTCGTGGAATGGCCCCACTTCGGTGCTCTCTAGCACTTGTCCCTCAGCTTGGGTGAAGGTTGGAGGCTCTCCGCTCGTTCCAACCACCTCGTCACTCGATTCCTTGTTATCCTTGTCACACAGCTTGACTAGGATAGCTGCTCTCCCCATGACTCGATTTGGATCCTCGTTAAATCTTGTAGGCATCCTACAAACATCCAAATGACCATGGGTTAGAATGGATTCTTCATATAAGGAATCACTTACCTCGAACTCAAGGTCCTTGTCAGCTCGATCCACTATGCCTTGTCGATACCCATGGCAAGTGTTGTTGGCATGGATTGGCCCCTCGTCGATGCTCTCGAGCATCACTTCCTCAAACACACTCGACTTTCTACTCTTGAAAGAAATTGGATGCTTCACTTGCATCGGCAACTCCTCGATGACAAGTACTTCATCATTGGACTCGAACGGCTTGGTGTAGTCTAGCAGCACCGTCTCTCACTCGTCCTCTTAGGCTTGATCCACTTCGCCAAACTCAAAGGATGCTATCCGATGTTGGCCTTTGGATGGTGGCACAACACTCGAACGTGGCTCAAACTCACGAACCATCCCACTCTTTGGTGGTGATGTCTTTGGCAACTCCAAAGACTAATCGTTCTCCATCTCATGGTTCACCTTACTCATTGGTGGATGACTAGCATGCCCCACCTTGTACCCTCAGCTTGTAACCCCCTTAGCCCGGCCTAGACGCTTGACCGGAACTACGAAGATTACACGGGGAAAACCAAAGTCAACCTTGATTAACGACCCTTTTTTCATTTTTAATCTTGTCTAAATACTTATTAAACCTAAGTGAGTACTCATGAAACATGAATGAGAAAGGTACAGCGATCGGATATCATTTAGGGACTCAATTGCGCTTTATACAAGATGAGGGACCAAATTGTAATTTTTGAAAATTAGAAGGACTTCATTGATTTTAGGATTACCATTATGAAATTAATCATGTTACATGTTTCTCTGCCAAAATTCAGATTAAAAAGACATCTATAGCTCAAGCAATTGCAATCACAACATTTAGGACTAAATTGTAAAGCATGACGATTCAAAGCAATTCAAATCTGAGTCCAACGGTAACCCGTATCGGAACACCTACCCACTGTACCGAAACGCCGTATCGAAACGGTGTTGACCGTTTCGGTACGCAGATAAGTTCCGAGACCAGTACCGAAACATGGCATTCCAGTAGCCAAACTGTTTCGAAACAGCCCCAGACGTTTCGAAACACAAAGACCATTTCAGGCCCCCGCTTCCAAACACTAGAGGGTGTTTCGATACACCTTGCCTCAAAGACACCCAAATCACACCAGCAAACCATTTAACACATAAGGAACATGTTTAGGCCAGTCTAACACGAACATGGCATCAATCACAAATTCACATAGTCTAGAGGCATACTTCCTAATCACAAAATCAATATAAGCAATTCAACCACAAACAAACCATTTAGGGCCATTTACAACTCAAACATGCCAACAAACATGCCACAACCCTAGGGAGTTCAAACATTTCTCTCAAATACAATCCTTGGTTTCCCATTGCCATTATATCAAAACTAAAGTGTGTGAAAACTTCACCATACATGAGCTTGAACTTCTTTGGATGATATTAACCTCTTTGATGCCCGGAATCACCTCAAGTATCTGCATTATTGGTAAAAGAGAGCGTAAGCACTAAAGCTTAGTGGGGCATGCTCTAAAGAAAACCAACTCAATAATGCATATCTTGAAAACACTTTTTCAAAAGCTTTTAAACCACATGCTCATTCTATCTCATGCTTGAAAACCACTCAAAGAAACTTCTCATGAAAACACATGTACCTTCATTCTATCTCATGCATTTAAACCAATGCAAAACTCATGGCCAAGCCATACTCATGCTTGTACACTAAAGCATTTCATATACAAATCACATATGCATTTCTCATAGCATAAATCATTTCTTCAATGGTACACGTGAATCAAAAACCATTTCATACTTTATATTGGCATTTCACATCTCATTATTACTCGGATATGCGGACATCTCACTAGACACTTCTGGTGGCATCTATCATCACCGTACTCACTAGTCTAGCAACACAATTTCCGGTGGAATCTCACATCACCGTACTCATATGGCGGAATCTCTCATCGCCACAAAGCTTGGGTATTTCACCAAGTCCTACCCGATGGAATGCCCATCATCGGTTCTCTCCCTTTGGCTTAACCAAAGAGCACGTACGAATTTTAGTTTATAGTGCACTCTCATCATATTGATCGATCAATTATATCCGGTAAGTATCTCAACATCTATGCCAATATATTATGATAAAACATCATCTCACTTACTTTTTTTCATGCAACAATTCTCATCTCATTTCAAAACAATCACATTTGCTATGCTTTAACATAAAAGCTCAAATCTCAACTATGCAACATGTTACTTCATGAAATCATTTCAAGCATCATCTCATGCTATAAAATACGCATAAAAATAGTAGGAATTTATCTATCTCAAACCATGAGCATGTAAAAGCATTTTAGGGGCAATCACCACATCTATGAGAGCAATCTAGCCAATACTTACTTCCGGACTTAGGAAGGCATTTCAAACCTTTCCTAAATCCCCAAACCTTGATTCTTTGTCCCTCAAGGACTTCTAAACCATACGCACTCACCGATTACGTTTCGCTTGCTTGCCGAAACGCTATCTAAGCTTCCGGATCAACTCCAAAGGCGTCCGAAGATGACTCCCATGTTTTAAACACATAAGAGCAGAGGATTAATGCATCATCATGCATTGAAATCATCAGCCACACACCCAATCTCGCTGCTCTACACAAAAACCACATTTCGGCTACCAAACACTACCGAAAACACCTCCAAACTCTTCCAAAACCAAACCCAGCCAAGATCCATCACTTCTAATCATCTCTAAACATCAATTAACATCAAAAACCACCACAAACTCGTCCTCATACCTCCAGCTATGACAGAACACCAAGATCACCTAAAAACCATCATTCTAACAAGCAAAACTTAGGAAAATAATCATATTCGGGATTTGATTGATAAAACCTCATTTGTAACATCAATTAACATCAAAAAATTCATTAGAAAACCATCTCAAAACAGAGCCCAATCATTCACCACGAAAATCTTCAAGATCTCTTCCAAAATCTTGAGTTTTAAGCCAATTTATTTTTTCTAACATTAAAACCACTTAAAAATCATTAACATAGGATTGATAGCTTGGGAATTTCAGTAAAGAACTGACCATTAGAGGAGAGGGACGAAGCTTACCTCTAATGGATGATTTCTCCTTGATTTGGGCAAGTTTTCTTGAAAATTTAATGTAGAAATCAAGTGGATTTGATGAGGAATTGATTAGGAATCCAAGAGAGATTGAAATCTCATCAAATGAAGTGAAAATCAAAGTATATTTGCTGGAGAGAATGTGTTTGGTTGAAAGGAATTTGAGAGAAAATAAAATGAGGGAAATTTTGTGAAAAGTAGTTATGAATAGTCAAAGGTGGTTTCTCATTTAATCAACCTTCATTTCCTTTAATTAAAACATTAATTAAACCACTCAAATTAAGGAAAAGTCTGATGAAAACATTTTGGTAAAATTAGCTCCTTAAAGATTCAAAGTTTCAATCCTTTACAAAACAGTCACTACTTAACTTTGCAAAAACTGCGATTTTGTCACTACATCGAAATGTAGTATTTCCCGAACTAGGTGTTCCCTAAAACTCCCATTTAGATTCGAACCGTTTTCTGACCAGTCCGGTTCGGACTCTAAACATCTAGGCCCAAATTTGGGGTGTTACACAGCTTAAGGCATTGGCTACATCATTTGACAACCTTGGGTTCGACTTCCAAGTGAATTCGAATCTCTTAACAATTTCTTGCAAATAACCCTGCCTACGAGACAACTTTTCATGGGTTAGAAAATAATCTTTTAAATCACTCTTGGTATAGATGGCAAACCTTGGCCCCATTAACCGTTGTCTCCAAGCGTGCAAGCAACGCACAACCGCGATCATCTCTTTATCATGATTCGAACCGTTGGCAAGGAAGACTTTCCTTGAATATGGCTCCATGGATGATATCTTTCCATGTGTGTTTGTCAAAGGATGACAACTCAACAAGGGTCTTGGTCTCTTGGGCGGATTGGGCTTGGCATGGCCCGGTTCTTTTGTCCAAAACCCCCTCTTTAGCATGCTTGGTGCTAAATCGGGCCCTAGGGGTGTGGGCAACTCGGATGGGCTTCCCCTAGGCCCCTTGGTGTGCACGTCGGGTGTAGACTCGGCCTCCTTGGTGATCACGTCGGGTGCAGACTCGGGCTCCATGGCTTGGGCAGCATGGAGGGTGCTCGGTAGGGTCCCTGGGTGCGTGCAGCGTGCCCCTCGGGCCCTACTCTCGTGGGCAGCACATGGGGTGCTTGACATGGCCCCATGGTGCGCTGTAAGTGCCCCAGCTTGGCTCTCTCGGATGCGGACACCACAAAAGGCATTGTGCATGGCCCCTTGGTGTGTGGTGTTGGCAACTACTCGGGTCCCTCAGTCGGGTGAAGACGTGGTGCACTAAGATAGGGACCTATGGGTACGACTTGCTTGTTCGTGGGAAGTTGGTCCGTGACAATAGCATCAACCATGCAAATAATGAAACTATAGGCATGCTCCCTAGTCCACCAAAGCCATACAAAGCTAAAGTCAGCATTTAAACATAAATCAATCCATAAAGGCCATTTAGAACTCAAGGATCAACAACCAAACATGCTCAAAGTAAAACGAGATATCCTCAACCATCCAAGAATATAAATCCCACTCATTGCCTCTTATTACACCAAAGTAAAGCCACATACTTTGCTAAATCAAAATGCTTGGATTCTCCTTGCTTTTGTGCTGCCTCAAACACCTAGTTCTCTGCATTGATGAAACAAATGAGCGTAAGCACGAAGCTTAGTGAGGAATCCCTAAACACATTCATCAATGCATTTCAAGCAACCGGCAAAACTGCCATTATTCAACTCATGCCCTTTTTAGAAAACATGTCTTCTCAAGAAATCAATGCACTTTATAAATACATGCTCAAATGCAACATTTTAAAACAGCAAAATAAACCTTTGCTCATGCTCTATCAAGCATCTAATGCATTCTTGCATCATTTACAAGCATTTCATGCTTCACATTAATCATTAACATTATATTGGCTCACAAGTGATAATCCATAAACAATACCACAAAAGACACAATCGGATACGCGGATTACAAGCATTATCCCACACACTTCATACACACTACCGGACTACACAAGGCTCACACACGAGAGTAACCCTCCATCATTGTGACACCCGTGGTGGAGTATAACGGTACAATCACAACCCCTCAACACCACTCATCGGTAGTTGTATAATTCCACTAACTAGAGCACGGGACACATAACACAAGATCCACACACGGAATTAACATTCACAGTTGTGATCTTAACCTCAATCGTTAGGGTTCTTGGATGGAGTATACGGTACAATCACAACCCCTTGACATCCAAGGCGACTTTATTCAAGGTGCACCCAATCCTATAGCCGGCTAACTATATCCGATTAACACAACCAAAAACCATTTCCATCACTTGCCAATATAATCATTTAACCTCATTAATCCACTATTTTACAAGCATAAACACAATGTCATTTCCACATGCATATCATGCTTAACATCATATGCATTTAACATATGAAAACCAAGGATCACTTACCTAGTGCATCCATAACATAATGGCATTAAAAACTAGCAACATTCATGCTTAAAACATGCTTTAAAACATTAATCAAATCCACATTTAACTCAAGTGCATTTTCATCAAACATAGCACATTTCCGAGAGACAGATTTCCGAATAACTTACTCTTGAGCTTAGCTAAGTGTACCAAACTTACACTAAGCTCCCAAGACCACGCTCAAGGCGTTACAAAGCAGGAAATTCCATTTCCACTCACCGATACGCGAGGCCTTGCTCGCCGATACAAAAATTACTCTTCCGGAGCCTCCAACAACACCTCGTTTGCTTCCGGATCAAGATCCCATGTTTTCACAACATCAAAACAGAGATCCAAATGCATTAAAATGCATTTCAACACCAGCAACAATTCACAATCTCGTTGCTCACCCAAACTACACCAAATTACCCATCCAAAACAACCGAAAACCCAATCGATTCCTTCCTAAACCAAGCCCACCCAACATACATCACTTCCAAACCATTTTAAACACCAAAACACATCTAACAAACAACCTAACCCAACCTTATACCTCCAGCAAGCAAGATTCCACCATTTCACCTCAAAAACTCACTTAAATCAACCAAGAAACTCAATGATCTCAAGGATTTCGGGATCTATGTTATCAAAACTTCATTTTAACATAATAAACAACTTAGAACTTAATTAATATTAATCCAAAATAGAGCTTAACAAATCAAATCCGAAAATCAAGATTTCAACCATAATTTCACAAGATTTTGATCTCCAATCAAAACTATAATGAAAACTCAACCAAAAATAGTATTTAGAAGCCATATATCTTGGGAATTTCAATAAAGAACTTTTATTAGAGGTTGAGAACATGATTTACCTCCAATCCTTGCTTTCCTCAATGAATGACAAGTTTTCCTTAGGCAAATCTTGAAAAGCTTGAAAGGATTTCTTGAAAATTGATTAGGAAATGTTACAAGAGTGTTTGGGAGAAAAGAATTCTGGAGAAAAAGAATGAAAATAGTGTTTCGCTGAGAATGAACAGAAAATGGTAGTTACGTAATAGGATCTCCCATTAACTACCCATTTAATTAATTAAAATAAAACCAATTAAAGCCATTTAATTAAAAACCATTTAAAACACATGTCATATTAAGGAAAGGCTAAATTGCCATAAAGCCCCCTATAGATTCTAAGAATTTGGCTTCTTCTTTAAAAATCACATTTTCCACAGTTTTGAAACTTTACAATTTGGTCACTACTCAAAATGTCCCATTTCCGAATCTCTTTTTGTAAAATTGACTTGACCAACCACTTAAAAATATTTTTAGAGGATTTTAGCAATTTTTACCACATTTTTATCCTATCCCGATCCTTGATTTCCTTAAATCACCTTATGCGATTCGAACTGTTCTCGACCGGTCCGATCCGATGTCTAAAACATCTCGGTCCAAAACCAGGGCGTTACAACTCTCCCCACTTAGGAAATTTCGTCCTAGAAATTCTTACCTGATGAAAAGAGGTGCGGAAACTGCTTCAACATGTCTGCCTTGCTTTCCCACGTGGCCTCCTCAACTCTCGGTGTCGCCACAACACCTTCACAAGCTCTATCGTCTTTCCACGAAGAACTTTGCTACTCACATCCAGAACCTTCACTGGTTCCTCATCATACGACAGATCCGGATTCAACTCTATCTCCTCAACAGGCATCACATGCGAATGATCCGATCTGTACCTCCGTAACATAGAGACATGAAACACATCATGTATCTTCTCCAACTCCGCAGGCAATCTCAACCGATATGCCACAGGACCAATACGCTCCACAATCTCGTAAGGTCCGATGAACCTTGGGCTAAGCTTACCCTTACGCCCAAATCTCATCACCTTCTTCCAAGTCGACACTTTCAAGAACACACGTTCGCCAACCGCGAACTCAATCTCTTTACGTTTTAGATCCGCGTAAGACTTCTGACTATCTGATGCTGCTTTAAAACGCTCACAAATGAGCTTCACCTTCTCGGTGGTTCTCTTTAGCATAGCTGGCATCGAGATCAACTTTTGCCCAGCTTCTGCTCAATAAAGAGGGGTTCTACAATGTCTCACATACAAAGCCTCGTATGGAGCCATTTAAATACTCGCCAGATAACTATTATTATATGCAAACTCAACCAACGGCAAGTGCTTCTCCCAAGAACCCTGAAAATCTATCACACGGCACTGCAACATGTCCTTAAGCACTTGGATCACGCGTTTTGACTGTCCATCCGTCTGAAGGTGATAGGAAGTACTGAAATTCAACCGTGTACCCAAGGCTTGATGCAAACATTCCCAAAATCGCGCTGTAAACCTCGGATCCCTATCCGACACTATAGACTTTGGCACACCGTGCAACTGCACAATCTCAGCTATATACAGCTCAGCCAACCTATCCAAGGTATACATAGTATGCACAGGCAGAAAATGTGCATACTTCGTGAGCCGATCTACAATCACCCAAACTGAATTCTTCTTTGACGGCGACAAAGGCAATCCAAACACAAAATTCATGGTGATTCTCTCCCACTTCCATTCTGGGACTCTCAAAGGCTGCAACAACCCAGAAGGAACCTAATGTTCAGCCTTCACTCGTTGACACACAATGCACTTACTAAAGAACTCAGCCACATCCTTTTTCAACCCCACCCAGTAGTACTCATCTTTCAAATCACGATACATCTTTGTACTACCAGGGTGCATAGCAAAAGGGTTACTATAGGCTTCGGTCAGAATAGTGCGCCTCCACTCAACATCATTTGGCACCACTATTCAACTCCCAAAGCACAAAACACCATCATCACTAAAGCTGAAATCTGAGGGTCTACCCTCCGCAATATCATGAACATGCGAAACAAGAGAATCATCAAGCAATTGCTTATATTTGATCAACTGAATCAATTATGGTTTCTCTTGCAATCCCGCAATAAGACCACCATCACACGAAATGATCAAGCGAGCAAATATTGCCCTCAACTCCACAGCCACTTTCCGGCTCAAAGCATCGACCACAACATTAGCCTTGCCCAGGTGATACTCAATCGTCATATCATAATCTTTAAGCAACTCCACCCAGCGACGCTGCCTAAGATTCAACTCCTTTTGAGACATAAGATACTTCAAGCTCTTATGATCCGTGAACACAACACACTTTTCACCGTACAGGTAATGCCTCCAAATCTTCAGGGCAAACACCACATCCGCAAGCTCAAGATCATGAGTAGGGTAGTTGCGCTCATGCACCTTCAAATGCCTAGATGCATAGGCCACTACCTTACCCTCCTGCATTAACACGCAGCCCAAACCAACAATGGACGCATCACTATAGACCACAAACTCCTTACCAGACTCAGGTTGAATCAGAACAGGATCATGCGTCAAAGCTTCTTTCAGCTTCTCAAAAGCTTTTTGTCTCGCATCCGTCCACTCAAAGCGAACATTCTTCTGCAACAGCTTGGTTAATGGTGTTGCTATCTTCGAGAAACCCTCAACGAACCTACGATAATACCCAGCTAGACCAAGGAAACTCCGTACCTCTGTCATTGATTTAGGTACTTTCCAACTCATCACAACCTCTACCTTGTGCGGATCAACGCGAATACCCTCAGCTGACACAACATGCCCAAGGAAGACCACCTCCCTAAGCCAAAAGTCACACTTACTCAGTTTGGCATACAACTGATTTTCCAACAACGCTTGCAAAACAATTCTCAAGTGTCTATCATGATCCTCCTCGGTACGCGAATACACAAGGATATTATCGATAAATACCACCACAAACTGATCCAAGAATTTATGGAACACACGATTCATCATGTCCATGAAAGGAGCAGGCGCGTTGGTCAAACCAAACGGCATCACCAAAAAATTATAATGTCCATACCTTGTCCGAAAAGTTGTCTTAGGTACGTCCACATCCTTCACCTTCAGCTGATAATACCCCGATCTCAAATATATCTTAGAAAACACTGAGGCTCCCCGAAATGGATCAAAAAGATCATCAATTCTAGGTAAAGGATACTTGTTCTTGATCGTCAACTTATTCAGTTGCCGATAGTCTATGCACATCCGCATTGTCCCATCCTTCTTCTTTACAAACAAGACCAGTGCACCCCAAGGTGACACACTTGGTCGTATGAAACCTCGATCCAACAAATCCTGCAATTGCGTTTTCAACTCTTTTAGCTCTTCAGGTGCCATGCGATAAGGAGAAATGGACACCGGAGTCGTATTCTCGTACAACTTGATACCAAACTCAACTTCCCTGTTTGGTGGCAACCCAGGCAATTCTTCCGAAAAGACCCCCAGAAAATTGCGAACAGTTCGGATGTCCTGCACACGCACATCCTTGGTGCCAGGATTCATCACATATGCAAGGTAAGCCTCACATCCCAACCTCATCATACGGTTTGCTTCCAAAGCCGAAATCATAATCGACAATAATTTTACATTCTCGCCTACCACCACTACTTCATAATCACCGGCCAGCTTTAAGGTCACCCTTTTAACATCAAAGTCAACCACCGCCCTATGCTCCGTCAACCAATCCATGCCAAGGATTACATCAAATATGTAGAAAGGTAACTCCATCAAATTCACAAGAAAAACATGTCCTTGCACAGCTAAAGGACATCTCCTATACAACCTCCTAGTGACCACAGTTTCACCAAAAGAACTAGTCACTTGCATTCCTACTTCAAGCAACTCAACAAGTATATCAAGCAAATGCGCATGCTCACTCAAGATATCAGAATGCGTGGATCCAGAATCAATCAAAGCCAGCAAAGATAAAGACTGAAGAACAAAGGTACCTGCGATGACATATGTATCATTGTGTTCCTTGCGCTGAGCATAAACCCTCGCTGGTCAACCTCCCTTGGGTCGAACAGCTAATATATGAGCAATACCTCGCTGCCCCTCGTCTCTCCTCTAAAAGTTCCCACGGCCGCGCCCAAGGCCTCTCTGAGGTGCAGCTACCACAGGAGCACGTCCTTGGCCTCCACCAACCAACAAAGGACACTCCCTCCTCATGTGATCCGTCGAACCACAATTCCAACGTGATTTCCCTGTCAGCACAATAGGAGCCTGGACCTCTCTAGCTGCCCGAGGACAATCTCGCCTCAAATGTCCCCGAGAACCACACGTCCAGCACATGTTCTGTTCAGCCCTCATCCAATCTCCCTGAGTATGTGCACCATGTCCACCATTACCCTGCCTAGCAGTAGGCTAGTACCTCCTATCTCGTCTCCTCTTATTCCGTCCACCACCGGAACTAGACTCAATTGCTCTCTTCCTAGAGCTAGAACCTACACCTCGATGTGACAAACCCAAATTCTGCTCGATGTCCTTCACTCGACAAACAAGCACATCAAAATCAGTTTAATCTGCAGCCAACATATATGTCTTAACTTCCTGTACCAGACCGTACGGGAAGCGATCACAACGGTGCCTCTCACTATGTACCAGCTCAGGGGCATACTGGCTCAAGCGTACGAACTGGACCTCGTACTCAGCCACAGAAAGGTTACCCTGAACTAGCGACATAAATTCACGTTTCTTTTCGTCCAATTATCTCACCCCTAGATACTTCCTCTTAAAGGCACCTCTGAAATACTCTGAATCCATCTCATTAGGTTCCAAACCAGTAGTGGTAGTCGTCCACCAGCTGTAGGCATCGCCTTGCAACAAAGAAACTACGCATCCCAGCTTGCGCACATCATTACAGCCCATCTGATCCATGATACGGATCGTACTCGCTAACCAGGCCCCAGACGCCTCAGGAGACATTCCAAAGAACTTCGTAGCTCCTAGGCTCCTCAACCTCTCTAATGTCAAGCCTGCCTGCCCAGCTGCAGGGGGCTGTACATACGCTCCGGTCACAGCAGCCTGAAACACCCCGGTGATCGCCTGAACCAGTGGCGCCAAATCACCCAAACCTGGACCAGCATGCCCTTGTTGCACCTGCTCCCCACCTCCAGGTGGTGGCGGAGGAGGTACATTTCCACCATGAGGGACATTTGTCCCTTGCTCACCCTGGTCACCCTGAGGTACTATTTTATTCGACCCCGGCTCTCTTCTCGGACCCATAGTGTTATTTTAAACAAGGCATAACAACAAAAACAAGTCAAACCATTTAGGCCAGCTCCAAGCAAGAATCCAAATTTACAAAAACATTTGATTAGTGTAATAAGGCAATGAGCACCCCGATTTCCCTCAACATAGCATGGCATACATGAAACATCATGCTCAACATGCTTTCCATCATCCAAAATCAGCACATGACAACCTTGCATCATTATCTCACAATCATATCCATTCCACATGTGATTCACATAAATCAAGCATGGCATAAGCTTCAAAATTTCAACCAATATCATGCTTATCAAAAATCATACGTCAATACATAACAACCAACATCCCCAATTCTTTCGTAACCTGGCTCTAATACCAACAAATGTAACCCCCTTAGTCCGGCCTAGAAGCCCGACCCGAACTACAAAGATTACACGGGGAAAACAAAAGTCAACCCAAAAGTCAACCTTGATTAAAGACCCTTTTTTTTCTTTTTATCTTATCTAGATGCACTTTATTAACCTATGTGATTAGAAAATCATTTTAGCGGAAGCGACACAGCGAACGGAACTCAAACAGGAGTCCAAAAGCATAGAAACGTTTTTTAAGGACCTAAATGTAAATTTCTAGAATTATAAGGGCTAACCAAGTTTTAATGTTACCAATCTGTTATTAATCATATAACATACCATCATGTCAAAATTCATCTCAAACGGATCACTCAAACACATTTTATTAAGCAATCAAGACTCAGGGACCAAAACGTAAGAAACAGAAACCTGAAAAAATTCAAATTCAAACTTCAACAGTCAGGTGTTCCGAAACGCAGAGACCTGTATCGGAACGGTCGTTTCGAAACCAGGTTGATCGTTTCGATACTCGGGTGCGTTCCGAGACCCATATCGAAACACCCCTTTCTAGTAGCAAAACCGTTTCGGTACGTTCTTACCCGTTCCAAAACCTCATGGCCATTTCAGGCCTCTGTTCCAAAACAAGCAAGGGCGTTCCGATACACCTTGCCCTGCAACAACAGATTATGCTGGTTTTTCACATCTTTTCATGTTCGAATACATTCCACAACATGTCACAACATACATACAACATATCTAAGCATTAAGGATCATCATGATAAAGCCAAAGCTAAAGCATAGCATCAACCATGCAAATAATGAAACTATAGGCATGCTCCCTAGTCCACCAAAGCCATACAAAGCTAAAGTCAACATTTAAACATAAATCAATCCATAAAGGCCATTTACAACTCAAGGATCAACAACCAAACATGCTCAAAGTAAAAAGAGATATCCTCAACCATCCAAGAATATAAATCCCACCCATTGCCTCTTATTACACCAAGGTAAAGCCACATAGTTTGCTAAATCAAAATGCTTGGATTCTCCTTGCTTTTGTGCTGCCTCAAACACCTAGTTCTATGCATTGATGAAACAAATGAGCGTAAGCATGAAGCTTAGTGAGGAATCCCTAAACAACATTCATCAATGCATTTCAAGCAACCGGAAAAACTACCATTATTCAACTCATGCCCTTTTTATAAAACATGTCTTATCAAGACATCAATGCACTTTATAAATACATGCTCAAATGCAACATTTTAAAACAGCAAAATAAACCTTTGCTCATGCTCTATCAAGCATCTCATGCATTCTTGCATCATTTACAAGCATTTCATGCTTCACATTAATCATTAACATTATATTGGCTCACAAGTGATAATCCATAAACCATACCACAAAAGACACAGTCGGATACGCGGACTACAAGCATTGTCCCACATGCTTCATACACACTACCGGACTACACAAGGCTCACACACGAGAGTAACCCTCCATCGTTGTGACACCCGTGGTGGAGTATAACGGTACAAGCACAACCCCTCAACACCACTCATCGGTAGTTGTATAATTCCACTAATGAGAGCACGAGACACATAACACAAGATCCACACACGGAATTAACATTCACCGTTGTGATCTTAACCTCAATCTTTAGGGTTCTTGGATGGAGTATACGGTACAATCACAACCCCTCGACATCCAAAGCGACTTTATTCACGGTGCACCCAATCCTATAGCCGGCTAACTATATCCGATTAACATAACCAAAAACCATTTCCATCACTTACCAATATAAGCATTTAACCTCATTAATCCACTATTTTACAAGCATAAACACAATGCCATTTCCACATGCTTAACATCATATGCATTTAACATATGAAAACCAAGGATCACTTACCTAGTGCATCCATAACATAATGGCATTAAAAACCAGCAACATTCATGCTTAAAACATGCTTTAAAACAGTAATCAAATCCACACTTAACTCAAGTACATTTTCATCAAACATAGCACATTTCCGAGAGAGAGGTTTCCGAATCACTTACTCTTGAGCTTAGCTAAGTGTACCAAACTTACACTAAGCTCCCGAGACCATGCTCAAAGCGTTACAAAGCAGAAAATTCCATTTCCACTCACCGATACGTGAAGCCTTGCTCGCCGATACAAAAATTACTCTTCCGGAGCCTCCAACAACACCTCGTTTGCTTTCGGATCAAGATCCCACGTTTTCACAACATCAAAACAGAGATCCAAATGCATTAAAATGCATTTCAACACCAGCAACAATTCACATTCTCGTTGCTCATCCAAACTACACCAAATTACCCATCCAAAACAACCGAAAACCCAATCGATTGCTTCCTAAACCAAGCCCATCCAACATACATCACTTCCAAACCATTTTAAACACCAAAACACATCTAACAAACAACCTAACCCAACCTTATACCTCCAGCAAGCAAGATTCCACCATTTCACCTAAAAAACTCACTTAAATCAACCAAGAAACTCAAGGATCTCAAGGATTTCGGGATCTATGTTATCAAAACTTCATTTCAACATAATAAACAACTTAGAACTTAATTAATATCAATCCAAAACAGAGATTAACACATCAAATCTGAAAATCAAGATTTCAACCATAATTTCACAAGATTTTGATCTCTAATCAAAACTATAATGAAAACTCAACCAAAAATAGTATTTAGAAGCCAAATATCTTGGGAATTTCAATAAAGAACTTTGATTAGAGGTTGAGAACGGGATTTACCTCCAATCCTTGCTTTCCTCAATGAATGACAAGTTTTCCTTAGCCAAATCTTGAAAAGCTTGAAAGGATTTCTTGAAAATTGATTAGGAAATGTTAGGAGAGTGTTTGGAAGAAAAGAATTCTGGAGAAAAAGCATGAAAATAGTGCTTGGCTGAGAATGAAGAGAAAATGGTAGTTACGTAATAGGATCTCCCATTAACTACCCATTTAATTAATTAAAATAAAGCCATTTAATTAAAAACCATTTAAAACACATGTCATATTAAGGAAAGGCTAAATTGCCATAAAGCCCCCTATAGATTCTAAGAATTTGGCTTCTTCTTTAAAAATCACATTTTCCACAGTTTCGAAACTTTACAATTTGGTCACTACTCAAAATGTCCCATTTCTGAAACTCTTTTTGTAAAATTGACTTGACCAAAAACTTAAACATATTTTTAGATGATTTTAGCAATTTTTACCATATTTTTATCTTATCCCGATCCTTGATTTCCTTAAATCACCTTACGCGATTAAAACCGTTCTTGATCGGTCCGATCCGATGTGTAACACATCTAGGCCCAAAACCAGGGCGTTACATCTCCTCTTGTAGAGAGGCTTTGAGAGAATCACCTAGCTTCTTCCTCTTTTCTACCTCATGCTTCTCTATTCTTCTCTCTTTCTTCTTCTTCTCTTCTTTTCTTCCTTGCTTCATGATCTCATGTGTAAGAAGAGACCCAACAAGCTCATCAAGCTTCAAAGTTTTCAAATTCTTTGCTTCAATGATGGTCATTCTCTTACCATCCCAAGACTCCGGGAGAGAGTATAGAAGCTTCCTCACTAGCTTATCTTAAAGAATTACTTCACTGAATCCTTTAAGACCGTCGAAGATGATCGAAAAACGATCAAACATCTTTGAGACGTTCTCATCAGGGTCCATCTTGAAATTCTCATAGCTCAAATTTAGCAACTCGATCTTCGTTTCCTTCACATCATTAGTGCCTTCATAAGTCGTCTCCAAAGTATCTCACAATTCTTTTGCGCTTTTGATAGATGAAACCTTCGAGTAGATATCCGGACCAAGTGCACAAAATATGATATATAGAGCTTTGTCGTTGACTTGCATCTTTCGTCTATCTTCCTGGGTCATCTCTGACTTCACCTTCAGAACTAGTCTTCCTTCATCGGTTCTTTTAACCGGAATGTAAGGACCTTTTCCACTACATCCCAAACCTTATAATTCGTTGACTTAATGAAGAGACGCATCTGATTCTTCCAATATGGGTAGTTGTCCATATTGAAGAAAGGTGGTTTTGTGGTTGATTGTGACTCGTAAAGGTTGGAGGTTGAAGTAAATGCCATGTCTTGTCTTTGTAATTGATCACACTCTCCTAGGAACTCCTCTTGTGGTTGTTAATCCTTCAAAGAGGTAGGCTCTGATACCAATTGTTGAGTGGATCGTAGAATCGATTTAAGCCAAGAGGGGGTGAATTAGATTTTTAGAAATTTTGGTGGTGAAGTCGAAAATAAAAATTTGCAAGACAAGGGATTTAGAGTGGTTCAAGTTCCAATTGAACTCTACATCCACTACATTAGCTTCACTAAGGATTTTCCAACAACTCCACTAGATGATCTTCCCTTTTTCTAGGCTTAGGAGGAAACCTTTACACAATAGCCAATTTTTCTACCCAAAAATTGACCCAATCCTCACACAAGGTTTACAAAGAAGTTTAAGGCTAATAGCTAGTATCTCTCATTACAAATGTAGCCCTTTTACAAGCACTCAACCCAATTAAAACGAATAAGATTCGAAATATAAAGTACCACAATTGGGGTTTACAAGAAAATATGGGAATTTAGCACAAGAGCTTGAATTTGATGTTTGGATGTTTCTCTTTAGGCTCAATTTTTTGTTGCTGGTGCTTTTAGAACTCCCTTTTATATCTTCTCATTGAATTCTAGCCATTGGGTTGTTGCCTTCATAATTATAGCCGTTGGGATGCTATCTTCCCACAATAAATGTAGTCTGCAACTACCCGTTCCGAAACGCTCGACCCTATTTCTAAATAAACCAAAATAGAAATAGTCGTTGAGGTGTAATTAATAGGTCGTACCGAAACTGACACGATCGTTTCGATACGCTAAGAGCTTGTTCCGAAACGTGCTAAAGCTCATTTCGAAACATTTTGCCACTGCCAAAATCTGTATCGAAACGGCTTGGAAGTGTTTCGATTCACTCTAACCGTCTTTTAAAAATTAGTTACAAAGTGCAACGGTCATATTCTGAAACCAAGTTTGAAAATCGTTTCGAAACGTTTGAGGTCGTTTCGGTACTGCTGTATCGAAACGGTTCAAATCGTTCTGTTGTTCTTCATCTATTTCAAAACATGAAGACTTGTTTTGATACACCCGTATTGAAACGAAAAAGCTAGTTCCGAAACAGAGGTTAACAATTTCAAAACGTTCTGAAACGCCTAAGGGCCGTTCTGAAACGGTGACTCGGAAATCATTATTTTGACTTGGTAAACACTTAGAAAATTTTGAATACTCTTAGGTTTTTACTTGGACATTTTTCATAGAGACATAGGGATGTTTTGAGGACTAAAAAATTTATTTTCTCTTTTTCAATTTAGTTCTTAAATCCTTTGTTATATCAAAATCAATTAATTAGTTTTACATGTTTGTTCTTGGCTTCTTTAGTCATGGCTTGTATGTATCTTTACGTTTGAATGACAATTTACATTCTCCTTGATCAAAAAAAGGTTTATAACTTATTATATCAAACATATAAGATCTTATGTATACCTTAAACAATATCATGCCTTCATCAAATATTTCATATTATAAGGTACTTTTATTAAAGTACTCACCTTGAATCCAAGCTTAAATGTGCGGCATCATTTAATTTAACAAATATGCAAGGTAAATTGAAGCAAATAAAGATGCTCGGGATAGTTTAAATCTATCCCGAAACTTTAAACTACACTCTCAGTTCGATCCGAGCTAGTTTTGATCACGAAGCACGATTCCCTTTTCCTTATCTACTGTTTGATCTATTACACCCCTTACACCTTCAATTTCTTCTTGAGCTAATGTGACAAGAAATTTAACTATGCATTAGAATAATTCCATAACAATCAGCTGCTTGTAAAGCTACACGAGTTCTCACAAACGTAAATAATTTCACACAAACAGTCCATAGCATTTAAAATCGATGCAAAATAGTTTTCAATACACAAAAATACACATGTACACATATTCAAGACAATCCAGTAGGTTCATAAGCATTCGAAACAGTCCTTAATTGTGCAAAAACAGTCATTCACTGTTTTGATTTACAAAAGCAGTTTCTTCCTTTCTTTCAATTTAATCCTAAGACACTTACTTAATTTAGTAAATATTAATTTCTATATCACTTCAACTAGTGACTTATTTTTATAATTCTCTAAAGCCAATTTGGGACATTAAGAAAATTCTTGCCAAGTGTGCAAGTCCACTATGAAATTTTTTTTACCATGCAATCCCTAACTTTTACTAATTGATCAGTTTAGCCCTTTTAAGAAAGACTAATTAAGTTTCTTCCTTTCTTTCAATTTAATCCTAAGACGCTTACTTAATTTAGTAAATATTAATTTCTATAGCACTTCAACTAGTGACTTATTGTATAATTCTCTTAAGCCAAGTTTGGGACATTACAAGCCATATAGCTTTTCAATTCTTCTTTTTCAATTTGTGTCCTAAACCATTTAATTATTAATGCTAAAGACATCCTTAATCCAATTAAATCATAATCATGATTGTACATTCTTCTAGGTTGTATTTTGAGATATTACAAGGTCGTTGAGGATTCGAGTTTTTACAGAGGTGATTTTTGAAGGAGATTCGAGGGTTATTATTCAAAAATTAAAGTCCAAGACAGAAGACTTATCTATTCTCTGACCGATAATTATGGATGCTAGGCACCTTGCCCGTCGCTTCCGCCTGTGTTGATTCAATTTCATCGGTCGAGATGGCAACCAAGCAGCACATGCAATGGTTGCCTTGGGACGTCGAAGCTCTAAGGACCGTTTCTAGTAGAAAATGCCCTCGATTCAGCTGCTCTAGCCACCGCAAATGACCGACGGTGGATCGACCCTCCCTGAACAATTTCCTTCTTCATGTTGATTGGGTCACGCACAACTTATTACATTCAGTGTCGTGCAATGCCCTCCTGTTATGGTTCGAGCTCTATTGTTTTGATTTTTGAAGATTCATTTTGACTTCTGGATTGTCTGAGGACTTTCCCCTTTCTTTGCTTTTTGTTTGGCTTTTTCATATTCCCATGAATGTTTTTATTGTAATGTAATTTTAGTTTTGTTTCTAATAAAACTCAGACGATACCGTTTTCAAAAAAATAATAATAATAATGTCTCCGCCTATAATGACATTAGAACTTTTTATGAATGTAAAGTTTATAGACAAGATTTGAAGTAAGGATAAATAAAAAATAAATAAACCATAAATTGAATTGAATTAAGATATTTAATTTATAATAATTTTATTTTTATAATATAAAAAAACAAATATTTTATGTCTAATATTATGAGTTTAATTAATTTATTTACTTCTAAAAAACTAATTTTAAAACCATGTAGATTTTTTTTGGAAATTTTATCAAATAATTTAAAATTCATTTTGACAAAAATTTAAAAAAAAATCAAAAGTATCAAAATTAATAACTACATCAAAAGAGTGATCACAGATACCTCAATTAACTACTTAAATTCAAGTAACAACAAAAGGCCAAGATGCAAAACCTCTATTCCAGCATGGAACAAAATTAAAAGAGAAATCCAGGTATGCCTTGCAGTATAGTAGAGCAGCATTTTTCAACCCTCAATTTATATGGTTTCGGATGAATCCTGGGATATGTCATATGTAAAAAGAAAAAAGCAGCAGTTTCGCATTGCCTCACAGATATTTATTGACATCATCATCAAATGCTCTCATACAAAGTCTTAAGACCACCATTTCTTCACAATTGAATGTCAAATCAAAATTAAACTTCGACAAAAAGAGAAGCAAACATTAGGTCTTCAAGATTCGGATCCTGACTTGACAATGAAATTCTGGCGGCTGATGGGGTTCATCACCACGGGTGGACCAGCAGTGCGTGGCCATGCCTGAAATTTCTTGTCAGTTTCTTCCCACCATTCCTTGTTTGAAACGGTGTGAGGAGTAGTCCCTGAGTTGGAGAGGAAAAGGCATAATTTATTAACCCCCCTGCAATAGCCAATGACAATCTACACAATGTACACCAACTTACCTCCAAATATCTTCTGATCAGCAACAAGGTTATCAGCTACATAGGCAACGGCAAACGATGCCGCAATAGAACCAATTATATAGTTTGCTGCCATTTTTAAGCTGCAATAGTAAGACACATGAAGAAAATGAGTAAAAGTTGCATGCATTGCGTGTAACCAAAATTTATTGCCAAAAAAAAGAGATACAGGAAAAAACTTGGTAACAAAATTAGCAAATGCAAATTAAAAGAAATATATTCAGGATTTCAGATCTTTATTTATGCACAAATAGTGTAGATTGTCTCAAAGTCAACAGTAACATATATCACTCTCCTCCCGTTTTTATTCATCTCTTCCTTTTCAATCAATACCTGATCTCTTCTAAGGCAAAACAAAATCCCATCTACAACCTTCCAAAAGATCATCACAAATAACTACATGATAATCACTAGATATTTGTACAGAGGAAGTGATAAATACATACCCAATTCTATAGTCTTGGCTTAATTCATTTAGGCATAAATTGTAGCAACAAACAATTGACTAGCATAGCCAAGGTTATATGCAAATAAGTTGGGTTACCCCCGAAAAGGAGCATGCTGGCAGCACCCTGTACTAGCATTCAAATTGGTACCAAAGGCACATGCTTCATGAAGAATGGCTTGGTTGGATGCTAGAGTAGACAATTTTATAAATACTTTTATTTTCTGCGTTAAAATTTCTAATAAAGTCTTGTTTTGGGCTTCACTGAGTTAGTTTCAAAGTTTAAGTTACGGCATTCATGGAAATCCTCATCCAGCAAAGTGTATTGCTCTTAAAAAAGTGGGATCACTCAAGAATTTATTATCAAACAATATCCAGCATTATTGCTCTCCACATTACTACTACCTAAACATTTCCTCCCATTTTGCAGGAAAAAAAAATCAATTTCCCAAGCTTCCGAATGAACTAGAAGCAGTAAAAACTGCTCCAAAACCCTAATTTCCTAGAAAACCCTACATGTTCTGCTTCCATTCTTTAGGAGAAACCAAAACTAGAAAACCATAAGGAAAAGCCAAACTTTCAAAATGTAACCTATTGAACACACAAAAATAAAATCAATTAGACCCGAAAATACTAGTATTCTGGCCTTATTCAATCCAAACTGACACAAATCCCTGCAAATTCAAGTCATAAAAAGCGGATCCTTTATCTACAATCAATACATAAAACCAAGAAAGCAATCATCTCTTTTCCTTCCTAATAACAAACACAGAATGAATTAAACGTATCTAAAATAAACTGGAGCACCAACGAAGACATGAAATCAAACCCATAAATCTAAAATAAATACAAAAGGGGTTTTACACCCGTTGCGATGATCGGGTCGAACAAACCTGGGCGACCAGATCTCGGGTCAAGGAGAAGCAGAGATGAAGGAGACGGAGCTGCCAGAAAGAGGAATAGATTTGGTGAGCAATTGCTTCGAAAGCGGAGGTTCAATTTAATAGCCGTTTAGATCCAAGGGCTACATTCTCTTATTCAATCCGACGGTAGAGAAGGGTCCAGTATAATTTAGGAGATAAAAAAAGCTCGGAGGTCTTGGATTAAACCCTGAACGTATGTTAGTTTATTTAAATTTGAAATTGAACTAAGGCAGAAATTAAATTAAGATAATGTTGTAATTGAGCTAGAATGTTAAAGAAAATATAATTGAAATTGAATTCAAAAATTTATTTCAATTTGATTTAAAAATTAAAAATCTGTAATAGAACCCAACAAATGACTTAGTGGAAAAGTAGATGTATGTGCATAATTATTAATTATATTTATACTTATAATGAAAATATTCTTTCTATAATAAAATATATTTTTATTTCGAATATAAAATTAAAAATACCAAGTACGATCAAGGTATCACCTTTTATATTCTAAAAATAATTTTAAAAATTACATAGGATGATACTCAATTGCTTTAGGGTACCATCCCTAATTAAATTTCAAAATTATAGATAACATTCTCTATAAAATGCTATTTATCTAAGACTACATTATTTATCTAAATGTCGATTATTAAATTAAAGAGTTTGTGTTGATTAATGTCCAATTGCTTCAGGAAACCATTTAAATTTAATCTCTCAAATTTTCTAATCAATATTGATTTATTTGCTACAATTTGTCTACATCCTAATAACATTATTTACTTAGAAATCCTAATTAAAGAATCCTAAAACTAAAACAAATATTTAAATTAAACTAAGTATTTTAGTAAAAAAAAAATTAATACTACATATTTTAATAAATCATTCATCAACTAATAAAACTTTTAATTGCATTTAAATTAAACGATTTAATTAAAATTAAAAAAAAAGAATTAAATTGCACAAATTAAAAAGGTGAATTTATGATTTTATTTGAATTGGAGACCAAAATGAATACACGCTAAAATCAGAGTACAAAATCAAGAGGATTTAAAAACTAGAACGTAGATCTAAGATCTGACCGTTTAAAAATGCATAGGGTCAAAATCAACCTGTCATCAAAGCGGTGCGTTTCGCACGTGCTATATAAAGCCCTTTCAACCTAAAAATTTATCATTTTCTTCATTTCCCCCTCTCTCTCATTCAACGATTTAATTAAAATTAAAAAAAAAAAGAATTAAATTGCACAAATTAAAAAGGTGAATTTCTGATTTTATTTGAATTGGAGACCAAATTGAATACACACTAAAATCAGAGGACAAAATCAAGAGGATTTAAAAACTAGAACGTAGATCTAAGATCTGGCCCGCTTAAAAATACGTAGTGTAAAAATCAACCCGTCACCAAAACGGTGCGTTTCGCACGTGCTATATAAAGCCTTTTCAACCTAAAAATTTATCATTTTCTTCATTCCCCGCCCCCCCCCCCCCTCTCTCATCCAACCGATGGAACTTCCTCTATCTAAACTCTCTATACCCAAACACATAATTTCCACAAAACCTTCCCAAAATTGAAAACGAAAACCATGTTTTTGACTTAGTTCATCGTGTTCTTCATTCCCTAGCACAACACGTTGTGTACCCTCAAATACTCTGGCAACGTTTTTATAAGTCTTTATGTGTGAATTGTCAATAAGTAACCTTTTCATAGTTACCATGGGAAGTACATTCAAGGCCGACCCATTATCAATCAATACTCTCAACAAAACATGCCGCTTGTAGTGAATTATGATAGTCAGTGCTTTAACTGATCCAATTCTACCCTTCGGGATCTCGTCATCAATTAACGTGATGTAATTGTTGGGTGTTATATGATTCACAATTCGATCCAACTTGTGTATTGATATGTCATTCGAAACAAATGTCCAATTCAACACCTTTATTAGAGCATTATGGTGCCCCTCAAAGCTCAACAACAATTCTAACACATAGATCCGGGCCTGCTGCTTGCTAAGCTGCTAAACTATATTGTACTTGTTATGTTTCAAGAACTTCAGAAAACTCATAAGCCTGTTATTCTATGATCGGCTCATTAATCTTGGGTGGAGGTTCTTCCCCAAATATCTTCCTAGGTACAACTGTTGATTTCCCTTTCACCTTCTCAACTTTCTTAGATATTTCACGAGAATGACATCTTGCACTTCTTGCAATATGACCCACTTCATTCACTATCTTAGCATCTGGTTTCTCATCTTATGTTGGCTTTGTCTCATCTGGAGGTTTTGTTTCCTCCTATGACTTCATCACTTCTAGTATAGTTACATTAGCAGTATAATTCCAGGGAATTTTTCGACTATTTTTAAAAGGAAAAGGAGCCGGTGCAAAAATCACAATCTTGGGAGTTATCGCTTGAGTTCTTTCCTTGGGTAAATTTCCAACCTTTGATTTTACAGAAATGATCAATGTCTTGTTCACCCATACTTATTTTCAGAACTTTTAGATGTGAATACATCCACTTCTCTCTTTTCTCCAATATTTTCAAAGAATTTAATTTTCTTATTATTCATCATTCCTTGAATTAAACTTCTAAATTTATAACAATGTTGAATCTCGTCTTCGTCTTCATGATGATATTCATAGTATATTCTCGACTCTTCATTCTCAACTTTCATACACATATGTATCATTCCTGCATTATACAACTGTACAAATACCCACTTCAACGAAGATTTGATCTCTGATACATCAACCTCTACTCGTTTGGCCTCATCATCTTCTTCTATATCATTCACTCCTTGTTCTTCATGGTTGGGCAATGGATTAGTCGCTATATTGGGTTCGTCAAACTTTAAAACCTCGTTGTTTATTAGATTCTGCACTACCTTTCTTGAATGCAATGCAGCTTTCTATCGTATGGCATGTGATCCCAACATGGTACCCACAGCGAGCCTTCACATCATATAACAAAGGGTATGGAGGTTGAAGAGGAGTAAGATAATATGGTCGAACAAAATCTGTCTCAAACAATTATGGGTACTATGAAACAAATATTTTAATTTTGATATAACTAAAAACCTAAGGACTAAATTGAAAATGTCAAAACGAATTTTAAGTCCTCAAAATACCCCATATAATTTTAAGATTATGCCCAAGTTAAAAACAAAGTTTTTCAAATATTTTTCTAAGTGTTTAAAGCCAAAACAGTGATTTTCAAGCCCCTGTTTCGAAACGGCCTAAGGCGTTTCGAAACGATTTCATCACTGCCAACCCCTATTCCGAAACGAGTATCGAAACGGCTTAAGAACACTTGAACCCGTTTCGAAACGGTCTCATACGTTTCGAAACTGTTCTTCATATTTGATTTAAAAAGGGCACAACGGTTACAAACTTTTAACTGAATATTTAAAGATAAATAGGGTGTTTCGAAACGGGCTAAGGCTGTTTCGAAACGACCCTTGACAGTAGCAAAACCGTTTCGAAACGAGGCCAAGTGTTTCGAAACAGTTCTTCAGTTTAAATTGTAAACATGACCGTTGAAGATGTTTTTAACCGAATTTCTGAAAACCGTTAGGGTGTTTCGAAGCGGGCTAAGACTGTTTCGAAACGACCCTTGACAGTGGCAAAAGTGTTTCGAAACGGCCCTAAGGCGTTTCGAAACGGGCTCTTAAATGCACCCCAACGGCTCTTTCTATTTTAGTCTGTTCCGAAACAGGTACCTCGCGTTTCGAAACGGGTTGTTGCAGACTGCATTTATGGTGGTGAGATAACATCCCCAACGGCTCTATTGATGAGTGCAACAACCACAACGGCTAGAAATTAATGAGAAGGTATAAAAGAGACCTATAAAAGCACCAGCAACAACTATTGATCCAAAAAGCAAACATCCAAACATTAAATCCAAGCAATTGTGCAAAAATCCCATTTTGTCTAGAAACCCCAATTGTAATTTTCATTCATATCTTGTTCAATTGGGTTGAGTGCTTGTAATTGGGCTATCATTTGTATTGAGAGATACTCTATTAGCTATCAAATTTCTTTGTTCACTTGTGTGAGGATTGGGTTGATTTTTGGGTAGAAAAATCAACCGAAATTGTAAAGGGTTGCCTCCTTGTCCTAGAAAAGGGGAAGAGCAATTAGTGGAATTGTTGCAAATCCTTAGTGAAGCTAAGGTAGTGGATGTAGAGTTCATTTGGAACTTGAACCACTCTAAATCCCTTGTCTATTATTTTCAATTTGCAATTTCCACCATAAAACCTTTAAATTTCCAATTCACCCCCCTCTTGGTCAATATCGATCTTGCGATCCACTCAACAATTGGTATCAGAGCTTAACTCTTTGAGGATTAACAACCACAAGAGGAGATCCTTGGAAGAGTGTGATCATCAAATATCAAGAGATGGCTTCAACCTCCGGTTCGGACATGTACGAGTCACAATCCACTACAAAGCCTCTTTTCTTCAACGGTGATAACTATTCTTTTTGGAAGAATAGGATGCGTCTCTTCATCAAATCAAATGACTATCTAGTGTGGGATGTCATTAAAGATGGGCCATATATCCCTTTGAAGCAAGATAGTGAAGGCAAGATGGTCTTAAAGAAGAAAGTGGAGATGAGTGAAGAGGAGAGGAAAAAGATTCAAGTCAATGATAAAGCTCTCCACATGCTATTTTGTTCCTTCGGTCTGGACATCTATTCCAAGGTCTCATCCATTGAAAGTGCCAAAGAAGTATGGGACACTCTAGAGACCACATATGAAGGCACCAACGATGTTAAAGAAACTAAGATTGGAATTCTCAATCTTAGTTATGAGAATTTCAAGATGGAGCCCGATGAGACGATGTCAAAGATGTTCGATCGTTTCTCTACGATTGTCAATGGGCTAAAGGGCTATGGAGAGATTATACCGGAAGACAAGCTTGTCCGGAAGCTACTCTATTCACTTCCCGAGTCTTGGGATGGGAAGAGAACCGCTATCATCGAAGCAAAGAACTTGAAAACCTTGAAGCTTGATGAGCTTGTGGGTTCTCTCCTTACTCATGAGATCATGAAGCAAGGAAGGGAAGATGAGAAGAAAAAAAGAAGAGAAAAGGGTAGAGAAGCTTGAGGTTGAGAAGAAGAAGAAGATGGGAATAGCTCTCAAGGCTAAAACTTCACTACGTGATGAGAGCTCATCTAGTGAGGAGGATGAACTTGAAGAATTGGCTATGATAGCCAAACGATTCTCACGCTTCATGAGGTAAAACCGTGGAAGAAAAATCCAAAGAAAAATGGATTTCAAAAGCAAGAACAAAGAAGAAGGAAGGGATCCTATCACTTGCTTTGAGTGCAAACAACCCGGCCACATTCGTTCGGAGTGCCCTCAACTCAAGAAGAAGGGCTTTGAGAAGAGGAAAAAGCTCAAAGCCAAGCTTGCTACTTGGAGTGATGAGGAGTCATCGGAGGATGACGAACAAGAAGTGGCTAACCTTTGCCTCATGGCACTTGAAGAAGATTCCTCCATGGTAACCTCTAACTCATCTACTTTAGATTTTTCATATGAAGAATTAAATGATGCATATGATGAGTTACAAGAGGTCTATGATGAATTAGTTGATAAATATAAGGAGTCGGTTATAAGGAATAAAAAGATTATTCTAGAATTAAATGAGAAAAATGACTCACTTACTCAAGCTAATTCTAAATTTGAGAAAAAGATATTAGGATTAAAAGATGAACTTAAATTCTTTCAAGATGAAAATGTTGATCTTAATAATCTTTTATCTCAATGTAATTGTGAACACCAAAAGGTGATGGGTGAGCTAAATGAGCTCAAAAAGTCTTTAAAAAATGTTGGTAGTGTCAAGCATGAAGTAGGAGAATCCTCTAGAACACACCAACCTAAGAAAAAGACTAACTACAAACAAGGTAGCTATCCTAGACATAGTAGAGCTAAAAGAATTAGAAGTGTATGGGTTCCTAAGGAACTTGTTAAATCTAATAATATTATTGCTATGTCATCTTGGATTCCTAAGGGAACCAAGGTTTTGGGAGCTAACACTCATGGACCCAAAATGATTTGGGTACCAAAAACCAAGGTTTAATATCTTTGTTTGTAGGGGGAGCATTGCTACAAGGCCAAAGCACAAAGTCAAAACTCATGGTACCTTGATAGTGGATGCTCGAGGCACATGACCGGAGACAAGAGTCGATTCATGGATCTAAAGCCAAAAAGTGGAGGAGTAGTAACATTTGGTGACAACTCCAAAGGCCACATTAAAGGTATTGGCTCCATAGGTAATCACTCTACTATTCTCATTGAAAATGTTTTATATGTCGATGGTCTTAAACACAATTTATTGAGCATAAGTCAATTGTGTGATAAAGGATTTAATGTTTTATTTGATAAAAATGGATGCAAAATTGTAGACATTAAATCTAATAATATTATGCTCATAGGTCATCGCATAGGGAATATATACATGGTGCATCTAGATGACATTCATACATCTCATGCATGCTTAGTTGCTCAAAATGAAAATGATGCATGGTTGTGGCATAGGAAGCTAGGACATGCTAGCGTAAGTGTTTTAGAAAAACTAGTCTCTCTAAATCTAGTTAGAGGTTTACCCAAGATAAAATTTTCAAATGATAAAATTTGTGATGCATGCTCAAAAGGTAAACAACATAGGTCTTCCTTTAAATCCATAAATGATGTTTCTACTAGTAGATGTTTACAACTAATTCACATGGATTTATTTGGGCCAATTAGGACTATGAGCTTGGGTGGTAAGTCTTATGATTTTGTGCTAGTTGATGATTTTTCTAGATTTATTTGGGTTCTCTTTTTAAGTACTAAAGATGAGGCTTTGGAAAAATTCATCACATTTTCAAAATTAACCCAAAATGACCTTGAACTTAGAATTTCACATATTAGAAGTGATCATGGAACCGAGTTTCAAAATTTAGGGTTTGAATATTTTTTAAATGAAAATGGTATTAGCCATAATTTTTCGGCTCCTCGAACTCCTCAACAAAATAGTGTAGTTGAGAGGAAAAATAGAACTTTACAAGAAATAGCTAGAACCATGCTTTGTGAAAACAATTTACCTAAATATTTTTGGGCGGAAGCCACAAACACCGCTTGTTATATTGTAAATCGAGTAATGATTAGGCCAATTTTAAAGAAAACACCTTATGAGATTTTAAAATCTAAAAAGCCTAACATTAGCTATTTCCACCCTTTTGGGTGCAAGTGTTTTGTTTTAAATAATGGAAAAGATAACTTAGGTAAATTTGATGCAAAAAGTGATGAAGCCATTTTTATAGGTTACTCTTTAACCTCTAAAGCCTATCGAGTATTTAACAAAAGAACTTTAGTAGTAGAAGAATCTATTCATGTTGTATTCGATGATAACCTCCTTCCTAGGAAGGATTCTTGTGATGATGATGATGTAGGGATCATAAATGCCTTTGATGGAGGTCAAACTTCAAAGGAGGATGAGATTCCAACAAAGGAAGAGGACTCATAAGATCCACCTCTTGAAGCCTTGAAGGACATGGCTATTGAGGAAAAGGAAGTGAGCTACCCAAGGGAGTTGAACTATGTCAAAGATGGTGAAATCTTGGGTGATCCATCCAAGGGGGTAACCACTCGTTCTTCTCTTAGATTAATGAACCATGTTGCATTTATCTCATGCATAGAGCCTAAAAATATAAAAGAAGCATTGAAAGATGACTTTTGGATTATGGCTATGCAAGAAGAGTTAAATCAATTTGAGAGAAGTAATGTATGAACATTAGTTGATAGACCTAGTAATTAATCTACAATAGGAACTAAATGGGTCTTTAGGAACAAGCTAGATGAGAGTGGTAACATTGTGAGAAATAAAGCTAGACTTGTAGCACAAGGTTACACTCAAGAAGAGGGAATAGATTTTGATGAAACCTATGCACCCGTAGCTAGAATGGAAGCCATTAGGATGTTGCTTGCATATGCATGTTATCATAATTTCAAGCTTTTTCAAATGGATGTTAAAAGCACATTTTTAAATGGTTTTATAAATGAAGAAGTGTATATGGAACAACCACCGGGTTTTGAAGATTCAAAATTTCCAAATCATGTTTTCAAACTTACCAAAGCCCTTTATGGTTTAAAACAAGCTCCTAGAGCTTGGTATGAAAGGCTTTCAAATTTTTTGATTGAAAAAGGATTTGAAAAAGGTAAGGTGGACACTACACTCTTTATAAAAATGTATAAAAATGACATCTTAGTAGTTCAAATTTATGTTGATGATATTATTTTTGGTTCTACTAATGAATGTCATTGTCAAGAGTTTGCTAAGTTAATGCAAGGTGAATTTGAGATGAGCATGATGGGGGAGCTCTCATTCTTTTTGGGATTCCAAATCAAGCAAAAGAAGGATGGCGCCTTCATCAACCAAGCAAAATACATAAAGGATATGCTCAAGAAGTTTGGCTTGGAGAATGCAAAGCCTCAAGCCACTCCTATGAGCTCATCTACAAAGCTTGACAAAGATGAAGGAGGTAAGTGTGTTGACTCTAAGCTTTATCGTTCTATGATTGGATCTTTGCTTTACCTTACCGCAAGTAGACCGGATATCTTGTTTAGTGTTTGCTTGTGTGCTAGGTTTCAAGCTAGTCCTAGAGAGTCTCACCTTATAGCCGTTAAAAGAATCTTTAGATACCTTAGAGATACTCCATGTTTAGGTCTTTGGTATCCTAGAGGCTCTACCTTCAACCTTCATGCTTACTCGGATGCGGATTATGAGGGTTGCAAAATTGATAGGAAAAGTACTTCGGGAACTTGTCAATTCTTAGGTAGTATGCTCATATCTTGGTTCTCTAAGAAACAAAATAGTGTAGCCTTAACTACCACCGAAGCCGAGTACATATCCTTAGGGAGTTGTTGTGCTGAAGTCCTTTGGATGAAGCAACAACTCTTAGATTATGAAATTAAAGTTGAAACCATTCCCCTAAAATGTGACAACACTAGTGCAATATGTTTAACAAAAAATCCCATCCAACACTCTAGAACCAAACATATAGAAATAAGGCATCATTTCATTAGAGATCATGTCCTTAAGGAAGATGTGGTTATAGAGTATGTAGACACCTTGAATCAATTAGCGGACATATTTACAAAACCCTTAGACAAAGAGCGTTTTTGGTCCCTTAGGAGAGAGTTAGGTCTAGCTAGCCTATCTTGACCTTTTAGGACCTCTTTCGTGTTTAAATTTGCTTGATCTTGTGAAATGCCATGTTAATGTGTTTAGACTCCTAATTTTATCAATGCCTATAGTTAGGGGGAGTATGTTTATGCTTGAATATGTTTTGCTTGCTCATTCATGACATTTATGCAAGTTAGGCCTATTAAAACTTCATTTTTCTGCACTTTTAGAGCCTCGTCTGCACTTCCAGGCCCAGGTGTATCGAAACGGGTGACCCAGTTTCGATACGGATACCTTAAATCCAGTTCTGAGAGAAGGGCGTTTCGAAACGCCTCCAAGGTGTTTCGAAACGTTTTGGCTACTGCCAAGGGGTGTATCGAAACGTGTTTCGATACGGGTCAATAGGGCTTCGATACGGTCAACACCGTATCGAAACGGTCAGCCTATGGTCTCAAAACGGTCAAACCCTAGTCGTCTCGTTTCGAAACGGTCCTGACCGTTCCGAAACGGCATCGCGGATTACTTTATTTAGGGCTTTTAATGTTAAAATTCACTTTTTATCAAACTCTTAAAAACCCTAAACCGCCTCCCTCTCTATAAATACCCTCTCAAACTCATTGATTTTCACAAAATTGTGAGGGGTTTTACTCTAAAACTCAAGTCTAAGCAAGTTTCATCAACATTGTGCAAGGATTTTCATCAAATCATCCAAAATCCCAAACTAAGGTATTTTTTTCTTTTTCTTTCAATTTATGTTCGAATCTTAGGTTAAAAAATTTTATTTTTGTATAAATTATAGGTTTTCCTTTGTGGGTTTTCCATATCTTGTAAAAAAAATTCAAAATCTCAAAAATTTTTATTCGAATATAAATTTTTTCAGTCGTATTTTTTTTAATTTTTTTTTTCTATTTTTTTTTCTATTTTTGTTTGTTTTTAATTTTGTTTCAAAAACCTAAGTGGGATTTATTATTGGATTGATTCTAAATATTAATGCATACACTTAATTTTAAAATATACTTGCTTAATGTTTTTAGATGGCGGAACAAGCTAACAAAAAGCGTAAGACCGTTCAAACCGGTGATTCGAGCATTCGTCCGAATCTTGCTCTGCTTTTTCAGAAATCCCTTAAAACTCCGGAGATGCGTGCTCGCTTCTCTTTTGTCAAGGATTTCGAAGTTCGTAGAGGACGTGCCATTGATCTTGATTTCCTCAATTCCGAGCGTTTCCTATTCCGTTATCTCGACCGTTTGAGTAAGTGGAATCTTATCTTTCTCTTGAGCATTCCGGATATTCGCTACAAACACATGGTACTCCTTTTCTACTCTAATGCTCGTTTTATTCATGATGAGACCAAAACCGAGATTATAGGAATTGAATCTTTCATTTTGGGCAAAAAGTTTGTTGTTAATGTTGCTCTCTTGGAGTCTATTTTTCAACTTAAAGATGAGGGTCTTGAGGATGAACGTCACTTTGGCACTTTCACCGGTCGGGCACTTACTTTGGATGTGCACGATCGCGTTCTTCACTTGATGGTTTCATGGTTCATTCGACCTTCCGGAGGTAAATACTCTCATATCCGTCAAACTGATCATTTTTGGCTTGAATGTTTCCGTAGAGGTGAGCGCCCTAATGTGCCTAAAATTATTTTTGCCGAGATAGTCAATAATATTAAGCTTATTGACACAAATGAGTTGAAGTCTTTTACCTATGGCACAATATTGAGCTACATCTTTAATGATCTTGGTATCGATTGTACCTACGACTCTCCGGAACCTCGCAAGACCAAGATTGGTGAGTCCTCCCTTCGCAAGTCCGGGTTTACATATGTGAATGATGTTTGGGAAAGAGTTGATAGAGAAGCTGTTCCTCCTCCACCGCAAGTTCAAGTTGGAAACAATGAAGCCCTCACGGCTCTCATTACCGAGCGGTTCAATGCTTTGGATACTAGCATTGCTTCGGGTTTTACTGCCATGGACAATCGTTTGAAAAATGTCGAGGATCGTCTTCATACTCTTGAGACTTCCCATTCAAACTTGGATTTGTCCTTCTCTACTCTCTATGGGCAATGGACGAAGTTTCACCGTTCTCAAGTCAAGAGCGATGATGATACTTCCGATGATGATGACGAGGCCTAGGATATTCATATCATATCATATCATATTATCTATGCTTTTTAGGTTTAAGATTGCATCTTTATGTTTCATTATGTTTTAGTAACCTATGCTTTTGATCTTTTGTTTGGGATTTTATTATGAACTTAATGTTGGTTATGTTTTGGATATTTTGATATTATGAATTAATATTATTGTTGCTTATTAATGCTTATTGGTACTAATCCTTGTCTTCTCTATGAGCTTTTATTGTTCTTTTTGATCTAACAAAAAGGGGGAGAAGAAATTTAAGAGCCACAAACTAAAATTCGTTTTAAAATTTTTAAAAGGTTTTTTAAGCTTTACAACTTGGATTTTAAGTCAAACATTTTTTTAACTTTAAAAACCTATCTTAAATTAAGGGGGAGTTAGAATTATTTCAAAACTTTCAAAATTCTTAAAAATTCTAACTTTGGTTTTGTTATATCAAAAAGGGGGAGATTGTGAAACAAATATTTTAATTTTGATATAACTAAAAACCTAAGGACTAAATTGAAAATGTCAAAACGAATTTTAAGTCCTCAAAATACCCCCATATAATTTTAAGATTATGCCCAAGTTAAAAACAAAGTTTTTCAAATATTTTTCTAAGTGTTTAAAGCCAAAACAGTGATTTTCAAGCCCCTGTTTCGAAACGGCCTAAGGCGTTTCGAAACGATTTCATCACTGCCAACCCCTGTTCCGAAACGAGTATCGAAACGGCTTAAGAACACTTGAACCCGTTTCGAAACGGTCTCATACGTTTCGAAATTGTTCTTCATATTTGATTTAAAAAGGGCACAACGGTTACAAACTTTTAACTGAATATTTAAAGATAAATAGGGTGTTTCGAAACGGACTAAGGCTGTTTCGAAACGACCCTTGACAGTAGCAAAACCGTTTCGAAACGAGGCCAAGCGTTTCGAAACAGTTCTTCAGTTTAAATTGTAAACATGACCGTTGAAGATGTTTTTAACCGAATTTCTGAAAACCGTTAGGGTGTTTCGAAACGGGCTAAGACTGTTTCGAAACGACCCTTGACAGTGGCAAAAGTGTTTCGAAACGGCCCTAAGGCGTTTCGAAACGGGCTCTTAAATGCACCCCAACGGCTCTTTTTATTTTAGTCCGTTCCGAAACAGGTACCCCGCGTTTCGAAATGGGTTGTTGCAGACTGCATTTATGGTGGTGAGATAACATCCCCAACGGCTCTATTGATGAGTGCAACAACCACAACGGCTAGAAATCAATGAGAAGGTATAAAAGAGACCTCTAAAAGCACCAGCAACAACTATTGATCCAAAAAGCAAACATCCAAACATTAAATCCAAGCAATTGTGCAAAAATCCCATTTTGTCTAGAAACCCCAATTGTAATTTTCATTCATATCTTGTTCAATTGGGTTGAGTGCTTGTAATTGGGCTATCATTTGTATTGAGAGATACTTTATTAGCTATCAAATTTCTTTGTTCACTTATGTGAGGATTGGGTTGATTTTTGGGTAGAAAAATCAACCGAAATTGTAAAGGGTTGCCTCCTTGTCCTAGAAAAGGGGAAGAGCAATTAGTGGAATTGTTGCAAATCCTTAGTGAAGCTAAGGTAGTGGATGTAGAGTTCATTTGGAACTTGAACCACTCTAAATCCCTTGTCTATTATTTTCAATTTGCAATTTCCACCATAAAACCTTTAAATTTCCAATTCACCCCCCTCTTGGTCAATATCGATCTTGCGATCCACTCAACAGGTACAACTCAGCATATGAAACTAGTAAAGGTGTGAAATTCGTCTTCTTATCCCTCCTTGAGCCTCGAGATTCTTTCTTGTTTTAACTTTGTTAACTTCCCGATGTAGCTTGGGGTGGTGTGATCGTGACATTCTTCGGAGCATCATAATCACTTGTATTGTTCACTTCATTTTCCTTCCTCTTGAAATTTTTACTGGAATCATCTCCACTATCAATCCTCCCACTCTTCATTGCTGCTTCTACCAGCTCACCACTCATCACCATGTCAACAAAATTCTAAGTAGCATTGCCTACCAAACGATCGAGAGTTTGCCCTTCAAAGTTTGGACAAACATGAGGGTAATTTCACCTTCCATTAGTGGTGGTTGCAACTGCGCATATGCATCTCTCTACCTCTGAGCATACTAACGGAAACCCTCATTTGTTTTTGTAGAAATACATGTTTTGATATAATAATTGAAAAACGTTTCGAACTTAATTGAAAAGAATTTAAAACATTCTCTAAGTCAAAAATAACTTGAAAATAAGTTTGAGGATGTTTCAAAAGGTTTTGGCAATGTTTGAAACGTTTTTAAGTAGCCAAATCAGTGCTTTTAATGTACTCGTTTCGATACATGAATAATCTGTATCGATACGTTTTGAAACTGCCAAAATCTATTTCGATACATGGTTCATCTGTTTCGATACAGATAGGTGTGGTTTCGAAACACCCTTTGGTGTTTCAATACACCCACGTGGCATACACTCTAACGGTTATAACCCCAACGGCTATTTCCCAACGACCTTTTAAATTGTAGGTTGTTCCGATACAACACTAGGTGTTTCGATACGTGCGTTCTGATATGACCCAGGGTGTTTCGATACAGCCTTTTTAATGCGCATAATGGCTCTTTCTATTTTAGTCGTGTTTCGAACCAGGGTGATACCGTTTCGATACAGGTAGTTGCAGAACTGCATTTATGGTGGGAAATAAAGTCTCCAACGGCTTCAATTCAACCCCAACGACTACAAACTAAATTGGTTGTATAAAAGGGATCTCCAAGCATCTAGGGAAGACTAATGCTTTAATTGTCAACAACTATATGATGTCAAATTGTCTTTAGGGCTTAAATTGTTCATTCATTGTATAGACAACACTTGTGAGCCTAAATTGTCAAATTTGCTCAAGTGTTTAGGTTTGGGTGAGTGCTTTAGTGTGCAAACATCAACCTTGTAAGAGAGATTTTAGTCTGCCTATCTTTATCTCTTATAGAGAGGGTTTGATCAAGCTTTGGGTTAGAAAGCTTTGATCGTTGTAAGGGTTTCCTCGTAAGCCTAGAAAAGGGGACGAATCAATTAGTAAATTGGTTGTGAAATCCTTAGTGGGAATCTAAGGTAATTGATGTAGATGCTTGTTAGAAGACCGAACCACTCTAAATTATCGTGTCTTTTATCTTTTAGCTTCTACACCTCAATCACCCAAAAACTCAACTTCTCTACCACTTGGCAATCCATAACGGTTGAAGGAAATCGAGCCTATCAAGCCTAACAGTTTTCTGTTCCATCCCTTGTAACATAAGGCAGTTAGGGACCATATCAGTCACATGTTTATATTGTTCCGTAAAAGCTCTGGAGAGATCCTTCCATGACTTGATGTTCACCTGACTTAGATGGGTATACCATCTTGTTACTAACCGTGTCAGACTTTCTTGAAAACAATGAATTAGCATCTTTTCATCCTTCAAGAAAGTTGTCATCTTAAGACAATACATTGTGAGATTTGATGAAGGACAAGTCGTTCCATCATATTTCTCGAAATCAGGCACCTTGAATTTTGGTGGAAGGACTAGTTCAGATACAAGGCTCAAGTCAGCTGCACTAGATCTATATTAATTTGCCTTCTGCATTGCTTGCAACATTTCTTCCAAGGCTTTGCATCGCTCTTCATAACTTTTCTCTATATCAGCTCGAATTTTCTCAATCTCATTAATAGTATTCAGATTTGGAGCTTCATTCTCATTTGCCCTAAGATTTACTCCCAAATCAATTGAGTGACTGGTAGTTTCTCCAACTACATTGATTTGAACTTTCTTCGTAGGAAGGGTACATGGGGTCGGGCCTTTGGGTGAGATGCAGTACCCTCATGCTCCTCCACATCATTCGAACTACCTTCATGAACTTTATCTTTCCCAGAGTCTTTTGGTCTTAGCAAGGCAATAAGCTAATAAGTTATTTCTCTCTATGCCTGAGTAATCCATTCCTTCATTGTTTGCTCAACGCGATCCAGACGGTCCCACACTTCTAAGAAATTATTCTCTAAGCTAGCAATTATATCCTCCATAGCCATAGCCTAAGATCATAAGCGGGTTCTGTACGAGTGCATAATGTTGGTAGTTCAAAAATCAAAACTCTGCCATAGATCCTTTCCTTATTAGATTCCTTATATTATTTTGCAAAATAAAACGCCATGTATAAATGCACGAGGTATCAATTCAAGAGCAAATATTTAGAACAACTTTCATTAACCGAAAATTTTGAATACAAGGAATAGACAATAAAATTGCATATTGTCTAGCCCTAGCTCCTAGGTTCACTATTTCATTCAGCATATGAGTCAGCGCTTGTCCCAGCTTAGTGTTGATGCTGACGTATCATTGTAGGTTCATGACTCCGTTGGACAAAATTTGGATGTATTAAGTCATTCCTCGTACATGGTTTCTGAAGTTAACCAGCTCATTGTTCTACCTTTGAATTTTCTGTGTGGCAGCTTCAAGTTTACCCTTTAATGCTTTGTCTTCTAACAGTAAAGCTCCCTCAATCTTAGCAAGTTGGTCCTTCAGATCCTATGCCGCACTTTCCATCTCTGTTGCTTTCTTCTTCAATTCTTTATTTTCTTTCTGAAAGTTGACTATTTTTTCGTAATAGCACCCATGAATATCCTTCTCGAGTTGCGAAACCTGGGAGTTCAATTCTGAATTCAAGGTATGCTCTTCTAACTCCTGCTTGATCTGGTTACGTGAATCTTTTAACTCTTGAATCTTTTTTCTTTGTCGCCATCCTAGTTTCTTCATACGATTTCTTGTAGCTTTTTGAGTCCTTCATAGCTTTTTCCATTTGTTTAGACAATTATTCAACCATTTTGCTCGAACTACCTTTTTGTGGTTTTTGCAAGCAAAACTTTGCTCGAATTACCCTTTTGTGATTTCTTGTAGCTCTTCGTTTATTCTTTACGCATATAAAATAATTCATAACTGTCAAAGTAACTGCATCCACCATGAAGTAATTAAAATTCTTCATAAATTATAACTCAAGTTGTATTTGCGACTACTTATTTGTTCCTCACTTGCATTACACCTTTAGGTGTTTGGACTGTTGGTCCAAAAACTTTTCTTTTGGAAGTTCAAAGCGTCTTTCTACACTAGTCAATTCAATATCTATAATTTTGGATAGATTTCTTTAACTAACTTAACTGCCAGGCGTTTTGAAACACTAGTGCCCTTTCCGAAACAGGGTTTCAAACCAGATTTTCCAGAGGCAAACCGTTTTGAAACACCAAGGGGCGTTTCGAAATAGCTAGGCAAATTTCATGCCCGTTTCGATACGGTCGAGCCCGTTTCGGAACACCTGTGCATAGCTTGGTTCAAAAAGAGTCTTAGGCAATTCCGAAGCTTACCGAAACCATTCCAACAACATACTAACAGCAAAGGATCAACAAATCATGCATTTCACAAGCAAAGGGACTTAACAACATAAAACAATAGCATTTCAACACTTTGATTAAACAAGAACAAAACATACGATGATCCATATTTGCTTAAGAGGTCAAAACACAAATTAAGCATAAAAACAGCGAAACCAAACTCCACACAACATTAAAGGATCATAACAAACTTGTCTCAACCAGAGGGGAGTCCAACACACGCTCCCAACACTCATAAAGGTCTAGCCCCATTGCTACTACACTACTATTGGAATAAACCATACTTGAGCTAAGATTTGAACTGTTGGACACCTCCCTTGCTCCCTTGCTGTTCCGCAAGGTTTAGCGATCTGTATTGTTGGAAAAGAGAGCGTAATCTAGAGAGCTTAGTGAGCGGTGCTCAAAACCATAACAACAAAAATGCAGTTTTTTAAAACATGAAACTCATTCACAAAACCAAAACCTTCCTTCAAATAATTTCTTTAGAACAACCAATAAACAAGCTAAAAATTACAACACATGGCATATTATCAAGTCAAAACTATAATACCACAGTTCATGCATTACCGATGCAAACCAACCATAGCTTACCAATTCGTACAAACCATGCATTACCGATGCATGTCAAACATAACTTACCAACTCATTATCAACACCATGCCAAAACATAGCATAAATATAATGAGAACAACACATGTACATTGCTCACAAAGTTATCCGGGATGCCACTACCCGTAGAGCCCATGGTGATAGCACTACCCCTATCACTCTCAAATCGGATATACGGACACCTTGATGGCACTACCCCCATCAAATCACATGCATTATCGATGCATAAAACTCACTTCGGCCGGGATGCTACTACCCGCAGAGCTCGTTGGTGATAGCACTACCCCTACCACTCGCATCACAATAGCACTACCCCTATTGTGAAACCGAAGGATACCACACGTGCGAATTTTGTATTATAGAGCTCTCCACATCCTATTGATTGATCAACATATCCGATATATATAATCATCACTTGCCAATATACAATTTACCTCTAGAAACATTCATTAAAGTCAAAGCATAAACATGATCACAACATCTCATTTCAAAGCATGTTCAAAGCATGGCATTCTCAACATAATTTCACAACTCTGTAAAGATGACATTAACTCATGGGATTTCCTATAGCCACATTTAAAACAACTCATTATGCATAAAAACAACATGATATATCACAATCATCCATGCATACACATCATCATCACATTAAACCAAAACAATCGAAAACAAAGGCGAAAACTCCCAAACTTACCCTTGAGCTTAGATTGGTCTCTCGGACACAATCCAAACCCTTTAAAACATGTCCTTAAACACATTAAGGCTTTAAAAGCATTTCCACTCACCAGCAAACCACAAACTCAAGCCAAAACACCGATCTAAGCCGTCAAATTAACCAAAAACGCGTCTGATGATTTTGAATCCAAAACCCTTGTTTCTAACCATTACAAAACATAGCATTAGACTTTATTTCCACCCAAAAACTTTCTGGAAAACAGAGACTCATCACCTAGCAACAATCGGCCATCAAAACATATCCGAAATAAGCCGAAAACATCGAATAAATCAACCCAAATGATCTCCAGCCAAAAACTCAACAATATTAACATCATAAATATATCTAATAACATCCAAAAACATTAACCCATCATCAAATAACCATCAGCTACTGATTTCTCATAAATCCAAGCCAAAACCCAAAAATATCAATCCGAAACTTCATCAACTTAATCAAATCCGGGATTCCTTTGATTAACCCATTATCCCAACATATTTCAACCTCAAAAACATTGCTCACAACAATCTAAAACCTAACAAAACCTGATCCAACAATGAAACTCACAAAACAACCATTTTAGCTTGATTTCTCATTTTTTATAAATATATTTGTAAAACCTTTAATCTAAAACAATAAAAGAATCAATAACATCGGAATTTCAATATAGAACCTTACATTAGAGTAGAAAACGCAGCTCACCTCTAATGGTAGAGTTTTCCCTTGATTTTGAAGAAAAAACTTAAGAAACCTAAGAGAAAACAATTGGGTTTTAGAAGAAAATCATAAGGAAAGACTTTGATGATTAGAAATCAACTTAAAGGAAAGTTTACATTTGAAATCTTGCTGCTAAAATGGTGCTTGGTTGAGGAGAGAGTGAAGAAAGCCTTTTGGAAATTTTTAATGTCAAAACTTGGATGATATAAAACCCATTTTAAAATATAATTGAAAACTCTTTTAAAATCACTTTTAATAATAAAATAAATAAGAGAAAAGTCTGAAATTAGACTTGGCTAAATGGCTCCTTAAGGATTCAATGTTTTGATTCTTTTACGAAACGATTACTAAAATAGTTTTGAAAATTCGCATTCTAGTCACTAGACCAAAATTTCTTAAATCCGGAACTCATTTTCCAAAAATGATTTCGCGCACAACATATATATATATAATATATAAGGATTTTAGAAATTATTTACACATTTTAAGAACACTCGAGGGCTGTTTTCCCTGAACACACCTTAAACTACTCGAACTTCAAAAATAGATTCGGTCAACCATAAAACCATCATCAAAACTCCTAAGCCCAAAATCGGGGCATTACAACTCTCCATCACTTAAGGAATTTCGTCCTCGAAATTTACCTGACGGAAAGAGATGCAGAAACTGCTTCTTCATGTCATATTTTCTCTCCTAAGTGGCTTCTTCCACTCCATGTCGTTACCATTTCACTTTCACTAACTCAATGCTTCTACCACGCAACACCTTGCTATCCGTAACCAAGATTTCGACTGGTTCTTCATCGTATGACAAATCAGATTCAAATCAATCAATTCAATAGGCATAATGTGAGACGGACCTGATCTATATTTTCGAAGCATTGAAACATGGAACACATCATGTATTTTTTTCTAACTCGGATAACAAACGCAATCTGTAAGCAAGGGGGCCAATTCGTTCAACTATTTCATACAAACCAATAAACCTCGGACTCAGTTTACCTTTCCTACCGAATCTCATCACTTTATTCAAAGGTGAAACTTTCAGAAACACTTTCTCACCTACCGTATACTCTATCTCACGATGTTTCAAATCGAAATAGGACTTTTGACGATCTGTAGCTGCTTTCAGGTGATCAAAAATCAATTTTACCTTCTCCGTAGTACCCTTAAGAATATCCGGCAACGATAGCAACTTTTTTCCCGCTTCAACGCAACAAACATGTGTTTTACACCTCTTACCATACAAAGCTTCGTAGGGAGCTATCTGAATGCTTGCCTGATAACTGTTGTTATACACAAACTCTACTAACGGTAGATGTTTCTCCCAAGTACCCTAAAAATCAATAATGCAACATCGCAATATATCCTCTAACACCTGAATCACTCTTTCTGTCTGGCCATCGGTCTGCAGATGATAAGATGTGCTGAAATTCAAACGAGTGCCCAAAACATCATGTAGACATTCCCAAAATTGAGTTGTGAATCTCAGATCTCTATTTGATATAATCGATTTTGGTACACAATGCAATCTCACTAATCTCCTTGATGTACAACTCATCCAACTTATCTAACGTGTACGTAGTATGAACATCTATAAACTGTGTGCATTTCGTGAGATGATCAACAATTACCCAAACTGAATTCTTCCCAGAAGGTGTCAAAGGCAAACCTGATACAAAATTCATGGTAATTCTTTCCCACTTCCATTCTGGAATTCTCAACGGTTGCAACAAACCTGAAGGTAACTGATGTTCAGCCTTCACACGCTGGCAAACCATACATTTACTCACACATTCGGCAACATCTTCCTTCAACTCAATCCAATAGTATTCATCTTTTAAACCACGATACATCTTCGTACTATTCGGATGTATAACAAACTGACTATTATGTGCTTCGGTCAAAATGGTACGTCTCAACTCAATGTCATCCAATACCACTATCTTATTTTTGAAACATAGAACACCATCATTACTGAAGTTGAAATCTGTCAGTCTACCTTCTATAATATCCTGAACATGAGATGCTAACATTCTATCATGCAACTATTTCTCTCTGATCATCTGAATCAACGAAGGTCTCATATGTAGTTCGGCCACAAAACCACCATCATGAGACAAACTCAGTCTAGCAAACATTGCTCGCAAATCGACTGCCACTTTCCTACTCAAAGCATCAGCCACTACATTAGCTTTTCCTGGATGATATTCAATTGTAAGATCGTAGTCTTTCAACAACTCTAGCCATCTTCGTTGTCTGAGATTCAATTCTCTCTGTGTCATCAAGTGTTTCAAACTCTTGTGATCCGTATATACTGTACATTTCTCACCATAAAGGTAATGTCTCCAAACCTTCAAAGCAAACACAACCGCGGCCAACTCTATATCATGCGTAGGATAATTGCGCTCGTGTGTCTTCAACTGTCTCGATGCATACGCTACTATTCTTCCTTCTTGTATCAACAAACAACTCAGGCCAACATATGATGCGTCACTATAGATCAAGTACTCTTTCCCTGTCACTGGTTGCACTAACACAAGAGCTTTGTTCAAAGCTTCTTTATACTTCTCAAAGGCTTGTTGTCTAGCTTCTGTCCACTCAAAACGAACATCCTTTTACAACAATTTGGTCAAAGGAGCAGCAACTTTAGAAAAGCCTTCTACGAAGCGTCGATAATAACCAGCCAAACCTAAGAAACTGCGAATTTCAGTTACCGATCTCGGTTGCTTCTAACTCACAATTGCTTCAATTTTCTTAGGATCCACTTTGATTCCCTCGGCTGACACAACATGTCCTAGGAAGACTACTTCCCTAATCCATAACTCACATTTGCTCAACTTGGCATATAACTGATTATCTAGCAAAGTTTGCAGCACTAACCGCAAATGCTTATCATGATCTTCCTCGGTGCGTGAATATACCAAAATATCATCAATGAACACTACAACAAACTGATCTAAATACTCATGGAATACCTGGTTCATCATATCCATAAAAGAAAATGGCGCGTTAGTTAGACCAAATAGCATCATCACCAAGAATTCATAATGGCCATAACGAGTGCGGAAAGCTGTCTTCGGTATGTCTATGTCTTTTACCTTCAGCTGATAATAACCGGATCTCAAATCTATCTTAGAAAACACTGAAGCATCTCGCAGCTGATCAAACAAATCATCAATTTTCGGCAAAGGATACTTATTCTTCACGGCCAGCTTGTTTAACTGTCAATAGTCGATACATATTCTCATACTACCATCATTATTTTTAACAAACAAAACTGGTGCAACCCACGGCGAAATACTCGAACGAATGATTCCTCGGTCTAACAATTCCTGAAGCTGTGTTTTCTACTCTTTCGGAGCCATTCGATACGGAGCAATGGATACGGAAGCAGAATCAACATATGTCTCAATAGACAACACAACCTCTCGATCGGGTGGTACACTAGGCAATTCTTCTAGAAATACATCTGGAAAATCACAAACTGTTCTAATGTCTTTCGATCGAGCTTCACTCATATTCGAATTCATTACATAAGCCAAATATGCCTGTCAACCATGGTCCAACAATTTCTGAGCTTCTATCACGGAAACAACATTAAACAATAACTTAATGTTCTCGCCAACTACCACTGCTTCGTAATCGTCTAATAGCTTCAACGATACTCGCTTTGTCTCAAAGTCTACCCTAGCCTTGTGCTCCACGAGCCAATCCATACCTAAAATCACATCAAAACCATACAATGGCAATTCAATCATATCCACTGGAAACACATGACCCTGAATCATTAGCGGACACCTTCGATATACTTTTCTAACCACAACTGTTTCACCGAAAGAACTAGTAACATTCATACCCACATCCAAGATTTCACACGGTATCTCTAGCAACTTGGCATGCTCACTCAAAATATAGGAATGCATAGAACCGGAATCAATCAAAGAGAGCAATTTCAACTATTGTAACATAAAATTACCTGCAATCACATACGTGTTGTTCCTACCCTCGCGGTACGCATAAACTCTAGCTGGTCCACCTCCCTCAGGTTGAACCGCGACAACGTGCGCTACATTTCTCTAACCTTCGTTCCTAGGCTGGAAATTTCCTCGGCCGCGCCCACGACCTCTCTAATGCTCAGCAGCTCGTACAAGAGCTTGACCATCTCTAACTGGGTGTGGACAATCTCGCTTTAGATGTGCTCGAGATCCACAATTCCAACTTGTACCATAAGTACCCCAACACTCTTCAGAATGTCGCCTCCCACATTTAACACACCCAGGATAAGGATTAGCAGCTCCTTGGCCTTGATGGCCTTGTCCCGTGTTACCACCACCTCACCTATGAACACCCTTATGCCTCTTATCCTTGTACCTCTTGGCACGATCTCTGTCCCGCTCGGCAGGCCTTTTCACTGAACTGGACCCGCCGCCTCAAGATGCTAAGCCCAAGCTCTGCTCGATATCTTTGGCCCTACTGGCCAAGGCATCAAAGTCTGTATAATCTGAAGCTAACATATAGGTCTTCATATCATTGATCAAACCATAACGAAATCACTCACATTGTTCCCTCTCGGTGGGAACCAACTCTGATGCGTACTGACTCAACCGGACGAACTGCACCTCATACTCCGATACTGTTATACTACCTTGAACCAGTACCATAAACTCTCTCTTCTTCTCATCCTAATATCTAGGTCCGATATACTTCTTCTGGAAGGCAGTTTGGAAGAAATCCCAAGTAATATCAGCTGTAGGCATCCCAGTAGTAACAGTAGTCCACCAAGCATATGCATCACCATGAAGCAAAGAAACGATACATCCTAACTTCCATGCATCAGTGCACTCAATCTGAACCAAGATACGAATAGTTCTTTCGAGCCAAGCCTCAGAACCCTCAGGCGATAAACCACGGAAATCAACTCCGCCTAAACCACGAAGTCTCTCGAGGGGTAAACCACTCCTCTCACCCTGAGGTGGTGCAACTGCAGCCTGATACCCAGCTAATGCTGTCTGAAATGCTCTGGCTATAGCCTGTATCAAAGGAGTCATATCAACACTGGCATGACCCTGGCCTCCCTGAGGTCTGAAACCTCCATTATCAGCCATACCACCGCCCAGTGGAGGAGGAGGCAAGTTCTCCTCTCGCACATCCTCAACATTCCCACTACCAACACTACCAACTGCAGGTTCACACCTCAGTCTCATCTTACCACACTAAAGATAACAATCTAGCAACACAACAATAGACAACGAAAATGATTTGGGTCAACAATGGAAAGGGTCCAAGACGTTCAAGTCCTTATTTCAAAAACCACATTTCGCAATAGTGTATAGCAATGAGTACCTTTAACCACAACCTACGCAACAACAAGACTCCAAACACACTTTCAAACACCATAGAACGCAAACAACAAACATCCACATCAAACTTACCTTACTTACCTTCCCGTTTGCTCGATAAACCTGGCTCTGATACTAACAGATGTAACCCCCTCAGCCCGGCCTAGCCCCCAGACCAACCTAAGGTGGTCACACGGGACTAACCGAAGAAAGACCCACAGATTTCTCTTCGATTAGCAACCCTAAAAGAGGAACAAGCTTTTAAAATTATCTTTTCTAGATGCACTTATTAAAAACTTAGGTGAGGAACACTCGCAGCGGATAAAAACACGAAGAAACAAACTTAGAACAAACAAACAAGCATACAGGGACCAAAAGTAATTCTAGCATAAAATAGGGACTTAATATGAAATTAAGGTTACCATCTTGCAATTAGTCAGTTTTCATACACATATGCCAAAATGCACCATGAAACCACCATCCAAACTCATACAATTGATAAAACATCATGCCCCTTTCGATACGGTCGAGCCCGTTTCGGAACACCTGTACACAACTTGGTTCAAAAAGGGTCTTAGGCATTTCCGAAGCTTACCGAAACCATTCCAACAACATACTAACAACAAAGGATCAAAAGATCATGCATTTCACAAGCAAAGGGACTCGACAACATAAAACAATAGCATTTCAACACTTTGGTTAAACAACAACGAAACATACGATGATCCATATTTTCTTAAGAGGTCAAAAAAAGAATTAATCTTAAAAACATCGAAACCAAACTTCACACAACATTAAAGGATCATAACAAACTTGTCTCGACAAGAGAGGAGTCCAACACACGCTCCCAACACTCATAAAGGTCTAGCCTCTTTGCTACTACACTACTATTGGAATAAACCATACTTGAGCTAAGATTTGAACTCTTGGACACCTTCCTTGCTCCATTGCTATCCTGAAAGGTTTAGCGATATGCATTGTTGGAAAAGAGAGCGTAAGCTAGAGTTCTTATTAAGCGGTGCTCAAAACCATAACAACAACAATGAAGTTTTTAAAACATAAAACTCGTTCACAAAACCAAAACCTTCCTTCAAATCATTTCTTTACAACAACCAATAAACAAGCTAGAAATTACAACACATTGCATATTCTCAAGTCAAAACTATAATACCACAATTCATGCATTACCGATGCAAATCAACCATAGCTTACCAATTCGTACAAAACATACATTACCGATGTATGTCAAATATAACTTACCAACTCATGATCAACACCATGCCAAAACATAACATAAATATAATGAGAACAACACATGTATATTGGCCACAAGTGATCCGAGATTCCACTATCTGCAGAGCCCATGGTGATAGCACTACCCCTATCACTCTCAAATCGGATATACGGACACCTTGATGGCACTACCCCCATCAAGTCACATGCATTACCGATGCATAAAACTCACTTCGGCCGAGATGCTACTACCCGCAGAGCCCGTTGGTGATAGCACTACCCCTACCACTCACATTACACTAGCGCTAACCCAATTGTGAAACCAAAGGATACCACACGCGCGGATTTTGTATTATAGAGCTCTCCACATCCTATTGATCGATCAACATATCCGATATATATAATCATCACTTTCCAATATAGAATTTACCTCTAGAAACATTCATTAAAGTGAAAGCATAAACATGATCACAACATCCCATTTCAAAGCATGTTCAAAGCATATCATTCTCAACATAATTTTACAACTTTGTAAATATGACAATAACTCATGGGATTTCATATAGCCACATTTAAAACAACTCATTATACATAAAACATCAGGATATATCACAATCATCCATGCATATGCATCATCATCACATTAAACCAAAACAATCGAAAACAAAGTGAAAACAAAGGCGAAAACTCCCAAACTTACGCTTGAGCTTAGATTGGTCTCTCGGACACAGTCCAAACCCTTTAAAACATGTCCTTAACCACGTTAAGGCTTTAAAAGCATTTCCACTTACCAGCAAACCACAAACTCAAGCCAAAACACTGATCTAGGCCGCCGGATCACCCAAAAATGCATCTGATGATTCAGAATCCAAAACCCCTGTTTCTAACCATTACAAAACAAAGCATTAGACTTTATTTCCACCCAAAAACTTGCTGGAAAATAGAGACTCATTATTAGCATCAATCGACCATCAAAACATATCCGAAATAAGTCGAAAACATCGAATAAATCAACCCAAACGATCTCAAGACAAAACCCATCAATATTAACATCATAAATTCATCTAATAACATCAAAAAACATTAACCCATCATCAAATAACCATCAACTACTGATTTCTCACAGATCCAAGCCAAAAACCCAAAAATATCAATACGAAATTTCATCAACTTAACCAAATTCGGGATTCCTTTGATTAACCCATTATCCCAACCTATTTCAACCCCAATCATTGCTGACAACAATCTAAAACCCATCAAAACCTGATCCAACAATGAAACTCACAAAACAACCATTTTTAGCTTGATTTCTCATTTTTTCATAAATATATTTGTAAAACCTTTAATCTAAAACAATAAAAGAATCAATAACATGGGAATTTCAATAAAGAACCATACATTAGAGGAGAAAACGCAGCTCACCTCTAATTGTAGAGTTTTCCTCTGATTTTGAAGAAAAAGCTTAAGAAATCTAAGAGAAAACAATTAGGCTTTAGAAGAAAATCATAAGGAAAGACTTTGATAATTAGAAATCAACTTAAAGCAAAGTTTACCTATGAAATCTTACTGCTAAAATGGTGCTTGGTTGAAGAGAGAGTGAAGAAAGCCTTTTGGAAATTTTAACGTCAAAACTTGGATGATATAAAACCATTTTTAAAATATAATTGAAAACTCTTAAAATAACTTTTAATAATAAAATAAATAAGGGAAAAGTCTAAAATTAGAATTGGCTAAATAGTTCCTTAAAGATTCAACGTTTTTATTCTTTTACGAAACGGTCACTAAAACAGTTTTGAAAATTCGCATTCTAGTCACTAGACCAAAATTTCTTAAATCCGGAACTCATTTTCCAAAATTGATTTTGGAAATATATATATATATATATATACTATAAGGATTTTAGAATTTATTTCCACATTTTTAAGAACACTCGAGGGTTGTTTTCCCTAAACTCACCCTAAACTACTCGAACTTCAAAAACAGATTCGGTCAACCATAAAACCATCATCAAAACTCCTAAGCCCAACATCGGGGCGTTACAATATTTAATAAGTTTCATAAAGGATGAAATTGAGTTTGAAAATTTTTAGTTGGGTTGTTTTAATATTAATTAAATGGTGATTATTGTTCAAAAGGTTGTAAAATATTGTTAATGGCATTTTTAAAAAAAATAATTAAATTTGTGGTTTTGTAACGCTCCGGTTTTGGGCCTAGATATTTTAGACATCGGATCGGGTTAAGTAAACCGATCAGAAATGATTCGAATCGTGGTAGGTGGTTCGAGATAGGATAAAAATATGAAAAAAATTGCTAAAATCCTCTAAAATCACGTTTAAGGGGTTGGTCAAATCAATTTTACAAAATGAGTTTTGGAAGTGGTACATTTTGGAAGTGACCAAAATGTAAAGTTTTAAAACTATGGAAAAATGCAATTTTCAAAGGAAGAGTCAAAATCTTAGAATATTTAGGGAGCTTTTAAGCAATTAAGCCTTTCCTTAATTTGATATGAGTTTTAAATGGATTTTTAATTAATTGATTTATTAGTTTAATTATTTAATTAATAAAAGTTAGTTATTTTGTAAACCAAATTCACGTTAGTTTCTCATTTGCCTCATTTTTCAGCCAAACACAATTTTCTTCAGATTTCTTTTCTCTCAAACAGTCTCTTTTTTATTTCTCATTCATTTCAAAGAACCCTCTTCAATTTCTTCAAGATTTGTGAATCAAAAACTTGTCAATCATTGAGGAAAGCAAGGATTGGAGGTAAATCCCGTTCTCAACATCTAATGAAGGTTCTTTATTGAAATTCTCAAGATTTATGACTCTCAATTGTTGTTTTTAACTGAGTTTTGATTATAGTTTTGATTTAAGATTAAAATCTTGCAAAATTAATGTTTAATTCTTGATTTTCGGAGTGTTGATGATGAGCTCTATTTTAGATGGATTATAATTGAGTTTTGAGGTGATTATTATGTTGAAAAGGAGTTTTAATGTTTTAGATCCCGAAATCTTTGAGATCCTTGAGTTTTAAGATAGTTTTAGTTCTGTTCTTGAAGTGATTTGATAGTTAAATGATTGCTGGAGATATAAAGAAGGGTTTAGGTTGTTTTTGGATGTGTTTTGATGAATATTAATGATTGGAAGTGTTGATTGTTGGCTGGGCATGGTTTAGGAAGCAATCGAATGAGTTTTCGGTTGCTTCAGATGGGTAAATTGATGTTGTTTTGCTAGGAAACGAGTTTGTGTTTAGTTGTTGGAGTTAGAATGCATTTTAATGCATTGTATCTCTTTTTCTGATGATCAAAAAGCAGAGGATATTGATCCGGGAGCTAGTGAAGTGTTTTTGGAAGCTTCAGACGAGTGATGTTCGCATCGGTATGTGAAGTTTCATGTATCGGTGAGTGGATATGTTTTAAAGCTTTGTCAAGCTTGGATACGAGGTGTTGGGAGGTTAATGTAAGCTTGAAACGCTTAGCTAATCTCGGAAGTAAGTATGGTTACTTGAACTCTCGGATTTCGGTTTGAAATGGACTCCATGGTTTATCATGCTCCTATTTTGATAATGGTTGTTACTCACTGTTATGCATGGATTTAAGCATGGTTTTGCTTGTGTTTATCCCATGAAATGGTTTGGTTTGATACAAAATGATATGATCTTGTATGAGATAGTATTTGCTATTTAAAAGCATGTTTAATTTTGGGATATGCGATGATTTTTAATGATGTGTTGTAAGCAGTGAGTTAGCATGGTTTTATGGGTATATTGGCAAGTGAATGATCTATTTTTAATATACGGATACGTTGGTCGACCAATAGGATGTGAGTGCACTATAATCTATAAATCGTACGTGTGTATAGCTACGTGACGTAATAGGGGTGAGCCTATTCGGGTGGTAGAGGTGAGTCTATCACTATGGGTTAGAGGTGAGCCTAATTCCATTCGTAGCCATTAAGATGGAAGTGAGCCCATCATTGAGTATAGGGGTGAGCCTATACTAGTCCGTGTATCCGATATTGTTTGTAAAAGTGATAGAGGCGAGTCTATTACAACGGATAGGGGTGAGCCTATGCCGGGATGTTGTAAACCAATATATGTGTTTATTGTTACCCATGTATCATGATTATAATGAATGCATAATGGATTTTTGAGGCTTAATGTGGATTTGCATTGTGAACAATGCATGTGAATTAAGTAAGTGAGGCTTAATGTGGATTTGCATTGTGAACAATGCATGTGACTAAAGATAGTGAAACATGGTTAAAGAATGGTTTGCTTTGGTTTTGAAAGCATGAATTGAGATTGAGCATGATATGGTTTCAACTTGTGTTTTAAAAACTACATTATTGATGTATGTTGAGCTTACCCTCACTAAGCAAGAGTGCTTACGCTCCTTTTTCCAACTATGCAGATATCTAAGCTTGAGGGCTGAGGAGTAGCAAGTGAGTGCACCTAATTCGTCACTCAAGCTTAAGTATGAACTTTGGTGATTTTAAATAAGTAGATTTTGGCAATGGGGAAAGAACCTCGATTTGGGTGAGTTTTTTAGAACATCCTGATTGAGATGTGTTGATTTGTCTATTTGGGTTTGTAAAATGGCCATTATATGTTTCTTGAGGAAGTTTGTTGCATTTTCGTATGTTTTATGGTTTTTCTCATGAGATGCATGCTATAGCTCACTAGAGTTACATGTGATGGATTGGTAAAACCCTTGTAGTTGCATTTAAGCATGATTGACATGTAACATATGCTTGGGGATGTTTATCTATTGATGCTTCAGCATGCTTGGCTGAATAAATTGCATTTTGGAGTTGTATGTGAAGCCTATCTGGTATGCATATCGATACTCGTAGGTGAGTATCGATACTCAAAGACATTTTGCAGGCCAAATAGCACAAGGGTATCGATACGAATTGCCCGTGTATCGAAAAACTTGGGCTATCCTTGAAGGGCGTACCGATATACGGGGAAGGGTACCGATACCTTTTTCCCAACCTTGGCTACTTCCTTCTCGTGTATCGATACGGGCTAAAGGGTACCGATACCTGACCATTGTTTTCAGTTAAAAGTATCTTCTTAAGTTCTGAAATGTTACATATTGGTCCCTGGATGTTGTATGTTCAATTTGTTGAGTTTGGATGATCCTTTTGTCATGATTTTTGACAGGTGGGATGTTACATGACTAATTAAGGATTGATAATCTTAAAATTGGATTAGTCCCTGTTATTTTTAGAAATTACAATTTAGTCCTTAAATGCATAAATTTTGCAATTGAACCCCTAAACGAACTCTGATCGTTGTGCCATTTTTTTCTAAGTGTTTTGCTGAGCACATAGGACTTAAAATGCATTTAGAGAAGATAAAAAGGAAAAATAATAATAATAGAGGGTCGTTAATCGAGATTAGCTTTAGCGAGTTGGCTTTGGTTTCCCCCGTGTAATCTTCTTAGTTCGGGTCGGGCGTCTAGGCCAGGCTAAAGGGGTTACATTTGTTGGTATTAGAGCCAGGTTTCGAAAGAATTGGGAATGATGGTAAGTTAATTTGGTGATTTTTTATGTTTATATTGGTACTAGTGGCATGTTGGGTGAGAAAAGCATGATTTTATTGAAATGTGGATGTTATTCTATGCTTGGATGTTGTGAATTACCTGTGAGTTAAATATGATCGTATGTTGATGATATGATGGTTTGTAAGTTGATTTTGTGTGATAATTGAGGTCTGATTGGGGTACCTATTACCAAAGCTACTGATAAAGAAAATTTTGTTGTGAGCAATGAATTGAGTGACTTAGGTCCTTGCTACTGAAATCCTGATTGATTTTATTGTTGTATTTGCATTATAGTACATTTCTTTCACCATGGGTCCGAGACGAGAGACGATGGGAAATGCCTGAGTTGTGGTCGAGAATGGGCCGAAAGAGCGAGTAGAGAATCTACCGCCTCCTCCTCCAGGTGGACCACTTGGAGGTGGTGAGACAAGAGTTGAGGATGGAGATGGTGCTGGAGGTGTTGCACCTGAGGGAGCACCGGGGCAAGGTGTTCCGGATATGACATTATTGGTACAAGATATTGCTGGAGCCTTTCAGGCAATAGTAGCAGGGTTACATGCAGCCGCACCACAGCAGGTTGCCAACCCTGGGTTGCCTTTAGAGCGTTTACGCTGCCTGGACAATGCTGAGTTTAGAGGATAGACTTCCGAGCGGTCTGAGGCTTGGCTCGAGAGTAACAAGCGCATCTTGGGATAGATGAATTGTAATAATGTCCAAAAGTTGGGCTGTGTAGTGTCCTTGTTGCATGGCGATGCGTACACATGGTGGACAACTATCACAGCTGGGATGGAGCAGGATGATATTAATTGGGCCTTTTTCGTGAATGCGTTCAAGAAAAAAGTTCTTGGGGGTCCATTATCTGGACGAGAAGAAGCGCGAATTCATGGCTTTAGAACATGGCAGTATGACGGTTGCTGAGTATGAGGTGCAATTTGTGAGGCTGAGCCAGTATGCACCTGAGTTAGTACCAGACGAGCGGGCGAGGTGTGAACGTTTCCGCTATGGGTTGGTAAGGGAAGTTAAGACATACGTGCTAGCGGCTGGGTACACAGATTTTGATGTGCTGGTCTCGCGAGCTAAGGATATAGAGCTGAGTCTAGGGATGATGACTCGATCTGGAGGCTGTAGTTTCGGAAAGAGAGGTGTAGACCATGATGGTGGGCGTGATCGTGGAAAAAGGCCACGAGATAGAGGTTATCAGAGAGATCATCACCGGGGTGGTGGTGGTGGATCATGCCGTGGGCAGCATGGTCAGAATGTTGGTGCTCGTGCTCCAGTTTGCAACCGTTGTGGGAGACATCACACTGAGGAGTGTTGGGGTGTCTCGGGGACTTGTTGTCATTGTAGGGTGCAGGGTCACGTGAAGCGTGACTGTCCGCAGTTGGCTAGGCAGGCACCTGTACATGCTATGGAACCTCAGAGAGGCCGTGAGCGCGGTCGAGGTAATTGTCAGAGGAGAGAGGAAGGACAACGAGGAGTTGCTCACGTGGTAGCTGTTCAGCAAGAAAGAGGTCGTCCTGCGAGAGTTTATGCTCAGCGCGAGGGGCGCAACGATACGGATGTGATCGCACGTACCTTCGCTCTACAGTCTTTATCTTTGTTAGAATTGATAGATTCTGGATCCACGCATTCTTATATCTTGAGTGAGCATGCATATTTGCTTGACATACCTGTCGAGCTGTTGAAAGTAGGAATGCAAGTAACTAGTTCCTTTGGTGAGACTGTGGTGACAAGGAAATTGTATAAGAGATTCCCTCTGTCTGTGCAGGGTCATTTTTTTCCAGTGGATTTGATGGAATTACCTTTTTATGGCTTTGATGTGATTCTTGAGATGGATTGGTTGTCTGAGCATAGGGTTGTTGTTGATTTCGATGTTAAGCGAGTTACCTTGAAACTTGCTGATGATTATGAGGTGGTGATAGTAGGCGAGAATGTGAAGTTCTTGTCTAATGTTGTTTCAGCTTTGGAAGCAAGCCGTATGCTAAGGATTGACCGTGATGCTTATCTTGCCTATGTGATGAATCCTGGTGCAAAGGATGTACGTGTGCAAGACATCAGAACCATTTGCGATTTTCCAGGTGTCTTTCCAGAAGAGTTTCTCGGATTACCACAAAATAGGGAAGTTGAGTTTGGTATCGAGTTGTATGAGAATACGACTCCGGTGTCCATTGCTTCTTAACGAATGGCACCGAAAGAGCTGAAAGAGTTGAAGACGCAACTTCAGGAGTTGCTTGATCGAGAATTCATCCGGCCGAGTGTACCACCTTGGGGTGCGCCGATGTTTTTTGTAAAGAAGAAAGACGAGACAATGCGGATGTGTATAGATTATCGGCAACTGAACAAGTTGACAATCAAGAACAAGTATCCCTTGCCAAGGATTGATGATCTCTTTGATCAGTTTCAAGGAGCCTCAGTGTTTTCTAAAATTGATTTATGGTCAGGGTATTACCAGTTGAAGGTGAAGGACGTGGACGTACCTAAGACAACTTTTCGGACAAGGTACATGCATTATGAGTTCTTAGTGATGCCTTTTGGATTAACCAACGCACCTGTTACTTTCATGGACATGATGAATCGCGTATTCCATAAGTTTTTGGATTAGTTTGTGGTAGTGTTCATCGATGACATACTTGTGTACTCTCGTACCGAGGAGGATCATGACAGACACTTAAGGATAGTGTTGCAAGTGTTGTTGGAGAACCAACTTTATGCTAAGCTGAGCAAGTGTGAGTTTTAGCTTAGGGAGGTAGTCTTCCTTGGACATGTTGTATCAGCCGAGGGTAATCGTGTTGATCCACAAAAGATAGAGGCAGTGATGAATTGGAAAGTACCTAAGTCGGTGATAGAGTTTGAAGTATCTTATGTCTCAAAAGGAGTTGAATCTTAGGCAACGATGATGTGTGGAGTTGCTTAAGGACTATGATCTGTCGATCGAGTATCATACTGGGAAGGCCAATGTTGTGGCCGATGCTTTGAGCAGAAAGGTGGCTGTGGAGTTGAGGGTGATCTGAAGACTATCTAGTATGCGTATCGATACTCGGGGGGTGAGTATTGATACTCAAAGACATTTTGCAGGCCAAACAACACATGGGTATCGATGCGAATTGCCAGCGTATCGATACACTTGGGCTATCCTTGAAGGGCGTACCAATACGCGGGGAAGGGTACCGATACCTTTTCCACAAACTTGGCTACTGCCTTCCCCCGTATCGATACATGCTAAAGGGTATCGATACCTGACCGTTGTTTTTAGTTAAAAGTATCTTCTTAAGTTCTGAAATGTTACATATTGGTCCCTGGATGTTGTATGTTCAATTGGTTTAGTTTGGATGATTCATTTGTCATGATTTTTGACATGGTGGCATGTTACATGACTAATTAAGGATTGGTAATCTTAAAATTGGATTAGTCCCTATTTTTTTAGAAATTACAGTTTAGTCATTAAATGCATAAATTTCGCAATTGAACCCCTAAACGAACTCCGATCACTGTGTCGTTTTCTTCTAAGTGTTTTGCTGAGCACATAGGACTTAAAATGCATCTAGAGAAGATAAAAATAAAAATAATAATAATAAAAAGGGCCTTTAATCGAGGCCAGCTTTAGTGAGTTGGCTTTGGCTTTCCCTGTGTAATCTTCTTAGTTCGGGTCGGGCGTCTAGGCTGGGCTAAGGGGGTTACAGGTTTTATGGGATTATTTGACCCATTTATTAAATAAGGATTTTACTATCTATTTCTAATTAGAATTTGACGACGATTATTATTTTCTCAAGAAAGAAAGCTATGTTCAAACTTATCTATGTTTTTCTCTCAAGATTCTCCCAAATACCATTTTAATATTCTTTGATTTTCTTATCCATTTTTTATTCATTTTCTTTCTAAACCATTTCGAATCAATAGCCACACAAGAGATTTTGATTTCTCCCATCTTGTTCAATGTATTTCAAGTTGGAAGATTGGATGAGCAATCTTGATTTTCAAGTTCCAATTTATTTGGGTAAGCTTTGATTTTATAATGATCTCTTAATTATTTTGTGTTGATTTTCTATCAATTCCGTTGTCTTTTGATGTTAAAATGAATTTTAATGGATTGATTTAATTTCTACAAGCTAAAGAGTGAATAGTGGTTTGATAGATGAAATCTAATTGTTTTAATTGGATTATGAGTTATTCTTGTGGGTTAGATATAATCTAAACTTAATTTTAATAAATTGATTCCAGAAATAATATAATTGGTTGAATTTATATTTAAGCTCTTGGATTGAAGTATTTGGTAGAGTATTTGATTGAAGTATTGGGTCATAAATTAGAATGCATGTTAAATGTTCGATATAATGCACAAAATAGGTTAAAGGCTGAGCATGAACAGGGGTGAGCTGTGCGCATATTGGGGTTTCGTGGTATTGTTGCCGCTCATTTCTATTATTTATATGTTAGTTTGTAAAGAAAAATTAAGATTTAACTACAAAATATGTGACCAAATTATGCCTTTTTTTTGTAATAGGTGCTTAAAGTATTTGTTGGCTGAAATAGGTGCTTAAAGGTTCGTTTTTGGTTGAACTAGGTGCCTAAACTATTTTTTGTCTAAAATAGGTGACTAAACTTTTATTTTTGGTTGAAATAGGTGCTCAAGTATGTGCCAAAATTGACTTTTAAATAAGCTAAAATTAAAAGTTTAGGCACTTATTTCAGCCAAAAAATATTTTAGGCACATATTTCAGCCAAAATAAAAGTTTAGGCTACTATTTCAACCAAAAATTACTTTAGGCACTTATTACAGAAAAGACAGATAGTTTGGGAACTTATTTTATAGTTTAGCCAAAAAAAAAATTAAAAGGGGAAATGGGGAGCAGTGGCGTGAAATAAAAGAAAAATGGAATGAAAGTTAATGCCTTGCAGTAGCGGTAAAGAAGATAAAAATGGGATTTGTTTGGTTCGAAGCAGTAGCGTGAAGGAAACAAGGGAAAATTAATTTAGGAACAAGGTAGTATCGTGAATAAAATAAAGGGGGAATTTGTTGCTTCGTGAATTGTGTGTAGGGGAAATGATTATACAAATGAGAGTTGAGCAATATGGTATTTTAATTAAGTGGTTTTAGTGTGGTTGAATTTATATTGACCCTTGCATTTTTTTTGAAAGATGACAAGTGTTCAGACGATGTTTGGTTAGGCGTCGAGGCATTGACGTCGAGTCGTTGGCATTGAGGCGATATCAAGTTGGTGAGTGCAAATGTGGTTTGGTACTATAAAGAGGTTTGATTTATGGCTTTGGGAGTTTAGTTAAAGCCTAGCAAGCTTAGCTAAGCTCGAAAGTAAGTTTTCCCTATTTTCGCCTTTTGAATATCGATTTGATATAAGACTTGATTTACATGTTTTGGTTTAATAATTGATGAATTTACCTACTATTTATGCATGTTTTGAGTATGATATATACTGATTTTTGATCACATATTGATGATGGATGCATTGGTAAACGATCCATGCAAGTATGTGTTTTATACTTGTTTAAAAGCATGGTTTGTTGCTTTGGAAAATGGTTTTGTGTTGATGCATATGAAAACAATGGGTTCATTTTTAATAATGAATTATATTGGCAAGTGATGTGATTTAAAATTTTATCGGATATAGTTGGCCGACCATAGGATTGATAGTGCACTATAAATAAGGCGCCTTGGATGTTGAGGGGTTGAGATTGTACCGAACACTCCATCCAAGTACCCTAACGGTTGAGGGGTTGTGAGGTACCAAATACTCCCGTTAGTGGGTTATACATCTACCGATGAGCGGTGTCGAGGGGTTATGAGGTACCGAATACTCCACCACGGCTGTCACAACGGTTGAGGAGAAACTCCCGTGTGTGAACCTCAAGATGCTGGTGAGAATGTATGAAGTGTTGGGAAAACACTTGTTTAATCCGTGTATCCGGTGTTAGTGTTAGTGTTTTGGAATTGGAACTTGGTTTATAATCACTTGAAAACCAATATAATTGATGATGTATCATATTGATGAACTGTGTTGTATAATGTTGGTTTATACATGTTTACTCCTTAAGCCTTGCAAATGGGTTGTTATGCATGTGAAATCTTAAGTTTAGGGTTAGCAAATGGGATTTGCTTTTGATCTATGATGAATGTTGCATATGGTTTTATATGCATAATTTTTGGAAATGTTAAGTGCATGATTTGTTTTGGAAACAAATGAGAAATTCTTGGTTTAATTGAGCAAGAGACTTTTGAAAAAGTGTTTTGACGCATATGGTTGTTATGCATGTTATGCTTTCAAAAAAAGTAAGCAAGTGTGCTGGTTTTACACACATACTTTACTATACAATGAAGGTGTGGTTCATGCCGGAAGATATGATGTTTATGTTTTGATAAGCATGTTTTATTAAATGTTTTGTGAACAAAAGGTTTGTTATGAAAGCATGATGCTTACGTTTCGAATATGCATGGTTTATTTAAATGCTTTGGAAATGATGTGTTTGACTTGTTGTAATATGGGTTTCTAATATCGATTTTGGTTTTAAAACTGCATTGACGTTTTACTCGTTTTGAGCACACTCACTAGCCATTATATGCTTATTGTCACGGACGTATTCTCTCAAACCCGATCCGTGCGGCGTTAGCAACTCTCGACAATGCTAACAAGCCTTGATCCTTCACGCAACGCGATGGCCAAACTAGGAACACAAGAGAAGGCAAGATAGTTTACAAGTAAAAGACTTGTATTGAACTAAGAAGGAAGCTTTACAAGAGCTTTACAAAGTGTGCTTAAGTGGCTAATTGCTTGAGTGAGTACAAAATGAAGGGGGTGGCCCTATTTATAGGCTCCCACCTCCTCAATGGACGGTTGAGATCGATTTGATCCAACGGTCCAAATGTTGCCTCCCAAAATATCTTCTAAGAGACTACACTAATCTAGAGAGTTCTACATATGTGTATACATATCTACATGTATCCAAAAGGTTCTAGAGAGCTCCAGGGTCTTCCAGAGTTGTCCCGAGCTTTCCCGAGTCTTCTCGAGCCTTCTGGGTCCTCCCGGGTGTGTCTAGACTTGGAGAGAACGTCCCGGATCTTTCTAGAACGCCGTGGCATGTCTCTAGAGCCTTCATGGCCGTCCTAGGCCTTTATAGTGCCTTCCTTGGTGCTAGCTTGCCTCAAAAGTGCCCAAGGGTGGCAAGAACCTCGGTTTGGATTTTAGGGAAAAATGGCGGGGTGTGACATTCTCCCCCACCTAAGCTCGCGACGCCCTCGTCGCGCCTTCGTTGAACTCTCGGAGTTGGTCCTTGAATTGCCAAAGGGCTTCTTCAGTCTCCCAACTCGCTTCGGCAATGGGCAGACCCCTCCACTTGATGAAGTACTCCTTATAAGCTGGCACGCCCCTTCGCCTAATCAGTCGATCGGCTAGCACTTCTTCAACTTCCTTGTCAAAGGAAGTGACCACGGCTGTGGGTGCTCTAGTGGAGACTCCCCTCGATGGATCTTCCAAGTCTTCATGATAAGGCTTCAACAAACTCACATGGAAGACTGGATGAATCTTGAGTCTTGGTGGAAGCTGAAGTTTGTAAGACACCTTGCCAACTCTCTTGATTACTGGGAATTGTCCCTCGTACTTTCGGACTAGCCCCTTGTGCACCCTTCTTAGGGTCTTGAACTGCTGGGGTAGGAGTTTGAGCATGACAAAGTCTCCTTCCTTGAACTCTAGGGGCCTTCTTTTCTTGTCTGCCCACTTCTTCATCCTCTTGACAGCCTTGTGTAAGGATGCTCGAGCAAGCTCATTTTGCTCGTGCCATGATTTGGCAAGCTTGTAGGCTGCGGGGCTCTTCCCTTCATAGCGCGTGGCAAGGGAGAGTGGTGTGGTCGGTTGGTGTCCCAAGACAATCTCGAAGGGACTTCGGTTGGTAGCCTCACTCCTCTGTAGGTTATAGGAGAACTGTGCAACGTCGAGAAGCTTGGCCCAATCCTTTTGATTGGCACTGACGTAGTGCCTTAAGTATAGCTCCAAGAGAGCATTGATGCGCTCGGTTTGCCCGTCGCTCTGGGGATGGAAGCTTGTTGAGAAGTTAAGATCGGACCCTAGCATCTTGAATAGTTCGGTCCAGAACCTCCCTGTGAACCTTGGATCCCGATCGCTCACAATGTTGCTTGGTATGCCCCATAGCTTGACCACATTGTGAAGAAATAGCCTTGCTGCCTCATCTGCTGTGCAGTCGGGTGATGCTGCAATGAAGGTTGTATACTTGCTGAATCGGTCCACCACGACCATTATGCTTCCAAACCCTTCTGACTTGGGAAGACAAGTGATAAAGTCCATAGAAACACTCTCCCAAGGCTTGTCGGGTACAGGCAAAGGATCTAAGAGCCCTCCTGGTTGTTTTTGGATAACCTTGTCTTGTTGGCACACAAGACAAGTCCTCACGTACTCTTCTACATCTTCATGCATCCGGGGCCAATAGTAGTTAGACTTTAAGATTGCAAGAGTACGTCGCATACCTGGATGCCCGACCCATAAGGAGTCGTGACACTCCTTGATCAGCTCCTTGCGTAGGTTGCCCCACTTTGGTACATATAGGCGATTGCCTTTGGTGTAGAGTAGCTCGTCACTCACCCAAAACCGTCGGGTCTTCCCCTCGTTGGCTAGTGCAATGATGTTCTTGGCAAGGGGCTCCTGGTATAGACCCTCCTTGATCCTATCAAGAAGTGGACTGGTGGCTTGACTCAATGCTGCGAGCTCTGCCTTTCGACTGAGTGCATCGGCGACTACATTTGCTTTGCCCGGCTTGTATTGTAGGATGTAGTCGAACTCGGCTAGGAAATCTTGCCATCTAGCTTGCTTTGGGCTAAGTTTCTTATGAGTTTGAAAGTAGCTAGTTGCTACGTTGTCGGTAAGGATCAAGAACTTAGCCCCTAGGAGGTAATGTCGCCACACCCTGAGGCAATGAATGATGGCAGTCATCTCTTTCTCTTGCACGGTGTAGCGCCTCTCGGTGTCGTTGAGCTTCCGGCTCTCGTAAGCGATCGGATGCCCATCTTGTATAAGAACCCCTCCTATGGCAAAATCCGATGCATCGGTGTGCAACTCGTAGGGCTTGGTGTGGTCGGGCAAGCTCAATACTGGCTCCTCACAAATGGCCTTCTTTAGGTCTTCAAAGGCCTCTTGGCAGGCTGGTGACCACACCCATGGCTTGTTCTTCTTCAAGAGCTCGGTTAAGGGTGTTGCTCTCGCTGAATAGCCCTTGATGAATCGGCGATAGTAGTTCACCAGTCCGAGAAAGGATCGTAGCTCATGTACCTTGGTGGGTGGCTCCCACTCTTGAATGGCTCGCACCTTTCCATCCACCATCATTAGCTTCCCATCCTTGATTCGGTGCCCTAAGAACATGACTTCGGGCTTGGCAAAGGAGCATTTCTCCTTCTTGATGAAGAGCTGGTTCTCTCGCAGAACCTTGAACACTTCCCTTAGGTGTTCAACATGTTCCTTAAGGGTCTTGCTATACACCACAATGTCGTCAAGGTAGACGACCACGAACCGATCGAGGTAGGGATGGAAAAGCTTGTTCATCAAGGTGCAAAAAGTTGCTGGGGCATTGGTTAGTCCGAAGGGCATGACTAGAAATTCATAAGAACCATACCTTGTGACACATGTGGTCTTGGGCTCATCCCCTTCCGCAATGCGCACTTGGTAGTATCTCGATCGAAGATCCAACTTGGAGAAGTATCGTGCATGCCCGAGCTGGTCAAACAGATCTGAGATAAGAGGGATTGGATACTTGTTTTTGATGGTGACCTTGTTGAGTGCTCGGTAGTCAATGCACATCCTTAACGAACCATCCTTCTTCTTCTGGAAAAAGACTGGTGCCCCAAATGGTGCCTTGGATGGTCGGATGAACCCTGCATCGAGTAGCTCTTTAAGTTGTCTCCTTAATTCCTCCAACTCTGGGGGTGCCATGCGGTAAGGCCCCATGGCTGGTGGCTTCGTGCTGGGTTCCAACTCGATCTTGTGATCAACTTCTCTTCTTGGTGGTAGCCTCCGGGGTAGTTCGGGTGGTGCAACATCCTTGAACTCATCAAGCACCTGGGCTACCTCCATTGGAAGGTCTTCGTCGGGCATGGCCTCCTCTTCATCATACTCACTAAGGATGGCCAAGTAGCTTTCCTCATTTCTCTTGACGCCCTTCTTGAACTGCAAGGCGGAGAGTACCTTGGCATCTTGCTTGGTAGCCCTAGTCGTAGGCACCATGCATGCTTGATTGCCATCCATGATGCACATGCTGTTGGCAAAGGGCACTGGGAATGCTTTGACTTGATCAAGGAACTCAAGTCCTAGGACAATCTTGAAGTCGTCCATCGGCACCACGGAAAAGTTTATGTGCCCTGACCATTTTCCCACAACGGTCCTAACCCATCGTGCGATCCCATGGATGGGCTTGGCGGCTGAGTTGACTGCCTTGATGGATCCGCCTCCTCCCACGGCTTTAAGACCTAGTCTCTTAGCTTCTTCTAAAGAGACGAAGTTATGAGACGCACCTGTGTCGAGCATTGCCCTCGATGCTTTCCCATTGATGGTGACGTCTACATAGAGCAATCCCTTGGCTTCGGTCTTAGGGGCGGATTGGATGACATTGAGTAGTTGCATAGACCCCATCTGGACACCTTCATCCTCTTTGTCGGTGTCACCTCCTTCTCGATGCTTCGCGAGGAGCGAGTTGAGGGCTTGCCTTTGCGGGCACTCTCGAACCCAATGGTCTCCATCACAAATGAAACACTTGTTGGATGAAGGTCGCCTCGGGCCTCGAGTGTCTTTAGCTTTGCCTTTGTCCTTGCCTTTCCATGAAGACAAGTCTTTGTGCTTGGGGCATTGTCTTCATGGTGTCCCTCCTTGCGATGGCCTTTGTCTCCCCCACCTTTGGCATGGCCACCTTTCTTGTCCTTCGACTTGTTGGACTCCTTGTTGCTAGAGTAGTCAACAAGGCTTTCTGCTATGGCAATGGCATCGGCTAGGTTTTGAACTCCTCGTCGCCTGAGCTCGACCTTGGCCCATTGTTGGAGGCCATCCATAAAGTTGAAAAGGGAGTCTTTGTCTGAAAGATCGGGGATCTCGAGCACTAGGGTGGTGAACTCCTTTACATAGTCACGAATGCTCCCCGACTGCTTGAGCCTTCGCAATCGTGCCCTCGCCTCGTCTTCGGCATTCTCTGGGTAGAATTGCCTTTTAAGCTCCTTCTTGAAGTCATCGAAGGTAGCCATGGTGCACGTGCCCTTCTCCACATCACTACGCCTTCTCCTCCACCAGAGCATAGCTGTGTCGGTGAGGTAAAGTTAGGCGGTTTGGATCTTTGCGGCCTCGTCCATGATTCCCACCGCAACTAGATATTGTTCAAAGCCATATAAGAAGTTGTCGACTTCTTTTGCATTGCGTGCACCCGAGAAGGTCCTAGGTTTGGGCACCTCGACCTTCCTAGACTCATAAGTAGTGCTTGGCCCGGCGGCCATGGCTCGCTTGCACAAAGCAAGGTCTCCTTGCAAGGTCTCAATTTGAGCATGAGAATGAGCAAGCTCTTGTTGGAAAGAGTCACGTACATTCGAGAGCTCCCCCATTGGGAGATCGCGGATTTGCCCCATTTCCGCGCGCATGGTTTCCTCTAGCTTCACCATCATTGCCTTCATGGCTGTGTGGAGCTTGGCGTCTTCTGCCTCAAGGCCTTCCACCCGATTGGTAAGGTCGTCCACTTGGGTGCTCACACCCACCACATTCTCCTCCACGTGGGTAAGACGGGTCTCCAAGCTAGAGAGCATGTCCTTGGACTTGGCCCTAGGCCTTGTCTCAACAGGCTCAACCATCTCCTCGCGCCCTCAGTCATGCACGACTTCCGCGTCGGATGAGCTAACGGTGTGACCCTTGCCCGTTTTTGCCATATCCCGAGTCTCGTAACTTGCTCTGATACCAACTGTCACAGATGTATTCTCTCAAACCCGATCCGTGTGGCGTTAGCAACTCTCGACAATGCTAACAAGCCTTGATCCTTCACGCAACGCGATGGCCAAACTAGGAACACAAGAGAAGGCAAGATAGTTTACAAGTAAAAGACTTGTATTGAACTAAGAAGGAAGCTTTACAAGAGCTTTACAAAGTGTGCTTAAGTGGCTAATTGCTTGAGTGAGTACAAAATGAAGGGGGTAGCCCTATTTATAGGCTCCCACCTCCTCAATGGACGGTTGAGATCGATTTGATCCAACGGTCCAAATGTTGCCTCCCAAAATATCTCCTAAGAGACTACACTAATCTAGAGAGTTCTACATATGTGTATACATATCTACATGTATCCAAAAGGTTCTAGAGAGCTCCAGGGTCTTCCAGAGTTGTCCCGAGCTTTCCCGAGTCTTCTCGAGCCTTCTGGGTCCTCCCGGGTGTGTCTAGACTTGGAGAGAACGTCCCGGATCTTTCTAGAACGCCGTGGCATGTCTCTAGAGCCTTCATGGCCGTCCTAGGCCTTTATAGTGCCTTCCTTGGTGCTAGCTTGCCTCAAAAGTGCCCAAGGGTGGCAAGAACCTCGGTTTGGATTTTAGGGAAAAATGGCGGGGTGTGACATTATGCTCTCTTTTCTCCCGTCAATGTAGTTAACAAAGCAAGTTTGGGGTCGTGGTCCGAGGCAAGGTGGATTCCAAGACAAACATATACAAAGGGTATGGTTACGGTATTAATTTTGTTTTTAATATGACAATGTGGGTAGAATATAGGGATGAATTGTTTATTTACGAAATGATAACTTGATTGATTTTATATTACGTTAGAGGATGATTGTATGTAATGATTAATATGTTGGTTTTATTTTAATGCTTTGTATACTTGATAGTTATGATCAAATGATTTTAATGGTTTAAATAATGTTTAGATTGATTACTTGTATTGGATGAGTGCTTATGGTCATATGCTTTAATTCCTTAACTTTTCCATAGCCTATGATGAGGTCTTGATCATTTGGTGCTTAGTGGATAATGATGTATTTTGTTAGGAAGCATGCCTCTAGATTACTTGTATAGACATGAATTGTGTTGATTAATTGGTAATTAACTATTTGTGCTTATATGTTTAACAACGATTTATTATTAGAAGCATGTCAATGTTGTTCGTAAGTTTTCAGATAAGTTGTATTGGAATTCGAATTCCCAAAAATGCATTAAGTGCAGCCCGTGTATTGTAATGGCTGGTGGTTAATTCGATTAATGGATTTTACTAAGTTTGGATTCTTTGCAATTTGGTCATTGTATGTTGTTGCATCAATTGAATAGGTAAATGATGTCCGTTTGATTTGAGTTTTTAAAGCATGTCTTTAATGTATCTAATTGCTGTTTGAAGCTATTACAAACGTGTTAGTCCCTGTTATTTGGCTTTTTTTTTTACTTTTTAGTCCTTAATTTCGTATTTTGCTAAATTGGATGCCTATTTGTTATCCGTTGAAGCTGATATTTGACATGCTGCTATGAAATAGGATTACTTAAGTATTGCTAACTTGAAACTTGAATAAATCCATGCAAATATCCGGATTTACAATTTGGTCCCTAGAATGCTTGTATTCACAATTGAGTGCCTTATCGATGTTCGAATCAAATGAAAACTGAACCGCCGCTGGTATGCACACATTAGGTCTTAATAATGCATCTAGACAAGTTAAAAGAAAAAATACATCGTGATTCGAATAAGATTGTCCGGGTTTGCTTTGGCAAACCTAATGTGATCTTCTATGTTCGGGTCTAATGAGTAGGTCGAGTCAAGTGGGTTACAATTATTCAAAGATGCCCATGAGTTTTCCCAACACTGTGATCATTGTTAATGCACAGGGTCAATGTCCAAGAGAAATGAGATGCCACAACAACCAATAATGGAAATTGAGCTATTCGATGTCTGGGGATTTGATTTCATGTGTCCTTTTTCGATTTCTCTTTGTAATCTATACATTTTAGTCGTTGTGGATTACGTTTCAAAGTGGATAGAAGCGGTGGACGTGCCTAAAGATGATGTCAAAATGGTTTAAAGTTCTTTCACAAGCATATACTCACACATTTTAGAACACCAAGACCATTAATCAATGACCAAGGGAAGTATTTTCACTGCAGCCAGGTGGTTACTACGTTGAAACGTCATGGAGTAAATCATAGACTAGCCACAACATATCATCCCTAGTCCAATGGACAAGCTGAGATCTCTAATTGGGCCAATAAGAACATCTTAGAAAAAGTGGTAAATACCATGAGGAAAGTTTTGTCCTTGCGCTTAGATGATGCACTGTGGGCTATTCATATTGTGTACAAAACTCCATTTTGGATGTCACCGTATCAACTTCTCATTGGAAAATTGTTTCATTTTCCTATTGACCTAGAATAGAAGGCTTTATGGGCTTTGAAGCAAGTGAATTGAGATTATGAGTCTGTAGGGAAGAAACAATTGCTTGATATCATTGAATTGGACGAAATTTGCCGCAATGCCTATGAAAATGCCTCTATTTACAAGGAAAAGAGTAAACGGTGGCATGACAAGATTATATTTCAACGACGATTTCAAGTTGGACAATTGGTTTTGCTATTCAATTCAAGACTGAGGTTGCACCCAGGAAAATTGCGGTCACTTTGGTCAGGACCTTTTAAAGTTGTGGAAGTATTTCCACAAGGTGTAGTCACAATCAACGATACTAAAGAGGGGATTCCATTCAAAGTCAATGGACAAAGACTCAAAATTTACTTTGGTGACTTTGATTCTAAGAGTGTTTAGACCATCAAATTGGTCGATTCTTTTTTATATTTCTCTTTGTTGCTTTAATTAGATATAGATTTAGTTTTCCTTTTCTTTTCTTAGTTTGTTTTCAATTCTCTTTATTTCTGTTTTTGCATAATAAGTTCTCCTTGGTTAGATATGGAACCTTCTTCTAACAACTTGTACACAAGAAGGCAACACAAGATGTGCATGATATTTGAGGGCAATTCAGGTAATTCTATTACACCGATTAATCACCCTAAACTCACATTATTTCATTGGTAAGAGTGGGAGATGCATCAAACGAGTGTGATTATTGCACTACAATCAGACCGTCAATTCTCATCGCATCAGATGGTAGAAATTGCGCCCTTCCATTTCCCTCTTTTCTTCATCTTTATTTACCAACTCTGACATACAATGACTCTTCACTTAGTTTTCTCTTATTTCTTCATCTTCGAAGCTTCAAAGTTCGATTTTTCTACAAAAATCTATCTTTTTGGTCTTCTTTCACAATCTCTCATGGCAAAGACTAGAGCTGCTCACAAAATTTCTATGGAATCCTCTACAAAAGACACTTAAGGCTCAGCCTCAAATCCTCAATCTGAGGAGCCTTCTACCAAAGAAAAGAACACTAAATATGAAGTTTTCCAAACAGAAATAACGGGAGTGCACTACAAAGAACACATACTCACGCGAAATATCCACCAAAAGAGAGGATTGTGATTTCCCAAGAAAATGAACCTAGAAAATATATCCACCAGACTATAGAGCTTCACAAATGAGGCAACTTTTGCACTCTCATTGGTAACTATAATATTGCTCTGGTAAGGGAATTCTACGCTAACCTTTATGAGCATTCAATAAAACTGGATTTTATGAGGGATAGCTTTATACCTCGGAGCGCTGCTGTTATTAACAAGTTATTGAAAAATTCTTTAGTGTTGATGAATATGCAATATTTGAGGAAGAAATTAATGAAGAGAAATTGGCCTTGTTATTTAGGGACTTATGTATTGCTGGTGCATTTTGGTCGGGGACTAATGTAGGGAACTTCACGATGTATATGAAGTTTCTAACCCTACCTGCAAAAATATTGTTCCAGTTTATAAATTCCAAGTTGCTGTCTTTGACACATAGTGTAACCCCCTCGTCCCGGTCCGGGTGACTGACCGGTTCGAGTGGGCTACACGGGGATAACCGAGGCGAAACCCGTTAAGGCTCCACTTCGGTTAACAACCCGAGAAAACTTTTTCATTTATTATCTTGTCTAGATGCCTTAATACATCCTATGTGAAACAACGACAGCGGAAACAATAAGCGAGGCGAAACAATCAAACAATCAATTTAAAACAACCCCTTTATAACTTTTAAAGCAGGTCGTATCGATACACTATAAGAGGGTATCGATACGCCTTGACTAGTTTAACGGTCAAAGGTCAACCTAGGGAGACCGTATCGGTACACTGGTTGACCGTACCGATACGCCCTCACTGGTCAACTTCTCACGGTCAAAGATACAAGACCGTACCGATACACTCTAGACCCGTACTGATACGCCAAAATCTCGTCAATATCTCAGATTTCTAGAGAGGCTTTGGCGTATCGATACACCCCCGTGTACCGGTACGCTAAGCCAAACTTGAGTCCCAAAGTGTAGGACCGTATCGATACGGCCCTTGGGCGTACCGATACGCCCTGCACTGCAACACTCAAATTTGCAGCAAAACACACCAAGACTCAACTCTAAATGCAATTCAAGACTCCCCTAGCCACAAGCAAACATTCATACAACTTTTAACATTCAAGAGCTAGCATACAAAACATATTAAGCGAACAACGGAGCATCAACAACATCCATATAGCATTCCATAGAAGAGGCTAGAGAAACAAACCTAAAACATGTCATACAAGCATAAGGATAAGGGCCACAAGGCCAACATACAGGGCATAAGCAAACCACAACTAAACCAAAACACCCACATATCAAAGGAGTCTAAACAAACTCCTAACACAAAACAACAACACAAATCCTATTGCTTATCCATTACATCTCATAACTTAAATGTTCATACTTGATGATAGCAAAAGCACAAATAGCACACTTGGAGGCCTTCTCCTAGAACAAGCAACCCACGAACTAAGGATCTGCATTGTCGAACAAAAGAGAGCGTAAGCGTAAAGCTTAGTGAGGGTATGCTCATAAAACAAACCTCGACAATGCAGGGTCCAAGCACGAGCAACACAACCAAAGAAGAATGCATGTTTTCTTACCTTCGAAGCCACAAGAGTTAAATATATATGATGCATGAACATAATGTCAAATATCATGCCATGCTCAACATGTCCATAAACACAACCATATGGAAACACATTTAATAAACGTATCGGCACCTAGCTATAACACGAATAGACGGATAACAACCGTTGGAACTCACATCCAACAACTCAACCATTACCTTACGGTGGGATTATACTCATCACCGTTTCTCGCGGAGGGGATTCCACTCATCCTCACGTCCCGTCGATGGGATTCCACTTATCACCGACTAACATATAGAAGAAGATTTCCGGGCGTACCCGTACTCCATCTTGATGACTACCATCACCAAGACCACGTACGCATTTCGACTCTCGTGTGCACACTAACATCCTAATGATCGATCATTTTTACCCAAGCATACTAGTGCCAATACTAACTCATTTCACAAACTTTCTACCATTTCTCGTGCCTAGCACGTAGCCACCATGATTCACAATCATGCATCCACATTCCAACAATCACATGCATATCACAATGCATAAAACATCATGCCTCAACACACATGTATATCACAATATACATAACAACATCAATCACAATGAATATGATACAAGAGGCTTAATCACACAACATTCATAAGTTCAACCAAAGTCTTCTAAACTAAGCTTGAGATTAGACTACCGATCTAATCCCAACTCTAGGTGGGTTTACCAAGCCCGACCTAGGTCAACCTGCTAAAACCAAAATGTTTGGAAACCATTTAAACCAAGTTGAAAACATTAACCACTCACCGACTACTCCAAGCTTAACAACTCTAGCCGATCAATCCACCAAGCTATCTGGATTCGTTCCTGCGGCTTCACTAACACAATTCCTTGCTTCTAAACAATCCAACACAATCAAAACAACCACATTTCAGTCCACAAATCACTGTAGCAAACCCGAAATACAATCCAAGCACAAACCACACGAATTCAAGCTAAAGACAACCCCAAAAGTGCCATTTTCGAGCTGCCCAAAAGCCAAACCAGAAAACCATATTTCCAACCTCCAAAGTGTCATCTAATACACCCAAAACAACCCTCAAACACCACTTAATCAACAGCCATCAAATTCCCACACTAAACAGTCCCAAAACTTAACTTTAAACCCCTCTAAAACCCCCAACAAACTCAAATCCGGAAATCATCATAAAACCAAGTAAAAATTAGGTATGTTGGACCTTTTGAGTAGTAAATAACTTATCTAACAACAACAAATTTAAGCTCAACTAAAAGCTATCAAAGTTATCATTTTTATTTCAAAACCCAAAAACTTCAAAATGCAATACAATGGGTTTTAATGAAAACTAAAGGTATAGGAATGGAGAGGAAGGTGAGGACAAGTCAAAAAACACAATTACCTTTCAAAAATCTTCAAAGATGAAGAAAAGAGGAGATGGAATAGTAACTTCAATGGAGGGGAGGAAGTTGTCGTGAACTTTTTTTTTGGGAGGGGGAAGAAGATGAGCAAAAAGCTATCTTTTATTGTTTTGTTTTAATTTAAAAGCCAAAGACCATTTTACCCTTAATGAAATGGGATATTCACAATAGTATGAAATCCATGGCTATTTGGGTTTTAATTCAAAATATGCCCAACACAATTTATTATTTTGAAAACAAAACCCGGAACATTGTTTTAATTATTTAATTCACCCAACCCCCAAACCCGGGTGTTACAACTCTCCCCCACTTAAGGAATTTCGTCCCCAAAATTACCTGACGGTAACAAGTACAGAAACTGCTCAAGCATATCAGCTTTCCTCTCCCACGTGGCTTCTTCCACGCCTCTATGTCTCCACAACACTTTGACCAACTCTATGGTCTTGCCACGCAACACCTTGCTATCAGAAGTAAGTATCTCAACCAGTTCTTCATTATAAGACAAATCCGGATTCAGTTCTATCTCCTCAACGGGCATAACATGAGACAGATCTGATCTATATCTCCTAAGCATCGATACATGAAAAACATTGTGGATCTTCTCTAACTCAGAAGGCAATTTCAAACGGTAAGCTACTGGCCCAATTCACTCAACTATCTCATACGGACTGATAAACCTTGGACTCAACTTGCCTTTCCGGCCAAATCACATTTCCTTCTTCCACGGAAATACTTTCAGAAACACCTTCTCACCCACTGAAAACTCAATCTCTTTTTCTCTTCAAATCAGCGTAAGATTTCTGACGATCGGAAGCTGCTTTAAAACAGTCACAAATCAACTTGACTTTATCGGTAGCCCCCTTAAGCAAATCTGGCATAGGTAACAATTTCTGACCCGTTTCGGCCCAACAAATCGGAGTCCTACATCGTCTACCTTACAATGCCTCATAAGGAGCCATCTGGATACTAGCCTGATAACTGTTGTTGTAAGCAAACTCGACTAAGGGCAAATGTTTCTCCCACGATCCCTGGAAGTCATTCACACAACAACGGAGCATATCCTCTAACACCTGTATCACTCGCTCTGATTGACCATCTGACTGCGAATGATACGAAGTACTGAAATGCAAACGACTGCCTAGGGCACTATGCAAACAACCCCAGAACCTTACTGTGAATCTCAGATATCTGTCTGATACAATAGACTTTGGAACTCCATGCAGTCTCACAATCTCGCGGATGTACAAATCTGCCAACTTGTCTAGAGAATCTGTGGTGTTCACCGCTAAGAAATGAGCACACTTAGTGAATCTTTCGACAATCACCCAAACAGAATTCTTCTTCGAAGGAGACAACGGTAACCCTGACTCAAAGTCCATAGTGATTCTCTCTCATTTCCATTTCGAAATCTTCAAAGGCTGTAACAAACCTGAAGGAACCTGATGTTCTACCTTCACTCTCTGACAAACCATGCAACGGCTCACATACTCGGCTACATCCTTCTTCAAACCAACCCAGAAATAATCACTCTTCAGATCTCGGTACATCTTAGTACTGCCCAGATGTATAGAAAATGGACTCGAATGTGCTTCGCTCAGAATCATACGTCTCAACTCAACATCTTCAGGTACAACCACTCTGTCTTTGAAACACAACACATTTTCATCACTGAAACTGTACTCTGTCGGCCTACCTTCTGCAATGTCCTGAACATGAGAAACTAAAGATACATCTTGCAACTGTTACTTTCGGATCATCTAAATCAACGAAGCCTTCACTTGCAACTCTGTAATCAAACCACCATCTACTGATACACTCAGTCTAGCAAACAAAGCCCGCAACTCAACTGCAACTTTTCTGCTCAACGCATCGGCCACTACATTTGCCTTACCCGGATAGTACTCGATAGTCAAATCTTAGTCTTTCAACAGTTCAAGCCATCTTCTCTGTCTCAAGTTAAGCTCTCTCCGAGTCATCAGATACTTCAAGCTTTTATGATCAGTGTAAACCGTGCACTTCTCACCATACAAGTAGTGACGCCAAATCTTCAATGCAAACACAACTGCGGCTAACTCAATGTCGTGCGTAGGGTAGTTCTTCTCGTGCACCTTCAACTGTCTCGAAGCATAAGCAATAACTCTCTTTTCTTGCACCAGAACACAACCTAAACCTACGTAGGAAGCATCACTATAGATTACAAACTCTCTTCCTGAAACTGGCTGTACTAACACTGGAGCTTCATCAAAGCCTCTTTTAATTTCTCAAATGCCTTCTGTCTCGCATCTGACCACTCAAACTTTACTCCTTTTTGCAACAATTTAGTCAACAGATCAACTACTCTAGAGAAACCATCAACGAACCTCCTATAGTAACCAGCTAGTCCTAGGAAACTCCTAATCTCAATCATTGACTTAGGTTGTTTCCACTCAACAACAGTTCCAATCTTCGTCGGATCAACACGGATACCTTCAGCTGATACTACATGGCCAAGAAACACAACCTCTCTAATCCAGAACTCACATTTACTCAGTTTAGCATACAACTGGTTGCTCAACAATCTCTACAAAACAAGTCTCAAGTGCTCATCATGTTCTTCTTCTGATCTCGAGTACACACGGATGTCGTCTATGAAAACAACTAAAAATCGATCTAAATAGTCTCGAAAAACTCTGTTCATCATGTCCATGAAAGCTGTTGGTGCATTCGTGAGCCCAAACGACATCACAAGGAACTCATAATGACCGTATCTAGTCCTAAAAGTTGTCTTCGGAACATCACATTCTTTTACCTTCAACTGATAGTACCCTGATCTCAAATCTATCTTCGAAAACACTAAGGCACCCCTCAACTGATCAAACATGTCATCTATACGAGGCAACGTATACTTGTTCTTTACTGTCAATTGGTTGAACTGCCTATAGTCGATACACATCCTCATACTGTCATCATTCTTCTTCACAAACAACACGGGAGCACCCAAAGGCGAACTACTAGGCCTAATAAAACCTCGGTCTAACAACTCCTGAAGCTGACTTTTTAATTCTTTCAACTCTTTCGTAGCCATACGGTACGGGGAAATAGAAACTGGAGTAGACCCCAGAACAGTCTCAATTACAAACTCTACATCTCTGTTAGGAGGCAAACCCGATAACTCTTCATGAAACACATCCGGATAATCACAAACTGTCATGATATCTTTTGGTCTAACCTCACTCATATTCGGATTCATCACATACGCTAAATAAGCCCAACAACCGGAGTCCATCAACCTATGAACCTCTAAAGCTGACACAACGTTAGACATGAACTTAAAGTTCTCGCCTACTACCACTACCTCGTAGTCATAAAAAAGATTCAACGAAATTCTCTTTGTCTCAAAATCTACACTAGCTCTGTGCTCTACCAACCAATCCATACCCAAAATGATATCAAAACCGTAGAACAGAAGCTCCATCATATCAACAGGAAACACATGACCCTGAATCTTCAACGGACACCTCCTATATATCCGTCTAACTACAACTGTCTCACCGAAGGAACTAGTCACATGCATCCCTACGTCTAAGATCTCAACAGGTATGTCTAACTTCTTTGCATGCTCACTAAAAATGTAAGAATGCGTGGAACCCGAATCTACTAAGGAAAGAAAAGACATGGACTGTAACTCGAAATTACCTGCTATCACATCTGTGTCATTCCCTGCCTCTCTCTGTGCGTAGACTCTAGCTGGTCCACCGACCTCTGGCTGAACTGCCACTACATGAGCAAGATTCCTCGGTGCCTCTATCCTAGGTGCATCAGCCCTCGGCTGGAAGTAACCATGACCGCGCCCACGACCTCTCTGATAGTCGATCGCTCTCGCAGGAGCCTGTGCCTTAATTGGTGCTTGTGCCGCCTGATGCGGACACTCTCTCGTGAAGTTGTCTCTCGATCCACAGTTCCAGCAAGCATGATAATTTCCCCAACACTCTTCTAAATGCTGTCTCCCACATCGAGCACACTCGGGCAAACACCCTCCAGCTCTCTGGCCGTGATGGCCTCTACCATGGTGCCCACTGCCACGCCTATGATCAAAATGCTGTCCACTGCCTCGATGCCTCTTGGCATCACCACGATCAAAGTTGTTGTGCCTTTTCCCTGAACTGGATCCTCCTGAACGCTTGGTCAGCCCCAAGCTATGCTCGATGTCCTTGGCCCTAGCGACCAAGACATCAAAATCAGAATAATCAGTAGCCAAGGTGTACCTCTTGACTTCCTCATGAAGTCTATACCTGAACCGATCACAACGGTCCCTCTCAGTAGGAACCAACTCTAGAGCATACTGACTCAGTCGGACAAAGCGAATCTCATAATCTGTCACTGATGTATCTCCCTGAACTAGAGCCATGAACTCCCTCTTCTTCTCATCTAAATATCTCGGGCCCAAATACCTATTTCTGAAAGCAGTCTCAAAGAAGTTCCAACTGATCTCGGCCTCAAGCACACCGGTAGTAATGTTGACCCACATGGTGTAGGCATCACCCTGAAGCAACGAAACTACACAACCCAACGTACGAGCCCCAACACATCTCATCTGAGCTAAAATACGGACTGTCTTCTCCAGCCACAACTCTGACCTCTTAGGTGTAGATCCCCTGAACTCATCTGCTCCTAGGCTACGAAGCCTCTCTAAAGGTAAGCTAGCATCATCTCCTCTCGGCTGTGCTGCAGCTTGAGCTGCGGCAACTGCAGCCTGAAACGCTCCTGCTATAGCTTGAACTAGCGGAGCCATGTCTATCCCTGCAGGACCTTGGCCACCCTGGCCAGCCTGAGGTTCCGCTCCCTCAGCACTAGCCTCGCCTTCCACTTCAGGCTGAGGAGGTGGTGGTGGAGGAGCTCCGACTCCAACAGCAGGCTCTTCCACAGGAGCCATAACACGAGGTTCCTGACGAACCAACCTGGGTCTACCTCTAGGCCTCGACATAACCGCTCACAGATAACAACTACAACAACAACAACATACAATACAGGGTTAGCAAGGGCAAGGGTCCAAGTGGCTCAATTATGTTTTCCTCTCTAAAAAATCCTTTTTCCGATGTAATAGAAGTAAGGAGACTCTACTCAACATGCTTCAAACAACATACACATACGATCAATTAAGAAAGCATCAAAGCATACTTACATGGCAAGCAAACATCGTGCAATTGCAATACAAGAATTTAACTTACCTCACTTACATGCCTGAGGTCTCAGAAACCTCAAGCTCTGATACCAACAAGTGTAACCCCCTCGTCCCGGTCCGGGCGACTGACCGGTCTGGTGGGCTACACGGGGATAACCGAGGCGAAACCCGTTAAGGCTCCACTTCGGCTAACAACACGAGAAAACTTTTTCATTTATTATCTTGTCTAGATGCCTTAATACATCCTATGTGAAACAACAATAGCGGAAACAATAAGCGAGGCGAAACAATCAAACAAGCAATTTAAAACAGCCCCTTTTTAACTTTTAAAGCAGGCCGTATCGATACACTATAAGAGGGTATCGATACGCCTTGACTAGGTCAACGGTCAAAGGTCAACCTAGGGAGACCGTATCGGTACACTGGTTGACCGTACCGATACGCCCTCACTGGTCAACTTCTCACGGTCAACGATACAAGACCGTACCGATACACTCTAGACCCGTACCGATACGCCAAAATCTCGTCAATATCTCAGATTTCCAGAGAGATTTTGGCGTATCGATACACTCTAGACGCGTACCGATACGCGCTGCACTGCAACACTCAAATTTGTAGAAAAACACACCAAGACTCAACTCTAAATGCAATTCAAGATTCCCCTAGCCACAAGCAAACATTCATACAACTTTTAAAATTCAAGAGCTAGCATACAAAACATATTAAGCGAACAACGGAGCATCAACAACATCCATATAGCATTCCATAGAAGAGGCTATAGAAACAAACCTAAAACATGTCATACAAGCATAAGGATAAGGACCACAAGGCCAACATACATGGCTTAAGCAAACCACAACTAAACCAAAACACCCACATATGAAAGGAGTCTAAACAAGCTCCTAACACAAAACAACAACACAAATCCCATTGCTTATCCATTACATCTCATAACTTAAATGTTCATACTTGATTATAGTAAAAGCACAAATAGCACACGTGGAGGCCTTCTCCTTGCACAAGTAACCCACGATCTAAGGATCTGCATTGTCGAACAAAAGAGAGCGTAAGCGTAAAGCTTAGTGAGAGTATGCTCATAAAACAAACCTCGACAATGTAGTGTCCAAGCACGAGCAATACAACCAAGGAAGAATACATGTTTTCTTACCTTCGAAGCCACAAGAGTCAAATATATATGATGCATGAACATAATGTCAAATATCATGCCATGCTCAACATGTCCATAAACACAACCATATGGAAACACATTTAACAAACGTATCAGCACCTAGCTATGACCCGAATACACGAATAACAACCGTTGGAACTCACATCCGACAACTCAACCATTACCTTACAGTGGGATTACACTCATCACCGTTTCTCGCGGAGGGGATTCCACTCATCCTCACGCCCCGTCGATGGGATTCCACTCATCAACGACTAACATATAGAAGAAAATTTTCGGACGTACCCGTACTCCATCTTGATGACTACCATCACCAAGACCACGCACGCATTTTGACTCTCGTGTGCACACTAACATCCTAATGATCGATCATTTGTACCCAAGCATACTAGTGCCAATACTAACTCATTTCTCAAACTTTCGTAACACAAATTTCTTACAATTTCCCGTGCCTAGCACGTAACCACCATGATTCACAATCATACATCCACATTCCAACAATCAAATGCATATCACAATGCATAAAACATCATGCCTCAACACACATGTATATCACAATATACATAACAACATCAATCACAATGAATATGATACAAGAGGGTTAATCACACAACATTCATAAGTTCAACCAAAGTCTTCTAAACTAAGCTTGAGATTAGACTACCAATCTAATCCCAACTCTAGGTGGGTTTAATAAGCCCGACCTAGGTCCACATGCTCGAACCAAAATGTTTGGAAACCATTTAAACCAAGTTGAAAACATTAACCACTCACCGACTACTCCAAGCTCAACAACTCTAGCCGATCAATCCACCAAGCTATCCGGATTCGTTCCCGAGGCTTCACCAACACAATTCCTTGCTTCTAAACAATCCAACACAATCAAAACAACCACATTTCAGTCCACAAATCACTATAGCAAACCCAAAATACAATCCAAGCACAAATCACACGAATTCAAGCTAAAGACAACCCCAAAAGTGCCATTTTCGAGTTGCCCAAAAGCCAAACTAGAAAACCATATTTCCAACCTCCAAAGTGTCATCTAATACACCCAAACAACCCTCAAACACCACTTAATCAACAACCATCAAATTCCCACACTAAACATCCCTAAAATTTAACTTTAAACCCGTCTAAAACCCCCAACAATCTCAAATCCGAAAATCGTCATAAAACCAAGTAAAAATTAGGTATGTTGGACCTTTTGGGTAGTAAATAACTTATCTAACAACAACAAATCGAAAGCTCAACTAAAAGCTATCAAAGTTATCATTTTTATTTCAAAACCCAAAAACTTGAAAATGTAATACACTGGGTTTTAATGAAAACTAAAGGTATAGGAATGGAGAGGAAGGTGAGGACAAGTCAAAAAACACAATTACCTTTCAAAAATCTTCAAAGATGAAGAAAAAAGGAGATGGAATAGTAACTTCAATGGAGGGGAGGAAGTTGTCGTGAACTTTGTTTTTGGGAGGGGAAGAAGATGAGCAAAAAGCTATCTTTTATTGTTTTGTTTTAATTTAAAAGCCAAAGACCATTTTACCCTTAATGAAATGGGATATTCACAATAATATGAAATCCATGGCTATTTGGGTTTTAATTCAAAATATGTCCAACACAATTTATTATTTTGAAAACAAAACCCGGAACATTATTTTAATTATTTAATTCACCCGACCCTCAAACTCGGGTGTTACACATAGCACCACCGTCTTGCTAGATAGAATGTGTCTGATACATTCTATTGTTAAGGGAAGAAAGATAGATGTGGGTGCAATATACACAAGGAGATAACGTGTTTTACGGATAGGAAGAAGGGGATCTTGGCATTTCCTTCGTTAATCATGAAACTTTGCAAAGAGGAGATGATGGCTGCCATTGAGAGAATGGTGAAGGCTTCAGAGGTTCCTACACCAAAAGCGGGCCCTACAACGAGAGAGAAAAAAAGACAATAAAGGTGGAAATTGCAACTGAGGATGTCCCCACAAGTGATGAATTGTGGATGAAAGTTCTGGCTATTGAGGACAAACTCGATGCTGTGACGAGCACACTGGGGAAGGTTACGACCATAGTTCAAACACTTGATCTAGCACATAATTTATTCTATGCTTATGTCAAGATGTGGCACAAGTCATTTCTGTCTGCATTGAGTAGATTCACTCCAGGTTCCCTGCTAGAATTCCAACCAATCGTACGCATTTATGATTGTTCTTCTGATGCGGCCACAAAGGAAGTTCCAGCCAAGCTTGCAAACTTTTGATGCTTGTCGAATAATGATGCACTTTAGAGCAAGTATACTAATCGAATCAAGTAATAAAGTGATAAGTAGAGTGTCGAACCCACGAGAATTGGATCAACGCTAAGTTCAAACAAAGAAAGCTCCGAACACATTGCAAAGCATCAATATAGATTCATCATAGGAAGTCATGATCAACGCAACAACAATTTCAGAATCAAAGGAATCATAGGAAAGGGAACCTATTAGATATATTAGGCTATTTATAGGTCCTAAAAAAATTAAAATTTTACCTAAATTTAACCTAATATATACATAGGGTAGCACTCCCCAAACTTGAGAAGAGTATTGCCCCCAATGAAAAAAGAAAAACAAAAACAAATCAAGGAAAAGCAAAAATACAGATGCAACATGAAAAACTAAACTAAAAATTAAAGAAAAGAAAGAAGAAGAAAACTAAACTAGAGAGTTAATGGGGAGGTGCTTCCCAAATGATTATGCCCTTGTCTTTGTCCCGGATGGATGTTGGTTTCTTGAGAGGGTAGGAGGAGGCGCCAACATTAGTATTTGGCCGCTGTCTCTGGCGGGTGGTAGGTGTAGGTGTCAGTGGTAGATTCTTTATAGCGCAGATCTCTAAAAGCAACCAAAAAAAAGGTGCCTTGAGAATATTGTCCTCTTCCTATTGTGGCACGACATCCTCTTGGAAAAATGATGTAATGAGTCTGGGAAAGGGAAATTCCCCGATCTTTCTTCTAGACGTTACTCTTTGCAGGATAGCCCCATAAATGACTTCATAGGGCTTAATCTGGTGACCGTGGAGGATGGGGTGGAGGAGAAACAATCTCCAGCGAGATAATGTAGTTTGATTTTTGGTGGGTAAAAGTCGTGTATTGATAAACCTCGCCCAAAATTTAGCGATAAGAGTGAGGTTCTGCCATCACATTGCCATAGAGTTGAACAACATTCGCTCCCAAGTAGTTCCTGCAAGACAAAGGCCTCTCAAGACCCTTATATCTGTTTCTTCAGTGGCATTAGCTGTAAACCCGAAGTGTAGTCCATATGATATCTCCAATTGATAATGGCGGGAGATGAGTTTTGCTATAAAGTCCACCTTTAATCCTCTAACAAATACCCATCCGTCGCCATGTTGTCCAATGTGAGTATAAAAATCCTTTACCCAATCAACATTATGTAACCCCCACGACATGGTCTAGACGCGAGACCGAACCGAGCGAGTCACACGAGGAATATTGAAGTAAACCGAGAAAGTTTACCACAATAAATGACTTTTTTTCTTATCTAGATGCACATTATCATCCTATGTGATTCGAGCTCGAAGTGGAAGAAACCTCAACTCAATCAGACATCGATTATACATTCGTTTGACAACATACATGTTTCGAGGACCAAATCATAATTTTTTACAAATTACAGGGACTTTAGCCTATTTGAAGTTAGCACCTTTTGGTTAGTCATTTTTCATGTCACGATGTCAAATCTCAATTCAAACGGACATCAATAGGACATTCAATTGCAATCACAAACATTAAGGGACCAAATTGTAAATCTGGGATATTATAAGGATTTATTTGGAATTAGGTTTACTAATCCTCAATTAGTCAGGTTCCATGCATACTGTCAAATTTTAGCTATAAAAGATCATCCAAACTCATTCAATTGCATGCATAACGATCAAGGACTAAAACGAAAAAATAAAAAAACATTTAACATTCAAAATAACCAACTTACCTACTAATCGTATCGAAACGACTCCATAGTGTATCGATACACGAGGGTGTATCGATACAGTCTCGATAGTGTATCGATAAAAGATTTTCCAGAACCATTTAATCTAAGGGGGCGTATCGATACACCTTCACCCATTTCGATATGGGGTCCAAAAATACACATACCCGTATCGATACACCTTCGACTGCATCGAAACACCTGAACCTGAAATGCCCAAAAATGCTGATTTTTCATGCTAAAACTCATCCGAAAACATTCCAACAGGTTACCAAGACATAATCAGCCACTCAACACATAGATTAAAAGACATGAAACACCAAAGCATGCTTCCAACATCAACTCATCAAGATTGTCAAACTATAGTCATGCTTCCTATGCAAAAAGACCATTAGGACACAAAAACACAAACCAAACCAAATACCAACAAGTAAAGGCCATTTACAACTTCAAAACAACAATATTATCTTGCTCAAAACAAGGAGTTTAGCAAACACACTCCCAAAAACATCAATGAATCCACATTGCCCTTATTACTAAAAGTCTAGTTTGAAACCATACTTTCAAAGAACGAAGCCCTTGGATCCTCCTTGCTCACTTGCTTCCTCCTCTCATATAATTCTCTAGATTGATGGACAAAGAGAGCATAATGTCACGCCCCACCAAGGTGCACCAGGACCGACCGAAGAGTGCCCCTAGGTGTGCCAAGGCCGACCGAGAAGCCCCACCCATGTGCACTCGAGACAACCAAGGCCAAGTGAAGGGCCTTGGACGTTTTAAGGCCAAGTATGAACCAAGGAAGGTTCTAGATCGGCCTAGTGAGACCTACAACCCTCTCAAAACGTTATTACAAGGTTCTAGGAGGTTCCAGGACGTTCCACACTCATCTAGGCTCAACTGGGAGGACCTAGAAGACTCCGGAAGGCTCGGGATAGCTCGGGACTAGTTTGGACATCTCCGGAACAATTTAGAAGACTTTAGAATATTAGGGACTTATGTAGATAAGTATGGAATTATATAGATATCCCTAGGTCTTGTAGATATTTTAGGAGGCAAAATAATAGCCGTTGGATCGAAATGATCTCAACCGTCCATTGAGGAGGTGGGAGCCTATAAATAGGGCCACCCCTCTCACTTGTAAACCATCCCACAAAATCCTTTAAGTTTCCTTTCTCTTGTAAGTGTTTTAAGCGTTAATACAAAGCTTTCCTTTGTAAGTTCTTTGCCTTCTCTACTTGTGTGTGTGTTTGCCATAACGTTGTGGGAGCAAGGCTTGCTAATATTGTGTCGGGAGTGTCAGCGCCGCACGGATTAGCTCGGGAGAAATCTAAGTCTGTGACAGTAAGCACATTAGGCTTAGTGAGGAGTGCTCAAAACAAAACACCATCAATGCAATTTGAAAACATTTTCTCAAAACCATTGAAATAATTATTTCAATCCACTTGTAAAATATCATTTGAAACATCATTTCCTTTTAAACCATGCGCTTAATACATTCAAAAACCAACATATTAAACCATATGCAACATGTATTATAAAACCACCACAACTCACATTGCTAGCCTCAATTTAAGCCCTCCCATGCATAACATACCATATGCAAAGCTTAAAGAGTAAAGACGTATAAATCCCATTATACATCACATAATACATCAACAATAATATTGGCTTACATGTGATCATTAAACAAATTCCATTTCCAAAACACAACATCGGATACACGGATTCACAAGTGTTGTCCCAACACTTCATACATTCTTACCGGCATCTCAAGGTTCACACACGAGAGTATTCGGTACACAATATAAACCCCTCAACCATTGTGACACCCATGGTGGAGTATTCAGTACACCGTATAAACCCCTCAACACCACTCATCGGTAGATGTATAACCCCATTAACGAGAGATGGGAAACTACACTTCATCGATCGTTAGGGTACTTGGATGGAGTATTCGGTACACCATATAAACCTCTCAACATCAAAGGCGATTTGTTTATAGTGCACTTAATCCTATAGCTAGCTAACTATATACAATAGCATTTTTAAAACCACGTCACTTAGCAATATAATTCAATATAACCACAAACCTCATTGTTTTCATATGCATCAACATAAAACCATTTTCCAAAGCATCAAATCATGCTTTAAACACAACTATAAAACACATACTTACATGGATCACTTACCACGTCTATCCATCACCATCTTATCATTACAAACAATATATCACATACTTAAAAACATGCATAAACAATAGGTATCATGTAATCAAAATAAAGTGCATAAACCATTTCATAATAGAATAACCCAGAGAGAAAACCACTTATACTTACTTCCAAAGTGTTTCAAGCATAAATCTAAGTCCCCAAAACCACATTTAAAACATTTCAAATCCAAAATCCACATTCTCACCCACCGACACTCGAAACTTCAATTCGCCGACACGAATTCAAGCATCTGAAGCCTCCAAATCTTCATCGATCTCTTTCGGATTAACCTCCCCTATTTTAACCACATAACAACATGGGATTAATACATTGAAATGCATTCTAAATCCCAGCAAAATAGAACCTCAACATCGCCCTGCAAACGGCTATCAATCGCCAATCGAAATTATCCGAAATCATCACCAAAACACTTCTAAACTTAACCCAGTTAGAAACTAATGTTTCAAACCATCAATCATCATTGATAAACATCCAAAATCATCATATTATCATCCTTATACCTCCAACATTCAGAAAACCACCACAACTCCACAAAAACCCAAATCTAGGAACCTAAACAATTAGAGATTCACATAGTTTCGGGATTACAATGTTAAAACCTTTATCTTAACATTATTTGTAATCACTCATTTTTTCCAGGTTGTATAATATCATAGTAGTATCGCTAATTAATATAGTAGTATATTATTAAACATATATACATAAAGTAAAAGTAAAAAAAATAAAAACAAGGGCAGAAAAAGCAAATATATATATATATATTTAAAAAGAAAAAATAGAATATATATATATATATTAAAAATCAAAAAAAGAAAAAAAAAGATGAAAAGGAAGGGAGAGCACGTGGCTCTCCTTAAGCCATGTCGCCCCCACACTCACCTATTGCCTATAAAAGGCGGGTGAGGGGCAACAGCAAGGGGGAGCCAACGCCCCAATTGCGAGGAGGCAGCCCGGGAAAGGTTGCCAAGGGCTGGGAGCAGTGCTCTCGGCCCTAGTTGGTTTGATTTAGTATTCGATCAGAGGTTTTTTTTTTGTGGTCTGATCTAGTTAATCTTTGGATTAAGGTTAGATGGTGGGAAGATCTCGGTAGGGTCGGTCGAAGTTTTTCATTCCAACTTTTAGTGGGGTAAAATTTGATCATTATCTTTTTACTTTAATAATGTTGTTTTTCTTAATATTGTTTTTTACTTATTTATGCATATTATATTATATTATATGAGTTATATCAATGTATGTTGTTTTTATCCATGATCTTTTAAAAAATATTTTTATGCCCATTTTATTATTTATATTAGTATATATTTTGTTCATGCATAATTAATTGTAATATTTATTCATTAGTCTAGTGTAGTTCTCGATATTCTAGTGGGAGTGTCGCCCCAAGTCTTCGGGCGTCACCTCCTTTGGTATCGTAGGTTATGAGTTATGTTGTTTGATTTATGTGACCATGCATCCATGCATTTAAGGGATTATTAATTAATTTAGATTCGAATTTAAATTTGCCTTAATAAATACGATACAAACCCTTAGGTACCAATTTTTGGGCACGGAGGGGGTGCGAAACCTTCCCCACTCATAACCAACTCCCGAATCCTAACTTTAAATCTCTTGTTTTATTTTTCGATGCCCGGTCTACCCTATTTAAAATGATCGGTGGCGACTCTAATTCTTGTTTTAAAAATACGAAACTTTTCCAAAATCCCCTCATGAAACCATTTTTTATTAAAAATAAGTTTTTTCATTAGATCGTATTTTTTAGTCGCTACAGGATGACGACTCCGCTGGGGGACAAAAATTTTGTTTTCAAAAAAAAGAGTCAAGCCTTAGTTGGGTTCGTATCGTAATTATTGAGTAAAATTTAAATTTAAATTTGATTTAATTTAATTTTTTATTTCTAAGTCTTGTTTAATTATGATATAAATTGTCATCATATATTAGTTCTAGTACCCATTAAGTGGGAGTAATTACTTCGCTTCCTGGTGTGTTCACCTCCGTACAGTGTTGTAATTCACTTTCGGAATTCGGTCCTTATATTTCATGGGGTTCACACCCCCGTATGGTATATGGGTCGTATCCCCCCGAATCAATGTCCTAGCGACAGTTCGGGTACCCTTTACTTTAGATCCAAATCACATATAGTGAATCGTAGAGCTCACCTTTTAGAGCCATGCTGGTATTATGTCTTTTAGCGGTAACCCTGTTAGGCTGTATTTATTTTATTTATGCCTTTGTTATATATATATATATATATAGCTACTTATCTATGTGCTTTTATTTATTTTAATTTATTGCTTTATTTACTGTTCAACATTTAATTTATTATTCGACTATATCATCGTACCAACTTGGTTTTTCGGTGTTTGTTCTTTTTTCTTTCATTACTTTTTCCACATTTCCTTTTGCATCACATCATAATATAGTGTTGATTCAGAAAAAATCCAATTTAGAAGGCATTCGAGAAAGGAGAGAAGTCTGTGATGCCAAGAGCGGTAACGACATATTATCGGTCGGGCCGAATTAAGACCAGTCGAGAAAAAGACAAATTGACAATAAGACATGTGTCAGAGGCGAAGACCGCGTAGCGTGAATGGAGAGGCAGATCCTTGTCAAAGCTAATAGAGGCTATGTTCCCCTTAAAGTTTGAAGATTTCACATTTAGCCTATTAAAATTTTTATAAAATTTAATTTACCCCCTTCAAAATTTTAAAATTATTATTATATTTCAAAATTTTAAATAATTTCATTTAATTCACTTTCTATTTTTTTTAAAAAAAGGGGCATTGATAAGTTTCGCTTTTTTTTCCTTTTTTCAAAATTTTTAGTTAAACTCTTGCATTTTATGAAAATTTTGAATTGAACCCTACAAAATCATTGGAAATTTTAATTTGAGCCCTTAGAATTTTCAAAAATTTTAAATAGGCCCCTCCAAACTGGATTGTCAAGATATACCCCTACTGAAGAGACTCATGTCTGCATCCTGCTTGCACGAGTTAATGATCTTCCCTAAAAGCTCTCGTGTTCATAGAATACATTGTCGCGAACCTTTTGAGCAGTAGAAGAAGAGAACGATGAGATTGCCTATTAGTCTTGAAGCGACGTTAAGACATGGAGTACGAGCCTTGATTCACGAAGTCGAGATGTCAAGACGTAAAGCTAACACTTGCCTATAATTCATTATTACAGCTCCTTGTAATCAGACGTCTTCTCCGTTAAATGAATGTCTTTCTAAGGACTGTTTGAGAATCGACATCTTCATCTGTATTCATCATCACAATTATGGCATTTACCATACTTGCACAATTTCCTTTTGTGTTAAGTTTTTTATATTTGTCTTGCATTACATTTTCATGGCATAAAATGAGGTATTAATTTTCGCAAGTGACCATCGTTGTAGAGGGAAATTAACGAATAAAATATATCGTGATCAGATGAGCAGTAGAAGAAGAGAACGATGAGATTGCCTATTAGTCTTGAAGCGACGTTAAGACATGGAGTACGAGCCTTGCTTCACGAAGTCGAGATGTCAAGACGTAAAGCTAACACTTACCTATAATTCATTATTACAGCTCCTTGTAATCAGACGTCTTCTCCGTTAAATAAATGTCTTTCTAAGGACTGTTTGAGAATCGACATCTTCATCTGTATTCATCATCACAATTATGGCATTTACCATACTTGCACAATTTCCTTTTGTGTTAAGTTTTTTATATTTGTCTTGCATTACATTTTCATGGCATAAAATGAGGTATTAATTTTCGCAAGTGACCATCGTTGTAGAGGGAAATTAACGAATAAAACATATCGTGATCAGATAAAGCAGACAAATTTTTAACGTTGTCCTAAGAGTACAATGAAAAATAGAGAGGGTGAATCATCTGAAGATTTCGAACGAGACAAGATAGTTGATACTCGTGTTGGGAACGAGCATGTAACCCCCTTAACCCGGCCTAGACGGTTGACCCGAATTAAGAAAGTCACACGGGGAAAACCAAAGTCAACCCGAAAGTCAACCTTGATTAACGACCCTTTTTCTTTCTTTTTAAACTTGTCTAGATGCACATTAACCCTGGTTATGATCATTCAAACAACATACTCAAAGATCATAAACATCAGAGATCGAACAGGGACCCAATTGAACAAACTACAACTTTAGGGACCAATTTGTAAATTCTAATAATTATAAGGACTTCACCCAAATTAAAGTTACCAACTTGAAATTAATCATGTTTCATGCATCTCGGCCAAATTTCAGCTCAAACGGACATTCCAAACTCATACAATTGCACATACAAGTTTCAGGACCAAAATGCAAACATTTTGAAACATATAACTACCAATGTCAGCCCCCAACGGTCATCCGTTCCGAAACGGGAGACAGCCCGTTTCGGAACGCGGGGCCGTTCCGCAACGCGTACCGAAACGAGGGCTGACAGTAGCCTTTCCGTTTCGGACGCCTGGGCTGCTTCGAGGCACCCGTTCCGAAACGGCAGGCATTGTTCCGATACGGCCTGCACAAAATGCAGAAATTTGCTTGCCTAAACATGCAATTGACCAACCAATCATGCTCCAATTGCTATCAAACTTTACCAGCATCTCATACAACATACAAGAGACATATTTGCATCAACCAATCATCATTATATCAAAATATATGAAAAGCCCCAAATCTAAAGGCATGCTTCCTACACAAGCAACCATTCATGCACAAAAGCCTTCAAACCAACACATAATGGCCAATTACAAAATCCAACATTAACAACAACAAAAATCCAACTTAGGGAGTTCCAAACATCTCCCAAAACAACAACATAGGTCCCCCATTGCCAAATGCCAAAAGCTAAAAGTGTTTAAGAAAACCTTCTCATACATGAGCTTAACTTCCACTTGATTGCTTGCCCTCCTTGCTGCCCTCAATGCACTTTAATGCTCTACATTATTGGTTTAAGAAAAGAGAGAGAGCGTAAGCAAAAGCTTAGTGAGGAAAGCTCCTTAGAACCACACAATAATGCATTATAAAACTCGTTTATAAATCATACTTCAAAATACAATTAGACATGCTCACAAGCAATCTTAAACAAGCATCTCATGCCTCACATCATAACATGTCATATTGGCCACAAGTGATAATTACCATCTTTAAAACAAGATCAACATAAGACTCACACATGGACTTTTAAACACCATTGTGATCTTATCCCCAAGGACTTTTAAACACCTTGGCCCATGGACTTTTAAACACCATGGCAAGGACCACACAAGGACTTTTAAACACCTTTGTGTCCTTAACAAGTTTCACCTCAAGGACTTTTAAACACCTTGACCCCAAGGACTTTTAAACACCTTGGCCATGGACTTTTAAACACCATGATATAAATCACCCCAAGGACTTTTAAACACCTTGGCCCAAGGACTTTTAAACACCTTGGAAAGGACCACACAAGGACTTTTAAACACCTTTGTGTCCGTAACAAGAACCATCCAAGGAATTTTAACCACCTTGATGTTCTTAAGTAAACAAGGCTCACTCAAGGACTTTTAACCACCTTAGTGACCTTAACCTTTTCAAAAACATCACTTGCCAATATACATCATATATCATCAATAATCCACTATTTTAAAGCATTTAACCAAGCCATAAACATCATGCATCCTTAAGCATCAAACAACATTTATACAATGTTCAAAAACAAGGAACTCTAACCTTGAGCTTCCTTAAACACGTGGCTTATAATCTCAGCAACACACATGCTAGATATGCTTTAAAAACAGAATTTAAACATGCAACAAACACATTGCACCCAACCATCACATGGTTCCTCAACAAGAGAGTTTTTCCGAAAACTTACTCTTGAGCTTAGCAAAGTTGTTTAGACTTAGACTAAGCTCCCAAACCTCCAAAAGATTGGTTTCAAAGCCGAAACCCAAAATCCACTCACCGTTTCCGTGAAAAACCATCAAATCTTGCATTTAAAGCCAAGATCCATCACACAACTTAAAAGCCATTTATAAAATATCAATTAAGGATTGAGAACTTGGGAATTTCAGTAAAGAACTGAGAGTTTAGAGGAGAAGGACGTTCTTACCTCCAAACTTGAGTTTCTCCTCTTTTAGAACCAAAAAGCTTGAAGAATCAACTTGCAAAATGTGAGGTTTTGTTGATGAGATGATTAGCAATCAAAGGTTGATTGAAAAGAGGTGTTTAGATGCCAAAACAAGAAGAAAATCTCTGGAGAAAGATGTTTGGGTTGAGAGAAAATGAGAGAAAGGAAAATTAGAAAATATGGGAAGTTAGTTACAAAATAGGAAAAATAGTTTCCCTCCTCTTTTCTTTTGTTTTAAAATCAGAAATAAACCTTAAAATATCTTAGAAAAATCTGGAGAAACTCCCTTTGGGTAAATAGCTCCTTAAAGATTCAAAGTTTCAATCCTTTCTAAAACAGTCACGCAACTTTCAAAATTTACATTTTGGTCACTAGCCAAAATGTCACCCTTCCAAACCTCATTTTGTAAAATTGATTACACAGTTCACTTATTTATATTAAAATATGATTTTAGAACATTTTTCCATATTTTTAATGCAACCCGAACTAGGCTTTCCTAAATTCACTCTTATATATTCGAACCGCACTTTGACCAAACCGGTCAACGCCCAAAACTTCTAAGCCCAAAACCGGGGCGTTACAGAGCAAATTGAAGTACAAGAATTGAAGAAGCCGTTGTGACAGATGCAACAATACCGTTGAGACAAAATATGGATCCAACATTAGACCGTGGAGAAAAATTGACTCGCTTGTTGGAAAAAGTAAAAAAAGTTAGGGGTTAGGGCTCATTCGTATTTGTAAAAGCCCATAAGAATGATGTTTTGTGTGATGAGCCTTTTTGTCTAATGAAAGTCTTTCTATGACGAACACTTTGCAATTAATATCTCATTGCAATCATATTTACATTTAATTTCAATCATGGGTGTTGATTCAAAAATTATTCTATATTAGGGGATCTTTATAATGGGAGTGATGTTCTGTAACACATAGAATTTGATAATGTTACAATCTAGGATGATCTGAGCAAAAGCAAATATAGAGGAGACAAAGTTGGAGCACCAAGTACGCGCTTTACTCCTGGAAATCAAGATACTAGGAAGAATGACTATTATCAAACTTTTGTAAACAAACATCTTTTCTTGGTAAAAGTCTTCCTAAAAGATTATTTGAGAATCAACATCTCATTGGCATTCATTCTTGCATTTTTTTTACTATTGTTATGCTTTATACTTTTTTGTAAACTTCTTCACCTGACATGTTCATACCTCAAGACATTATGTTTTTACAAAGCATTCATAACAATTGCATCTTTGCATCGCCATAGAATCATGTACATACATCGCACGTGCATAAATATACTTAATAGAAATTAGTTTTGTACTATTACTGACATACATTTTTTAAAATTCATACTTCCATGAGGACACATCTTTCAAAAAACATGAACTTTCTTCAATTCAATCCTTTCATAAGGATTTTTTTTTTGAAAAAAGACAAGTTTTTTCAAACCAACCTTTTCACAAGAACTTTCTTTTTAAGTAAGTTAAAAAAATCAAGCCAAAACGAATTTTTTTCCTCGATTCTTTCACAAGGACCCCCTATGTTAAAAAAAGAATTTTTAAAATTTATCATTTTTATAAGGCTTTTAAAGAATCCCATGATTTTTTTTTTCTTTTTTAAAGATTTTTTTAAATTCTTTCCTTCTTTTAAAGATAAAAAAAAAATATTTTTGGTAATTATTCTTTTATGTATATAAAATGTTGCATACATTCATTGAACAATTAAGTTGATTGCTGGATTCTATGACAATTCAAGAACCAGTTAACTTCTTGCATGCTCAAACACAAGAATGGAAATGATGAAACTCTGTTTAGTCCCTCACTTGGTCATTCTGCTTACATTATTCCTACGGTAATGAAGATGATGTCAATCATTTGGTCACGATCGTAACCCGAGTGATACTTGCGATATTCACATGGGGGCACAGGGGCATGCTACCAAAAAATGTATAGGTTATTAGAAGAAATTGAGAGGTTGGCTGGCAATGGAGTCTTGACAAAAGTTAATCCAGCAATGGAAGGTAAAAGAAATGGGGCCAGCTTACACTGAACTGAAAATACTTGAATAACTTGACAGTTCATATGCTTGAGTTTCTCATCTTTTCTTTTTTTTATTACAAAAATGACCAACAAAAATGTTGGTGTAACGTGCTTAAACACGACAAAGTTTAAGACACTGGATAATTCAAATGTCCATAAAAATCTATTTTTAGGAATGGTCAAGGGAAAAATAAATCCTTTGGAAAAATTCAATATCATAATTGGTATAAACTGATTGTACCCAAGGGAATGGTACAACTAGCCCGGAGCAAACGACTACAAGTAAATGCAATTCAAAACCGTTGATCCATGTGCATTTGGGAAAACTGCAAAAGAAATCTATAAGCTATAGATTTTTTTTAAAATAAAATGTCAGAGTATAATTATTTTTATCATAATGAAAAGTTTCATCTTGTTATTTAGAAAACATTTTTCTTCCTTTGATTCTTTAAACATTCCAGTCTTTATCATGTGGTAGTTTTTGTTCTCCCATACACACATACACATTTTTTGAAAGGACATGTATATGCATATATCATTTTATCATGACATTGAATTTCAATTGCAAGAATACATTTGATTCAAATCCAGAGATCAATTCTAAGCTGCTTAGGTTTAGAAGGAATTGAATGTTATGAGGCTATTGCAAATGCGAGCATCTGCTGATCTGTTTAGGCCAATGAGGAAACAAAACGAGTGTTCTACTAATGGGCAACTCCTATTTAGTGAATCCCCTTAGGAATTTGTCGTTTAAGATCCTTCCATTTTTCAAGGAGGAATAAATGAGACCACATACATTGGATACAAAGACGGGAGAATCACCAGCTATTAGAGGAAAATTTTTGCTCAAAGATTCAAATCAAACAAAGTTGAAAAATTCCAACTAGAAGACTGAAGCATTCAATAATGAGAGCACTAAATTGAGCACTGCAATAAAAAAAAGCAGGAGACACATGAGGAACCCTCCATTCAAGTAAATATCAATTTTGAAGACATATAGGATTGATCACCTTTGTATAGAAGCACACATCATTGCCAAGTTAAGATGCAAATGGGTCCAAAGATACATATTCCATGAAAGGAAATGAACTATAGGGTGAAAACCCAGAAATGGGCAGTCTAGAGTGATCCAAAGAATAATGAAGAAAAATAATATTTTATATAACCACACTCAAATCAAGCAATGCACGAATGAGGCTTTAACTGGAAGAAACGAGTAAGAGATTTATACATAATCTTCCATTAAAGTAAATATCAATTTTGAAGAGCCTAGGAGGATCAATCATCTTTGATTAGAAAGTAAGCATAAATATCCAATCATGATGCAAGCCGGTCCGAAGTTACAGTAAAAGGAGATGAACTCTAGGGTGAAAACCACAAAATTGGTAGTCGAGAGCGATCCAAGGAATGAAAGAGAAGAGAATATTTCATGTTAGCATTTACAGGTCAAACAAATACATAAATACAATTTCATTTAACCGTGACCCATGACCTACATTACAAGCCTATAAAGACCATTATGATCATTTGTGGATATGTAAGTTAATTGAGTTTGTCTTTAGATTACATTCCGCCTATGAGGGATAACCTTTCTTCAAGGAACGTCAAACTTCAATTGCCTGATCGACACCAAAATGATGGAAAATTCGGGCATGGTGAGTAAGTGAGATTAAGAGAGCCACCTGAAATGGGTTAGCAATTAGGTATGGGAGTCGTTCCTCTTAGAAACCTAATAGTTCGAAAATGACTACGCATTTGCATATATCGTCACAACAATCAAGATATTATAAACATATGCTTCCTTCGGATTGATCTTTTTCAATTTGAAGTAAATGTGCTATTACATTAGATATTTCGGGGCCGAACATTAATTTCCAAAAATGTTTGGCATTTACTCCAATTTTAATTTTTTCCAAACATCAGTGTTAAAAATGTTTTGCATTTTGCTCCCAATTTTAATTTAGAATATTTATCATTATCCCCAAACATTAGTTTTCAAAAATATTTGACAAATTTTAAATATCTATCATTCGCTCCAAACATTGGTTTTCAAAAATGTTTGACATTTTCCTTCCAATTTCAATTTTTGAATATTTATCATTTCTGCCAAACATTAAATCTTAAAAATATTTGACATTTTTTTGAATTTTGGTTATTTTAAATATTTATCATTTCCTCCAAACATCGGTTTAAATAATAATAATAATAATAACAACAACAACAACAACAACAATAATAATAATAATAATAATAATAATAATAATAATAATAATAATAATAATAATAATAATAATAATAATAATAATAATAATAATAATAATAATAATAATAATAATAATAATAATGTTTGGCATTTCCCCCTCAAGTCTCGGTTTGTAGATATCCATAGTTCTTTTCTTTAAACATTAATTTTTGTTTGGCACTTTTTTCCATATTTCGATTCGTTTTTATCAAACATTAATGTTTGACATATTTTCCCCCAATTTTGATTCTATTAACACTTACCATTTCCTCCAAACATTAGTTTTTAAAAAATAATAATTGGCATTCTTTCTAAATCTTGATTTTAAGATAGCTTTTCTCCCAATCATTAGTTTTCAAAGTGTTTAGCTTTTTCTCCAAGTTTTGTTTTCGAAATGATTGATTTTTTAAAAAATTATTGATAAAAGTTAAAGCATAAAGATCGAGAGTTGGTTCTCGTTGATTGAGTTTAGGGAGTGAAGGCATTTTGCTTACCCTGGTGATGAGACAGATATAGGCTCCGAGCATTGAGTCAAAGATGAGAAAAATTGTCGAACCCAAGACTGAATGGGGGCAATGAGATGATGAGAGTCCCTATATAAAAGTAGAATAGGGACTAGAAGAGGGATTTATGAAAATGAGTAAAGACCCTGAAGATGAAGAAGAAAAAGTGTTACTCGCACAAGAAAGAAGAACAAGTCAAATGTGAGATAGAGATTTAATAAATGAAGATGAAGATTGAGGAGCATAATGTAGAGATATGGAGTGAAGAAAAGAAAGAAAAAAGAGAATAAAGAAAACAAAATAAAAAGAGAAATAGAAAAGAAGAAAAAATAAGAGAAGAAGTAGATCACATTAAAGATTTTATATTGGTAGTCTGTTGGCGTGAATCTAGAAAAAGTGATGTTCCGGCAGCCTTCGAGCATGAGTCCAGTTTTTAAAAGATTTTCGGCAGCCTTCAAGCGCGAGTCCAGTTTTTAAAAGATTTTTGGCATCCTTCGAGCGTGAGTCCAGTTTTTGAAAAAGATTTTCCGTATCCTTCGAGCGCGAGTCCAGTTTTTTAAAAGATTTCCGGCAGCCTTCTAGCGTGAGTCTAGGTTTTAAAATATTTTCGGCAGCCTTCGAGCGTGAGTCCAGTTTTTAAAAAGATTTTCGACAGCCTTCGAGCGTGAGTCTAGTTTTTTAAAAAGATTCCCAGCAGTCTTTAGGTGTCATTCCTTCAAGACCTTGTTATGATGTCAAGACAGGTAGAAACTAGGGCATCGTTTTAAGGTATTTGGTAACATTTATGTGTGAGTCAAGATCTTAAGTCTTTCGGGCCACCAGTAAGTCCTTCGAGCATGGTGATAAGTCCTTCAGGACATCAGTAAGTCCTTCGGGCATGATGCTAAGCTTAATGTGATGTCAAGACCGATAGAAATCTAGGCGTCATTTTAAGGGATTTGTAGCAAGGATGGCGTGAATCCTTATCTTAAGTCCTTCGGGCCACCGGTAAGACCTTTAGGCATGGTGATAAGACCTTTAGGCATGTTGATAAGACCATTGAGCCGTCAGCAAGACCTTCAGGCATGGTGTCAAGCTTTCTTTTTGATGTCAAAGACGAGTACAAATCGGGGCATTAAAGAGTTTGAAACTTGAAAGAATTAGTCTAAGAAGAGCATAAAGTTCGAGAAAAACCCATGATTTCAAAGCCGGATGTTTTATATAGGAAGAACCCGAAGCTTCAAGACTTCGAAGAGAGGAGTTTTATCTAGGAAAAACTCGTTGCTTCAACATTTTCAGAGTGAAAAAGTCTATATAGGAAGAACTGTAACTCCAAAATTTCAAAGCCAAAGGTTCTATATAGGAAGAACTCGAAGCCCGAGACTTCAAAGCGAAAAGTTTTATATAGGAAAAACTCGTAGATTCAGGATTTCAAGGTGAAAATTTCTATATAGGAAGAACTTGTAGCTCGAAGAATCCAATCAAAGAAAGCGAAAGGTTCTATATAGGAGGAACTTGTAGCTCCAAGACTTGAAGGTGAAAAAGATCTATATAGGAAGAACTTGCAACCTAAAGAGATGTCACCAAGGATAAGCTAAAGGTTTTATATCAGAAGAAATCGCAACTCCAAGGCTTCAGACGGTGGAAGAGTGCAACACTTCTATATAGGAGGGACTCGTGACTTCAAATCTCTCGAACAAGGAAGTAGGACAAAAATTAGTGCATTTGATCTTTGCTTTGTTCTCATTTCACAAGAACAAGCAAAGAGGGGCAGCTTTAATCACTCATTTTTGTCCGATTGTAAAATATCATAGTAGTATCGCTAATTAATATAGTATTATATTGTTAAACATATATGCATAAAGTACAAGTAAAAAAAATTAAAAAAAAGGGGAGAAAAAGCATATATATATATATATTAAAAAAGCAATAAAAAGAATATACATTAAAAAGAAAAAAAAGAAATGAAAAGGAAGGGAGAGCACGTGGCTCTCTTTAAGCCATGTCGCCCCCACACTCACCTATTGCCTATAAAAGGCGGGTGAGGGGCAGCAACAATGGGGGAGCCAATGCCCCAGTTGTGGGGAGGCAGCCGGAGCAAGGTTGCCAAGGACTGGGAGCAGTGCTCTCGGCCCTAGTTGGTTTTATTTAGTATTTGATCAGAGGTTTTTTTTTTTTGCGGTCTGAACTTGTTAATTTTTGGATTATGGTTAGATGGTGGGAAGATCTCGGTGGGGGTCGGTCGAAGTTCTTCTTCCGAACTTTTAGTGGAGTAAAATTTGATGATTATCTTTTTATTTTAATATTCTATTGTTATTTCTTAATATAGTTTTTTACTTATTTATATTATATTATATTATATTATATTATATTATATTATATTATATTATATTATATTATATTATATTATATTATATTATATTATATTATATTAGTTATATCAATGTATGTTGTTTTTATCCATGCTTTATTTTTTAAAAAATATTTTTATGCCCTTTCTATTATTTATGTTAGTATATGTTTTGTTCATGCATAATTAATTGTAATATTTATTCATTAGTCTAGTTTAGTTCTCGATATTCTAGTGGGAGTGTCGCCCCGAGTCTTTGGGAGTCATCTCCTTTGGTATCGTAGGTTTTGAGTTAGGTTGTTTGATTTGTGTGACCATGCATTCATGCATTTTAGGGATTATTAATTAAGTTAGATTAAAATTGAAATTTGCCTTAATAAATACGATACGAACCCTTAGTGTAACCCCCTCGATACGGGTCACACGGGGAATATTGAAGTAAACCGGGAAGGTTTACCTCAATAAACAACTTTTTTTTCTTTTTATTTTATCTAGATGCAAATTAGGTTCCTATGTGTTTAACATTGCAACGGATCATTAGCAACTCGATCATACATCAATTTCAACCAATTACAACTTTTAGGGACTATTTTGTAATTTTTCGATTCGCATGGACTTAAGCCATCTTCAAGTTATTGACCTTTAATTAGTCTCATTTCATGCATCTCAGTCAAATCTCAGCTCCAGATAATCATTCAAACTCCTATAATTGCATCCACAACATTCATGGACTAAAACACAAAGAATCAGAACTTCAGAACAGGTCACTAACTAACATAACTGTCATATGTTTTGAAACACTAAGGCCATGTTTTAAAACCATGAATTACAATAGCAAATCGTACCGAAACAGGTCTCACCTGTTTCGAGACCAAGCATACATAGGACGATTCCCCTACCTTAGATAATACAGAGGCGTATCGAAACGACCTCGTGTTTCGATACAGGCTTGAAAATATCCTTGGGGGTCTCGGAACGACCCTTATGCGCTTCGAGCCACTTAGGCAAAATATACATACCGTATCGAAACGGAAACATGTTTTTCGAAACACATACCAGAAAAAGACTCTTTGCAGCATAATTGGGCATTCAAACATGATTCGATTCATCATACATAAACTAGATAAAAACATGGAGCAATAAAGGTACTACCAAACTGATCATAGGCTCCAATCAAAGCATTTAACATCAAGCATAGCAACATATGAAAAACCTATAAGCATGCTTCCTAGTTTCGAATTACTTAGAACATCAAAACCCATAAATCCAAACAATCCAAGAGTTAAAGGCCATTTACAAACCATGTAGGCATACCAAACTTATACCAAAACAGAAAATACCAAAACAATTAACTCCAAGACACTGGACACTCCCATTGCCTTTATTACTCTAGTCCATAACCGAAACATACTTTCAAAGTGAAGTCTCTTAGGATTCCCTTGCAAGTTGCTGCCTCCAAACATCTAATTATTTGCATTGATGGACAAAATAGAGCGTAAGCATAAAAGCTTAGTGAGGAATGCTCAAAAACTAAAAACATCATTAATGCTTAAAACTATTTTCACACTTTTGAAAACCATCATGCCCTCATTAAAAACCATGCACTTCATCATTAAAATCAGCATGTTACACCACATGCAAAAAGTATCAAATACTTCAACAACAAAATCCATTTGCTAACACATAACTCAAGCCTTCCATGCATAAGTACCAATATGGAAAGTTTAAAAGTAAAACATGCATTTTACATGTTATGCATCCATAAACATTTCCATAGCATTTAATCAATAACATTCTCATTTCTCAAAAAGCATCGGATACACGGATTACCAAGTGTTATCCCAACACTTCATACATTCTCACCAATATCTCAAGGTTCACACACGGGAGCTACCCTCCACCGTTGTGACACCCGTGGTGGATTATTCAGTACCATCACAACCCCTCAGCACCACTCATCGGTAGATGTATAACCCCACTAACGAGAGATGGGACACAACTCAATTTCCTCAATCGTTAGGGTACTTGGATGAAGTTTTCGATACAATCACAACCCCTCAACATCCAAGGCGACTTGTTTATAGTGCACTCAATACTATAGCCGGCTAACTATATTCAATTTCATATGCAAAACACTTTACACAACATGTAACCCCCTTAACCCGGCCCAGACGGTTGACCCGAATTAAGAAAGTCACACGGGGAAAACCAAAGTCAACCCGAAAGTCAACTTTGATTAACGACCCTTTTTTTTTCTTTTTTTATCTTGTCTAAATGCACGTTAACCTTAGATGTGATCTCACAACAACATACTCGAAGATCATAAACATCATAGATAAAATAGGGACCCAATTGAACAATTAACAACTTTAGGGACCAAACTGTAAATTCTGAAAACTTTAAGGACTTAACCAGATTTTAAGTTACCAACTTAAAATTAATCAAGTATTTTTTTATCCTGATATTAAGCTGTTTTACCTTATTTTATCATGATCCAACAACATTAACAACAACATATAACCATCCTTGTCCGAACATATACGAACACATAAACATTAACCCAAGATATTCTACCCCAATGCCTTTATTAACTATAGCTATTCACCGAGACATACATCTCAAATGGAGTCCTCCTTGAATCCCTTGCTTCTCGCTGTCCAAACTTCAAGAATCTGCATTGATGGACAAAAAGGAGCGTAAGCACATAATGCTTAGTGAGGAATGCTCAAAACCAAAACACCATCAATGCAGCGAGTCATAAAACCTCTTTGAAAAGCAACTCGATTTGTTTACCTAGCAAAGTTTGAAAACCCCTTTTCAACAACATGCTTAAACCATGCATTGCTCAAACATGAAAACCAACCCTTAGCTTAGCAAGCTAAGAAAAACCTTTTCAAAGCATAATTTGCAAAATCATCCATTTAACCATTCCATGCATAAACCCATATGCAAAGTTAAATTCATACCTTGGAAAACACTTCCATTTCATAACCTACCTTTCTTATACTTGAAAATCATTCCAAGCAAGAAACCCTTTAAAACCATTTACTCAATCAATCCAACACATGCATTAAACAAAGGCAACTTATGAACCACAACATCATCATCACATGCCTTTTAAAACAAGTCTTAACAAGACTCCAATGCATTAAAGAGATTTCATGCACACATGCATCATTTACCAAATGATAATCAACACTTGTTCAACTTAACAAGTAAACATGCATTCACAAGCATTAAACACTTTTCATGCAACCATGCATCTTTTCAAGCATCTCATACTTAACCATAATCAAGAACATTACATTGGCTCCCAAGTGATCAACCACATCCACTTTTCAACTCAACATCCAATCGGATACGCGGATCACAAGCGTTGTCCCCACGCTTCATACACACTACCAATCCAAGGTCCCCAAATGGACTTTTAAACACCATTTGACCTCAACATTCACAAGGTTCCCATGTATGGACTTTCAAACACCATACAACCTTAACTTTTCACAAGGTTCCTATGTATGGACTTTTAATCACCATACAACCTTAACTTTCCTAAGGTTCCCATGTATGGACTTTTAAACACCATACAACCTTAGCATCACCGATTGGTAGTTGTATAACATCACTAACGAGATCCGGGACACCCAACACAAGATCCACACATGGACTTTACACCACCATTGTGATCTTAACAAGCACAAGGTTCCCATATATGGACTTTTAACCACCATATAACCTTTGCTTAACCAAGGTCCTCGAATGGGCATTCAACCTCCATTATGACCTTAACCATCTCGTTAGGATACTTGAAGGGAGTTTACCGGTTCACTCTTAACCACTCCACCTCCAAGGCGACTTATTTCACGGTGCACCCAATCCTATAGCCGGCTAACTATATCCGATCAAAGAAACCAAGAACCATTTACATCACTTGCCAATATAACCAACTTACCACATTAGTCCAATGATTCACATGCATAATCATAATGCAAAAACCATCATTTACCATCATCAATCCACTGTTTAAAAGCATTACACAAAGCCATTGAACAACATGCAACACCATGCATCAAAACCACATTTTCAATGTATAAAACTAAGGATCTCTTACCTTGAGCATCCTTCACATATGGCTTTCAAAACCAGCATTAAACCATGCTTAAAATATGCTTTCAAAACAGAATATAAACCATGCAAATCACATGCATCGCAACCACCAAACACAATTGCTTTTAAAGCCAATTCACAACACAAACCAAGAGCGAAAATCCATATACTTACTCTTGAGCTTAGCAAAGTTGTTTATACTTAAACTAAGCTCCCAAAACCTCCAAACCTTGGTTTAAAAGCTGAAAACCCAACTTCACTCACCGTTACACAAAACAAGGCTAGCCAACAAGCCTTCCAAGCATCCGAAACCTTCCGCAACACCTCTAAAGCTCACGGATCAAACTCCCCTGTTTCAAGCACACAACAACAGAGGATTAATGCATCATTATGCATTAAAAACACCAGCAACACAACACAACTCGCTGCTCATCACAAATCCAACAATTCGGCTACCAAACACAACCAAAATCACCTCCAAACACTTCCAAAACTTCACCCAGCCAAGATCCATCACTTCTAACCATTTTTAAACATCAATTAACATCCAAAATGATTACAAACACGTCCTTATACCTCCAGGTATAACAGATCACCAAGATCACTCCAAAAACAACCAAAAACTCAAGCAAAACTTAGGAAATTCAACCTATCCGGGATTGCATTAATTAAACCTCAAATTCTAATCAATTTAGCATTCATTTAACATATATTTGACACTTCAAAACACTGCCCAAACAGATCACACGAAAATTTCACCAAAATCAAGCAAATCTTGCATTTTAAGCCAAAATCAAGATTTCAATTGAAAAGCCTTTAACAAATCACAAATCAAGGATTGAGAACTTAGGAATTTCAGTAAAGAACTGAGAGTTTAGAGGAGAAGGACGTTCTTACCTCCAAACTTGAGTTTCTCCCTTTTTGGAACCAAAAAGCTTGATGAAACAACTTGCAAATGGTGAGGTTTAGTTGTAGAGATGATTAGGAATCCAAAGAGAATTGAAAAGGAAGATTTGAGTGACAAAATCAGAAGTAAATCTCTGGAGAGAAAGTGTTTGGGTTGAGAGAAAAAAGAGAGAAAATGAAAATTGGAAGAAAATGGAAAGTTGGTTACAAAATAGTAAAATGATTTCCCTCCACTTTTCTTAAGCTTTAAAATCAGAATTATACATCAAAATATCTTAGAAAAATCTGGAGAAACTCTTTTTGGAATAATAGCTCCTTAAAGATTCAAAGTTTCAACCCTTTATAAAACAGTCACGCAACTTTCAAAAATTACATTTTGGTCACTAGCCAAAATGTCACCCTTCCGAACCTCATTTTCCAAAATTGATTTCACAGTTCACTTTTATATATTAAAAGATGATTTTAGAACATTTTTCCATATTTTTAATGCAACCCAAACTAGGCTTTCCTAGTTTCACCTTTACATATTCGATCAGCACTTTGACCGAACCGGTCAACGCCCAAAACTTCTGAGCCCAAAACCAGGGCGTTACACCACATCACTTGCCAATATAATATAATTCACTTTTAATACAAACCTTACTGTTTTTCAAAGCATTCACAATAAGCCATATTCCAAGCATTATACCATGCTTCATAAAACAAGTATAAACACATACTTACAAGGATCACTTACCTAGTGCATCCTTCAAGAATATGACATCATAAACATGAAATTATATGCTCAAATCATGCTTTATAACAGTAGGTAAACACATATAAAAACAAGTGCATCCACAAGCTTACAATAGCACAATCCGAGGGAGAAATCACTTTATTTACTTCCGAACTTAGTAAAGTGTTGCAAGCTTACACTAAATTCCTAAAACCACTTTTAAGATGCTTCAAAGCTGGAAATCTCATTTCCACTCACCGACACGCGAAACCTCAATCGCCAACGCGAAAATCAAGTGTCTGAAGTCCCCGGAACCTCGCCAAATGCTTCCAAAGAATCCTCCCCTATTTATAACACACAAGAACCTAGGATTAATGCATCTCAATGCATTAAAACCACATACAACACTAAAAACCCGTAGCTCTGCCCAAAGGCACCAAAATACCCATATGAAACAACCGAAATCACCTTCAATTGATCACTAAACTCAACCCAGCCATCAACAAACACTTCCAACACATTTTAACCTGAAATCAACATCCAAAAACATCCTAATATCATCCCTATACCTCCAGCATCTCAGATTCACATTTCCATGCCAAAAACCCATAACTAACAACATAGATAATTTGACATCTCAATGATTTCGGGATTTTTATGATCAAAGCTCATTATTAACATCATTTAACATCCAAATCAACCTTAAAATCTGTAACCCCCTTAACCCGGCCTAGACGGTTGACCCGAATTAAGAAAGTCACACGGGGAAAACCAAAGTCAACCCGAAAGTCAACCTTGATTAACGACCCTTTTTTTTTCTTTTTAAACTTGTCTAGATGCACATTAAACCTAATGGTGATCACACAAACATCATACCAAAAGATCACAAACATCAGAGGTTAAACAGGGACTCAATTGAACAAATTACAACTTTAGGGACCAAATTGTAAATTCTGATAAATTGAAGGACTTAATCCAAATTGAAGTTACCAACTTGAAATTAATCAGGTTTCATGCTTCTCTGTGAAATTTTCAGCTCAAAAGGACTTCCCAAACTCATACAATTGCACAAACAAGATTCAGGACCAAAATGCAAACAATTCAAAACACATAACTGCCAATGTCAGCCCCCAACGGTCAACCGTTCCGAAACGGGGGACAACCCGTTCTGAAACGCGGGGCCGTTCCGAAACAGGCTTAGCATGTTTCGAAACGGGGGTCTGGCAGAGGCTTCTCCGTTCCGGAACGGCCCCTCCCGTTTCGGACGCCTGGGCTCATTTAAGGCACCCGTTCTGAAACGGTAGGTGCTGTTCCGAAACACCCTGCCCAGATTGCTTCAAAACATCACTTTAAACATGCGATTACACATCCAAACATGCTCCGAACATCACCAAACTTTGCCAACATGCAATTCAACATGTAAACAACATAATAGCATCATCAATTCATCTAAACATCATCACAAGCAAAAAGCCCCAATTCTAAAGGCATGCTTCCTACACAAGCTAGGCATTCAAACACCAAACTTACAAAACAAGCATAAAAGGTTCCAAACCAAAAACCAGCAAACACATCAACATTTAACATACTTAGGGAGTCTCCAACACCTCCTAAAACATACACATTGGTCCCCCATTGCCAAATCATACAAAAGCTAAATGCACTTATAAAACCTTCATACTTTGAGCTTCACTTGAACTTGATTGCTTGCCCTTTCTTGCTGCCCTCAAGGTACTCTAACGCTCTGCATTATTGAATTAAGAAAACGAAGAGAGCGTAAGCAAAGGCTTAGTGAGGAAAGCTCTTAAAACCATTCAATAATGCAATTCAAAACATTTACAAAACATGCTTTAAATCAACCTTTTCACATGCTCAAAAGCATTCTTAACAAGCAATCTCATGCTTCAACATAAACATTAAAACAAGCATCTCATGCTTCTCAATATTCTTAACATGTCATATTGGCTCAAGTGAAACATTCCATTTATTAAAACAAGTTCAACAACTTTCCCAAGGACTTTTAAACACCTTGGCCCCAAGGACTTTTAAACACCTTGGCCTATGGACTTTTAAACACCATAGAAAGTATCTCATCAAGGACTTTTAAACACCTTGATCCCAAGGACTTTTAAACACCTTGGCCATGGACTTTTAAACACCATGAATGAATCACATCAAGGACTTTTAAACACCTTGATCCCAAGGACTTTTAAACACCTTGGCCTATGGACTTTTAAACACCATAGAGAAGGATCACCTAAGGACTTTTAACCACCTTAGTGTCCACAACATGAACCATCCAAGGACTTTTAACCACCTTGATGTTCATAAGTAACAAGGCTCACTCAAGGACTTTCAACCACCTTAGTGACCTTAACATTTTAAAAACATCACTTGCCAATATACATCATTTTCATCACTTACATCACTGTTTTAAAGCATAAAACCAAGCCATATTCATCATGCATTTAAAAGCATTATAACACAACATTTCAATGTACAAAAGCAAGGAACTCCTACCTAGAGTTACCTTCAACATATGGCTTACATCAACAGCAAAAACCATGCTAAAACATGCTTCCAAAACAGTATGTAAAACATGCAAATTATCATTTCGCATCACAACAAAATCATGGCCACCACTAGAGAGAAAATTCCGAAAACTTACACTCGAGCTTAGCCAAGTTGTTTAGACTTAAACTAAGCTCCCAAGACATTGGTTTCAAAGCCGAAAACCCAATTTCACTCACCGATTCCACTTCGCCACTTGCCGAAGCACGAATTCAAGCTTCCGGATCAACAACTCTTGGATCCAAAGATGCCTCCCCTGATCAAACACATTAAAGCAGAGGTTTAATGCATCATCAAGCATCAAAAGCTTCAATGAAAGCACTCAAACTCGCTGCTCTCATTCATACACCAATTTCGGCCACCAAACACAACCGAAATTGCATCCAAACCACTTCTAAACAAAGCCCAGCCATAAACCAGCAAAACCTAACATCCATCAACACCATACAACATCTAAAAACAACCTATTAACATCCTTACACCTCCAGCAACAACAGATCCACAAGATCACCTCAAAAACTACCTTAAAACACAAGCTAAACTTAGGAAACTCAACCTATCCGGGATTGCATTGATCAAAACTCATTTCCTTATCAATTTAGAGATCATTTAACATCAAAAACATCTCTTAAATCACAGATTACTCAGATCCAACGAAAATCATCAAAAATCATCAAAATCTTGCATAATAAGCCAAGATTCATTTCAACACTTTAAAACCTTTAATTAAACATCAATTAAGAGTTGAGAACTTGGGAATTTCAGTAAAGAACTGATAGTTTAGAGGAGAAGGGCGTTCTTACCTCCAAACTTGTGTTTCTCCACTTTTTGGAATGAAAAACCTTGATGAAACTTGTAGCAATGGAAGAGATTTTGAAGACACAATGATTTGCTATCAATTGAGAGTTGAAAGGAGGAATTTAGGTGAAGAAATCAGATCAAATTCTCTGGAAAAGGTAATGTTTGGTTGGAGAGAAAATGAGAGAAAGAAAATTGGAGAAGTTGGTTAGAAAATCTAAAATAGCCAAAATGGCTTCCCTCCAATTTTAATAACCTTTAAAATCAGAATTTAGACTTAAAATATCTTGGAAAAATCTGGAGAAATCACTTTTGGATTAATAGCTCCTTAAAGATTCAAAGTTTCAACTCTTTATAAAACAGCCACCAAACTTGCAAAAATTACATTTTGGTCACTAGCCAAAATATCAACCTTCCAAAACTCATTTTCCAAAATTGATTTCACAGTTCATCTAATTATATTAAAAGATGATTTTAGAACATTTTTCCATATTTTTAATGCAACCCGAACTAGGCTTTCCTAATTTAACCTCTTAAGAATCGAACAGGACTTTGACCAAACCGGTCAACGCCCAAAACTTCTAAGCCCAAAACCGGGGCGTTACAACTCTCCCCCCCTTAAGAAATTTCGTCCTCGAAATTTACCTGAAGGAAAGAGATAAGGAAACTGCTTCAGCATATCTTCCTTCCGCTCCCACGTGGCTTCCTCAACACCGCGATGCTTCCACAGCACCTTCACCAACTCAATGGTCTTGCCACGAAGAACCTTGCTATCCGAATCCAGAACCTTCACCGGTTCCTCATCATAGGTCAAATCCGGATTCAAAACCACCTCCTCCACAGGCATCACATGCGAAGGATCAGATCTATACTTCCGGAGCATAGAAACATGAAACACATCATGGATCTTCTCCAACTCCTGAGGTAACCTCAAACGATACGCAACAGGACCCACACGCTCAACCACCTCATATGGTCCAATGTATCTAGGGCTCAACTTGCCCTTCCGGCCAAACCTCATCACCTTCTTCCAAGGTGAAACCTTCAAGAATACACGGTCACCCACCGCATACTCTATCTCCTTACGCTTCAAATCCGCGTAAGACTTCTGCCGATCAGAGGCCGCCTTCAACCGCTCACAAATGAGCTTCACCTTCTCTGTGGTCCCTTTCAACAAAGCCGGCATCGAAACCAACTTTTGACCAGTTTCAGCCCAACAAAGAGGAGTCCTACACTTCCTCCCGTACAGAGCCTCATAAGGTGCCATCTGTATGCTCGCCTGATAACTGTTGTTATAAGCAAACTCAACCAAAGGCAGATGCTTCTCCCAAGAACCTTGGAACTCAATCACGCAGCACCTCAACATATCCTCCAAAACCTGGATAACTCGCTCAGACTGACCATTCGACTGAGGATGATAGGACGTACTGAAATGCAACCTTGTACCCAGAGCTTGATGCAAACACTGCCAAAACCGCGACGTGAACCTCGGATCCCTATCCGACACAATCGACTTAGGCACACCATGCAGCCGCACAATCTCAGCAATGTACAGCTCTGCCAGCTTATCCAAAGAGAACGTAGTATGCACAGGCAAGAAATGCGCACACTTCGTCAGGCGATCCACAATCACCCAAACCGAATTCTTTTTCGATGGAGACAAAGGCAAACCAGATACAAAATCCATGGTAACCCTCTCCCACTTCCACTCAGGGATTTTCAACGGTTGCAACAAACCAGAAGGAAACTGATGCTCAGCCTTGACTCGCTGACACACCAAACACTTGCTTACAAACTCCGCAACATCCTTCTTCAAACCAACCCAATAGTACTCATCACGAAGATCACGATACATCTTAGTACTACCAGGGTGCATAGCAAAAGGACTACTATGACCTTCAGTCAGAATAGCACGCCTCAACTCAGCATCATTGGGCACTACTATCCGACTACCAAAACACAGCACTCCATCATCATTGAAACAGAAATCCGAAGGTCTACCCTCCGCGATATCCTGAACATGAGACACCAAGGAATCATCCAACAACTGCTTATCCTTGATCATCTGAACCAAAGATGGCTTCACTTGTAACTCAGCCACAAGACCACCATCACGCGATATGCTCAAGCTAGCAAACATGGCCCTCAGCTCAACAGCCACCTTCCTACTCAAGGCATCAGCAACAACATTAGCTTTTCCAGGATGATACTCAATCGTCAGATCATAATCCTTGAGCAACTCCAACCAACGCCGCTGCCTAAGATTCAACTCTTTCTGAGACATCAGATACCTCAAACTCTTGTGATCCGTGTACACAGTACACTTCTCACCATACAGATAATGTCTCCAGATCTTCAGAGCAAAAACCACTGCAGCCAGCTCAATATCGTGCGTAGGGTAATTGCGCTCATGCACTTTCAACTGCCGCGATGCATAAGCCACCACCTTACCCTCCTGCATCAGCACACACCCCAAACCAACATAGGATGCATCACTGTAAACCACAAACTCTTTCCCTGATTCTGGCTGAATCAAGATAGGAGCTTGCGTCAAAGCCGCCTTCAGCTTCTCAAAAGCCTGCTGTCTCGCTTCTGTCCACTCATACTTAACATCCTTCTGCAACAGCTTCGTCAATGGAGCAGCAATCTTGGAAAAACCATCCACAAACCAACGGTAGTAACCCGCCAAACCAAGGAAACTACGGACCTCATGAACAGACTTAGGAACCTTCCAGCTCATCACCGCCTCAATCTTCTGAGGATCAACACGAATCCCCTCAGCTGAGACAACATGCCCAAGAAAAACCACCTCTCTTAACCAGAACTCACACTTGCTCAGCTTAGCATAAAGCTGATTCTCCAACAAAGCTTGCAAAACAACCCTCAAATGCTCTTCATGCTCCTCCTCAGTACGCGAGTACACAAGGATATCATCAATGAACACCACGACAAACTTGTCCAAGTATTCATGAAACACACGATTCATCATGTCCATGAAAGCAGCAGGAGCATTTGTCAACCCAAACGGCATCACAAGGAACTCATAATGCCCATACCTTGTCCTGAAAGCTGTCTTAGGCACATCCACATCTTTCACCTTCAACTGATAATACCCTGACCTCAAGTCAATCTTAGAGAACACAGCAGCTCCCCGAAATTGATCAAAGAGATCATCAATCCTCGGCAAAGGATACCGATTCTTGATAGTCAACTTGTTCAGCTGACGGTAATCAATGCACATTCTCATAGTGCCATCCTTCTTCTTCACAAACAAGACCGGTGCTCCCCAAGGTGACACACTCGGCCGGATGAAACCACGATCAAGCAATTCTTGCAACTGCGTCTTCAGCTCCTTCAGCTCCTTAGGTGCCATTCTATAGGGAGTAATGGACACAGGAGTTGTATTCTCATACAGCTCAATTCCAAACTCCACCTCGCGGTTAGGAGGTAAACCAGGCAACTCCTCAGGAAAAACACCAGGAAACTCCTTTACAACCCTGATATCTTGCACCCTCAACTCCTTAGAGCTAGGATTCATCACAAAAGCTAGATAAGCTTCGCAACCTTGCCTCAGCATCCTGCTCGCCTCCAGAGAAGATACCACATTGGCAAGAAACTTCACATTCTCACCAACCACCACAACTTCATAATCATCCGCAAGCTTAAGCGAAACACGCTTATTCTCACAATCCACAACAGCCCGATGCTCAGCAAGCCAATCCATACCAAGGATCACATCAAAACCATAGAAAGGCAACTCCATAAGGTCAACATGAAAGACATGCTCTTGAACAACCAAAGGACACCTTCTATACAACTTTCGAGTCACAACAGTCTCACCAAAAGAACTAGTGACCCGAACACCAACATCCAAAGACTCAACAGGCAAACCAAGCAATTCAGCATGCTCACGAAGAATATATGAATGCGTAGATCCAGAATCAATCAAAGAAAGCAATGACAAGGACTGCAAAGTAAAGGTACCTGCAATCACATCTGCATCATTCCTGCCCTCTCTCTGAGCATACACCCTCGCTTGGCCTCCACCTTCAGGCTGAATAGCTACAACATGAGCTACCCCACGGCCACCTTCCTCTCTCCTCTGGAAATTACCACGGCCGCGCCCACGACCTCTCTGCGGTGCAGCAACAACAGGAGCACGCACCTGCTCACCAGCCAACCTCGGACAATCTCGCCTGATGTGGTCCGCAGAACCACAATTCCAGCACCCATTTCCACCAGCATTACCAGCTGTCACAACAGGAGCTTGTGCCACTCTCTCAGCACGAGGACAATCACGCTTCAAGTGGCCACGGGAACCACAGATCCAACAAGCACTAGGATCAGCTCTAGCACCGCCACCCCTAGCAGGCACACCACCACCTCTCCTGGCTGAGGACTGATACTTCTGATCTCGTCCCCTCTTGTTCCGTCCACCTCCGGAGCTATACTCAGCAACTCGCTTGCCAGCACCCTTAGCAGACAAACTCAGGTTCATCTCAACATCCTTTGCTCGGCCTACCAACACATCAAAATCAACATACTCGGTGGACAACAAATACATCTTAACATCCATCACAAGACCGTAACGAAACCTCTCGCACCTAGCCCTCTCATCAGGTATCAGCTCCGGTGCATACTGACTGAGCCGTACAAACTGTACCTCGTACTCAGCTACGCTCATGCTCCCTTGGGTAAGAGACATGAATTCTCGCTTTTTCTCGTCCAGATATCTCACTCCCAGATATCTTCTTTTAAACACATTCTGAAAGAATGTCCAGGTAACATCAGCTTCAGCCATTCCAGCAATGGTAGTCGTCCACCATGTATAAGCATCGTCCTGCAGCAAGGACACAACACAGCCCAGCTTTTGCACATCCGTGCAACTCATCTGACCCAAGATACGCTTGGTACTTTCCAGCCAAGCCTCAGAACTCTCAGCTGATAAACCTCTAAACTCAGTCCCTCCAAGACTGCGCAGACGCTCCAAAGGCAATCTGACTCCAGCATCTCCCTGATGCCCAGCTCCCTGAGCTCCAGCTACTGCTGCTCGAAAAGCACCCGCAATAGCTTGTACCAACATCGTCATGTCAGGCATAGCTTGCCCCTGACCAATCTCTGGTCCAGCAGCTCCAGCACCAGCTGCAGCTTCAGCTCTCGCACCTCCATCACCACCACCAGGCGGAGGAGGGGGTAACACAGCACTATCAGCGTGCTCTTCATTCTCATTCTCATTGGGAGCCGTAGCTCGCACATTACCTCTTAACTCTCTACGTGGTGCCATACTTTTACCATGCAACAACAATGCAAAATAAAACAAGTCAGGCCCAGCAAGGTAAGCAATCCAAGTATTCAAGCTCAATTTCATTCAAAATCAATTTCATTTCATTAGCTTTTGTTTGGCAATGGGTACCCTCAGCATGCAACATCACAACATACAACTCAATTGCATCCACACCTCAAGCCACTGATCATGCTTTCAAACAACAAGCACACAAAGCAAACATGCTTCAATCATGCATACAAACATTCCCAATTACTCGAGAACTCAGCTCTGATACCACCAAATGTAACCCCCTTAACCCGGCCTAGACGGTTGACCCGAATTAAGAAAGTCACACGGGGAAAACCAAAGTCAACCCGAAAGTCAACCTTGATTAACGACCCTTTTTTTTCTTTTTAAACTTGTCTAGATGCACATTAAACCTAATGGTGATCACACAAACATCATACCAAAAGATCACAAACATCAGAGGTTAAACAGGGACTCAATTGAACAAATTACAACTTTAGGGACCAAATTGTAAATTCTGATAAATTGAAGGACTTAATCCAAATTGAAGTTACCAACTTGAAATTAATCAGGTTTCATGCTTCTCTGTGAAATTTCAGCTCAAAAGGACTTCCCAAACTCATACAATTGCACAAACAAGATTCAGGACCAAAATGCAAACAATTCAAAACACATAACTGCCAATGTCAGCCCCCAACGGTCAACCGTTCCGAAACGGGGGACAACCCGTTCCGAAACGCGGGGCCGTTCCGAAACAGGCTTAGCATGTTTCGAAACGGGGGTCTGGCAGAGGCTTCTCCGTTCCGGAACGGCCCCTCCCGTTTCGGACGCCTGGGCTCATTTAAGGCACCCGTTCCGAAACGGTAGGTGCTGTTCCGAAACACCCTGCCCAGATTGCTTCAAAACATCACTTTAAACATGCGATTACACATCCAAACATGCTCCGAACATCACCAAACTTTGCCAACATGCAATTCAACATGTAAACAACATAATAGCATCATCAATTCATCTAAACATCATCACAAGCAAAAAGCCCCAATTCTAAAGGCATGCTTCCTACACAAGCTAGGCATTCAAACACCAAACTTACAAAACAAGCATAAAAGGTTCCAAACCAAAAACCAGCAAACACATCAACATTTAACATACTTAGGGAGTCTCCAACACCTCCCAAAACATACACATTGGTCCCCCATTGCCAAATCATACAAAAGCTAAATGCACTTATAAAACCTTCATACTTTGAGCTTCACTTGAACTTGATTGCTTGCCCTTTCTTGCTGCCCTCAAGGTACTCTAACGCTCTGCATTATTGAATTAAGAAAACGAAGAGAGCGTAAGCAAAGGCTTAGTGAGGAAAGCTCTTAAAAACCATTCAATAATGCAATTCAAAACATTTACAAAACATGCTTTAAATCAACCTTTTCACATGCTCAAAAGCATTCTTAACAAGCAATCTCATGCTTCAACATAAACATTAAAACAAGCATCTCATGCTTCTCAATATTCTTAACATGTCATATTGGCTCAAGTGAAACATTCCATTTATTAAAACAAGTTCAACAACTTTCCCAAGGACTTTTAAACACCTTGGCCCCAAGGACTTTTAAACACCTTGGCCTATGGACTTTTAAACACCATAGAAAGTATCTCGTCAAGGACTTTTAAACACCTTGATCCCAAGGACTTTTAAACACCTTGGCCATGGACTTTTAAACACCATGAATGAATCACATCAAGGACTTTTAAACACCTTGATCCCAAGGACTTTTAAACACCTTGGCCTATGGACTTTTAAACACCATAGAGAAGGATCACCTAAGGACTTTTAACCACCTTAGTGTCCACAACATGAACCATCCAAGGACTTTTAACCACCTTGATGTTCATAAGTAACAAGGCTCACTCAAGGACTTTCAACCACCTTAGTGACCTTAACATTTTAAAAACATCACTTGCCAATATACATCATTTTCATCACTTACATCACTGTTTTAAAGCATAAAACCAAGCCATATTCATCATGCATTTAAAAGCATTATACCACAACATTTCAATGTACAAAAGCAAGGAACTCCTACCTAGAGTTACCTTCAACATATGGCTTACATCAACAGCAAAAACCATTCTAAAACATGCTTCCAAAACAGTATGTAAAACATGCAAATTATCATTTCGCATCACAACAAAATCATGGCCACCACTAGAGAGAAAATTCCGAAAACTTACACTCGAGCTTAGCCAAGTTGTTTAGACTTAAACTAAGCTCCCAAGACATTGGTTTCAAAGCCGAAAACCCAATTTCACTCACCGATTCCACTTCGCCACTTGCCGAAGCACGAATTCAAGCTTCCGGATCAACAACTCTTGGATCCAAAGATGCCTCCCCTGATCAAACACATTAAAGCAGAGGTTTAATGCATCATCAAGCATCAAAAGCTTTAATGAAAGCACTCAAACTCGCTGCTCTCATTCATACACCAATTTCGGCCACCAAACACAACCGAAATTGCATCCAAACCACTTCTAAACAAAGCCCAGCCATAAACCAGCAAAACCTAACATCCATCAACACCATACAACATCTAAAAACAACCTATTAACATCCTTACACCTCCAGCAACAACAGATCCACAATATCACCTCAAAAACTACCTTAAAACACAAGCTAAACTTAGGAAACTCAACCTATCCGGGATTGCATTGATCAAAACTCATTTCCTTATCAATTTAGAGATCATTTAACATCAAAAACATCTCTTAAATCACAGATTACTCAGATCCAACGAAAATCATCAAAAATCATCAAAATCTTGCATAATAAGCCAAGATTCATTTCAACACTTTAAAACCTTTAATTAAACATCAATTAAGAGTTGAGAACTTGGGAATTTCAGAAAAGAACTGATAGTTTAGAGGAGAAGGGCGTTCTTACCTCCAAACTTGTGTTTCTCCACTTTTTGGAATGAAAAACCTTGATGAAACTTGTAGCAATGGAAGAGATTTTGAAGACACAATGATTTGCTATCAATTGAGAGTTGAAAGGAGGAATTTAGGTGAAGAAATCAGATCAAATTCTCTGGAAAAGGTAATGTTTGGTTGGAGAGAAAATGAGAGAAAGAAAATTGGAAAAGTTGGTTAGAAAATCTAAAATAGCCAAAATGGCTTCCCTCCAATTTTAATAACCTTTAAAATCAGAATTTAGACTTAAAATATCTTGGAAAAATCTGGAGAATTCACTTTTGGATTAATAGCTCCTTAAAGATTCAAAGTTTCAACTCTTTATAAAACAGCCACCAAACTTGCAAAAATTACATTTTGGTCACTAGCCAAAATATCAACCTTCCAAAACTCATTTTCCAAAATTGATTTCACAGTTCATCTAATTATATTAAAAGATGATTTTAGAACATTTTTCCATATTTTTAATGCAACCCGAACTAGGCTTTCCTAATTTAACCTCTTAAGAATCGAACAGGACTTTGACCAAACCGGTCAACGCCCAAAACTTCTAAGCCCAAAACCGGGGCGTTACAAAATCATTCTCAAACCAATCGAAACAGTGCCCAAATGAAAATCACATTTGATCTCATCTTTTAGCAAGATTTTGGAATTTTCACCAAATCAACATCAAAACTTCAATTAAAAACACAAATCAAGAGTCAAATACTTTGGAATTTCATTAAAAAACATAGATAATTTGACATCTCAATGATTTCGGGATTTTTATGATCAAAGCTCATTATTAACATCATTTAACATCCAAATCAACCTTAAAATCATTCTCAAACCAATCGAAATAGTCCCAAATGAAAATCACATTTGATCTCATCTTTTAGCAAGATTTTGGTATTTTCACCAAATCAACATCAAAACTTCAATTAAAAACACAAATCAAGAGTCAAATACTTTGGAATTTCATTAAAAAACATTGATTAGAGGAGTACCACGAAATTACCTCCAATCCTTGTTTTTCTTCCAATTGGCAAGTTTTCCAACTCAAGAAGCTTTAAGAAATCTTTGCAAATCTTTGAGAATATTCATTGGAAAGAGTTGTGAACCAAAAGAGAAAAAGGATGAAAAGAATTCTAGAAATTGAGAGAAAAGATGGAATGTTTGGCTGAAGTGAAAAGGAGAAATAGAAAAGTTACGTCAAAAAAAATGATTTAACAAATTAACTACATCTTTTAATAAAATCTCCCTCTTCCACTTTAATTAAAACATTAAAATCACATGCCAATTAAATAAAAGGCTTAATTGCCATAAATTACTCTAAAGATTCTAAGAATTTGACTCCCCTTTGAAAATCACATTTTTTACACAGATTTAAATCTTTACATTTCAGTCACTGCCCAAAATGTTCACATCCCTAAATCCATTTTGTAAAAGTTATTTTACCAAACCCATCTATATGATTTTAGATGATTTTAGAAATTTTTACCATATTTTTACCTTATCTCGAATCATGGTTTCCCTGAACCAATTCTTGAAGCTAGAATCTCCAACTCTAGCTTCGACCAACTTAAACAGTTGTCTAAAACATCTAGGCCCAAAACCGGGGCGTTACACTTAGGTACAAATTTTTTGGCGCAACGGGGGTGCAAAACCTTCATTTCTCGTAACGGACTCCCGAACCCTAACTTTAAATCTCTAGTTTTATATTTCGGTGTCTGGTCTACCATATTTAAAATGATCGTTGGCGACTCTAAGTGTTGTTTTAAAAATACAAACTTTTCCAAAACCCCATCATGAAACCATTTTTTATTAAAAATAAGTTTTTTTTTTCAATAGATCGCATTTTTTTAGTCGCTACATTATTAAACTTCAAAATCATGATTAAAATCAATCATAAACCCAACAAAATAGATCCAATCCGAAAATCATATAAATCCATAAATAAAACCTTGATTTATACATAATACCTAATTAAATCATAAAACCACGTTAGAAAACATATCAAGAACTTAGCAAGTTCAGTAAAGAACCTTACATTAGAGGAGAAGAACGAACCTTACCTCCAATGTATGAGTTTCTCCTCAATTGGATGTTTTCCTCTTAAAAATCAAAGAGATTTAACAAGATTTTTGGAAAACAAATTGAAGAATCGTTTAGGGAATCAAAGAGTTTAGAAATCAAGATCACCACCTTAAAATTTTCGATGAAAAGAATGTGTTTGGCTAAGGAGAAGTTGAGAGAAAATCTTGAGAAAAGTTTAATAATATAGATTTTGATATAATAAATTGAAAAATGTTGTGGACTAAATTGAAAAGAATTTAAAAATATGTTTAAGTCAAAAAAACTTGAAAAGTAAGTTTGTGGATGTTTAAAAAGGTTTTGAAGTGCTTTAAAACGATTTTAAGTAATCAAAACAATACAAGCATATTTGTATCGATACGTTTTGAAACTACTAAATTGTGTTTCGATACATGCCTTAGCCATATCAAAACGACAAGGGTCGTTTTGAAACATTCCTTCATGTTTCGATACGCCTACGTGGTAGACAACCCAACCGTCAAAACCCTCCAACAGCTATTTCCCAACGGTCTTTTGAATTACAGGCGTTTAGATACGGGAGCAGGCATTTCGAAACGGGCGTTTCGATACAGCCTACAGTGTTTCAAAACGGGATGCTAAATCAGACCCAACGACTAGTTCTAAAGAAGAGCGTTTCAATACAGATACTCATGTATCAAAATAGACATCACCAGAATTGCATTTATGGTGGGAAATAAAGGCTTCAACGGCTCTAATTTAATCTCAACGGACCTCAACAGTTACAAATTCAATTTAGAGTATAAAAGGGACCTCCAAGCATTCAAGGAAGACTAATGCTTCAATTTTCAACAACATTATGATGAATAAATTGTCTTAGGGCTTTAATTGTACATTCCTTGTATCGACAACACTTGTGAGCAAAAATTGTCAAATTTGCTCAAGTGTTTTAGGTTTGGGAGAGTGCTAAAGAGTGAAAACATCAACCTTGTAGAGGGAATTTTGTTTGCTTCTATTCATCTCTTGTATAGAAAGTTTGATCAAGCTTTGGTTTAGAAAGCTTAAATCGTTTGTAAGGGTTTCCTCCTAATCCTCGAAAAGGGGATGAATCAATTAGTGAATTGAATGGGAAATCCTTAGTGGGAGCTAAGGTATTGGATGTAGGTGCTTGTTTAGATGGTCGGACCACTATAAACCTTGTGTTTATTGTCTATTTTTTGCTTCCCACAAAATCACCTAAAATCCAACTTCTCTACCACTTGGCCAGCTGAACCGTTTGAAGGTAATCGAGCCTATCAAGCCTAACAATTAGTATCAGAGCGAGGCTCAATCGAGAAAGTTTAACCACCTATTGAGGCGATATGGGAAGCTCGATACATCAATTCAATTACCGGTCAAATGGCGCAATCTATCGACAAGTCACCATTCTTTGACGAGACCAACTATGCCTATTGGAAGACAAGAATAATGTTCTACATCAAAGCCAAAGATTACAAGCTTTGTGAAATTGTTGAAGACGGTCCGCTTGTGCCACAATGAAGCAAGGCAAAATGGAGTACGGATGATCGCAAGAAGATGGAGCTAAATTGCAAGGCTTTGCACATTCTCTTTTGTGCATTTAGCCCCAACATCTATGTGAAGATGTCTTCTTGTGAAGAAGCCAAGGAGGCATGGGACAAGCTTGAAGTCACATATGAAGGAATCAACGAACTAAATAAGACGAAGGTCGGTCTTCTCAACATCGAGTATGAAAACTTCAAGATGGACCCGGATGAAGATATCACGAGGATGTTTGACTGTTTCTCCTTAATCGTCAACCAACTCAAAGGTCTTAGAGAGGAGATTCTGGAAGACAAACTCGTTCGGAATGTAACACCCCAAATTTGGGCTTAGAAGTTTAGGGTCTGAGAAACGGTTCGAATATAAAAGGAGGTTTTAGGGAACACCTAGTTCGGGATACTTTAAAAATATAGAAAAATATCTAAAAATCCTCATTTAATATATATAATAGAATGGTGAAATCAATTTTACAAAATGAAGTTTGGAAATATTACATTTCGGTGTAGTGACCAAATCGCAGTTTTTGCAAAAGTGAAATAGTGACTTTTTTGTAAAGGATTGAAACTTAGAATCTTTAAGGAGCTAATTTACCTAAAATGTTTTTCTCCAGATTTTTCCTTAATTTGGGTAATTTTATTAATGTTTTAATTAAAGGAAATGAGGTTTAATTAAATGAGAAACTAACTTTGACTATTCATAACTACTTTTCACAAATTTTCCCTCTCTTCATTTTCTCTCAAATTCCTTTCAACCAAACACATTTTATCCAACAAAACCTTTTGATTTCTACATTGAATTTTCAAGGAATTTGGCCCAAATCAAGGAGAAATCACTATTTAGAGGTAAGATTGTTCTTCTCCTCTAAATACTCAGTTCTTTACTGAAATTCCCAAGTTGTCAATCCTTAATTTAAGTTTTATAAATGGTTTTAATGTTGGAAACATGATTTTGGGTTAAAACTCAAGATTTTTGGAAGAAATCTTGAAGAATTTCGTTGTGATTGTTTGGGCTCTGCTTTGAGATGATTCTTTAATGTATTTTGGATGTATAATGATGTTTGAAATGAGGTTTTATCAATCTAATCCCGAATAGGTTGTATTTCCTAAGTTTTTGCTTATGAAAATGGTGGTTTTTGAGGTGTTTTTGGTGTTCTGTTATAGCTGGAGGTATAAGGACGAGTTAAGGTGTATTTTGGATGTTGATTAATGTTTAGAAATGGATAGAAGTGATGGATCTTGGCTGAGTTAAGTTTTGGAAGAGTTTGGAGGTGATTTCAGTTGTGTTTGGTAGCCGAAATGTTGATTTTGGGTAGAACAACGAGTTTAGGTGTGATGGCTGGAGATTTTAATGCATGATGATGCATTAATCCTCTGCTTTGATGTGTTTAAAACAGAGGAGACATCTTTGGACACTATTGGAGTTGATTCGGAGGCTTGATTGGCGTTTCGGCAAGCGTGCGAAACGTAATCGGTGAGTGGAGTTCGTTTTCCAACATTGAAACGATTATTTGGAGGTTTTGGGAGCTTAGTTTAAGTCTAAACAACTTAGCTAAGCTCAAGAGTAAGTTTCCGGAAAAACTCCCTTGGATGTGCTATGAAGTGGTTTGATGCTTTGGTTATAATTTGCATGTTTAAATTCTGTTTTGAAAGCATGTTTTAGCGTGGTTAATGCTGATTTTGAAAGCCATGTGTTGAAGGATGCTCAAGTTAAGAGATCCTTGTTTTGGCATGTTGTTAATTTGGTAATGATGCATGGTGATGCATGGTGTTTAATGGGTTTGTTTAATGCTTTAAAACAGTGAATTGATGATGGTATTTGATGTATATTGGCAAGTGATTAATTGGTTTTAAAGTACTTGAATCGGATATAGTTAGCCGGCTATAAGATTGGGTGCACCGTAAGTAAAGTCGCCTTGGATGTTGAGGGGTTGTGATTGCACCGTAAACTCCATCCAAGTATCCTAGCGAGAGAGGTAAGATCACAACGGTGGTTAAAAGTCCGTGTGTGGATCTTGTTAAGGTCACAACGGTGGTTAAAAGTCCGTGTGTGGATCTTGTTAAGGTCACAACGGTGGTTAAAAGTCCGTGTGTTGATCTTGTTAAGGTCACAACAGTGGTTAAAAGTCCGTTTGTGGATCTTGTGTTATGTGTCCCGTACTCTCGTTAGTGGGTTATACAACTACCGATGAGTGATGTTGAGGGGTTGTGATTGTACCGTTAAACTCCATCACGGGTGTTGAGGGGTTGTGATTGTACCGATAAACTCCACCTTGTAAGTCGGTAGTGTGTATGAAGCGTGTGGGACAACGCTTGTAATCCACGTATCCGATTGTGTCTTGTGTTGAAATGGTTCGTGAACTATCACTTGAAAGCCAATATAATGTATTTGAATGTAATGAAGCGAGAGATGCTTGAAAATTATGCAAGGTTGCATGGAAATATGTAAATGATGCAAGAATGCATGTGATACTTGTTAAGCATGAGCAAATGTATATCTTCTATTGTGAATGGTGCATATGTGCATAGAATCTCATAAGTGCATTGAAGTCTTGTGAAGGCTTGTTTTAAAAAGGCATGTAATGCAAATGTTGCTTTTGTAGTTCATGTGTTTTGCATTTGTTGAATGTATGAAATAGATAGAAGAAACATTTGGTTTTCAAAAGGCATTTTGCCTTGAAATGATCATGAAGCATGAGAATAGTATGTTGTGAAGTGGAAGTGTTTTCCAAGGAAATCGAGTTGAACTTTGCATGAAGTGTTCATGCATGGAAAGGTTTAAATGATAGTTTTTGCAAGAGTGTGGTTTGGGGTGAGTTGTTTAGCATTTCAAAGTTAAAGGTTGGTTTTCATGTTGAGCAATGCATGTTTTAAAGCAATGTTGTTTCAAAGGAAGTTTTCAACCAATGCTTTGGTTTATTGAATTGTATCTACATTTTAAGAAGGTTTTATGATTCGCTGCATTGATGGTGTTTTGGTTTTGAGCATTCCTCACTAAGCATTATGTGCTTACGCTCCTTTTTGTCCATCAATGCAGATATTTGAAGTTGGGACCACAAGAAGCAAGGGATTCAAGAAGAGGTCCACTTGAGAAGTATGTCTTGGTTTATAGCTATAGATAATAAAGGCAATGGGGGAGAATCTTTTATATTGATGTGTAATGAGATTGTGTATGTTGACCCTGTTCGGTTTATGGTTTGAACTTTGTTGTTGATCACTTTGCCATATTTGAATCATCTTCTTCATGAGTTGATATGTTGTGCTCTTTGATTAAAAGAAAGATTATGCATTGGATGTGATAAATGAGTTAGTGCACCTAATATTTGATTTGTATCTAGTTTTTAATGCAATTTGGTAGTTATAATTCTTGGCATGTTGTTGATATGTTGAGGAATGATTTAAAGTATGTTTGATGGTGTTTGGATGTGTAAAACCAGAATTTTCTGCTGTTTCTGGGCAGGGTGTATGGAAACACCCTTGGCTGTTTCAAAACGGGTGCATGAAATGGCCTGGGCGTTTCGGAACGACTAGAGGTGTTTCGAAACACTTTGGCTACTGGAGGTTTCCGTTTCTGAACTAGTTTCGGAACATACCCGCGTATCAAAACGGTCAACCCCATTTCGATACGGGCGTACGACACGGGTGTTTCTATACGGGTGTTAGTGTTTCGAAACGGGTGACCGTTGGACAGTTTTTGCATGCTTTACATTTTAGTCCTGAAAGTTGTAATTGCAATTGCTTGAGCTTGAGATGTCTTTTTAAGCTGAAATTTGGCAGAGAGGCTTGTAATATGATTAGTTAAGGTTTGGTAAAACTAAAATCTTGAAAGTCCTTTTATTTTCCAAAATTCACATTTTGGTCCCTAAAAGTGTATTTATTGCAATTGAGTCCTTAAACGTTTCCGATCGCTGTGTTTTGCTCTTCCAAGGTTATTGGGCTTTCACATAGGTTTAATGCGCATCTAGAGAAGTTTAAAAAGAAAAAAGGGTCATTAATCAAAGTTGACTTTCGGGTTGACTTTGGTTTTCCCCGTGTAATCTTCGTAGTTCGGGTCAACCGTCTAGACCGGGCTAAGGGGGTTACATTTGTTGGTATCAGAGCTAAGTTGCGAATATATGGGGCGATGGTAAGTTTGTGGTAAGTTGCTATGGTAAGTGTTGGATGTTTGTTCGGATGTGTGGTTGAAAGTTGGTTGAAAAATGTATCTTTGGCCGAGTTGTTAATGTTTTTATCATGCTTTTTGGTTATGAATCTTCTCTGAGCTAGTGTGAACATGTATTAGTGATATGCTGGTGTTGTGAGTTGATTTTCTAAATAGTGAAAATGTGTTGGGTATGATAAGTTGATATTATGCTGTCGAGGGTAAATGTTGTTGATGAGAGCATGATTGAAGTTTGCTGATTGATATGCTCGATGTTGTGATATCCGTGTTTTTTTATTGATTGTTATGTCATATAAAAGGGGAGAATTCGGGATACCCATTGCCTTATTATTATAGCTATTGTGTTATGTTGGAGTTGGAGTCTTGAATCCTTGCTTGAAGCTGGCCTGATCGTTTTGTTTGTTTTGTTATCATTGCTTTGTTAATAATAGCACAATGGGATCGATGGGAGAATGGCAGTTGGGTACGATGGTTGCTGCTTTAGAGCAGGTTGTTAAGGGGTAGAATCCACTTTTTGGTGGGAGTGTACCGCTTTGGTCGACATTGCCTAGAGTTGAGGTAGTAAGGCAGAATGAGAAAGATGGTTCTGTGATGAAGGATTCATCACCTGTGGTTCAAGAGGTGTCGGGAACATCTCAGGGCGTGGTGAAAGTGAGGCCTGTAGACGTGCCGACTGTGGCACATGCGAGTTTGTCAAAACAACGTTTATATGATTTGGGAGCTGTGGAGTATCATGGTTCGACACTTGAGGCGTTTGAGGCTTGGTTAGCCAGTATAATTCCGATTTTGGATCAGGAAGGGTGTGACCACGCTTGTAAGTTGGGAAGTGTTGTCTTGTTAATGTTGGAGAATGCTTGTGCTTGGTGGACATCTGTGGCGGTGGCAACGAATATCCACGATATAGATTGGAGTTCTTTGTGTCTACCTTTAATGGAAGATACCTTGGAGAGAAGTTCTCAGGGGTTAAGCAACGCGGGGGTATGGCTTCAGATTTTGCTGGTAAGAAAAGTATAAGCAAAAGAGCTGTGGGTACTAACCTCAAGAGTGGTCAGCGTAAGAGGCTACGTGAAAGAAAGGTTTGCTTGAATCCAAGTTTAGACGGTAGTGCTGATTTGAGTCAAGTGCTACATGATCAAGGAGTGGTGGTTTGGTTGCCGATGTGTGACCGTTGTAGAAGGTGTCACGTTGGAGTTTGTTGGGGTGTGGGAGTTTGTTGGAACTGTGGTTCTATGGAGCATGTGAAGCAGAATTGTCCTCAAGTGGTGAGATCAGCTTCAGTGGGTGCAAAAGGGTCTCAGAAGGGTCGCGAGCGCGGCCGACACAGAGTTCGGAGGAGGCAAGAATGGCGGAAAGGTGTGAGGTGTTTGGGGGATGTATCTTGTTGGAATTGTGGGTCTTTTGGACATTTGAGGCGGGATTGTTTGGAGTTAGCTCAGGTATTCAGGGATCTTTACCGCAGGGAGATGGTGATGACCTTAAGGTGTTGGTTGGTGTTGCGACGGTGCGGCCAAAGAATAACGGTTCTGCGGGGAAGAGAGTTTGTCTGTTGGAGCTCCGGGGCAATGAGGTGATTTCAGGTAACTTTGCTAAGTAATCTTTGCCCTAGTTATCTTTGTGGGTTCCGGTTTGGTTTCCCTGGCGTAGTGGGTAAGGCCTTATAGCTAGCAAGTTGGGGTAGTAGTCGGTGTTGTTTTGAAAACAACTTTAGAGTGAAGAGGGTATTAGTGGAGTATTTTGTAGCTAGCAGATTGTTAGAGTAGTAGAGCTGGACAAGTTAGAAGTGAGGTAAAGAGGTTGTTCTTAGACGGATTTTGAGGATGTTATTGGTAAGTGTGAACCGACATACATGCATAGTTAAAACCATTTGTTAAATATATATATATATATATATATGTTGGTACATGCATACATGCGACATGACAATAGGGGCTTTGCATACATGTACACATGCATTGATAAGGCATATTGGTGACCATGCATACGAACGTTCACACTTGCTAATAGCTAGTTGGGTCCGTTGGTGTTGTGGTAGGATTAGGTTGGATGGTGGGTTTTTAAGTGTTGTTTTGGTGTTAGGTGGATGCTAGAAGTGGTGGAAAGTGGCAGGCAAGTTGTCGATAGTAGTGAGTGCGGTCTAGCATGTTGGCGGAAGAAAGGTGTTTTGGTGCTTAAAGAGTTTAGCGGTGTGGTGGTGAGGAGATTACCAGTTGAAGTTAGAATCGTTCGAGGTGGTTGTGAATAGATAATAGGTGTGGTAGTTTCCTTGTGTTAAATGATGTTGTAGGCTAGTGTATGTGTTTCCGGAGTGTTGAGGCGTCTTGGCGTTGATGTTTGCAATAGGAGGGTTTTTTTATGTAGGTGAAGGTTCGTAGCAACCTTAGAGGAGTTGGGAGGAGGTTGTGTGAGAGCTATAGATAAGGTTTGGCTTGGGATGAGTAGAGGTTTTGTAATCTTAATATGTTTTTATGGAATTTGTGGTATCCAGGTAAGGATAGTATTATGGTCAAAGATTGAAGTGGAAAGGCAATGTAAGTTGAAGGGCCATTGTTGGTTGACTGGGTTCTTGTGAGAAGTGGTTTATTGGTTGGGGTATAAGTAAATCTTTTCTAAGTCAGCTAGGGGTGAGTGGAACAGCTGGCGGAGTTAAGGTTGGAGTCTTGTGACGTGGTTTTCGGATGTTGTGTGAGTAGATTTGATGAGTTGTTATGGTAGTGATAGTGGCAGATGTGAAGGAATGTCATCAATACATTGAGAAGTTTGAGTAAGCAGTTGTTGCTTAAATTTTTTTTTTTGCTTGTTGTGTAATCTTTGAAAGGAGTTGAGCGGTTTTGCAAGGGGTTTTAGGAGCAGCGAAGGTGGTGGGTCACATGGTGGCTGAAAAATGGATGGGCTGGTGTCACCGAATGTGCGAGTTTTGTTGAGGGATTTATGAGTTAAGGCGGAGTATGTTGTAAAGATTTGAAGGTTCTTCGGGTTGTTGGGGCTATGCACAGTTTGAAGGTGTGTAAGGTTAAGCTGAGGTTAACATTTGAGTGTTTTGGAAGTCTTGAACCGTAAGTAGTGGTGTTGGGTTTGGGTATAGTGTGAGTTTGATTTGAGGAGGAGTTGATTTTTGTGGTGTTCTGGGTGGAGGATGTTTAGTCGTGGTTAAGTCTCCTATGTTACATTATGTGTTGCTTTGGAAGTTTGGTGTCGTGCTCTTTTCGTAGGTTGAAATTTCGAGGACGAAATTTCCTAAGAGGGTGAGAGTTGTAACACCCCAAATTTGGGCTTAGAAGTTTAGGGTCTGAGCCGGACCAGTCTAAGAAACAGTTCGAATATAAAAGGAGGTTTTAGGGAACACCTTTTTCAGGATACTTTAAAAATATAGAAAAATATCTAAACATCCTCATTTAATATATAAAAGAGAATGGTGAAATCAATTTTACAAAATGAAGTTTGGAAATATTACATTTCGGTGTAGTGACCAAATCGCAGTTTTTGCAAAAGTGAAATAGTGACTGTTTTGTAAAGGATTGAAACTTTGAATCTTTAAGGAGCTAATATACTTAAAATGTTTTTCTCCAGATTTTTCTTAATTTGGGTAATTTTATTAATGTTTTAATTAAAGGAAATGAGGTTTAATTAAATGAGAAACTAACTTTGACTATTCATAAATACTTTTCACAAATTTTCCCTCTCTTCATTTTCTCTCAAATTCCTTTCAACCAAACACATTTTCTCCAACAAATTTACTTTGATCTTCACCTCATTTGATGAGATTTCCATCACTCATTGTTTCATAATCAATCTAGCAACAAAACCTTTTGATTTCTACATTGAATTTTCAAGGAATTTGGCCCAAATCAAGGAGAAATCACTATTTAGAGGTAAGATTGTTCTTCTCCTCTAAATACTCAGTTCTTTACTGAAATTCCCAAGTTGTCAATCCTTAATTTAAGTTTATAAATGGTTTTAATGTTGGAAACATGATTTTGGCTTAAAACTCAAGATTTTTGGAAGAAATCTTGAAGAATTTCGTTGTGATTGTTTGGGCTCTATTTTGAGATGATTCTTTAATGTATTTTGGATGTCTAATGATGTTTGAAATGAGGTTTTATCAATCTAATCCCGAATAGGTTGTATTTCCTAAGTTTTTGCTTATGAAAATGGTGGTTTTTGAGGTGTTTTTGGTGTTCTGTTATAGCTGGAGGTATAAGGACGAGTTAAGGTGTATTTTCGATGTTGATTAATGTTTAGAAATGGATAGAAGTGATGGATCTTAGCTGGGTTAAGTTTTGGAAGAGTTTGGAGGTGATTTCGGTTGTGTTTGGTAGCCGAAATGTTGGTTTTGGGAGAGAAGTGAGTTTAGGTGTGATGGCTGGAGATTTTAATGCATGATGATGCATTAATCCTCTGCTTTGATGTGTTTAAAACAGAGGAGACATCTTCGGACACTATTGGAGTTGATTCGGAGGCTTGATTGGCGTTTCGGCAAGCATGGGAAACGTAATCGGTGAGTGTTGTTGGTTTTCCAGCTTTGAAATGATTATTTGGAGGTTTTGGGAGCTTAGTTTAAGTCTAAACAACTTAGCTAAGCTCAAGAGTAAGTTTTCGGAAAAACTCCCTTGGATGTGCTATGAAGTGGTTTGATGCATTGGTTATAATTTGCATGTTTAAATTCTTTTTTGAAAGCATGTTTTAGCGTGGTTAATGCTGGTTTTGAAAGCCATGTGTTGAAGGCTGCTCAAGGTAAGAGATCATTGTTTTTGCATGTTGTTAAATTGGTAATGATGTATGGTGATGCATGGTGTTTAATGGGTTTATTTAATGCTTTAAAACAATGAATTGATGATGGTATTTGATGTATATTGGCAAGTGATGAATTGGTTTTAAAGTACTTGAATCGGATATAGTTAGCCGGCTATAGGATTGGGTGCACCGTAAGTAAAGTCGCCTTGGATGTTGAGGGGTTGTGATTGTACCGTAAACTCCATCCAAGTATCCTAGCGAGAGAGGTAAGATCACAACGGTTGTTAAAAGTCCGTGTGTGGATCTTGTTAAGGTCACAACGGTGGTTAAAAGTTCGTGTGTGGATCTAGTTAAGGTCACAACGGTGGTTAAAAGTCCGTTTGTGGATCTTGTGTTATGTGTCCCGTACTCTCGTTAGTGGGTTATACAACTACCGATGAGTGATGTTGAGGGGTTGTGATTGTACCGTTAAACTCCATCACGGGTGTTGAGGGGTTGTGATTGTACTGATAAACTCCACCTTGTAAGCTGGTAGTGTGTATGAAGCGTGTGGGACAACGCTTGTAATCCGCGTATCCGATTGTGTCTTGTGTTGAAATGGTTCGTGAACTATCACTTGAAAGCCAATATAATGTATTTGAATGTAATGAAGCGAGAGATGCTTGAAAATGATGCAAGGTTGCATGGGAAATATGTAAATGATGCAAGAATGCATGTGATACTTGTTAAGCATGAGCAAATGGATATCTTTTATTTTGAATGGTGCATATGTGCATAGAATCTCATAAGTGCATTGAAGTCTTGTGAAGGCTTGTTTTAAAAAGGCATGTAATGCAAATGTTGCTTTTGTAGTTCATGTGTTTTGCATTTGTTGAATGTATGAAATAGATAGAAGAAACATTTGGTTTTCAAAAGGCATTTTGCCTTGAAATGATCATCAAGTATGAGAATAGTATGTTGTGAAGTGGAAGTGTTTTCCAAGGAAATCGAGTTGAACTTTGCATGAAGTGTTCATGCAGGGAAAGGTTTAAATGATAGTTTTTGCAAGAGTGTGGTTTGGGGTGAGTTGTTTAGCATTTCAAAGTTAATGGTTGGTTTTCATGTTGAGCAATGCATGTTTTAAAGCAATGTTGTTTCAAAGGAAGTTTTCAACCAATGCTTTGGTTTATTGAATTGTATCTACATTTTAAGAAGGTTTTATGATTCGCTGCATTGATGGTGTTTTGGTTTTGAGCATTCCTCACTAAGTATTATGTGCTTACGCTCCTTTTTGTTCATCAATGCAGATATTTGAAGTTGGGACAGCAAGAAGCAAGGAATTCAAGAAGAGCTCCACTTGAGAAGTATGTCTTGGTTTATAGCTATAGATAATAAAGGCAATGGGGGGAGAGTCTTTTATATTGATGTGTAATGAGATTGTGTATGTTGACCATGTTCGGTTTATGGTTTGAACTTTGTTGTTGATCACTTTGCCATATTTGAATCATCTTCTTCATGAGTTGATATATTATGCTCTTTGATTAAAAGCAAGATCATGCATTGGATGTGATAAATGAGTTGGTGCACCTAATGTTTGATTTGTATCTAGTTTTTAATGCAATTTGGTAGTTATAATGCTTGGCATGTTGTTGATATGTTGAGGAATGATTTAAAGTATGTTTGATGGTGTTTGGATGTGTAAAACCAGAATTTTCTGCTGTTTCTGGGCAGGGTGTATCGAAACACCCTTGGTTGTTTCGAAACGGGTGCATGAAATGGCCTGGGCGTTTCGGAACGGCTAGAGGTGTTTCGAAACACTTTGGCTACTGGAGGTGTCCGTTTCTGAACTAGTTTCGGAACATACCCGCGTATCGAAACGGTCAACCCCGTTTCGATACGGGCGTACGACACGGGTGTTTCTATACGGGTGTTAGTGTTTCGAAACGGGTGACCGTTGGACAGTTTTTGCATGCTTTACATTTTAGTCCTGAAAGTTGTAATTGCAATTGCTTGAGCTTGAGATGTCTTTTTAAGCTAAAATTTGGTAGAGAGGCTTGTAATATGATTAATTGAGGTTTGGTAAAACTAAAATCTTGAAAGTCCTTTTATTTTACAAAATTTACATGTTGGTCCCTAAAAGTTTATTTCTTGCAATTAAGTCCTTAAACGTTTCCGATCGCTGTGTTTTTCTCTTCCAAGGTTATTGGGCTTTCACATAGGTTGAATGCGCATCTAGAGAAGTTTAAAAAGAAAAAAAAGGGTCGTTAATCAAGGTTGACGTTTGGGTTGACTTTGGTTTTCCCCGTGTAATCTTTGTAGTTCGGGTCAACCGTCTAGACCGGGCTAAGGGGGTTACACGGAAGTTGATCTACTCACTTCCCGATTCATGAGAGTATAAAGAGACGACAATTGTAGAAGCAAAGAACTTTGTATGAGGCCAAGCTTGATGAGAAGGAGAAGTAGATCAAGAAGCAAGGAATTGATGTCAATGCATTGCTCTTCCATCCTCCACATGCCAACATGAAGAATCTAGTGAGGAGAAAAGTTAAGATGAAGAGATGATTCATCTCTTCAAAAAGTTCACACGATTCTTGGAGAACGAGATGGCTAAATCCAAGCATGAATCGAAGAAGAAGATGAAAGATTCCCACAAAAGAAACAAAAAGGGATCATCTTCAAAGTTAGCATATGTTGCAACTTGAAGTGTTAAGACTCCATCGATGATGAGGTAGCCCACTTATTTTTGATGACCCTCCAAGACGGTGAGGTAACTTCTAACTTATCTTGTTTAAATTCTTATACTTTTGATGAGTTACAAGAAGCCTATGATGAATTGGTTTTTGAATTCAAAGATTCATTTTCGAAAAACAAAAAGTTGATTTCAAAAATGAATTTAAAAAATGATTTGATTTTAAAAAAAAACCAATTTAGAGTTTGAAGTAAAAATCAAGGATTTTGAACTTAGAGTTTTAGATTTACAAAATTTGCTTCAAAATTTAGAAAAAGGTCATCAACAAAAAAAAATGATGAACTTAAAAAGAAAAATGATTTGATTTCCATTGAGCTTAAAATGAAAAAAATGATTTTGGAAAGTCAAATTTTTATGTTAGACAATCTAGTGCGCCTAGATTTTTGAATGACAAAATTTTTAGAAGTATTTGGGTCCCAAAAGGACTAAGTAGTTCAACTAAAAAATGATGAAATTAAAAAATGGATTCATAAGGGGACTAAATTTTGTGCCACTAACGTCTATGGATCCAAAACAGTTTGGATACCAAAAAATACTTGATTTTCTTTTGTTAGGTGTGATGGAGAATGATAAACAAGTCTAAATTTGAGGGGGAACTCCAAACACACAAGGAAGAACACATGAAGAAGGAAGACTTCACATCCTTCCTTGAAGTTCTAGTGTTGGTAAAATTTCTAGTTGTTTTGTTTTTGCTTCAATTAGATTATTTTTCTTTACAACTAGATTATCATATTATTGAACTAAAAATATTTGATGCTTTGAGTAAGGGGGAGCCAATTTTAAAACTAAAGTTTTATTTGTGTCAAAAAATTTTAACCTCCTATGTTATTTTGAGCTTAAAGTCATTCAAATTCTTTTAGATATAACAAAAAGGGGAGAAATGGTTTGAAAAATTGACTTTTCAAGTGAATAAGGGGGAGCTTTAATTTTATTTAATTTTTAGAGTCTCTTATTCAAACTTTTAAAATACTAAAGGGGAGAATCCCAAACAAATTTTCAAGTTGGTTTCATTATATCAAAAAGGGGGAGATTGTAAAAATATAGATTTTGATATAATAAATTGAAAAATGTTGTGGACTAAATTGAAAAGAATTTAAAATATGCTTTAAGTCAAAACAACTTAAAAAATTTAAGTATGTTTAAAATGGTTTTGAAGTGTTTTAAAACGTTTTTAAATAGCTGAACCTGTGATTTTAATGTACCCATTTCGATACAGGCATATTTGATCGATACGTTTTGAAACTGCTAAAATGTATTTCGATACGTGCCTTAGCCGTATCAAAATAGCAAGGGTCATTTCGAAACAAGTCTTCGTGTTTCGATACGCCTACGAAGCAGACACCCCAACGGTCAAAAGCCCCAACAGCTATATCCCAATAGCCTTTTGAATATCAGGTGTTTCGATACGGGAGCAGGAGTTTGGATACAACCTACGGTGTTTCGAAACGGGTTGCTGAATCAGACGCAACGACTAGTTCTAAAAAAGGGCGTTTTGATACAGCTACCCGTGTATCGAAACAAACATCACTAGAACTGCATTTATGGTGGGAAATTAAAGCTCCAACGGCTCTAATTCAATCCCAACGATCCTCAACGGCTACAAACTCAACTAGGAGTATAAAAGGGACCTCCAAGCATCCATGGAAGACTAATGCTTCAAATGTCAACAACATTATGATGAATAAATTGTCTTAGGGCTTTAATTGTACATTCCTTGTATAGACAACACTTGTGAGCCAAAATTGTCAAATTTGCTCAAGTTTTTTTAGGTTTGGGTGAGTGCTAAAAAGTGCACACATCAACCTTGTAAGAGGGAATTTTGTTTGCTTTTATTTATCTCTTGTATAGATGGTTTGATCAAGCTTTGAGTTAGAAAGCTTAGATCGTTTGTAAGGGTTTCCTCCTAATCCTAGAAAAGGGGATGAATCAATTAGTGAATTGATTGGGAAATCCTTAGTGGGAGCTAAGGTAGTGGATGTAGGTGCTTGTTTAGAAGGCCGAACCACTATAAATACTTGTGTTTATTGTCTAATTTTTGCTTCCCACAAAATCACCCAAAATCCTATTTCTCCACCACTTGGCTAGCTAAATCGGTTTATGGATATTGAGCCTATCAAGCCTAACAAAGAGACTGTTATGTCAAATTGTGATTTTAGAAAATAACCACCTTCCTTAATTAAATCCTTTTAATTCCTTTAATTGAAGCATATTTAAACTAATCCTAATTAAGGGAAAACTCCGATTAGACCAAATGGTATAATAGCTCCTTAAAGATTCAACGTTTTGACCCTTTTACAAAACAGTCGCTAAAACCAATTTTCAAACCTTACATTTCGGTCACTAGTCCAAAATGTTACATTTCCAGAACCCGTTTTCAAAAATTGCTTTCACCAAAACCTTTTATAGATTTAAAAGGGATTTTGGATAAATTTTCCATATTATTATCACCTTCCGAAATATGTTTTCCCTGAACTCATCCCGAAACTTACCCAAATCTCTAATCTTTGTCCAATGGACCCTAAAACTATCCCAATAACCTCTAGGCCCAAAACTAGGGCGTTACAACTCTCGCCCACATGGGAAATTTCATCCTCAAAATTTTACCCGAAGGAAACAAGTGAAAAAACCACTCCATCCAATCCGCCTTACACTCCCGTATGGCCTCCTCAACACCACGATGTTGCCACAAGACTGTAACACCCTGGTTTTGGGCCTAGATGTTTTAGATGTTGAACTGGGTCGGTCGGGAACGGTTTGAACCCTTGAGGTTGGTTTAGGGAACACCTATCTCGAGATGTTTTAAAATATGGAAAAATATCTATAAATCCTCATTTATTATATAAATGATTATGGTGAAAACAATTTTACAAAATGAGATTTGGAAATATTAAATTTTGGTATATTGACAAAAATGCATTTTTTGCAAAAAGTTTACTAGTGACTGTTTTGTAAAGGATTGAAACTTTGAATCTTTAAGCAGCTAATTTTACCAAATGTTTTTATCAGATTTCTCTTTAATTCGGGAGCTTTTAATAATGATTTAATTAAAGAAATAAAAGAGAATTAAAAAAGGAAAATTAAAGTTGACTTTTCATAATTAATTTCACGATAGTTTTCTCTTTTCATTTTCTTTCAACTTCCGATCAGCCAATCACTTTTATCTCTTCAAAGAACCTCTAATTTTCATTTGGTTTGTTGAGATTTTAACTTCCAAAAGATTTCCTATCTTTTTTTCAACAAATCCTTTTGATTTTTGCTTTGGATTTCAAGAAAACTTGCCCAAATTGAAGAAAGATCAACCATTAGAGGTAAGCTTCGTCCTTCTCCTCCAATGATCAGTTCTTTACTGAAATTCCCAAGTTATCAATCATTTTTTGATGGATTTTGAGTTGTTTTAATGTTATAAACATGAATGAGGTTTTAACAAATAAATCCCGAATAGGTTTGGATTCCTAAGTTTGAGATGCTAGATTTGTAGTTTTTGAGGTGTTTTGGGTTATCTGTTGTTGCTGGAGATATAAGGTTATGTTTATGTTGTTTTTTATGTTGATTGAGGTTTAGAAAAGGTTAGAATTGATAGACCTTGGCTGGGCTTTGATTTGAGAAAGTTTGGAGGTGATTTCGGTTATTTCGGATAGTCGAGATGGTAGTTTTAAGTAGAGCAGTGAGTTAGAATGAGTGGCTGGTGATTTTAATGCATGATGATGCATTAATCCTCTGCTCTTATGTGTAATGAACATGGGAGACTTCATCGGACGCATTTGGTGTTAATCTGGAAGTGTCAGAAGCCTAGAAATTGTTTCGGCGAGCAAGCGAAACGTTATCGGTGAGTGCAAAAGGTTTTAGAAGTCCTTGAAAGACATGGAAACAAGGTTTGGGGATTTAGGATTGGTTTGAAACACCATCCTAAGTCCGGAAGTAAGTATGTTTAGATTTGCTCTCGAAAAGTGGTTGATGCCCCTAAATGCATTTGACATGCTCTTGATTTGAGATAGACAAATCCCTACTGTTTTATGCATGATTTATGACATGAAATGATGTTTCATATTGATCCCATGAGATAGAATGACATTGCGAAGAGTTTTGAGATTTTGACAAAATGGTATGCATGAGTTGTGATTTTGAAATGGGATGAGAATGATTTTAGAAATGTTGCATCAAAATTGTAGGTGAGATGGTGATTTTAATGTAATATATTGGCATAAATGTTGAGACGATTACCAGATATAATTGGTCGACCAATATGATGTAAAGTGCACTATAAACTAAAATTTGTACGTGCTCTTTGGAGTCGGGCAATGGGGGTAGTGCAATCTCGATCCAAAGTGAGAATCCGATTATGAGAGATATCATCGGGGTATGTCTTGGTGAAACACCCAAGCTTTGTGGCGAAGAGAGATACCGCCATGCGAGTTCGGTGATGTGAGATTCCACTGGGGTAGGACTTGACTCTATGTCAAGCTAATACGCATATCCGAGTAAAGATAAAATATGAAATGCCAATATATGAGAATGTATGTGATTCACATGTACCAATGTTGAAATGATTTTATGCTATGAGAAATGCATTTGAGATTTTGAGATTTATGAAATGCTTTTGAGTATCAAGCATGTGTGTGGCTTTGCCATGAGATTTGCATTGGTTGAATGCATGCGATAGATAGAAATCTAGATGGTACATGTGATTTTCAAATGGTGATTTGCTTTGAAATGGTTTTCAAGCATGAGATAGAAAGCGAATGGTTTAGAAATGGTTTTCGAGATAGAGATTTTAAAAGCTTGCATTGTTATGTTGGTGTTTTAGAGAAGGCCTCACTAAGCTATCGTGCTATAACCCCCTTAGCCCGACTTAGACGCTCGACCTGAACTACGAAGATTACACGGGGAAAACCAAAGTCAACCCGAAAGTCAACCTTGATTAATGACCCATTTTTTTTCTTTTTATCTTTTCTAGATGGTAATTATTGGCCTATATGATTAGAAAATCATTTCAGTGGAAGCGACACAGCGAATAGAACTCAAACAGGGGTTCAATTGCATAGAATCGTCTTTTAGGGACTAAAATGTAAACTTCCAGAATTATAAGGTCTAAACAAGTTTTAATGTTACCAATCTGTAATTATTCACATAACATGCTTTGGTGACAAATTTCAACTCAAACAGACCATTCAAACTCATTAAATTAAGCAACCAAAGCTCAGGGACCAAAACGTAACATTTCGAGACTTACAAAGATAATTTTAACCGAATTTTAACTACCCGAATCGATACACTTGAGCCTGTACCAATACGCGGGAGGACAATAGCTAAAGAAGGGTAGAGCGTATCGAAACACTTCCTCGCGTATCAGTACATCCTTCAAACTTGGCTTGGGCGTATCGATACGCGTGCAATCTGTTCCGATACCCTTGTACAAAAATGCCTCAGTTTTGCTTTAGTGTATCGATACACTTCCCCGTGTATCAATACGCATACCAGAAAAGCCCATTCCAACATCACTTAAACATTCTAAAACACATCCTAACAAGCTCAAATCATGCATACAAGATATAATCTAATTAATAGACTTATAGACACCTTCAAACAGCAAATCACACTCATCAACCACTTCATACCATGATGACTTTTTAGTTATTCAAATATGCTTAAGATATCAAGCTATAACAAAGGTAAAACACTAAAAAAAGCCAAGGAACCATTTAAAGACCAATTACAAGTCCACAATCAGAAACTAAACATGCTTAAAGCAACAATATCACCAACAAATCCAGGAAATAGGAATCCCACCCATTGCCACTTATTACACTAAAGGTGAACCACATACATCGCTTAAACAAAGCTTTGGGAATCCCCTTGCTTTTGAGCTGCCTTGAAATGCTCAATTCTATGCATTGATGAAACAAATGAGCGTAAGCACAAAGCTTAGTGAGGATCGCTGAACAACATTCATCAATGCATCCCACATGACTTGTAAAGCCACCACTTTTCAACACATGCCTTTTCATAAAACATGTCTCCTCAAGACATCAATGCACCTTATAAACACGTGCTCATATGCATCATTTTAAAACAGCAAATAAACCTTTGCTCATGCTCTACCAAGTATCTCATGCATTCTTGCATCATTTACAAGCATTTCATGCTTCACATTAATCATTAACATTATATTGGCTCACAAGTGATAATCCATAAACCATACCACAAAAGACACAATCGGATACGCGGATTACAACCGTTGTCCCACACGCTTCATACATACTACCGGAGTATACAAGGTGGAGATCAATGTCACAATCACAACCCCTCAACACCCGTGATGGAGATTAATGGCACAATCACAACCACTTAACATCACTCAACGATAGTAGTATAATTCCACTAACGAGAGTACGAGACTCATACACTAGACTCACACACGGAATTAAACCATTCACCGTTGTGGTCTTAACCTCAATTGATAGGGTACTTGGATGGAGATTACGACACAATCACAACCCCTTGACATCCAAGCTGACTTTATTCACGGTGCACCCAATCCTATAGCCGACTAACTATATCCGATTAACACAACAAAAAATCATTTCCATCACTTGCCAATATAATCATTGAACCTCATTAATCCATTGTTTTAGAAGCATAAACACAATACCATTTCCACAAGCATATTATGCTTAATATCACATGCATTCAACACATGAAAACCAAGGATCACTTACCTAGTACATCCTTAATATAATGGCATTTAAATCCAGCAACATTCATGCTTAAAACATGCTTTAAAAATAGTAAACAAATCCACACTTATCTCAAGTGCAATTTCACCAAACATAGCACATTTCCAAGAGATAGATTTCCGAAACACTTACTCTTGAGCTTAGCTAAGTGTGTCAAACTTACACTAAGCTCCCAAAACCACGCTCAAAGCGTTACAAAGCAGGAAATTGCATTTCCACTCACCGATACGTGAAGCCTTGCTCGCCGACACGAAAATTACTCTTCCGGAGCCTCCAACGACACCTCGTTTGCTTCCAGATCAAGATCCCTATTTTCACATCATCAAAACAGAGATCTAAATGCATTAAAATGCATTCCAACACAAGAAACAATTCACAAACTCGTTGCTCACCCAAACTACACCAAATTACCCATCCAAAACAACCAAAAACTCTTTCGATTGCTTCCTAAACCAAGCCCAGCCAACATACATCACTTCCAAACCATTATAAACATCAAAACACATCTAACAAACAACCTAACCCAACCTTAAACCTCCAGCAAGCAAGATTCCACCATTTCATCTCAAAAAACTCACTTAAAACAACCAAGAAACTCAAGGATCTCAATGATTTTGGGATCTATGTTATCAACACTTCACTGTAACATAATAATCAACTTAGAACTCAATTAAAATCACTCCAAAACATAGCTTAACACATCAAGTCCGAAAATTAAGATTTCAACCATTTTTACAAGATTTTGATCTTCAATCAAAACTATAATGAAAACTCAAACAAAAATAGTATTTAGAAGCCAAATATCTTGGGAATTTCAATAAAGAACTTCGATTAGAGGTTGAGCTTCCCTCAATGAATGACAAGTTTTCTTTAGCAAAAATCTTGAAGAACTAGGAAAGATTTCTTGAAAATGGTTTAGGAAATCTTGAGAGAGTTTTTGGGGGAAAGAATTCTGGAGAAAGATGATTGAAATAGTGTTTGGCAGAAAATGAGAAAGAGTTGGTAGTTACGTAATTGAAAATCTCACATTAACTACCTTTTAATCAATTAATATAAATCCAATTAAAGTCATTTAATTAAAAGCCTTTTAAAACACATGTCATATTGAGGAAAGGTAAAATTGCCTTAAAGCTCCCTATAGATTCTATGATTTTGGCCTCTACATTAAAAATCACATTTTTCCCAGTTTTGAAACTTTACAATTTGGTCACTACTCAAAATGTCCCATTTCCAAAATCCGTTTTGTAAAATTGACTTGACCAACCTCTTAAACATATTTTTGGAGGATTTTAGCAATTTTACCACATTTTTATCCTACCCCGATCCTTGATTTCCTTAAATCACCTTACGCGATCCGAACCGTTCTCGACCGGTCCGATCCGATGTCTAAAACATCTAGGCCCAAAACCAGGGCGTTACAACTCTCCCCCACTTAGGAAATTTCATCCTCAAAATTCTTACTTGATGGAAAGAGGTGCGGAAACTGCTTCAGCATGTCCGCCTTGCTTTCCCACATGGCCTCCTCAACTCCTCGGTGTCGCCACAACACCATCACAAGCTCCATCGTCTTGCCACAAAGAACTTTGCTACTCACATCCAGAACCTTCACTGGTTCCTCGTCATACGACAGATCCAGATTCAACTCTATCTCCTCAACAGCCATCACATGCGAAGGATTTGATCTATACCTTCGTAACATAGAGACATGAAACACATCATGTATCTTTTCCAACTCCGCATGCAACCTTAATTGATATGCCACAGGACAAATACGCTCCAAAATCTCGTAAGGTCCAATGAACCTTGGGCTGAGCTTACCCTTACGCCCAAATCTTATCACCTTCTTCCAAGGCGATACTTTCAAGAACACACGTTCGCCAACCTCGAACTCAATCTTCTTATGCTTCAGGTCCGCGTAAGACTTTTGCCTATCCGACGGTACCTTTAAACGCTCACAAATGAGCTTCACCTTCTCGGTGGTTCCCTTTAACATAGCTGGAATCAAAATTAACTTTTTCCCAGCTTCTACCCAACAGAGAGGGGTTCTACACCATCTCTCATACAAAGCCTCGTATGGAGCCATTTGAATACTTGCCTGATAAGTGTTATTATATGCAAACTCAACCAACGACAAGTTCTTCTCCCAAGAACCCTAAAAATCTATAACTCAGCATCTCAACATGTCCTCAAGCACTTGAATCACACGTTCCGACTGTCCATCCATCTGAGGATGATAAGAAGTACTGAAATTCAACCGTGTACCCAAGGCTTGATACAAACATTCCCAAAATCGCGTTGTAAACCTCGAATCCCTATCCGACACTATAGACTTTGGCACACCGTGCAACCGCATAATCTTAGCTATGTACAATTTAGCCAACTTATCCAAGGTATATGTAGTATGCAAATGCAGAAAATGTGCACACTTCATAAGTCGATCGATAATCACCCACATTGAATTTTTCTTGGACGGTGACAAAGGCAATCCAGACACAAAATCCATGGTGATTCTCTCCCACTTCCATTCTGGGATTCTCAAAGGTTGCAACAACCCAAAAGGAACCTGATGTTCAGCCTTCACTCACTGACACACCATGCACTTACTAACGAACTTAGCCACATCCTTTTTCAACCCCACCCACTAGTACTCATCTTTCAAATCACGGTACATCTTTGTACTACCAGGGTGCATAGCAAAAGGACTATTATGAGCTTCATTCAGAATAGTGCGGCTCAACTCAACATCATTCGGCACAACTATTCGACTACCAAAGCACACAACACCATCATCACTAAAGCTGAAATCTGAAGGTCTACCCTCCGCAATGTCCTGAACATGCAAAACAAGGGAATCATCTAACACTTGCTTATCTTTGATCAAATGAATCAGAGATGGTTTCACTTGGAATTATACAATAAGACCACCATCACGCGAAATGTTCAAACGAGAAAACATCGCCATCAAATCCACAACCATTTTCCGGCTCAAAGCATCGGCCACAACATTAGCCTTGCCCGAGTGGTATTTGATCGTTAGATCATAATCTTTAAGCAACTTTACCTAGAGACGCTGCCTAAGATTCAACTCCTTTTGAGACATAAGATACTTCAAGATCTTATGATCTGTAAACACAACACACCGTACAGGTAATACCTCCAAATCTTCAAGGCAAACACCACAGCCGCAAGCTCAAAATCATGAGTAGGGTAGTTGTGCTCATGAACCTTCAACTGCCTAGATACATAGGCCACAACCTTACCCTCTTGCATCAACACGCAGCCCAAACCAACAATGGACACATCACTATAGACCACAAACTTCTTACCAGACTCGAGTTGAATCAGAATAGGAGCTTGCGTCAAAGCTTCTTTCAACTTTTCAAAAGCTTGTTGTCTCGCATCAGTCCACTCAAAGCGAACATTATTCTTCAACAACCTGGTTTACGGTGCGGCTATCATTGAGAAACCCTCGACAAACCTACGATAATACCCAGCTAGACCAAGGAAACTTCGTACCTCTATCACTAATTTAGGTACTTTCCAACTCATCACAACTTCTACCTTGTGCGGATCAACGCAAATACCCTCAGCTGACACAACAAGTCCAAGGAAGACCACCTCCTTAAGCCAAAACTCACACTTACTCAGCTTGGCATACAACTGATTTTCCAATAACTCTTGCAAAACAATTCTCAAGTGTCTATCATGATCCTCCTCGATACGCGAATACACAAGGATATCATCGATGAACACCACCACAAATTGATCCAAGAATTCATGGAATACACGATTCATCATGTCCATGAAAGCAGCATGCACTTTGGTCAAACCAAACAACATCACCAAGAATTCATAATGCCCGTACCTCGTCCGAAAAGCTGTCTTAGGTACGTCCACATCCTTCACCCTTAGATGATAATACCCCGACCTCAAATCTATTTTAGAAAACACTGAGGCTCCCCGAAACTGATCAAAAGAGATCATCAATTCAAGGCAAGGGATACTTGTTCTTGATCGTCATCTTGTTCAGTTTACGATAATCTATGCACATCTGCATTCTCCCATCCTTCTTCTTTACAAACAAGACCAGTGCACCCCATGGTGACACACTTGGCTAGATGAAACCCCGATCCAACAATTCATGCAATTGTGTTTTCAACTCTTTTAGCTCTTTGGGTTCCATGCGATAAGGAGCAATGGACACCGAAATTGTATTCTCGTACAACTCTATACCAAACTCAAATTCTCTGTTTGGTGGCAACCCATGCAATTCCTCCAGAAAGACACCCAGAAAATCGCGAACAGTTCGGATGTCCTGCACACGCACATCCTTGGTGCCAGGATTCATCATATAGGTAAGGTAAGCCTCACAACCCAATCTCATCATACGGTTTGCTTCCAAAACTGAAATCACATTCGACAAGAATTTCACATTCTCGCCCACTACCACTTCCTCATAATCATCGGCCATCTTTAGGATCACCCTTATGACTTCAAAGTCAACCACCGCCCTATGCTCCGTCAACCAATCCATACCAAGGATTACATCGAAACCATAGAGGGGTAACTCGATCAAATCCACAAGGAAGACATGTCTTTGTACAGATAAAGGGCATCTTTTATACAACTTCCTAGTGACTACAGTCTCACCAAAAGAACAAGTCACTTGCATTCCTACTTCAAGCAACTCAACAGGTATATTAAGCTAATGTGCATGCTCACTCAAGATATAAGAATGCATGGATCCAGAATCAATCAAAGCCAGCAAAGATAAAGACTGAAGAACAAAGGTACATGCGATGACATCAACATCATTGCGCTCCTCACGCTGAGCGTAAACCCTCGCTGGTCCACCTCCCTCAGGTCGAATGGCTACTACATGAGCAATACCCCGCTGCCCCTCGTCTCTCCTTTGAAAATTCCCACGGTCGCGCCCACGGCCTCTCTGAGGTGCAGCTACAACAGGAGCTCGTCCTTGGCCTCCACCAACCAACAAAGGACACTCCCTCCTCATGTGATTCGCCGAACCACAATTCCAGCATGAATTCCCTATCACTACAATAGTAGCCTGGACCTCTCTAGCTGCCCGAGGACAATCTCGCCTAAAGTGGTCCCTCGAACTACATGTCCAGCATGTGTGCTGCTCATATCTCACACGACCTCCCTGAGCCTGGCCATCTCGACCCGGAGCACAACGCCTCCCCTCAGGCTGATGTCTCCTATCTCGACCTCTTTTATTCCGTCCACCTCCGAAACTGTACTCAGCTGCTCTCTTCCCAGAGCTAGAACCAACACCTCGAGACGAAAATCTCAAGTTCTTCTCGATTTCTTTGGCTCGACACGCAAGCACATCGAAGTCAGTATAATCTGCAGCCAACATATACGTCTTAACTTCTTGTACCTGCCTGTACCGAGAGTGATCACATCAGTGCCTTTCACTAGGTATCAGCTCAGGAGCATACTGGCTCAGGCGTATGAACTGGACCTCGTACCCAACCACAGAAAGGTTGCCCTGAACAAGCGACATAAACTCACGTTTCCTTTCGTCCAAGTATCTCACCCCTAGATACTTCCTCCTGAAGGCACCTCTGAAGAACTCCCAATCAACCTCATTGGGTTCCATTCCATCCGTGGTAGTTGTCCACCAGCTGTAGGAATCGCCTTGCAACAAAGAAACTGCGCATCCCAGCTTGCGCACATCATTACAGCCCATATGAACCATGATACGGATCGTACTTGCTAACCAGGCCTCAGACGCCTTAGGAGACATACCATAAAACTCCACAGCTCCTAGGCTCCTCAACCTCTCTAAAGGTAAGCCCGCCTGCCCAGCTGTAGGGGTCTGTACATGCGCTCCGGCAACAACATCCTGAAACGCCCCGGTGATCGCCTAAACCAGTGGCGCCAAATCACCCAAACCATGACCAGTAGTTCCTTGCGGCACCTCCTCCCCACCTCCAGGTGGTGGTGGAGGAGGTAGATTTCCACCATGAGAGACATCAGCCCCTTGTTCACCCTGGTCACCCTGCTCAGCCGTAGGCACTATCATATTCGACCTCAGTTCCCTTCTTGGTCCTATAGTGCTATTTTAAGCAAAGCATAACAACAAAAACAATAAAACCATTTGGGCCAGCTTCAAGCAAGGATCCAGGTTTGCAAAAAAAAAAAACATTGGATTAGTGTAATAGGGCAATGGGCACCCCGATTTCCCTCAACATGGCATAGCATACAATGACACATCAAGTTCAACATGCTTTTCATCATCCAAATTCAGCACATAACAACATTGCATCATCATCACGCAATCATATCCATTCCACATGCAATTCACATAAATCAAGCATGGCATATGCTTCAAAATTCAACCAATTGCATGCTTTTCACAAAACATACATCAACTCATATCAATTTTTCATACCAACATCACCAATTCTTTCATAACCTGTCTTTGATACCAACAAATATAACCCCCTTAGCCCGGCCTAGATGCTCAACCCGAACTACGAAGATTACACGGGGAAAACCAAAGTCAACCTGAAAGTCAACCTTGATTAACGGACTTTTTTTTCTTTTTATCTTTTCTAGATGCTCATTTTTATCCTATATTATTAGCAAATCATTTCAGCGGAAGCGACACAGCGAACAAAACTCAAACAGGGGTTCAATTGCATAGAATCGTCTTTTAGGGACTAAAATGTAAACTTACAAAATTATAAGGTCTACACAAGTTTTAATGTTACCGATCCGTAATTATTCACATAACATGCCATCGTGACAAAATTCAACTCAAACAGACCATTCAAACTCATTAAATTAAGCAACCAAAGCTCAGGGACCAAAATGTAACATTTCGAGACTTACAAAGATACTTTTAACCGAATTTTAACTACCCGTATCGATACACTTGAGAATGTATCGATATGCGGGAAGACATTAGCTAAAGAAGGGTAGAGCGTATTGAAACGCTTCCTCACGTCTCGGTACGACCTTCAAACTTGGCTTGGGCGTATCGATACGCGGGTAATCCGTTCTGATACCCCTGTACAGAAATGCCTCAGTTTTGCTTTAGTGTATCGATACACTTCCCCGTGAATCGATACGCATACAAGAAAGGCCCATTCCAACATCACTTAAACATTCTAAAACGCATCCTAAGAAGCACAAATCATGCATACAAGATATAATCTAATTAATAGACTTATAGACGCCTTCAAACAGCAAATCACACTCATCAACCACTTCATACCATGATGACTTTTTAGTTATTCAAATATGCTTAAGATATCAAGCTATAGCAAAGGTAAAACACCACAAACAAACCAAGGAACCATATAAAGGCCAATTACAAGTCCACAATCAGAAACTAACCATGCTTAAAGCAACAATATCACCAACAAATCCAGGAAATAGGAATCCCACCCATTGCCACTTAGTACACTAAAGGTGAACCACATACATCGCTTAAACAAAGCTTTGGGAATCCCCTTGCTTTTGGGATGCCTTGAAATGCTCAATTCTCTGCATTGATGAAATAAATGAGCGTAAGCACAAAGCTTAGTGAGGATAGCTAAACAACATTCATCAATGCATGCCACATGACTTGTAAAACAACCACTTTTCAACACAAGCCTTTTCATAAAACATGTCTGCTCAAGACATCAATGCACCTTATAAACACGTGCTCATATGCAACATTTTAAAACAACAACTAAACCTTTGCTCATGCTCTACCAAGCATCGCATGAATTCTTGCATCATTTACATGCATTCCATGCTTCACATTAATCATTAACATTATATTGGCTCACAAGTGATAATCCATAAACCATACCACAAAAGACACAATCGGATACGCGGATTACAAGCGTTGTTCCACACGCTTCACACATACTACCGGACTTCACAAGGTGGAGATCAATGGCACAATCACAACCCCTGAACACCCGTGATAGAGATTAATGGCACAATCACAACCCCTCTACATCATTCATCGGTAGTAGTATAATTCCACTAACGAGAGTACGGGACTCATACACAAGACTCACACACAGAATTAAACCATTCATCGATGTGGTCTTAACCTTAATCGTTAGGGTACATGGATGGAGATTACGGTACAATCACAACCCCTCGACATCAAATGTGACTTTATTCACGGTGCACCCAATCCTATAGCCCGCTAACTATATCCGATTAACACAACCAAAAACCATTTCCATCGCTTGCCAATATAATCATTTAACCTCATTAATCCACCATTTTACAAGCATAAACACAATGCCATTTCCACAAGCATATTATGCTTAATATAACATGCATTCAACACATGAAAACCAATGATCACTTACCTAGTGCATCCTTATTATAATGGCATTTAAATCCAACCACATTCATTCTTAAAACATGCTTTAAAAATAGTAAACAAATCCACACTTATCTCAAGTGCAATTTCACCAAACATATCACATTTCCAGGAGATGGATTTCCAAAACACTTACTCTTGAGCTTAGCTAAGTGTGTCAAACTTACACTAAGCTCCCATGACCACGCTCAAAGCGTTACAAAGCACAAAATTGCATTTTCACTCACCGATACGGGAAGCCTTGCTCGCCGACGCAAAAATTACTCTTCTGGAGCCTCCAACAACACCTCGTTTTCTTCCGGATCAAGATCCCCTGTTTCACATCATCAAAACATAGATCTAAATGCATTAAAATGCATTCCAACACCAGCAACAATTCACAAACTCGTTGCTCACCCAAACTACACCAAATTACCCATCCAAAACAACTGAAAACTCTTTCGATTGCTTCCTAAACCAAGCCTAGCCAACATACATCACTTCCAAACCAATTTAAACATCAAAACACATCTAACAAACAACCCAACCCAACATTAAACCTCCAACAAGCAAGATTCCACCATTTCACCTCAAAAACTCACTTAAAACAGCCAAGAAACTCAAGGATTTCAGGATCTCTGTTATCAACACTTCATTTTAACATAATAATCAACTTAGAACTCAATTAAAATCACTCCAAAACAGAACTTAACACATCAAGTCCAAAAATTAAGATTTCAACCATTTTTTACAAGATTTTGATCTCCAATCAAAACTATAATGAAAACTCAAACAAAAATAGTATTTAGAAGCCAAATATCTTGGGAATTTCAATAATGAACTTTGATTAGAGGTTGAGAATGGGATTTACCTCCAATCCTTGCTTCCCTCAATGAATGACAAGTTTTCCTTAGCAAAATCTTGAAGAACTATGAAAGATTTCATGAAAATGGTTTAGGAAATATTGAGAGAGTTTTTGGGAGAAATAATTCTGGAGAAAGATGAGTGAAATAGTGTTTGGCTGAAAATGAGAAAGAGTTGGTAGTTACGTAATTGAAAATCTCACATTAACTACCTTTTAATCAATTAATATAAATCCAATTAAAGCCATTTAATTAAAAGCCTTTTAAAACACATGTCATATTGAGGAAAGGTCAAATTGCCTTAATGCCCCCTAAAGATTCTAAGATTTTGGCCTCTACATTAAAAATCACATTTTTCCCAGTTTTGAAACTTTACAATTTGGTCACTACTCAAAATGTCCCATTTCCAAAATTTGTTTTTTAAAATTGACTTGACCAACCTCTTAAACATATTTTTAGAGGATTTTATCAATTTTTACCACATTTCTATCCTATTCTGATCCTTGATTTCCTTAAATCACCTTACGTGATTCGAAGCGTTCTCGACCGGTCCGATGTCTAAAACATCTAGGCCCAAGACCAGGGCGTTACACGTGCTTACGCTCTCTTTTACCAAAAATGCAGATAATTGAGACATTTTGGGCAACAAGAAGGCTTAAGAGGATCCAAGGAATACTAAAGCCCAAGTATGATGATGTTTTACATTTACTTTAGTAATGATATTTGGCAATGGGATTAAATGGTTTGCTTTGGGAGATGTGTTTTGGACTCCCTGTTTTTGATGCAAGTTTTATATGGTTTATATGGTTTGTAAAAGGCCTTTATAATGGTTTTGAGGATTTACCTTGCCTTTTGGTATGCTTAAAGTGTTTTGGTGTTTTTGATTCTTAGGGAGCATTCTTTAGAATTCAAATTTTGATGTTGATGATGTTTGATGTTTTCCTTGACTTTTACATCTGAGTGTTGATGCATATTTGTGTGCAATCATGTTTAACTATATGTTGGAGTGGTTTGGTTTTGTTTGGTTGTTGAGGTTCAAAATCTACATATTGGGCAATTGTAGACTGCAGCGTATCTGTACAGCTCATAGAGTATCGATACGGCCTGCTTGATTTGTGAGGGCGTACTGGTACACGGGGTCGTATCGATACCCTATTTAGTCACTGGACGAGGACGTACCGATACGGTACCTCAGTGTACCGATACGGTCTGGTGACACAAGCCTGGGAAGTTTGACCATCGAGGGCGTATCAATACCCTCCTTAGGCGTATCGATACGCGAGTAGTTAAGTTTGTTAAACCTCAGCTGAGGATGTTTTAAAACATTGTGTTTTAGTCCTTGATCTTCGTGAATGCAATTGGATGTGTTTGATTGGTTAGAATGTGAAGAAAATTTACAGAGAAGCATGAAACCTGACTAGTTTCTGCAATTAAAACCCTAATCGAAATCCAATCGCTGTGTCATTTCTTCCTATGCTCTTGGGTGATCACATCGGACTTAAGTTGCATTTATAAAAGAAAAAAAGAAAAAAAAAAGGTCCTCAATTGGGGTCGGCTTTAACGAGTTGGCTTCGGTTTTCCCCATGTAATCACCTCGATTCAAGTTAACCGTCTAGACCGGGCTAAGGGGTTACATTTGTTGGTATCAAATCCAGGTTTGCGAATAATTGGGGCGTTGGTAAGTGGTTTATAAGTGTAAATGTGAATAGTTATGATCTTTGTGAAAGCATGTTGAGTACTTGTGCAATGTTTGAGCTTTAACGAGATGAAATGCATGCAAGTTGAATGTTTGAGATGAAATTGTTTTGTCATGCTATGATTGTGGTATAGATGGGAAACTCATTGCCATATCTTTACTATTGGAAAAAATTGTTTTGAAAATGAACTTGAGCACCTTGGATTTCTTGCCTTATATTGCCTAACTGAATTTTATTGCATTTTTCTAGTTGCATTGTTTTGAATGGGACCACGTAGAGAGCTTAGAATAAATACGTGTAATGCGGCTGAGAATGAGACGAATGAGACGGATGAGCGTGTCAAGAATTTACCGCATCCTTCTCCTAGTGGACCACCTGTTCGTTGTGGAGCGGGGCTGGTGTTGCTGTAGCTGGAATAGGGGTTGCTGAACCCAAGGGAGCACGAGGGCAAGCTGCTCCTGATATGACCGTGTTGATTCAGGCTATTGCTGGAGCCTTTCGGGCAGTAGTAGTTGGTGCTCATGTGGTTGCACCTCAGGCTGGTGCTGATGCGAGTTTGTCGTTGGAGCGACTCTGCAGTCTCGGAGGGACTGAGTTTAGAGGGCTGACCTCTGAGGGTTCCGAATCTTGGTCAGAGAGCACCAAGAGGATCCTTGGGCAGATGAACTGTAACGATGTCCAGAAGTTAGGGTGCATTGTGTCTATGTTGCATGGTGATGCCTACACGTGATGGACGACCACTATAGCTGGATTAGAAGATGTTGAGGTGACTTGGATGTTCTTTCTGAATGCGTTCAAGAGGAAATATCTGGGTGTCCTTTATTTGGACGAAAAGAAGAGGGAATTCATGTCCTTAGTGCAGGGAGCCATGTTAGTGGCGAAATATGAAGTGTAGTTTGTACGCCTTAGACAGTATGCATCGAAGTTGGTCCCTAATGAACGGGAGAGATGCGAGCATTTCAGATATGGACTGGTGGCTGATGTGAAGACATATATTCTTGCATCGAATTACACTAATTTTGATGTCCTGGTCACTCGAGCCAAGGACATTGAGCTGAACCTTGGTCTGGCAAGTCGAGTGGGAGGATCTAACTTAGAGAAGCGAGCTACGGGTTCTGATGCAGGAAGGGATCGTTTTAAGAGGCCGATGGATAGAAGGTATCATTTGGATGCTAGGCGTGGGGGAGGTATTCAGGGGAGAGGTCAGCATGGGCCGAATGCTTTCATTCGTACACCTGAGTGTAATCAGTGTGGTATGAGGCAAACGGGAGAGTGCTGGGGCAACGTTGGTACGTGCTGGAATTGTGGTTCTTGTGGGCACATGAAACGGGATTGTCCTCAGCTGATTAGAGAGGGGCAGACTTCGGTTAGAGCAATTGAGCCACAGAGAGGTCGTGGGCGTGGCCGTGCAATTTCCAGCGTAGAGATGTTAGTGCGATGAATGTAGCACATGTAGTAGCTGTTCAGCCCAAATGAGGTGATCATGCCAGAATGTATGCCTGTCGTGAAGGGAGGAATGACACTGACGTGATCGCAGGTACCTTTACTTTGCAGTCTTTGTTATTACTTTCTTTGTTTGATTCTAGATCTACACACTCGTACATATTGCGTGAACATGCTCAAATGCTTGGTTTGCATGTTGAGTCTTTGGATGTTGGTATGCGTGTGACTAGTTCTTTCGGTGAAACGGTTGTAACGAGGAAGTTGTATACGAGGTGTCCCTTAAAGGTGCAAGAACATGTGTTCTTGGTGGATCTTATGGAATTGCCTTTCTATGGATTCGATATAATCCTTGGTATGGATTGGCTAGTTGAGCATAGGGCAGTTGTGGATTTTGAGAATAAGATGGTGGGAGAAAACATAAAGTTTTTACCTAATGTGGTTTCAACACTTGAAGCGAGACGGTTGTTGCGTCAAGGATGCGAAGCTTATTTAGCTTTTGTAATGAATTCTAGCACAAAGGAGGTGCCGATGCAAGATATAAAGAATGTGTGTGAGTTCCCTGGGGTGTTTCCGGGGAGCTACATCGGTTGCCGCCTAGTCGGGAGGTTGAGTTTGGAATTGAGTTGTATGAGAACACAACTCCAGTGTCCATCGCTCCCTATCGAATGACACCTAAGGAGTTGAAGGAGATGAAGACGCAACTTCAGGAGTTGCTTGACCGAGGCTTTATTCGGTCTAGCGTGTCACCTTGGGGTGCGCCAATCTTGTTTGTAAAGAAGAAAGATGTCACGATGAGAATGTGCATTAATTATCGTCTGCTGAATAAGTTGACTATCAAGAATAAGTATCCTCTGCCAAGGATTGATGATCTTTTTGATCAGTTTCGTGGAGCGGCTGTGTTGTCAAAGATTGATTTAAGGTCTGGGTACTATCAATTGAAGGTTAAGGATGTAGATGTGCCAAAAACAGCTTTTCGGACAAGGTATGGGCATTATGAATTCCGGGTGATGCCTTTTGGTTTGACGAATGCTCCTCCTACATTCATGGATATGATTAACATGGTGTTTCACGAGTTCTTGGATAAGTTCGTTGCGGTGTTAATCGATGATATCCTTGTGTACTCTCGTACTGAGGAGGAGCACGAGGAACATTTGAGGATTGTTTTGCAAGCGTTGCTAGAGAATCAACTTTATGCTAAGTTGAGTAAATGTGAGTTTTGGTTGAAGGAAGTTGTTTTCCTTGGTCATGTGGTTTCGGCCGAGGGGATTCGTGTTGATCCTCAAAAGGTTGAGGCGGTGGTGAATTGGAAGCCTCCTAGGTCTGTTTATGAAGTTTGTAGTTTCCTTGGTTTGGCGGGTTACTATCGAAGGTTTTTGGATGGATTTTCCAAGATTGTTGCTCCTTTGTCCAAGTTATTACATAAGGATGTTAAGATTGAGTGAACGGAAGCAAGACAACAAGCTTTTGAGAAGCTAAAGGAAGCTTTGACGCAAGCTCCGATCTTGATTCAACCTGTATCTGGAAAAGAGTTTGTGGTTTATAGTGACGCATCCTATGTAGGTTTGGGGTGTGTGTTGATGCAATAATGTAAGGTAGTAGCTTATGCATCACGACAGTTGAAGGTGCATGAGCTTAACTATCCCACGCATGATCTTGAGTTAGCGCGATGGTGTTCGCCTTAAAGATTTGGAGACATTACCTATATGGTGAGAAATGTACTGTGTACACAAATCACAAGAGTTTGAAGTATCTTATGTATCAGAAGGAGTTGAATATTAGGCAACGACGTTGGGTAGAGTTGCTTAAGGGTTATGACCTAGCGATTGAGTATCATCCGGGAAAGGCCAATGTTGTGGCCGATGCTTTGAGCAGAAAAGTGGCGGTGGAGTTGAGGGTGATGTTTGCTTGTTTGAGCATATCGCGAGATGGTGGCCTTGTTTCTGAGTTGCAAGTGGAGCCATATTTGGTTCAGTTAATCAAGGATAAGCAGTTGCTTGATGATTGTCTTGTACCGCATGTTCAGGATATTGCGGAAGGAAGGCCTTCATACTTCAGTTTCAACGATGATGGTGTTCTATGTTTTGGGAGTCGGATAGTGGTGCCGAATGATGTGGAGCTGAGGCGCACTATTCTGACTGAAGCTCATAGTAGTCCTTTCGCTATGCACCCTGGTAGTACGAAAATGTATCGTGATTTGAAGGATAAGTACTATTGGGTGGGGTTGAAGAAGGATGTTGTCAAGTTCGTTAGTAAATGTATGATTTGTCAGTGGGTTAAGGCTAAACACCAGGTTCCATCTGGGTTGTTGCAGCCGTTGAGAATACCAAAATGGGAGTGGGAGAGGATTACCATTGACTTCGTGTCTGGGATGCCGTTGTCGCCGTCGAAAAAGAATTTGGTTTGGGTGATTGTTGATTGCCTTACGAAGTGTGCACATTTCTTGCCTATGCATACTACGTATACCTTGGATAAGTGAGTTGAGCTGTACATTCCTGACATTGTGCGTTTGCACGGTGTGCCGAAATCTATAATGTCGGATAGAGATCCGAAGTTCACGTTGAAGTTTTGGGTATGTTTGCATCAAGCCTTGGGTACGCGGTTGAATTTCAGTACTTCTTATCATCCGCAAACGGATGAGCAGTTAGAGCGTGTTATCCACGTGCTTCAAGGTATGTTGAGATGCTGCATTATTGAGTTTCAAGGATTTTGGGAGAAGCACTTGCCTTTGGTTGAGTTCGTTTATAATAATAGGTACCAGGCAAGCATTCAAATGGCATCGTACGAGGCTTTATACGGGAGAAAGTGTAGAACTCACCTTTGTTGGGCTGAAACGGGACAGAAGTTGATTTCGGTGCCATCTTTGTTGAAAGGAACCACCGAGAAGGTGAAGCTCATTTGTGAGCGTTTGAAGGCAGCATCGAACCGACAAAAGTCTTACGTGGATTTGAAGCGTAAGGAGATAGAGTTTGCAGTTGGCGAGTGTGTGTTTCTGAAAGTTTCACCTTGGAAGAATGTGATGAGAATTGGTCGGAAGGGAAAATTGAGTCCGAGGTTTATTGCGCCATATAAGGTGATAGAACGAGTGGGTCATGTTGCTTACAAGTTGAAACTGCCTTCAGAGTTAGAAAAGATACATAATGTGTTCCATGTATTCATGCTTCGGAGGTATAGATCAGATTCGTCGCATGCTATGCCTGTAGAGGAGGTTGAGTTGAATCTAGACTTGACGTATTATGAGGACCCCGTTGAGATTCTGGATACATATAGTAAGGTTCTCCAGGGTAAGATCATCGAGCTGGTCAAGGTCTTGTAGAGACATCGTGGCGTTGAGGAGGCCACGTAGGAAAGGAAGGATGGCATGAAGAAGCAATTTCCTTACCTTTTTCCACCAGGTAAATTTCGAGGACAAAATTTCTTAAGTGGGGGAGAGTTGTAACGCCCTGGTTTTGGGCCTAGATGTTTTAGATGTTGAACCGGGCCGGTCGGGAACGGTTCGAACCCTTGAGGTTGGTTTAGGGAACACCTAGTTCGGAACGTTTTAAATATATGGAAAAATATCTAAAAATCCTCATTATTATATAAATGATTATGGTGAAAACAATATTACAAAATGAAATTTGGAAATATTACATTTTGGTATAGTGACCAAAATGCAGTTTTTGCAAAAGTTGACCAGTGACTGTTTTGTAAAGGATTAAAACTTTGAATCTTTAAGGAGCTAATTTTACCAAAAGTTTTTATCATATTTCTTTTTAATTTGGGAGCTTTTAATAATGATTTAATTAAAGAAATAAAAGAGAAATAAAAAGGAAAATTAAAGTTGACTTTTCATAACTAATTTCACGATAGTTTACTCTTTTCATTTTCTTTCTACTTCCAATCAGCCAAACACTTTTCTCTCATCAAAGAACCTCTAATTTTCATTTGGTTTTCAGAGATTTTAACTTCCAAAACATTTCCTATCTTTGTTTCAATAAATGCTTTTGATTTTTGCTTTGGATTTTAAGAAAACTTGCCCAAATTGAAGAGAGATCAACCATTAGAGGTAAGCTTTGTCCTTCTCCTCTAATGATCAGTTCTTTACTGAAATTCCCAAGTTATCAATCCTTTGTTGATGGTTTTTGAGTTGTTTTAATGTTATAAACATGAAATAGTTGTTAAATTCAAGATTCTTGATGAGATTGATTTCTAACATATTTTGGATGATATTTGATGTTGAGAATGAGGTTTTAACAAATAAATCCCGAATAGGTTTGGATTCCTATGTTTGAGATGCTAGATTTGTGGTTTTTGAGGTGTTTTTGTTGATATGTTGTTGCTGGAGATATAAGGTTGTGTTCATGTTGATTTTTTTTTTATGTTGATTGAGGTTTAGAAAATGTTAGAATTGATAGACCTTGGATGGGATTTGGTTTGAGGAAGTTTGGAGGTGATTTCGGTTATTTCGAATATCTGAAATGCTAGTTTTGAGTAGAGTAGCCTGTTAGAATGAGTGGCTGATGATTTAAATCCTCTACTCTTATGTGTAATGAACAGGGGAGAATTCATCGGACGCATTTGGTGTTAACCCGGAAGTGCTGGAAGCCTAGAAATTGCTTCGGCGAGCAAGCAAAATGGTATCGATGAGTGCAAATGGTTTTAGAAGTCCTTGAGGGATATGGAAACAAGGTTTGGGGATTTAGGATTGGTTTGAAACACAATCCTAAGTCCGGAAGTAAGTATGTTTAGAATTCCTCTCAGAAAGTGGTTGATGCCCCTAAATGCTTTTGACATGCTCTTCATTTGAGATAGACAAATTCTTACAATTTTATGCATAATTTATGACATGAAATGATGTTTCATATTGATCCCATGAGATAGAATGACATTGCGAACAATTTTGAGATTTTGACTAAATGTTATGCATGAGTTGCGATTTTGAAATGGGATGAGATTGATTTTAGAAATGTTGCATCAAAACAGTAAGTGAGATGATAATTTTAATGTAATATATTGGCATAAATGATGAGATGATTACCAGATATAATTGGTCGACCAATAGGATGTAAAGTGCACTATAAACTAAAATTCGTACGAGCTCTTTGGAGTCGGGAAATGGGGGTAGTGTCATCCCGATCCAAAGTGAGAATCCGATGATGAGAGATACCAACGGGGTAGGTCTTGGTGAAACACCCAAGCTTTGTGGCGGAGAGAGATACCGCCATGAAAGTCCGGTGATGTGAGATTCCACCGGGGTAGGGCTTGGATCTATGTTAAGCTAATCCGCATATCCGAGTAAAGATAAAATATGAAATGCCAATATATGAGAATACATTTGATTCACTTGTACCAATGTTGAAATGATTTTATGCTATGAGAAATGTATATGAGATTTTGAGATTTATAAAATGCTTTTGAGTATCAAGCATGTGTGTGGCTTTGCCATGAGATTTGCATTAGTTTATTGGATGAGATAGATAGATAGATGGTACATGTGATTTTCAAATGGTGATTTGCTTTGAAATGGTTTTCAAGCATGAGATAGAAAGAGCATGGTTTAGAAATGGTTTTCGAGATAGAGATTTTAAAAGCTTGCATTGTTGTGTTGGTGTTTTTAAAGCAGGCCTCACTAAGCTATCATGCTTACGCTCTCTTTTACCAACAATGCAGTTAATTGTGACATTTTTGGCAGCAAGGAGGCTTAAGAGGATCCAAGGAATAGTTAAACTCAAGTATGGTGATGTTTTACATTTACTTTAGTAATGATATTTGGCAATGGGAATAAATGGTTTGCTTTGGGAGATGTGTTTTGGACTCCCTGTTATTCATGCAAGTTTTATATGGTTTATATGGTTTGTAAATGGTCTTTATATTGGTTTTGAGGATTTACCTTGCCTTTTGGGAGGCTTATGGTCTTTTGGTGTTTTTGACTCTTAGGGAGCATGCTTTAGAATTCAAATTTTGATGTTGATGATGTTTGATGTTTTCCTTGACTTGTACATCTGAGTGTTGATGCATATTTGTGTGCAAGCATGTTTAACTATATGTTGGAGTGGTTTGCTTTGGTTGTTAAGGTTCAAAATCTGCATATTGGGCAATTGCAGACTGCAGCGTATCGGTACACCTCATAGAGTATCGATACGGCCTGCTTGATTTGTGAGGGCGTACCGGTACACGGGGTCGTATCGATACCCTCTTTAGTCACTAGACGAGGGTGTACCGATACGGTACCTCAGCGTACCGATACGGTCTTGTGACACAAGCCTGAGAAGTTTGACGATCGAGGGCGCATCGATACCCTCCTTAGGCGTATCGATATGCGGGTCGTTAAATTGGTTAATCCTCAGCTGAGGATGTTTTTAAACGTTGCGTTTTAGTCCTTGATCTTCGTGAATACAATTGGATGTGTTTGGTTGGTTAGAATGTGAAGAAAATTTATAGAGAAGCGTGAAACATGACTAATTGAATAATGGTAAGCTTAAAATTAGAAAAGAACTTTTAATTTACAGAAATTACATTTTGGTCCCTAAATATATAGTTTGTGCAATTAAACCCCTAATCGAAATCCGATCGATGTGTCGTTTCTTCCTATGCTCTTGGGTGATGACATAGGACTTGAGTTGCATTTAGAAAAGATAAAAATAAAAAACGATCGTCAATCAGGGTTGGCTTTACCGAGTTGGCTTCAATTTTTCTCGTGTAATCACCTAGGTTCGGGTCAACCGTGTAGACCGGGCTAAGGGGGTTACAAAGACTTTCACAAGCACCACTATTACCACGGTGAAGTTTACTACACGAATAAATGATCTCAACAGGTTCCTTATCATACAAAAACCTCGGTCACAACTTCATATCCTCCATGAACATAACATATGACGGATCCGACCTAAACCTCTGCAACATCGAAACATTGAACACAACATGAATCTTTTCCAACTCGGGAGGCAACCTCAACTAATAAGCCACTAAATCAACACGCTTCAAAACTTTATACGGTCCAATAAATCTCAGACTAATCTTTCTTTTACGTCCATTACGTATTACCTTCTTCCAAGGCGACACTTTCACGATCACATGATCACCAATTGCATACTAAAATCTTCTTGCGCTTCAAATCCGTGTAAGATTTTTATCAATCTAAGGCAACTTTTGAATGATCACAAATAAGCTTCACCTTCACATTTGTGCTTTTCAATACATCAGGCAAGAAAACATGCTTTTCCTAAAGCTCAGCCCAACATAGAGGTGTACGACACCTCCTAACATACAAGGCCTCATACGACGTCATCTTTTACTAGCTTGATAACTAATATAATAAGAAACTCCCCAAAGATAATTGTCTCTCCCAGGTTCCTTGGGACTCAACGATACAACATCTCAACATATCCTCCAAGACCTGGATCACACACTCAGACTGACCATCCGTTTGAAGATAACACGACGTACTTAAACATATCTATATACTCAACGCTCGATGCAAAAACTCTGAAACCTCGCCGTAACCTTCAGCTCTCTATCTGAAACTATAGACTTAGGCGCACCATGCAAACGCACAACCTTGGAACCACGAATCCTCCAACTTATCCCAAGTATACGTCGCATGCACATGTACAAAATGTGCACACTTCGTAAACCGATCAATAATCACCCCAAAGGAAATCCTTTTTTAGTGGGTGTCAATGGCAACTCAGACACACAATCTATGCTAACTCTCTCCCATTTCCATTTCAGTATCCTCAACGGTTGCAACAACCCAGAAGGAAACTGATGATTAGTCGTAACATGCTGCCACACCATGCACTTAGCAACAAACTCGATCACATCTTTCTTTAACCCAACCCAATAGTACTCTTCCTTTAACCCTTGATACATCTTAGTATTGTCGGGATGCATAACAAAAGGAATACTATGCGCTTTGGTCAGAATGATTCGCCTCAACTCATCATCATTAGGCACCACTATCCGATCTTTGAAACACAACACCCTATCATTATTAAAATGAAAATCCGTCGAATTCCTGTTTGTAATATTCTTAACATACGATACTAACTCCTCATCATAAGGTTGCTTTCCTTCATCAACTGTGATAAAGACAGTTTCACTTGCAACTCGGGAAAAAGACCATCATCTTATGTCACAATCAACCGTGCAAACATTGATCTTAACTCCACCGCAACCTTCCTACTCAAAATATCGGCTACAACATTAGCCTTACCCGAGTGCTACTCAATCGTCCAGTCATAATCCTTATGCAACTAGATCTAGCAAACCCACAAACTTCTAACCACAGTCTTGGTTTCTCCAAAACTAGCACAAGCCAAACTCCCAAGAACCAAGTTTAACATCCTCTTTATACCTTGCGAACTCCAAAAACCATATTACCAAAGCTACTTACATAAACTACCTAGCTTACATCTTCACTCCATTGCTCTTCGAATAGTCATTCGTAAGTATGAACACATGTATTCATGATTACTTATATGCCCTCGTAAATGTCAATGTGTATGTATTCAAAACCTCTAATGTCATGTCCAAATGTATGCATGCAATGGCATAATTATACATATATATATAAGTGTTTTTGCACTGTGCATGTTAAACTGTTCATACTTACTAATAACGTTCTCAAACCCATATTCCTTCCAACATATCCAAAACTCGTACTTCCCGAATAAAGAGCAACATTTGCTCATCCACTAAAGCCTATTCATACATGCCGATCAAAATCCTTCTCTTTAACTTTACGCACTAGAATATCACCAACAAACTAAACAACTTGATCCAAAAACTTATGGAACACCCGATTCAACATATCTCTGAACGCATTGATGCATTGGTCAAAGCACACGATAACACCAAGAACTCGCAATGCTCCTACTTCGTACGGAAGGCGATTCTAGGCACAACCACATCCTTTAGCCTTAGCTGATAATACTCAGTCTTCAAATCAATCTTAGAAAACATCGAAGCACCACGAACTAATCAAACAAATCATCAATCCTCAGAAAAGGATACTTATTCTTATTCATCAACTTTTTTAGTTGTCGATAATCAATGCACATTCGAATCGGGTCATCCTTCTTTTTCACGAACGACACCGGTGCACCACCAAGGTGAAACACTAGGCCTAATAAACCCTCGATCAAGCAACTCCTATAGTTTCGTCTTCAACTCTTTCGGAGCCAAAAGATAAGGAGCAATAGACACGGGATTTGTATTTTCATACAACTCAATGCCAATCTCAACCTCTCTATTTGGTAGCAAACTGGGTGATTCCTCCGAAAAGAAACTTGGGAAATCACTTACCGTACGTATGTCCCGAACATGCACCTCCTTCAATCTCGGATTCATGACATAAGCCAAGAAATCCTCACAACCCGATTCCACCGAACGACTCACTTCCCAAGCTGAAACAAAATTGGAAAAGAATTTAACATTCTCACCCACGATTACTACCTCGTAATCATTAACAACTTTTAGGGTAACTCGCTCGGTTTCAAAATCAACCATAGCTCTATGCTCGACTAACCAATTCATACCCAGGATTACATCAAAATCATGGAATGACAATTCCATCAAACCAACTGAAAACACATGACCTTGAACAGTCAAAGGATATCTCTTAAACAACCTTCCTATAATAATCGTTTCACCAAAGGAACTAGTTACTTACATTCCCAAATCTAACACTTCTGAGATGATCGTTCCAACCACAACTCCCATAAGCGTTAGCAACAATAGGCACAAAAGTCTATAACCCACAAATCAAACGTGGATGATCCCGCCTCATGTGATCACACGATCTACATACCTAACATGTATTAAATGCTACTCAAGCCTGGATACACTGACCCCACGGTCCTCGTCCAACACTTCCACCACCTTGCTTCAACTCAGGCGATATCTTTTATCATAATTCTTCTTAAACTTACTACCTCCGAACCTAGAGTCCTCTCTTTCTAAAGCCAGAACCTCCCACACAAATTCATAAACCCAAGTTCTGCTCAATGCACTTCGCTCGTGTAACCAGCACGTCGAAAATTATGTAGCCAAAAGCCAACATATATAACCTGACATAATGTATCAATCTATAACAGTATCAATCACATCGATATCTCACATCCAATACTAGTTCAGGAGCATACCTGCTCAACTAAACAAACGATAACTTAAAATCAGCCACAAACATACTGTTTTGAACCCAAGCCATGAATTCACATTTCTTGTCATTTAAGTATCTAACTCACAGAAACTTCTTTTAAAAGCAGTTCAAAAGAACTCCCAGGTCACAACACTAGGTTCTACGCCCACAACCATAGTTGTCCACCAATTGTACACATCTCCTTGCAACTGAGACCCGACATATCTTCAACCTACGAGCATCACTACACCCCATCTAATCAAAAATATAAACAGTACAGGCCATCCACTCCACAGATACCTCAGGTGTCAACCCCTGAAACTTAACTTCTTCCAAACTACATAAGCGCCTTAACAACAACTAACAGTTGCCCAACTGCTAGTAGAATCCCATGCAGTCCAACAACGACAACTTCATAAGCTCCAGACATTGCCTATATCCCAGGCGCCATGTAACCAACTGGCGCAGGTTGTACTTACTTCAGGGCGACAAAACCCCAGGAGATATAACATTCTCCTCAAAACATTGCCCATAGAAAACATAACCACTCTAGTTCTCACTTCATCTCTCGGTCATGACTTAACACATTTATAAGGCATGAAAATTTTAAAAAAACAAAAACAATCAGGCCAACTTCAAGCAAGGATCCAAGACTTCCAATTCAAATCAAAACATTTTAGACTATAGTAATAAGGCAATGGGTTCCCGAAACAAACCCCACATGGCATATCACAATCAACATATGTATAACAATCATCATGCACAACAATCAACAACATTCAACTAGTATCAACATCCCATTAAATCTCAAAATTGGTTTAAGCAATCAACAACAACGCTAATCAATCATAACTTACCTCCTAATTATCGCAAATCTAGCTTTGATACCAACAAATGTAACCCCTTGACCCGATCTAGATGCGAGACAAAACCGAGCGAGTCACATGAGGAATATTAAAGTAAATCGGGAAAGTTTACCTCAATAAATGACCCTTTTTTATTTTTATCTTATCTAAATTCACATTATCATCCTATGTGATTTAAGCTCGTAGGGGAAGAAACCTCAACTCAATTGGACATCGATTGGTTCTTCGTTTAACAACATACATGTTCTGAGGACCAAATTGTAATTTTTACAATTATAAGGGCTATAGCCAATTTGAAGCTAACACTTTTTGATTAGTCATTTTTCATGGCATGGTGTCAAATCTCAATTTAAAACGGACATCAATAGGACATTCAATTATAATCACAAACATTAAGGGACCAAACTGTATATTTGTTTGAAATTATAAGGACTTGCTTGGAATTAGGTTTACAAATCCTCAATTAGTCAGGTTCTATGCATACAAATCAAATTTCATCTATAAATGATTATCCAAACTCATTCAGTTGTATGCATAACGATTAGGGACTAAAACAAAAGAAATCAGAAACATTTATCATTCAATATAACCAACTTACCTACCAGCCGTATCGAAATGACTCCATAGTGTATTGATACATGGGGGTGTATCAATACGGTCTCGATAGTGTATCGATACAAGATTTTTCAAAGCCTTTCAATCCAAGTGGGCGTATAAATACACCTTCAACTGTTTCGATACAAGGTCCAAAAATACACATACCCGTATCGATACTCCTCTGACTATATCGAAACAAATGATCCTGAAATGCCCAAAAAAGCTAGTTTTCATGCTTAAACTCGTCAAAAAACATTACAGCTTGTTACCAAGACATAAACAACCACTTAGTACATATATCCAAAGACATTAAACACCAAAGCATGCTTCCAACATCAACTCGTCAAGATTATCAAACTATAGTCATGCTTCCTATGCAAAAAGACCATTAGGACACCAAAACACAAACCAAACCAAATACCAGCAAGTAAAGGCCATTTACAACTTCAAAACAACAATATTAACTTGCTCAAAACAAGGAGTTTAGTAAACACACTCCCAAAACATCAATGAATCCCCATTGCCTTTATTACTAAAAGTCTAGTTTGATACCATAATTTCAAATAACGAAGCCCTTGGATCCTCCTTGCTCACTCGCTGCCTCCTCTCCTCTAATTCTCTGCATTGATGGACAAAGAAAGCGTAAGAACACTAGGCTTAGTGAGGGGTGCTCAAAACAAAACACCATCAATGCAATTTGAAAACATTTTCTCAAAAGCATTGAAATCATCATTTCAATCCACTTGTAAATCATCATTTGAAACATCATTGCCTTTTAAACCATGCGCTTAATCCATTCAAAAACCAACATATTAAACCATATGCAACATGTATTATAAAAACACCGCAACTCATGCTAGCCTTAATTTAAGCCTTCCCATGCATAACATGTATAAATCACATTATACATCACATAATGCATCAACAATTATATTGGCTTACAAGTGATGATTAACCGAATTCAATTTCCAAAACAAAACATCGGATACACGGATTCACAAGTGTTGTCGCCACACTTCATACATTCTTAATGGCATCTCAAGGTTCCCACACAAGAGTATTCGGTATACAATATAAACCCCTCAATCATTCTAACACTCATGATGGAGTATTCGGTACACCGTATAAACCCCTCAATCGTTATGACACTCGTGATGGAGTATTCGGTACACCGTATAAACCCCTCAACACCACTCATCGGTAGATGTATAACCCGACTAATGAGAGACGTGACACTACACTTCCTAGATCGTTAGGTTACTTGGATGGAGTATTCAGTACACATTATAAACACCTCAACATCTAAGGTGACTTGTTTATAATGCACTCAATCCTATAGCCGACTAACTATATCCGATAGCATTTTTAAAACCACATCACTTGCCAATATAATTCAATATAACCACATACCTCACTGTTTTCATATGCTTCAACATAAAACCATGTTCGAAAGCATCAAACCATGCTTTGAGCAGAAATATAAAACAAATACTTACATGGATCACTTATCACGTTCATCCATCAACATCTCATGATTACAAACAGTATATCACATACTTAGAAACATGCATAAACAGTAGGTATCATGTAATCAAAACCAAGTGCATAAACCATTTCATAATAGAACGACCCAGAGAGAAAACCACTTATACTTACTTCCAAACTTAGACAACCGTTTCAAGCTTAAATCTTAGTCCCATAAACCATCTTTACAACATTTCAAAGCTGAAATCCACGTTCTCACTGACAGACACGTGAAACTTCAATTCGGCGATGCGGATTCAAGCGTCCGAATCCTCCAAAGCTTCACTGATCTCTTTCAAATCAACCTCCTATGTTTTAACCACATAGAAATAAAGGATTAATGCATTGAAATGCATTCTAAATCCCAGCGAAATAGAACCTCAACATCGCCTAGCCAACGACTATCAATCGCTAACCGAAATCATCTAAAATCATCACCAAACACTTCTAAAATTAACCTGGCCACAAACTAACATTTCAAACCACCAATCATCATTGATTAGCATCCAAAATCATCATATCATCATCCTTATACCTCTAGTATTCATAAAACCACCACAACTGTAGAAAAAAACAAAATCTATAAACCTAAACAATTAGAGATTCACATAGTTTCGCGATTACAATGTTAAAACCTTTATCTTAACATTATTAAACTTCAAAATCATGATTAAAATCAATCATAAACCCAACAAAACAGATCCAATCCAAAAATCATAAAAATCCATCAACAAAACCTTGATTTAATCATATTACCTAATTAAATCATAAAACCACATTATAAAATATATATAAAGGATCAAGAACATAGGTATTTTAGTAATGAACCTTACATTAGAGGAGAAGAATGAACCTTACCTCCAATGTATATGTTTCCCCTTAATTGGATGTTTTCCTCTTGAAAATCAAAGAGGTTCAATAAAATTTTTGGAAAACAAATTGAAGAATCACATAGGAAATCAAAAAGTTAAGAAATCAAGATCATCACCTTAAATTTTCTGATGAAAAGAGTGTGTTTGGCTAAAGAGAAGTTTATAGAAAATCTTGAGAATATAAAGTTACGTCAAATTGTGATTTTAGAAAAATAACCACCTTCCTTAATTAAATCCTTTTAATTCCATTAATTAAAGCACATTTAAAATAATCCTTAGATTAGACCAAATGGTATAATAGCTCCTTAAATATTCAAATCTTTAACCCTTTTACAAAACAATTACTAAAACTAGTTTTCAAACTTTACATTTTGGTCACGAGTCGTAATTGTCACATTTCTAAACTTCTTTCAAAAATTGCTACCACCAAAACCTTTTATATATTTAAAAAGGATTTTAGATAATTTTTCCATATTTTTATCACCTTCTGAAATATGTTTTCCGTGAACTCATCTCGAAACTTACTCAAATCTCTAATCTCGGTCCTCGCTATCGAGAAGGTCCCCCATCCATGCGAATGTATGACGACTAACTCATTGTCATCGAATAGGGGTGCATCTGGAAGATCGTGCTAACCCCTCTTTTGGGAGAAGGTCTTGACTATGTAAGGACTCATACCTCCGTGTAAATTTTGCAGAACGGAGGCAATTTTGAAGGGTTTTCGAAAGTTCGACTGAGGATGTCCGAGTCAAAGTCTAAAAAGGAATATGAGGAGGACTGATCGAAGAAGTGAGACGAGGGTGGGCTAAGGCATTTTCTTTGCTGAGCCATTGTAGGAGGAAAGACTTATTTTAGGGAGGGAAGTTGAGAATATCCTAGGAATGCAGAAAGGTTGCTCTAGTAGATGGTCGACTTTGGTTGCTTATTATGGGGAAACTTAGCGATGAAGGATATGGAAGGTCATGAAGGCAAAAGGTTGTGAGAGTTATTGAGGAACGTCAGCATTTAATGATTATTGTTCAGTTTAGTGGGAAAGTGAGTGTATGTGGCGTGTGGATTGGGGATGCGACGAGTGGTGAAGTTATAGGTTATGGTGAAGGGTAGAATGTAATTTCCTCATTCTAAATAGACAAAAGCCTAAGTTGCAGCTAGCAAATAGCCTATCTACTCCTTATAATAACTGCCAAAACACACAAACATTAAATAAAACCTATTCCAAAAAATTAAATGCAGAAATTAAAGATGCAGGAAATTGAAAAGGTGATACGGAATGCACTAGGCATCCAGTAGTGAAACTGAAGATTTTAACGGTGAACCGGTTCTCCTTTGTATGCCATTAATCATTTTCCATTGATTTTGAAGATTGGGCCATCGTTGAGATCCTTGATGTCTACATCTCCATGCTGATACACTTTAACAACTTGAAATGGGCCAGACCAACAAGATTTCAACTTGACCGAGAAAGGCTTTAAGCGAGAGTTGTAGAGTAAAATAGTTTGTCCTTCAACAAAGTGTTGATGTGTTAATTTAGCAGTATTCCACCTTTTAGTCTTTTCTTTGTAGATCTTGTAATTCTCATAAGCATCTAGACGATACTAATCTAACTAGTTCAACTCCAACAGTCTTCTTTCTCCAGGTAGTTCACAGTCCATGCTAATCTTTTTAATGGCCCAATAGACTTTGTGTTCCAATTCAACCGGTAAGTGACAGACTTTTTCATAGACGAGCCTATAGGATGACATGCCCAATGGTGTTTTAAATGTAGTTTGATAGGCCCAAAAGGCTTCCTCTAACTTCAGAGACCAATCTTTACGATTGGGCTTGACCACCTTTTCAAGGATTTGCTTGATTTCTCGATTGGATACTTCAGCTTGTCCATTAGTTTATCGGTGATATGTTGTCGCTATCTTGTGATGGACTCCATAGTAACATAGTGCTTTAGCAATCAACTTGTTGTCGAAATGTTTACCCTCATCACTGAAAATGGCCCGAGGGACTCCAAACTGAGTGAAGATGTTCTTGTGCAGAAACCTCAAGACAATGTTTGCATCGTTCTTAGTTGTAGCAACTACTTCCACCCATTTGGACACATAATCTACCATAAGTAAGATTTACAGTTGTCCCTTGGAGGATGGAACCTTTCCCATCCTCTTTATGCCCAAAACGTCAAAGAGTTTGACTTTAAGGATGACTTGCATGTGAAGTTCATTACATCTAGATATGTTTCCTATCGTTTGACATCTTTCTTACGCCTTATAGTATGCATGGGCATCTTGGAACAAGGTTGACCAATAGAATCCAAATTGTAGGACTTTCGTAGCAGTCCTTTGCCCTCTAAAGTGTAACACCCCAATTTTGGGCTTAGAGGTTTTGGGTTTGAATCGGACCGGTCGGATTTCGGTTCGAATATAAAAGGTGGATTTTAGGGAAAGCCTAGTTCGGGATGCATTAAAAATATGGAAAAATATCTTAAAATCCTCTTTTATTATATATAAGAGAGTGGTGAAATCAATTTTACAAAATGAGGTTTCGAAATGTGACATTTCAAGTTAGTGACTAAAATGTAATTTTTGAAAAATTAGTGACTGTTTTAAAAGGATTGAAACTTTGAATCTTTAAGGAGCTAATTTACCCAAGAAGAGTTTTCTACAGAATTTCTCTTAATATTAAACATTTATTAAAGGATATTTAATAAAAGGAAAAAGGGGAAATAGATATTTTTGAGTTCATAACTAACTTTTCTCAAAATTTTCCCACTTCATTTTCTCTCCCTTTTCTCTCGGCCAAACACATTTCCCCAGCCATTTTTCCCTCTGATTTTAACATCTAAAGATGAGATTTCAATCTCTAATTGATCTCTAATCATTCCTACACCAAATCCTTATCATTTGCTTATTGAATTTTCAAGAATCTTGGCTTTAAACAAGGAGAAACTCACATTTAGAGGTATGAACGTCCTTCTCCTCTAAATACTCAGTTCTTTACTGAAATTACCAAGTTCTCAATCCTTGATTTGAGTTTTATTAAAGGTTTTAATGTTGTGTTCTTGATTTTGGCTTGAAATGCAAGATTTGGATTTAATTTTAATTAAATTCGTACTAAATGATTGGGCTATGTTTCGAGATGTCTTTTTGATGTTTATTGGATATATAAATGATGTGTGATTGATGTTTAATCAATACAATCCCGGATAGGTTGATTTTCCTAAGTTCTTGATTGAGTTAATGGTGGTTTTGGGGTGATTTTGATGTTCTGCTGTAGCTGGAGGTATAAGGACGTGATTAGATCCTTTTTGGATGTTAATTGATGTATAAGTATGGTTGGGATTGATGGATCTTGGCTGGGTAATGTTGTAGAGGTGTTTGGATGTGATTTCGGTTGTGTTTGGTAGCCGAATTAGAGTGTTGATGAGAGCAGCGAGTTTAGGTGTCTTGGTTGAAGGTATTAATGCATGATGATGCATTAATCTTCTGCTTTGATGTGTTTAAAACAGGGGAGACATCATCGGATCCTTGTGGTGTTGATCCGGGAGCTTGATTGGTGTTTCGGCAAGCTTGCGAAACGGAATCGGTGAGTGAAGTTTGGTTTTCAGCTTTGAAACCAATGTTTGAAGGTTATGGGAGCTTAGTTTAAGTCTAAACAACTTAGCTAAGCTCAAGAGTAAGTTTTCGGAGAAACTCTCTTTTTGATGAACCATGAGATGGTTGAATGCAATGTGTTTTAATTGCATGTTTAAATTCTGTTTCGAAAGCATATTTTAGCTTGTTTGATGTTGGTTTTATAAGCCATGTGTTGAAGGATGCTCAAGGTAAGTGATCCTTGTTTTGAACATTGATAAATGTGGTTTGATGCATTGTAATGCATGACTATTTAATGGCTTTGTTAAATGCTTTAAAACAGTGGATTAATGATGCTTTATGATGTTTATTGGCAAGTGATGTCTTGGTTTAAAAGTACTTGAATCAGATATAGTTAGCCGGCTATAGGATTGGGTGCACCGTGAATAAAGTCGCCTTGGATGTTGAGGGGTTGTGATTGTACCGTAAACTCCATCCAAGTACACTAACGAGATGGTTAAGATCATCATGGTGGTTAAAAGTCTATGAGTGGATCTTGTGTTAAGATCACAATGGTGGTTAAAAGTCCATGTGTGGATCTTGTGTTGTGTGTCCCGTGTTCTCGTTAGTGATGTTATACAACTACCAATGAGTGATGTGGAGGGGTTGTGATTGTACCGTATACTCCATCACGGGTGTTGAGGGGTTGTGATTGTACCATATGCTCCACCTTGATATTGGTAGTGTGTATGAAGCGTATGGGACAACGCTTGTAATCCGTGTATCCGATTGTGTTTTTGAGTTGTAAAATGTTATGGATTATCACTTGTAAGCCAATATGACATGTTGATGATTTGAAGTATGAGATGCTTGGTTTGTATGCATAATTGCATGATATATGTTGTTTTGAAACTAAAGGCCTTGAAAAAGGTGTTTTTGCAAATGCATTATTGTGATGTTTTAATTGAGCATTCCTCACTAAGCTATGTGCTTACGCTCCCTCTTTCTTAAACCAATAATGCAGAGCATTGAAGTGCATAAAGGGCAGCAAGGAGGTAAAGGATCCAAGTGAAGACTAAGCTCACGTATGGTAAATGTTTTCCTAACACTATTAGCTTTTGGCATTTGGCAATGGGAACCTAATTGTGTTTTTGAGAGATGTTTTGGACTCCCTAAGTTTGGTTAATGCTTTTGATGATGTTGGAACATGTAAATGGCCTTTTGGTATTTGGTTTTGGTGAATTGATGGTAGCATGATTTTCAATATAGGATGCATGCCTATAGAATTGGGACTTTCCTTGAATGATGCCATGATTGTGATTAGTTGATGCTAATATGTTCCTTAAGTGTTTGATAACTTGTGCGTATGATTTGGAGGTCATATGAATGTGTTTGATGGGCTGAAAGGGTGTAAAACCAGATGAATTCTGCAATTCTGGGCAACTCGTTTCGGAATGGGTGCTACTGTTTCGGAACAGGTGGCCTGAAATGGCCATGGCGTTTCGAAACAGGTAGAGCTGTTCCGAAACGGATTTGCCACTGCCAAGCCCTGTTCCGCAACAAGTTTCGGAACGGTCCCGTGTTTCGGAATGGACCTTCCCCGTTTCGGAACACTTGGGTACTGATTCTGATGGTTACATGTTTTGAAACTCTTACGTTTTGGTCCAAATCTTTGTATATGCAATTGGTTGAGTTTGTGATATCCGTTTGAGATGAAATTTGACAGAGAAGCATGAAATGTGATTAATTTCATAATGGTAACTTCAAAACTGGTTAAGTCCTCCTAATTTTCAGATTTTGCAATTTGGTCCCTAAATTTGTATGTTGTGCAATTGAGTCCCTAAATGTTATCCGATTGCTGTGATTTTTGAGTATGTTCTTTTCAAGAATACACCTAGGGTTATTATGCATTTAGACAAGATTAAAAATAAAAAAAGGGTCGTTAATCAAGGTTGACTTTCGGGTTGACTTTGGTTTTCCCCGTGTAATCTTCGTAGTTCGGGTCAACCGTCTAGGTCGGGCTAAGGGGGTTACATTTGGTGGTATCATAAATGAGTTCTCGAGTAATTGGGAATGGTTAAGTGGGTGATATGTGTATGATTGCTTTGTATGCTTGTTGAGTGAAAGTATGATGTATAAATCGTAAGTATGTTGCAATTGTGGTGTATGATGTGGTGAAGCATGTTAGAGGGACCCATTGCCAAATCAAAGCTAATGAAATGATTTGTTTTTAATTGGAAATGAGCTTGAGTACTTGGATTGCTTACCTTGCTGAGCCTGACTTTGTTTATTGCATTGTTTAGTGAATGGGACCTCGTAGAGAGACGAGGATTAATACGCGAGCTATGGCTCAAAATGAGAATGAGGAGAACGCTGAAAATGTGGTGGATTTACCTCCTCCACTGGGTGGTGGTGGTGCTGGGGGTGAGGGAGTTGGTGCTAGTGCTGGGGTCGCTGGACCTGAAGCTGGGCAGGGGCAAGCTGCTCCTGACATGACAGTGCTGATTCAAGCTATTGCTGGAGCCTTTCGGGCGGCAGTAGCTGGAGCTCAAGGAGCTGGGCATCAGGGAGATGCTAATGTAAGACTACCTCTAGAACGTTTGCGCAGTCTGGGAGGGACTGAGTTCAGGGGTTTGTCTGCTGAAGGTTCTGAGTCTTGGTTGGAAAGTACCAAGAGAATCTTGGGACAAATGAACTGCAATGATGTGTAAAAGCTGGGTTGTGTGATATCATTGTTGCATGACGATGCGTATACCTGGTGGACAACCAGTCTCTCTAGAATGGAGGATGCTGATGTGACTTGGACGTTCTTTCTGAACGCGTTCAAGAGGAGGTATCTGGGTGTGCGATACCTGGATGAAAAGAAAATGGAATTCATGTCTCTTACTCAAGGGAGTATGACAGTGGCTGAGTACGAGGTTCAGTTTGTCCGACTCAGTCAGTACGCACCTGAGCTTGTCCCTGATGAGCGGGAGAGGTGTGAACGCTTTCGTTATGGTTTGGGGACGGAGGTGAAGACTTATATGCTGGCTGCTGAGTATACTGACTTTGATGTGCTGGTTGGTAGAGCAAAGGACATCGAGTTGAATTTGAGTTTATCTTCTAGAGGTGCTGGTCCTAGTGTGGGCAAGCGAGCTACTGAGTATAGTTCCGGTGGCAGACGGAACAAGAGAGGACGTGATCAGAAGTATCAGTCTTCGGCTAGGCGAGGTGGTGGAGGGCAAGGTTTGCCTGTTCAAGGAGACATGGCGAGAGCTGATCCGAACACATGTTGGACATGTGGATCGCGTGGACACCTGAGGCGTGATTGTCCTCGAGCAGCGAGGGAGGTTCAGGCTCCTGTTGTGGTGGCTGGTAACTCGTGCTAGAACTGTGGTTCGGCGGATCACATGAGGAGGGAGTGTCCTTTGTTGGCCGGTGGTGGCCAGGGACGTGCTCCTGGAGTGGTTGCACCACAGAGAGGTCGTGGGCGCGGCCGTGGTAACTTCCAGCGTAGAGAGGATGGTGGAATGAATGTGGCTCATGTTGTAGCTGTTCAGCCTGAGGGTGGTGGCCAAGCCAGAGTGTATGCTCAGAGGGAGGGGAGGAATGACACGGATGTGATCGCAGGTACTTTTACTTTGCAATCCTTGTCATTACTTTCCTTGATTGATTCTGGATCTACACACTCATACATGTTGCGTGAGCATGCTCAATTGCTTGGTTTTCCTGTTGAGTCTTTGGATGTTGGTATGCGTGTAACTAGTTCTTTTGGTGAGACTGTTGTGACTCGAAAGCTTTATAGAAGATGTCCCTTGGTTGTGCAATATCATGTTTTTCATGTTGATCTTATGGAATTGCCTTTCTATGGTTTTGATGTAATCCTTGGTATGGATTGGCTTGTTGAGCATCGAGCTGTTGTGGATTTTGAGAATAAGCGAGTTTCGTTGAAACTTGCGGATGATTATGAGGTAGTGGTTGGTGAGAATGTGAAGTTTCTTGCCAATGTGGTGTCTACATTGGAAGCGAGCCGGATGTTGAGGCAAGGCTGTGAAGCTTACCTAGCCTTTGTGATGAATCCAAGCTCTAAAGAGTTGCGTGTGCAAGATATCAGGACTGTGCGAGAGTTTCCTGGTGTGTTTCCGGAGGAGTTGCCTGGGTTGCCTCCTAATCGCGAAGTGGAGTTTGGAATTGAGCTGTATGAAAACACAACTCGAGTGTCCATTACTCCTTATCGAATGGCACCTAAAGAGTTGAAAGAGCTGAAGACGCAACTTCAGGAGTTGCTTGATCGTGGTTTCATTCGGTCGAGCGTGTCACCTTAGGGTGCACCGGTCTTGTTTGTGAAGAAAAAGGATGGCACTATGAGAATGTGCATTGATTACCGTCAGCTTAACAAGTTGACTATCAAGAATCGGTATCCATTGCCGAGAATTGATGATCTTTTTGATCAATTTCGGGGAGCGGCGGTGTTTGTAACCCCCTTAACCCGGCCTAGAAGGTTGACCCGAATTAAGAAAGTCACACGGGGAAAACCAAAGTCAACCCGAAAGTCAACCTTGATTAACGACCCTTTTTTTTCTTTTTAAACTTGTCTAGATGCACGTTAACCCTAGTTATGATCACATAAACAGTAAACTCAAATATCATAACCATCAGAGATCAATCAGGGACTCAATTGCACAAATTACAACTTTAGGGACCAAACTGAAAATACTGAGAATTACAGGGACTTAACCCAATTAAAAGTTACCAATATGAAATTAGTCATGTTTCATGCTTCACTGCCAAATTTCAGCTCAAACGGACTTCTCAAACTCAACCAATTGCAAAAACAAGATTCAGGACCAAAACGCAAACATTTTGAAACATATAACTGCCAATGTCAGCCCCCAACGGTCATACGTTCCGAAACGGGAGACAGCCTGTTTCGAAACGCGGGGCCGTTCCGCAACGCGTACCGAAACGGGGGTCTGGCAGTAGCACTTCCGTTCCAAAATGGGTCCACTCGTTTCGAAACACCTTGGCCTTTTTAGGCCCCTGTTCCGAAACGGTAACACGCGTTCCGAAACGCCCTGCCAAGATTGCAGCAACCCTGCTGGTTAAACTCACTTTTGACCCACCAAGCATGCTCCGATGGCAACCAAAACACACCAGCAAACCATTCAACATACAAGAGATATATATGCATCAAGAACTAGATACGTAACCACCCCTAGGTGCATCAACTCATTAAACACATTCAATGCTCATTCATGCTTTTAAAACAAGAAGCATAGCATATCAATATAAGCATAAGGAGATTCAAACGTTGCAACATTAAGCCACATGATTCAACATCATAAACCAAACTTGTTCAACGTACACAATCTCCTTAAACATCAACATAAGAGATTCTTTCCCCCCATTGCCTTTATTAACTATAGCTATTAACCGAGACATACATCTCACTTGGAGTACTCCTTGAATCCCTTGCTCCTCGCTGTCCAAACTTCACTTATCTGCATTGATGGACAAAAAGGAGCGTAAGCACATAATGCTTAGTGAGTAATGCTCAAAACCAAAACACCATCAATGCAGCGAAACATAAAACCACTTTTAAAACAACTCGATTTCATAAACCCAAGCATTGTTTGAAAACCCTTTTCAACAACAAGCTTAAAACATGCATTGCTAAAACATGAAAATCAACCCTTAGCTTAGAAAGCAAAGTAAACCTTTTCAAAGCACAAACTTGCAATACCACCAATTTAACCATACCATGCATAAACATCATATGCAAAGTTAAATTCAAAACCTTGGAATCACGTCCAATTCACATCATACCTTTCTCATACTCGATTATCACCTTAAAGCAAGAAACCTTTAAAATCATTTCCTCATTCATTATAACTCATGCATTAAACAAATGCAACAAATGAACCATAACATCAAATTTGCATCTCATGCCTTTAAAAACAAGTCTTAGCAAGACCTCAATGCACTAAAGAGATTTCATGCACACATGCACCATTCTCAATGGATAATCAACACTTGTTCAAACCAACAAGTAAACATGCATTCATAACACATTATACACTTCACATGCAACCATGCATCATCTCAAGCATCTCATGCTTCATTAAATTCAAGAGCATTATATTGGCTTCCAAGTGATCAACCAAATCCACTTTTCAACTCAACATCCAATCGGATACGCGGATCACAAGCGTTGTCCCCACGCTTCATACACACTACCAATCCAAGGCCCTCCAAATGGACTTTTAAACACCATTTGACCTTACCGTTCACAAGGTTCCCATGTATGGACTTTTAATCACCATACAACCTTAACATTCACAAGGTTCCCATGTATGGACTTTTAAACACCATACAACCTTAACATTCACAAGGTTCCCATGTATGGACTTTTAAACACCATACAACCTTAACATTCACAAGGTTCCCATGTATGGACTTTTAAACACCATACAACCTTAACATTCACCGATTGGTAGTTGTATAACATCACTAACGAGAACCGGGACACCCTACACAAGATCCACACATGGACTTTACACCACCATTGTGATCTTATCAAGCACAAGGTTCCCATATATGGACTTTTAACCACCATATAACCTTTGCTTACCCAAGGTCCTCGAATGGGAATCTCAACCTCCATTATGACCTTAACCATCTCGTTAGGATACTTGGATGGAGTTTACCGGTTCACTCATAACCACTCCACATCCAAGGAGACTTAATTCACGGTGCACCCAATCCTATAGCCGGCTAACTATATCCGATCAAAGTAACCAAGAACCACTTACATCACTTACCAATATAACCATCTTACCACTTTGATCCATTGATTCACAAGCATAACCATAATGCAAGAACCATCATTTACCTTAACCAAGAACCAACCATGGGCTTTCAAACACCATGTTGTTCTTAAATACACAAGGCTCACACAAGGACTTTCAACCACCTTTGTGACCTTAAACATCACCTTTCCACATGCATCATTATCAACAATATTCCACTGTTTTAAAGCATCACACAAAGCCATTAAACAACATGCAACACTATGCATCAATTCACAATTTCAATGTACAAAACCAAGGATCTCTTACCTTGAGCATCCTTCACATATGGCTTTCAAAACCAGCATTAAACCATGCTAAAATATGCTTTCAAAACAGAGTTTAAAACATGCAAATCACATGCATAGCAACCATCAATCACAATTGCTTGAAAAGCCAATTCACAACACAAATCAAGAGCGAAAATCCGTTTACTTACTCTTGAGCTTAGCAAAGTTGTTTAGACTTAAACTAAGCTCCCCAAAACCTTCAAACCTTGGTTTAAAAGCTGAAAACCCAACTTCACTCACCGATACACAAAACAAGGCTAGCCAACAAGCTTTCTAAGCATCCGAAATCTTCCACACCACCTCTAATGCTCACGGATTGATCTCCCCTGTTTCAAACACATATCATCAGAGGATTAATGCATCATAATGCACTAAAAACACCAGCAACACAACTAAACTTGCTGCCCATAGCAAAAACCACAATTCGGCTACCAAACACAACCGAAATCACCTCCAAACACTTCCAAAACTTAGCCCAGCCAAGATCCACCACTTCTAACCATTTTTAAACCTCAATTAACATCCAAAATGATCACAAAAACGTCCTTATACCTCCAGGTATAACAGATCACCAAGATCACTCCAAAAACAACCAAAAACTCAAGCAAAACTTAGGAAATTCAACCTATTCGGGTTTGCATTTATTAAACCTCAATTTCTCATCAAATTAACATTCAATTAACATCAATTTAACACCTCAACACACTGCCCAAACAGATCATACGAAAATTTCACCAAAATCAAGCAAATCTTGCATTTTAAAGCCAAAATCAAGATTCCAATTGCAAAACCTTTAATACATCATAAATCAAGGATTGAGAACTTGGGAATTTCAGTAAAGAACTTGAAGTTCAGAGGAGAAGGACGTTCTTACCTCCAAACTTGAGTTTCTCCCTTTTTGGAACCAAAATCTTGAAAATCCAAGTAGCAAATACAAAGGTTTTGTTGAAGGATTGATTAGAAATCAAATGAGGATTGAAATATGATATTTAGGTGACAAAAATCAGAGGAAAAGATCTGGAGAGAATGTGTTTGGTTTGAGAGAAAAGATGAGAGAAAATGGAAAATTTGGAAAGTTAGTTAGAAATGACAAAAATATCTTTCCCTCCTTTTTACTTTTATTTTAAACCATCAATAAATCATTTAATATTCTAGAAAATCTGGAGAAACTCCCCTTTGGGTAAATAGCTCCTTAAGGATTCAAAGTTCCAATCCTTTTTAAAACAGTCACACAGTTTTCAAAAATTACATTTTGGTCACTAACCCAAAATGTCACCCTTCCAAACCTCATTTTGAAAAATTGATTTCACAGTTCACTTATATATATTAAAATATGATTTTAGAACATTTTTCCATATTTTTAATGCAACCCGAACTAGGCTTTCCTAAAAATCACCTTTTATATTCGAACCGCAACTCGATCGGTCCGGTCCGAACCCAAAACTTCTAAGCCCAAAACCGGGGCATTACAATGTTCTCTAAAATTGACTTAAGGTCAGGGTATTATCAGCTGAAGGTGAAGGATGTAGATGTGCCAAAGACAGCCTTCAGAACGAGGTATGGGCATTATGAGTTCCTTGTGATGCCGTTTGGTTTGACAAATGCTCCTGCAGCTTTCATGGACATGATGAATAGAGTATTCCATGAATACTTGGATAAATTTGTCGTGGTGTTCATTGATGATATCCTCGTGTACTCTCGTACTGAGGAGGAGCATGAAGGGCATTTGAGAATTGTGCTACAGGCTTTGTTGGAGAATCAGCTCTATGCCAAGCTGAGCAAGTGTGAGTTTTGGCTTAGAGAAGTGGTGTTTCTTGGTCATGTGGTTTCTGCTGAGGGGATTCGTGTTGATCCTCAGAAGATTGAGGCAGTGATGAATTGGAAGCCTCCTAAGTCTGTTCATGAAGTCCGTAGTTTCCTGGGTTTGGCAGGATACTATCGAAGGTTCGTGGATGGGTTTTCCAAGATTGCTGCACCTTTGACGAAGTTGTTGCAGAAGGATGTTAAGTATGAGTGGACGGAAGCGAGACAACAGGCTTTTCAGAAGCTTAAGGCAGCTTTGACGCAAACTCCTATCTTGGTTCAACCTGAATCAGGGAAAGAGTTTGTGGTGCATAGTGATGCGTCCTACGTTGGTTTGGGATGTGTGTTGATGCAAGAGGGTAAGGTGGTGGCTTATGCATCACGGCAGTTGAAGGTGCATAAGCGCAATTATCCTACGCATGATATTGAGTTAGCCGCGGTGGTTTTCGCTTTGAAAATTTGGAGACATTACCTGTATGGTGAGAAGTGTACGGTGTACACGGACCACAAGAGTTTGAAGTATCTGATGTCTCAGAAGGAATTGAATCTTAGGCAATGACGTTGGGTGGAGTTGCTTAAGGATTATGATTTGACGATCGAGTACCATCCGGGTAAAGCTAATGTTGTAGCGGATGCCTTGAGTAGGAAGGTAGCTGTTGAGTTGAGGGCTATGTTTGCCAGTTTGAGCATTTCGTGTGATGGGGGTCTTGTGGCTGAGTTGCAGGTGAAACCATCCTTGGTTCAGTTGATTAAGGAAAATCAGTTGTTGGATGATTCCTTGGTGCCACATGTTCAGGATATTGCAGAGGGTAGGCCATCGGATTTCTACTTTAATGATGATGGAGTTTTATGTTTTGAGAGTCGGATAGTAGTGCCCAATGATGCTGAGTTGAGGCGTGCTATTCTGACTGAAGGTCATAGTAGTCCTTTTGCTATGCACCCTGGTAGTACTAAGATGTACCGTGATCTTCGTGATGAGTACTATTGGGTGGGTTTAAAGAAAGATGTTGCTGAGTTTGTAAGCAAGTGCATGGTTTGTCAGCGAGTTAAAGCTGAGCATCAGTTTCCTTCAGGGTTGTTGCAACCGTTGAGGATTCCTGAGTGGAAGTGGGAAAGGGTTACCATGGACTTTGTGTCTGGTTTGCCTTTGTCGCCATCGAAGAAGAATTCGGTGTGGGTGATTGTGGATCGCCTGACGAAGTGTGCGCATTTCTTGCCTGTGCATACTACGTACACTTTGGATAAGCTTGCGGAGCTGTACATTGCTGAGGTTGTACGGCTGCATGGTGTGCCAAAGTCGATTGTGTCGGTTAGAGATCCGAGGTTTACATCGCGTTTCTGGCAGTGTTTTCATCAGGCTTTGGGTAAACGGTTGAATTTCAGTACTTCTTATCATCCACAGTCGGATGGACAGTCTGAGCGTGTTATCCAGGTGTTGGAGGATATGTTGAGGTGCTGCGTGATTGAGTTTCAGGGTTCTTGGGAGAAACATTTGCCTTTGGTGGAGTTTGCCTATAATAATAGTTATCAGGCAAGTATTCAAATGGCACCTTATGAAGCTTTGTACAGGAGGAAGTGTAGGACTCCTCTTTGTTGGGCTGAAACGGGTCAGAAGTTGGTTTCGATTCCAGCCTTGTTGAAAGGAACCACCTAGATGGTGAAGCTCATTTGTGAGCGTTTGAAGGCAGCTTCTGATCGGCAAAAGTCTTACGCGGATTTGAAGCGTAAGGAGGTTGAGTATGCGGTGGGTGACCGTGTGGTTTTGAAAGTTTCGCCTTGGAAAAAGGTGAAGAGGTTTGGCCGAAAGGGTAAGTTGAGCCCTAGGTACATTGGACCATATGAGGTGGTTGAGCGTGTGGGTCTTGTTGCGTACAAGTTGAGGTTACCACAGGAGTTAGAAAAGATTCATGATGTGTTTCATGTTTCTATGCTTCGGAAGTATAGATCGGATCCTTCGCATGTGATGCCTGTGGAGGAAGTGGAGTTGAATCCGGATTTGACCTATGATGAGGAATCGGTGAAGATTCTGGATTCGGATAATAAAGTTCTTCGAGGCAAGACCATTGAGTTGGTAAAGGTGTTGTGGAAGCATCGTGGTGTTGAGGAAGCCACGTGGGAACAGAAAGATGTCATGTTGAAGCAGTTTCCGTACCTCTTTCCTTCAGGTAAATTTCGAGGACGAAATTTCTTAAGGGGGAGAGTTGTAACACCCCAATTTTGGGCTTAGAGGTTTTGGGTTTGAATCGGACCGGTCGGATTTCGGTTCGAATATAAAAGGTGGATTTTAGGGAAAGCCTAGTTCGGGATGCATTAAAAATATGGAAAAATATCTTAAAATCCTCTTTTATTATATATAAGAGAGTGGTGAAATCAATTTTACAAAATGAGGTTTCGAAATGTGACATTTCAAGTTAGTGACTAAAATGTAATTTTTGAAAAGTTGGTGACTATTTTAAAAGGATTAAAACTTTGAATCTTTAAGGAGCTAATTTACCCAAGAAGAGTTTTCTCCAGATTTTCTCTTAATATTAAACATTTATTAAATGATATTTAATAAAAGGAAAAAGGGGAAATAGATATTTTTGAGTTCATAACTAACTTTTCTCAAAATTTTCCCACTTCATTTTCTCTCCCTTTTCTCTGAGCCAAACACATTTCCCCAGCCATTTTTCCCTCTGATTTTAACATCTAAAGATGAGATTTCAATCTCTAATTGATCTCTAATCATTCCTACACCAAATCCTTATCATTTGCTTATTGAATTTTCAAGAATCTTGGCTTTAAACAAGGAGAAACTCACATTTAGAGGTATGAACGTCCTTCTCCTCTAAATACTCAGTTCTTTACTGAAATTCCCAAGTTCTCAATCCTTGATTTGAGTTTTATTAAAGGTTTTAATGTTGTGTTTTTGATTTTGGCTTGAAATGCAAGATTTGGATTTAATTTTAATTAAATTCGTACTAAATGATTGGGCTATGTTTTGAGATGTCTTTTTGATGTTTATTGGATGTATAAATGATGTGTGATTGAGGTTTAATCAATGCAATCCCGGATAGGTTGATTTTCCTAAGTTCTTGATTGAGTTAATGGTGGTTTTGGGGTGATTTTGATGTTCTGCTATAGCTGGAGGTATAAGGACGTGATTTGATCCTTTTTGGATGTTAATTGATGTATAAGTATGGTTGGGATTGATGGATCTTGGCTGGGTAATGTTGTAGAGGTGTTTGGATGTGATTTCGATTGTGTTTGGTTGCCGAAATGAGAGTGTTGATGAGAGCAGCGAGTTTAGGTGTCTTGGTTGAAGGTATTAATGCATGATGATGCATTAATCTTCTGCTTTGATGTGTTTAAAACAGGGGAGACATCATCGGATCCTTGTGGTGTTGATCCGGGAGCTTGATTGGTGTTTTGGCAAGCTTGCGAAACGGAATCGGTGAGTGAAGTTTGGTTTTCAGCTTTGAAACCAATGTTTGAAGGTTATGGGAGCTTAGTTTAAGTCTAAACAACTTAGCTAAGCTCAAGAGTAAGTTTTCGGAGAAACTCTCTTTTTGATGAACCATGAGATGGTTGAATGCAATGTGTTTTAATTGCATGTTTAAATTCTGTTTTGAAAGCATATTTTAGCATGTTTGATGCTGGTTTTATAAGCAATGTGTTGAAGGATGCTCAAGGTAAGAGATCCTTGTTTTGAACATTGATAAATGTGGTTTGATGCATTGTAATGCATGACTATTTAATGGATTTGTTAAATGCTTTAAAACAGTGGATTAATGATGCTTTATGATGTATATTGGCAAGTGATGTGTTGGTTTAAAAGTACTTGAATCAGATATAGTTAGCCGGCTATAGGATTGGGTGCACCGTGAATAAAGTCGCCTTGGATGTTGAGGGGTTGTGATTGTACCGTAAACTCCATCCAAGTACATTAACGAGATGGTTAAGATCATCATGGTGGTTAAAAGTCCATGAGTGGATCTTGTGTTAAGATCACAATGGTGGTTAAAAGTCCATGTGTGGATCTTGTGTTGTGTGTCTCGTGTTCTCGTTAGTGATGTTATACAACTACCAATGAGTGATGTGGAGGGGTTGTGATTGTACCGTATACTCCATCACGGGTGTTGAGGGGTTGTGATTGTACCATATGCTCCACCTTGATATTGGTAGTGTGTATGAAGCGTATGGGACGACGCTTGTAATCCGCGTATCTGATTGTGTTTTTGAGTTGTAAAATGTTATGGATTATCACTTGTAAGCCAATATGACATGTTGATGATTTGAAGCATGAGATGCTTGGTTTGTATGCATAATTGCATGATAAATGTTGTTTTGAAACTGAAGGCCTTGAAAAGGTGTTTTTGCAAATGCATTATTGTGATGTTTTAATTGAGCATTCCTCACTAAGCTATGTGCTTACGCTCCCTCTTTCTTAAACCAATAATGCAGAGCATTGAAGTGCATAAAGGGCAGCAAGGAGGTAAAGGATCCAAGTGAAGACTAAGCTCAGTATGGTGAATGTTTTCCTAACACTATTAGCTTTTGGCAATGGGAACCTAATTGTGTTTTTGGGAGATGTTTTGGACTCCCTAAGTTTGGTTAATGCTTTTGATGATGTTGGAACATGTAAATGGCCTTTTGGTATTTGGTTTTGGTGAATTGATGGTAGCATGATTTTCAATATAGGATGCATGCCTATAGAATTGGGACTTTCCTTGAATGATGCCATGATTGTGATTAGTTGATGCTAATATGTTCCTTAAGTGTTTGATAACTTGTGCGTATGATTTGGAGGTCATATGAATGTGTTTGATGGGCTGAAAGGGTGTAAAACCAGATGAATTCTGCAATTCTGGGCAACTCGTTTCGGAACGGGTGCTATTGCTTCGGAACAGGTGGCCTGAAATGGCCATGGCGTTTCGAAACAGGTAGAGCTGTTCCGAAACGGATTTGCCACTGCCAAGCCCTGTACCGCAACAAGTTTCGGAACGGTCCCGCGTTTCGGAACGGACCTTCCCCGTTTCGGAACACTCGACCGTTGGGCACTGATTCTGATGGTTAAATGTTTTGAAACTCTTACGTTTTGGTCCAAATCTTTGTATATGCAATTGGTTGAGTTTGTGATATCCGTTTGAGATGAAATTTGACAGAGAAGCATGAAATGTGATTAATTTCATAATGGTAACTTCAAAACTGGTTAAGTCCTCCTAATTTTCAGATTTTGCAATTTGGTCCCTAAATTTGTATGTTGTGCAATTGAGTCCCTAAATGTTATCCGATTGCTGTGATTTTTGAGTATGTTCTTTTCAAGAATACACCTAGGGTTATTATGCATTTAGACAAGATTAAAAATAAAAAAGGGTCGTTAATCAAGGTTGACTTTTGGGTTGACTTTGGTTTTCCCCGTGTAATCTTCGTAGTTCGGGTCAACCGTCTAGGCCGGGCTAAAGGGGGTTACATAAAGTGTCCTCTACATGGAGTAGAGTGGAAATGGTATAGGATATCTTCTTTTTTTAGGGACACATCTCGTAAACATCTGGTCAGCATACTGCTTGAAAAGGTATGGCCCATCCTAGTAATAGTAACATGTATCACGTCGAAATTTCTTCCTTCCCTGGCTGCTAAGATCATAAGGGAAAAACCCACTAACAAGAAAGTTAACAATGTTAGCGTACCACGATAAAGCCGTGGCCTACAAAAGTTTCTCATCATGGAATTTTTCCTTAATATAACATACGTCATGTAATAACCCAAAACTTGGCTTAGAAGAAATGTTACTAATTTGATTTCTAAATAAATAATCTCCATTGTAGAATTCAAAAGCTCGATTAAAGACTAGGATCAAATTGAGCTAAAGGAAACTTGGATAACCATTTCGTAAAGGGGTGAAATAGAAAGCCTTTCAAACCTATAGGAATGCATGCAATAATTCTAGGAATTTGAGGGTGTGAATACAAGTCAAGGAAAAATTGAAGACATGTGTGGGGGAAAGGGAGTGAATACGTCATTTGGAAGAAGAAGGACACCAAGTTATTATCTTCTTCTTCCTCCTTTCCCATGACCAAGCCCCTCAACTAGAGAGAGAAAGAGAGAATTAAGCTTAACAAATCTAAGCATCTTGCACCATTGGTCGAGTAGTTTATGGTGAGGGTAAGTACCAATTTCCTTCATTAATCCAGCTTTCAATTTGAGTATTGTAAGAAATTTCTCATATTCAATATGTTATTTGATTTCTAGAGAATTAAATCCATGCTAGGAATTTGTGGATAATGAACTTGATGAACATCCATGACCTTGTAAATATTGAAACATAGTTAGTATGTCAATTGCTTGGGGATGTGCTATAAAACTTGTGAGATAAATTAAGTATTCGAATTAGACAGTGTTGGATTGTATAGTTGAGTTTAAATTGAAATTGGGTGTCAAGACTTGTTTAAATACAAATTTGGTTGTTTTGAACGTGTATTTGTATGAATAACGAAATGGGATTATAATGTGTGTGTGTGGATTGGTTTGTTATATTAACAAATGAATAAAAATAAGAGCTGCTTTTGTGATCTAAAAATAGGGGTAATCGGTTTAGCTACTATATGGATTGTTTTGTGAATGAACAAGCATTTGATCTGTTGAATTAAACAGGGGAGGGGCTGTCTATGTACCTTAGGGGATTGTTATGTGTGTAATTAAAGACTAATGAACTGTTGAATATGTATAAGTAAGATTATATGTAAGTTGGAACTGTTTTGAACTTGTATGAAATTGATGGGTTGTTTGAGATTGATGCAAAATAGGGGAGGGGCTGTTTATGTACCTTAGGGACTATTTTAAGTAAATATGAAAGTGTATAGAATTGTTTTGCAAATATGAGAATGTAAAAAAGGGTTGTTTGTACATGATTATGTGTGTATAAAGAAGTTAGGGGTTGTTTGAGTGTACTTAAGCATACGTGTCAAATCAAAGATTGTTTTGTATAATTGTAACTTTGGTGGAATATTTTTTAAGAATATATATGAAATAAGGACTGACTTGTACATTAAATAAACTTATGAGAACTGTTTTTTAATGTGTATATGTGTGTATAGGGACTGCTTTATAAACATGGGACTGTTTTGGAGTAGTTAATCCTGAATACCACCATTATGGACAGTTTTGCAAAACTACTAAGTCATTGGACTGTTTCTAAGTATAAAAATATACATATATGTAATCTGAATTGTTTGTATATACACATATATGTATAGTGGACTGTTTTTTGTATAAAAATGTATATGTATACAATTCAGACTGTTTTGTGTTTATGTACATGTGTACATATGCGTATTAGGACTTTTAGAAAATGAATTGATTTGGTGTTGATGTTTTGTTACTTAAATTTATGATTCATATCACGATTAGAAAAAGGATAATGGCTTGAAGGCTAGAAAGGGGAAACTTTTGGAGTATGTGAAATTGTGAATTCAAGTATCTTGTAACTTCGGAATATTAGATGAGTGTAGTTTAAAGTCTCGGGATAGGCTTATTACCTTCCCGAGCATTCTTGTTTGCTTTATTTATTTTGCTTTGTTCTTAAATTACGCTATGCCTATGAAAGCTTGGAATGAGCTAAATTCCCTTAACACTAGTATTCCATGACATGAGATTCCTAAATTAATGTTAAGTTCTTGACATAATTAAACCATTCCCATGTATGCTGGGTGAATGAATCCCCATTATGGAATCACTCGACTAAGATGAGCAAATAATTTGAGACTAGTGTTCGAATTGTATTCATGCCTGATTAGAAAATCAGCAAACTATGATACATGTGAATAGAAATGTTTGTTTTGTGAATTGGTGTACAAACGTTGATCTTATTAAACCTTATGTGTATTTAATAACTTGATTAAAAAGGAAACTATATGATATTATCGAAAGTGATATTGGCTATGATGCCATTCGATTAAGAGAAATGAAATATTAAGATTAACATGTGGGGAATATATATATATATATATATATATATATATACCCAAAATAAAAAGAGGTAATGAGACATTGATAAGCTACGGTGATATGGAGCTATCCTCACTTTGTACTAAATAAGGTGATAAACATTAAAGTCTTGGTCTCGTGTCACTCTTAGGTATAGTTGGCATGCCATAGAGTCCATAGAGCTCGCATTTGGGGTGGACTAGGGTCCTTATTTGGCGACAATAGGAGGGAAGTGTTGTAGTCACTTGGCGACAGTAGGAAGGATTGACTGGTACTGTGAGTACCATTTTGTTTGGTGACAGTTGGTTGGGAATTCGTGTACCTAGGCTGTTACTTGAATCTCAAGGCTATATTAAAAAGAAAATCATGAAAATTTATAAGATAAATATGTAATTCAATGTAATAACTTGTATAATAAGTAATGAATATTTTAATTGATTTTCATTATGCATGATAAATAGATATGTTTTGTTAAAAGACTTTGATAAAGGAAAAAAAATGAAAGATTACTGCATAATTATTAAATCATGATAAGATTTTAATAGACAAGTACTATACATGATTCTTGTATTTACGTTAAAAGAGATTAAAGGCTATGTTTGAATATGTTTATGTATATATATAAACTTTGATCGAGTATAATAATTCATGTAATTGTTGAATGCCGTGTACATATATGTACATGCTTGATTCAAATATCTTTATACATATTAGATAGTATCTGGTTTAAACCCAAAACCCTACATGTCTTGAAATGCTATGTTTGGTAATTTTTAGATAACAAATGGTATATGTTTTGAGAGGTAATATTTGATAGCTAGGTAATAAGTACTTGAAGTTCTGAGATTTTTAGTTCATAACTCATGTGAAACGTAATATATGCCCATAACTCATGTGAAACGTAATACATGTCTAAGGGATAACATGTTTGTTAATTTATGTGGCAAGTAAAATATGTATATGGAATACTAGGTTTGAAATCTTATAATTGAATTACCCTACTATTCAACTTATTTGATAACTTTTCGAACCTTGATAGGTTCCAGTGAAAGAATAGAGGTAGACTATATAATATTTAATGCACTTTTATTTTACTTGATTAGGCTACCTCACTAAGCGATTGCTACTTTGTTCTTTGACCTACATTTCAGGGTAAATTACTTTTGGGTATCTTGAGAGCTTGGATGAGAACACAAGGGGTCAAGAAGTATGCCTTGTAACCTTTCTATATGAATTCCTAGATGGTGGCACATAAATCTTATGCATGCATAAGGCATTTAAGTTGCCTTCCTTGATAATACATGTATTTAAGTATAATAAGCTTTAGCATGTTGTGTAATGGCCCTTAATAAACTCCGTGGTTGCTATTTAAATTGATAAGATTATGTGTTTGGTAGTGCATATATATGTGTTTACATAGGTGCATATAAATTTTAGATTACCATGATGCTATATGTGAATATAAGGTTTTTAAGTAGTTGTTGTTGTGAAAAAGGGTCGTGTAACGTTTTAAGGTTGCTCGGTTTGGGTAAGCAGTAGTGGAAAAATTAATGAATATCCATATATATATATATATATATATATATATATATATATAATAGTACTATACGAATACTAGGTAAAGCATATGTTGGTTTGTGTATTAAAGAATGCCATAAACATGACTTTTGAACTAAAATATAGATTTCGCCGACTACAATTTAATCTTTTCTTTGTCGACTTCAATTCCCTTGTTAGAAATACGATGACCTAAGAAAATGCCCTCGGATACCATAAAGTGGCACTTTTCCCAATTAAGAACAAGGTCTATTTCCTCACATCTTTGCAGCACCATGTCCAAGTTGCCTAGGAAATGATCGAAAGAGTCCCCATAGAAAGACAAATCATCCATTAAGATTGTAATGCCCCGGTTTTGGGCCTAGATGTTTTACGCATCGATTTAGGTTAGTCGAACCTAGAATTGGAGATTTAAGCCTTTAGAAGCGGCTTAGGGAAAACGTATTCCGGGATGGGATAAAATTATGAGAAAATTTGTTAAAATCTTTTAAAAATTCATATTGAAGGTTGGTTAAATCAATTTTAGAAAATGAGTATTGGAAAATCGAGATTTTAGAAAGTGACCATTTTGTAAAAAGTGCAAAATTGGTTTTTAAGGACTAAATTAAAAAAGGGACAAGATTTAGAATCTTTGGGGAGCTTACATGTATTTAAAAGCCTTTTTCCCTTGATTTGACCAATTTTAAAATAGTATTATTAAAAAGGAATAAAAAGAAAAGCTTTTAATTAAAATGGATTTTTAATGAAATCAAAAGGATTTTACGTAACTTCCATTCCCTCACTTTCTTAACAGCCAAACACTTTCTTTTTATCTCAAATATCTCATATTCTATCATCTTTTTCTCTTTCTTTTTGATTTCCTAAAAGTGATCAATCAATTTAATCAATGCAGCTTTGAGGTTTGCTTGCAAAATCTATGTCAATTGAGGGGAAAAGCTAAGATTGGAGGTAAGAGTTGATCAACCATCTAATCAAGCTTCTTTAATGAAATTCCCAAGTCTTGTGCTTCCTAAATATTGCTATTAAATGAGTTATATGATTTGATTAATGAAAAATTGGTTAAAATGGCTTAGTTGATGATTTTCCAAGCTTTTCATTTGGGCATTGTTTTGATTGATTTGAGAATTATTCTAAAGTTTTTTTGTATGTTAAATGATGTTAAAGTAAAGGCTTAATCATAATAATCTCGGATTAGGTTGGATCTCTAGAAGTTTATGTTGTTAGTTATGGGTTTTTGGCTTGGAAATGTGAAATCTGAGTTGCTGGAGGTATAATGATGATATTAGAATGTTTTTGGATGTTGATTTATGGTTAAAATGTGATGAGAGTGTTTGTTGATGGCTGGGCTGAGTGTAGTGTTCTATTGATGGTGATTTCGATTGTTTTAGATGGGTATTTTGGCGCTTTAGGACACAGCAACATGATTGTTTAAGTGGCTGGTGGTTTTGATGCATTATGATGCATTGATCCTCTATTCTTTCGTGGTATAAATAGGGGAGAATACTTTAGAAGCAAACGGTGAAGATCTGAAGGCTTCAAACACTTGATTTTCGCGTTGGCAATTGAGGTTTCGTGAGTCGGTGAGTGGAAATGGGATTTCAGGCTTTGAAACATCTTAAAAGTGGTTTTGGGAACTTAGTGTAAGCTTGAAATGCTTGACTAAGTTCGAAAGTAAGTAAAGTTATTTTTCTCACTCGGATTGTGCTATTTTGAGCTTGTTGATGAACTTGACTTTATATGTGTTTACCTATTGTTTTAAGCATGTTTTCAAGTAAGAGATTTACTGTTTATGATGCCATGTTGTTAAAGGATGCACATGGTAAGTGACCCTTGTATGTATATGCTTATACATGTTTAATGAAGCATGGTTTAATGCCTGGAATATGGCTTATTTAAAATGCTTTGAAAACATTGAGGTTTGTACCAAATGAGAATTATATTGGCAAGTGATGTTGTGTTAAATGGTTTACAAATAAAATCAGATATAGTTAGCCGGCTATAGAATTGAGTGCACTATAAACAAGTCACATTGGATGTTGAGGGGTTGTGAATGTACTGAAAACTCCATCCAAGTACCCTAATGATTGAGGAAATTGAGTTGTGTCCCGTCTCTCGTTAGTGGAGTTATACATCTACTGATGAGTGGTGTTGAGGGGTTGTAAGGTGCCGAATACTCCACCATGGTTGTCACATCGGTGGAGGGTAGCTCTCGTGTGTGAACCTCGAGATGCCGGTGAGAATGTATGAAATGTTGGGACTACACTTGGGAATCCGTGTATCCAATATGATTTGAGAAATAAGTATGTTGATGATCACTTGTGAGCCAATATAATTGATAAATTGTTATGAAATGATTATGAATGCATAATGTGAATAAAATTCAAATTTTACTCTTTAAGCTTTGCATATGGTAGCTATGCATGGAAAGGCTTAGAATGAGTTTTAACAAATGGTTTTGTTGTTGAAGTATGTAATACTTGTTGCATGATGTATAACATGCTGATTTTGTTAATGAGGTGCATGGTTTCCAAAGAGGGCATGATGGTTTCCAAATGGTGTAAAATAATTTTCAGCATTGATAATATTCTTAGTTTTGAGCGTTCCTCAGTAAGCTTGTATGCTTATGCTCTCTTTTGCTCATCAATGCAGATAACTAAGTGTTTGGAGGCAGCAACTTGCAAGGGGATCTAAGGAGACTTCACTTTTGAACGTATTTTTCGTTTTATGAACTAGAGTAATAAGGGCAATGGGAGTACCATAGTCTATTTGGGAGAAGTGTATGGACTCCTATTTTGTGCTTAATTAGTTAATGGTTTTGGACTTGTAAAAGTCCTCTATTTGATGATTTAAGCCTTGTTTTGAGATTTGACTTTTGGATGCTTTGGTTTCTTAAGAAGCATGCATGTAGATTACATTGATGTTGATTGTCTTCTTGCGATGGTTGAAACTGCTATGTATACTTAGGAAACGTTGTTAAATTTTCATTAGATATGTTTGAGAGTATGATGGTACGCTTTAATGTGGGTTTAAATAGGTTAAACCAGCCCATATTGTAATTTTAGACTGCAAGGTATCGATACCCTCCTTAGGGTATAAGTACGAGCTTACTAAATAGGAAGGGGGTATCGATACGCGAGAGTGTATCGATACTGGTTTTGGCTACTGGTTTTGGGCGTGCCGATACGAGCTCAAAGGGTATCGGTACGGCCTTTGTATTGTGAATTTTGAATGTTGGTTTCATAGAGGACGTATCAATACCCTCTCTTATGGTATCGATACGATGGTGGTTAAGTTGGTTGAAAGGTATGTTTTGAATCTTTACGTTTAGGTCCTTGAGTGTTGTCGATGCAATTAAATGAGTTTGAATGATTATTTTGGGCTGAGTTTTGACAGAGATCCATGTATTGTGATTAATGTAAAGATGATAATTTAAAATTGAGTAAAATTCTTGTATTTTGGAAAGTTTACAATTTGGTCCCTAAAAGTTGTCTACGCACGAAATTGACGTTCAATTAATGTTATAATTGTTCCTCTGCAACGTTAAACACATCGAGATTGTAACAAGCATCTAGACAAGATAAAAAAGGGTCGTTTATTGAGGTAAACCTTCTCGGTTTACTTCAATATTCCCCATGCTACCCGTTTGGTTCGGTCTTCCTCCTAGACTGGGTCGAGGGGGTTACAAAGATCTCCAGGAAATCATCCACCATATATAGAAATATGGCCATTATACAACGTTGAAAAGTAGCTGGTGCATTAAATAAGCCAAAGGGAATTCGCCGAAGAGGATAAATGACATAAGGACATGTGAATGTTTTCTTCTCCTGGTCATCTGGTGTAATAGGAATCTGGGTGTACCCGGAGTAACCATCCAAGAAGCAATGGTAGGGTTTCCCTGCTATCTTATCAAGCATTTGATCAATAAATGACAATAAGAAGTTGTCCTTTTTCGTTGCCATGTTCAATTTCATGTAATCAATGAGGATTTGCCATCCAATAACAATTTTGGAAAGGAGTATTTTATCAACATCATTTTTTATCACGATGATGCCTCCTTTCTTTGGTATGCACTGGACACGACTCACCGATGAGCTGTCATAAATAGGATAAATGATTCCAGCGTCGAGCCATTTGATAATCTCCTTCATAACCACTGTTTTCATGAGGGGATTGAGTCTCCGTTTTGGTTCTATCGAGCTGCTCTAGTCATTTACAAGCAAAATCTTATGCATACACAAAGTAGGGCTTATACCCTTTAATCCAACAACAGTCCAACCAATAGCTTTCTTATGTTGAGATAAAACATTCATCAGTTTAGCTTCTTGGCCAAGTCTTAAGCAAACAGATATTGTAACCCCCTCGACTCGGCCTAGCCGATAGACCGAACCGAACGGGTCACACGGGGGATATTGAAGTAATTCAAGAAGGTTTATCTCAATAAACAACCCTATTTTTTTTCTTTTTATCTTATCTAGATGCAAATTAGGTCCCTATGTGTTACACATTGCATCAGATCATTCGTAACTCGATCAACCAACAATTTTATTCAATTACGGCTTTTTAAGGACCATTTTTTAATTTCCAGTTTATAGGGACTTAAGCCATTTTTGTGTTACCGCTCCTTAATTAATCACAATACATGCTTCTCAGTCAAATATCAGCTCAAAATAATCATTCATGCTCATTTAATTGCATCCACAACATTCAGGGACTAAAACGCAAAGAATCAGAACTTTGGAATATTTCAACAACTAACATAATAGTCATCCGTTTTGGTACATTCTAGCCCTGTATTGAAACATGTGTATCAAAATGGTACTTCAAGGCTCAAAACACGGGCCCGTATCGAAATGCCATTGAGGTGTTTCGAATTTGTGGTTTCTAGTGTCAAAACGTACCAGAACAGGCCTATCCGTTTCGAAAACACTAAGGCCATTTCAAGCTCACCGTTTCAGTACAAGCTCGAGTGTACCGAAACACCTTAGCCTTTAATGACACATTTTGCTCGTTTTTCACCCTTTAAACCATCTTAAACCAACCCAACATGTTTCCAACATGCATACATCATACTTAAACATTAATCCACAAACATTCATAGCATATTTAACATGATATCATGGCAATTTGCACCAATGGGAAACTAAAGACATGCAACCTAACAAATAAGCCACTCAAGAAGCAAAATTCAAACCAATACTCCAAACACCAAATATAGGCCTTTTACAAATATAAAATCATAAAGCAAACATGCTCAAAGGGTGTTCATACACATCACCCAAACAAACCATGGAATCTCCCATTGCCCTTATTACTCTAGTCCATAACTGAAACATACTTTCAAAGTGAAGTCTCTTAAGATTCCCTTGCAAGTTGCTGCCTCCAAACACTTAGTTATCTGCACTGATGGACAAGAGAGAGCGTAAGAATACAAGCTTAGTGAGGAGTGCTCAAAACCCAAAAACACAATCAATGCGTAAAACCATTTTACACTTTTTGAAAACCATCTTGCTTTCTTTGAAATTCGTGCACTTCATTAACAAAAATCAACATGTTATACAACATGCAACAAGTGTCAAATACTTCAACAACAAATCCATTTGCTAACACACTGTTGGAGTATGCCCAAAGACCAATCATATGATGATTGAATAGACATACTATTTGTGCATCAATCTAACCATTGGATAATAATGTCCATACAATAATACGATTATTGTTAAATAGGATCCTTAGTCGAATATTATTACGGGTATGGACAGTGATAATATATAAAGACTAATATGTGGTTGATTGATAACAAGTGTTGTCATTGACATAGAGATGTAAAAATCAACACATAAGTATTTGTTAGAGAACAACATACTGGATTGACCCGCTATGAGCATGTTTCTTGGGTAATTATGTGAAAGTCACAACATTGCGCAAGATAAACATATGTACAATCCTCGGACTTGAGATCAACATGATTTCAACATAAAGATTTACGTATTTTGACATAGTCAAACGTGTGTTGTAACTGACTACATTATAAAGACTGATGATTGGATACGTGATGACCTATGTAGTGAAATATGGTTGATCAAGAAAGGATTTGTCCCTCCTACATAATGAGAGAAATATCTTCGGCCACTTGATTGAGTGAGATTAGAAAATGCATGGCCATGCTCGAATATTATGATATGAGATATCATAGAGATTCGTTTATCATAATCTACACAAGACATCAAGAAACACTAGATGGAGAACGCAAGTGTGACTAACGCATGACTTGTGTTCATCTAAGATATAAAGGAAAAAAGGATAAAATACATAAATGAAGTTTATTCAGGAATTACGAAAGTCAAACCATGACTTCATGCAACTTAGGTAGCAATGATGTATTGCTAGACGCCACTCATTGTTTGTAAAATTAGAACAGTTTTAATTTTACTGCTAACGTTGCATGAACCTACAAGGGTCACACCCTTCGATTGAAACGAACAAAAATTGGAAACCATACTCCCTATTTTAGGGAGGTTGCCAAAAATCCCCTATGGGATTGGGGAAATCGACAACTCCCTTAAATGGGAAGAATATTGGGTAAATATTGTATTTATCAGATATTATTTAGAGTATGGAAAATATTTAGAGACTTAAATATTATAGAATAAGATTCTAGAAATTTAAATATATATTTGGAATTTATATAATGTATATTTAATTCCAATTTTATGTAGAATTAGATTCTACGTAATTAAAAAATATATATTTAAATATATTTAAATCCAAGTAAAGATAGAATGAGATTCTATATAATAAAAATATATGTATTTAGATTAAATATAATGTATATTTAAATCCATGTATAATTAAATATATATATATATATCATTTAATATTATTAAATATAATGTATATTTAATATAAACCAATTTCAAGTAGAATTAGATCCTATGAATTTTGGTTGAACTTGGATTTAAGGTATTCAACTAGAATTAAGTCTCTGAATACAATTTAAAGGGACAAGGGCTAGCAACCAAATCATCCCTCTTCCTCCTCTTGAAGATTTCGATAACACCCCTAGGGATTCCCCACTGGAATTCGACATATCCCAGAAAGCTCTCTGAGAAGTTGTTCGATATTTTTCTGGTGTTCTACTTGCTCCCTGGAAAATCCCTGAAGTTTCCCTTGCTCGATTGCAAGTCCCGGTTGAACTCCTGGTCGATTTTAGACTCCCTCAGGAATCCCTGGAGGGATTTCGACTTCTCCCTGGAAGGTGTTCAAACTTGTCGAAATTTATCCCTAAGTGTTAGGGAGGCGGAAACTTTGTTCGTTTTTTTCGGGTGGACTCCGTAGAGGTCGTTGCGAACCTGTGACGATTCCGGTTTTACTTGACGTGGTTATTCCGACATACTGTCGATTTTCCAGTTTTCAGAGTTTTAAAAGGTAACTCTTCATCTTTTCACCCCGGATTCGTTCCTGTACATGAATCCTGGCTGGATTACGTCGGATTAATTTTTCCGCTGCGCCATGGGGCGTGCCGATATGACCCAACACATACAACTTAAGCCTCTCCATGCATAGCTACCATATGAAAAGCTTAAGAGTAAGACATGCATTAACATGATATGCATTCCGATAATTGCATGAATATCCTTGTTTTCATACCTTTTTGCTATAGCAATTGCCTGTTCTTGAGCCCAAATCATAGCAATTAGACTGTATTTATGTTGCATTTTCTTCTTCTAGGTGCATCTTTATTTTTGCTGTTATTAGTCCATGTTGAGGGGTAATGCTCGGAAGGTTGGTTTTGGGTTTGATGATGCGCAGGAAGGGAGTCTAGCGAGAGAAAGCTGGCACCGGGAATTGCTATAGCATAGTAGAAGTGGATATCGGCCAACACGTGAGCTGTAGTAGCACGTGAATATGCAGAAAAGGAAAACCTGACATGTGCAGCAGTCGGTACCCACCTACAGACTGTCCTTTTTGTCCCCTCGTGGCAGAGCTTGTCGGTGGATATTCCTTGGGATTATCAAGGAATCTTTAGGGCACAAAACCCTAGGAGCCTCCACTATATAAAGAGGGAGAGAAGTGTGAAAAGAAGAGAGCGCGAAGAGAGAGAGGGGTGCGTGCTGAAAAAGGAGAGAGAAGTGTTCTTCTTCATCTTCTCCAACTTGGTGTCCTCCATCGTTCAAGCTCCAAGGAGTGGCCTTGCCGGCATCGAGAGAGGCGGTGGGCCTAAGACAGTCGGGCAGTCCATGGCCGAGAGGGAGTACACCTTTCTTTTTGTCGCTTTAGCATTTCCTGTTTATATCTTTGTCTTTGGGGATGTTATCACAATGATACGTTGTATGATATTGCCCAGCCATGAACTGTTTTAGGTGGCGTGGGTTTGATGGATGATTTATTCTTAAGTGCTTTTTAATGCATGCTATAGTTTTCCAGTGTTTATCACGTTCTATGCTTTGCTTATGCGTTTTATTTCCTCAAAGTTGTAAGATTCCTCGAGTTTTGGTCGTTCTTTAAGTGTTTGTTTAGGTTAGTAATCGAGAGAGCTAGCCTTAGAACCCCCATAAGCAATGGAGTGATTGTCGAGAGGCAGAGTCTAACCTACCTTAGAGATAAGTGATAGGTTTCAAGGGCTAAAAAGGATAGTTCGTGAAGGGTAGGGGAGTGTTAAGAGTTTACACCGAGAGGTATGGTTGTAGCATTTCTGACTCCTAGTTTCCTTGATAGAGATAGTTTAGGAACACTTTTAGCAAATCCCGCCTAGCATTGAAGATAGCTGAAGAGCCTTAGTATCGTTAAGAAGCTTACTTTAGGTTGTCCATCGTTCCCAGCCAGTCATTCCGTATTGAATTTTGCATACGAAAGGGGTCTTGTTCATCATATTGTTATCTCAGCTCTCTTTATGTTGTTTTGCTACATCATTATTTTACACCATCTCTTTTACTATAGCATTTTCAACTGCAAAAATTTCATTCAATATTGTTACAACAAACCGTGAATTCCTCCAATCCATGTGGAGACGATACTCACTCACTCACTTTATTACTCGTTCGACATGTATACTTGCACCATATTTGTATATCATTTATAGTAAATCACGCGCAAGAAAAAAAATTTGGCGCCGTTGCCGGGGATTGGCAATTGGTTGTTTATGGTTTTTTGTTTATATCGCTTGTTCTTTTTGTTTTTGTACATATTTATTTGGGATTTCTTTCATTTTTCTTTTCAGGCGTCCTACTAGTGCATGACCATAAGAAGACCTAGAGGACCCATGCAATCACCTATTTCTAAAATTGAGCATTTCTTGCGACTCAGGAGACGTGTTTGAAGAGAAGAGACCATAAACATGAATGGGGAGATACCACAACCTCCAGGTAACAGAGATGCTCTGGCAAATGGCCAGGGAGAAGCGGATCAACCTCAAGCCATTAGAGATCATTTGACTCCTATATTGGACGATCTCTATCCCGGAATAGTAGCTCCAGAAATTTAGGCAGCCCAGTTCGAGCTTAAACCTATTATGTTCAACATGTTGAACATTATTGGTCAATTTGGAGGTATGCCTCACGAAGATGCAAGACAACATATCCGTGCTTTCTTGGAAGTTTGTGACTCGTTCAGACAGCAAGGAGTGCACAAGGATGTGCTAAAGCTTAAATTATTTCCATATTCTTTACAAGAACGTGTTAGAGTATGGCTAAGTGGAGTGCCAGTTGGATCAATGGAGACTTGGACAGATGTCTGCAATAGTTTTCGGCTACGGTATAATCCACCCAATAGAAACACTCAGTTGAGAAATTATATTGCTTCTTTTCATCAAGCTGATGAAAGTGTTGGGATCGATTCCATGTACGGGTGTTGGGATCGATTCGAGGGATTATTGAGAAAGTGCACAAATCATGGTTTTCATGATTGAACCCAAGTGGTTATGTTCTATAATGGAGTGAATGCTCCTACAAGGAAGATGTAAGATGCTTCAACAAATGGGACCTTGTTAGACAAATCACCGGAGGAAGCATTCAACATTCTTGATAGGGTAGCCAACAATGACTACCAGTTTCCAACCACAAGGCTTGGAACGAGGAGGAGAAACCAAGTAGTTCGAGAGAGTGAAGCTGATGACTCGGTAGCCACCCAGTTAGCTGATATCACCGATATGCTAAAGAACCTCCAACGTCCCAACGAGGTCAAGGAAGTGAAGTCTGCAACCTCATGCCTCAAATGCGATGGCAATCACCATTTGAGTGAATGCCCTGACAATCAAGAGCCAACCAACTATGTGGGGAATTATAACCGCAACAAAAATCCATACTCTAATACTTACAACCCAGGATGTCGTCAGCGTCCAAATTTTAGTTGGGGTAATCAAGGGCACAACAATTTTGCACAGCCAGCGCCACAGCAAAATCTGATCGAAGCACCACCTTCTAACCAGATAATGCCATGGCAAGGTCACAAGGGAGCAGCATCTTCATCAAACAGTTCGTTGGAGACTACATTCAAAGAATTTATGGCTATGACAAAAGATTTTATGAGAACCACGAAAGTTCTGCTACAGAACCATGCAACAAACATTCGGAATCAAGGAGCCTTATTTCAAAGCCATAGTTCTTCTCTCAAAGCCTTAGAGACACAAGTTGGTCAGATAGCTCAAACCATACATGTGTGACCACAAGGGAGTCTGCCTAGTGACACTAAACCCACTACGCACCATAGCAAGGAGCATTGCAGCTCACTCACATTAAGGAGTGGAAAGGAAATTAACAAAGAAGACAAGTTTGAGGGAAAGGAGAAGGAGGAATCTCAGCCCAACTTGCCTCACGAAGAACATAACTCACAAGACCCTCCAGCTGAAGAGAAGGATGAGGAGGATGTCATAGCAAAGGAAACACTGGAGGAGGAGCCTGCTTTTACTACAACAAAAGATGCAACTCCACCAGTCCAGAAAAATGAAGTTAGACCCCCACCTCTTTTTCCTCAACGACTCAAGAATCAGAAAGAAAACCTTCAATTCTAGAAATTCATAGATATCCTGGACAAATTACATATCAATGTCCAATTTCTAGAGGCCATTGATCAGATGCCAACATATGTCAAGTTCCTTAAGGATATAGTTACCAAAAAGTGGAAGGTCGATAAGCAAGAAACCATCGCTATAGCAAAAGAATGTTGTTCTGTGTGGAGTAAGCTGCCACTTAAGAGGAAGGACCCAGGTAGCATTTTCATCCCATGCTCTATTGGCGATAAGTTTGTTGGAAGAGCACTTTGCGATTTGGGATGAAGTGTTAACTTGATGCCTAAGTCGATTTTTCTGAAACTGGGAATACAAGAGGCACAACCCACCAAGGTTGTGCTACAGCTAGCAGATCACTCTCATGTTCACCCAGAATGAAGAATTGAAGATGTCGTGGTAAAAGTGGACCGATTTATGTTTCAAGTCAACTTCTTAATCCTCGACTGTGAAGCTAACAACAGCACACCCATTATCTTGGGTAGGCCATTTTTAGCCACCGGGCGAGCTTTAATCGATTGTGAGAAGGGTGAGTTCACGATACGAGTGGCTGATCAAATGGTCACGATCAATATTCATGACACCCTCAAGTATGCAGACAATCCGGGAGCATGCCAATATACAGATGCTACAGCACAGAATGGAACTGCAGAGTTTTGCTTTAGCAATGAGATGCAAATGGAAGAGTTTGAAGTACTCTGCAAAGATGATGATTTAGACCTAGAAGAACTTTCAACGGAAATGGAGCAGTCTAGTCGACTCGAAGCTAGACCAGGTACGCACTTTGAACCTCTTGATTTTGCATAATTTGTACCTCCTAAGCCTTCCCTTAAGCATGTACCTACTCTAGAACTGAAACCTTTACCATCACATCTTAAGTATGTTTACTTAGGGAGTAATGAAACTTTGCCTGTGATAATCTCATCTAGTCTCACACCTAAGCAAGAAACTAGCTTAGTAAATATGTTGTTACAACATAAAAATGTGCTAGGGTGGACTATGGCTGATTTGAAGGGTGTAAGCCTTGCTATATGTATGCACAAAATTTTTCTTGATGATTGTCACAACAATTCTGTTGAGCCCCAGAGAAGATTAAACCCAATCATGAAGAATGTGGTAATGAAAGAGATAACTAAGTGGCTTGATTCTGGAGTAATCTACCCGATATCCGATAGCTCATGGGTCAGCCCGGTGCAATGTGTACCGCAGAAGGGAGGCGTGATCGTGGTAAGCAACGAGGAGAATGAGCTATTTCCTGCTAGAACCGTCACGGGGTGGAGGATTTGTATAGACTATAGGAAGCTCAACAAGGCAACCAAGAAGGACCATTTTCCCCTCCTATTCATTGATCAGATGTTAGATCGACTAGCAGGCAAGGCATTCTATTTCTTTCTCGATGGGTATTCTGGGTATAATCAGATTGTTATAGCACACGAAGACCAAGAGAAGACGACTTTCACATGCCCTTATGGAACTTACACTTTCCATAGAATGTCATTTGCTCTCTGCAATGCCCCAACAACTTTTCAAAGATGTATGCTGGCTATTTTTTTAGACATGGTCGAGGATTTTTTAGAAATTTTCATGGATGACTTCTCGGTCTCCGGAGATGACTTCGACACATGCTTGGGCAATCTCGCCAAGGTTCTAAAGAGGTGTGAAGAAGCTGACTTGGTGCTCAATTGGGAAACATGCCATTTCATTGTAACGGAAGGAACGATCTTAGGCCGCAAGATCTCGAAGCAAGGGATAGAAGTTGACAAAGCAATGGTAGAGGTCATTGAAAAACAACCTCCCCCTACTACTTTCAAGGGAGTAAGAAGCTTTCTAGGGCATGCTGGATTCTATAGGAGATTCATCAAGGACTTTTCGAAGATCTCAAAGCATATTTTACCCCATATTTAACCCATATTTCTGCTGCATTCAAGCATATTTCATTGCATTTAGGATAGATTTTAATTATACATCACAATTATAAAAAAAGGCACAGTTGCTGCTGATTTTGGTTACTTTTGCAGGTAGTTGTTGTAGCAGACTCATGGCAGCAGAGGAGCAGAGCTGGAATACTGCACTGCAGCCGAGAAGAAGGATGCTGCCAAGGCCGCTGCCGTGGCAGCCAAGGATGACAACAATGGCGAAGGAAAAAAGTAAAATGGAGCTCGACAGAAAGAGGAAATTAAGTTGGTCTGTCGTGGAGAACTCCTATATTTTTCTAAGCCCTAGATAAGAATGAAGGCTAAGCCCAAAGTTCAAGGAAGAAACTCCAAGCACGAAGAGAAGACGAATTAAAGACATCTACTTTGAAGATTTAGTCTTTAATAAAGTTGCACTTTAATTTAAACTTGTATACTTGCCATATTAGAAAACTTGAACCCAAGGCCTATATAAAGGCATGTAATTCAAGCTAGAGAAACACAACTTATTCTCTAGCCGTCTTCCCCTAAACCCTAGTCATTTACCCCCTTCTCATCATGTTCTAAACTTACCCTAGGGATAAGGGTTGATTCTGTAAAGTAGTTGCAAGGATTGCTTTGTTTTAGGAATTTTTCTGTTCAATAAAATAGACTTCAAGTTTGCTTATTCTGGTTTTCAACATCTTACAAGAGTATCAGGAGAGCATTGTGAGATTATACATTTACTTAATATCGGGAGAGTTAAGTATACGAAAGGAATAAGTACGGGTTCTCCAATTTATGGTTGAACTATCTCGGACCAAGGGATATGACGAGGTTAAGTGGCTAAGGAAGAATTCAACAACATCAGTGTTCATCCTTCGATTCACGCCGGGAGGTATCATCAAAGACGTGTTCATCGACATACTTGGACCTAGGGATAGGCCAAGGCACAATAGGGATTCTTGCCAAGCTTGAGGTAAAGAGTTGTGTGATCGCTGCCGCGACAACAACAGACCCCTGTCGCGACAGGCGCAACGACATGACAGAGATTCCAGGACTTTGCAACACCTACACTACAGAGCAAATCAATACCGGCCCATTCTCTCTATCCTGATTTCCTTACTCTTTATTTTCATTACTCTTTATTGTTTCGTGACAAACAATTAAACTCTTTCTTTTTATTCGTTTGCAGAAATCCAAGGTTAAAGCTATTAGCCCAGTCCCTATAGAGACGATATCCGATACTTACGTATCACTTTACTACTTGCGTCGTGTACACTTGCACTCTATTGCGATAGACTCTTTTACACGCAACAAGTTTTTGGCGCCGTTGCCGGGGACTGGCAACATAACTTTACCCTACTTTACTACACTTTTAATTTTTCTATTTTTACTTGGATTGTTCACCCTGTGCTTTTCACAAGGTTTTCCATTTGCTTATGCGCAGATCGAGACGAGGAAAGGAACCTGAGTATCAGAAAGATCATGAAATCGAACGTTTTTGCAATCTTAGGAACCGACTCCGACTCGTGTTAGCCAGAAACGAGTACCTTGAAGAACAATTAGAGGCCATAAACAAGCAAGGGAATCCCCGAGGTCCTGAAGATCCAATCAGAGATGGAGGAAACGGACTGCCTACCGATCCTGCTGCTGCTGCCGTACGCCGGACCTGCCGTGATTTCATGATCAATGATCATGTGGAACTAGAAACCACCCTGCCAGACGTGGAAGTTGAAAATTTCGAGCTGAAACCTGTGATGTTCAGCGTGATTAATTCCGCTGGCCAATTTAGTGTTGCCGCTACAGAGGATGCTAAGGAACATCTGAAAACGTTCCAGGAAATATGTGGTTCGTTTAGACTACCAGGAGTAAATCTGGAGATATTGAGGCTTCGGTTATTTCCTCATTCATTGAGGGACAGAGCTAAAACTTGGTGGAACAAACTAATGCCGGGTTCAATACGAACTTGGGCAGATTTAACTCGTGAACTTTTGTCTCAGTTTAATCCTTCCCATTTATCTGAGCGATTACGTAACGAAATTGCTACTTTTCAACAGGAATATGACGAGCCAATGCACGAGGAATGGGACATGTTTACTACTCTTCTGAGGAATTGCCTGATGCATGGATTCCCTGTTTGGAATCAAGTAATCAAATTCTACAATGCTTCCAACCTACAGACTCGTATAAGAATCGATTCAGCAACCAATGGGTTGTTGTTAGATAAAGATCCGGATGAAGCCATGGTAGTATTAAAGAATTTGGCGAACAATGAAGAGCAATTCCCCACATCAAGGAGAGGTAAACGAGTACTAGCTGTGAAGGATTACGAAGCCGATAATTTCTTAAAGACACAAGTTGCATATCTCACAAAGGCAATAGAAACCTTGCTGAAAAAGGATCCTCAACCTGTCTACGCTGCAGAAGAGGTATGTGGAACTTGCAGTGGAAATCATAGTTCGGAAGACTGCCCGCTACAGCTAGAGGAAGGGATGTATGTTGGGAACTATAACAAGCAAAACTACAATTCCAACAATTACAATCCAACTGGAGGAAGGATCCCAAATTCTCTTGGAGCAACCCAAATAATGCCTTGAACCCTCAAGCACAGAACACTCAAAATCAGGGGGCACCTAGAATTCTGACACTGCAGCAAGTGCAACAGCAACCGCAACAACCACAGGCAGCCACACCTAGCATACTAGAACAAACCTTGGCCACATTTATGTCATAGACAGGAACATACATGGAAAACATGGATCACTTCGTCAAGAAGACTGAGTCGTTCATGGATAAAACAGAGATGCGGATGGCCAATCATGAAGCTACTCTAAAGTAATTGGAGACACAGATGGGTCAGGTTTCCCAACATTTTATGCCAAGGCAGAACGGAGGATTCCCTAGCGATACTGAAATCGCTAGAAAACCCACACATGAGCAGTGTAAAGCTATCACAACTAGAAGTAGGAAGAAGTTACCAGGACCAGAGAAGGAAGCTGAAACAGTTAAGAAATCAGCCCTAGAATCGACTGCCGAGAACGTTGCCCCAACAGACGACAAACAACCTGCTACTGATACACCTGTCACGACAGCAGACGAGACAGAGGAGAAGGATGAAGAACCTAAACCTCCTCAGATCCGAATGCAGTGGGAAGGACGCATTGCAGACTATCGTCCTCCACCCCATTTTCCACAACGGCAATAGAAGTTGAAACATGGATCCCAGCTTAAAAGGATCTATGATATTTTTAAGCAGGTTCACATTAATATTCCACTGTTCGATGCCGTTAAGGAAATGCCTGGTTATGCCAAATTTCTCAAGGAGGCTATGTCAAAGAAATCCTGACTTGTGGAATTTGAGACGATTAAAATGACAGAAGGATGCATGACTATTCTGTACAGGCATCCACCCAGAAAAAGAAGGATCCTGGGAGTTTCATAATACCGTGCATAATCAGAGACAAATTCGTGGGTAAGGCACTTTGTGATATAGGTGCTAGTATTAATTTAATGCCAAAATCTTTATTTTAGAAATTAGGTATTGGACGAGCACGACCCACGACAGTTATGCTGCAGCTGGCAGACCGCTCTTATGTGCAACCAGAAGGGAAGATTGAAGATATTCTGGTAAGAGTGGATACATTTATTTTTCCTGCTGACTTTCTTGTTTTAGATTGTGAAGCAGATGAGAATGCACCAATCATCCTGGGGCGACCCTTCTTAGCCACAAGCAGATCACTGATTGATGTAGAAAAGGGAGAACTCACTATGAGAGAGAATGATCAAGAGATCAAGCTAAATGTTCTCCAAGCAATGAAACATGCTAATGCAGAAGAAGAATGCAAGGCTATCACTGAAGTAATCCTTGACCAACCCTGTATTAGGTCGGACTGCCATGACATCAAATTTGGCCACTGCCCCTACAGCCATTTAGAAGACTATCACGGCAGCAACGACGACAGCAGCTCCTCAGATTCTGAGACATCTGATACTAAAGGTCATGAGGAGGTAAACTGGATAGGCAATTATCCAAGTAAGTTATTCGAGCCCTTAAATTATACCTCGAATGAACATATCATCCAAAAGCCATCAACTGTAGAGCCACTTGTTCTAGATCTTAAACCCCTGCCATGGCAGCTCAAATATGTTTTTCTTGGATTAAATGATACGTTGCCCGTAATCATGTCTTCCAAGTTGTTGTAGGAACAGGAACAATAGCTGATAGGGATGCAGCAGCAGCATAAAAAGGCTATTGGATGGACGATAGCTGACATCCAAGGCATCAGTCCGGCACTATGCATGCACAAAATCCTCTTGGAGGATGATCACAAGCCGACCATTGATGCCCAGAGACGTTTGAATGATGCTATGTGAGAAGTGGTTCGAAAAGAAATTATCAAATGGCTAGACGCTGGGATAATTTATGCCATCTCGGATAGTAAGTGGGAGAGCCCGGTGCAGTGCATTCCTAAAAAGGTAGGAATAACCGTGGTGACCAACGAAGAAAACGAGTAAATCCCAACCAGGATTGTGACCGGTTGGAGGGTTTGTATGGACTACCGAAAACTTAACAAAGCTACCCAGGAGGACCACTTTCCCCTGCCTTTTATTGATCAAATGCTTGATAGATTAGAGAGAAAACCTTATTAATGTTTTCTTGATGGTTACTCAGGTTACAACCAAATAGCCATCGCACCGGAGGATCAAGAGAATGTTGGGTCACGTCGGCACGCCCCGTGGCGCAGCGGAAAATTAATCCGACGTAATCCAATAAGGATCCATGTAAAGGAACGAATCCGGGGTGAAAAGATGAAGAGTTACCTTTTAAAACTCTGGAAACTGGAAAACCGTCGGTTTGTCGGAATAACTGCGTCAAGTAAAATCGGAATCGTCACAGGTTCGCAACGACCTCTACGGAGTCCACCCGAACAAAACGAACAAAGTTTCCACCTCCCTAACACTTAGGGATAAATTTTGACAAATTTGAACACCTTCTAGGGAGAAGCCGAAATCCCTCCAAGGATTCCTGAGGGAGTCTGAAATCGACCAGGGGTTCTACCTAGACTTGGATTCGAACTAGGAAATCGCCAGGAATTTGCTATGGGGCAATAGGAACACTAGAAAAATATCGAACATCTTCTCAGAAGAAATCTAGGACTTGTCGAAAATTCCAGAGGGGAATTCCCAAGGATATGTCGAAATTTGCAAGGAGGAATATGGATGATTTGGTTGCTAGCCCTTGTCCCTTTTAATAGTATTCAGATACTTAATTCTAGTTGAATTCCTTAAATCCAAGTACAACCAAAATTCATAGAATCTAATTCTACCCTGAAATTGGTTTATATTAAATATACATTATATTTAATAATATTAAATGAAATATATATATTTAATTATGTAGAATCTTATTCTACATAAAACATGGATTTAAATATACATCATATTTAATCCAAATATATATATATATTTTTATTATATAGAATCTCATTCTATCTTTACTTGGATTTAAATATATTTAAATATATATTTTTAATTATGTAGAATCTAATTCTACATAAACATGGAATTAAATATACATTATATAAATTCCAAATATATATTTAAATTTCTAGAATCTTATTCTATAATATTTAAGTCTCTAAATATTTTTCATACTCTAAATAATATCTGATAAATACAATATTTATCCAATATTATTCTCATTTAAGGGAGTTGCCGATTTCCCCTATCCCATAGGGGATTTTCGGCAACCTCCCTAAAATAGGGAGTATGGTTTCCAATTTTTGTTCGTTTCATTCGAAGGGTGTGACCCTTGTAGGTTCATGCAACATTAGCAGCAAAATTAGAATTGTTCTAATTTTACAAACAATGAGTGGCATCTAGCAATACATCATTGCTACCTAAGTTGCATGAAGTCATGGTTTGACTTTCCTAAATCCTGAATAAACTTCCTTTATATATTTCATCCTTTTGTCCTTTATATCTTATGTAACCCCCTTAGCCCGGCCTAGACGGTTGACCCGAACTACTAAGATTACATAGGGAAAACCAAAGTCAACCCGAAAGTCAACCTTGATTCACGACCATTTTTTTCTTTTTAAACTTGTCTAGATGAATATTAACCCTAAACGAGTGCTCATGAAACATACTTGAGAATGTCACAACAATTGGATAAAACACAGGGATTCAATTGCACTAATTATAAGTTTAGGGACCATTTTGTAAATTCTGAAAATTAGAAGGTCTTTACTGATTTTAAGGTTACCAATATGAAATTAGTCTTGTTACATGATTCTCTGTCAAATTTCAACTTAATTGAACATCTCAAACTCAAGCAATTGCAACATCAACTTTTGGGACTAAAATGTAAAGCTAGCAAACTTCAGCATCATTCAAATCAGTGCCCAACGGTCACCAGTTTCGAACCACCCACATGTTGTATCGAAACGTAGGATCGGAACGACGTTGACCATTTCGATATGCGGGTTGGTTCCGAGACCGGTTTCGAAACGAGGCCTTCTAGAGGCAAAATCGTTTCGAAACATCCCTTAGGGTTTCGAAACACGAAGGCCATTTCAGGCCCCCGTTTCGAAACACTAGGGGGTGTTTCAATACGGTTTTCCCAGAAACAACAACAAATGCTGGTTTTTCATGCACAAACTCGTTTAAACACATCCAAAAGACTTCCCAAGCATATCAACAAGTCAACATACATACAAGGCACACATTTAGAGCCCCTAAACATCTTCTTAGCATCAAACAAGGAAATTCATAAATCTAGAGGCATGCATCCTAATATCCAAACCAAATAGGGTAATCAAACCTCCAAACAAGCAATAAAGGCCATTTAAAATTCAAACCAACCAAGGCACACATGCCACATCCTTAGGGAGTTTAACACAGCTCCCAAAACAACCTTAGGTTCCCATTGCCAAATTATCAAAACTAATAGTGTATGAAAACTTCACCATACATGAGCTTGGATTCCCTTGGACACACCTAGCTTCCTTGATGCCCTTAGACATTTCAATTATCTGCATTATTGGTAAAAGAGAGCGTAAGCATAGATGCTTAGTGAGGCATGCTTAAAGAAAACCAACACAATAATGCATTTTTAGAAAACACTTTCATCAATGCCTTTAAACCACATGCTCATCTCATTCTCATGCTTGATAAAATTTCAAAGCAAATCTCATTGAAAACACATGTACCTCCATTCTATCTCATGCATTAAAACCAATGCAAATCTCATGGCAAGGCTATTCACATGCTTGTATTGCCAAAGCATTTCTAAACAAAACACATATGCATATCTCATAGCATAAATCATTTCAACAAGGTACATGTGTAACAAAAACCATTTAATCATTTATATTGGCATTTAGCATCTCATCAATACTCGAATATGCAGACACATTTCTACACTAGACCCTTCCGGTGGAATCTCACATCACCGTACTCACTTGTCTAGCAACAACTTCCGGTGGAATCTCTCATCACTGTACTCATATGGCGGAATCTCTCATCGCCACAAAGCTTGGGTATTTTACCAAGTCCTACCCGATGGAATGCCCATCATCGGAAAATCTCTTTTTGGCTTAACCAAAGAGCACATACGAATTTTTAGTTTATAGTGCACTCTCATCCTATTGATCGATCAATTATATCTGGTAAGTTTCTCAACATCTATGCCAATATAATGTGTTAAAAATATCATCACACCTACTGTTTTTCATGCAAAAATAACTCAAATGTTTTCTCATCACTTTTCAAATCAATAATCATACTTTCTTTAAACCAAGAGCTCAAATTTATTCAATGCATCGTGGCATCTCATGAGAACTCTACAAGCATAATCTCATGCTTCAAAACATGCATAAAAATAGTAGGAATTTAACAATCACAAACCATGAGCATGTAAAAGCAACTTGGGGCCAAACACCACTTTAGAGAGATCAAATCAAGCCATACTTACTTCCGGACTTAGGAAGGTATTTCAAACCTCTCCTAAATCCCCAAACCTTGTATTTTTGTCCCCATGGACTTCTAAACCAATCGCACTCACCGATTTCGTTTCGCTTGTTTGCCGAAACGCCGATTAAGCCTCCGGATCAACTCCAAAAGTGTCCGAAGATGTCTCCCCTATTTTTGACACATCAAAGCAGAGGATTAATGCATCATCATGCATTGAAATCTTCAGCCAACACTCCTAAACTCGCTGCTCTACCTAAAACCAACATTTCGGCTACCAAACACAACCGAAATCACCTCCAAACTCTTCCAAAGCTTAACCCAGCAAAGATCCATCACTTCTAATCATTTCTAAACATCAATTAACATCAAAAACAACTCTCAACTCGTCTTTATACCTCCAGCTATAACAGAACATCAAAAACACTACAAAACCACCATTTTCATAAGCAAAAACTTAGGAAACACAACCTATTCGGGATTGGATTGATAAAACCTCATTTCTAACATCATTTAGCATCCAAAATACATTAGAGAACTATCTCAAAATAGAGCCCAATCAATTGCAACGAAAATCTTCAAGATCTCTTCCAAAATCTTGAGTTTTAAGCCAAAATCTTGTTTCTAACATTAAATCCATTTATAAAACTTTAATAAAGGATTCACAACTTGGGAATTTCAGTAAAGAACTGAGTATTTAGAGGAGAAGAACAATCTTACCTCTAAAAGGTGATTTCTCCTTGATTTGGGCAAAATTTCATGAAAAAGCAATGTAGAAATCAAAAGGTTTAGTTGCAAGATTGATTAGAAACCAATAGGTGATAGAAATCTCATCAATTGAAGTGAAGATCAAAGTTAATTTTTCTGGAGAAAATGTGTTTGGATGATATGATTTTGAGAGAAAAAGGAATGCGGGAAAATTAGAGAAAATGTAGTTATAAAAATCAAAAGGTAGTTTTCTCCTTTCTTTTATTTAATTAAACATTAATTAAATCACCCAAATTAAGGAAAATTTTGGAGAAAAACATTTTGGGTAATTAGCTCCTTAAATATTCAAAGTTTCAATCCCTTACAAAACAGTCACTACTAAACTTTGCAAAAATCGCATTTTGGTCACTACACAGAAATGTAGCATTTCCAAACATTATTTTGTAAAATTGATTTCACCACTCTCTTAGATATATTAAATGAGGATTTTTAGATATTTTTCTATATTTTAAAGCATCCGGAGCTAGGCTTTCCCTAAAACCTCCTTTTATATTCGAACCGTTTCTCAGACCGATCCGGTTCAGACCCTAAACTTCTAAGCCCAAAATTGGGGTGTTACATCTTAGATGAACACAAGTCATGGGTTAGTCACACTTGCGTTGTCCATCTAGTGTTTCTTGATGTCCTGAGTAGATTATGATAAACGAATCTCTATGATATCTCATATCATAATATTCGAGCATGGCCATGCATTTTCTAATCTCACTCAATCAAGTGGCCGAAGATATTTCTCCCATTATGTAGGAGGGACAAATCCTTTCTTGATCAACCATATTTCACTACATAGGTCATCACGTATCCAATCATCAGTCTTTATAATGAAGTCAGTTACGACACACGTTTGACTATGTCAAAATACGTAAATCTTTATGTTGAAATCATGTCGATCTCAAGTCTGAGGATTATACATATGTTTATCATGAGCAATGTTGTGACTGTCACATAATTACCCAAGAAACATGCTCATAGCGGGTCAATCCAGTATGTTGTTCTCTAACAAATACTTATGTGTTGATTTTGACATCTCTATGTCAATGACAACACATGTCATCAACCACATATTAGTCTCTATATATTATCATTGTCCGTACCCATAATAATATTCGACTAAGGATCCTATTTAACAATAATCATATTATTGTATGGACATTACTATCCAATGGTTAGTTTGATGCACAGAAACATACCAAATGATAGTAACGACAATGCCATTACTTGATAAATCTAGTAAAATAGTATGTCTATTCAATCATCATATGATTGGTCTTTGGGCATACTCCAACAATCTCCCACTAGCACTAAGACCAATCATTCTCGTATCTAATACGATATGGCTTAGTGTAACTGACATGCTTATGCTGTGTCAAAAGCTTTGTCAGGGAGTTGACAAAGTTATCAACTTTGTGCGTATGTTGCATACTTTCACATCTCCAAGATGTAAGTAGTTTAGAATATGTTTGGATTTATTGATGAGATCTGAGTTTTATGTTGCATACTTGAATTTTTGTCTCGGTTTAATCCTTCCCATTTATCTGAGCGATTACGTAACGAAATTGCTACTTTTCAACAGGAAGATGACGAGCCAATGCACGAGGCATGGGACAAGTTTACTACTCTTCTGAGGAATTTCCTGATGCATGGATACCCTATTTGGAATCAAGTAATCAAATATTACAATGCTGCCAACCTACAAACTCGTATGAGAATCATTCAGCAGCCAATAGGTTGTTGTTAGATAAAGATCAGGATCAAGCCATGGTAGTATTAAAGAATTTGGCGAAGAATGAAGAGCAATTCCCCACATCAAGCAGAGGTAAATGAGTACTAGCTGTGAAGGATTACGAAGCCGATAATTACTTAAAGACACGAGTTGCATATCTCACAAAGGCAGTAGAAAACTTGCTGAAAAAAGGATCCTCAACCAGTCTACGCTGCAGAAGAGGTATGTGGAACTTGCAGTGGAAATCATAGTTCGGAAGACTGCCCGCTATAGCTAGAGGAAGGGATGTATATTGGGAACTATAGCAAGCAAAACTACAATTCCAACAATTACAATCCTAACTGGAGGAAGGATCCCAATTTCTCTTGGAGCAACCCAAATAATGCCCTGAACCCTCAATCACAGAACACTCAAAATCAGGGGGCACCTAGAATTCTGACACGGCAGCAAGTGCAACATCAGCCGCAACAACCACAGGCATCCACACCTAGCATACTTGAACAAACCTTGGCCACATAAATTGTAACCCCCTTAACCCGGCCTAGACGGTTGACCCGAATTAAGAAAGTCACACGGGGAAAACCAAAGTCAACCCAAAAGTCAACCTTGATTAACGACCCTTGTCTAGATGCACTTTAGACCTAATTGTGATCACACAAACATCATACCAAAAGATCACAAACATCAGAGATTAAACAGGGACTTAATTGAACAATTTACAACTTTAGGGACCAAATTGTAAATTCTGATAATTATAAGGACTTAACCCAAATTGAAGTTACCATCTTGAAATTAATCATGCTTCATGCTTCTCTGTAAAATTTCAGCTCAAAAGGACTTCCCAAACTCATACAATTGCACAAACAAGTTTCAGGACCAAAACGCAAACATTCCAAAACATATAACTGCCAATGTCAGCCCCCAACGGTCACCCGTTCCGAAACAGGCATAGCCCGTTTCGAAACTCGGGGCCGTTCCGCAACGCGTACCGAAACGGGGGTCTGGCAGTGGCCTTTCCATTTCGGAACGGCCCCTCCCGTTTCGGACGCCTGGGCACAATTAAGGCACCCGTTCCGAAACGGTAGGTGCTGTTCCGAAACACCCTGCACAGATTGCCTAAAAATGCATACTTAAACATGCAATTGACCAACCAATCATGCTCCAAATGCCACCAAACTTTGCCAACATGCAATTCAACATATATGAGACATACTTGCATCAACAATTCATCAAAACATCCACTTATATGAAAAGCCCCAAATCTATAGGCATGCTTCCTACACAAGTAACCCATTCAAGCATAAACTTCCAATTCAAGCATAAGAAGACCAACCACAAAACCAGCATTCTCAACAACATTCAACATACTTAGGGAGTTCAAAACATCTCCCAAAACATACACATAGGTCCCCCATTGCCAAATTACCAAAAGCTAAAATGTACTTAGAAAACCTTCCATACTTAGAGCTTTGTTTCCACTTGGATGCTTGCCCTCCTTGCTGCCCTCAAGTACTCTAATGTTCTGCATTATTGAATTAAGAAAACGGAAGAGAGCGTAAGCAAAAGCTTAGTGAGGAATGCTCAATAAAACCATCCAATAATGCATTTATAAAACACTTATAAAACATGCTTCGAATCATCATTTACACATGCTCAAAAGCATACTTAAAACAAGCATCTCATGCTTCATTTCATTACATGTCATATTGGCCTCAATTGATACATTTCATTTCTTTGAAAACAAGTTCATCAACTTTCTCCCCAAGGACTTTTAAACACCTTGGACCCCAAGGACTTTTAAACACCTTGGCCATGGACTTTTAAACACCATGAATTAGATCACCTCAAGGACTTTTAAACACCTTGACCCCAAGGACTTTTAAACACCTTGGCCATGGACTTTTAAACACCATGAATTGAATCACCTCAAGGACTTTTAAACACCTTGAGCCCAAGGACTTTTAAACACCTTGGCCTATGGACTTTTAAACACCTTGGCCTATGGACTTTTAAACACCATAGAAAGGACCACACAAGGACTTTTAAACACCTTTGTGTCCGTAACAAGAATAATCCAAGGACTTTTAACCACCTTGATGTTCTTAAGTAACAAGGCTCACTCAAGGACTTTTAACCACCTTAGTGACCTTAACCTTTTCAAAACATCACTTGCCAATATACATCATTTTCATCAATTAATCCACTGTTTTAAAGCATTAAACCAAGCCATATTCATCATGCATTTAAAAGCATCAAACCACATTTAATCAATGTTCAAAAACAAGGAACTCTTACCTTGAGCTTCCTTTAACATATGGCTTATCAAAACAGCAAATACTATGCTAAATCATCCTTTCAAAACAGTAATCAAAACATGCAATAAACCACTTTGCATTACAACAAAATCATGGCCACCACTAGAGAGAATTTCCGAAAACTTACACTAGAGCTTAGCAAAGTTGTTTAGACTTAAACTAAGCTCCCAAGACATTGGTTTCAAAGCGGAAAATCCAATTTCACTCACCGATTCCACTTCGCCTCTTGCCGAAGCACCAATTCAAGCTTCCGGATCAACAACTCTTGGATCCAAAGATGCCTCCCCTGATTAAACACATTAAAGCAGAGATTTAATGCATCATCATGCATCAAAAGCTTCAATGAAAGCACTCAAACTCGCTGCTCTCATTCATACTCCAATTTCGGCCACCAAACACAACCGAAATGGCATCAAAACCACTTCTCAACAAAGCCCAGCCATAAACCAGCAAAACCTAACATCCACTAACACCATTTAACATCTAAAAACAACCTATAAACATCCTTATACCTCCAGCAACATCAGATCCACAAGATCACCACAAAAACATCCAAGAATCACAAGCTAAACTTAGGAAACACAACCTATCCGGGATTGCATTAATCAAAACTCATTTCCTTATCAAATTAACATTCATTAATCATCATTTTAGCACCTTAAAACACTGCTTAAACAGATCCAACGAAATTTCATCAAAAACACACCAAATCTTGCATTTTAAGCCAAGATCCACTAAACAATCTTAAAAGCCATTTATAAAACATCAATTAGGGATTGAGAACTTAGGAATTTCATTAAAGAACTTGAAGTTCAGAGGAGAAGGACGTTCTTACCTCCAAACTTGAGTTTCTCCTCTTTTAGAGCCAAAAAGCTTGATGAATCAAGTAGCAAATACAAAGGTTTTGATGAGAAGATGATTAGGAATCAAATGAGGATTGAAAAGAAGTATTTAGGTGATAAAAATCAGAGGAAAAGATCTGGAGAGAATGTGTTTGGTTTGAGAGAAAGATGAGAGAAAATGAGAATGGAAAATTTAGAAAGTTAGTTAAAGATGACTAAAAATATCTTTCCCTCCTTTTTACTTTTATTTTAAACCATTATTAAATCATTTAATATTCTAGAAAATCTGGAGAAACTCCCCTTTGGGTAAATAGCTCCCTAAAGATTCAAAGTTTCAATCCTTTTTAAAACAGTCACAAAACTTTCAAAAATTACATTTTGGTCACTAGCCAAAATGTCACCCTTCCGAAACTCATTTTCCAAAATTGATTTCACAGTTCACTTAATTATTCAAAAGATGATTTTAGAACATTTTTCCATATTTTTAATGCAACCCGAACTAGGCTTTCCTAATTTCACTCTCTTAGATTCGAACAGCACTTTGACCAAACCTGTCAACGCCCAAAACTTCTAAGCCCAAAACCGGGGCGTTACAACTCTCCCCCCCTTAAGAAATTTCGTCCTCGAAATTTACCTGAAGGAAAGAGATAAGGAAACTGCTCCAGCATGTCTTCCTTCCGCTCCCACGTGGCTTCCTCAACACCGCGATGCTTCCAAGGCACCTTCACCAACCCAATGGTCTTGCCACGAAGAACCTTGCTATCCGAATCCAGAACCTTCACCGGTTCCTCATCATAGGTCAAATCCGGATTCAGTTCCACTTCCTCCACAGGCATCACATGCGAAGGATCAGATCTATACCTCCGGAGCATAGAGACATGGAACACATCATGAATCTTCTCCAACTCCTGTGGTAACCTCAACCGATACGCAACAGGACCCACACGCTCAACCACCTCATATGGTCCAATGTACCTAGGGCTCAACTTACCCTTTCGGCCAAACCGCATCACCTTCTTCCAAGGCGAAACCTTCAAGAACACACGGTCACCCACCGCATACTCTATCTCCTTGCACTTCAAATCCGCGTAAGACTTCTGCCGATCAGAAGCAGCCTTCAACCGCTCACAAATGAGCTTTACCTTCTCTGTGGTCCCTTTCAACAAAGCCGGCATTGAAACCAACTTTTGACCAGTCTCAGCCCAACAAAGAGGAGTCCTACACTTCCTCCCGTACAAAGCCTCATAAGGTGCCATCTGTATACTTGCCTGATAACTGTTGTTATAAGCAAACTCAACCAAAGGCAGATGCTTCTCCCAAGAACCTTGGAACTCAATCACGCAGCACCTCAACATATCCTCCAAAATCTGGATAACTCGCTCAGACTGACCATCCGACTGAGGATGATAGGATGTACTGAAATGCAACCTTGTACCCAGAGCTTGATGCAAACACTGCCAGAACCACGATGTGAACCTCGGATCCCTATCCGACACAATCGACTTAGGCACACCATGCAGCCGCACAATCTCAGCAATGTACAGCTCTGCCAACCTATCCAAAGAAAACGTGGTATGCACAGGCAAGAAATGCACACACTTCGTCAGGCGATCCACAATCACCCAGACCGAATTCTTCTTCGATGGAGACAAAGGTAAACCAGATACAAAATCCATGGTAACCCTCTCCCACTTCCATTCAGGGATTTTCAACGGTTGCAACAACCCTGAAGGAAACTGATGTTCAGCCTTAACTCGCTGACACACCAAACACTTGCTCACAAACTCCGCAACATCTTTCTTCAAACCCACCCAATAGTACTCATCACGAAGATCACGGTACATCTTAGTACTACCAGGGTGCATAGCAAAAGGACTACTATGACCTTCAGTCAGAATAGCACGCCTCAACTCAGCATCAGCAGGCACTACTATCCGACTCCCAAAACACAGCACACCATCATCATTGAAACAGAAATCCGAAGGTCTACCCTCCGCGATATCCTGAACATGAGACACCAAGGAATCATCCAACAACTGCTTATCCTTGATCAACTGAACCAAAGAGGGTTTCACTTGCAACTCAGCAACGAGACCACCATCTTGCGATATGCTCAAGCTAGCAAACATAGCCCTCAGCTCAACAGCTACCTTCCTACTCAAGGCATCCGCAACAACATTAGCTTTTCCAAGATGATATTCAATGGTCAGATCATAATCCTTGAGCAACTCCAACCAACGCCGCTGCCTAAGATTCAACTCCTTCTGAGACATCAGATACCTCAAACTCTTGTGATCTCTGTACACAGTACACTTCTCACCATACAGATAATGTCTCCAGATCTTCAGAGCAAAAACCACTGCAGCCAGCTCAATATCATGCGTAGGGTAATTGCGCTCATGCACTTTCAACTGCCGCGATGCATAAGCCACCACCTTACCCTCCTGCATCAGCACACACCCCAAACCAACATAGGATGCATCACTGTAAACCACAAACTCTTTCCCTGATTCAGGCTGAATCAAGATAGGAGGTTGCGTCAAAGCCGCCTTAAGCTTCTCAAAAGCCTGCTGTCTCGTTTCCGTCCACTCATACTTAACATCCTTTTGCAACAGCTTCGTCAAAGGAGCAGCAATCTTGGAAAAACCATCCACAAACCTTCTGTAGTATCCCGCCAAACCAAGGAAACTACGGATCTCATGAACAGACTTAGGAACTTTCTAATTCATCACCGCCTCAATCTTCTGAGGATCAACACGAATCCCCTCAGCTGAGACCACATGCCCAAGAAACACCACCTCCCTTAACCAGAACTCACACTTACTCAGCTTAGCATAAAGCTGATTCTCCAACAAAGCTTGCAAAACAATCCTCAAATGCTCTTCATGCTCCTCCTCAGTACGCGAGTACACGAGGATATCATCAATGAACACCACAACAAACTTGTCCAGGTATTCATGAAACACACGATTCATCATGTCCATGAAAGCAGCAGGAGCATTTGTCAACCCAAACGGCATCATAAGAAACTCATAATGACCATACCTTGTCCTGAAAGCTGTCTTAGGCACATCCACATCCTTCACCTTTAACTGATAATACCCTGACCTCAAGTCAATCTTAGAGAACACAGCAGCTCCCCGAAATTGATCAAAAAGATCATCAATCCTCGGCAAAGGATACCGATTCTTGATAGTCAACTTGTTCAGCTGACGGTAATCAATGCACATTCTCATAGTGCCATCCTTCTTCTTCACAAACAAGACCGGTGCTCCCCAAGGTGACACACTCGGCCGGATGAACCCACGGTCAAGCAACTCTTGCAACTGCGTCTTCAGCTCCTTCAGCTCCTTAGATGCCATTCTATAGGGAGTAATGGACACAGGAGTTGTATTCTCATACAGCTCAATTCCAAACTCCACCTCGCGGTTAGGAGGTAAACCAGGCAACTCCTCAGGAAAAACACCAGGAAACTCCTTAACAACTCTGATATCTTGCACCCTCAACTCTTTAGAGCTAGGATTCATCACAAAAGCTAGATAAGCTTCGCAACCTTGCCTCAGCATCCTGCTCGCCTCCAAGGTAGACACCACATTGGCAAGAAACTTCACATTCTCGCCAACCACCACAACTTCATAATCATCCGCAAGCTTAAGCGAAACCCGCTTGTTCTCACAATCCACAACAGCACGATGCTCAGCAAGCCAATCCATACCAAGGATCACATCAAAACCATAGAAGGGCAACTCCATAAGATCAACATGGAAAACATGTTCTTGAACAACCAAGGGACACCTTCTATAAAGCTTCCTAGTCACAACAGTCTCACCAAAAGAACTAGTGACTCGAACACCAACATCCAAAGACTCAACAGGCAAACCAAGCAATTCAGCATGCTCACGCAAAATGTATGAATGCGTAGATCCAGAATCTATCAAAGAAAGCAATGACAAGGACTGCAAAGTAAATGTACCTGCAATCACATCCGCATCATTCCTGCCCTCTCGCTGAGCATACACCCTCGCCTGGCCTCCACCCTCAGGCTGAATAGCCACAACATGGGCCACTCCACGACCACCTTCCTCTCTCCTCTGGAAATTACCACGGCCGCGCCCACGACCTCTCTGTGGTGCCGCAACAACAGGAGCACGCACCTGATCACCAGCCAACCTCGGACAATCTCGCCTCAAGTGGTCTGCAGAACCACAACCCCAGCACCCGTTACCAGCAGCCGCAACAGGAGCTTGCACCACTCTCTCGGCACGAGGACAGTCACGTTTCATGTGACCACGTGAACCACAGATCCAACAAGCACTCGGATCAGTCCTAGCATTGCCTCCTCTAGCAGGTGCACCACCACCTCTCTTAGCTGAAGACTGATACTTCTGATCACGTCCCCTCTTGTTCCGTCCACCTCCGGAACTAAACTCAGTTGATCGCTTCCCAGCACTTGCTCCAGCACCTCTCATAGATAAACCCAAGTTCATCTCAACATCCTTGGCTCGGCCCACCAACACGTCGAAATCATCATACTCGGCGACCAGCAAATACATCTTTACATCCGTCTCTAAACCATAACGGAACCTCTCGCACCTTGCCCGCTCATCAGGTACCAGCTCCGGTGCATACTGACTGAGTCGCACAAACTGCACCTCATACTCAGCCACACTCATGCTCCCTTGGGTAAGAGACATGAATTCACGCTTCTTCTCATCTAGATATCTCACACCAAGATATCTCCGCTTGAACACATTCTGAAAGAATGTCCAAGTCACATCAGCTTCTGCCATCCCAGCAATAGTGGTTGTCCACCACGTATACGCATCCTTTTGCAGCAAGGACACAACACAACCCAGCTTTTGCACATCCGTGCAGCTCATCTGGCCCAAGATTCGCTTGGTACTCTCTAGCCAAGCTTCAGAACTCTCAGCAGACATACCCCTGAACTCAGTCCCACCAAGACTGCGCAAACGCTCCAAAGGTAGTCTAACACCAGCATCTTTCTGATGCCCCGCTCCACGAGCCCTAGCTACTGCTGCTTGAAAAGCACCAGCAATAGCTTGCACTAACATCGTCATATCAGGCATAGCTTGCCCCTGACCAGCCCCAGGTCCAACAGCTCCAGCGCCAGCTGCAGCTCCAGCTTCCTCAGCCCCAGCACCACCACCACCAGGTGGAGGAGGAGGTAACACCGCACTACCCGTGTTTTCCTCATTCTCGTTCTCATTAGGAGCCGTAGCTCGCACATTACCTCGTAACTCTCTACGTGGTGCCATACTTTTACCATGCAATCACAACACAAATAAAACAAAGTCAGGCCCAGCAAGGTAAGCAATCCAAGTATTCAAGCTCAATTCCATTTTAAAACAACATCTTTCCTTTAGCTTTGATTTGGCAATGGGTACCCACAACATGCTACATCACAGAACATACTTCAATTGCATCAAATTCACAAGCCATTAAACATGCTTTCACTCAACAAGCATACAAGGCATACATACTTCAATCATGCATACATACATTCCCAATTACTCGAGAACTCAGCTCTGATACCACCAAATGTAACCCCCTTAACCTGGCCTAGACGGTTGACCCGAATTAAGAAAGTCACACGGGGAAAACCACAGTCAACCCGAAAGTCAACCTTGATTAACGACCCTTTTTTTTTCTTTTTAACCTTGTCTAGATGCACTTTAGACCTAATTGTGATCACACAAACATCATACCAAAAGATCACAAACATCAGAGATCAAACAGGGACTTAATTGAACAATTTACAACTTTAGGGACCAAATTGTAAATTATGATAATTATAAGGACTTAACCCAAATTGAAGTTACCATCTTGAAATTAATCATGTTTCATGCTTCTCTGTAAAATTTCAGCTCAAAAGGACTTCCCAAACTCATACAATTGCACAAACAAGTTTCAGGACCAAAACGCAAACATTCCAAAACATATAACTGCCAATGTCAGCCCCCAACGGTCACCCGTTCCGAAACAGGCATAGCCCGTTTCGAAACTCGGGGCCGTTCCGCAACGCGTACCGAAACGGGGGTCTGGCAGTGGCCTTTCCGTTTCGGAACGGCCCCTCCCGTTTCGGACGCCTGGGCACAATTAAGGCACCCGTTCCGAAACGGTAGGTGCTGTTCCGAAACACCCTGCACAGATTGCCTAAAAATGCATACTTAAACATGCAATTGACCAACCAATCATGCTCCAAATGCCACCAAAGTTTGCCAACATGCAATTCAACATATATGAGACATACTTGCATCAACAATTCATCAAAACATCCACTTATATGAAACACCCCAAATCTATAGGCATGCTTCCTACACAAGTAAGCCATTCAAGCATAAACTTCCAATTCAAGCATAAGAAGACCAACCACAAAACCAGCATTCTCAACAACATTCAACATACTTAGGGAGTTCAAAACATCTCCCAAAACATACACATAGGTCCCCCATTGCCAAATTACCAAAAGCTAAAATGTACTTAGAAAACCTTCCATACTTAGAGCTTTGTTTCCACTTGGATGCTTGCCCTCCTTGCTGCCCTCAAGTACTCTAATGTTCTGCATTATTGAATTAAGAAAACGGAAGAGAGCGTAAGCAAGAGGAATGCTCAATAAAACCATCCAATAATGCATTTATAAAACACTTATAAAACATGCTTCGAATCATCATTTACACATGCTCAAAAGCATACTTAAAACAAGCATCTCATGCTTCATTTCATTACATGTCATATTGGCCTCAAGTGATACATTTCATTTCTTTGAAAACAAGTTCATCAACTTTCTCCCCAAGGACTTTTAAACACCTTGGACCCCAAGGACTTTTAAACACCTTGGCCATGGACTTTTAAACACCATGAATTAGATCACCTCAAGGACTTTTAAACACCTTGACCCCAAGGACTTTTAAACACCTTGGCCATGGACTTTTAAACACCATGAATTGAATCACCTCAAGGACTTTTAAACACCTTGAGCCCAAGGACTTTTAAACACCTTGGCCTATGGACTTTTAAACACCATAGAAAGGACCACACAAGGACTTTTAAATACCTTTGTGTCCGTAACAAGAATCATCCAAGGACTTTTAACCACCTTGATGTTCTTAAGTAACAAGGCTCACTCAAGGACTTTTAACCACCTTAGTGACCTTAACCTTTTCAAAACATCACTTGCCAATATACATCATTTTCATCAATTAATCCACTGTTTTAAAGCATTAAACCAAGCCATATTCATCATGCATTTAAAAGCATCAAACCACATTTAATCAATGTTCAAAAACAAGGAACTCTTACCTTGAGCTTCCTTTAACATATGGCTTATCAAAACAGCAAATACCATGCTAAATCATGCTTTCAAAACAGTAATCCAAACATCCAATAAACCACTTTGCATCACAACAAAATCATGGCCACCACTAGAGAGAATTTCCGAAAACTTACACTAGAGCTTAGCAAAGTTGTTTAGACTTAAACTAAGCTCCCAAGACATTGGTTTCAAAGCCGAAAACCCAATTTCACTCACCGATTCCACTTCGCCTCTTGCCGAAGCACCAATTCAAGCTTCCGGATCAACACCTCTTGGATCCAAAGATGCCTCCCCTGATTAAACACATTAAAGCAGAGATTTAATGCATCATCATGCATCAAAAGCTTCAATGAAAGCACTCAAACTCGCTGCTCTCATTCATACTCCAATTTCGGCCACCAAACACAACCGAAATGGCATCAAAACCACTTCTCAACAAAGCCCAGCCATAAACCAGCAAAACCTAACATCCACTAACACCATTTAACATCTAAAAACAACCTATAAACATCCTTATACCTCCAGCAACATCAGATCCACAAGATCACCACAAAAACATCCAAGAATCACAAGCTAAACTTAGGAAACACAACCTATCCGGGATTTCATTAATCAAAACTCATTTCCTTATCAAATTAACATTCATTAATCATCATTTTAGCACCTTAAAACACTGCTTAAACAGATCCAACGAAATTTCATCAAAAACACACCAAATCTTGCATTTTAAGCCAAGATCCACTAAACAATCTTAAAAGCCATTTATAAAACATCAATTAGGGATTGAGAACTTAGGAATTTCATTAAAGAACTTGAAGTTCAGAGGAGAAGGACGTTCTTACCTCCAAACTTGAGTTTCTCCTCTTTTAGAGCCAAAAAGCTTGATGAATCAAGTAGCAAATACAAAGGTTTTGATGAGAAGATGATTAGGAATCAAATGAGGATTGAAAAAAGTATTTAGGTGATAAAAATCAGAGGAAAAGATCTGGAGAGAATGTGTTTGGTTTGAGAGAAAGACGAGAGAAAATGAGAATGGAAAATTTAGAAAGTTAGTTAAAGATGACTAAAAATATATTTCCCTCCTTTTTACTTTTATTTTAAACCATTATTAAATCATTTAATATTCTAGAAAATCTGGAGAAACTCCCCTTTGGGTAAATAGCTCCCTAAAGATTCAAAGTTTCAATCCTTTTTAAAACAGTCACAAAACTTTCCAAAATTACATTTTGGTCACTAGCCAAAATGTCACCCTTCCGAAACTCATTTTCCAAAATTGATTTCACAGTTCACTTAATTATATTAAAAGATGATTTTAGAACATTTTTCCATATTTTTAATGCAACCCGAACTAGGCTTTCCTAATTTCACTCTCTTAGATTCGAACAGCACTTTGACCAAACCGGTCAACGCCCAAAACTTCTAAGCCCAAAACCGGGGCGTTACATAAATGTCACAGATAGGAACTTACATGGCAAACATGGATCACTTCGTCAAGAAGACTGAGTCGTTCATGGATAAAATAGAGATGCAGATGGCCAATAATGAACCTACTCTAAAGTCATTGGAGACACAGATGGATCAGGTTTTTCCAACATATTATGCCAAGGCAGAATGGAGGATTCCCTAGCCATACTGAAATCGCTAGAAAATCCACACATGAGCATTGTAAAGCTATCACAACTAGAAGTGGGAAGAAGTTACCAGGACCATAGAAGGAAGCTGAAACAATTAAGAAATCAGCCCTAGAATCGACTGCCGAGAACGCTGCCCCGACAGACGACAAAAAACCTGCTACTGATACACCTGTCACGACAGCAGACGAGACAGAAGAGAAGGATGAAGAACCTAAACCTCCTCAGATCCGAATGCAGTGGGAAGGACGCATTGTAGACTATCGTCCTCCACCCCCTTTTCCAAAACGGCAACAGAAGTTGAAACATGAAACCCAGCTTAAAAAAGATCTATGATATTTTTAAGGAGGTTCACATTAATATTCCATTGTTAGATGTCGTTAAAAAAGATCTATGATATTTTAAAGGAGGTTCACTTTGTGATCTAGGTGCTAGTATTAATTTAATGCCAACATATGTATTTTAGAAATTAGGTATTGGACGAGCACGGCCCACGACAGTTATGCTGCAGCTGGCAGACCGCTCTTATGTGCAACCAGAAGGGAAGATTGAAGATATTCTGGTAAGATTGGATAAATTTATTTTTCCTGCTGACTTTCTTGTTTTAGATTGTGAAGCAGATCAGAATGCACCAATCATCCTGGGGCGACCCTTCTTAGCCACAGGCAGATCACTAATTGATGTAGAAAAGGGAGAACTCACTATGGGAGTGAATGATCAAGAGATCAGGCTAAATGTTCTCCAAGCAATGAAACAGGCTAATGCAGAAGAAGAATGCAAGGATATCACTAAAGTAATCCTTGACCAACCCTGTATTAGGTCGGACTGCCATGACATCAAATTTGGCCACTGCCCCTACAGCCATTTAGAAGACTATCACGGCAGCAACGACGACAGCAACTCCTCAGATTCTGACACATCTGATACTAAAGGTCATGAGGAGGTAAACTGGATAGGCAATCATCCAGGTAAGTTATTCGAGCCCTTAAATTATACCTCGAATGAACATATCATCCAAAAGCCTTCAACTGTAGAGCCACCTGTTCTAGATCTTAAGCCCCTGCCAGGGCAGCTAAAATATGTTTTTCTTGGATTAAATGATATGTTGCCCGTAATCATGTCTTCCAAGTTGATGCATGAACAGGAACAACAGCTGATAGGGATGCTGCAACAGCACAAAAAGGCTATTGGATGGACGATAGCTGACATCCAAGGCATCAGTCCGGCACTATGCATGCACAAAATCCTCTTAGAGGATGATCACAACCCGACCATTGATGCCCAGAGTCGTTTGAATGATGCTATGTGACAAGTAGTTCGAATAGAAATTATCAAATGGCTAGACGCTGTATAATTTATGCCATCTCGGATAGTAAGTGGGTGAGCCCGGTGTAGTGCGTTCCTAAAAAGGGATGAATAACCGTGGTGACCAACAAAGAAAACGAGTTAATCCCAACCAGGACTGTGACCGGTTGGAGGGTTTGTATAGACTACCAGAAGCTTAACAAAGCTACTCGGAAGGACCAGTTTCCCCTGCCTTTTATTGATCAAATGCTTGATCGATTAGCGGGAAAACCTTATTACTGTTTTCTTGATGGTTACTCAGGTTACAACCAAATAGCCATCGCACCGGAGGATCAAGAGAATGTTGGGTCACGTCGGCACGCCCCGTGGCTCAGCGAAAAAATTAATCCTACGTAATCCAGCCAGGATCCATGTACATGAACGAATTCGGGGTGAAAAGATGAAGAGTTACCTTTTAAAACTCTTGAAACTAGAAAACCGACGGTTTGTCAGAATAACCACGTCAAGTAAAACCAAAATTGTCACAGGTTCGCAACGACCTCTACGGAGTCCACCCGAACAAAACGAACAAAGTTTCCGCCTCCCTAACACTTAGGGATAAATTTCGACAAGTTTGAACACCTTCTAGGGAGAAGTCGAAATCCCTCCATGGATTCCTGAGGGAGTCTGAAATCGACCAGGGGTTCTACCGGGACTTGGATTCGAACTAGGAAATCGCCAGGAATTTGCCAGGGGGCAATAGGAACACCAGAAAAATATCGAACAGCTTTTCCAAAGAAATCTGGGACTTGTCGAAAATTCCAGAGGGGAATTCCCAAGGATATGTCGAAATTTGCAAGGAGGAATAGGGATGATTTGGTTGGTAGCCCTTGTCCCTTTAAATAGTATTCAGAGACTTAATTCTAGTTGAATTCCTTAAATCCAAGGTCAACCAAAATTCATAGAATCTAATTCTACTTGAAATTGGTTTATATTAAATAAACATTATATTTAATAATATTAAATGAAATATATATATTTAATTATGTAGAATCTTATTCTACATAAAACATGGATTTAAATATACATCATATTTAATCCAAATAAATATATTTTTATTATATAGAATCTCATTCTATCTTTACTTGGATTTAAATATATTTAAATATATATATTTTTAATTATGTAGAATGTAATTATACATAAACTTGGAATTAAACATACATTATATAAATTCCAAATATATATTTAAATTTCTAGAATCTTATTCTATAATATTTAAGTCTCTAAATATTTTCCATACTCTAAATAATATATGATAAATACAATATTTATCCAATATTATTCCCAATTAAGGGAGTTGCCGATTTCCCCTATCCCATAGGGGATTTTCGGCAACCTCCCTAAAATAGGGAGTATGGTTTCCAATTTTTTTTCTTTTCATTCGAAGGGTGTGACCCTTGTAGGTTCATGCAACGTTAGCAACAAAATTAGAACTGTTCTAATTTTACAAACAATGAGTGGCATCTAGCAATACATCATTGCTACCTAAGTTGCATGAAGTCATGGTTTGACTTTCCTAATTCCTAAATAAACTTCCTTTATGTATTTCATCCTTTTGTCCTATATATCTTAGATGAACACAAGTCATGGGTTAGTCACACTTGTGTTGTCCATCTAGTATTTCTTGATGTCTTGAGTAGATTATGATAAACGAATCTCTATGATATCTCATATCATAATATTCGAGCATGGCCATGCATTTTCTAATCTCACTCAATCAAGTGGTCGAAGATATTTCTCCCATTATGTAGGAGGGACAAATCATTTATTGATCAACCATATTTCACTACATAGGTCATCACGTATCCAATCATCAGTCTTTATAATGTAGTCAGTTACGACACACGTTTGACTATGTCAAAATACGTAAATCTTTATGTTGAAATCATGTTGATCTCAAGTCTGAGGATTATACATATGTTTATCATAAGCAATGTTGTGACTGTCACATACTTACCCAAGAAACATGCTCATAGCGGGTCAATCTAGTATGTTGTTCTCTAACAAATACTTATGTGTTGATTTTGACATATCTATGTCAATGACATCGTTTGTCATCAACCACATATTAGTCTTTATATATTTTCATTGTCCATACCCATAATAATATTGGACTAAGGATCCTATTTAACAATAATCGTATTATTGTATGGACATTATTATCCAATGGTTAGTTTGATGCACAGAAACATACCGAATGATAATAACAGCAATGACATTACTTGATAAATCTAGTAAAATAGTATGTCTATTCAATCATCATATGATTGGTCTTTGGGCATACTCCAACAGAGAAAACGACCTTCACTTGCACGTACGGTACTTACGCCTTTCGGAGGATGCCATTTGGACTTTGCAACGCACCAGCAACCTTTCAGGGGTGTATGATGGCAATATTCTCCGATATGGTGGAGGATTTCCTGGAGATATTCATGGACGATTTCTCAGTCTTTGGAGACAATTTTGAAAGCTGCTTAGGCAACCTGCAGAAATTGGTCGAGAGATGCGAGAAAGCGAACTTGGTATTAAACTAGGAGAAATGTCACTTCATGGTGGATGAAGGGATAGTCCTAGGCCACAAAGTAAGCTGCCGCGACATAGAGGTTGACATGGCAAAAATTGAGGTAATTGAAAAGTTGCCACCACCCACCACAATCAAGGGTATTCGAAGTTTTTTAGGGCATGCTGGTTTCTATCGAAGGTTTATAGCCAACTTTTCGAAGATCACCAAGCCATTATGCCACCTATTAGAGCAGAATCGTCCCTTCGACTTCAACACTAAATGTACTGAGGCATTCAAAATTTTGAAAGAGAAGCTAGTGACAGCCTCGATCGTACAGCCACCAGACTGGAAGTTACCATTCGAGATTATGTGTGATGCCAGTGATTACGCGGTAGGGGCAGCAGTTGGGCAGAGGATGGACAAGCTATTCCATGTAATTTACTACGCTAGCAAAACACTCAACGATGCCCAAGTGAATTACACCACAATAGAGAAGGAATTGTTAGCTGTGATGTTTTCAATTGACAAGTTCCGATCCTACATACTTGGAACGAAAGTGGTGGTCCACACAGACCACTCTGCACTGAAATATCTGTTTGGTAAGAAAGATGCAAAACCCAAACTGATTCGTTGGATTCTGCTACTGCAAGCGTTCGACATAGAAATCAAGGATAAAAAGGGGACAGAGAACCAAGTTGCCGATCACTTGTCAAGATTGGAGAAGGGAAAAAGTCTCCCAACAGATGAGACACACATACTGGAGACCTTCCCTGACGAGCAACTGTTCGCTGCCACTAACACTGCCGCGACAGCCATGGGGGCAAGTAAGTTTTCTGAACTCCCCTGGTATGCTGATTTCGTTAATTATTTAGTTGGCGGAATAATTCCTCCTGACCTTAACTATCAAGCTAGGAAGAGGTTCCAAAATGATGTTAAGCATTATTATTGGGACGAACCTCTTCTTTTCAAAATGTGTGCAGATCAGATCATCAGGAGGTGTGTACCACAGGATTAGCAGGAAGTTGTGCTTCATCACTGCCATGCTTCACAATATGGAGGACACTTAGGTTGTAACAAAACTGCTGCCAAGGTTTTGCAGTCTGGTTTTTATTGGCCTTCACTGTTCAAGGATGCCCAAGCATTCTACAAAAACTGTGACAAATGTCAACAGACTGGAAACATCTCAAGGAGACATGAGATGCCGTTGCAAAACATTCTTGAAGTCGAAATCTTTGATGTTTGGGGGATTGATTTCATGGGACCATTCCCAGCATCATGTGGGAATCTATATATCCTCATGGCAATGGACTATGTGTCCAAATGGGTAGAAGCAATCGCCACACAGAAAAACGATGCCAAGACTGTTCAGAGGTTTTTGTACAAGAGCATTTTTTCCAGATTTGGCATCCCTAAGGCAATCATCAGTGATGAAGGGAGGCATTTTGATAATAGGGTAATAACTGCTGCCTTAAAGAAATATGGTGTCAAACATCGGATTGCAACAACTTATCACCCTCAGACCAATGGACAGGCTGAAATATCGAATAGAGAGGTAAAGAACATTCTTGAGAGGATGGTTAAACCAACTCGAAAAGACTGGTCCCTACACCTCAATGATGCACTATGGGCCTATAGAACAACATTTAAAACTCCATTGGGAATGTCACCATACCGGCTGATTTATGGAAAAACATGCCATCTACCTGTTGAGATTGAGCACAGAGCATATTGGGCCATCAAAGTAGTGAACATGGACTTGGAAAAGGCAGGACAGAAAAGGTTGCTTGACTTGAATGAGATTGAAGAAATTCGAGCAATGGCCTAAGACAACGCAAGGATTTACAAGGACAAGACAAAGAAGTGGCATGACAAGAAGCTGCTGCCACGACAGTTCTGCCTAGGGCAGCTTGTGTTGTTATTCAACCCTAGGTTGAAAATCTTCCCAGGGAAGCTGAAATCTAGGTGGTCCGGCTCATTCCAAGTGGTGTAAGTTTTTCCCCATGGTTCCATCACGATCAAATCTTTATAATATGGGCACCAATTTAAAGTCAACGGACAGAGATTGAAGCATTATCAGAGGACTGAAACCCCAAGAATGCATGAAGTGGTTACTTTAGGAGATGCCCCTCCTAGCATCCCTAATTTAACATAATTTCATTTTTTATTATTTATTTATATTTATTTATTTACTTATTAGGTAATTAGAATTATTTTATTTTTAGGAACTAAGTTTTTATTTTAATTGAATTTAGGAAATAAAGGAGACAAGGAGAAGAGAAGAAGTGAACTCAGCCCACCATCTCACCATCAGCCCCAAAAGCCCAAAATAGGAGCCCGTCGTTACAACTGTCGCGACAGACGCAGAAAATCCAGCCTGTCAACACGCTGTCGCGGCAGACACGCAAACGCATAACAGACGCGCAGCAGACACAGAAACGCGTGACAAACGCGTCAGAAACCGTGTTTCACTATTCATTTTTCACTTCACTTTTACTCTCTCTACTTGCTTCCTCTTTAGATTTTCATTTGCTTTCATTTATTTTCTACAGTCTCTTGCAACTATGAGTACCAGAAACACCAGACGCAGTGCTCCCTCAGGATCTGCCCCAGCAGCAGCCACTCCCAGCTCCTTCCAGGGTAGAGATATGTGGCAGGAAAGAGGGTTCATTTACAGCCAACGAATGGAGAATCTCGGGCTCAAACCATTTATAGCCTGTAAAATTAGAGCACTTCGGTGGCAGACGTTTGCTGAGCAACCAAAGGAGATGAACGTGACCCTGGTAAGAGAATTTTATGCTGCCGTCGACAGCAGAGATGCGACAGCAGTAACCGTTCGTGGGAAGGAAGTCCCTTTTGAGCCAGAATACATCAACACCCTCTATTGACTCTACGTCGGCAGGAAGGAAGACGAGCATCAGAGATTCGTAGAGAGCTTGGAGGCAGCAGATTATGATGATGTCATGGCAGAGCTCACCGAGGAAGGAACCCAGTGGAATACCGATCCCAAACACCCAAGGACAGTGAAACGAGTTCAACTCACTCCCGAGGCGAAACTGTGGAACGCCTTCGTGAAAAAGAGGATCATGCCGTCCTCACACAATAGCACAGTGGATCAGCCCAGGTTAGCTCTTGTTCATTCTATCTTAAACGAGAGACCCATAAACGTTGGCCGCTATATTTGGGAGGGGATTTTGGACTGTGCATTTCGGCCATCGGGACCACTTGTCTTCCCCTACCTCATAACAGCCCTCTGTCGTGGCCACCATGTCCCTGAAGTTACTGAGGATTTAAGAATCCGAGGAAAAGGATGGACGGAAAGGAACATCCTTAGCTTGATGGAGCTGAAAGCTGCAACGCCAAGCTCTAGCTTCAACTCGTCTGCCGCGGCAGGTCAGCCGATAGAGCCCACCTAGACAGAGCCTGCCGCCACTGAGCAGAGGCAGCCCACAGCAGCAGCTCCCCCAGCCAACTCCTCCACCCAAATCCTTGCCACCCTGTAGAAAATGGAGGAGCGGCAGCTGGGCCTGATGATCTTTATCCGCGATTTCACAACAGCAACGATACATTTCATTAAAAGCAATTTAAATTTTCCAGATGTATTGTTTTCTGCTTTCCCCAATCACTATTTTGCTGCCCCCACCACTGCCCATACCCCCACCCTTGCGGCCACACCGAGAACACCGTCTGCCGTGTCCACCCCAACCCCAGCCACGACAACTGCAGGTGGCAGCCACACTGCCACAACATCTGGCAGGGGGAAAAGAGAAAAGAACCCATGTATGACCTTGACGATTTCATTGCTGGTTTCTCCTCTTCCTCAATCTGGGAGGAATCCGGTGGCGAGCCCTCTATCAAGAGGAACCTGTCCAAGGAGTTCACCCAGATGAAGCGGCAGAAACCCAACACCGGTGATGAACCATCCGGCCAAGAGAAATCCGGCAGCAGCAGTAGTGGCAGCAGTAGTAGCAGCTCATCCGATGAGGTTCAGGTGCTGAAGAAACCACCCCAAATCTCACCTACCCGCATCCACCCTCCGAGGGAAGCCAAGAAAAAGACCGCCTCTGCATCTCCAAGCCATCTGCCGGCACCAACGAGGAAAGTCACTGCCCGCCGGCAGATTCAGATCAACAGCAGCAGCAGGAGCAGCAGCGACGACGTCGCTTAAAATTTAAGTTTCTTTTCTTATATTTGTTGGGCTATTTTGTTATAATTGTGATGTTTTTATTTTCTGTTTTTATCATTTTGTCATCATGCATTGAGGGCAATGCAACCCTTGAGTGTGGGGGTTGCAACCCTCCATTAATGAAGTGTTTTAGGTTCAAAATTGTGTCTAAGTGTTAGTTTATTTTTTCTTTAAAAAAAATAAATAAATGAAAATTTGGCTTAAGTCTTTGAACTGAACTTACCTGCCGTGACAGCCTCTGTCGTGGCAGAGCCACTAGGATAGTTTTAGGAACAGTTTAGAGCCTTACTATAGTTCTGATTCTTAAACAACCTTTGTGACTTTTATACTGTCTACAACTCTACTTGTAAACTAGAATAGGGAAAACCTTAACACTTGAGTTGCCCCTAGAGGTGCCTAACACTGGCTCTAGGAAAAGAAGTTAAAAAATAGACTCAATACACCTAGAGGTGCCCGAAACCGGCTCTAGGAAGTTAGCTAGAGGTGCCTGAAACTGGCTCTAGTCAAACTTCAATTAAGAAAAGAGAATAGAGTCTAAGTAAAAACTAAAGGAGCCTAAGAATTGCCTCCAAAAAGATGAAAAGTTGGCATAAAAATTCAAGTTAGAAGCTTAGCTATTCTAGTAAACTAAGTGATTCTAGGCATATAATTGTTCACAAAACATGCACACACTACACGAGAATTATAGCAAGGTTCTGAATGAATCCTGAATTATCCGACAGGGTATTGCTCACAATAGGGAATGCATGGTAGGTAATGAAAAGTTCAATGTTTTAAGCCAAACAATTTTTTTTTTAGGTTTTAATTGCTTGAGGGCAAGCAAAAACTTGAGTTTGGGGGTGTGTTGAGTGTGTAAAAGTTCTATATTTTACCCCTATTTAACCCATATTTTTGCTGCATTCAAGCATATTTCATTGCATTTAGTATAGATTTTAATTATACATCGCAATTATACAAAAAGGCACAGTTGGTGCTGATTTTGATTACTTTTGCAGGTAGCTGCTGTAGAAGACTCATGGCAGCAGAGAAGTAGAGCTGGAATACTAGACTGCAGCCGAGAAGAAGGATGTTGCCAAGGCCGCTGTCGTGGCAGCCAAGGATGACAGCAATGGTGAAGGAAAAAAGTAAAATGGAGTTCGACAGAAAGAGGAAATTAAGCTGGTCTGTCGTGGAGCACTCCTATATTTTTCCGAGCCCTAGATCAGAATGAAGGCCAAGCCCAAAGTTCAAGGAAGAAACTCCAAGCAAGAAGAGAAGACGAATTAAAGACATCTACTTGGAATATTTAGTCTTTAATAAAGTTGCACATTAATTTAAACTTGTATTCTTGCCATATTAGAAAACTTAAACCCAAGGCCTATATAAAGGCATGTAATTCAACCTAGAGAAACAGATCTTGTAACCCCCTTAACCCGGCCCAGACGGTTGACCCGAATTAAGAAAGTCACACGGGGAAAACCAAAGTCAACCCGAAAGTCAACTTTGATTAACGACCCTTTTTTTCTCTTTTTTTATCTTGTCTAAATGCACGTTAACCTTAGATGTGATCTCACAACAACATACTCGAAGATCATAAACATCAGAGATCAAACAGGGACCCAATTGAGCAATTAACAACTTTAGGGACCAAACTCTAAATTCTGAAAACTTTAAGGACTTAACCAGATTTTAAGTTACCAACTTAAAATTAATCAAGTTTCATGCTTCTCTGCCAAATTTCAGCTTAAACGGACATCCCAAACTCATACAATTGCACAAACAAGTTTCAGGACAAAAATGCAAACATTCCAAAACATTTAACTGCCACTGTCAGCCCCCAACGGTCACGTGTTCTGAAACAGGCAGAGCCCGTTTCGAAACGCGGGGCCGTTCCGCAACGCGTACCGAAACAGGTGGCTGGCAGAATGCTTTCCGTTTCGAAACGGTGTCTACCGTTTCAGACGCCTGGGCTGATTCAGGGCATCCGTTCCGAAACGGTAGTCCCTGTTCCGAAACGCCCTGCACATAATGCAGAAAAATACATGCTTAAACACGCAATTGACCATCCGAACATACTCCAAAAGCTACCAAACTTTACCATCATGCATTTCAACAATTAAGAAGCATACTTGCATCAACAATTCAACATATTATCATCATATACGTAAAGCCCCAATTCTATAGGCATGCTTCCTACACAAGCAACCATTTAAACACAAAATCTCCAAATCCATCTCATATAAGCCAAAACATGATCCAACAACATTAACAACAACATATAACCATCCTTGTCCGAACATATACGAACACATAAACATTAACCCAAGAGATTCTACCCCAATGCCTTTATTAACTATAGCTATTCATCGAGACATACATCTCAAATGGAGTCCTCCTTGAATCCCTTGCTTCTCGCTGTCCAAACTTCAAGAATCTGCATTGATGGACAAAGAGGAGCGTAAGCACATAATGCTTAGTGAGGAATGCTCAAAACCAAAACACCACCAATGCAGCGAGTCATAAAACCTCTTTGAAAAGCAACTCGATTTGTTTACCAAGCAAAGTTTGAAAACCCCTTTTCAACAACATGCTTAAACCATGCATTGTTCAAACATGAAAACCAACCCTTAGCTTAGCAAGCTAAGAAAACCTTTTCAAAGCATAATTTGCAAAATCATCCATTTAACCATTCCATGAATAAACCCATATGCAAAGTTAAATTCATACCTTGGAAAACACTTCCATTTCATAACACACCTTTCTTATACTTGAAAATCATTCCAAGCAAGAAACCCTTTAAAACCATTTACTCAATCAATCCAACACATGCATTAAACAAAGGCAACTTATGAACCACAACATCATCATCACATGCCTTTTAAAACAAGTCTTAACAAGACTCCAATGCATAAAAAAGATTTCATGCACACATGCATCATTTACCAAATGATAATCAACACTTGTTCAACTTAACAAGTAAACATGCATTCACAAGCATTAAACACTTTTCATGCAACCATGCATCTTTTCAAGCATCTCATGCTTAATCATAATCAAGAACATTACATTGGCTCCCAAGTGATCAACCACATCCACTTTTCAACTCAACATCCAATCGGATACGCGGATCACAAGCGTTGTCCCCACGCTTCATACACACAACCAATCCAAGGTCCCCAAATGGACTTTTAAACACCATTTGACCTCAACATTCACAAGGTTCCCATGTATGGACTTTCAAACACCATACAACCTTAACTTTCCTAAGGTTCCCATGTATGGACTTTTAAACACCATACAACCTTAGCTTACACAAGGTTCCCATATATGGACTTTTAAACACCATATAACCTTAACATGCACAAGGTTCCCATGTATGGACTTTTAAACACCATACAACCTTAGCATCACCGATTGGTAGTTGTATAACATCACTAACGAGATCCGGGACACCCAACACAAGATCCACACATGGACTTTACACCACCATTGTGATCTTAACAAGCACAAGGTTCCCATATATGGACTTTTAACCACCATATAACCTTTGCTTAACCAAGGTCCTCGAATGGGCATTCCACCTCCATTATGACCTTAACCATCTCATTAGGATACTTGAAGGGAGTTTACCGGTTCACTCTTAACCACTCCACCTCCAAGGCGACTTTATTCACGGTGCACCCAATCCTATAGCCGGCTAACTATATCCGATCAAAGAAACCAAGAACCATTTACATCACTTGCCAATATAACCAACTTACCACATTAGTCCGATGATTCACATGCATAATCATAATGCAAAAACCATCATTTACCATCATCAATCCACTGTTTAAAAGCATTACACAAAACCTTTGAACAACATGTAACACCATGCATCAAAACCACATTTTCAATGTATAAAACTAAGGATCTCTTACCTTGAGCATCCTTCACATATGGCTTTCAAAACCAGCATTAAATCATGCTTAAAATATGCTTTCAAAACAGAATATAAACCATGCAAATCACATGCATTGCAACCACCAAACACAATTGCTTTTAAAGCCAATTCACAACACAAACCAAGAGCGAAAATCCATATACTTACTCTTGAGCTTAGCAAAGTTGTTTAGACTTAAACTAAGCTCCCAAAACCTCCAAACATTGGTTTAAAAGCTGAAAACCCAACTTCACTCACCGATACACAAAACAAGGCTAGCCAACAAGCCTTCCAAGCATCCGAAACCTTCCACACCACCTCTAATGCTCACGGATCTTCCTCCCCTGTTTCAAGCACATAACATCAGAGGATTAATGCATCATAATGCACTAAAAACACCAGCAACACAACTAAACTCGCTGCTCATCACAAATCCAACATTTCGGCTACCAAACACAACCGAAATCACCACCAAACACTTCCGAAACTTAACCCAGCCAAGATCCATCACTTCTAACCATTTTTAAACATCAATTAACATCCAAAATGATCACAACCACGTCCTTATACCTCCAGGTATAACAGATCACCAAGATCACTCCAAAAACAACCAAAAACTCACGCAAAACTTAGGAAATTCAACCTATCCGGGATTGCATTAATTAAACCTCAACTTCTAATCAATTTAGCATTCATTTAACATCAATTTGACACTTCAAAACACTACCCAAACAGATCACACGAAAATTTCACCAAAATCAAGCAAATCTTGCATTTTAAGCCAAAATCAAGATTTGAATTGAAAAGCCTTTAACAAATCACAAATCAAGGATTGAGAACTTAGGAATTTCAGTAAAGAACTGAGAGTTTAGAGGAGAAGGACGTTCTTACCTCCAAACTTGAGTTTCTCCCTTTTTGGAACCAAAAAGCTTGATGAAACAACTTGCAAATGGTGAGGTTTTGTTGTAGAGATGATTAGGAATCCAAAGAGAATTGAAAAGGAATATTTGAGTGACAAAATCAGAAGTAAATCTCTGGAGAGAAAGTGTTTGGGTTGAGAGAAAAAGAGAGAAAATGAAAATTGGAAGAAAAATGGAAAGTTGGTTACAAAATAGTAAAATGATTTCCCTCCACTTTTCTTAAGCTTTAAAATCAGAATTATACATCAAAATATCTTAGAAAAATCTGGAGAAACTCTTTTTGGAATAATAGCTCCTTAAAGATTCAAAGTTTCAACCCTTTATAAAACAGTCACGCAACTTTCATAAATTACATTTTGGTCACTAGCCAAAATGTCACCCTTCCGAACCTCATTTTCAAAAATTGATTTCACAGTTCACTTTTATATATTAAAAGATGATTTTAGAACATTTTTCCATATTTTTAATGCAACCCGAACTAGGCTTTCCTAATTTCACCTTTACATATTCGATCAGCACTTTGACCGAACCGGTCAACGCCCAAAACTTCTGAGCCCAAAACCGGGGCGTTACAACTCTTCCCCCCTTAGGAAATTTCGTCCTCGAAATTTCAACTGGCGAAAAGAGAACCACAACCTTCCCAAAGCAACACACACGGCAACACAAAAGCCCCCAACCACCACATTCCACACAAAAACTCCACCAACTCAACACCACCACATACTGTTCATAAAATCCAGAACACACAAAAATAGCCATAACTTAACCTTTCACATATCCGGACTATACACAGCCCCAACATCAACCTGAAGAACTTCAACTTTTACAGCACACATCACCGTAACACACAACTCCCAAGACTTGATTACACAGCGACACTAACCAATCCAATTCAGCCACTTTGCAAACTTCTCTGCTTCTAAAACTCTTGCAAACTCCCAAACCACTTCCAAGGATTTCCCAACAAGCAAAAATCCTTAAGCAACAACCGTTTACCCAAACTCCTCAACGAATGCTGATAATCCTTCACATCTGCCACTAACATTACCATAACGACTCACCAGGACTACTCACCCACCATCCAAAATTTACATCACAACCCCAACTCAACTCCGCCAACCGTATCACACACCACCAGCTGACTACAAAAGAAACTCACATACCCACAACCAGCCAACCACTACTCACAAGAACCCAACCAACCAACAATGGCATTTGACCTTTCATTGCCTATCCACCGCAAGCTTTGACCACAATACTTGCCTTACCAGAACATCGCTTAACCTAACATACATAACAACTCCTCAACTCCTCAAAAGGTTGCTAAGAACCAACACTTACGAACCAACCCTTCCACAACAACTTAAATGCTAAGCTACCTCAGCACTTGGGAACACAACCACTAATCTGCAACATCACTTAGCACCAAGGAACTACCCCTTCCACTTAGCTATTCAAACCACTTGACCGATTCTAACCTCAACCGGTACTCCTCACCACCAAACCACTAAACTCTTTAAGCATCAAACACTATCCTTCTACCAACAGGCTATACCACTCTCACTATTACTAGCAACTAGCTTAATATACTCCATTACTTCTAACTCTCACCCAACACCAAAACAACCTCTAAAGAACCCATCATCCAACCTAACCCAACCACCATACTAACAGATTCGATTAGTTATTAGCGAGTGTGAACATCGTATGCATGATCACCAACATGCCTTATCAATGCCTGATGTACATGTATGCAAAACCTCTAATGTCATGCCACATGTATGCATGGACCAGCACATATATAATGTAGCATATAACAATGATTTTAACTGTGCATGAATGCCAGTTCACACCCTCCAATAACATCCTCAGAATCCGTCTAAGAACAATCTCCTTCCTCACTTCTAACTTATATAACTCCATCATACCATCATACCAACAACCATTAACCACAGAACTCACTAAAACCTTCTTCACACCAAAGATGTTTCCAAAACTACAACTATTACCTCAACATGCTGGCAACAAGACTAAACTTACCACGCAAGGAAAACAAACAGAAACCCAACTAAGGTAACTAGAGCAAAGATTACTTAACAAAATTACCTGAAAACACATCACCACCCTGAAGCTTCATCAGACGAGCTCTCTTCCTCGCGGAACCATCATCCTCCTGCCGCACCGCTGCAGCACTAGCTAACACTTTAAGGTCATCACCATCTCCCTGCGGTAAAGAACCATGGCTATTCCGAGCCAACATCACACAATCACGTCTCATATGTCCAGTAGACCCACATTTCCAGCACTTCTCATTTCCCAAACTCTTCACAACCTTCTGCTCTTTCTGCCACCTCTGAACCTTGCTTCGGCCGTGCCCACGACCTTTCAGAGACCCTTTGGCTATCACCAAAGCTGACTTCACCCCAAGAGGACAATCGCGCTTAACATGCACTTTAGAACCACAGTTCCAGCAAGCACCCGCGCCCCAACAACCTCCAACATGACGCCTTTCACAACGGTCACATACCGGTGGCTGAGCATCCACTCCTTGCTCAAGCAACACTTGTTCCACAACAGCACTACCTTCACATTGCTTAACCCTTGGAAACTTCTCTCCAAGATACCTTTCATAAAAGGCAGATACAAAGAAATCCCAGTCAATATCATGTATATGTGACGCCACCGCCACAGATGTCCACCAGACACATGCATCCTCCAACATCAAAGAGACAACACTTCCCAGCTTACAAGCATAATCACAACCTTCCTGATCCAGAATCAGAATCACACTGGCCAACCAAGCCTCAAATGTCTCAGGTGAAGAACCATGATACTCCACAGCACCCAAATCCAACAAACGCTGCCTCGGCAAACCCGCACATCCTACAGCCAGCACATCCACTGACTTTACCCTTGCTACAGCCTGAGATGTTCCCAACACCTCTTGAGCAACAGGTGATGAACTCTTCATCACAGAACCAGCTTCTTCCTCCTGCCTTCCCACCTCCACTCCAGTCACAGAAGACTGAGACGAAACACCTCTACAGAAGGGTGAATTCCAAGCCTTAACAACCTGCCCTAAGGCAGCAACCATCTCACCCAACTGCCATTCTATCAACAACTTCACCATACTACTAACAACAACAAACAATCACAACAAAACAAACAAACCAGTTAGACCAGCTTTAAGCAAGGATTCAAACTCCAACTCCAAAATAACACAATAGCTATAATAATAAGGCAATGGGTATCCCGAATCCCCCCTCTATTACATGACACAACAGTCAACACGAACATGGATATCACAACATCAAGCACATCAAACAACATACTTCGATCATGCTTTCATCAAACAGCATCCACTTGCAACAGCGTACTATCCACATAACATACTCATTTCACTTTCAACATGCATTAAACCAACTCACAACATCAGCATATATCCACGTAAGCTCAACCAAGATTCTTAAACACAAAGCATGTTTGCAAATATCAACAACTTACTCAGAAACACGTGTTTCAACCAACATTCAACCAACTTTCATCCACACAACAAGGTAAACATCAACACACATCACAACAATTTACCGTTTTCCCCAAGCATTCGCAACTTAGCTCTGATACCACCAAATGTAACCCCCTTAACCCGGCCCAGACGGTTGACCCGAATTAAGAAAGTCACACGGGGAAAACCAAAGTCAACCTGAAAGTCAACTTTGATTAACGACCCTTTTTTTCTCTTTTTTTATCTTGTCTAAATGCACGTTAACCTTAGATGTGATCTCACAACAACATACTCGAAGATCATAAACATCAGAGATCAAACAGGGACCCAATTGAGCAATTAACAACTTTAGGGACCAAACTGTAAATTCTGAAAACTTTAAGGACTTAAGCAGATTTTAAGTTACCAACTTAAAATTAATCAAGTTTCATGCTTCTCTGCCAAATTTCAGCTTAAACGGACATCCCAAACTCATACAATTGCACAAACAAGTTTCAGGACCAAAATGCAAACATTCCAAAACATTTAACTGCCACTGTCAGCCCCCAACGGTCACGTGTTCCGAAACAGGCAGAGCCCGTTTCGAAACGCGGGGCCGTTCCGCAACGCGTACCGAAACAGGTGGCTGGCAGAATGCTTTCCGTTTCGAAACGGTGTCTACCGTTTCAGACGCCTGGGCTGATTCAGGGCATCCGTTCCGAAACGATAGTCCCTGTTCCGAAACGCCCTGCACATAATGCAGAAAAAGACATGCTTAAACACGCAATTGACCATCCGAACATACTCCAAAAGCCACCAAACTTTACCATCATGCATTTCAACATATAAGAGACATACTTGCATCAACAATTCAACATATTATCATCATATACGTAAAGCCCCAATTCTATAGGCATGCTTCCTACACAAGCAACCATTTAAACACAAAATCTCCAAATCCATCTCATATAAGCCAAAACATGATCCAACAACATTAACAACAACATATAACCATCCTTGTCCGAACATATACGAACACATAAACATTAACCCAAGAGATTCTACCCCAATGCCTTTATTAACTATAGATATTCACCGAGACATACATCTCAAATGGAGTCCTCCTTGAATCCCTTGCTTCTCGCTGTCCAAACTTCAAGAATCTGCATTGATGGACAAAAAGGAGCGTAAGCACATAATGCTTAGTGAGGAATGCTCAAAACCAAAACACCACCAATGCAGCGAGTCATAAAACCTCTTTGAAAAGCAACTCGATTTGTTTACCAAGCAAAGTTTGAAAACCCCTTTTCAACAACATGCTTAAACCATGCATTGTTCAAACATGAAAACCAACCCTTAGCTTAGCAAGCTAAGAAAACCTTTTCAAAGCATAATTTGCAAAATCATCCATTTAACCATTCCATGAATAAACCCATATGCAAAGTTAAATTCATACCTTGGAAAACACTTCCATTTCATAACACACCTTTCTTATACTTGAAAATCATTCCAAGCAAGAAACCCTTTAAAACCATTTACTCAATCAATCCAACACATGCATTAAACAAAGGCAACTTATGAACCACAACATCATCATCACATGCCTTTTAAAACAAGTCTTAACAAGACTCCAATGCATAAAAGAGATTTCATGCACACATGCATCATTTACCAAATGATAATCAACACTTGTTCAACTTAACAAGTAAACATGCATTCACAAGCATTAAACACTTTTCATGCAACCATGCATCTTTTCAAGCATCTCATGCTTAATCATAATCAAGAACATTACATTGGCTCCCAAGTGATCAACCACATCCACTTTTCAACTCAACATCCAATCGGATACGCGGATCACAAGCGTTGTCCCCACGCTTCATACACACTACCAATCCAAGGTCCCCAAATGGACTTTTAAACACCATTTGACCTCAACATTCACAAGGTTCCCATGTATGGACTTTCAAACACCATACAACCTTAACTTTCCTAAGGTTCTCATGTATGGACTTTTAAACACCATACAACCTTAGCTTACACAAGGTTCCCATATATGGACTTTTAAACACCATATAACCTTAACATGCACAAGGTTCCCATGTATGGACTTTTAAACACCATACAACCTTAGCATCACCGATTGGTAGTTGTATAACATCACTAACGAGATCCGGGACACCCAACACAAGATCCACACATGGACTTTACACCACCATTGTGATCTTAACAAGCACAAGGTTCCCATATATGGACTTTTAACCACCATATAACCTTTGCTTAACCAAGGTCCTCGAATGGGCATTCCACCTCCATTATGACCTTAACCATCTCGTTAGGATACTTGAAGGGAGTTTACCGGTTCACTCTTAACCACTCCACCTCCAAGGCGACTTTATTCACGGTGCACCCAATCCTATAGCCGGCTAACTATATCCGATCAAAGAAACCAAGAACCTTTTACATCACTTGCCAATATAACCAACTTACCACATTAGTCCGATGATTCACATGCATAATCATAATGCAAAAACCATCATTTAACATCATCAATCCACTGTTTAAAAGCATTACACAAAGCCTTTGAACAACATGTAACACCATGCATCAAAACCACATTTTCAATGTATAAAACTAAGGATCTCTTACCTTGAGCATCCTTCACATATGGCTTTCAAAACCAGCATTAAACCATGCTTAAAATATGCTTTCAAAACAGAATATAAACCATGCAAATCACATGCATTGCAACCACCAAACACAATTGCTTTTAAAGCCAATTCACAACACAAACCAAGAGCGAAAATCCATATACTTACTCTTGAGCTTAGCAAAGTTGTTTAGACTTAAACTAAGCTCCCAAAACCTCCAAACCTTGGTTTAAAAGCTGAAAACCCAACTTCACTCACCGATACACAAAACAAGGCTAGCCAACAAGCCTTCCAAGCATCCGAAACCTTCCACACCACCTCTAATGCTCACGGATCTTCCTCCCCTGTTTCAAGCACATAACATCAGAGGATTAATGCATCATAATGCACTAAAAACACCAGCAACACAACTAAACTCGCTGCTCATCACAAATCCAACATTTCGGCTACCAAACACAACCGAAATCACCACCAAACACTTCCGAAACTTAACCCAGCCAAGATCCATCACTTCTAACCATTTTTAAACATCAATTAACATCCAAAATGATCACAACCACGTCCTTATACCTCCAGGTATAACAGATCACCAAGATCACTCCAAAAACAACCAAAAACTCAAGCAAAACTTAGGAAATTCAACCTATCCGGGATTGCATTAATTAAACCTCAACTTCTAATCAATTTAGCATTCATTTAACATCAATTTGACACTTCAAAACACTGCCCAAACAGATCACACGAAAATTTCACCAAAATCAAGCAAATCTTGCATTTTAAGCCAAAATCAAGATTTCAATTGAAAAGCCTTTAACAAATCACAAATCAAGGATTGAGAACTTAGGAATTTCAGTAAAGAACTGAGAGTTTAGAGGAGAAGGACGTTCTTACCTCCAAACTTGAGTTTCTCCCTTTTTGGAACCAAAAAGCTTGATGAAACAACTTGCAAATGGTGAGGTTTTGTTGTAGAGATGATTAGGAATCCAAAGAGAATTGAAAAGGAAGATTTGAGTGACAAAATCAGAAGTAAATCTCTGGAGAGAAAGTGTTTGGGTTGAGAGAAAAAGAGAGAAAATGAAAATTGGAAGAAAAATGGAAAGTTGGTTTCAAAATAGTAAAATGATTTCCCTCCACTTTTCTTAAGCTTTAAAATCAGAATTATACATCAAAATATCTTAGAAAAATCTGGAGAAACTCTTTTTGGAATAATAGCTCCTTAAAGATTCAAAGTTTCAACCCTTTATAAAACAGTCACGCAACTTTCAAAAATTACATTTTGGCCACTAGCCAAAATGTCACCCTTCCGAACCTCATTTTCCAAAATTGATTTCACAGTTCACTTTTATATATTAAAAGATGATTTTAGAACATTTTTCCATATTTTTAATGCAACCCGAACTAGGCTTTCCTAATTTCACCTTTACATATTCGATCAGCACTTTGACCGAACCGGTCAACGCCCAAAACTTCTGAGCCCAAAACCGGGGCGTTACAGATCTTATTCTCTAGCCGTCTTCTCCTAAACCCTAGTTGTTTTCCCCCTTCTCATCATGTTCTAAACTTCCCCTAGGGCTAAGGGTTGATTCTATAATGTAGTTGCAAGGATTGCTTTGTTTTAGGAATTTTTCTGTTCAATAAAATAGACTTCAAGTTTGCTTATTCTGGTTTTCAACATCTTACAAGAGTATCGGGAGAACATTTTGAGATTATACATTTACTTAATATCGGGAGAGTTAAGTATACGAAAAGAATAAGTACGAGTTCTCCAGTTTATGGTTGAACTATCTCGGACCTAGGGATAGGACGAGGTGAAGTGGCTAAGGAAGAATTCAACAACATCGGTGTTCATCCTTCGATTCACACCGGGAGGTATCATCAAAGACGTGTTTATCGACAGACTTGGACCTAGGGATAGGCCAAGGCACAACAGGGATTCTTGCCAAGCTTGAAGTACAGAGTTGTGTGATCGATGCCGCGACAACAACAGACCGCTGTTGGAGTATGCCCAAATACCAATCATATGATGATTAAATAGACATACTATTTTACTATATTTATCAAGTAATGGCATTGCAGTTATTATCATTTGGTGTGTTTCTGTGCATCAAACTAACCACTAGATAATAATGTCCATACAATAATACGATTATTGTTAAATAGGATCCTTAGTCGAATATTATTACGGGTATGGACAGTGATAATATATAAAGACTAATATGTGGTTGATGACAAGCGTTGTCATTGACATAGAGATGTCAAAATCAACACATAAGTATTTGTTAGAGAACAACATACTGGATTGACCCGCTATGAGCATGTTTCTTGGGTAATTATATGACAGTCACAACATTGCTCATGATAAACATATGTATAATCCTCAGACTTGAGATCAACATGATTTCAACATAAAGATTTACGTATTTTGACATAGTCAAAGGTGTGTCGTAACTGACTACATTAGAAAGACTGATGATTTGATACGTGATGACCTATGTAGTGAAATATGGTTCTTCAAGAAAGCATTTGTCCCTCCTACATAATGGGACTATGATAAGCATCTTCCTTGTAGCTATGTTTAATCCATCTTAATCTCACTTGCAAGTAGTTACATACGATGATTATGAAATCAAATAAAGGAATGTCGAAACCACTTTCCTAAGGGAAAACTTGAAACAGATGTGTACATGACACATCCAGAAGGTTTTGTCATTCCAGTAAAAACTTGGAAGGTATGTAAGCTACAAAGGTCTACTCGTAGACTAAGGCAAGCTTCTCGAAGTTGGGATATTCGTTTCAAAAGATGCAGTCAAAAGTTTTGGTTTATCTAGAAACAAATGGAAGTCTTGTTTTCAAAAGAGGTAGTGGGAGCATTGTTACTTTCCTAAGTATTGTATGTAGATGACATACTCATCAAAAGGAACTAAAGATCGCAATCCGTTTTGCATTAATAAAAGATACTGCGAGTTAGCAACATGAGACAATATCTAACTCTACAACATAGGCTGAATGTATTACAGTCGACATAGCAATAAAGAAGGATGTTTGGACCTAAAGGGTTCACTTCTGAACTAAGGGTTGTTCCCAGCATATTAGATGCTACATAACTCTGTTATGATGGAACCTTTGCATAAGCAAATAAAACCCAGATCTCATCAATAAATCCAAACATATTCTAAAGTACTTACATCTTGGAGATGTGAAAGTATGCAACATATGCACAAAGTTGATAACTTTGTCAATTCCCTGACAAAGCTTTTGACACAGCATAAGCATGTCAGTTACACTAAGCCATATCGTATTAGATACGAGAATGATTGGTCTTAGTGCTAGTGGGAGATTGTTGGAGTATGCCCAAAGACCAATCATATGATGATTGAATAGACATACTATTTTACTAGATTTATCAAGTAATGGCATTGCCGTTACTATCATTTGGTATGTTTCTGTGCATCAAACTAACCATTGGATAGTAATGTCCATACAATAATATGATTATTGTTAAATTGGATCCTTAGTCGAATATTATTATGGGTACGGACAGTGATAATATATAGAGACTAATATGTGGTTGATGACAACTGTTGTCATTGACATAGAGATGTCAAAATCAACACATAAGTATTTGTTAGAGAACAACATACTGGATTGACCCGCTATGAGCATGTTTCTTGGGTAATTATGTGACAGTCACAACATTGCTCATGATAAACATATGTATAATCCTCAGACTTGAGATCGGCATGATTTGAACATAAAGATTTACGTATTTTGACATAGTCAAACGTGTGTCGTAACTGACTACATTATAAAGACTGATGATTGGATACATGATGACCTATGTAGTGAAATATGGTTGATCAAGAAAGGATTTGTCCCTCCTACATAATGGGAGAAATATCTTCGGCCACTTGATTGAGTGATATTAGAAAATGCATGGTCATGTTCGAATATTATGATATGAGATATCATAGAGATTCGTTTATCATAATCTACTCAAGACATCAAGAAATACTAGATGGACAACGCAACTGTGACTAACCCATGACTTGTGTTCATCTAAGATATAAATGACAAAAGGATGAAATACATAAAGGAAGTTTATTCAGGAATTAGGAAACTCAAACCATGACTTCATGCAACTTAGGTAGGAATGATGTATTGCTAGATGCCACTCATTTTTTGTAAAATTTGAACAGTTCTAATTTTGCTGCTAACGTTGCATGAACCTACAAGGGTCACACCCTTCGAATGAAACGAACAAAAAAATTGGAAACCATACTCCCTATTTTAGGGAGGTTGCCGAAAATCCCCTATGTGATAGGGGAACTGGCAACTCCCTTAAATGGGAATAATATTTGTTAAATATTATATTTATCAAATATTATTTAGAGTATGGAAAATATTTAGAGACTTAAATATTATAGAATAAGATTCTAGAAATTTAAATATATATTTGGAATTTATATAATGTATATTTAATTCAAAGTTTATGTAGAATTAGATTCTACATAATTAAAATTATATATTTAAATATATTTAAATCCAAGTAAAGATAGAATGAGATTATATATAATAAATATATATATATTTGGATTAAATATAATGTATATTTAAATCCATGTTTTATGTAGAATAAGACTTTACATAATTAAATATACATATTTCATTTAATATTATAAAATATAATGTATATTTAATATAAACCAATTTCAAGTAGAATTAGATTCTATGAATTTTGGTTGAACTTGGATTTAAGGAATTCAACTAGAATTAAGTCTCTGAATACTATTTAAAGGGACCAGGGCTAGCAACCAAATCATCAATATTCCTCCTTGAAAATTTCGACATATCCATGGCGATTTCTTAGTTCGATATTTCTCTGGTGTTCCTCTAGCCCCCTAGCAAATTCCTGGAGATTTCCTAGTTCGAATCCAAGTCCCGGTAGAACCTCTGATCGATTTCAAACTCCCTCAGGAATCCTTGGAGGGATTTCGACTTCTCCCTGGAAGGTGTTCAAACCTGTCGAAATTTATCCCTAAGTGTTAGGGAGGCGGAAACTTTGTTCATTTTGTTTGGGTGTACTCCATAGAGGTCGTTGTGAACCTGTGACGATTCCGGTTTTACTTGACGTGGTTATTCCGACATACCATCGGTTTTCTAGTTTCCAGAGTTTTAGAAGGTAACTCTTCATCTTTTTACCCCAGTTTCGTTCCTGTACATGGATTCTGGTTGGATTACGTCAGATTAATTTTTCTGATGCGCCACGGGGCGTGCCGGCGTGACCCAACAGTGGTATCAGAGCTACTTGTATCATACGAATTCAGACTTAAATTCTTGGGCGATATTTATGAATGCGATGCATGTTGTTTGATTCGACTTAGATATTTATCGTTTATCATATCACACCTAATAAAGACTTATTTCGATTATCACTGAATGATTAAAAGTTAATCATAACTATGTTAAGTTGCTTCAATGTTAAATGTTAACATGTTGAGACTAATAGTTAGTCTAGAGAACAAGTAGTTGTTCGTAGTTTCATAGATTTATGAAATCTCTGAAAGGGCTACTAATTTGATAAAAGTTATCAAACTATCTTTCACGGTGAATCCATAAGAGTTATGGTTAGACGTTATGAAAAATGCATGTCTAGGATTGGCATCATCAAAGACATGGTACTTAAGTGTGCCTAGTGTGCCACCTCTCTTTCATGTTGACCTACCTGGTGCATTTGTTCATTAATTCGAATGGTTTATGAAACCTCGTGATACTTCTTTGGCCCATTAATCGCAACATAGGGATAATCAGTTTAAAACTCCGTAAACACGTCGTTACTTTGTTCGCACGATGTTTGAAATGCATGTTAGATTGCACGGTGTTTGTTTTGCATGGTTATAGCCCATAGCCTTTATAGTTTTGGCTTTTATAAATATGGCCTGCGTGTCGTGCCTTTCTCTATCTTCTATTGTACTTATCTTCTCATCTCACTCCCTCGTATGTAACGCGAGTTTCTGAAAATTGTAAATACTCATGGAGATAAAACAAGGACCAACATAGCAGCGTGGTGGGCCTTCCCTGGTGGACCATGCATTTCAGATGCAGATTCTATCTTCAGTAGAATGGTCCTCCCGTTGGCTTGGGACGGGTTGCCTTAGGTTAAGAAGGGCTATTATCATTGCATATTTATTTACCGCTTATATTTACCTTGTATGTGATGCAATGGACGTTTTATAAGCATGATTAAACATAGTTCTATTCATAGGATCAATGTTAAAATGATGAGATAATTAAGTAAATCCCTCACTATAATTCTAAGTCTGTTTTAACCATCCAATATTTACCCTTGTTAAAGCTTCGATCGATATAATGCGAGCTTTGCCAAAGCAATGTCACATTTATCTATCTTAGTTAAACGCGAAGAATAAGCTAGTGATATTCTCCGGTTGAGATATTGGTATTGACTTAGCTGGGTTGTTCTAATAGGATTAGAAAACCTAGTGGTTAAAAGTTTTGGATAATCATAAGATGATTTAAAGAACAAGAGTTGTTCGTCAAAAGATGAGGAATTATATGAGATGTAATTAGTAAGATGTTACTTACCTAAATAACCATTTCCTAAAAGATTGGCCAAAGCTGATTTAGGAATGGTGAAATACGGATCCTCACTCACTAGAAAAACTATTGAAACGTTTTTCCGAAATTAAAACTAGAGGGTTTTTAATTTTGAAGAAAATAATGGGAGTAAATTTATAGTAAAGACCTATCTATAAATTTTAAAATTTAGTAAAACTTGTGTAGCATATTTTCTTTGTTGTAGAATTAATTGCAAATAATACTCTATCTCTGCGATCTATCCTTGAGAAGGATAAGCTCAATGGCATAAACTTCCTTGACTGGTTCCGCAATTTGAAAATTGTTCTCAAACAGGAAAAGAAGGAATATGTCATTGAAGAACTTGTTCATGATGAATCGGTTGCCGCTGCTTCCAGAGCTTACAAAGACAAGTTTAAGAAACACATGGACGACATGCTGGATGTCGGTTGTCTTATGCTTGCCTCCATGACCCCTGAGCTTCAGGAGCAACATGAGGACATGGTATCTTAAGATATGATTCAAAATCTCAAGGAGATTTATGAAGGGCAAGCTCGTCAAGAGAGGTACGAGACCTCTAAAGCTCTATTTCAATGCAAGATGAGTGAGGGATCTCCCGTTGGAGCTCACGTCATCAAAATGATGGGCTACATCCAAACGTTGGAGAAGCTTGGCTTTCCGCTGAAAGACGAATTAGCTACTGATGTCATCCTGCAATCGTTGCCGGATAGTTTCAATCAGTTCGTCCTTAATTTCAATATGAATGAAATTAACAAGAAGCTGCCACAATTGCTCGGCATGTTGAGAACTGCTGAAATCAACCTGAAGAAGGTAGGATCTAAACCTGTTCTGATGGTCCGCAAGGGCAAGAAGAAAGGTAAATCGGCAACAAAGTCTAAAGGTGATGGTAAGACCAAAACCGATGGAAAGGAGGCATTGAAACCTAAGAAGGGAATCAAGAAGGATGGAAAATGTTTCCATTGCGGCAAGACCAGACATTGGAAGAGAAACTGCCCCACACACCTACAAGAAGTCAAGAAAGCAAAAACGAGTGAAGAATAAGCCTCAAAGGCTTCTAAAGAGAAGGCATCAGAATAGACTTGGACCTGCGAATGGAAATAAAGCAAGAGTTGCTACATCATCCATTAGGACATGTGTTTTCGCTTAAATAGATTTGTTTTAGTTTTTAAGATTATTATTTTGTGCCTAAGTTTTAGTTATCTTGTAAGAACAAGATATTTTAATTTTGAGATTATTTAAATAATGTTATTCTTTTAATCTCTTATGGCACAACGAATCAATGATCTTTAAACTAATCAAATCAATAATATTTATAAGATAAATGACTAATCTCAAACTCATAAAAGTATTAAGGTAATTTGATGAGATCAAATTCAAGAATATTTAAAGTTTGATGAACTTTCAAAGAATATGGGATTATCCCATAATTAAATCCCACAAGTGGAACGAAAAGTCTTTGAAAGAGAATCAAATATGTTAGACATGTTTTGATTTAGAACAAGTCATTTTCGACTTCTTTACACACTAGAAAAACAACTCTCATACTTAATCGTGTTTCTTTTCGTAACGTCATGTAAGATATGGACTAAGAATTGTTCTAGAATACCTTTGAAGTTTTAAGGTTACTTACATGTTAAAATGTTTACAAAGTTCGAACCTTAAAAACTCAATTTTGTTTTTTATCCTAACGAGAACAAAGTGTTTTGTTTCTCAAACGAGAGTTTATCTTGAAATAGATTAATTCTCACAAAGGGATATTACTTCTTCAACTTTAACGAGAACAAAATATTTGTTGCTCAAACGATAGTTTATCTCGAAAGAGAATACTTATCACTAAGGGATTTCATTTTTCAACGAGAACAAAATGTTTGTTGCTCAAACGAGAGTTTCTCTCGAAAGAGATTACCTCTCACAAAAGGAAAAAAATGGAATTTGGAATGTGAAGAAATTTTAGACAACAAATTTATGAACCAAAGATTGAGAATGTTCCACAAATGATCAAGGAACATTGGAACAAAACACAACCATTGTGTTGATCCTTAAGAGAATACCATATACTTGAGAAATATGGATTTCTCACTATCCGTACATGGAAACACTCTTCTTTTCGGATCAAGATAAAGACTAGGTCTTATCAAGAAGCAATGGTGAGCCCAAAATTCAAGAAATGGCTAAGAGCCATGAGATATGAGATGGAGTCCATGTCTATAACCAAGTATAGACTTTGGTTACCTAAACATGTAAAACGTAAGATGTATGGATGAGTTTTTCAAAAAAAAGGGAAAACCGACATGGATGATAAAACATACAAAGGATGATTAGTCACTAAAAGTTTTCGACAAACTTCATAGTATAGACTATGATAAGCATCTTCCTTGTAGCTATGTTTAATCCATCTTAATCTCACTTGCAAGTAGTTACATACGATGATTATGAAATCAAATAAAGGAATGTCAAAACCACTTTCCTAAGGGAAAACTTGAAACAGATGTGTACATGACACATCTAGAAGGTTTTGTCACTCTAGTAAACACTTGGAAGGTATGTAAGCTACAAAGGTCTATCCGTAGACTAAGGCAAGCTTCTCGAAGTTGGGATATTCGTTTCAGAAGATACAATCAAAAGGTTTGGTTTATCTAGAAACAAAGGGGAGTCTTGTTTTCAAAAGAGCTAGTGGGAGCATTGTTACTTTCCTAAGTATTGTATGTATATGACATACTCATCAAAAGGAACTAAAGATCGCAATCCATTTTGCATTAAAAGATACTGCGAGTTAGCAACATGAGACAGTATCTAACTCTACAACATAGGCTGAATGTATTACAGTCAACATAGCAATAAAGAAAGATGTTTGGATCTAAAGGGTTCACTTCTGAACTAAGGGTTGTTCCCAGCATATTAGATGCTACATAACTCTGTTATGATGGAACCTTTGCGTAAGCAAATAAAACCCAGATCTCATCAATAAATCCAAACATATTCTAAAGTACTTATATCTTGGAGATGTGAAAGTATGCAACATGCGCACAAAGTTGATAACTTTGTCAACTCCCTGACAAAGCTTTTGACACAGCATAAGCATGTCAGTTACACTAAGCCATATCGTATTAGATACGAGAATGATTGGTCTTAGTGCCAGTGGGAGATTGTTGGAGTATGCCCAAAGACCAATCATATGATGAATGAATAGACATACTATTTTACTAGACTTATCAAGTAATGGCATTGCCGTTATTATCATTTGGTATGTTTCTGTGCATCAAACTAACCATTGGATAATAATGTCCATACAATAATACGATTATTGTTAAATAGGATCCTTATTAGAATATTATTATGGGTATGGACAGTGTTAATATATAAAGACTAATATGTGGTTGATGACAAGCGTTGTCATTGACATCGAGATGTCAAAATCAACACATAAGTATTTGTTAGAGAACAACATACTGGATTGACCCGCTATGAGCATGTTTCTTGGGTAATTATGTGAAAGTCACAACATTGCTCATGATAAACATATGTATAATCCTCAGACTTGAGATCAACATGATTTCAACATAAAGATTTACGTATTTTGACATAGTCAAATGTGTGTCTTAACTGACTACATTATAAAGACTGATGATTGGATACGTGATGACCTATGTAGTGAAATATGGTTGATCAAGAAAGGATTTGTCCCTCCTACATAATGTGAGAAATATCTTCGTCCAATTGATTGAGTGAGATTAGAAAATGATGGCCATGCTCGAATATTATGATATGAGATATCATAGAGATTCGTTTATCATAATCCACTCAAGACATCAAGAAACACTAGATAGACAACGCAAGTGTGACTAACCCATGACTTGTGTTCATCTAAGATATAAAGGACAAAAGGATGAAATACATAAAGGAAGTTTATTCAGGAATTAGGAAAGTCAAACCATGACTTCATGCAACTTAGGTAGCAATGATGTATTGCTAGATGCCACTCATTGTTTGTAAAATTAGAACAATTCTAATTTTGCTACTAACGTTGCATGAACCTGCAAGTGTCACACCCTTCGAATGAAACGAACAAAAAATTGGAAACCATACTCCCTATTTTAGGGAGGTTGCCAAAAATCCCCTATGGGATAGGGGAAATCGGCAACTCCCTTAAATGGGAATAATATTGGATAAATATTGTATTTATCAAATATTATTTAGAGTATGGAAAATATTTAGAGACTTAAATATTATAGAATAAGATTCTAGAAATTTAAATATATATTTGGAATTTATATAATGTATATTTAATTCCAAGTTTATGTAGAATTAGATTCTATATAATTAAAAATATGTATTTAAATATATTTTAATCCAAGTAAAGATAGAATGAGATTCTATATAATAAAAATATATATATTTGGATTAACTATAATTTATATTTAAATCCATGTTTTATGTAGAATAAGACTCTACATAATTAAATATATATTTCATTTAATATAATTAAATATAATGTATATTTAATATAAACCAATTTCAAGTAGAATTATATTCTATGAATTTTGGTTGAACTTGGATTTAAGGAATTCAACTAGAATTAAGTCTCTGAATACTATTTAAAGGGGCAAGGGCTAGCAACCAAATCATCCCTATTCCTCCTTGCAAATTTCGACATATCCCTAGGAATTCCCCTTTGGAACTTTCGACAAGTCCCAGATTTCTTCTAAGAAGTTGTTCGATATTTTTCTGGTGTTTCTCTTGCCCCTGGCAAATTCCTAGCGATTTCCTAGTTCGAATCCAAGTCCCGGTAGAACCCCTGTTTGATTTCAGACTCCTTCAGGAATCCCTGGAGGGATTTCGACTTCTCCCTAGAAGGTGTTCAAATCTGTCAAAATTTATCCCTAAGTGTTAGGGAGGCAGAAACTTTGTTCGTTTTGTTCGGGTGGACTCCGTAGAGGTCGTTGCGAACCTGTGACGATTCCGGTTTTACTTGACGTGGTTATTCCGACATACCGTTGGTTTTCCAGTTTCTAGAGTTTTAAAAGGTAACTCTTCATCTTTTCACCCCGGATTCGTTCCTGTACATGGATCCTGGCTGGATTACGTCGGATTAATTTTTCCGCTGCGCCATGGGGCGTACCGACGTAACCCAACAACCGCTGCCGCGACAGGTGCTGCCGCGACAGGCGCAACGATAGGAAAGAGATTCCTAGACTTTGCAACACCTACACTACGGAGCAAATCAATATCGGCCCATTCTCTCTATCCTGATTTCCTTAATCTTTATTTTCAGTACTCTTTATTGTTTCGTGACAAACAATTAAACTCTTTCTTTTTACTCTTGTGCAGAAATCCAAGGTTAAAGCTATTAGCCCAGTCCCTGTGAAGACGATATCTGATACTTACGTATCACTTTACTACTTGCGTCGTGTACACTTGCACTCTATTGCGATAGACTCTTTTACACGCAACAGTCACCATCACTCTTCTCTTCCCTTTAATTCCTCTGTATCCTCCCCTCACCTTTTTCAACTTCCCACACGTTATCATCATCATCAGTCCCTTCATCTTCTCCACCATAATCTTCTTTTTCAACACCTAAACCCTTTTCCTCTTCCCTTCTATTTTCTATTTTCTCCAAACACCGAAAACTCTCCATTACTTTCCCTTCAACCACTCGCTCCTCCCCTACTTTCACTAAATCACCATGGCACGTTGCAAAAACACTCCAGAAACCTCTGACCGCCCTCAAAAACCCCAAGTCTTTGAGATTATCTAGTTCGTCGATAAAGCTGCAAAAGACCGATTGAAGAAACTAAAGGACAGAAATGTTCTTCTTGAGTTAGGGTTCAAATACCCTAAGGAAGGGGAAGACCAGTTCGACCAAGCTGTTATGGATATTATCGGTAGGCATGAATGGAAGTCATTCACTGCCCACCCTGATGAAATATTCACTTCACTAGTCAATGAGTTTTATGCCCATCTTACAAGCCCTACTCAATCCACTGTCTATGTACGTGGCGAGCAGATCAAGTTCACCGCTGCAACAATCAACAAATACTACAGGCTGAAGCATACCATGGACCATCGTACCACATTCGCGACGACCATGGACCCGCAAACGCAATGCAAGGTTTTGGAAGACATCTGTTTCGAGGGTACAATGCTGGACAATAGTATGGAATCACTTATTGCGACACAAGATAATGCCCACGTTGCACAGAGCCGCTTTCCATATTTCTAGGCTACTTCTTCTCCACTCTATATTGCATGGTAGACCGATAGATATAGGAAAATTTAATGTGGATGAAGTTTATGCTTGCTTAAAAAGGCCCCGTAATCCTTTAGTGTTTCCTAACCTGATAACAGCCCTGTGTAAGAGGAATGACGTCTTTGTAGACGATCTTGTAGATGGGAAAATTTCAGGAAAAACAGGTCTCAAACTAGCCCTAGTCACTGAGCTCCGAGGATTTAACGAGGATGTCCCTCGGCAGACGGTGGAGGGGGGGCTTAAAGCTTTGCTGCAGCAACGGTAGCTGCATTGGTGGCCACGACAAAAGACTTGAGCGCTAAGCAAAATCTGATGAAAGCACATCAGCTGACGTACTTTAAGTATGCCCACCATCGTGATGGTGCTATAGCATCTTGCTTCACCAAACTCCTCCCGGACTAGAACATTTCATTCCCTCTATTTCCCATGTAGTTATTGCAAGCCCCCACCACTGCCACAGCAAGCTCAGCCCCTCCCAGTCAAAGTGAACTTGACCCTAGCTCAGTCCCGCTCCCTGCTAAGAAAAAGACTGCAAGAAAGAAAAAGCCTACGACTCCTCTTGCCCAACCCGTAAAAGCAACCCCTTCGGTTCCACCTCCAGTAGAAGAAACTGCCCCTGCACCCACCCTGATCAAAAAGAGAAAACGCATCAAGAAGGCAACCAACTTTGCGCCTTCACGACCGGATAACCCACTATCTGAGCCGGACCATATACCGAGTGATCATAAGGACCCCCCTCAAAAGGATACAACCCCAGTACTCGTGCCTGAGCCTACCCCCGCACAAATAGAGGATGCTTCAGCATCCAGACCTAATATGCGCATCAAGTGTACCGCTGGTCTCACCCGCTCTTCACCCAATGCTCAGTAAGTCTCATCTGAGATTGTGGACGATCTCCCAAACCTCCACTACTACTCTTCCGAAACATCCATGGACAACACCAGCAGCACCACATAACCTCCGCACCAAGAGGTAATTTTTATTTTTCTTTTCATTGATTTCATTTTTCATTATTCTTCATTGCATGTCGTATAGTATCGATTAGTTCATGCATTGAGGACACAACATTACTTAAGTTTGGGGTGTTGGTGTTCGTAGTTAGTATTTTGTTTTAGCATATGCATAGTATGAAAAAAAAATTACTATGGCATTTTGTTTAGTGTAGAGACAACTTATGAATATATCTATGATGTCTAATGACGAAAACTTAAAGGCTTGAATTAGTTTAGAACAAACACAACTAGTTGAGATCTGTCAACTGACCATAGGATCTAGTTGTTAAATTTTTTTTACACAACTGCCCTCTTTCTATAAGTAAGTTCATTAGAATTTTTTTTAGGGAAGAACCCGAGTGAACTCTGGTATGTAAACTCTAGAGAACTTAAGTAAAATTAGCCGTCCTTGTGCTAAAACGAATGAATAAATGCTACGACATATCTGTAGAAGGACAATCTGTTGTGCTATAGCATAATAATAAGTTTTAAAAAAATAAAAAGAAATAAAGTTTTGTTATAGCATACGAGTGAATGAAAGTTGTTCCAGGATGACTCTACCTACTAGCTCGGGGGTGAGAGGTTTGCTCCCTACTCATCTAAAGCTCAGGACGGTACGTGTGATGCGCTGACACCCTTCGTAGCAGAAAATCTATATCTTCAGGAGTCTGAAAATTAGAAAAGAGCTAGAGAACATGGTTAGGGTATAACTAGGGAGCTTCCTTGAAATTTTAACTTACTAGCTTAAGTATAACTAGAGAACACGGTTAGGGTATAACTTAGTCCTAAGGAATGTTCTTAAGGATCTCACTTCTAGTTGTTTATATTTTAACTGCCAATGTCATTTATGAGGACTTAGATTTTGCCATAACAATTCTCTAGGGTAAATCTTTGTCATAGTATTTCTTACTGCATGAATATTTTTATTTTCATACCTTTTTGCTATAGCAATTGCATGTTCTTCAGCCCATATCATAGCATTTACACTGCATTTAGGTTGCATTTTCTTCTTCTGGGTGCATCTTTATTTTTTTGGTTATTAGCCCATGTTGAGGGGTAATGCTTGGAAGGTTGGTTTTGGGTTTGATCATGTACATGAAGGGAGTCTAGCGAGAGAAAGCTGGCGCCGGGAATTGATATTGCATAGTGGGAGTTGATATTGGCCAACACGTGAGCTGCAGTAGCATGTGAATATGCTGAAAAGGACAACCTGACATGTGCAACAGTTGGTACCCACCTACAGACTGTCCTCCTTGTCCCCTTGTGGCAGAGCTTGTCGGTGGATATTCCTTGGGATTATCAAGGAATCTTTAGGGCACAAAACCTTAGGATCCTCCACTATATAAAGAGGGAGAGAAGTGTGAAAAGAAGTGAGTGCGAAGAGAGAAAGAGGTGCGTGCTGAACAAGGAGAGAGAAGCGTTCTTCTTCATCTTCTCAAACTTGGTGTCCTCCATCGTTGAATCTCCAAGAAGTGGCCTCCCCGGCCTCGAGAGAGGCGGTGGGCCTAAGACAGTCGGGCAGTCCATAGTAGAGAGGGAGTTCACCTTTCTTTCTATCGCTTTAGCATTTCCTGTTTATATCTTTATCTTTGGGGATGTTATCACAATGATACGTTGGATGATATTGCCAAGCCACGAACTGTTTTAGGTGGTGTGGGTTTGATGAATGATTTGATTCTCAAGTACTTTTTAATGCATGCTATAGTTTTCTAGTGTTTATCATGTTCTATGCTTTACTTATGCGTTTTATTTCCTTAAAGTTGTAAGAGCCCTCGAGAGTTGGTCATTCTTTAAGTGTTTGTTGAGGTTAGTAATCGAGAGAGCTAGCCTTAGAACCCCCATAAGCAATGGAGTGACTATTGAGAGGCAGACTCTAACCTACCTTAGAGATAAGTGATATGTTTCAAGGGCTAAAAAGGATAGTTCGTGAAGGGTAGGGGAGTGTTAAGAGTTTACGCCGAGAGGTATGGCTGTAGCATTTCTGACTCCCATTTTCCTGGCTAGAGATAGTTTTGGAACACTTTTAGCAAATCCCGCCTAGCGTAGAAGATAGCTAAAGAGCCTTAGTATCATTAAGAAGCTTAGTTTAGGTTGTCCATCATTCCCAGCCAGTCATTTCGTAGTGAGTTTCGCATACGAAAGGGGACTTGTTCATCATATTGTTATCTCAGCTCGCTTTATATTGTTTTGCTACAACGTTATTTTACACCATCTCTTTTACTATAGCATTTTCACCTGCAAAAAGTTCATTCAATATTGTTACAGCAAACCGTGAATACCTCCAATCCCTGTGGAAACGATACTCACTCACTTTATTACCCGTTCGACGTGTATACTTGCACCATATTTGCGTATCATTTATAGTACATCACACGCAAGAACACATCCATATACATTTCATAGCAATTTATCAATTATATTGGCTCACAAGTGATCTTCAACTTTCTCATTTCTCAAAACATTTCGGATACAAGGATTCCCATGAGTTGTCTCAACACTTCATACATTCTCACTGGCATCTCAGGGTTCACACATGGGAGCTACCCTCCACCGTTGTGACACCCGTGGTGGAGTATTCGGTACCTTTCAACCCCTCAACACCACTCATCGGTAGATGTATAACTCCACTAACGAAAGACGGGACACAACTCAATTTCCTCAATCGTTAGGGTACTTGGATGGAGTTTTCGGTACATTCACAACCCCTCAACATCCAAGGCAACTTGTTTATAGTGCACTCAATTCTATAGCTAGATAACTATATCCGATTTCATTTGTAAACCGCTTTACACATCATCATTTGCCAATATAATTCTCATTTAGTACAAACCTCACTATTTTCAAAGCATTCACAATAAGCCATATTCCAAGCATTAAAACATGCTTCATTAAACATGTATAAGCATATATATACAATGATCACTTACCATGTGCATCCTTCGACATTATGGCATTATAAACAGTAAATCTCTTACTCGAAAACATGCTTGAAAATAATAGGTAAACACATATAAAGTCAAGTGCATCAACAAGCTCATAATAACACAATCCGAGGGAGAAAATAACTTTACTTACTTCCGAACTTAGTAAAGTGTTTCAAGCTTACACTATGTTCCCAAATCCACTTTAAAAGTGTTTGAAAGATGGAAATCCCATTTCCATTCACCGACTCGCGAAACATCAATCGCCGACGCAAAAATCAAGCGTCCGAAGCCCTCGGATCTTCACCGATTGCTTCAAAAGTATTCTCCATTGTTTATACCACACAAGAACAGAGGATCAATGCATCATAATGCATTAAAACCACCAGCAACTTAAACAATCTCGTTGCTCTGCCTTAAAGCACTAAAATACCCATCTGAAACATCCGAAATCACCTTCGATTGATCACTAAACTCAGCCCAGCCATCACCAAACACTTCCAATAAATTTTAACCATAAATCAACATCCAAAAAGAATCCTAATATCATACTTATGCCTCTAGCAACTCAGATTTCACATCAAAAACAAAAAAAAAACCTAAAATCTCACAATCCAACAAGTAGAGATCCAACTCAATTCAGGATTACATTCATAAAACCAATATTTCCTCATCATTCAATATCCAAAATATGATTAAAATAACTCATAAATCAATCAAAATAGTGCCCAATCAAAAATCTTGAAAATCCAATCTTTCATAGCTTTAACTAACAATTTTCATCAATTAATTTTTAAAATATTGTTAATAAATGAAAATAGAGAGCCAATGACTTGGGAATTTCAATAAAGAACCTTAATTAGAGGAGAGAAAATAAATATCGCCTCTAACACAAGCCTCTCCTTGATTTGCAATGGTTTCGGTGAAATTCTTTAAGACAACTCTTGCTCAATGTTGTATAAATCCAAGAACATCATTTAGGAATCAAAAGCTAATGAAATAGGAAAATTCTCTGAAGATTCTAATGATGAAAAGAGAGTTTGGCTGCTGGGAAAGTTGAGAGAAAAGTTTAAGGGAGTTAGATAATACCAACATAGTGCAATAGCTCCCCAAGGATTCTAAGTTTCGGCTCTCTTCGATTTAGCCATTAAACAAAACTTTCAATTTTTACATTTTAGTCACCAAGCCGAAATGTCGACTTTGCAAAATTTATTTTTCAAAATTGATTTCACTTTACATTACTACATATTTAATTAGGAATTTAGGAATTTTTCACATGATTTTATCATATCCCGAACTAAGATTTCCCTTAACCGACCTAAATCTCTAATCCAAATTCGCTGACCCCTAAACCGGGGTGTTACATATATAACAACAGGCAATGTATTATTCTCCTCTACAAATGCATACTTTAATTGCAGGGGAAGAGGTTTAAGGTCAAATTATTGCCTGGGAGATTTAAACTCAGCAATTCAAAGGTTCAAAAGTCATACCTGGTCGGATAAGCAAAGCATTGGACTGTTCAATCTCAACCTTGGCTTCTAACTCAGCCTCTTGCATTGCCTCATCGAAGTTAGCTTGCTCCACAGCGGTAAGTGCATTCCTACAATATATCACATGCAAACTCTCTTTAATGAAGGTGTAACCCCCTCCACCCGACCTGGTCGATAGACCGAACCGTACGGGTCACACAGGGAATATTTAAGTAAACCAGTAAGGTTTACCTCAAGAGACAACCCTATTTTTTTCTTTTCACCTTATCTAGATGCAAATTAGGATCCTATGTGTTAAACATTCCAGCGGATCATTGGCAACTCGATCAACCATCAATTTCATTCAATTACAGCTTTTAGGGACCATTATGTAATTTTTACAGTTTATAAGGACTTAAGCCATTTTTGTTTTACTTTCTTTTAATTACTCACATTACATGCATCTCAGTCAAATCTCAGCTCAAAATAATCATTCATGCTCATTTAATTGCATCCACAATATTCAGGGACTAAAACGCAAAGAATCATAACTTTAGAATATTCCATCAACTAACATAACAACCATCTATTTCGGTACAGGGAAGACTTGTATCGAAGCGGGTGTATCAAAACAGTACTTCACAACTCGCAACACAGGCCCGTATCAAAACGCCTTTGAGGTGTTTCGAAACTGTGGTTTCTAGTGGCAAAACGTACTGGAACAGTCCTACCCAGTTTCGAAACACTAAGGCAATTTCAGGCTCACCGTTTCGGTACATGCTCGAGTGTACCGAAAATACCTAGGCCTGTAATGACACATTTGGCTTGTTTTTCACCCTTTAAACCATCCTAAACCAATTCGACATACCTCATACATGCATATATCATACTTAAACATTAATCCACAAACAACCATTGCATATCAATCATCAAATCATGGCAAAGAGCATTAATGGAAAACTAAAGGCATGCAACCTAACAAATAAGCCACCCAAGAGGCAAAACTCAAACAAATACTCCAAACACCAAATATATGCCTTTTACAAGTATAAATCCATAAAGCAAACATGCTCAAAAGGATGTTCAAACACATCACCCAAATAATCCATGGAACCCTCGTTGCCCTTATTACTCTAGTCCGAAGACGAAACATACATTCAATCGAAGTCTTTCACCGATCCCTTCCAAGTGCTACCTCCAAAGCTTTAGTTGTATGTATTGATGGAAAAAAGAGCGTAAGCACAATAGGCTTAGTGAGGAATGCTCAAAATCAGCACCTCATTAATGTATTTAAACCGGTTTTTAAACTACATTGAAATCTCATTTCAATTAACAAAAGTATCATTTAAAATCCATCATGCAATCCAAAAACCATGAACTTTTCTCCTTCAAAACCAACATGAAAACCTCATGAACCATGTGTTAACAAACCAACAGAAAATCCTACTTGCTAAACTCAATTTAAGCCTTCCCAAGCATTTTCCAAACAAGCGAAGCTTAAAGATTAAAAATATGCATTTTCAATATTACGCAACAGAACACATTTCAATTTACATCATTACTCATACTGGCTCACAAGCGATTAGCATCAAGATCATTTCCCAAAAACCACATCAGATACATGGATTTCCAAGTGTTGCCCCAAACCCTTCACAGACTCTACCGGCATCTCAAGGCTCACGCACGGAAGCTACCCTCCACCGTTGTGACACCCGTGATGGAGTATTTGGTACAATCACATTCCCTCAACACAACTCATCGGTAGATGTATAGCCCACTGATGAGAGACGAGACACTATACAAGGTTCACACATGGTAGATATCCTCCACCGTTGTGACACCTTAAACATTCCTCGATCGTTAGGGTACATGGATGGAGTATTCGGTACCATTTCAACCCCTCAACATCCAAGGTGACTTTTTTATAGTGCACTCAATACTATAGTCGGCTAACTATATCCAATAGCATTTTTAAAAGTATTTTCATAACATCACTTGCCAATATGAACCACATTTCATCACATATTTCATTGTTTTCAAAGCATCAATTACCAACCTCAGTCTCAAGCATCAAATCATGCTTAAAATAACAAGTGTAAACGTATACTTACAATGATCACTTTCCATGTGCATCCTTCATCATTATATCATCAAAAACAGCAATTCATTTACCTTAAATCATGCTTTAACAGTGACAATATGCATTTTAAAAACAATTGCATCAACAATCTCATACTAGCACAATCCGAGAGAGAAAATCACTTTACTTACTTTCAAACTTAGTAAAGCGTTTCAAGCTTACACCAAGTTCCCAAAACCACCTTTTAAGCATTTCAAAGCTGGAAATCTCATTTCCACTCACCGACACGCGAAACCTCAATCGCCGACGCGAAAATCAAGCGTCCGAAGTACCCGGAACTTCGCCAAATGCTTCCAAAGAATTCTCCCATGTTTATACCAGACAAGAACAAAGGATTAATGCATCTCAATGCATTAAAACCACCAGTAATCACTAAAAATCCGCAGCTCTACCCAAAGGCACTTAAAAGCCTATTCAAAACAACTGAAAACTCAATCGATCTTACTCGAAACTTAACTCAGCCATAAACCATCACTACCATTCACTTTTAACCATAAATCAACATCCAAAACCATCCTATTATCATCCTTATACCTCCAACAACTCAGATTTCACATTAACAACTCAAAAACCTAAGATCTAACAATTAGAGATCCAACTCAATTAGGGATTATTATCACAAAACCATTATTAACTCATCATTTAACATCCAAATTATGATTAAAATCATTCACAAATCAACCAAAACAATGTCCAAACGAAAATCCATCTTTCAAAGCTTTCACTAGTAATTTCCATCAATTCATTGACAAAATCTTGTTGATAAACAAAAATAGAGAGCCAAAGACTTGGGAATTTCAATAAAGAACCTTAATTAGAGGAGAGAAACGAAAGATCACCTCTAACACAAGCCTTCCCCTCGATTTGCAATGATTTTGGTGAAATCCTTCAAGAAAACTCTTGTTAAATGTTGTAGAAATTTATGGGCATCATTTAGAAATCAAAAGCAAATGAAATAGGAAATTTCTCTGAAGATTTTAGTGATGAAAAGAGAGTTTTGCTGCTGGGAAAGTTGAGAGAAAAGTTTGAAAAAATAAGTTACGTGAGAAAATGATTTGGCTAATAAAATCTCATTTTATTAAAACACCTTTATTAAAACTCTCAATTAAAACATTTAAAACACCAAATCAAGAGACTTAGCCGATACCAACATGGTGTAATAGCTCCCTAAGGATTCTAAGTTTTGGCTCCCTTCGATTTAGCCATTAAAATAGAATTTCCAATTTTTACATTTTAGTCACCAAGTCGAAATGTCGACTTTCCAAAACTTATTTTTCAAAGTTTAATTCACTTTCCTTCACTACATATTTAATTAGGATTTTAGAACTAAGATTTCCCTGAACCGACCAAGATCTCTAATCTAGATTCGCTAATCCCTAATCTACTTTTAAAACCTCTAGGCCCAAACCAGGGCGTTACAACTCTCCCCCACTTAGGAAATTTCGTCCCCGAAATTTTACCTGAAGGAAAAAGATGCGGAAACTACATCAACATGTTCGCCTTGCTTTCCCACGTGGCCTCCTCAACTCCTCAGTGTCACCACAACACCTTCACAAGTTCAATCATCTTAGCATGAAGAACTTTGCTACTAGAACCTAGAATCCCCACTGGTTCCTCATCATAAGAAAAATCTGGATTCAACTCAATCTTCTCAACAGGCATCACATGAGACATATCTGACCTATACATTCGCAACAGTGAGACATGAAACACATCAGGAATTTTCTCCAACTCGAGAGGAAACCTCAACTGATATTGTAATGCCCCGATTTTAGGGTCTGGGAGTTAACCGGATTTAATTGAAGGTTCGTTTGAGTTAGATTTACCGGTTTAGACTAGTTTCGAGATTTATTCGAAATAAAAGGTTTTGATGGATTTGAATTATGGAAAAGTAGTTTTAAATAATTATATATATATATATATATATATATATATATATATTGTGGTGGAAACAATTTTGGAAAACAAATTTTAGAAAGTAGACATTTTTTACTAGTGACTATAATGCAAAGTTTCAAAACTCTTTTGGTGACTAGTTTGTAAAAAAAATCAATACATTGAATCTTTAAGGAGCTATTTAGCCAAGTATAATTTCAGATTTTTCCCTACATATGTTGGTCTCTAAAATGTTTAAAAAAGAGGAATTTTTTAAATTCAATAAAAGATATTTCAAAAAGGTTATCCCCTTTGTCCTATTTGACGTTATATTTTTCTCTCAACATTTCTCTCAAGAACATTCATCCAAACAACCATTTCTCTCAAGATTTCAAAGGTATATTCTCGCTTACATTGAGTTTTCATCATCAAATTTGTTTTCATTGATTCCTCTCTAAAACCCAATCAATTTCTTTTAGTTTTCTCAAGGCTTTTCTTTGCAAAAGGGGGAAAATCCATCATTAGAGGTGAGCTACATTTTTTTCCACTAATGAAAGTACTTTATTGAAATTCTCACATTATTGATTCTTTTATAATGTTTATTTAAGGATTGTATATTGGGTCTGGTGGAAAAATGCTTAATCAAGCTAATTAAAGGTGGTTTTGGGAGATTTTCGTGTGGGTTTTATTTCTCTGGATTTGTGGATAATAATGAAAGTGTTTTTGATGTTAGATCATGTTGAAATGATGGTTTGATAATATAAAACCAGAAACTAGTTGAGTTGGTAGTGTTTAAGGTTGTAGTTCTTGTGTTTTTGGTTAGGTTTTGTGGAGAATCAGTGCCTGATGGTTTCTTGCCTTTGGGTTGATGTTTTTAGTTGGTAAAATATGTTATTTTGATGATAATCTTGCTGGGTTTTAGTTGGAGTTTGTTGAGAGTTAGTTATTTGATGTTTTCGGTTGATTTCGGCTATGAATTGATGGGCAAATGTCGCTAGATATTGGATTTCTGAGTTTCTACAGGTTTTTGGGTTGAAATCAGCTCCAATGCTTTGTTTTGAATTGTTTAGAATCAGAGGATTTGATTTTCAAAACTTCAGACGTGATTTTGGGTGATCCGGAGGCTTGATTCAGCATTTCAGCTATTATTTGTATAGTGCTTGTGAGTGAAACTTTTTTAAAAGCCTTAACGTGGTTAAGGGCAAATTTTTTGGGGTTTAGCTTGAGCTTGAAAGGCCAATCTAAACTCAAGAGTAAGTTTGGTTGTTTTAGCCTTTGATTTCGGCTTATTTTACTTTGTTTTTGGAAAGCATGTTCATGTTATATTCTTACCTTGTATCCCAATGTTTTCATTCGTTTTGAGATATGTACTTGTTGTATGTATGACCCCACTTGTTAAATGATGATTGTTCATGAGATATATGTGTTTGAGTGTAAGCTATGCATGGAAATGTGATATGAAATGGAATTTGAAATAATGTGTTGTGGTCATGTGAAACAGTGGGTAAGTGTTGGCTTTGATTGGTATATTGACATTCATTGAGATCTTATTTACCTAATATAATTGGTCGACCAATAGGATGAGAGTGCACTATAATAGTAAAATTCGTGTGTGGCCTTAGTGATGTTAGATTCCACTAAGGAGGAGTACGGTGATGTGAGATTCCACCAGAAGCCTTGTTGTTGTCTTGAGTACGGTGATGTGAGATTCCACCAAAAGCCTTGTTGTTGTTATGAGTACGGTGATGTGAGTTTCCACTGGAAGCTATCCGCATATCTGAGTAAAATTGTTAAAGATGTCAATATACTCATGTGTGTTAAAGTTGATCTTTATGCTATGTTTGCATGAATGATGTTGTAAAGCTTTGATCTTGTCATGTTTCGTCTTGAGAATTTACGATGTTATGCCTTGAATTGTAGTTCAAGCATGAAATGCATATGAAAATGTCGTTGGAAAGTTTTCTTATGAAATGATCTAAGGAATGGTTTTGGTTTTCCAATGTTTTAAACGATTCTAAAACTGCATTGTTGTTATTATAGTTTTGAGCACCACTCACTAAGCATTCTTTCTTACGCTCCCATTTCCAACAATGCAGATCCGTAGACCATTAATGGCAGCAAGGAAGCAAGGAAGTGTCCAAGAGTTTACTCTTTCACTCAAGTATGGTTTTGGCATCCATTAATAGTATGCTAGCAATGGGATAAGACCTTTATGCTTGGGAGGTTTTGTTTTAAGACTCCCTATGTTGAGACATGTTTATGATGCCTTCTTAGACTTGTAAAGTGCCTTTGCATGTTGAAGTATGGTTTGGTTTGATGTTTGACCGTTTTGTGAATTGGTTTATGTTTAAGTTGCTTTTATCTAGAATCTGGCCATGTTTATTGTTGTTGTGTTGATGTTGTTGCCATGCTTGTTTAGGCTTTATGGTATGTTTGTGTTGTATGCATGTTTATGCCTTGTTTGAGGGTCTTATGTGGGTTAATATTGCAATAAACCAGCAAATTAAATCATTGCAGGTCAAGCGTATCAATAGGGTCGAGACTATATCAATATGGGGGGACCTAAAATGGCCTAAGTGTATCGATACGTTGAGGTCCGTTCTGGTACATTTTGCTACTAGAAACCTTGGTAACGAAACGCCCCTGAGAGTGTTTCGATATGGGCTAGTGTTCTGAGCCTATCGAGCCTGTTTCGATATACTCGTATCGGTACAGGGCAACATGTATCGATACGGTTGGAAGTTTTGTTAGTTATTGGAATCTTTGAAGTTCTGTTTTCGTATGTTTTAGTCCCTATATATTATGTGATCGTTTATTTGTGTTAGGTTGGTTGTTTTAAGCTGCATTTTGGCATCTCGGCATGTAATATGACTAATTGAAGATTGGTAACCTTAATTTCATGCTAGGTCTCTAATCTTCTTAGTTTTGCATTTTGGTCCCTTAATGCTTAAATTGCTTAATCGTTGTCGTTCTCGTTTTCTTCTGCTGCGAGTTCCTATCACATAGGATGTTAATGGCATTTAGAAAAGAAAAAATAGGGTTTCTAATCGGAGGGAATCCTTCTTGTATTTTTTTCAGTTTTCCCCGTGTAACCTGTTTGGTTCGGTCTGATGGCTTGATCGATCTAAGGGTGTTACATTTGTCGGTTTTAGAGCCATGTTATCGAGCAATCGGGAAGGTAAAAGAGGTCAGTGTAATATGTTTGATTGTTGCTTGCGATGCACGGTGTTTGTGAGCATGCTCGTTGGTTTTTTCGTTGGTTGTTTTGTAGATAAAGACAACCATTGCTATAATACTATTACTGAAAGTGGTTTTTGACTTAAAGGACTTGAGCGTCTTAGACCCTTGCTATTGCTGACCCAAATCATTTTAGTGTTTATTTGTTTGTTGTTGTTAGATTTGCTATCTTGGTATGATTAGACCGAGGCGTGGCCATGTAGTTGGTAATTCAAGTAAAGAGAATTTTGGGCACGCGAATGAAGAGAATTTTCTTCCTCCTCCCCCTCCCCCCGAGGGTGGTGTTAGGGCGGGTGTTGGAGGTGTTGAACCTCAGGTTGGTCAGGGGCAGGCTGGGATAGATATGACTCCATTGATTCATGCTATAGACGGGGCATTTTAGACAATTGTAGCCAGATATGCATGTTGAGACACCACCTCAGGGTGCAGGGAGTGGTTTACCCCTTGAGAGACTCCGTAGTTTGGGCGGAGTTAAGTTTTATGGTTTGTCGCCAAATGGATCTGAGGCTTGACTTGAGAGTACTGTTCGTATCTTGGGTCAGATGGAGTGCACCGATGCACGAAGTTGGATGTGTTGTATCACTGCTTTAGGGTGATGCTTGTGTGTGGTGGACCACTATCACATCCGGTATGCCTGAAGCTGATGTTACTTGGGATTTCTTCCGAACTGCCTTCTAGAAGAAGTATCTTGGTCATAGATACCAGGATGAGAAAAAGAGAGGGTTCATGGCTTTAATTCAGGGTAACATGACCGTATCCGAGTACAAGGTACAATTTGTCCGGTTGAGTCAGTATGCTTCTGAGTTGGTTCCCACTAAGAGGGAACAATGTGAATGTTTTTGACATGGTTTGGTTCAGCAGGTGAAGACCTTTATGTTGCCCTCAGATTATGCGGACTTTGATGTTTTGGTCACTAGGGCCAAAGATATTGAACAATGCTTGGGATTGACCACTCGTGGTAGTGGATATAGTTCAGGAAAAAGGCCTGTTGAATGGGGTAGAGACCATTCCAAGAGGCACAAGGATAGGAGATACCAACCTGACCATAGGCGTGGAGGTGGTAACCCATGACGTGGCCATCAAGGTCAAGGAGCTATTGTTCTTAGACTTGAGTGCGCTAAATGCTGGAGGCGTCATTTCGGTGAGTGTTAGGATACTTATGGTACTTGTTGCAACTTTGGGTCTCAAGCACATATGAGACGTGATTTTCCCCATCCGGCTAGAGATGGACAAGCTCCGGTTCGAGCAGTTGAGCCTCAGAGAGGCCGTGGGCACGGTCGAGGTAACTTTCAGCGTAGGGATGATGGTCAGAGAAATGTAGCTCATGTGGTTGTACAGCCCGAGGCTGGTGTATCAGCTAGAGTGTATGTGCATCGCAAGGGAAGGAGTGATAAGATGTGATTGCAGGTAACTTCTCATTACAGTCTTTGACTTTGCTTTCTTTGATTGATTCTGGCTATACACATTCGTACATTTTGTGTGAGCATGCGAAGTTATTGGATATACCGTGTGAGATATTAAATGTTGGTATGAATGTCACTAGTTCCTTTGGTGAGACAGTTGTTGTTAGGAAAGTATATAAAAGATGTCCTTTGATGGTTTAGGGTCATGTGTTTCTAGTAGATATGATGGAATTGTCGTTTTACGGATTTGATGTAATTTTGGGTATGGATTGACTTGTAAAACATAAGGCTAAGGTGGATTTTGAGACAAAGAGAGTATCTTTGAGACTTTCAGACGATTATGAGGTAGTGGTAGTAGGAGAGAACATTAAGTTCTTTTCCAATGCTGTTTCAGCTTAAGAGGCTCAGAGATTGATGGATGTTGGTTGTCAGGCATACTTAGCTTACATTATGAATCCGAATAAGAATGAGGCATGACCTCAAGACATCAGAACTATTTGCGATTTTCTAGAGGTATTTCCGGAAGAGTTTCCTGGTTTGCCGCCTGATAGAGAGGTTGAGTTTGCTATAGACACTTATATTGATTCTACTCCAGTATCCGTAGCTCCATATCGTATGGCCCCTAAATTGTTGAAAGAGTTGAAAACACAGCTTCAAGAACTGTTAGATCAAATATTTTTCATCCCAGTGTCTCACCTTGGGGTGCACTAGTGTTGTTTGTGAAAAAGAAAGACGGTAGCTTGATAATGTGTATAAATTACCAACGTTGAATAAATTGACAGTGAAGAATAAGTATCCCTTATCGCGGATTGAAGACCTATTTGATCAGTTGAGAGGTGCTTTTGTGTTATCCAAAATAGATTTGAGATCCGGTTACAACCAGTTGAAGGTAAAAGATCAAGGCGTACCGAAGACAACTTTTCGCACTCGCTATGGACATTATGAATTCTTGGTAATTTCCTTTGGTTTGACAAATGCACCAGCTACATTTATGGATATGATGAATATGGTATTTCATGAGTATTTAGATCAGTTTGTGGTAGGGTTCATTGATGATATTCTAATATACTCATGTACCGAGGAAGACCGTGATAAGCATTTTCGGTTGGTGTTACAAACTTTGCTAGATAATCAGTTGTATGCTAAGCTAAGCAAGCGTGAATTTTGGATTAGGGAGGTAGTATTCTTAGGACATATACTATCAGCCGAGGGAATTAGAGTTGATCCTAAAAAGGTTGAGGCAACTGTGAGTTGGAAACAACCGAAGTCAGTGACAGAAATTTGCAGCTTCATGGGATTGGCTGGTTATTATCGACGATTTGTAGAAGGGTTTTCTAAAGTTACTGCTCCTTTGACTAAATTGTTGCAAAAGGACGTTCGTTTTGAGTGGGTAGAAGGGAGACAACAAGCTTTTGAGAAATTGAAATAAGCTTTAACGAAAGCTCCAGTTTTGGTTCAGCCTGTGATAGGGAAAGAGTATGTGATCTATAGTGATGCGTTGTACATCGGCTTAGGTTGTGTGCTAATGCAAGAAGGAAGAGTGGTAGCTTATGCATCGAGACAGTTGAAGACTCATGAACGGATTTATCCTACACATGATATAGAGTTGGTCGTGGTGGTGTTTGCTTTGAAGGTTTGGAGACATTATCTCTACGGAGAGAAATGTACAGTTTATACGGACCACAAGAGTTTGAAATATTTGATGTCGCAAAAGGAGTTGAACATTAGGCAGCGTAGATGGGTAGAATTGCTTAAAGATTATGATCTTTTAATTGAGTACCATCCGGGTAAAGCCAATGTAGTGGCCGATGCTTTGAGTAGGAATGTGGAAGTTGGGTTGCGAGCAATGTTTGCTAGGCTAAGTTTGTCACATGATGGTGGTTTAGTGGCAGAATTACAAGTTAAACCTTCGTTGATTCAGCTAATCCGAGAGAAGAATTTGCAAGATAGAACATTGGCACCTCATGTGCAAGATATTACAGAGGGTAGACCATCAGACTTCAGTTTTGGTGATAATGGAGTTTTACGTTTCAAAAGTAGGATAGTTGTACCAGATGATATTGAGTTAAGGCGCACAATTTTTACCGAAACACATAGTAGTTCGTTTGCTAAGCATCCGGGTAGTACGAAGATGTATCGTGATTTGAAAGATGAGTATTATTGGGTTGGTTTGAAAAAGGATGTTGCTGAATTTGTGAGCAAGTTTATGGTTTGCCAGCGTGTTAAGGCTGAGCATCAGTTTCCTTCTAGGTTGTTGCGACCGTTGAGAATTCCCGAGTGGAAATGGGAGAGGGTTACTATGGATTTCGCATCAGGTATTCCTTTGACGCCTTCTAAGAAGAATTATGTTTGGGTAATTGTTGATCGTTTCAAGAAAAGTGCACATTTCTTGGTTGTTAATACTACCTATACCTTAGATAAGTTGGCTGATTTATACATCAGTGAGATTGTGAGATTGCACGATGTACCTAAATCGATTGTGTCAGATAGAGATCCGAGGTTCACAACTAGATTTTGGGAGAGTCTGCATAGTGCCTTGGGTACTCGGTTGAGTTTCAGCACTTCTTATCATCCTCAGACCGACAAACAGTCAGAAAAAGTTATACAAGTTTTAGAAGACATGTTGAGATGTTGCATTGTTGATTATCAGGGTTCTTGGGAGAAGCATCTACCGTTAGTAAGGTTTGCTTATAACAATAGCTACCAAGAAAGTATTCAGATGACACCTTACGAAGCTTTGTATGGCAGAAAATGTAGAACACCTATTTGTTGGGCCGATGCGGGACATGAGTTATTATTGTTGTTGGACATGCTTAAGGGTACTACCGAGAAAGTGAAGTTGATATGTGATCGTTTGAAGGCAGCTACAGATTGGCAAAAGTCGTATGCAGATTTGAAACGAAGAGAAATAGAGTATGTCATGGGCGACAAAGTGTTCTTGAAAGTTTCGCCTTGGAAGAAGGTGATGAGGTTTTGTAGAAAAGGTTAACTGAGTCCGAGGTTCATTGGTCCTTATGAGATAGTTGAGCGAGTTGGTATTGTCGCTTAAAGATTGATTTTGCAACCCGAGTTAGAAAAGATTCATGATGTATTCCATGTTTCGATGCTTCAGAGATATAGATCGGATCCATCACATGTTATGCATGTTGAAGAGATTGAACTTAATTCATATTTGTCTTATGCGGAAAAACCAATTGAGATATTAGCTTCAAACAACAAAGTATTGCGTGGTAGAACCATTGAATTGGTCAAAGTTAAATGGCTACATCGTGGCGTGGCCGAAGCCACTTGGGAAAGGAAAGATGACATGAAGAAGCAGTTTTCGTATCTCTTCCCATCAGGTAAATTTTGAGGACGAAATTTCATAAGTGGGGAGAGTTGTAATGCCCTGAGTTTAGGGTTTGGGAGTTAACCGGATTTGATTGAAGGTTCGTTCGAGTTAGATTTATTAGTTTAGACTAGTTTCAGGATTTATTTCAAATAAAAGGTTTTGAAGGATTTGAATTATGGAAAAGTAGTTTTAAATCATAATATATATATATTGTGGTGGAAACAATTTTGGAAAATTGTTTTTAGAAAATAGAAATTTTAGACTAGTGACTGAAATGCAAAGTTTCAAAAATATTTTGGTGACTAGTTTGTAAAAGAATCAAAAAGTTGAATCTTGAAAGAGCTATTTAGCCAAGTCCAATTTCATATTTTCCCCCTAAATATATTGGTCTCTAAAATGTTTAAAAAAAGAGGAATTTTTAAATTCAATAAAAGATATTTCAAAAAGGTTATCCTCTTTGTGGTATTTGAAGTTATATTTTTCTCTCAACATTTCTCTCAAGAACTTTCATCCAAACAGTCATTCCTCTCAAGATTTCAAAGGTAAATCCTTGCTTACATTGAGTTTTCTTCATCAAATTTGTTTTCAATGATTCCTCTCTAAAACCCAATTAAGTTCTTTTAGTTTTCTCAAGGCTTTTCTTTGCAAAAAGGGGGGAAATCCATCATTAGAGGTGAGCTACGTTTTTCTGCTCTAATGAATGTTCTTTATTGAAATTCTCACGTTATTGATTGTTTTATAATGTTTATTTAAGAATTGTATAATGGGTTTGGTGGAAAAATGCTTAATCAAGCTAATTAAAGGTGGTTTTGTGAGATTTTCGTGTGGGTTTTGTTTTGTTTGATATGTGGATGATAATGAAAGTGTTTTTGATGTTAGATAATGTTGAAATGATGGTTTGATAATATAAAACCAGAAACTAGTTGAGTTGGTAGTGTTTAAGGTTTAAGTTCTTGAGTTTTTGGCTTGGTTTTGTGTAGAATCAGTGGGTGATGGTTTGTTAAACTAGTGTTTTGATATAATAATTGAAAAATATTTTTGACTAATTTGAAAAGAATTTAAAACATATTTTTAAATCCAAACAACTTGAAAATAAGTTTGAGGTATTTAAAAAGGTTTTTGGCAAAGTTTGGAATGTTTTAAAGTACTCAAATTTGACTTTTAAGTTCTACCATACCGATACGGTATACCCCGTATCGATACCTTTTACTTCAGTTTTGGTTCTGCCAAAACCCGTACCGATTCAGGCTTGCTCGTATCGATACGGATAGGGGTCGTACCGATACGCCTTTAAAGCGTACCGATCCATGTTTTAACAACCCCAACGGCTATTTCCCAACTGACTTTTAAAGTGCAGACTGTACCGATACGCTCCCTAGCGTATCGATACGCTTAGGCTGGTAAGAGCCCAACAGCTAGTTCTGAAGAAGGGCGTATCGATACGGGTCCCTGCGTATCGATACGATAGGCAGCATAACTACATTATGGTGGGAAATAAAGTCTCCAACAGCTTCAATTCAACCCCAACGGTCCTCAACGGCTACAAACTCATTTAGGAGTATAAAAGGGTCCTCCAAGCATCAAGAGAAGATGAATGCTTCAATTTTCAAACATCATACGATCAAAAATATGTCTTAGTGCCTAATTGTCAATTTCTTGTATAGACAAACACTAGTGAGCCAAAATTGTCATATTTGCTCAAGTGTTCTAGGTTTTGGGTGAGTGCTTTGATTTGTAAACACATACCTATTAGAGGGATTTCTTTTTTTATTTGAATTTCTCTTTGTAATGAGTGTTTACTCTAGCTTTGGGTAGAAAGCTTTGAGGGTTGTAAAGGTTGCCTCCTTAGCCTAGAAAAGGGGACGAAATTCATAGTGAATTTTTTTGAAATCTTTGGTAGGAAGCTAAGGTAGTGGATGTAGGCTTTGGTTAGAAAGTCGAACCACTCTAAATAATTGTGCAAAACTTCTATCTTTTTGCTTCAATCACCATCACCCAATATTCCACTTCTCCACCACTTGGCGAGCAATTCTGTTGAAGGAAATCGAGCACCATAAAACCCAACAATTGGTATCAGAGCGAGACTCAATCGATGAGGATTAACATCTTTTTGAGGTGATCCGGGTAGCTCGATACAACATATCAACCAACCGATCAAATGGCGCAATCCATCGACAAGCCATCATTCTTCGACAGAACACACTATGCGCATTGGAAGACAAGAATGATGATTTTCATAAAGTCCAAGGACTACAACCTTTAGGACATAGTAGAAGACGGTTCGTTCGTGCCACAACGAAGGAAGACGGATTGGAGCGCAGATGATCGCAAGAAGATGGAGCTCAATTGCAAAGCCTTGCACATCATCTTTTGTGCATTGAGCCCCAACATCTACGAGAAGATGTCTTCTTGTGAAGATGCCAAGGAGGTATGGGACAAGCTTGAAGTCACATACGAAGGAACCAATGAAGTAAAGGAGACCAAAATCGGACTCCTCAACCACGAGTATGAAAACTTCAAGATGGATCCAGAAGAAGACATTGAGAAGATGTTCGATAGGTTCTCCACCATCATCAATGGACTCAAAGGTTATGGAGAAGCCATCCCGAAAGTGAAGCTTGTCCAAAAGTTCATCTACTTCATTCCCGAGTTATGGTACTCAAAAAGAACCACCATCATCGAAGCCAAAAATCTCAAGACTTTGAAGCTTGAAGGGCTTGGCATCAACACAAATGCCATGGCTCTCAAGTCCTGCAAGTTCCACCATGTTGATACAAGTGAGGAGGAGGATGAAGAAGAAGTGATAGTTCATCTCTTCAAGAAATGTGCCCCTTTCATGAAGAAAGCCATGAAAGAACTCGAACGAGAATCCTTGAAGAAGAAGGGGGCAAGCACTTCAAGCCATAAGAAGAAAGCATATGTGGCTACATGGAGTGATAAAGACTCCATCGACGATGAACAAGCCAACCTTTGCCTTATGGCCATCGAAGAAGATTCAAGGGTAACTTCTAATTCATCTACTTCATGTTCATATTCTTTTGATGAATTACAAGATGCCTATTATGAGTTAGTTTTAGAATTTAAAAATCACATTTTGAAAAACAAGAAAGTGATATAAAACTTGAAAAATTCAAAATGACTTGATTTCTAAAACCAAAATTGAACTTGAAGCAAAACTCAATGAGTTTGAGCAAAAATGTTTTAATTTACAAAATTTGCTTCATAAAGTTCAAGATGAAAAAGATTTGATTTCCAATGAGCTTGAAAAGAATTTTTTTTTGGAAAATCAAATTTTTATGTTAGACAATCTAGTGTCCCTAGATTTTTGAATGGTAAATGTTTTAGAAGTATTTGGGTCCCAAAAGGACTAAGTACTTCAACTAAAAAGGATGAAATTGAAAAATGGATTCCTAAGGGGACTAAAGTTTGTGCTACTAATGCCTATGGATCCAAAGCAATTTGGATACCAAAAATTACTAGATTGTCTTTTGCAAGGTGTGATTGAGATTGATCAACAAGTCTAATTTTGAGGGGGAGCTCCATACACACAAGGAAGAACACTTGAAGAAGGAAGGCTTCACATCCCCCCTTGGATTCAAGTGTGGTAAAATTTCTAGTTGTTTTTTTAGATTATTTTTATTTACAACTAGATAATCATATATGTTTGTTGAACTAACATTGCTTGATGCTATGAGTAACGGGGAGCCATTTTAAAATCAAAATTATTATTTATGTCAATTTTAGTAACCTCCTACGTTATTTTCAACTTAAAATCATTTAAATTCTTTTTGATATAACAAAAAGGGGGCGAATTAATTTTGAAAATTTTCATTTTCAAATGAATAAGGGGGAGCTTTAGTTACGTTTAAATTTTTCATCACTTATTCAAAATTTTAAACTTGAAGGGGGGGAATCTCAAACAATTTTTCAAGTTGGTTTAATTATATCAAAAAGGGGGAGATTGTAGAATTAGTGTTTTGATATAATAATTGAAAACTATTTTGGACTAATTTGAAAAGAATTTAAAACATGTTTTTAAGTTCAAACAACTTGAAAATAAGTTTGAGGTATTTAAAAAGGTTTTTGGCAAAGTTTGGAATGTTTTAAAGTACTCAAAACTGACTTTTCAGCTCTACCGTACTAATATGGTATACCCCGTATCAATACCTTTTACTCCAGTTTTGATTCTGCCAAAACTCGTACCGATACAGGCTTGCCCATATCGATGTGGATAGGGGTCGTACCGATACTCCTTTAAAGCATACCGATCCCTATTTTAACAACCCCGACGACTATTTCCCAACGGACTTTTAGAGTGCAGACCGTACCGATTAGCTCCCTAGCGTATCGATACGCTTAGTCTGGCAAGAGCCCAACGGCTAGTTCTGAAGAATGGCATACTGATACGGGTCCCCGTATACCGATACGGTAGGCAGCAGAACTGCATTTATTGTGGGAAATAAAGTCTCCAACGGCTCCATTTCAACCCCAATGGTCCTCAATGGAAACAAACTCAATTCGCAGTATAAAAGGGACCTCCAAGCATCAAGAGAAGACGAATGCTTCAATTGTCAAACATCATATGATCAAAAATATGTCTTAGTGCCTAATTGTCAATTTCTAGTATAGACAAGCACTAGTAAGCCAAAATTGTCATATTTGCTCAAGTGTTCTAGGTTTTGGGTGAGTGCTTAGATTTGCAAAAACATACCTATTAGCGGTGTAACCCACTTAGCCCAGCCTAGACGCCCGACCCGAACTAAGAAGATTACACGGGGAAAACCAAAGTCAACTCGTGAAAGTCAACCTCGAATAACAACCTTTTTTCTTTTTATCTTCACTAGATGCACATTATTATCCTATATTATTAGCAAAGAGATTAGGCGAAAATGGCACAACGATCGGAGTCCATTTAGGGGTTCAATTGCTTAAATTACACATTTAGGGACTAAATCGTAATTTCAAAGAATTACAGGGACTTTTCAGATTTTAAAATTACCAATCCATAATTAGTCATGTAACATGCCAACAGGTCAAATTTCATCTCAAACAGGACATCCAAACTCATCCAAATGAACAAACAACATTAGGGACCAAAATGCAACATTTCAGAATTTGAAAAGATTGTTTCAACTGAAATTAACAAACTTGTATCTGTATTCCTTAGCATGTATCGGTACGCAAAATGGAAGTAGCCAAAGTTGGCAAAAGGGTAACGATACGCCCAAGCCTGTGTCGATACGGCCTTCAATCTTTTTCCTAGGCGTATCGATACACGGGCAAATCATATCGGTTCACCTAAGCTGAAATGCCTGAAATTGGCCTTAGCGTATCGATACTCAACCTCGTGTATCGATACGCATATTAGAGATGCACTTTCAACAGCCATTTAAACACATTTTGTAACATCTAATCATGCTTAAAACAACCTTACATGTTGTAATCAATCACCCAAGCAATTAAGCATCAACAACATTCATAACATAAGCTTCAAACATGGCAATTCAAGGTGAAGCATAAGCTACTCAAGCATGCTTTTAAACATAAGTCATAGCATAGCCAAAAACACCTTAAGCAAAACTTTAAACCATAAAGAGGCCATGTACAAAACCAAATAGGCAAACCAACACATCTCAACTAGGAGGTTCTAAAACCAAACTCCCAAACTGAGGTTCATTCCCCATTGCAAAAATCTACTTATTTAAATTCACCGTAGTTCATACTTGAATTTGAGTGACGACTTAGGTGTTCCCACTTGCTACTTCTCAGCCAACAAGTTTAGTTATCTGCATCGTTGGGAAAAAGGAGTGTAAGCACTCTTGCTTAGTGAGGGAAAGCTCAAAACACGTCAACAATGCAATTTTTAAAACATCTATTGAAACCATATCATGCTCAATCTCAAACATGCTTCTAAACCAAAGCAAAACATTCTTTAATCATGTTCCACATGTATCATTAGCCTCATGCATTGTTCACAATGCAAAACTCCATTAAGCCTCACTTGCTTAATTCACATGCATAGATATACCCTATGCAACATCTCATCATCACATCACATGCATAATAATCCATTATGTATCCACTAATAATCATGATACATGAGCAAAAACAACAAACACATATATTGGCATAGAACATTCCGGCATAGGCTCACCCTTATCTGTTATGATAGACTCACCTCTATCACTTTCACACACAACATCGGATACACGGACTCGTATAGGCTCACCCCTATACTCAATTATTGCTCACCCCATCTTAAAGGCTATGAATGGAATTAGGCTCACCCCTAACCCATAGTGATAGACTCACCTCTACTACCCGCAATAGGCTCACCCCTATTACGACACGTAGCTAGACAGACGTATGATTTATAGATTATAGTGCACTCACATCCTATTGGTCGACCAACGTATCCAAGTATTAAAAACATATCAATCACTTGCCAATATACCCATAAAACCATGTTAACTCACTGTTTTCAATGCATCACTAAAAACCTTCACATATCCCAAATTAAACATGCTTTTTAAATAGCAAAACCATTTCATACAAGATTAAACCATCTTGTATTCAAACCAAACCATTTCATGGGACAAACACAAGAAAAAACATGCTTAAATCCATGCATAACAGTGAGTAACAACCATTATCAAAACATGAGCATGATAAACCATGGAGTCCATTTCAAACTGAAATCTGAGAGTACAAGTATCCATACTTACTTCCGAGATTAGCTAAGCGTTCCAAGCTTACACTAACCTCCTAGCACCTTGTATCCAAGCTTAATAAAGCTTTAAAACTCATCCACTTACCGTTACGCGAAACTTCATGTTCCAACGCGAAGATCACCCGTCCGAAGCCTCCAAAAAATGCTTCGCTTGCTTCCGAATCAAGTTCCCCTGTTTTTAGATCATCAAAATAGAGATCCAAATGCATTAAAATTCATTTCAACACCAGCAACTAAACACAAACTCGTTGCTCACCAAAACAACACCAAATTACCAATCTGAAACAACCGAAAACTCAATCGGTTTCTTCCTAAACCAAACCCAGCCAACATACAACACTTCCAACCATTAATCAACATCAAAACACATCTAAAAACAACCTAAACCCATCCTTATACCTCCAACAAGCATAACACCATCAAATCACCACAAAAACTCCATCAAAACTATCAAGAAACTCAAGGACCTCAAGGATTTCGGGATGTATCTTATCAAAACTCCTTTTCAACATAATAATCAACTCAAAACTCTATTAAAATCAATCCAAAATAGAGCTCATCAACAAAACTCCGAAAATCAATATTTAAGCCACTATTTTACAAGATTTTGACATTAAATCAAATCTATATTCAAAACTCAGTAAAAAACAATTAGGAGTCAAATATTTTGGGAATTTCAATAAAGAACCTAGATTAGAGGTTGAGAACGAGATTTACCTCCAATCCTTGCCTTCCTCAAAGATTGACAATTTTTTGCTTCACAAATCTTGGAAAACTTGAAGAGAATTCTTGAAAATGATTTAGAAATCAAAGAGAGAGTGTTTGAGAGAAAAGAATTCTGGCAAAAGAGTTTGGAAAGTGGGTTTTGCTGAAATGAAAGTTTGTTACGTAAAATCAAATCTCAAACAACCATTTAATAATTTAAAATAATTAAAAATCCATTTTAATCAATTAAAATAACTCATTTGAAACACATGTCAATTTAAGGAAGGTGTAATTGCACCAAAGCTCCCTAAAGATTCTAAGATTTTTGACTCCTCTTTGAAATTTGCAATTTTACATAGTTTAAAACTTTACATTTTGGTCACTACCCAAAATGTACCACTTCCAAAACTTATTTTGTAAAATTGATTTGACCAACCTCTTAAACATGATTTTAGAGGATTTTATCAATTTTTGTCATATTTTTATCCTTTCCTAATCCTTGATTTCCTTAAACCACCTAATACAATTCGAATAATTTCCGACCGGTCTATTCTGATGTCTAAAACATCTAAGCCCAAAACTAGGGCGTTACAAGAGGGATTTCTTGTTTGCTTTCAATTTCTCTTGTAAAGAGTGTTTACTCATGTAACACCCCAAAATTTCCCTAATTTGAAAAAAAACCCCTAAGTTTGAAATCCCCAATTCGGAACCCTAGAATTTGGGGAATCAAGTTAAAACCCTAAATTAATTTGGGAATTTCTTTAATGAAATCCTAATTTCAATTAATGGATTTATTTGGTTATAAGTCATATTTAAGTGGCTAAAATGAATAAATGAGAACTCTTGTGACTGTTGTGTAATAAGAGGAATATTGGGAGACCATTCCAATGCGTTTTACCCTTTGAACAGAGTTTATAATCCATTTTTTTTCAGCCCTAAATATCTATTATTTTCCTAAAAGCATATCAGCAGCCGCCTCTCATCTTTTTCCCCTCTCCTGATATCATCTTTTTCATCCATCTCCGACGAAGCTCCGGCCAAGCCTCTCTCGTCGCCCGACCGCCGATCTAAGACCACCGGGTTGCTCGTCTTCTCTTCACGACTAAAGCCCAGGCCTCGGTTCCCCCATCATCGGTCGTCTTGCGTCAGAAACGGTAGAAAAACCGTTCGGTTTCCCCTGCTCCGCCCGCCTCTGCCATCCGCACCACCATCATCATAATCGTTTTTGGGTCGCAAGAAAACCCCAACCCTCGAGTTCACTTTGTGTCGCCGTCCGTTCTCATCTGTGCCTCTCCACCGTTCGTCAGATTTGGAGGTACTACCGCCGTCGTCGCTGCTGTTTGTGCCGTCGTCGTCGTGGTTGTCGTGCCGCCGGTGAGCCATCGCCACCCTTGTTGATCTGCCACCACCGCGGGTTGTTGCACCGCCATTGTTGCTGTTCTCTTTCGTCGTGGTTGTTGGTAAGCCACAACCGGGTGGCCTGGTTCCTTGTCGTCGCCGGTTAATTCTGTCATCGCCGCCAATCGTTGAGCTTGCCGCCGCCGTCGTCAAAGGTTCTGGAAACCCTAGCTTGGTTGTGGTAAAGTGTATTGTTGGGCTTTGGGTTGTATGTGTGGCTTGTGTTGGGCTTTGGGTTGTATGTGTGGTTTGTGTTGGGCTTGTGTGTGTGTATGATTGTGGGTTGGCCTATCAGATTGTGTTAAGGTTAAGTCTTGTTGTGAATCCAATCTGATTAAGTGAGCCGCCTATCTTGACTGAACCGGCTTTGGACCGTTGACTATTGGACTTATTTTGACTAGACCATTTTACCCCTTTGACCTGTTTGACCGTTTTTGACAGTTGACTTTTGACCTTTGACTGACTCATTTGACTAGTTTGACCAAAGTTGACCGTTGACCTTGACTTTGACCAGTTTGACCAAAGTTGACCGTTGACCTTGACTTTGACCAGTTTGACTTTGACTTTGACCAGAGTTGACTTTTTCGGGAAACGTTCCTCTTGACCTTTTTCGACGTCATTAGTCCGTATCCGTTGGCCGTTTTGTCAAATTCAAATCCGAAAGGTCCGTCTGCTAATTTCAGTAAATTATTCATAAAATCTGATAAGTTGTGAATTTCAGAATCTGATTCGGAATATTCTTGTGTTCAGGTGATAACGTCTTCGAGGTCGACGAGTTACCTCCAGTTGTTCAGATCGATCGTGCACGTTCTTTGAGATCCTCACGTTAGTATATTTTCAGTTTAGTTCTTAGTGTTTTAGTTGGTGGCTTAGTGTTAGTAATAAATACTAATATAGTATTCATACCTCATAGGTCCTGTTTCAGCTAGATCTGAGCGTGAGACGCGTTTTCTCGGCATTAAAGCTTCTGTTGCTTAAAGGTGTGTCTCTTCCTATTTTATAAACTTATGTGTTTCTTTCTGTGCTATAAATTTTATGTGCTTTTCTGGATTAAAATAAGTAAATGTTTTGTACATTTTGTGTGCATACTCTGTTGTGATTGGGTGAATGTTTTCAGACATCATGCATAACATGTCATACTCTGATTTAAATGAAATATCAGATTTTCGGAATCGTAAAACATTGGATTTATAGTATTGTGCAACTTGAATTTTCATAATTCATGTTTCGGATCAGACTCGGATTTTAAAATCTGCATCATATCATTGTGGGTATATGGATTGAGATTTGTTCGGGGAAGTTCAGTGGTTTCAACCTTCGGGCTGAGTTCCGCTTCGGATTAGTGGTTTCACCCTTTTGGTTGAATTCTGCTTCGGATCAGTGGTTCCACCCTTCGGGCTGAGTTCCACTTCGGATGGTGACGATGGAGAAAGTAGGTTCTGGGGAACCTTACTTTTCGGTGTATCGGAGATGGGCATTATGATTCATGTGCATCAGACATCATATGATCATGATTCAGTTTTGTTGTGTTTTCAGAAAAGTCTTTATCAGAAAATAAAATACTGTTTTGTTTTGTTTTCGGTTGCATTTTAGAGACACACTAAGCTCTTTAGCTTACACCCCTTAGTTTTTACTTTTCAGATATCTCAGACTTTTTAGGCGATCGGTACTTGGAGCATCTCTTGTTTATTCAGATAAATTATTATTCAGTACGAACCTTTCTATTACCTCGGAATTACTATTTTAATATTGTTTGGGATATTTGTGTAATATGGACATTGGAACTGTTTTAATTTGCGTTTTATTAAATGCATGCATCTATGACGTTACTTTTAGATTTTTAATTAATTATCGAAACATCATTTAAAAATTGGGTTTTATTTTAATCAGAGTATTTGTTGAGTCTTATTTAATCGATTCTTTTGAATTACAAAATGTTTTAACCTAAATTGTTTCTTGTGAGACAAGTTTTCAAACATAACTTCCTAAATTCGGCTTTTTCCTCTAAGTCGGGTTTAGGGGGTTACATTTAGTGGTATCAGAGCCAGGTTCAACCCTCAGACTGTGGGGCTCACAAACATTGTTTTCAAAATGTCTTTGACTTTTGCATGCATCGGAAATATTTTGGGATAAATGGGGATTTTCTGAAAAATATACTATGATATTCTGTGATTTTGACTTCAACGTTTTCAATGTGTTTTAAATATGAGACTCCAGTACTGATTCTGTCTCTAGGTTATTAGCTTCTGGTATATAGTTCATTATGCTACCGTGTAGGAGTCCTAATCTATCGTTTGTTCAAGGTCGTGACCGAGGCCGTATTGTTGTTTCTAGTAGTGATCACCCGCCTTCTGTTGGGCAAGCAAAAATTCAGAATAAGTTACATGTTGATGAGAATCATTCGTTAGGAGGATATCAGATCGGAAGTGATAACTCACTTGATATTGAGAACACTGATCAATATGTAGGAGCCGAGCTCGTAGCGAAGTGTTAAGATTACTTTATGAATTTGAAACAAAATAACAAGTCAGTAAATGAATATGAGATAGAATTTCGAAGGTTGGTCAAGTATGCTCCTGAGTTAGTTTTGACAGAGAAAGATAAGTGTGATTTTTTTTGGGGACTTCAACTACCGATTCAAAGAGATGTTGCAACACATCATGATAAAGTATTCAGCGACATGGTTGATCGAGCTAAAACTTCTGAGAGGATAAATTTCACAAATGGAAAAAAAAGAACTTCAGAATTTGATCAAGTCGAGAAGCAACCAGACACATTTGTACAACCAAGTTTTGTCAGCTTGTTTGGAAAGAGACCTAGGGATGAGTTTGTTCCTCAGAGTTATCAGAATGTAAGACCTGCAATATCGACAGTTCTGTCTGGCAGCCAGGGTAGTTTAAAGGTTCGTCGGCCTATTTCTGTATGTGGTTTTTGCAATAAAAAGCATAACGTAGAGTGCAGATTAATGAATAGAACATGTTTCAGATGTGGTTCTCAGGATCACTACTTAAAGAATTGTCCACGTTCAGCTATTGGTTCATCCGTTCAGATTCAGAGTCATGCATCAGTTCAGACACCTCACCGAGGTAGAGGGCAGTTTAGGTCAGTTGCTTCTGGTATTGCTAGTAGAGGTAAACATGCTCAGAGTGGTGGGTCAGCTAGATCCGAGATTAAACGTTCAGGTTCAGTACATCCAACCGAAGTTCGTGTTGGATATGATGATATATGATGACATGGAAGGAACATTTTAATATGTTTCAATTCTATTATAAGTTCTATATTTTAGTATTCTCGGTTATGATAGATCATGAATTCTAAATGGGAAAGTATATGTGTTTCCGTTGGTTATGAGATCTGTTGTTAAGTCTGGAAATTTCGAGGACAAAATTTCTTTTAAGGGAGGGAGAGCTGTAACACCCCAAAATTTCCCTAATTTGAAAAAAAATCCCTAAGTTTGAAATCCCCAATTCGGAACCCTAGAATTTGGGGAATCAAGTTAAAACCCTAAATTAATTTGGGAATTTCTTTAATGAAACCCTAATTTCAATTAAAGGATTTATTTGGTTATAAATCATATTTAAGTGGCTAAAATGAATAAATGAGAACTCTTGTGACTGTTGTTTGATAAGAGGAATATTGGGAAACCATTCCAATGCGTTTTACCCTTTGAACAGAGTTTATAATCCATTTTTTTTTCAGCCCTAAATATCTATTATTTTCCTAAAAGCATATCAGCAGCCGCCTCTCATCTTTTTCCCCTCTCATGATATCATCTTTTTCATCCATCTCCGACGAAGCTCCGGCCAAGCCTCTCTCGTCGCCCGACCGCCGATCTAAGACCACCGGGTTGCTCGTCTTCTCTTCGCGACCAAAGCCCAGGCCTCGGTTCCCCCGTCATCGGTCGTCTTGCGTCAAAAACGGTAGAAAAACCGTTCGGTTTCCCCTGCTCCGCCCGCCTCTGCCATCCACACCACCATCGTCGGAATCGTTTTTGGGTCGCAAGAAAACCCCAACCCTCAAGTTCACTTTGTGTCGCCGTCCGTTCTCATCCGTGCCTCTCCACCGTTCGTCAGATTTGGAGGTACTACCGCCGTCGTCGCTGCTGTTTGTGCCGTCGTCGTCGTGGTTGTCGTGCCGCCGGTGAGCCATCGCCACCCTTGTTGATCTGCCACCACCGCGGGTTGTTGCACCGCCATTGTTGTTGTTCTCCTTCGTCGTGGTTGTTGGTAAGCCACAACCGGGTGGCCTGGTTCCTTGTCGTCGTCGGTTAATTCTGTCATCGCCGCCATTCGTTGAGCTTGCCGCCGCCGTCGTCAAAGGTTCTGGAAACCCTAGCTTGGTTGTGGTAAAGTGTATTGTTAGGCTTTGGGTTGTATGTGTGGCTTGTATTGGGCTTTGGGTTGTATGTGTGGTTTGTGTTGGGCTTGTGTGTGTGTATGATTGTGGGTTGGCCTATCAGATTGTGTTAAGGTTAAGTCTTGTTGTGAATCCAATCTAATTAAGTGAACCGCCTATCTTGACTGAACAGGCTTTGGACCGTTGACTATTGGACTTATTTTGACCAGACCGTTTTACCCCTTTGACCTGTTTGACCGTTTTTGACAGTTGACTTTTGACCTTTGACTGACTCATTTGACTAGTTTGACCAAAGTTGACCGTTGACCTTGACTTTGACCAGTTTGCCTTTGACTTTGACCAGAGTTGACTTTTTCGGGAAACGTTTCTCTTGACCTTTTTCGACGTCTTTAGTCCGTATCCGCTGGCCGTTTTGTCAAATTCAAATCCGAAAGCTCTGTCTTCTAATTTCAGTAAATTATTCATAAAATCTGATAAGTTGTGAATTTCAGAATCTGATTCGGAATATTCTTGTGTTCAGGTGATAACGTCTTCGAGGTCGACGAGTTACCTCCAGTTGTTCAGATCGATCGTGCACGTTCTTTGAGATCCTCACGTTAGTATATTTTCAGTTTAGTTCTTAGTGTTAGTAATAAATACTAATATAGTATTCATACCTCATAGGTCATGTTTCAGCTAGATCTGAGCGTGAGACGCGTTTTCTCGGCATTAGAGCTTCTGTTGCTTAAAGGTGTGTCTCTTCCTATTTTATAAACTTATGTGTTTCTTTCTGTGCTATAAATTTTATGTGCTTTTCTGGATTAAAATAAGTAAATGTTTTGTACATTTTGTGTGCATACTCTGTTGTGATTGGGTGAATGTTTTCAGACATCATGCATAACATGTCATACTCTGATTTAAATGAAATATCAGATTTTCGAAATCGTAAAACATTGGATTTATAGTATTGTGCAACTTGAATTTTTATAATTCAAGTTTCGGATCAGACTCGGATTTTAAAATCTGCATCATATCATTGTGGGTATATGGATTGAGATTTGTTCGGGGAAGTTCAGTGGTTTCAACCTTCGGGCTGAAATCCGCTTCGGATTAGTGGTTTCACCCTTTGGGTTGAATTCTGCTTCGGATCAGTGGTTCCACCCTTCGGGCTGAGTTCCACTTCGGATGGTGACGATGGAGAAAGTAGGTTCTGGGGAACCTTACTTTTCGGTGTATCGGAGATGGGCATTATGATTCATGTGCATCAGACATCATATGATCATGATTCAGTTTTGTTGTGTTTTCAGAAAAGTCTTTATCAGAAAATAAAATATTGTTTTGTTTTGTTTTCGGTTGCATTTTAGAGACACACTAAGCTCTTTAGCTTACACCCCTTAGTTTTTACTTTTCAGATATCTCAGACTTTTTAGGCGATCGGTACTTGGAGCATCTCTTGTTTATTCAGATAAATTATTATTCAGTACGAACCTTTCTGTTACCTCGGAATTACTATTTTAATATTGTTCAGGGTATTTGTGTAATATGGACATTGGAACTGTTTTAATTTGCGTTTTATTAAATGCATGCATCTATGACGTTACTTTTAGATTTTTAATTAATTATCGAAACATCGTTTAAAAATTGGGTTTTATTTTAATCAGAGTATTTGTTGAGTCTTATTTAATCGATTCTTTTGAATTACAAAATGTTTTAACCTAAATTGTTTCTTGTGAGACAAGTTTTCAAACATAACTTCCTAAATTCGGCTTTTTCCTCTAAGTCAGGTTTAGGGGGTTACAACTCAAGCTTTGGTTAGAAAGCTTTGAGGGTTGTAAAGGTTGCCTCCTTAGCCTAGAAGAGGGGACGAAATTCATAGTGAATTTGTTTGAAATGCTTGGTAGGAAGCTAAGGTAGTGGATGTAGGCTTTGGTTAGAAAGTCGAACCACTCTAAATCTTTGTGCAAAACTTCTATCTTTTTGCTTCAACCACCATCACCCAATATTCCACTTCTCCACCACTTGGGGAGTAATTCGGTTGAAGGAAATCGTGCACCATAAAACCCAACATGGTTTCTTGCCTTTGGGTTGATTTTTTTCAGTTGTTAAAAGATGTGATTTTGATGATAATCTTGCTGGTTTTAGTTGGAGTTTGTTGGGAGTTAGTTATTTTATGTTTTCAGTTGATTTTAGCTATGAATTGATGGGCAAATGTTGCTAGATGTTGGATTTCTGAGTTCCTGCATGTTTGTGGGTTGAAATAAGCTCTAATGCTCTGTTTTGAATTGTTTAGAATCAGATGATTTGATTTTGGAAACTTCATACGTGATTTTGGGTGATCCAGAGGCTTGATTCGGTGTTTCGGCTACCATTTGTATAGTGATGGTGAGTGGAACTGTTTAAAAGCCTTAACGTGGTTAAGGGCAAGTTTTTGGGGGTTTAGATCGAGCTTAAAAGGCCAATCTAAACTCAAGAGTAAGTTTTGTTGTTTTCACCTTTGATTTGGGCTTATTTTACTTTGTTTTTGGAAAGCATGTTCATGTTATATGCTTATCTTGTATCCCAATGTTTTCATGCGTTTTGAGATATGTACTTCTTGCATATATGATCCCACTTGTTAAATGATAATTGTTCATGAGATATATGTGTTTTAGTACATGTTATGCATGGAAATGCGATATTAAATGGAAAGTGAAATAATGTGCTGTGGTCATGAGAAACAGTGGGTAAGTGTTGGCTTGGATGGGTATATTGACATTCGATGAGATCTTATTTACTGGATATAATTGGTCGATCAATAGGATGAAAGCGCAAAATAATAGTAAAATTCGCGTGTGGCCTTAGTGATGTCAAATTCCACTAAGTAGGAGTACGGTGATGTGAGATTCCACTGGAAGCCTTGTTGTTGTTGTTATGAGTACGGTGATGTGAGATTCCACCGGAAGCTATCCGCATTTCCGAGTAAAATTGTTAAAGATATCAATATACTCATGTGTGTTAAAGTTGATCTTTATGCTACGTTTGCATGAATGATGTTGTGAAGCTTTGATTTGTCCTGTTTCGTGTTGAGAATTTATGATGTTATGCCTTGAATTGTAGTTCAAGCATGAAATATATATGGGAATGTCGTTGGAAAGTTTTCTTATGAATTGATCTGAGGAATGGTTTTGGTTCTCAAATGTTTAAAACGATTCTAAAACTGCAGTGTTGTTATGGTTTTGAGCACCACTCACTATGTATTCTTGCTTACGCTCTCAATTCCAACTATGCAGATCCATATACTATTCGTGGCAACAAGGAAGCAAGGAAGTGTCCAAGAGTTCACTCTTTCGCTCAAGTGTGGTTTTGGCATCAAATAATAGTATTTTAGCAATGGGATAGGACCTTTATTCTTGGGAGGTTTTGGTTTGAGACTCCCTATGTTGAGACATGTTTATGATGCCTTCTTAGACTTGTAAAGTGCCTTTGCATGTTGACTTATGGTTTGGTTTGAAGTTTGACCGTTTTGTGAATTGGTTTATGTTTAAGTTGCTTTCATCTAGAATCTGGCCATGTTTATTCTTGTTGTGTTGATGTTGTTTCCATGCTTGTTGAGGCTTTGTGGTAAGTTTTAGTTGTATGAAAGTTTATGCCTTGTTTGAGGGTCTTATGCGGGTTAAGATTGCAATAAACCAACAAATTAAATCATTGCAGGTCAAGCGTATCAATACGGTCGAGACTATATCAATACGGGGGACCTGAAATGGCCTAAGTGTATCGATACGTTGAGGTTCATTCCAGTACATTTTGCTACTGGAAACCTCGATACCGAAATGCCACTGAGGTCGTTTCGATACGGGCTAGTGTTTTGAGCATATCGAGCCTGTTTCGATATGCCCGTATCGGTCCAGGGCAACATGTATCGATATGGTTGGCAGTTTTGTTAGTTATTGGAATCTTTGAAGTTCTCTTTTCTTATGTTTTAGTCCTTGTTTTTATGTGATCGTTTATTTGTGTTCGGTTGGTTGTTTTAAGCTGCTTTTGGGCATGTGGGAATGTAATATGACTAATTGAAGATTGGTAACCTTAATTTCATGCTAGGCCTCTAATCTTCTTAGTTTTGCATTTTGGTCCCTTGATGCTTAAATCGCTTAATCGTTGTCGTTCTCGTTTTCTTCCGCTGCGAGTTCCTATCACAAAGGATGTTAATGGCATTTAGAGAAGAACAAAATAGGGTTGCTAATCGGAGGGAATCCTTCTTAAATTTTCTTTAGTTTTTCCCGTGTAACCCATTTGGTTCGGTCTGGCGGCTAGACCAGGCCAAGAGCTTACAGATATGCAACAGGACCAACACTCTCCACAACCTCATAAGGTCCAATGTTTATATGATGCATCACTATGTAACACCCCGGTTTTGGGCTTAGAAGTTTTGGGCGTTGACCGGTTCGGTCAAAGTGCTGATCGAATATATAAGAGTGAATTTAGGAAAGCCTAGTTCGGGTTGCATTAAAAATATGGGAAAATGTTCTAAAATCATCTTTTATTATATAAAAGTGAACTGTGAAATCAATTTTGGAAAATGAGGTTTGGAAGGTTGACATTTTGGCTAGTGACCAAAATGTAATTTTTGAAAGTTGCGGGACAGTTTTATAAAGGATTGAAACTTTGAATCTTTAAGGAGCTATTATTCCAAAAAGGATTTCTCCAGATTTTTCTAAGATATTTTAAGGCTTTATTCTGATTTTAAAGATTAAGAAAAGGAGGGAAATCATTTTAACCAATTTCCAAACTACTTTTTCATTTTCTCTCCATTTTCCTTTTCTCTTATTTTCTCTCAACCCAAACAAAATTCTCCAGATTTCTTTCTCTGATTTTGGCATCTAAATCTCTCATTTCAACTCTCATTTGATTCCTAATCATCTCATCAACAAAACCTCTCAATTTGCAAGTTGTTTCATCATGCTTTTTGGCTCTAAAAAGGAGAAATTCAAGTTTGGAGGTAAGAACGTCTCTCTCCTCTAAACTATCAGTTCTTTACTGAAATTCCCAAGTTCTCAATCCTTGATTTGTGATTTGTTAATGGTTTTTCAAATGAGATCTTGATTTTTGGCTAAAATGCAAGATTTGGTGATTTTGGTGGAATTTTCGTGTGATCTGTTTGGGCAGTGTTTTGAAGTGTCAAAATGATGTTAAATGAATGCTAAGTTGATTAGAAATTGATGTTTAATGAATGCAATCCCGGATAGGTTGAATTTCCTAAGTTTCGCTTGAGTTTTTGGTTGTTTTTGGAGTGTTTTTGGTGATCTGTTAAACCTGGAGGTATAAGGATGTGTTTGTATTCATTTTGGATGTTAATGGATGTATAAAAATGGTTAGAAGTGATGGATCTTGGCTGGGTTAAGTTTTGGTAATGTTTGGAGGTGATTTCGGTTGTGTTTTGTAGCTGAATTGTTGGATTTGTGTTGAGCAGCGAGTTTGGTTGTGTGGCTGCTGTTCTTAATGCATAATGATGCATTAATGTGCTGTTTTTGTGTGTTTGAAACAGGGGAGTTTGATCCTTGAGCTTTGAAGGTGTTTGCGGAAGGTTTCGGAAGCTTGGAAGGCTTGTTGGCTAGTCTTGTTTGGTTATCGGTGAGTGAAGTTGGGTTTTCGGCTTTTAATCAAAGGTTTGAAGGTTTTGGGAGCTTAGTTTAAGTCTAAACAACTTTGCTAAGCTCAAGAGTAAGTAAATGGATTTCTTACTTGATTTGTGATATGAAGTGGTTTTTAGGCAATTGTGGTTGATGATTGAAATGCATGTGTTTTGCATGGTTTAGTTCTGTTTTGAAAGCATATTTTAGCATGGTTTAGTGCTGGTTTTGAAAGCCATGTGTGAAGGATGCTCTAGGTAGGAGATCCTTGGTTTTATACATTGAAAATGTGGTTTTGATGCATGATGTTGCATGTTGTTCAATGGCTTTGTTTAATGCTTTAAAACAGTGAGTTGACGATGATAAATGATGGTTTTTGCATATTGGTTATGCATGTGAATCATTTGATTTATGTGGTAATGGTTTTGCATATTGGTTATGCATGTGAATCATTGGTTTATAATGAAATGGTTTTGCATATTGGCTATGCATGTGAAACATTGGAATAATGTGGCAAGATGGTTATATTGGCAAGTGATGTAAGTGGTTCTTGGTTCTTTGATCGGATATAGTTAGCCGGCTATAGGATTGGGTGCACCGTGAATAAAGTCGCCTTGGAGGTGGAGTGGTCAAGAGTGGACCGGATAAGCTCCCTTCAAGTTTCCTAACGAGATGAGGTCATAGTGGAGGTGTTGCCCACTCGAGGACCTTGGTTATTTGAGGTCATAATGGAGGTGTTGCCCATTCGAGGACCTTGGTTAAGCAAAGGTTATATGGTGTTTAAAAGTCCATATGTGAGGACCTTGTGCTTGTTGAGATCACAATGGCGGTGTTAAGTCCATGTGTGGATCTTGTATAGGGTGTCCCGGATCTCGTTAGTGATTTCTACAACTACCAATCGGTTATGCAAAGGTTGTATGGTGGTTAAAAGTCCATACGGGAGAACCTTGTGCATGTTGAGGTTGTATGGTTGTCCATACATGGGAACCTCGGGAAAAGCTAAGGTTGTATGGTGTTTAAAAGTCCATGCATGGGAACTTTAGGCTTGTAAGGTCATAATGGAGGTGTTGCCCATTCGAGGACCTTGGATTGGGTAGGGTGTAGGGAGCGTAGGGACAACGCTCGGAATCCGTGTATCCGATCGGGTGTTGAGTTGGAAAGTGGATGTGATTGATTACTTGAAGGCCAATATGATGTTCTTAAATATAAAGAAGCATGAGATGCTTGAAATGATGCATGGTTGCATGTGAAGCATGAGATGCTTGAAATGATGCATGGTTGCATGTGGAGCATGAGATGCTTGAAATGATGCATGGTTGCATGTGAAGCATGAGTTGCTTGGAAAGATGCATTGTTGCATGAAAGGTGTATGATGCATGTGAATGCATGTTTACTTGTTAGGTTGAACAAGTGTTGATTATCATTTGGTAAATGATGTATGTGAGCATGAATAACTTTAATGCATTGAAGTCTTGTAGGACTTGTTTTGAAAGGCATGTGAATATGTTTGTATGGTATATATGTTGCCTTGGTGTAATGCAAGTGTTGGTTGGCTTGTGAAATGGTTTTAAAGGTTTCTTGTTTGAAATGGCTTTCAAGTTTATGAAAGGTATGTTGTGAAATGGAAGTGTTTCCATGGTTTTGTTTTAGCTTTGCATATGGTATTTATGCATGGTTGATGCTTGAGGTTGAAAAGGATTTCAAACATGGTTTTGGTAAACAAATCGGGTTTGTTTTACAAGTGTTTTATGACCCGCTGCATTGATGGTGTTTTGGTTTTGAGCATTCCTCACTAAGCATTATGTTTTTACGCTCTCTTTGTCCATCAATGCAGATCTTTGAAGTTTGGACAGCAAGGAGCAAGTGATTCAAGGTGGACTCCAAGTGAGATGTATGTCTCGGTGAATAGCCATAGTTAATAAAGGCAATGGGGGTAGAATCTCTTGGGATGATTGTGTTTGTGATCGTTTATGTTGTTCAAGTATGTTTTAATGTTGTTAAAGTTGTTGGAACATGATTTGGCTTAATTGAGTTTGTTTTGGAAGGTTTGTGCCTAAATGGTTGCTTGGGTAGGAAGCATGCCTATAGATTTGGGGCTTTTTGCATGTGATGTGTTTCTGATGAATTGTTGATGCAAGCATGTCTCATTTATGTTGAATTGCATGCTGGTAAAGTTTGGTGGCCTTTGGAGCATGTTTGGATGGTCAATTGTGTGTTTGAGTGAGCAAAATGCAGCTTTCTGGGCTAGGCGTTTCGGAACAGGAGACACCGTTTCGGAACGGGTGCCCTGCATGAACCCAGGTGTCCGAAACGGGTGAGACCGTTCCGAAACGGAAAGGCCTCTGCCCGACCCCCGTTTCGAAACGGGCTATGCCTGTTTCGGAACGGCCCCGCGTTTCGGAACGGGCTGTCTCCCGTTTCGGAACGGTTGACCGTTGGGGGCTGACAGTGGCAGTTATGTGTTTCAAAATGTTTGCATTTTGGTCCTGAATCTTGTTTGTGCAATTGTATGAGTTTGAGATGTCCGTTTGAGCTGAAATTTGGCCGAGATGCATGAAACATGATTAATTTTAAGTTGGTAACATAAAATCTGGTTAAGGCCTCAAAGTTTTCAAAATTTACATTTTGGTCCCTAAAGTTGTGTTTTGTGCAATTGGGTCCCTGGATGATCTCTGATGGCTGTGATCTTTGAGTATGTTGCTTGTGTGATCACATATAGGACTAATGTGCATCTAGATAAGATTAAAAAGAAAAAAAAGGGTCGTTAATCAAGGTTGACTTTCGGGTTGACTTTGGTTTTCCCCGTGTAATCTTCGTAGTTCGGGTCAACCGTCTAGGCCGGGCTACGGGGGTTACATTTGGTGGTATCAGAGCTGTGTTGCGAATGCTTGGGGAAACGGTAAGTTGTTGTGATGTGTGCTTGTTGTTTACCCTGATGTGTGGTTGAATGTTGGTTGAAACACGTGTTTCTGGGCATGGTGTTGATGTTTCTGAACATGTTGATGATGTTTTCAAGCATGTTTTATGGTTATGAATCTTGGTTGAGCTAATGTGGATATGTGCTGATGTTGTGAGCTGGTCTTATGCTTGTGTTATGCTTGATGGAAGTGTAAGTTGTATGTTATGTTGCTAGTATGCTGTGGCAAGTGGATGCTGTTTGATGTAAGCATGATCAAAGTATGTTGTTTGATATGCTTGATGTTGTGATATCCATGTTGTGTTGACTGTTATGTCATGTAAAGGGGAGGATTCGGGATACCCATTGCCTTATTAATATAGCTATTGTGTTACTTTGGAGTTGGAATTTGAATCCTTGCTAATGCTGGTCTAACTGGTTTGTTTGTTTGTTGTGATTGTATGTTTGTTGTTGTTAGTGGTATGGCAAAGTCAATGGAGGATTGGCGGTTGAGGGAGATGGTTGCTGCCTTGGGGCAGGTTGTTAAGGCAAGGAATTCACCCTTTGGTAGTGGAGTTTTGTCTCAGTCTTCTGTGCCTAGTGTTGAGGTGGTAAGGCAAGGGAAAGAAGCTGGTTCTGTGGTGAAGAGTTCATCACCTGTTGAGCAGGAGGTGTTGGGAACATCTCAGGCTATGGTTGAGGTAAAGTCAGTAGATGTGCTGGCTGTGAGATGTGAGGGTTTGCCAAAGCAGTGTTTGCTTGATTTGGGTGCTGTGGTGTATCATGGTACTTCCCCGGAGATGTTTGAGGCCTGGTTGGCCAGTGTGGTTCAGATTTTGGATCGGGAAGGCTGTGATTATGCCTGTAAGCTGGGGAGTGTTGTTTCTTTGATGTTGGGAGATGCGTGTGCCTGGTGGACGTCTGTGGCAGTTGCGTCACATATCCATGATATTGATTGGGATTTCTTTGTATCTGCTTTTTATGAAAGGTATCTTGGAAGGAAGTTCCTAAGGGTTAAGAAAGGCGCGGGTAGTGCTGTTGTTGAGCAAGTATTGCTTGAGCAAGGAGTGGAAGCTCAGTCATCTGTGTGTGACCGTTGTGAAAGGCAACATGTTGGAAATTGTTGGGGCGCAGGTGTTTGTTGGAATTGTGGTTCCAAAGTACATGTTAAGCGTGATTGTCCTCATGGCGGTGTTAAGTCCATATGTGAGGACCTTGTGCTTGTTGAGATCACAATGGCGGTGTTAAGTCCATGTGTGGATCTTGTATAGGGTGTCCCGGATCTCGTTAGTGATTTCTACAACTACCAATCGGTTATGCAAAGGTTGTATGGTGGTTAAAAGTCCATACGGGAGAACCTTGTGCATGTTGAGGTTGTATGGTTGTCCATACATAGGAACCTCGGGAAAAGCTAAGGTTGTATGGTGTTTAAAAGTCCATGCATGGGAACTTTAGGCTTGTAAGGTCATAATGGAGGTGTTGCCCATTCGAGTACCTTGGATTGGGTAGGGTGTAGGGAGCGTAGGGACAACGCTCGGAATCCGTGTATCCGATCGGGTGTTGAGTTGGAAAGTGGATGTGATTGATTACTTGAAGGCCAATATGATGTTCTTAAATATAAAGAAGCATGAGATGCTTGAAATGATGCATGGTTGCATGTGAAGCATGAGATGCTTGAAATGATGCATGGTTGCATGTGGAGCATGAGATGCTTGAAATGATGCATGGTTGCATGTGAAGCATGAGTTGCTTGGAAAGATGCATTGTTGCATGAAAGGTGTATGATGCATGTGAATGCATGTTTACTTGTTAGGTTGAACAAGTGTTGATTATCATTTGGTAAATGATGTATGTGAGCATGAATAACTTTAATGCATTGAAGTCTTGTAGGACTTGTTTTGAAAGGCATGTGAATATGTTTGTATGGTATATATGTTGCCTTGGTGTAATGCAAGTGTTGGTTGGCTTGTGAAATGGTTTTAAAGGTTTCTTGTTTGAAATGGCTTTCAAGTTTATGAAAGGTATGTTGTGAAATGGAAGTGTTTCCATGGTTTTGTTTTAGCTTTGCATATGGTATTTATGCATGGTTGATGCTTGAGGTTGAAAAGGATTTCAAACATGGTTTTGGTAAACAAATCGGGTTTGTTTTACAAGTGTTTTATGACCCGCTGCATTGATGGTGTTTTGGTTTTGAGCATTCCTCACTAAGCATTATGTGCTTACGCTCTCTTTGTCCATCAATGCAGATCTTTGAAGTTTGGACAGCAAGGAGCAAGTGATTCAAGGTGGACTCCAAGTGAGATGTATGTCTCGGTGAATAGCCATAGTTAATAAAGGCAATGGGGGTAGAATCTCTTGGGATGATTGTGTTTGTGATCGTTTATGTTGTTCAAGTATGTTTTAATGTTGTTAAAGTTGTTGGAACATGATTTGGCTTAATTGAGTTTGTTTTGGAAGGTTTGTGCCTAAATGGTTGCTTGGGTAGGAAGCATGCCTATAGATTTGGGGCTTTTTGCATGTGATGTGTTTCTGATGAATTGTTGATGCAAGCATGTCTCATTTATGTTGAATTGCATGCTGGTAAAGTTTGGTGGCCTTTGGAGCATGTTTGGATGGTCAATTGTGTGTTTGAGTGAGCAAAATGCAGCTTTCTGGGCTAGGCGTTTCGGAACAGGAGACACCGTTTCGGAACGGGTGCCCTGCATGAACCCAGGTGTCCGAAACGGGTGAGACCGTTCCGAAACGGAAAGGCCTCTGCCCGACCCCCGTTTCGAAACGGGCTATGCCTGTTTCGGAACGGCCCCGCGTTTCGGAACGGGCTGTCTCCCGTTTCGGAACGGTTGACCGTTGGGGGCTGACAGTGGCAGTTATGTGTTTCAAAATGTTTGCATTTTGGTCCTGAATCTTGTTTGTGCAATTGTATGAGTTTGAGATGTCCGTTTGAGCTGAAATTTGGCCGAGATGCATGAAACATGATTAATTTTAAGTTGGTAACTTAAAATCTGGTTAAGGCCTCAAAGTTTTCAAAATTTACATTTTGGTCCCTAAAGTTGTGTTTTGTGCAATTGGGTCCCTGGATGATCTCTGATGGCTGTGATCTTTGAGTATGTATCTTGTGTGATCACATATAGGACTAATGTGCATCTAGATAAGATTAAAAAGAAAAAAAAAAGGGTCGTTAATCAAGGTTGACTTTCGGGTTGACTTTGGTTTTCCCCGTGTAATCTTCGTAGTTCGGGTCAACCGTCTAGGCCGGGCTACGGGGGTTACATTTGGTGGTATCAGAGCTGTGTTGCGAATGCTTGGGGAAACGGTAAGTTGTTGTGATGTGTGCTTGTTGTTTACCCTGATGTGTGGTTGAATGTTGGTTGAAACACGTGTTTCTGGGCATGGTGTTGATGTTTCTGAACATGTTGATGATGTTTTCAAGCATGTTTTATGGTTATGAATCTTGGTTGAGCTAATGTGGATATGTGCTGATGTTGTGAGCTGGTCTTATGCTTGTGTTATGCTTGATGGAAGTGTAAGTTGTATGTTATGTTGCTAGTATGCTGTGGCAAGTGGATGCTGTTTGATGTAAGCATGATCAAAGTATGTTGTTTGATATGCTTAATGTTGTGATATCCATGTTGTGTTGACTGTTATGTCATGTAAAGGGGAGGATTCGGGATACCCATTGCCTTATTAATATAGCTATTGTGTTACGTTGGAGTTGGAATTTGAATCCTTGCTAATGCTGGTCTAACTGGTTTGTTTGTTTGTTGTGATTGTATGTTTGTTGTTGTTAGTGGTATGGCAAAGTCAATGGAGGATTGGCGGTTGAGGGAGATGGTTGCTGCCTTGGGGCAGGTTGTTAAGGCAAGGAATTCACCCTTTGGTAGTGGAGTTTTGTCTCAGTCTTCTGTGCCTAGTGTTGAGGTGGTAAGGCAAGGGAAAGAAGCTGGTTCTGTGGTGAAGAGTTCATCACCTGTTGAGCAGGAGGTGTTGGGAACATCTCAGGCTATGGTTGAGGTAAAGTCAGTAGATGTGCTGGCTGTGAGATGTGAGGGTTTGCCAAAGCAGTGTTTGCTTGATTTGGGTGCTGTGGAGTATCATGGTACTTCCCCGGAGATGTTTGAGGCCTGGTTGGCCAGTGTGGTTCAGATTTTGGATCGGGAAGGCTGTGATTATGCCTGTAAGCTGGGGAGTGTTGTTTCTTTGATGTTGGGAGATGCGTGTGCCTGGTGGACGTCTGTGGCAGTTGCGTCACATATCCATGATATTGATTGGGATTTCTTTGTATCTGCTTTTTATGAAAGGTATCTTGGAAGGAAGTTCCTAAGGGTTAAGAAAGGCGCGGGTAGTGCTGTTGTTGAGCAAGTATTGCTTGAGCAAGGAGTGGAAGCTCAGTCATCTGTGTGTGACCGTTGTGAAAGGCAACATGTTGGAAATTGTTGGGGCGCAGGTGTTTGTTGGAATTGTGGTTCCAAAGTACATGTTAAGCGTGATTGTCCTCATGGAGCGAAGTTAGCTTTGGTGTTAGCAAAAGGATTTCAGAAAGGTCGTGGGCACGGCCGAGGCAAGGTTCAGAAGTGGCAGAAAGAGCAGAAAGTAGTGAAGAGTGTGGGGAAGGGGAATTGCTGGAAATGTGGGTCTGCTGGACACAAGAGGCGTGATTGTTTGATGTTGGCTCGGAATAGTCAAGGTTCTTTACTGCAAGGAGTTGGTGGTGACCCTAGTGAGTTAGCTGGTGCTGCAGTGGTGTGGCAGGAGGGTGGTGGTTCCGCTAGGAAGAGAGCTCGTCTGATGAAGCTTCAGGGAGGTGTTGTGTGCTCAGGTAATCTTGTTTAGTAATCTTTGCTCTAGTTGCTTTAGTTTGGGTTTCTGTTGGTTTTCCTTGCGTGGTAAGTCTAGTCTTGTTGATAGCATGTTGGGGTAATAGTTGTAGTTTGGAAATGTCTTGGGTGTGAAGAAGGCTTGGTAAGTATCTTGTGGTTAATGGTTGTTGGTATGGTGGAGTTAGATGAGTTAGAAGTGAGGTGGGAGGTTGTTCTTAGACGGATTTGAGGATGTTATTGGAGGGTGTGAATTGGCATTCATGCACAGTTAAAATCATTGTTATATACTATATTATATATGTTGGTCCATGCATACATGTGGCATGACATTAGAGGTTTTGCATACATGTACATCAGGCATTGATAGGGCATGTTGGTGATCATGCATACGAGGTTCACACTCGCTAATAACTAATCGAATCTGTTAGTGTGTTGGATTAGGTTGGATGATGGGTTTTTAGAGGTTGTTTTGGTGCTGGGTAAGAGTTAGTAGTGGGGTATATCAAGCTAGTTGCTAGTGAAAGTGAGAGTGGTGTAGTTGCTGGTTAAGGAGTTTAGTGGTTTGGTGTTGGATGGTATCGGTTGAGTTTAGAATCGGTTTAGTGGTTGAATAGCTAAGTGGAAGGGGTAGTTCCTTGGTGCTAAGTGATGTTGCAGCTTAGTGGTTGTGTTCCCAAGTGCTGAAGTAGCTTAGCTTTTAAGTTGTTGTGGAAGAGTTGTTTTGTAAGTGCTGGTTCTTAGTAACCTTGGAGGAGTTAAGAAGATGGTTTGTATGTTTAAGTTGGGCGATGTTTTAGTATGGTAAGTGCTTTGGTTGAAGTTTTTGTTGGTTGTTTGGGTTCTTGTGATAATTGGTTGGTGGTGTGTGGAATGGCTGACGGAGTCAAGTTGGGATTGTGATGTAATTCTTGGAATCTGGGTGAGTATTCCTGATGAGCTGTTATGGTAATGTTAGCAACAGTTGTGAGGGTTTATCAGTTTTCGTTGAGAGGTTTGAGTAAGCAGTTGATGCTTAAGGATTTTTGCTTGTTGGGTAATTCTTGGAAGAGGTTTGGGAGTTTGCAAGGGTTTTAGAAGCAGAGAAGGTTGCTTAGTGGCTGGTTTGGGTTGGCTGTTGTCTTTGTGTAAACAGGTTTTGGGTATGGTGTATTGTAGTGATGTCTGCTGTAAAAGCTGAAGTTCTTCAGGATGGTGTTGGGACTGTGTACAGTCTGGTTATGGGAAAGGTTAAGTTGCGGCTATCTTTGTGTTTTCTGGATTCTGTGAACAGCATGTGATGGTGCTAGGTTTGGTGGAGGTTTTGTGTGGAAGGTGTTCAGTGTCGGTCGAGGCTTTTGTGTTGCCTTGTGTGTTGGTTTGGGAAGGTTGTGGTTTTCTTTCGCCGGTTAAATTTCGAGGACGAAATTTCCTAAGGAGGGGAGAGTTGTAACACCCCGGTTTTGGGCTTAGAAGTTTTGGGCGTTGACCGGTTCGGTCAAAGTGCTGATCGAATATATAAGAGTGAATTTAGGAAAGCCTAGTTCGGGTTGCATTAAAAATATGGGAAAATGTTCTAAAATCATCTTTTATTATATAAAAGTGAACTGTGAAATCAATTTTGGAAAATGAGGTTTGGAAGGTTGACATTTTGGCTAGTGACCAAAATGTAATTTTTGAAAGTTGCGGGACAGTTTTATAAAGGATTGAAACTTTGAATCTTTAAGGAGCTATTATTCCAAAAAGGATTTCTCCAGATTTTTCTAAGATATTTTAAGGCTTTATTCTGATTTTAAAGATTAAGAAAAGGAGGGAAATCATTTTAACCAATTTCCTAACTACTTTTTCATTTTCTCTCCATTTTCCTTTTCTCTTATTTTCTCTCAACCCAAACAAAATTCTCCAGATTTCTTTCTCTGATTTTGGCATCTAAATCTCTCATTTCAACTCTCATTTGATTCCTAATCATCTCATCAACAAAACCTCTCAATTTGCAAGTTGTTTCATCATGCTTTTTGGCTCTAAAAAGGAGAAATTCAAGTTTGGAGGTAAGAACGTCTCTCTCCTCTAAACTATCAGTTCTTTACTGAAATTCCCAAGTTCTCAATCCTTGATTTGTGATTTGTTAATGGTTTTTCAAATGAGATCTTGATTTTTGGCTAAAATGCAAGATTTGGTGATTTTGGTGGAATTTTCGTGTGATCTGTTTGGGCAGTGTTTTGAAGTGTCAAAATGATGTTAAATTAATGCTAAGTTGATTAGAAATTGATGTTTAATGAATGCAATCCCGGATAGGTTGAATTTCCTAAGTTTCGCTTGAGTTTTTGGTTGTTTTTGGAGTGTTTTTGGTGATCTGTTAAACCTGGAGGTATAAGGATGTGTTTGTATTCATTTTGGATGTTAATGGATGTATAAAAATGGTTAGAAGTGATGGATCTTGGCTGGGTTAAGTTTTGGTAATGTTTGGAGGTGATTTCGGTTGTGTTTTGTAGCCGAATTGTTGGATTTGTGTTGAGCAGCGAGTTTGGTTGTGTGGCTGCTGTTCTTAATGCATAATGATGCATTAATGTGCTGTTTTTGTGTGTTTGAAACAGGGGAGTTTGATCCTTGAGCTTGGAAGGTGTTTGCGGAAGGTTTCGGAAGCTTGGAAGGCTTGTTGGCTAGTCTTGTTTGGTTATCGGTGAGTGAAGTTGGGTTTTCGGCTTTTAATCAAAGGTTTGAAGGTTTTGGGAGCTTAGTTTAAGTCTAAACAACTTTGCTAAGCTCAAGAGTAAGTAAATGGATTTCTTACTTGATTTGTGATATGAAGTGGTTTTTAGGCAATTGTGGTTGATGATTGAAATGCATGTGTTTTGCATGGTTTAGTTCTGTTTTGAAAGCATATTTTAGCATGGTTTAGTGCTGGTTTTGAAAGCCATGTGTGAAGGATGCTCTAGGTAGGAGATCCTTGGTTTTATACATTGAAAATGTGGTTTTGATGCATGATGTTGCATGTTGTTCAATGGCTTTGTTTAATGCTTTAAAACAGTGAGTTGACGATGATAAATGATGGTTTTTGCATATTGGTTATGCATGTGAATCATTTGATTTATGTGGTAATGGTTTTGCATATTGGTTATGCATGTGAATCATTGGTTTATAATGAAATGGTTTTGCATATTGGCTATGCATGTGAAACATTGGAATAATGTGGCAAGATGGTTATATTGGCAAGTGATGTAAGTGGTTCTTGGTTCTTTGATCGGATATAGTTAGCCGGCTATAGGATTGGGTGCACCGTGAATAAAGTCGCCTTGGAGGTGGAGTGGTCAAGAGTGGACCGGATAAGCTCCCTTCAAGTTTCCTAACGAGATGAGGTCATAGTGGAGGTGTTGCCCACTCGAGGACCTTGGTTATTTGAGGTCATAATGGAGGTGTTGCCCATTCGAGGACCTTGGTTAAGCAAAGGTTATATGGTGTTTAAAAGTCCATATGTGAGGACCTTGTGCTTGTTGAGATCACAATGGCGGTGTTAAGTCCATGTGTGGATCTTGTATAGGGTGTCCCGGATCTCGTTAGTGATTTCTACAACTACCAATCGGTTATGCAAAGGTTGTATGGTGGTTAAAAGTCCATACGGGAGAACCTTGTGCATGTTGAGGTTGTATGGTTGTCCATACATGGGAACCTCGGGAAAAGCTAAGGTTGTATGGTGTTTAAAAGTCCATGCATGGGAACTTTAGGCTTGTAAGGTCATAATGGAGGTGTTGCCCATTCGAGGACCTTGGATTGGGTAGGGTGTAGGGAGCGTAGGGACAACGCTCGGAATCCGTGTATCCGATCGGGTGTTGAGTTGGAAAGTGGATGTGATTGATTACTTGAAGGCCAATATGATGTTCTTAAATATAAAGAAGCATGAGATGCTTGAAATGATGCATGGTTGCATGTGAAGCATGAGATGCTTGAAATGATGCATGGTTGCATGTGGAGCATGAGATGCTTGAAATGATGCATGGTTGCATGTGAAGCATGAGTTGCTTGGAAAGATGCATTGTTGCATGAAAGGTGTATGATGCATGTGAATGCATGTTTACTTGTTAGGTTGAACAAGTGTTGATTATCATTTGGTAAATGATGTATGTGAGCATGAATAACTTTAATGCATTGAAGTCTTGTATGACTTGTTTTGAAAGGCATGTGAATATGTTTGTATGGTATATATGTTGCCTTGGTGTAATGCAAGTGTTGGTTGGCTTGTGAAATGGTTTTAAAGGTTTCTTGTTTGAAATGGCTTTCAAGTTTATGAAAGGTATGTTGTGAAATGGAAGTGTTTCCATGGTTTTGTTTTAGCTTTGCATATGGTATTTATGCATGGTTGATGCTTGAGGTTGAAAAGGATTTCAAACATGGTTTTGGTAAACAAATCGGGTTTGTTTTACAAGTGTTTTATGACCCGCTGCATTGATGGTGTTTTGGTTTTGAGCATTCCTCACTAAGCATTATGTGCTTACGCTCTCTTTGTCCATCAATGCAGATCTTTGAAGTTTGGACAGCAAGGAGCAAGTGATTCAAGGTGGACTCCAAGTGAGATGTATGTCTCGGTGAATAGCCATAGTTAATAAAGGCAATGGGGGTAGAATCTCTTGGGATGATTGTGTTTGTGATCGTTTATGTTGTTCAAGTATGTTTTAATGTTGTTAAAGTTGTTGGAACATGATTTGGCTTAATTGAGTTTGTTTTGGAAGGTTTGTGCCTAAATGGTTGCTTGGGTAGGAAGCATGCCTATAGATTTGGGGCTTTTTGCATGTGATGTGTTTCTGATGAATTGTTGATGCAAGCATGTCTCATTTATGTTGAATTGCATGCTGGTAAAGTTTGGTGGCCTTTGGAGCATGTTTGGATGGTCAATTGTGTGTTTGAGTGAGCAAAATGCAGCTTTCTGGGCTAGGCGTTTCGGAACAGGAGACACCGTTTCGGAACGGGTGCCCTGCATGAACCCAGGTGTCCGAAACGGGTGAGACCGTTCCGAAACGGAAAGGCCTCTGCCCGACCCCCGTTTCGAAACGGGCTATGCCTGTTTCGGAACGGCCCCGCGTTTCGGAACGGGCTGTCTCCCGTTTCGGAACGGTTGACCGTTGGGGGCTGACAGTGGCAGTTATGTGTTTCAAAATGTTTGCATTTTGGTCCTGAATCTTGTTTGTGCAATTGTATGAGTTTGAGATGTCCGTTTGAGCTGAAATTTGGCCGAGATGCATGAAACATGATTAATTTTAAGTTGGTAACTTAAAATCTGGTTAAGGCCTCAAAGTTTTCAAAATTTACATTTTGGTCCCTAAAGTTGTGTTTTGTGCAATTGGGTCCCTGGATGATCTCTGATGGCTGTGATCTTTGAGTATGTTGCTTGTGTGATCACATATAGGACTAATGTGCATCTAGATAAGATTAAAAAGAAAAAAAAAAGGGTCGTTAATCAAGGTTGACTTTCGGGTTGACTTTGGTTTTCCCCGTGTAATCTTCGTAGTTCGGGTCAACCGTCTAGGCCGGGCTACGGGGGTTACACACTATAAACCACAAACTTCTTACTCGATTCTGGTTTATTCAAGACAGGAGTTTGCGTCAAAGCTTCCTTCAACCTCTCGAAAGCTTGTTGTCTAACATCCGTCCATTCATAGCGAACATTCTTTTGTAAAAATTTAGTCAACGGAGCAGGAATCTTAGAGAAACCCTCCACAAACCTTCGATAATATCCAGCCAAACCAAGGAAGCTACACACTTCCATCGCCGATTTAGGTGTTTTCCAATTCCTCATTGCCTCGATCTTGTGTGGGTTAACTCAGATACCCTCAGCTGACAATACATGTCAAAGGAAGACAACTCCCCTAAGCCAAAACTCGCACTTGCTCAGCTTAGCATAAAGTTGATTCTCCAACACTACATGTCCAAGGAAAGCTTCACAACCCAACTCCGTCATGTGACTCGCCTTAAGAGCCAAAATTGCATTGGACGAGAATTTCACATTCTCGCTTATGATTACCACTTCGTAATCATCAGCAAGTTTCAAGGTAACTTGCTTAACATCAAAATCGACCACAGCTCTATGCCCGTCAACCAATCCATCCCAAGGATTACATCAAAACCATAGAAAGGCAACTCCATCCAATCTATAGAAAACACATAGCCTTGAACAGATAAAGGACATCTCCTATACAAATTTCTTGTAACAACAGTTTCACCAAAGAAACTAGTTACTCACATTCTCATATCTAACACCTTCGAAACAAACGTTCAAGGCATAACTTCCAAAAGCATTAGCTACAACAGGCGCAAAAAGCTATACCTCACCGATCAAATGTGGCCAAACTCGCCTCACGTGGTCAGACGATCCACATACTTAATAGGTATCAAACGCTACTCAAATCTTGACACACTGACCCTATGATCCTCGGCCAACATTACTACAACCTCGCCTCAACCCAAGCGATATCCTTTTAGCATGACAATTCTTACACTGGCTACCACTAAAACCAGAGTCTGCAACACTCTTTCTAGAGGTAGAACCTCTCGCACGAATTATTAAACCCAGGTTCTGGTCAATGTACCTCGCCCGTGTCACCAACACTTCGAGAACGATGTAGCCAAAATAAATAACATATCTAGTCTATCATCATGCACAAACCCATAAAAGAGTCAATCAGATCGATGTCTCACATCTAATTCCAATCCAGGAGCATACCCGCTCAACTAAACAATCTATGTCTTAACTCGACTACAAACTTATGATTTTGAACCCAGACCACAATTTCACATTTCTTGTCATCCAAGTATCTAACTCTCGGATGCTTCTCCTTTAGAGCAGTTCAAAATAACTCCAAAAACACAACATCAGGTCCCATGCCCACAAACCCAGTTGTCCACCAACTATACACATCTCCTTATAACTGAGATATAACTCATTTGCACACTATGGGCATCATTACATCCCATTTGTTCCATAATCCTATTCGTACAGGTCATCCACTCTATGGATACCTCTAGTGACAACCCTCGAGCTCAACTTCTTCCAAAATACATAAGCGCTCTAACAATAGCTCACAATCGTCCACTAGCTAGTGCAGTCACATACACTCTAGAATTAATAGCTTCCGAAGCTCCGGACATCGCCTATATCCCAGGCGCCATGTCATCCAACGTTGGCCCAACCGACACAGGTTGTACTTACATCGAGGCACATCGAGGCGTCAAGCCCCCAAAAGACATTACACACTCCTCTATTCCATGCCCAACATAAACACCAATCATACCAGATTGATACTCTCTCCTCAGTTTATTGTGCTATTATAATTAAGGCATGATAACAAACTAAAAAAACAAAACAAAACACAGAGACAAGCTCCAAGCAAGGATCCAAGACTTCTAATTCAATTTAAAAACACTTCACTACAGTAATAATGCAATGGACATCCCAATTTCTCCCAATCAATAAGATTCAATCCACAACATCATCATATATAAGAGCTCATACATACATCACACTCATCATACATAGCATCACTATCATTTGATCAACATTAACATTCTTATAACTTTCACCATGCAAAGAAAACATCGCCAACCACTTAAAATTAAATCACATCGACTTAGCATTAAATTACCATCATCCCATTCTTTCAAAAATTCTCTGATACCACCAAATGTAACCCCCTCGACCCAACCTAGTCGATAGACCGAACCGAATGAGTCACACGGGGAATATTAAAGTAAACCGAGAAGGTTTACCTCAATAAACAACCCTATTTTTTTTCTTTTCACCTTATCTAGATTCAAATTAGGTTCTTATGTATTAAACATTGCAGCAGATCATTCGCAACTCGATCAACCATCAATTTCATTCAATTACGGCTTTTAGGGACCATTTTGTAATTATTCTAGTTTATAGGGAATTAAGCCATTTTTGTGTTACTGTCCTTTAATTACTCACATTACATGCTCAGTCAAGTCTGAGCTCAAAATAATCATTCATGCTCATTTAATTTCATCCACAATATTCAGGGACTAAAACGCAAAGAATCAGAACATCAGAATATTTCATCAACTAACATAACAACCATCTATTTCGGTACATGCTAGCCCTGTATCGAAGCGGGTGTATCGAAACGGTACTTCACGACTTGAAACACGGGCCCGTATCTAAACGCCTTTGAGGTGTTTCGAAACTGTGGTTTCCAGTGGCAAAACGTACCGGAACAGTCTTACCATGTTTCGAAATACCAAGGCCATTTCAGGCTCACCGTTTTGGTATAGGCTTGAGTGTGCCGAAAAACCTGGGCCTGTAATGACACATTTTGCTGGTTTTTCACCCTTTAAACCATCCTAAACAAATCCAACACGCCTCCTACATACATATATCATTCTTAAACATTAATCCACAAACAACCATTGCATATCTAGCATCAAATCATGGCAAAGAGCATCAATGGAAAACTAAAGGCATGCAACTTAACAAATAAGCCACCCAAGAGGAAAAACTAAAACCAATACTCCAAACACCAAATATAGGCCTTTTCCAAGTATAAATCCATAAATCAAACATGCTCAAAAGGGTGTTCAAAGACATCACCCAAATAAGCCATGGAACCCCCATTGCCCTTATTACTCGAGTCCAAAAGACGAAACATACATTCAATCGAAGTCTTTCACCGATCCCTTGCAAGTGTAGCCTCCAAAGCTTTAGTTGTCTACATTGATGGACAAAAAGAGCGTACGCACAATATGCTTTGTGAGAAATGCTCAAAACCAACACCTCATCAATGCATTTAAACTGGTTTCCAAACTACATTGAAATCTCATTTCAATTAACACAAGTATCATTTAAAATCCATCATGCCATCCAAAAACCATGCACTTTCCTCATTCAAAATCAACATGAAAACCTCATGCAATATGTGTTAACAAACCAACAGCAAATCCCATTTGCTAAACTCAATTTAAGCCTTCCCAAGCATTTTCCACACATGCTAAGCTTAAAGAGTAAAAATATGCATTTTCAATATTACGCAACATAACACATTTCAAATTACATCATTACTCATATTTAGCTCACAAGTAATTAATATCAAGATCATTTCCCAAAAACCACATCGGATACACGTATTACCAAGTGATGTCCCAAACACTTCATACACTCTACCGGTATCTCAAGGCTCACACACGGGAGCGACCCTCCACCGTTGTGACACTCGTGGTGGAGTATTCGGTACAATCACAATCCCTCAACACCACTCATCGGTAGATGTATAGCCTACTAACGAGAGACGGGACACTATACAAGGTTCACACACAGGAGCTATCCTCCACTGTTGTGACACTCGTGGTGGAGTATTCGGTACAATCACAACCCCTCAACATCACTCATCGGTAGATGTATAGCCCACTAATGAGAGACGGGACACTATACAAGGTTCACACACGAGAGCTATCCTCCACCGTTGCGATACCTTAAACATTCCTCGATCGTTAGGATACATGGATGGAGTATTCGGTACCATTTCAACCCCTCAACATCCAAGGTGACTTGTTTATAGTGCACTCAGTCCGATAGCCGGCTAACTATATCCGATAGCATTTTTAAAAGTATTTTTATAACATCACTTGCCAATATGAACCACATTTGATCACATATTTCACTGTTTTCAAAGCATCAATTACCAACCTCATTCTGAAAATCACAAGTATAAACGTATACCTTCAAGGATAACTTACCATGTGCATCCTTCATCATTATATCATCAAAAATAGCAATTCATTTACCTCAAATCATGCTTTAATAGTGACAATATACATTTTAAAAACAAGTGCATCAACAATCTCATAATAGCACAATCCGAGAGAGAAAATCACTTTACTTACTTCTGAACTTATTAAAGCGTTTCAAGCTTACACTAAGTTCCCAAAACCATCTTTTAAGCGTTTCAAAGTTGCAAATCTCATTTCCACTCACCGACACGCGAAACCTCAATCGCTGACGCGAAAATCAAGCGTCTGAAGTCCCCTGAACTTCGCCAAATGCTTCCAAAGAATCCTCCCCTGTTTATACCACACAAGAACAGAGGATTGATGCATCTCAATGCATTAAAACGTCCAGCAATCACTAAAAACCCGCAGCTCTACCCAAAGGCACTTAAAAGTCTATCTGAAACAACCGAAAACTCAATCGATCTTACTCGAAACTTAACCCAGCCATAAACCATCACTTCCATTCACTTTAAACCATAATATCAACATCCAAAAACATTCTATTATCATCCTTATACCTCTAGCAACTCAGATTTCACATTAACAACTCAAAAACCCAAGATCTAACAATCTAACAATTAGATATCCAACTCAATTCGGGATTATTATGACAAAACCATTATTTCCTCATTATTTAATATCCAAATTATGATTTAAATCATTAACAAATCAATCAAAATAGTGCCCAAACGAAAATCCATCTTGCAAAGCTTTAATTAGCAATTTCCATCAATTCATTTACAAAATCTTGTTGATAAACAAAAATAGAGAGCCAAAGACTGGGGAATTTCAATAAAGAACCTTAATTAGAGGAGAGAAAAGAAAGATCACCTCTAACACAAGCCTTCCCCTTGATTTGCGATGATTTTGGTGAAATCCTTCATGAAAACTCTTGTTAAATGTTGTAGAAATCCATGTGAATCATTTAGAAATCAAAAGAAATTGAAATAGGAAATATCTCTAAAGATTTTAGTGATGAAAAGAGAGATTGCCTACTTGGAAAGTTGAGAGAAAAGTTTGAAGAAAAAAAGTTGCGTGAGAAAATAATTTGGCTAATAAAATCTCCTTTTATTAAAACGCCTTTATTAAAACTCTTAATTAAAACATTTAAAACACCATATCAAGGGAGTTAGCTGATACCAATATTGTGTAATAGCTCCCTAAGGATTGTAATTTTTGGCTCCCTTCGATTTAACCATTAAAACATAAGTTCCATTTTTTACTTTTTAGTCACCAAATTGAAATGTTGACTTTCCAAAACTTATTTTTCAAAATTGATTTCACTTTCCTTCACTATATATGTAATTAGGATTTTAGAAATTTTTCACATGATTTTTTACCGCATCCCAAACTAAGATTTCCCTAAACCAACCCGGATCTCTAATCTAAATTCATCGATCCCTAAACTGTTTTTAAAACCTCTAGGCCAAAAACCGGGGCGTTACAGAAGGATTCTTCGGTGTCTACAAGCTGGCCTTCTTTATAGTCATCTGCGTACTTGAGTGTATTGAAGACGTTAAATGTGATCTTTTGGTCGTTCTTCTTCAGGGTGAATTCACCCTCTTCATAATTTATCATAATACGCTCGGTAGTCATGAATGGTCACCCGAGGATGATGGGAGCATTCTCATCAACTTCAAAATCAAGGATGATAAACTCTGTTGGGAAGACAAACCTATCTACCTTTACCAACACATCTTCAATTAAGCCTTTGGGTCAAATTTGAGATCGATCGGCCAAATGAAGGATTACCGATGTGGGCTTTGCTTTTCCCATCCCTAGTCGTTTAAACTCATATTTCAACATCAAATTAGTACTTGCACCAAGATCACAAAGAGCACAACCAAAATAGTTGTGGCCTATGGAACATGGAATGGTAAAACGGCCAGGGTCCTTTGTCTTGGGTGGAAAATCCCTTCGCACAACCACACATTCGCCCGTAGTAGCAACGGTTTCAACATCACCTACTATTCTTTTATTTGTTATGATATCTTTTAGAAACTTTGCATAGAGTGGCATCTAATCAATGGCCTCTAGAAGTGGGGCATTGATTGCAACTACTTGAGCATCTCTAGAAACTTCTAGTATTGGGCATCCTGCTTTTGAGCTTTTAATCACCATGGGAATAGCGGTGGTGGTATAGGCTCATTGTATGGTTTACAGGATGCAGGAGCATATTAGTATTATCTTCCTTGCTATCAGTAGCAAGGTCACTCATTGTATCAGACACAAGAATTGGTTCCTTAGGTGTGGGAGCATCGGTGGATAGCTTGGTTGGAGTGGGATCTACGATGGAACCACCCTCGAACATGGCTTCTGTCCTCAGTTGTGTGCCACTACGTAGTGTGATGGCATTAAATTGCTTTGCATTAAAGGCTTTAGTGACTTCAGTATCACTAGGTAATTCGTCTGGTGATCGCACTTTCAACATCTGGGCAATCTGCCCAACTTGAGTTTCCAAGGAAAGTATAGAGGCGGTGTTGTTTTATATGATCGATTGCTAGTTTTTCAACATGGCAACTTTCGTTGTGAGCATGTCACTATAGTTCTTCAAAAGGATTGCTTGATCATGCATAATAACTTGGGCAGTTTCCATAAAATTTTGATAAGTATTATCAAATGAATTAGAATTGGAGTTAGAAGCTCTCTGATTCTACCTCTGATTCTTTTGTTGAAATCGAGGAGGTTCGTTTGTGGCATTCTATTGTGCTCCTAAATTACTCTTATTGCCTCCCAACCAAAATTTAGATGTTGTCGCCACCCTCGGTTGTAGGTGTTGGAGTAGGGATTGTTGTTTCTGTTACTGTTCCCTACATAGCATATAGATTCTTGTTGATGGATGCATTTACTCGAATGATGTTCCCCATCACAATGCTCACAAGTGTATTGCACTATCTTGGCCTCTCGAACATTGGAAGTCAGTTGCATTTTCTTGAGCAGGTTCGTGATGACATAGAGCTGAGCCACTATGGTCTGAGAATCGTCCAACTGGAGTGTTCTAGATGGTTTAGGTTTGGGCTTCAATCTCCCATTGGGAACTGGTAGTCCGTGTTGGCTATCTGATCCAATATGTTGAAGGCCTCATTAGGTTGTTTATCAAGAAAAGTTCCATTGGCCAACGAATCAATCATCATCCTTGTAGGTGCATTGACGCCATTATATAATGTCATGGTCTTTAGCCAATCATGGAATCCAAGGCTCTAGCACTTGCGTAGCATATCTTTGTATCTATCCCAACATTCATACATGGATTCATCATCATATTGTTGGCAGGATATGATGTCGACCCGAATTTGATTATGCATGTTTGGTGGATCATATATGTGCAAAAACTTGTTGCACAAGTCATCCCATGATGTAATAGAACCTAAGGAACAAATCTTCAACCATGCCCTAGCCCAATCTCACAAGGAGTATGGAAATAATTTAAGTTGTAAAGCATCATCTGGAATCCCTTGTTGTCGAAACCAGTCACAAACTTCCAAGAAAGCTTGAACGTGTTCCCTAGCATCCTCTTTTGCTGATACTGCAAAGTGCCCAATGATGTCGAGCATGTTGAACATAACGGGCTTTAGCTCAAACTGAGTTGTCCCTAGATCAAGCACGACAATCGGTGGATTGAGATTGTTGATAGCAGGCTCAATGTTCATTCTAATGAGCCATCTAGGTTTGGCAAGAGGTGGATTCTCCTATCGCTCCTGACCATTACTTAGGGTCACACCAACAACTCTATATCCATCAACTGGTGGCATGCCTCGATTACACTCTTCCTCATAGTCGTCCCTTACGTTTCTGTTCACCATATTCTTTCTCTCTTTGCGTAAATTTCTCAAAGTTCTTTCAATCTCTGGATCGAGTTGAATAATAGGATCCAATGTGGACCTTTTGCTCATGCACTGGAACGGACCTGAGAAGAAAAACAAAAAAGAAAAACAAAGATTGAATGCAAATAAGATAAAATCCTAAGCACAATTACAACGTAATTATCAATTGCCAATACCCGACAACAACGCCAAAAAGTTGATGCTTGTCGAATAGTGATGCACTTTAGAGCATGTATACTCATCGAATCAAGTAATAAAGTGATAAGTAGGGTGTCGAACCCACGAGGATTGGATCAATAACTACGAAATAATGGTGATTATTGATTTATTAAAACTGAAATAATAAAAACTAAAGATCGCTATGATTAAGACAAACAACGGTTGAAAATAACAGATAATTATGGAAGCTGATATTATTGCTAAAGATATATGGTTGACTAATTATTTCAATGCTATAGCAACTGACAATACATATCTGCGTAAACCATAAAGATCTTTATCTATTCGACAGGATTTTCTAGAGAACTTCTTACTCTATCGATGCCTAGAAGTTAATAATATTTAAGCTAAGGTAATACATGTTTGCGTGAACCCTAACAACTCTTTTATTTGCTTAAGAATTCCCTTTTAGTTGTTGAAATCCTAAACTTATGTCTAAGTTGGATTAAGACTAAGTTAACAGCTTAGCCCCACTGTTCACGTTTGTAAAACCTAACTCTCTCGATATCAAGCCACATATCAATAGTTAAAAAACCTTTCTCGATAGCTCTTACAATAACTACGCATGAAGAACAATGAAAAGAATACATAAACGGAAAACAACTATAGCATTAATATAAGATAATCAAAACATAAAATCCTGGGAAGAAACAATCCCAACTAGATTATTTAGCTCATGTATGAGCTTAAAACATCCATAACAAAATTATTAGAGTAGGACAGTTTATCAAGCAAGGAAAAGAAAAGAGCTGAGCATCCTCGACAAACTCCCTCTGTGTTTTCCAACTATTACTGTAGGTCTCCCACTCTATCAGCCTCTCTCGATGGCGTCTGTCGTGAGGAGATTTCTCTAACTTCCACCCTGGTGGATGTCTGTAAGCTTCAGACTAGGATCGTTGTCTATAATCGCGCTCTCTTGAATTGACGTCCAAGTCTGTTATATAGGCTGTGAAACTAGGGTTTGAGAACCCTAAAGTGCACAACTTCATTAAAGAAGGCCATTGATTTCCGACTATATTTAATGTTTTGTATTAGGGAGAAAGTCTACGTGGGAAAATGTAGATTCCTATCCAACTCTTTATGCGTCGTCAACTCAAACCATGAGGTCTACTACTCTTCCGCTTCAACATTCCTCCAGTGTCTTATACATACACCACAAAACACCATATTTTTCTATAAAAAATGTACCAAAATATATAACATTTAAGCGCAGACAGTGTAACTCCCTATCTACATGAAAATTATATACAATCTAACCTAAATGCAACTATATGAACTTGAAAACATACAAATTACAAGTGAAAAAGGCATATAAAATAGATCATTTACACACTCACTAAATTTCTTGAAAATATAAGCGAAGCTGAACACACACCAAAAGAGGAAACATCGAGCAAGATAATCAAGGACTGCCTCTTTGATTTAAATGTCACAATAGAAGAAGAAACCACCCTACTACACAAGAAGAAAATGAAGATTTTGTGGAGGACATTGACAAGGATGTGCAAGACGGTTCCCAAGTTAAGAAGACCACCATTGAGAAAGTTTTTGTTGAAAGAAGATGAAGGACCAGAGCTAAAGCTAGATTCTACGAGACCGATAGAAGTTGTCTCTAGATTCTATGAACAATAAGACAACCCTCTTTCTATGGTGGTGTACAAATAACCATCCCTATTCATCCCCATTGCAGACATGACCGGTGATTTCGATAAAGAAGAGGAGCCTGAGATTGAAGAAGAAGTTGATCATGACGAGTAGGCCTCTCTTTCAAAGAAAGAAAGGAAAAGAAAGCGCTCGAAGTCAAAAGACAAAAGCAAGAAGAAGAGCAAAGAAGAGAAGCGGAGCAAAAAGAATAAGCGTCGCTTCGTCTCCTCCTCACAAGAGCCTAATAACTGAGTTAGTTTGTTTTAGTTTTTGTAGGCATGCATACCATATAGTGTAATTTCATTTTGTTTACTGTATTGCTATGACATTTGCATTGTCATTGTAATTGCATTTAGTTGTAATATTATTTCATTCATCATTGTAACCATATACTGTCATTGCATTCTATTTTCTTTTGCATTGGGGACAATGCAATCTTTAAGTTTGGGGGTATACGCCTAAGAGTTGAAATGCACCCACATTTCAAAAAAATTAAGCGAATGCAAGGTACTTTTTGTGTTGAAAATTTTCTTGCTTGCATTCGATGTGTAACCTTGAATCATTCTAATTGCTAATGAATTTGTTGCATATACATGCTTGAAGATTGCATTTTAATTGTGCATAAATATATATGCTTCTTTGAGTAAAGTATATCTAGCATTATTCCTTTGATTTTGGAAGATTTATGCCTTGTTAAGCATAAATATTGATTTTTGAGTTGTTTATGCAATCCTCTATCATGTCGATGCAATGGATTTATTGGTTGGTTGGAATGATTCAAGTAAATAGAATGTCTCTAAACTGTTGTTAGACCTTGATACTTCCAATCTTACTTGAGGACATGTAAAAAGTCAAGTTTGGGGGTGTGATATGTAACACCCCCTTCTCGGCCTGGTCGAGAATCGGGTCGGATGGTGATACCGATAAATAGTACGAAGATCGGTGCAATAAAATTTCAACTTATAATCAAAACTTGAACAATGTTATACAATACTACATTACCAAAATGCATCTTAGTCCAATTAATCTATTATGAAACAATAATTAATCATCTAGGACAAAATCTTAACTAATACAAGTTTTAGGGGCTAAACTGTAAATGTAACCCCCTTAGCTCGGCCTAGACGCCCGACCTGAACTAAGAAGATTACACGGGGAAAACTGAAGGCAACTCGTAAAAGTCAACCCCGATTAACGACCCATTTTTTATTTATCTTTTCTAGATGTGCATTATTATCCTATATGATTAACAAAACGATTAGGCGAAAACGGCACAGCGATCGGAGTTCAATTAGGGTTCAATTGCATTCATTTGACTTTAAGGGACTAACTTGTAAATTCTGAGAATTACAAGGACTATCCTGATTTTAAAGTTACCAATCCAAAATTAGTCATACAACATGTCATCATGTCAATTCTCATCTCAAATGGACCATGCAAACTCAACCAATTGAACAATTGCACTCAGGGACCAAAACGTAAGAAATAGGAACTCGGAACAATTCAAATTCAGCATCCAACGGTCAAGTGTTTTGGAACAGAGATCCATGTATTGGAACGGCTGTCTTGAGACAAGAGTGACCGTTTCGATACGTGGGGGCGTTCCGAAACCTCAAGAAACCCGTTTTGATACGTTGGATCACAGTGGTGAAATGTTCCGGAACGTGCCTTCCTGTTCCGAGACACCATTGTCATTACAGGCCTCCGTTCTGAAACGAACAAGGGCGTTCCGAAATGTCTGGGCCTGCAACTTTCCAAATTTCTGGTTTTTAACAAGTTTTCATCTCAGGAACCATTATGACACTTGTTCCAACACACATACAACATGGATAAACATCAAGGACCACTCATACGAAGCACAAGCTATATCATATCATCATTCTTGCAAGCTATAGAACTATAGGCATGCTTCCTAGATGTTAAAACAACAAAGAGGCTAAAAACCATATTTAAGCTCAAACCAATACTCAAAGGCCATTTACAAAACCAAATAAGCAAACCAAACATGCTCAAGGTGTTTAACATCACCAAAAATAACCAAGAGTAGAAATCCCTCCCATTGCCTCTTATTAAAGTAAGGTAAAACCACATACATTTCTTAGTCAAAGATACTTGGAATCCACTTTCTTTCTTGTTGCCTCAATTGCTTAATTCTCTGCATTGATGAATCAAACGAGCGTAAGCATAAAGCTTAGTGAGGATCGCTAAAACCAAACATTCATCAATGCATTTTATAAAACCAAGATATCATCATTTGCAAACACATGTCTTTCTTTTAAACATGCTCTCAAGAGCATCAAAGCACTTTCAAAACCACATGCTCATAGCATCATTAAGACAATAGCAAAATCCTTTGCCCATGCTTAAACCAAGCATAACATGCATTCTAGCATAATTTCCAAGCATCTCATGCTTAATTATTAAACATCAACATTATGTTGGCTCGCAAGTGATCAATCTCAAACCATATCACAACCAACACAAATGACACAATCGGATACGCGGATTACAAGTGTTGTCTCACACGCTTCATACACACTATCGAACTACACAAGGCTCACACACGGGATTAGACCATCAACCATTGTGACACCCGTGGTGGAGTTTAACGGTACAATAACAACCCCTCAACACCACTCATCGATAGTTGTATAATTCCACTAACGAGAGCACGAGACACATACCAAAAGATCCACACACGGGATTAAACCATCCTTCGTTGTGATATTAGCCTCAATCTTTAGGGTACTTGAATTGAGTATATGATACAATCACATCCCCTCGACATCCAAGGTGACTTTATTCACGGTGCACCCAATCCTATAGCTGACTAACTATATCCGATTAAAGTAACCACAACCCATTTCCATCACTTGCCAATTTAATCATTTAACATCATTATTCCACTGTTTTACAAGCATAAATCACAATGTCATTTTCACAAGCATAAACACGCTTAAACTCAAATGCATACATCTCATAAATCCAAGGATCACCTACCAAGTGCATCCTTAACAAAATGGCATTAAATACTAGCATCATCAATGCTCAAAACATGCTTTAAAACAGTAAATTAAACCACATTTAATCCAAGTGCATTTTCCAACAAAAACATAGCACATTCCGAGAGAGAATTTCGAACCACTTACTCTTGAGCTTAGCTAAGTTTTTCAAGCTTACACTAAGCTCCCAAGACCACGCTCAAAGCATTATAAAGCTGGAAAATCCATTTCCTCTCACCGATACGCGAAACATCGCTCGCCGACACGAAAATCACCCTTTCGAAGCCTCCAAAAATGCTTCGTTTACTTCCAGATCAAGATCCCCTATTTTTAGAGCATCAAAACAGAGATCCAAATGCATTAAAATGCATTTCAACACCAGCAACTAAACACAAACTCGTTGCTCACCAAACCTACACCAATTTACCCATCCGAAACAACCGAAAACTCAATCGATTGCTTCCTAAACCAAGCCCAGCAAACATACATCACTTTCAACCATTAATAAACATCAAAACACATCTAAAAACAACCTAAACCCTTCCTTATACCTCCAGCAAGCATAATTTCATCATTCCACCTCAAAAACCCAACTAAAACCATCAAGAAACTCAAGGATCTCAAGAATTTCGGGATTTATATCATCAAAGGCCTTTTCAACATAATAATCAACTCAAAACTCATTTACAATCAATCCAAAACAAAGCTTATCAATACCAATCCGAAAATCAAGATTTAAATCATAATTTTGCAAGATTTTGATCTTAAATCAAAACTATTATCAAAACTCATCCAAAAACAACATTTAGAAGTCAAAGATCTTGGGAATTTCAATAAAGAATCTAGAATGAAGGTTGAGAATGGGATTTACCTCAAATCCTTGCCTTCCTCAATGATTGACAAGTTTTTCCTTAACAAATCTTGTAGAATTTGAATAGTACTCTTGAAAATGGTTTAGAAATCAAAGAGAGAGTGTTTGGGAGAAAAGAAATCTGGAGAAAAGAGCTGAGAAAATGGTTTTGCCTAAATGGAAGTTAGTTACGTAAAAAACTTCTCATTTTTCTATTTTAATAATTTAATTAAACAAAATCCTTTTTATTTTAATCATGTAAAAATCCTTTTAAAACACATGTCAAATAAAGCAAGGTGTAATTGCACCATAGCTCCCTAAAGATTCTAAGATTTTTGACTCCTCTTTGAAAACTACATTTTTCCACAGTTTTGAAACTTTACATTTTGGTCACTACCCAAAATGTACTACTTCCAAAGCTTATTTTATAAAATTGATTTGACCAACCCCTTAAACATGATTTTAGAGGATTTTGGCAATTTTTACAATATTTTTATCATTTCCCGATCCTTGATTTCCCTAAACCTGCGAATACAATTCGAACTGTTTCCGACCGGTCCGATCCAATGTCTAAAACATCTAGGCCCAAGACCAGGGTGTTAAAGTAAATCTTGAAAAATTAGAGGTCCTTCGATGCAATTGACTCTACCTTAAAGAAATTCAACAAAATAACACCAAGCGTCTAAAACATCACTTTTTATATAGATATGTCTCAAACTAACGAAGCTTGTCATAATGAGTTTGCCTCTAACTCCTCGACTCCTGGCAAGGAGGTACAAGGAGGAAATCCCACGAATCCACAGAACCCTCCCGTTCGGGATATGGAGCCTGAAGCACCTACGGCTCAGGCAGAATGTTATCGGAACATGGCTGAGATGTTCCAGCAATTTATGAATGTGATAAAGACTATTCAAGTCGTGCAACCTACGCCACATGCTGCTCAATCTCTTCGAGCTCCTATTGATAAGTTATCTCAATACTGAGCTTACACCTTCTCTGGTCGGGATGATGACGATCCTGAAATAGTCGAGTATTGGTTAAACAATACTTTAAGAATTTTGGATAAGCAATTAAGGTGTACGGATGAACATAAGCTTGAATGCACTCTTGCATTGCTTGCCGATGAAGCTCTAAAGCGGTGGGAGACTACCATTCTTATTGTTTCTGAGGATACCGTAAATTGGGAGTTCTTCCTGAAAGAATTTTGTAATAAGTACATAAGTGAATTCTATCTTGCCGAGAGGCGAAATATCTTCCTCCATCTTAAGCAAGATGGACGACCGATCGAACATTATATCCATGATTTTTGCAAGTATTGCAGATATGGTGCTGGCTTTATTAAGAAAGAAGAAGAAAAATGTCGGATGTTCATCACTGGACTCGCCGATGAATTACGTCCCGTGTTCACAGCATTATGTATCACAAATTTCCAAGATCTCGTAAATAGAGCTAAAGCTACGGAAGGAGCACAGAAAGCTCAGAGGGTCGGTGGATCTAACCAGTCAGGAAAGAGAAATCGAGATGAGACTCATTTCTCAGGATTTTCCAAAAAAGGAAAGTATCGCGGCTCAGAACAAAATATTTATTCGCAACCTTCTCAGTTTGAATCTCGTTTTCCATCGGATGTCAATCCTATTGGATGTAATGTTGAATCTAGACAAGACACAAGAATTTCGAAGTGTAATTTCTGTCAACGACGACACGAAGGGAAATGTTGCAAGAAATCTGGTGCATGTTTCTTTTGCGGAAAGTTAGGTCATCTCATTCGAGAATGTCTAGAGAATCCTAACAAGCATGTTTTTGTAACGACTAATCCACCCGCTGTTCAATCTTTTCGAAGCAAAGGAGCGAATCAAGAATCCTTTGGGAAGCCAGGAGGATTGGGAACTTCGAAGGTAACAAGTAGACCTAAATCTAAAGCTTCTGCACGGATGTTTCACATTCAAGGCAATGACTCAGAAAATGATCTCGACACCATTTCAGGTAAGGAAATTTGATCTTTATGTCTCTAAATATTGTTAAGAAATCTATGTTTAAGTAAACCTACTTATGAACCCATCTATAGAGTACAAGTTTAGGCTTTGGTTGGGTGTATCGATACGGTAAGGATACGTATCGAAACGACCCATAAAGGTGTATCGAAACGAGTATAAATGTATCAGAACGGTTTGATTGTTTTTAAACAGAAATGTGGATTTTTGCTTAGCCGTATCGATACAGGGTAGAGTGTATCGATACGAGTACCAAATTTTGAATAAAAATAATGAGAAGAATGGCATAAAATTAGAAGTTGATGACTCACACTATATGTTGGATAACCAAGTCATGTAATACCATTAGAAAGCTTGCAAGGTGTCACATGAATATGAAGAGGTGAAGGGATAAGTCTTACAAGACTTAAGAGTATTTTGATTGGTTCTTAGAAAGGTGAGAAAAATACAAACTTCATATTCTCTATATATATATATATATATATATATATATATATATATTAATAGACACTCTCAGCAATAGCAAGACCAAAACCCAACTTTGTTCTAAGAGATCAAGATAAGTATTCTCCCCGAAAGTACCTCGTTTCTAAGCAATGTCAAATCCGATCAAGGAATCAAATGAATCGAAGCAATAGAGACTTCTTTGTAGCTTTTTTCAAAACAAATATCCAATAGAGCGATTTCAAAAGAGATATGAAGCTTGTTTGAACTGTGGCAAAGCGGATCATTTCGCTCAAGATTGTCCTAAGAAATATTACAAGAAGCATCAACGTGTAAGTGCAAAGCGAACTTGGCCGGAAGGATTAGGAAAGGTGAATTCTTCATCTTCAGAAGATTCTGGTCCCGAAGAATGTTTTGATGAACAACCCAAAGCTACATGTAAGAATTCGAGGATGAATTCTTTTCTAAGGGGGGAGGAGTTGTAACACCCCGAAAACCGATCTAGTCGGAAATAGGTTCCGATGATCGGAAAAAAATGGTATTAATTAATGAAACCTTTAATTCTTGTCTCAAGATTTTAGGCAAAGTCAAGTTCCTAACTAGGATTGCTTATGAATGCTCAAGTTAATGCTTGAGCCAGGCATTTCGATACACTTAGAGCCATATCGAAACGGCCTAGGTGAAGTGTTCCGAAACAAGTACAGGTGTTCCGATACGGTTCAACGGTAATAACTAACTCTTTGGAATTATGCTTGACCGTATCGAAACGACATCGAGCGTTTCGAAACGGTACCCTGCAGAAAACAGGGTAGATGCCTTTAAAGTCAAAGATTTCGGCCCTTAGATGACTCACCTGCTTGCTTGGCACCTCCCCGCATATTTTAAGCTGATTAATGATCCCATTTATCAGAGATATGACAAGGTTGTCATAGAAATTTAAAGATGAACTTTGGGGTAAGTAAACCCTCATGAATAGGCAAGCTTCCTATTGGCCTTTTAGGGTGGCAAACCCTTAAGTGTAGGAAACCCCTTTCATTGGCTAATAAGGGAGGTGGGAATAAAGTATTAATTCTTAAATTCTCTATAAATAGAAGAAAGATGAAAAGAGCCTTGTTTTGGAATTCCTACGAATCTTAAATCTCTTCTTTACCAAAACAAGCAAACACCACCATTTCCTTCTTCAACCACAAGCTCTAAGCAAGCACCTCCATTGAAGTTAAACCCAAGCTTTGTGGGAGAGTCTCGTTTAATCTGTACAAATACGAAAAGGAAGATTCAAGCATCGAACGAGGTATTATCGACCTTAGAAGCCTTAACCGAGCAAGGTGAGTGTAGTAGCGTCTCGAGCTGGGCAAGGGCCTACTCGAATTTATTGTTACATTTGTTAATACTAACCTTTGAGATAGGGGTTTTCATCAAGCATGTAACCCCCTTAGCAAGGCCTAGACGGTTGACCCGAACTACGAAGGTTACACGGGGAAAACCAAAGTCAACCCGAAAGTCAACCTTGATTCATGACCCTTTTTTTTCTTTTTTAATCTTGTCTAGATACTTGTTAACCCTAAGTGAGTACTCACAAGATACGATAGAGAAAGGCACAACGATCGAATTTCAAAAAGGGACTCAATTGCACAATATACAAATTTGGGGACCAAAATGTAATTTCTGAAAATTAGAATGTCCTTACTGATTTTAAAGTTACCAATATGAAATAAGTCATGTTACATGCTTCTCTGCCAAATTTCAACTTAATTGGACATCCCAAGCTCAAGCAATTGCAATCTCAACATTTAGGACTAAAATGTAAAACATGCGAACTTCCGAAAAATTCAAATCTGTGACCAACGGTCACCTGTTTCGAAACACCTACCAGTCGTATCGAAACGGTAGGACAAAACACTCCCCCGTTTCAAAACTTGTTCTGAAACACGGCTCTCCAGTAGCCAAAACGTTTCGAAACTTGTTCTAAAACACGGCTCTCCAGTAGCCAACACGTTTCGAAACAGCCATCAACCGTTTCGAAACACGAAGGCCATTACAGGCCCCGTTTCGAAATGCCATAGGGTGTTTCGATACGGTTTGCCCAGAAACTGCAGAAACTGCTAGTTTTTCACCCAAAAACACATTCACACTCATCCTAATGACTCACTAACCATACAAACATGTCAACATACATACAAGGTACATATTTATAACCCCTAAAAACATTCGTAGCATCAAACATGAAATCTCATAAGTCTAGAGGCATGCTTCCTATTATCAATCACAAAAAGACAATCCAACCTCTAAACAAGTAATTAAGGCCATTTACAATTCAAACCAACCAAGGAAAACATGCCACAACCTTAGGGAGTTTAACACATCTCCCAAAACAAATCTTGGTTCCCCATTGCCAATTTATCAAAACTAAAGTGTATGAAAACTACACCATACATGAGCTTGGACTTCCTTGGATGGACTTAGCTTCCTTGATGCCCGAAAACACCTCAATTATTTGCATTATTGGTAAAAGAGAGCGTAAGCACAAATGCTTAGTAAGGCATGCTCTAAAGAAAACAAACACAATAATGCACATTTAGAAAACACTTTCATCAAAGCTTTAAAACCACATGCTCATCTCTTTCTCTTGCTTGGAAAACTTTCAAAGCAAATCTCATTGAAACCACATGTACCTCTAATCTATCTCATGCATTAAAACCAACGCAAATCTCATGGCAAAGCCATTCACATGCTTGTATTACCAAAGCATTTCTAAACAAATCATATATGCATATCTCATAGCATAAATCATCTCATCAAGGTACATGTGTAACAAAAACCATTTCATCATTTATATTGGCATTTAGCATCTCATTAATACTCGGATATGTGGACACATTTCTACACTAGACTCTTCCGGTGGTATCTCGCATCACCATACTCACTTGTCTAGCAACATAGCTTCCGGTGGAATCTCTCATCACCGTACTCACATTGCAGAATCTCTCATCGCCAGAAAGCTTGGTATTTTACCAAGTCCTACCCGATGGAATGCCCATCATCGGAATATCTCCCTTTGGCTTAACCAAAGAGCACGTACGAATTTTTAGTTTATAGTGCACTCTCATCCTATTGATCGATCAATTATATCCGGTAAGTTTCTCAACATCTATGCCAATATAATGTGTTAAAATATCATCACACCTACTGTTTTTCATGCAATATAAAGCAAAGGTTTTCTCACCACATTTCAAATCATAAATCATACTTTGCTTCAAACCAAAAGCTCAAATCTATTCAATGCAACATGCCATCTCATGAAATCTCCACAAGCATAGTCTCATGCTCTAAATCATGCATAAAAACAGTAGGAATTTATCAATCTCAAACCATGAGCATGTAAAAGCATTATAGGGGAAAACACCACTTTAGAGAGACCAAATCAAACCATACTTACTTCCGGATTTAGGAAGGTGTTTCAAACCTCTCCTAAACCCCCAAACCTTGTATTTTTGTCCTCATAGACTTCTAAACCAATCGCACTTACCGATTTCGTTTCGCTTGCTTGCTGAAACGTCAATTAAGCTTTCGGATCAACTCCAAAAGTGTCTGAAGATGTATCCCATGTTATAGTCACATAAAAGTAGAGGATTAATGCATCATCATGCATTGAAATCTTCAGCCAACACTCCAAAACCTGCTGCTCTATCTAAACCCAACATTTCGGCTACCAAACACAACTGAAATCACCTCCAAAATCTTCCAAAACATAACCCAGCCAAGATCCATTACTTCTAAACATTTCTAAACATCAATTATCATCAAAAACAACCCTAAACTCGTCCTTATACCTCCAGCTATAACAGAACACCAAGAACACCTCAAAAACCACTATTTTCATAAGCAAAAACTTAGGAAACACAACCTATTCGGGATTGGATTGATAAAACCTCATTTCCAACATCATTTAACATCCAAAATACATTAGAAAACCATCTCAAAACAGATCCCAATCAAATACTACGAAAATCCTCAAGATCTCTTCCAAAATCTTGAGTTTTAAGCCAAAATCTTGTTTCTAACATTAAAACCATTTATAAAACTTTAATAAAGGACTGACAATTTGGGAATTTCAGTAAAGAACTGAGTATTTAGAGGAGAAGAACAATCTTACCTCTAAATGGTGATTTCTCCTTGATTTCGGCAAAATTCCATGAAAATGCAATGTGGAAATCAAAAGGATTGGTTGCAAGATTGATTAGAAACCAATAGATGATGGAAATCTCATCAATTGAAGTGAATATCAACGTGAATTTTGCTGGAGAAAATGTGTTTGGATGATAGGATTTTTAGAGAAAAAGGAATGAGGGAAAATTAGAGAAAGGTTGTTATGAAAAACAAAAAGTAGTTTTCTCCTTTCTTTTATTTAATTAAAACATTAATTAAATCACCCAAATTAAGGAAAAATCTGGAGAAAAACATTTTGGGTAAATTAGCTCCTTAAAGATTCAAAGTTTCAATCCCTTACAAAACAGTCACTACTAAACTTTGCAAAAATCGCAATTTTGTCACTACACCGAAATGTAGTATTTCCAAACCTTATTTTGTAAAATTGATTTCACCACTCTCTTATATATATTAAATGAGGATTTTTAAATATTTTTCTATATTTTTACAGCATCCCGAACTAGGCTTTCCCTAAAACTCCCTTTTATATTTAAACCATTTCTCAGACCGGTCCGATTCAAACCCTAAACTTCTAAGCCCAAAATTGAGGTGTTACAACTCTCCCCCTCTTAAGAAATTTCGTCCTCGAAATTTACTTGGAGGAAAAACATAAGGAAACTGCTTCTTCATGTCATCTTTCCTTTCCCACGTGGCTTCCTCAACACCACGATGCCTCCACAACACCTTAACATACTCAATGGTCTTACCACGAAGAACTTTACTATCTGAATCCAGAATCTCAACCGGCTCCTCATCATAGGTCAAGTCTGGATTCAACTCAACTTCCTCTACATGCATAACATACGAAGGATCCGATCTATACCTCCAAAGTATAGACACATGAAACACATCATGAATCTTTTCCAACTCTTGTGGTAATCTCAGCTTGTAAGCAACAGGACCCACACATTCAATCACCTCGTATGGCCCAATATACCTAGGGCTCAACTTACCCTTCCGCCCAAACCTCATCACCTTCTTCCAAGGTGAAACCTTCAAGAACAAACAGTCACCCACCGCAAACTCAATCTCCTTTCGCTTCAAATCCGCGTAAGACTTCTGTCAATCAGAAGCTGTCTTGAACCGCTCACAAATTAGCTTCACCTTCTCGGTGGTTCCTTTCAACAAAGCCGGCATTGAGACCAACTTCTGTCCTGTTTCAGCCCAACAAAAAGGAGTTCTGCACTTCCTCCCATACAAGGCTTCATAAGGTGCCATTTGAATACTTGCCTGGTAGCTATTATTATAAGCAAACTCCACCAAAGGCAAATGCTTCTCCCAAGAGCCTTGAAACTCAATCACGCAGCACCTCAACATATCCTCAAGCACTTGGATAACACGCTCAGACTGTCCATCCGATTGCGGATGATAAGAAGTAATGAAATTCAGCCGTGTACCCAAAGCTTGATGCAAACACTTCCAAAAGCGCGATGTGAACCTCAGATCTCTATCCGAAAATATGGACTTTGGTACACCATGCAAACGCACAATCTCAGCAATGTACAACTCATCAAGCTTATCCAAGGTATACGTACGTAGTATGCACAGGTAAGAAATTTGCACACTTCGTAAGGCGATCCACAATCACCCACACCGAATTCTTCTTCGATGGCGACAAAGGTAAACCAGACACAAAGTCCATGATGATCCTTTCCCACTTCCATTAAGGTATCCTCAACGGTTGCAGCAACCCTGAAGGAAACTGATGCTCAGCCTTAACCCGCTGACAAACCATGCACTTACCCACATATTCTGCAACATCTTTCTTCCAACCCACCCAATAGTACTCATCCCTCAGATCACGATACATCTTTGTACTACTAGGGTGCATAGCAAAAGGACTACTATGCGCTTCGGACAGAATAGCACGCCTCAACTCCACATCATTCCACACTACTATCCGTCTTCCGAAACATAGAACTCCATCATCGTTAAAACAGAAATCTGATGGTCTATCCTCAACAATATCCTGAACATGTGGCACCAAAGAATCATCCAACAACTGCTTATCCTTTATCAACTGAACCAAAGATGGTTTCACTTGTAATTAAGCCACAAGACCTCCATCTCGCGAAATGCTCAAGCTAGCAAACATAGCCCTTAATTCTACCGCCACCTTCCTGCTCAAGGCATCCGCCACAACATTAGCTTTTCCCGGATGGTACTCGATCGTCAGATCGTAATCCTTAAGAAACTCCACCCAACGTCGTTGCCTAAGATTTAGCTCTTTCTGAGACATCAAATACTTCAAACTATTGTGATCCGTGTACACAGTACACTTCTCACCATAAAGATAATGTCTCCAGATCTTCAAAGCAAAAACCACTGCAGCCAACTCAATATCATGTGTACGGTAATTGCGCTCATGCACTTTCAACTGTCGCGATGCATAAGCCACAACCTTACCCTCCTGCATTAGCACAGACCCTAAACCAACGTAGGATACATCACTATACACCACAAACTCCTTCCCTGATTCAAGTTGAACCAAAATAGGAGCTTGAGTCAAAGTTGCCTTAAGCTTCTCAAAAGCTCGTTGTCTTACCTCCGTCCACTCATACTTAACATCTTTTTGCAACAGCTTCGTCAAAGGGGCAACAATCTTTGAAAATCCATCCACAAACCTCCGGTAATATCCTGCCAACCCAAGGAAACTACGGACTTCATGAACAGACTTAGGAGGCTTCCAATTCATCACCGCCTCAATCTTCTGAGGATCAACACGAATCCCCTCAGCCGAAACCACATGACCAAGGAACACAACTTCCTTCAACCAAAACTCGCACTTGCTCAACTTAGCGTAAAGCTAATTTTCCAAAAGCGCTTTCAAGACAACCCTCAAATGCCCTTCATGCTCCTCCTCAGTACGAGAGTACACAAGGATATCGTCAATGAAGACCACAACAAACTTATCCAAGTATTCATGGAACACTCTATTCATCATGTCCATGAAAGTTGCAGGAGCATTCGTCAAGCCAAACGGCATTACAAGGAATTCATAATGCCCATACCTCGTCTTAAAGGCTATTTTTGGCACATTCACATCTTTCACCTTAAGCTTATAGTACCCTGACCTTAAGTCAATCTTGGAGAACACAACCGCTGCCCGAAACTGATGAAAAAGATCATCAATCCTCGGAAAAGGATACCTATTCTTGATAGTCAACTTGTTCAGCTGACGATAATCGATGCACATTCTCATAGTGCCATCCTTCTTCTTCACAAACAAGACCGATGCATCCCAAGGTGACACACTTGGCCGAATGAACCCACGGTCAAGCAACTCCTGAAGTTGCGTCTTTAACTCCTTTAGCTCCTTAGGTGCCATGCAATATGTAACCCCCTTAACCCGGCCTAGACGGTTGACCCGAATTAAGAAAGTCACACGGGGAAAACCAAAGTCAACCCGAAAGTCAACCTCGATTAACGACCCTTTTTTTCTTTTAATCTTGTCTAGATGCACTTTAGACCTAATTGTGATCACACAACCATCATACCAAAAGATCACAAACATCAGAGATCAAACAGGGACCCAATTGAACAAATTACAACTTTAGGGACCAAATTGTAAATTCTGATAATTATAAGGACTTAACCCAAATTGAAGTTACCATCTTGAAATTAATCATGTTTCATGCTTCTCTGTAAAATTTCAGCTCAAAAGGACTTCCCAAACTCATACAATTGCACAAACAAGTTTCAGGACCAAAACGCAAACATTCCAAAACATATAACTGCCAATGTCAGCCCCCAACGGTCACCCGTTCCGAAACAGGCATAGCCCGTTTCGAAACTCGGGGCCGTTCCGCAACGCGTACCGAAACGGGGGTCTGGCAGTGGCCTTTCCGTTTCGGAACGGCCCCTCCCGTTTCGGACGCCTGGGCACAAATAAGGCACCCGTTCCGAAACGGTAGGTGCTGTTTCGAAACACCCTGCACAGATTGCCTAAAAATGCATACTTAAACATGCAATTGACCAACCAATCATGCTCCAAATGCCACCAAACTTTGCCAACATGCAATTCAACATATATGAGACATACTTGCATCAACAATTCATCAAAACATCCACATATATGAAAAGCCCCAAATCTATAGGCATGCTTCCTACACAAGTAAGCCATTCAAGCATAAACTTCCAATTCAAGCATATAAAGGCCAACCACAATAACCAGCATTCTCAACAACATTTAACATACTTAGGGAGTTCAAAACATCTCCCAAAACATATACATTGGTCCCCCATTGCCAAATTACCAAAAGCTAAAATGTACTTAGAAAACCTTCCATACTTAGAGCTTTGTTTCAACTTGGATGCTTGCCCTCCTTGCTGCCCTCAAGTACTCTAATGCTCTGCATTATTGAATTAAGAAAACGGAAGAAAGCGTAAGCAAAAGCTTAGTGAGGAATGCTCGTAAAACCATTCAATAATGCATTAACAAAACATTTATAAAACATGCTTCAAATCATCATTTACACATGCTCAAAAGCATACTTTTACAAGCATCTCATGCTTCATTTCATTACATGTCATATTGGCCACAAGTGATACAATTCATTTCTTTGAAAACAAGTTCATCAACTTTCACCCCAAGGACTTTTAAACACCTTGGACCCCAAGGACTTTTAAACACCTTGGCCATGGACTTTTAAACACCATGATATAAGTTACCTCAAGGACTTTTAAACACCTTGACCCCAAGGACTTTTAAACACCTTGGCCATGGACTTTTAAACACCATGAATAGAATCACCTCAAGGACTTTTAAACACCTTGAGCCCAAGGACTTTTAAACACCTTGGCCTATGGACTTTTAAACACCATAGAAAGGACCACACAAGGACTTTTAAACACCTTTGTGTCCGTAACAAGAACCATCCAAGGACTTTTAACCACCTTGATGTTCTTAAGTAACAAGGCTCACTCAAGGACTTTTAACCACCTTAGTGACCTCAACCTTTTCAAAACATCACTTGCCAATATACATCATTTTCATCAATTAATCCACTGTTTTAAAGCATTAAACCAAGCCATATTTATCATGCACTTAAAAGCATCAAACCACATTTAATCAATGTTCAAAAACAAGGAACTCTTACCTTGAGCTTCCTTTAACGTATGGCTTATCAAACAGCAAATACCATGCTAAATCATGCTTTCAAAACAGTAATCAAAACATGCAATAAACCACATTGCATCACAACAAAATCATGGCCACCACTAGAGAGAATTTCCGAAAACTTACACTCGAGCTTAGCAAAGTTGTTTAGACTTAAACTAAGCTCCCAAGACATTGGTTTCAAAGCCGAAAACCCAATTTCACTCACCGATTCCACTTCGCCTCAAGCCAAAGCACCAAAACAAGCCTCCGGATCAACAACTCTTGGATCCAAAGATGCCTCCCCTGATTAAACACATTAAAGCAGAGATTTAATGCATCATCATGCATCAAAAGCTTCAATGAAAGCACTCAAACTCGCTGCTCTCATTCACACTCCAATTTCGGCCACCAAACACAACCGAAATGGCATCAAAACCACTTCTCAACAAAGCCCAGCCATAAACCAGCAAAACCTAACATCCATTAACACCATTTAACATCTAAAAACAACCTATAAACATCCTTATACCTCCAGCAACATCAGATCCACAAGATCACCACAAAAATATCCAAGAATCACAAGCTAAACTTAGGAAACACAACCTATCCGGGATTGCATTAATCAAAACTCATTTCCTTATCAAATTAACATTCATTAATCATCATTTTAGCACCTTAAAACACTGCTTAAACAGATCCAACGAAATTTCATCAAAAACACACCAAATCTTGCATTTTAAGCCAAGATCCACTAAACAATCTTAAAAGCCATTTATAAAACATCAATTAGGGATTGAGAACTTAGGAATTTCATTAAAGAACTTGAAGTTCAGAGGAGAAGGACGTTCTTACCTCCAAACTTGAGTTTCTCCTCTTTTAGAGCCAAAAAGCTTGATGAATCAAGTAGCAAATACAAAGGTTTTGATGAGAAGATGATTAGGAATCAAATGAGGATTGAAAAGAAGTATTTAGGTGATAAAAATCAGAGGAAAAGATCTGGAGAGAATGTGTTTGGTTTGAGAGAAAAGATGAGAGAAAATGGGAATGGAAAATTTAGAAAGTTAGTTAAAAATGACTAAAAATATCTTTCCCTCCTTTTTACTTTTATTTTAAACCATTATTAAATCATTTAATATTCTAGAAAATCTGGAGAAACTCCCCTTTGGGTAAATAGCTCCCTAAAGATTCAAAGTTTCAATCCTTTTTAAAACAGTCACAAAACTTTCAAAAATTACATTTTGGTCACTAGCCAAAATGTCGCTCTTCCAAAACCCATTTTTCAAAATTGATTTCACAGTTCACTTAATTATATTAAAAGATGATTTTAGAACATTTTTCCATATTTTTAATGCAACCCGAACTAGGCTTTCCTAATTTCACCTCTTTAGATTCGAACAGCACTTTGACCAAACCGGTCAACGCCCAAAACTTCTAAGCCCAAAACCGGGGCGTTACAACTCTCCCCCCTTAAGAAATTTCGTCCTCGAAATTTACCTGAAGGAAAGAGATAAGGAAACTGCTTCAGCATGTCTTCCTTCCGCTCCCACGTGGCTTCCTCAACACCGCGATGCTTCCACAGCACCTTCACCAACTCAATGGTCTTGCCACGAAGAACCTTGCTATCCGAATCCAGAACCTTCACCGGTTCCTCATCATAGGTCAAATCCGGATTCAAAACCACTTCCTCCACAGGCATCACATGCAAAGGATTAGATCTATACCTCCGGAGCATAGAGACATGGAACACATCATGAATCTTCTCCAACTCCTGAGGTAACCTCAACCGATACGCAACAGGACCCACACGCTCAACCACCTCATATGGTCCAATGTACCTAGGGCTCAACTTACCCTTTCGGCCAAACCGCATCACCTTCTTCCAAGGCGAAACCTTCAAGAACACACGGTCACCTACCGCATACTCTATCTCCTTACGCTTCAAATCCGCGTAAGACTCCTGCCGATCAGAAGCAGCCTTCAACCGCTCACAAATGAGCTTTACCTTCTCTGTGGTCCCTTTTAACAAAGCCGGCATTGAAACCAACTTTTGACCAGTCTCAGCCCAACAAAGAGGAGTCCTACACTTCCTCCCGTACAAAGCCTCATAAGGTGCCATCTATATACTTGCCTGATAACTGTTGTTATAAGCAAACTCAACCAAAGGCAGATGCTTCTCCCAAGAACCTTGGAACTCAATCACGCAGCACCTCAACATATCCTCCAAAATCTGGATAACTCGCTCAGACTGACCATCCGACTGAGGATGATAGGATGTACTGAAATGCAACCTTGTACCCAGAGCTTGATGCAAACACTGCCAGAACCGCGATGTGAACCTCGGATCCCTATCCGACACAATCGACTTAGGCACACCATGCAGCCGCACAATCTCAGCAATGTACAGCTCTGCCAGCTTATCCAAAGAAAACGTAGTATGCACAGGCAAGAAATGCGCACACTTCGTCAGGCGATCCACAATCACCCAGACCGAATTCTTCTTCGATGGAGACAAAGGTAAACCAGATACAAAATCCATGGTAACCCTCTCCCACTTCCATTCAGGGATTTTCAACGGTTGCAACAACCCTGAAGGAAACTGATGCTCAGCCTTAACTCGCTGACACACCAAACACTTGCTCACAAACTCCGCAACATCCTTCTTCAAACCCACCCAATAGTACTCATCACGAAGATCACGGTACATCTTAGTACTACCAGGGTAAATAGCAAAAGGACTACTATGACCTTCAGTCAGAATAGCACGCCTCAACTCAGCATCAGCAGACACTACTATCCGACTCCCAAAACACAGCACACCATCATCATTGAAACAGAAATCCGAAGGTCTACCCTCCGCGATATCCTGAACATGAGATACCAAGGAATCATCCAACAACTGCTTATCCTTGATCAACTGAACCAAAGAGGGTTTCACTTGCAACTCAGCAACGAGACCACCATCTTGCGATATGCTCAAGCTAGCAAACATAGCCCTCAGCTCAACAGCTACCTTCCTACTCAAGGCATCCGCAACAACATTAGCTTTTCCAGGATGATATTCAATCGTCAGATCATAATCCTTGAGCAACTCCAACCAACGCCGCTGCCTAAGATTCAACTCCTTCTGAGACATCAGATACCTCAAACTCTTGTGATCTGTGTACACAGTACACTTCTCACCATACAGATAATGTCTCCAGATCTTCAGAGCAAAAACCACTGCAGCCAGCTCAATATCATGCGTAGGGTAATTGCGCTCATGCACTTTCAACTGCCGCGATGCATAAGCCACCACCTTACCCTCCTGCATCAGCAGACACCCCAAACCAACATAGGATGCATCACTGTAAACCACAAACTCTTTCCCTGATTCAGGCTGAATCAAGATAGGAGCTTGCGTCAAAGCCGCCTTAAGCTTCTCAAAAGCCTGCTGTCTCGCTTCCGTCCACTCATACTTAACATCCTTTTGCAACAGCTTCGTCAAAGGAGCAGCAATCCTGGAAAAACCATCCACAAACCTTCTGTAGTATCCCGCCAAACCAAGGAAACTACGGACCTCATGAACATACTTAGGAACTTTCCAATTCATCACCGCCTCAATCTTCTAAGGATCAACACGAATCCCCTCAGATGAGACCACATGCCCAAGAAACACCACCTCCCTTAACCAGAACTCACACTTACTCAGCTTAGCATAAACCTGATTCTCCAACAAAGCTTGCAAAACAATCCTCAAATGCTCTTCATGCTCCTCCTCAGTACGCGAGTACACGAGGATATCATCAATGAACACCACAACAAACTTGTCCAGGTATTCATGAAACACACGATTCATCATGTCCATGAAAGCAGCAGGAGCATTTGTCAACCCAAACGGCATCACAAGGAACTCATAATGCCCATACCTTGTCCTGAAAGCTGTCTTAGGCACATCCACATCCTTCACCTTCAACTGATAATACCCTGACCTCAAGTCAATCTTAGAGAACACAGCAGCTCCCCGAAATTGATCAAAAAGATAATCAATCCTCGGCAAAGGATACCGATTCTTGATAGTCAACTTGTTCAGCTGACGGTAATCAATGCACATTCTCATAGTGCCATCCTTCTTCTTCACAAACAAGACCGGTGCTCCCCAAGGTGACACACTCGGCCGGATGAACCCACGGTCAAGCAACTCTTGCAACTGCGTCTTCAGCTCCTTCAGCTCTTTAGGTGCCATTCTATAGGGAGTAATGGACACAGGAGTTGTATTCTCATACAGCTCAATTCCAAACTCCACCTCGCGGTTAGGAGGTAAACCAGGCAACTCCTCAGGAAAAACACCAGGAAACTCCTTCACAACTCTGATATCTTGCACCCTCAACTCTTTAGAGCTAGGATTCATCACAAAAGCTAGATAGGCTTCACAACCTTGTCTCAGCATCCTGCTCGCCTCCAAGGTAGACACCACATTGGCAAGAAACTTCACATTCTCACCAACCACAACAACTTCGTAATCATTCGCAAGCTTAAGCGAAACCCGCTTGTTCTCACAATCCACAACAGCACGATGCTCAGCAAGCCAATCCATACCAAGGATCACATCGAAACCATAGAAGGGCAACTCCATAAGATCAACATGGAAAACATGTTCTTGAACAACCAAGGGACACCTTCTATAAAGCTTCCTAGTCACAACAGTCTCACCAAAAGAACTAGTGACTCGAACACCAACATCCAAAGACTCAACAGGCAAACCAAGCAATTCAGCATGCTCACGCAAAATGTATGAATGCGTAGATCCAGAATCTATCAAAGAAAGCAATGACAAGGACTGCAAAGTAAAGGTACCTGCAATCACATCCGCATCATTCCTGCCCTCTCGCTTAGCATACACCCTCGCTTGGCCTCCTCCCTCAGGCTGAATAGCCACAACATGGGGCACTCCACGACCACCTTCCTCTCTCCTCTGGAAATTACCACGGCCGCGCCCACGACCTCTCTGCGGTGCAACAACAACAGGAGCACGCACTTGATCACCAGCCAACCTCGGACAATCCCGCCTCAAGTGGTCTGCAGAACCACAACTCCAGCACTCGTTACCAGCAGCCGCAACAGGAGCTTGCACCACTCTCTCGGCACGAGGACAGTCACGTTTCATGTGACCACGTGAACCACAGATCCAACAAGTACTCGGATCAGCTCTAGCATTGCCTCCTCTAGCAGGTGCACCACCACCTCTCTTAGCTGAAGACTGATACTTCTGATCACGTCCCCTCTTGTTCCGTCCACCTCCGGAACTAAACTCAGTTGATCGCTTCCCAGCACTTGCTCCAGCACCTCTCACAGATAAACCCAAGTTCATCTCAACATCCTTGGCTCGGCCCACCAATACATCAAAATCATCATACTCGGCGGCCAGCAAATACATCTTTACATCCGTCTCTAAACCATAACGGAACCTCTCGCACCTTGCCCGCTCATCAGGTACCAGCTCCAGTGCATACTGACTGAGTCGCACAAACTGCACCTCATACTCAGCCACACTCATGCTCCTTTGGGTAAGAGACATGAATTCACGCTTCTTCTCATCAAGATATCTCACACCAAGATATCTCTGCTTGAACACATTCTGAAAGAATGTCCAAGTCACATCAGCTTCTGCCATCCCAGCAACAGTGGTTGTCCACCACGTATACGCATCCTTCTGCAGCAAGGACACAACACAACCCAGCTTCTGCACATCAGTGCAACTCATCTGGCCCAAGATTCGCTTGGTACTCTCTAGCCAAGCTTCAGAACTCTCAGCAGACATACCCCTGAACTCAGTCCCACCAAGACTGCGCAAACGCTCCAAAGGTAGTCTGACACCAGCATCTTCCTGATGCCCCGCTCCACGAGCCCCAGCTACCGCTGCTTGAAAAGCACCAGCAATAGATTACACTAACATCGTCATATCAGGCATAGCTTGCCCCTGACCAGCCCCAGGTCCAGCAGCTCCAGCGCCAGCTGCAGCTCCAGCTTCCTCAGCCCCAGCACCACCACCACCAGGTGGAGGAGGAGGTAACACCGCACTACCCGTGTTTTCCTCATTCTCGTTCTCATTAGGAGCCGTAGCTCGCACATTACCTCGTAACTCTCTACGTGGTGCCATACTTTTACCATGCAATCACAACACAAATAAAACAAAGTCAGGCCCAGCAAGGTAAGCAATCCAAGTATTCAAGCTCAATTTCATTTCAAAACAACATCTTTCCTTTAGCTTTGATTTGGCAATGGGTACCCACAACATGCTACATCACAGCACATACTTCAATTGCATCAAAATCACAAGCCATTAAACATGCTTTCACTCAACAAGCATACAAGGCATACATACTTCAATCATGCATACATACATTCCCAATTACTCGAGAACTCAGCTCTGATACCACCAAATGTAACCCCCTTAACCCGGCCTAGACGGTTGACCCGAATTAAGAAAGTCACACGGGGAAAACCAAAGTCAACCCGAAAGTCAACCTCGATTAACGACCCTTTTTTTCTTTTAATCTTGTCTAGATGCACTTTAGACCTAATTGTGATCACACAACCATCATACCAAAAGATCACAAACATCAGAGATCAAACAGGGACCCAATTGAACAAATTACAACTTTAGGGACCAAATTGTAAATTCTGATAATTATAAGGACTTAACCCAAATTGAAGTTACCATCTTGAAATTAATCATGTTTCATGCTTCTCTGTAAAATTTCAGCTCAAAAGGACTTCCCAAACTCATACAATTGCACAAACAAGTTTCAGGACCAAAACGCAAACATTCCAAAACATATAACTGCCAATGTCAGCCCCCAACGGTCACCCGTTCCGAAACAGGCATAGCCCGTTTCGAAACTCGGGGCCGTTCCGCAACGCGTACCGAAACGGGGGTCTGGCAGTGGCCTTTCCGTTTCGGAACGGCCCCTCCCGTTTCGGACGCCTGGGCACAAATAAGGCACCCGTTCCGAAACGGTAGGTGCTGTTTCGAAACACCCTGCACAGATTGCCTAAAAATGCATACTTAAACATGCAATTGACCAACCAATCATGCTCCAAATGCCACCAAACTTTGCCAACATGCAATTCAACATATATGAGACATACTTGCATCAACAATTCATCAAAACATCCACATATATGAAAAGCCCCAAATCTATAGGCATGCTTCCTACACAAGTAAGCCATTCAAGCATAAACTTCCAATTCAAGCATATAAAGGCCAACCACAATAACCAGCATTCTCAACAACATTTAACATACTTAGGGAGTTCAAAACATCTCCCAAAACATATACATTGGTCCCCCATTGCCAAATTACCAAAAGCTAAAATGTACTTAGAAAACCTTCCATACTTAGAGCTTTGTTTCAACTTGGATGCTTGCCCTCCTTGCTGCCCTCAAGTACTCTAATGCTCTGCATTATTGAATTAAGAAAACGGAAGAGAGCGTAAGCAAAAGCTTAGTGAGGAATGCTCGTAAAACCATTCAATAATGCATTAACAAAACATTTATAAAACATACTTCAAATCATCATTTACACATGCTCAAAAGCATACTTTTACAAGCATCTCATGCTTCATTTCATTACATGTCATATTGGCCACAAGTGATACAATTCATTTCTTTGAAAACAAGTTCATCAACTTTCACCCCAAGGACTTTTAAACACCTTGGACCCCAAGGACTTTTAAACACCTTGGCCATGGACTTTTAAACACCATGATATAAGTTACCTCAAGGACTTTTAAACACCTTGACCCCAAGGACTTTTAAACACCTTGGCCATGGACTTTTAAACACCTTGGCCATGGACTTTTAAACACCATGAATAGAATCACCTCAAGGACTTTTAAACACCTTGAGCCCAAGGACTTTTAAACACCTTGGCCTATGGACTTTTAAACACCATAGAAAGGACCACACAAGGACTTTTAAACACCTTTGTGTCCGTAACAAGAACCATCCAAGGACTTTTAACCACCTTGATGTTCTTAAGTAACAAGGCTCACTCAAGGACTTTTAACCACCTTAGTGACCTCAACCTTTTCAAAACATCACTTGCCAATATACATCATTTTCATCAATTAATCCACTGTTTTAAAGCATTAAACCAAGCCATATTTATCATGCACTTAAAAGCATCAAACCACATTTAATCAATGTTCAAAAACAAGGAACTCTTACCTTGAGCTTCCTTTAACGTATGGCTTATCAAACAGCAAATACCATGCTAAATCATGCTTTCAAAATAGTAATCAAAACATGTAATAAACCACATTGCATCACAACAAAATCATGGCCACCACTAGAGAGAATTTCCGAAAACTTACACTCGAGCTTAGCAAAGTTGTTTAGACTTAAACTAAGCTCCCAAGACATTGGTTTCAAAGCCGAAAACCCAATTTCACTCACCGATTCCACTTCGCCTCAAGCCAAAGCACCAAAACAAGCCTCCGGATCAACAACTCTTGGATCCAAAGATGCCTCCCATGATTAAACACATTAAAGCAGAGATTTAATGCATCATCATGCATCAAAAGCTTCAATGAAAGCACTCAAACTCGCTGCTCTCATTCACACTCCAATTTCGGCCACCAAACACAACCGAAATGGCATCAAAACCACTTCTCAACAAAGCCCAGCCATAAACCAGCAAAACCTAACATCCATTAACACCATTTAACATCTAAAAACAACCTATAAACATCCTTATACCTCCAGCAACATCAGATCCACAAGATCACCACAAAAACATCCAAGAATCACAAGCTAAACTTAGGAAACACAACCTATTCGGGATTGCATTAATCAAAACTCATTTCCTTATCAAATTAACATTCATTAATCATCATTTTAGCACCTTAAAACACTGCTTAAACAGATCCAACGAAATTTCATCAAAAACACACCAAATCTTGCATTTTAAGCCAAGATCCACTAAACAATCTTAAAAGCCATTTATAAAACATCAATTAGGGATTGAGAACTTAGGAATTTCATTAAAGAAGTATTTAGGTGATAAAAATCAGAGGGAAAGATCTGGAGAGAATGTGTTTGGTTTGAGAGAAAAGATGAGAGAAAATGAGAATGGAAAATTTAGAAAGTTAGTTAAAGATGACTAAAAATATCTTTCCCTCCTTTTTACTTTTATTTTAAACCATTATTAAATCATTTAATATTCTAGAAAATCTGGAGAAACTCCCCTTTGGGTAAATAGCTCCCTAAATATTCAAAGTTTCAATCCTTTTTAAAACAGTCACAAAACTTTCAAAAATTACATTTTGGTCACTAGCCAAAATGTCGCTCTTCCAAAACCCATTTTTCAAAATTGATTTCACAGTTCACTTAATTATATTAAAAGATGATTTTAGAACATTTTTCCATATTTTTAATGCAACCCGAACTAGGCTTTCCTAATTTCACCTCTTTAGATTCGAACAGCACTTTGACCAAACCGGTCAACGCCCAAAACTTCTAAGCCCAAAACCGGGGCGTTACACAATAGGGAGCAATGGACACCAGAGTTGTGTTCTCATACAGCTCAATTCCAAACTCCACCTCTCGACTAGGCGGCAACCCAGGTAACTCCTCCGAAAACACTCCAGGAAACTCTCGTACAGTTTTGATATCTTGAACACGCAACTCCTTGGAACTAGGATTCATCACAAAGGCCAGGTAAGCCTTGCAACCTTGCCTCAGCATTCGACTCGCTTCTAACGTAGACACCACATTGGCAAGAAACTTCACATTCTCACCTACCACCACCACTTCATAATCATCAGCAAGTTTCAACAAAACTCGCTTACTCTCACAATCCACTACAGCTCGATGCTCAACCAGCCAATCCATTCCAAGGATTAAATCAAACCCATAGAACGGCAATTCCATGAGATCAACTAGAAAAACATGGTTTTGCACTTTCATGGGACGTCTTCTATATAACTTCCGTGTTACAACCGTTTCACCAAAGGAACTAGTCACACGCATACCAACATCCAAAGACTCAATAGGTAAACCAAGCATTTGAGCATGTTCACACAATATGTATGAGTGTGTAGATCCAGAATCAATCAAGGAAAGTAATGATAAGGATTGCAAATTGAAAGTACATGCGATCACTTCCGTATCATTCCTTCCCTCACGCTGGGCATACACTCGAGCCTGACCTCCACCCTCAGGTTGAACGGCCACAACATGTGCTACATTCCTGACACCATCATCTCTGCGCTGAAAATTACCACGGCCGCACCCACGACCTCTCTGTGGTTCAGCTGCTCTCACCGGAGCATGTTCCTCTCTCAAAGGCTGAGGACAATCCTTCTTCAGATGTCCACGGTTCCCACAATTCCAGCATATTCCAAGGTTACCCCAACACTCACCACCATGTCGTCTACCACAACGGTTACACTCAGGTGTCCTCAGAACAACATTAGGTCCTTGCTGACCTCTCCCAGGGTTACCACCCCCGCGCCTAGCATCATAATGCGGCCTCCGATCCTTATGCCTCTTCTTGCTATCTCTACCATAATTGCGTTCAGCCGCTCGCTTCACAGAGCTAGATCCTCCCGCTCGACTAGTCAGACCAAGGTTCGACTCAATGTCCTTGGCTCTAGTGACCAAGACATCGAAATCTGTATAATCAGCCGTAAGCATGAAAGTCTTCACATCCGTTACAAACCCATAACGGAATCGTTCACACCTCTCCCGCTCATTAGGGATTAGCTCAGGTGCATACTAACTAAGGCGGACAAACTGAATCTCATACTCGGCTACAGACATGCTACCTTGCACAAGGGACATAAACTCTCTTTTCTTCTCATCTTGGTAACGCACACCCAGATACTTTCACTTGAACGCAGTCACAAAGAACGTCCAAGTCACCTCATCATCATCCATCCCAGAAATAGTGGTCGTCCACCACGTATAAGCATCACCATGCAGCAGTGATACTATACAACCCAGCTTCTGCACATTATTGCAATTCATCTGACCCAAAATCCTCTTGGTGCTCTCCAACCAAGACTCAGATCCTTCTGGAGATAAACCTCTGAACTCAGTCCCTCCTAGACTGGGAAGACGTTCCAAAGGCAACCTCCCATTAGCATCATCCTGATGCGCAGCTCCATGAGCTCTAGCTACTGTTGCCTGGAAAGCTCCAGCAATAGCCTGAATCAACATGGTCATGTCAGGAGCAGCTTGCCCCTGAGCAACCTCGGGTCCAGCAACCCCAGCACCAGCACCACCACCACCGGGTGGTCCACCACCAGGGGGAGGAGGTAGATTCTCAACATTCTCCTCATTCTCATTCTCATTCTGAGCCACAGCTCTTGTATTTATCCTCATCTCTCTACGTGGCCCCATTAAATGGAAAACAATGCACTAAACAAAAATGCAATAAACACAATTCGGCACAATAAGGTAAGTAATCCAAGTACTCAAGCTCATTTTGAAAAAGAATTCCTTTTATTAGTTTTGATTTGGCAATGGGATCCCTTATCACACTCCAGCATAGCACAATATCACAAATACATCACAATTGAAGTCATACATCACCATTCACACAACATTCTTTCACCCAAAAGGAACATAATGCAATTACACAAACATCATCCACATAACAAACCCCAATCATACGAGAACCTAGCTCTGATACCACCAAATGTAACCCCCTTAGCCCGGCCTAGACGGTTGACCCGAACTACGAAGGTTACATGGGGAAAACCAAAGGCAACCCGAAAGTCAACCTTGATTCATGACCCTTTTTTTCCTTTTTAATCTTGTCTAGATACTTGTTAACCCTAAGTGAGTACTCACAATATACGATAGAGAAAGGCACAGCGATCGAATTTCAAAAAGGGACTCAATTGCACAATATACAAATTTGGGGACCAAAATGTAATTTCTGAAAATTAGAAGGTCCTTACTGATTTTAAAGTTACCAATATGAAATTAGTCATGTTACATGCTTCTCTTCCAAATTTCAACTTAATTGGACATCCCAAGCTCAAGCAATATCAATCTCAACATTTAGGACTAAAATGTAAAACATGCGAACTTCAGAACAATTCAAATCTGTGACCAACGGTCACCTGTTTCGAAACACCTACAAGCCGTATCAAAACGGTAGGACAAAACACTCCCCCATTTCGAAACTTGTTCCGAAACACGGCTCTCCAGTAGCCAAAACTTTTCGAAACAGCCACTAACCGTTTCGAAACGCGAAGGCCATTACAGGCACCCGTTTCGAAACGCCAGAGGGTGTTTCGATACGGTTTGCCCAGAAACTGCAGAAACTGCTGGTTTTTCACCCAAACACCCATTCACACTCATCCTAATGACTCACTAACCATAGCAACATGTCAACATACATACAAGGTACATATTTAGAACCCCTAAACACATTCGTAGCATCAAACATGAAATCTCACAAGTCTAGAGGCATGCTTCCTATTATCAATCACAAAAACACAATCCAACCTCTAAACAAGTAATTAAGGCCATTTACAATTCAAACCAACCAAGGCAAACATTCCACAACCTTAGGGAGTTTAACACATCTCCCAAAACAAATCTTGGTTCCCCATTGCCAATTTATCAAAACTAAAGTGTATGAAAACTACACCATACATGAGCTAAATCATGCCATATCATGACATCTCTACAAGCATAGTATCATGCTCTAAATCATGCATAAAAACAGTAGGAATTTATCAATCTCAAACCATGAGCATGTAAAAGCATTTTAGGGGCAAACACCACTTTAGAGAGACCAAAGCAAACCATACTTACTTCCGGATTTAGGAAGGTGTTTCAAACCTCTCCTAAACCCCCAAACCTTGTATTTTTGTCCTCATGGACTTCTAAACCAATCGCACTCACCGATTTCGTTTCGCTTGCTTGCCGAAACGTCAATTAAGCTTCCCGATCAACTCCAAAAGTGTCCAAAGATGTCTACCCTCTTTTAGTCACATAAAAGTAGAGGATTAATGCATCATCATGCATTGAAATCTTTAGCCAACACTCCAAAACCCGCTGCCCTACCTAAACCCAACATTTCGGCTACCAAACACAACCGAAATCACCTTCAAACTCTTCCAAAACATAACCCAGCCAAGATCCATCACTTCTAAACATTTCTAAACATCAATTATCATCAAAAACAACTCTAAACTCGTCCTTATACCTCCAGCTATAACAGAACACCAAGAACACCTCAAAAATTACCATTTTCATAAGAAAAAACTTAGGAAATACAACCTATTCGGGATTTGATTGATAAAACCTCATTTCCAACATCATTTAACATCCAAAATACATTAGAAAACCATCTTAAAACAGAGCACAATCAAATACAACGAAAATCCTTAAGATCTCTTTCAAAATCTTGAGTTTTAAGCCAAAATCTTGTTTCTAACATTAAAACCATTTATAAAACTTTAATAATGGATTGAAAACTTGGGAATTTTAGTAAAGAACTGAGTATTTAGAGGAGAAGAACAATCTTACCTCTAAATGATGATTTCTCCTTGATTTCGGCAAAATTCCATGAAAATGCAATGTGGAAATCAAAAGGATTGGTTGCAAGATTGATTAGAAACCAATAGATGATGGAAATCTCATCAATTGAAGTGAATATCAACGTGAATTTTTCTGGAGAAAATGTGTTTGGATGATAGGATTTTGTGAGAAAAAGGAATGAGGGAAAATTAGAGAAAGGTAGTTATGAAAAACAAAAAGTAGTTTTCTCCTTTCTTTTATTTAATTAAAATATTAATTAAATCACCCAAATTAAGAAAAAATCTGGAGAAATTTTTTTTGGGTAAATTAGCTCCTTAAAGATTCAAAGTTTCAATCCTTTTCAAAACAGTCACTACTAAACTTTGCAAAAATCGCAATTTGGTCACTACACCGAAATGTAGTATTTCCAAACCTTATTTTGTAAAATTGATTTCACCACTCTCTTATATATATTAAATGAGGATTTTTAAATATTTTTCTATATTTTTAAAGCATCCTGAACTAGGCTTTCCCTAAATCTCCCTTTTATATTCGAACCGTTTCTCAGACCGGTCCGGTTCAAACCCTAAACTTCTAAGCCCAAAATTGGGGTGTTACAAAGCATCTCATTGATTCCATGATTCATAGTATGTTTATTGTTGTTATGAACATCATTGAAAGCATTGACATATGATAAGTATGACATGAATCATTGATATTGTTATTGCTATGAAATATTGTTATGAATCATGAATAATGGACCTTAGATTCGAAGTATTGGATACAATTGGCATGCCATAGAATTCATGAGCTCAGTGTACTGGTGGACTACGGTCCTAGGGCTACGGCCTTTATGATTTGGCGAGGCGGAGGGATGTATTGTGTTTGGTCTTTGGCGATGTCGGTGGGATGACCATTTATGAATTTGGCGAGGAGGTGGAATTCGAGTATCCAAATACCATGAATCGATCCAAGGGAAAATAAGAACTCAAGATAATTAATTGTCATGAAACTATGATTTTTGACATATGCTTTGTTATGAACATGAAACATGCCATGATCATGCATAATTAGTGTTATGATTCTTTAAAGCATGTTACAAGGCATGATATGTTTATTCATTGTTATGTGACTACCTCATTAGGCAAAGTATGCCTAATGCATTCCATGCATCCATTTCAGGTTAAGTAAGTATCGGGATCGAGATCGGAGAAGTTGGAACGTTGCACAAGCCACAAACAAGCTTTAAGTAACGTATTTTGTTCCCTTGAACTCCTAGTAAGGTGGCAAGGTCTATGTATAAGTCATTAAGTTTCTTTTGGTATGTTTATGTGATGTTTAAGTGCTTTTGGAAATGGTTAGTTTGAAATGAATCTTATTTGTTGAAAGTATGGCCCTAAAAGTTCATGTTTCTTACTAAAAGGGTAAAATCGAGTAAATGGGTTCAAATGGCTTCAAAGTTTGGAATCACAGTAGTTTATAACCTTAAAATGTTGTGGGTAAAGCCTCTCTTCAATTGGAACATGTTTGCTAAATCAAATTGATTAAAAACCAGCTAGAATATGTCATTACAGGCTTGACCGTACCGAAACGGGTGATGGCGTTTTGGTACGGGTAAGAGTAAAGGGGACCTTAGAGAACAGATTGTACCGAAACGAGGTAGTTCTGTTTCAGAACACTTTTGATACTGGAGATCTCTATTTCGATACAGGTTTCGAAACGAGTCAAGCAAAGTCAAAGATAGTCAACTCGTACCGATACGAGTCAAGCCGTATCGATACGGTTGCATAAGAAAAGTCAATAAGTCGACCATAGTCAAGCCGTACCGAAACGGCTCAGAGCGTTTCGATATGGGATAGCTTTCCTATGATCTCTATAATGATAAATGGATTAATACGTACACTCGTTAACAGTTTGTTCAGGTAAAATTCGAAGATGTCCTAATGATAAGTTTAATGAGTTTAAGTCTGGTGAAATGTTAATAAGAAAGTTAAAAGTTTTTATGTACAAGTCTCATGCTTATTAAGATCAATATCAATATCAATATTATGTTCCAATATACAATGCGTAAAGTATGAAATTTATTATTAACCCTTGGATTGAATCAAGATAGTGGATACGCGAATTCCTACGCCTCGGCAAATCAATGAATGGTCTAATCCCTCAGCCTCGCCAATATGACCAATATCAAAACAAATCCCTCCGCCTCGCCAAATCAATATAGGTCGTAGCCTTAGGAATGTAGTCCACTCGTATACTGAGCTCATGAATTCCATGGCATGCAAATTGTATGCAATGTTCGTCCAAATCCAAGGTTTCAATATCCTTACTCATATTCAATATTCAATGATATTTCCAATAACTAATAACTTCAATGTTAATATTAGTAACCATGTTTCAATATCAATATTTCATAATTTTAATGTCGATGTCTATGTCCGACGATTCATTTACAATGTTTCAATAACTATATCGATAACAATGCACGATAATAATGTCAATAACTATGTCCGATATTCATTACCAAACTTACCGATGCTTACCAATCGATCTGTTTAACGATCCGACGCAACTTCCTTAAGGGAAATGTTAACTATAAGATCGATATCAACAATAATGGATTCGGGAAGGCTCCTCGCCTAATCCCGAGACTCCGACTCCACTAACCTTGACAACCTGAAGCTTTCAAGGCTCCCGGATGACAACACCCGTATTCCTAGACTTCGGTGAATTCGATGGATACTCCTTTTCGTTCTCTTGAGCTAGGAAATTAAAATGGGGATTATTAGGATCGATAATATGATATCAAAATCAATATAACGATATCAAAATCTATATCCAAATTCAATATAAACAACAACGATGAATTGTCCATGGATGGTCAAAACACTAGCTTGATATTAAGCTTGATACATCCATGGATTTTAATAATCGATTGAGGAATATAGCTTACCCAACGATAGCAACGATTCGATGTCAATAAATTGAAGAAAAACTAAGCTTATGTTTCCTCTCCAATGGAGGTGCTTGCTTAGATGAAGAAGAAGATGGTGACTATTGAGGTGTTTACTTTCTCAAGGCTCGGGTAAGTTCTATCTCCTTTCAATTATTTTCTTCAATTGTTTTGTCCCTAAAACCTTAGATAGCGGAATGGCTTTCCTCACCATAAGGGAAACTAATTTCTTTCATCCACGTAGATGAAAATTATAATTGAGGAGGGGCTAATCGCAAAGTTAGTCCCTCAACTCTCAATACTTTATGGTTTTACCCTCAAAACTTTTTGATAGCTATAATTCCGTCACTAGAAAGCTTTTTAACAAATTTGATAAGACTAGTACTCGATAATATAACTCGATTAGAGTCCAATGTCAAATAATTAACAAGCCGATAAATATCTAGACTTTCTGGGTGTAAGATTTCCGATCACCGGAACCCAATTCCGATTAGATCGGATTTCGGGGTCTTACAACTCTTCCCTCTTAAGAAATTGTCCTTGAATTTTTACCTGAACCGAAGAGATGAGTATATTGTTGTTTCATGGTCTCTTCAGGTTCCCAAGTAGCTTCTTCAACAATGTTGCTCCTCTAGAGCACTTTAACTAACGGTACAATTTTGTTGCGAAGTCTCTTGACTTCTCTTGCAAGAATCTGAACCGGTTCTTCCTCGTAGGACAAATTTGGTTGAATTTCAACAGATTCAGGTTCGACAATGTGTGAAAGATCAGAACGATACTTCCGTAGTATCGATACATGAAAAACATCATGGATTTTACTAATTCAAAGGGCAATAATAATTGATATGCCACGGGGCCAACTCTTTCAATAATTTCAAAGGGTCCATTAAATCGGGGACTCAATTTTCACTTCTTGCTGAATCTCAAAACCTTCTTGCACGGTGACACTTTAAGAAAGACTTTTTCACCAACTTCATACTCAATGTCTCTTCTCTTAAGATCATCATAGGCCTTTTGTCGATCAAAAGCAGCTTTCAAACGATCATGAATGATAGTGACCCGTTCTTCAGTTTCCCGAAGTAAGTTAGGGCCCAACATTTTACCTTCACCAAGTTCAAACCAACATAATGGAGTCCGACATCGCCTGCCATACAATGCTTCAAACGGGGCCATTTGGTTTGATGTCTAATAGCTATTATTGTAGGCAAATTCAACAAGGGGTAGGGATTTCTCCCAAGTTCCACAAAAATAGATGATACATGCTCGAAGCATGTCTTCCAAGATCTATATAGGAAGGTTCAATAACAATATAGATTTCCAAGGGTTCAATGAAAAAGTCTTTCGATTATTACCTGAATTACCATTTTTGGCTGGCCGTTAGATTAAGGGTGAAAGGTTGTACTAATATTAACTATGGTGTTCAGAGCTCCTTGTAAGGTTCTCCAAAACAGAGAAGAAAATCGGGGATCTCGATCGGAGATAACAGACTTGGGTATTATGTGGAGTCGGATCACTTTCTTGATGTACAAGTCAACTAATTTAGGGAGACTGTAGTCCATTCTAACCGGTATGAAATGAGCTGACTTGGTGAAACGATCTACAATGACCCATATAGAATCATGTTTTGCGGGAGTTAAAGGTAGACCACTAACAAAATCCATAGTGATCTTCTCCCACTTCCATTTTGTTGGATCAATGGGTTGCAACACTCTAGTAGGAACACAATGTTATGCTTTAACACGTTGAGACACTTGGAAATGTAATCGACTATGGCTTGCTTCATGCCTAGCCACCAATTGAGTTCACGTAGGTCCTTATACATCTTCACGGACCTGGGATGAACAGAAAAAGAACTTGAATGAGCTTCAGAGAGAATATTAGTGCAGAGAGATTCATCATTAAGTACACAGACCCGATCATGGAAACACAAGAGCCCTTGAAAATTAATTCTGAAATCAAGGTTGTCCGATAACTTAGAGACAATGGATTGAAGCTCATGATCTTGCTCTTGCAAAACCTTGATTCGTGAAACGATAGTAGACTGAACTTGAAGTTCAGCTACTAGACAATGATGCTTCCGAGGCCAGAAGTGAGCAATAATTTCGCGAGGGGCTACAAGGCAACAATATCGCAACGATTCAATGTATTATACAATACATACAACTCTATATTCACTGTCAATACTTACCAGGAAAAGGTTTGCGACTGGGTGCATCAGCTACAACGTTGGCCTTGCCCGGATGATAATCGATGACAACATCGTAATCTTTGAGGAGTTCCATCCACCTTCGTTGCTGAAGATTCAACTCCTTTTGGGTCAATAGGTACTTAAGGCTTTTATGATTCGTGAAGAGGTAACATTTTTCTCCCTAAAGATAATGTCTCCCAATTTTCAATGCAAAGACAACTCCAACCAACACAAGGTCAGGACTGGTGCATGGGTAATTCATTTCGTGCGGCTTAAGTTGTCTCGAAGAATAAGCGATGACTTTGCCTTCTTGCATCAATACACATCTTAACTCGAGATTTGATGCATCACTATAAACTGTATAGTCTTTTCCGGACTCGGATTGGGTCAGGACTGGTGCATGGGTCAACACTTGTTTCAATTGATCGAAACTTCGTTGTTGATCTTCGGTCCAAACAAAAGGAGCTTCTTTTCTGAATAGCTTAGTCAAAGGAGCGGCTATCATAGAGAACCCCTTTACGAATCTCCTATAATAGCCAGCAAGCCCAAAGAAGCTTCTAACTTCACCAATGTTCTTTAGTGGATGCCAATCTATGATAGCTTGGATTTTCTTCAGGTACTCTTGAATACCTGAAGCCGACACAATATGTCTAAGAAAAGCAACTTCGGTGAGCCAAAACTCACTTAGAAAATTTTGTGAACAACTGCTTCTCTCGTAAGGTCTGAAGCACGATACGAAGATGATCTCGGTGTTACGTAACATTCTTGGAATAGATCAATATGTCATCTATAAACACAACTGCGAATTTTTTGAGATAGGGTCTTAAGACCCGATTCATCAAATCCATAAAAGCTATCGGTGCTTTGGTTAACCCAAACGACATCACTAAGAATTCTTAGTGTCCATATCTTGTATGGAAAGCAGTCTTCAGTACATCACATTCTTTAACTTTCATTTGGTAATAACCCGACCTTAAATCAATCTTGGAAAACACAGAGGCATCCTTTAATTGATTGAACAAGTCGTCTATTCTAGGCAATGGATACTTGTTCTTGATGGTTACCTTATTCAACTGTCGGTAATCAATACACAATCGTATAGAACCATCTTTCTTCTATACAAAGGGGACTGATGCTCCCTGAGACGAAGAGCTCAGTTGAATAAAACCCTTACTTAACAATTTTTGAATCTGAGCTTTCAACTCCTTTAATTCAACAGCTTCCATACGATATGGTGCAATGGAAACTGTAGTAGTCCTAGGTTGCACCTCGATGCCAAACTCCACTTCACGGGTTGGAGGCAATCTCGGAAGTTCATCAGGGAAGACATCAGGGAATTCACATACAATGTCAATATTCCGCAATTGAGATTCATCTTTGGCTTCCAACGTCAAAGCACACAATGAAAGGTTCTTTGCACCCATTAATATAACGCTTTCCTTGCTAAGACCCCGGAGATACAACTTTCTCTTACAACAATCTCCCCGGGCTTGATGCTCGCTAAGCCAATCTAAACCTAGGATAACATCAAACTCATGGATAGGTAAGGCCAACAAATTGGCAGGGAAAGGAATCCATCGGATCATTAAGGGGTAGTTCTTGAACACTACCCTTACGGTGACACAATTTCCTAAGGGATTGGTTACAAAAATTCTTAATGATATTGTTCAGAAGACATACTATACTTCTTAACTACGATGGTACTTATAAAAGAGTGAGTAGATCTAGGATCAATCAATGTATATAAAGGATTAGAATGTAACCCAATGGTACTTGCAATGACATCAGCCTCGTCCTCCTCTTCCCTGCTCCTCACATGATACATATGGGCAGGGGATTTAGAATCTTGCTTATTGAATGGTTTTCCCGAGCCACTCGATCTTCCATAAGTTCTCGTTGATCCTTGCTTTGATCCCTTACCTCAAAAGGATTGAGCATGAGAGGCAGCAGTAGTCAGAGTGGCAGTAGACTTGGTTGCATTCAATGGGTAGTCACGAATAAAGTGACCCTTCTTACCACAGTAATAACAAGCTCCAGTCTACTTACGAAATTGACCCGTTGGGTGCCTATTTTGACAGTAATTACAAAGTGGATGTTGGTTGCCCCGATTTGAACCTCTGGTACTATCAACAGATGCTTCCTTAGAAAAGGATTGTGTTACAGATTGAGGTATATCAATGTTTCCAGAACGAGAGGGCTGCGGATAAACATTTTGCTTAGGGCCTTGATATCTCCCTTTCTTGTTCCACTTTGGAGATCGAGAATCATCTCTAAACCTCTTTTCAGTTTTACCGGACCCACCGGCTCATTAAGCTCTATGTGCAGTTTCAGAGGCTTTGACTCGGTTCACAAGGTCTTGAAAATCAACGATTCTCAAAGTAGTAAACATAAGGCGTAATTCATCATTGAGCCCTGCAATGAATATCCGGCATTTCTCTTCCTCCTTCTTGACATACTCAGTATCGGTATCTACAGTACATACAGAAATTATGGATGACTGCTCGAGCGGTCATCCGCCTTGTTTGAGGTGGAGAAAGATACTTTGCCTCTCAGCGAGATAGAACTCATTGATGTACTTCTTACGAAATTCTTTAAGGAAGAACTCCCAAGTCACAGTGTCCTCGGAGACCGACAATGTAGTAGTCTCCCATTAGTGGAGTGCCTCGTCTGCCAGCAATGTAAGGGCACACCCGAGTTTATGCTCATCCGAGCACTGCGACTGCTTATTTAAAATTCGTTGATTATTGTCCAACAAATATTCAGCGATTTGAGGATTGTCGTCATCCTGGCCGATAAAGGTATAATCTCGATACTGGGATAACTTGTCAATAGGGGCTTGAGTATGTTGGACAGCGGGAACAATGGGTTGCACAACTTGTTCTACCCTTATTGCAGTCATAATCTGCTTGAACATGTCGGCCATGTTCTTATAACACTCAACTTGAGTGGTAGGTGCTACAGGTTCGGTATTCTAAACAGCAGAATCATGCAGATCTGGTGGATTAAGAGGATTTCCTCATCTTATCTCCTTGCAATGAGTCAAGGAGCCAGTGGCAATCTCGTCAATGTGAGCTTCATTTGTTTCAGACATATCTATATAAAAGATCAGATTAGTCGACAAGTCACAATATACATAATATATAACTCCTAGGTGGCAAAGTAACATAATAAGAATATGAGCTTCAGTTTAGTTCTAGAATCGACTAAACTCTAGCTCTAATAACACAAATGTAACACCCTCTTCCTGGTCTGATCAAGAACCGTGTCAGAATGTGACACCGATAAATAGCACGGAGATCGATGCAATAAAATTTCAACTTATAATCAAAACTTGAACAATGTTATACAATAATACATTACCGAAATGCATCTTACTCCAGTTAATCCATTATGAAACAATAATTAAACATATAGGACCAAATCTTAACGAATACAAGTTTTAAGGGCTAAACTGTAAATCTTAACAAATTAGAGGTCCTTCAATGCAATTGACTCTACATTAATGAAATTCAACACAATAACAACAAGCATGTAAAATTTCATTCAATTTGGAGTTCATTTACTCATCAAATTGATTCGTCCTAATTTCAGTGACCAATCTGTGAACATTGTAAACTATCAATTTATGCCTTTTAACCAACTTAACTAACCATGTATTGAAACACCTTAACCATATCGATATGCCATTACCCTGTATCGATACGGGTAAGCCCTGTACTGGTACAGGTTAACTCTCATTGACCAGTTTTGATACTGGTTATCCTCGTATCGAAATAGAGGATTCTAGTAGCAAAATGTTTCAATACAATTATAAACCGTATCGATACGTCTTGTTTCTTAGGTTCAAGTATGCTTAACCATATCGATACGCCATTACCCTGTATCGATATGGCTTGACCTGTAATGACAGATTTTTGCTGGTTTTTAATCAAACTGACCTACCAAACGATGTTCAAATGCAATGAAACTTTACACACAATATTTCAATACTATAGAATACTGGAATGCCAAACTTCACGATCATATGAATACATTTACTGGGATTTCACCTATGTGAGCTAAATATGCCATTTTACCCACTTTTAGCCATTCCAAAAGTCATTTTAGGGCCTTTAACATTATTACAACTTATGGACCTTACAAGCATACCAAAATAGACACCAAAGACTAGTTCAACTACTTTTCCACCTTCCTAGGAGTTCGTAAGGTCAATAAACATTACTTTGGCTTTGTAGTGAATTGTCTTTCTGCGACTTATCCTATCTTCTGCAATGATCGATTCCTTAATCTGAAATGCATGAGATGAGACACGTTAGGCATACATAGCCCAGTGAGGTAGTGATATACAAAGTAAATAGCAATAAGTGATGCATGTACAAGTCTCTTGCTTATTAAGATCAAAATCAATATCAATATTATGTTCCAATATACAATGCGTAAAGTATCAAATTCATTATTAACCCTTGGGTTGAATCAAGATAGTGGATACGCGAATTCATACGCCTCTCCAATATGACCAATACCAAAACACATCCCTCCGCCTCGCCAAATCAATATAGGTCGTAACCTTAGGACCGTAGTCCACCCATACACTAAGCTCGTGAATTCAATGGAATGCCAATTGTATCCAATGTCTGTCCAAATCCAAGGTTTTAATATCCATATTCATATTCAATATTCAATGATATTTCCAATAACCAATGACTTCAATGTTAATATTAGTAACCATGTTTCAATATCAATATTTCATAATTTCAATGTCGATGTCTATGCCCTGTGATTCATTTACAATGTTTCAATAACAAGAACTATATCGATAACAATGCAAGATGATAATGTCAATAACTATGTCTGATATTCATTACCAAACTTATCGATGCTTACCAATGGATCCGTTTAACAATCTGATGCAACTTCCTTAAGGGAAATGTTAGCTATAAGATCGAAATTAATAATAATGGTTTCGGGAAGGATCCTCGCCTAATCTCGAGACCCTGACTATACTAACCTTGACAATCCGAAGCTTTCAAGGCTCTCGGATGATAACTCATTTATTCCTAGCCTTCGGTGAATTCGATGGATACTCCTTTTCGTTATCTTGAGCTAGGAAATCAAAAGGGAGATTATTATGATCGATAATACGATATCAAAATCAATATAACGATATCCAAATTGATATCAAAATTCAATATAAATAACAACGATGAATTTTCCATGGATGGTTAAAACCCTAGCTTGAGATTAAACTTGATACATCCATAGATTTCAATAATAGATTGAGGAATATAGCTTACCCGAACGATAGCAACGATTCGATATCAATAAATTGAAGAAAAACTAAGCTTAAGTTTCCTCTCCAATGGAGGTGCTTGCTTAGATGAAGAAGAAGATGATGACTATTTTAGGTGTTTGCTTTCTCAACGCTCAGATAAGTTTCTATCTCCTTTCAATTATTTTCTTCAATTGTTTTGTCCTTAAAACTTTAGATAGCCAAATGGATTTCCTCGCCATGAAGGAAACTAATTTCTTTCATCCACGCAGATGAAAATTATAATTGAGAAGGGGCTAATCGCAAGGTTAGTCCCTCAACTCTCAATACGTTATGGTTTTACCCTCAAAACTTTTCGATAGCTATAATTTGGTCACTAGAAAGCTTTTTAACAAATTCGATAAGACTAGTACTCGATAATTTAACTCGATCAATGTCCAATGTCAAATAATTAACTAGCCGATACAATGTTTAGACTTTCTTGGTGTGAGATTTTTTATCACCGAAACTCAATTCCGACTAGAGCAAATTTCGGGGTGTTACATTATAGCTCTTTAAAGAGCATGTATTTCCTATATATTTATAGATCTAATTGTCCTCACATCAGTGTTTGTTGCATCCATTTCTGCATATTCATGTCTATTTTCTGTATTTTGTTTAACTCAATCTCAGTTGCTCTTATTTCACATATTTTGCCTTTTAGCTCTGTTGTCGATGTATTCATAATGTCTCTGCAGAGGAAGTTTTACCATCGCAGCCAGCTCGACACTATAGCGTCCATCTGTCTAGTCTGCTAAAAGATAAGGATGACTCTGTCAGTTGTATTATTTATTATACTAGAATTGGTAGGGCTTGGAGTCACGCAAAATACCTGAAGGACAGTGTCTTCTCTTTGGCAGCTTATAAAATAACGAATTCGAGAAGAGAGGGAGAGTCACGCGATATTCATTTTCATTATCTTTTTCAACCTTCCAAGTTTTTCCTTCCATGGCGGCTTAAACTCCATTTCTGGAGATCCGAGGCAAAATAAGGTATAAATATCTTAGGAGATGAGGAATATATGTTATCTTGTAACCCCCTTAACCCGGCCTGGACGGTTGACCCAAATTAAGAAAGTCACACGGGGAAAACCAAAGTCAACCCGAAAGTCAACCTTGATTAATGACCCTTTTTTTCTTTTAATCTTGTCTAGATGCACTTTAAACCTAATTGTGATCACACAACCATCATACCAAAAGATCACAAACATCAGAGATCAAACAGGGACCCGATTGAACAGAATACAACTTTAGGGACCAAATTGTAAATTCTGATAATTATAAAGACTTAACCCAAATTAAAGTTACCAACTTGAAATTAATCATATTTCATGCTTCTCTGTGAAATTTCAGCTCAAAAGGACTTCCCAAACTCATACAATTGCACAAACAAGTTTTAGGACCAAAACGCAAACATTCCAAAACACATAACTGCCAATGTCAGCCCCCAACGGTCACCCGTTCCGAAACAGGCATAGCCCGTTTCGAAACTCGGGGCCGTTCCGCAACGCGTACCGAAACGGGGGTCTGGCAGTGGCCTTTCCGTTTCGGAACGGCCCTTCCCGTTTCGGACGCCTAGGCACAAATAAGGCACCCGTTCCGAAACGGTAGGTGCTGTTCCGAAACACCCTGCACAGATTGCCTAAAAATGCATACTTAAACATGCAATTGACCAACCAATCATGCTCCAAATGCCACCAAACTTTGCCAACATGCAATTCAACATATATGAGACATACTTGCATCAACAATTCATCAAAACATCCACATATATGAAAAGCCCCAAGTCTATAGGCATGCTTCCTACACAAGTAAGCCTTTCAAGCATAAACTTCCAATTCAAGCATATAGAGGCCAACCACAAAAACCAGCATTCTCAACAACATTCAACATACTTAAGGAGTTCAAAACATCTCCCAAAACATATACATTGGTCCCCCATTGCCAAATTACCAAAAGCTAAAATGTACTTAGAAAACCTTCCATACTTAGAGCTTTGTTTCCACTTGGATGCTTGCCCTCCTTGCTGCCCTTAAGAACTCTAATGTTCTGCATTATTGAATTAAGAAAAACAAAGAGAGCGTAAGCAAAAGCTTAGTGAGGAATGCTCAATAAAACCATCCAATAATGCATTTATAAAACACTTATAAAACATGCTTCAAACCATCATTTACACATGCTCAAAAGCATACTTAAAACAAGCATCTCATGCTTCATTTCATTACATGTCATATTGGCCTCAAGTGATACATTTCATTTCTTTGAAAACAAGTTCATCAACTTTCACCCCAAGGACTTTTAAACACCTTGGCCCCAAGGACTTTTAAACACCTTGGCCTATGGACTTTTAAACACCATAGAATGTATCACATCAAGGACTTTTAAACACCTTGATCCCAAGGACTTTTAAACACCTTGGCCATGGACTTTTAAACACCATGAATTGCATTACCTCAAGGACTTTTAAACACCTTGAACCCCAAGGACTTTTAAACACCTTGGCCTATGGACTTTTAAACACCATAGAATGGACCACACAAGGACTTTTAAACACCTTTGTGTCCGTAGCAAGAATCATCCAAGGACTTTTAACCACCTTGATGTTCTTAAGTAAACAAGGCTCACTCAAGGACTTTTAACCACCTTGGTGACCTTAACCTTTTCAAAACATCACTTGCCAATATACATCATTTTCATCTATTAATCCACTGTTTTAAAGCATTAAACCAAGCCATATTCATCATGCATTTAAAAGCATCAAACCACATTTAATCAATGTTCAAAAACAAGGAACTCTTACCTTGAGCTTCCTTTAACATATGGCTTATCAAAACAGCAAATACCATGCTAAATCATGCTTTCAAAACAGTAATCAAAACATGCAAATAACCACATTGCATCACAACAACAACATGGCCACCACTAGAGAGAATTTCCGAAAACTTACACTCGAGCTTAGCAAAGTTGTTTAGACTTAAACTAAGCTCCCAATACATTGGTTTCAAAGCCGAAAACCCAATTTCACTCACCGATTCCACTTCGCCTCTTGCCGAAGCACCAATTCAAGCTTCCGGATCAACAACTCTTGGATCCAAAGATGCCTCCCCTGATTAAACACATTAAAGCAGAGATTTAATGCATCATCATGCATCAAAAGCTTCAACGAAAGCACTCAAACTCGCTGCTCTCATTCACACTCCAATTTCGGCCACCAAACACAACCGAAATGGCATCAAAACCACTTCTCAACAAAGCCCAGCCATAAACCAACAAAACCTAACATCCATTAACACCATTTAACATCTAAAAACAACCTATAAACATCCTTATACCTCCAGCAACATCAGATCCACAAGATCACCACAAAAACATCCAAGAATCACAAGCTAAACTTAGGAAACACAACCTATCCGGGATTGCATTAATCAAAACTCATTTCCTTATCAAATTAACATTCATTAATCATCATTTTAGCACCTTAAAACACTGCTTAAACAGATCCAACGAAATTTCATCAAAAACACACCAAATCTTGCATTTTAAGCCAAGATCCACTAAACAATCTTAAAAGCCATTTATAAAACATTAATTAGGGATTGAGAACTTAGGAATTTCATTAAAGAACTTGAAGTTCAGAGGAGAAGGACGTTCTTACCTCCAAACTTTAGTTTCTCCTCTTTTAGAGCCAAAAAGCTTGATGAATCAAGTAGCAAATACAATGGTTTTGATGAGGAGATGATTAGGAATCAAATGAGGATTGAAAAGAAGTATTTAGGTGATAAAAATCAGAGGGAAAGATCTGGAGAGAATGTGTTTGGTTTGAGAGAAAAGATGAGAGAAAATGAGAATGGAAAATTTAGAAAGTTAGTTAAAGATGACTAAAAATATCTTTCCCTCCTTTTTACTTTTATTTTAAACCATTATTAAATCATTTAATATTCTAGAAAATCTGGAGAAACTCCCCTTTGGGTAAATAGCTCCCTAAAGATTCAAAGTTTCAATCCTTTTTAAAACAGTCACAAAACTTTCAAAAATTACATTTTGGTCACTAGCCAAAATGTCGCTCTTCCAAAACCCATTTTTCAAAATTGATTTCACAGTTCACTTAATTATATTAAAAGATGATTTTAGAACATTTTTCCATATTTTTAATGCAACCCGAACTAGGCTTTCCTAATTTCACCTCTTTAGATTCGAACAGCACTTTGACCAAACCGGTCAACGCCCAAAACTTCTAAGCCCAAAACCGGGGCGTTACATATCTTCTTTAAACTTTTCTAGGGATAGATGTTTATTTGAGGTTTATTATATTTTGTGTGTTAATGGCGTTGGTTCAACCTTTTTAAGCTTTGTATGAACTTGTTTAACTTTATTTTTCATTTCAATATATTTTTACTAGCTCTTTTCATATTTTGATTGTTTGATCTGATCTTTGTTTGCATGAGAGTGTTAAACATCATCATTGACATTGAGAGATGTGATGACAAGTCAGTTAACAAGCCAGTACAACAAGAATTGAATGATGATACAACGAGAATTGATGCACTTATTGAAGGAGTTGTAGTTTTGACGAACAACGAGAGTTGTGGTTAACCTACATCTTTGCGTCATCAATTAAGATTTGATTGAAAGCTAGTAAGAAAGTTTAATCCTTTTATTTGTTAAATGAGCCAACGTGTTGTATTTCCTTGATGTACTTGACATTCTGCCAAGCTGAACCGAGGGTATCCAAATCTTTGCTTAATATTTCTTTTACCTTATTATATTTTTTGTTCTTGCCATCACAATTGCTGCTACACACATAATTTTATTTCTCTGTTACAACTATTATTACACTCACAATATTTTCATTTATAAAATTGCTTGCGGCCACATAATCTTTTAACTAAATACTCATCCTCGTGGGATTGATATGTAACAGAAACTCTCTATTTCTATACATGCATCGACAATGTTTGTTTGCACTTAAAATGTGATTATTAATCACCAATCAGTCGTCTACTCTCCTGACCTTGGGAAGCCAGTAACTCCTAAAAAGCTTTTAACATTGACTCTTTATGTTGTTGGATCTATTGATGTTTTTGTTGTTGACTAGTCTGAGCATTTTGGAATTATGCTTAAATGTTCTGCAACTCATTTTGCAAGATCTGAACTCGCTAACTGCTTTGGTCATGGCGTTTTGGGTCAGCTAGTATTGCGGCTGAACATAATGACCAAGCTAGTCGTAGGATCCATAGTAGGCCTGGTAAGACCTATAGTAGGCAGGGTTGTAAAAAGTTTGTTGTTGTTGGTCGTAGGAACTGGCTGCTCTATATGGATTTTGGGTTGAAGAGGGGAAATTGGGTTGATTTTTTTGGGATGGCTGCTCCATAGTAGGCCGTAAATTTAGAGGTGAGCCTTCAGAGATTTTCGGAGGCCTTGAGGATACTAGGGGTATAACCGTAATATTTAAGTTGTTGATATGTTTTAAGGATCCAGGTCTACACTTGTTAATCTATAATCAATCTAGAACAAAATCATGGACTCAAAAATTGTTTAGTAATCCTTACACACTATTTTCCTTTGATTCTCAGATTAAGAAGAGAATCATGAACGGTTGTTGATTTTAGATGAATTATTATTGACATATAACATGCATGATATTAGCTTTATAGTTATTATTATTATTATTATTATTATTATTATTATTATTATTATTATTATTATTATTATTATTATTGGATTTTGAAAGATAAAAAAAACAAAGATATAGAGCCGAGTAGTATTAGTCAAGAAAAAAAATTATAAGTTGATAAGCTTTGCTACTTTGCATTCTTTTCACATTTCATGTGTATGCCTTAGTAAGCAAAAAGACAGGTCTAGAAAGAGATAATGAATTTGAGAGTACAACAACAACCAAATGCTCTAACTTCTTTCTAACCCTTTATATTTTTCTCTTTCATTTTTCACTACCGAAGAGGTCTTCCTTTGATGGCTTCATCAACATCGGGTGTCAGTTGTCGTCCCTTGACCTTATATTCCCTTTCCTCTTGGCTTCATTTACTTTTTGCTTTTTCTTCTCTATCCGTGGACCCGTTTTGTCGCTCGTTGGAGTTTCAACCTATGAGTGCCTTACGGTCGTCCCCTCTAGAGCCCCAAAGTGATGGGAGGTCAAGTTTTTCGACTGTTGGCTGGTGTTTTTAAGGACCCTAAGGTTGGTCCGACGGCCATGCAAGGGGATGGGGCCTTCGTTGCCTCCTTTCAAGTTGTTTCTCTTGTTTGATGCCTCTAGGTTTCGTCACCCCCTTCAGCTCCCTTCTCCTTCAATGAGGAAAGTTTGTTTTATGGCCTTTGTGACCCTCTCTGTCATGTCTGTCTGCCTGGCCCTTGAGATCACGTTGGTGCCTCCAGTATTCGTCTCCAAGTTTATCGTCGGTACGCCAAATTTGTGGTTCGGTACGCTTCTGCTCAGTGCTTGTTTGCTTTTGCCCCCTGTTTGGCCATGATTGTAATGAACTTTTCCTTCTTTATGTAAAAAAGGAACAAAGATACAGGAATAATATATTTGATTGTTGGGATTAACCGATAAAAAAATATTTTGTAAACTTATCTCGAAGAAGTTGACCCTCATCACACAGACAATTAAATATCGGAATTAACTAGTTTGTTTCAAATGAATTTGATGAAATAGACCACTATAGAAAAATAAATTTTACTTTTCAATACGGATTGAGTTTAAATAGAAAAAGACTTGTTTATTTAGAACAAAAGTAATCTTTTTTTTTCTATATATGTTAAATATTCTTATATATTAAATATTTATATGTTGTAATTAAAATAAAACAAAAAAATCTTTTTTTTATTTCAAATAATAAGTCGGTTAGGTTTAAATCGTCAAAAGTAATTATTAGTGAGAGTAGTCTTACCCTACTTCTTACCTGTAATTAAGCATATTAGTATATATGCGCAAGGCAGTTTGAGAGAAAACATTGATGAAAGAAAACTCTCTATTCTAAATAACGGAAGGGAAACCCAAGAGAGAAATAAATACACAATAATGGGAGGAGACTTGTTGAGTAATCTGCCATGGCTGAAACCATTGTTGCAAGCTGAGTTTTACAGGCAATGTGAATGTAAGAGCTCAAAACAGTGTAGCTTCTTTTGTAGGGATTGCATGGGATCAGCTTTCTGCGAAGATTGTTTATATCACCCTCACAAACATGTTGACCATCACCATCAGAGTCTCCGAGTAATTTGCCTTCTTTGTCTTGTTGATCTTCGATATACATCAATGCATGATGTTAGCTTCATTGTTTTTTTTTTTTTTTTGGTTTTGAAAGGTTTACAAATCTTCAAGCAGACCGGGACTTAGGGTTCATAGCATCAAGAGTTTGATGGACGTTTCAGATATCCAACCTTATACCTGCAACTCTTCAAAGCTTGTTTATATCAATAGGAAAGGACGGAAAGAGCATGCAAATCACATTAATTGTCGGAAAGGTGAAAAGTGTGAAGTTTGTGGGTATGAACTTCAGAATCTAACATCAAAGTTTTGCTCCATTGAATGCAAAGTAAGAACCTTTTTTCTCAGGTTTTCATTGAATTCTGAACGATTTTTCTAATTATGAGAAGATAATTTGTTTTTATAGGTAAATAATGAGACAGAAGTGAAGGAGGAAACAAAGGAGGAAGATTTTGTTCCAATTTCAATTTCAACGAGTCGGCTTATTCACGCGGACCCTAATTCCTTCAGGAAAAGAAGTAGAAAAGGGGAGCCTCAAAGGTCTCCTTTCCTTTAGATTTTTTTTTTTTTTTTAGATTTTAGTGGTCGAATCTATTTCCTAGAATACTTTTAATAAATTTATTTTATTCATGGTCTACATTCATATATTTATTTTATAATTTTAATCTTTTTTTGTCGTCATCGATATCAATCGATAAACAGATGCAAACAAGCAGCTTAATGTATTCCCAAAGAAAATAGTAGTATTCAACCTTAAAGTTTAAGCTTTCATGAAACAAATAAATTACAAGTTGAAACAAATCATTTGACCTGAAGTTGAGTTCTCAAAGGCAACTTTTTAGTTTCCACTAAAAGAATGTAAGCAATAAAAGACGACACAATTACTTTTCCAGCAATATGCATTTCACAAATTTGCAGCCGAAACCTCTTAAGCCTTCGAAGTGCCACTGTGATCCCTTTCAACATGCTCTACGAGGGCAACTGGATCACGAAACCCTTTACTGCACTTGGGGCAGACATCAATAGACATCTTAAAGACTCGAGATTGGTTCTTCTTTTCGTGAACCTTCTCCACATGGTCCACCAATGTTGTAACCGAGGAAAACTTCGCTCCGCATTGAGGGCACTCCTCTACTTGCCCTGCACTCCCATTGCTGCTGCTACTCAGCCCAACTCCATCCCTTGCTATTTGCAACTTTTGACTAATTTCACTACCCAATTTGGTCATACTTGCTTCGGCTGAGGCCCGAACAGTTGAAGCCGCATTAAGAAAGCTTGTAGCCCATCTAGATGAAGATGCAGGAGCTTGGTTGGTTGTTGTGTCTTTCTTACTCCTGCTTAAAATACCCATAAATGGAAAGCCCGATTCGGGTTTCTTTGGCCCAGGACAGTTGTGATCGGGCCCAAAACGGTGCTTTAAGCAATGGTCTATAGTGCAGTCCCTACACTTGATTTTGTTTGAGAATGTCAAGACTTCCCTGCAGCCACTAACCGGGCATTTTTCCTTCTTTGTGACTTTGTCGTAATTTGATGGATCACATTCAGTATTAACATGAGTTTCCCATGTGATGTTTGGATCTTCATCTGGAATCAAGCGAACTCCTTTAGCACATAAGGGACAAATGACAACGGTAACATCTTTTTTATCAGCTTTTGGACAGTCATGTTTTATATAGCTTCGATGTGCCAGGCAATATACCTGTTTGGAATGAAACACAGAAATTTCACCAGAAGAACTTAACAATGTAATAGGCCAACAACAATTAAACAGAAATCATTTAACAAAGGATCCAAGCTTTTGGTTGATATGAATTCTCTAGAAGTTCCGATTCTAAAACCTAAGCATAACAGAAAGAAACTCGCGAGCAATCAAATAATATCTCAGGCAAAGCTGCAATGCGAGTGAACTATCCTTCTCAGCTAATCTTAGCAAACAAATAATCAAAACAGCTCAATGGTCATTGTATATTATTAGACTGGATTCTGAACCAATGGTAGATACTAATTAAACTAATTGCAGATGTCGGTCGACCTCTAAGGTTCATTTGATTGTTGCTTCTGCTACTTAATCTTCTTACTTCTAGGAGAAAAATAACAGAATTATCCTATGATTTACTTTGTTTGGAGGGAAAGATACAGCAGACAGATTGGTGGAGCAAATCAGAGGAACTGTTTCCCTGCGACGGCATAGTCTTTCTTGATAACATTAGAATGGATTCTATCTGACATTATTTTTGGTCATAGGATTCTATCTGACATAGCATTGTATATAAATTGGAAGTTAAATGCTGAGAGTTTTACTTCATGTAAATAACAATACACTTAAATTTTGTAGCAGCCAAGCTGCTTTTCTGGACAGTACATGGATATTATTTATTTAAAACAGTAAGAAAGAAAGATTTTAGTCGTTTGCAAAGTGCAAAACAATAATTTATGTTGAAATTTGTTAATCAGTTTTCATTTACAGAAACTTCAGTCAAAAGCGAACGTAGAAACAAAAACCAAATCAGAAATAGCCTAAATTCTCTATGAATTATCTACATCTAAAAGACTAAAACATAATTAACCCATATGTATGTAGTGATATACTGGTATTAGATGCAGTTTCTAAAACTGCAATAACTTGAAAATAAAAGTAAGACGTCGAAGCTAACCTGCAAAATACCCAAATTGATTTGCCAGAAAAAAAAAACATAAATAAAATACGAAAAAATCAAGATAGAAGAAATGGAAGGAGTAGTAACCAGGTGGCAACGATCGCAAGTGAAAGGCAAGAAATCAATCTGTTTACAATCTTCGACACTGCAATGCTTTCCGAGATCCGGGAATTGTGGAGTCCCCATTCTAATTCAATTACCCTCAGCTGAATCAAACCGAAAATCTAGAGGATAAGATTTGAAAGAAATTCTTTCTATATTTTTGGGTAGTCCGGGATTTGATGCGAGGATCCGATGGGAAAATCTCCCAAATTCCGCGTATTCCGATAGAAACTTGGAAGCTAAAGTTGAAACTAAAAAGTCGTCCAAACTTGGTCTTCATTTCGTTTTCAAAGTCTTATATTTCTTTGTTGGAAAAAAAGAAGAAAAACTATAACACGAGTCACCTAACTATAGCTATGTTTCTTTTATGGTCATATAATTAATTGATTCTTTATTTTTTGTCACAGACCGGTATATAAGCTTGATATTACATTAAACATCTCCATTGGTCACTAAATAATTCTGATTTTTTTTGTTTTGGTCACCAAACTATTCTTTTTTGCAAAATCATCATTAACATTACATTTTCCTATGTTGATCACTAATGTTACTTTTTCCCTGTTTTGGTCACTAATCTATTGCTTCTTTCCTATTTTTCTTACTAAATTATTCCATCTTTCCTGTTTTTTCGTAAGTTTTTTAATGGCATGTGACCAAAATAGGAAAAAAATATAAAATTAGTGATTGTTGTCAAAAATAATAGTTTGGTGACCGAAATAAGAAAATATGAATAGTTCAATAACCAATGGTGATGTTTACCCTTGATATTATAACAAATATACCATTAAACTTTACATGTTGTATCAATTTGATCCTAATTATTTTAAAATAAAAATTGACCATAATCTATACACATTATAACAATTTAATCCTAAATCCAAGCAACTTTTCTCTTCTTTCTCAAAAGCCACTTTCGGAGTTGTCATCCTTTGGTCTTCTTCTTCTTCTTCTTCTTCTTTGAACATCTTTTCAAGATATCCTAAATGAATCTGTGTTTTCTTTCTTTCTTTCTTTAAATTTTTATATTAAAAAGAGAGGTATTAAATTATCTTGTCGGGAATTGAACCATACAAGATGGGACAATATGAATATCTTTAGTTGAATCAGTGTTTTCTTTCTTCCTTCCTCCTTCTTTCCTTTATAAAAACTATATATGATACATGTACCGGACAAGCCCAAATCAAAGATAGACTCACATTCCCACTTCGACTAATCACACGAGCCAAGTTTAAGTTACATAAAGATAAACTCTACACCACCGTGCAAGGAGTGCTGACCAAAGGCTAACAAAATATTCATGAAAGAACAAGAATTTCAGAAAAGCATGCACTCTTCAAGCTTGAAGAAATGGGTTACACAAACCCAAGTTGAAGAAGCCCACACACAAGACTTTTAAGACAATGCCTTAAGCATATTTGAAGTTCATAAATGGGTTTTAATTGTAATTTCTCAGACCCAATACTAAATTATAAAGTTTGGGTTTAATTAGTTAATTTCCAGCCCAAGTCAGCCTTATCCACAAAGATTGATGCCCTAATAATTCTCTCCCTCTCCTTAGAGGATGCTTGCCGCTCAAGGGTTCCCTAGCAAGGGGGAATTCACATTCAGCAAGTAACCATATTATTATATTAGTTTTAGTTGATTTTATTATTTCTCTTAATATTATTTTATTAGGAATAGAGTTTGTTCTTATTTAGGAATTCATACTAGTTTAGTCATCCTTCCTCTACAAAAGGATGAGAACTTCGTCATTGTAAAGCAAAATTGAGTTTTTTTTTTAAATAAAAGGGTATTCTTTTGAGTACATGTTTGCAACTGCCAGTAAAGTTGTGTCTTCGAATCTTTCTTCAATGTGTTCAACCGAGTTGAGTGAGGGAGAATCTTCAGACTCCGGGTTGCCTATTTAATCGCGGGTAGGAGGCTTTGTTTTAAGCCATATCACGGAGGTTTCCTACTTAATTGCAACTAGGAGGGTTCCGCGGGCAAAATCCTCAATTCCACAAGCCATTGTCATCAAATCAACACGCCATCTCCACTAATTCCAAATATGGAATTTCCAGATTCGTTTCTTTAATTGTTTTCCTTATTCATTTGTTTTCTTTTACTTGATTTCTTAATATTCAGCATTGAATATCGATTATTAACTGCCTTTCTTTAAATTTGGTTCTTGATTTGCAGAATTTTTAAGAAACTTCATTGCATATTCTCCTAAAAATCAAGAACTTCTGATTTCACTTCTTTTGTTGAGTTTAACGCCCTAGGCTTGTTTCCAAGTGATCAAGTGAGTCTCCAACGTGATAAGTGTAGAACGTTTTAGTGTTCTCTAAATATGAGCACAAGTGCACACTCTTGTCAATTTATAGTATAAAAGATATCGTCTCCCACAAGGATTGGACAACTTGACTCGAATCGTAACTCCTGCACAAAGGAAATTTAAATGCACAAATAAGTTGAATTGGTTAAGAAGAAAAGAAAATAAAACACAAGTAAATAAAGAGAAAAGATCATATTAATGGAATGGGCCAGGTTATGTTGCTGCTTAGTGTGAAACTGCGTTGAATAGGACAAGTTGATTTGCGTTGCTAGACTTTGCTGCCTCGGCGTGAGATGGCAAATTGGCTGTTGTGACGCACTCGCTGCCTCGACAATGGAATGGATGTGTGTCTCGGCGACGAACTCAGCAAAACTACAAGGCTCGACAGAACGCTTCAAAAGTGATCTAGCTTATGTCTAAGTCAGAATGTTGTTGATGCCCACTGCAGATAATATTAGTCACGACATGAATCGTGCAAAGACAACAATGTTTGGTTCATTCTCTTTTAGTAGCCTTAAATCCTAATCTATGTCTAGGCTGGATTGATCAACACTTGATTAAGGTGAAGACCGTACTTACTTATTTCGTGAGTTCGACTCTCTCGATACCGAACAAATCGATAGTAATCAACCAATCTTTCGCCTTAATTGAAAACTATGAAGAACATGGAATAAGAAACCTTGGAATTTTATTGTGAAAACAAACTTAAAATCCTATACAATCGTTCTCACACTAGTTTACAACATAACCCAAACCCAAAGAAGAATTTAGAACATAATTGACAGCAAGAAAACCTAAACTATGCCTAAGGGAAAACCTAAGTTGTTTTGAAGTAAAAATACATTGAGTATGTATAGGAATTAGCTAGGTCTAGTCCTTCTTGGAGTAGAAGTCTTCAAAGTAGCTTTTGCATTAAATGCAACATTAAATTCTGACTTCTTTGAGTTGAATGTGGACTTCTTCACGTTTGCCTTGTTCCGCAAGTAATCTCGAACTCCTTCTTCAGCGGCTCTGCCCGCTGCTACAGTTATCAAAATATTGAGTGGACGACATCGTTAGAATTAGGATTTTCTGCTCTATATATCGCACTCTAGTTCTCTAATTCCTTAGTTTGCTGTATTGGGCGGCATGTAGGGCGGCGACAGCTACTCGGAAGCGTCTGTCTCTATCTGGAACTGCGTCAGTACAGCTCCTGGATCTGTTGCCTCAACATCATGTCTTCAGCTCCTCTCTCCTTCTACCAACTTCTAGAACTTGAAACTAAAACTAAACTAAAACAATACATTTTCTTTACCAAATAAAAGATAATCAATAAGAAGTATGGCAAAGTAAAGAATACTGTAAAATGCAATGAATGCTCCTAATTATGCCTAAAATGTACTAAAAATAACAATAACATGAGATGGAATATGCACAAAATATAAAACTTATGGACACTTTGCACACTCCCAAACTCGAACTATTGCTTACCCTCAAGCAATGAAACCTAAATATACTTTCCCTTTAAACTAATCAGAAAGAAAGATTTATGTTTTAAACTTGATTTAACTCCTCAAGGCTGTGGCACCTGTTATTAGATTAGTGAGAGGGGAATAACATGAATTACCTTAGAATTAAACTATAATATGTCAGTGAAGTGTGTGCAGAACCGTGTACAAGCTGAATCTGATGAATGTTCTAAGTAAACAAAGATGTTGTCATGATATATAAGGTTGCTGCCAAGACAACATAATTAAGCACAATTAAATAATCATGGCAATAAGCACTTTAGCTTATCACAACTACTTTTCTAGGTCTAAAATTAAGATAGGAGCAAACTACAAAACCTCGAACCCATGGAGTAGATTCATCCCGTGAAGACTTTCATTCACTCGTGCTAATTTGTCCGTCACTTCAAGAATTTCAAATTCATAGACTTTGATAGCAGCGAAGTGTCCTTGCACATGATTCTTCCTAGAGCCTCTTTCGGGCACCATTAGGGATAGACAACATAAAAAATTTTCTTTTCCTGCCTTGGCAGTGCTTTTGTTTTTCCTATTTGTTGCCTGCCGCGGCAGCTTCCTGTAACCATGTTAGAATTTTACAAATAATTCAACAGGCAATGTTTATCAGAAACTCAAACAAATTCAGCAAGTTGCTTTCCAAATTTTAAGGGTTTTCTTCTTTAAGTTTCATTTCGTTATTGGATTTTATTTAAGTTCTTTTGTTTACCTTTTTTCTTCCTTTACATTATCTAACACTTTTTCGTTTTCTTATGTTAGTAGGACTGGAAAGTTGCATAATTACCTGCTTCCTTGCAAATATATTTTCTTTTGTGTCTAACCTATCCTTGGCTTCTTAAAGCACTTAGTGTAACACCCTCAACCCGGTTTGGAAGAAAACCTGAATTGAAGATGTTACTTCAAAGAAAACTAAGAAGACATGAACCAAAAATTTTAAAAACTTTTCAAAATTTAACAGGGCATGTTAACAAAATTTCTTTACATTATCTAGAAGCTTTTAAGAACAAAGTGTTGTTTTAAGATTTAAGAAATTAGAAATCGAATAATCATCATAGCATTATATGTAACCCCCTCGTCCTGGTTCGGGCGACTGACCGGTCCGAGTGGGCTACACGGGGAAAACTGAGGCGAAACCCGTTAAGGCTCCACTTCGGTTAACAACCCGAGAAAACTTTTTCATTTATTATCTTGTCTAGATGAATTCAATTAGACCTATGTGAGAAGAGACAACGGAAGACAAGACTCACAAGAAGACTAACATCAAACAGGGCCTAATGCCCAACACTTGAGAACCTTTAGAGATGTCAAAAGCCCACTTTTCAGGCCTGTGTTTCGAAACAGGCTTGCCCATTTCGAAACATGGGCCCAGTTTAAAAAGCCAATCACCTGTACCAATACGCATCCACCCCGTTTCGGTACAGGAGACCATTTCGCCTAGACGTTCTGAAACACATTTCGGAACAGGCCCTCACAGTAGCAAAAACGTTTCGAAACACGTATCGGAACAGGGGTTCACAGTAGCCAAACCGTACAGAAACGCGTTTCGATACGGGTATCCTTGGAACCACACCCGTTCTGAAACAACCTCTCTCGTTCTGAAATGCCTGCAACCAGTGAGTTTCCAAATTAAGTTTTAAACATCTCCAAACAATCCCAAACGACCCCAACGACTTCAAGAAGCAACACACAACATGAACACACAACTCTAGAGGCATACACCCTAGTATAAGCATGCTTAAACACTTAACTCACATGAACATAAAGGGAAATCAAAAGGATAACCAGGCATTCATTAAGATATAAAGCAAGCAAGGTTCACAACCCTTAGAACAAACAAAAAGCATATGGATAAGGGCCACATGGCCAACATACATGCCAAGCAAGCCACACTCAAACGTCAACATACAAAAGGGAGTCTTACAAGCTCCTAACACAAAACAACAACACTCATCCCCATTGCTTAACTATTACATCAATTACTTAAAAGTCCATACTTGAAGGTTAAGATAGCACACTTGGAGGCCTTTCTCCTTGCACAAGCAACCCACGAACTAAGGATCTGCATTGTCGAACAAAAGAAAGCGTAAGCGTAAATCTTAGTGAGGGTAAGCTCATAAAACAAACCTCGACAATGCAGGGTCCAAGCACGAGCAACATAACCAAGGAAGAATGCATGTTTTCTTACCTTCGAAGCCACAAGAGTCAAATATATAATGCATGAACATAACATCAAATATCATGCCATGCTCAACATGTCCACATCCATAATACAACCATATGAATACACATTTAACAAACGTATTGGCACCTAGCTATGACTCGAATACGCGGATAACAACCATTGGAACTCACATCTAACAACTCAACCATTACCTTACGGTGGGATTACACTCATCACCGTTTCACGCAGAGGGGATTCCACTCATCCTCACGCCCTGTCGATGGGATTCCACTCATCACCGACTAAAATATAAATGAAGATTTTTGGGCGTACCCGTACTCCATCTTGATGACAACCATCTCCAAGACCACGCGCGCATTTCGACACCTGTGTGCACACTAACATCCAAATGATTGATCATTTGTACCCAAGCATACTAGTGCCAATACTAACTCATTTCATAGCTCAACCTCACAACAATCTTGCCAAATTCCGTGCTTAGCACGTACTCACCATGATTCACCATCATGCATACACATTCCAACAATCACATGCATATCACAATGCATAAAACATCATGCCTCAACACACATGTATATCACAAAATACATAACAACATTAATCACAAATAATTATGGAACAAGAGGCATAATCACACAATAATCATAAGTTCAACCAACGTCTTCTAAACTAAAGCTTGGAATTAGACTACCAATCTAATTCCAACTCTAGGTGGGTTTACCAAGCCCGACCTAGGTCTACATGCTCGGACCAACATTTGAAAACCAATTTAAAATCAAAGAACCACTCATCGGACTTTCCAAACACAAGCAAACAACCGATCAAGCTCCCAACGGTTCCGAATTGATTCCTGAAGGTTCTCCAACACCAAAACCCGATGCTAGTCAATTAAAGCCAACAAAACAAACACAAATCAGCCCACAATCATTGTAGCAATCCTTCGGAGCACAAAACAAGCATTTAGCCAACTAAGAACACCCTTAAACACACATTTTCGAGCAGCCCATTTGCACAGCTAATAACCATTGATTCCAACACTTTTAACACACCTAAAAGCTATCAAAATAACCCTTAAACATCATACAACCATCAGCCATCAATTTCTCACCCAAAACAACCCCAAAACCCATTTTAAAGCACTCTAAAACCCCACTTAAACCCAAATCCGAAAATCATCATAAAACCATGTAAAATTTAGATATGTTGGACCATTTAGGTTACTAAACACTTATCTAACTTCAAAGAATCAAAAGCTCGATTAAAAGTCAATAAAGTTTGGATTTTTATTCTTTAAACTCAAAAACTCAAAACACAAAATAATGAGTTTCATGGAAAACTAAGAACATGGAGAGAAAGAGGAAGTTGAAGAGGACTCAAAAATGTTATTACCTTTCAAAAATCTTCAAAGATGAAGGAGGAAGGTGATGGAATAGTAACCTTTCAAGGGAAGGGGAAGTTGTCGTTTGATTTTGAAGAGAAGGGGGAAGAAGATGAGTGAAATTCGGTGTTTTATTGCTTTGTTTTTATTTTTAAAGCCAAAAGACTCTTTTACCCTTAATGAAATGGAATATTCACAAGAGTATGAAATCCATGGCTATTTGGGTTTTAATTTAAAACAACCCAACATAAATTTATTTGCTTTGAAAATACGAGGCCCAAAATAATATTTTAATTTCACCCGACCCCCAAACCCGGGTGTTTCAACTCTCCCCCACTTAAGGAATTTTGTCCTCGAAATTACCTGACAGAAACAAGTACGGAAACTGCTCAAGCATATCAGCTTTCCTCTCCCACGTGGCCTCTTCGACGCCTCTATGTCTCCACAACACCTTGACCAACTCTATAGTCTTGACACGCAACACCTTGCTTTGTAAGAAAAATCCAGATTCAGCTCTATCTCCTCAACGGGCAAAACATGAGACGAATCTGATCTATATCTCCTAAGCATCGACACATGGAAAACATCGTGGAACTTCTCTAACTCTGAAGGCAATCTCAAACGGTAAGCTATTGGCCCAATCCGCTCAACTATCTCATACGGACTGATAAACCTTGGACTCAACTTGCCTTTCCGGCCAAATCGCATTACCTTCTTCCACAGAGACAATTTCAGAAACACCTTCTCACCCACTGAAAACTCAATCTCTTTTCTCTTCAAATCAGTATAAGATTTCTGACAATCGGAAGCTGCTTTCAGACGGTCACAAATCAACTTCACCTTATCGGTAGTCCCCTTAAACAAATCTGGCATAGGTAACAATTTCTGACCCGCTTCGGCCCAACAGATCGGAGTCCTACATCGTCTACCATACAATGCCTCATAAGAAGCCATCTGGATACTAGCCTGGTAACTGTTGTTGTAAGCAAACTTGACTAAGGGTAAATGCTTCTCCCAAGAACCCTGGAAGTCAATCACACAACAACGGAGCATATCCTCTAGTACCTGTATCACTCGATCTGACTGACCATTTGACTGCGGATGATATGAAGTACTGAAATGCAAACGACTACCTAAGGCACTATGCAAACAACCCCAGAACCTCGATGTGAATTTCGGATATCTGTCTGATACAATAGACTTCAGAACTCCATGCAACCTCACAATCTCGCGGATGTACAAATCCGCCAACTTGTCTAAAGAATCTGTGGTGTTCACTGCTAAGAAATGAGCACACTTAGTGAATCTATCAAATATCACCCAAACAGAATTCTTCTTCGAAAGAGACAATGACAACCTTGACACGAAATACATAGTGATTCTTTCCCATTTCCATTCCGGAAATTTCAAAGGCTGTAACAAACCTGAAGGAACATGATGTTTTGCCTTTACTCCCTGACAAACCATGCAACGACTCACATACTCGGCTACATCCTTCTTCAAACCTACCCAGAAATAATCATTCTTCAGATCTCGGTACATCTTAGTACTGCCCGGAAGCATAGAAAAAGGACTTGAATGTGCTTCGCTCAGAATCATACGTCTCAACTCAACATCTTTAGGTACTACAACTCTGTCTCTGAAACACAACACATTCTCATAACTGAAACTGTACTCTGTCGGTCTTCCTTCTGCAATGTCCTGAACATGCGAATTTAAAGGTACGTCTTGCAACTGTTTCTCTCTGATCATCTGAATCAATGAAGGCTTCACTTGAAACTATGTAATCAAACCACCATCCCCTGACACACTCAACCTAGCAAACATAGCTCGCAACTCCACCGCAACTTTTCTACTCAACGCATCGGCCACTTCATTTGCCTCACCTGGATGGTACTCGATAGTCAAATAATAGTCTTTCAACAATTCAAGCCATCTTCTCTTTCTCAAGTTCAACTCTCTCTGAGTCATCAAATACTTCAAGCTTTTATGATCAGTGTAAACCGTGCACTTCTCACCATACAAGTAGTGACGCCAAATCTTCAACACAAACTCAACTACTGCTAACTCAATGTCGTACGTAGGGTAGTTCTTCTCGTGCACCTTCAACTGTCTCGAAGCATAAGCAACAACTCTCCTTTCTTGTATCAGAACACAACCTAAACCTACGTAGGAAGCATCGCTATAGATCACGAACTCTTTCCCTGAAACTGGCTGTACTAACACTGGAGCATTCGTCAAAGCCTCTTTCAACTTCTCAAAAGCACTCTGTCTCGCATCTGACCACTCAAACTTCACTCCTTTTTGCAACAATTTAGTCAACGGGGTAGCTACTCTAGAGAAACCATCAACGAACCTCCTATAGTAACCAGCTAGTCCTAGGAAACTCCTAATCTCTGTCACTGACTTAGGTTGTTTCCACACAACAATGGCTTCAATCTTCGTCGGATCAACACGGATACCTTCGGCCGACACAACATGGCCAAGAAACACAACCTTTCTAATCCAGAACTCACATTTACTCAGTTTAGCATACAACTGATTACTCATCAATCTCCGCAAAACAAGTCTCAAGTGCTCATCATGCTCTTCTTCTGATCTCGAGTACATAAGGATGTTGTCTATGAAAACAACTACAAATCGATCTAGATAGTCTCAGAAAACTCTGTTCATCATGTCCATGAAAGTTGCTGGTGCATTCATGAGGCCAAACGACATCACAAGGAACTCATAATGATTGTATCTAGTCCTAAAGGTTGTCTTTGGAACATCACATTCTTTTACCTTCAACTGATAGTACCCTGATCTCAAATCTATCTTCAAAAACACTGAGGCACCCCTCAACTGATCAAACAAGTCATCTATATGAGGCAATGGATACTTCTTCTTCACTGTCAACTAGTTCAACTGCCTATAGTCGATACACATTCTCATACTGTCATCCTTCTTCTTCACAAACAACATGGGAGCACCCCAAGGCGAACTACTAGGCCTAATAAAACCTCGGTCTAACAACTCCTGAAGCTGACTTTTCAACTCTATCAACTCTTTCGAAGCCATACGGTACGGAGCAATAGAAACTGGAGTAGACCCTGAAACATTCCCAATCACAAACTCTACATCTCTGTCAGGAGGCAAACCCGGTAACTCTTCTGGAAACACATCCGGATAATCACAAGTTGTCCTGATATCTTTCGGCCTAACCTCGTTCATATTCGGATTCATCACATACGCCAAATAAGCCCCACAACCGGAGTCCATCAACATATGAGCCTTTAAAGCCGACACAACGTTCGACAAGAACTTAACGTTCTCGCCTACTACCACTACCTCGTAGCTATCGGAAAGCTTCGACGAAATTCTCTTTGTCTCAAAATCTACACTAGCTCTGTGCTCAACCAACCAATCCATTCCCAAAATGATATCAAAATCGTAGAACGTAAGCTCCATCATATCAACATGAAACACATGGCCCTGAATCTTCAACGGACACCTCCTATACATCCGTCTAAGTACAACTGTCTCACCGAAGGAACTAGTCACATGCATCCCTACGTCTAAAATCTCAACAGGTATGTCTAACTTCTTTGCATGCTCACTCAAAATATAAGAATGCGTGGAACCTGAATCAACTAAGGAAAGAAAAGACATGGACTGTAACTCAAAATTACCTGCTATCATATCTGTGTCATTCCCTGCCTCTCTCTGTGCGTAGACTCTAGCTGGTCCACCGGCCTCTGGCTGAACTGCCACTACATGAGCAAGATTCCTCGATGCCTCTATCCTAGGTGCATCAGCCCTCGGCTGTAAGTAAACACAACCGCTCCCACGGCCTCTCTAATAGTTGATCGCTCTCGCAGGAGCCTGTGCCTGAATCGGTGCATGTGCCGCCTGATGCGGACATTCTCTACTGAAATGATCTCTCGATCCACAGTTCCAGCATACATGGTAGTTTCCCCAACACTCTCCAAAATGTTGTCTCCCACATCAGGCACACTCGGGCAAACGCCCTCTAGCTCTCTGCCCTGATGGCCTCTACCATGGTGGCCACCGCCACGCCTATGATCAAACTGATGTCCACTGCCCTGATGCCTCTTGGCATCACCACGATCAAAGTTGTTGTGTCTCTTCCCTGAACTGGATCCTCCCGAACGCTTGGTCAGCCCCAAGCTATGCTTGATGTTCTTGGCCCTAGCGACCAAGACATCGAAATCAGAATAATCTGAAGCCAAGGTGTACCTCTTGACTTCCTCATGAAGTCCATACCTGAACCGATCACAACGGTCCCTCTCAGTAGGAACCAACTCCAGAGCATACTGACTCAGTCGAACAAAGTGGATCTCATAATCTGTCACTGATGTGTCTCCCTGAACAAGAGCCATGAACTCCCGCTTCTTCTCATCTAAATATCTCGGGCCCAAGTACCTCTTTCTGAAAGCAGTCTCAAAGAAATTCCAACTGATCTCGGCCTCAGGCACGTCGGTAGTAGTGGTGACCCACCAGGTGTAGGCATCACCCTGAAGTAACGAAACTACACAGCTCAACTTACGAGCCCCAACACATCCCATCTGAGCCAAAATACGAACTGTCTTCTCCATTCACAACTTCGATCTCTCAGGCGTAGATTCCTTGAACTCATATTCTCCGAGGCTACGGAGCCTCTCTAAAGGTAAGCTAGCATCATCCCCAATCGGCTGAGCTGCAGCCTGAGCTCCGGCAGCTGCAGCCTGAAACTGTAACCCCCTCGTCCCGGTCTGGACGTTTGACCGGTCCGAGTAGGCTACACGAGGAAAACCGATGTGAAACCCGTTAAGGTCCCACTTCGGTTAGAAACCCTAGAAAATTTCTTTTATTTATCATGTCTAAATGCATTATTATGTCTAATATGAAACAAGACAGCAGAAACACGAGCAATATAAAAATGACAATCCAAAACAACACTTTTAAAACGGCCCATTTTCCCTTTTTAAGCAGGCCATATCGATACACATGTCAAGGGTATCGATACGCCTTGACCAAGTCAACTGTCTTCAGTCAACTCAGGGGAGACCGTATCGATACAGCCCTTGGGCGTATCGATACACCCTCATCGGTCAACATCTTGTGGTCAACGAGACAAAACCGTACCGATACGCCAAGGTCTCACCAAAATCTCAGATTCCCAGTGAGCTTTGAGCGTATCGGTACACCCCCGCGTATCGATACACCAAGCCAAAATTGAGTCCTGAAGAGCAAGACCGTATCGATACGACCCTTAGGCGTATCGATACGCCCTGCACTGCAAGTTCCCAAATTCCACCCAAACAACTTAAGACTCGACTCTAGATGCGATTTACGACTCCCCTAGCCCCGGACAACATACATGCAACCTTTAACTATAGAGATGTCATCATACATGGCATTCAAAACGTGCAAGGATCATGCAACGAAAGGATTCATACATTTATAAAAATGAAGACATACTTAACACATAAAGGTTCATGCCTTAGAAACAAACATATAGGCATTCATGACATGCAACATAAACATGGTTTATATTTCAAACAAAAGATCTAAAAGCCAAACCAACATCACATACATCCAAGCTCAATTTAACAACACCTATCCCATTGCTTGACTATTACAATCTACAATTTAAAGTTCATACTTGAGCTAACCAAAAGCGACACTTGGAGGCCTTTCTTTGCCCTTGCCACCCACAAGCTACTAATATGCATTGTCAAACAAAAAGAAGCGTAAGCATAAAAGCTTAGTGAGGGTAAGCTCGTAAAACAAACCTTCGACAATGCAGAGTCCAAGCACGAGTAAGAATCAAAATAGAATGCATGATCTTACCTCAGATCCTCGAGAGCCAAAATATACATGATGCATGAACATATAATCAACACTATGCCATGATCAACAACTCATAAGTCCAACACACGAAGATAGATATAACAATGTATTAACAACAACATGTAACAATTCATATTGGAATCACATTTCATGTCATATTGGCACCTAGGTATGACTCGAATACGCGGATAACAAGTTGGAACGCATTTCCAACACAACCATTACCTTCGGTGGGATTACACTCATCACCGGTTCTCGCGGAGAGGATTCCACTCATCCTTACGCCCCGTCGATGGGATTCCACTCATCACAGACTAATATAAAGATTTCCGGGCGAACCCGTACTCCTCCCTGGCGCCTTAACGCCACCAAGGCCACGCACGAATTTGACTCAACCGTGTGCACACTAATCCTAATGATCGATCATTGTACCCAAGCATACTAGTGCCAATATTAAACCCAATCCATAACCTTGCACAAAATAATTTCACAACAACTTCCGTGCTTAGAACGTACTCACCATGATCCTCGAAATCATGCAACCACCTCATAATATCATTTCACAAGTCAACACTACATGTATATCATCAAAACAATTATCACATCATATTTCACACATATGTATATCCACATTATACCTATCATCAACATGCATATGACAATGCATCAAACCATGCCTCACCATACATGTATAACAACATATACATAGCCACCATAATCTCAAGTAAACATGATACACAACATCAAATAGAGTACAACCAAAGTCTCTAACTAAAGCTTAGGATTAGGCTACCACTCTAACCTAACTCTAGGCGGGTCTACCAATCCCAACCTAGTCCACATGCTTGAACCAATTGCTCAAAACCATTTAAAACATTTTAACCACTCACCTTCACCTCCAAGCTCCACTGCTAAGCAACCAAGGTCTTCAAGTTTCCGGATTCGAGCCCGAAGCTTTACCAGTGTCTTCTCTTGCTTCTAAACATCTCAACACAAACAAAACAACCTCGAATCAGCTCATACAACAATGTAGCAACCCGGAACACCATTCAAGCAATAAATACAAGATTCCAAGCCAAGAACAACCCCCAAAACATCAAACTCGGGTAGCCCTTAAACCCAATCCAAAATTCATGATTTCAACCTTTTAGCACACCCAAATGCTTCCAAAACAACCCCAACTATTACCCTAACATCGACCCTCAAATTCCAACATAGAACGCACCCAAAACTCAACTCAAAACCCTCCTAAAACCCCACCAAAACCCAAATTCGGGAATTCTTATAAAACACTTTAAAAATCACATATGTTGGACCTTATGGTTCCTAAACAACTTATCTATCAACATTAAACCAAAAGCTTTGTTAAAATCTCTTAAAGTTACAACCTTTAGCAAAAACCTTGAAAAACCCAAAATGTGAAATACATGGCTTTAATGGAAACTAATGGTACCATAATGTAAAGAAAGACAAGACCAACTCAAAAATGCCATTACCTTTTGAAAAGCTCCAAAGATGAAGGTGAAAGGGGATGAAATGGTAAAATGGAGAGAAAAGCTCTCCCTTGTCGTTGGAATGAAAATATGGAGAATGAAGAAGATGAACACATGTCTATTTCAACAAAAGGGATTTTAATTTTGAAAGATTCATTTATTTACGGTTTTGCCATTAATGAGATGGCAATTTCATTTGCTTGTAGACTTCATAGAAAATGAGAAACAATTCAATTTTGGTCTAATACAAAATGTTTGTTTTGGAAATATGAAGTCCAAAATAATATTTTATTATTTTAAATTTTAAAACCGAAACCGGACCATTATTTTAATATTATTTTCATCCGACCCCCAACCCGGGTGTTACAACTCTCCCCCACTTAAGGAAATTTCGTCCCCGAAATTTATCGAACAGGAAGTGCCACGGAAACTGCCCCTCCACACTTTCCTTCTCACCACAGCAGACTAACCAACTCGGTAGACTCACCACACAACATTAGCTATTTGATGCCAAGATCTCGACAGGTCCTTCAATGTGCGCCAATTTTAAACTGAACTCAATCTCTTCTACAAACATAGCATGGGACAGATTTGACTCACATTTCTGAATCATAGATACACGAAAAACATCACAAACCCCTTTTTAACTCTGGTGGTAACCGCAACAAATAAACAACAGAACTAGCCCGATTCACAATCTCATACAACACTGTTTGAAAACTTGACCGATAATTTTCTCTGACTGACCATCTGACTACAACAGATAACCAAACACTATGTAGACGTCTTCAAAAATCTAGTTGAAATCTCGAATCCCTGTCGGTCACTATCGATTTCAAGACACTGTGCAACTCACACTTTTGCTAAGGCACGACTCCGCCATCTTACACAAGGTACAAGTAACGTGAACATGCATAAAATGAGTACACTCGGTGCAACTATCATTGTTTACTTGGCTAAGCTCTCCCGGAGGAAATCAAAGGCGAATCAGTCACAATATCTCTCGAGTCTACTGCCCACTTTCATTAAGAATCTTCCACAGATGTAACAAACTAGAAGAAAACTGATGCCCGTCCTTGACACGCTGGCAAATTATACACTTACTCTCATACTGAACCACATCATCCATCAACTCAATCCAGAAGTACTTATCTTCAACCCACAATACGTCTTCATACTACTCAGATGCAATACAATGAACTGCCGTGTGCTTCGGCCAAAACAATACGTCTCAGAACACTATGTCGTTCAGCACAACTATTTTGTCTCTAAAATGCAAAACTCTATCATCCCGAAACTGTATTCTGAAGGTCTTTCTTCTGCTATGTCTTGCACGTGTGGTGCCAAGAACCTGTCTTGCAACTGTTTCTCTTTAAGTACTCTGACTCAATATAAATTTAACATGAAACTCAGCCACAAAACTACTATCATTTGGTAAACTGAATCTGGCAAATATAGCTCGCAATTCAAATATAGCTCAGCAAAAACAACTCAAAGCATCGGCTACTACGTTGACTCTCTTCGGATGGTACTCAATCTTGAGATTACGGTCTTCAAGCAGTTCTGACAACTTATGTTGTTCAAGTTTCAACCCTTCCTAAGTCATCAAATATTTCAAGTTCTAATGATAAGTGTATATACTGTGCATTTCTTACTATACATGCTTTGTCTCTAAGTCTTCGAAGCAATTACAACTACAGTTAACTCTATGTCTAGTGTCGGATAATTCTTTTCAAGGTCTTTCAACTATCTCGATGAATAAGCCATAAATCTTCTGTCTTGTATACGCACACAACCTAACCCTACATGTAACGCATCACTATGGTTCACAAATTCTCTCTAATATAGGCTGGATCAAGGTCGAAGCTCTCTTCAAAGTTTCTTTCGGCTTCTCAAGAGCTCGTTGTCTCGTATCTAACCACACAAACTGAACATTCTTCTGTAGCAACATGTCAATGGAGCAGTTATCTTCAAAAGATCATCTACAAACCTCCGATAGTAACAATGCTAGACCTAGGAACTATAGATACCTGTCACAGTCTTCAGTTTCTTCCAACTCACATCTTCTTCTTCCTACTTAGGATTCACTCTAATACACTCGGCTGATCTACATGTCCTAGGAGAACATCTTCCTTGACTCGGAGTTCACGTTGCACAACTTGGCATACAAATGATTTTCTAATAGGATCTACAACACTAACTCCAAAGCTTGTCATGGTCTTCTTCGGTACGTGAATATACCCATGTATCATCTATGAGGACTACTACAACTGATCAAGGAGTTCAGGAAATATTCTGCTCAACATCTCTATAAAAGTAACTAACACACTAGTCAAACAAAGCGGCATAACCCAGAACTCAAAGTGACCATATCTTGCCCCAAAAAGCTGTCTTCGGTACACCAACCTCTCTCACTTTCAACTGGTAGTAATCGGATCACAAATTATTCTTCGAAAAGACTAGAGCACACCCTAACTGATCAACAAATCATTGACACTCGGAAATGGATACTAATTACTCACTGTCAATTGTTTCAACTGTTTGTAATCTAAACACATTCTCGTATTGTCTTCTCTCTTCTTCACAAATTGCACTGTCGTACTCTAAGATAATGTACTAGGCCTAATGAATCTATGATCTAACAAATCTCGAAGTTGATTCTTCAACACTCTCTATTCTTTCGGGAACCATAAGATGCAGAGCAATCAAAACAGAAGCAAACTCGAAAACGGTATCAATAACAAACTCTCCTTCCCTATCAAGAGACAAACCGGGTAATTCTTCCAAACACTTTTAGGAAAACACAAACTATTCTAACATTTTGCGGTCTAATCTTCATTCAAAAATCTAATCTATCACATTTGCTAGGCAAACCTGTCAACTAAACTCAGTCAATCTTTGACCTCTAAAGCTGGATTAACATTCGATAAGAAGTTCACATCCTCACCTACCACTACAGTCTCACCGAAATATGCAACTTCAAGGAAACTCTCTCTTTGTCTCAAAGTATACTCTAGCTCCGTGTTCTACAAGCCAAACCATGCCAAATGTAACATCGAAACCGTAAAAAGACATTTACTTCACATCTACTGGAAGCACGTAACCCTGAACTATCAACAAGAATCTTCCGCACATCTTTCCGACCACCACTATCTCACCAAAAGGTCTAGTCACATGCGTCCCTACGTCTAAGATCTCAACAGAGATATCTAGCTTCCTTACATGCTCACACAAATGGACGAATCCGTAGAAATTGCAACTTCACATGTATACAAATGATAGTTTTCAGTTCTCTTGTCTTCAGGCTGGTCATTCAAACATAACCTAACTCTTCAAAACCGTTCTTAGAGCATCTCGAAACTTCAAAATTCAGTTCTGATCACACCCAAACAATCACGCTTGAAATTGTTCTATAACATCGGTTCTGACGACTCAAAACATCCCACTACCAAAACAATCTAAAGTTAAAGCCCAAGACGTCTTTCTCGGCTCAACTATATCGGAAGCGACTTCATCTCTCCTTCTTGCTGGAAGACTACTCAGACGCACACTGGCCCAATCCTACAAATTGATTCCCACTCACGGATACTGACTGGATGTCTTGTATTAAAACCATAGGCCAAACCCCAACGATCACTAACTAACATTTCTGAGTTTCAGATTACACACACGAGACCCTTACCTTGATCTCGCCAAAAGAACTAAGGTACTCATACCTATCTCTAACACTTCACCGGGCACATTCAAACTTTGCATGCTTGCTAACAATATACAGAAGTACAAATTCAGAATCAATCAAATCATTCTCTATCAACCGGAGCCAGCCCACACACACACGGACTCAGACAAACAAATAGTACCTCAACTCCGGTACAACCATACCTCCCTAACTAAAGCGATTCATGGCCCATGCCTTGGCCTCAAACTTACCAAAAGCAATAAATCAACAACAACAACAACAAATTTACACACAAACTGGGTTAGCAAAGGAAAAGGTCCAAGTGGCTCAAGTATGATTTCCTCACTTAAAAATCTCTACTTTTTTTCGATGTAATAGAAGCAATGGGGCTCTACTCAACATGCTTCAAGCAACATTTACACACGATCAAACAAACATACATCAAGCGTACTTGATCAACAAGCAAACATGCTTACGTGACAAGCAACCGACGTGCAATTACAATACAAAAATTAAACTTACCTCACTTACCTGCCCAAGGTCTCGGAAACCTTACGCTCTGATACCAACAAATGTAACCCCCTCGTCCCGGTCCAGACATTTGACCGGTCCGTGTAGGCTACACGGGGAAAACCGATGTGAAACCCGTTAAGGTCCCACTTCGGTTAGCAACCCTAGAAAATTTCTATTATTTATCTTGTCTAAATGCATTATTATGTCCTATGTGAAACACGACAGCGGAAACACGAGTAATATAAAAACGACCATCCAAAACAACACTTTTAAAACAGCTCATTTTCCCTTTTTAAGCAGGCCGTATCGATACACCTGTCAAGGGTATCGATATGCCTTGACCAAGTCAACTGTCTTCAGTCAACTCAGGGGAGACCGAATCGATACAGCCCTTGGGCGTATCGATACACCCTCCTCGGTCAACATGTCGCGGTCAACGAGACAAAACCGTACCGATACGCTTAGAGCCCGTATCGATACGCCAAAGTCTCACCAAAATCTCAAATTTCCAGAGAGCTTTGGGCGTATCGGTACACCCCCGCTTATCGATACACCAAGCCAAAACTGAGTCCTGAAGAGCAAGACCGTATCGATACGGCCCTTAGGCATATCGATACGCCCTGCACTGCAAGTTCCCAAATTTCAGCCAAACAACTTAACACTCGACTCTAGATGCGATTTACGACTCCCCTAGCCCCGGACAACATACATGCAACCTTTAACTATAGAGATGTCATCATACATGGCATTCAAAACGTGCAAGGATCATGCAACGAAAGGATTCATACATTTATCAAAAAGAAGACATACTTAACACATAAAGGTTCATGCCTTAGAAACAAACATATAGGCATTCATGACATGCAACATAAACAGGGTTTATATTTCAAACAAAACATCTAAAAGCAAAACCAACATCACATACATCCAAGCTCAATTTAACAACACCTATCCCATTGCTTGACTATTACAATCTACAATTTAAAGTTCATACTTGAACTAACCAAAAACGACACTTGGAGGCCTTTCCTTGCCCTTGCCACCCACAAGCTACTAATCTGCATTGTCGAACAAAAAAGAGCGTAAGCATAAAAGCTTAGTGAGGGTAAGCTCGTAAAACAAACCTTCAACAAAGCAGGGTCCAAGCACGAGTAAGAATCAAAATAGAATGCATGATCTTACCTCCGATCCTCGAGAGCCAAAATATACATGATGCATGAACATATAAACAACACTATGCCACGATCAACAACTCATAAGTCCAACACACGAAGATACATATAACAATGTATTAACAACAACATGTAACAATTCATATTGGAATCACATTTCATGTCATATTGGCACCTAGCTATGACTCGAATACGCGGATAACAAGTTGGAACACATTTCCAACACAACCATTACCTTCGGTGGGATTACACTCATCACCGGTTCTCGCGGAGGGGATTCCACTCATCCTTACGCCCCGTCAATGGGATTCCACTCATCACCGACTAATATAAAGATTTCCGGGTGAACCCGTACTCCTTCTTGGTACCTTAACGCCACCAAGGCCACGCGCGAATTTGACTCAACCGTGTGCACACTAATCCTAATGATCGATCATTGTACCCAAGCATACTAGTGCCAATATTAAACCCAATCCATAATCTTGCACAATGTAATATCACAACAATTTCCGTGCTTAGCACGTACTCACCATGATCCTCGAAATCATGCAACCACCTCATAATATCATTTCACAAGTCAACACTACATGTATATCATCAAAACAATTATCACATCATATTTCACACATATGTATATCCACATTATACCTATCATCAACATGCATATGACAATGCATCAAACCATGCCTCACCATACATGTATAACAACATATACATAACCACCATAATCTCAAGTAAACATGAGACACAACATCAAATAGAGTACAACCAAAGTCTCTAACTAAAGCTTAGGATTAGGCTACCACTCTAATCCCAACTCTAGGTGGGTCTACCAATCCCAACCTAGTCCACATGCTTGAACCAATTGCTCAAAACCATTTAAAGCATTTTAACCACTCACCTTCACCTCCAAGCTCCACTACCAAGCAACCAACGTCTTTAAGTTTCCGGATTCGAGCCCGAAGTTTTACCATTGTATTCTCTTGCTTCTAAACATCTCAACACAAACAAAACAACCTCGAATCAGCTCATACAACAATGTAGCAACCTGGAACACCATTCAAGCAATAAACACAAGATTCCAAGCCAAGAACAACCCCCAAAACATCAAACTCGGGAAGCCCTTAAACCCAATCCAAAATTCATGATTTCAACCTTTTTAGTACACCCAAATGCTTCCAGAACAGCCCCCAACTATTACCCTAACATCGACCCTCAAATTCCAACATAGAACGCACCCAAAACTCAACTCAAAACCCTCCTAAAACCCCACCAAAACCCAAATTCGGGAATTATTATAAAACACTTTAAAAATCACATATGTTGGACCTTATGGTTCATAAACAACTTATCTATCAACATTAAACCAAAAGCTTTGTTGAAATCTCATAAAGTTATAACCTTTAGCAAAAACCTTGAAAAACCCAAAATGTGAAATAGATGGCTTTAATCGAAACTAATGGCACCATAATGTAAAGAAAGACAAGACCAACTCAAAAATGTCATTACCTTTTGAAAAGCTCCAAAGATGAATGTGAAAGGGGATGAAATGGGGAAATGGAAAGAAAAACTATCCCTTGTTTTTGGAATGAAAATATGGAGAATGAAGAAGATGAGCACATGTCTATTTTAACAAAAGGGATTTTAATTTTGAAAGATTCATTTATTTACGGTTTTGCCATTAATGAGATGGCAATTTCATTTGCTTGTAGACTTCATAGAAAATGAGAAACAATTCAATTTTGGTCCAATACAAAATGTTTGTTTTGGAAATATGAAGTCCAAAATAATATTTTATTATTTTAAATTTTAAAACCGAAACCGAACCATTATTTTAGTATTATTTTCATCCGACCCCCAAACCCGGGTGTTACAGAAACGCTCCTGCTATAGCTTGAACTAGCGGAGCCATATCAATCCCTGCAGGACCTTGGCCACCCTGGCCAACCTGATGTCCCACTCCCTCAGCTCTAGCCTCGCCTTCCACATCAAGCTGAGGTGGTGGTGGTGGAGGAGCTCCGACTCCAACAGCAGGCTCTTCCACAAGAGCCTCTACTCCAGCCACTGACTCATTAACAGGAGTCGCAACATGGGGTTCCTGGCGAACCAACCTGGGTCTACCTCAAGGCCTCGACATAACTGCCCACAGATAACAACTATAACAACAACATACAAGATAGGGTTAGCAAGGGCAAGGGTCCAAGTGGCTCAAGTATGTTTCCCTCACTTAAAAATTTCTTTTTCCGATGTAATAGAATCAATGAGACTCTACTCAACATGCTTCAAACAACACACACCAACGTTCAATAAAACAAGCATCAAAGCATACTTGATAAGCAAGCAAACACCTTGCAATTGCAATACAAGAATTTAACTTACCTCACTTACCTGTCCGAGGTCTCGGAAACCTCAGGCTCTGATACCAACAAGTGAAACCCCCTCGTCCCGGTCCGGGTGACTGACCGGTCCGAGTGGGCTACACGGGGAAAACCGAGGCAAAACCCGTTAAGGATCCAAAATCTTAGAATCTTTAGGGGGCTTTAAGTCAATTTGACCTTTCTTCAAATATGACATGTGTTTTAAATGGATTTTAATTAAAATAAGATATTAATTAATTAGTAGTTAGTGGATTTTCATTTTACGTAACTACCAATTCCCTCTCATTTTAGCCAAACACCATTTTCTCTCATCTTTTCCAGAATCCCTTCTCTCAAAAGTTCTCTCAATATTTTCTAAATCTATTTCAAGAGATCTTCCTTAATTCTTCAAGATTTTTGCAAGGAAAACTTGTCATCTAATGAAGGAAGCAAGGATTGGAGGGGATCTTGATCCAGAGGCTAACGATGTGATTTTGGAAGCTCCGAAGGTGTAATTTCTGTGTCGGCGAACAAGGCTTCACGTACCGGTGAGTGGAAATACAATTTCCTTCTTTGTAACGCCTTGAGCGTGCTCTTGGGAGCTTAGTGTAAGTTTGATACACTTAACTAAGCTCAAGTGTAAGTGTTTCGGTAATCCCTCTCTTGGAAATGTGATAAGGTTGATGAAAATGCATTTGTTGTAGGAGTGGATTTGTTTACTGTTTTTAAGCATGCTTAAGCATGGTTTGATGCTGGATTTTTATGTCATTATGTTAAGGATGCACTAGGTAAGTGATCCTTGGTTTTCTTATGAAAATGCATATGATGTTAAGCATGTGTGCTTGTGGAAATGACATTGTGGTTATACTTGAAAAACAGTGGATTAATGTGGATAAATGATTATATTGGCAAGTGATGATAATGGTTTTTGGTTACTTTAATCGGATATAGTTAGCCGTCTATAGGATTGGGTGCACCGTGAATAAAGTTGCCTTAGATGTTGAGGGGTTGTGATTGTGCCGTAATCTCCATCCAAGTACCCTAACGATTGAGGTTAAGATCACAACGGTGAATGGTTAGACCCGTGTGTGAGTCTTGTGTATGTGTCCCATACTCTCGTTAGTGGAATTATACAACTACCGATGAGTGATGTTGAGGGGTTGTGATTGTGCCATTAGTCTCCATCACGGGTGTTGAGCTGTTGTGATTGTGCCATATGTCTCCACCTTGTGTAGTCCGGTAGTTTTAATGAAGCGTGAGGGACAACACTTGTAATCCGCGTATCTGATTGTGTCTTGTGTTGAAATGGTTTGTGGACTATCACTTGAAAGCCAATATAATGTAAATGAATAAAGTGAAGCATGAGATGCAAGATTGCATGAGAAAGTTGTATATGATGCAAGAGGGCATAAGATGCTTGGTAAATCATGAGAAATGGTCTAATTGCTGTTATGATGTTATATAAGTGCATGTGTTCTCAAAAATGCATTGATATCTTATGAAGATATGTTTTATAAAAGGTATGTGACATAAGTGGTGGTTTTGCAATTTATGTTAAATGCATTGGTGAATGTTGATTAGTGATCCTCACTAAGCTTTATGCTTACGCTCGTTTGTTTCATCAATGCAAAAAATTGAACATTTGGAGGCAGCTCAAGAGCAAGAGGAAACCAAGGTTTTGCTAAAGAAATGTATGTGGTTCACCCTTAGTGTAAAGAGGCAATGGGTGGGAATTTATACTCTGGATTGTTTGAAAATGTTTCTTTTACTTTGAGCATATTGGTTTGGTTATATTTGAATTGTAAATGGCCTTTGGAGTTTGGTTTTTGGTTTATTTGGAGTTTTGACTTGTTATGGTTTTGCGTGAGCTAGGAAGCATGCCTTTAGTGCCTTTGCTTGGGTGTTGGTTGCTATGTTTAGGCTAAAGTCTCGTTATGATAGTGGTTGTTATGTATTCTTGATGTATGCATGATGTGGCATGTCTCGGGGTTGATTCGAGTATGGGAAAGCATGAAAAACCAGAAATTTCTGCTGTCACAGTGCAGGGCGAATCGAAACACCCTTAACTGTTTCGAAACGGAGGCCTGTAATGGTCATAGCGTTTCGGAACAACTGAAGGTGTTTCAGAATAGTTTGGCCACTAGAGAGGCCTGTTTCGATACTGGTCTTGGAACACACCCGAGTACCGAAACGGTCAACATCGTTTAGATACAGGCGTTTCGGTACGAAGGGTTGGTGTTCCGAAACGGATGACCGTTGGATGATGATTTTGAATTGTTTTAAGTTTCCATGTTTTACGTTTTAGTCCTGAATGTTGTGGATGCAATTGCTTGAGCTTGGAATGTCCTTTTTAGTAGAAATTTGACAGAGGAACATGTAATATGATTAATGACATAATGGTAAGCTTAAAATCTTTCAAGACCTCATATTTTCTGAAAATTACATTTTGGTCCCTAAAATTGTGAATCATGCAATTGAGTCCCTAAATGTTTTCTGATCGCGATGTCCTTATCTCCTATGATTCTTGAGTAATCACATAGGCTTAACATGCATCTAGAGAAGATAAAAAAGGAAAAAAGGGTCATGAATGAGGGTTGACTTTCAGGTTGACTTTGGTTTTCCCCGTGTAATCTTCGTAGTTCGGGTGAAACATCTAGGCTGGGCCAAGGGGGTTACATTTGTTGGTATCATAGCGTGGTTTCAAAAAATTAGGAATGTTGGTATGTGTTGTTGATGTGAGTTGAATTATGATGTTTATAAAGCATGTTAATGTTTGAATTTTTGAACTTATGCCATGTTGATTGATGTGAATTGCATGTGAGGTGAACATGATTGTATGATGGTGATGATGTGTGGATATGTGCTGATTTGGATTGATGGAAAGTATGTGAGCTTGATATTCATGTATGCTATGCTTTGTGGGGAAATTGGGTGCCCATTGCCTTATTACACTAATCAAATGATTTGTAAACTTGGATTCTTGCTTGCAGCTGGCCTAAATGGTTTGATTTGTTTTCATTGTTGTGTTTGTTTAAATTAGCATATGGGACCCAGAAGGGAATTGAGGTCCAATACGATAGTGCCTACGGCTGAGCATGTAACCCCCTTAAGCCGGCCTAGACGGTTGACCCGAATTAAGAAAGTCACACGGGGAAAACTAAAGTCAACCCGAAAGTCAACCTTGATTAACGACCCTTTTTTTTCTTTTAAAACTTGTCTAGATGCATATTAAGCATTAGATATGATCATACAACAGCATACTCAAAGATCATAAACATCAGAGATCAAACAGGGACCCAATTGAACAATTTACCACTTTAGGGACCAAATTGTAAATTCTGATAATTGTAAGGACTTAACCCAAATTAAAGTTACCAACTTGAAATTAATCATGTTTCATGCTTCTCTGTGAAATTTCAGCTCAAAAGGACTTCCCAAACTCATGCAATTGCACAAACAAGATTCAGGACCAAAATGCAAACATTTCAAAACATTTAACTGCCAATGTCAGCCCCCAACGGTCACCCGTTCCGAAACGGGAGACAGCCCGTTTCGAAACACGGGGCCGTTCCGCAACGCGTACCGAAACGGGGGTCGGGCAGTAGCCTTTCCGTTTCGGAACGGTCCCTCCCGTTTCGGACGCCTGGGCTTGTTTAAGGCACCCGTTCCGAAACGGTAGGTGCTGTTCCGAAACATCCTGCACAGATTGCCCAAAAATGCATACTTACACATGCAATTGACCAACCAATCATGCTCCAAATGCCACCAAACTTTGCCAACATGCAATTCAACATATATGAGACATACTTGCATCAACAATTCATCAAAACATCCACATATATGAAAAGCCCCAAATCTATAGGCATGCTTCCTACACAAGCAAAGGCAGATAACTATTGTTATAAGCCCAATTTTTGACCACTTTCAGCCCAACAAAGAGGAGTCCTACACTTCCTCCCGTACAAAGCCTCATAAGGTGCCATCTGTATACTTGCCTGATAACTATTGTTATAAGCAAACTCAACCAAAGGCAGATGCTTCTCCCAAGAACCTTGGAACTCAATCACGCAGCACCTCAACATATCCTCCAAAATCTGGATAACTCGCTCAGACTGACCATCCGACTGAGGATGATAGGATGTACTGAAATGCAACCTTGTACCCAGAGCTTGATGCAAACACTGCCAGAACCGCGATGTGAACCTCGGATCTCTATCCGACACAATCGACTTAGGCACACCATGCAGCCGCACAATCTCAGCAATGTACAGCTCTGCCAACTTATCCAAAGAAAACGTGGTATGCACAGGCAAGAAATGCGCACACTTCGTTAGGCGATCCACAACCACCCACACCGAATTCTTCTTCGAGGGAGACAAAGGTAAACCAGATACAAAATCCATGGTAACCCGTTCCCACTTCCACTCAGGGATTTTCAACGGTTGCAACAACCCTGAAGGAAACTGATGCTCAGCCTTAACTCGCTGACATACCATACACTTGCTAACAAACTCCGCAACATGTTTCTTCAAACCCACCCAATAGTACTCATCACGAAGATCACGGTACATCTTAGTACTACCAGGGTGCATAGCAAAAGGACTACTATGACCTTCAGTCAGAATAGCACGCCTCAACTCAGCATCAGCAGGCACTACTATCCGACTCCCAAAACACAACACACCATCATCATTAAAACAGAAATCCGAAGGTCTACCCTCCGCGATATCCTGAACATGCGGCACCAAGGAATCATCCAGCAACTGCTTATCCTTGATCAACTGAACAAAAGAGGGTTTCACTTGCAACTCAGCAACAAGACCACCATCTTGCGATATGCTCAAGCTAGCAAACATAGCCCTCAGCTCAACAGCTACTTTCCTACTCAAGGCATCCGCTACAACATTAGCTTTTCCAGGATGATACTCAATCGTCAGATCATAATCCTTGAGCAACTCCAACCAACGCCGCTGCCTAAGATTCATCTCCTTCTGAGACATCAGATACCTCAAACTCTTGTGATCTGTGTACACAGTACACTTCTCACCATACAGATAATGTCTCCAGATCTTCAGAGCAAAAACCACTGCAGCCAGCTCAATATCATGCGTAGGGTAATTGCGCTCATGCACTTTCAACTGCCGTGATGCATAAGCCACCACCTTACCCTCCTGCATCAGCACACACCCCAAACCAACATAGGATGCATCACTGTAAACCACAAACTCTTTCCCTGATTCAGGCTGAATCAAGATAGGAGCTTGCGTCAAAGCCGCCTTAAGCTTCTCAAAAGCCTGCTGTCTCGCTTCCGTCCACTCATACTTAACATCCTTTTGCAACAGCTTCGTCAAAGGAGCAGCAATCTTGGAAAAACCATCCACAAACCTTCGGTAGTATCCCGCCAAACCAAGGAAACTACGGACCTCATGAACAGACTTAGGAACTTTCCAATTCATCACCGCCTCAATCTTCTGAGGATCAACACGAATCCCCTCAGCTGAGACCACATGCCCAAGAAACACCACCTCCCTTAACCAGAACTCACACTTGCTCAGCTTAGCATAAAGCTGATTCTCCAACAAAGCTTGCAAAACAATCCTCAAATGCTCTTCATGCTCCTCCTCAGTACGCGAGTACACGAGGATATCATCAATGAACACCACAACAAACTTGTCCAGGTATTCATGAAACACCCGATTCATCATGTCCATGAAAGCAGCAGGAGCATTTGTCAACCCAAACGGCATCACAAGGAACTCATAATGCCCATACCTTGTCCTGAAAGCTGTCTTAGGCACATCAACATCCTTCACCTTCAACTGATAATACCCTGACCTCAAGTCAATCTTAGAGAACACAGTAGCTCCCCGAAATTGATCAAAGAGATCATCAATCCTCGGCAAAGGATACCGATTCTTGATAGTCAACTTGTTCAGCTGACGGTAATCAATGCACATTCTCATAGTGCCATCCTTCTTCTTCACAAACAAGACCGGTGCTCCCCAAGGTGACACACTCGGCCGGATGAAACCACGATCAAGCAACTCTTGCAACTGCGCCTTCAGCTTCTTCAGCTCCTTAGGTGCCATTCTATAGGGAGTAATGGACACAGGAGTTGTATTCTCATACAGCTCAATTCCAAACTCCACCTCGCGGTTAGGAGGTAAACCAGGCAACTCCTCAGGAAAAACACCAGGAAACTCCTTCACAACTCTGATATCTTGCACCCTCAACTCTTTAGAGCTAGGATTCATCACAAAAGCTAGATAGGCTTCGCAACCTTGCCTCAGCATCCTGCTCGCCTCCAAGGTAGACACCACGTTGGCAAGAAACTTCACATTCTCACCAACCACAACAACTTCATAATCATCCGCAAGCTTAAGCGAAACTCGCTTGTTTTCACAATCCACAACAGCGCGATGCTCAGCAAGCCAATCCATACCAAGGATTACATCAAAACCATAAAAGGGCAACTCCATAAGATCAACATGAAAAACATGTTCTTGAACAACCAAGGGACACCTTCTATAAAGCTTACGAGTCACAACAGTCTCACCAAAAGAACTAGTGACACGAACACCAACATCCAAAGACTCAACAGGCAAACCAAGCAATTCAGCATGCTCACGCAAAATGTATGAATGCGTAGATCCAGAATCTATCAAAGAAAGCAATGACAAGGATTGCAAAGTAAAGGTACCTGCAATCACATCCGCATCATTCCTTCCCTCACGCTGAGCATACACCCTCGCTTGGCCTCCACCTTCAGGCTGAATAGCCACAACATGGGCCACTCCACGACCACCTTCCTCTCTCCTCTGGAAATTACCACGGCCGCGCCCACGACCTCTCTGCGGTGCAGCAACAACAGGAGCACGCACCTGATCACCAGCCAACCTAGGACAATCACGCCTCAAATGGTCTGCGGATCCACAATTCCAGCACCCATTACCAGCTGCCGCAACAGGAGCTTGCACCTCTCTCACAGCACGAGGACAGTCACGTTTCATGTGACCACGTAAACCACAGATCCAACAAGCACTCGGATCAGCTCTAGCATTGCCTCCTCTAGCAGGTGCACCACCACCTCTCTTAGCTGAAGACTGATACTTCTGATCACGTCCCCTCTTGTTCCGTCCACCTCCAGAACTATACTCAGCAGCTCGCTTGCCAGCACCCTTAGCAGATAAACTCAAGTTCATCTCAACGTCCTTGGCTCGGCCCACCAACACATCAAAATCATCATACTCGGCGGCCAGCAAATACATTTTCACATCCGTCTCTAAGCCGTAACGGAACCTCTCGCACCTTGCCCGATCATCAGGTACCAGCTCAGGTGCATACTGACTGAGTCGCACAAACTGCACTTCATACTCAGACACACTCATGCTCCCTTGGGTAAGAGACATGAATTCACGCTTCTTCTCATTAAGATATCTCACACCAAGATATCTCCGCTTGAACACATTCTGAAAGAATGTCCAAGTCACATCAGCTTCTGCCATCCCAACAATAGTGGTTGTCCACCACGTATACGCATCCTTCTGCAGCAAGGACACAACACAACCCAGCTTCTGCACATCAGTGCAACTCATCTGGCCCAAGATTCGCTTGGTACTCTCTAGCCAAGCTTCAGAACTCTCAGCAGACATACCCCTGAACTCAGTCCCACCAAGACTGCGCAGGCGCTCCAAAGGTAGTCTGACTCCAGCATCTTCCTGATGCCCCGCTCTACGAGCCCCAGCTACTGCTGCTTGAAAAGCACCAGCAATAGCTTGCACTAACATCGTCATATCAGGCATAGCTTGCCCCTGACCAGCCCCAGGTCCAGCAGCTCCAGCACCAGCTGCAGCTCCAGCTTCCTCAGCCCCAGCACCACCACCACCAGGTGGAGGAGGAGGTAACACCGCACTACCCGTGTTTTCCTCATTCTCGTTCTCATTAGGAGCCGTAGCTCGCACATTACCTCGTAACTCTCTACGTGGTGCCATACTTTTACCATGCAATCACAATACAAATAAAATGAAGTCAGGCCCAGCAAGGTAAGCAATCCAAGTATTCAAGCTCAATTTCATTCAAAATCAACACCATTTCATTAGCTTTTATTTGGCAATGGGTACCCACAACATGCTACATCACAACATACATCTCAAATGCAACATACATGCAATTCACTCAACATGCTTCCACTCAACAAGCATACAAAGCATACACACTTCAATCATGCACACATTCATTCCCAATTACTCGAGAACTCAGCTCTGATACCACCAAATGTAACCCCCTTAACCCGGCCTAGACGGTTGACCCGAATTAAGAAAGTCACACGGGGAAAACCAAAGTCAACCCGAAAGTCAACCTTGATTAACGACCCTTTTTTTTTCTTTTAAAACTTGTCTAGATGCATATTAAGCCTTAGATATGATCATACAACAGCATACTCAAAGATCATAAACATCAGAGATCAAACAGGGACCCAATTGAACAATTTACCACTTTAGGGACCAAATTGTAAATTCTAATAATTGTAAGGACTTAACCCAAATTAAAGTTACCAACTTGAAATTAATCATGTTTCATGCTTCTCTGTGAAATTTCAGCTCAAAAGGACTTCCCAAACTCATGCAATTGCACAAACAAGATTCAGGACCAAAATGCAAACATTTCAAAACATTTAACTGCCAATGTCAGCCCCCAACGGTCACCCGTTCTGAAACGGGAGACAGCCCGTTTCGAAACACGGGGCCGTTCCGCAACGCGTACCGAAACGGGGGTCGGGCAGTAGCCTTTTCGTTTCGGAACGGTCCCTCCCGTTTCGGACGCCTGGGCTTGTTTAAGGCACCCGTTCCGAAACGGTAGGTGCTATTCCGAAACACCCTGCACAGATTGCCCAAAAATGCATACTTACACATGCAATTGACCAACCAATCATGCTCCAAATGCCACCAAACTTTGCCAACATGCAATTCAACATATATGAGACATACTTGCATCAACAATTCATCAAAACATCCACATATATGAAAAGCCCCAAATCTATAGGCATGCTTCCTACACAAGCAACCATTCAAGCATAAACTTCCAATTCAAGCATATAAAGGTCAACCACAAAAACCAGCATTCTCAACAACATTCAACATACTTAGGGAGTTCAAAACATCTCCCAAAACATACACATAGGTCCCCCATTGCCAAATTACCAAAAGCTAAATGTACTTAAGAAAACCTTCCATACTTTGAGCTTTACTACCACTTGAATGCTTGCCTTCCTTGCTGCCCTCAAAGTACTTTAATGCTCTGCAATATTGATTTGAGAAAACAAAGAGAGCGTAAGCAAAAGCTTAGTGAGGAATGCTCAATAAAACCATCCAATAATGCATTTATAAAACACTTTATAAATCATGCTTCAAATCATCATTTACACATGCTCAAAAGCATACTTTAACAAGCATCTCATGCTTCATTTCATTACATGTCATATTGGCCACAAGTGATACATTTCATTTCTTTGAAAACAAATTCATCAACTTTCACCCCAAGGACTTTTAAACACCTTGGACCCCAAGGACTTTTAAACACCTTGGCCATGGACTTTTAAACACCATGATATAAATTACCTCAAGGACTTTTAAACACCTTGACCCCAAGGACTTTTAAACACCTTGGCCTATGGACTTTTAAACACCATAGAAAGGACCACACAAGGACTTTTAAACACCTTTGTGTCCGTAACAAGAATCATCCAAGGACTTTTAACCACCTTGATGTTCTTAAGTAACAAGGCTCACTCAAGTACTTTTAACCACCTTAGTGACCTCAACCTTTTCAAAACATCACTTGCCAATATACATCATTATCATCAATTTATCCACTGTTCTAAAGCATTAAACCAAGCCATATTCATCATGCATTTAAAAGCATCAAACCACATTTAATTAATGTTCAAAAACAAGGAGCTCTTACCTTGAGCTTCCTTCAACATATGGCTTACAAAAACAGCATTAACCATGCTAAATCATGCTTTCAAAACAGAATTTAAAACATGCAATAAACCACATTGCACAACAATCAAATCATGGCCACCACTAGAGAGTATTTCCGAAAACTTACACTTGAGCTTAGCAAAGTTGTTTAGACTTAAACTAAGCTCCCAAGACATTGGTTTCAAAGCCGAAAACCCAATTTCACTCACCGATTCCACTTCGCCTCTTGCCGAAGCACCAAATCAAGCCTCCGGATCACCACCACTTGGATCCAAAGATGACTCCCCTGTTTTAACACATTAAAACAGTAGATTAATGCATCATCATGCATTAATAGCTTCAATGAAAGCACCTAAACTCGCTGCTCTCATCCACACTCCATTTTCGGCCACCAAACACAACCGAAAATGCATCCAAACCACTTCTCAACTAAGCCCAGCCATTAACCATCAAAACCTAACATCATTTAACATCCAAAAAGAACCTAACAACGTCCTTATACCTCCAGCAACACCAGATCCACAAGATCACCTCAAAAACAACCAAGAATCATAAGCTAAACTTAGGAAATTCAACCTATCCGGGATTGCATTAATCAAAACTCAATTCCTTATCAAATTAACATTCATTAATCATCATTTGAACACCTTAAAACACTGCTTAAACAGATCCAACGAAATTTCATCAAAAACACACCAAATCTTGCATTTTAAGCCAAGATCCATTAAACAATCTTAAAAGCCATTTATAAAACATCAATTAAGGATTGAGAACTTAGGAATTTCATTAAAGAACTTGAAGTTCAGAGGAGAAGGACGTTCTTACCTCCAAACTTGAGTTTCTCTTCTTTTGGAACCAAAAAGCTTGATGAATCAAGTAGCAAATTGAGAGGTTTTGTAGATATGATGATTAGGAATCAAAAGAGAGTTGAAAGGAGAGAAATGAGTGACAAAATCAGAAGGAAATCTCTGGAGAGAAAGTGTTTGGGTTGAGAGAAAATGAAAGAAAAGAGAAATTGGAAAATATGAGAAATTAGTTACAAAATAACCAAAATGATTTTCCCTCCACTTTTCTTTTGCTTGAAAATCAGAATTAATCATTAAAATGTCTTAGAAAAATCTGGAGAAACTCCCTTTGGGTAAATAGCTCCTTAAAGATTCAAAGTTTCAATCCTTTCTAAAACAATCACAAAACTTTCAAAAATTACATTTTGGTCACTAGCCAAAATGTCACCCTTCCGAAACTCATTTTCCAAAATTGATTTCACAGTTCACTTAAATATATTAAAAGATGATTTTAGAACATTTTTCCATATTTTTAATGCAACCCGAACTAAGCTTTCCTAAATTCACTCTCTTAGATTCGAACAGCACTTTGACCAAACCGGTCAACGCCCAAAACTTCTAAGCCCAAAACCGGGGCGTTACAGAGCAGGAAAATCAGGCTGAGCAAGGGGCTGATGTCCCTCCTGGTGGAGATCTACCTCCTCCGCCACCACCTGGAGGTGGGGATCAGGTGCAACAAGGACAAGCTGGTCCTAGATTGGGTAATTTGGCGCCACTAGTTGAGGCTATTACCGGAGCGTTTTAGGCTGCTGTTGCCGGAGCGCAACTGTAGGCCCCTGTAGCTGGGCAGGTGGGTCTACCCTTGGAGAGGTTGAGGAGCTTGGGAGTAGTAGAGTTCTATGGTTTGGCACCTGAGGCGTCTGAGGCCTGGGTTGCCAGTACGATCCGCATAATGGATCAAATGGGTTGTAATGATGAGCGCAAGCTTGGATGTGCAGTTTCCCTGCTGCAAGGTGATGCTTATAGCTGGTGGACAACTACCACAGCTGGTATGTAACCTAATGAAGTTGATTGGGAGTTCTTCAGGGGTGCCTTTCGGAGGAAGTATCTAGGTGTAAGATACTTGGATGAGAAGAAATAGGAGTTTATGTCTCTCGTTCAGGGTAACCTATCGGTGGCTGAGTACGAGGTTCAGTTTGTATGCTTGAGCTAGTATGCTCCTGAGCTGGTACCTAGTGAGAGGAATCGATGTGATCGCTTCCGGTATGGATTGATGCAAGATGTTAAGACGTACATGCTAGCTGCAGACTACAAAGATTTTGATGTGCTTGTGTGTCGGGCAAAGGACATCGAGCATAACCTGGGCTTGTCTTCTAGAGGTGTTGGTTCTAGCTCTGAAAGGAGGGCTGCTGAGTATTGTTCTGGTGGTGGACAGAACAAGAGAGTCTGTGACAGGAGGCATCAGCCTGAGGGAAGGCGTGGTGTTCCAGGTCGAGGTGGACAGGCTCAGGGAGGTCGTATGAGGTCCGAGCAGCATACATGCTGGACTTGTGGTTCGAGGGACCATTTGAGGCGAGATTGTTCTTGAGCGACTAGAGAGGTTCAGGCTCTTGTTGCAGTGACAGGGAACTCCTGCTGGAATTGTGGTTCGGTAGATCACATGAGGAGGGAGTGTCCTTTGTTGGCCGGTGGTGGCCAAGGACGTGCTCCTGTGGTGGCTGCACCTCAGAGAGGCCGTGGGCGCGGCCGTGGGAACTTTCAGAGGAGGGATGAGGGGCAGCGAGGTATTGCTCACGTTGTAGTCGTTCGACCAGAGGGAGGTGGACCAGCGAGGGTGTATGCTCAGCGCGAGGAGAGCAATGATACCGAAGTGATCACATGTACCTTTGCTCTCCAGTCTTTATCTTTGCTGGCTTTGATTGATTCTGGATCCACGCATTCTTATATCTTGAGTGAGCATGCACATTTGCTTGATATACCTGTTGAGATGCTTGGAGTAGGAATGCAAGTGACTAGTTCTTTTGGTGAGACTGTAGTCACTAGGAAGTTGAATAGGAGGTGTCCTCTGTCTCTGCAAGGTCATGTTTTCCTTGTGGATTTGATGGAATTGCCTTTCTACGGATTTGATGTAATCCTTGGCATGGATTGGTTGACGGAGCATAGAGCCGTGGTTGACTTTGATGTTAAGCGAGTCACCTTAAAGTTGGTCGACGACTATGAGGTTGTTGTAGTTGGCGAGAATGTGAAATTCTTGTTGAATGTGATTTCGGCCCTGGAAGCAAACCGTATGATGAGTTTGGGGGTGTGAGGCTTATCTTGCTTATGTGATGAATTCTAGAACTAAGGATGTGCGTGTGTAGGACATCCGAACGGTTTGCGATTTTCCGGGTGTCTTTCTACAAGAATTGCCTGGATTGCCACCAAATAGGGAGGTTGAGTTTGGTATAGAGTTGTACGAGAATACAACTCCGGTGTCCATTGCTCTTTATCGCATGGCACCCAAAGAGTTAAAGGAGTTGAAAACGCAGTTGCAAGAGTTGTTGGATTGAGGTTTGATCCGGCCTAGTGTGTCACCTTGGGGTGCACCAGTTCTGTTTGTAAAGAAGAAAGATGGGACAATGAGAATGTGTATAGATTATCATCAACTAAATAAGTTGACGATCAAGAATAAGTATCCCTTGCCTAGAATTGATGATCTCTTTGATCAATTCCTGGGAGCCTCAGTGTTTCCTAAGATAGACTAGAGATCGGGGTACTATCAGCTGAAGGTGAAGGATGTGGACGTACCTAAAACTGCTTTTCGGACGAGGTACGGGCATTATGAGCTTTTGGTGATGCCGTTTGGTTTGACCAATGCGCCTGCTGCTTTTATGGACATGATGAATCATGTATTCCATGAATTCTTGGATCAGTTTGTGGTGGTGTTCATCGATGATATCCTTGTGTACTCGCGTACTGAGGAGGATCATGATAAGCACTTAAGAATCGTTTTGCAAGCATTGTTGGAGAATCAGTTCTGTGCGAAGCTGAGTAAATGTGAGTTTTGACTTAGGGAAGTGGCTTCCTTGGGCATGTGGTATCGGCTGAGGGTATTCGTGTTGATCCGCAAAAAGTAGAGGATGTGATGAGTTGGAAAGTGCCTAAGTCAGTGACTGAGGTACGAAGTTTCCTTGGGTTGACTGTGTATTACCGTAGGTTTGTCGAGGGTTTCTCAAATATAGCGGCACCTTTGACCAAGTTGCTCCAGAAGAATGTTCTCTTTGAGTGGACAGAGGCGAGGCTGCAAGCTTTTGAGAAGTTGAAGGAATCTTTGACTCAAGCTCCTGTTTTTATTCAACCTGAGTATGGTAAGGAGTTTGTGGTCTACGGTGACGCGTCCATTGCTGGTTTGGGTTGCGTGTTGATGCAGGAGGGTAAGGTGGTGGCCTATGCATCTAGGCAGTTGAAGGTGCATGAGCGCAACTACCCTACTCATGATCTTGAGCTTGCATCTGTGGTGTTTGCCTTAAAGATTTGGAGGCATTACCTGTATGGTGAGAAATGTGTTGTGTTCACGGATCATAAAACCTTGAAATAACTTATGTCTGAGAAGGAGTTAAATCTTAGGCAACAGAGTTGGGTGGAGTTGCTTAAGGATTATGATCTGGCGATTGAGTACCACCTAGGCAAGGCTAATGTTGTGGTTGATGCTTTGAGTCGGAAGATGGCTGTCAAGTTGAGAGAAATTTTTGCTCGTTTGAGCATTTCGCGTGAAGGTGGTCTTGTGGTGGAGTTACAAGTGAAACCATCTTTGTTACAGTTGATTAAAGAGAAGCAGTTGCTTGATGATTCTCTTGTTTCGCATGTTCAAGACATTGCGGAAGATAGACCTTCAGATTTCAGCTTTAGTGATGATGGTGTTCTGTGTTCTGGGAGTCGAATAGTGGTGCCAAATGATGCTGAGTTAAGGCGCACTATTCTGACTGAAGCTCATTGTAGTCCTTTAGCCATGCACCCGGGTAGTACAAAGATGTATCGTGACCTAAATGATGAGTACTACTGTGTGGGGTTGAAAAGGATGTTGTGGAGTTTGCTAGTAAGTGTATGGTGTGTCAGCGAGTGAAGGCTAAGCATCAGGTTCCTTCTGGATTGTTGCAGCCTTTGAGAATTCCAGAATGGAAATGGGAGAGAATCACCATGGATTTTGTGTCTGGTTTGCCTTTATCACCGACAAAGAAGAATTCAGTTTGGGTGATTGTGGATTAACTTACGAAGTGTGCACATTTTCTGCCTGTGCATACTACGTATACCTTGGATAAGTTGGTTGAGCTGTACATAGCTGAGATTGTGCAGTTGCACGGTGTGCCAAAGTCCATTGTGTCAGATAGAGATCCGAGGTTTACAGCGCAATTTTGGGAATGTTTACATCAAGCCTTGAGTACACGGTTGAATTTCAGCCCTTCTTATCATCCGCAGACGGATGGACAGTCAGAACATGTGATTCAGGTGCTTGAAGACATGCTAAGATGTTGTGCGATAGATTTTCAGGGTTCTTGGGAGAAACACTTGCCATTGGTTGAGTTTGCGTATAACAATAGTTACCATGCAAGTATCTAAATGGCTCCATACGAGGCTTTGTATGGGAGGAGATGTAGAACCCCTCTTTGTTGGGCAGAAGCTGGGCAAAAGTTGATTTCAATGCCGACAATGCTTAAGGGAACCACCGAGAAGGTGAAGCTCATTTGTGAGCGGTTAAAAGTGGCATCAGATAGGCAAAAGTCTTACGCGGACTTGAAGCGTAAGGAAATTGAGTTCGCGGTTGGCGAGCGTGTGTTCTTGAAAGTTTCACCTTGGAAGAAGGTGATGAGATTTGGGCGTAAGGTTTATTGGACCTTACGAGATTGTGGAGCGTATTGGTCCTGTGGCATATCGGTTGAGATTGCCTGTAGAGTTGGAGGAGATACATGATGTGTTTCATGTATCCATGTTACAGAAGTATAGATCGGATCCTTCTCATGTAATGCATGTTGAGGAGATAGAGTTGAATCGAATCTATCATATGATGAGGAACCGGTCAGGGTTCTGGACGTGAGTAGTAAAGTTCTTCGTTGCAAGATGATAGAGCTTGTGAAGATGTTGTGGCGACACCGAGGAGTTGAGGAAGCCACGTGGGAAAGCAAGGCGGACATGCTGAGGCGGTTTCTGCATCTCTTTCCGTCAGGTAAGAATTTCGAGGACGAAATTTCCTAAGTGGGGGAGAGTTGTAACGCCCTTGTTTTGGGCCTAGATGTTTTAGACATCGGATCGGACCGGTCGGGAATGATTCAAATCTCGTAAGGTGATTTTAAGGAATCAAGGATCGGGATAGGATAAAATTGTGATTAAAATTGCTAAAATCCTGTAAAATTATAATTAAGAGTTTGGTCAAGTCAATTTTACAAAAAGGGATTTGGAAAATGGACATTTTGAGTAGTGACCAAATTTTAAAGTTTCAAAACTAGGAAAATGTGATTTTAAAGGTGGAAGCCAAAATCTTAGAATCTTTAGGAGGCTTTAAGTCAATTTGACCTTTCTTCAAATATGACATGTGTTTTAAATGGATTTTAATTAAAATAAGATATTAATTAATTCGTAGTTAGTGGATTTTCATTTTACGTAACTACCAATTCCCTCTCATTTTAGCCAAACACCATTTTCTCTCATCTTTTCCAGAATTCTTTCTCTCAAAAGTTCTCTCAACATTTTCTAAATCAATTTCAAGAGATATTCCTTAATTCTTCAAGATTTTTGCAAGGAAAACTTGTCATATATTGAAGGAAGCAAGGATTGGAGGGGATCTTGATCCGGAGGCTAACGAGGTGATTTTGGAAGCTCCAGAGGTGTAATTTCCGTGTCGGCGAACAAGGCTTCGCGTACCGGTGTGTGGAAATGCAATTTCCTTCTTTGTAACGCCTTGAGCATGCTCTTGGGAGCTTAGTGTAAGTTTGATACACTTAACTAAGCTCAAGTGTAAGTGTTTCTGTAATCCCTCTCTTGGAAATGTGTTAAGGTTGATGAAAATGCATTTGTTGTAGGAGTGGATTTTTTTACTATTTTTAAGCATGTTTAAGCAAGGTTTAATGTTGGATTTTTATGTCATTATGTTAAGGATGCACTAGGTAAGTGATCCTTGGTTTTCATATGAAAATTCATATGATGTTAAGCATGTGTGCTTGTGGAAATGACATTGTGGTTATGCTTGAAAAACAGTGGATTAATGTGGATAAATGATTATATTGGCAAGTGATGAATATGGTTTTGGGTTACTTTAATCGGATATAGTTAGCCGGCTATAGGATCGGGTGCACCGTGAATAAAGTCGCCTTGGATGTTGAGGGGTTTTGCTTGTGCCGTAATCTCCATCCAAGTACCCTAACGGTTGAGGTTAAGATCACAACGGTGAATGGTTAGTCCTGTGTGTGAGTCTTGTGCATGTGTCCCATACTCTCGTTAGTGGTATTATACAACTACCGATGAGTAATGTTGAGGGGTTGTGATTGTGCCATTAGTCTCCATCACGGGTGTTGAGGGGTTATGATTGTGCCATATTTCTCCACCTTGTGTAGTCCGGTAGTTTGTATGAAGCGTGAGGGACAATGCTTGTAATCTGCGTATCCGATTGTGTCTTATGTTGAAATGGTTTGTGGACTATCACTTGAAAGCCAATATAATGTTAAATGAGTAAAGTGAAGCATGGGATGCTTGTATGTGATGCAAGGTTGCATGAGAAAGTTTTATATGATGCAAGAGTGCATGAGATTGTTGGTAAAGCATGAGCAATGGTCTAATTGATGTTATGATGTTATATAAGTGCATGTGTTCTCAAAAAATGCATTGATATCTTATGAAGATATGTTTTATAAAAGCCTTGTGACATAAGTGGTGGTTTTGCAATTTATGTTAAATGCATTGGTGAATGTTGGTTAGCGATCCTCACTAAGCTTTATGCTTACGCTCGTTTGTTTCATCAATGCAGAAAATTGAACATTTGGAGGCAGCTCAAGAGCAAGAGGAATCCAAGGTTTTGCTAAAGAAATGTATGTGGTTCACCCTTAGTGTAATAAGAGGCAATGTGTGGGAATTTATACTCTGGAATGTTTGAGAGTGTTTCTTTAACTTTGAGCATATTGGTTTGACTATATTTGAATTGTAAATGGCCTTTGGAGTTTGGATTTTGGTTTATTTGGAGTTTTGACTTGTTATGGTTTTGGGTGAGCTAGGAAGCATGCCTTTAGTGCCTTTGCTTGGGTGTTGGTTGCTATATTTAGGCTAAAGTCTCGTTATGATAATAGTTGTTATGTATTCTTGATGTATGCATGATGTGGCATGTCTCGGGGTTGATTCGAGTATGGAAAAGCATGAAAAACCAGCAATTTCTGTTGTCACAGTGCAGGGCGTATCGAAACACCCTTAATTGGTTCGAAACAGAGGCCTGTAATGGTCATAGCGTTTCAGAACAACTAAAGGTGTTTCGGAACAGTTTGGCCACTGGAGAGGCCTGTTTCGATACTGGTCTCGGAACACACCCGAGTACCGAAACGATTAACACCGTTTCGATACAGGCGTTTCGGTACGAAGGGTTGGTGTTCTGAAACGGATGACCGTTGGATGATGATTTTGAATTACTTTAAGTTTCCATGCTTTACGTTTTAGTACTGAATGTTGTGGATGCAATTGCTTGAGCTTGGAATGTCCTTTTTAGTAGAAATTTGACAGAGGAGCACGTAATATGATTAATTACATAAAGGTAAGCTTAAAATCTATCAAGACCTCATATTTTCTAAAATTTGCATTTTGGTCCCTAAAATGTGTGAATCATGCAATTGAGTCCCTAAATGTTTTCTGATCGCGATGTCCTTCTCTCCTATGATTCTTGAGTAATCACATAGGCTTAACGTGCATCTAGAGAAGATAAAAAGGAAAAAAAGGTCATGAATCAAGGTTGACTTTCGGGTTGACTTTGGTTTTCCCCGTGTAATCTTCGTAGTTCGGGTGAAACATCTAGGCCGGGCTAAGGGGGTTACAATCTCCAAACGATCCCAAATGACCCCAACGACTTCAAGAAGAAAGACACAACATGCACACACAACTCTAGAGGCATACATCCTAGTATAAGCATGCTTAAACACTTAACTCACATGAACATAAAGGGAAATCAAAAGGATAACCAGACATTCATTAAGATATAAAGCAAGCAAGGTTCACAAGCCTTAGAACAAACACAAAGCATATGGATAGGGCCACATAACCAACATACATGCCAAGCAAGCCACACTCAAATGTCAACATACAAAAGGGAGTCTTACAAGCTCCTAACACAAAACAACAACACTCATCCCCATTGCTTAACTATTATATCAATTACTTAAAATTCCATACTTGAAGGTTAAGATAGCACACTTGGAGGCCTTTCTCCTTACACAAGCAACCCACGAACTAAGGATCTGCATTATCGAACAAAATAGAGCGTAGGCGTAAAGCTTAGTGAGGGTAAGCTCATAAAATAAACCTCGACAATGCAGGGTCCAAGCACGAGCAACATAACCAAGGAAGAATGCATGTTTTCTTACCTTTGAAGCCACAAGAGTCAAATATATAATGCATGAACATAACATCAAATATCATGCCATGCTCAACTTGTCCACATCAATAATACAACCATATGAATACACATTTAACAAACGTATTGGCAACTAGCTATGACCCGAATACGCGGATAACAACCGTTGGAACTCACATCCAACAACACAACCATTACCTTACGGTGGGATTACACTCATCACCGTTTCACGCGGAGGGGATTCCACTCATCCTCATGCCCCGTCAATGGGATTCCACTCATCACCGACTAAAATATAAATGAAGATTTCCAGGCGTACCCGTACTCCATCTTGATTACTACCATCACCAAGACCACGCGCGCATTTTGACACCCGTGTGCACACTAACATCCTAATGATCGATCATTTGTACCCAAGCATACTAGTGCCAATACTAACTCATTTCATAGCTCAACCTCACAACAATCTTACCAAATTTCGTGCTTAGCACGTACTCACCATGATCCACCATCATGCATCCACATTCCAAAAATCACATGCATAAAACATCATGCCTCAACACAAATGTATATCACAAATATACATAACAACATCAATCACAAATAATTATGGAACAAGAGGCATAATCACACAATAATCATAAGTTCAACCAACGTCTACTAAACTAAAGCTTGGAATTAGACTACATATCTAATTCCAACTCTAGGTGGGTTTACCAAGCCCGACCTAGGTCTACATGCTCGGACCAACATTTGAAAACCAATTTAAAATCGAAGAACCACTCATCGGACTTTCCAAACACAAGCAAACAACCGATCAAGCTCCCAACGGTTTCGGATTGATTTCCGAAGGTTCTCCAACACCAAAACCCGATGCTAGTCAATTAAAGCCAAAAAAACAAACACAAATCAGCCCACAATCACTGTAGCAATCCTTCGGAGCACAAAACAAGCATTTAGCCAACTAAGAACACCCTTAAACACACATTTTCGAGCAGCCCATTTGCACAGCTAATAACCATTAATTCCAACACTTTTAACACACCTAAAAGCTTCCAAAATAACCCCTAAACCTCATACAACCACCAGCCATCATGTTCTCACCCAAAACAGCCCCAAAACTCATTTTAAAGAACTCTAAAACCCCACTTAAACCCAAATCCGAAAATTATCATAAAATCATGTAAAAATTAGATATGTTGGACCATTTGGGTTACTAAACACTTATCTAACTTCAAAGAATCAAAAGCTCGATTAAAAGTCAATAAAGTTTGTATTTTTATTCTTTAAACTCAAAAACTCAAAACACAAAATAATGGGTTTCATGGAAAACTAAGAACATGGACAGAAAGAGGAAGTTGAGGACGACTCAAAAATGTTATTACCATTCAAAAATCTTCAAAGACGAAGGAGGAAGGTGATGGAATAGTAACCTTTCAAGGGAAGGGGAAGTTGTCGTTGGATTTTGAAGAGTAGGTGGAAGAAGATGAGTGAAATTGGGTGTTTTATTGTTTTGTTTTATTTTTAAAGCCAAAAGACTCTTTTACCCTTAATGAAATGGAATATTCACAAGAGTATGAAATCCAAGGCTATTTGGGTTTTAATTTAAAACAAGCCCAACATAAATTTATTTGTTTTGAAAATACGAGGCCCAAAATAATATTTTAATATTTTAATTTCACTCGACCCCCAAACCTAGGTGTTACATTATACTTGCATTTCAAGGAACCTTTTTTCACATTATCTTAATTAAAACTACATGATACCAAACAATCATTCTCCAAGCTAAGATAAATAGGGTATAAGGAAACCATTTACAAAGGTGGTAACCTCTCAATATCTTAATGCATGTGCAAGATTTTAAGGTGTAATATTCAAAAGTTTTATGTATAAGCAGATTCAATCTTAGTCAATAAACTCAAAGAAGATTAAGACTTCTTTAACACATTCAAGAATTCTCATTGGTTAAAACCTTTGTTTAACATGTGCTTTAAAACCAAGTAATAAAAACATCTTAGTTGAAAGTGATGACAACAAGCATGGAAACAAAGCATGACTTACTTTGAGAAGGTCAAACTAACAAACAAGAGTTTATCAATCAAAATTCTGATTATAAGCATGTGGCACTTGAGTCAATATTTAGGGAAGATATGGCAATTTAGGGATACATTTTTTCTTGGTTAATCAATATTATCAATATGGTTAAAGATCAAATATTATTTTAAACCTATTCTTATTCAAAACTAAATCAAGCAAAGAGGAATTAGTTCATCGAGATGATACAATATACTCATCTAATGATACAAAACAATTTTAAGAATTTTGGTCAATTCCTTTATACTCAACAATTTCAAAGGTTATAATTTCAATGATCAAATTTATGCTCATGTCAGATTAGTACCAATACAAGACCTTGACCAAGCGTTTCATCAAGAATTATGAATCATAAATTCTCTAACATGAAGCAAAAATATAAGTTCAAACTTATACTATTTATATCAAACATAACACTTATCATCTTCTCAGGTAAGGTCTACCAAATAACTGACTTTAACCCAAGTGATAATCAAACAACGTTTTGTAACATTTACTTAGTATCCAAGGTTTTATTCGAGACAACAAACATAGTTCAACTTAAACCTTAGACAATTGTTAATATTACTATTATCTTAGAAATCAAGATAAACTTGACTTACGTTTTACAGCAAATCATGGAAGAAGGATTTAACTCATATCAACATTACCTCAAACAATTCGAGATCCCCTATAACTACAATTTATTAATCGATCATGGTAAAAATAATCAAGAGAATTTGGCCTAACTATCTCTTGTTACTTATCAATTCAATATATGTTATTAGAAAGGTTACGGACCCTAAGGGGGGACTTGCTATCCTTGTAACGCCCTTGTTTTGGGCTTAGGAGTTTTGATGATGGTTAGAGTTGGCCGAATCTATTTTTGGAGTATGGGTAGTTTGGGGTGAGTTCAGGGAAAACCGCCCTTGAGTGTTCTTAAAAATGTCGAAATAATTTCTAAAATCCTTATATACTATATATATACTGCGTGCGAAATCAATTTTGGAAAACGAGTTTCAAAATTAGGACATTTTGGTCTAGTGACTAAAATGCGAATTTTCAAAACTATTTTAGTGACTGTTTTGTAAAAGAATCAAAATATTGAATCTTTTAGGAGCTAATTAGCCAAGTCTAATTTCATACTTTTCCATTATTTATTTTATTCCTAAAAGTGATTTTAAAAAGGGTTTTAATTCATATTTTAAAAAGGGTTTTATATCATTTCAAGATTTGACGTTCAAACTTCAAAAAGGCATTTCTTCATTCTCTTTTCAATCAAACAAAATTTTAAGAGCATGTTTTCAAAAATAAACTTCTTTTTAAGTGGATTTCTAATAATCAAAGTATTTATTTATGATTTTCTTCTAAACCCCAATTGTTTTCTCTTAGATTTCTTAAGCTTTTCTTGAAAATCAAGGGGAAACTCTACCATTAAAGGTGAGCTGCGTTTTTCTCCTCTAATTTAAGGTTCTTTACTGATATTCCCATGTTATTGATTCTTTTATTGTCTTAGATTAAAGGTTTTACAAAGATATTTATGAAAAAGTGAGAAATCAAGCTAAAAATGGTTGTTTAGTGAGTTTCATTGTTCGATCATGTTTTGCTGGGTTTTAGATTGTTGTGGGCAATGTTTTTGATGTTGAAATTTATTGAGATAATGGGTTAATTAAAAGAATGCCGAATTCGGTTATGTTGGTGAAGTTTCAGAATAATATTTTTGGGTTTTTGGCTTGGATTTGTGAGAAATCAGTAGCTGGTGGTTATTTGATGATGGGTTAATGTTTTTGGATGCTATTAGATGTATTTATGCTGGCCATTTTGCTGGGTTTTGACAGGAGATCGTTTAGGTTGATTTATTCGATGTTTTCGACTTATTACCGATATGTTTTGATGGTCGATTGTTGTTAGATGACGAGTCTCTATTTTCTAAAAAGTTTTTGGGTTGAAATAAAGTCTAATGTTCTATTTTGTAATTGTTAGAAATAAGAGTTTTGGATTCAGAATCATTGGACGCATTTTTGGGTGATTTGGAGGCTTAAATCAGCGTTTCGGCTTGTGTTTGTGGTTTGATGGTGAGTGGAAATGCTTTTAAAGCCTTAACATGGTTAAGGACATGTTTTCAAGGGTTTGGATTGTGTCTGAGAGACCAATCTAAGCTCAAGCGTAAGTTTTGGTGTTTCGCCCTTGTTTTTACCTTATTTCCGATTGTTTTGATTTAATGTGATGATGATGCGTATGAATAGATGGTTATAATAAATCCTATTGTTTTCATGCGTAATGAGTTGTTTTAAATGTTGATTTTTGAAATACCATGAGTTGATGTCATGATTTCAAGGTTATGACTTTATGTTGATAAATGTCATGCATTGTATATGCTTTGAAATGAAATATTGTGATCATGTTTATGCTTTGAAATTAGTGAATGATCTTGGAGGTAAATTGTCTATTGGCATGTGATGATTATGTATATATCGGATATGTTGATCGATCAATAGGATGTGGAGAGCTCTATTATAAAAAATTCGCGCGTGTGGTATCCTTCGGTTTCACAATAGGGTTAGTGCTATTGTCATGCGAGTGGTAGGGGTAGTGCTATCACCAACGGGCTCTGCGGGTAGTAGCATCCCGGCCGAAGAGAATTGTATGAATCGGTAATGCATATAACTTGATGGGGGTAGTGCCATCAAGGTGTCCGTATATCCGATTTGAGAGTGATAGGGGTAGTGCTATCACCTTGGGCTTTGCGGGTAGTGGCATCCCGAATCACTTGTGGCCAATATACATGTGTTTATTTGCATTATGTTTATACTATGTCTTAGTATGGTATAGATCATGTGTTGGTAAGTTGAGTTTTGACATGCATCGGTAATGCATGGTTTTAACGATTTTGGTAAGTTATGGTTAATATGCATCGGTAATGCATGAATTGTGATATAGTGGTTTGACTTGAGGATATTCCTTGTGTTGTAAATCTACCTGGTTCATTGCCTTTTTTGTAAGCAAATGTTTTGAAGGAAGGTTTGTTTTGGTAATAAATTATATGGTTTTAAAATTGCATTGTTGTTGCTTTGGTTTTGAGCACTGCTCACTAAGCTGTCTAGCTTACGATCTCTTTTCCAACAATGCAGATCGTTAGACCTTTCGGGACAACAAGGGATCAAGGACGGTGTCCAAGAGTTCCACTCTTAGCTCAAGTATGGTTTATCCCAATAGTAGTGTAGTAGCAATGGGGCAAGACCTTTATGAGTGTTGGGAGCGTGTGTTGAACTCCTTTTTTTAGACACGGTTGTTATGATCTTTTGAAGTGGTTTGAGATTTGGTTTCGCTGTTTTAAAACTTAACTTGTGTTTTGACCTCTTATGCAAATGTGGTTTTTCGTATGTTTCGTTCTTGTTCTATCAATGCGTTGTAATGTTATTGTTTGATGTTGTTAAGTTCCTTTATATGAGAAATGCATGTTTTGTTGATCCATTACTGTTGGTATGTTGTTGGGATGGTTTCGGTAAGCTTCAGAAATGCCTAAGACTTATTTTGAACCAAACTGTGCACATGGGTTCTGAAACGGGCTCGGCCGTATCGAAACGGGCATGAATTATGCCTAGTTGTTTCAAAATGCCCCTTGGTGTTTCAGAACAGTTTGCATCTGGAAAATCTGGTTTTGAAATATTGTTTCGAAATAGGCAGTGGTGTTTCAAAACGCCTGGCCATTAAGTTAGTTGATGGCATCTCCTAACTTCTGTTTTCTTGCGTTTTGGTCCTCGGTTGATGTGTTATCAATTGGATGAGTTTGGATGGTTTTCTTCGTGCTGTATTTTGGCATCCATATATGAAAACTGACTAATTGCAAGATGGTAACATTAATTTCATGTTATGTCCATGTTTTATGCTAGAATTTCATTTTGGTCCCTATATGCTTGTTTGCCAGTTTGAAGTTGTTTCTTCATGTTTTTTTTCCACTGCGAGTGTTCCTCAACTAGGTTTTAAAAACAACATCTAGAAAATATAACTTTACAAACTTGTTCCTCTTTAGGGTTGCTAATTCGAGAGAAATCTTCGGGTCTTTCATCAATTAGTCATGTGTGACCACCTCTGGTCGGTCTGGTGACTAGGCCGAGCTGAGGGGGTTACATCTGTTGGTATCAAAGACCAGGTTATCTAGCAATCGGGAAGGTAAGTGAGGTAAGTTTGACGCGGTTGTTTGCTGTTTGCTTTGTACGATGTTTGTAAGTGTGCTTGGAGTCTTGTTGTTGCGTAGGTTGTGGTTAAAGGCACCCATTGCTATACACTATTGTGAAATGTGATTTTTGAAATAAGGACTTGAGCATCTTGGACCCTTGCCATTGCTGACCCAAATCATTTCCGTTGTTTAATGTTGTGTTGTTAGATTGTTATCTTTGGTGTGGTAAGATGAGACCGAGGCGCATACCTACAATTGGTAGTGCTGGTAGTGGGAGTGTTAAGGATGTGCGAGAGGAGAACTTGCCTCCTCCTCCACCGGGCGGTGGTATAACTGATGGAGGTGTCGGACCTCAAGGCGGCCAAGGTATGGCCGGTGTTGATATGACTCCTTTGATACAAGATATAACCGGATCATTTCAAACAACATTAGCTGGGTATCAGGCTGCAGTTGCACCACCTCAGGGTTAGAGGAGTGGATTACCCCTCGAGAGACTTTGTAGTCTTGACATAGTTGAGTTCCGTGGTTTATCGCTTGAGGGTTATGAGGCTTCGCTCGAGAGTATTGTCCGTATCTTGGGTCAAATGGAGTGCACTGATGCACGGAAGTTAGGATGTGTCGTTTCTTTACTACAGGGCGATGCATATGTTTGGTGGACCATTGTTACTACTGGTATGCCTATAGCTGATGTTACGTGGGATTTCTTTCGAACTACCTTCCGGAAGAAATATCTCGGTCCTAGGTATCAGGATTAGAAGAAGAGAGAGTTTATGGAACTGGTTCAGGGTAGCATGACAGTATCAGAGTATGAGGTGCAGTTCGTCCGATTGAGTTAGTATGCATCAGAGTTGGTTCCCACTGAGAGGGAACGATGTGAGCAGTCCGTTATGGCTTGATCAATGATGTGAAGTCCTACATGTTAGTTTCAGATTACAAAGACTTTGATGTCTTGTTCACTAGGGACAAATATATCGACCAGAGCTTGGGCTTAGCATCTTGAGGCGGTGGGTCCAGTTCATGGAAAAAGCCTGCCGAGTGGGATAGAGATCGTGCCAAGAGGCACAAGGATAGGAGGAATCATGGTGTTCATAGGCAAGGTGGTGGTAACCTTGGACGAGGCCATCAGGGCCATGGAGCTGCTATCTTTCCCTCGAGTGTGTTAAATGTAGGAGGTGACACTCTAGAGAGTGTTCGGGTGCTTATGGTACATGTTGGAATTGTGGATCACGAGCACATCTAAAGCGAGATTTTCCATACCCTATTAGGGATGGTCAGGCCCTGGCACGAGCTGTCGAGCATCAGAGAGGCCGTGGGCGCGACCGAGGAAACTTCCAGCGTAGGAACGAAGGTCAGAGAAACGTGGTGCACGTTATCACGGTACAGCCTGAGGGAGGTGGACCAGCTAGAGTTTATGTGCACCGTGAGAGTAGGAACGAAATAGATGTGATTGCAGGTAACTTTATGTTGCAATCGTTGAAATTTCTCTCTTTGATTGATTCTGGTTCTACGCATTCCTATATTTTGTGTGAAATCTTGGATGTGGGTATGAATGTTACTAGTTCTTTCGGCGAAACAGTTGTGGTTAGAAAGGTATATCGATGATGTCCACTATTGGTTCAAGGTCATGTGTTTCCGACAGATACGATCGAATTTCCATTCTATGGGTTTGATGTGATCTTAGGTATGGATTGGCTCGTGAAGCACAAGGCTAGGGTAGATTTTGAGACAAAACGAGTATCGTTGGAGTTATCAGACGATTACGAAGTGGTGGTAGTTGGTGAGAACATTATGTTCTTGTCTAATATTGTTTCAGTGTTAGAAGCTTAGAAATTGTTAGACCAGGGTTGTCAGGCATATTTGGCTTATGTAATGAATCTGAATATGAGTGAAGCCCGGCCGAAAGACATTAGAACAGTTTGTGATTTTCCCGATGTATTTTCAGAAGAATTGCCTGGAGTATTGCCCGATTGAGAGGTTGAGTTTGCTATTGAGACATATACTAATTCTGCTCCTGTATCCATTGCTCCGTACCGAATGGCTACGAAGGAATTGAAAGAGTTGAAAACACAGCTTCAGGAATTGTTAGTCTGAGGATTCATTCGTCTGAGTATTTTGTCGTGGGGCGCACCAATTTAGTTTGTTAAAAAGAAGTATGGTAGTATGAGAATGTATATAGACTATCGACAGATAAACAAACTGACAATAAAGAATAAGTATCCTTTGCTGAGGATTGACGATTTGTTTGATCAGCTGCGAGATGCTTCGGTGTTTTCTAAGATAAATTTAAGGTCCGGTTATTATCAGCTGAAGGTAAAAGAGGTAGATATACCGAAGAAAGCTTTCCGCACTCGTTATGGTCATTATGAATTCTTGGTAATGCCATTTGGTCTGACTAACGCGGCAACTGCTTTTATGTATATGATGAATCGGGTATTTCACGAGTATTTAGATCAGTTTGTTGTAATGTTCATTGTTGATATTCTGATATATTCTCGCATCGAGGAAGATCATGATAAGCATTTGCGGTTAGTGTTGCAAACTTTGATAGATAACCAGTTATATGCCAAGTTGAGCAAATGTTAGTTCTGTATTATGGAAGTAGTCTTCATAGGACATGTTGTGTCAGCCGAGGGAATCAAAGTGGATCCTAAGAAGATTGAAGTAATTTTGAGTTGGAAGCAACCGAGATCGATAATCGAAATCCGCATTTTCTTAGGTTTGGCTGGATATTATCTATGTTTCGTAGAATGCTTTGCGAAAGTTGCTGCTCCTTTGACCAAATTGTTGCAAAAGGATGTTCGTTTCGAATGGACAGAAGCTAGACAACAAGCCTTTGAGAAATTGAAAGAAACACTGACAAAAGCTCCTGTTTTAGTGCAACCGGTGATAGGGAAGAGTACATAATCTACAGTGACACATCGTATGTTGGTCTGGGTTGTGTGCTGATGAAGAAGGAAGAGTAGTAGTGTATGCATCGAGACAATTGAAGACACATGAGCGCAATTATCCTACACATGATATAGAGTTGGTCGCAGTTGTACTTGCCTTGATGGTTTGGAGACATTACCTTTATGGTGAGAAATTTACAGTATATACGGATCACAAGAGTTTGAAATACTTGATGACACAGAAAAAATTGAACCTCGGACAGCAAAGATGGCTAGAGTTGTTGAAAGACTACAACCTTACGATTGAATACCATCCAGGGAAAGCCAATGTGGTGGCTGATGCTTTGAGTAGGAAGGTGGCAGTCGAGTTGCGAGTAATGTTTGCTAGATTGAGTCTGTCTCACGATGGTGGTTTAGTGGCTGAACTGCAAGTGAAACCTTCTTTGGTTCAGATGATCCGAGAGAAACAATTGCAATATAGAACGTTAGCAACTCATGTTCAGAATATTGCAGAAAGTAGATCGACATATTTCAATTTCAGTAACGATGGTGTTCTATGTTTCAAAAATAGAATAGTGGTACCGGATGACATTGAGTTGAGACGTACCATTTTGACTGAAGCACATAGTAGTCTGTTTGCTATGCATCCGGGTAGTACAAAGATGTATCATGGTTTAAAAGATGAATACTATTGGATTGGCTTGAAGAAAGATGTGGATGAGTATGTGATTAAATGCATGGTTTGTCAGTGTGGGAAGGCTGAACATCAGCTTCCTTCAGGTTTGTTGCAACCGTTGAGAATCCCAGAATGAAAGTGGGAAAGAATTACTGTGGATTTTGTATCAGGTTTGCCTTTGCACCTTCCAGGAAGAATTCAGTTTGGGTAATTGTTGATCGTCTCACGAAATGCGCACACTTTATAGTTGTTCATACTACGTAAACATTAGATAAGTTGGCTAAGTTGTACATCAAGGAGATAGTGAGATTTCATGGTGTACTAAAATCGTTTGTGTCAAATAGAGATCCAAGGTTCACAATTCGATTTTGGGAATGTCTGTAAGATGCTTTTGGTACTCGATTGATTTTCAGCACATCTTATCATCCACAGACAGATGGTCAGTTAGAAAGAGTAATTCAGGTGTTAGAAGATATGTTACAGTGTTGCATTATTGATTTTCAGGGTTCATGGGAGAGACATCTACCGTTAGTAGAGTTTGCATATAATAACAATTATCAGGCAAGCATTCAGATGGCTCCCTACGAAGCTTTGTATGGTAGAAAATGTAGAACACCTATCTGTTGGGCTAAAGCGGGACAAAAGTTACTATCATTGCCGGATATGCTCAAGGGTACTACAAAGAAGGTAAAATTGATTTGTGATCGCCTGAAAGCAGCTACAGAAAGTCAAAAGTCTTATGCAGATTTGAAACACCGAGAGATAAATTATGCAGTGGGTGAGAAAGTTTTTCTGAAATTTCACCTTAGAAGAAAGTGATGAGATTCGGTAGGAAAGGTAAACTGAGTCCGAGGTTTATTGGTCCGTATGAGATAGTTGAACAAATTGGTCCCCTTGCTTACAGATTGCGTTTGCCATCCGAGTTAGAAAAGATACATGATGTGTTCCATGTTTCAATGCTTCGATAGTTGAACGAATTGGTCCCCTTGCTGAAGAGATTGAGTTGAATCCAAATTTTTCTTACGATGAAGAACCAACCGAAATCTTTGCTACGGAGAGCAAAGTGTTGTGTGGTAGAAGCATTGAGTTAGTGAAAGTGAAATGGCAACAATGTGGCGTGGAAGAAGCCACTTGGGAGAGAAAAGACGACATGAAGAATAAGTTTCCGCATCTCTTCCCATCAGGTAAATTTTGAGGATGAAATTCCTTAAGTGGGGGAGAGTTGTAACGCCCTGGTTTTGGGCTTAGGAGTTTCGGTGATGGTTAGAGTTGGCCGAATCTATTTTTGGAGTTTGGGTAGTTTGGGGTGAGTTCAGGGAAAACTGCCCTTGAGTGTTCTTAAAAATGTGGAAATAATTTCTAAATTCCTTATATATTACATATATGTCGTGTGCGAAATCAATTTTGGAAAATGAGTTTCGGAATTAGGACATTTTGGTATAGTGACTAAAATGCAAAATTTTCAAAACTTTTTTATTGACTGTTTTGTAAAAGAATCAAAACATTGAATCGTTAAGGAGCTAATTAGCCAAGTCTAATTTCATACTTTTCCTTATTTATTTTATTCCTAGAAGTGATTTTAAAAAGGGTTTTAATTCATATTTTAAAAAGAGTTTTATATCATTTCAAGATTTGACGTTAAAACTTCAAAAGGGCTTTTCTTCATTCTCTTTTCAATCAAAAAGCATTTTATCAGAAATTTTTCAAAGGTAAATTTCTTTTTAAGTGGATTTCTAATCATCAAAGTATTTCCTTATGATTTTTTCTAAAACCCAATTGTTTTCTCTTAGGTTTCTTAAGCTTTTCTTGAAAATCAAGGGAAAACTCTACCATTAGAGGTGATCTGCATTTTTCTCCTATAATGTAAGGTTCTTTACTGATATTATCATGTTATTGATTGTTTTATTGTCTTAGATTAAAGGTTTTACAAAGATATTTTTGAAAAAGTGAGAAATGAAGCTAAAAATGGTTGTTTAGTGAGTTTCATTGTTGGATCAGGTTTTGATGGGTTTTAGATTGTTGTGGGCAATTTTTTTTTTGATGTTGAATTATGTTGAGATAATGGGTTAATCAAAAGAATCCCGGATTTGGTTAGATTGGTGAAGTTTAAAATTGATATTTTTGGGTTTCTGGCTAGGATTTGTGAGAAATCAGTATCTGGTGGTTATTTGATGACGAGTTAATGTTTTTGGATGCTATTCGATGTATTTATGATGATAATCTTGATGGTTTTGGCTGGAGATCGTTTGGGTTGATTTATTCGATGGTTTCGGCTTATTTCGGATATGTTTTGATGGCCGACTTTTGTTAGATGACAAGTCTATGTTTCCAGCAAGTTTTTTGGTTGAAATAAAGTCTAATGTTCTGTTTTGTAATGGTTAGAAATAGGGGTTTCGGATTCGGAATCATCATACGCGTTTTTGGGTTATCCGGAATCTTAAATTGGCGTTTCGACTTGTGTTTGAGGTTTGCTGATGAGTGGAAATGCTTTTAAAGCCTTAACGTGGTTAATGACATGTTTTAAAGGGTTTGGATTGTGTCTGAGAGACCAATCTAAACTCAAGCATAAGTTTGGGTGTTTCGCCCTTGTTTTTGCATTGTCTTCGATTGTTTTGGTTTAATGTGATTATGATGCGTATGTATAGATGGTTATAATAAATCCTACTTTTTTCATGCGTAATGAGTTATTTTAAATGTTGTTATTTGAAATTCCATGAGTTGATGTCATGATTTCAAGGTTATGAAATTAAGTTGAGAAATGCCATGCATTGTTTATGCTTTGAAATGAGATGTTGTGATCATGTTTATGCTTTGAAATTAGTGAATGATCTTGGAGGTAAATTGTATATTGACAAGTGAAGATTATGTATATATCGGATATTTTGATCGATCAATAGGATGTGGAGAGCCCTATTATACAAAATTCGCGCTTGTGGTATCCTTCGGTTTCACAATAGGGGTAGTGCTATTGTGATGAGAGTGGTAGGGTTAGTGTTATCATCAACGGGCTCTGCACGTAGTAGCATCCCGACCAAAGTGAATTCTATGCATCAGTAATGTATGTGTCTTGATGAGGGTAGTGCCATCAAGGTGTCTGTATATCTGATTTGTGAGTGATAGGGGTAGTGCTATCACCTTGGGCTCTACGGTTAGTTGCATCCCGGATCACTTGTTGCCAATATACATGTGTTTATTTGCATTATGTTTGTACTATATCCTGGTATGGTATTGATCATGTGTTGGTAAGTTGAGTTTTGATATGCATCGGTAATGCATGGTTTGAACGAGTTTGGTAAGTTATAGTTAATATGCATAAGTAATGCATGAACTGTGATATTGTGGTTTGACTTGACGATATGCCTTGTGCTGTAAATTGTAACGCCATGGTTTTGGGCCTAGATGTTTTAGACGTCGGATCGGACCGGTCGAGAACGGTTTGAATCGCGAAAGGCGATTTGACCTTTTCTCAATATGACATGTGGTTTAAAAGAGTTTTTAATTAAATGATTTTTAATTGGGATTTATATTAAAATAATTAAAAGGTAGTTATTGGGTTTTCAATTACGTAACTACCAAAATCCTTTCTCATTTCAGCCAAACACAATTTCACTCATCTTTTTCCAGAATTCTTTCTCCCAAAAACTCTCTCAACTTTTCCTAAATCATTTTCAAGAAAACTCTCCTAGTTCTTCCAGATTTCACTAAGGAAAACTTGTCTTACATTGAAAGAAGCAAGGATTGGAGGTAAATATCGTTCTCAACCTCTAATCTAAGTTCTTTATTGAAATTCACAATATATTTGGCTTCTAAATACTATTTTTGATTGAGTTTTGAATATAGTTTTGATTGGAGATCAAAATCTTGTGAAATTGTGGATGAAATCTTAATTTTCGGACTTGATGAGTTAAGCTCTCTTTTGTATTGATTTTAATTGAGTTCTAAGTTGATTTATATGTTAAAATGATGTGTTGATAACATAGATCCCGAAATCCTTGAGATCCTTGAGTTTCTTGATAGTTTTGAGGGAGATTTTGGGGTGAAATGGTGGAATCTTGCTTGCTGGAGGTATAAGGATGAGTTAGGTTGTTTATTAGATATGTTTTGATATTGATAATGCTTTAGAAGTGATGTATGTTGGCTGGGCTTGGTTTAGGAAGCAATCGATTGAGTTTTCGCTTGTTTTGGATGGATATTTTGGTATAGTTTGGGTGAGCAACGAGTTGTGAATTGTTGTTGGTGTTAGAATGCATTTTAATGCATTTAGATCTCTATTTTGATGATGTGAAAACAGGGGATCTTGACCCAGGAGCAAACGAGGTGATTTTGGAGGCTCCGGAGGGGTAATTTTCGTGTCGGCGAGCAAGGCTTCGCGTATCGGTGAGTGGAAAAGAGTTTTCCAGCTTTGAAATGTTTTGAACGTGGTTTTGAGGGAGTAGCGTAAGTTTGAAACACTTAGCTAAGCTCAAGAGTAAGTAAATCGGAACGCTCTCTCAGATTGTGCTATGTTTTGGCTTAAAATGCACTTGGTTTAAATGTGTTTTGATTACTGTTTTAAGGCATGTTTTAGGCATGAATGCTGCTGGATTTTAATGCCATTATGTTAAGGATGAACTAGGTAAGTGATCCTTGGTTTTCATGTGTTGAATGCATATGATGTAAGCATGTTATGCTTGTGAAAATGACATTGTGTTTATGCTTGTAAAATAATGGATTTATGTGGTAAAATGATTATATTGGCAAGTGTTGTAAATGGGTTTTGGTTACTTTAATCGGATATAGTTAGCCGGCTATAGGATTAGGTACACCGTGAATAAAGTTGCCTTGGATGTCGAGGGGTTGTGATTGTGCTGTAATCTCCAGCCAAGTACCCTAGCAATTGAGGAATTAGAGTCACCACGATGGAGGTTGACTCTCGTGGGTAGACTTAGTTAAGCGTCACTACGGTGGAGGAATACTCCCATGTGTCAGCTTGGTTAAGGTGATTACAATGGTTGAGGTAACTCCCATGTGTAAGCCTTGTTTGTATCCCAACTCTCGCTAGTGGGTTATACAACTACCGATGAGTGATGTTGAGGGGTTGAGATTGTGCCATTAACTCCACCATGGGTGTAGAGTGGTTGTGATTGTGCCATTAAATCCACCACGGGTGTTGAGGGGTTGTGATTGTGCCATTTATCTCCATCACGGGTGTTGAGGGGTTGTGATTGTGCCATTTATCTCCACCTTATGTAGTCCGATAGTGTGTATGAAGCTTGTGGGACAACGCTTGTAATCCGCATATCCGATTGTGTCAAATGTGATGTGTTTTGTTATGATTTATGTTTGAGATAACTTGAGAGACAATATGATGATGGTGACTCAATGATTTAATGAAGAACATTTGTTTTGAGAAAGTATGTGATGCTTGTGAATTATGCTAGAATGCATATGATTCTTGGTCTAAGCATGAGTAAAGGTTCTTGTTATTGTAATTAATGATGTTAAGGGCATGTGGTTTTGAATGTGATTGATGTTGTATAGTGCATGTTTTAAAGGAAGACATATGTTTACAAAGGATGATGTTTTGGTTTTAAAATGCATAGATGAATATTTGGTTTTATAGCGGACCTCACTAAGCTTATTGCTTACGCTCATTTGTTTCATCAATGCAGAGAATTGAGCTATCAAGGTAGCCCAAGAGCAAGGGAATTCCAAGAGTTTTGGTTACACAATGTATGTGGTTTTTCTCAAGTGTAATAAGAGGCAATGGGTGGGATTTATGCTTTTGAATGGTTGAGGATGTTTCCCTTTACTTTGAGCATGTTAGATTGCTTATACTTGAGTTGTAAATGGACTTTGATGTTTGGATTTTTGGTTTGAATGTTGTTTTAGCTTGTTGTGGTTTGGTGGACTAGGGAACATCCCTTTAGTACCTACGATTGCAAGATTGATGCTATGTTCTAGATTATGTTTCATAGATATGGTCCTTAATGCATATGTGAGCTGTATGTATGATGTGGCATGTCTTAGAAATGTTTTGGATACGAAAAGACATCATACACAAGCAAAATCTACTGTTGCAGGGCAAGGCGTATCGGAACGCCTTTGCCTTTTTCGGAACAAAAGCCTGAAATGGCTAACAGGGTTTCATAACGGGTGGGGACGTATCGAAACGATTTTGCTACTGCAGGTGGGTGTTTCGATACGGGTCTCAGAACGTTCCTGAGTTTTGAAACGGCCAACCCTGTTTCGAAACGACCGTTTCGATACAGGGCCATCCATATCGAAACGCTTGACCGTTGGGTTGAATTTTGAATTTTTTCAAGTTTCTGATTCTTACATTTTGGTCCCTAAATGTTGGATGCTTAATTCAATGAGTTTGGATGGTCCGTTTGAGTTGAATTTTGGCATGCAAGCATGTTAAATGACTAATTGAAGGTTGGTAACTTTAAAATCCTGAAAGTCCTGGTATTTTATGAAAATTGTAGTTTAGTCTATAAATGTCAAATGTATGCAATTAAACCCTTAATTAAACTCCGATCGCCGTGCCGTTTCCTTCTGAGTGTCTTGCCGAACACATGGGATATTAACGAGCATCTAGATAAGATAAGAGAAAAAAGGGTCGTAAATCAAGGTTGACTTTCGGGTTGACTTTGGTTTTCCCCGTGTAATCTTTGTAGTTCGGGTCAAACGTCTAGGCCGGGCTAAGGGGTTACATAAATCTAGCGTGTTCATTGCCTTTGTTGTAAGGAAATGATTTGAAGGAAGGTTTTGTTTTATGAATAAATTATATGGTTTTAAAACTACATTGTTGTTGCTTTGATTTTGAGCACCGCTCACAAAGCTCTCTAGTTTACGCTCTTTTCTCCAACAATGCATATCATTAGACCTTTCGAGGTAGCAAGGGAGCAAGGAAGGTGTCCAAATGTTCCAATTTTAGCTCAAGTATGGTTTATCCCAATAATAGTGTAGTAGGAATTGGGGCAAGACCTTTATGAGTGTTGGGAGCGTGTGTTCAACTCCCTTTTTGTGGAGACAAGTTTGTTATGATCTTTTGAAGTGGTTTGAGGTTTGGTTTCGCTGTTTTAAAGCTTAACTTATGTTTTGACCTCTTATGCAAATGTGGTTCTTGGTATGTTTCATTCTTGTTCTATCGATGCGTTGTAATGCTCCTGTTCGATGTTGTTAAGTTCATTTATCTGAGAAATGCATGTGTTGTTGATCCCTTGATGTTTGTATGTTTTTGGGATGGTTTTGGTAAGCTTCAGAAATGCCTAAGACTCATTTCGGTCCAAACAGCGCACAGGGGTTCTGAAACGGGCTCGACCGTATCGAAACGGGCATGAATTATGCATAGCTATTACGAAACGCCCCTTGGTGTTTTGAAACAGTTTGCGTCTGGAAAATCTGGTTTTGAATATTTGTTTCGAAATGGGCAGTGGTGTTTCGAAACGCCTGGCACTTAAGTTAGTTGAGGTCATCTCCTAAGTTTTGTTTTCTTGCGTTTTGGTCCCCGGTTGATGTGTTATCATTTGGATGTGTTTGGATGGTTGTTTCGTGCTGCAGTTTGGCATCCTTGTATGAAAACTGACTAATTGCAAGACGGTAACACTAATTTCATGTTAGGTCCATGTTTTATGTTATAATTGCATTTTGGTCCCTGTATGCTTGTTTTCAAGTTTGAAATTGTTTCGTCGTGTTTTTATCCGCTGTGAGTGTTCCTCGCCTAGGTTTTAAAAAGAGCATCTAGAAAAGATAACTTTAAAACCTTTTTCCTCTTTAGGTTTGCTAATCGGAGAGAAATCTTCGGGTTTTTCTTCGGTTAGTCCCGTGTGACCACCTCTGGTCGGTCTGGTGACTAGGCCGGGCTAAGGGGGTTACAATCCTGATTCCTTTTCAAAATGACGTTTAATGCACAAGACATCATACAATTTATCCAATTGAACTCCAGCTAAACCATGGCATGTCCAAATAAAAATTCCATAACAAACCAAAAAAATTATTTGATCAAGCAATGCACTTTTCAACTTAATTTACATTAAACTTGCATATTTTCATTCGATCCAACCATGTTCACGATCTAACTTTCAATATCAAGCAACCAACAGTTAAGTGCTACTTATAAAATTTTTAACCATGTATATTAGAGACAACCAACCATACAAAGCATAAGTTGGATATTTACAAATTTGGATAAATCTTATTTTTTTTACATACCAAGATGATATTAACTATACGCATATACATGACCCTTAGTGCCAACATCCTAGGAGTTGTAAAAGATCAAGAAAATATAAAAAAGTCTTGGAATGTGACTTGTAACCCTTGATCATGATCGAACTCAAAGTTTCTAAGTCTTGAAAATGCATGAAAATGAATGCATTAGGCTTATATAGCCTAAGGGAGGTAGTACATATGAATAACAAAACAAATTATCCATGATATTAAATGAAATGTGTCAAGAATACAAGCATAAGTGTAACACCCTGGTTTTGGGCCTAGATGTTTTAGACATCGGATCGGACCGGTCGAGAACGGTTCGAATCGCGTAAGGTGATTTTAGGAAATCAAGGATCAGGATAGGATAAAATTATGATAAAAATTGTTAAAATCCTCTAAAAATATCTTTAAGAGGTTGGTCAAGTCAATTTTACAAAAAGGGTTTTGGAAAGTGTACATTTTGAGTAGTGACCAAATTGTAAAGTTTCAAAACTGAGAAAAATGTGATTTTTAAGGTGGAAGCCAAAATCGTAGAATCTTTAGGGGGATTTAAGTCAATTTGACCTTTCCTCAATATGATATGTGATTTAAAAGGGGTTTTAATTAGATTTTTATATTAATTAATTAATTAAAAGGTAGTTAATGAGATTTTCACTTACGTAACTACCAATTCTCTTTCATTTTCAGCCAAACACAATTTTCTCTCCTCTTTTTCCAGAATTATTTCTCCCAAAAACTCTCTCAACATTTCTTAAATCATTTTCAAGAGATCCTTTTTAATTCTTCAAGATTTTTGCAAGGAAAACTTGTCATCTATTGAAGGAAGCAAGGATTGGAGGTAAATCCCGTTCTCAACCTCTAATCTAAGTTCTTTATTGAAATTCCCAAGATATTTGGCTTCTAAATACTAGATTTGATTGAGTTTTCAATATAGTTTTGATTTGAGATCAAAATCTTATGAAATTGTGGAAGAAATCTTGATTTTCGGACTTGATGAGTTAAGCTCTGTTTTGTATTGATTTTAATTGAGTTCTAAGTTAATTTATATGTTAAAATGACGTGTTGATAACATAGATCCCGAAATCCTTGAGATCCTTTTGTTTCTTTGTAGTTTTAAGTGAGATTTTGGGGTGAAATGGTGGAATCTTGCTTGCTGGAGGTATAAGGATGAGTTAGGATGTTTATTAGATTTGTTTTGATGTTGATAATTGTTTGGAAGTGATGTATGATAGCTGAGCTTGGTTTAGGAAGCAATCGATTGAGTTTTCGGTTGTTTTGGAAGAGTATTTTGGTGTAGTTTGAGCAGGCAACGAGTTTGTGAATTGTTGCTGGTGTTAGAATGCATTTTAATGCATTTAGATCTCTGTTTTGATGATGTGAATACATGAGATCTTGATCCAGAAGCAAACAATGTGATTTTGGAGGTTCCGGAGGTGTAATTTCCGTGTCGGCGAACAAGGCTTCGCGTATCGGTTAGTGGAAATGCAATTTCCTACTTTGTAATGCTTTGAGCGTGATCTTGGGAGCTTAGTGTAAGTTTGATACACTTAACTAAGCTCAAGTGTAAGTGTTTCGGTAATTGCTCTCTTGGAAATGTGCTATGTTTGATGAAATTGCACTTGATGTAAGAGTGGATTTGTTTACTGTTTTAAAGCATGTTAAGAATGGTTTAATGCTGGATTTTAATGCCATTATGTTAAGGGTGCACTAGGTAAGTGATCCTTGGTTTTCATGTGTTGAATGCATATGATGTTAAGCATATTATGCTTGTGGAAATGACATTGTGGTTATGCTTGTAAAACAGTGGATTAATGTGGATAAATGATTATATTGGCAAGTGATGAAAAGGGTTTTTGGTTACTTTAATCGGATATAGTTAGCCAGCTATATGATTGGGTGCACCATGAATAAAGTCGCCTTGGATGTCAAGGGGTTTTGATTGTACCGTAATCTCCATCCAAGCACCCTAACGATTGAGGTTAAGATCACAACGGTGAATGGTTAGTCCCGTGTGTGAGTCTTGTGTATGTGTCCTATACTCTCGTTAGTGGAATTATACAACTACCGATGAGTGATGTTGAGGGGTTGTGATTGTGCCATTAATCTCCATCACGAGTGTTGAGGGGTTGTGATTGTGCCATTAATCTCCACCTTGTGTAGTCCGGTAGTTTGTATGAAGCGTGAGGGACAACGATTGTAATTCGCGTATCTGATTCTGTCTTGTGTTGAAATGGTTTATGGATTATCACTTGTGAGCCAATATAATGTAAATGAACAATGTGAAGCATGAGATGCTTGTATATGATGCAATGATGCATGAGATATTTGTGTATGATGCAAGAATACATGTGATGCTTGTTAAAGCATGGGCAAAGGTTTATTTGCTGTTTTAAAATGATGCATATGAGCACGTGGTTAAAAAGTTCATTGTGGTCTTGAGAAGACATGTTTTATAAAATGGCATGAGATGTAAAGTGTTGGTTTTGCAAAGTATGAGACATGCATTGATGAATGTTGTTTAGAGATCCTCACTAAGCTTTGTGCTTACGCTCTTTTGTTTCATCAATGCAGAAAACTAGGCTTTGAAGGCAGCAAAAAGGCAAGAGGAATCCAAACTTTTAATCTTGCCAAGTATGTGGTTTGTTTCGGTGTAATAAAAGGCAATGGGTGGGATTTATGCTAATGCATGGATGAGAATGTTTTCCCTTTATTTTGAGCATGTTTGATAATTACTTTTGAGATGTAATTGGCTTGCTATTGTTTTGGTGGACTAGGGAGCATGCCTTTAGCACCTAATCTTGCATGTTGGTTCCCACATTATAGCTAATGCCTCAATATGATGATTGTTGGTATGTATCCATGTTGTATGAATGATGTGGCATGTCTCGGGAATGATTCGAATGTTTTTAAGCATGAAAAACCAGCAAAATTTGATGTTGCAGCGCAAGGCGTATCGGAACGCCCTTGCCTATTTCGGAACAGGGGCCTAAAATGGACATAAGGTTTCAGAACGGGTGAAGGTGTATCGAAACGTTTTGACTACTAGAAGGGGGTGTTTCGATACGGTCATCCCTGTTTTGAAATGACCGTTTCGATACAGGGCCATTTGTATCGAAACGCCTGACCGTTGGGTTTGAATTTTTAACTGTTTGTAGTTTCTCTTTCTTACATTTTGGTCGTTGAACATTGTGTGTGCAATTGATTATGTTAAGATGATCCGTTTGAGCTAATTTTTGACATGTTGGCATGTTATATGATTAAATAAGGATTGGTAACTTTAAAATCATGAAAGTCCCTGTAATTTATGAAATTTACAGTTTAGTCCTTAAAAGTCAAATGTATGCAATTTAACCCCTAATTGAACTCCGATCGCTGTGTCGTTTTCACCTTATCACTTCTCTGAACCTATAGGTTAATGCTATGCATCTAAAGAAGATAAAAAGAAAAAAGGGTCGTAAATCAAGGTTGACTTTTGGGTTGACTTTGGTTTTCCCCGTGTAATCTTCGTAGTTCGGGTTAAACGTCTAGATCGGGCTAAGGGGGTTACAATAAGTTAGCATTTAGTTTTTATACTTTAATCTTATCTTTCACAAGCTTTATTGAAAACCATACTCTTCCAAATCTTAATTGAGTTACATTGGATATCTCATCGATCTTATTGTAGATCGTACCTTAGCTTACCGAAAACTTCTCAAGACTTATCGAAGTTTTATTTCAAAACTTATTGCCTTTCAAAATAGGCACACATTCATCTCATGTGAATTTCTTATCATGGGTAAGCATTGCTCGATATCTTATTAACATTGCCACCAAGGCATTACACAGTTTATTATAAGTTCAACTTTATTCTAATCTTTTAAATCATTCGACTTGGATCACATTTAGACATGAGTAGCCTTGGGCCGTGTTATACATATCTCAACACACAAAGCAATGGCTTGTGTCTGATCATAACAATCGTAACTTCTCTTCACTATCAAACCAAACTATTGCCAATCTCCGTGTATCTCCCCTGTTACCTCCTACTATCGCCAATATATCAGATATAATAAGGGACATCCCCCGAGCCGTAGCTCATGGACCGTAGTCCCGAAATATACCACATACTATGCCAAAGTGTCCTAGGGCATCCATTGTATAGGCAACTTAGACATCTTATATTTGAGATTTGGAGAGTATCTTATTGCACAAGTAATCTTACTTGTTACTTTACTTAGTGTCTTATAATATGCATTGTGCTTTTAACTAATTTTAATCTTAAGGATTCATGAGTTTATAAGGTTAAGATTGGTTATTTCATTAAAACCTTATGGCAACATTTGATCACTAGTTAGCTTCAAGGCTTTGTCATAGGCACAAATAGATTTCACTATAAACATAACATAGCAAGACACGAAGTACTTATGTAATGTATAATCAAAATGTTATCAAAGATACCATGCTATGAATGAATGCCCTTCCCCAATTTGCTCTATTTGAGCCTTCTGCACAATGTATATGATTAATATAATCCATCCACAACCATCCAATGCCTTAATCATCATAAAACAATAAAATCGGGATGACACCGTGTCACCCGAGACTTAAACAACTACACTCACCTCTTATCCCGAAGTTACAGGATACCTGAATCCACACTTCCTTATACTCATAATAGATATCCCTTTCTAGCCTTCATACCAATTCCATTTCCTTATCAAGATATGTACCTCCAATTAAACAACCAATCATTAATATCAATTCAACTCATAATGTATATACACAACTTCATATACAAAAATAGCTCACTAAAGCAGATATTTATGCAAAATTAGTTTCGATTTTATATATACATAAACACATGTACAAAACAATCCACAAAAGTTTATATTCATGCATATTTTTCTCTTATACATGTCTATGTTTTTACATGCATCAAAACAACCTCCATTACATTCATAATTATACAAGGCAATCCCTATTATACATGAATACGCATCAATCATAAAACAGTTCACATTATTTCCCACTTATATAACTATAAAACAATACCTAGCATGCTTTTGTTCATTTATAGCATTCCACTAATATATATATATTGAAGATAAACATAAAACTCTTATGTTTATTAGATGATAAAATATCTCATAACAAATTATAGAGTACATACAAACTTTATAGGCTTAGGACTTTATATTAGACAAGGAGTCCTACTAGGTTTAGTATTCTAACTCTATCGAATAAACTTAGAGTACAACTACAACACTTTTAATAATAGATTAACTCCTATACAAACTAGAAGACTATGCACACTCTTACAGTCCCCCTCAAACTGGTGAATACACGTTGTATAATCCCAGTTTGGACAAAAATTTGTTGAAAAGAGCTTTTGGCAGAGGCTTTGTGAGAGTGTCTGCCACTTGTTCTTCTACAAGGATGTAGTTTAGAGACACTGTCTCTTTAGCTAATTTCTCAGCAATGAAGTGTCTGTCAATTTCAATGTGTTTCGTCCTGTCATGTTGTATAAGATTCTTAGCTATCTAGATAGTTGATGGGTTATCACACAAAATTTCAAAACTTTCATCATATGCCATTCCCAAATATCTATGAAATTTAAATAGACAAATTCCTTTACATATTCCCAAAGACAAGGCCCTAAATTCTGCCTCAGCACTGCTTCTTGCAACCACTGTTTGTTTCATGCTCTTCCAAGTCACTAGATTTCCCCAAACATAGGAACAATACCCACAGGTTAACCACCTGTCAGAGAGCTCTCCTGCCCAGCTTGCATCAATGTAAATCTTTACAATTCTATCTTGATTTTTCCTGAAAAATAGGCCATGTCCTGGTGTACCTTTTAGATACCTCAAGACCCTCTTTGCTGCATCCATGTGTTCTTGTTTCAGGTCTGTCATATATTGACTTGTGACATTTACTGGAAAAGAGATGTTAGATCTAGTGAGGGACAGGTAAATCAATTTACCTACTAACCTTTTGTAGAGTCCTTTGTCAGTTGTAATACCAGTTTATGGTTTGTTAAACTTTAGGCCTGCCTCCATTGGCGTGTCTGCAGGTTTGCAATGTAGTAAACTAGTTTCTTTAAGAAGATCCAGGATATACTTTCGTTGGTTTATAATATACCCTTTGGTGGTCCTTGCAACTTCCCTACCTAGGAAGTATCTGAAACTCCCAAGGTCTTTAATTTCAAATTCTCTACTTAAAACATCTTCAAATTGCTGACTTCTTCTTCATCATCTCCAATCAAAATTATGTCATCCACATACACAATTAGATCACCTTTTTATTGGATGATGTTACCTTACTGAATAAGGTATGATCGGCCGAGGATTGCTTGAACCCATTCTTCAATATAACCTTGGTGAATCTCTCAAACCAAGCTCTAAGAGATTGTTTGAGTCTATAGAATGGTTTAGCTAATTGCAAACTTTCTGAGGTTGTCCAGCACCTTTTACTCCAGATGGAATCTTCATGTAAATTTGATCCTCAAAATTTCCATTTAGGAATGCATTCTTGATATCTAGTTGGTGTAGTTTCTAGTCACAGTTCACTGCCAAACTAAGAAAAAATCGAACAAAATTCAATTTTTCCACTAGAGCAAAGGTCTCTTTGAAGTCGATCTCATAGGTTTGAGTAAACCCTTTTGCAACCAACCTTGCCTCGTGTCTTTTTATGGTCCCATTAGAGTTATATTTGATGGAAAATACCCATTTACAACCAACAGTCCTCTTGCCCTGGGGAAGGTCTGTAATAGTCAATGTTTCATTCTTTTGAAGTTCTTCAATTTCTTCCTATACAACCTTCTTCCATTTAGGATTCTGGACTGCCTCTTCATAGCTATTTGGAATTTGTTCCTTGTCTAAACATGTTGTAAAAGCTTTGAGTGAATGCATTAAACTTCTATAGGCATCATACCTTTGGATAGGGTACTTGGTACACTGTCTCACCCCTTTCCTCTTAGCAATAGGTTCATAATCATAAAGTAGATGAGAAGGTAAATTAACAGATTCATTATCTCCACTTTCTTCACAAGTAATTGGACTGGAGTTTAATTCTTGACGAGTACTAGATTGTAGAACAATTTCTTGAATAATCTTCCTTTTTCGAGTATAGACCTGCAGCTGTTTGGGAGGTTGTGAAGAAGTTCGAGTTAACTATTTTGATGTAGGAGAAGTAACAATAAAAGTAATGTGAGTAATATATGGGTTAGGTGATGAGTTAAGAGGAGTATTGGGAGAAGTTTGAGACTCAAGTAAGGGAGAATAATGAGAAGGTGATGTAAAAGGAACCTGTGTAGGAACAAGCTGAAAATTATTACCACATATCCCCCCTTAATTTCAGTCTTGGAAAAATAAGGTTCATGCTCAAAAAAAGGTTAGATCCATTGTAACAAAGAACTTTTTAGAAGGGGGATGATGACATTTGTAGCCCTTCTTGAGTGAAGAATATTCAACTAAAACACATTTCATAGACTTGGGATCAAGTTTAGATCTTGTAGGACTTAAATTTTGAACAAACACAGTGCAACCAAAAACACGCAAAGGAAGATTAGAGTTCATAGGTTTAAAAGATGGAAAGAAAGAACACATCTCTAGGTGTTTGAAAATTTAATACTTTACTAGGCATACGATTAATTAGGTAAGTAGAAGTCAACAATGCATCACCCCACAAGTATTAAGGAACATTGTTGGAGAACATTAGGGATTGGGTTACCTCCAAAAGATGTCAAATTTTCCTTTCTGCAATCCCATTTTGTTGGGGAGTATCAACACATGAACTAATGTGAACAATGCCTTTATGTTTAAAGAATTTACCAAAGGATTTAGTGAAAAACTCCCCCGTTGTTAGACTTAAAAATTTGAATTTTATTCTCAAATTGGGTTTCAACCATACTATAGAATTGTTCAAAGACTCGACTGACTTCTGATTTTTCTTTTAACAAGTATGTCCAAGTAAGTCTACTATGATCATCAATAAATGTGACAAACCAATGACCCCCAGTAATATTCTTCACACGAGAAGGACCCCAAACATCACCGTGTATAAGAGAAAAATGATGTGAGAGTTTATAGTTAGAGGGTATGTAACACCCTAAAAATACCTTAGAAGAAATCATACGAAAATGAAAGGAAAAGTGTAAACATTTGCCAATCTAATATGAATTATAAGATTGGAAGTATTAAAATGTATAACTATAAGATCTAAAGAATTAATGGGTAAATTCATAAGATATACAAGGGATGATAATTAACAATATATTAATAAGGTTATTACATATGATACATAAATTGGTATCTAAGTGATAAATGTACCTATATATATATTTGGTGGAAGTTAAACGATTAAAATATATATACATACACATTCGGTAGATTAATAATGTAATCTATGTATATATATTAAATTATAATGAATTAATAAAGATTAATTCTAACAATTTTATAAGATTATAGTGGGAAATTACATGGTTATGAGCTATCCCACGTGTCTATCTCATGTGAAGCACTCCTCCATTGAGTTAACAAGGGATAACAAGTGTCATCACCATTTGTTTCATCTTTTTTCTCCCCACCAACCACCGAAACAAAGAGAGCTTAGGAGATTGTAAATTCTGGAAATTTAGAAGAGAGTACACTTCTAGGATCATCATATGTTCATGCATGTAGGGAAAATTCCATGCAAGTACATTTCTAGTGTTATCTGATTGATCTCTTGTGATTTTAATTTGTGTTTGATGAATTTCTAGGTTGATCATGCTGGAAATTATATTTAGAAATGTTTAATGATGAGTTATAAGCATTTAGAACAAGTTAGAATGATTGAAATGTTGGAAAATTGCATGCATGAAGACTAGTATACAAAAATTTCCAATTTCGCACTTTGAATATACCCTGGATTGAAATGGATTTTTGGCCATGTTAGAGTTCAAAACATTTATGTATGACAAAGTTGTAGAGGATAAAAAATACTATAAGATAGAGGTCTTACATGACTGGAAATGATGTTACAATGACTGGAAAATCTGATAGAAGTAAACTGGTTACTTTCGAAATGAATCTAGAAACTGTTTGGATTAAAATTGAATTCTGGAAATTTTTAGGAGTTATTTTGATGATTATAAAATTGGCATAAATTGTTATGAAACATGGGAACTTGGTAATGTATGGTTAGTATCATGTTTAGGAGTTATTTTGATGATTATAAAATTGGGATAAATTTTGCCTAGACGTATAGATACGCGGGCAAATCGTATTGGTACACCTAAGCTGAAAAGCCTGAATTAAGCCTTAGTGTATCGATGCTCTTCCACGAGTATCGATACACATACCAGATTTGCACTTCCAACAACCATTTAAACACATTTAACAACATCTATACATGCTTAAAAACCTCACATGTTATAACCAATCACCCCAAGCAATTAAGCATCAACAACATTCATAACATAAGCTTCTAACATGGTAATTCAAGGTGAAGCATAAGCTATCCAAGCATGCTTTTAAACATAAGTCATAGCATAGCCAAAAACACCATAAGCAAAACAATAAACCATAGAGAGTCCTTGAACAAAACCAAATTGGCAAACCAACATATCTCAACTAGGAGGTCACAAAACCAAACTCCCAAACCAAGGTTCTTTCCCCATTGCCAACATCTACTTACTTAAATTCACCAAAGTTCATACTTGAATTTGAGTGACGACTTAGGTGCTCCCACTTGCTACTTCTCATCCCTCAAGCTTAGTTATCTGCATTGTTGGGAAAAAGGAGCGTAAGCACTCTTGCTTAGTGAGGGAAAGCTCAAAACACAACAACAATGCAGTTTTTAAAACATCAATTGAAACCATATCATGCTAAATCACAAGCATGCTTCTAAACCAAAGCAAAACATTCTTTAACCATGTTCCACATGTATCATTAGCCTTGTGCATTGTTCACAATGCAAAACTCCATTAAGCCTCACTTGCTTAATTCACATGCATAGATATACCCTATGCAACATCTCATCATCCAATCACATGCATAATAATCCATTACGCAACCACTAATAATCATGATACATGGGCAACAACAACAAAAACATATATTGGCGTATAACATTCCAGCATAAGCTCACCCCTACCCGTTATGATAAACTCGCCTCTATCACTTTCACACACAATATCAGATACACGAACTCGTATAGGCTCACCCATATACTCAATGATGGCTCACCCCATCTTAAAGGCTACGAATGGAATTAGGCTCACCCCTAACCCATAGTGATAGACGCACCTCTACCGCCAGCAATAGGCTCACCCTATTACGACACGTAGATAGACACACGTACGATTTATAGATTATAGTGCACTCACATCTTATTGGTCGACCAACGTATCAGAGTATTAAAAATAGATGAATCACTTGTCAATATACCCATAAAACCATGTGAACTGACTACTTTCAATGCATCATTAAAAATCTTTACATATCTCAAATTAAACATGATTTTTAAATAGCAAAACCATTTCATACAAGATCAAACCATCTTTTATTCAAAACAAACCATTTAATGGGATAAACACAAGCAAAAACATGCTTAAATCTGTGCATAACAGTGAGTAACAACCATTATCAAGACATGAGCATGATAAATCATGGAGTTCATTTCAAATTGAAATCCGAGAGTACAAGTATCCATACTTACATCCAAGATTAGCTAAGAGTTTCAAGCTTACAATAACCTCCCAAAACCACATATCAAAGCTTAATAAAGCTTTAAAACTCATCCAATCACAGATACGCGAAACTTCACGTTCCAACGCGAAGATCACCCGTCTGAAGCCTCCAATAATGCTTCGCTTGCTTCTGGATCAAGATCCCCTGTTTTTCGACCATGAAAACAGAGATCCACATGCATTAAAATGCATTTCAACACCAGCAACTAAATACAAACTCGTTGCTCACCAAAACTACACCAAATTACCCATCCGAAACAACCGAAAACTCAATCGATTGATTCCTAAACCAAGCCCAGCCAACATACATCACTTTCAATCATTACTAAACATCAAAACACATCTAAAAACAACCTAAACCCTTCCTTATACCTCCAGCAAGCACAACTTCATCATTTCACCTAAAAAACCCAACTAAGACCATTAAGAAACTCAAGGATCTCAATGATTTTGGGATCTATATTATCAAAACCCTTTTTCAACATACTAATTAACTCAAAACTCAATTAAAATCAATCCAAAACAGAGCTCATCAATACCACTCTGAAAATCAAGATTTAAATCATAATTTTTCAAGATTTTGATCTTAAATCAAAACTATAATAAAAACTCAGCCAAAAACAACAATTAGAAGTCAAAGATCTTGGGAATTTCAATAAAGAACCTAGATTGAAGGTTGAGAACGATATTTACCTCCAATCCTTGCCTTCCTTAAGGATTGACAAGTTTTTGCTTCACAGAACTTGAAGAACTTGAAGAGATATCTTGGAAATGATTTATAAATCAAAGATAGAGTGCTTGGGAGAATAGAAATCTGGAGAGAGTGTTGAGAAAAATGGGTTTGCTGAAAATGAAACTTGAAAGTTAGTTACGTAAAAAGAGATCTCCCAAATAACCATTTAATTAATTAAAATAATTAAAAATCAATTTTCATCAATTATATTAAATTCATTTAGAACACATGTCAATTTAAGGAAGGGGTAATTGCACCATAGCTCCATAAAGATTCTAGGATTTTTGACTCCTCTTTGAACATTACACTTTTTCACAGTTTTAAAACCATATATTTTGGTCACTACCCAAAATGTACCACTTCCAAAACTCATTTTGTAAAATTGATTTGAACAACCTCTTAAACATGATTTTAGAGGATTTTAGCAACTTTTGTCATATTCTTGTCCTTTCCTGATCCTTGATTTCCCCCGAACCACCTAATACGATTCGAACTATTTCCGACCGATCCGATCCGATGTCTAAAACATCTAGGCCCAAAACCAAGACATTACAACTATCCCCCATATAAAAAATTTCATCCCCGAAATTTTACCTGAAAGAAAAAGGTGTGGAAACTGCTTCAGCATGTCCGCCTTGCTTTCCCAAGTGGCCTCCTCAACTCCTCGGTGTCGCCACGACACCTTCACAAGCTCAATCGTCTTGCCACGAAGAACTTTGCTGCTCGAATCCAGGATCTTTACCGGTTCGTCGTCATAAGACAAATATGGATTAAACTCTATCTCCTCAACATGCATCACATGTGAAGGATCCGATATATACCTCCGCAACCTCGAAACATGAAACACATCATGAATCTTTTCCAACTCGGGAGGCAACCACAACTGATAAGCCACAGGACCAATACGCTCCACAACCTCATATGGTCCAATAAACCTCAGGCTAAGCTTACCCTTACGCCCAAATATCATCACCTTTTTCCAAGGCGATACCTTCAAGAACACACGTTCGCCAACCGCGAACTCAATCTCCTTACGCTTCAGATCCGTGTAAGACTTTTACTGATCTGATACTGCCTTCAAACGCTCACAAATGAGCTTCACCTTCTCGGTGGTTCCTTTCAACATGGTTGGCATTGATATCAACTTTTGTCCTGTTTCTGCCCAACAAAGAGGGGTTATACACCTTCTCCTATGCAAAGCCTCGTATGGAGCCATTTGAATACTTGCATGTTAACTATTGTTGTAAGCAAACTCAACCAGAGGCAAGTGCTTCTCCCAAGAACCCTGAAAAATCTATAACATATCATCTTAACATGTCCTCAAGCACTTGGATAACAAGCTCTGATTGTCCATCCGTCTGAGGATGATAAGAAGTACTGAAATTCAACCGTGTACCCAAGGCTTGATGCAAACACTCCCAGAACCTCGACATGAACCTCGGATCTCTATTTGATACTATAGATTTCGGTACTCTGTGCAACCGCACAATCTTAGCGATATACAACTCTGCTAGCTTATCAAAGGTATACATAGTATGCACAGGCAAGAAATGTGGACACTTCGTAAGGCGATCAACAATCACCCAAACATAATTCTTCTTTGACGGTGACAAAGGTAATCTAGACACAAAATCCATGGTAATCCTTTCCCACTTCCATTCTGGGATTCTCAAAGTATGCAACAACCCAGAAGGTACCTGATATCCAGCCTTCACTCGCTGACACACCATGGTCTTGCCAATGAACTCGACAACATCCTTTTTAAACCCCACCCAATAGTACTCATCCTTCAAATCACGATACACCTTCGTGCTACCATGGTGCATAGCGAAATGACTACTATGAGATTCAGTCAGAATAGTGCGCCTCAACTCAACATCACTCGGCACCACTATCCGACTCCCAAAACACATAACAGCATCCTCATTAAAACTGAAATCTGAAGGCTTACCATCCGCAATATCCTGAACGTAAGGAACAAGAGAATCATCAAGCAATAGCTTATCCTTAAACAAGTGGATCAGGGATGGTTTTACTTGCAATTCAGCAACAATACCACCGTCTCGCGATATGCTCAAGTGAGCAAACATCACCCTCAACTCCACAGCCACTTTCCGGCTCAAAGCATCTGCAACAACATTGGCCTTTCCCGGATGATACTCGATCGACAGATCATAAACCTTAAGCAACTTCACCCACCGTCGTTACCTAAGATTCAACTCCTTCTGAGATATAAGATACTTCAATCTATTATGATCCGCGAACACCGCATACTTTTCGCCATACAAATAAGGCCTCAAGATCTTCAAAGCAAACACAACAGCTACAAGCTCAAGATCGTGAGTAGGGTAGCTACGCTCATGCGCCTTCAACTGCCTAGATGCATATGCCACTACCTTACCCTCCTGTATCAACACACAGCCCAAACCAACAATGGACGCATCACTATAGACTACAAACTCCTTACCAGACTCAGGTTGAATGAGGGCAGGAGCTTGCGTCAAAGCTTTCTTCAGCTTCTCAAAAGCTTGTTGCCTCGCATCTGTCAACTAAAAGTGAACATTCTTCTGCAACAACTTGGTTAAAGGTGCATCAATCTTCGAGAAACCCTCGACAAATCTATGGTAATATCCAGCCAAACCAAGAAAACTCCGCACTTCTGTCACTGACTTAGACACCTTCCAAATCATCATTGCGTCAACCTTATGCGGATCAACACGAATACCCTCTACCGATACAATATGTCCTAGAAAGACCACCTCTCTAAGCTAAAACTCACACTTGCTCAACTTAGCATACAATTGGTTCTCCAACAACACTTGCAAAACTATCCTTAAGTGTCTATCATGATCCTTCTCGGTACGAGAGTACACAAGGATATCATCAATGAACACCACCGCAAACTGATCCAAGAACTCATGGAACACACTATTCATCATGTCCATGAAAGCAGCAGGTGCGTTGGTCAAACCAAACGACATCACTAAGAACTCATAATGCTCCTACCTCGTCCGAAACGTCGTCTTAGGTACATCCACATCCTTCACCTTTATTTGGTAATACCCTGACCTCAAGTCAATCTTAGAAAACACCGAGGCTCCTCGAAACGGAACAAAAAGATCATCAATTATTAGCAAGGGATACTTGTTCTTGATCGTCAACTTATCCAGCTGCCAATAATCTATATACATTCGCATTGTCCCATCTTTCTTCTTTACAAACAACACCGGCGCTCCCTACGGCGAAACACACGGCCGGATGAACCCTCGATCAAGCAACTCCTGAAGTTGCGTCTTCAACTCTTTCAACTCTTTAGGTGCCATGCGATATGGAGAAATGGACACCGGACTCGTATTCTCATACAACTCGACACCAAACTCAACTTTCCTGTTTAGCGGCATCCCATACAATTCTTCAGAAAAGACACCCATAAAATTGCAAAGAATTCTGATGTCCTGCACACGTACATCCTTTGTACCGGGATTCATCACGTATGCAAGATAAGCTTCACATCCCATCCTTAACATACGACTTGCTTCCATAGCCGAAACAACATTAGACAAGAATTTCACATTCTCGCCTACAATCACCACTTCATAATCATCAGCAAGCTTTAAGGTGACTCGTTTAACATCAAAGTCTAGCACTGCTCTATGCTTAGACAACCAATCCATATCAAGGATCACATCAAATCCATAAAAGGGTAACTGCATCAAATCCACAAGAATGACATGACCCTGAACAGATAAGGGACACCTTCTATACAACTTCCTAGTGACGACAGTCTCACCAATGAACTAATCACTTGCATTCATACTTCAAGCAACTCAAAAGGTATATCAAGCAAAAGCGCATGCTCACTTAAGATATAAGAATGTGTGGATCCAGAATTAATCAAAACCAACAATGATAAAGACTGTAGAACAAAGGTACTTGCGATAACATCGGTTTCATTGCGCCCCTCGCGCTGAGCGTAGACCCTCGCAGTACCACCTCATTCAGGGTGTACAGCTACAACATGAGCAATACCATGCTGACCCTCTTCCCTTATCTGAAAGTTACCTCGGCCGCGCCCATGGCATCTCTGAGGTTCCACAGCATGCAATGGTGCCTGCCTCGCCAACTGCGGACAGTCACGCTTCACGTGACCCTGCACTCCATAGTGCCAGCAAGTCCCTGAGACACCCCAACACTCCCTAGAGTGATGCATCCAACAACGGTTGCAAACAGGAGCACGAGCACCAACATTCTGACCATGCTGCCATCGGCCTACTCCACCTGCACCGCCACCACCTCGAAGATGATCGCTCTAATAACCTCTATCCCGTGGCCTTTTTCCACGATCGAGCCACCATCCCTAGGTTCAGCTCTATATCCTTCACTCGCGAGACCATCACATCAAAGTCTGTGTACTCAGCCGCTAGCATGTATGTTTTAACTTCTCTTACCAATCCATAGCTGAAATGTTCACACCTCGCATGCTCGTCCGGTATTAACTCAGGTGCATACTGGCTCAACCTTACAAGTTGCACCTCATATTCGGCAACCGACATACTACCCTGTACTAAAGCCATATATTGATGTTTCTTCTCGTCCAGATAATAGACCCCCAATAACTTTTTCTTAAACGTGCTCACGAAAAAGTTCCAATCAATCTCATCCTGCCCCATCCTAGCTGTAATAGTTGTCCACCATGTATATGTATCGCCATGCAGCAATGACACTATACAGCCCAGCTTCTGAACATTATTACAGTTCATCTATCCCAAGATTCGCTCGGTACTCTCGAACCAAGCATCAGACCTCTCAAGAGTCAAACGTCTAAACTCAGCACCGCCCAGGTTGCGTAAACACTCCAGAGGCAACCTAGGGTTGGCACCCTGTTGTGATGCAGCTACATGAAAGCCAGCCACTGCCGCCTGAAAGGCTCCAGTAATAGCTTGTATCAACACTGTCATATCCGGAACACCTTGCCCCGATGCTCCCTCAGGTGCAACACCTCCAGCACCATCTCTAGTCTCAACTCCTGCCCCACCACCTGCAGGTGGTCCACCCGGAGGAGGAGCGGTAGATTCTCAACTTGCTCTTTCAGCCCATTCTCGGCCATAACTTGGGCATTTCCCCTCGTCTCTCATCTCGGACCCATGATGAAAGAGGTATACTATAATGCAAACACAACAATAAAATCAATCAGGCCTTCGGTAGCAAGGACCTAAGTCACTCAATTCATTTGCTCAAAACAAAATATCCTTTATCAGTAGCTTGGCAATAGGTACCCTAATTATACTTCAAATATCACACAAAATCAACTTACAATTCTTTCTTATCTTCAACACATGTTCATATTGAACTTCACATATAATTCGCAACACCCAAACATGGCATATATACCAACATTCAACCAAAACATGATTATTCAACCAACATGCCAATTAACTCTAAATCAAACATCAAAACATACCAATTTCACTTACCAACATCCCTAAGTCTTTCATAACCTGGCTCTGATACCAACAAATGTAACCACCTTAACCCGGCCTAGACGCCCGACCCGAACTTTTTTATTTTTATCTTCTCTAGATGCACATTATTATACTATTTGTTCAGCCAAGCAATTAGAAGAAAACAGCAGAACGACCGGAGTTCGATTACGGGTTCAATTGCATATATTTGACTTTTAGGGGAAAAAATACATTAATTCAGAACATAAAAGATCACATTAACTGGAAATAACGAACTCGTATCGGTTCGCCTTGGCCTGTATCGATACGCAAAATGGCAGTAGAAAAGTTGGCAAAAGGGTATCTATACGCTCAAGCTCGTATCGATATGGCCTTCAAACTTTTTCCTAGGCGTATCGATACACGGGCAAATAGTATCGGTACACCTAAGATGAAAAGCCTAAACTAAGCCTTAGTATATCGATACTCTTCCCCGAGTATCGATACACATACAAGATTTGCACTTCCAACAGCCATTTAAACACATTTAACAACATCTAAACACGCTTAAAACGACCTCACATGTTATAACCAATCACCCAAGCAATCAAGCATCAACAACAGTCATAGCATAAGCTTCTAACATGGCAATTCAAGGTGAAGCATAAGCGACCCAAGCATGCTTTTAAACATAAGTTATAGCATAGCCAAAAACACCATAAGCAAAACAATAAACCATATAGAGGCCATGAACAAAACCAAATAGGCAAACCAACATATCTCAACTAGGAGGTTACAAAACCAAACTCCCAAACCAAGGTTCTTTCCCCATTGCCAAAATCTACTTATTTAAATTCACCAAAGTTCATACTTGAATTTGAGTGACGACTTAGGTGCTCATACTTGCTACTTCTCAGCCCTGAAGCTTAGTTATCTGCATTGTTGGGAAAAAGGAGCGTAAGCACTCTTGCTTAGTGAGGGAAAGCTCAAAACACAACAACAATGCAATTTTTAAAGCATCAATTGAAACCATATCAGGCTAAATCTCAAGCATGCTTCTAAACCAAAGCAAAACATTCTTTAACCATGTTCCACATGTATCATTAGCCTCGTGCATTGTTCACAATGCAAAACTCCATTAAGCCTCACTTGCTTAATTCACATGCATAGATACACCCTATGCAACATCTCATCATCACATCACATGCATAATAATCCATTATGCAACCACTAATAATCATGATACACGGGCAACAACAACAAACACATATGTTGGTGTTTAACATTCCGGAATAGGCTCACCCCTATCCGTTATAATAGACTCGCATCTATCACTTTCACACATAATATTGGATACACTGACTCGTATAGGCTCACCTCTATACTCAATGATGGCTCACCCCATCTTAAAGGCTACGAATGGAATTAGGCTCACTCCTAACCCATAGTGATAGACTCACCTCTACCACCCGCAATAGGTTCACCCCTACTACGACACGTAGCTAGACACGTGTACGATTTTATAGATTATAATGCACTCACACCCCATAAAACATGTTAACTCATTGCTTTCAATGCATCATTAAAAATCTTCACATATCCCAAATTAAACATGCTTTCTAAATAGCAAATTCATTTCATACAATATCAAACCATCTTGTATTCAAACCAAACCATTTAATGGGATAAACACAAGAAAAAACATGCTTAAATCCATGCATAATAGTGAGTAACAACCATTATCAAAACATGAGCATGATAAATCACGGAGTCCATTTCAAATTGAAATTTGAGAGTAAAAGTATCCATACTTACTTCCGAGATTAGCTAAGCATTTCACGCTCACACTAACCTCCCAACACCTCATATCCAAGCTTAATAAAGCTTTAAAACTCATCCACTCACTGATACGCGAAACTTCACATTCCAACGCGAAGATCACCCATCTGAAGCCTCCAATAATGCTTCTCTTGCTTCCGGATCAAGATCCCCTGTTTTAGACCATCAAAATAGAGATCCAAATGCATTAAAATGCTTTTCAACAAAACAACTAAACACAAACTCGTTGCTCACCAAAACTATAACAAATTACCCATCCGAAACAACTGAAAACTCAATCGATTGCTTCCTAAACCAAGCCCAACCAACATACATCACTTTCAATCATTACTAAATATCAAAACACATCTACAAATGACCTAAACCCTTCCTTATACCTCCACCAAGCACAACTTCATAATTTCACCTAAAAAACCCAACTAAAACCATCAAGAAACTTAAGAATCTCAAGAATTTCGGGATCTATATTATCAAAACCCTTTTTCAAAATATTAATAAACTTAAAACTCAATTAAAATCAATCCAAAACATATCTCATTAATACAACTCCGAAAATCAAGATTTAAATCATAATTTTGCCTCCAATCCTTGAGATCCTTAAGGATTGAAAAGTTTTTGCTTCACAAAACAAAGCTGGAAAATCTTTTTCCACTCACCGATATGTAAAACTTCGCTTGCCGACGTGAAGATCACTCGCCCGAAGCCGACAAAAAATGCCTCACTTGCTTCTGGATCAAGATCCCTTGTTTTTAGAGAATCAAAACAGAGATCCAAATGCATTAAAATGCATTCTAACACCAGCAACTAAACCCAAACTCGCTTCCCAGCAAAACTACACCAATCACCCATATGAAACAACCAAAAACTCAATCGATTGCTTCCTAAACCAAACCTAGCCAACATACATTACTTCCAACCATTAATAAACATCAAAACACATCTAAAACAACATAAACTATTCTTTATACCTCCAGCAAGCATAACACCATCAAAACACCTCAAAAACTCAACTAAAACCATCAAGAAACTCAAGGATCTCAAGGATTTCAGGATCTATATCATCAAAGTACTTTTTCAACATTATAATCAACTCAAAACTCAATTAGAATCAATCCAAAACATAGCTTATCAACAATACTACAAAAATCATGATTTAAACCATTATTTTTCAAGATTTTGATCTTAAATCAAAACTATAATTAAAACTTAGTTAAAAACAACTAGGAGTCAATAATCTTGGAAATTTCAGTAAAGAACCTAGATTAGAAGTTGAGAACGGGATTTACCTCCAATCCTTGCCTTCCTTAAAGATTGACAAGTTTTTGCTTCACAAATCTTGAAGAACTTGGAGAGAATTCTTGGAAAAAGATAAGAAACAAAAGATAGAGTGTTTTGGAGAAAAGAAATCTGTAGAAAGGTTTGAGATAATGGGTTTTGCTGAAAATGAGAATTGAAAGTTAGTTACGTGAAATAAAACCTCCCTATTTACCATTTTATTAATTAAAATAAAATCCCTTCAAAATAAATTATATTAAAACAATTTTAAAACACATGTCAATTTAAGGGAATGTGTAATTGCACCAAAGCTCCCTAAAGATTCTAAGATTTTGACTCCTCTTTTGAAATTGTATTTTTCCACGGTTTTAAAACTTTACATTTTGGTCACTACCCAAAATGTACCACTTGGAAAACTCGTTTTGTAATATTTATTTAACCAACCTCTTAAACATGATTTTAGAGGATTTTAGCAATTTTTTTTTCATATTTGTATTGTAACCCCCTTAACCCAGCCTAGACGGTTGACCCGAATTAAGAAAGTCACACGGGGAAAACCAAAGTCAACCCGAAAGTCAACCTTGATTAACGACCCTTTTTTTTCCTTTTAAACTTGTCTATATGCACATTAAACCTAGTTATGATCATTCAAACAACATACTCAAAGATCATAAACATCAGAGATCGAACAGGGACCCAATTGAACAAATTACAACTTTAGGGACCAAATTGTAAATTCTGATAAATATAAGGACTTCACCCAAATTAAAGTTACCAACTTGAAATTAATCATGTTTCATGCATCTCGGCCAAATTTCAGCTCAAACGGACATTCCAAACTCATACAATTGCACATACAAGTTTCGGGACCAAAATGCAAACGTTTTGAAACATATAACTACCAATGTCAGCCCCCAACGGTCATCCGTTCCGCAACGCGTACCGAAACGAGGGCTGACAGTAGCCTTTCCGTTTCGGAACGGTGTCACCCGTTTCGGACGCCTGGGCTGCTTCGAGGCACCCGTTCCGAAACGGAAGGCACTGTTCCGATACGGCCTGCACAAAATGCAGAAATTTGCTTGCCTAAACATGCAATTGACCAACCAATCATGCTCCAATTGCTATCAAACTTTACCAGCATCTCATACAACATACAAGAGACATATTTGCATCAACCAATCATCATTATATCAACATATATGAAAAGCCCCAAATCTAAAGGCATGCTTCCTACACAAGCAACCATTCATGCACAAAAGCCTTCAAACCAACACATAATGGCCAATTACAAAAACCAACAGTAACAACAACATAATTCCAACTTAGGGAGTTCCAAACATCTCCCAAAACAACAACATAGGTCCCCCATTGCCAAATGCCAAAAGCTAAAAGTGTTTAAGAAAACCTTCTCATACATGAGCTTAACTTCCACTTGATTGCTTGCTCTCCTTGCTGCCCTCAATGCACTTTAATGCTCTGCATTATTGGTTTAAGAAAAGAGAGAGAGCGTAAGCAAAAGCTTAGTGAGGAAAGCTCCTTAGAACCACACAATAATGCATTTATAAAACTCATTTATAAATCATACTTCAAAATACAATTAGACATGCTCACAAGCAATCTTAAACAAGCATCTCATGCTTCACATCATAACGTGTCATATTTGCCACAAGTGATAATTACCATCTTTAAAACAAGATCAACATAAGACTCACACATGGACTTTTAAACACCATTGTGATCTTATCCCCAAGGACTTTTAAACACCTTGGCCCATGGACTTTTAAACACCATGGCAAGGACCACACAAGGACTTTTAAACACCTTTGTGTCCTTAACAAGTTTCACCTCAAGGACTTTTAAACACCTTGACCCCAAGGACTTTTAAACACCTTGGCCATGGACTTTTAAACACCATGATATAAATCACCCCAAGTACTTTTAAACACCTTGGCCTAAGGACTTTTAAACACCTTGGAAAGGACCACACAAGGACTTTTAAACACCTTTGTGTCCGTAACAAGAACCATCCAAGGACTTTTAACCACCTTGATGTTCTTAAGTAAACAAGGCTCACTCAAGGACTTTTAACCACCTTAGTGACCTTAACCTTTTCAAAAACATCACTTGCCAATATACATCATATATCATCAATAATCCACTATTTTAAAGCATTTAACCAAGCCATAAACATCATGCATCTTTAAGCATCAAACAACATTTATACAATGTTCAAAAACAAGGAACTCTAACCTTGAGCTTCCTTAAACACATGGCTTATAATCTCAGCAACACACATGCTAGATATGCTTTAAAAACAGAATTTAAACATGCAACAAACACATTGCACCCAACCATCACATGGTTCCTCAACAAGAGAGTTTTTCCGAAAACTTACTCTTGAGCTTAGCAAAGTTGTTTAGACTTAGACTAAGCTCCCAAACCTCCAAACATTGGTTTCAAAGCCGAAAACCAAAATCCACTCACCGATTCCGTTTCGCCTCTTGCCGAAACACCAAATCAAGCTTCCGGATCACCACCACTTGGATCCAAAGATGACTCCCCTGTTTTAACACATTAAAACAGTAGATTAATGCATCATCATGCATTAATAGCTTCAATGAAAGCACCTAAACTCGCTGCTCTCATCCACACTCCATTTTCGGCCACCAAACGCAACCGAAAATGCATCCAAACAACTCCTCAACAAAGCCCAGCCATAAACCATCAAAACTAAGCATCCTTAAACATCATTATACATCTAAAAAGGACCTAACAACATCCTTATACCTCCAGCAACAACAGATCCACAAGATCACTCCAAAAACAACCAAGAATCATAAGCTAAACTTAGGAAATTCAACCTATTCGGGATTGCATTAATCAAAACTCAATTTACAATAAAATTAACATTCATTTATCATCAAATTAACACCTTAAAACACAGCCCAATCAGATCTCACGAAAATCCATGAAAAACCATCAAATCTTGCATTTAAAGCCAAGATCCATCACACAACTTAAAAGCCATTTATAAAACATCAATTAAGGATTGAGAACTTGGGAATTTCAGTAAAGAACTGAGAGTTTAGAGGAGAAGGACGTTCTTACCTCCAAACTTGAGTTTTCTCCCTTTTAGAACCAAAAAGCTTGAAAATCCAAATAGCAAATTGCAAGGTTTTGTTGTAGAGATGATTAGGAATCCAAAGAGAATTGAAAAGATAGATTTGAGTGACAAAAACAGAAAGAAATCTCTGGAGAGAGATGTTTGGGTTGAGAGAAAATGAGAGAAAAAGGAAAATTTGGAAAATAGGAAAATTAGTTACAAAATAGCCAAAATGATTTCCCTCCACTTTTCTTTAGCTTTAAAATCAGAATTAAACATTAAAATATCTTAGAAAAATCTGGAGAAACTCCTTTTGGAATAATAGCTCCTTAAAGATTTAAAGTTTCAATCCTTTATAAAACAGTCACGCAACTTTCAAAAATTACATTTTGGTCACTAGCCAAAATGTCACCCTTCCAAACCTTATTTTTCAAAATTGATTTCACAGTTCACTTATTTATATTAAAATATGATTTTAGAACATTTTTCCATATTTTTAATGCAACCCGAACTAGGCTTTCCTAAATTCACTCTTATATATTCGAACCGCACTTTGACCAAACCGGTCAACGCCCAAAACTTCTAAGCCCAAAACCGGGGCGTTACAACTCTCCCCCCCTTAAGAAATTTCATCCTCGAAATTTACCTGAAGGAAAGAGATAAAGAAACTGCTTCAGCATGTCATCCTTTCGCTCCCACGTGGCTTCCTCAACACCGCGGTGCTTCCACAACACCTTCACCAACTCAATGGTCTTGCCATGAAGAACCTTGCTATCCGAATCCAGAACCTTCACCGGTTCCTCATCATAGGTCAAATCCGGATTCAATTGTACTTCCTCCACAGGCATCACATGCGAAGGATCAAATCTATACTTCCGGAGCATAGAAACATGAAACACATAATGAATCTTCTCCAACTCTTGAGGTAACCTCAACCTGTACGCAACAGGACCCACACGCTCAACCACCTCGTATGGTCCAATGTACCTAGGGCTCAACTTACCCTTATGGCCAAACCTCATCACCTTCTTCCAAGGCGAAACCTTCAAGAACACACGGTCACCCACCGCATACTCAATCTCCTTACGCTTCAAATCCGCATAAGACTTCTGCCGATTAGAAGCTGCCTTCAAACGCTCACAAATGAGCTTCACCTTCTCGGTGGTTCCTTTCAACAAAACCGGCATCGAAACCAACTTCTGACCCGTTTCAGCCCAACAAAGAGGAGTCCTACACTTCCTCCCGTACAAAGCCTCATAAGGTGCCATTTGAATGCTCGCCTGATAACTATTGTTATAAGAAAACTCAACCAAGGGCAGATGCTTCTCCCAAGAGCCCTGAAACTCAATCACGCAACACCTCAACATATCCTCCAAAATCTGGATAACACGCTCAGACTGACCATCCGACTGAGGATGATAGGATGTACTGAAATTCAACCTCGTACCCAGAGCTTGATGCAAACACTGCCAGAACCGCGATGTGAACCTCGGATCCCTATCCGACACAATCGACTTAGGCACACCATGCAGCCGCACAATCTCAGCAATGTACAGCTCCGCAAGCTTATCCAAAGAGAACGTAGTATGCACAGGCAAGAAATGCGCACACTTCGTCAGGCGATCCACAATCACCCACACCGAATTCTTCTTCGACGGTGACAAAGGTAAACCAGATACAAAATCCATGGTAACCCTTTCCCACTTCCACTCATGGATTCTCAACGGTTGTAACAACCCTAAAGGAAACTGATGCTCAGCCTTAACTCGTTGACACACCATACACCTGCTGACAAACTCCGCAACATCCTTTTTCAAACCCACCCAATAGTACTCATCACGAAGATCTCGATACATCTTAGTACTACCTGGGTGCATAGCAAAAGGACTACTATGACCTTCAGTCAGAATAGCACGCCTCAGCTCAGCATCATTAGGCACCACTATCCGACTCCCAAAACACAACACTCCATCATCATTAAAACAGAAATCCGAAGGTCTACCCTCCGCGATATCCTGAACATGCGGCACCAAGGAATCATCTAGCAATTGCTTTTCCTTGATCATCTGAACCAAAGATGGTTTCACTTGCAACTCAGCCACAAGACCACCATCACGCGAAATACTCAAACTGGCAAACATAGCCCTCAGCTCAACAGCTACCTTCCTACTCAAGGCATCCGCTACAACATTAGCCTTCCCAGGGTGATACTCAATCGTCAAATCATAATCCTTGAGCAACTCCACCCAACGTCGCTGCCTGAGATTCAACTCCTTCTGAGACATCAGATACTTCAAACTCTTGTGATCCGTGTACACAGTACACTTCTCACCATACAGGTAATGCCTCCAGATCTTCAAAGCAAAAACCACTACAGCCAGCTCAATGTCATGCGTAGGATAATTGCGCTCATGCACCTTCAACTGCCGCGATGCATAAGCCACCACCTTACCCTCTTGCATCAACACACATCCCAAACCAACATAGGATGCATCACTATACACCACAAACTCTTTCCCTAATTCAGGTTGAACCAAGATAGGAGCTTGCGTCAAAGCTGCTTTAAGCTTCTCAAAAGCCTGATGTCTCGCTTCCGTCCATTCATACTTAACATCCTTCTGCAACAACTTCGTCAAAGGTGCAGCAATCTTAGAAAACCCATCCACAAACCTCCGATAGTATCCTGCCAAACCGAGGAAACTACGAACTTCATGAACAGACTTAGGAACCTTCCAATTCATCACCGCCTCAACCTTCTGAGGATCAACCCGAATCCCCTTAGCAGAAACCACATGCCCAAGAAACACCACCTCACTTAACCAGAACTCGCACTTGCTCAGCTTAGCATAAAGCTGATTCTCCAACAAAGCCTGCAAAACAATCCTCAAATGCTCTTCGTGCTCCTCCTCAGTACGCGAGTACACGAGGATATCATCGATGAACACCACAACAAACTTGTCCAGGTATTCATGAAACACACGATTCATCATGTCCATGAAAGCAGCAGGAGCATTTGTCAACCCAAACGGCATCACAAGGAACTCATAATGCCCGTACCTTGTTCTGAAAGCTGTCTTAGGCACATCCACATCTTTCACCTTCAACTGGTAATACCCTGACCTCAAGTCAATCTTAGAGAACACAGCAGCTCCCAGAAATTTATCAAAGAGATCATCAATTCTCGGCAAAGGATACCGATTTTTGATAGTCAACTTGTTCAGCTGACGGTAATCAATGCACATCCTCATAGTGCCATCCTTCTTCTTCACGAACAAGACCGGTGCACCCCAAGGCGACACACTCGGCCGAATGAAACCACGCTCAAGCAACTCTTGCAACTGCGTCTTCAGCTCTTTTAGCTCCTTAGGTGCCATCCTATAGGGAGTAATGGACACAGGAGTTGTATTCTCATACAGCTCAATTCCAAACTCCACCTCGCGATTAGGAGGTAAACCAAGCAACTCCTCAGGAAACACACCAGGAAACTCCTTCACAACCCTGATATCTTGCACACGCAACTCCTTAGAGCTAGGATTCATCACAAAAGCTAGATAAGCTTCACAGCCTTGCCTCAGCATCCGGCTTGCCTCCAACGTGGACACCACATTGGCAAGAAACTTCACATTCTCACCAACCATAACAACTTCGTAATCATCCGCAAGCTTCAGCGAAACTCGCTTATTTTCACAATCCACCACAGCACGATGCTCAGCAAGCCAATCCATACCAAGGATTACATCAAAACCATAGAAAGGTAACTCCATAAGGTCAACATGAAAAACATGATCCTGAACAACCAAAGGACACCTTCTATACAGCTTTCTAGTCACAACAGTCTCACCAAAAGAACTAGTGACACGCATACCAACATCCAAAGACTCAACAGGCAAACCAAGCAATTCAGCATGCTCACGCAATATGTAAGAGTGCGAAGATCCAGAATCAATCAAGGAAAGTAATGACAAGGATTGCAGAGTAAAAGTACCTGCGATCGCATCCGCGTCATTCCTCCCCTCTCGCTGAGCAAACACTCTAGCCTGCCCGCCACCCTCTGGCTGCACAGCTACAACATGAGCCACACCTCGGCCACCTTCCTCTCTCCGCTGGAAATTACCACGGCCGCGCCCACGACCTCTCTGCGGTGCTGCAACAACAGGAGCACGAACTTGGCCACCAGCCAACATAGGACAATCACGCCTCAAATGATCCGAAGATCCACAGCTCCAGCAACCATTACCAGCTGCCGCAACAGGAGCTTGCACCTCCCTCACAGCACGAGGACAATCACGTTTCATGTGACCATGCGAACCACATATCCAACAAGCACTCGGATCAGCTCTAGCGTTGCCTCCCCGAGCAGGTGCTCCACCTCCTCGCTTAGCCGAGGACTGATACTTCTGATCACGTCCCCTCTTGTTCCGTCCACCACCGGAACTATACTCAGCTGCTCGCTTACCAACACCTTTAGCAGATAAACCCAAGTTCATCTCAATATCCTTGGCTCGGCCCACCAACACATCAAAATCATCATACTCGGTAGCCAGCACATACATCTTCACATTCGTCACTAAGCCATAACGGAACCTTTCACACCTCGCTCGCTCATCCGGGACAAGCTCAGGTGCGTATTGACTGAGTCGAACAAATTGCACTTCATACTCAGCCACCGTCATGATCCCTTGGGTAAGAGACATGAACTCCCTCTTTTTCTCATCTAGGTACCTCACACCCAGATACCTTCTCTTGAACACATTCTGAAAGAATGTCCAAGTCACATCAACTTCTGCCATCCCAGCAATAGTGGTTGTCCACCACGTATATGCATCCTTCTGCAGCAAGGACACAACACAGCCAAGCTTCTGCACATCAGTGCAACTCATCTGACCCAAGATCCTCTTGGTACTCTCTAACCAAGCCTCAGAACCCTCAGCAGACATACCCCTGAACTCAGTCCCTCCTAGACTGCGCAAACGCTCCAAAGGTAGTCTAACTCCAGCATCTTCCTGATGCCCAGCTCCTCGAGCTCCAGCTACCGCTGCTTGAAAAGCACCAGCTATAGCTTGAATTAACACCGTCATGTCAGGAACAGCTTGCCCCTGACCAGCCTCAGCACCAGCTGCAGCTCCAGCTCCAGCTTTCTCAGCCCCAGCACCACCACCACCAGGTGGAGGAGGTAAAACCGCGCTCTCAACGTTCTCCTCATTTTCATTCTCATTCTGAGCCGTAGCTCGCACATTACTCCTCAACTCTCTACGAGGTGCCATACTCTAATTATGCAATCACAATGCAAAATAAACAAAGTCAGGCCCAGCAAGGTAAGCAATCCAAGTACTCAAGCTCAATTTCATTTAAAATCAACATCACTTTACTAGCTTTGATTTGGCAATGGGTACCCACAACATGCTTCACCACAGCATACAACTCAATTGCAACATACATGCAATCCACTCAACATGCTTTCACTCAACAAGCATACAAAGCATACACACTTTAAACATTCACATACACATTCCCATTTACTCGAGAACTCAGCTCTGATACCACCAAATGTAACCCCCTTAACCCGGCCTAGACGGTTGACCCGAATTAAGAAAGTCACACGGGGAAAACCAAAGTCAACCCGAAAGTCAACCTTGATTAACGACCCTTTTTTTTCCTTTTAAACTTGTCTAGATGCACATTAACCCTAGTTATGATCATTCAAACAACATAGTCAAAGATCATAAACATCAGAGATCGAACAGGGACCCAATTGAACAAATTACAACTTTAGGGACCAAATTGTAAATTCTGATAAATATAAGGACTTCGCCAAAATTAAAGTTACCAACTTGAAATTAATCATGTTTCATGCATCTCCGCCAAATTTCAGCTCAAACGGACATTCCAAACTCATACAATTGCACATACAAGTTTCAGGACCAAAATGCAAACGTTTTGAAACATATAACTACCAATGTCAGCCCCCAACGGTCATCCGTTACGAAACGGGAGACAGCCCGTTTCGAAACGCGGGCCGTTCCGCAACGCGTACCGAAACGAGGGCTGACAGTAGCCTTTCCGTTTCGGAACGGTGTCACCCGTTTCGGACGCCTGGGCTGCTTCGAGGCACCCGTTCCGAAACGGAAGGCACTGTTCCGATACGGCCTGCACAAAATGCAGAAATTTGCTTGCCTAAACATGAAATTGACCAACCAATCATGCTCCAATTGCTATCAAACTTTACCAGCATCTCATACAACATACAAGAGACATATTTGCATCAACCAATCATCATTATATCAACATATATGAAAAGCCCCAAATCTAAAGGCATGCTTCCTACACAAGCAACCATTCATGCACAAAAGCCTTCAAACCAACACATAATGGCCAATTACAAAAACCAACACTAACAACAACATAATTCCAACTTAGGGAGTTCCAAACATCTCCCAAAACAACAACATAGGTCCCCCATTGCCAAATGCCAAAAGTTAAAAGTGTTTAAGAAAACCTTCTCATACATGAGCTTAACTTCCACTTGATTGCTTGCCCTCCTTGCTGCCCTCAATGCACTTTAATGCTCTGCATTATTGGTTTAAGAAAAGAGAGAGAGCGTAAGCAAAAGCTTAGTGAGGAAAGCTCCTTAGAACCACACAATAATGCATTTATAAAACTCATTTATAAATCATACTTCAAAATACAATTAGACATGCTCACAAGCAATCTTAAACATGCATCTCATGCTTCACATCATAACGTGTCATATTGGCCACAAGTGATAATTACCATCTTTAAAACAAGTTCAACATAAGACTCACACATGGACTTTTAAACACCATTGTGATCTTATCCCCAAGGACTTTTAAACACCTTGGCCCATGGACTTTTAAACACCATGGCAAGGACCACACAAGGACTTTTAAACACCTTTGTGTCCTTAACAAGTTTCACCTCAAGGACTTTTAAACACCTTGACCCCAAGGACTTTTAAACACCTTGGCCATGGAATTTTAAACACCATGATATAAATCACCCCAAGGACTTTTAAACACCTTGGAAAGGACCACACAAGGACTTTTAAACACCTTTGTGTCCGTAACAAGAACCATCCAAGGACTTTTAACCACCTTGATGTTCTTAAGTAAACAAGGCTCACTCAAGGACTTTTAACCACCTTAGTGACCTTAACCTTTTCAAAAACATCACTTGCCAATATACATCATATATCATCAATAATCCACTGTTTTAAAGCATTTAACCAAGCCATAAACATCATGCATCTTTAAGCATCAAACAACATTTATACAATGTTCAAAAACAAGGAACTCTAACCTTGAGCTTCCTTAAACACATGGCTTATAATCTCAGCAACACACATGCTAGATATGCTTTAAAAACAGAATTTAAACATGCAACAAACACATTGCACCCAACCATCACATGGTTCCTCAACAAGAGAGTTTTTCCGAAAACTTACTCTTGAGCTTAGCAAAGTTGTTTAGACTTAGACTAAGCTCCCAAACCTCCAAACATTGGTTTCAAAGCCGAAAACCAAAATCCACTCACCGATTCCGTTTCGCCTCTTGCCGAAACACCAAATCAAGCTTCCGGATCACCACCACTTGGATCCAAAGATGACTCCCCTGTTTTAACACATTAAAACAGTAGATTAATGCATCATCATGCATTAATAGCTTCAATGAAAGCACCTAAACTCGCTGCTCTCATCCACACTCCATTTTCGGCCACCAAACGCAACCGAAAATGCATCCAAACAACTACTCAACAAAGCCCAGCCATAAACCATCAAAACTAAGCATCCTTAAACATCATTATACATCTAAAAAGGACCTAACAACATCCTTATACCTCCAGCAACAACAGATCCACAAGATCACTCCAAAAACAACCAAGAATCATAAGCTAAACTTAGGAAATTCAACCTATCCGGGATTGCATTAATCAAAACTCAATTTCCAATCAAATTAACATTCATTTATCATCAAATTAACACCTTAAAACACAGCCCAATCAGATCTCACGAAAATCCATGAAAAACCATCAAATCTTGCATTTAAAGCCAAGATCCATCACACAACTTAAAAGCCATTTATAAAACATCAATTAAGGATGAGAACTTGGGAATTTCAGTAAAGAACTGAGAGTTTAGAGGAGAAGGACGTTCTTACCTCCAAACTTGAGTTTTCTCCCTTTTAGAACCAAAAAGCTTGAAAATCCAAATAGCAAATTGCAAGGTTTTGTTGTAGAGATGATTAGGAATCCAAAGAGAATTGAAAAGATAGATTTGAGTGACAAAAACAGAAAGAAATCTCTTGAGAAAGATATTTGGGTTGAGAGAAAATGAGAGAAAAAGGAAAATTGGGAAAATAGGAAAATTAGTTACAAAATAGCCAAAATGATTTCCCTCCACTTTTCTTTAGCTTTAAAATCAGAATTAAACATTAAAATATCTTAGAAAAATCTGGAGAAACTCCTTTTGGAATAATAGCTCCTTAAAGATTCAAAGTTTCATTCCTTTATAAAACAGTCACGCAACTTTCAAAAATTACATTTTGGTCACTAGCCAAAATGTCACCCTTCCAAACCTTATTTTTCAAAATTGATTTCACAGTTCACTTATTTATATTAAAATATGATTTTAGAACATTTTTCCATATTTTTAATGCAACCCGAACTAGGCTTTCCTAAATTCACTCTTATATATTCGAACCGCACTTTGACCAAACCGGTCAACGCCCAAAACTTCTAAGCCCAAAACCAGGGCGTTACGTATCCTTTCCCGAACCTTGATTTCCCTAAACCACGTAATACGATTCAAACCGTACCCGACCGGCCTGATCCGATCTCTAAAACATTTAGGCCCAACATCAAGGCGTTACAACTCTCCCCCACTTAGGAAATTTCGTCCTGAAAATTTTATCTAAAGGAAAAAGGTGTGGAAACTGCTTCAACATGCCTGCCTTGCTTTCCCAAGTGGCTTCCCCAACTCCTTGTTGTCGCCACAACACCTTCACATGCTCCATCGTCTTGCCACGAAGAACTTTCCTGCTCGAATCCAATATCTTCCCTAATCCCTCACTGTAAGACAAATATGGACTCAGCTCTATCTCCTCGATAGACATAACATGCGAATAATCCGATCTATACCTTCGCAACATCGAAACATGAAACACATCATGAATCTTGTCTAACCCGGGAGACAACCTCAACCGATAAACCACAGGACCAACACGCTCCACAACCTCATATGGTCCAATAACCCTTGGGCCAAGCTTACCCTTATGCCCAAAACTCATCACCTTCTTCCAAGGTGATACTTTCAAAAACACACGTTCGCCAAACGCGAACTCAAACTCCTTACGCCTCAGATATGCGTAAGACTTTTGCCGATCCGATGTTGCTTTCAAGTGCTCACAAATGAGCTTCACCTTCTTGGTGGTCCCTTTCAACATATCCGGCATCGAAACCAACTTTTCCCTAACTCTTCCCAGCAAAGATAAGTTCAACACTTTCTCCCTTACAAAGCCTCGTACAGAGCCATTTGTATGCCTGCCTGCTAACTAATGTTACAAGCAAACTCAACCAAAGGTAAATACTTTTCCCAAGAACCTTGGAAAACTATAACGTAATATCTCAACATATCCTCAAGTACATGGATAACACACTCCGACTGCCCATCCGTATGAGGATGATAAGAAGTACTAAAATTCAACCGTGTACACAAGGCTTGATGCAAACATTCCCGGAATCTCGTCTTGAACCTCAAATCTCTATCTGAAACTATAGACTTCGGCATACCGTGCAACCGCACAATCTCAGCGATATACAGCTCTGCCAGCTTATCCAAGGTATACGTAATATGCACAGGCAAGAAATGTGCACACTTCGTAAGGTGATCAACAATCACCCAAACATAATTCTTCCTCGAGGGTGTCAAAGGAAAACAAGAAACAAAATTCATGGTAATCCTTTCCCACTTCCATTCTGGGATTTTCAATGGTTGCAACAACCCAGAAGGAACCTGATGTTCAGCCTTCACTCGCTGACAAACCTTGCATTTGCTAACAAACTCGGTAACATCCTTCTTCAACCCCACCCAATAGTACTCATCCTTCAAACCACGATACATCTTTGTACTACCACGGTGCATAGCGAAAGGACTACTATGAGCTTCAGTCAGAATAGTGTGCCTCAACTCAGCATCACTCGGCACCACGATACATTTAGGGACTAAACTATAATCTCCATAAATTACAGAGACCATTCAGATTTTAAAGTTACCAATCTTTAGTTAGTCATGTAACATGCCATCATGTCAAATTTCATCACAAACAGATCATCAAATCCCAACCAATTCATCGCACAACATTCAGGGACCAAAATGCAACATTCCAAAACATAAAAAGATACTTTTAAATAAAAATAACGAACAAGTATCGGTACGCTTGAGCTTGTATCGATGCGCAAAATGGCAGTAGCAAATTTTAGAAAAAGGGTATCAGTACTCTTCCCCGCGTATCGGTACGGCCTTCAAACCTGTGCCTAGGCATACCGATACGCGAGCAACTCGTATCGATACACCTAAGCTGAAATGTCTGAAAATAGCCTTAGTTTATCGATATGCAATACTAAGTATCAATACGCATACCAGAAATGCACTTCCAACAGCCCTCAAGACACATTTAACAACAATTAAACATGTCCAAATCATTCATACATGTTATAAACAACATCCCAACACTTATGCGTCATCAAATATTCACAAAATAAGCATCAAGCATGGCAATTGATGGAGAGATATAACTACTCAAGCATACTTCTAAACACAAACCATAGCATAGTAAAAACACCAAAGGTAAGACCATAAACCATATATAGATCATTCACAAGTCCCAAAATACAAACCAAACACGCTCAAGGTGTTTAACATTACCAAACAAATCCATGAATAGAAATCCCTCCCATTGCCTCTCATTACACTAAAGTGAAAGCACATACTTTTCTTAGTAAAAAAACTGTTGGATTCCCCTTGCTCTCTCGCTGCCAAAGATGTTCAATTCTCTGCATTGATGAAACAAATGAGCGTAAGCATAAAGCTTAGTGAGGACCGCTAAAACAACAGCATTCATCAATGCATTTTATAAAACCAATTCATCATTCTTTGTAAACACATGCCTTCCTTTAAAACATGCACTTAAAAACATCATTTCCATTATCAAATCTACATGCTCAGAGCATCATTAATTTTAACAGCAAAAACCTTTGCTCATGCTTAAACCAAGCATCATATGCATTCTAGCATATCTCTCAAGCATCTCATGCTTAAATCATTACTCAACATCATTATATTGGCTCACAAGTGATCAATAATAAACCATATCAAAACCAACTCAATTCACACAATCGGATACGCGGATTACAAGCGTTGTCCCACACGCCTCATACACACTACTGGATTCACAAGGTGGAGTTTAATGGCACAATCACAACCCCTCAACTTCTGTGATTGAAACTAACGACACAATCACAATCCCTCAACATCACTCATTGGTAGTTGTATAACCCACTAGCGAGAGTCGGGACACAAAACAAGGCTTACACATCGGAGCTACCTCAACCATTGTAATCACCTTAACCAAGCTCACACACAGGAGCAATCCTCCACCGTTATGACACTTAACCAAGTCCACCCACGAGAGCCATCCTTCATCGTGGTGACACCTACTCCTCAATCGCTAGGGTACTTGGATGGAGTTTACGGCATAATCACAACCCCTCGACATCCAAGGAGACTTTATTCACGGTGCACCCAATCCTATAGCCGGCTAACTATATCCGATTAAGGTAACCAAAACTATTTACCATCACTTACCAATATAATCATTTATCAACATCAATCCACTATTTTAGAAGCATAAACCACAATGCCATTTTTACAAGCATTATCATGCTTAAAACAAATTTCATAAATCATATAAACCCAAGGATCACTTACCATGTGTATCCTTAATTAAATGACATTTAAAACCAGCAACATCAATGCTCAAATCAAGCTTTAAAACAGAAATCAAACCACATTTAAATCAAGTGCATTTTAAACCAAAACATAGCACAATCCGAGAGAGACTTTCGCTTTACTTGCTCTTGAGCTTAGCTAAGTGTTTCAAACTTACACTAAGCTCCCAAAACCATGCTCAAAGTGTTTTAAAGATGAAAAATCCTTTTCCACTCAGCGATACACGAAACTTCGCTTGCCGACGCGAAGATCAATTGCCTGAAGCCGCCAAAAAATGTCTCACTATATTTCGGATCAAGATCCCTTGTTTTTAGAGCATCAAAACATAGATCCAAATGCATTAAAATGCATTCTAACACCAGCAACTAAACCCAAACTCGTTGCCGAGCAAAACCACACCAATTTACCCATCTGAAACAACCGAAAACTCAATCGATTGCTTCCTAAACCAAACCCAGCCAACATACATCACATCCAATCATTAATAAACATCAAAACACATCTAAAAACAACATAAACCCTTCTTTATACCTCCAGCAAGCATAACACCATCAAACCACCTCAAAAACTCAACTAAAACCATCAAGAAACTCAAGGATCTCAAGGATTTCGAGATCTATATCATCAAAGTACTTTTTTCAACATTATAATCAACTCAAAACTCAATTAGAATCAATCCAAAACAGAGCTCATCAACAATACCTCGAAAATCACGATTTAAACCATTATTTTTCAAGATTTTGATCTTAAAACAAAACTATAATTAAAACTCAGTTAAAAACAACTAGGAGTCAATCATCTTGGGAATTTCAATAAAGAACCTAGATTAGAGGTTGAGAACATGATTTACCTCCAATCCTTGCCTTCCTTAAAGTTTGAATAGTTTTTGCTTCACAAATATTGAAGAACTTGGAGAGAATTCTTGGAAAAAGATGAGAAACTAAAGAGAGAGTGTTTGGGAGAAAAGAATTCTAGAGAAAGGTTTTAGAAAGTGAGTTTTTCTGAAAATGAGAATTGAAATTTAGTTATGTGAAATAAAACCTCCTTATTTACCATTTTATTAATTAAAATAAAATCCCTTTAAAATCAATTATATAAAAACCCTTTTAAAACACATGTCAATTTAAGGGAAGGTGTAATTGCACAAAAGCTCCCTAAAGATTCTAAGATTTTGTCTCCTCGTTTGAAATTATATAAAACACATGCCAATGCCCAAAATTTACCACTTCCAAAACTCATTTTGTAAAATTTATTTGACCAACCTCTTAAACATGATTTTAGAAGTTTTTTTTCTTCATATTTTTATCCTTTCCTGATCCTTGATTTCCCTAAACCACCTATTACGATTCGAACCGTACCCGACCAACCTGATCCAATGTCTCAAACATCTAGGCCCAAAACCAGGGCGTTACAACTCTCCCTTACTTAGGAAATTTCATCCTCTAAATTTTACCTAAAGGAAGAAGGTTCGGAAACTGCTTCAACATATCCGCCTTGCTTTCCCATGTGGCTTCCCCAACTCCTTGGTGTCGCCACAACACCTTCACAAGCTCCATCGTCTTGCCACAAAAAACTTTGCTGCTCAAATCAAAGATCTTCCCCGATTCCTCACCGTAGGACAAATCTGGAGTCAGCTCTATCTCCTCGATAGACATAACATGCGAAAGATCTGATCTATACCTTCGCAACATCGAAACATGAAACACATCATGAATCTTGTCTAACCTGGGAGACAACCTCAATCGATAAGCCACAGGACCAACACACTCCACAACCTTATAAGGTCCAATAACCCTCGGGCCAAGCTTACCCTTATGCCCAAAACTCATTACCTTCTTCCAAGGCGATACTTTCAAAAACACACGTTCGCCAACTGTAAACTAAAACTCCTCACGCCTCAGATCTGCGTAAGACTTTTGCCGTTCCGATGCTGCATTCAAGTGCTCACAAATGAGCTTCACCTTCTCGGTGGTCCCTTTCAACATATTCGACATCGAAACCAACTTTTTCCCTAACTCTGCCCAACAAAGAGGAGTTCTACACTTTCTCTCATACAAAGCCTCGTACAGAGCCATTTGTATGCTTGCTTGCTAACTAATGTTACAAGAAAACTCAACCAAAAGTAAATACTTTTTCCAAGAACCTTGGAAAACTATAGCGCAACATCTCAACAAATCCTCAAGCACATGGATAACACGCTCCGACTGCCCATCAGTCTGAGGATGATAAGAAGTACTGAAATTCAACCGTGTACCACATGCTTGATGCAAACATTCCTAGAATCTCGACTTGAACCTCAAATCTCTATCTGACACTATAGACTATGGCACACCGTGCAACCGCACAATCTCAGCGATATACAACTCTGCCATCTTATCCAAGGTATATATAATATGCACAGACAAGAAATGTGCACACTTCATAAGGTGATCAACAATCACCCAAACATAATTCTTCCTCGCGGGTGTCAAAGGCAAACCAGATACACAACCCATGGTAATCCTTTCCCACTTCCATTCTGGAATTTTCAAAGGTTGCAACAACCCAGAAGGAACCTGATGTTCAGCCTTCACTCGATGACAAACCATGCATTTGCTAACAAATACAACAACATCCTTCTCCAACCCCACCCAATAGCACTCATCCTTCAAACCACGATACATCTTTGTACTATCAGGGTACATAGCGAAAGGACTACTATGAGCTTTAGTCAGAATAGTGCGCCTCAACTCAGCATCACTCGGCACCACTATTTGACTCCCAAAACATAGAACACCATCATCATTAAGGCTGAAATCTGAAAGCCTACCATCCGTGATATCCTAAACATGAGGAACAAGGGAATCTTCAAGCAACTGCTTATCCTTGATCATCTGAATCAAAGATGGTTTCACTAGCAATTCAGCAACGAGACCACCATCCTGCGATATGCTCAAGCGATCAAACATCGCCCTCTACTCCACAACCACTTTCCTGATCAAAGCATCGACCACGAAATTGGCCTTTCCAGGATGATACTCGATCGACAAAGCATAATCCTTAAGCAACTCCACCCATCGACGTTGCCTAAGATTCAACTCCTTTTGAGACATAATATACTTCAAACTCTTATGATCTGTGTACACCACACACTTCTCAACATGAAAACCAAAGTCCGCCCACTCACCATCTGAAAATCCTCATCACGAGATTCTAACATCGTCTCTAACAGTTGCTTCACTTACATCAAATATTTCAAGAAGGTTTACTTACACTCAGCCAACAGACTACCCTCTCACGAAGACCCGGCCAAATCATCATGGCTTTTAAGCTTACACTACTTTTCCAACACAAACTTTGGCTACAACACTAATCTTACATGGATGCTACTCAACGACAAATCTTAATCCTCACACAAAAAGAACCGCAACAAGCAACATATAAAGCTCATTTCCCAAGCACTACAACCGTCTAAAAGCATACTCTACAACCTTCCCAACCTGCTTAACCACTCATTCTATCAACATATGATACATACTAGAACCATGAATCCTCCACTCAACTCAAGGTAAACCTTGATTAGAACTTTCGTCGGAAGTTCCTTCCCACTCCTCTAAGGTCACTGTTGAACCTTCATCCACTTAACACAACCATTCTACTGCTACCACTTAAGCAAGCCAACAATGCTTCAAAAAAACATCTGCAAACCTACAACAACCGGCCAACCCATAAAAACTACAACACTTAATTGTTATTTCAATTGCTTTTAATTACACACCAAACGACCTTGGCCGCTTCTAACCAAAACGGTCCCCTCTTCACCACCATGCCGCCAGAGGCCCTTAAAACACCTAGAAACTTTACCTCCTTCCACTAAGCTAAGCCACATTCACTCCTAATGGTAAACTCATTCACTTCCTACCTCACACCCACTCTTCATCTCGCACCAAAACAAAACATTAAACCCAAAAACTACCCTAATCATAACTTATCACTATCATATCCAATTAGTTATTCGTAAGTGTGAACATTTGTATGCATGATAACCTACATGCCCTTACGAATGCCTATGCACATGTATGCAAACTTCTAATGTCATGCCAAATGTATGCATGTACCAATATATGTAATATTTGTATACAAATGATTTTAACTGTGCATGTATGCCTGTTCAAACTTACTAATAACATCCTCGAACCAAAGCAAGAACAACCTCTTATCCTATTACTCATTACAACAAACCACTCTAATTGTTATTCCTCTTCACCAATGTTTTTCTCAAAACAACACCGATTACTAACCAAAACTCACTGACGATAGGACCTTAACCACTACACAAAAGAATGCAAATCCAAAACTAAGCAAAACTAACAATAACAGAGAATCCATGCTAAAGAAACCTGGAATCACATCATTGTTCTAGAGCTCCAAGCGACGAGCACCCTCTCCCGCAGAGCCACCATTCTACGACTACACCACCACAACATCGACCAACACCCTGAGGTCACCATCGTCCCCCTGCTGTAAAGAATCATGACTGCACTTGCGATCACAAGCAGCTTCAACAGACATCCCACCTTGACCACCTCGAGCTAACATTGGACAATCTCGCCTCAAATGTCCAGCGGACCCATAATTCCAACAAGATCCAACCATCATGCACCTTGCACCACTCTGCCCTTCTTGCCACCTCCGAACCCTGTCTCGGTCGCGCTCACGGCCCCTTTGAGACTCAACTACACGCGTTGGAGCTGGTCTTGCTACCTGAGGACAATTACACTTCACATGTCCTATCGCATCACAACCCTAACAAGCTCCAACATCTCAGCAAACCCCAGTGTGTCTCCTTCCACAACGACCATACTTCGATAGACGAACCACCTCTCCCTGGCCTTGATACACTTGACCCACGTTAACACCACCACCAAAACACTGATTCAAGCGAAACCTCATATCACGAGGTATCTTACACTGGCCACTCTTGAGGCTAGAACTCGCAGCTATTTTGCTCTCATTTAGATCACCATCGCCACTTGTAGCCATGCTCTCACGTTGCTTAACCCCCGAAAACCTATCTCCCAGGTATCTCCTCTTAAAGGCAGCGAAAAAGAACTCCCAGTCCACATCATGGATATTCACTGACACCGACACGAATGTCCACCAAATACAAACATCATCCAGCATTAACGAGACAACACTTCCCAACTTGCAGGCATTGTCACACCCTTCCTGATCCAGGATTGAAATCGTACCAGCTAACCAAGCCTCGAATGCCTCTGGCATCGACCCATGATACTCAACTGCTCCCAATTCACACAGATGCTGCTTTGACAAACTAGATTGTCTGATAGTTAGCACAAGCGCATGTTTTTCCTTCACTACGTCCTGAGATGCTCCAGACATCTCTTGAACGACATATGATAAAACTTTCATCACAAGGCTAGCCCCCTCATGTTTCCCTATAGCCACAACTCCAGGTAAGAACGGCTGAACATGCACATTCTCAACAGACAGAACACCGTTCCCTTGGTTACCCTGCTCGCCCGTAGGTACGATCGTATTCGATATCAACTCTCCTCGGACTCATTGTGCTATTTTTTACAAGGCATAATAACAAAAACAAATCAAACCATGATTTAGGCCAGCCTCAAGCAAGGATCCAAGTTTACAAAACCAATTTAAAACATTTAACTAGTGTAATAAGGCTATGGGCACCCCGATTTCCCTCAAGCATAACATAGCATACAATAGCATATAATAATCATCATGCTTTACATTATCCACATCATCAACATATATTCTTATTTAACTCCCATATGATTCATAACAACCAAGCATGTCATAAGCACCACCATTCAACCAAAAACATGCTTTTTCTAAGAACATGCCATTTAACATTGAATCGAACATCAAAATATACCGATTTCACTTACTATCATCCCCAATTCTTTTGAAACCTGGCTCTGATACCAAAAAAATGTAACCCACTTAGCTCGGCCTAGACGCCTGACCAGAACTGAGAATATTACATGGGGAAAACTGAAGTCAACTCGTTAAAGTCAACCTCGATTAGCGACCCTTATTTTTTCCTTTTTATCTTCACTAGATGCACATTAATATCCTATATGTCCAGCAAAGCACTTAGAAGAAAATGGCACGACGATCGGAGTTCGATTATGGGTTTAATTGCTAAAATTACACATTTAGGGACTAAACTGTAATTTCCATAAATTGCAGGGACCATTCAGATTTTAAAGTTATCAATCCTTAGTTAGTCATGTATCATGCCATCAAGTCAAATTTCATCACAAGCGGATCATCCAATCCCAACCAATTCATCACACGACATTCAGGGACCAAAATGCAACATTCCACAACATAAAAAGATACTTTTAATTGAAAATAACGAACATGTATCTGTACGCTTGAGCCCGTATCGATACGCAAAATGGCAGTAGCAAATTTTGGAAAAAGGGTATTGGTACTCTTCCCCGCGTATCGGTACGGCCTACAATCTTTTGCCTAGACGTATCGATACACGGGCAACACGTATCGGTACACCTAAGCTGAAATGCCTGAAAATAGCCTTAGCGTATCGATACGCAATCCCGAATATCGATACGCATACCAGAAATTCACTTCCAACAGCCCTCAAGACACATTTAACAACAATTAAACATTTCCAATTCATTCATACACGTTATAAACAACATCCCAACACTTATGCATCATCAAACATTCACAAAATAAGCATCAAGCATGGCAATTCATGGAGAGATATAACTACTCAAGCAAACTTCTAAACACAAACCATAGCATAGTCAAAACACCAAAGGTAAGACCATAAACCATATATAGATCATTCACAAGTCCCAAAACACAAACCAAACATGCTCAATGTGTTTAACATCACCAAACAAATCCATGAATAGAAATCCCTCCCATTTCCTCTCACTACACTAAACTGAAAGCACATACTTTGCTTAGTAAAAAAAACTCTTGGAATCCCCTTGCTCTCTTGCTGCCAAAGATGCCCAATTCTCTGCATTGATGAAACAAATGATCGTAAGCACAAAGATTAGTGAGGACCACTAAAACAACAACATTCATCAATGCATTTTATAAAACCAATTCATCATTCTTTTTAAACATATACCTTCCTTTAAAACATTCACTTAAAAACATAATTTCCACTATCGAATCCACATGCTCAGAGCATCATTAATTTTAACAGCAAAAACCTTTGCTCATGCTTAAACCAAGCATCATATGCATTCCAACATATCTCTTAAGCATCTCATGCTTAAATCATTACCCAACATCATTATATTGGCTCGCAAGTGATCAATAATAAACCATATCAAAACCAACTCAACTGACACAATCGGATATGCAGATTATAAGCGTTGTCCCACACGCCTCATACACACTACCGGATTCACAAGGTGGAGTTTAATGGCACAATCACAACCCCTCAACACTCGTGATGGAGTATATGGCACAATCACAACCCCTCAACATCACTCATCGGTTGTTGATGGAGGACGTGAAGACCACTTCCGGTATGGCCTGGTGCAGGACGTGAAGACGTTCATGCTCGCGTCCGATTATACCGACTTCGATGTACTAGCGACATAGGCTAAAGATTTGGAGCAAAGTTTGGGTTTGACATTGCGTGTAGGTGGTTCTAGCCCGAGCAAGGGAGATGCAGATGCTAGCCCTAGTGGTAGCAGAACAAGAGGAACTGTGATTGTATGTATCAATATGTGGCGAGGCGAGGTAACTTTGGGTGAGGTGCGCCAGCTCAGGGCAACAAGCCGAGGTTTGAGCATAATACATGGTGGTCATGCGGTTCACGTGAGGACTTGAGGCGAGATTGTCCTCGCGCAGCTCGTGAGGTGCAGGATCTTGTGACAGTGGATAATTCTTGCTAGAACTGCGGATCTGCTGATCACATGAGACAGGAGTGTCCCCTGTTAGCGGGAGATGATCAGGGTCGTGCACCAGTTGTTGCACCACAGAGAGGCCGTGGGCGCGGCCATGGTAACTTTCAGAGGAGAGAGGATGGGCAGAGAGGTGTGGCTCATGTTGTTGCGGTACAACTAGAGGGAGGTGGTCCTATGAGGGTGTATGCACATTGCGAGGGACGCAACAACACCGACATGATTGCAGGTACCTTTGCCTTGAAATCCTTGTCTTTGTTAGCATTGATTGATTCTGGATCTACGCATTCATACATCTTGAGTGAGCATGCACATTTGCTTCATATTCTTGTTCAGATTCTAGACGTAGGGATGCAAGTAACAAGCTCTTTTGGTGAGACTGTTGTTACAAGAAAATTGTATAGGAGATGGTCATTATTTGTTCAAGGCCGTGTGTTTTCTGTTGATTTGATGGAACTGCCTTTTTATGGATTGGATGTGATTCTTGGAATGGACCGGTTGGTTAAGCATCGAGCTATGGTAGATTTTGATGTTAAGTGATTTACCTTGAAACTTACGGATGGGTACGAAGTACTAATCGTAGGAGAGAATGTCAAGTTCTTGTCCAATGCAATTTTGGCTCTTGAAGTGAGTCGGATGATGGAGTTCGGTTGCGAAGCTTTCTTGGCGTATGTGATGAATCCTGGTACGAATGAAGTGCGGGTGCAAGACATACAAACAATATGTGAGTTTCGGGTATTTTTCTAGAAGAGTTGCCTAGGTTGCCACCCAACTGAGAAGTTGAGTTTGGCATTGAGTTGTATAAAAATATGAATCTCGTGTCCATTGCTCCATATCGGATGGCACCTAAGTAGTTGAAGGAGATGGAGACGCAACTTCGGGAGTTTCCTGACCAAGGGTTCATAAGGCCAAGTATTTCACCTTAGGGTGCACCGGTTTGTTTGTGAAGAAGAAGGATGGTACGATGCATATGTGCATAGATTAACGACAACTGAACAAGTTGACGATTAAGAATAAGTACCCTTTGCCGAGGATTGGTGATTTGTTTGACCAATTTCGGGGTGTTTCGGTGTTTTCGAAGATTGATTTGAGGTCATGCTATTATCAACTAAAGGTTAAAGATGTGGATGTACCTAAGACAACTTTTTGGACTAGGTATGGCCATTATGAGTTCTTGGTGATGCAGTTTAGGTTGAAAAATGCACCGGCTACATTCAAGGATATGAAGAATTGGGTGTTTCACGAGTTTCTTGATAAGTTCGTGGTAGTGTTTATCGATGATATTCTCGTGCACTCGCGTATAGAGGATGATCATGATAAGCATTTGAGGATTGTGTTACAAGTGCTATTGGATTATCAAATTTATGCTGAGTTGTGCAAGTGTGAGTTTTAGCTCAGGGAAGTGATTTTTCTTGGACATGTGGTGTCAGCCGTTGGTATTCGGGTTGATCCACAAAAGGTCGAGGCAGTGATGAGTTGGAAAATGCATAAATAGGTGACTTAGGTGTGAAGTTTCCTTGGGTTTCTGGATATTATCGAAGGTTTGTCAAGGGTTTTTCTAAAATTGCTGCACATTTGACCAAGTTGTTGTGAAAGAATGTTCGCTTCACGATGGGCAAGTGTAGATCCAAAATAAATCAGAGAAATTAATGACAAAGACTGCAAAGTAAAGGTACCTGCGATCACTTCAGTTTCATTCCTTCCTTCTCGATCGACATACACACTGGCATGTCCACCTCCTTCAGGCTGAAAGGCTACAACATGTGCTACATTCTTCGCACCATCATCTCTACGATGGAAATTTCCACGGCCGCGCCCACGACCCCTCTGTGGCTCAGCTTCTCTTTCCGGAGCCTATCCCTCTCTCATCGGCTGAGGACAATCTCGTTTAAGGTGCCCACGGGAACCACAATTCCAGCATATACCAATGTTGCCCCAGCATTCTCCTGTGTGCCTCCTGCCACACCGATTACACTTAGGGGTACGAATGAAAGCATTCGGCCCTTGCGGACCTCTCCCCGGGTTACCTCCCCCACGTCTAGCATCCATATGAGACCTTTGATCCCTCGACCTCTTAAAACGATCCCTTCCAGCATCAAAACCCGCAACTCGCTTTCCTGAGCTAGATCCCTCTGCTCGACTTGCCAGACCAAGGTTCATCTTAATGTCCTTGGGTCGAGTGACCAGGACATCAAAATTAGAGTAATCCAATGAAAGCATATATGTCTTCACATAAGCCACTATTCTATATCTAAAATGTTCGCATCTCCCCCGTTCATTAGGGATCAATTCCGGTGCATATTGGCTAAGGCGAACAAAATACACTTCATATTCCGCCACTGACATGGCTCCTTGCACTAGGGAAATGAATTCCCTCTTCTTCGAATCCAAATAATGGACACCCATGTAATTCATCTTGAACACATTCAGAAAGAACGTCCTAGTCACCTCAGCATCTTCCAAACCAACTATAGTGGTCGTCCACCTCGTATAGGCATCACCATGCAACAGGGACACCATGCACCCCAACTTCTGGACATCATTACAGTTCATCTGCCCAAGAATCCTCTTGGTACTCTTCAACCAAGATTCAAAATTCTCGGGGGTCAGCCCCCTAAACTCAGTCTCTCCTAGACTGCGGAGTTGCTCTAACGACAAACTCACACCAGCACCAGCCTGAGGTGTAGCCACATGAGCACCAGCTACTACCGCCCGAAAGGCTCCAACAATAGCCTGAATTAACATGGTCATATCATGAGCAGCTTTCCCGCGTGCTCCCTCGGGTTCAGCAACCCCTACTCTAGTTCCAGCAGCACCTGCCCCCGCTCCACCACCACCGGGTGGTCCACCAGGAGGAGGAGGCGGTAGATTCTCAACACGCTCATCCATCTCATTCGTCTCATTCGCAGCCGCATTACGCATATTAATTATAAGCACTCTATGTTACCCCATTCAAAACAATGCAACTAACAAAATGCAATAAAACTCAATTAGGTAATATAAGGTAAGAAATCCAAGGTGCTCAAGTTTATTTTCAAAATAATTCTTTCCAATTATAATGATATGGCAATGAGTTCCCTATCTATACCTCAAACAAAGCTTAACAACACAACTTCATCTCAAACATTCCACTTGCATGCATTTCATCTCATTAAAGCTCAAACATTGCACAATTACACAACATGCTTCCACAAAGTTCATATCTACTCACACTTACCAACCACTTACCAACGCCCTAATTATTCGCAAACCTGGCTCTGATACCAATAAATGTAACCCCCTTATCTCGGTCTAGACGGTTGACACGAATCGAGGTGATTACACGAGGAAAACTGAAGCCAACTCGTTAATGTCGACTCTGATTGACGACCCTTTTTTCTTTTTATCTTTTCTAAATGCAATTTAAGTCCTATGTGATCACCAAGAAACATAGGAAGAAACGGCACATCGATCAAATTTCGTTTAGGGGTTTAATTTCACAAACTAGACATTTAGAGACCAAAATATAATTTCTGCAAATTACAAGGACTTCTCTGATTTTAAGGTTACCTTTATTCAATTAGTTATATTTTATGCTTCTCTATCGATTTTCATCACAATCTAACCATCCAATCACATCCAATTGCATACATGAGGTTCAGGGACTAAAACGTAACATATTCTAACTTTAAAGATGCCATTAACAGAATTAATGGTCGCGTATCGGTACGCCTATGGACCATATCGATACGCGGGAAGGCAGTGACCAAAGTCATAGAAAGTGTATCAATACGCTAACTCGAGTATCGATGCGCCCTTCAAACGCGTATCCATCCGTACCTATACCCCTGTACAAAAAGGCATAAGTTTGGCTTATGCGTATCGATACGTAAGACCGAGTATCGATACGCATACCAGAACTGTCCCAAAATCAGCCCCAAAATCGTATCAAACTTCAACAAATCATCATCAAATCATATAGACATGCTTATGGCATCCACTCAATCATATAAACATGCAATTCCAAGCACATGGTAACATTTGATTGATTAACACAAGCATAGCAAGGCATATAATGAAGCATGCTTACACCACAAACCAAAAGGTAAGATAAAGCATCAAAACCAATATAAAGGCCTTCTACAAACCAAATAAACCATATAACACTTGCATCAATCAACAGAGAGTCCAAAACACATCTCCCAAAACAAACCATTAAAATCCCATTGCCATATATCATTACTAAAGTAAGAGTATAAACCATGCTCTTTCTATATCATGCATGAAAACCATTTCAGAGCAAAACAACATTTGAAAATCACATGTACCATCTATCTATCTCTCTCATGCATTCAACCAATGCAAATCTCATGGCAAAGCCACACATGCTTGATATTCAAAAGCATTTCATAAATCTCAAAATCTCATATAAATTTCTCATAACATAAAATCATTTCAACATTGGTACATGTGAATCAAGTTCATCCTCATATATTGGCATTTCATATTCTATCTTTACACGGATATGCAGATAGCTTGACTCGAGGTCAAGTGCTACCCTGGTGGGAACTCGCCACTGGACTCTCATGGCGGTGTCTATCTTCGCTAAAAAGCTTGGGTGTTTCACCAAGACCTACCCCGATGGTATCTAGCCATCAAACTCTCACTTTGGGTCGGGGTGGCACTACCCCCATTGCCCGACTACAAAGAGCACATACGAATTTTTAATTTATAGTGCAATCTACATCATATTGGTTGACCAATTATAATCGGTAATCTTCTCATCAGTTATGCCAATTTATTACAAAAAATCATCATCTCACTCACCTACAGTTTTGATGCAACATTTCTAAAATCAATCTCATTCCATTTCAAAACCACAATTCATGTATAGCATTTAATCAAAATCTCAAAACTCTTTGCAATCTCATTTTATCTCATGGGATCAATGTGTAACATCATTTCATGTTATAAATCATGCATAAAACAGTAGGAATTTGTCTATCTCAAATTAAGAGCATGTCAAAAGCATTTAGGGCATCAACCACTTTTCGAGAGCAAATATAAACATACTTACTTCCGGACTTAGGATGGGGTTTCGAACAAACCCTAAATCCCCAAACCTTGTTTCCTTGTCCCTCATGGACTTCTTAAACCATTTGCACTCACCTATAACATTTCTCTTGCTTGCCGAAACGATTTCTAGGCTTCTGACACTTCTGGATGAGCACCAAATGTGTCTGATGAAGTCTCCCATGTTCATTGCACATAAGAGCAGAGGATTAATGCATCATCATGCATTAAAATCACCAACCACTCATTCTAACTCGCTCCTATACGCAAAACTAGCATTTCGGCTATCCGAAATAACTAAAGTCACCTCCAAACTTTCTCAAATCAAAGCCCAACCAAGATCTATTAGTTCTAACCCTTTCTAAACTTAAATTAACACCAAAATCAACATATACACGGCCTTATACTTCCAGCAATAGCAGATCACCAAAAACACCTCAAAAACCACAAATATAGCGTCTCAAACTTAGGAACCCAAACCTATTCGAGATTTATTTGTTAAAACCTCATTCTCAACATCAAATATCATCCAAAATATATTAGAAATCAACCTCAAAACGGAGCTTAACATAGAAATACGAAAATAACCAAGATCTCATCAAGAATCTTGAATTTAGAAACTATTTATTGTTTATAACATTAAAACAACTCAAAAGCCATTAACAAAGGATTGATAACTTGGGAATTTCAGTAAAGAACTGATCATTAGAGGAGAAGGGAGAAGCTTCCCACTAATGGTTGATCTCTCTTCAATTTGGGCAAGTTTTCTTAAAAATCCAAAGCAAGAATCAAAAGGATTTGATGAAACAAAGATAGGAAATGCTTTGGAAGCTAAAATCCCAGCAAATAAGATGAGAATCAAAGGAGAGAAAAGTGTTTGGCTGATTGGAAGTTGAGAGAAAAAGGAAAAGAGAAAACTATCGTGAAATTAGTTATTAAAAGTCAACTTTGATTTTCTTTTTAATTCCCTTCTAATTAGTTAATAAAATCATTATCAAAAGCTCCAAAATTGAAGAGAAATATGATGAAAACAAATGGTAAAATTAGCTCCTTAAAGATTCAAAGTTTCAATCCTTTACAAAACAGTCACTAGTAAACTTTTGCAAAAATTGCATTTTGGTCACTATACCAAAATGTAATATTTCCAAATCTCATTTTGTAAAATTGTTTCTACCAGAATCATTTATATAATAAATGAGGATTTTTAGATATTTTTCCATATTTTTAAAACATCCCGAACTAGGTGTTCCCTAAACCAACCTTAAAGGTTCGAACCGTTCCCGATCGGTCCGATTCAACATCTAAAACATCTAAGCCCAAAACCAGGGCATTACAACTCTCCTCCACCTAAGAAATTTCGTCCTCAAAATTTACCTGGTGGAAAAAGGTAAGGAAACTGCTTTTTCATGTCATCCTTCCTTTCTCACGTGGCTTCCTCAAGGACATGACGTCTCCACAAGACCTTGACCAGCTTGATGGTCTTACCCCGGAGAACCTTGCTTTCCGTATCAAGAATCTCAACGGGCTCCTCATCATATGTTAAGTCTGGAATCAGCTGAATCTCTTCCACATGCATAACATGCGACAGATCCGATCTATACCTCCGAAGCATGGATACTTGGAGCCCATTATGTATCTTTTCTAACTCTAAAGGCAGTCTCAACTTGTAAGCAACAGGACCCACACGTTCTATCACCTCGTATGGTCCAATGAACCTCAGACTCAATTTGCCCTTTTGGCCAAATCTCATCACTTTCTTCCAAGGTGAAACTTTTAGAAACACACGTTCACCAACTGCGAACTCTATCTTCTTACGCTTCAAATCCGCATAAGATTTTTGTCGGTCCGATGCTGCCTTCAAACGCTCAAAAATGAGCTTCACCTTCTCGGTGGTTCCTTTCAACAAAGCTGGCATCGAAATTAACTTTTGCCCCATTTTAGTCCAACAAAGGGGAGTTCTACACTTCTTCCCGTATAAAGCCTTGTACGGTGCCATTTGAATGCTTGCCTGGTAACTATTAATATAAGCGAACTGAACCAAAGGCAAGTGCTTCTCCCAAGATCCTTGAAACTCAATAACGCAACACCTCAACATATCTTCCAGCACTTGGATAACACGCTTCGACTGTCCATCCGTTTGCGGATGATAAGAAGTACTGAAATTCAACCGCGTACCCAAGGCCTGATGCAAACATACCCAAAACCTCGATGTGAACCTCGAATCTCTACCCAAAGTATACGTAGTGTGTACAAGAAAGAAATGTGCACACTTCGTTAGGCGATCCACAATCACCCAATCCGAATTCTTCCTCGATGGCGACAAAGGAAAACTAGACACGAAGTCTATGGTAATTCTCTCTCAATTCCATTATGGGATTCTCAACGGCTCCAACAACCTCGATGGAACCTGATGTTCAGCCATAACCTGTTGACAAACCATACATTTGCTAACGAACTCGGCAACATCCTTCTTCAATCCCACCCAAAAGTACGTATCTTTAAAATCATAGTACATTTTCGTAATATTAGGGTGCATAGCAAAAAGACTACTATGAGCCTCAGTCAGAATAGTGCGCCTCAAATCCACATCATTCGGCACCACAATCCGGCAATATCATGAACAAGAGGTGCAAGAGAATCGTCAAGTAACTGCTTATCCTTGATTAACTGAACCGAAGATGGTTTCACTTGCAACTCTGCAACAAGGCCACCATCTCACGATATGCTCAAGCAAGCAAACATCGCCCTCAACTACACCGCCACTTTCATGCTCAAAGCATCAGCCATAACATTGGCCTTTCCCGGATGATATTCGAACGTTAGATCATAATCCTTAAGCAACTCCACCCAACGTCGTTGCATAAGATTCACCATATAGGTACTATCTCCAAAACATTAAAGCGAACACCAATGTCTCTAGCTCAATATCATGCGTGGGATAGTTACGCTCATGCACCTTCAATTGTCGTGATGCATAAGCTACTACCCTACCTTCTTGCATCAGCACACATCCCAAACCAACATAGGATGCGTCACTATACAGCACAAACTCTTTTCCAGATTCAGGTTGAATCAGGATAGGAGCTTGCGTCAAAACTTCCTTTAGCTTCTCAAAAGCTTGTTGTCTCGCTTCCGTCCACTCGAATTTAACATCCTTCTGCAATAACTTCGTCAAAAGAGCAACAATCTTGGAAAATTCATCCTCAAACCTTCGGTAGTAACCCGCCAAACCAAGGAAACTACGAACTTCATGAACAGACCTAGGAGGCTTCCAATTTACCACCACCTCAATCTTCTGAGGATCAACACGAATCCCCTCAACGGAAACCACATGAACAAGGAAAACAACCTCCTTCAACCAAAACTCACATTTACTCAGCTTAGCATAAAGCAGATTCACTAGCAACACTTGCAAAACAATTCTCAAATGTCCCTCATGCTCCTCCTGAGTAGGAGAGTACACAAGGATGTCATCGATGAACACCGCAATGAACTTATCCAAGAACTAATGAAACACTCTGTTCATCATATCCATGAACGCAACATGAGCATTCGTCAAACCAAAATGAATATGTAAAAGGTTTTGGTAATTTTTTTTGGAAAAACGTTTTCCGAACCGTGGCATTTTTGTTTAGTGACCAAAATGTAAAGTTTGCAAAATCTGTTATTGATGACCATTTTGTAAAGGAGTCAAAACATAGAATCTTTAAGGAGCTAAATTGGTTGGGCCAATATGGTTATTATCCCTTTTATTTTTGTCTATTCAAATATTTTAAAATAGGTTTTATAATTAAGATTAAAAAGGTTTTCTCTATTTTCTCTTTTCAAGTTAAAATTCATTTTTAAGATTCCTCATCTTCTCTCTTAATCCTAACAGCCTTTGGGTTTGATTTTCTCAAGGTACAAGTGATTTCTTATAAATCTAATATTGTCAAATGATTTTCCTACTTTGGTTTTCTAAAACCCAAGCTTATTTCATTGTTTTCTTAAGGAATTTTTCCAAACAATGGGAAATAGCTAGCATTGGAGGTGAGCAACAAAAATTTCCTCTAATGTAAGGTTATTTATTGATATTCCCATGCTTTGATTATTTTAATTACTAAGGTTGTCTTTACCTAAAGTAATCTTAATAAAAATTGGCTAAAATGAGCTAAAATGAGCTTTTGGGTAAGATCTTGAGTAGGATCTATATTGTTGGGTTTGATGATGATTTTTTCTTTGTTTTGATGTGGTTTTTATGTTGAGATGATGGGTGTATGATAGGAATCCCAAAATTGGGTTTGGTGTTGAAGATTGAAGTGTGAACAAGTGGGTTTTTGAGTGAGTTTTGAGGTAAATCGATAGCTGGTGATAATATGATGTTGGGTTGATGTTTTTAGACGTTTATTCACGTGTTTTGATGATATCTAATGTTGGGTTTTGCTGGAGATTGTTTGAATTGATTTTTTCGATGTTTTCGGGTAGTTTCGGAAATGTTTCGATAGGTGTTTTGACTGGTTGTTAAATCTCTATTTTCCAGAAATTTAGAGTGTTGAAAACATCTCTAATCCTCTGTTTTGGGTTGGTTAGAGGCAGGGATTGAAGATCCGAAATTGTTGGATTCATTAGTGGGCGAACCAGAAAGCTAGAAAAGGAGTTTCGACTTGGTTTTGGTAATGCTGGTGAGTGGAAATGATTTTAATGCTTTAACAAGGTTGAAGAAGTATTTTGAGAGTTTGGGTTGAGCCGTTAGGCCAATCTAAGATCAAGTGTAAGATTTGTATTGTTTTGGCTTTTTTGCCGTTTTACAATTGATCTTGTTTTTATCATTAGCATATCATTTTAAATGATGTTTTCCACTGCTATTGTGCATTAAATGCATGCTATTTTTGTCCCATGAGAATACCATGTGATTTATGAATGTGTTGTTGAGTTTATGCTAGGCATGGTCTTGTGGTTATGGTATTTGGGATGTGCTTGGGGAGGTGTTTATCCCCAGTATAAATTAGTGGATTATGATGTTGCGATGAGTATATTAACACATGGATTATATCGGAGAGATTGATCAATCAATAGGATGTGAAGTGCACTATAATTATAAAATTCGCGTGTGAGAAATTCTTTGGTTTCACAATAAGGATTGTGCTATTGTGATGCGAGAGGTAGGGGTTGTGCTATCACCAACGCACAATGCGGGTAGTGGCATCCCGGCCGAAGTGAGTTTTGTGGTTAGGGTTGTTTCACCATGTGACTTGATGGGGGTTGTGCCATCAAGGTGTCTGCTTATCCGAGCATCGTGTCAATAATGCCGATATACTCATTCACTTATGGTTTCAATATGAGTTTGGTAAACTAATATGGTTATGTATTTTGTGCTTGAGACATGAGAGTTGTTATGTAGCCGGTTGGCTTGGTTTGCATATGTGGTTTACATATGGTTTATGAATGGTTGATGCACGTTCGGTGCTAATGGCATGTGTTATTGCAATTGCTTGAAATAGTTTCAAGTTAGCATGTTGAAAGGAAATGATTTGTAAATGGGATTTTAATAAATGGTTTTGGTTTCCAAATGAGGATGGTTTTTAAAACTGCATTGTTGTAGTTTGGTTTTGAACTCCACTCACTAAGCTTCATAGCTTACGCTTTCTTTTCCAACAATGCAGATCCGTAGATCTTTTGGAAGGCGACGGTTCAAGGGAGGTGATCCAAGTGTTCGCTTCAAGCTCAAGTATGGCCTTGTTTAGATAATAGTGTGTGTGGCAATGAGGGTGAACCTTGTTTATGTTTCTAGGAGTGTTTGTAAACTCCTTGTGCCGAGAGCTTGATGTTTGCCTTGTTGGCATGTTGCAACTTGTTTTACCTTAATGTTGAATCTTGAAGTATTTTGTTCAATCTTGATGATTATGTTTTACATCTTTGTTCGTATGAGTGTTTGCTTGATTGATCTCATTGCATGTATGCTTTCATTGTTGTTTCCTTGATGTGTGCGATGATTGGAATCAAGGAAAACAACCTTGGAGATGCTAGAACTGCAGTTTTGCTGTTACTGTAGTAGGATGTCTCGAAACGGGTTTGAACTTTTCGGAACAACCCTTGTTTTGGTCTTGGTGTATCAGAATGCGTATCGAAACGAGCTAAGCAAGGCCGGAACGGGTCCAAGTCGTTTCAGAACATTTGCTCAATGTGAAGCTCTGTTTCGATACCGATTTAAGTGTTTCGGAATGGGGGACGTTTAAAGTTAGTTAAGAGCATCTTTGAAGTTACTTTTCTTGCGTTTTGGTCCTAGTATGTGGTGTTTCCAATTGTGGTTAATTGTGGGCTTGTTTTGTGTTGCATTTCATCATGGAAGCATGAAATGAGTTTAATCACCAAGAGATCACCTTAATTGCATCATAGGTCTCTATATTATGCTAGTTTCCATTTTGGTCCCTAGTTGCTCGTTTGATCAATCCGTGCTCTTTTGTCGTGTTCTCTTCCGCTGTGTATTTCCAAATATAAGGTTTAATTGGAGCATATAGAAAAGGAAATAATCAACGCGTTTTGGGTCGCTAATTGGAGGGGAATCTTTGGATCTTTCTTCGATTAGTCCTGTGTAACCTACTCGATACGGTCTGGTGGCTAGGCCGGGTCTAAGGCGTTACATCTGTTGGTATCAGAGCCTAGGTTTCTTCGGAAAGGCTTGCATTGGTTGTCGTGCAACCGGAAAGGTAAGTAAGGTAAGTGTGTTGTTGTGATGGTTGCTTGTTTGTTTGAGGTTGCTTGCGGTGTAAGGTACTCACTAACATATACTATTATCGGGAAAATCTATGTATGATACTTGAGAACCTTGGACCCTTGACGTTGCTAACCTAAATCATTTCCTTTTTGTTTTATTTGTTGTTGTTGTAGCATTGCTTTTGTTGTTATAGCTAAACCTAGAAGAGGCCAGGCGGGAGGTGAGCCGCGGGAGGATGCAGTTGAGGGTGTTGGGCATCCGCACGAGGGAGATTTACCTCCTCCTCCTCCTCCGGGTGGTGAAGTTGATGTGCAAGGTGAGGAGCCTCGTGGTGACCAGGGACAGGCCGGAGTTGGTATGAGCCCGTTGATCCAGGCTATTCCTAGGGCTTTTCAGTCTGCTTTGACTATCTTTCAGGTGGCTGCACCACAGCATGGTTAGAGGGAAGGGTTACCCCTCGAGATACTCCATAGCTTGGGTTGAGTAGAGTTCCGTGGGTTATTTCCCGAGGGAGCCGACGCATGGTTAGCGAGTACTACCATTATAGTGGATCAGATGGAGTGCACGGAAGCTTGGTTGCGTAGAATCTCTGCTTCAGGGTGATGCGTATGTCTGGTGGACTACGATCACCGCGATTATGGCTACTGCTGATATCACCTGGGATTTCTTTCGTTCTGCTTTCCGGAAGAAGTATTTGGGGCTGAGATATGAAGATGAGAAGAAATGGGAGTTCATGGCTTTGGTTCAGGGAAGCATGACCATTTCTGAGTATGAGTTTCAATTTGTTAAACTAAGTCAGTATGCTACGGAGCTAGTTCCCACTGAGTGGGAATGTTGTGAGAGGTTTCGTTATGGTTTGGTTGAGGGAGTAAAGACGTACATGTTGGCTGCTGATTATACAAACTTCGATGTGCTAGTTGCTCGAGCTAAAGATATAGAGCATAGTCTTGGTTTGTCTGCTAGAGAAGGCGGGTCTAGTTCAGGGAAACAACATGCAGAGTGGAATTGTGCTCGTGCCAAGGGGCAAAAAGACAAGAGACATCATTTTGATCATAGACGTGGGGGTGGTAATCCCGGACGTGGCAATTAAGGCCAAGGTTTTGCTCATCGTGCACCTGAATGCACCAAGTGCGGTAGGTCTCATTCAGGAGAGTGTTGGGGGAACCTATGGTACGTGTTGGCAGTGTGGATCGAAGGATCATCTGAAGCGAGATTATCCTCAGCTAGCTAGAGGTGGACAGTCATTGGCACGAGCTGTCGAGTACCAACGAGACCGTGAGCTCGTCCGAGGGATTTTTCAGCCATGAAACGATGGTCAGAGAAATGTGGCGCATGTAGTCGCAGTTCAGCCTGAGGGAGGTGGACCAGCGATAGTGTACGCACACAGAGAGGGCAGGAACGACATCGTTGTTATCACAGGTAATTTCATGTTACAGTCTTTGACATTGCTTTCGTTGATTGATTTTGGCTCTACGCATTCTTATATTCTGAGTGAGCATGCTAAGATGTTGGATATACCGTGTGAGATTCTTGACGTGGGTATGAGTGTGACTAGTTCGTTTGGCGAGACGGTTGTGGCCAAAAGAATGTATCGTAGATGTCCGTTGATGGTACAGGGTCACGTGGTTCCAGTTGACATGATGGAATTGTCGTTCAACGGGTTTGATGTGATTTTGGGAATGGATTGGTTGGTAGAACACAAAGCAAAGGTATATTTCGAAACTAAGCAAGTGAGCTTGAGAATATCAGATGATTATGAGGTGGTAGTTGTGGGTGAGAACGTTAAGTTCTTATCCAACGTAGTTTATGCTCTAGAGGCTCAGAGGATTTTGGACCAAGGATGTCAAACGTACTTAGCTTATGTGATGAATCCAGTTATGAGTAAGGTCTGACCAAAAGACATTAGAACAATTTGTGCCTTTCCTTAGATATTTCGAGAAGAGTTGCATGGTTTACCATCGGATAGAGAAGTTGAGTTTGCTATTGAATTGTACTTTGATTCAGCTTTTGTGTCGATTGCTCCGTATTAGATGGCTCCAAAAGAACTGAAGACTGAGCTTTAGGAGTTATTAGATCGTGGTTTTATCTATCCGAGTATATCACCTTGGGGTGCACAGACGTTGTTCGTTAAAAAGAAAGACGGAAGTACGCGTATGTTTATTGATTACCGTCAGTTGAATAAATTAACTGTGAAGAACAAGTATCTGTTACCGAGAATAGATGATTTGTTTGATCAGTTGAGGGACGCGTCAGTATTTTCAAAGATAGACTTGAGATCCGGGTATTATCAGTTGAAAGTGAAAGATCAAGAAATACCGAAGACAGCTTTCCGTACACTTTATGGCCATTATGACTTTTTGGTAATGCCATTCGCATTGACTAATGCACCAGCCGCGTTTATGGACATGATGAATCGTGTGTTTCATGAGTTCCTAGATCAGTTTTTCGTGGTGTTCATTGATGATATATTGATTTATTCGCGCACTGAGGAAGATCATGACAGATATTTACGACTTGTGTTGAAGACTTTGCTAAATAATCAGTTGTATGCGAAGTTGAGAAAATGTGAGTTTGGATTAGAGAGGTAGTCTTTCTAGGACATGTTGTATCATCAGATGACATTAGGGTTGATCCTAAGAATGTGGAAGTTGTTGTGAATTGGAGGTAACCGAAGTCTGTGACCGAGGTTCATAGTTTCCTTGTAACGCCCCGGTTTTGGGCTTAGAAGTTTTGGGCGTTGACCGGTTTGGTCAAAGTGTTGTTCGAATCTAAGAGAGTGAATTTAGGAAAGCCTAGTTCGGGTTGCATTAAAAATATGGAAAAATGTTCTAAAATCATCTTTTAATGTATTTAAGTGAACTGTGAAATCAATTTTGGAAAATGAGTTTCGGAAGGGTGACATTTTGGCTAGTGACCAAAATGTAATTTTTGAAAGTTTTGTGACTGTTTTAGAAAGGATTGAAACTTTGAATCTTTAAGGAGCTATTTACCCAAAGGGAGTTTCTCCAGATTTTGTTAAGATATTTTAATGATTAATTCTGATTTTCAAGCAAAAGAAAAGTGGAGGGAAAATCATTTTGGTTATTTTGTAACTAATTTCTCATATTTTCCAATTTCTCTTTTCTCTCATTTTCTCTCAACCCAAACACTTTCTCTCCAGAGATTTCCTTCTGATTTTGTCACTCATTTCTCTCTTTTCAACTCTCTTTTGATTCCTAATAATCATATCTACAAAACCTCATCATTTGCTACTTGATTCATCAAGCTTTTTGGTTCCAAAAGAGGAGAAACTCAAGTTTGGAGGTAAGAACGTCCTTCTCCTCTGAACTTCAAGTTCTTTAATGAAATTCCTAAGTTCTCAATCCTTAATTGATGTTTTATAAATGGCTTTTAAGATTGTTTAATGGATCTTGGCTTAAAATGCAAGATTTGGTGTGTTTTTGATGAAATTTCGTTGGATCTGTTTAAGCAGTGTTTTAAGGTGTTAAAATGATGATTAATGAATGTTAATTTGATAAGAAATTGAGTTTTGATTAATGCAAACCCGGATAGGTTGAATTTCCTAAGTTTAGCTTGTGATTCTTGATTGTTTTTGAGGTGATCTTGTGGATCTGGTGTTGCTGGCGGTATAAGGATGTTGTTAGGTTCTTTTTGGATGTTAAATGATGTTAAAGGATGTTAGGTTTTGATGGTTAATGGCTGGGCTTAGTTGAGAAGTGGTTTGGATGCATTTTCGGTTGTGTTTGATGGCCGAAAATGGAGTGTGGATGAGAGCAGCGAGTTTAGGTGCTTTCATTGAAGCTATTAATGCATGATGATGCATTAATCTACTGTTTTAATGTGTTAAAACAGGGGAGTCATCTTTGGATCCAAGTGGTGGTGATCCGGAGGCTTGATTTGGTGCTTCGGCAAGAGGCGAAGTGGAATCGGTGAGTGAAATTGGGTTTTCGGCTTTGAAACCAATGTCTTGGGAGCTTAGTTTAAGTCTAAACAACTTTGCTAAGCTCAAGTGTAAGTTTTCGGAAATACTCTCTAGTGGTGGCCATGATTTGATTGTTGTGCAATGTGGTTTATTGCATGTTTTAAATTCTGTTTTGAAAGCATGATTTAGCATGGTTAATGTTGTTTTTGTAAGCCATATGTTGAAGGAAGCTCAAGGTAAGAGTTCCTTGTTTTTGAACATTGATTAAATGTGGTTTGATGCTTTTAAATGCATGATGAATATGGCTTGGTTTAATGCTTTAAAACAGTGGATGAATTGATGATAATGGTGTATATTGGCAAGTGATGTTTTGAAAAGGTTAAGGTCACTAAGGTGGTTAAAAGTCCTTGAGTGAGCCTTGTTACTTAAGAACATCAAGGTGTTTAAAAGTCCTTGGATGATTCTTGTTATGGACACAAAGGTGTTTAAAAGTCCTTGTGTGGTCCTTTCTATGGTGTTTAAAAGTCCATAGGCCAAGGTGTTTAAAAGTCCTTGGGGTCAAGGTGTTTAAAAGTCCTTGAGGTAATTTATATCATGGTGTTTAAAAGTCCATGGCCAAGGTGTTTAAAAGTCCTTGGGGCCAAGGTGTTTAAAAGTCCTTGGGGTGAAACTTGATACGGACACAAAGGTGGTTAAAAGTCCTTGTGTGGTCCTTTCTATAGTGTTTAAAAGTCCATAGGCCAAGGTGTTTAAAAGTCCTTGGGGCCAAGGTGTTTAAAAGTCCTTGGGGTGAAAGTTGATGAACTTGTTTTTAAAGAAATGAAATGTATCACTTGTGGCCAATATGACATGTTGTGATATGATGCATGAGATGCATGTTTAAGTATGCTTTTGAGCATGTGTAAATGATGATTTGAAGCATGATTTATAAAGTGTTTTATAAATGCATTATTGGATGGTTTTGTTGAGCATTCCTCACTAAGCTTTTGCTTACGCTCTCTTTGTTTTCTCAAATCAATAACGCAGAGCATTAAAGTACTTTGAGGGCAGCAAGGAAGGCAAGCATACAAGTGGAAGTAAAGCTCAAAGTATGGAAGGTTTTCTTAAGTACATTTAGCTTTTGGTAATTTGGCAATGGGGGACCTATGTGTATGTTTTGGGAGATGTTTTGAACTCCCTAAGTATGTTGAATGTTGTAGAGAATGCTGGTTTTTGTAGTTGACCTTTATATGCTTGAATTGGAAGTTTATGCTTGAATGGTTGCTTGTGTAGGAAGCATGCCTATAGATTTGGGGCTTTTCATATATGTGGATGTTTTGATGAATTGTTGATGCAAGTATGTCTCATATATGTTGAATTGCATGTTGGCAAAGTTTGGTGGCATTTGGAGCATGATTGGTTGGTCAATTGCATGTTTAAGTATGCATTTTTGGGCAATCTGTGCAGGGTGTTTCGGAACAGCACCTACCGTTTCGGAACGGGTGCCTTAAACAAGCCCAGGCGTCCGAAACGGGAGGGACCGTTCCGAAATGGAAAGGCTACTGCCCGACCCCCGTTTCGGTACGCGTTGCGGAATGGCCCCGTGTTTCGAAACGGGCTGTCTCCCGTTTCGGAACGGGTGACCGTTGGGGGCTGACATTGGCAGTTAAATGTTTTGAAATGTTCGCATTTTGGTCCTGAATCTTGTTTGTGCAATTGTATGAGTTTGGGAAGTCCTTTTGAGCTGAAATTTCACAGAGAAGCATGAAACCTGATTAATTTCAAGTTGGTAACTTTAATTTGGGTTAAGTCCTTACAATTATCAGAATTTACAATTTGGTCCCTAAAGTTGTAAATTGTTCAATTGGGTCCCTGTTTGATCTCTGATGTTTATGATCTTTGAGTATGCTGTTGTATGATCATATCTAAGGATTAATATGCATCTAGACAAGTTTAAAAGGAAAAAAAAAGGTCGTTAATCAAGGTTGACTTTCGGGTTGACTTTGGTTTTCCCCGTGTGACTTTCTTAATTCGGGTCAACCGTCTAGGCCGGGTTAAGGGGGTTACATTTGGTGGTATCAGAGCTGAGTTCTCGAGTAATTGGGAATGAATGTGTGCATGATTGAAGTATGTATGCTTTGTATGCTTGTTGAGTGGAAGCATGTTGAGTGAATTGCATGTATGTTGCAATTGAGATGTATGCTGTGATGTAGCATGTTGTGGGTACCCATTGCCAAATAAAAGCTAATGAAATGGTGTTGATTTTGAATGAAATTGAGCTTGAATACTTGGATTGCTTACCTTGCTGGGCCTTACTTCATTTTATTTGTATTGTGATTGCATGGTAAAAGTATGGCACCACGTAGAGAGTTACGAGGTAATGTGCGAGCTACGGCTCCTAATGAGAACGAGAATGAGGAAAACACGGGTAGTGTGGTGTTACCTCCTCCTCCACCTGGTGGTGGTGGTGCTGGGGCTGAGGAAGCTGGAGCTGCAGCTGGTGCTGGAGCTGCTGGACCTGGGGCTGGTCAGGGGCAAGCTATGCCTGATATGACAATGTTAGTACAAGCTATTGCTGGTGCTTTTCAAGCAGCAGTAGCTGGGGCTCGTGGAGCAGGGCATCAGGAAGATGCTGGAGTTAGACTACCTTTGGAGCGTCTGCGCAGTCTTGGTGGGACTGAGTTCAGGGGTATGTCTGCTGAGAGTTCTGAAGCTTGGCTAGAGAGTACCAAGCGAATCTTGGGCCAGATGGGTTGCACCGATGTGCAGAAGCTGGGTTGTGTTGTGTCCTTGCTGCAGAAGGATGCGTATACGTGGTGGACGACCACCATAGCTGGGATGGTAGAAGCTGATGTGACTTGGACATTCTTTCAGAATGCGTTCAAGCGGAGATATCTTGGTGTGAGATATCTTGATGAGAAGAAGCGTGAATTCATGTCTCTTACCCAAGGGAGCATGAGTGTGGCTGAGTATGAAGTGCAGTTTGTGCGACTCAGTCAGTATGCACCTGAGCTGGTACCTGATGAGCGGGCAAGGTGCGAGAGGTTTCGTTATGGCTTAGAGACGGATGTGAAAATGTATTTGCTGGCCGCCGAGTATGATGATTTTGATGTGTTGGTGGGCCGAGCCAAGGACGTTGAGATGAACCTGAGTTTATCTGCTAAGGGTACTGGCAAGCGAGCTGCTGAGTATAGTTCCGGAGGTGGACGGAACAAGAGGGGACATGATCAGAAGTATCAGTCTTCAGCTAAGAGAGGTGGTGGTGCACCTGCTAGAGGAGGCAATACTAGAGCTGATCCGAGCGCTTGTTGAATCTGTGGTTCACGTGGTCACATGAAGCGTGACTGTCCTCGTGCTGTGAGAGAGGTGCAAGCTCCTGTTGCGGCAGTTGGTAATGGGTGCTGAATTGTGGATCCGCAGACCATTTGAGGCGTGATTGTCCTAGGTTGGCTGGTGATCAGGTGCGTGCTCCTGTTGTTGCTGCACCGCAGAGAGGTCGTGGGCGCGGCCGTGGTAATTTCCAGAGGAGAGAGGAAGGTGGTCGTGGAGTGGCCCATGTTGTGGCTATTCAGCCTGAAGGTGGAGGCCAAGCGAGGGTGTATGCTCAGCGTGAGGGAAGGAATGATGCGGATGTGATTGCAGGTACCTTTACTTTGCAATCCTTGTCATTGCTTTCTTTGATAGATTCTGGATCTACGCATTCATACATTTTGCGTGAGCATGCTGAATTGCTTGGTTTGCCTGTTGAGTCTTTGGATGTTGGTGTTCGTGTCACTAGTTCTTTTGGTGAGACTGTTGTGACTCGAAAGCTTTATAGAAGGTGTCCCTTGGTTGTTCAAGAACATGTTTTTCATGTTGATCTTATGGAGTTGCCCTTTTATGGTTTTGATGTAATCCTTGGTATGGATTGGCTTGCTGAGCATCGCGTTGTTGTGGATTGTGAAAATAAGCGAGTTTCGCTTAAGCTTGCGGATGATTATGAAGTTGTTGTGGTTGGTGAGAATGTGAAATTTCTTGCCAATGTGGTGTCTACCTTGGAGGCGAGCAGGATGCTGAGGCAAGGTTGCGAAGCCTATCTAGCTTTTGTGATGAATCCTAGCTCTAAAGAGTTGAGGGTGCAAGATATCAGAGTTGTGAAGGAGTTTCCTGGTGTTTTTCCTGAGGAGTTGCCTGGTTTACCTCCTAACCGCGAGGTGGAGTTTGGAATTGAGCTGTATGAGAATACAACTCTTGTGTCCATTACTCCCTATAGAATGGCACCTAAGGAGCTGAAGGAGCTGAAGACGCAGTTGCAAGAGTTGCTTGATCGTGGTTTCATCCGGCCGAGTGTGTCACCTTGGGGAGCACCGGTCTTGTTTGTGAAGAAGAAGGATGGCACTATGAGAATGTGCATTGATTACCGTCAGCTTAACAAGTTGACTATCAAGAATCGGTATCCTTTGTCGAGGATTGATGATCTCTTTGATCAATTTCGGGGAGCTGCTGTGTTCTCTAAGATTGACTTGAGGTCAGGGTATTATCAGTTGAAGGTGAAGGATGTGGATGTGCCTAAGACAACTTTTAGGACAAGATATGGGCATTATGAGTTCCTTGTGATGCCGTTTGGTTTGACAAATGCTCCTGCTGCTTTTATGGACATGATGAATCGTGTGTTTCATGAATACCTGGACAAGTTTGTTGTGGTGTTCATTGATGATATCCTCGTGTACTCGCGTACTGAGGAGGAGCATGAAGAGCATTTGAGGATTGTTTTGCAAGCTTTGTTGGAGAATCAGCTTTATGCTAAGCTGAGCAAGTGTGAGTTCTGGTTAAGGGAGGTGGTGTTTCTTGGGCATGTGGTCTCAGCTGAGGGGATTCGTGTTGATCCTCAGAAGATTGAGGCGGTGATGAATTGGAAGGTTCCTAAGTCTGTTCATGAGGTCCGTAGTTTCCTTGGTTTGGCGGGATACTACCGAAGGTTTGTGGATGGTTTTTCCAAGATTGCTGCTCCTTTGACGAAGCTGTTGCAAAAGGATGTTAAGTATGAGTGGACGGAAGCGAGACAACAGGCTTTTGAGAAGCTTAAGGCGGCTTTGACGCAAGCTCCTATCTTGATTCAGCCTGAATCAGGGAAAGAGTTTGTGGTTTACAGTGATGCATCCTATGTTGGTTTGGGGTGTGTGCTGATGTAGGAGGGTAAGGTGGTGGCTTATGCATCGCGGCAGTTGAAAGTGCATGAGCGCAATTACCCTACGCATGATATTGAGCTGGCTGCAGTGGTTTTTGCTCCGAAGATCTGGAGACATTATCTGTATGGTGAGAAGTGTACTGTGTACACAGATCACAAGAGTTTGAGGTAACTGATGTCTCAGAAGGAGTTGAATCTTAGGCAGCGGCGTTGGTTGGAGTTGCTCAAGGATTATGATCTGACGATTGAGTATCATCCTGGAAAAGCTAATGTTGTAGCGGATGCCTTGAGTAGGAAGGTAGCTGTTGAGCTGAGGGCTATGTTTGCTAGTTTGAGCGTATCGCAAGATGGTGGTCTTGTTGCTGAGTTGCAAGTGAAACCATCTTTGGTTCAGTTGATCAAGGATAAGCAGTTGCTGGATGATTCCTTGGTGTCTCATGTTCAGGATATCGCGGAGGGTAGACCTTCGGATTTCTGCTTTAATGATGATGGAGTGTTGTGTTTTGGGAGTCGGATAGTAGTGCCTGCTGATGCTGAGTTGAGGCGTGCTATTCTGACTGAAGGTCATAGTAGTCCTTTTGCTATGCACCCGGGTAGTACTAAGATGTATCGTGATCTTCGTGATGAGTACTACTGGGTGGGTTTGAAGAAAGATGTTGCGGAGTTTGTTAGCAAGTGTATGGTATGTCAGCGAGTTAAGGCTGAGCATCAGTTTCCTTCGGGGTTGTTGCAACCGTTGAAAATCCCTGAGTGGAAGTGGGAAAGGGTTACCATGGATTTTGTATCTGGTTTACCTTTGTCTCCCTCGAAGAAGAATTCGGTGTGGGTGATTGTGGATCGCCTGACGAAGTGTGCGCATTTCCTGCCTGTGCATACCACGTTTTCTTTGGATAAGTTGGCAGAGCTGTACATTGCTGAGATTGTGCGGCTGCATGGTGTGCCTAAGTCGATTGTGTCGGATAGAGATCCGAGGTTCACATCGCGGTTCTGGCAGTGTTCGCATCAAGCTCTGGGTACAAGGTTGCATTTCAGTACGTCCTATCATCCTCAGTCGGATGGTCAGTCTGAGCGAGTTATCCAGATTTTGGAGGATATGTTGAGGTGCTGCGTGATTGAGTTCCAAGGTTCTTAGGAGAGGCATCTGCCTTTGGTTGAGTTTGCTTATAACAATAGTTATCAGGCACGTATACAGATGGCACCTTATGAGGCTTTGTACGGGAGGAAGTGTAGGACTCCTCTTTGTTGGGCTGAAACTGGTCAAAAGTTGGTTTCGTTGCCGGCTTTGTTGAAAGGGACCACAGAGAAGGTAAAGCTCATTTGTGAGCGGTTGAAGGCTGCTTCTGATCGGCAGAAGTCTTACGCGGATTTGAAGCGTAAGGAGATAGAGTATGCGGTGGGTGACCGTGTGTTCTTGAAGGTTTCGCCTTGGAAGAAGGTGATGCGGTTTGGCCGGAAGGGCAAGTTGAGCCCTAGGTACATTGGACCATATGAGGTGGTTGAGCGTGTGGGTCCTGTTGCGTATCGGTTGAGGTTACCTCAGGAGTTGGAGAAGATTCATGATGTGTTCCATGTTTCTATGCTCCGGAAGTATAGATCTGATCCTTCGTATGTGATGCCTGTGGAGGAAGTGGTTTTGAATCCGGATTTGACCTATGATGAGGAACCGGTGAAGGTTCTGGATTCGGATAGCAAGGTTCTTCGTGGCAAGACCATTGAGTTGGTGAAGGTGCTGTGGAAGCATCGAGGTGTTGAGGAAGCCACGTGGGAGCGAAAGGAAGACATGCTGAAGCAGTTTCCTTATCTCTTTCCTTCAGGTAAATTTCGGGGACGAAATTTCTTAAGGGGGGGAGAGTTGTAACGCCCCGGTTTTGGGCTTATAAGTTTTGGGCGTTGACCGGTTTGGTCAAAGTGCTGTTCGAATCTAAGAGAGTGAATTTAGGAAATTCAACCTATCCGGGTTTGCATTAATCAAAACTCAATTTCTTATCAAATTAACATTCATTAATCATCATTTTAACACCTTAAAACACTGCTTAAACAGATCCAACGAAATTTCATCAAAAACACACCAAATCTTGCATTTTAAGCCAAGATCCATTAAACAATCTTAAAAGCCATTTATAAAACATCAATTAAGGATTGAGAACTTAGGAATTTCATTAAAGAACTTGAAGTTCAGAGGAGAAGGACGTTCTTACCTCCAAACTTGAGTTTCTCCTCTTTTGGAACCAAAAAGCTTGATGAATCAAGTAGCAAATGATGAGGTTTTGTAGATATGATGATTAGGAATCAAAAGAGAGTTGAAAAGAGAGAAATGAGTGACAAAATCAGAAGGAAATCTCTGGAGAGAAAGTGTTTGGGTTGAGAGAAAATGAGAGAAAAGAGAAATTGGAAAATATGAGAAATTAGTTACAAAATAACCAAAATGATTTTCCCTCCACTTTTCTTTTGCTTGAAAATCAGAATTAATCATTAAATATCTTAGAAAAATCTGGAGAAACTCCCTTTGGGTAAATAGCTCCTTAAAGATTCAAAGTTTCAATCCTTTCTAAAACAGTCACAAAACTTTCAAAAATTACATTTTGGTCACTAGCCAAAATGTCACCCTTCCGAAACTCATTTTCCAAAATTGATTTCACAGTTCATTTAAATACATTAAAAGATGATTTTAGAACATTTTTCCATATTTTTAATGCAACCCGAACTAGGCTTTCCTAAATTCACTCTCTTAGATTCGAACAGCACTTTGACCAAACCGGTCAACGCCCAAAACTTCTAAGCCCAAAACCGGGGCGTTACAACTCTCCGCCCCTTAAGAAATTTCGTCCCCGAAATTTACCTGAAGGAAAGAGATAAGGAAACTGCTTCAGCATGTCTTCCTTTCGCTCCCACGTGGCTTCCTCAACACCTCGATGCTTCCACAGCACCTTCACCAACTCAATGGTCTTGCCACGAAGAACCTTGCTATCCGAATCCAGAACCTTCACCGGTTCCTCATCATAGGTCAAATCCGGATTCAAAACCACTTCCTCCACAGGCATCACATGCGAAGGATCAGATCTATACTTCCGGAGCATAGAAACATGGAACACATCATGAATCTTCTCCAACTCCTGAGATAATCTCAACCGATACGCAACAGGACCCACACGCTCAACCACCTCATATGGTCCAATGTACCTAGGGCTCAACTTGCCCTTCCGGCCAAACCGCATCACCTTCTTCCAAGGCGAAACCTTCAAGAACACACGGTCACCCACCGCATACTCTATCTCCTTACGCTTCAAATCCGCGTAAGACTTCTGCCGATCAGAAGCAGCCTTCAACCGCTCACAAATGAGCTTTACCTTCTCTGTGGTCCCTTTCAACAAAGCCGGCATCGAAACCAACTTTTGACCAGTTTCAGCCCAACAAAGAGGAGTCCTACACTTCCTCCTGTACAAAGCCTCATAAGGTGCCATCTGTATACTTGCCTGATAACTATTGTTATAAGCAAACTCAACCAAAGGCAGATGCCTCTCCCAAGAACCTTGGAACTCAATCACGCAGCACCTCAACATATCCTCCAAAATTTGGATAACTCGCTCAGACTGACCATCCGACTGAGGATGATAGGACGTACTGAAATGCAACCTAGTACCCAGAGCTTGATTCAAACACTGTCAGAACCGCGATGTGAACCTCGGATCTCTATCCGACACAATCGACTTAGGCACACCATGCAGCCGCACAATCTCAGCAATGTACAGCTCTGCCAACTTATCCAAAGAAAACGTGGTATGCACAGGCAAGAAATGTGCACACTTCGTCAGGCGATCCACAATCACCCACACCGAATTCTTCTTCGAGGGAGACAAAGGTAAACCAGATACAAAATCCATGGTAACCCTTTCCCACTTCCACTCAGGGATTTTCAACGGTTGCAACAACCCCGAAGGAAACTGATGCTCAGCCTTAACTCGCTGACATACCATACACTTGCTAACAAACTCCGCAACATCTTTCTTCAAACCCACCCAGTAGTACTCATCACGAAGATCACGATACATCTTAGTACTACCCGGGTGCATAGCAAAGGGACTACTATGACCTTCAGTCAGAATAGCACGCCTCAACTCAGCATCAGCAGGCACTACTATCCGACTCCCAAAACCAACACTCCATCATCATTAAAGCAGAAATCCGAAGGTCTACCCTCCGCGATATCCTGAACATGAGACACCAAGGAATCATCCAGCAACTGCTTATCCTTGATCAACTGAACCAAAGATAGTTTCACTTGCAACTCAGCAACAAGACCACCATCTTGCGATACGCTCAAACTAGCAAACATAGCCCTCAGCTCAACAGCTACCTTCCTACTCAAGGCATCCGCTACAACATTAGCTTTTCCAGGATGATACTCAATCGTCAGATCATAATCCTTGAGCAACTCCAACCAACGCCGCTGCCTAAGATTCAACTCCTTCTGAGACATCAGATACCTCAAACTCTTGTGATCTGTGTACACAGTACACTTCACACCATACAGATAATGTCTCTAGATCTTCAGAGCAAAAACCACTGCAGCCAGCTCAATATCATGCGTAGGGTAATTGCGCTCATGCACTTCCAACTGCCGCGATGCATAAGCCACCACCTTACCCTCCTGCATCAGCACACACCCCAAACCAACATAGGATGCATCACTGTAAACCACAAACTCTTTCCCTGATTCAGGCTGAATCAAGATAGGAGCTTGCGTCAAAGCCGCCTTAAGCTTCTCAAAAGCCTGATGTCTCGCTTCCGTCCACTCATTCTTAACATCCTTTTGCAACAGCTTCGTCAAAGGAGCAGCAATCTTGGAAAAACCATCCACAAACCTTCGGTAGTATCCCGCCAAACCAAGGAAACTACGGACCTCATGAACAGACTTAGGAACCTTCCAATTCATCACCGCCTCAATCTTCTGAGGATCAACACGAATCCCCTCAGCTGAGACCACATGCCCAAGAAACACCACCTCCCTTAACCAGAACTCACACTTGCTCAGCTTAGCATAAAGCTGATTCTCCAACAAAGCTTGCAAAGCAATCCTCAAATGCTCTTCATGCTCCTCCTCAGTACGCGAGTACACGAGGATATCATCAATGAACACCACAACAAACTTGTCCAGGTATTCATGAAACACACGATTCATCATGTCCATGAAAGCAGCAGGATCATTCGTCAAACCAAACGGCATCACAAGGAACTCATAATGCCCATATCTTGTCCTAAAAGCTGTCTTAGGCACATCCACATCCTTCACCTTCAACTGATAATACCCTGACCTCAAGTCAATCTTAGAGAACACAGCAGATCCCCGAAATTGATCAAAGATATCATCAATCCTCGGCAAAGGATACCGATTCTTGATAGTCAACTTGTTCAGCTGACGGTAATCAATGCACATTCTCATAGTGCCATCCTTCTTCTTCACAAACAAGACCGGTGCTCCCCAAGGTGACACACTCGGCCGGATGAAACCACGATCAAGCAACTCTTGCAACTGCGTCTTCAGCTCCTTCAGCTCCTTAGGTGCCATTCTATAGGGAGTAATGGACACAGGAGTTGTATTCTCATACAGCTCAATTCCAAACTCCACCTCGCGGTTAGGAGGTAAACCAGGCAACTCCTCAGGAAAAACACCAGGAAACTCCTTCACAACTCTGATATCTTGCACCCTCAACTCTTTAGAGCTAGGATTCATTACAAAAGCTAGATAGGCTTCACAACCTTGCCTCAGCATCCTGCTCGCCTCCAAGGTAGACACCACATTGGCAAGAAATTTCACATTCTCACCAACCACAACAACTTCATAATCATCCGCAAGCTTAAGCGAAACTCGCTTATTTTCACAATCCACAACAGCGCGATGCTCAGCAAGCCAATCCATACCAAGTATTACATCAAAACCATAAAAGGGCAACTCCATAAGATCAACATGAAAAACATGTTCTTGAACAACCAAGGGACACCTTCTATAAAGCTTTCGAGTCACAACAGTCTCACCAAAAGAACTAGTGACACGAACACCAACATCCAAAGACTCAACAGGCAAACCAAGCAATTCAGCATGCTCACGCAAAATGTATGAATGCGTAGATCCAGAATCTATCAAAGAAAGCAATGACAAGGATTGCAAAGTAAAGGTACCTGCAATCACATCCGCATCATTCCTTCCCTCACGCTGAGCATACACCCTCGCTTGGCCTCCACCTTCAGGCTGAATAGCCACAACATGGGCCACTCCACGACCACCTTCCTCTCTCCTCTGGAAATTACCACGGCCGCGCTCACGACCTCTCTGCGGTGCAGCAACAACAGTAGCACGCACCTGATCACCAGCCAACCTAGGACAATCACGCCTCAAATGGTCTGCGGATCCACAATTCCAGCACCCATTACCAGCTGCCGTAACAGGAGCTTGCACCTCTCTCACAGCACGATGACAGTCACGCTTCATGTGACCACGTGAACCACAGATCCAACAAGCGCTCGGATCAGCTCTGGTATTGCCTCCTCTAGCAGGTGCACCACCATCTCTCTTAGCTGAAGACTGATACTTCTGATCACGTCCCCTCTTGTTCCGTCTCTTCAGAGATTTCCTTCTGATTTTGTCACTCATTTCTCTCTTTTCAACTCTCTTTTGATTCCTAATCATCATATCTACAAAACCTCATCATTTGCTACTTGATTCATCAAGCTTTTTGGTTCCAAAAGAGGAGAAACTCAAGTTTGGAGGTAAGAACGTCCTTCTCCTCTGAACTTCAAGTTCTTTAATGAAATTCCTAAGTTCTCAATCCTTAATTGATGTTTTATAAATGGCTTTTAAGATTGTTTAATGGATCTTGGCTTAAAATGCAAGATTTGGTGTGTTTTTGATGAAATTTCGTTGGATCTGTTTAAGCAGTGTTTTAAGGTGTTAAAATGATGATTAATGAATGTTAATTTGATAAGAAATTGAGTTTTGATTAATGCAAACCCGGATAGGTTGAATTTCCTAAGTTTAGCTTGTGATTCTTGATTGTTTTTGAGGTGATCTTGTGGATCTGGTGTTGCTGGCGGTATAAGGATGTTGTTAGGTTCTTTTTGGATGTTAAATGATGTTAAAGGATGTTAGGTTTTGATGGTTAATGGCTGGGCTTAGTTGAGAAGTGGTTTGGATGCATTTTCGGTTGTGTTTGATGGCCGAAAATGGAGTGTGGATGAGAGCAGCGAGTTTAGGTGCTTTCATTAAAGCTATTAATGCATGATGATGCATTAATCTACTGTTTTAATGTGTTAAAACAGGGGAGTCATCTTTGGATCCAAGTGGTGGTGATCCGGAGGCTTGATTTGGTGCTTCGGCAAGAGGCGAAGTGGAATCGGTGAGTGAAATTGGGTTTTCGGCTTTGAAACCAATGTCTTGGGAGCTTAGTTTAAGTCTAAACAACTTTGCTAAGCTCAAGTGTAAGTTTTCGGAAATACTCTCTAGTGGTGGCCATGATTTGATTGTTGTGCAATGTGGTTTATTGCATGTTTTAAATTCTGTTTTGAAAGCATGATTTAGCATGGTTAATGCTGTTTTTGTAAGCCATATGTTGAAGGAAGCTCAAGGTAAGAGTTCCTTGTTTTTGAACATTGATTAAATGTGGTTTGATGCTTTTAAATGCATGATGAATATGGCTTGGTTTAATGCTTTAAAACAGTGGATGAATTGATGATAATGGTGTATATTGGCAAGTGATGTTTTGAAAAGGTTAAGGTCACTAAGGTGGTTAAAAGTCCTTGAGTGAGCCTTGTTACTTAAGAACATCAAGGTGTTTAAAAGTCCTTGGATGATTCTTGTTATGGACACAAAGGTGTTTAAAAGTCCTTGTGTGGTCCTTTCTATGGTGTTTAAAAGTCCATAGGCCAAGGTGTTTAAAAGTCCTTGGGGTCAAGGTGTTTAAAAGTCCTTGAGGTAATTTATATCATGGTGTTTAAAAGTCCATGGCCAAGGTGTTTAAAAGTCCTTGGGGCCAAGGTGTTTAAAAGTCCTTGGGGTGAAACTTGATACGGACACAAAGGTGGTTAAAAGTCCTTGTGTGGTCCTTTCTATAGTGTTTAAAAGTCCATAGGCCAAGGTGTTTAAAAGTCCTTGGGGCCAAGGTGTTTAAAAGTCCTTGGGGTGAAAGTTGATGAACTTGTTTTTAAAGAAATGAAATATATCACTTGTGGCCAATATGACATGTTGTGATATGATGCATGAGATGCATGTTTAAGTATGCTTTTGAGCATGTGTAAATGATGATTTGAAGCATGATTTATAAAGTGTTTTATAAATGCATTATTGGATGGTTTTGTTGAGCATTCCTCACTAAGCTTTTGCTTACGCTCTCTTTGTTTTCTCAAATCAATAACGCAGAGCATTAAAGTACTTTGAGGGCAGCAAGGAAGGCAAGCATACAAGTGGAAGTAAAGCTCAAAGTATGGAAAGTTTACTTAAGTACATTTAGCTTTTGGTAATTTGGCAATGGGGGACCTATGTGTATGTTTTGGGAGATGTTTTGAACTCCCTAAGTATGTTGAATGTTGTAGAGAATGCTGGTTTTTGTGGTTGACCTTTATATGCTTGAATTGGAAGTTTATGCTTGAATGGTTGCTTGTGTAGGAAGCATGCCTATAGATTTGGGGCTTTTCATATATGTGGATGTTTTGATGAATTGTTGATGCAAGTATGTCTCATATATGTTGAATTGCATGTTGGCAAAGTTTGGTGGCATTTGGAGCATGATTGGTTGGTCAATTGCATGTTTAAGTATGCATTTTTGGGCAATCTGTGCAGGGTGTTTCGGAACAGCACCTACCGTTTCGGAACGGGTGCCTTAAACAAGCCTAGGCGTCCGAAACGGGAGGGACCGTTCCGAAACGGAAAGGCTACTGCCCGACCCCCGTTTCGGTACGCGTTGCGGAACGGCCCCGTGTTTCGAAACGGGCTGTCTCCCGTTTCGGAACGGGTGACCGTTGGGGGCTGACATTGGCAGTTAAATGTTTTGAAATGTTCGCATTTTGGTCCTGAATCTTGTTTGTGCAATTGTATGGGTTTGGGAAGTCCTTTTGAGCTGAAATTTCACAGAGAAGCATGAAACCTGATTAATTTCAAGTTGGTAACTTTAATTTGGGTTAAGTCCTTACAATTATCAGAATTTACAATTTGGTCCCTAAAGTTGTAAATTGTTCAATTGGGTCCCTGTTTGATCTCTGATGTTTATGATCTTTGAGTATGCTGTTGTATGATCATATCTAAGGATTAATATGCATCTAGACAAGTTTAAAAAGAAAAAAAAGGGTCGTTAATCAAGGTTGACTTTCGGGTTGACTTTGGTTTTCCCCGTGTGACTTTCTTAATTCGGGTCAACCGTCTAGGCCGGGTTAAGGGGGTTACATTCCTAGGCTTAGCGGGCCACTACCGTCAGTTTGTAGAAGTATTTTCAAAGATAGCTGCTCCGATGATGAAATTGTTACAAAAGGATGTCAGATATGAGTGGTCAGAAGCGAGACATATTGCCTTAGATCGTTTGAAGGATGCTTTGACTAGAGCACATGTGTTAGTGCAGTCGGTAACATGGAAAGATTATGTGATTTACATTGATGCATCGTACGTAAGCCTAGCTTGTGTATTGATGCAAGATGGGAGAGTTGTAGCATATGCATCGAGACAGTTGAAGACTCATGAAAAGAATTACCCCACGCATGATATTGAGTTAGCCGCTGTTGTGTTTTCCTTGAAAGTGTGGAGACACTATTTGTTTGGCGAGAAGTGCACAGTGTATACAGATCACAAGAGCTTGAGATATTTTATATCACAAAAAGATTTGAATCTCCGACAGCGTAGATGGATTGAACTATTGAAGGACTATGATCTTACTATCGAGTACCATCCAGGTAAAGCCAATGTGGTAGCCGATGCGTTGAGTAGGAAAGTGGCAGTTGAGCTTCGAGCGATGTTTGCCAGGTTGTGTTTATCGCATGATGGTGGATTGATTGCTGAATTGCAGGTGAAACCATCGCTAGTACAGTTGATCTGTGAGAAACAATTGCGAGATAGTTCATTGGCTTCTCATGTTTAGGATATCACGGAAGGTAAACCGACCGAGTACAGTTTCAGTAGTGATAATGTTTTGTGTTTCAAAGATAGAGTTGTTGTGCCTGAAGATGCTGAATTGAGACGCATCATTTTGAATGAAGCACATACTAGTCCGTTTTCTATTCATCCGGGTAGCATGAAGATGTACCGAGACTTGAAGAATGATTATTTCGAGGTTGGTTTGAAAAAGGATGTGGCTGATTTCGTAAGTAAATGTATTGTTTGTCAGCAAGTGTAGGCCGAACATCAGTTTCTGTCAGGATTGTTACAACCTTTACGAATTCCGAAATGGAAATGGGAGAGAATAACTATGGGTTTCGTATCAGGTTTATCGTTGACTCCTTCACGAAATAATTCAGTTTGGGTGATAGTTGATCGACTCACCAAGTGTGCATATTTTCTAACTGTTAACACGACCGATTCTTTGCATAAATTGGTTGAATTGTATATCCGTGAGGTAGTAAGATTGCATGGAGTACTGAAATCGATTTTATCAGATAAAGATCTGAGGTTCACATCGAGGTTTTTGGATTGTTTACATAGTGCTTTGGGTAGCCGATTGAATTTCAGTACTTCGTACCATCCACAGTCAGATGTTCAATCAGAGAGGGTAATACACGTGCTTGAGGATATGTTGCGCTGTTGTATCATAGATTTTCAGGGTTCGCGAAACAAACATCTGTCGTTAGTTGAGTTTGCCTATAACAACAATTATCAGGCTAGTATTAAGATGGCACCGTATGAGGCTTTGTATGGTAGGAGGTTGTTGAGTGTGTAAAAGTTCTATATTTTACCCCCTATTTAACCCATATTTATTCTGCATTTAAGCATAATTCATTGCATTTAGGATATATTTCATTCATACATTACAATTATATTAAATGGCACAGTTGCTACTGAAATTGGTTACTTTTGCAGGTAGCTGGTGTAGCAGACGCAGGGCACTGGAGAAGCAGAGCTGGAACACAAGACTGTAGACAAGAAGAAGGATGCTGCCATGGCCGCTGCCGTGGCAGCCAATGACGACAACAATAGTAAAAGGAAGAAGTGAAGTGGAGCTCGACAGAAAGAGGAAATTAAGCCGGTCTGTCGTGGAGCACTCTTATATTTTTCTGAGCCCTAGATCAAAATGAAGGCCAAGCACAAAGTTCAAGGAGGAAACTCCAAGAAAGAAGAGAGGACGAGTTAAGGACATATACTCTGAAGATTTAGTCTTTAATAGATTTGTACTTTAATTTGAACTTGTATTCTTGCCATATTAGAAAACTTGAGCCCAAGGCCTATATAAAGGCATGTAATTCGACCTAGGGAAGGATATCTTACTCTCTAGCCGTCTTCCCCTAAACCCTAGTTGTTTTCCCCCTTCTCATCATGTTCTAAACTTCCCCTAGGGCTAAGGGTTGATTCTGTAAAGTAGTTGCAAGGATTGCATTTGTTTTAGGGTTTTTTCTGTTCAATAAAATAGACTTCAAGTTTGCTTATTCTGGTTTTCAACATCTTGCAAGAGTATCGGGAGAGTATTGTGAGATTACACATTTACTTAATATCGGGAGAGTTAAGTATATGAAAGGAATAAGCACGATTTCTCCAGTTTATGGTTGAACTATCTCGGACCTAGGGATAGGATGAGGTTAAGTGGCTAAGGAAGAATTTAACAACATCGGTGTTCATCCTTCGATTCATGCCGGGAGGTATCATCAAAGACGTGTTCATTGACAGACTTGGACCTAGGGATAGGCCAAGGAACAACAGGGATTCTTACCAAGCTTGAAGTACAGAGTTGTGTGTTCGCTACCGCGACAACAACAGACCGCTGCCGCAGCAGGTGCTGCCGCAACAGACGCTACGACAGAACAGAGAAGTCCTAGGCAGTGCAATACCTGCACTACTGAGCAAATCAATACCGGCCTACTCTTTACTCTGAATATTTTCATCTCTTATTTTTAGTATTCTTTATTACTTCGTGACAAACAATTAAACTCTTTCTTTTCCCTCGTGTGCAGCAATCCAAGGTTAAAGCTATTAGCCCAGTCCTTGTGGAGACGATATTCGATACTTACGTATCACTTTACTACTTGCGTCGTGTACACTTGCACTCTATTATGATAGACTCTTTTACATGCAACAAGTTTTTGGCGTCGTTGTCGGGGACTGGCAACATATCTTTACCCTACTTTACTGCGCTTTTTAATTTTTTCTGTTTTTACTTGGATTGTTCACCATGTGCTTTTCACAAGGTTTTCTGTTTATGAGCAGATCGAGACGAGGAAAGGAACCTGAGTATCAGATAGATCCTGAAATCGAACGCTCGTGCAATCTTAGGAACCGACTCCGACTGGTATTAGCCAGAAATAAATACCTTGAAGAACAGTTAGAGGCCATGAGCAACCAAGGGAATCCCCGAGGTCCTGAAGATCCTATCGGAGATGGAGGAAATGGACGGACTGCCGATCCTTCTGCTGCTGGGGTCGCACGCCGGTCATGCCGAGATTACATGATCAATGATCATGTGGAACTAGAGACCACCCTACCAGACGTGGAAGCTGAAAATTTCGAGCTGAAACCTGTCATGTTCAGCATGATTAATTCTATTGGCCAATTTAGTGGTGCTGCTACAGAGGATGCTAGGGAACATCTGAAAATGTTCCAGGAAATCTTTGGTTCGTTTAGACTACAAGGAGTAAATCCGGAGATACTGAGGCTTCGGTTATTTCCTCATTCATTGAAGGACAGAGCTAAAACTTGGTGAAACAAACTAACGTCGAGTTCAATTCGAACTTGAGCAGATTTAACTCGTGAATTTTTGTCTCGTTTTAAGCCTTCCCATTTATCTGAGCGATTACGTAACGAAATTGCTACCTTTCAACAGGAAGATGACGAGCCAATGCACGAGGCATGAGACAGGTTTACTACTCTTCTGAGGAATTGCTCGATGCACGGATTCCCTGTTTGGAATCAGGTAATCAAATTCTACAATGCTGCCAACCTACAGACTCGTATGAGAATCGATTCAGTAGCCAATGGGTTGTTGTTGGATAAAGATCCGGATGAAGCCATTGTAGTGTTAAAGAATTTGGCGAAGAATGAAGAGAAATTCCCCACATCAAGGAGAGGTAAACAACTACTAGCTGTGAAGGATTACGAAGCTGATAATTCCTTAAGGACACAAATCGCATATCTCACAAAGGCAGTAGAAAACTTGCTAAAGAAGGATTCACAACTTGTCTACGCTGCAGAAGAGGTATGTGGAACTTGCAGTGGGAATCATAGTTCGGAAGACTGCCCGCTACAGGTAGAGGAAGGGATGTATTTTGGAAATTATAACAAGCAGAACTACAATTCCAACAATTACAATCCCACCTGGAGAAAAGATCCCAAATTCTCTTGGAACAACCCAAACAATTCCCTGAACCCTCAAGTACAGAACACTCAAAATCATGGGGCACCTAGACTTCTGACTCGACAGCAACCGCAACAGCAGCCGCAACAGCCACCAGCAGCCACAACTAGTATATTGGAGCAGACCTTGGCCACGTTTATGTCTCGGACAGGAACTTACATTGAGAACATGAATCACTTTGTCAAGAAAACTGATTCGTTCATAGATAAAACAGAGATGCAGATGACTAACAATGAAGCTACTCTGAAATCATTGGAGACACGGATGGGTCAGGTTTCCCAGCATATTAAACCAAGGCAAAATGGAGGATTCCCTAGCGATACTGAAGTCGCTAGACAACCCACACATGAGCAGTGCAAAGCTATCACAACTAAGAGTGGGAAGAAATTACCAGGGCCAGATATGGAAGTTGAACCAGTTAAGGAACCAGCCCTAGAATCGACTGTCGAGAACACTGCCCCGGCAGACGACAAAGAGCCTGCTACCGATATACCTGCCACGACAGTAGAAGGGACAAAGGAGAAGGATGAAGAACCTAAGCCTCCTCAGATCCGAATGAAATGGGAAGAACGCATTGAAGACTATCGTCCTCCACCTCCTTTTCCACAGCGGCTACAGAAGCAGAAACAAGAGTTCCAGCTTAAGAAGATCTATGATATTTTTAAGCAGGTCCACATAAATATTTCATTGTTAGATGCCATCAAGGAGATGCCTGGTTATGCCAAATTTTTCAAGGATGCTATGTCAAAGAAATCAAGACTTGGGAAATTTGAGACGGTAAAACTGACAGAAGGATGCATGACTATTCTGCACAAGCATCCACCCCAGAAAAAGAAGGATCCTGGGAGCTTCATAATACCGTGCATAATCGGAGACAAATTTGTGGGTAAGGCATTTTGTGATCTAGGTGCTAGTATTAATTTAATTCCAAAATCTGTATTTCAGAAATTAGGTATTGGACGAGCACGACCCACAATAGTTATGTTGCAGCTGGAAGACCGCTCTTACGTGCAACCGGAAGGGAAAATTGAAGATATTCTGGTAAGAGTGGATAAATTTATTCTTCCTGTTGACTTTCTTGTTTTAGATTGTGAAGCAGATGAGAATGCACCAATCATCCTGGGGCGACCCTTCTTAGCCACAAGATTAGTGATTGATGTAAAAAAGGGAGAACTCACTATGAGAGTGAATGATCAAGAGATCAAGTTGAACGTTCTCCAAGCAATAAAGCACGCTGATGCAGAAGAAGAATGCAAGGCTATCACTGAAGTTATCCTTGACCAACCCTGCATCAGGTCAGGCTGTCATGACATCAAAATTGGCCACTGCCAAGGCAGCCATCTGGAAGACTGTCAAGACAGCGACGACGAGAGCAGCTCCTCAGATTCTGACACATCTGATACTGAAGATCATGAGGAGGTAAACTGGATAGGAAATCGTCCATGTAAGTTATTCGAGCCCTTAAATTATACCTTGAATGAACATATCATCCAAAAGCCACCAACTGTAGAACCACCTATTCTAGATCTTAAGCCCCTGCCAGGGCAGTTCAAATATGTTTTTCATGGATTAAATGATACATTGCTTGTAATCATCTCTTCCAAGTTGATGCAGGAACAGGAACAACAACTGATAGGGATGCTGCAGCTGCACAAAAAGGCTATTGGATGGACGATAGCTGATATCCAAGGCATCAGTCCGGCACTATGCATGCATAAAATTCTCTTAAAGGATGATCACAAGTCGACCATTGATTCCCAGAGACGTTTGAATGATGCTATGCGAGAAGTGGTCCGAAAAGAAATTATAAAATGGCTAGACGCTGGGATAATTTATGCCATCTCGAATAGTAAGTGGGTGAGCCCTGTGCAGCGCATTCCTAAGAAGGGAGGAATAACCGTGTTGACCAACAAAGAAAACAAGTTAATCCCAACCAGGACTGTGAACGGTTAGAGGGTTTGTATGGACTACCGGAAGCTTAACAAAGCTACCGCGAAGGACCACTTTCCCCTGCCTTTTATTGATCAAATGCTTGATAGATTAGCGGGAAAACCTTTTTACTGTTTTCTTGATGGTTACTCAGGTTATAACCAAATAGCCATCGCACTTGAGGATCAAGAGAAAACGGCCTTTACTTGCCCATACGGTACTTACGCTTTTCAGAAAATGTCCTTTGGACTTTGCAATGCACCAGCAACCTTTCAGAGGTGTATGATGGCGATTTTCATGGACGATTTCTCTGTCTTTGGAGACAATTTTGAAAGCTGCTTAGGCAACCTACAGAAAGTGCTCGAGAGATGCGAGAAAGCGAACTTGGTATTAAACTGGGAGAAATGTCACTTCATGGTGGATGAAGGGATAGTCCTAGGTCACAAAGTAAGCTGCCGCGGCATAGAGGTCGACAGGGCAAAAATTGAGGTAATTGAAAAGCTGCCACCACCCACCACAGTCAAGGGAATTCAAAGTTTTTTAGGGCATGCTGGTTTATATCGAAAGTTTATAGCCAAATTTTCGAAGATCACCAAGCAATTGTGTCACCTTTTAGAGCATAATCGTCCCTTCGACTTCAACACTCAATGTACTAAGGCATTCAGAATTCTGAAAGAGAAGCTAGTAACAGCCCCGATTGTACAGCCACCGGACTAGAAGTTGCCATTCGAGATTATGTGTGATGCCAGTGATTATGTTGTAGGGGCAGCACTTGGACAGAGGAAGGACAAGCTATTCCATGTAATTTACTATGCTAGCAAAACACTCAACGATGCCCAAGTGAATTACACCACAACAGAGAAGGAATTGTTGGTTGTGGTGTTTTCAATTGACAAGTTCCGATCCTGCATACTTGGAACGAAGGTGGTGGTCCACACAGACCACTCTACACTGAAATATATGTTTGCTAAGAAAGATGCAAAGCCCAGATTGATTCGTTGGATTCTGCTGCTGCAAGAATTCGACATAGAAATGAAGGATAAAAAAGGGACAGAGAACCAAGTTGCAGATCACTTGTCAAGATTAGAGAAGGGAAAAAGTCTCCCAATAGACGAGATACACATACTGGAGACCTTCCCTAACGAGCAGTTATTCTCTGCCACAAGCACTGCCGCGACAGCCATGGCGACAGGTAAGTTTTCTGAACTCCCCTGGTATGCTGATTTCGTTAATTATTTAGTTAGCAGAATATTTCCTCCCGACCTTAACTATCAAGATAGGAAGAGGTTCCAAAATGATGTTAAGCATTATTATTGGGACGAACCTCTTCTTTTCAAAATGTGTGCATATCAGATCATCAGGAGGTGTGTACCACAGGATGACCAGGAAGTTGTGCTTCATCACTGCCATGATTCACAATATGGAGGACACTTATGTGGTAACAAAACTGCTGCCAAGGTTTTGCAGTCTGGTTTTTATTGGCCTTCACTGTTCAATGATTCCCAGGCATTCTACAAAAGCTGTGACAAATGTCAACGGACTAGAAACATCTCAAGGAGACATGAGATGCCGCTGCAAAACATTATTGAAATCGAAATCTTCGACGTTTGGGGGATTGATTTCATTAGACCATTCCTAGCATCATGTGGGAATCTTTATATCCTCCTGGCAGTTGACTACATGTCCAAATGGGTTGAAGCAATCGCCACGCAGAAAAATGATGCCAAGATCGTTCAGAGATTTCTAGACAAGAATATTTTTTCTAGATTTGGCATCCCGAAGGCGATTTATCAGTGATGAAGGGAGGCATTTTGACAATAGGGTTATAGTTGCTGCTTTAAAGAAATATGGTGTTAAGCATCGAATCGCAACAGCTTACCACCCTCAGACCAATGGACAGGCTGAAATATCCAACAGAGAGGTAAAGAACATTCTTGAGAAGATGGTTAAACCAACTCGAAAGGATTGGTCCTTACACCCCAATGATGCACTCTAGGCCTACAAAACATCATTTCAAACTCCATTGGGAATGTCACCCTACCGACAGATTTACGGGAAAACATGCCATCTACCTGTTGAGATAGAGCACAGAGCATACTGGGCCATCAAGGTAGTGAATATGGACATGGAAAAGGCAGGACATAAAAGGCTATTTGACTTTAAAGAGATCGAAGAAATTCGAGCAATGGCCTATGACAACGCAAGGATTTACAAGGACAAGACAAAGAAGTGGCATGACTAGAAATTGCTGCCACGACAGTTCTACCCAGGGCAGTTTGTGTTGTTATTCAACTCTAGGTTGAAACTCTTCCTAGAAAAGTTGAAATCTAGATGGTCCGGCCCGTTTCAAGTGGTGCAAGTTTTTCCTCATGGTGCCATCACGATCAAATCCTTAAAAGACGGGCACCAATTTAAAGTCAACGGACAGAGATTGAAGCATTATCACGGAACTGAAGCCCCAAGAATGCAGGAAGTGGTTACTTTAGGAGATGCCTCTCCTGGCATCCCTAATTTAACTTAACTTTTTTATTATTATCTATATATATATATATATATATATATATATATATATATATACATATTTTCTAGGTAATTAGAATTATTTTATTTTTAGGAACTAAGTTTTTATTTTTATTATTTTTAGGAAATAAAGGAGACAATGAGAAGAGAAGAAATGAACTCAGCCCACCATCTCACCATCAGCCCAAAAAGCCCAAAATAGGAGCCTGTCATTACAGCTACCGTGACATACGCGGAAAATCCAGCCTGTCAACACGCTGTCGCGGCAGACACAGAAACGCGTAACAGACGCACAACAGACACGGAAACGCGTGACAGACGCGTCAAAAACTGCGTAACAGCTGGCCCTGTTTTCCGCGCCTATCGTTACAGCTCCAACGGGCAGCAAACTCTTCATCTATATAAACCTCATTTTACTATTCATTTTTCACTTCACTTTTACTCTCTCTAGATTTTCATTTGCTTTCATTTTTCTACAGTCCCTTGCAACCATGAGTACCAGAAACACCAGATGAAGTGCTGCCTCAAGCTCTACCCCAGCAGCAGCCACTCCCAGCTCCTTCCAGGGTAGAGATATATGGGAGGAGAAAGGGTTCATCTACAGCAAATGAACGGAGAATCTCGGGCTCAAGCCATTTATAGCCCGTAAGATCAGAGCACTACATTGGCAGATGTTTGCTGAGCAACCTGAAGAGATGAACGTCACCCTGGTCAGAGAATTTTATGTTGCCATCGACTGCAGAGATGCGACCACAGTGACGGTTCATTGTGAGGAAGTCCCCTTTGAGCCAGAGTACATTAACACCCGTTATGGACACTACGTCGGCAGAAGGGAAGATGGGCATCAGAGACTCGTGGAGAGCCTGGAGGCAGCATATTATGATGTTGTCATGGCAGAACTCACCGAGGAAGGAAACCAGTGGAACACATACCCCAAACACCGAAGGACAGTGAAACGAGCTGAACTCACCCCCGAAGAAAAACTGTGGAATGCATTCGTCAAAAAGAGGATTATGCCTTCCTCACACAACAGCACAGTGGATCAACCAAGGCTAGCTCTCGTTCACTCAATTCTAAATGAGAGGCCTATTAATGTTGGTAGATATATTCGGGAAGGGATTTCGGATTGTGCAATGCGGCCATCGGGACCCCTTGTCTTCCCCTACCTCATAATAGCACTCTGTCATGGCCATAATGTCCCTAAAATTGTTGAGGATCTAAAAGTTCGGGGAAAAGGATGGACGGGGAGAAACATCCTCAACCTGATGGAGCTGAAATCCGCAACGCCAATCTCCATCTTCAACCCGTCTGTCGTGGCAGGTGAGCCGACAAAGCCCACCCAGACAAAGCCTGCCGCCACAGAACCGAGGTAGCCCACAGCAGCAGCTCCCCCAGCCGACTCCTCCACCAAATCCTGGCTACCTTGCTGAAAATGGAGGAATGGCAGCTGGGCCTGATGAGCTTTGTCCGCGATTCCACCACAGCAACGGTACATTTCATTAAAAGCAATTTAAATTTTCCATATGTACCTTTTCCTACTTTCCCCGATCACTATTTTTCTGCCCCCACCCCTGCCCATACCCCTACCCCTGCTACCACACTGAGAAAACCATCTGTCGCGTCCACTCCAACCCCGGCCACAACAACTGCAGGTGGCAGCCACACCGCCACAGTATCTGCCAGGGGAGAAAAGCGAAAAGAGCCCATGTCCGACATCGACGAGTTCATAGCTAGTTTCTCCTTTTCCTCAATTTGGGAGGAATCCGATGGAGAGCCCTCTGTCAAGAGGAACCTGTCCAAATAATTCACACAGATGAAACGGCAGAAACCCAACACTGGAGTCAGACCATCCGACCACGGGAAATCTGATAGCAGCAGCAGCAACAGTAGTGGTAGCAGCAGCAGCAGCAGCTCTTCCGAGGAGCTTCAGGTGCTGGAGAAACCACCCAGATCTCACTGACCCGCATCCAGCCTCTGAGGGAAGCCAAGAAAAAGACCGCCTCTGCCTCTCCTAGCAATCTGTCGGCATCAACGAGGAAAGTCACTGCCCGCCGGCAAATTCAGATCAACAGCAGCAGCAGCGACGACAACGCTTAAAATTTAAGTTTTTATCTTATCTTTGATGTCTGCTATTTTGTTATAATTGTGATGTTGTTTTTATTTTCTTTTTTTCATTTTGTCATCATGCATTGAGGGCAATGCAACCCTTGAGTTTGGGGGTAGCATCCCTCCATTAATGAAGTGTCTTTATGTTTAGAAATTGTGTCTAATGTTTAGTTTATTTTTGCTTAAAAATGAAATTTTGGCTTAAGTCTTTGAACTTCACTTACCTGCCATGACATATGCTGTCGTGACAGTGCCTTTAGGAAATTTTAGGATCTGTTTAGAGCCTTGCTATGATTCTACCATGTAAAACACTCTTTGTGACTCTTATGCTTTTTAGATTACATTACTACACTAGAATAGGAATGTTTACCCGCTTGAAACTGCCCCTAGAGGTGCCTATCACTGGCTCTAGGAAAACAAGAAAGAAAAAATATTCAGACTCAATAGCTTACAAAACTGCCTTGAACTTATTTTAGGAGATTTCTTTTTGAGCTAAGTTAGAAAAAACTAAAGGAGCCTAAGAATTGCCTCCAGAAAAGATGCAGTTAAATAAAGAGTCAGAAAAAAAAACTAAAGGAGCCTAAGAATTGCCTCCAGAAAAAATTGAAATGGCATAACCTCAAGTTTGTAGATAAAACTATTCTGGTATACTAAGGTAGTCTAGATACATAAGTGTTCACAAAACTCACATACACTTCACAAGAATTATAGCATGGTTCCGAATGAATCCAGAAATGCCCGACAAGGTACTACTCTTGATAGAATACAAGTGGTAGGTAATGTAGAGTTCACTGATTTAAGCCAAAGAATTTTTTATTATTATTTTAAGTTAGGTAATATTTGCTTGAGGGTAAGCAAAAACTTGAGTTTGGGGGTGTGTTGAGTGTGTAAAGGTTTTATATTTTACCCCTTATTTAACCCATATTTATGCTGCATTCAAGCATAATTCATTACATTTAGGATAGATTTCATTCATACATCACAATTATATTAAATGGCACAGTTACTACTGAATTTGGTTACTTTTGCAGGTAGCTGCTGTAGCAGATGCAGGGCAGTGGAGAAGTAGAGCTCGAACACAGGACTGCAGACAAGAAGAAGGATGCTGCCATGGCCGCTGCCGTGGCAGCAAATGACGACAGCAATAGTAAAGGGAAGAAGTGAAGTGGAGCTCGACAGAAAGAGGAAATTAAGCCGGTCTATCGTGCAGCACTCTTATATTTTTTTGAGCCCTAGATCAGAATGAAGGCCAAGCCCAAAGTTCAAGGTAGAAACTCCAAGCAAGAAGTGAGGACGAATTAAGGACATATACTCTGAAGATTTAGTCTTTAATAGAGTTGTACTTTAATTTAAACTTGTATTCTTGCCATATTAGAAAACTTGAACCCAAGGCCTATATAAAGGCATGTAATTTGACCTAAGGAAGGATATCTTACTCTCTAGTCGTCTTCCCCTAAACCCTAGTCGTTTTCCCCCTTCTCATCATGTTCTAAACTTCCCCTAGGTCTAAGGGTTGATTCTGTAAATGTAACCCCCTTAGCCCGGCCTAGACGGTTGACCCGAACTACAAAGATTACACAGGGAAAACCAAAGTCAACCCGAAAGTCAACCTTGATTAACGACCCTTTTTTTTCTTTTTAACCTTGTCTAGATGCACATTAATCCTAAGCGAACACTTGAGAAACATATACGAGTAAAGCACAGCGATCGGATTCAAATAAGGGACCCAAATGCACAAAATACAAATATTAGTGACCAAAATGTAAATTCTGGAAATTTGAAGGTCTTAACTGATTTTTAAGTTACCAATATTAAATTAGTCACATTACATGCATCTCTATCAAATTTTACCTTAAACAAACATCTCAAACTCATATAATTTCAATTACAAATTTCGGGACTAAAACGTAAAGCTTGCAAACCACAAAACCATTCAAATCAGTGCCCAACGGTCACCTGTTTCGAAACGGTGTTGACCGTTCTGAAACACGGGTTCGTTTCGAGACTTGTTCCGAAACAGGGCTTGACAGTGGCCAAATCGTTCCGGAACGGCCTCCACCCGTTTCAAAACACCAAGGCCATTACAAGCCCCCGTTTCGAAACGCTAGTGCCCGTTCCGATACGGTTTGCCCAGAAGCTGCAGATTTTGTTGGTTTTTCATACACAAATCCATTCAAACACATCTTAATGACCCTCTAACCATACCAACAAGTCATCATACATATAAGGTACAAGGTTGCAACTTCAAAACACATTCATAGCATCAAACATGGAATTTCACAAGTCTATAGGCATGCTTCCTATTTTTCCAAATCCAAGCAATCAACCAATCACCAAAACAATCATTAAATGGCTATTTACAATCAAAAACACCAAAAGCAACATGCCACAAACTAGGGAGTCCAAAACATCTCCCAAAACCACACTTTAGGTTCCCATTGCCAAGTTACCAAAACTAATAGTGTATGAAAACATCACCATACATGAGCTTAGTTTCCCTTGGACTCTTAGCATCCTTGCTGCCCTCAAACACTTCAATTGTCTACATTCTTGGTACAAAAGAGAGAGCGTAAGCACAATAGCTTAGTGAAGCATGCTCTAAAGAAAACAACACAATAATGCCTTTTTGAAAACACTTTCAACAAGCTTTAAAACACAAGATTAACTCTTTTCATGCAACCATGCATACTTTACAAGCATCTCATGCTTCATTACACCAATTCAACACTTGCCAATATACATTATACAACATCAACAATCCATTGTTTTAAAGCATTAAACAAAGCCATTTAACATCATGCATCACTATGCATCAAATCCACATTTTCAATATGTAAAATCAAGGATCTCTTACCTTGAGCATCCTTCGACATATGGCTTTCAAAACCAGCATTAACCATGCATAAACATGCTTTCAAAACAGAATTTAAACTTGCAAATTATATTCAATGCATCGAACCACTTCATGGCTCATCCAAGAGAGTTTCTCCGAAAACTTACTCTTGAGCATAGTTAAGTTGCTTAGACTTAAACTAAGCTCCCAAAACCTTCAAACATTTGTTCCAAAGCTGGAAACCAAACTCCACTCACCAATTTCGTTTCGCAAGCTTGCCGAAACCCCGATCAAGCCTCCGGATCAACTTCAAAGGTGTCTGAAGATGCCTCCCCTGTTTAAACACATAAAAGCAGAGGATTAATGCATCATCATGCATTGAAATCTTCAGCCAACAAACTTAAACTCGCTGCTCTACCTAAAGCCAACATTTCGGCTACCAAACACAACCGAAAGCACCTCCAAACTCTTCCAAAACTTAACCCATCCAAGATCCATCACTTCTAACCATTTCTAAACATCAATCAACAACCAAAATAAACCTAAACTCGTCCTTATACCTCCAGCTATAACAGAACACCAAGATCACCTAAAAACCCACCATTTTCATAAGCAAAATCTTAGGAAATTCAACCTATTCGGGATTGTATTGATAAAAACTCATTTACACATCATTAGACATCCAAAATAAATTTAAGAATCATCTCAAAATAGAGCCCAAGCAATCACAATGAAATTCTTCAAGATTTCTTCCAAATCTTGAGTTTTAAGCCAAAATCAAGCTTCTAACATTAAAACATTTTATAAAACTTCAATTAAGGATTGACAACTTGGGAATTTCAGTAAAGAACTGAGTATTTAGAGGAGAAGAACATTCTTACCTCTAAATGGTGATTTCTCCTTGATTTGAGCCAATTTTCTTGAAAATCCAATGAGGAAATCAAATGGATTTGATGTAAGATGGATTAGAAATTAATTGATGATTGAAATCTCATCAATTGAAGTGGAAATCAATGAAAAAGTTGCTGGAGAAAAGTGTTTGGATGATGGAATTTTGAGAGAAAAAGAAAAGAGAAAATTTTAGGAAAAGTTAGTTATGAAATTCTAAAAAGTGGTTTTCCTTTTTCATTTAATTTATTAAACATTAATTAAATCTCTTAAATTAAGGAAAAATCTGGAGAAATCATTTTTGGGTAAATTAGCTCATTAAAGATTCAAAGTTTCTATCCTTACTAAACAGTCACCACTGAACTGTTCAAAAATCGCATTTTAGTCATTATTCCGAAATGTTTTATTTCCAAACCTTATTTTGCAGAATTGATTTCACCACTCTCTTATATATATTAAAAGAGGATTTTTAGATATTTTTCCATATTTTTAAAGCATCCCGAACTAGGTTTTCCCTAAAGCGTCCTTTTATATTCGAACCGAAAATCAGACCGGCCCGGTTCAGACCCTAAACTTCCAAGCCCAAAATTGGGGTTTTACAACTCTCCCCCCTTAAGAAATTTCGTCCTCGAAATTTACCTGGAGGAAAAAGGTACGGAAACCGCTTCAACATTTCATCCTTTCTTTCCCACTTGGCTTCCTCAACACCACGATGCCTCCACAACACCTTAACCAATTCAATGGTCTTGCCTCGAAGAACTTTACTTTCCGAATCCAGAATTTCAACCGGCTCCTCATCATAGGTCAAGTCTGGATTCAACTCCACTTCCTCCACAGCTTGTACACAACAGGACCCACACGTTCAATCACCTCGTATGGTCCAATGTACCTAGGGCTCAACTTACCCTTACGACCAAACCTCATCACCTTCTTCCAAGGCGAAACCTTCAAGAACACACGGTCACCAACCGCAAACTCAATCTCCTTACGCTTCAAATCCGCGTAAGACATATGTCTATCAAAAGCTGCCTTCAAACACTCACAAATGAGCTTCACCTTCTCGGTGGTTCCTTTTAACAAAGCCGGCATCGAAACCAACTTCTGACCTGTTTCAGCCCAGCAAAGAGGAGTTCTGCACTTCCTCCCGTACAAGGCTTCATAAGGTGCCATTTGAACACTTGTCTGGTAGCTATTGTTATAAGCAAACTCCACCAACGACAAATGCTTCTCCCAAGAACCTTGAAACTCAATCACACAGCACCGCAACATATCTTTCAGCACTTGGATAACATGCTCAGACTGTCCATCCGACTGTGGATGATAAGAAGTACTGAAATTCAACCGTGTACCCAAAGCTTGATGCAAACACTCCCAAAAACGCGACGTAAACCTCAGATCCCTATCCGAGACTATAGACTTTGGCACACCATGCAGTCGCACAATCTCAGCAATGTACAACTCTGCAAGCTTGTCCAAAGTATACGTAGTCCACAACCACCCACACCGAATTCTTCTTCGATGGCGACAAAGGCAAACCAGACATAGAGTCCATGGTAATCCTTTCCCACTTCCACTCAGGAATCCTCAACGATTGCAACAACCCAAAAGGAAACTGATGTTCAGCCTTAACCCGCTGACAAACCATGCACTTACCCACATACTCCGCAACATCTTTCTTCAAACCCACTCAATAGTACTCATCCTTAAGATGATGATACATCTTAGTACTACCAGGGTGCATAGCAAAAGGACTGCTATGAGCCTCAGTCAGAATAGTACGCCTCAACTCAGCATCATTCGACACTACAATCCGACTCCCAAAACATAGAACCCCATCATCTATAAAACAGAAATCTGATGGTCTATCCTCAGCAATATCCTGAACATGTGGCACCAAGGAATCATCCAACAACTGCTTATCCTTTATCAACTGAACCAAATATGGTTTCACTTGCAATTCAGCCACAAGACCCCCATCTCGCGAAATACTCAAGCTAGTAAACATAGCCCTCAACTCCACTGCCACTTTTCTACTTAAGGCATCCGCTACAACATTAGCTTTTCCCGGATGGTGCTCGATCGTCAGATCGTAATCCTTAAGCAACTCCACCCAACGTCGTTGCCTAAGATTCAACTCTTTCTGAGACATCAGATACTTCAAACTCGTGTGATCCGTGTACACAGTACAAATCTCACCATACAGGTAATGTCTCCAAATTTTCAAAGCAAAGACCACCGCAACTAACTCAATATCATGCGTAGGATAATTACGCTCATGCACCTTCAACTGACGTGATGCATAAGCCACCACCTTACCCTCTTGCATCAACACACACCCCAAACCAACATAGGATGCATCACTATACACTACAAACTCTTTCCCTGATTCAGGTTGAACCAAGATAGGAGCTTGTGTCAAAGCTGCCTTAAGCTTCTCAAAAGCCAGCTGTCTTGCCTCTGTCCACTCATACTTGACATCCTTCCGCAACAACTTCGTTAAAGGTGCAGCAATCTTTAAAAATCCATCCACAAACCTCCGGTAGTATCCTGCCAACCCAAGGAAACTACGGACTTCATGAACAGACTTAGGAGGCTTCCAATTCATCACCGCCTCAATCTTTTGAGGATCAACTCGGATCCCCTCAGCTGAAACCACATGACCAAGGAAAACAACTTCCCTAAGCAAGAATTCACACTTACTCAGCTTAGCATAAAGGTGATTCTCCAACAGCGCCTGCAACACAATCCGCAAATGCCCCTCATGCTCCTCCTCAGTAAGAGAGTACACAAGGATATAATCAATGAACACCACAACAAACTTGTCCAGGTATTCATGAAACACTCTATTCATCATGTCCATAAAAGCCACAAGAGCATTCGTCAAGCCAAACGGCATCACAAAAAACTCATAATGCCCATACCTCGTTCTAAAGGCTGTTTTTGGCACATCCACATCCTTTACCTTGAGCTGGTAATAAACTGACCTTAAGTCAATCTTAGAGAACACAGCCGCTCCCCGAAATTGATCAAAAAGATCATCAATCCTCGGCAAAGGATACCGATTCTTGATAGTCAACTTGTTCAGCTGACGATAATCGATGCACATTCTCATAGTGCCATCCTTCTTCTTCACAAACAAGACCGGTGCACCCCAAGGTGACACACTCGGCCGAATGAAACCACGATCAAGCAACTCCTGCAGTTGCGTCTTCAGCTCCTTCAACTCCTTAGGTGTCATTCGGTAAGGAGTAATGGACACTGGAGTTGTGTTTTCATACAACTCAATTCCAAACTCCACCTCTCGACTAGGAGGCAATTCAGGTAACTCCTCCGGAAAACTCCAAGAAACTCTCGTACAGTCCTGATATATTGAACTCGCAACTACTTAGAGCTAGGATTCATCACAAAGGCCAGATAAGCCTCACAACCTTGCGTCAGCATTCAGCTTGCTTCCAAAGAAGGCACCACATTGGTAAGAAACTTCACATTCTCACCAACCACCACTACCTCGTAGTCATCCGCAAGCTTCAACGAAACTCGCTTGTTCTCAAAATCCACTACAGCTCGATGCTCAACAAGCCAATCCATACCAAGAATTACATCAAAACCATAGAATGGCAATTCCATGAGATCAACAAGAAAAACATGGTTTTGTACTTCCAAGGGACATCTTCTATACAACTTCCGTGTCACAACGGTCTCACAAAAGGAACTAGTTACACGCATACCAACATCCAAAGACTCAACAACTAAACCAAGCAATTGAGCATGTTCACGCAATATGTATGAGTGTGTAGATCCAAAATCAATCAAGGAAAGTAATGATAAGGATTGCAAAGTAAAGGTACCTGCGATCACATTCGTATCATTTCTCCCATCACGCTGAGCATACACTCGAGCCTGGCTACCACCCTCAGGTTAAACAGCCACCACATGAGCCACATTCCTCCCACCATCCTCTATGCGCTGGAAATTACCACGGCCGCGCCCACGACCTCTCTTTGGTGCAACTACCCCAGTAGCACGTCCCTGACCACCACCGGCCAACAAAGGACACTCTCTCCTCATGTGGTTTGCCGAACCATAATTCAAGCATGAATTACCGGTCACTGCTACCGGAGCCTGAACCTCCCTCGCTGCTTGAGGACAATCTCGCCTCATATGGCCATGAGATCCACATGTCCAGCACGTGTTCTGATCAGCTTTCAAATTGTCTCCCTGAACAGGCGCACCATGTCCTCCACCACGCCAAGCAGAAGACTGATACCTCTTATCACGTCCTCTCTTGTTCCGTCCACCACCGGAACTATAATCAGCAGCTCTTTTGCCTGAGCTGGAACTAACACCTCTGGAGGACAAACCCAAGTTCTGCTCAATGACCTTCGCTCTACTCACCAGTACATCAAAATCCATATACTCAGCAGCAAGCATGTAAGTCTTCACATCTGTCACCAAACCGTAACGGAAACGTTCACACCTCTCCTGCTCATCAGGGATTAACTCAGGTGCATACTAGCTAAGGCGAACAAACTGGATCTCATAGTCAGCCACCGTCATGCTTCCTTACACAAGAGATATGAATCTCTCTTCTTTTCATCTAGGTATCGTACGCCTAGATACTTCCGCTTGAACGCGTTCAGAAAGAACGTCCAGTTCACATCATTCTCCCCCATTCCGGAAACAATGGTCGTCCACCACGTATACGCATCATCATGCAACATCGATACCACACAACCCAACTTCTGTACATTGTTGCAATTCATTTGCCCCAAAATCCTCTTGGTGCTTTCCAACCAATATTCAGAACCTTCAGGAGATAAACCTCTAAACTCAGTCCCTCCCAGACTGCGAATACGTTCCAAAGGCAATCTCAAAATAGCATCACCCTGATGCACAACTCCTTGAGCTCCAGCTACTGCTGCCTGAAAGGCTCCAGCAATAGCCTGAATCAAAACAGTCATGTCAGGAACAGCTTGCCCCTGAACACCTTTAGGTCCAGCGACCCCAGCACCGGCACCAACACTAGTATTTTCACCTCCAGCACCATCACCGCCAGGTGGTCCACCACCAGGGGGAGGAGGTAAATCCACAACATTATCAGCGTTTTCCTCGTTTTCATTTTGAGCCATAGCTCTCGTATTCATCCTCATCTCTCTACGAGGCCCCATTTACAAAAACAATGCACTGACACAAATGAAATAAACATAATTAGGCACAACAAGGTAAGTAATCCAAGAACTCAAGCTCGTTTTCCAAAAACAATTCCTTTCATTAGTTTTGATATGGCAATGGGTACCCCTAACATGCTTCAACATAGTATAGCATCACAATTCAAACAACATTCCTTCATCCAAAAGGCATATCATGAAAATACGCATACATCACCCAAATAACCATTCCCATTTACACGAGAACTCAGCTCTGATACCACCAAATGTAACCCCCTTAGCCCGGCCTAGACGATTGACCCGAACTACGAAGATTACACGGGGAAACCAAAGTCAACTTGAAAGTCAACCTTGATTAACGACCCTTTTTTCATTTTTAACCTTGTCTAGATGCACATTAATCCTAAGCGAACACTTGAGAAACATATACGAGTAAAGCACGGCGATCGGATTCAAATAAGGGACTCAAATGCACAAAATACAAATATTAGAGACCAAAATGTAAATTCTGGAAATTTGAAGGTCTTAACTGATTTTTAAGTTACCAATATTAAATTAGTCACATTACATGCATCTCTGTCAAATTTCACCTTAAACAGACATCTCAAACTCATATAATTTCAATTACAAATTTCGGGACTAAAACGTAAAGCTTGCAAATCACAAAACCATTCAAATCAGTGAACAACGGTCACCTGTTTCGAAACGGTGTTGACCGTTCCGAAACACGGGTTCGTTTCGAGACTTGTTCTGAAACAGGGCTTGACAGTGGCCAAATCGTTCCGGAACGGCTTCCACCCGTTTCGAAACACCAAGGCCATTACAGGAGCCCGTTTCGAAACGCTAGTGCCCGTTCCGATACGGTTTGCCCAGAAGCTGCAGATTTTGTTGGTTTTTCATACACAAATCCATTCAAACACATCTTAATGACCTTCTAACCATACCAACAAGTCATCATACATATAAGGTACAAGGTTGCAACTTCAAAACACATTCATAGCATCAAACATGGAATTTCACAAGTGTATAGGCATGCTTCCTATTTTTCCAAATCCAAGCAATCAACCAATCACCAAAACAATCATTAAATGGCCATTTACAATCCAAAACACCAAACGCAACATGCCACAAACTAGGGAGTCCAAAACATCTCCCAAAACCACATTTTAGGTTCCCATTGCCAAATTACCAAAACTAATAGTGTATGAAAACATCACCATACATGAGCTTAGTTTCCCTTGGACTCTTAGCATCCTTGCTGCCCTCAAACACTTCAATTGTCTGCATTATTGGTACAAAAGAGAGAGCGTAAGCACAATAGCTTAGTGAGGCATGCTCTAAAGAAAACAACACAATAATGCCTTTTTGAAAACACTTTCAACAAGCTTTAAAAAACAAGCTTAACTCTTTTCATGCAACCATGTATACTTTACAAGCATCTCATGCTTCATTACATCAATTCAACATATTGGCTTTCAAGTGATAATTTATAAACTTTTACAACACAAAACACAATCGGATACGCGGATTACAAGCGTTGTCCCACACGCTTCATACACACTACCGAACAACATATGGTGGAGTTTACGGTACAATCACAACCCTCAACACCACTCATCGGTAGTTTTATAACTTCCTAACGAGAGTACGGGACACATAACACAAGGTCTCCACACACAAACTTTTAACCACTGTTGTGATCTTAACAAGATCCACACATGGACTTTTAACCACCGTTGTGATCTTAACTCTCTCGTTAGGATACTTGGATGGAGTTTTCGATACAATCACAACCCCTCAACATCCAAGGCGACTTTATTCACAGTGCACCCAATCCTATAGCCGGCTAACTATATTTGATTCAAGTACTTGAAAACCAATTCATCACTTGCCAATATACATTATACAACATGAACAATCCACTGTTTTAAAGCATTAAACAAAGTCATTTAACATCATGCATCACTATGCATCAAATCCACATTTTCAATATGTAAAACCAAGGATCTCTTACCTTGAGCATCCTTCGACATATGGCTTTCAAAACCAGCATTAACCATGCATAAACATGCTTTCAAAACAGAATTTAAACATGCAAATTATATTCAATGCATCGAACCACTTCATGGCTCATCCAAGAGAGTTTCTCCGAAAACTTACTCTTGAGCTTAGTTAAGTTGCTTAGACTTAAACTAAGCTCCCAAAACCTTCAAACATTTGTTCCAAAGCTAGAAACCAAACTCCACTCACCAATTTCGTTTCGCAAGCTTGCCGAAACGCCGATCAAGCCTCCGAATCAACTCCAAAGGTGTCCGAAGATGCCTCCTCTGTTTTAAACACATCAAAGCAGAGGATTAATGCATCGTCATGCATTGAAATCTTCAGCCAACACACTTAAACTCGCTGCTCTACCTAAAGCCAACATTTCGGCTACCAAACACAACCGAAAGCACCTCCAAACTCTTCCAAAACTTAACCCAGCCAAGATCCATCACTTCTAACCATTTCTAAACATCAATCAACAACCAAAATAAACCTAAACTCGTCCTTATACCTCCAGCTATAACAGAACACCAAGATCACCTAAAAAACCACCATTTTTATAAGCAAAATCTTAGGAAATTCAACCTATTCGGGATTGTATTGATAGAAACTCATTTACACATCATTAGACATCCAAAATAAATTTAAGAATCATCTCAAAATAGAGCCCAAACAATCACAACGAAATTCTTCAAGATTTCTTCCAAATCTTGAGTTTTAAGCCAAAATCAAGCTTCTAACATTAAAACATTTTATAAAACTTCAATTAAGGATTGACAACTTGGGAATTTCAGTAAAGAACTGAGTATTTAGAGGAGAAGAACATTCTTACCTCTAAATGGTGATTTCTCCTTGATTTGAGCCAATTTTCTTGAAAATCCAATGAGGAAATCGAAAGGATTTGATGTAAGATGGATTAGAAACTAATTGATGATTGAAATCTCATCAATTGAAGTGGAAATAAATGAAAAAGTTGATGGAGAAAAGTGTTTGGATGATGGAATTTTGAGAGAAAAAGAAAAGAGAAAATTTTAGGAAAAGTTAGTTATGAAATTCTAAAAAGTGGTTTTCCTTTTTCATTTAATTAATTAAACATTAATTAAATCTCTTAAATTAAGGAAAAATCTGGAGAAATCATTTTTGGGTAAATTAGCTCCTTAAAGATTCAAAGTTTCAATCCTTACAAAACAGTCACCACTGAACTTTTCAAAAATCGCATTTTAGTCACTATTCTGAAATGTTGTATTTCCAAACCTTATTTTGAAAAATAGATTTCACCACTCTCTTATATATATATTAAAAGAGGATTTTTAGATATTTTTCCATATTTTTAAAGCATCCCGAACTAGGTTTTCCCTAAAGCGTCCTTTTATATTCGAACCGAAAATCAGTCCGGCCCGGTTCAGACCCTAAACATCCAAGCCCAAAATTGGGGTGTTATAGTAAAGTAGTTGCAAATATTGCATTTGTTTTAGGATTTTTTATGTTCAATAAAATAGACTTCAAGTTTGCTTATTCTGGTTTTCGACATCTTGCAAGAGTATCGGGAGAGCATTGTGAGATTACACATTTACTTAATATCGGGAGCGTTAAGTATACAAAAGGAATAAGTACGGGTTCTCTAGTTTATGGTTGAACTATCTCGGACCTAGGGATAGGACGAGGTTAAGTGGCTAAGGATGAATTCAACAACATCGGTGTTCATCCTTCGATTCACGCCGAGGGGTATCATCAAAGACGTGTTCATCGACAGACTTCGACCTAGGGATAGGCCAAGGCACATCAGGGACTCTTGCCAATCTTGAAGTACAGAGTTGTGTGTTCGCTGCCGCGACAACAAAAGACCGCTGCCGCAGCAGGTGCTGCCGCTACAGACGCTACGACAGAACAAAGAAGTCCTAGGCAGTGCAATACTTGCACTACTGAGCAAATCAATACCGGCCTACTCTTTACTCTGAATATTTTCATCTCTTATTTTCAGTATTCTTTTATTACTTCGTGACAAACAATTAAACTCTTTCTTTTCCCTCTTGTGCAGCAATCCAAGGTTAAAGCTATTTGCCCAGTCCCTGTGGAGACGATATCTGATACTTACGTATCACTTTACTACTTGTGTCGCGTACACTTGCACTTTATTGCGATAGACTCTTTTACACGCAACAGAGGTGTAGAACTCCTATTTGCTGGGCAGATGCTGAACAGAAATTGGTATCATTACCTGCTATGCTTAAAGGTACAACTTAGAAGGTGAAGTTGATATGTGATCGCTTGAGAGCAGCAACCGATCGACAGAAATATTATGCCGATTTGAAGCGTCGTGTAATCGAGTATGTCGTGGGTGAGAAAGACTTTTTGAAAGTATCATCATGGAAGAAAGTGATGAGATTCTGTAGAAAAGGTAAACTGAGTCCGAGATTCATTTGCCCGTATGAGATTGTTGGACGAGTTTGTCCTGTTGCTTATAGATTGAGTTTGCCTCCGGAATTAGAGAAGATACATGATGTATTCTATGTTTTGATGCTTCAGAAGTATAGATCAGATCCGTCGCATGTAATGCCTATTCAAGAAATTGAATTGAATCTAGATTTGTCATATGATGAAGAGCCGATTGCGATATTAGCTACGGAAAGCAAAGTTTTACGTGGTAGATCTATTGGGTTGGTCAAAGTGAAGTGGCGACACCCAGGTGTTGAAAAAGCCAATTGGGAGAGGAAAGACAACATGAAGCGTCAGTTTCCGCATCTTTTTCCATCATGTAAATTTCGAGGATGAAATTTCTTAAATGGGGGAGATTTGTAACATCTCAGTTTAGTGTCTAGAAGATCCGGTGAGGTTTCGAGGTTCGAAAAGACCGGTGTTGGGAGTGTTGAGTGAGTTCAGGGAAAGTGGTCCTCAGATGGTTGGAAAAATATGGAATAAATCTCTAAAATCCCTAATAAATATGTAAAAGGTTTTGGCAAAAAAAATTTGAAAAACAATTTCCGAATCGTGACATTTTTGTTTAGTGACCGAAATGTAAAGTTTGTAAAATTTGTTTTTGATGACCATTTTATAAAAGTCAAAATATAGAATGTTTATGGAGCTAAATTGGTTGGGCCAATATGGTTATTATCCCCAATATGATTAAAAAGGTTTTCTCTATTTTCTATTTTCACGTTAAAATTCAATTTTAAGCTTCCTCATCTTCTCTCTTCAACCAAACAACCTTTGGGTTTGATTTTCTCAAGGTAAAAGTGATTTCTTATCAATCTAATATTGTCAAATGATATTCCTACTTTAGTTTTCTAAAACCCAAGCTTATTTCATTGTTTTCTTAAGGAATTTTACCAAACAAAGGGAAATAGCAAGCATTGGAGGTAAGCAATGAAATTCTCCTCTAATGTAAGGTTCTTTATTGACATTCCCGTGCTTTGATTCTTTTAATTACTAAGGTTGTGTTTTCCTAAAGTAATCTTAATGAAAATTGGCTAAAATGAACTAAAATGAGCTTTTGGGTAAGATCTTGAGTAGGATCTGTTATTGCTGGGTTTGGTGATGATTTTATCTTTGTTTTGATGTGGGTTTTATGTTGAGATGATGGGTGAATGATAGGAATCCCGAAATTGGGTTTGGTGTTGAAGATTGAAGTGTGAAAAAATGGGTTTTTGAGTGAGTTTTGAGGTAAATCGATAGCTGGTGATAATCTGATGTTGAGTTGATGTTTTTAGATGATTATTCATGTGTTATGATGTTATCTAACGCTGGGTTTTGCTGGAGATTGTCCGAATTGAGTTTCCCGATGTTTTTGGGTTGTTTCGGAAATGTTTCGATAGGTGTTTTGATTGGTTTGTTGAATCTCTATTTTCCAGCAAGTTAGAGTGTTCAAAATATCTCTAATCCTCTGTTTTGGGTTGGTTATAGGCAGGGATTGAAGATTCAGAATTATTGGATTCATTTGTGGGTGAACCGGAAAGCTAGAAAGGGAGTTTCGGCTTGGTTTTGGTAACCGCTGGCGAGTGGAAATGATCGCAAGGTTTTGTGAGTGCTTGCATCAAGCATTGGGTACGCTGTTGAATTTCAGTACTTCTTATCATCCGCAGACGGATGGACAGTCAGAGCGTGTTATCCAAGTGGTTGAGGATATGTTAAGGTGTTGTGTTATTGAGTTTCACGGCTCTTGGGAGAAGCACTTGCCTTTGGTGGAGTTTGCTTATAATAATAGTTACCATGCAAGTATTCAAATGGCACCTTATGAAGCTTTATACGGGAGGAAGTGCAGAACTCCTCTTTGTTGGGCTGAAACAGGATAAAAGTTTGTCTCGATGCCGGCTTTGTTAAAAGGAACCACCGAGAAGGTGAAGCTCATTTGTGAGCGGTTGAAGGCAGCATCGGATCGGCAAAAGTCTTACGTGGATTTGAAGCGTAAGGAAATAGAATTTGCTGTGGGCGAGCGTGTGTTTTTCAAAGTCTCACCTTGGAAGAAGGTGATGAGATTTGGCTGGAAGGGCAAGTTGAGTCCAAGGTTCATTGGACCATACGAGGTGATAGAACGCGTGGGTCATGTTGCCTACAAGGTGAGACTACCTCAAGAGTTAGAAAAGATACATAATATGTTTCATGTATCCATGCCGCAGAGGTAAAGATCGGATCCGTCGCATGTTATGTCTGTGGAAGAGGTTGACTTGAATCCAGATTTGACATATGATGAGGAACCTGTTGAGATTCTAGATTTGGATAGTAAGGTTCTGCGAGGTAAGACCATCGAGCTCGTGAAAGTTTTGTGGAGACATCGTGGTGTTAAGGAAGCCACATGGGAAAGGAAGGAAGACATGAAGAAGCAATTTCCTTACCTTTTTCCTCCAGGTAAATTTCGAGGACGAAATTTCTTAAGAGGGGGAGAGTTGTAACGCCCTGATTTTGGGCCTAGAATTTTTAGTGTTTGAATCGGGCTGGTCGAGAACGGTTCGAATCTTAAGGAGATTTAGGGAACACCTAGTTCGAGATGCTTTAAAAATATCGAAAAAAAGTATCTAAAAATCCTCGTTTATTATATGAATGATTATGGTGAAAACAATTTTACAAAATATGGTTTGGAAATACTACATTTCGGTGTAGTGACCAAATCGCAGTTTTTACGAAAGTTGACTAGTGACTGTTTTGTAAAGGATTGAAATTTTGAATCTTTAAGGAGCTAATTTTATCAAAATGTTTTTAATCAGATTTCTCTTTATTTTGGGTGCTTTAATAATGATTTAATAAAGAGAATTAAAAGAGAAAATCTTATTTTGACTTTCATAACTACTTTACGATCTTTTTCCCTCTTTTCATTTTCTTTCAACTTCCACTCAGCAAAACACCTTTCCTTCATCAATAAGCCTCTGATTTTCGTTCCTTCTGATGAGATTTCAATCTCCTATGGATTCCTAATCTTTTCCTCATCAAATCCTCTTGTTTTCACTTTGGATTTTCAAGAAAACTTGCCCAAATTAAGGAGAAGTCAGCCACTAGAGGTAAGCTTCATCCTCCTCTAATGATCAGTTCTTTATTGAAATTCCCAAGTTATCAAACCTTTGTTAATGATTTTTGAGTTGCTTCAATGTTAGAAACATGAAATTGTGTTAAAACTCAAGATTTTTGGAAAGATCTTGATGATTTTCGTAACTATTGGTTAGGATCGGGTTTGAGGTTAATTTCTAATGTATTTTGGATGGTAATTGATGTTATTAATGAGGTTTTATAAAACAAATCCCGAATAGGTTTGGATTCCTAAGTTTTACATGCTAGATTGATGGTTTTTGGGGTGGTTTTGGTGTTTTGTTGTAATTGGAGGTTTAAGGACGAGTTTATGGTGATTTTTGGTGTTGATTGAGGTTTATAAATGATTAGAAGTGATAGATATTGGCTGGGATTTGTTTTGGAAAAGTTTGGAGATGATTTCGGTTGTTTTGGGTAGCCGAAATGGTGCTTTTGAGTAGAGCAGCGAGTTTGTTTAGTTGGCTGGTGATTTCAATGCATGATAATGCATTAATCCTCTGCTCTCTTATGTGTAATAAACAAGGGAGACATCTTCGGACGCTTTTGGTGTTATCCAGAAGTGTCGGGAGCTTAGATATCATTCTGCAAGCAAGCGAAACGTAATCAGTGAGTGCGAATGGTTTTAGAAGTCCTTGAGGGACAAGAAACAAGGTTTGGGGATTTAGAATTGGTTTGAAACACTATTCTATGTCCGGAAGTAAGTATGGCTAGATTTTCTCTCAAATATGTGGTTGTTTCCCCTAAAAAATTTGCATGCTCTTGCTTTGAGATAGACAAATTCCTACTGTTTTATGCATGATTTGTAGCATGAAATGATGCTTTTGAAGAGGTTTCATGAGATAGCATGTTGCATTGAAGAGTTTTTGAGATTTTGACTTAATGCAAAGCATGTAGTATGATTTTGAAATGAGATGAAAAAGATTTGAGAATTGTTGCATTAAAAACATTAGGTGAGATGATGTTTTTGACATAATATATTGGCATAAAAGATGAGATACTTACCGGATATAATTGATTGATCAATAGGATGTGAGTGCACTATAAACAAAAAATTTGTATGTGCTATTTGGAGTCGGGCAATGGAGGTAATGCCATCCCGATCCAAAGTGAGAATCTGATGATGAGAGATACCATCGGGATAGGTCTTGGTGAAATACCCAAGCTTTGTGGCGATGAGAGATACAACCATGAGAGTCCGGTGATGAGAGATTCCACCGGGGTAGGACTTGACCTTGAGTCAAGCTAATCCGCATATTCGAGTAAAGATGAAATGTGAAATGCCAATATAGTATATGAAAATGTATTTGATTCACATGTACCAAATGTTGAGATGATTTATGCCATGAGAAATGCATATGAGATTTGTATATGAAATGTTATAGTTTTCACAAGCATGTGTATGGCTTTGCCATGAGATTTGCATTGGTTTAAATGCATGAGATAGAATAGAGGTACATGTGTTTTCAAATGGAGATTTGCTTTGAAATGGTTTTCAAGCATGAGATAGAATGAGCATGTTGTTGAAAATTGCTTTTGAGAAAGAGTTTTGGATAATGCATTGTTGTGTTGGTTTTCTTTAGAGCTTGCCTCACTAAGAAAATGTGCTTACACTCTCTTTTACCAACAATGCAGATAATTGAGGTGAACTTGGGCAGCAAGAAGGTTAAAAACATCCAAGGATGTGAAAAGCTCATGTACGGTGATGTTTTTACATAACTTAGTATTGATATTTGGCAATGGGGTTTCAAGGTTGTTTTTGGGAGATGTATTTGGAACTCCCTATGTTTGTAGCAAGTATGTTATGGCTTTTGAAGTTTGTAAATGGTTCTTTTTGGTTTGGTTTGAGGGTTAAGACCCATATTTGGTTTTGTAGTTAGGAAGCATGCCTATAGACTAAATGTTCATGAATTTGATGCCATGCTTTAGCTTAAGCTTCTTAAATATGTTCTTTTATGTCTAATCGTGTTGCTGGTAAGTTATGGTATGATTTGGGATATGGTTGAGTGTAAAAGAATGTGAAAAACAAGAAAATTATGCTGTTGCAGGACATGGTGTATCAAAACACCCTTATCTGTTTCGAAACAGGGGCCCGAAATGGCCATAGTGTTTTAGAACGGATGAAGGTGTTTCGGAACACTTTGGCTACTGGAGAGGACTGTTTCGATACTGGTCTCAGAACGCACCCGAGTACCGAAACGGTCAACTCCATTTCAATACGACCGTTTCGATACCAAGGTCAGCGTTTCGAAACAATTGACCGTTGGGCTGTGTTTTGATTTGTTTCAAGTTCTCATGTCTTGCATTTTAGTCCTCAATGTTGTGGATGCAATTATTTGAGCTTGGAATATCTTTTTAAGATGATATTTGACAAAGGTGCAAGTAAAATGACTAATTACTTATTCGTAAGCTTAAAATTTGCAAAGTCCTTATATTTTAAAAAATTTACATTTTGGTCCCTGAAAGTGTAATTCTTACAATTGAATCCCTAATTGATTTACGATCGTTGTGCCTCTCTCTCCAATGATTCTTGCGTAATCATATAGGCTTAATGTGCATCTAGAGAAGATAAAAAGGAAAAAAAAGGGTCATTAATCAAGGTTGACTTTTAGGTTGACTTTGGTTTTCCTCGTGTAATCTTCATAGTTCGGGTCAAGCGTCTAGGTCGGGATAAGGGGGTTACAATTAGAATGCATTCCAACACCAGCAACAATTCTCAAACTCATTGCTCACCCAAACTACACCAAAATAACCATCCAAAACAACCTAAAACTTAATCAATTGCTTCCTAAACCAAACCTACCCAATATACATCACTTCCAACCCAAAATAAACAACAAAACACATCTAACAAACAACCTAACCCAACCTTATACCTCCATCAATCAAGATTCCACCATTTCACCTCAAAAACCCACTTAAAATAACCAAGAGAGTCAGGGTTCTCAAGGATTTCGTGATCTATGTTATCAACACTTCATTTTAAAATATAAATCAACTTAAAATTCAATTAAAATCAACACAAAACAAAGCTTAACTCATCAAGTCTGAAAATTAAGATTTCAACCACAATTTCACAAGATTTTGATCTCCAATTAACACTATAATGAAAACTCAACCAAAAATAGTATTTAGAAGCCAAATATCTTAGTAATTTCAATAAAGAACTTAGATTAGAGGTTGAGAATGTGATTTACCTCCAATCCTTGCTTCCCTCAATGAATGACAAGTTTTCTTTAGCAAAATCTTGAAGAACTAGGGAAAATTTTCTTGAAAATGATTTAGGAAATGTTGAGAGAGTTTTTGGGAGAAAGAATTCTGGAGAAAGATGAGTGAATTAGTGTTTGGCTGAAAACGAGAAAGAGTTGGTAGTTACGTAATTGAAAATCTCATTAACTACCTTTTATCTAATTAATATATATCCCATTAAAATCATTTAATTAAAAACCTTTTAAAATACATGTCATATTGAGAAAATGTCAAATTGACTTAAAGCCCCCTAAGGATTCTAAGATTTTTGCTTCTACATTAAAAATCACATTTTCGCAGTTTTGAAACTTTACAATTTGGTTACTACTCAAAATGTCCCATTTCCAAAATCCGTTTTGTAAAATTTACTTGACCAACCTCTTAAACATATTTTTAGAGGATTTTAGCAATTTTACCACATTTTTATCCTATCCCGATCCTTGACTTCCTTAAATCACCTTACGTGATTCGAACCGTCCTCGACCGGTCCGATTCGATGTCTAAAACATCTAGGCCCAAAATCAGGGCGTTACAGAGATTTGCTTTGATATGGCTTTCAAGCATGATATAGAAAGAGCGTGCTGTAGAAATTTGTTTTTGAGAAAGAGATTTAAAAGCTCGTATTGTTGTGCTGGTGTTTTTAGAGCATGCCTCCTAAGCTATTGTGCTTACGCTCTCTTTTATGAACAATGCAGATAATTGAGACACTTTGGGCAGCAAGGAGGCTTAAGAAGATCCAAGGAATAGTTAAGCTCGAGTATGGTGATGTTTTTCATTTACTTTAGTAATGATATTTGGCAATGGGAACTAGTGGTTTGCTTTGGGAGATGTATTTTGGACTCCATGTGGTTTATGCAAGTTTTGTATGGTTTATATGGTTTATAAGAGGTCTTTATTTTGGTTTTGGAACTTATTCTTGCTATATGGTGTGATTATGGTTTGTGACTTAAGCAAGCTTCATGAATTGCCTTGCTATGCTTGAGTTAATCAACTAAATGCTGCTATGTGGTTTGGAATTGCATGTCTACATGTTTGAGTGGATGCCATAAGCATGTAGTTATGATTTGAGGATGATTAATTGAAGTTTGAAATGATTTCAAGGCTGAAAATGGGACAGTTCAGGTATGCGTATCGATACACGGGCTTGCATATCGTTACGCGTAAGCCAAATTTATGCTTTTCTACACAGACGTTTCAGTACGATTAAGAAGTTTTCAGTACGGGCTTGAAGGGCGTACCGATACGCGGGGAAGCGTATTGATACACTTCATGTAACTTTGGTCACTGTCATCCCGCGTATCGATATGGAACCAGGCGTACCGATACGCGACCGTTAATTTTGTTAATAGCATCTTTATATGTTTGAAATTGATGCATTTTAGTCCCTGATTTTGAAGTATGCAATTGGATGTGTTTGGTTAAATCGGTTTATGATGAAAATTTACCGAGAAGCATGAAACATGACTAATTGAGTAATGGTAAACTTAAAATCAAATAAGTCCTCGTAATTTCCAGAAATTACATTTTTTCCCTAATTGTCTAGTTTGTTCAATTAAACCCCTAATCAAGATTCGATAGCTGTGCCGTTTCTTCCTATGCTCTTTGGTGATCACATAGGTTTAATGTTGTATCTAGAAAAGATGAAAAAGGGTCATCAATCGGAGTGGGCTATAACAAGTTGGCTTCGTTTTTCCCTGTGTAATCACCTCGGTTCGGGTCATCCGTCTAGACCGGGCTAAGGGGGTTACATCAGTACAATCCTGCAATTTAAAAGATTGTTGGGGCTAGTTGGGCGTATCGGTACGTGATACAACCGTATCGATACGTGAACTAGTCGTTGGGTAGTTAAAGCACACCGTATCGATATGGTCAAAGCGTATTGGTACACACTTTGGCTACTGGAATTTCACTGTAGTTAAACCCTAAAGGGTATCAATATGGTAACATACCGTATCGGTATGGTTACATTAAAAACTAGGTTTTTACTACTTTAAATACACTTTAAATTATTCCAAAGCTTTGTAAAAACCATTCAACATAATTTCATGTTGTTTTTCACTAAAAGCATGTTTTAAATTCTTTTCAATTTAGTCCAAAATATTTTTCAATTACTATATCAAAACATTTAGTTCTACAATAGTGCACTATAATTCTTATGGTTTGCTAATTATATCCGATAACATTTTAAACCACGTCACTTGCCAGTATAATTTATTATTGACCATTAACCCACTTTTTTCATATGCATCAACACACCCATTTTCTCAAAGCAACAACCATGCTTTAAACACAAGTATAAAACACATACTCACATGGATAACATACCACCTGCATCCATCGTCATTTCATGATTAAAAACATTATATTTCAAACTTTAAGTCATGCATAAATAGTAGGTATCACGAAATCAAAACCAAGTGAATAAATCACTTCGTAAAAACATGATCGAGATAGTAAATCCGCTTCTACTTATTTTCGAACTTAGGCTAGCGTTTCAAGCTCAACCTATGTTCCCAAAACTATCTTCAAACCTTTTTAAAGTTGTAGGTTTCATTCTCACTCACCGACAACGCAAAGCACCATCTGTCGATTCAAACTCAAGCGTCTGAAGCCTCCAAAGGTTCACCGATAGCTACGGAAACAACCTCCCTTGTTTTAACCACATAAAAATAGAGGGTACAATGCAGCACAATGTAGTCATAAACCCAACTGTAACAGTCCTTAGTAAACCTCAACAAACACAAGTCGAAATCATTCCTTAAAAACCGAAATCAACCTCAAACTCAAGCTAATCAAAGCCCAACCACAAAATCTCGAATCTAACATCTAATCAACATAAACTAACATCTAAAATTCATCTAATAACTACCTTATACCTCTAGCATACATAAAACTACTACAACTCCTCAAAAACTCATCACTATAAATCTAGATAATTACATATTCAGCTAGTTTCGGGATTCCAATGTTAAAACCAACTTATTAACATTACAAAACATCATAATCATGTTCTAATCTGATCAAGAACCCGATAAAACAAATCCAAAATGAATCTCAATCAATTTCACCAATTATATCTCAATTAAACTAAATTTCAAGAACTTGGCGGAAGAACATATAAAAAGGATCAAGAACTTGGGAATTTCAGTAAAGAACCATTCATTAAAGGAGAAGTATGACCTCACCTTCAATGATTGAAATCTCTCTCAATTAGATGATTTACTTCTTTAAAAAACAATGGAAATCAATGAGATTTGTAGAAACAAGTTAGGAAATCTATTAGGAATCATTAGTTTAAGAAAACAAGATCATTACCTCAAATCTTTGCTGGAAAATAAGTGTTTGGCTAAAGAGATTTTGGGAGAAAAGTTTGGAGAATAGAAAATCACGTCAAATTGTTTTTTTGTGAAAATAAATACCTTCTTTTAACTAATTCCTTTTAATCATTTAATTAACACACTTTAAAAGTAATCCAATTGAGAGAAAAATATGATAAAAACACTTAGGTATATTAGCTCCTTAAAGATTCAATGTTTTGACCATTTTACTAAACATTCATTTAAAACAATTTTACTCTTTTACATTTTGCTCACTAGTCCCAAAATATGAAATTTCCAAAACTCATTTTCCAAAATTGATTTCACGAAAATCATTAACATATTAAAAAAAGGATTTTAAAACATTTTCCATATTTTTATCATGCAACACCCTCGGCCCGGTTTAGAAGAAAACCATGTCACTGCAAAGAATTTAGGAATCATGTAACCCAAAACTAAAACTAAAAAAACTATCAAGGCCGGTTAACAAAATTTCTTAAGGTTAACTTTCAATTCCTTATTACCACTAGAGTGTTACCCAATTGTCATTAAATTTCCATATCATAAAACATTTCATAGTACATGTAAGGACCAAGGTACTTGAACTACCAATTAAGATTAAGAAGCATCACAGCGGACAAGACTTCCGAATTACTTATTTACGAAATACTTTACGAATGACCTTTCAATTTAATTATAGTATTAGTAATTTCCACAGTCTTAAACATGTTCATTAAACTCAAATTTAATTAATTTTCCTATCAGAGATTATAATATAAGCCTTCGAGCATAACCTATCACAACCAACATGCAACCATGTTCAAACATCTATTTAATCTCATGTCTAGGATAACTTATTCGATGAACTACAACTTGATAAATAACTAGCATATTTTATCAAATAAGCAAATTATCGAACCAAAACTAGCGTGCCTTATCAAACAAGAAGCCATTAGAATCACATACTCAATACATATTGTTAATTAATCAAGACATTAATAACTTAATTACAATCCTTATTAAAGCATGAACCAAAAATGTCTAAGAAAATGATACATATACATGCAATGTCACCACTAGGAGACTTAGAAAACTTAGATACATTGTAACGCCCTGGTTTTGGGCCTAGATGTTTTAGACGTTAAATCGGGCTGGTCGGGAAAGATTCAAATCCTTGAGGTTGGTTTAGGGAAAACCTAGTTCGGGATGTTTTAAAAATATAGAAAAATATCTAAAAATCATTATTTAATATGTATATGATTATGGTGGAAGCAATTTTACAAAATGAGCTTTGGAAATATTACATTTTGGTATAGTGACCAAAATGCAATTTTTGCAAAAGTTGGCCAGTGACTGTTTTTAAAGGATTGAAACTTTGAATCTTTAAAGAGATAATTTTACAATCTTTTCCATCAGATTTCTCTTTAATTTGGGAGCTTTAAATAATTATTTTTTTAAAGAAATAAAAGGAGATTAAAAAGGAAATCAAAGGTTGACTTTTCATAACGAACTTTACGATAGTTTACTCTCTTTTAATTTTCTCTCAACTTCCAATCAGCCAAACACTTTTCTCTCATCAAAGAACCTCTTCTTTTCATCTTATTTGCTGTGATTTCATCTTCCAAAGGATTTCCTATCTTTGTTTCATCAAATCCTTTTGATTTTACTTTGGATTTTCAAGGAAACTTGCCCAAATTAAGGAGAGATCAACCATTAGAGGTAAGCTTCGTTATTCTCCTCTAATGATCAGTTCTTTAACGAAATTCCCAAGTTATCAATCCTTTGTTAATGGTTTTTGAGTTGTTTTAATGTTGTAAACATGAAATAATTGTTAAAATCATAATTCTTGATGAGATCTTGGTAATTTTCGTATTTCTATGATAAGCTCTGATTTGAGGTTGATTTCTAACATATTTTGGATGTTATTTGATGTTGAGAATGAGGATTTAACAAATAAATCCCGAATAGGTTTGGGTTCCTAAGTTTGAGATGATAGATTTGTGGTTTTTGAGGTGTTTTTGGTGATCTACTATTGCTGGAGGTATAAGGCAGTGTTTATGTTGATTTTTGATGTTGATTGAGGTTTCGAAAAGATTAGAATTAATAGATCTTGGCTGGGCTTTAATTTGAGAAAGTTTGGAAGTGATTTCAGTTATTTAGGATAGTCGAAATGCTAGTTTTGAGTAATGCATCGAGTTAGAATGAGTGGCTCGTGATTTTAATGCATGATGGTGCATTAATCCTCTGCTCTTATGTGTAATGCACAGGGGAGACATTTTCGGACGTGTTTGGTGTTGATCAAGAAGCTTAGAAATCGTTTCAGCAAGCAAGCGAAACGTTATCGGTGAGTGAAAATGGTTTTAGAAGTCCTTGAGGGACAAGGAAACAAGTTTTGGGGATTTAGAATTGGTTTGAAACACCATCCTAAGTCCGGAAGTAAGTATGTTTAGATTTGCTCTCGAAATATGGATGATGCCTCTAAATGCTTTTTACATGCCCTTGATTTGAGATAGACAAATTCCTACTGTTTTGTGCATGACTCATGACATGAGATGATGTTTTATATTGATCTCATGAGATTGAACAACATTGCAAAGAGTTTTGAGATTTTGATTAAATGCTATGCATGAATTGTGATTTTGAAATGGGATGAGAATGATTTAGAAATGTTGTATCAAAAGAGTAGGTGAGATGATGATTTAATGTAATATATTGGCATAAAATATGAGATGATTACCAGATATAATTGGCCGACCAATAGGATGTAAAGTGCACTATAAACTAAAATTTGCACGTGCTCTTTGGTGCCGTGCAATGGGGTAGTGCCTTCCCGATCGAAAGTGAGAGTCTGATAATGAGAGATACCATCGGGGAAGGTCTTGGTGAAACACCTAAGCTTTGTGGCGAAGATAGATACCACCATGTGAGTCCGGTGGCGAGATCCCACCGGGGTAGGACTTGACCTTGTGTCAAGCTATCCGTATATAGGAGTAAAGGTAGAATATGAAATGCCAATATATGAGAATGAACCTGGATTCATATGTACCAATGTTGAAATGATTTTATGCTATGAGAAATGCATATGAGATTTTGAGATTATGAAAAGCTTTTGAATATCGAGCATGTGTGGCTTTGCCATGAGATTTGCATTGGTTGAATGCATAAGGTAGATAGATAGATGGTACATGTGATTTTCAAATGGTGTTTTGCTTTGATGTGGTTTTCAAGAATGAGATAGAAAGAGCATGGTTTTAGAAATAGTTTGCAAGATAGAGTTTTAATGCTTGCATTGTTGTGTTGGTGTTTCTAGAGCATGCCTCACTAAGCTATTGTGCTTACGCTCTCTTTTACCAAAAATGCAGATAATTGGTAAATTTTGGGCAGCAAGGAGGCTTAAAGGAATTCAAGGATTGTTAAGCTCAAGTATGGTGTTATACTTTTACTTTAGTAATGATATATGGCAATGGGATTTTATTGCTTTGTTTTGGGAGATGTGTTTTGGACTCCCTAATTTTGATGCAAGTTATATGTGTCCTATTTTGTTAGTAAAAGGCCTTTATAATGGTTTTGATGTTTTACCTTGCTTTTGGCATGCTAATGGTTTGTGGTTTAAGCATGGTCTATTATACGCTTTGCTATGCTTGAGATGATCTATCAAATGTTTACCATGTGCTTAGAATTGCATACTTATATGATAGAGTGGATGCCATAATCATGTCCACATGATTTTGTGATCATTTCTTGAAGTTTGATACGAATTTGGGGCCGTTTGTGGGACATTTCTGGTATGCGTATCGATACAGGGGTATTAGTAAGGATGGAAAGTGTTTCGATATGGGTAGGCTATGTTTAAAGGGCGTATCGATACGCGGGAGAGCGTATCGATACCTTTTCAACGATTTTAGTCACTACCTCCCCGCGTTCGATACGGTACCCAGGCGTACCAATACACGACCGTTAATTTCAGTTAATGGCATCTTTTGAAGTTTCGAAATGTTATCTTTTAGTCCATGAACTTCATGTATGCAATTGGATGAGTATGGTAGGTCTGATTGTGATGAAAATTTACAGAGAAACATGAAACATGACTAATTGAATAGTGGTAACCTTAAAATCAGAAAAGTCCTTGTAATTTGCAGAAATTACATTTTTGTCCCCAAATGTCTAATTTGTATAATTAAACCCCTAAAAGAATTCTGATGGGTGTTCTGTTTCTTCCTATACTCTTTGGGGGGTCACATAGGATGCAATTTACAACTAGAAAAGATAAAAAGAAAAACGGGTCGTAAATTGGAGTCGGCTTTAACAAGTTGGCTTCGGTTTCCCCGTGTAAGTACCTTAGTTCTGGTCAACTGTCTAGACCGGGCTAAGGGGGTTACATTTGCTGGTATCAGATCTAGGTTTGCGAATAATTGGGGCGTTGGTAAGTGGTTGGTATGTGTAAGTGTGTGTAGTTATGAATTCTGTGGAAGCATGTTGTGTAATTCTGCAATGTTTGAGCTTTATTGAGATGAAATGCATGCAAGTTGATTGTTCGAGATGAAATTGTGTTTTAATTCTTTGTTTGGGGTATAGATGGAGAACTCATTGCCATATCATTACTATTGGAAAGAATTGTTTTGAAAATGAATTTGAGCACCTTGGATTTTCTTACCTTATATTGCCTAACTAAGTTTTATCAGATTTTGCTAGTTGCATTGTTTTGAATGGGGGCACGTAGAGAGCTTAGAATTGATATGCGTAATGCTGCTGAGAACGAGATGAATAAGATAGACGAGCATGTTGAGAATTTACCGCCTCCTTCTCCTGGTGGACTGCCTGGTGTTGGTGGAGCGGGGGCTGGTGCTGCTGGAGCTGGGGTAGGGGTTGCTGAACCCGAGGGAGCACGTGGGCAAGCTACTCCTGATATGACAATGTTGATTCAAACTATTGCTAGAGCCTTTCAGGAAGTAGTAGCCAGAGCTCATGTGGTTGCACCTTGGGTTGGTGCCGGTGCGAGTTTGCCGTTGGAGCGACTCCGCAGTCTTGGAGGGACTGAGTTTAGAAGGCTTACCCCTGAGAGTTTTGAATCTTGGTTGGAGAGCACATAGAGGATCCTTAGACAAATGAATTGTAATGATGTCCGGAAGTTAGGGTGTATTGTATCCCTGTTGCATGGTGATGCTTATACGTGGTGGACGACTACTTTAGTTGGATTAGAAGAGGATGAGGTGACTTGGACATTCTTCCTGAATGCGTTCAAGATGAAGTATCTGGGTGTCCGTTATCTGGACGAGAAAAAGAGGGAATTTATGTCCATGGTGCAAGGACGCATGTCAGTGGTTGAATATAAAGTACAATTTGTACACCTTAGTCAGTATGCACCCAAGTTGATCCCTAATGAACAGGAGAGATGCGAGCGTTTCCAGTATGGGCTGGTGGCAGATATGAAGACATACATTCTTGCATCGGATTATACTGATTTTGATGTCCTGGTCACTCGAGCCAAGGACATTGAGCAGAACCTTGGTCTGGCGAGTCGAGCAGAAGGGTCTAGCTCAGGGAAACGAGCTGTGAAACGTGATGCTGGAAGGGGTCATTTCAAGAGGCTTAAGGATCGAAGGTCTCATGTGGATTCTAGACGTGGGGGAGTTAACCCGAGTAGAGGCCAGCAAGGACCGAAAGCTTTCATTCGTACACCTTAATGCAACTAGTGCGGTAGGAGGCACACGGGAGAGTGCTGGGGCAACATTGGTACATGATGGAATTGTTGTTCTCGTGGGCACATGAAACAAGATTGTTCCAAACCGATGAGAGAGGGATAGGCTCCGGTGAGAGAAACTGAGCCATAGAGGGGCCCTGGGTGCGGCCGTGGCAATTTTCAGCGTAGAGATGATGGTGCGAGGAATGTAGCACATGTAATAGTTGTTCAGCCCGAAGGTAATGGTCAGGCCAGAGTGTACGCTCATCATGAAGGGATGAATGACACTGATGTGATCGTAGGTACTTTTACTTTGCAGTCTTTGTTATTGTTTTCTCTGATTGATTCTTGATCTACATATTCATACATATTGCGTGATCATGATCAAATGCTTGGTTTGCCTATTGTGTCTTTGGACGTTGGTGTGCGTGTGACTAGTTCCTTTGGTGAAACAGTTGTAACGAGGAAGTTGTTTAGGAGATGTCCCTTAATGGTGCAAGAACATGTGTTTTTGGTCGATCTCATGGAATTGCCCTTCTATGGATTTGATGTAATCCTTGGTATTGATTGGTTAGTTGAGCCTAGGGCTTTTGTGGATTTTGAGAATAAGCGAGTTTCGCTGAAACTTGTTGATGATTATATAGTTGTTGTGGTGGGAGGGAATGTAAAGTTCCTATCTAATGTGGTTTCGACACTAGAAGTGTGTCGATTGTTGCGTCAAGGATGCGAAGCTTATTTAGGTTTTGTAATGAATCATTGTACAAAGGATGTGCGTGTACAAGATATAAGGATTGTGTGTGAATTTCCTAGGGTGTTTCCGGAGGAGTTACCTGGTTTACCGCCTAGTCGAGTGGTTGAGTTTGGAATTGAGTTGTCTGAGAACACAACTCTGATGTCCATCGCTCCTTATCTAATGTTACCTAAGGAGTTAAAGGAGCTGAAGACGCAACTTCAAGAGTTGCTTGACCGAGGCTTTATTTGGCCTAGTGTGTCACCTTGGGCTGCACCGGTCTTGTTTGTAAAGAAGAAAGACGGCACGATGAGAATGTGCATTGATTATCGTCAGCTGAATAAGTTGACTGTCAAGAATAAGTATCCTCTGCCAAGGATAGATGATATTTTTTATCAGTTTCGTGGAGCAGTTGTGTTCTCAAAAATTGATTTAAGGTCTGGGTATTATCAATTGAAAGTTAAGGATGTGGATGTGCCAAAAACTGCTTTTCGGACTGGTGATGCCTTTTGGTTTGACGAATGCTCCTGCTGTATTCATGGATAACCATATAAATCGGTGAAGGCGAGATCCATCGAGGTATGTTGATTTTCAAGAAAAGTGAGACGATTTTCCACATTAAGAACACGTTCCTCCAAAGTGGTGAACCATGTGTCGATGGCAGCAAGTCCAGAGGATATGTCGGTTCGCAAGCCGATGAATTGCGTGTTGAGATAAGCCATAAGCCAATCATTGTTTTGAGGAGTTGTGGGAGCTTGAGGTGGAGGATCAACCGGAGGATCTCTTGCCCTTCTTTCCACATGAACCCATTCACCAAGAACATGGCGAAACCCATACCTAAGGAGGGTGCTTTCATCGAGCTTTTTCTTGAGAGACTTCGGGTGGTCACAAAAACAATCAATCCCGGACCGGAAGAAAATATAGCTCAAAGTAGTCCCATATCTGAAGGATTGGATGGAGTCGGAACCACGATGCCTAATCAAATGTACCATCTCGGCAAACATGACTAATCAAAGTTGTCAACTTGGCGGATGTGAGCAAACTTGCCTCCAGAGGGACGGAACCACCAAGAGATCATAAGATGTAAGAACTGATCATGAACATCTAAGGAGAGAACGGAACCGGTTCGAGAGCCCAATGAAGCATCATTTTCAATGTCGTCATCGACAATGCATATGAAATTTACCAAGGTTGATGGCTCAATTCGTACCTTTTCCCCCATAAGATAGGATTCTATGGCTATGACATCGGAATGGTCTTGGTTACTCAATAACCAGGCATTAGCATAAAAAAGCAAAACAAGGTAACAGTAAAGAATGACAGGTATAGTCATGAAAAATAAGAACCCCCAACGCTGTAAAAGAGGTAGATACTTGAAGTAAAAGCGTTTAGAATCAAGAAAGGTTACATCAACCATACACTCACGACGAATGATGGTGTCTTGATAGAGCTTGAAGTTCGTGCAAGCTTTGTTGTTTCTAAGACTCTTAGTGAAGAGAAGAGCTAGGTTGGGATGAGAGGAGTCATCAACAGCAGCTTTAGATCCTTCGCCCGTCTCCTCGGTCATTCACTTTTTGTGAGCCATTGAAAAGAGCCTAATAATCGTTTTAAGCAAGCAAAATATGTATGCATTAAAATTCATATTCAATCGAATGGATATCCTCTAATCAAGGTTTTAACTATATACAATAAAAGAAATTTAAGAAGATGATTTGAAAAATTGAGATAAAAATACGGTTTAAAAACTTTATATTCAGATTAAAAATTTTGAGTATTTTGGAGGAATAGATGAATGTAGATGCACAAATTTGATGACTCTTGCTTAGATTGGGGTTGAAGACTTAGAACCCTCAATATTTGAGTGAAAAACGTTTAGGGTTGATGCGAATTTAAAGGAAAAACTAAGGGTTACAGTTTTGAGGCGTTTGGGTTTAATGAAAAGTTTTTTTAAAGATGGAAACCCTTAAATAGAACCCTTTTTCGGATATGCGTTTCGATACAGGTTGAGTCGTATCGAAACGCACTCGACCGTTTCGAAACCTTATGACCGTTTCAATACAGGTTTAACTGTATCGATTCTCACAAAGATGCCCGTATCGAAACAAATGGATGGTGTTTCGATATAGATTGTTCTAGAACCAAAACGTTTCGAAACCAATGTGTCTGTTTTGATACAGTTTGGTTCAATGATCTCCGTTAAGGTAGCCCGTATCGAAAAAGGGGTACCCGTTTCGATACACATGTGCTATAATGTGCAGTTTGGGCACAAAGGTGGAGAAAATCGATTTTCAATCGATTCATGATGCATGAGCAAAGGCTATAGGCAAAAACATTTATATTCTCCCCCTAGCAACAAGCATAGAAGCAAAATAATGGAAATTAACATAGGCATGAATATCAATGAAACTCAAGCAAATTTTTGACCATTTGGGACCTAAAAGGGTCAAGAAAGGCTAGTTAAACCTAACTCTCTCCTAAGGGTCCAAAAATGATCTTTATCTAAAGGTTTGGTAAAAATATCCGCTAATAGGTTTAAGGCGTCATCATATTCTAGAACAACATCATTTTTCAACACATGGTCTCTAATGAAATGATGTCTAATTTCTATATGTTTGGTTCTAGAATGTTGGATGAGATTCTTAGTGAGACAAATGGCACTAGTGTTGTCACACCTAAGGGGTATGGTTTCTACTTGAACACCATAATCTAAGAGTTGTTGCTTAATCCAAAGGACTTGATCACAACAACTCCCTAAGGATATGTACTCCGCTACGGTGGTAGATAAGGCTACATTTTTTTGTTTCTTAGAGAACCAAGATACAAGCATACTACCTATGAATTGGCATGTCCTGGATGAACTTTGCCTATCTATCTTGCATCTCCCATAATCCGCATCCGAATAAGCTTGAAGGCTAAAGGAAGAATCCTTAGGATACAAAAGACCTAAGTTAGGTGTGTCCCTAAGGTATCTAAAAATTCTCTTAAAGGCTACACAAGCAAACACTAAACATATTATCTAGTCCACTTGTGTAGCAACGTTTTTTTCTTTGAAAACATCGAGTGGTATCGCTACCCTTCCTCCGATGTCACTTAGAAGAACCGGGTTTTAATTCAAAATATTTTTTTAGAAAATCAAATAAAATTTGAGTCGCCACCGGCCATTTTAAAAGGTAGACCGGACACCGAAAATAAAACCAAAGATTCTAAAGGATTTGGGAGTCGGTTACACGTGGGGAAGGGTGAGCACCCTCGGCGTGCCCAAGATTGGTACCAAAATCATTACCGCTTAATTAATATCAAACTTTACGAATTAAAGTAACAAATCAAATTGAAATTTGGTTATACAAGTGAGTGAATTTAAAAAGCCCTAATATTCGAAAATGAATGTCCGAACCACTACCACTGGTACTTGCCTCGTTCATTTCCGAATAAATGGACATCGCATGATATTTTTTATTCCAAATGCAGCTTAACATGGCATACATCCAAAACCATATCGAGAATAAATAAATAAGACAAGAAACAAAATGAATGAGTAACAAAAATATGAGATAAACCAAGCATAAAAATGTAACCCCTTAGCTTGGCCTAGACGATTGACCCGAACTATGAAGATTACACGGGGAAAACCAAATTCAACCCGAAAGTCAACCTTGATTCACGACCTTTTTTCCCTTTTTAATCTTGTCTAGATACTTGTTAACCCTAAGTGAGTACTCACGAAACACGATTGAGAAAGGCACAACGATCGGATAACATCTAGGGACTCAATTGCACTTCACACAAGATTAGGGACCAAATAGTAATTTCTGTAAATTAGAGAGACTTCATTATATTTAAGGTTACCATTATGAAATTAGTCATGTTACATGCTTCTCTGCCAAATTTCAACTTAAAAAGACATCTCAAACTCAAGCAATTGCAATCTCAACATTTAGGACTAAAATGTAAAGCATGCAAACATGAAAACAATTCAAATCTGTGTCCAACGGTCACCCGTTTCGGAACACCCACCTACCGTATCAAAATGATGTATGGAAACGGCGTTGACCGTTTCGGTACGCGGGTATGTTCCAAGACCAGTTCCGAAACATGGCATTCCAGTAGCCAAATCGTTCCGAAACAGCCTCCACCGTTTCGAAACACGAAGGCCATTACAGGCCCCCGTTCTGAAACACTAGAGGGTGTTTCGATACGGTTTGCCCAGAAACAGCAGCATGTGCTGGTTTTTTACTTAAATTCCTACTCAAACAAGCCCCAGAGACCCTCTAAGCATACCAACAAGTCATCATACAAATAAGGAACATATTTGGAACTCAAACACAATCATAGCATCAAACGCAAAATCTCATTAGTATAGAAGCATGCTTCCTAATATCAAAACCCATATAGGCAATTCAACCACAAAGCAAGCAATTAAGGGCATTTACAATCCAACAAACCAAAACAATCATGCCAGAACCTTAGGGAGTTTAACACATCTCCCAAATACAATTCTTGGTTTCCCATTGCCAATCTATCAAAACTAAAGTGTTCGAAAACTTCACCATACATGAGCTTGGACTTCCTTGGATGAACTTAGCTTCCTTGATGCCCGAAAACACCTCAATTATCTACATAATTGGTAAAAGAGAGAGCGTAAGCATAAATGCTTAGTGAGGCATGCTCTAAAGAAAACCATCACAATAATGCACATTTTGGTAACACTTTCATCTAAAGCTTTTAAATCACATGCTCATTTCTATCTCATGCTTGAAAATCTTTCAAAGCAATTTCTTATTGAAACCACATGTACCTTCATTCTATCTCATGCATTTAAACTAATGCAAAACTCATGGCAAAGCCAAAATCATGCTTGTACTCTAAAGCATTTCATAAAAAACCACATATGTATTTCTCATAGCATAAACCATTGCATCAAAGGTACATGTGAATCAAAAACCATTACATATTTTATATTGGCATTTCACATCTATTTATTACTCGGATATGCGAACATCTCACTAGACACTTCCGGTGGCATCTCTCATCATCGTACTCACTCGTCTAGCAACATAGTTTCCGGTGGAATCTCACATCACCGTACTCACATGGCGGAATCTCCCATCATCGGTTCTCTCCCTTTGGCTTAACCAAAGAGCACGTACGAATTTTTATTTTATAGTGCACTCTCGTCCTATTGATTGATCAATTATATCCGGTAAGTATCTCAACATCTATGCCAATATATTATGTCAAATCAACATCTCACCTACTGTTTTTATTGCATTAAAACTCAACATTCTCATCTCATTTCAAAATCATAACATTTGCTATGCTTCAACATAAAAGCTCAAATCTCCATTATGCAACATGTTACTTTATGAAATCATTTCAAGCATCATCTCATGCTATAATTCATGCATAAAAATAGTAGGAATTTATCAATCTAAAACCATGAGCATGTAAAAGCATTTAAGGGCCAATCACCACATTCTAGAGAGCAATCTAGCCAATACTTACTTCCGGACTTAGGAAGGTGTTTCAAACCTCTTCTAAATCCCCAAACCTTGATTCTTTATCCCTCAAGGACTTCTAAACTCATACGCACTCACTTATTTCGTTTCGCTTGCTTGCCGAAACGCTATCTAAGCTTTCGGATCAACTCCAAAGGTGTCTGAAGATGTCTCCCCTATTTTAAACATATAAGAGCACAGGATTAATGCATCACCATGCATTGAAATCATCAGCCACACACCTAAACTCGCTGCTCTACACAAAATCCACATTTCGGCTACCAAACACTACCGAAATCACCTCAAAACTCTTCCAAAATCAAACCCAGCCAAGATCCATCACTTCTAATATTTTCTAAACATCAATTAAAATTAAAAACTAACACAACCACGTCCTTATACCTCCAGCTATAGCAGAACACCAAAATAACCCCAAAAACCATCATTTTAACAAGCAAAACTTAGGGAAAACAACCTATTCGGGATTGGATTGATAAAGCCTCATTTCTAACATCATTTAACATCCAAAATACATTAGAAAACCATCTCAAAATAGAGCCCAATAAATCACCACGAAAATCCTCAAGATCGCTTCCAAAATCTTGAGTTTTAAGCCAAATTCTTGTTTCTAACATTAAACCCACTTAAAAATCATTAATAAATGATTTCTCCTTGATTTGGGCAAGTTTTCTTGAAAATTCAATGTAGAAATCAAGTGGATTTGTTGAAGGATTGATTAGGGATCAATGAGTGATTGAAAACTCATCAAATGAAGTGGAAATTAAAGTAAATTTGCTGGAGAAAAAGTGTTTGGTTGAAAGGATTTTGAGAGAAAATGAAATGAGGGAAAATTAGTGAAAAGTGGTTATGAAAAGTCAAAGGTAGTTTTTCTATTTTAATCACCTTTATTTTCTTTAATTAAATCACCCAAATTAAGGAAAAATCCGATGAAAACATTTTTGGTAAAATTAGCTCCTTAAAGATTCAAAGTTTCAATCCTTTACAAAACAGTCACTACTAAACTTTGCAAAAACTGCGATTTGGTCACTACACCGAAATGTAGTATTTCCAAACCTTATTTTGTAAAATTTATTTCACCATTCTCTTTTATATATTAAATGAGGATTTTTAGCTATTTTTCTATATTTTTAAAGCATCATGAACTAGGTGTTCCCTAAAACCCCTTTTAGATTCGAACCGTTTTCCAAACCGATCCGGTTTAGACTCTAAACATCTAGGCCCAAATTTGGTGTGTTACAACTCTCCCCCTCTTAAGAAATTTCGTCCTTGAAATTTACCTGGAGGAAAAAGGTAAGGAAACTGCTTCTTCATGTCATTCTTTCTTTCCCATGTGGCTTCCTCAACACCACGATGCCTCCACAACACCTTAACCAACTCAATAGTCTTACCTCGAAGAACTTTACTGTTTGAATCCAGAATCTCAACCGGCTCCTCATCATAGGTCAAATCTGGATTCAACTCAACTTCCTCCACAGACATAACATGCGAAGGATCCGATCTATACCTCCGAAGCATGGAGACATGAAGCACATCATGTATCTTCTTCAACTCTTGTGGTAGCCTCAGCTTATAACAACAGGACTCACACGTTCTATCACCTTGTATGGTCCAATATACCTAGGGCCCAACTTACCCTTCCGGCCAAACCTCATCACCTTCTTCCAAGGTGAAACCTTTAGGAACACACGGTCACCCACCGCAAACTCAATCTCCTTACGCTTCAAATCCGCATAAGACTTCTGTCGATCAGAAGCTACCTTCAACCGCTCACAAATGAGCTTCACTTTCTCGGTGGTTCCTTTCAACAAAGCCGGCATCGAGACCAACTTCTGACCAGTTTCAGCCCAACAAAGAGGAGTTATGCACTTCCTCCCATTCAAGGCTTCATAATGTGCCATTTGAATACTTGCCTGGTAGCTGTTATTATAAGCAAACTCCACCAAAGGCAAATGCTTCTCCCAAGAGCCTTGAAACTCAATCACGCAGCACCTCAACATATCCTCAAGCACTTGGATAACACGCTCAAATTGTCCATCCGACTGTGGATGATAAGAAGTACTGAAATTCAGCCGCGTACCCAAAGCTTGATGCAAGCATTCCCAAAATCGCGATGTAAACCTCGGATCTCTATCCGACACTATAGATTTTGGTACACCATGCAGACACACAATCTCAGCAATGTACAGCTCTGCAAGCTTATCCAAGGTATATGCGGTATGTACAGGTAAGAAATGCGCACACTTTGTAAGGCGATCCACAATCACCCAATTCCATTCAGGAATCCTCAACGGTTGCAACAACCCTGAAGGAAACTGATGCTCAGCCTTAACCCGCTAACAAACCATGCACTTACTCACATATTCCGCAACATCCTTCTTCAACCCCACCCAATAGTACTCATCCTTCAAATCACGATACATCTTTGTACTACCAAGGTGCATAGCAAAAGGACTACTATGAGCTTCGGTCAGAATAGTACGCCTCAACTCCACATCACTCGGCACTACTATCCGACTTCTAAAACATAAAACTCCATCATCATTAAAACAAAAATCTGATGGTCTATCCTCAGCAATATCTTGAATATGTGGCACCAAAGAATCATCCAACAACTGCTTATCATTTATCAACTGAACCAGAGATGGTGTCACTTGCAGCTCAGCAACAAGACCTCCATCTCGCGAAATGCTCAAGCCAGCAAACATGGCCCTTAACTCTACCGCCACTTTTCTACTCAAAGAATCTGCCGCAACATTAGCTTTTCCTGGAAGATACTCGATCGTTAGATCGTAATCCTTAAGCAACTCCACCCAACGTCGTTGCCTAAGATTTAACTCTTTTTGAGACATCAAATACTTTAAACTCTGGTGATCCGTGTACACAGTACATTTCTCACCATAAAGATAATGTCTCCAAATCTTCAAAGCAAAAACCACCACAACTAACTCAATATCATGCATAGGATAATTGCGCTCATGCACCTTCAACTGTAATGATGCATAAGCCACCACCTTACCCTTTTGCATTAGCACACACCCCAAACCAACGTAGGATGCGTCAGTGTACGCCACAAACTCTTTTCCCGATTCAGGTTGAACCAAAATAGGAGCTTGCGTCAAAGCTGCCTTAAGCTTCTCAAAAGCTTGCGTCAAAGCTGCCTTAAGCTTCTCAAAAGCTTGCTGTCTCGCGTCCGTCCATTCATACTTAACATCTTTTTGCAACAACTTCGTCAAAGGGGCAGCAATCTTTGAAAACCCATCCACAAACCTCTGGTAATATCCTGCCAACCCAAGGAAACTACGGACTTCATGAACAGACTTAGGAGGCTTCTAATTCATCACCGGCTCAACCTTTTGAGGATCAACACGAATCCCCTCAGCCGAAACCATATGACCAAGGAACACAACTTCCTTTAGCCAAAACTCACACTTGCTCAGCTTAGCATAAAGCTGCTTTTCCAGAAGCGCTTGCAAGACAACCCTCAAATGACCTTCATGCTCCTCCTCAGTACGAGAGTACACAAGGATATCGTCGATGAACACCACAATGAACTTGTCCAAGTATTCATGGAACACTCTATTTATCATATCCATGAAAGCAGCAGGAGTATTCGTCAAGCCAAACGGCATTACAAGAAATTCATAATGCCCATACCTCGTTCTAAAGGTTGTTTTCGGCATATCCACATCTTTCACCTTAAGCTGATAGTACCCTAACCTCAAGTCAATCTTGGAAAACACAGCCGCTCCCCGAAACTGATCAAAAAGATCATCAATCCTCGGCAAAGGATACATGTTCTTGATAGTCAACTTGTTCAGCTGACGATAATCGATGCACATTCTCATAGTGCCATCCTTCTTCTTCACAAACAAAACCGGTACACCCAAAGGTGACACACTAGGCCGAATGAAACCACGGTCAAGCAACTCCTGAAGCTGCGTCTTCAACTCCTTCAGCTCCTTAAGTGCCATGCGATAGGGAGCAATGGACACCGGAGTTGTGTTTTCATACAGCTCAATCCCAAACTCCACCTCTCGACTAGGCGGCAATCCGGGTAACTCCTCCGGAAACACTCCAGGGAACTCGCGTACAGTTCTTATATCCTGAACGCGCAACTCCTTTGAACTAGGATTCATCACAAAGGCTAGGTAAGCCTCGCAACCCTGCCTCAACATTCGACTTGCTTCCAATGTAGACACCACATTGGCAAGAAACTTCACATTCTCGCCCACTACCACCACTTCATACTCATCCACTAGTTTCAACGATACTCGCTTGCTTTCAAAATCCACTACAACTCTATGCTCAACAAGCCAATCCATACCAAGGATTACATCAAAGCCATAGAATGGCAATTCCATGAGATCAACAAGAAAAACATGATTTTGCACTTTCAAGGGACATCTTCTATACAACTTCCGCGTTACAACCGTCTCACCAAAAGAACTAGTCACACGCATACCAACATCCAAAGATTCAACAGGTAAACCAAGCATTTGACCATGTTCACGCAATATGTACGACTGTGTAGATCCAGAATCAGTCAAAGAAAGTAATGGCAAGGATTGCAAAGTAAAAGTACCTGCGATCACATCCGTATCATTCCTTCCCTCACGATGGGCATACACTCGAGCCTGACCGCCACCCTCAGGTTGAACGGCCACAACATGTGCTACGTTCCTGCCACCATCATCCCTACGCTGAAAATTACCACGGCCGCACCCACGACCTCTCTATGGCTCAGCTGCTCTTACCGGAGCTTGTCCCTCTCTCAGAGGCTGAGGACAATCTTTCTTCAAATGTCCACGGTTCCCACAATTCCAGCATGTCCCAAGGTTACCCCAACAGTCGCCACCATGCTGTCTACTACAACGGTTACACTCAAGAGTCCTCAGAACAACATCAGGTCCTTGCTGACCTCTACCAGGGTTACCACCCCCACGCCTAGCATCATAATGCGGCCTCCGGTCCTTATGCCTCTTGTTGCGATCCCTACCATAATCGCATTCAGCCGCTCGCTTTCCAGAGCTAGATCCACCCACTCGACTAGCCAAACCAAGACTTGACTCAATATCCTTGGCTCTAGTGACCAAGACATCGAAATCTGTATAATCAGCCGCAAGCATATAAGTCTTCACATCCGCTACCAACCCATAACAGAATCGTTCGCACCTCACCCGCTCACTAGAGATTAACTCAGGCGCATACTGACTGAGGCGGACAAACTGAATTTCATACTCAGCTACTGACATGTTGTCTTGCAAAAGAGACATAAATTCTCTTTTCTTCTCATCTAGGTAACGCACACCCAGATACTTTCGCTTGAACGCATTCAAGAAGAACGTCCAAGTCACCTCATCATCCTCCATCCTAGAGATAGTGGTCGTCCACCACGTATAAGCATCACCATGCAGCAGTGATACAACACAACCCAGCTTCTGCACATTATTGCAGTTCATCGGACCCAGAATCCGCTTGGTTCTCTCCAACTAAGACTCAGATCCTTCCGAAGACAAGCCCCTGAACTCTGTCCCTCCTAAACTGCAAAGACGTTCCAAAGGCAACCTCACATTGGCATCATCCTGATGCGCAGCTCCATGAGCTACAGCAACTGCTGCCTGGAAAGCTCCAGCAATAGCCTGAATCAACATGGTCATATCAGGAGCAGCTTGCCCCTGCGCAACCTCAGGTCCAGCGACCCCTGCACCAGCACCAGCATTACCAGCTCCAGCAGCACCACCACCGGGTGGTCCACCACCAGGAGGAGGAGGTAAATCTTCAACATTCTCTACATTCTCATTACCAACGGTCGATCTAGTATTGATTCTTAGCTCTCTACGTGGTCCCATTATATAAAAAATAATGCACTGACAAAATGCAATAAACACAATTAGGCACAATAAAGTAAGTAATCCAAGTACTCAAGCTCATTTTCGAAAACAATTCCTCTCAATAGTTTTGATATGGCAATGGGATCCCCTATCACACTCCAAACATAGCATAACATCACAAAAAAACATCTCCATTGAATCATACATCACTATTCACACAACATTCTTTCACCCAAAAGACACCTCATGAATTACACTTACATCATCCACATATCAAACCCCAATTATTCGTTAACCTGGCTCTGATACCACCAAATGTAACCCCCTTAGCCCGGCCTAGATGATTGACCCGAACTATGAAGATTACACGTGGAAAACCAAAGTCAACCTGAAAGTCAACCTTGATTCACGACCATTTTTTCCTTTTTAATCTTGTCTAGATACTTGTTAACCCTAAGTGAGTACTCACGAAACACAATTGAGAAAGGCACAGCGATCGGATAACATCTAGGGACTCAATTGCACTTCACACAAGATTAGGGACCAAATTGTAATTTCTGTAAATTAGAGGGACTTCATTAGTTTTAAGGTTAGCATTATGAAATTAGTCATGTTACATGCTTCTCTGCCAAATTTCAACTTAAAAAGACATCTCAAACTCAAGCAATTGCAATCTCAACATTTAGGACTAAAATGTAAAGCATGCAAACATCAAAACAATTCAAATCTGTGTCCAACGGTCACCCGTTTCGGAACACCCACCTACCGTATCGAAACTATGTATCGAAACGGCGTTGACCGTTTTGGTACGCGGATATGTTCCGAGACCAGTTTCGAAACATGGCATTCCAGTAGCCAAATCGTTCCGAAACAGCCTCCACCGTTTCGAAACACGAAGGCCATTACAGGCCCCCGTTCTGAAACACTAGAGGGTGTTTCGATATGGTTTGCCCAGAAAAAGCAGCAAATGCTGGTTTTTCACTCAAATTCCTACATAAACAAGCCTCAAAGACCCTCTAAGCATACCAACAAGTCATCATACAAATAAGGAACATATTTGGAACACTCAAAAACAATCATAGCATCAAACGCATAATCTCATTAGTCTAGAGGCATGCTTCCTAATATACAAACCCGTATAGGCAATTCAACCACAAAGCAAGCAATTAAGGCCATTTACAATCCAACAAACCAAAACAAACATGCCACAACCTTAGGGAGTTTAACACATCTCCCAAATACAATTCTTGGTTTTCCATTGCCAATCTATCAAAACTAAAGTGTACGAAAACTTCACCATACATGAGCTTGGACTTCCTTGGATGAACTTAGCTTCCTTGATGTCCGAAAACACCTCAATTATCTGCATTATTGGTAAAAGAGAGAACGTAAGCACAAATGCTTAGTGAGGCATGCTCTAAAGAAAACCATCACAATAATGCACATTTTGGTAACACTTTCATCAAAAGCTTTTAAACCACATGCTCATTTCTATCTCATGCTTGAAAATCTTTTCAAAGCAATTTCTCATTGAAACCACATGTACCTTCATTCTATCTCATGCATTTAAACCAATGCAAAACTCATGGAAAAGCCAAAATCATGCTTGTACTCTAAACCATTTCATAAAAAAACCATATATTCATTTCTCATAGCATAAACCATTGCATCAAAGGTACATGTGAATCAAAAACCATTACATATTTTATATTGACATTTCACATCTATTTATTACTCGGATACTCGGACATCTCACTAGACACTTCCGGTGGCATCTCTCATCACCGTACTCACTCGTCTAGCAACATAGTTTCCGGTGGAATCTCACATCACCGTACTCACATGGCGGAATCTCTCATCGCAACAAAGCTTGGGTATTTCACCAAGTCCTACCCGATGGAATGCCCATCATCGGTTCTCTCCCTTTGGCTTAACCCAAGAGCACGTACGAATTTTTAGTTTATTGTGCACTCTCATCCTATGATCGATCAATTATATCCGGTAAGTATCTTAACATCTATGCCAATAGCATAAACCATTGCATCAAAGGTACATGTGAATCAAAAACCATTACATATTTTATATTGACATTTCACATCTATTTATTACTCGGATACTCAGACATCTCACTAGACACTTCCGGTGGCATCTCTCATCACCGTACTCACTCGTCTAGCAACATAGTTTCCGGTGGAATCTCACATCACCGTACTCACATGGCGGAATCTCTCATCGCAACAAAGCTTGGGTATTTCACCAAGTCCTACCCGATGGAATGCCCATCATCGGTTCTCTCCCTTTGGCTTAACCCAAGAGCACGTACGAATTTTTAGTTTATTGTGCACTCTCATCCTATGATCGATCAATTATATCTGGTAAGTATCTTAACATCTATGCCAATATATTATGTCAAATTAACATCTCACCTACTGTTTTTCATGCATTAAAACTCAACATTCTCATCTCATTTCAAAATCATAACATTTGCTATGCTTCAACATAAAAGCTCAAATCTCCATTATGCAACATGTTACTTTATGAAATCATTTCAAGCATCATCTCATGCTATAATTCATGCAAAAAATAGTAGGAATTTATCAATCTAAAACCATGAGCATGTAAAAGCATTTAAGGGCCAATCACCACATTCTAGAGAGCAATCTAGCCAATACTTACTTCCGAACTTAGGAAGGTGTTTCAAACCTCTCCTAAATCCCCAAACCTTGATTCTTTGTCCCTCAAGGACTTATAAACCCATACACACTCACCGATTTCGTTTCGCTTGTTTGCCGAAATGTTATCTAAGCTTCTGGATCAACTCCAAAGGTGTTCGAAGATGTCTTCCCTGTTTCAAACACATAAGAGCAGAGGATTAATGCATCACCATGCATTGAAATCATCAGCCACACACCTAAACTCGTTGCTCTACACAAAATCCACATTTCGGCTACCAAACGATATCGAAATCACCTCCAAACTCTACCAAAATCAAACCTAGCCAAGACCCATCACTTCTAATCATTTCTAAACATCAATTAACATCAAAAACTAACACAACCACGTCCTTGTACCTCCAGCTACAGCAGAACACCAAAATCACCCTAAAAACCACCATTTTAACAAGCAAAACTTAGGAAAAACAACCTATTCGGGATTGGATTGATAAAACCTCATTTCTAACATCATTTAACATCCAAAATACATTAGAAAATCATCTCAAAACAGAGCCCAATGAATCACCACGAAAATCCTCAAGATCTCTTCCAAAATCTTGAGTTTTAAGCCAAATTCTTGTTTCTAACATTAAAACCACTTAAAAATCATTAATAAAGGATTGATAACTTGGGAATTTCAGTAAAGAACTGATCATTAGAGGAGAAGGACGAAGCTTACCTCTAATTGATGATTTCTCCTTGATTTGGGCAAGTTTTCTTGAAAATTCAATGTCGAAATCAAGTGGATTTGTTGAAGGATTGATTAAGAATCAATGAGTGATTGAAAACTCATCAAATGAAGTTGAAATCAAAGTAAATTTTTTGGAGAAAAAGTGTTTGGTTGAAAGGATTTTGAGAGAAAATGAAATGATGGAAAATTAGTGAAAAGTGGTTATAAAAAGTCAAAGGTAGTTTTTCTATTTTAATCACCTTTATTTTCTTTAATTAAAATATTAATTAAATCACCCAAATTAAGGAAAAATCTGATGAAAACATTTTTGGTAAAATTAGCTCCTTAAAGATTTAAAGTTTCAATCCTTTACAAAACAGTCACTACTAAACTTTGCAAAAACTGTGATTTGGTCACTACACCGAAATGTCGTATTTCAAATCCTTATTTTGTAAAATTGATTTCATCATTCTCTTTTATATATTAAATGAGGATTTTTAGCTATTTTTCTATATTTTTAAAGCATCCCGAACTAGGTGTTCCCTAAAACCCCCTTTTAGATTCGAACCGTTTTCCAAACCGATCCGGTTTAGACTCTAAACATCTAGGCCCAAATTTGGGGTGTTACAAAAATGGTATAAGAAAAAGAACTGAAAAATATATGTATATGTGGCCACGTAAAGAAAGAAAATGTATGAATATAGATATACACATACGCATTATACGAAACATAGCATAGCAAATAGTCACCTACATTTATATATATATGTGTGTGTGTGTGTGTGTGTGTGTGTGTGTGTGACTACATTATGGATCCAAATAACACATAACATAGATATAGTAATCACATTCAAAAAGAAAATGTGCACATGATTAAGGATTAATACTTAAACGTGCATTAATTGGGGGTTGATTATGAAATATACCAAAGGTCTAAAGGAAGAAATCGAGCAGGAATTAAAACTTTAAGGAGTCAAAGGGGTTTAATCCAAAAAAACCACTATAATTAATTGGAGGCGAAATCAAGAAGAAGTTAAAAACAACAAGGATTGGAGCCGAGATTAAAGAAAGTGAAAGCCATTGGGATAAAAATGAAAAAACGCAGAAGGGCATGAGAGGCTATTAAACCATTTTTAAAAGGTTAAGACGTTATAAAATTGACCTTTGAGTTAAAAAATTTCCTCTTTTGGTATATTTGAAACAAAAAAAACGTTGCTCTCCATTTCCTTTTCCCGTTATCTCTAGCAAACCCTAAAAGAAATCATTTTTACGTGTCGGCCGCCGACAACCAACGCAACCTCTGAAATGTCCCTCCTTGCATCTCCGAATAGCGTTCAAGAAAACGAAGATTTCGGCTAAGATTGCCGAGGCCGGATTTGCTTTCTTCCTCTATCGTTCAAGAACATCTAGAACCGCCACATCGATGCCATTTTGAATCCTTGGAAAGATAATCAAACCATACACTCCCAAAGCAAACAAATTCATCTTTATTACTTCGTTGGGGTGCGTTGGTATCAAGTCTCGGATGCATTCCCATGAGAAAGCCAAACTATCTCCTCGAATCTGAATCAATCCCCTGACCTAATCTGTCGGCCACTTCTTTGAGCTTGGCCGAGTAATTTCGTGACTTCGAATGTTTAGAGGAGATCCAGTCTTGCTTAACTCCATTGGGATGGAGAAAGGTTGTGTATTCTTTAATGGTGGGCATTAGATCTTCTATAAGTATAACCTGGCACTATGCGTTCATTCGGTAGACAATCCATTTAACCTTTTTGATTCAATGCCATACTTGCGAATTGACATCCTCGGTTTTTAAGCAACCTCCCGTCCATAATGATAGCCCTTAAATTGGGTAAAACCATATTGACTCAACACCTTTAGGTCATGAAATGAATGCAAAAAAATGCAAAAGGTCACAAAAGAAATGTGTTAGTGCCAGATAAACACGATTAATATGATAAGAGAAATAGATCGAGCATGAAACAAGCAACCATATTTGTCCCATCTAACACACCTAGGTTATCCGCATGGCTCTAAAGGGGTGGGTTTTCTATGTTCGCTACATGCAATTCTGATTCTAGGAGGTACTCGAATTGTCCTTCTTGTCCCCTACTAAGGGTAGCAAGGCCCCCGATCATCACCCATTATAGGCTCATCTCAACCAAGTTCAATTCGAGGGGACCCTTTAACTATATCTGTACGGAGAAACGATATTCCCACGAAGATATAGGGTATTCGAGCCCCGAAGGTACTTACTAGGCCGATACGGGGGAACTATATCCCTACGAAAGCACTAGCGTTTTCCCCCCACTTAGACAAACGGGTGTATATGTGCAATTTTAAATGCGTTTGAAATAAACTCACTTTTATAAACAAATACCGATTGAATTTATCACATTAATTTGCAATTTTCGATATTAAGTAAGCGATTAGGTTTTTTTTGGCTTGACTCTCTTTTGTGTTATTTTGAACACGAAAAGTTTCTCTCCAGTGGAGTCGCCATGTTGTAGCGACGTTTTTTTTTGAAAACATCGAGTGGTATCGCTACCCCTCCTCCGGTGTCACATAGAAGAACCAGGTTTTAATCCAAAATAATTTTTTTAAGAAAATCGATTAAAATTGGAGTCGCCACCGGTCATTTTAAAAGGTAGATCGGACACCGAAAATGAAACAAGAGATTCGAAAGGATTCGGCAGTCGGTTACACGCGAGGAAGGGTGAGAACCCCCGTCGTGCCCAAAATAGGTACCAAAATCATTAACGCTTAATTAATATCAAATTTACGAATTAAAGTGACAAATTAAATCGAAATTTTGTTATACAAGTTCAAAAATGAACGTCCCATCCACCATCACTACGACTAGTATTGGCCTCGCACATTTCCGAATAAAAGGACGTCGCATGATATTTTTTTATTCCAAAAGCAACTTAACATGGCATACATCCAAAATCATACAGAGAATAAATAAATAAGACATGAAAGAAAATGAGTGAGTCACAAAAATATGAGATAAACCAAGCATAAAAAGGTATAAGAAAACGAAGTGAAATATATATAAATATGAGATGTTAATTGTTGCACAACTCACCAAAAAGTGAAATGTATATGCTACATAAAGTCATATATTGGGTGGAAAAACCTAACTCGGCTTGAAAACCCAATTAAACCTGATCGATTTCCTATTAACCTGATATGACCCGACCTGAAATCAATCGACCTGAAATCAACCTACATGATGCCCACACCCAATACTCGAATATAAAGCACCATAGACTCCAACTAAAACCGAACTAGAGCCAAACTGAACTTAAAATCGAATGTACTCAAACCCGAAATGACCTGAACTAAAATGACCCGAACCGAAACCGAACCGAATTACCCGTTTGAGGCAGAGGCGGATGTTGGTGAACGGTGATGGCATTAGGGGGCCGGGCACCCCCAAACTTTTGGATTATTTATATTTCCCCCTTAAATTTGTATTTTTTTTGAATTTATCCCCTTGAAAAATTTAAATTCTCATTCTGTTTTTATTTCTTTAAATATTTTTAATTAATTCCCCTTTTAAAATTTTGAAAATTTTTCATTAAATCACAAAATTTTTCAAAATTTAAATTAACCTCTCAACTTGTTATACCAAGATCCACCGTTGGTTTGAGGGAAGTTACTACCTCTACAATAGACAACAAAGTATCAAGTAACTAGGAAAGCTTCAATTTGCTAGAATACATTTCATCTTGGGACTCCGTTCTTTTACATTAACATGTGAAAACACTAAGGACAAAACTGGGACTATATATTCTTTCTCTTGGGGTGACATGGTTTGGAGTGTAGCAGTAGGCTAATCCTGTTTTAAACCTCAAAAACCCTCCACCATTTATTTATATATATATAATACAAAAAGCAGATAAAGTAAATCAAAGGCTGGATGAGAAATAATCACAAGAAAGAAGATCCAATGTGCCCAAAAGTTAGATTGCAATTATTTTTTCTTTTAAATTCTGGAATCCTATTTCACTCTTTCACACCTTTCAAAGCTATTGCCGTTTACCTCCTCCTCTCCACATTATTAATTACCCCTCCAAAGCACAGCTCAAGTTCCCTTTACTTGCATGTCTGCTGGCTTTCACCGAGTAGTTCTTAGTTACACCCTTCACAAAGTATACAAAAATAGGAACAGAAAGTTCATGAGTATCTAGTTCAGTTTCATTGTTATCGTATTCGTAGCTATGGAAGCAAATTTACCTGATCAATATGTGCCCGTATTTGAGGCACCGCCTACAGTGAGGGAACCGAGTCGTTATTCGCATCGGTCGATCGAGACGCTGATCGTAGTACTGGCTGTGATAACTATCCTAGGTGTTATTGCAGGGATCATCGCCCGACTGTGTGGTGGAAGGCATTTTGGTGGAAATGGGGAGAATGATATTGAAGGATGGATAGAAAGGAAGTGCATAAGTTGTATCGATGGTGGAGTACCTCCAGTAGTTCAACCTCTCAAAGAGGAACCAAAGGCGGCAGCGGAGGAGGAAAAGAAATGAAGATCCATACATCTATAAACTATTTGATGCAAATGTAAGTGTGATAATTGATTAGTTCAAATTGTATGGTGTGGGGATGCTGTTAGTGAGATTGAGAAACAGTGTATTAGCTTAGCTGAGTACATAAGGGGAACTCTCTTGGCAGCTTCTAACAACAATTTGTTATTGTTTTCTTTACCACGGCAGGGGAAGTGCCTTTAATGGAAAACCTAAATCATGTACGTTAACAATTACCCTAACCATTACCCTAACCGTTATTTGACGGGTCATATCGTACTCTTTTCCTCTACTAGGGAGGTTTTTAATGAGGCGTATGACTCGTCACGCTGTATGCTTTTTTCCTTTGAATAAAATCATACAGTATGCTGATAAAAAAAAACAACTACCCTAACCATGGATAAAATATATCAACTGTCCTTTCTCCCCGAAAATTCGATCTGTATCATGTTTACATGTTATTCTTAGCTGAAGTGGTAGCCATTCTACCAAAACAGCATCAATGACATTTTCCATATGTGCTATATAGTGAGAACTTTATTATAAATTTGGCTAAAGGGTCAAATTTGCCCATGTAGTAATCCGAAATCAGCAATATTGCCCCTACTTTTTTTTCTTTGTAATTTTGCCCTCAAAGTCAGTCAATTGTAGCAATGTTGCCCTTTGACCGATTTTGACCGTTAAATGCTGACGTGGCAGTTAACGGTGCTGACATGACAATTTTACCCTCGAAGTCATTCATGCAATTTTGCCCTCGAAGTCATTAATTGCAGCACTTTTATCCTTGGTTTATTTAGTTTTTGAATAAAATTGGATAAATAATTTGGTTTTTTCGAGTTGAACTTTAACAAACAGAATATATGAAAAATCGATTAACAAATTGATGTAAATATCCTTTGATTCCTAGTAATTTTAAAAATAAGCAAAATGAGAACTCTCACAAAAAATCAAAATATTATTCAATTTTTTAAAAAAATCTATAAACTTAATAAAAATAAATACGATATTCAAAAAAAAATTATTGAAAATAAACCAACGAGAAGCGTGTTAATTGAACGGTGAACGCGAACTATTCTATTCGAACGACGTTCGATTGACACACTTACCGATGATGGGTTGTTAGGAAAAAATGTACGGTGAACTCGAATCATGTGGCTCAGGTTGAATTCTGCTTTATCTTCTGGATATCCTTGTATTTATCTCCCATGTCGTTTTCGTCGAACACCACTAATGTCGTTTTCTGAGATCATCGTACATTTTTTCCTAAGAACCCATTGTCGGTAAGTGTGTCAATCGGACGTCGTTCGAATAGAATAGTTCGCGTTCACCGTTCAATTAACACGCTTCTCGTTGGTTTATTTTCAATAATTTTTTTTTTAATATCGTATTTATTTTTATTAAGTTTATAGATTTTTAAAAAATTTTGAATAATATTTTGATTTTTTGTGAGGGTTCTCATTTTGCTTATTTTTAAAATTACCAGGGACTCAAATGATATTTACATCAATTTGTTAATCGATTTTTCATATATTCTGTTTGTTAAAGTTCAACTCGAAAAAACCAAATTATTTATCCAATTTTATTCAAAAACTAAATAAACCAAGGGTAAAAGTGCTGCAATTAATGACTTCGAGGGTAAAATTGCCCCGTCAGCACCGTTAACTGCCACGTCAGCATTTAACGGTCAAAATCGGTCAAAGGGCAACATTGCTACAATTGACTGACTTTGAGGGCAAAATTACGGAGAAAAAAAAAGTAGGGGCAACATTGCTGATTTTGGATTACTATAGGGGCAAATTTGACCCTTTAGCCTATAAATTTTGATCCCAGAAATCACGCGAGTATGCTTTCCAGTCTCTACACTTACAGGCTGAAAAAGCATTGCACAAAGTAGTCCATCGTCTGAAAAAGCATGTCATTTACATTAATTACAGACTTTTGAATTTAGGACTCAATGTCTCTTTTCCAAAAGCTAAATATTCCACGAGATTTTATGAGATCCGAAAATGAAAAACTTACCGTTGATACTTCTTTTCCATAAAGAAACATAAAGATATTAAAAGCATCATGTAAAACATGCTCATCTGATTTACCAAAGGACAATTGACTACCTTTAGCAATCTATCATGTTTTTATGCTTTACTTTCCCTGCTACATTTGCAATCATAGCTTACCCCACAATCTTAATCTTTCCCTTTTTTACGCTTCATAAAAACTCAGCCGAATTACTCCCTGTTAAAGAAATATTGATGAACCTGTTCAATCTTCGAATGCAGTCCTCATGTTGAAAGGCCTAAATGCATGGATATTACACATGGTTTATTGTTACGAATGGCGTACGCGTGCATTATTATTCATTTTTATTTTAAGGATAACTTCACACTGGGATTTCCTAGCAATACTTGTGTTGACTACATAAGTGTGCAACACCCTTGGACGGTGGAGATCAGGGGATTCTGGTGAGGTTTCTTGGGTTCAGGTCCGGGTTCTTAGAACCTCCCCATGTTCAGGGGTGCATGGCTCCATATAGGGGTTGGATGAAGCGATAGCACGTAACAATCAAGGAAGACAAGTGTCTTAGTGAGTTATAGTGGCTTGAGTGTCGATGTGGGTCACGTGTATTGTCACGTGGCCTGGGGTAACAAGTTCGCAACGGGTCATAGTTGGTTGTTCGCAGAACTATGGTGTGCTACTACGCTCGCAGAGGGTTGTAATTGGGTCTTTGCGATGTTGTGGTTCGCTGTTACTAAGAATTGCTTATACGTGCATGAGAGAGGTCAAAATAATCATATTGGAAAAGAAGTCGAAACTGTTTTGCAAGTCAGAAACGTCTATCAACTTGCGACACATTTTTGGATGGGATCCATGCATTTATCGGTCGATATGTCTTCTTGAAACTTGTCCTGCTGTCAATTAGTTTTCAGACGCATCTTGGAACGCCTCAATCGGACATCTAAAACTCAAGATATATCTATTTTAGGGAAGGCATCGCAAGCAGAAATTTCTTTAGGGGAATAATACGAGATTTTTGGATAATTACGAATTTTTAATATTTTTATTGGTTATTTGTAATTTAAATCAGCTTAGTAGTTTTCATTAAATATTTTAGAAGATTTAGGGTTATATTTATCATTTAATTAATTTTATAAAGAGATTTAGATAAATTATGATTTATTTTATTTTATTAGTTTTATACTTCAGTTCAAATACATTTATTTGTATTTTCCATTTGTTTTAGGGTTTTACTAACCTATAAATAGGCTCTTCTCCTTTGTAAACAAAACACTTCTGTTTTGATCAATAATATTAAAAACTCTCTTTGAGTGATTTGTTGCAAGATTTGTTCATCTTGAGTTTTTCCCTTAGAAGTTGTTTCAACAAGATCTCTTAAAGATCTTTGGAAATCATCTTCAGTCTCTTGTTTGCCTAGATAATCGCATTTAGGAGGGTGAGTTAGAGCTGCTTGAGGTTTCTTGCTTGGTTAATTGCGATCAAGAGGGTGCCGATGACAAAATATCCTTCAACGACCATTACGCCATCTTCATTCAACCAAACCAATTTTCTCATCCACCTTCACCAAGGGGTTTTCATGATGCGCTACTCTATCAAATCCCCCTAGGCGAGTGAAGGTTATAAAGTGACTTCACAAGCCTGGAAACACGAACGAGCTTCCTAGAAAAAATTGACTTTCCTATGCAGTGGATTATTGGTCCCCAATAATGAGAAAAATATAGCGTTTAAGTTATAAAATTCGAATTCACACGATGCCAACTATTGCTTAGCATATTTTCCGTATGTTTGTTCAATTTTAGGAGCAATGGATAATATTTATTAATGTTCGTTGTAGGACTTATAAGATTAGCCTAGTAGTGAACTACGTTATATGTATTTGTGTAGTTTTGTGGGTGAATAAATCTTTCGCACGTTCCTCGTGTTTTGTGTTTTTTTGTCTTTTGTGGCGGTCGGGTAGTTTTTTAGCAGTGAGTGGTTGTTCCGTCGTCATCGTGATTAGACGGTCTCAGACAAACTGTAACAAGAGAGAAAAACTCATTTTGGTTGTAAGAGGTGCATACTCTCACCCGTGCATTTATTGATTGGAAATTTCAGCTTTACGTGATTTAGGCGTTTATTCAAGATTTCAAAATCTCAAAATTAATTGCTTGTCTCGACGATTTCCAAGATTTGGATTTGAATCGTAACGTCTTGAGATTTTCTATTTTTTGTTATCCTTTGGGTATGAACTTTCATAACCCAATTATTGAGTGGTCTATTATTTCCTTTGTAGCTTCCGCCTTTACGTATTTATATGTGTTGGTATGAGGAAATTATATGTGGCGATGACTAGCAGACGTAGGCTTCGTTTTATAGATCCTGGGGAAGGTTGATTAATTTTCTAGGTTGTTTATGTCAACAAAAAATAGTATTTGGAAGGCTATGATGAGCCATTTGTAAGGATGAACATTTATGAATAGAGTGTTTTGAAAACCTTGCTCTCAAAATATTCCAAATACTATTGTTTGTTGTTGTTTGTGACTACATCGAGTGGTGATCATTTTTAAGCAGATTTTTCGAGGTTGTTGATGTGTGCTTGGATTTGATTGTTTTTCATATATATCATCAAGGTGGTTGTTTTCCCATCAATCCTTTGCAGAGGTGATGCCAGGCACCAGGACAACAAAGATTTTTTCCAAATGATTCGCACCACTGACTCATCGTTTGTCAGCAAGTTAAAACAAGGAGCTTGGTCAATGATACTAAACTTAATTACCGGCGAAGTTCACGTCCCTCCAGCTCGAGAGAATTCAAATATATAACAGAGGCCTACGTTGAAATCTTGGATGATTCTCAACTAAATCAGAAAACAAGGAAGAAATTGGCGTCCCCATGTGTTCGGCCTGGTACTATAATGAGAACCAATCGAAGTGGATGAATCCAAACTAAGGGGAATTGTAACACCCCGATTTTTGGCCTAGTCGATTGTGGGTTAATTAGACGGTCGGGTGGACCGTGTTAGAGATTTGAGTCAGATTTGGGAATTACTATTTTTTATACGAGATAAAAAATGAAAAATGGTTAAGATCCTTATTTAATATATAATGATTAATGGTGAAATCAATTTTGGGAAAAACAATTTGGAAATATGACATTTTTGGACTAGTGACTAAAATGTAATTTTGGAAAAACTGTTTTGGGGATTGTATTGTAAAGAGTCAAAACTTTGAATCTTTAAGGAGCTATTTCATTTTAATCTGCTATTACCCTTAATTTAGGCCTTTTTAATAAATGTTTTATTTAAATGATAATTAATGATGAGAAAGATTTTAATAAAAGAGTTTAGTTAAACAAAACATTTTCTTAGTAACTTCCTTTGACTCTAAACTTTTCTCTTTACTTTCTTATCAGCCAAAGTAGCTTTTCTCTTATAAAATCTCCAGAGATTTATTCATTTTCATCCAACTTTGATTTCTAGTTGATTTCCTAGGATTTCTACAACAAGCTTCATTTCATTTCTTGAAGATTTCGATCCAATCTTGCCAATTAAGGGAAAAGCAAGAGATTAGAGGAAAGATTCGTTTTTATCCTCTAATAAAGGTTCTTTATTGAAATTCTCAAGTTCTTGACTCTTTGAATATGTTTTCTAATGAGGTTTTATGATTTAATTGAAGAATATGATTAAATCAAGGTTTAATTGAATGATTTATGTGATTATCGGATTGTATATTTTTTGTTGGGTTTTTTATTGATTCTAATCATTATTTTGATGTTTAATAATATGGAGATAATGTTTTTAACATTGGAATCTTGAAACTATAAGAATCTCTAATTGTTTAGGTTGATAGTTTTGTGTTTTTGGGAAGTTGGGGTGGTTTAACAATTGTTGGAGGTAGAAACATGTTATGAGATGGTTTTTAAATGTTAATTAACAGTTGAAAGTGTTAGGTTTTGGTTGAGTTAAGTTTAGAGGTTAATCGATGTTGTTTTTGGTTGTTTTGGATGGGAGTTTGGTTGCATTTAGCAAGGCGGTATTGAGGAATTGCTTGCTGTGATTTTGAATGCATTATGGTGCATTAATCCTCTGTTGCAATGTGGTTAAAATAGGTCGGGTCGATCCATTGGTTACCGGTGAAGCGTTGGAGGCTTCTGACGATTGATTCACATTGGCGAATTGAAGTTTCGCATGTCGGTGAGTGAGAACGAAACATATAGCTTTAAAAAAGTTTGAAGATGGTTTTGGGAACTTAGATTGAGCTTGAAATGCTAATCTAAGTTCGGAAGTAAGTATAAATAGATTTTCTCTCTCGGTCCTTCTTTTATGAAATGATTTATAAACTTGGTTTTGGTTTCGTGATACATACTGTTTTTGCATGGTTTAAGTATGAAATATACTATTTTTAATGATTAAGTGATGATGGATACACATGGTAAGTGATCCTTGTACGTATGTCGAAATACTTGTGTTTAAATCATGGTTTGTTGCATTGAAAAAATGGTTTTTTATGCATATAAAAATACTAAGGTTCTTGGTTATAATGAATTATATTGGCAAGTGATGTGATTTAAAATGTTAATGAATATATGTTGAGTGGATCAATGGATTGATCAAAGCCAAGAGGGGGTGACTTGGGTTTTTAATTTTTTTTGGACAAAGTAGAATAGCAAAAATTGAAGAACAAGACAATTTAGAGTGGTTCAAGTTCCAGACTCTACATCCACTACCTTAGCTACTACTAAGGATTTTCCAACAATCCACTAATTGTTCTTCCCCTTTTCAAGGCTGAAGAGGAAACCTTTACAATATCGGTCAAATTTTCAACCCAAAATTTGACCAAACTCTCACAAGGATACAAAGAAGAAATTAAGGCAAGAAAGATATCTCTCAATACAAGTTTACCCTTTTAAGTACAAGCACTCAACCCATATTTGAATACAAGTTAAGAATTAAACTCAACACAATTTGGGATTTTACAAGATATAAGAAATTAGACACTTTGAGCTTGGATTTTTGTAGAGATGTTTCTTTTTGATGCAATAGTTGTTGCTAGTCTTCAACTGACTTCATTTTATACCTTTTCCATCAATTCTAGCCATTTGGGTGGTTATGATATTGAATATAGCCGTTGGGACCCTCTCTTTCCACCATAAATGCACTTCTGCAGCTTACCATATCGGTACATGGGGATCTGTATCGATATCTGTCTCAAAACAGAAAGAGCCGTAGCACAATTAGAAGAGGGGTGTATCGATACGTGTGTAAGCGTATCGGTACGGGACATGGACTGTTTCGATACGAGTAAGACCGTATCGATACCATTATTCTAACAAAGCTCACTGGAAGTTTTCGTATCGATACGACAAAGGGCGTATAGGTACGAGACAACCAACACTTTAAAATTCTATTATCTAACAACTGACACCAACGGTCAAAAACATTAAAGGCTTTCGAATTTAAAATTCCATTAAAATCGTATCGATACGGGTGACACCATATCGGTGCGCCATTCCAACACCTTCAGTTTTACAGAGAGAGTGTATCGATATAGATTCAAATTGTTTCGATACGCTGTTTCGATACGATAAGGAGCGTATCGAAACGCGTTTCTCTAGTAGCCATGTTTGTAAAAAAGGTATCGATACGACTAGAAGCGTATCGATACGCCTGAGCGATTTTCAATAGTTTGGCCTTGGAACACTTAGAAAATAATTTGGAGTTTGAGTTTTTCAAACTAGATTAAAGCCTTGTTGATTTAAAATCTTTTAAGGGACTTAAAAATCTTTTTCAAGTTTTTCAATTTAATCATTAACATAATTTGTTATATCAAAATCAAACATAGGTTTTACAATCTCCCCCTTTTTGATATGACAATACCAAAACTTGAAATTTTTAGACTTTTGAAAAGCTTTACAAAAAACTACTCCCTCTTAATATTTGCTAGGTAAAATTTAAGTTAAATTTTTTTAAGTGAGCTTGTTCCCTCTCCCCCTTTTGTTAGATCAAAAGATAGAGACATAGATAGACAGAGGCAAAAGGCATAAATAATAATGAAGCAACATATTATAGATAAACATTAAGTTCAAAGTAAAGAAAACATCAACATAAAATCTAAATAACAATAATCAACGCATAGGTTTTAGAATGCAAACTTAATCCTAAAAACATAATTCAAAGTGCATAAATAGATATCCTAAATGACATGAATGGTATGCAAAGATAAACTACTACGCTTCTCCATCGCCATCTTCATCATCTTCATCGTCCTCTTTATGTGCATCATCATTCCTCTTTGATTGACGCCACTCATCATGAAAAACGGTAAGAGAGATGTTCATCGAATTTTGACCGCCTTCAAGAGAAGTGAGACTCGTCTCCAAATTCCTCACACGATCTTCAAGGCTTGTAAAGTTTGTGTCTATAGCGACAAACCCTGAGTTTATAGTTTGATCCATAGAAGCAATTCCCGTGCGTAAGCCCGTGAATTGTTTGTTGAGAAAGGTCATAAGGGCATCCATGGAAGGTGGAGGAGGAGCTTGAGTGGCTTGAGGATTGGCAATTTCTTCCGGAATTGCATCGCTAGGGAGCTCGGAGATACAAAGCCAACTACCATTGAAGTAATGAAACTTCCCCCTTGAAAGAGATCTTTCATCAATAGGATCGGTGAGGGGAGTCGGGTAGTCGTGAAAGCAATCTATCTCCTTTTGGGTGAAGAAATAACTAAAAGCTTTGCCATATTTGAAGGAAGTGACAAGAGTAGTGTGGCGGTGTTGCATGAGATAGACAATCTCCGCAAACATGATGCGAGCAAGGTTTGGTTGTTGTCTTTGGCGAAAGCACCAAATCCAAAAGTCGTCAACTTGGCGGATAGTTGAATACTTTCCTTCCTAAGGCCTAAACCACCAAGAAACCATCAAGTGTAGGATTTGATCTTGAGCATTGAGAGCGGTCACGGAACCTCCCAAGACATGGCCAAGAGAATTCTCATCATCGAGACCCTCATCCTCTAACTTAAAAACATCACAAATAGATTGAACATCGATGGTGATCTTTTTACCCATTAGATAAGAGTTGACAGTGTAACCCCCTTAACCCGGCCTAGACGGTTGACCCGAATTAAGAAAGTCACACGGGGAAAACCAAAGTCAACCCGAAAGTCAACCTTGATTAACGACCCTTCTTTTTTCCTTTTTAACCTTGTCTAGATGCACTTTAGACCTAATTGTGATCACACAAACATCATACCAAAAGATCACAAACATCAGAGATCAAACAGGGACTCAATTGAACAAATTACAACTTTAGGGACCAAAATGTAAATTCTGATAAAAATGAGGACTTAATCCAAATTAAAGTTACCAACTTGAAATTAATCAGGTTTCATGCTTCTCTGTGAAATTTCAGCTCGAAAGGACTTCCCAACCTCATACAATTGCACAAACAAGTTTCAGGACCAAAACGCAAACATTCTAAAACATATAACTGCCAATGTCAGCCCCCAACGGTCACCCGTTCCGAAACAGGCATAGCCCGTTTCGAAACTCGGGGCCGTTCCGCAACGCGTACCGAAACGGGGGTCTGGCAGTAGCCTTTCCGTTTCGGAACGGCCCCTCCCGTTTCGGACGCCTGGGCACAATTAAGGCACCCGTTCCGAAACGGTAGGTGCTGTTCCGAAACACCCTGCACAAATTGCCTCAAAAAGCATTATTAAACATGCAATTAAACATCCAATCATGCACCAAACGCCACCAAACTTTACCAGCATGCAATTAAACATAGAAGGGACATATAAGCATCTTCAATTCAACAAAATAACATCATAAGCAAAAAGCCCCAAATCTATAGGCATGCTTCCTACACAAGTAAGCCATTCAAGCATAAACTTCCAAAACAAGCATGTAAAGATCCAACACCAAAACCAACCTTCTCAACATCAAACAACATACTTAGGGAGTACTAAACATCTCCCAAAACATATACATTGGTCCCCCATTGCCAAATTACCAAAAGCTAAAATGTACTTAGAAAACCTTCCAAACTTAGAGCTTTGTTTCCACTTGGATGCTTGCCCTCCTTGCTGCCCTCAAGTACTCTAATGTTCTGCATTATTGAATTAAGAAAACGGAAGAGAGCGTAAGCAAAAGCTTAGTGAGGAATGCTCGTAAAACCATTCAATAATGCATTAACAAAACATTTATAAATCATGCTTCAAAACATCAATTGTACATGCTTAAAAGCTTACTTAAAACAAGCATCTCATGTTTCATATCTCAACATGTCATATTGGCCACAAGTGATACATTTCATTTCTTTAAAACAAGTTCATCAACTTTCACCCCAAGGACTTTTAAACACCTTGGCCCCAAGGACTTTTAAACACCTTGGCCTATGGACTTTTAAACACCATAGAAAGGACCACACAAGGACTTTTAACCACCTTTGTGTCCGTATCAAGTTTCACCTCAAGGACTTTTAAACACCTTGAACCCCAAAGACTTTTAAACACCTTGGCCTATGGACTTTTAAACACCATAGAATGGAGCACACAAGGACTTTTAACCACCTTTGTGTCCGTAACAAGAACCATCCAAGGACTTTTAACCACCTTGATGTTCTTAAGTAAACAAGGCTCACTCAAGAACTTTTAACCACCTTAGTGACCTTAACCTTTTCAAAACATCACTTGCCAATATACATCATTATCATCAATTTATCCACTGTTTTAAAGCATTAAACCAAGCCATATTCATCATGCATTTAAAAGCATCAAACCACATTTAATCAATGTTCAAAAACAAGGAACTCTTACCTTGAGCTTCCTTCAACATATGGCTTACAAAAACAGCATTAACCATGCTAAATCATGCTTTCAAAACAGAATTTAAAACATGCAATAAACCACTTTGCACAACAATCAAATCATGGCCACCACTAGGGAGAATTTCCGAAAACTTACACTCGAGCTTAGCAAAGTTGTTTAGACTTAAACTAAGCTCCCAAGACATTGGTTTCAAAGCCGAAAACCCAATTTCACTCACCGATTCCACTTCGCCTCAAGCCAAAGCACCAATTCAAGCTTCCGGATCAACAACTCTTGGATCCAATGATGCCTCCCCTGATTAAACACATTAAATCAGAGATTTAATGCATCATCATGCATCAAAAGCTTTAATGAAAGCACTCAAACTCGCTGCTCTCATTCACACTCCAATTTCGGCCACCAAACACAACCGAAATTGCATCAAAACCACTTCTCAACAAAGCCCAGCCATAAACCAGCAAAACCTGTAACCCCCTTAACCCGGCCTAGACGGTTGGCCCGAATTAAGAAGATTACACGGGGAAAACCAAAGTCAACCCGAAAGTCAACCTTGATTAACGACCCTTTTTTTTTCTTTTTAAATCTTGTCTAGATGCTCATTAACCCTATATGTGATCACACAAACATCATACTCAAAGATCACAACCATCAGAGATCATTCAGGGACCCAATTGCACAAAACACAACTTTAGGGACCAAATTGTAAATTCTGAAAACTTTGAGGCCTTAACCAGATTTTAAGTTACCAACTTAAAATTAATCATGTTTCATGCATCTCGGCCAAATTTCAGCTCAAACGGACATCTCAAACTCATACAATTGCACATACAAAATTCAGGACCAAAATGCAAACATTTTGAAACACATAACTGCCACTGTCAGCCCCCAACGGTCAACCGTTCCGAAACGGGAGACAGCCCGTTTCGAAACGCGGGGCCGTTCTGCAACGGGTACCGAAACGGGGGACGGGCAGTAGCCTTTCCGTTTTGGAACGGTCCCTCCCGTTTCGGACGCCTGGGCTTGTTTAAGGCACCCGTTCCGAAACGGTATTGGCTGTTCCGAAACACCCTGCACAGCAAGCCTCAAAATGCATTCTTAAACATGCAATTAAACATCCAATCATGCTCCAAAAGCCACCAAACTTTGCCAACATGCAATTCAACATAAAAGAGGCATACTTGCATCAACAATTCAACAACATGCCAACATACACGAAAAGCCCCAATTTCAAGGCTAAGCTTCCAACACAAGCAACCATTTAAACAACATACATCCAATTCAAACTCATAAGCCAAACCATGTTCCAACAACATCAACAACACAAAACCATACTTGTCCGAACATAAACAAACACATACATCAACCCAAGAAATTCTACCCCATTGCCTTTATTAACTATAGCTATTAACCGAGACATACATCTCAAGTGGAGTCCTTCTTGAATCCCTTGCTCCTCGCTGTCCAAACTTCAAGAATCTGCATTGATGGACAAAAAGGAGCGTAAGCACATAATGCTTAGTGAGGAATGCTCAAAACCAAAACACCATCAATGCAGCGAGCCATAAATCACTTTTAAAACAAACTCGATTTGTTTACCAAAGCCATGTTTGAAAACCCCTTTTCAACAACAAGCTCAAAACCATGCATCGCACATACATGAAAACCAACCCTTAGTTTAGCAAACTAAGAAAACCCTTTTCAAAGCACAACTTGCAAAATCAACCATTTAGCCAAAACATGCATAAACACCATATGCAAGCTAAAACAAAACCTTGGAAAACACTCCCATTTCACAACATACCTTTCTTAAACTTGAAAGCCAATTCAAGCAAGAATCTTTTAAAACCATTTCACAAACCAACCAACACATGCATTAAACCAAGGCAACATATATGTACCACAACATCAACATCACACGCCTTTAAAAACAAGTCTTAACAAGACTCTAATGCACTTAAGATATTTCATGTTCACATGCATCATTTTCCAAATGATAGTCAACACTTGTTCAACTTAACAAGTAAACATGCATTCACAAGCATTATACACTTTCCATGCAACCATGCATCTTTTCAAGCATCTCATGCTTCACATGCAATTATGCATCAATTCAAGCATCTCATGCTTCACATGCAATTATGCATCAATTCAAGCATCTCATGCTTCACATGCAATTATGCATCAATTCAAGCATCTCATGTTTCATCACAATCAAGAACATCATATTGGCCTTCAAGTGATCAACCACATTCACTTTTCAACTCAACACCCAATCGGATACGCGGATTCCGAGCGTTTTCCCTACGCTCCATACACCCTACCAATCCAAGGTCTCCCAAATGGACTTTTAAACACCATTTGACCTCAACATCCTAAGGTTCCCATGTATGGACTTTTAAACACCATACAACCTTAGCTTTCCCGAGGTTCCCTTGTATGGACTTTCAAACACCATACAACCTCAACTTTTCCCCAAGGTTCCCATGTATGGACTTTCAAACACCATACAACCTTGACATGCACAAGGTTCCCATGTATGGACTTTCAAACACCATACAACCTTTACATTCACCGATTGGTAGTTGTATAACATCACTAACGAGATCCGGGACATCCCACACAAGATCCACACATGGACTTAACACCGCCATTGTGATCTCAACAAGCACAAGGTTCTCACATATGGACTTTAAAACACCATATAACCTTTGCTCAACCAAGGTCCTCGAATGGGCAACACCTCCATTATGACCTCAACCATCTCGTTAGGATACTTGAAGGGAGTTTACCGGTCCACTCTTGACCACTCCACCTCCAAGGCGACTTAATTCACGGTGCACCCAATCCTATAGCCGGCTAACTATATCCGATCAAAGAACCAAGAACCACTTACATCACTTGCCAATATAACCACCTTACCACATTAGTCCAATGTTTCACATGCATAACTAATATGCAAAACCATTACCACATTAATCAAATGATTCACATGCATAACCAATATGCAAAAACCATCATTTACCAACATTAATTCACTGTTTTAAAGCATTAGACAAAGCCGTTGAACAACATGCAACACCATGCATCAAAACCACATTTCCAATGTATAAAACCAAGGATCTCTTACCTTGAGCATCCTCCACATATGGCTTTCAAAACCAGCATTGAACCATGCTAAAATATGCTTTCAAAACAGATTTAAACCATGCAAAACACATGCATTTCAATCACCAACCACAATTGCTTAAAAGCCAATTCCACAATCATAATTCAAGAGCGACAAACCATTCACTTACTCTTGAGCTTAGCAAAGTTGTTTAGACTTACACTAAGCTCCCAAAAACCTTCAAACCTTGGTTTAAAAGCTGAAAAACCCAACTTCACTCACCGATACACAAAACAAGGCTAGCCACCAAGCCTTCCAAGCATCCGAAACCTTCCGCAACACCTCAAAAGCTCACGGATCAAACTCCCCTGTTTCAAGCACACAAAAACAGCACATTAATGCATCATTATGCATTAAGAACAGCAGCCACACAACCAAACTCGCTGCTCATCACACAACCAACAATTCGGCTACCAAACACAACCGAAATCACCTCCAAACATTACCAAAACTTAACCCAGCCAAGATCCATCACTTCTAACCATTTTTAAACATCAATTAACATCCAAAATGATCACAAACACGTCCTTATACTTCCAGGTATAACAGATCACCAAAAACACTCCAAAAACAACCAAAAACTCAAGCAAAAACTTAGGAAATTCAACCTATCCGGGATTGCATTAATTAAACCTCAACTTCTAATCAATTTAGCATTCATTTAACATCATTTTGACACTTCAAAACACTACCCAAACAGATCACACGAAAATTTCACCAAAATCGCCAAATCTTGCATTTTAAGTCAAAATCAAGATTCAATTGAAAAACCTTTAACAAAACACAAATCAAGGATTGAGAACTTGGGAATTTCAGTAAAGAATTGATAGTTTAGAGGAGAGGGACGTTCTTACCTCCAAACTTGAGTTTCTCCTTTTTTGAAGCCAAAAAGCTTGATGAAACAACTTGCAAATTGAGAGGTTTTGTTGATGAGATGATTAGGAATCAAATGAGAGTTGAAATGAGTGATTTGAGTGACAAAATCAGAGAGAAAATATCTGGAGAGAATGTGTTTGGTTTGAGAGAAAAGATGAGAGAAAATGGTTGAGAGAAAAGTTAGTTAGAATTAGGAAAATATCTTCCCTCCACTTTTCTTTAGTTTAAAAACATTTAATTAATCATTTAATATATTTAGAAAATCTGGAGAAACTCCCATTGGGTAAATAGCTTCTTAAAGATTCAAAGTTTCAATCCTTTTTAAAACAGTCACGCAGTTTTCAAAAATTACATTTTGGTCACTAACCCAAAATGTCACCCTTCCAAACCTCATTTTCCAAAATTGATTTCACAATTCACTTTTATATATTAAAAGATGATTTTAGAACATTTTTCCATATTTTTAATGCAACCCGAACTAGGCTTTCCTAAATTCACTCTTATATATTCGATCAGCACTTTGAACGAACCGGTCAACGCCCAAAACTTCTGAGCCCAAAACCGGGGTGTTACAAAACCTAACATCCATTAACACCATTTAACATCCAAAAACAACCTATAAACATCCTTATACCTCCAGCAACATCAGATCCACAAGATCACCACAAAAACATCCAAGAATCACAAGCTAAACTTAGGAAACACAACCTATCCGGGATTGCATTAATCAAAACTCATTTCCTTATCAATTTAGAGTTCATTTAACATCAAAAACACACCTCAAATCACAGATTAATCATATCTAACGAAAATCATCAAAAATCACCAAATCTTGCATTATAAGCAAAGATCCATTTCACCACTTAAAATCCTTTAATAAAACTTCAATTAAGAGTTGAGAACTTGGGAATTTCAGTAAAGAACTGATAGTTTAGAGGAGAAGGACGTTCTTACCTCCAAACTTGTGTTTCTCCACTTTTTGGAATCAAAAACCTTGTTGAATCAACTAGCAAATGATGAGGTTTTGAACATATGTTGATTAGGAATCAAAAGAATGTTGAAAGGAGGATTTTGGGTGAGAAAATCAGAAACAATTCTCTGGAAAACAAGTGTTTGGATTGAGAGAAAATGAGAGAAAGAAAATAGAAAAGTTAGTTAAGAAAATAGCCAAATGGCCTTTCCCTCCACTTTTGACATGTTTTAAAATCAGAATAAATCTCAAAATATCTTAGAAAAATCTGGAGAAACTACTTTTGGAATAATAGCTCCTTAAAGATTCAAAGTTTCAACTCTTTATAAAACAGTCACAAAACTTTCAAAAGTTACATTTTGGTCACTAGCCAAAATGTCACTCTTCCAAAACCCATTTTTCAAAATTGATTTCACAGTTCACTTAATTATATTAAAAGATGATTTTAGAACATTTTTCCATATTTTTAATGCAACCCGAACTAGGTTTTCCTAATTTCACCTCTTTAGATTCGAACAGCACTTTGACCAAACCGGTCAACGCCCAAAACTTCTAAGCCCAAAACCGGGGCGTTACAACTCTCCCCCCCTTAAGAAATTTCGTCCTCGAAATTTACCTGAAGGAAAGAGATAAGGAAACTGCTTCAGCATGTCTTCCTTCCGCTCCCACGTGGCTTCCTCAACACCGCGATGCTTCCACAACACCTTCACCAACTCAATGGTCTTGCCACGAAGAACCTTGCTATCCGAATCCAGAACCTTCACCGGTTCCTCATCATAGGTCAAATCCGGATTCAGTTCCACTTCCTCCACAGGCATCACATGCGAAGGATCAGATCTATACTTCCGGAGCATAGAAACATGAAACACATCATGAATCTTCTCCAACTCCTGAGGTAACCTCAACCGATACGCAACAGGACCCACACGCTCAACCACCTCATATGGTCCAATGTACCTAGGGCTCAACTTACCCTTCCGACCAAACCGCATCACCTTCTTCCAAGGCGAAACCTTCAAGAACACACGGTCACCCACCGCATACTCTATCTCCTTACGCTTCAAATCCGTGTAAGACTTCTGCCGATCAGAGGCCGCCTTCAACCGCTCACAAATGAGCTTCACCTTCTCAGTGGTCCCTTTCAACAAAGCAGGCATCGAAACCAACTTTTGACCAGTTTCAGCCCAACAAAGAGGAGTCCTACACTTCCTCCCGTACAAAGCCTCAAAAGGTGCCATCTGTATACTCGCCTGATAACTATTGTTATAGGCAAACTCAACCAAGGGCAGATGCTTCTCCCAAGAACCTTGGAACTCAATCACGCAGCACCTCAACATATCTTCCAAAATCTGGATAACTCGTTCCGACTGACCATCCGACTGAGGATGATAGGATGTACTGAAATGCAACCTTGTACCCAGAGCTTGATGCAAACACTGCCAGAAACGCGATGTGAACCTCGGATCCCTATCTGACACAATCGACTTAGGTACACCATGCAGCCGCACAATCTCAGCAATGTACAGCTCTGCCAGCTTATCCAAAGAAAACGTAGTATGCACAGGCAAGAAATGCGCACACTTCGTCAGGCGATCCACAATCACCCAGACCGAATTCTTCTTCGATGGAGACAAAGGTAAACCAGATACAAAATCCATGGTAACCCTCTCCCACTTCCATTCAGGAATTTTCAACGGTTGCAACAACCCTGAAGGAAACTGATGTTCAGCCTTAACTCGCTGACACACCAAACACTTGCTAACAAACTCCGCCACATCTTTCTTCAAACCCACCCAATAGTACTCATCACGAAGATCACGGTACATCTTAGTACTACCAGGGTGCATAGCAAAAGGACTACTATGTCCTTCAGTCAGAATAGCACGCCTCAACTCAGCATCATTGGGCACTACTATTCGACTCCCAAAACACAGCACACCATCATCATTGAAACTGAAATCCGAAGGTCTACCCTCCGCGATATCCTGAACATGAGACACCAAGGAATCATCCAACAACTGCTTATCCTTGATCAACTGAACCATAGACGGCTTCACTTGTAACTCAGCCACAAGACCACCATCTCGCGATATGCTCAAGCTAGCAAACACGGCTCTCAGCTCAACAGCTACCTTCCTACTCAAGGCATCCGCAACAACATTAGCCTTCCCAGGATGGTACTCAATCGTCAGATCATAATCCTTGAGCAACTCCAACCAACGCCGCTGCCTAAGATTCAACTCCTTCTGAGACATCAGATACCTCAAACTCTTGTGATCCATGTACACAGTACACTTCTCACCATACAGATAATGCCTCCAGATCTTCAGAGCAAAAACCACTGCAGCCAGCTCAATATCATGCGTAGGATAATTGCGCTCATGCACCTTCAACTGCCGCGATGCATAAGCCACCATCTTACCCTCTTGCATCAGCACACATCCCAAACCAACATAGGATGCATCACTATAGACCACAAACTCTTTCCCTGATTCAGGCTGAATCAAGATAGGAGCTTGCGTCAAAGCCGCCTTAAGCTTCTCAAAAGCCTGCTGTCTCGCTTCCGTCCACTCATACTTAACATCCTTTTGCAACAGCTTCGTTAAAGGAGCAGCAATCTTGGAAAACCCATCCACAAACCTTCGGTAGTATCCCGCCAAACCAAGGAAACTACGGACCTCATGAACAGACTTAGGAACCTTCCAGCTCATCACCGCCTCAATCTTCTGAGGATCAACACGAATCCCCTCAGCAGAAACCACATGCCCAAGGAACACCACCTCCTTAAGCCAAAACTCGCACTTGCTCAGCTTAGCATAAAGCTGATTCTCCAACACACGAGTACGCGAGTACACGAGGATATCATCAATGAACACCACAACGAACTTGTCCAGGTATTCATGAAACACACGATTCATCATATCCATGAAAGCAGCAGGAGCATTTGCCAAACCAAACGGCATCACAAGGAACTCATAATGCCCATACCTTGTCCTGAAAGCTGTCTTAGGCACATCCACATCTTTCACCTTCAGCTGATAATACCCTGACCTCAAGTCAATCTTAGAGAACACAGCTGCTCCCCGAAATTGATCAAAGAGATCATCAATCCTCGGCAAAGGATACCGATTCTTGATAGTCAACTTGTTCAGCTGACGGTAATTAATACACATCCTCATAGTGCCATCCTTCTTCTTCACAAACAAGACCGGTGCTCCCCAAGGCGACACACTCGGCCGGATGAAACCACGATCAAGCAGCTCTTGCAACTGCGTCTTCAGCTCCTTCAGCTCCTTAGGTGCCATTCTATAGGGAGTAATGGACACAGGAGTTGTATTCTCATACAGCTCAATTCCAAACTCCACCTCGCGATTAGGAGGTAACCCAGGCAACTCCTCAGGAAAAACACCAGGGAACTCCTTCACAACACGGATATCTTGCACCCCCAACTCCTTAGAGCTAGGATTCATCACAAAGGCTAGATAAGCTTCGCAACCTTGCCTCAGCATCCTACTCGCCTCCAAGGTAGACACCACATTGGCAAGAAACTTCACATTCTCGCCCACCACAACAACCTCATAATCATCCGCAAGCTTAAGTGAAACCCGCTTGTTCTCACAATCCACAACAGCACGATGCTCAGCAAGCCAATCCATACCAAGGATCACATCGAAACCATAGAAGGGCAACTCCATAAGATCAACATGGAAAACATGCTCTTGAACAACCAAGGGACACCTTCTATAAAGCTTCCTAGTCACAACAGTCTCACTAAAAGAACTAGTGACTCGAACACCAACATCCAAAGACTCAACATGCAAACCAAGCAATTCAGCATGCTCACGCAAAATGTATGAATGCGTAGATCCAGAATCAATCAATGAAAGCAATGACAAGGACTGCAAAGTAAAGGTACCTGCAATCACATCCGCATCATTCCTGCCCTCTCGCTGAGCATACACCCTCGCTTGGCCTCCACCCTAAGGCTGAATAGCCACAACATGGGCCACTCCACGACCACCTTCCTCTCTCCTCTGGAAATTACCACGGCCGCGCCCACGACCTCTCTGCGGTGCCGCAACAACAGGAGCACGCACCTGATCACCACTCAACCTCGGACAATCTCGCCTCAAGTGGTCTGCAGAACCACAACTCCAGCACCCGTTACCAGCAGCCGCAACAGGAGCTTGCACCACTCTCTCAGCACGAGGACAGTCACGCTTCAGGTGACCACGGGAACCACAGATCCAACAAGCACTAGGATCAACTCTAGCACTGCCACCCCTAGCAGGTGCACCACCACCTCTCTTGGCTGAGGGCTGATACTTCTGATCACGTCCCCTCTTGTTCCGTCCACCTCCGGAACTAAACTCAGCTGATCGCTTCCCAGCACTTGCTCCAGCACCTCTCACAGATAAACCCAAGTTCATCTCTATATCCTTGGCTCGACCCACCAACACATCAAAATCATCATATTCAGTGGCCAGCACATACATCTTCACTTCCGTCACAAGACCATAACGGAACCTTTCGCACCTTGCCCGCTCATCAGGGATCAGCTCCGGTGCATACTGACTGAGTCGCACAAACTGCACCTCATACTCAGCCACACTCATGCTCCCTTGGGTAAGAGACATGAATTCACGCTTCTTCTCATCTAGATATCTTACACCCAGATATCTCCTTTTGAACATACTCTGAAAGAATGTCCAGGTCACATCAGCTTCAACCATACCAGCTATGGTGGTCGTCCACCACGTATAAGCATCGTCCTGCAGCAAGGACACAACACATCCCAACTTTTGCACATCCGTGCAGCTCATCTGACCCAAGATACGCTTGGTACTCTCCAACCAAGCTTCCGAACTCTCAGCAGACATACCCCTGAACTCAGTCCCACCCAGACTACGCAGACGCTCCAAAGGTAGTCTAACACCAGCATCACCCTGATGCCCAGCTCCCTGAGCTCCAGCTACTGCTGCTCGAAAAGCACCCGCAATAGCTTGTACCAATAACGTCATGTCAGGCATAGCTTGCCCCTGACCAGTCTCAGGTCCTGCAGCCCCAGCATCAGCTGCTGCATCAGCTCCATCTCCCTCAGCTCCACCACCACCAGGTGGAGGAGGTAAAACCGCACTTTCCTCATTCTCGTTCTCATTAGGAGCCGTAGCTCTCACGTTACTCCTTAACTCTCTACGTGGTGGTGCCATACTTTTACCATGCAACAACAATGCAAATAAAACAAGTCAGGCCCAAGAAGGTAAGCAATCCAAGTATTCAAGCTCAATTTCATTTCAAAACAACATCTTTCCTTTAGCTTTGATTTGGCAATGGGTACCCACTACATGCTACATCACAGCACATACTTCAATTGCATCAAAATCACAGGCCATTAAACATGCTTTCACTCAACAAGCATACAAGGCATACATACTTCAATCATGCATACATACATTCCCAATTACTCGAGAACTCAGCTCTGATACCACCAAATGTAACCCCCTTAACCCGGCCTAGACGGTTGACCCGAATTAAGAAAGTCACACGGGGAAAACCAAAGTCAACCCGAAAGTCAACCTTGATTAACGACCCTTCTTTTTTCCTTTTTAACCTTGTCTAGACGCACTTTAGACCTAATTGTGATCACACAAACATCATACCAAAAGATCACAAACATCAGAGATCAAACAGGGACTCAATTGAACAAATTACAACTTTAGGGACCAAAATGTAAATTCTGATAAAAATGAGGACTTAATCCAAATTAAAGTTACCAACTTGAAATTAATCAGGTTTCATGCTTCTCTGTGAAATTTCAGCTCGAAAGGACTTCCCAACCTCATACAATTGCACAAACAAGTTTCAGGACCAAAACGCAAACATTCTAAAACATATAACTGCCAATGTTAGCCCCCAACGGTCACCCGTTTCGAAACAGGCATAGCCCGTTTCGAAACTCGGGGTCGTTCCGCAACGCGTACCGAAACGGGGGTCTGGCAGTAGCCTTTCCGTTTCGGAACGGCCCCTCCCGTTTCGGACGCCTAGGCACAATTAAGGCACCCGTTCCGAAACGGTAGGTGCTGTTCCGAAACACCCTGCACAAATTGCCTCAAAAAGCATTATTAAACATGCAATTAAACATCCAATCATGCACCAAACGCCACCAAACTTTACCAGCATGCAATTAAACATAGAAGGGACATATAAGCATCTTCAATTCAACAAAATAACATCATAAGCAAAAAGCCCCAAATCTATAGGCATGCTTCCTACACAAGTAAGCCATTCAAGCATAAACTTCCAAAACAAGCATGTAAAGATCCAACACCAAAACCAACCTTCTCAACATCAAACAACATACTTAGGGAGTACTAAACATCTCCCAAAACATATACATTGGTCCCCCATTGCCAAATTACCAAAAGCTAAAATGTACTTAGAAAACCTTCCATACTTAGAGCTTTGTTTCCACTTGGATGCTTGCCCTCCTTGCTGCCCTCAAGTACTCTAATGTTCTGCATTATTGAATTAAGAAAACGGAAGAGAGCGTAAGCAAAAGCTTAGTGAGGAATGCTCGTAAAACCATTCAATAATGCATTAACAAAACATTTATAAATCATGCTTCAAAACATCAATTGTACATGCTTAAAAGCTTACTTAAAACAAGCATCTCATGCTTCATATCTCAACATGTCATATTGGCCACAAGTGATACATTTCATTTCTTTAAAACAAGTTCATCAACTTTCACCCCAAGGACTTTTAAACACCTTGGCCCCAAGGACTTTTAAACACCTTGGCCTATGGACTTTTAAACACCATAGAAAGGACCACACAAGGACTTTTAACCACCTTTGTGTCCGTATCAAGTTTCACCTCAAGGACTTTTAAACACCTTGAACCCCAAGGACTTTTAAACACCTTGAACCCCAAGGACTTTTAAACACCTTGGCCTATGGACTTTTAAACACCATAGAATGGACCACACAAGGACTTTTAACCACCTTTGTGTCCGTAACAAGAACCATCCAAGGACTTTTAACCACCTTGATGTTCTTAAGTAAACAAGGCTCACTCAAGGACTTTTAACCACCTTAGTGACCTTAACCTTTTCAAAACATCACTTGCCAATATACATCATTATCATCAATTTATCCACTGTTTTAAAGCATTAAACCAAGCCATATTCATCAAGCATTTAAAAGCATCAAACCACATTTAATCAATGTTCAAAAACAAGGAACTCTTACCTTGAGCTTCCTTCAACATATGGCTTACAAAAACAACATTAACCATGCTAAATCATGCTTTCAAAACAGAATTTAAAACATGCAATAAACCACTTTGCACAACAATCAAATCATGGCCACCACTAGGGAGAATTTCCGAAAACTTACACTCGAGCTTAGCAAAGTTGTTTAGACTTAAACTAATCTCCCAAGACATTGGTTTCAAAGCCGAAAACCCAATTTCACTCACCGATTCCACTTCGCCTCAAGCCAAAGCACCAATTCAAGCTTCCGGATCAACAACTCTTGGATCCAAAGATGCCTCCCCTGATTAAACACATTAAAGCAGAGATTTAATGCATCATCATGCATCAAAAGCTTCAATGAAAGCACTCAAACTCGCTGCTCTCATTCACACTCCAATTTCGGCCACCAAACACAACCGAAATTGCATCAAAACCACTTCTCAACAAAGCCCAGCCATAAACCAGCAAAACCTAACATCCATTAACACCATTTAATATCCAAAAACAACCTATAAACATCCTTATACCTCCAGCAACATCAGATCCACAAGATCACCACAAAAACATCCAAGAATCACAAGCTAAACTTAGGAAACACAACCTATCCGGGATTGCATTAATCAAAACTCATTTCCTTATCAATTTAGAGTTCATTTAACATCAAAAACACACCTCAAATCACAGATTAATCATATCTAACGAAAATCATCAAAAATCACCAAATCTTGCATTATAAGCCAAGATCCATTTCACCACTTAAAATCCTTTAATAAAACTTCAATTAAGAGTTGAGAACTTGGGAATTTCAGTAAAGAACTGATAGTTTAGAGGAGAAGGACGTTCTTACCTCCAAACTTGTGTTTCTCCACTTTTTGGAATCAAAAACCTTGTTGAATCAACTAGCAAATGATGAGGTTTTGAAGATATGTTGATTAGGAATCAAAAGAATGTTGAAAGGAGGATTTTGGGTGAGAAAATCAGAAACAATTCTCTGGAAAACAAGTGTTTGGATTGAGAGTAAATGAGAGAAAGAAAATAGAAAAGTTAGTTAAGAAAATAGCCAAATGGCCTTTCCCTCCACTTTTGACATGTTTTAAAATCAGAATAAATCTCAAAATATCTTAGAAAAATCTGGAGAAACTACTTTTGGAATAATAGCTCCTTAAAGATTCAAAGTTTCAACTCTTTATAAAACAGTCACAAAACTTTCAAAAGTTACATTTTGGTCACTAGCCAAAATGTCACTCTTCCAAAACCCATTTTTCAAAATTGATTTCACAGTTCACTTAATTATATTAAAAGATGATTTTAGAACATTTTTCCATATTTTTAATGCAACCCGAACTAGGTTTTCCTAATTTCACCTCTTTAGATTCGAACAGCACTTTGACCAAACCGGTCAACGCCCAAAACTTCTAAGCCCAAAACCGGGGCGTTACAGACAGCATGAACTACACCAGTTTGATTGGCAACACACTTGGCATTAGCATAGAAAATCAAAACCAAATTACGGTAGAAAAAGCCGGGAATTTGAATAAAAACCATAAATTTCCATTCTTGGAGCAAAGGTAAATATGCAAATTTGAAGCGCTCCGAGTTGAGAAAAGGAACGGAAATTACCCTCTCCGGACGGATTTTATAGTTTTGAAAGCCTCGGAAATATGTGAGTTCTCCGGGAGTCCTAAAGCACTTATGATAGGTAAGAGTAAGGTTTGGGCGAGTGCCATCTCTGGCATTGGAAGCTTCACCGACTTCGCTAGTACGTGATCTCTTTTTGGGTGCCATTGACCAGAGAAATTGATCAAAACAAGTTTATGCATTAATTTTCTCATTCAACCCATTGAAAATCAATAATCAAGGTTTTTTAAAAAAAATTGAAAGACAAATCAAAAACAAAAAGTTTGATAAAGTTTGTTTTTGAGAGGACAAAACAAAACAAAAAAATGGTTTAAAACGAAAATTAAAGGAAAAAAAGATAAAAAGAATTTTATAACTTGATATTGATAGAGAAGAATGGAAGAAGAACTTGCACTAAATTGATGGAAAGCTTGAAAAGCTTGGCTTGATGTTGAAAAACCCACAAGAGATTTTGAGTTGTGTTGGTAAAAGTTAAACTCTTTAAATGCCATTAAGAAGCTGTCTACGCAATCGAGTATCGATACGCCAAATAGTGTATTGATACGGGGGTAAAATGGTAATTCCCTAGAAACTCGTGTCAAAAGGTCCGTATCAAAATGGATGGTATCCGTATCCAAATGCTCACTTATCGTATCAAAATAGGTTTAACCGTATCGATACCTGTATTAGACAAAATGCAATCTGGTAAACTATTACATTACTTGTATCGATACGCATAAGGCCATATCGATACCCTATGCCCAGAAATGCATTTTTGGCTTTAAGAACAACCAAAGGCTCGACGTTAACATCTCCTAAATTAATGAAATTGATGAATGAGCAGTTCTAAGCATATTTTAATAGAAGCATACTCCCCCTAGCTATAAGCATGGTTTCTATCAAGAATAATAACACATAAACATGCATTTTAACAAATTCAAGCAATTTTAACCTCAAAAAGAGTCCTAAAGGATCAATGTAGGCTAGCTAGACCTAACTCTCTCCTAAGGGGCCAAAAATGCTCTTTGTCTAGAGGTTTGGTAAAAATATCCGCTAGCAGTTCAAGGTGTCAACGTACTCTATAACAACTTCTTCCTTAAGGACGTGATCTCTAATGAAATGATGCCTTATTTCTACATGTTTGGTTCTAGAGTGTTGGATGGGATTTTTGGTTAAGCATATAGCACTAGTGTTATCACACTTAAGGGGTATGGTTTCAACTTTGACATCATAATATAAGAGTTGTTGCTTCAGCCAAAGGACTTGAGCACAACAACTCCCTAAGGATATGTACTCGGCTTCGGTGGTAGAAAGAGCTACACTATTTTGTTTCTTAGAGAACCAAGATATGAGCATACTACTTAAGAATTGGCATGTTCCCGAAGTACTTTTCCTATAAATTTTAAATCCCCCATAATCCGCATCCGAATAAGCATGAAGGTTGAAGGTTGAAGGTTGAGTCTCTAGGGTACCAAAGACCTAAACAAGGAGTATCTCTAAGGTATCTAAAGATCCTTTTAACGGCTATAAGGTGAGACTCTCTAGGACTAGCTTGAAACCTAACATACAAGCAAACACTAAACAATATATCTGGTCTACTTGCGGTAAGGTAAAGAAAAGATCTAATCATAGAGTGGTAAAGCTTAGAGTTAACACACTTACCTCCTTCACCTTTGTCAAGCTTTGTAGACGAGCTCATTGGTGTGGCTTGAGGCTTTGCATTCTCCAAGCCAAACTTCTTGAGCATATCTTTCACGTACTTTGCTTGATTGATGAAGGTGTCATCCTTCCTTTGTTTGATTTGGAGTCCCAAGAAGAATGAGAGCTCCTCTATCATGCTCATCTCGAATTCACCTTACATTAACTTAGCAAACTCTTTGTAATGACATTCATTAGTAGATCCAAAAATAATATCATCAACATATATTTGCAATACCAATATGTCATTTTTATACCTTTTTATGAAAAGTGTAGTATCCACATTACCTTTTTCAAAACTTTTTTCAATTAAAATTTTTGAAAGTCTTACATACCAAGCTCTAGGAGCTTGTTTTAAACTATAATGTGCTTTGGTTAGTTTGAAATTGTGATTTGGAAATTTTGAATCTTCAAAACCCGATGGTTGTTCCACATACACATCCTCGTTTATAAAACCATTTAAAAATGCAATTTTCAAATCCATTTGAAAAAGCTTGATGTTATGATAACATGCATATGCAAGCAACATCCTAATAGCTTCCATTCTAGCTACGACTGCATAGGTTTCATCAAAATCTATTCCCTCTTCTTGAGTGTAACCTTGAGCAACTAATCTAGCTTTGTTTCTCACAATGTTACCACTCTCATCTACTTTATTCCTCAATACCCATTTAGTTCCTATAGTAGATTGATTACTAGGCCTCTCAACTAATGTCCACACATTACTTCTCTCCAATTGATTTAACTCTACTTAGCCGTAATCCAAAAATCATCATTTAATGCTTCTTTAATATTCTTAGGCTCTATGCATGAGATAAAATCAACATGATTCATGAGTTTAAGAGAAGATCTAGTAGTTACCCCTTGGATGGATCACCCAGGATTTCACCACCTTTGACATAGTTGTACTCCTTTGGGTAGCTCACTTCCTTTTCCTCAAGAGCCAAGTCCTTCAAGGCTTCAAGAGGTGGATCTTGTGCATTTTCATCTTTAGTTGGAATCTCATCCTCCTTTGAAGTTTGTCTTCCATCAAAGGCATCAAGGATTCCTACATCATCATCATCATAAGATTCCTTCCTCGAAAAGAGGTTATCATCGAACACAACATGAATAGACTCTTCTACTACTAAAGTTCTCAATTTAAATACACGATAGGCTTTAGAGTTTAAAGAATACCCTAAGAAAATAGCTTCATCACTTTTAGCATCAAATTTACCTAAGTTGTCTTTTCCATTATTTAAAACAAAACACTTGCAACCAAAATGGATGAAAGTAGCTAATGTTAGGCTTTTTAGATTTTAAAATCTCATATGGTGTTTTTTTTCAAAGTGGCCTAATCATTACTCGATTTACAATGTAGCAAGCGGTGTTTGTGGCTTCCGCCCAAAATATTTAGGTAAATTGTTTTCACAAAGCATGGTTCTAGCCATTTATTGTAAAGTCCTATTTTTCGTCTCAACTACCCCATTTTGTTGAGGAGTTTGAGGAGCCGAAAAATTGTGGCTAATACCATTTCCATTTAAAAACTCTTCAAAACCTAGATTTTGAAACTCGGTTCCATAATCACCTCTAATATGAGAAATCTTAAGTTCAAGATTAAAAACGTGATGAATTTTTCTAAAGCCTCATCGTTTGTACTTAAGAATAGGACACAAGTAAACCTAGAATAGTCATCAACAAGTACAAAAGCATACAATTTACCACCCTAGCTCATAGCTCTAATATGCCCAAATAAGTCCATATGAATTAGTTGTAAACACCTACTTGTAGAAACATCATTAATGGATTTAAAGGATGATCTATGTTGTTTACCCTTAGAGCATGCATCACATATTTTATCATTTGAGAATTTGATCTTGGGTAAACCATTAACTAGATTTAGGGAAACATTTTTTTAAAAACACTAATGCTAGAATGTCCTAGTTTCCTATGCCATAACCATGCATCATTTTCATTTTGTGCAACAAAACATGCATGGGATGAATGAATGTCATCTAGATGCACCATGTATATGTTACCTATGCGATGACCCATGAACATTATTTATTGATTTAATGTCAACAATTTTGCATCCCTTTTTCTCAAATAAGACATTAAATCCTTTATCACACAATTGACTAATGCTCAATAAATTGTGTTTTAGACCATCGACGTACAAAACATTTTCAATGAGTATAGTAGAGTGATTACCTATCGATCCAATACCTTTAATTTGGCCTTTGGAGTTGTCACCAAATGTCACTACTCCTCAACTTTTTGTCTTTAACTCCATGAATCGACTCTTGTCTCTGGTCATGTGCCTCGAGCTTCCAATATCAAGGTACAATGAGTTTTGACTTTGTGCTTTGGCCTTGTAGCAATGCTCCCCCTACAAACAAAGAGTTAAACTTTTATTTTTGGTACCCAAATCATTTTGGGTACACGAGTGTTAGCTCGCAAAAGCTTGGTTCCCTTAGGAATCCAAGGTGACATGACATCAACATTATTAGATTTGAGAAGTTCCTTAGGAACCCATACACTTCTAATTCTTTTAGTTCTATTATGCCTATAGGAGCCACTTTGTTTGTAGTTATAGGTCTTTCTCTTAGGTTGGTTTGTTCTAGATGACTCACCTATTTCATTTTTCAGATTACCAACATACTTGAAAGACTCTTTGAGCTTATTAAGCTCACCTAACACCTTTTGGTGTTCCATATTACATTGAGAAATAATATTGTTTAAGTCTACATTTTCATTTTGAAAGAATTCAAGTTCATCTTGTAAACCTAATATCTTTTTCTCAAATTTTAAGTTAGCTTGAGAAAGTAAGTCATTTTTAGCATTTAATTCCAAAATGATGTTTCTATTTTTTAGAACCGACTCCTTATGTTTCTCAACTAACTCATCAAAAACCTCTTGTAACTCATCATAAGCTTCATGCAATTCATCAAATGTAAAATCGAAAGTACATGAGTTAGAGGTTACCATAGAAGAATCCTCCTCAAGAGCCATGAGGCAAAGGTTGGCCACTTCATGTTCCTCATCCTCGGATGACTCCTCATCGCTCCAAGTAGAAAGCATGTCTTTGAGCTTTTTCTCCTTCTCTAAGCCCTTCTTCTTGTGTTGAGGGCACTCGGAATGAATATGACCCGGTTTTTTGCACTCAAAGAAAATGATTTGATCCATATCTTCTTTGTTTTTGGTCTTAAAGTCCATTTTTCTTTGAATTTTTCTACCTCGGTTGGACCTCATAAATCGTGAGAATCTTTTGGCTATCATACTCAATTCTTCTAGATCTTCCTCCTCACTAGAAGTGCTCTCCTCATGTAGAGAAGCTTTGAGAGCTACTTCTACCTTTTTCTTCTTGTTTACCTCAAGCTTCTCTACTCTTCTTTCTTTCTTTCATCTCCCCTTCCTTGCTTCAAGATCTCATAAGTTAGGAGAGAACCAACTAGCTCATCAAGCTTAAGTGTCTTCAAATTCTTGGCCTCAATGATGGCGGTTCATTTCCCATCCCAAGACTCGGGAAGTGAGTAGAGTAGCTTCCGGACTAGTTTGTCTTTTGGGATTATCTTTCCAAAACCCTTTAGCTTATTGACGATTGTTAAGAAACGATCAAACATCTTTGAAACGGTTTCTTCGGGCTCCATTTTGAAATTCTCGTAGCTAAGATTGAGAATTCCAATCTTTGTTTCCTTTACATCACTTGCTCCTTCATATGTAGTCTCAAGTGTATCCCACACTTCCTTAGCACTTTCGCTGGAGGAAACTTTGGAGTAGATATCGAGACCAAAAGAGCAAAATAACATGTGAAGAGCCTTGTCGTTGATTTGAATCTTCTTTCTCTCTTCTTCACTCATTTCATTTTTCCTTTTTGGCACAAGTCTTCCTTCGTCGTCTCTCTTCATATGAATAGAGGGATCATCTTCAATAGCATCCCAAACAAGATAATCATTCGAATTAATGAAGAGACGCATCCGGTTCTTCCAAAAAGGATAGTTGTCACCGTTGAAGAAAGGCGGTTTGGTGGTCGATTGAGACTCGTACATGCTTGACCCGGAGGTAGATGCCATTGCTTGCTTTGTAGTTGATCACACTCTTCCTAGAATCTCCTCTTGTGGTCTTTAATCCTTCAAAGAGGTAGGCTCTGATACCAATTGTTGAGTGGATCAATGGATTGATCAAAGCCAAGAGGGGGTGAATTGGGTTTTTAAAATTTGTTGGAGAAAGTGGAATAGCAAAATTAAAGAACAAGACAATTTAGAGTGGTTCAAGTTCCAAATGAACTCTACATCCACTACCTTAGCTACCACTAAGGATTTTCCAACAATCCAAGAATTGCTCTTCCCTTTTCAAGGCTTAGGAGGTAACCTTTACAATACCGGTTAAATTTTCTACCCAAAATTTGACCAAACCCTCACAAGGATACAAAGAAGAAATTAAGGCAAGAAAGATATCTCTCAATACAAGTTTGCCCCTTTAAAAACAAGCACTCAACCCAAATTTGAATACAAGATAAGAATTAAACTCAACACAATTTGGGATTTTACAATAGATAAGAAATTAGGCACTTTGTGCTTGGATTTTTGTAGAAATCTTTCTTTGTGATGCAATAGTTGTTGCTAGTCTTCAATTGGCTTCATTTTATACATTCTTCATTAATTCTAGGCGTTTGGGTGGTTAGAGTATTGAATATAGCCGTTGGGGCCCTCTGTTTCCACCATAAATGCACTTATGCAGTTTACTGTATCGGTACACGAGGATCCGTATCTATACTGGTCTCAAAATAGAATGAGTCGTTGCACAATTACAAGAGGGGCGTATCGATACGTGTGTAAGCGTATCGGTACGGGACAGGGACCGCTTCGATATGGGTAAGACCGAATCGATACCATTATTCTCACAAAGCTCACTGGAAGTTTTCGTATCGATACGACAAAGGGCGTATCTGTACGGGACAACCAACACTTTAAAATTCTGTTACCTAACAACTGACACCAATGGTCAAAAACATTAAAGGCTTTCAAATTTAAAACTCCATTAAAACTGTATCGATACGGGTGACACCTTATCGCTACGCCATTCAAACTCCTTCAATTTTACAGAGAGAGCGTATCGATACATATTCAATCTATTTCGATATGGTAAGGGGCGTATCGAAACACGTTTCTCCAGTAGCTAAGTTTGTAAAAAAGGTATCGATACGGCTAGAAGCGTATCGATACACCTGAGTGATTTTCAATAGTTTTGCCTTGGAACACTTTGAAAATATTTTGGAGTTTCAGTTTTTCAAACTAGATTAAAGCCTTTTGATTTAAAATCTTTTGAAGGACTTAAAAATCTTTTTCAAGTTTTTCAATTTAATCCTTAACATACATTGTTATATTAAAATCAAACATATGTTTTACAATATAGTTGGCCAAACATAGGATTGAGTGCATTATAAATAAGTCGCCTTGGATGTCGAGGAGTTGGTGTCCCGTAACTCCATCCAAGTACCCTAATGGTTGAGGGGTTGGTGTCCCATAAGCTCATGTTAGTGGGTTAAGCATCTAACCAATGGTTGGTGTTGGTGTCCCCGTAGGTTGTCATTTTACTTGGTTTGTATTGTACGAAGATTGTGATTATATCGCTATTTCGCTTGAGATGGCTTGAAGTGTTGTGGAAACACTTGTTCAATCCGTGTATCCGATGAACTATTTTGGAAATGGAACTTGGTTAATGATCACCTGTAAGCCAATATAATTGTTGATGTATCCTGAAAAGGTTTATGTTGTATAATGTGATTTATACATGTTTACTCTTTAAGCTTTGCATATGGTTTGTTATGCATGAGAAGGCTTAAATCGAGTGCTAGCAATGAGATTTGCTGTTGGTATTTGATACATGTTGCATATGGTCAAATATGCTAGTTTTTGAAAGTGTTAAGTGCATGATTTTCAAGGCATGGTGTTTTATAAAGGGATTGAAATATTGTTTTCATTGGTTTTGGGAAAATGGTTTTAAATTGCTTTGATGATGTTTTATTTTGAGCATTCCTCTCTATGCCTTGTGTGCTTACGCTCTCTTTGTCTATTAATGCAGAGAATTATAGTCAGGGGCAACGAGGAAATAATGAATTTCATAAGACTTGGTGTTAAAAGTATGTTTGTAACTCGGTTTTGGGCCTAGAAGTTTTAAAGGTGGTTAAAGGTCCGTAGAACCTAGACTAGAGATTTGTGTTAGTTCGGGAGTGGTTCATGGAAAACATGGTTCGAGATGTGATAAAATTTTGAGAAAATTCCAAAAATCCTCGTAATATATATAAAGGATTGGTGAAGCCAATTTTGTAAAATGACTTTTTGAAGGTTGGTATTTGGATTTAGTGACTGAAACACAAAATGGAAAACTATTTTTAAAGGACTGTTTTGAAAGAGGGCCAAAACATAGAATCTATAGGGGTGCTAATATAGTATTAATCAGCTATTCATTTAATTGGTTATATTTGTAATATGTTTAATTAAAATAAATAAAGAAAGGTTTTAACTAATAAAGATTTAGTTTACAAAATCTATTTTTTTGATGTAACTTCCATTTTCTCTCTTTTCTCATCAGCCAAACATCTCTTTTCTCCCATAACTTCTAGAGATTTTCATCTTTCCATTTAACTTTAATTTGCAAATGATTTCTTTGGTGTTTGCTCCATTTATCTCAAAGGATTCTTGAAGTTCTTTCAACAAATCTTGTCAATTGAAGGAATATGCAAGGGTTAGAGGTAATTTTCATCCAACTCTTGTAATCAAGGTTCTTTAATGAAATTCCCAAGTATTTAGCTCTCTAATTATGTTTCTTAACAAGGTTTTATGATTAATTTGATGAAAATGGTTAAATCAAGCTTTAAATGGTGATTTTGATTGATTTTCGTATTTGATCAGTTTTGGCTGTGTAATAATTGATTTCAATCATGTTTTGGATGTTGGATAATGTTAAAATAAATGTTTGATCTTATTAATCCCAAAACTAGTTGGATCTCTAGTTGTTTAGGTTAGTAGAATTGTGTTTTTGTGGAGTTAAAATGAAATTGGGGTTGCTGGAGATATATGGATGCGAATAGGTTAATTTTGGTTGTTAATTGATGATAAAAAATGGATGGAAGTGTTAGGTTTTGGTTGAGCTTGATTTGTAGTATAATCAAAGGTATCTTTGGTTGTTTTGGATGGGTGTTTTGGTGTTTTTGGGCAGAGCAGTGTGGTAGGTTTGTTTGCTGGAAATTTTAATGCTTTGAAATGCATTAATCCTCTGTTCTTGTGTGGTATAAATAGGGGAGAACGTATCAAAAGCAATCAATGAAGTTTCGTGAGCTCTGGACGCTTGGTTTTGCGTTAGCTAGTCAAGGTTTCCCGTGTCGGTGAGTGAGATTGTGGATTTCAGGTTTGAGATGTGATAAAGCTGGTTTTGGGAACTTAGATGTAAGATTAAAACGCTTGTCTAAGTTCGGAAGTAAGTATAAGGAATTTCTCTCTCGGTTGTGCTATTTACAAAATGGTTTTTATGCACTTGGTTTTGAATACATGTTTACCTATTGTTAAAGCATGATTATAGCATGTGGTTTCTGTTTTAATGTTGAAATGATGAAGCATGCACATGGTATGTGATCCTTGTAAGTATATGTTTTATACTTGTAATTTAAAGCATAGTTTAATGCTTTAGAAAATGATTTATTGATAATGCTTTGAAAATAGTGAGGTGTGTGTTTAAATGTGAATTATATTGGCAAGTGATGTTTTGAAAATGGTTTATAAATGATATCTGATATAGTTGGCCTGTTATAGGATTGAGTGCACTATAAAAAGTCTCCTTGGATGTCATGGGGTTGGTGTCTCGTTTCTCCGTCCAAGCACCCTAACGATCGAGGAGGTTGGTGTCCCATCTCTTGTTAGTGGGTTAAGCGTCTAACCGATGATGGGGTTGGTGTCCCCGTGAGTTGTGATTGTACCCGATTGATATTGTACCTTTTGTCGTGAATGTACCAATTCCGGTTGAGATGGCTTGAAGTGTTGAGTGAACACTTTTCGAATCCGTGTATCTGATATTTGGTTTTGAGATATGAACTTGCTTAATGATCACTTGTAAGCCAATATAATTGATTATTTATTATGAAATGGTTTATGTTGCTTAATGTGGTTTATGCATGTTTTACTCTTTAAGCTTTGCATATGGTAGATATGCATGAGAAGCCTTAAATTGAGTGTAGCAATTGAACTTGCTGTTGATTCATGATACATGTAGCATGAGGTTTACTATGTTGATTTTTTGGTTAAGGAAAGTGCATGGTTTAAAAGGGCATTATCAATGGAGATAATTGAGGTTTTGGAGGCAGTAAGTAGCAAGGGATCACAAGAGACTTCATTTACAAAAGTATGTTTCGGGTAGACTATACGCAATAAGGGCAATGGGGGATCCGTTGCATTTTTTGGAGATTTGGGCAAACTCCCCTTTGAGCAAGTTTTATATGTGGTTTTTGACTTATAAATGGCCTTTGGTATTTGGTTTATGCTTGGTTGTGCATTTTGATATCTTACTTGGCTTATGTGCTAGGTTGCATGCCTATAGTTTACTTTGATGCATTTTGCCATGTTATGATGATGAGTATGCCATGAATGACTGAGGATTGATGTTTAGATATCTTGTATGCATGTTGGAATAATTATGATTGCATTAAAGTGTGAAAAACCAGAAAAAATTTCATTACAGGCCCATACGTTTCGGTATGCCCAATGCTGTACCGAAACGGGGAGCCTGAAATGGCCTAAGCGTTTCGAAACGGGAAGGGGTGTATCAGAATATACTCGAGAATTTTAGCTACAGGAAATTGGGGTACCAAAACGGGTCGATGACTGTTTCGAAATGGCCTCTTGTACCGAAACACCATGACCCGTTCTGAAACATGGTGTTGCGATACAAGGCTCTTTGTTTCGAAAGGTCGTGCTGCTAAGTTGGATATTTTAATCATTTAAAGTTCTATTTCTTTACATTTCAGTCTCTGAATGTTGTGGATGCAATTAAATGTGATTCGTAACTTAAAAATTGTCATAGTGGCATGTAATGTGACTAATTAAAGGTTGGTAACATAAAAATTGAAGTTGTCCATGTAAAATGCTAAAATTACGAAATAGTCTCTAAAACATGTTTGAATTCAATTTAGTGCTTAATCGACGTTTGTTTGAGATGTTAACTATTCCGCTGTGAGTTTTTAAACATAGGCTAATGATGAGCATCTAGAGAATATAATTGAAAAAAATTAGGGTCGTATATTGATGTAAACCTTCCCGGTTTACTTCAATATTCCCTGTGTGATTCGTTCGGTTCGGTCTTTCGCCCAGACCGGGTCAAGAGGGTTACATTTGGTGGTATCAGAGTCATGTTTCGAAAGAATAGGATAATGGTAAGTTATTGGTAAGTTGATCTGATGTGATTCCAAGTGAATAATGATGTTTGCTTTGCACGATGATTGTTATAATCATGTTGATGATGTGTAACTCCCCAATTTTGGGATTGGAAGTTTAGGGTCTGAACCGGACCGATCTGATTTTTGGTTCGAATATAAAAGGTGGTTTTAGGGAAAGCCTAGTTCGGGATGCATTAAAAATATGGAAAAATATCTAAAAATCCTATTTTAATATATATAAGAGAGTAGTGAAATCAATTTTACAAAATAAGGTTTGGAAGTGTGACATTTCGAAATGGTGACCAAAATGCGATTTTTGAAAAGTTCAGTGGTGACTGTTTTGTAAGGATTGAAACTTTGAATCTTTAAGGAGCTAATTTACCCAAGAAAGATTTCTCCAGATTTTTCTTAGATTTTAATGATTTAATTAATGTTTAATTAATTAAGTGAAAAGTGGAAAACCATATTTTAGATTTTCATAACTAACTTTTGTTAAAACTTTCTCATCTAATTTTCTCTCAAAATTCCCTCAGCCAAACACATTTCTATAGCAACATTTCTTTTGATTTTCACACTAAATGATGAGGTTTCAATCATCAATTGATTCCTAATCCTTTCTACATCAAATCCTCTTCATTTGCTTATTGAATTTTCAAGGATTTTGGCTCTAAACAAGGAGAAATCTACATTTAGAGGTAAGGATGTTCTTCTCCTCTAAATATTCAGTTCTTTATCGAAATTCCCAAGTTCTCAATCCTTAAATTATGTTTTATAAAAGGTTTTAGTGTTGTGATCTTGATTTTTGCTTAAAACTCAAGATTTGGATCAAATCTTGAAGAATTTCATGGTGATTGTTTGGGCTCTGTTTTCAGGTGGATTTAAAGTGTATTTTGGATGTCTAATTATGTGTAAATGAGGTTTGAACAATGAAATCCCGAATAGGTTATGTTTCCTAAGTTTTTACTTGTGAAAATGGTGGTTTTTGGGGTGATCTTGGTGTTCTGTTAATGCTGGAGGTATAAGGACGAGTTTGGGTTCATTTTGGATGTTAAATGATGTTTAGAAATGGTTAGAAGTGATGGATCTTGGCTGGGTTATGTTTTGGAAGAGTTTGGAGGTGATTTCGGTTGTGTTTGGTAACCGAAATGTTAGATTTGTGTAGAGCAGCGAGTAGGATTGTGTTGCTGGTGTTTCTAGTGCATGATGATGCATTAATCCTCTGTTGTTATGTGTTTAAAACAGGGGAGAATGATCCAAAAGCAATAGAGGTGGCGTTGGAGGTTTCAGATGCTTGGAAGGCTTGTCGGCTAGCTTAGTTTTGTGTATCGGTGAGTGAAGTTGGGTTTTCTGCTTTGAAACCAATGTTTGAAGGTTATGGGAGCTTAGTTTAAGTCTAAGAAACTTAGATAAGCTCAAGAGTAAGTTTTCGGGAAAACTCTCACTCTTTGATGAACCATGAGATGGTTGGATGCAATGTGTTTAATTTGCATGTTTAAATTCTGTTTCGAAAGCATGTTTTAGCATGATTAATGCTGGTTTTGAAAGCCATGTGTTGGAGGATGCTCAAGGTAAGAGATCCTTGGTTTGATATTTGATAAATGTGGTTTTGGTGCATAGTGTTGCATGGTGTTTAATGGCTTTGTTTAATGCTTTAAAACAGTGGATTGTTGATGATAATTGATGTGTATTGGCAAGTGATGTAAGTGGTTTGTGGTTACTTTAATCGGATATAGTTAGCCGGCTATAGGATTGGGTGCACCGTGAATTAAGTCGCCTTGGATGTCGAGGGGTTGTAATTGTACCGTAAACTCCATCCAAGTACCTTAGCGATTGAGAGAGTTGGTGTCACCACGATGGAGGATGGCTCTCGTGGGTGGGCTTTGTTAAGTGCCACCACGATGGAGGATGTCTCTCGTGGGTGAACCTTGTTGAATGTCACCACGATGAAGGATGGCTCTCGTGGGTGGACTTTGTTAAGCGTCACAACGGTGGAGGGTTGCTCCCGTGTGTAAGCTTGGTTAAGGTTATTACAATGGTTGAGGTAGCTTCCATGTGTAAGCCTTGAGGTATGTCCCGTCTCTCGCTAGTGAGTTATACAACTACCGATGAGTGATGTTGAGGGGTTGTGATTGTACCGGTAAACTCCACCTTGTGTTGTTCGATAGTGTGTATGAAGCGTGTGGGACATCGCTTGTAATCCGCGTATCCGATTGTGTCTTGAGTGGAAATGGTTTGTGAATTATCACTTGAAAGCCAATGTAATGTTCTTGAATGCAATGAAGCGAGAGATGCTTGAAATGATGCATGGTTGCATGGGAAGTGTGTAATGGTTTAAGAATGCATGTATTACTTGTTAAGCTTGAACAAGTGTTGTTCTTCTATTGTGAATGATGCAAGGGTGCATGGAATCTCTTTAGTGCATTGTAGTCTTGTGAAGGCTTGTTTGAAATGGCATGTAATGCAAATGTTGCTTTTGTAGTTCATGTGTTTTGCATTTGTGGAATGCATGAGATTTTTAGAAGGAACAAATGGTTTTTGAAAGGTATTTTGCTTTGAAATGATCATCATGTATGAGGAAAGTATGTTGTAAAGTGGAAATGGTTTCAAAGGAATTTGAGTGTAACTTTGCGTGTGTGTTCATGCATAAAAGGGTTTAAATAATGGTAATTGCAAGAATGTGTTTGAGGTAAGTTGTTTAGCTTTTCTAAGCTAAAGGTTGGATTTCATGTTGAGCAATGCATGGTTTAAAGCATGTTGTTTTAAAAGAGGTTTTCAAACACTGCTTTGGTTTATTGAGGTGCATCTACTTTTAAAGAAGGTTTTATGATTCGCTGCATTGATGATGTTTGGTTTTGAGCATTCCTCACTAAGCATTATGTGCTTACGCTCCTTTTTTGTCCATCAATGCAGATATTTGAAGTTGGGACAGCAAGAAGCAAGGGATTCAAGAGGAGCTCCACTTGAGAAGTATGTCTTGGTTTATAGCTATAGATAATAAAGGCAATGGGGGGGATGGTCTTTTATATTGATGTGTAATGAGATTGTGTATGTTGAACAAGTTCGGTTTATGGTTTGAACTATGTGGTTCAACGCTTTGCTACATTTGAATCTTCTTTTTCATAAGATGTTATGCTATGCCTCTTGTTTTAGAAGCATGATCAAGTGTGGATGTGTTTAATGAGTTGGTGCACCTAAGTCTTGGTTGTATCTAGTTGTTAATGCATTTTGGTAGCCATGATGCTTGGCATGTTGTTGAGATGTTGAGGAATGGGTTAAAGTATGATGATGGTGTTTTGATGTTTGGTCGGTTTTGGATGTTAGGGTGCATGCCTATAGACTTGTGGATTTTCCTATTTGATGCCATGGACGTGTTTTGATGATGCAAGTATGTACCTTATATGCATGATGACTTGTTGGCTTGATTAGGAGGTCATTAGAATTTGTTTGTGTGGTTAATTGTGTGTTAAACCAGAATATTCTGCACTTTCTGGGCAATCCGTATCGGAACGGGCACTAGCGTTTCGAAACGGGAGCCTGAAATGGCCTTCGTGTATCGAAACGGGTACAGGACGTTCCGAAACGGTTTGGCCACTGCCATGCCCTGTTTCGATACAGGTCTCGAAATGAACCCGCATTTCTGAACAGTCAACCCTCGTTTCGAAACAGACGACCGTTGGGCACTGATTTGAATGGTTTAAGGTTTGCAAGCTTTACGTTTTAGTCCTGGAAATCGTTTTGGAAATTGCTTGTGTTTGGGATGTCCGTTTAATGTGAAATTTGGCAGGGAAGCATGTAATGTGGTTAATTTCATATTAGTAACTTAAAAATTGGTTAAGTCCTCTAAATTTTTCAGAATTTACATTTTGGTCCCTAATAGTTGTAATTTGTGCAATTGAGTCCCTTTATGTAATCCGATCGTTGTGCTTTTCAAGTATGTGTTTCCCAAGAGTACGCTTAGGGTTAATATGCATCTAGACAAGATTAAAAAGAAAAAAGGGTCGTTAATCAAGGTTGACTTTTGGGTTGACTTTGGTTTTTCCCGTGTAATCGTCTTAGTTCGGGTCAACCGTCTAGGCCGGGCTAAGGGTTTTACATGATGAATAAATGATATTGATGCCATGCATTATGGTTGTAATGTATGTGTATTGTTATATACATGATGATGTTGTGGGCTGAATATGACTGATTGTTGTGCACGATGCTTGCGATATGTATGTTGTTTGCCTTATGCAATGCGTAGGGGGAAATTAGGATACCCATTGCCTTATTACTATAGTTAAAGTGTTTTAAATTGAGTTGGAATTCTTGGATCCTTGCTTGAAGCTGGCCTGATTACATTGTTTTTTTATATTTATTATCATGCCTTAATTATAATAGCACAATGGGACCGGGGAGAGAGTTGCGGTCGGGTATGATTACTTTTGCCGGAGGGCAGGGAAACGAGGAGAACGAGGTTCCTCCTGGTGGTAATTTACCTCCTCCACCGCGGGGTGAAAAGTAAGGACATCATGGGCAAGCTGGGCCTATGTTGGGTGATTTTTTAACCCCCTCAACCCGGCCTAGGCGAGAAATCGAACCAAACGGGTCACACGGGGAATATTGAAATAAATTAGGAAGTTTACTCCAATAAACGACCCTATTTTTTTCTTTCATCTTATCTAGATGCTCCTTACAACCCGAAGTGTTTAATGCTGCAATGGAACAAACATAACTTCAATAGAACATCAATCACAATCAAATTAGCTTTTAGGGACCCAAATATAAACTTATCAAATTCCAAGGGTTTTTCCAAACTTTAGATTACCGTCTTTAGGTTAATCATATTATATGCACCTCTATCCAAAATCAGCTTAAATTAATCATTCAAACTCATTTAATTGCATCTACAACATTCAGGGACTGAAACGTAAGAACAACAAATCATTTAGATAAGCTTTCAACTGCCATAACGACTACCGTACCGATACCCTAGAGGAGGGTATAAATAAGCCCTAAACGGATTCAACACTTATATTAAAAAAAAAAGATGCCGTACGGATACCCCTAGAGCCCGTATCGGTACGCCCGAAACATGTAGCCAAAACAAGTATCGATACGCTCCCGTGTATCGCTACCCCCTTCCCATTTTGCAATATCGTATCGATACTCTGGGAAGGGTATCAATACCCTATAGTCTGCAATTACACTAAAGGCTGGTTCTACATGTTTAAACCCACTCAAATGCAATCCAACATATTTTCAAACACTTCCTATGAAATCTATACAACATCCCCAAGCATACATAGCAGATTCAACAACAAAACATGGCAATTAACATCAATGTAATCTAGAGGCATGCTTCCTATAAAATCAAAGCATCCAAAAAATCAAATACCAAAACAAGGCTTAAACGATCAATTAGAGGCCATTTACAAGTTCAAAACCAATAACCAAATATACACATAAGGGAGTTCAAACACTTCTCCCAAAAAGACTATGGTACTTCCATTGCCCTTATTACTCTAGTTCATAAAATGAAACATAAGTTCAGAAGTGAAGTCTACTTTGATCCCCTTGCAAGTTGCTTCCTCCAAACATTTACTTATCTGCATTGATGAGCAAAAGAGAGCATAAGCATACAAGCTTAGTGAGAAATGCAGAAAACCAAAAACACTATAAATGCTCAAAGTCATTTTACACCATTTGAGAACCATCATGGCCTCTTTGAAAACCATGCACTTCATTAACAAAATCAGCATGTTATACATCATGCAACAAGTATTACATAATTCAACATCAAAACCATTTGCTAAAACTCATTCTATGCCTTCCCATGCATAGCTACAATATGCAAAGCTTAAAGAGTAAAACATGCATTTTATTCACATTATGCATCCATAATCATTTCATAACAATTTATCAATTATATTGGCTCACAAGTGATTATCAACATACTCACTTATTAAAACGTATCGGATACACGGATTCCCAAGTGTTGTCCCAACACTTCATACATTATCACCGGCATCTCAAGGATCACACACGTGAGCTACCCTCCACCGTTGTGACACTCGTGCTGGAGTATTCGGTACCTTAATACCCCTCAATACCACTCATCGGTAGATGTATAACTCAACTAACGAGAGACGGGACACAACTTAATTTCCACATTCGTTAGGGTACTTGGATGGAGTTTTCGGTACATTCACAACCCCTCAACATCCAAGGTGACTTGTTTATAGTGCACCCAATCCTATAGTCGGATAACTATATCCGATTTCATTTGTAAACCACTTTACACAACATCACTTGCCAATATAATTCACATTTAATACAAACCTCACTATTTTCAAAGCACTCACACTAAGCCATATTCCAAACACTAAACCAGCTTCATTTAACATGTGTAAGCATATACATATAAGGATCACTTACTTAGTACATCCTTTAACAATATGGCATCATATACAACAAATCTCTTTCTCAGAATCATGCTTTAAAACAATAGATACACATATATAAAATCAAGTGCATCATCAAGATTACAATAGCACAATTTGAAGGGAAAATCATTTTACTTGCGAACTTGGTAAAGCATTTCAAGCTTACAATAAGTTCCCAAAACCACTTTCAAGATGTTTCAAAGCATGAAATCCCATTTCCACTCACCGAATCGCAAAACCTCAATTGTCGACGCAAAAATCAAGCGTCCGAAGCCCACATATCTTCGTCGTTTGCTTCCAAAGTATTCTCCCCTGTTTATACCACACAAGAATAGAGGATCAATGCACCATAATGCATCAAAATCACCAGCAACTTAAACAATTTCACTACCATGTCCTAAAGCACCAAAATACCCATCTAAAACAACCTAAAACTCAATCAATCTTACTCCAAACTTAACTCAGCCACAATCCATCACTTCCATTCACTTTTAACCTGCAATTAACATCCAAAAACACTCTAATTACATCTAATACGCCCAACAACATCAGATTCACATTTCCAAGCCAAAAACCCATAACTAACAACCTAAACTCTTAGAGATCCAACCTAATCCGAGATTATTATGATTGAGCCATTATTTCAACATCATTTAATATCCAAAACAACTTTAAAATCAATCTAAAACCAACCAAAATAGTATCCAAACAAAAATCTTTAAAAATCGCCACATAAAGCCATTTTAACCAATTTCCCATTAATCAACCATAAAAAAAGTTAAAAAACACACTTAAGAGGCACAAGACTTGAGAATTTCATTAAAGAACCCTGATGAGAGGAGTTAAATAAAATCTTACCTCTATCATTGCCTTTTCTCCTCAAATATCATGATTTTGATGAAATCTTCAAGTAAATGCAATGCTAATTGATAGGAGAATCAAAGAATTCTTTAGATATTCAAAAAGAATTAGAAATATGGAAAAACTCTCTGGATTTTAGAAAAGAAAGAGTGTTTGGCTGAGTGCAAAATGAGAGAAGTTAGTTACGTAAACTCTTCTCTTGTTTTACTTAAAATCCCCTTTTAATTTGAAACCTTAATAAAATCTTTTTTATTAAAATAATTAAAATGGTCAATTTGAGAGAAAAGGCCCACAAAAAGATGTAAGCTCCCTAAGGATTCTAAGTCTTGTCCTCATTTCATTTTAGTCCTTAAAATTCAGCTTTGCAATTTTTACAAAATGGTCACTTTCCAAAATTTCAAATTTCCAATACTCATTTTCTAAAATTGATTTTACAAACCTTCAATATACATTTTAAAAAGATTTGAGTATTTTTCTCATAATTTTATCCCATCCCGGACTATGTTTCCCTGAACCGCTTCTAAAGGCTCGAATCTCCAATTCTAGGTTCGAATAACCTAAACTGATGCCTAAAACATCTAGGCCCAAAATTGTGGAGTTACAACTCTCTCCCACTTAGGAATTTCGTACCTGAAATTTTACCTGAAGGAAAAAGATGCGGAAACTGCTTCAACATGTCCACCTTGCTTTCCCACGTGGCCTCCTCAACTCCTCGATGTCACCATAGCACCTTCACAAGTTCAATCGTCCTACCACGAAGAACATTGCTACTAGACTCTAGGATCCCCACTGGTTCCTCATCATAAGATAAATACGGACTCAACAAAATCTCCTCAACATGCATCACATGAGACATATCCGATCTATACCTTCTCAACATTGAACCGTGAAACACATCATAGATTTTCTCCAACTCGGGAGGTAACCTTAACCGATATGCAACATGACCAACACGTTACACAACCTCATAACGTCCAATAAACCTTGGACTAAGCTTACCTTTACGTCCAAATCTCATCACCTTCTTCTAAGGTGATACCTTCAAGAACACGCGATCTCCAACCGCAAACTCAACCTCCTTACGCTTTAAGTCCGCGTAAGACTTTTGACGATCCGAAGTAGCCTTCAACCGCTCACATATGAGCTTCACTTTTTCAGTTATTCACTTAAGCAAATCCGGCAAGGAAACAAACTTCTACCCCGCCTCCGCCCAACAAAGAGGCGTTCTACGCTTTCTTCCATACAAAGCTTCATACAGAGCCATTTGTTTACTTGCCTAGAAACTGTTATTGTAGGCAAACTCCACTAAGGGAAACTGCTTTTCAAAAGAACCTTGGAAATCTTTCACACAACATCTCAACATATCCTCCAGTACCTGGATAACTCGCTCTGACTGTCCATCCGTCTGAGGATGATATGAAGTGTTGTAATTGAAATGCGTACCCTATACTTGGTGTAGACAATCCCAAAACCTCGTTTTAAACCTCATATCTCTATCTGACACTATAGATTTAGGCACACCATGCAAACACATAACCACAACGATATACAACTCAATTAGCTTATCCAACATATACGTAGTATGCACAACCAAGAAATACGCAATCTTCGTAAGACGTTCTACAATCACCCAAATAGAGTTCTTTTTTATGGTGTCAAAGGCAAACTGGACACAAAATCCATCATAATAATTTCCCACTTCCACTATGGTATCCTCAAAGGCTCCAACATACCTGAAGGAAACTGGTGCTCAGCTTTCACACGTTGACAAACCATACACATGCTTAAAAAATCCGCAACATCCTTTTTCAACCCAGCACAATAGTACTCATCTTTCAAACCACGTTACATCTTTGTACTACCAGGATGCATAGCAAAAGGACTATTATGAGCTTCAGTCAAAATAGTGCGCCTCAACTCAACATCCTCTGGCACAACTATCCAACTTTTAAAGCACAAAACACCATCATCATTGAAATAGAAATCTGTTGCATTACCATCAGCTATATCTTGAAAACGAGGCACTAAAGAATCATCAAGCATCTGCTTATCCTTAATTAACTGAATTGAGGAAGGTTTCACTTGTAACTCGACTATCAACCCATCATCATGTGATATACTCAACCGAGAAAACATCACTCTCAACTTAACAACCACCTTCCTACTCCAAGCATCAGCCACAACATTGGTCTTTCCAGGATGGTATTTAATAGTCAGATCGTGATCCTTAAGAAACTCCAACCATCTTCCTTGCTTAAGATTTAACTCTCTCTGGACATTCGATACTTCAAACTTTCATGATCAGTGTAAACCACACAATTCTCACTGTAAAGGTAGTGCCTCCAAATCGTCAAGACAAACACTACCGCCGCAAGCTCTAGATCATGAGTAGGATAGTTGCGCTCATGTACCTTCAATTGCCTAGATGTATACGCCACAACTTTTCCACTTTGCATCAACACACAACCTAGACCAACATACGATGCATCACTAGAAACCACAAACTCCTTACCTGATTTTGGTTGAACCAAAACAGGAGCTTGCGTCAGAGCTTCTTACAACCTCTCGAAAGCTTGTTGTCTAATTGTTAGAGTATGCCCAAAGACCAATCATATGATGATTGTATTAACATACTATATTTACCGATTTTATCAAATAAAGGCATTGCCATTATTTTCTTCTGTTACATTTCTCTACATCAAATTAAAAAAGACAATAATGTCAATATAATAATATGATTATTATTAAAAGATCCTTAGTTGAGTATTATTATGGGCAAGGATAGTAATAATATGTTTAAAGCTAACATGTTGTTGATTGATGACAATGTGTTGCCATTGACATAGTGATGTCAAAATCAATGCATGAATATGATGTTAGATAAAAACATATTGGATTTACCCGCTATGAGCATATGTCTTGGATGATTATGTAATTGTCACGATATTGCTCATAATGATAACTATATGTATGATCCTTTAACTTGAGATCATTACTATCTTAACATATATTGTTGTGTATTTTGATGCAGTTAAACATGCACCGTAAATGGTTACACTATAAAGACTGACATTTAGCATATCATGATATGTGTAGTGGGGTATGAATGGTCGAGATAGGATTTGTCCTTCCTACATAATAGGAAACATATCACAGGCCATTTTGATTAAGTAAGACTAGAAATGCATGGCCATGCTCGAATAAGTTGATATGATATATCATATATTATTCGTTTGTTGTCTACTCTAGATATCAAGAAATAATACATAGGCAAAACAAGTGTGACTATTCCAAGATTTGTGCCTATTCTAAATATAAAAGACATAGGGATATAATACATTAGAATAGTTGATCATGAAGTTGTTATGTTGAATCTTTACTTCCAGTAATTTAGGTGACAATGATACATTGCTAGATGCCACTCATTGTTTGTAATATTGGAATAGTTATGATAATTGCTACTAATGTTACTGGAACCTACACGGTCACACCCCATGGTTGAAAAGAGCAATTTATAAATAAGTTCAATATGTACAATTTAGTTGTACACATATAACATGTATAATTAATATTAAGACATATATATATTTGATATATATGCAAAAGTATTTTATTATACACAGAATTCCGAATTTAAAATAATTAAAGTAATTATAGTTCGAAATTAATTAAAAATCCTATGTAGTTAGGGTAACATACTATAAAAGGGGGTTAATGGTCTAGCAGCTGTCTAACCCTTTTGAAATGTATTTTTCTCAAAAATGTTTTTGTCAAAAAGAAAATTGCTCTCAACTTATCAACCGGATGAACTGAGTAGAGGCTGAGACGATCTATACGTGGAGACTAAGATTCGTATTGTTCGTGAGATCATGAGACGTTGATGTTCTTGTTGTTTATCAAGAACTCAATGTAAGTAAACCTATCTCTTCCTTCTGAATTCGGATTAAATGTACATGGATCGCTGGTAAGATCATCATGTTTGTTTTCCGCTGCGCCATGGGGTGCGCCGATGATCTCACAGTGGTATCACATCCACTTGTACGATCCGGATTGGGTTAAATACTTGAATGATGCGATATTATTATGATGTATGCTCTGTTTTATCGTTTTTGGCGTATATGTATGATATATTTGTTAGATTCGATAACTGGTATGATTAAGATGTTAATCTATTTTAATGAATTTTGCAATCAATGGTTAAGAGTTAATCATGAATATGTTGCTACAAGGGTTTATATATTAATTGTTATCATATAGATCGATGGGTATGCGATAGTAGATCGCCCCTTGACCCCTTCGTAGGCAAAATAGATCGTATGCACATATTAATATCTTTAACAAATGCGTAACAATGTATACGTATGATATGCTTGTTTTGTATGGTGTTTAACATTAATGGTTACAACCTTTTTTGTTTTACAATAGTTGTAATTTAAAATACGGCCTGCGCGTCATGCCTCTTTACTCTTCTATTGTATTTCTCTTCTCATCTTACTCCCTCGTATGTAAAACGAGTTTCTGAAAATTGTAATCATATGAAGATTCGAAGGAGCAGACAAATGGACCGGTTAAAGACGAGAAGATGCTTGAGATTTCTTTTTCTTCACGGGTTCTTGGTTCTCCCATTGGCTTAGGATGGGCCACCTTATTATTTTTCTTTGGGATATAACCATTGCATCTTATTTACTGCTTATATCTATCATGTATGTGATGCCATGAATGTTGTGTTAGCAAATTTTATTATTGTACACTTTGATGAGATCAATAAGGGCCTAATATTAAAATGAACAATGATGAGATAATTATGAAGACCCCTCACTACAATCTAAGTTAATTTAATCATCCAATATTTACCCTCATTAAGCCTTCGATCGATATCGTGTCAGTTTTGCCAAAGCAATATCACATGAATCTATCTTGGTTAAACGCAAAGAATAAGCATGTGATATTCGCCAGTTGAAATATTAGTGATAACTTGGCTAGGTTATTCTAATAGGATTAGAAACTTAGAGGTTAATTTTTGGATAAATCATGAGATGATTTGAACAAGAGTTGTTCACCGAATGGAGGACTTACATTGGATGTAATTAATAAGGTGTTACTTACCTAAATAACCTTTTTCCTAAAAGAAAAGCCAAAGCTGATTTAGGAAGAAGATGAGATATGGATCCTCACTCACTAGAAAACTGTCAATATGTTTTTCCGAAATTAAAACTTGAGGGTTTTTAATTTTGAATAAAATTGTGGGAGTAATTTATAAATAAAGACCTATTGATAAATTTCAAACTTGGTAAATAAACTTACATTACATATTTCCATTATTGTAGACTCAATGGCAAACAACACACTTTCACTGCGATCGATGCTTGAGAAGGATAAACTCAATGGCTTGAATTTCCTTGACTGGTTTCGAAATTTGAGAATTGTTCTCAAACAGGAAAAGAAGGAATATGTCATTGAAGAACGTGTTCCTGATGAACCGGCTGCTAATGCTCCTAGAACTGACAAAGACAAGTTTAAGAAACACATGGATGATATGTTAGATGTCAGATGTCTTATCCTTGCCACCATGACCCCCGAGCTTTAGAAGCAACATGAGGACATGGTAGCCTATAAGATGATTCAACACCTCAAGGAAATATATGAGGAGCAAGCGCGTCAAGAGAGGTATGAGCCCTCTAAATATCTATTTCAATGCAAAATGAGTGAGGGATCTCTTGTAGGAGCTCATGTCATTAAAATGATGGGCTATATCCAAATGTTGGAGAAGCTGGGATTTCCACTCAAAGATGAATTGGCCACCGATGTCATCCTGCAATCATTGCCGGAGAGTTTCAACCAATTTGTCCTTAATTTCTACATGAATGAAATTAATAAAACTTTACCACGTTTACTTGGCATGTTATGAACTGCTGAAAACAACCTGAAAAAGGCTGGACCTAAGCCAATTCTAATGGTCCGCTAGGACAAAAGGAAGGGAAATATTGTAGTAAAGCCTAAGGGTAATGGCAAGGCCAAGCCCAATGGAAAGGATGCATTGAAACCAAAAGGAGGGAGTTAGCAAGGAAGGAAAATGTTTCCATTGCAGCAAGACCGGACATTCGAAGAGAAACTGCATGCTTATCTTGAAGAAGTCAAAAAGGCAATAGCAAAGGGAACGTCTGCTTCAGGTATTTATGTCAGAGATGTTAACTTGTCAACATCTACTTCTTGGGTATTAGACACTGGATGTTGTTCTCATATTTGTACTTCTCTACATGGACTACAAAAGAGAAGGAATCTGGCTAAAGGAGACGTGGACCTACGAGTAGGAAATGGAGCAAGAGTTGTTGCATTAGCTATAGGAACATATGTTTTGTCTGTGCCTAGTGGACTTGATTTAAATTTAGAAGATTGTTATTTTGTGCCTAGTTTAACTAATAACATTATTTCTATTTCTTGTTTGGATAAGATAAGTTTTGAGATTATTATTAAGAATAATTGTTGTTCTTTTTATCTCGATAATGTTTTTTTTACTGTTCGGGACAATTAATTAATAGTCTTTACATTTTGGATCAAGATAATACTATTTATAACATAAATAGGAAAAGATCAAAGACAAATGACTCAAATCAAACCTACATTTGGCACTATCGTTTAGGCCATATAAGTGAGAAGCGTATATCAAAACTCCATAAATATGGACTTATAGATTTATTTGTTTTCGAACAATATGATGTATGTGAATCTTGCTTATTGGGAAAAATGACTAAGGCTTCCCTTAACGGTAAAGATGAAAGAGTAAGTGATTTATTGGGATTTAATACATACTGATGTATGTGGGCCAATAAAAATGCAAGATAGAGGAGGATTCTAGTACTTCATTACATTCACTAATGACTTTAGTCAGTATGGGTATATCTACCTTATGTGCCATAAATCTGAAGCACTTGAGAAGTTCAAGGAGTTCAAAATGAAGTACAGAATCAAATAGGCAAGAGTATTAAGGCACTTCGATCAGATCGAGGTGAGGAATACTTAAGCATAGAATTTGATGAACTCCTAAAAGAATGTGGGGTTTCTCACAACTTACCCCACCAGGTACACCACAGTGGAGTGGAGTTTCTGAGAGAAGGAATCAAACATTGTTAGACACGGTTTGATCCATGAGGAGTCATAGTGATCTTTCGACTTCTTTTTGGGAACATGCACTTGAAACAGCTGCTTTCACACTAAATCGTGGTCCAACCAAATCAGTTCAAAAGACACCATATGAGATATGGACTGGGAAGCGTCCTAGTATGTCTTTTATGAAGATTTGGGGTTGTGAGGCTTATGTTAAACATCAAATGTCTGTAAAGCTTGAACCTAAATCTCATAAATGTATATTTGTTAGATATCCTAAGGAAACCAAGGGATATTATTTCTTCAACCCTAACGAGAACAAAGTGTTTGTTGCTCGAACGAGAGTTTTTCTCGAAAGAGAATTCCTCTGAAAGAAAGGGAAGAGTAGAAATATTGAACTTGGAGAAGTTCAAGATCAACAGATTAATGAGCCAGAGGTTGAGCATGTTCCACAAGTTGTTGAGTAACAAACAACATATTTAGAAACACGACCACTGCGCAGATTCATAAGAGAACGACATGTACCTGAGAGATATGTATCTCTCGTTACTACACATGGAGACGTTCTTCTGTTGGATCAAGATGAGCCCAAGACTCTAAGAAATGGCTTGAAGCCATGAGATCTGAAATGGATTCCATGTCTGAAAACCAAGTATGGAGTTTGGTTGAACCACTTGAAGGGGTCAAACCAATAGGGTCTAAATGGGTTTTCAAGAAGAAAACCGACATGGATGGTAATATACGAACATATAAGGGGCGATTAGTCGCTAACGGTTTTCGACAAGTTCATGGTATAGACTATGACGAAACCTTCTCCCAAGTAGCTATGTTTTAATCCATCTGGATTTTGCTTGCAATAGCTACATTCCATGATTACGAAATCTTGAAAATGGACGTCAAAATCGCTTTCCTTAATGGAAAACTTGAAGAGGATGTGTATATGACACAACCATAAGGTTTTGTTGTTCCTGAAAAAGCTGGAAATGTTTGTAAGCAACAAAGGTCCATTTATGGACTGAAGCAGGCTTCTCGAAGTTGGAATCTTCATTTCAACGATGCAATCCAAGAGTTTGGTTTTATAAGAAATGAAGATGAGCCTTGTGTTTACAAAAGGGCTAGTGGGAGCATTGTTTCTTTCCTAATCTTATATGTAGATTTGGGTGAGGTAGTTGTTTTTCTATGAAATATTTGGGTGAGGCAACGTATATAATCTTAGGAGTTAAGATCTATAGAGATATACCAAGACGACTCCTAGGTCTGAGTCAAAGTACATACATAGACAAAGTGCTAAAAAGGTTCAGTATGGAAGAATCTAAGAAAGGGTTCTTGCCTATGAGACATGGTATTTCTCTTTCGAAGGATATGTGCCCTTCAATTTCACAAGAAAGAGAGAGGATGAATAAAATTCCGAATTTATTATACATAGAATTCATATATAACATGTATAATTAATATTAAGACATATATATTTGATATATATGCTAAAGTATTTTATTATACATAGAATTCAAAATTTAAAATAATTAAAGTAATTATAGTTCGGAATTAAATAAAAATCTTATGTAGTTAGGGTAACATACTATAACAGGGGGTTAATGGTCTAGCAACCCTCTAACCCTTTTGAAACATATTTTTCTCAAACATGTTTTTGTGAAAAAGAAATTTGCTCTCAACATTTCAACCGGGTGAACTGAGTAGTGGCTAAGACGATCTATTCATGGAGGCTAAGATTCGTATCGTTCATGAGATCGTGAGACGTTGGTGTTCTTGGTGTTTATCAAGGAACTCAATGTCAGTAAACCTATTTCTTCCTCCTGAATTTGGATTAAACGTACATGGATCACTGGTGATATCATCGTGTTTGTTTTCTGCTGCGCCATGGGGTGCACCGATGATCTCACACTAACATCTGTCCACCCAAAACGAAATTCTTTTGCAACAATTTAGTCAACGAAGCAGCAATCTTAGAGAAACCCTCATCAAAACTTCAATAATATCTAGGCAAACCAAGGAAACTACGCACTTCCGTCACCGATTTAGGTGTTTTCCAACTCATCACTACCCCGATCTTATGGGGATCAACTCAGATACCCTCGGCCGACACTACATGTCCAAGGAAGACAACTTCCCTGAGCCAAAACTCGCACTTGCGCAGCTTAGTATAAAGCTGATTTTCCAAGAATACTTGCAACACAATCCTCAAATGCTTATCATGATCCTCCTCGGTACGCGAGTACTCGAGAATATCATCGATAAAAACTACCACAAATTGATCTAAGAACTCATGGAACACGCGATTCATTATATTTATGAATGCAACTGGTGCATTCGTCAACCCAAGCCGCATCACTAAGAAATCACAATGCCCATAACTTGTCCGAAAACACTGAAGGACCTCAAAACTGGTCAAACAAATCAACAATCCTTGGCAAATGGTACTTGCTCTTAATCATCAACTTGTTCAATTGCCGATAAGCTATACACATACGCATCGTGCCATCGTTCTTCTTTACAAACAAGACCGGTGCACCCCAAGGTGAAACATTTGGCTTTATGAACTCTCAATCTAGGAACTCTTAAAGTTGCGCTTTCAACTCCTTAGGTGTCATTCGGTAAGGAGCTATAGACAATGGAGTCATTTTTTTCATAAAACTCAATGCCAAACTCAACTTCTCTATTCGGTGGAAAACCAAAAAACTCTTCCAGAAAGACACCCGGTAACTCACGTACCGTTTGTATGTCTTGTACTCACACATCCTTTGTACCAGGGTTCATCACATAAGTTAGGAAAGCTTCACAACCCATCTCCATCATACGACTCGCTTCAAGAGCTGTAATTGCATTGGATAATAATTTCACATTTTCGGCTACGATTACAACTTTGTAATCATCAGCAAGTTTCAAGGTAACTTCCTTAACATCAAAATCGACTACAGCCCTATGCTTAGTCAACCAAACCATTCCAAGGATCACATCAAACCCATAGAAAGGCAACTCAATCAATTCTACAGAAAACACACGGCCTTGAACAAATAAAGGACATGTAACGCCCCGGTTTTGGGCTCAGAAGTTTTGGGCGTTGACCGGTTCGGTCAAAGTGCTGATCGAATATATAAGAGTGAATTTAGGAAAGCCTAGTTCGGGTTGCATTAAAAATATGGAAAAATGTTCTAAAATCATCTTTTAATATATAAAAGTGAACTGTGAAATCAATTTTGGAAAATGAGGTTTGGAAGGGTGACATTTTGGCTAGTGACCAAAATGTAATTTTTGAAAGTTCGGTGACAGTTTTATAAAGGATTGAAACTTTGAATCTTTAAGGAGCTATTATTCCAAAAAGAGTTTCTCCAGATTTTTCTATGATATTTTAAGGTTTTATTCTGATTTTAAAGTTTATGAAAAGTGGAGGGAAATCATTTTGACTATTTCATAACTAACTTTCCATTTTCTCTCAATTCTCCTTTTCTCTCATTTTCTCTCAACCCAAACACATTTCTCCAGATTTTCTCCTCTGATTTTGTCACTCAAATCTTCCTTTTCAACTCTCTTTTGATTCTTAATCATCACATCAATAAAACCTCTCAATTTGCAAGTTGTTTCATCAAGCTTTTTGGTTCCAAAAAGGGAGAAACTCAAGTTTGGAGGTAAGAACGTCCTTCTCCTCTAAACTATCAGTTCTTTACTGAAATTCCCAAGTTCTCAATCCTTGATTTATGATTTGGTAAAGGTTTTATGGATATGATCTTGATTTTTGGCTTAAAATGCAAGATTTGCTTGATTTTGGTGGAATTTTCGTGTGATCTGTTTGGGCAGTGTTTTGAAGTGTCAAAATGATGTTAAATGAATGCTAAATTGATTAGAAGTTGAGGTTTAATTAATGCAATCCCGGATAGGTTGAATTTCCTAAGTTTAGCTTGAGTTTTTGGTTGTTTTTGGAGTGTTTTTGGTGATCTGTTATACCTGGAGGTATAAGGGCGTGTTTGTGATCATTTTGGATGTTAATGGATGTTTAAAAATGGTTAGAAGTGATGGATCTTGGCTGGGTTAAGTTTTGGTAGTGTTTGGAGGTGATTTTGGTTGTGTTTGGTAGCCGAATTGTTGGTTTTGTGATGAGCAGCGAGTTTGGTTGTGTTGCTGGTGTTTTTAATGCATAATGATGCATTAATCTTCTGTTGTTATGTGCTTGAAACAGGGGAGTTTGATCCGTGAGCTTTAGAGGTGGTGCGGAAGGTTTCGGATGCTTGGAAGGCTTGTTGGCTAGCCTTGTTTTGTGTATCGGTGAGTGAAGTTGGGTTTTCAGCTTTTAAACCAAGGTTTGAAGGTTTTGGGAGCTTAGTTTAAGTCTAAACAACTTTTCTAAGCTCAAGAGTAAGTAAATGGATTTTCGCTCTTGAATTGTGTTGTGATTTGGCTTTAAAAGAAATTGTGTTTAATGGTTCCAATGCATGTGTTTTGCATGGTTTAATTCTGTTTTGAAAGCATATTTTAGCATGGTTTAATGCTGGTTTTGAAAGCCATATGTGAAGGATGCTCAAGGTAAGAGATCCTTGGTTTTATACATTGAAAATGTAGTTTTGATGCATGGTGTTGCATGATGTTTAATGGCTTTGTGTAATGCTTTAAAACAGTGGATTGATGGTGGTAAATGATGGTTTTTGCATATTAGTTATGCATGTGAATCATTGGACTAATGTGGTAATGGTTTTGCATATTAGTTATGCATGTGAATCATTGGACTAATGTGGTAAGATGGTTATATTGGCAAGTGATGTAAGTGGTTCTTGGTTCGTTGATCGGATATAGTTAGCCGGCTATAGGATTGGGTGCACCGTGAATAAAGTCGCCTTGGAGGTGGAGTGGTTAAGTGTGAACCGGTAAACTCCCTTCAAGTATCCTAACGAGATGGTTAAGGTCATAATGGAGGATGAATGCCCATTCGAGGACCTTGGTTAAGCAAAGGTTATATGGTGGTTAAAAGTCCATATATGGGAACCTTGTGCTTGTTGAGATCACAATGGCGGTGTTAAGTCCATGTGTGGATCTTGTGTAGGGTGTCCCGGATCTCGTTAGTGATGTTGTACAACTACCAATCGGTGAATGCAAAGGTTGTATGGCGTTTGAAAGTCCATACATGGGAACCTTGTGCAAGTCAAGGTTGTATGGTGTTTGAAAGTCCATACATGGGAACCTTGGGAAAAGTTGAGGTTGTATGGTGTTTGAAAGTCCATACATGGGAACCTTGTGAAAGTTGAGGTTGTATGGTGTTTGAAAGTCCATACATGGGAACCTCGGGAAAGCTAAGGTTGTATGGTGTTTAAAAGTCCATACATGGGAACCTTAGGATGGTGAGGTCAAATGGTGTTTAAAAGTCCATTTGGAGACCTTGGATTGGTGGTGTGTATGAAGCGTGGGGGACAACGCTTGTGATCCGCGTATCCGATTGGATGTTGAGTTGAAAAGTGGATGTGGTTGATCACTTGAAAGCCAATATGATGCTCTTGATTATAAAGAAGCATGAGATGCTTGAAAAGATGCATGGTTGCATGATAAGTGTTAAATGCTTGTGAATGCATGTTTACTTGTTAAGTTGAGCAAGTGTTGATTATCATTTGGTAAATGATGTATATGTGCATGAAATCTCCTTAATGCATTGGAGTCTTGTTGAGACTTGTTTTGAAAGGCATGTGAAGATGATGTTGCGGTTCATATGTTGCCTTTGTTTAGTGCATGTGTTTGATTGATTGAGTAAATGGTTTTAAAGGGTTTCTTGCTTGGAATGGTTTTCCAATGTTTGTATTTAACTTTGCATATGGTGTTTATGCATGGGATGGTTAAATGGTTGGTTTTGCAAGTTGTGCTTTGAAAATGGTTTTCTTAGTTTGCTAAACTAAGGGTTGGTTTTCATGTATGTGCAATGCATGGTTTTAAGCGTGATGTTGAAAGGAGTTTTCAAACTTTTCTTTGTAAACAAATCGAATTGCTTTTCAAAGAGGTTTTATGGCTCACTGCATTGATGGTGTTTTGGTTTTGAGCTTTTCTCACTAAGCATTATGTGCTTACGCTCCTTTTTGTCCATCAATGCAGATTCTTGAAGTTGGATAGCGAGGAGCAAGGGATTCAAGAAGGACTCCACTTGAGATGTATGTCTCGGTTAATAGCTATAGTTAATAAAGGCAATGGGGTAGAATCTCTCGGGTTGATGTTTGTGTATTCGTATATGTTCGGACAAGTATGGTTTATGTTGTTGATGTTGTTGGAACATGTTTTGGCCTTTATGAGATTGAATTGGAAGTATGGTGTTTAAATGGTTGCTTGTGTAGGAAGCATATCCTTTGAATTGGGGCTTTTCATGTATGTTGATATTTTGTTGAATTGTTGATGCAAGTATGCCTTTTACATGTTGAATTGCATGTTGGTAAAGTTTGGTGGCTTTTGGAGCATGATTGGATGATCAATTGCAGGTTTAAGTATGTATATGGTGGCTTTCTGTGCAGGGTGTTTCGGAACAGTCCATACCGTTTCGGAACGGGTGCCCCAAACCAGCCCAGGCGTCCGAAACGAGAGAGACCGTTCCGAAACGGAAAGGCTACTGCCAGACCCCCGTTTCGGTACGCGTTGCGGAACGACCCCGCGTTTCGAAACGGGCTCTGCCTGTTTCGGAACGGGTGACCGTTGGGGGCTTACATTGGCAGTTAAATGTTTTGAAAAGTTTACATTTTGGTCCTGAAACTTGTTTGTGCAATTGTATGAGTTTGGGATGCCCGTTTGAGCTGAAATTTGGCAGTGAAGCATGAAACATGATTAATTTTAAGTTGGTAACTTAAAATCTGGTTAAGTCCTTAAGTCTTCAGAATTTACAATTTGGTCCCTAAAGTTGTAAATTGTTCAATTGGGTCCCTGTTTGATCTCTGATGTTTATGATCTTTAAGTATGATGTTGTGTGATCATATCTAAGGTTAATGTGCATCTAGACAAGACTAAAAAGAAAAAAAAAGGGTCGTTAATCAAGGTTGACTTTCGGGTTGACTTTGGTTTTCCCCGTGTGACCTTCTTAATTCGGGTCAACCGTCTGGGCCGGGTTAAGGGGGTTACATTTGGTGGTATCAGAGCTGAGTTGCGAATGCTTGGGGAAAACGGTAAGTTGTTGTGTGTGTGTTGATGTTTACCTTGTTGCGTGGATGAAAGTTGGTTGAAACACATGTTTCTAAGCAAGTTGTTGATGTTTTCAAGCATGCTTTATGGTTATGAATCTTGGTTGAGCTTATGTGGATATGTGCTGATGTTGTGAGCTGGTGTTATGCACGATGAAAGTGCTGTGAGTAAGTTATGTTGATAATATGCTGTTGCGAGTGAATGTTGTTTGATGTAAGCATGATCAAAGTATGTTGTTTGATATGCTTGATGCTTTGATATCCATGTTTGTGATGACTGTTATGTCATGTAAAGGGGAGGATTCGGGATACCCATTGCCTTATTATTATAGCTATTGTGTTATTTTGGAGTTGGAGTTTGAATCCTTGCTTTAAGCTGGTCTAACTGGTTTGTTTGTTTTGTTGTGAATGTTGTTGTTGTTAGTAGTATGGCAAAGTCGATGAAAGAATGGTGGTTGGGTGAGATGGTTGCTGCCTTAGGGCAGGTTGTCAAGGCATGGAATTCACCTTTCTGTAGAGGTGTTTTGTCTCAGTCTTCTGTGCTTGGAGTTGAGGTGGTAAGGCAATGGAAAGAAGCTGGTTCTGTGATGAAGAGTTCATCACCTGTTGTTCAGGAGGTGTTGGGAATGTCTCAGGCTGTGGTAAAAGTAAAGTCAGTGGATGTGCTGGCTGTGGGATGTGTGGGTTTGCCGAAACAGCGTTTGTTGGATTTGGGTGCTGTGGAATATCATGGTTCTACACCGGAGATGTTTGAGGCCTGGTTGGCCAGTGTGGTTCTGATATTGGATCAGGAAGGCTGTGATCTTGCTTGTAAGCTGGGGAGTGTTGTTTCTCTGATGTTGGAGGATGCATGTGTCTGGTGGACATCTGTGGCGGTGGCGTCACATATCCATGATATTAATTGGGATTTCTTTGTATCTGCCTTTTGTGAAAGATATCTTGGAGAGAAGTTTCCAAGGGTTAAGCAATGTGAAGATAGTACAGTGGTGAAGCAAGTGTTGCTTGAGCAAGGAGTGGAAGTTCAGCTACCTGTGTGTGACCATTGTGAAAGGCGCCATGTTGGAGGTTGTTGGGGCGCGGGTGCTTGTTGGAATTGTGGTTCAAAAGTGCATGTTAAGCGTGATTGTCCTTTTGGGGTGAAGTCAGCTTTGGTGGTAGCCAAAGGATCTCTGAAAGGTCGTGGGCACGGCCGAGGCAAGGTTTAGAGGTGGCAGAGAGAGCAGAAGGTTGAGAAGAGTTTGGGAAATGAGAATTGCTGGAAATGTGGGCCTGCTGGTCACATGAGGCGTGATTGTTTGATGTTGGCTCGGAACAGCCAAGGTTCCTTGCTGCTAGAGGTTGGTGGTGACCCTAGTGTGTTAGCTGGTGCTGCAGCGGTGCGGCAGGAGGTTGATGGTTCCGCGAGGAAGAGAGCTCGTCTGATGAAGCTTCAGGGTGGTGTTGTGTTTTCAGGTAACCTTGCTAAGTAATCTTTGCTCTAGTTACCTTGGTTGGTTTCTGTTGGTTTTCCTTGCGTGGTAAGTTTAGTATTGTTGCTAGCATGTTTGGGGTAATGGTTGTAGTTTGGAAACGTCTTTGGTGTGAAGAAGGGGTTTAGTGAGAATCTTGTGGTTAGTGGTTGTTGGTATGGTGGAGTTAGTTAAGTTAGAAGTGAGTTGGGAGGTTGTTCTTAGACGGATTCTGAGGATGTTATTGGAGGGTGTGAACTGGCATTCATGCACAGTTAAAATCATTGTTATATGCTATATTATATATGTGCTGGTCCATGCATACATGTGGCATGACATTAGAGGTTTTGCATACATGTACATCAGACATGATAGGGCATGTTGGTAATCATGCATACAACGTTCACACTCGCTAATAATTAATCGAATCTGTTAGTGTTGTGGTTGGGTTGGGTTGGATGATGGGTTTTTAGAGGTTGTTTTGGTGCTGAGTGAGGGTTAGAAGTAATATTAAGCTAGTTGCCAGTATTGGTGAGGGTGGTATAGCATGTTGGTAGAAGGATAGTGCTTGATGCTTAAAGAGTTTAGTGGTTTGGTGGTGAGGAGTACCGGTTGAAGTAGGATCGGTCAAGTGGTTTGAATAGCTAAGTGGAAGTGGTAGTTCCTTGGTGCTAGGTGACGTCGCAGTTTGGTGGTTGTGTTTCCAAGTGCTGAGGTAGCTTAGCGTTTAAGTCGTTGTGAAAGGGTTGTGTTGGTAGGTGTTGGTTCTTAGCAACCTTTGAGGAGTTGAGGAGTTGTTATGCATGTTTAGGTTGGGCGATGTTCTGGCAAGGCAAGTGTTGTGGTCAAGCTTGTGGTGGTTAAGCAATGAAAGATCGAAGGCCAGTGTTGCTTGAAAGGATTCTTGTGAGAAGTGGTTGGCTGGTTGTGAGTATGTGAACTTCTTTTGTAGTCAGCTGGTGGTGTGTGAAACGGCTGACGGGGTTAAGTTGGAGTTGTGATGTAAATTTTGGATTGTGGGTGAGTAGACCTGGTGAGTCGTTATGGTAATGATAGCGGCAGATGTGAAGGAATGACAGCTTATGTTGAAGAGTTTAAGTAAGCAGTTGATGCTTAAGAATTTTTGCTTGTTGGGAAGATTCTTGGAAGAGGTTTGAGAGTTGCAAGAGTTTTGGAAGCAGAGAAGTTTGCATAGTGGCTGAATTGTATTGGTTGTTGTCACTGTGTAAACAAGTCTTGGGAGTTGTGTGTTACAATGGTGTGTGCTGTGGAAGTTGAAGTTCTTCATGGTTGAACTTGGGGGCTGTGTACAGTCTGGAAGTGTGGAAGTTCAAGTTGTGGCTATCTTTGAGTGTTCTGGATTTGTGAACAGCATGTGGTGGTGTTGGGTTTGGTGGAGTTTTGTGTGGAAAGTGTTCAGTGTTGGTTGGGGCTTAGTGTTGCCTTGTGCGATTTGAGAAGCTTGTTGTTCTCTTTTCGCCGGTTAAAATTTCGAGGACGAAATTTCCTAAGGGGGGGAGAGTTGTAACGCCCCGGTTTTGGGCTCAGAAGTTTTGGGCGTTGACCGGTTCGGTCAAAGTGCTGATCGAATATATAAGAGTGAATTTAGGAAAGCCTAGTTCGGGTTGCATTAAAAATATGGAAAAATGTTCTAAAATCATCTTTTAATATATAAAAGTGAACTGTGAAATCAATTTTGGAAAATGAGGTTTGGAAGGGTGACATTTTGGCTAGTGACCAAAATGTAATTTTTGAAAGTTCGGTGACAGTTTTATAAAGGATTGAAACTTTGAATCTTTAAGGAGCTATTATTCCAAAAAGAGTTTCTCCAGATTTTTCTAAGATATTTTAAGGTTTTATTCTGATTTTAAAGTTTATGAAAAGTGGAGGGAAATCATTTTGACTATTTCATAACTAACTTTCCATTTTCTCTCAATTCTCCTTTTCTCTCATTTTCTCTCAACCCAAACACATTTCTCCAGATTTTCTCCTCTGATTTTGTCACTCAAATCTTCCTTTTCAACTCTCTTTTGATTCTTAATCATCACATCAATAAAACCTCTCAATTTGCAAGTTGTTTCATCAAGCTTTTTGGTTCCAAAAAGGGAGAAACTCAAGTTTGGAGGTAAGAACGTCCTTCTCCTCTAAACTATCAGTTCTTTACTGAAATTCCCAAGTTCTCAATCCTTGATTTATGATTTGGTAAAGGTTTTATGGATATGATCTTGATTTTTGGCTTAAAATGCAAGATTTGCTTGATTTTGGTGGAATTTTCGTGTGATTTGTTTGGGCAGTGTTTTGAAGTGTCAAAATGATGTTAAATGAATGCTAAATTGATTAGAAGTTGAGGTTTAATTAATGCAATCCCGGATAGGTTGAATTTCCTAAGTTTAGCTTGAGTTTTTGGTTGTTTTTGGAGTGTTTTTGGTGATCTGTTATACCTGGAGGTATAAGGGCGTGTTTGTGATCATTTTGGATGTTAATGGATGTTTAAAAATGGTTAGAAGTGATGGATCTTGGCTGGGTTAAGTTTTGGTAGTGTTTGGAGGTGATTTTGGTTGTGTTTGGTAGCCGAATTGTTGGTTTTGTGATGAGCAGCGAGTTTGGTTGTGTTGCTGGTGTTTTTAATGCATAATGATGCATTAATCTTCTGTTGTTATGTGCTTGAAACAGGGGAGTTTGATCCGTGAGCTTTAGAGGTGGTGCGGAAGGTTTCGGATGCTTGGAAGGCTTGTTGGCTAGCCTTGTTTTGTGTATCGGTGAGTGAAGTTGGGTTTTCAGCTTTTAAACCAAGGTTTGAAGGTTTTGGGAGCTTAGTTTAAGTCTAAACAACTTTTCTAAGCTCAAGAGTAAGTAAATGGATTTTCGCTCTTGAATTGTGTTGTGATTTGGCTTTAAAAGAAATTGTGTTTAATGGTTCCAATGCATGTGTTTTGCATGGTTTAATTCTGTTTTGAAAGCATATTTTAGCATGGTTTAATGCTGGTTTTGAAAGCCATATGTGAAGGATGCTCAAGGTAAGAGATCCTTGGTTTTATACATTGAAAATGTAGTTTTGATGCATGGTGTTGCATGATGTTTAATGGCTTTGTGTAATGCTTTAAAACAGTGGATTGATGGTGGTAAATGATGGTTTTTGCATATTAGTTATGCATGTGAATCATTGGACTAATGTGGTAATGGTTTTGCATATTAGTTATGCATGTGAATCATTGGACTAATGTGGTAAGATGGTTATATTGGCAAGTGATGTAAGTGGTTCTTGGTTTGTTGATCGGATATAGTTAGCCGGCTATAGGATTGGGTGCACCGTGAATAAAGTCGCCTTGGAGGTGGAGTGGTTAAGTGTGAACCAGTAAACTCCCTTCAAGTATCCTAACGAGATGGTTAAGGTCATAATGGAGGATGAATGCCCATTCGAGGACCTTGGTTAAGCAAAGGTTATATGGTGGTTAAAAGTCCATATATGGGAACCTTGTGCTTGTTGAGATCACAATGGCGGTGTTAAGTCCATGTGTGGATCTTGTGTAGGGTGTCCCGGATCTCGTTAGTGATGTTGTACAACTACCAATCAGTGAATGCAAAGGTTGTATGGCGTTTGAAAGTCCATACATGGGAACCTTGTGCAAGTCAAGGTTGTATGGTGTTTGAAAGTCCATACATGGGAACCTTGGGAAAAGTTGAGGTTGTATGGTGTTTGAAAGTCCATACATGGGAACCTTGTGAAAGTTGAGGTTGTATGGTGTTTGAAAGTCCATACATGGGAACCTCGGGAAAGCTAAGGTTGTATGGTGTTTAAAAGTCCACACATGGGAACCTTAGGATGGTGAGGTCAAATGGTGTTTAAAAGTCCATTTGGAGACCTTGGATTGGTGGTGTGTATGAAGCGTGGGGGACAACGCTTGTGATCCGCGTATCCGATTGGATGTTGAGTTGAAAAGTGGATGTGGTTGATCACTTGAAAGCCAATATGATGTTCTTGATTATAAAGAAGCATGAGATGCTTGAAAAGATGCATGGTTGCATGATAAGTGTTAAATGCTTGTGAATGCATGTTTACTTGTTAAGTTGAGCAAGTGTTTATTATCATTTGGTAAATGATGTATATGTGCATGAAATCTCCTTAATGCATTGGAGTCTTGTTGAGACTTGTTTTGAAAGGCATGTGAAGATGATGTTGCGGTTCATATGTTGCCTTTGTTTAGTGCATGTGTTTGATTGATTGAGTAAATGGTTTTAAAGGGTTTCTTGCTTGGAATGGTTTTCCAATGTTTGTATTTAACTTTGCATATAGTGTTTATGCATGGGATGGTTAAATGGTTGGTTTTGCAAGTTGTGCTTTGAAAATGGTTTTCTTAGTTTGCTAAACTAAGGGTTGGTTTTCATGTATGTGCAATGCATGGTTTTAAGCGTGATGTTGAAAGGAGTTTTCAAACTTTGCTTTGTAAACAAATCGAATTGCTTTTCAAAGAGGTTTTATGGCTCGCTGCATTGATGGTGTTTTGGTTTTGAGCTTTTCTCACTAAGCATTATGTGCTTACGCTCCTTTTTGTCCATCAATGCAGATTCTTGAAGTTGGATAGCGAGGAGCAAGGGATTCAAGAAGGACTCCACTTGAGATGTATGTCTCGGTTAATAGCTATAGTTAATAAAGGCAATGGGGTAGAATCTCTCGGGTTGATGTTTGTGTATTCGTATATGTTCGGACAAGTATGGTTTATGTTGTTGATGTTGTTGGAACATGTTTTGGCCTTTATGAGATTGAATTGGAAGTATGGTGTTTAAATGGTTGCTTGTGTAGGAAGCATATCCTTTGAATTGGGGCTTTTCATGTATGTTGATATTTTGTTGAATTGTTGATGCAAGTATGCCTTTTACATGTTGAATTGCATGTTGGTAAAGTTTGGTGGCTTTTGGAGCATGATTGGATGATCAATTGCAGGTTTAAGTATGTATATGGTGGCTTTCTGTGCAGGGTGTTTCGGAACAGTCCATACCGTTTCAGAACGGGTGCCCCAAACCAGCCCAGGCGTCCGAAACGGGAGAGACCGTTCCGAAACGGAAAGGCTACTGCCAGACCCCCGTTTCGGTACGCGTTGCGGAACGGCCCCGCGTTTCAAAACGGGCTCTGCCTGTTTCGGAACGGGTGACCGTTGGGGGCTGACATTGGCAGTTAAATGTTTTGAAAAGTTTACATTTTGGTCCTGAAACTTGTTTGTGCAATTGTATGAGTTTGGGATGCCCGTTTGAGCTGAAATTTGGCAGTGAAGCATGAAACATGATTAATTTTAAGTTGGTAACTTAAAATCTGGTTAAGTCCTTAAGTCTTCAGAATTTACAATTTGGTCCCTAAAGTTGTAAATTGTTCAATTGGGTCCCTGTTTGATCTCTGATGTTTATGATCTTTAAGTATGATGTTGTGTGATCATATCTAAGGTTAATGTGCATCTAGACAAGACTAAAAAGAAAAAAAAGGGTCGTTAATCAAGGTTGACTTTCGGGTTGACTTTGGTTTTCCCCGTGTGACCTTCTTAATTCGGGTCAACCGTCTGGGCCGGGTTAAGGGGGTTACAGGACATATCCTATACAATTTTCTCGTAACAACAATTTCACCAAATGTAACGCCCCGATTTTGGGCCTAGATGTTTTAGAGTTCGAATTGGAGCGGTCGAGAGTGGTTCGAATCTTAAAGGGAGATTTAGGGAACACCTAGTTCGAAATGCTTTAAAAATATGAAAAAATGCCTAAAAATCCTCATTTATTATATGAATTATTATGGTGAAAACAATTTTACAAAATAAGGTTTGGAAATAGTACATTTCGGTGTAGTGACCAAATCGCAGTTTTTGCAAAAGTTAAATAGCGACTGCTTTGTAAAGGATTGAAATTTTGAATCTTTAAGGAGCTAATTTTACCAAAATGTTTTTAATCAGATTTATCCTTATTTTGGGTGATTTTAATAATGTTTTAAGTAAAGGAAATAAAGATTGATTAAAAGAAAAACTATCTTTGACTTTTCATAACTACCTTACATCAATTTTCTCTCAATTTCTTTTCAGCCAAACACATTTCCTCCATCAATTAGCTTCTGATTTTCATTCCTTTTGATGAGTTTTCAATCTCCTTTTGATTCCTAATCTGTTCCTCACCAAATCCTCTTGTTTTTACATTGGATTTTCAAGAAAACTTGCCCAAATCAAGGAGAAATCAACCATTAGAGGTAAGCTTCGTCCTTCTCCTCTATTGATCAGTTCTTTACTAAAATTCCCAAGTTATCAATCCTTTGTTAATGATTTTTGAGTTGCTTTAATGTTAGAAACAAGAAATTGTATTAAAACTCAAGGTTTTTTGGAGAGATCTTAATGATTTTTGTGGTTGTTGGTTAGGATCTATTTTAAGGTTGTTTTCTAATGTATTTTGGATGGTAATTGATGTTATAAATGAGGTTTTATCAAGCAAATCCCGAATAGGCTTGGATTCCTAAGTTTTGTATGCTAGAATGGTGTTTTTTGGGTGGTTTTGGTGTCCTGTTATATATGGGGGTATAAGGACGAGTTTGTGGTGGTTTTTGATTTTTATTGATGTGTAGAAGTGATAGGTCTTGGCTGGGCTTTGTTTTGGAAGAGTTTGTAGATGATTTCGATTGTTTTTCGTGGCCGAAATGAGGTTCTTGAGTAGAGCAGCGAGTTTAGGTGTGTGGCTGATGATTTCAATGTATGATGATGCATTAATCCTCTGCTCTTATGTGTTATAAATAGGGGAGACATCTTCAGATGCCTTTCATGTTGATCAGGGAGCTTAGATAGCGTTTCGGCGAGCACGCGAAACGTAATCAGTGAGTGCGAATGGTTTTAGAACTTCTTGAGAGACAAAGAATCAATGTTTTGGGATTTAGGAAATGTTTGAAACACCTTCCTAAGTCCGGAAGTAAGTATTGGTTAAATTACTTTCAAATATATGGTGGTCGCCCCTAAAAAGCTTTTACATGCTCATGGTTTGAGATAGATAAATTCCTACTATTTTTATTCATGATTTGTAGCATGAGATGATCCTTGAAAAGATTCATGAAATAAAATGTTGCATTGTTAAGTTTTGAGCTTTTGTTTTAAAGCATTACAAATGTTATGTTTTTGAATGAGATGAGAAAGCTTTGAGAAATGTTGCATTAAAAACAATAGGTGAGATGATGTTTTGACATAATATATTGGCATTGAAGATGAGATACTTACCGAATATTATTGGTCGATCAATAGGATAAGAGTGCACTATAAACCAAAAATTCGTACGTGCTCTTTGGATTCAATGCAAAGGGAGAGACCGATGATGGGCATTCCATCGGGTAGTACTTGGTGAAATACCCAAGCTTTGTGGCGATGAGAGATTCCACCATGTGAGTACGGTGATGTGAGATTCCACCAGAAATTATCTTACTAGACAAGTCAGTACGGTGATGTGAGATTCCACCAGAAGAGTCTAGTGGTTTGAGAATGTTGTCTGCATATCCCAGTAATAATGAGATGTGAAATGCCAATATAATATATGAAAATGCTTTTGATTCACATGTACCTATTGATGAGAAGATTTATGCTATGAGAAATGCATATGAGATTTGTATATGAAATGCTTTGGTTTTCACAAACATGTGTATGGCTTTGCCATGAGATTTCCATTGGTTTAAATGCATGAGATAGAATTGAGGTACATGTGTTTTCAATGAGGTTTTACTTTGAAATGGTTTTCAAGCATGAGATAGATTGAGCATGTTGTAGAAAAAGGCTTTTGAGAAATTGTTTTGAATAATGCATTAGTGTGTTGGTTTTCTTAGTGCATGCCTCACTAAGCAAATGTTCTTACGCTCTCTTTTACCAATAATGCAGATAATTGAGGTGTTTTGGGCAGCAAGAAGGTTAAGAACATCCAAGGAAGTGCAAAGCTCATGTATGGTGATGTTTTTATGCACTTTAGTTTTGATATTTGGCAATGGGACACCAACATTGTATTTGGGAGATGTGTTTTGAACTCCCTAAGTTTGTGGCATATTTGTGATGGCTTTTATGGGTTGTAAATGTTCCTAATGGTTTGGTTGGAGGTTTGAGCTCTATATTTGGTTTGGTGGATAGGAAGAATGCATATATTTTGGGTGTTCTTGTGCTTGATGCCATGTTTGAGATTAGGCTTCTTATACAAATTTCTTAATGTTAAATCATGTTGTTGGTATGTTATGGTATGCTTTGAAGCATGTTTGAATGAGTTAAGAGGTGAAAAACCAGCATTTTCTGCTGTCACAGGGCAGGGTGTATCGAAACACCTTTAACGGTTTCGAAACGGGGGCATGTAATGGCCATAGCGTTTCAGAACGGTTGAAGGTGTTTTGGAACATTTTGGCTACTAGAGAGGCCTGTTTTGATACCGGTCTCGGAACGCATTCGAGTACTGAAACGGTCAACATCGTTTCGATACGAGCGTATCGGTACGAAGGTTGGTGTTCCGAAATGGATGACCGTTGGATGATGATTTGAATTTTTTTTAAGTTTGCATGTTTTACATTTTAGTTCTGAATGTTGCGAATGTAATTGCTTGAGCTTGGAATGTCCTTTTAAGCTGAATTTTGACAGTGTAGCATGTAATATGGCTAATTACATATTGGTAAACTTAAAATTTGCATAGTCCATATATTTTGTAAAAATTACTTTTTTGTTCCTAAAAGTGTAATTCATGCAATTGAGTCCCTAAACGATTTTCGACCGTTGTGCGCTTCTATCATATGATTCATGAGTATTCACATAGGCTTAATGTGTATCGAGAAAATATTAAAAAGAAAAAAATGGTCGTTAATCAAGGTTGACTTTCGTTTTCCTCGTGTAATCTTCGTAGTTCGGGTCAAGCGTCTAGGCCGGGCTAAGGGGGTTACATTTGTTGGTATCAGAGCCAGGTTAACGAATAATTGGGGATTGGTAAGTGGTTATTGTGTGCAGTTATGAATGTTTGTGACTTTTCGGTGAAAGTGTGATGCATGAATATTGATGTATGATTCAATGAGATGAATTTGTGATGCTATGCTGTGTTTGGGGTATAGTTGGGGATCCCAATGCCATATCATTACTAATGAGAAGAATTATTTTAAAAAATAAGCTTGAGTACATGGATTACTTACCTTATTATGCCTAATTGTGTTTGTTGTATTTTTGTCAGTTTATTATTTTATTATGGGGTCATGTAGAGAGCTTAGAATCAATACTCGATCTATGGCTGAGAACGAGAATGTAGAGAATGCTGAGGATTTACCTCCTCTTCCCCCTGGTGGACCACCTGGTGGTGGGGTTAGGGTTGGTGCTGGGTTCGCTGGACCCGAGGGAGGTCAGGGGCAAGCTGCTCCTGATATGACCGTGTTGATACAAGCTATTGCTGGAGCTTTCTAGGCAGCAGTAGCTGGAGCTCATGGAGCTGCACCACAGGATGGTGCTAATGTAAGATTGCCGTTGGAGCGTCTTCGCAGTTTGGGAGGGACTGAGTTTAAGGGGTTGACCCCGGAACGTTTCGAGTCTTGGTTAGAGAGTACCAAGAGGATACTTGGACATCTGAACTGCAACAACGTTCAGAAGCTAGGATGCATTGTGTCACTACTGCATGGTGATGCATATACGTGGTGGACGACCACTATTGCGGGAATGGAGGATGATGAAGGGACTTGGACATTCTTTTTGAATGCGTTCAAGCAGAAATACTTGGGAGTTCACTACCTCGATGAGAAAAAGAGGGAGTTTATGTCCCTTGTATAAGGGAGCATGACGGTGGCGGAATTTGAGATTCAGTTTGTTCGCCTTAGCCAATATACGCCTGAGCTGATTACTAGCGAGAGAGAAAGATGGGAACGATTCTGTTACAGGCTGGTGGCGAATGTAAAAACCTGTATGCTCGCAGCCGATTATACTCATTTCGATGTCTTGGTCACTAGAGCCAAGGACATTGAGTTGAATCTTGGTTTGGCGAGTCAGGTAGAAGGATCTAGCTCGGGGAAGCGAGCTGCAGAACGTGATTATGGTAGAAATCATAAGAAGAGGCATAAGGATAGAAAGCCTCATTTTGATGCTACACGCGGGGGTGGTAACCCTAGAAGAGGTCAGCAAGGACCAAATGCTTTCTTGAGGACTCCTGAGTGTAACCGGTGTGGTAGGAGACATGCTGGTGAGTGTTGGGGTAACCTTGGTACTTGTTGGAACTGTGGAAACCAGGGGCATATGAAGAAAGATTGTCCTCAGCCGCTGAGGGAGGGACAGGCTCCGGTTAGAGCAGCTGAGCCACAGAGAGGTTGTAGGCGTGGTCGTGGTAATTTCCAGCGCAGAGATGAGGGTGGAAGGAATGTGGCGCATGTAGTGGCTGTCCAACTTGAGGGTGGCGAACAGGCTCGAGTGTATGCCCATCGTGAGGGAAGGAATGACAGGGACGTGATCGCAGTTACCTTTACTTTGCAATCCTTGTCATTACATTCTTTGATTGATTCTGGATCTACACACTCGTACATATAGTGTGAACATGCTCAAATGCTTGGTTTGCCTGTTGAATCTTTGGATGCTGGTATGCGCGTGACTAGTTCCTTTGGTGAGATGGTTGTAACAAGGAAGTTGTATAGGAGATTCCCCTTAAAAGTGCAAGAGCATGTGTTTCTTGTTGATCTTATGGAATTGTCATTCTATGGTTTCGATGTAATTCTTGGCATGTATTGGCTTGTTGAGCATAGAGCTATTGTGGATTTCGAAAGCAAGCCAGTTTCATTGAAACTTGCAGATGATTATGAGGTTGTGGTGGTGGGAGAAAATGTGAAGTTTTTGTCTAATATGGTGTCGACGCTCGAAGCAAGCCGGATGTTGCGTCAAGGATGCGAGGCTTACCTAGCCTTTGTTATGAATCTCAGTTCAAAGGAGGCGCGCGTACATGACATAAGAACCATGTGTGAATTCCCTGGGGTATTTCCGGAGGAATTATCTGGTTTGTCGCCTAGTTGAGAGGTTGACTTTGCAATTGAGTTGTATGAGAACACAACTCCGGTGTCCATTGCTCCCTATTGCATGACACCCAAAGAGTTGAAGGAGTTGAAGATGCAACTTCAAGAGTTGCTGGACTGTGGCTTTATTTGGCCTAGTGTGTCACCTTGGGGTGCATCGGTCTTGTTTGTTAAAAAGAAAGATGGCACGATGAGGATGTGCATTGATTATCATGAGCTGAATAAGTTGACCTTCAAGAACAAGTATCCTTTGCCGAGGATTGATGATCTTTTTCATAAGTTTCGAGGAGCAGCTGTGTTTTCAAAGATTGGCTTGAGGTCAGGGTAATATCAGTTAAGGGTGAAGGATGTAGATGTGCCGAAAATAGCCTTTCGAACAAGATATGGGCATTATGAGTTCCTTATGATGCCGTTTGGATTGACGAATGCTCATGCTCCTTTCATGGACATGATGAATAGGGTGTTCCATGAATTCTTGGACAAGTTCTTTGTGGTGTTCATCGACGATATCCTTGTGTACTCTCGTATTGAGAAGGAGCATGAAGATCATTTGAGGATTGTTTTGCAAGCGCTGTTGGAAAATCAACTTTATGCTAAGCTGAGAAAGTGTGAGTTTTCGCTAAATGAAGTTGTTTTCCTTGGTCATGTGGTTTCGGCTGAAGGGATTCGAGTTGATCCCCAGAAGGTTGAGGCGGTGATGAATTGGAAGCGTCCTAAGTCTGTTCATGAATTCTGTAGTTTCCTTGGGTTGGCAGGATACTACCGGAGGTTTGTGGATCGATTTTCAAAGATTGATGCCCCTTTGACGAAGTTGCTGCAAAAGTATGTTAAGTATGAGTGGACGGAAGCGATACAACATGATTTTGAGAAGCTAAAAGCAGCTTTGACGCAAGCTCCTATCTTGGTTCAGCCTGAATCAGGGAAAGAGTTTGTGGTGTATAGTGACGCATCCTATGTTTATTTGGGGTGTGTGTTAGTGCAACAGGGTAAGGTGGTGGCTTATGCATCGCGACAGTTGAAAGTGCATGAGCGCAACTATCCTACGCATGAGATTGAGTTGGCTGCAGTGGTGTTTGCTCTAAAGATATGGAGACATTATCTCTATGGTGAGAAGTGTATTGTGTATACGGATCACAAAAGTTTGAAGTACCCGATGTCTCAGAAAGAGTTGAATCTTAGGCAACGACGCTGGGTGGAGTTGCTTAAAGATTACGATCTAACGATCGAGTATCATCCGGGGAAGGCCAATGTTGTGGCCGATGCTTTGAGCAGGAAAGTGGCAGTGGAGTTAAGAGCTATGTTTGCTAGCTTGAGCATATCGCGAGATGGTGGTCTTGTTGCTGAAGTGCAGGTTAAACCATCTCTAATCCAGTTGATTAAGGATAAACAATTGTTGGATGATTCCTTGGTGCCACATGTTCAGGATATTGCTGAAGATAGGCCATCAGATTTCTGTTTTAATGATGATGGTGTTTTATGTTTTGGGAGTCGGATAGTGGTGTCGAATGATGTTGAGTTGAGGCGCACTATTTTGACCGAAGCTCATAGTAGTCCTTTTGCTATACACCCTGGTAGTACAAAGATATGTCGTGATCTGAAGGATGAGTACTAATGGGTGGGATTGAAGAAAGATGTCGTTGAGTATGTTGGCAAGTGTATGGTTTGTCAGCGGGTTAAGGCTGAACATCAGTTTCCTTCAGGGTTGTTGCAGCCGTTAAGGATCCCTGAATGGAAATGGGAGAGGACCAACATGGACTTTGTGTCTGGTTTGCCTCTATCGCCATCAAAGAAGAATTCTATTTGGGTGATTGTGGATCGCCTTACGAAGTGTACGCATTTCTTGCCTGTGCATACTACGTACACCTTGGATAAGCTTGCGGAGTTGTACATTCTTGAGATTGTACGTTTGCATGGCGTACCAAAATCTATAGTGTCGGATAGAGATCCGAGGTTCACCGTAAGGTTTTGGGAGTGTTTGCATCAAGCTTTTGGTACGCGGCTGAATTTCAGTACTTCTTATCATCCGCAAACAGATGGACATTCGGAGCGTGTTATGCAAGTGCTTGAGGACATGTTCAGGTGTTGTGTTATTGAGTTTCAAGGCTCTTGGGAGAAGCACTTGCCTTTGGTGGAGTTTGCTTATAATATTAGTTACCATGCGAGTATTCAAATGGCACCTTATGAAGCCTTGTATGGGAGGAAGTGCATAACTCCTCTTTGCTGGGCTGAAACAGGATAAGAGTTGGTCTCGATGCTGACTTTGTTGAAAGGAACCACCGAGAAGGTGAAGCTCATTTGTGAGCGGTTTAAGGCAGCATCGGATCGGCAAAAGTCTTACGCGCATTTGAAGCGTAAGGAGATAGAATTTGCAGTGGGTGACCGTGTGTTTTTGAAAGTTTCACCTTGGAAGAAGGTGATGAGGTTTGGTCGGAAGGGCAAGTTGAGCCCAAGGTACATTGGACCATACAAAGTGATAGAACGTGTGGGTCCTGTTGCTTATAAGCTGAGATTACCTCAAGAGTTAGAAAAGATACATAATGTGTTTTAATGTATCCATGCTTTGGAGGTATAGATCAGACCCTTCGTATGTTATGCCTGTGGAGGAAGTTGAGTTGAATCCAAATTTGACATATGATGAGGAACCTGTTGAGATTTTGGATTCGGATAGTAAAGTTTTCCGTGGTAAGACCATTGAGCTGGTCAAAGTGTTGTGGCGACATCGTGGTGCTGAGGAAGCCACGTGGGAAAGGAAGGAAGACATTAAGAAGTAATTTCCTTACCTTTTTCCTCCAGGTAAATTTCGAGGACGAAATTTCTTAAGAGGGGGAGAGTTGTAACGCCCCGATTTTTGGCCTAGATGTTTTAGAGTTCGAATCGGACTGATCGAGAGTGGTTCAAATCTTACAGGGAGATTTAGGGAACACCTAGTTCGAAATGCTTTAAAAATATGGAAAAATGCCTAAAATCCTCATTTATTATATGAATGATTATGGTGAAAACAATTTTACAAAATAAGGTTTGGAAATACTACATTTCGATGTAATGACCAAATCGCAGTTTTTGTAAAAGTTAAATAGTGACTACTTTGTAAAGGATTGAAACTTTGAATCTTTAAGGTGCTAATTTTACCAAAATGTTTTTAATCAGATTCCTCCTTATTTTGGGTGATTTTAATAATGTTTTAATTAAAGGAAATAAAGATTGATTAAAAGAAAAATTATCTTTGACTTTTCATAACTACCTTACGTCAATTTTCTCTCATTTCATTTTCTCTCAATTTCTTTTCAGCTAAACACATTTCCTCCATCAATTAGCTTCTGATTTTCATTCCTTTTGATGAGATTTCAATCTCCTTTTGATTCCTAATCTTTTCCTCACCAAATCCTTTTGTTTTCACATTGGATTTTCAAGAAAACTAGCCCAAATCAAGGAGAAATCAGCCATTAGAGGTAAGCTTCGTCCTTCTCCTCTAATGATCAGTTCTTTACTGAAATTCCCAAGTTATCAATCATTTGTTAATGATTTTTGAGTTGCTTTAATGTTAGAAACAAGAAATTGTATTAAAACTCAAGGTTTTTGGAGAGATCTTGATGATTTTCGTGGTTGTTGGTTAGGTTCTATTTTGAGGTTGTTTTCTAATGTATTTTGGATGGTAATTGATGTTATAGATGAGGTTTTATCAATTAAATCCTGAATATTCTTAGATTCCTAAGTTTTGTATGCTAGAATGGTGGTTTTTGGGGTGGTTTTGGTGTTCTGTTATAGCTGGGGGTATAAGGACGAATTTGTGGTGGTTTTTGATGTATATTGATGTTTAGAAGTGATTAGAAGAGATAGGTATTGGCTGGGCTATGTTTTGGAAGAGTTTGGAGATGATTTCGGTTGTTTTTGGTGGCCGAAATGAGGTTCTTGAGTAGAGCAGCGAGTTACGTGTGTGGATGATGATTTCAATGCATGATGATGCATTAATCCTCTACTCTTATGTGTTATAAACAGGGGAGACATCTTCGGACGCCTTTGGTGTTGATCTGGGAGCTTAGCTAGCATTTCGGTGAGCAAGCGAAACGCAATCGGTGAGTGCGAATGGTTTTAGAAGTCCTTGAGGGACAAAGAATCAAGGTTTGGGGATTTAGGAAAGGTTTGAAACACCTTCCTAAGTCCGGAAGTAAGTCTTGGTTAAATTGCTCTCATATATGTTGTGGTCGCCCCTAAAATGCTTTTACATGCTCATGGTTTGAGATAGATAAATTCCTACTGTTTTTATGCATGATTTGTAGCATGAGATGATGCTTGAAAAGATTCATAATATAACATGTTGCATTGTTGTCTTTTGAGCTTTTGTTTTAAAGCATTGCAAATGTTATGTTTTTGAATGAGATGAGAAAGCTTTGAGAAATGTTGCATTAAAAACATTAGGTGAGATGATGTTTTGACATAATATATTGGCATTGAAGATGAGATACTTACAAGATATAATTGATCGATCAATAGGATGAGAGTGCACTATAAACTAAAAATTCGTACGTGCTCTTTGGATTCAATCCAGAGGGAGATATCGATGATGGGCATGCTATCGGGTAGGACTTGGTGAAATACCCAAGCTTTGTGGCGATGAAAGATTCCGCCATGTGAGTGCGGTGATGTGAGATTCCACTAGAAGAGTCTAGTGGTTTAAGAATGTTGTCCGAATATCCGAGTAATAATGAGATGTGAAGTGCCAATATAATATATGAAAATGGTTTTGATTCACATGTACCTATTGATGAGATGATTTATGCTATGAGAAATGCATATGAGATTTGTATATGAAATGCTTTGGTTTTCACAAGCATGTGTATGGCTTTGCCATGAGATTTGCATTGGTTTAAATGCATGAGATAGAATTGAGGTACATGTGTTTTCAATGAGGTTTTGCATTGCTTTGCCATGAGATTTGCATTATTGTGTTGGTTTTCTTAGAGCATGCCTCACTAAGCAAATGTGCTTATGCTCTCTTTTACAAATAATGTAGATAATTGAGGTGTTTTGGGCAGCAAGAAGGTTAAGAACATCCAAGGAAGTGCAAAGCTCATGTATGGTGATTTTTTTATACACTTTAGTTTTGATATTTGGCAATGGGACACCAAGGTTGTATTTGGGAGATGTGTTTTGAACTCCCTAAGTTTATGGCATGTTTGTGATGGCTTTTATGGGTTGTAAATGTTACTAATGGTTTGGTTGGAGGTTTGAGCTCTATATTTGGTTTGGTGGATAGGAAGCATGCATATAGTTTGGGTGTTCTTGTGCTTGATGCCATGTTTGAGCTTAGGCTTCTTATACATGTTCCTGAATGTTAAATCATGTTGTTGGTATGTTATGGTATGCTTTGAAGCATGTTTGAATGGATTAAGAGGTGAAAAACCAGCATTTTCTGCTGTCACAGGGCAGGGTGTATCGAAACACCCTTAACGGTTTCGAAACGGGGGCATGTAATGGCCTAAATGTTTCGGAACGGTTGAAGGTGTTTCGGAACATTTTGGCTACTAGAGAGGCCTGTTTCGATATCAGTCTCGAAACGCACCCGAGTACCGAAACGGTCTACACCGTTTCGATACGGGCGTATCGGTACAAAGGTTGGTGTTCCGAAATAGATGACCGTTGGATGATGATTTGAATTGTTTTAAGTTATCATGTTTTACATTTTAGTCCTGAATGTTGCGGGTGTAATTGCTTGAGCTTGGAATGTCCTTTTAAGCTGAATTTTGCTAGAGGAGCATGTAATATGACTAATTACATATTGGTAAACTTAAAATCTGTAAAGTCCTTATATTTTATAAAAATTACTTTTTGGTTCCTAAAAGTGGAATTCATGCAATTGAGTCCCTAAACGATTTTCGAACGCTGTGCCCTTCTATCATATGATTCTTGAGTATTCACATAGGCTTAATGTGCATCTAGAAAAGATTAAAAAGAAAAAAAGGGTAGTTATTCAAGGTTGACTTTCGGGTTGGCTTTGGTTTTCCCCGTGTAATCTTCGTAGTTCGGGTCAAGCATATAGGCCGGGCTAAGGGGTTACACCAAAAGAGCTTGTTACTTGTATTCCTACATTTAGCATATCAACATGAATATCAAACAAGCGTGCATGCTCACTCAAGATGTATGAATGAGTGGATCCAAAATCAATTAAAGCTAACAAAGACAAAGATTGCAAGGTGTAAGTACCTACAATCACATCAGTGTCGTTACATCCCTCGCAGAGTGCATACACTCTCACAGGACCACCACCCTCGGGTTGAACAACAACATGAGCTACACCTCACTGTCCATCCTCCCTCAGTTGGAAATTACCTCGAACGTGCCCACAACCTTTATGTGGTGCAACAAAAGGTGCCCGACCCTGACCACCTCCAGCAAACAAAGCATACTCACGTCTCATATGTTCAGCTGATCCACGGTTCTAACAAGAATTAGCTGCCCCAGCCACAGAAGAATGTGCTTCTCGAGCCACACGAGGACAATATCGCCTCAAATGCTCTCGCGATCTACATGTCCAACAAGTATTTTGTTAAGATCTCGCTCTATTACCCTGAGCCGGCACACTTCGCTCAAAAGTACCTCGGCTTGCCCCAGGTCGATATCTACGATCACGAGTTCTCTTATATTGTCCAACACTAGGACCCGAATTCGCAGATCTCTTTCCAGAGCTAGTGCCACCCCCGCAAGAGGTCAAACCCAAACTCTAATCAATATTTTTGGCTTGTATCACCATCAGACAATAATAAGTATAATCAGATGTTAGCATGACATTCTTCACCTCCAGCACAAAGCCATAACGGAAGCGATCAGATAAATGGCTATCACCCGGCACCAATTCTGGACCATATTGGCTCAAACGTACGAACTGGACCTCGTACTCAGCCACTATAATGTTTCCTTGCACCAAGGACACGATTCACGCTTTTTATCGTCCAAGTATGTTACTCCTAGATACTTCTTCTTAAAGGCAGCTTGGAAGAACTCCCAATCAACCTCATTGGGCTATGGAATCGCGATCACAATCATCTACCAACTGTATGCATCACCACGCAATAAAGAGACAACACATCCCAGCTTGCGTGCATCATTCCACCCCATCTGATCCAAAATCTGAATCGTAGTAGCCATCCAAGCCTAGGATGCTTCACGAGACAATCCCTAATACTCAACGCCTCTTAAACTTCGCAAGCGTTCCAACGGCAAACCCAATTGCCCAGTCACAGGTGCTTGCACTTGTACTTCCACTCCAGCAACAACAGCCTGGAATGCCCTAGTCACCGCCTGTACCAAAGGCGTCAAATCACCCAACACCGGACCAACATGTCCGTGTTGCACTTGCTTCACACTCCAAGATAGTGGCGGTGGAGGAGGTAAATTTGCACCAGACAGAACCTCGTTCTCTTGATTCCTTTGCTCACTAACAGGAGCAACTGATCTTGAACACAACTCTCTCCTCAGTCCTATTGTGCTTTTATAATTAAGGCATGAATATAAAACAAAACAAGAAATCAAGCCAGCTTTTAGCAATGATCCAAGACATCGAATTAAATTTGAAAACACTTCACCACAGTAATAAGGCAATGGACATCCAGTTTTCCCCAACATAGCATAAAACATTGAACGTGCATGTCAAACAATCATCGTGCATTACAACCAATAACATTCAGTCCACAACATCATCATATACAACAACTCATACTCACATCACAAACATCATACATAGCATCACTATCATTTGGTCAACATTAACATGCTTATAACATTCACTGTGCAAAGTAAACACCACCAAAATGCATATAATCACATCACATCCACTTCTTTTAACTTACCAACATTCCATTCTTTCGAAACCTGGCTCTAATACCACAAAATATAACCCCCTCGACTCGGGTAGGCGAGAAACTGAATCGAACGGGTCACACGGGGAATATTAAAGTAACCTGGGAAGTTTACTCCAATAAACGACCCTATTTTTTCTTTTATCTTATCTAGATGCTTGTTACAACCCTAAGAGTTTAATGTTGCAGCGGAACAAACATAACTTCAATCGAACATCAATCACATTCAAATTAGATTTAAGGGACCAAAATGTAAACTTAACAAATTCCAAGGGTTTTTTCCCAATTTTAGATTACTATCTCTAGATTAATCACATTACATGCACATCTGTCGAAAATAAGCTCAAATTAATCATTCAAACTCATTTAGTTGCATCTACAACATTCATGGACTAAAACGTAAGAACAATAAATCATTTAGATAAGCTTTCAACTGCCATAACGACCATCGTTTCGATACCCTAGAGGAGGTTATTGATACGCCCTCGACGGATGCAACACACATATTCAAAAACACAGAGGTCGTACCGATACCCCTAGAGCTCGTATTGGTACGCCCGAAACCAGTAGCCAAAATAGGTATCTATACGCCCCCGTGTATCGGTACCCCTTTCCCATTTTTCAGTACCGTATTGATACTCTAAGAAGGGTATCGATACCCTACATTATGCAATTACACTAAAGGCTAGTTCTACATGTTTAGACACACTCAAAAGCAATCCAATATATTTTCAAACACTTCCTCTGAAATCTAAACAACATCCCCAAGCATACATACCAAATTCAGCAACAAAACATGGCAACAAAGCATCCCAAAACAAGGCTTGAATGATCAATTAGAGGGCATTTACAAGTTCAAAACTAATAACAAAATATGCACATAAATGGAGTTCAAACACTTCTCCAAAAAGACTATGGTTTTCTACCATTATTACTCTAGTTCATAAAACGAAACATACGTTCAAAAGTGAAGTCTCCTTAGATCCCCTTGCAAGAGAGCATAAGCATACAAGCTTAGTGAGAAATGCTCAAAACCAAAAACACCATTAATGCTCAAAATCATTTTACACCTTTTGGAAACCATCATGCCCTCTTTGAAAACTATGCACTTCATTACCAAAATCAGCATGTTATACATCATGCAACAAGTATTACATAAGTCAACCACAAAACCATTTACTAAAACTAATTCTAAGCCTTTCCATGCATAACTACCATATGCAAAGCTTAAAGAGTAAAAATATGCATTTTATTCACATTATGCAATCCCCATAGCCCAACCTAGACGCTTGACCCGAACTACGAAGATTACACGGGGAAAACCAAAGGAAACCTGAAAGTCAACCCTAATTAACGACCCTTTTTTTTCTTTTTTTTCTTATCTAGATGCACATTAAGTCTATGTGATTACTCAAGAATAATAGTAGAGAAAGGCACAGCGATCGGAAATCCTTTAGGGGTTCAATTGCAAGAATTACACTTTTAGGGACCAAAACGTAAATTTTGGAAAATATTAGGACTTTGCCGATTTTAAGCTTACCAACATGTAATTGGTCATTTTACATACATCTCTGTCAAATATTAGCTTTAATGGACATTCCAAGCTCAATCAATTGCATGCACAACATCCAGGACTAAAATGTAAAACATGAGAACTTGAAACAATTCAAAAACACAGCTCAACGGTCATCCGTTTCGAAACGTTGACCCTGGTATCGAAACGGTCGTATCGAAATGGTGTTGAATGTTTGGATACTCGGGTGCGTTCTGAGACCAGTATCGAAACAGGCCTCTCCAGTAACCAAAGTGTTCTGAAACACCTTCATCCGTTCTGAAACATTATGGCCATTGCGGGCCCCTGTTTCAAAACAGATAAGGGTCTTTCGATACACCATGCCCTGCAACAGCATAATTTTCTAGTTTCTTTGTATCTTTTCACACTCAAACATATCCCAAATCATACCATAACATACCAGCAACATGATTAGACATAAAAAAACATATTTAAGAAGCTTAAGCTAAAACACGATATCAAACACACGAACATTTAGTCTATAGGCATGCTTCTTAACCACATGAACTAAATATGGACCTCAAACCAAACCATATAAGACCATTTACAAACCTCAAAGGCCATAACAAACTTGCTACAAACATAGGGACTTCCAAAAACATCCCCCCAAAACAACCTTGAAGCCCCATTGCAGAATATCAATACTAGAGTATGTAAAAACATCACCATACATGAGCTTTTCACTTACTTGGATGTTCTTAACCCTCTCGCTACCCAAATCGTCTCAATTATCTGCATTGTTGGTAAAAGAGAGCGTAAGCACATTTGCTTAGTGGGGCATGCTCTAAAGAAAACCAACACAACAATGCATTATTCAAAACACTTTCTCAAAAGCCATTTCAACAACATGCCCTAAACCTTACTATCTTAATCCAGAATGTCAAAAGGTTCCTCATACGTCATGTCTGGATTCAACTCAACCTCTTCCATAGGCAAAACATGCGACGGATCCGATCTATACCCCCGAAGCATGGATAAATGAAACACATTATGTATCTTTTCTAACTCTTGAGGTAGTGTCAGCTTGTAGGCAACAAGACCCACACATTCTATCACCTCGAATGGTCAAATGAACCTTGGGCTGAACTTGCCCTTCCGGCCAAATCTCATTACCTTCTTCCAAGGTGAAACTTTCAAAAACGCACGCTCGCCCACAGCAACTTCTATCTCCTTACGCTTCAAATCCGCGTAAGACTTTTGTCGAACCAATGCTACCTTCAACCAATCACAAAATGAGCTTCACCTTCTCAGTTGTTCCTTTTAAAAAATCTGGAATCGAGACCATCTTTTGTCCCATTTCAGCCCAACAAAGAGGAGTTATGTACTTCCTCCCGTATAAAGCTTCATAAGGTGCCATTTGAATACTTTCCTGGTAACTATTATTATAAGCAAACTCCACCAAAGGCAAGTGCTTCTCCCAAGAGCCTTGAAATTCAAAAACACAGCACCTTAACATATCCTCAAGCACTTGGATAACACGCTCCGACTGTCCATCCATCTGCAGATGATAAGAAGTACTGAAATTCAGTTGCGTATCCAATGCTTGATGCAAACACTCCCAAAACCTTGCGGTGAACCTCGGATCTCTATCCGACACTATAGATTTTGGCACTCCATGCAATCGTACAATCTCAGCAATGTACAACTCCGCAAGCTTATCCAAGGTATACGTAGTATGCACAGGCAAGAAATGCGCACACTTCGTAAGGCAATCCACAATAACCCAAACTGAATTCTTCATTGATGGCGATAAAGGCAAACCAGACACAAAGTCCATGGTGATCCTCTCCCACTTCCATTCAAGAATCCTTATCGGCTGCAACAACCCTGAAGGAAAGTGATGTTCAACCTTAACCCGCTGACAAACCACACATTTGCTAACATACTCAGCGACATCTTTCTTCAATCCCACCCAATAGTACTCATCCTTCAGATCACGATACATCTTTGTACTACCAGGGTGCATAGCAAAAAGGACTACTATGAGCTTCTGTCAGAATATTGCGCCTCAATTCAATATCATTCGGCACCACTATCCGACTCCCAAAACATAAGACACCATCATCATTGAAACAGAAATCGGATGGTCTACCTTCTGCGATATCCTGAACATGTGGCACCAAAGAATCATCCAACAATTGTTTATCCTTAATCAACTGAACTAGAGATGGTTTCACTTGCAATTCAGCAACAAGACCACCATCCTTCGATATGCTCAAGCTATCAAACATCTCCCTTAACTCCATCGCCACTTTCCTGCTCAAAGCATCGGCCACAACATTGGCCTTCCCTGGATGGTACTCGATCGTTAGATCGTAATCCTTAAGCAACGCCACCAAACGTCATTGCCTAAGATTTATCACTTTCTAAGACATCAGGTACTTCAATCTTTTATGATCTGTGTACACAGTACACTTCTCACCATAGAGATAATGTCTCCAGATCTTTAGAGCAAAAACCACTGCAGCCAACTCAATGCCATGTGTAGGGTAATTGCGCTCATGCACTTTCAACTGTCGCGATGCATAAGCCACTACCTTACCCTCTTGCATTAACACACACCTAAACCAACATAGGATGCGTCACTATACACCACAAACTCTTTTCCTAATTCAGGTTGAACCAAGATAGGAGCTTGCGTCAAAGCTGCCTTTAGCTTTTCAAAAGTTTGTTGTCTCACTTCCGTCCACTCATACTTGACATCCTTCTGTAGCAACTTCGTCAAAGGGGCAACAATCTTAGAAAATTCATCCACAAACCTCCGGTAGTAACCTGCCAACCCAAGGAAACTACGAACCTCATGAACAGATCTAGTAGGCTTCCAATTCATCATCGCCTCAATCTTCTGAGGATCAACTCAAATCCATTCAGCCGAAACCACATGGCCAAGAAAAACAACATCCTTTAGCCAAAACTCACATTTGCTCAGCTTAGCATAAAGCTGATTTTCTAACAGCGATTGCAAAACGATCCTCAAATGACCCTCATGCTCCTTCTCAGTACGAGAGTACACAAGGATATCATCGATGAACACCACAACGAACTTATCTAAGAATTCATGGAACACCCTGTTCATCATGTCCATGAAAGCAGCAGGAGCATTCGTCAGTCCGAACGGCATCACCAAAACTTCATAATGCGCATATCTCGTTCGAAAGGATGTTTTCGGCACATCCTTCACCATTAGCTGATAGTACCCTGACCTTAAATCTATCTTTGAAAACACAACCGTTCCTCAAAACTGATCAAAAAGATCATCAATCCTTGGAAAAGGATACTTGTTCTTGATGGTCAACTTATTCAGATGACGATAATCAATGCACATCCTCATCGTGACATCTTTCTTTTTAACAAACAAGACCGGTGCACCCCAAGGTGACACACTAGGCCGAATAAAGCCTCGGTCAAGCAACTCTTGAAGTTTTGTATTCAACTCCTTCAACTCTTTGGGTGCCATGCGATAAGGAGCAATAGACACCGGAGTTGTGTTCTCATACAACTCAATTCCAAATTCAACCTCTCAACTAGGCAGTAAACCAGGAAATTCCTCTAGAAACACTCTAGGGAACTCACACACGGTTCTTATATCTTGTACGCGAACCTCCTTTGTACTAGGATTCATAACAAAGGCTAGATAAGCCTCACACCCTTGACGCAACATCCGGCTTGCTTCAAGCGTCGACACCACATTAGAGAGAAACTTCAGTTTTTGTCCGACCACCACAACCAAATAATCATCCGCAAGTTTCAGCGAAACTCGCTTGCTTTCAAAATCCACAACGGCTCTATGCTCAACAAGCCAATCCATGCCCAGTATTACATCAAAACCATAGAATGGTAACTCCATAAGATCAACAAGAAATACATGATCTTGCACCATCAAGGGGCATCTCCTACACAATCTTCTTTTTACAATCGTCTCACCAAAGGAACTAGTCACACGCATACCCATTTCCAAAAACTCAACAGGCAAACAAAGCATTTGAGCATGTTCACGCAATATGTACAAGTGTGTAGATCCAGAATTTATCAAAGAAAGTAATGACAAGGATTGCAAAGTAAAGGTACTTGCGATCACGTCCGTGTCATTCCTACCTTCTCGATGGGCATACACCCAAGCCTGGCCACCACCCTCGGGCTGAACAACCACCACATGTGCTACATTCCTTCCACCCTCATCTATGCACTGGAAGTTACCACGGCCGCGCCGACGACCTCTCTGTGGCTCAATTGCTCTTATCAGATCCTGAACCTCTCTCAACGGCTGGGGACAATCTTTCTTCATGTGCCCTCGATTACCACAGTTCCAACATGTACCAAGATTGCCCCAACGCTCACCAGTATGCCTCCTACCACACCAGTTACACTCAGGAGTCCTCAATAAAGCACTTGGTCCTTGCTGACCTCTCCTAGGGTTACCACCCCACGTCTAGCATCACCATGTGGCCTTCTATTCTTATGCCTCTTATAGCGATCTCTACCAAGATCACGCTCTGTAGCTCGCTTCCCTGAGCTAGATCCTACTGCTCCACTCGCCAGACCAAGATTCAGCTCATTGTCTTTGGCTCTGGTGACCAAGACATCAAAATCAGTACAATCTACTACGAGCATATAGGTTTTCACATCCACCACCAGCCTGTAACGGAAACATTCACATCTTTCTCGCTCGCTAGGAATCAGCTCAGGTTCATATTGGCTAAGGCGTACAAACTGCACCTCATATTCTGCCACCGTCATGCTCCCTTGAACCAGGGACATGAATTCCCTCTTTTTCTCATCGAGGTAGCGAACTCCCAAATACTTTCACTTGATCGCATTCAAGAAGAATGTCCAAGTCACATCATCATCATCCATCCCCGATATCGTGATTGTCCACCACGTATATGAATCACCATGCAGCATGGACACAATGCATCCCGACTTCTGAACATTATTACAATTCAGCTGCCCGAGAATCCTCTTGGTACTCTCTAACCAAGACTTGGAACCTTCCGGGGTCAACCCTCTGAACTCAGTCCCTCCCAAACTGCAGAGCCGCTCTAACGGCAACCTCACATTGGCACCATCCTGTGATGCAGCTCCATGAGCTCCAGCTACTGCAGCATGAAAAGCTCCAGCAATACCTTTTATCAACACAGACATATCAGGAGCAGCTTGCTCCTAGACTCCCTCGGGTCAAGCAACCCCATCACCAACTCCAGCAGCACCAACCCCAGCTCCACCACCACCGAGTGGTCCACCAGGGGGAGGAGGAGGTAGATCCTCAACATTCTCAACATTCTCATTCTCAGCCGTAGCACGGGTGTTAATTCTAAGCTCTTTATGTGGCCCTATAATAAAACAATGCAACTGACAAAATACAATAAATTCAATTAGGCACACTAAGGCAAGTAATCCAAGTACTCAAGCTCATTTTTGAAAAAAAAGTCTTCTCAATAGTAATGTTATGGCAATGGGATCCCTAACTATACCCCACACACAGCATAGCATCACAATTCCATCTCAATAGAACAAAACATCAACAATCATACATCATACTTTCACAAAAAAGTCACAAACATTCATAATTACATACATTAACCACTTACAAGGCCCCAAACATTCGTTAACCTGGCTCTGATACCAACAAATGTAACCCCCTTAGCCCGGCCAAGACGCTTGACTCGAACTACGAAGATTACACGAGGAAAACCAAAGTCAACCTTGATTAACGACCCTTTTTTCTTTTTATCTTTTCTAGATGCACATTAAGTCTATGTGATTACTCAAGAGTCATAGGAGAGAAAGGCACAGCGATCGGAAATCCTTTAGGGGTTTAATTGCAAGAATTACACTTTTAGGGACCAAAATGTAAATGTTGGAAAAATATAGTAACTTTGCTGATTTTAAGCTTACCAACATGTAATTGGTCATTTTACATGCATCTCTGTCAAATATTAGCTTTAAAGAACATTCCAAGCTCAATAAATTGCATGCACAACATCCAGGACTAAAATGTAAAACATGAGAACTTGAAACAATTCAAAAACACAGCTCAACGGTCATCCGTTTCGAAACGCTGACCCTAGTATCGAAACTATCGTATCAAAATGGTGTTGCCCGTTTTGGTACTCAGGTGCGTTCCGAGACCAGTATCGAAACAGGCCTCTCCCGTAACCAAAGTGTTCCGAAACACCTTCATCCGTTCCGAAAAACTGGCAATTTCGGGCCCCTGTTTCGAAACAGATAAGGGTTTTAAGATACACCCTACCCTGGAACAGCATAATTTTCTTGTTTTTCTCATCTTTGCACACTCAAACATATCCCAAATCATACCATAACATACCAGCAACATGATTCGACATAAAAGAACATATTTAAGAAGCTTAAGCTAAAACATGGCATTAAACACATGAAGATTTAGTCTATAGGCATGCTTCCTAACCACTTGAACCAAATATTGACCTCAAACCTCAAACCAAACCATATAAGACCATTTACAAACCTCAAAGGCCATAACAAACTTGCTACAAACATAGGGAGATCCAAAAACATCTCCCAAAAACAATCGTGAAGCCCCATTGCCAAATATCAATACTAGAGCAAGTAAAAACATCACCATAGATGAGCTTTTCACTTTCTTAGATGTTCTTAACCCTCTCGCTGCCTAAATCGTCTCAATTATCTGCATTGTTGGTAAAAGAGAGCGTAAGCACATTTTCTTAGTGAGGCAAGCTCTAATGAAAACCAACACAACAATGCATTATTCAAAACACTTTCTCAAAATCCATTTCAACAACATGCTCATTCTATCTCATGCTTGAAAACCATTTCAAAGCAAATCTCCATTTGAAAACCCTTGTTTTATCTCATGCATTAAACCAATGCAAATCTCATGGCAAGACTATACACATGATAAATGAAAACAAAGCATTTCATATCATACTCTCATATGCATTTCCCATAGCATAAAAATATCTCTTCATTTGGTACATGTGAATCAAATACATTTTCATATATTATATTGGCATTTCACATTTCATCTTTACTCGGATATGTGGATTAGCTTGACTCAAAGTCAAGTCCTACCTCGGTGGAATCTCTCATAAACAGACTCTCATGGCGGTATTTCTCATTGCCACAAAGCTTGGGTATTTCACCAAGTCCTACCCCGATGGTATCTCTCATCATCGGATTCTCACTTTGGATCGGGATGGCACTACCCCCATTGCCCGACTCCAAAGAGCACGTACGAATTTTAGTTTATAGTGCACTCTCATCCTATTGATCGATCAATTATATCTGGTAAGTGTCTCATCTTCTATGCCAATATATTATGTCAAAACATCATCTCACGTACTGTTTTTAATGCAACATTTCTCAAATCTTTCTCATATCATTTCAAAATCATAACACATGCTTTGCATTAAATTAAAACCTCAAAACTCTTCAACGCAACATGCTATCTCATGAAATCTCTTCAAAGCATCATCTCATGCTACAAATCATGCATAAAACAATAGGAATTTGTAACCCCCTTATCCCGGCCTAGACGATTGACCCGAACTACGAAGATTACACGGGGAAAACCAAAGTCAAGCCGAAAGTCAACCTTGATTCACAACCCTTTTTTTTCTTTTTAGTCTTGTCTAGAAGCTTTTTAACCCTAAGTGAGAACTCACGAAACACGATTGAGAAAGGTACAGCGATCGGATAACATATAGGGACTCAATTGCACTACACACAAAATTAGGGACCAAATTGTAATTTCTAAAAATTAGAGGCACTTTACTGGTTTTAAGGTTACCATCATGTAATTAGTCATGTTACATGCTTGTCTGCAAAGTTTCAACTTAAAAAGGCATCTCAAACTCAAGTAATTGCATTTACAACATTTGGGACTAAAATGTAAAGCTTGCAAACATCAGCACAATTCAAATTTGTGTCCAACGGTCACCCGTTTCGGAACACCTACATGTCGTATCGAAACGCTGGATCAAAACGGCGTTCAGTGTTTCGGTACGCGGGTGTGTTCCGAGACCAGTTCCGAAACATGGCATTCGAGTAGCCAAATCGTTCCGAAACAGCCTCCACCGTTTCGAAACACGAAGGCCATTACAGGCCCTCGTTCCGAAACACTAGAGGGTGTTTCGATACGGTTTGCCCAGAAACTGCAGCAAATGTTGGTTTTTCACTCAAAAACCTATTCAAACACATCCCAAGGACTCTCTAATCATACCAACAAGTCAACATACATATAAGGTACATATTTGGAACACTCAAACAAAATCTTAGCTTCAAACATGAAATCCCATTAATCTAGAGGCATGCTCCCTAATATCAAATCACAAATAGGCAATCGAACCTCAAACAAGCAATTAAGGCCATTTACAATTCAATCCAGCCAAAGCAGACATGCCACAACCTTATGAAGTTTAACACATCTCCCAAATACAAATCTTTGTTTCCCATTGCCAATCTATCAAAACTAAAGTGTATGAAAACTTCACTATACATGAGCTTGGACTTCCTTGGATGAACTTAGCTTCCTTGATGCCCGAAAACACCTCAGTTATCTGCATTATTGGTAAAAGAGAGCGTAAGCACAAATGCTTAGTGAGGCATGCTCAAAAGTAAACCAACAGAATAATGCTCATTTGAAAAACACTTTCATCAAAAGCTTTTAAACCACATGCTCATTTCTATCTCATGCTTAGAAATCTTTCAAAGCAACTTCTCATTGAAACCACATGTACCTCATTTCTATCTCATGCATTTACCAATGCAAAACTCATGGCAAGGCCATACACATGCTTGTATCATCAAAGCATTTCTAAAACCAATCTCATATGCATGTCTCATAGCATAAAACATTTCATCATGGTACACGTGTAACAAAAACCATTTCATCATTTATATTGGCATTTAACATCTCATTAATACTCGGATATGCGGACACATTTCTACACTAGACACTTCCGGTGGAATCTCGCATCACCGTACTCACTTGTCTACCAACATGGCTTCTGGTGGAATCTCTCATCACCGTACTCACATGGCGAAATCTCTCATCGCCACAAAGCTTGGGTATTTCACCAAGTTCTACCCGATGGAATGCCCATCATCGGAATAACTCCCTTTGGCTTAACCAAAGAGCACGTACGAAGTTTTAGTTTATAATGCACTCTCATCCTATTGATCGATCAATTATATCGGGTAAGTTTCTCAACATCTATGCCAATATAACGTGTTAAAACATCATCACACCTACTATTTTTCATGCAATATTACTCAAAGGTTTTCTAACCACATTTCAAAACATAAATCATACTTTGCTTCAAACCAAAAGCTCAAATATATTCAATGCAACATGTCATCTCATGACACCTCTACAAGCATTTAGGAATCATGCATAAAAAAATAGGAATTTATTAATCTCAAACCATGAGCATGTAAAAGCATTTTTAGGGGCAAACACCACTTAAAGAGAGCAATTCAAACCATACTTACTTCCGGATTTAGGAAGGTGTTTCAAACCTCTCCTAAATCCCCAAACCTTGTACTATTGTCCTCATGGACTTCTAACCCAATCACACTCACCAATTTACGTTTTACTTGCTTGCCGAAACGCCAATTAAACTTCTGGATCAACTCCAAAACTGTCCGAAGATGTCTCCCCTATTTTAGACACATAAAAGCAGAGGATTAATGCATCATCATGCATTCAAATCTTCAGCCAACACTCGAAAACTCACTGCTCTACTTAAACCCAACATTTCGGCCACCAACACAACCGAAATCACCTCCAAACTCTTCCAAAACATAACCCAGCCAAGATCCATCACTTCTAATCATTTCTAAACATCAATTAACATAAAAAACAACCCTAAACTCGTCCTTATACCTCCAGCTATAACAGAACACCAAAATCACCCCAAAAACCACCATTTTCACAAGAAAAAACTTAGGAAAAACAACATATTCCGGATTGGATTGATAAAACCTCATTTCTAACATCATTTAACATCCAAAATACATTAGGAAACCATCTCAAAACAGAACCCAATCAATTACCATGAAAATGTTCAAGATATCTTCCAAAATCTTGAGTTTTAAGCCAAATTCTTGTTTCTAACATTAAAACCATTCATAAATCTTTAATAAAGGATTGACAACTTGGGAATTTCAGTAAAGAACTGAGTATTTAGAGGAGAAGAACAATCTTCTCTCTAAAAGATGATTTCTCCTTGTTTTGGGCTAGTTTCCATGAAAATACAATGTAGAAATCAAATGGATTTGTTGAAGGATTGATTAGGAATCAATGAGTGATGGAAATCTCATCAAATGAAGTGGAAATCAAAGTAAATTTTTCTGGGGAAAAAGTGTTTGGTTGATAGGATTTTGAGAGAAAATGAAATCAGAGAAAATAAGAGAAAAGTAGTTATGAAAGTCAAAGGTAGTTTATCACCTTTATTTTATTTAATTAAATCATTAATTAAATCACCCAAATTAAGGAAAATCTAATGAAAACATTTTTGGTAAATTAGCTCCTTAAAGATTCAAAGTTTCAATCCATTACAAACCAGTCACGACTAAACTTTGTAAAAACTGCAATTTGGTCACTACATCGAAATGTAATATTTCCAAACCTTATTTTGTAAAATTGATTTTACCATTCACTTATATATAGTAAATAAGGATTTTTAGATATTTTTCTATATTTTTAAAGCATCCCGAACTAGGTGTTCCCTAAACATCCCTTTTATATTCGAACCGTTTCTCAGATCGGTCCGGTTTAGACCCTAAACTTCGAAGCCCAAAATTGGGGTGTTACAACTCTCCCCCTCTTAAAAAATTTCGTCCTCGAAATTTACCTGGAGGAAAAAGGTAAGGAAACTGCTTCTTCATGTCATCTTTCCTTTCCCACGTTGCTTCCTCAACGCCACGATGCCCCCACAACACCTTAACCAACTCAATGGTTTTACCTTGAAGAACTTTACTGTCTGAATCCAGAATCTCAACCGGCTCCTCATCATAGGTCAAATCTGGATTCAACTCAACTTCCTCTGCAGGCATAACATGCGAAGGGTCTGATTTATACCTCCGAAGCATGGAGACATGAAACACATCATGTATCTTTTCCAATTCTTGTGGTAGCCTCAGCTTATAAGCAACAGGACCCACACGTTCTATCACCTCGTATGGTCCAATATACCGAGGGCTCAACTTACCCTTTCGGCCAAATCTCATCACCTTCTTCCAGGGTGAAACCTTCAAGAACACACGATCACCCACCGCAAACTCAATCTCCTTACGCTTCAAATCCGCGTAAGACTTCTGCCGATCAGAAGCTGCCTTCAACCGCTCACAAATGAGCTTTACCTTCTCGGTGGTTCCTTTCGAAAAAGCCGGCACCGAGACCAACTTCTGACCTGTTTCAGCCCAGCAAAGAGGAGTTATGCACTTCCTCCCATACAAGGCTTCATAAGGTGCCATTTGAATACTTTCCTGGTAGCTATTATTAAGCAAACTCCACCAAAGGCAAATGCTTCTCCCAAGAGCCTTGCAACTCAATCACATGGCACCTCAACATATACTCAAGCACTTGGATAACACGCTCAGACTGTCCATCCGACCGTGGATGATAAGAAATACTGAAATTCAGCAGCGTACCCAAAGCTTGATGCAAGCATTCCTAAAATCACGATGTAAATGTAACCCCCTTAGCCCGGCCTAGACGGTTGACCCGAACTATGAAGGTTACACGGGGAAAAGCAAAGTCAACCCGAAGGTCAACCTTGATTCACAACCTTTTTTTCTTTTTAATCTTGTCTAGATGCACGTTAACCCTAAGTGAGTTCCCATAAAGCTTATTTGAGAAAGGTACAATGATCGGATAACAAATATGGACTCAATTGCATTTATTCCAAGAATAGGGACCAAAATGTAAATTATGTGAATTAGAGGGTCTTTACTGATTTTTATGTTGCCAATATGAAATTAGTCATGTTACATACTTCCCTGCCAAAATTCACTATAATTGGACATCTCGAACTCATACAATTGCAAACACAACTTTCGGGACTAAAATGTAAAGCTTGCAAACTTCAGCACCATTCAAATCAGTGCCCAACGGTCTGCTGTTTCGAAACACCCACCTGCCGTATCGAAACGCAGGATCGGAACGGCGTTGACCGTTTCGATACGCGGGTTGGTTTTGAGACTGGTTCCGAAACGAGGCCTTCTAGTGGCAAATTTGTTTCGAAACATTCCTTGGTGTTCCGAAACACAAAGGTCATTTTAGGGCCCCCTTTCGAAACACTAGGGAGTGTTCTGATACGGTTTGCCCAGAAACAACAGATTTTGCTGGTTTTTGATGCACAAACTCGATCCAACACATCCAAACGACTTCCCAAGCATATCAACAAGTAAACATACATGAATGGTACATGTTTAGGACACCCTAACACATTCATATCACCAAACATGAAATTTCACAAGACTAGAGGCATGCTTCCTATTATCAAAACCAAAAGGGCAAACAAACTTCAAAACAAGCATTTAAAGGCCATTTACAATTCAAAACAATAAAGGCAAACCTGCCACAACCTTAAGGAGTTCAACACATCTCCTAAAACAAAACTTAGGTTCCCATTGTCAAATTATCAAAACTAATAGTGTACGAAAACTTCACCATACATGAGCTTAGCTTCCCTTGGATATACTTAGCTCCCTTGCTGCCCTTTAATACCTCAATTATCTGCATTATTGGTAAAAGAGAGCGTAAGCACAAATGCTTAGTGAGGCAAGCTCTAACAAAAACCAATACAACAATGCATTTTTAGAAAATACTTTCAACAAAGCTTCTAAACCACATGCTCATCTCTTTTCTCATGCTACCATGCATCATTTTCAAGCATCTCATGCTTCTTTACTTTTAAATACATTATATTGGCTTTCAAGCGATAATTCACAACCATTTACACAAAACACAATCGGATACACGAATTACAAGCGTTGTCCCACACGCTTCATACACACTACCGGACTACACAAGGTTCACACTCAAGAGCAATCCCTCCATTGATGTGACACTCGTGGTGGAGTATAACGGTACAATCACAACCCCTCAACACCACTCATCGGTAGTTGTATAATTCCTCTAACGAGAATAAGGGACACATAACAAAAGATCCACACATGGAATTTCAACCACCGTTGTGATCTTACCTCAATCGTTTGGGGTACTTGGATGGAGTTTACGGTACAATCACAACCCCTCAACATCCAAGGCGACTTTACTTACGGTGCACCCAATCCTATAGCCGGCTAACTATATCCGATTCAATAACTTTAAAACCATTTCATCACTTGCCAATATACATCAAATACCATCATCAATTCACTGTTTTAAAGCATAAATCAAAGCATCTTATCATCATGCACCACTATGCATCAAAACCATGTTAATAACATGACAAACCAAGGATCTTTTACCTTGAGCATCCCTCAATATAAGGCTTTCAAAACCAGCATTAATCATGCTAAAACATGCTTTCAAAACAGAAATTAAACATGCATTTCATAACTAATGCATCAAACCACATCTTAGCACATCCGAGGGAGTTTTTCCAAAAACTTACTCTTGAGCTTAGCTAAGTTGTTTAGACTTAAACTAAGCTCCCAAAACCTCCAAATAATTGTTTCAAAGCTAGAAAACCATCTCCACTCACCAATTTCGTTTCGCTTGCTTGCCGAAACACCGATTAAGCCTCTGGATCAACTCCGAAAGTGTCCAGGGATGTCTCCCCTGTTTTAGACACATCAAAGCATAGGATTAATGCACCATCATGCATTGAAATCTTCAGCCAACACTCCAAAACTTGCTACTCTACCTAAACACAACATTTCAGCTACCAAACACAACCGAAATCACCTCCAAACTCTTCCAAAACTTAAACCAGCCAAGATCCATCACTTCTAATCATTTCTAAACATCAATTAACATAAAAACAACTCTCAACTCGTCCTTATACCTCCAGCTATAACAGAACACCAAAAACACCTCAAAAACCACCATTATTATAAGCAAAAACTTAGGAAATACAACCTATTCGGGATTGGATTGATAAAACCTCATTTCTAACATCATTAGACATCCAAAATACATTAAAGAATCATCTCAAAACATAGCCCAATCCATTACAACGAAAATCTTCAAGATCTCTTCCAAATCTTGAGTTTTAAACCAAAATCAAGTTTCTAACATTAAATCCATTTATAAAACTTTAATAAAGGATTGACAACTTGAGAATTTCAGTAAAGAACTGAGTATATAGAGGACAAGAACATCCTTACCTCTAAATGATGATTTCTCCTTGATTTGGGCCAAATTCCTTGAAAAATCAATGTGTAAATCAAAAGGATTTGATGCAAGATTGATTAGGAACAAATGGATGATATAAATCTCATCATTTGAAGTGAAGATCAATGTGAAATTTGCTGGAGAAAATGTGTTTGGATGATGGGATTTTGAGAGAAAAAGGAATGAGAGAAAATTAGGAAAAGGTAGTTATGAAAATCCAAAAAGTAGTTTCCCTTTTTCTTTTTATTTAATTAAAACAATAATTAAATCACCCAATTTAAGGAAAAATCTGGAGAAAAACATTTTGGGTAAATTAGCTCCTAAAAGATTCAAATTTTCAATCCTTTACAAAACAGTCACTACTAAACTTGCAAAAATCGCATTTTGGTCACTACACCGAAATGTAGTATTTCCAAACCCAATTTTTTAAAATTGATTTCACCACTCTCTTATATATATTAAATGAGGATTTTTATATATTTTTCTATATTTTTAAAACATTCCGAACTAGGCTTTCCCTAAAACCTCCTTTTATATTCGAACCGAAATATCAGACCGGTCTAACCAGACCCTAAACTTCTAAGCCCAAAATTGTGGCATTGCAGTAAACATCGGATCTCTACCCGACACTATAGATTTTGGTACACCATGCAAACGCACAATCTCAGCAATGTACAACTCTGCAAGCTTATCCAAGGTATACGTGGTATGCACAGTTAAGAAATGCGCACACTTCGTAAGACGATCCACAATCACCCACACCGAATTCTTCTTCGATGGTGACAAAGGCAAACCAGACACAAAGTCCATGGTGATTCTTTCCCATTTCCATTTAGGAATCCTCAACGGTTGCAACAACCCTGAAGGAAACTGATGCTCAGCTTTAACCCGCTGACAAACCATACACTTACTCACATATTCCGCAACATCTTTCTTCAAACCCACCCAATAGTACTCATCCTTTAAATCACGATACATCTTTGTACTACCAGGGTGCATAGCAAAAGGACTACTATGAGCTTCGGTCAGAATAGTACGCCTCAACTCCACATCATTCGGCACTACTATCTGTCTTCCGAAACATAAAACTCCATCATCATTAAAGCAAAAATATGATGGTATACCCTCATCAATATCCTGAACATGTGGCACCAAAGAATCATCCAACAACTGCTTATCCTTTATCAACTGAACCAGAGATGGTTTCACTTGCAATTCAGCCACAAGACCTCCATCTCGCGAAATGCTCAAGCTAGCAAACATAGACCTTAACTCTACCGCCACTTTCATGCTCAAGGCATCCGCCACAACATTAGCTTTTCTCGGAAGGTACTCGATTGTTAGATCGTAATCCTTAAGCAACTCCACCCACCGTCGTTGCATAAGATTCAACTCTTTCTGAGACATCAAATACTTCAAACTCTTGTGATTCGTGTACACAGTACACTTCTCACCAGAAAGATAATGTCTCCAAATCTTCAAAGCAAAAACCACCGCAGCTAACTCAATATCAAGCGTAGGATAATTGCGCTCATGCACCTTCAACTGTCGCGATGCATAAGCCACAACCTTACCCTCTTGCATTATCACACACCCCAAACCAACGTAGGATGCGTCACTGTACACCACAAACTCTTTTCCCGATTCAGGTTGAACCAAGATAGGAGCTTGCGTCAAAGCTGCCTTAAGCTTCTCAAAAGCTTGTTGTCTCGCTTCCGTCCACTCATACTTAACATCTTTTGCAACAACTTTGTTAAAGGGGCAGCAATCTTTGAAAATCCATCCACAAACCTCCGGTAGTATCCTGCCAACCCAAGGAAACTACGGACTTCATGAACAGACTTAGGAGGCTTCCAATTCATCACCGCCTCAACCTTCTGAGGATCAACACGAATCCCCTCAGCCGAAACCACATGACCAAGGAACATAACTTCCTTTATCCAAAACTCACACTTGCTCAGCTTAGCATAAAGCTGATTTTCCAGAAGCGCTTGCAAGACAGCCCTCAAATGACTTTCATGCTCCTCCTCAGTATGAGAGTAAACAAGGATATCGTTGATGAACACCACAACAAACTTGTCCAAGTATTCATGGAACACTCTATTCATCATGTCCATGAAAGCAGCAGGAGCATTCGTCAAGCCAAACGGCATCACAAGGAATTCATAATGCTCGTACCTCGTTCTAAAGGCTATTTTCGGCACATCCACATCTTTCACCTTAAGTTGATAATACCCTGACCTCAAGTCAATCTTTGAAAACACAACCGCTCCCCAAAACTGATCAAAAAGATCGTCAACCCTCGGCAAAGGATACCTATTCTTGATAGTCAACCTGTTCAGCTGACGATAATCGATGCACATTCTCATAGTGTCATCCTTCTTCTTCACAAATAAGACTGGTGCACCCCAGAGTGACACACTAGGCCGAATGAAACCACGATCAAGCAACTCCTGAAGTTGCATCTTCAACTCCTTCAGCTCCTTAGGTGCCATGCGATAAGGAGCAATGGACACCGGAGTTGTGTTGTAGTTGTCGTGGGTTTACAGTGGTCTTTGGGTTGCTCCAGGAGAAATTAGTATAGTTCCCCGATCCAGGGTTGTAGATGTTCTGGGCAGGTCTGTTGTTCCTCTCATATCTTCTTATATAGTTTGCAGATTCAGTGCAGTTAGAGGAATCATGGTTGCCCCCACACTCGCCACAGAACGGTTCCGCAGCTTTTACCTCATGGACCTTCCCAACAGGTTTCACGATGCTCATGATCAGCTTCGTCAGCGTGTTAATGAGGGCATTAGTAGAGTCTAAGGCTTCTACCTCATTCACAGTGGTTAGCCACCTTATGCTGCCTCAGCGGGCTGTCGGATACTTGAAGTCATTTATGGCGGCTTGATTCAGCAGCCGTAGTGCCTCTTCTGGTGGTCTATTGAGGATGATTCCATTGGCCGAGGCATCTATCATCATTTGTGTTGGGTAGTTCACCCAATTTTAGAAGATAGATACCTGCGTCCAAGCTGGAAGACCATGTAGCGGGCAGTTGTTCAGCATCTATTGGTACCACTCCCATGCTTCATACATCGGCTCATCATCCCCTTTCCTGAAGGCAGTTACCTCATTCTGCAGCCTGTCTGTGACATTGGACGAGCTGAATCAATCCAGGAAGTCTTTCGCAACTCTTTCCAAGTGTTGAATGATCATGCTGGCTGGTTGTTAAACCACTGTTTTGCCCTATCCCTCAGTGAATAGGGAAATAATCTCAGCCTCGGAACGTCTTGATGGACCCTATGTATTTTAACTGCTATGCAGATTTCTAGAAATCCTATAAAATGCTTCCAAGAATCTTCAGTTGCAGTCCCTCCAAAGTGCACTAATGTATTGATCGTGTTAAACATGACCAGCTTCAGCTCGAAGTGGTCCACCTCTATATCAGGTTTTGTTACTATCGGATTTAACCCTCTGAAGTCATGTTCTAGATAATCTCTAGTGGTTAGAACTGGCTGGGGCTATCTGGGCGGTAAAGGAGGGTCCTGCCTTGGTGGATCTTGTGGACCTCTAGGCTGAAAATCTTACTGCCCGTCCCTACCGTATGCGGCACCATTGGGTGGGTCCTCGTTTACCATGTTTACCTTCGCCTTTCCCTTATCTTCTTTGTTTATTGCTAGGACTACCCTGATCTTCATCATAAGTTCTTTTCCCTTACGCTCGATATCATCGTAAAAGAGGAGTTCAACTTTTGGGTTTGCCCTGGTCATACACTAGCAAAGGACGCGGTAAAATTTTTTCTGATTAAAAATAAATATAAAATAAAAAAGTAGATAAAAAGGTGCAAGAATTAAAAACAAAATCCGCTATTACCAATCCTCGGAAACGACACCAAAAACTTGTTAGGTGTGTAGGTGTTCCTTTTTGTGATAGCGCAAGTGAACACTCCTGCCAAGTTATAGTATAAAAGATGTTGAATTCCACGAGTATTGGCCAACTTGGTTCGATTTGTAGTTCCTGCACAAGGTAAAGTAAAAACCCAAGTAAGGAGATTGTTGAGATGAAAAGTAAAATAAAATAAACAAAAGTAAACAAGAGGCGATTCAGGTTGATAAAGAGGGCAGGGTTATGCTGCTGCTTAGTGTGAAACTGCGTTGAATGGGATAAGTTGTTTTGTACTGCCACGATATGCTGCATTGGCGGGTACTGGCGGATTGAGGCTACGACCCTTTCGCTGCCGCAGCGGATCTCTGCACTTGCAACTTTCACTGTCTCAGCAGGTGAGATGGGGAGAAATCCTAGCGGAAAGTCTGACAGATACTCCATGTTTGACAGATCAATTCTAATATGATCCCAGCGTAAACCTAACACAGGCAGTCAACCTTTGGTTGCTCCTTTAACCGATGAAACTCGAACTTATGTCTAAGACGAATTAGTCAACACCTCGACATGATGAGACTATACTTAATTCTTTCGGGAGTCTTACACTTTCGTGCGCGACAAATGGATTTCTTCAACTGGACTTTTGGAACTAATTGAAGAAGTGAAGATCATGAATTAAGTAAACTTGGAATATTTTATTAAAAACAACTCAAAAACCTAATACAACCGTCTCACAACTAATTTACAACATAACCCTTAACCCAACAGAAGTTTAAAACATGGCGGCACAAAGAACACTCAGCTATGACTATAGAAAACCTAAGATGATTAGAAGTAGGAGAACAATGAGTATTTATAGACAAATAACTAGGTTAAGTCCTCCTTAAAGTAGAAGTCCTCCAAAGTAGCTTTCCACATTTAATGCGACTTTAAACTCTATCTTCTTTGAGTTGAATGTGGACTTTATCTCGTTTTCCTTAGCCCGCAAGTAATCTTGAGATTTCATTTCGGCGGCTTTGCCCGCTGCTGTTGAGTGTGTAAAAGTTCTATTATTTACACCCTTTTTAACCCATATTTCTGCTGCATTCAAGCATCATTGCATTGCATTTAGGTTAGTTTTCAATAAAACATCACAATTATATAAAAGGCACGGATTCTACTAAAAGATGGCTATTTTCGCAGGTATTTGTCATAGTAGACGATGAAGGCAGGCGCAGGGCAGAGAAGCAGGAGAGCGGAACTGGACAAGCAGCCAAAGGAGATGAACCTGTCAAGGACCTGTCGTGACAGCATGGTGACAGCAGATTTATGAAGAGGAAAAGTCAAGTGGACCTCGATAGATAGAGAAAAATCTGCTCGTCTGTCGTGTGAAAGCCAAATATTTTTCCAAGCCCCGGATCAAAAGATATGTCAAGCCAAAGCTCAAGGAAAGGAAATTCCTAGAAACAAGGATGGCGGCTGCAAAGTAGGAGATTTAGAGATTAAGTCTTTATTAGAATCTTACTTCTAATTAAAGTTGTAATCCTTGTTACCTTAGATAACTTGAGCTCAAAGCTTATATAAGGGCATAGGTTTTAACCTAGAGAGGAGATCCCTCATTCTACCCCATAACCGATAACCTAAACCCCCCTGCCGTTCACCCGTCACCGACATGTTCTAAATTCCCCCTAGGGCTACGGGTTGTTTTGTAAAGTAGTTGTAAGGGTTGCTTTGTTTTAGGATTTTTCAAGTTCAATAAAATAAACTTCAAGTTCTTTTATCTTGGTTTTAATATCTTGCAAGAGCATCGGGAGAGCATTGTGAGGTTATCCATTTACTTAGCATCGGGAGAGTTAAGTATACGAAAGAGATAAGAGCGCGTTCTCTAGTTTATAGTTGAACCATCTCGTGCCTAGGGATAGGGCGAGGTTAAGTGGCTAAAGAAGAATTCATACACATCGGTGTTCATCCTTCGATTCACGCCGGGAGGTATCATCAAAGACGTGTTCATCGACAGACTTGTGCCTAGGGATAGGGCAAGGCAGATCTGGGATTCTTTCCAAGCTTGAAGTACGGAGTTGGTGTGTCCGCTGCCGCGACTGCCAACGGACAGCCGCCGCGACAGGTGCTGTCGGCGACGGGAGCGACGACAGAACTGGAGATCCTAAGCAACTCAATACCTGCACTACCGAGCAATTCAATATCAGCCCATTCTCTCTATCTTGATTTCTCAATCCTTTATTTTACGTTTTTACCTTATTATTCTCGTGACAACTCTTAATTATTTCCTTTACTTTCGTGCAGTAAACAACGTGAAGTCATTAGCCCAATCCCTGTGGAGACGATATCCGATACTTCGTATCACTTTACTACTTGCGTCGTGTACACTTGCACTACAATTGCGATAGACTATTTTACACGCAACAAGTTTTTGGCGCCGTTGCCGGGGATTGGCAACATAACTACATCTTTCTTTTATTGCACTTTTTATTTTTATTTTTTTCGTTTTTATTTTTCTTTAATTTTTCTTTTGTGTTTCCAACTCTTGCTTTTCACGAGGTTTTCTTGTTTATGCGCAGATCCAAAAGAGGTGAAGATCCTGAATATAAATTAGATCCGGAGATCGAACGTTCCTTCAATCTCAAGAAACAACTTCGCCGACTTTTAGACAGAAACGAATATCTCGAAGAACAGCTAGAGAAGATGGCCCATAACCAACCTGCTGGTGGACCTGTCGCCGATCCGCCCGCAGCAGGTGGATGACGGTCATGTCGTGACTACATGCTGAATGATCATGTAGAGCTGGAGACCACGCTACCGGATATTGATGTTGACAACTTTGAACTTAAACCTGTCATGTTTAGTATGATCAACAATGCCGGGCAGTTTGGTGGTTCTGCAACAGAAGATGCTAGAGAGCATCTTAAAACGTTCCAGGAGATTTGTGGTTCGTTTAGACTGCCAGGAGTTAGTCCGGAGATACTGAGGCTTCGGTTATTCCCCCATTCATTAAGGGATAGAGCTAAAACTTGGTGGAATAAACTTACACCGGGTTCCATTATGACTTGGGCAGATCTCACTCGTGAATTTTTATCTCGTTTTAATCCTTCACATTTATCTGAGCGATTACGTAATGAAATTGCTACTTTTCAACAGGAAGATGACGAGCCGATGCACGAGGCCTGGGACAGATTTACTACTCTTCTACGGAACTGTCCAATGCATGGATTTCCTGTCTGGAATCAGGTAACTAAGTTTTATAATGCTGCTAACTTACAAACTCGCATTCGCATTGATTCTGCAGCAAATGGACTGTTATTGGATAAAGATCCGGACGAGGCATTACAAGTTCTGAAAAATCTAGCTAAGAATGAGGAGCAGTTTCCGACTGCTAGAAGAGGGGGTAAACGGGTATTTGCTGTCAAGGACTATGAGGCCGACAGCACTATGAAATAACAGGTAGCATTCCTCACTAAAGCCATGAAGCACTTATTAAATGAAGAAGACTTACGAGGATTTGCTGTCGAGGAAGTTTGTACTACTTGTGAAGGAAATCATAGTAGGGATGAGTGCCATATAAATATAGAAGAGGGAAAATATGTTGGAAATTACAAGTCAAACTACAATTCCAACAACTACAACCCTAATTGGAGGAAGGATCCCAAATTTTCCTGGAGTAACCCCAACAATGCTCTGAATCCGCAAACGCATCATCAGAACCAAGGGGGTCCTAGATTGTTGACGCGACAGCAACAGCAGCCGCAAAACCTGCCGCAGAACCTGTCGCCGCAACAGCAACAGCAGCCACCACCTGCCACGAGTAGTGTATTGGAGCAGACTCTGGCCACTTTTATGTCTCAGACTGGTACGTATATGGAGAATATTAATCAGTTTGTCAAGAAGACGGAAAACTTTATGGATGAAACCAAGATGAGAATGACAAATCATGAGGCTACCTTGAAGTCTTTAGAGACACAAATGGGTCAGGTGTCCCAGCATATTAAGCCAAGGCAGAATGGAGGTTTTCCTAGCAATACTGAAAATGCTAGACCGCCCCCACATGAGCAATGTAAGGTGATTACTACTAGGAGTGGGAAAGAGTTACCAGGACCGGAAAAAGCTGAACCAGAAAAGGAACCTGCGTTGAATAAACCTGCCGAGGATGCTGCCCCGACAGGTAATAAGCAGACTGCTGCCGATGAGCCTGTCACGACAGCAGAAGCGACAGAGGAGAAAAATGAAGAACATCGTCCTCAGATTCGTATGTAGTGGGAAGGACGTGTTGCTGACTACCGACCTCCACCACCCTTTCCTCAACGGATAAAGCAAGCTAAGCAAGAATCTCAACTTAAAAAGATTTATGATATTTTTAAGCAGGTTCAGATTAATATTCCGCTGTTAGACGCCGTTAGGGAGATGCCCGGTTATGCTAAATTTCTCAAGGATGTCATGTCAAAGAAATATAAACTTGGGGAATTTGAAACGGTAAGGATGGCAGATGGTTGCATGAGTATTCTTCATCGGCAGCCACCCCAGAAGAAGAAGGATCCAGGGAGTTTTCTCATACCTTGTGTAATCGGTGACAAATTTGTGGGTAAGGCACTTTGTGATCTTGGAGCTAGTGTTAATCTAATGCCCAAATCTGTTTTTCAGAAATTAGGTATTGGGAAGGCGCGGCCCACGACAGTTACCCTACAGCTAGCCGACCGCTCTTACGTTCACCCCGAAGGAAAGATTGAAGACATTTTGGTAAGAGTGGATAAGTTTATTTTTCCTGCTGACTTTCTTATTTTAGATTGCGAGGCAGATGAGAACGCACCAGTCATCCTTGGGCGACCCTTTTTAGCCACGGGAAGATCACTGATTGATGTGGAGAGAGGAGAACTCACCATGCGAGTAAACGATCAAGAGATTAAGTTGAATGTTCTCCAATCAATGAAACGAGCTGATTTGGACGAGGAATGCAAGGCCATCATTGAGGTGACCTTTGATTACCCCTGTTTCAGGTCGGGCTGCCGTGATATAAAACTTGGTCACTGCTGCGACAGCCACTTAAAGACATGTCACGACAGTGATGACGACAGCAACGACGACAGTGACTCCTCTGCATCTGATACATCTGACACTGCAGGTCAAGAGGAGGTCGACTGGTTAGACCATCGTCCAGGTAAGTTATTCGAACCCTTGAATTACACTTCGGGTAACCATTTAATCCAAAAGCCATCTACTATTGAACCATCTGTCTTAGAACTTAAGCCCCTGCCAGGGCAGCTTAAATATGCTTATCTTGGTTGTGATAAAACACTGCCCGTAATCATCTCTGCTAAGCTGCCGCAGGAACAGGAACGACAGCTGGTCGACATGTTAAGACAGCACAAAAAGGCAATTGGATGGACGATAGCAGACATTCAGGGCATTAGTCCGGCAATCTGTATGCATAAAATCCTCCTAGAGGAAGACCATAAGCCGACTATTGATGCCCAGAGGCGGTTAAACCTTGCGATGAAGGAGGTAGTGCGTAAAGAGATAATTAAATGGTTAGACGCTGGTATTATTTACGCCATCTCCGACAGCAAATGGGTAAGCCCGGTGCAATGTGTTCCAAAGAAAGGAGGAATGACAGTGATAACCAATGAAAACAATGAGCTAATCCCAACCAGGACTGTGACCGGTTGGAGGGTTTGTATGGACTATCGGAAGCTTAACAAAGCTACCCGAAAGGACCACTTTCCTTTACCCTTTATTGATCAAATGCTTGATAGATTAGCGGGTAAATCTTATTATTGTTTCCTTGATGGTTATTCAGGTTATAACCAAATTGCTATTGCACCGGAAGATCAAGAGAAAACGACTTTCACATGCCCCTACGGAACATACGCATTTAGGAGAATGCCGTTTGGCCTCTGTAACGCACCTGCCACCTTCCAAAGGTGCATGATGGCAATATTCTCCGACATGGTAGAGGACTTCCTTGAGATTTTCATGGATGATTTTTCTGTTTTTGGAGATGATTTTGAGAGCTGTCTCGGCAACCTTCAAAAGGTACTTGAAAGATGTGAAAAAGCTAATCTTGTTCTTAATTGGGAAAAATGCCATTTTATGGTAGATGAAGGTATAGTTTTAGGTCATAAGATTAGCTGCCGTGGGATAGAAGTCGACAGGGCGAAAATAGAGGTCATTGAAAAGCTGCCACCACCAACAACTGTCAAGGGCATTAGGAGTTTTTTAGGGCATGCTGGTTTTTACAGGAGATTCATTGCAAATTTCTCAAAAATCACCAAGCCCCTATGCCATCTCTTAGAACAGAACCGACCCTTTGACTTTAATGAAGAATGTACTGAAGCATTCAAGGTTCTGAAGGAAAAATTAGTGACAGCCCCCATAGTACAGCCACCAGACTGGACACAACCGTTTGAGATCATGTGTGATGCTAGTGACTATGCTGTCGGGGCAGCACTTGGGCAGCGCAAGGACAGGCTGTTTCACGTCATATACTATGCCAGCAAAACATTAAATGAAGCCCAAGTGAACTATACCACCACAGAAAAGGAGCTGTTAGCTGTGGTGTTCTCCATCGACAAGTTTCGTTCTTACATACTTGGAACGAAGGTAATAATACACACCGACCATTCTGCCCTCAAGTACTTGTTCGCAAAGAAGGATGCGAAGCCTAGGCTGATACGATGGATTTTGCTATTACAAGAATTCGACCTTGAGATCAAAGACAAAAAGGGGACAGAAAATCAAGTGGCAGACCACTTGTCGAGGTTGGAGACGGGACAGAGTCTACCGTTAGATGAGACACACATACTGGAGACCTTCCCAGATGAGCAGCTCTTTGCTGCCGCAGTCGCTGTCGCGACAGCCATGGCGGCAGGTAAGTCTTCTAACCTTCCCTGGTATGCTGATTTCGTTAATTATATAGTTAGCGGAATATTACCTTCTGATCTTAATTATCAAGCAAGGAAGAGGTTCCAAAATGATGTGAAACATTATTATTGGGACGAACCTCTTCTTTTCAAAATGTGCGCAGATCAGGTTATAAGAAGGTGTGTACCACAAGAAGAACAAGAAGACATTCTCCATCACTGTCATGCGTCACAATATGGAGGTCACTTAGGAGGCAATAAAACTGCTGCCAAGGTGCTGCAGTCAGGGTTCTACTGGCCGACACTATATAAAGATGCACAGGAATTTTACAGAAACTGTGACAGGTGCCAGAGGACAGGTAACATCTCGAGGAGAAACGAGATGCCACTGCAGAATATTTTAGAAGTAGAGATCTTTGATGTTTGGGGGATTGATTTTATGGGACCTTTTCCATCTTCGTGTGGAAACCTTTACATCCTCCTAGCAGTGGACTATGTCTCCAAGTGGGTAGAAGCAATCGCAACGCAAAAGAATGATGCCAAAACGGTCCAAAAGTTTCTGCACAAAAACATTTTTTCTAGATTTGGCATCCCTAGAGCGATTATCAGTGATGAAGGGAGACATTTCGATAATAGGGTAATTGCTGCCGCTTTAAAAAAATATGGTGTCAAGCACAGGATCGCGACAGCATACCACCCACAGACCAATGGACAGGCTGAGATCTCAAATAGGGAAGTGAAGAACATCCTTGAAAAGATGGTTAAACCAACTAGGAAAGACTGGTCTTTACTTCTGAATGATGCATTATGGGCATACAGAACAGCTTTCAAGACTCCATTTGGCATGTCTCCATTCCGACTGATTTACGGGAAAACCTGTCACCTGCCTGTCGAGATCGAGCACAAGGCATATTGGGCAATTAAGGCAGTGAACATGGACTTGGATAAGGCCGGCCAGAAAAGGTTATTGGATCTGAACGAAATCGAAGAATTACGGACAATGGCCTACGATAATGCAAGGATTTACAAGGAAAAGACTAAGAAGTGGCATGACAAGAAGTTGCTGCCACGACAGTTCTGCCCAGGGCAGCTTGTGTTGTTGTTTAATTCTAGGTTGAAACTCTTTCCAGGGAAGCTAAAATCTAGATGGTCTGGCCCGTTCCAAGTGGTTCAAGTTTTTTCCCATGGTGCCATTACAATTCAATCATTAAAAGATGGGCACCAATTCAAAGTCAATGGACAACGCCTCAAGCACTATCAGGGGACTGAAGCCCCAAGACTACAGGAAGTGGTTACTTTAGATGATGCCCCACAAGGCATCACTAATTTAACCTAATTTTTATTTTTATTTATTTTATTATTATTAGGAAATTAGGTTTATTTTAATAATATTTTGTTTAATAATTTCAGTTTTTAGGAAATAAAGGAGTCAAGAAGAAAAGAAGAAGTGGCCCAAGCCCACCGCCCATCCATCAAGCCCACTAAAGCCCATTCATTAAAGCCTGCCGTTTCAGCTGCCGCCGCAGACGGACAAGACAGGCTGTCAACAGACTGACACGGCAGACGCAGAAGCGTGCAGCAGACGCACAGTAGACGCATTAATACGTGTCAGACGCGTCAGACACGCTATATTCAATCTGCCGCCCCGTTATTCTCGCCTGCCGTTGCGGCATTAAATGGGCAGCCCCCCAACAGCTATAAAACCCCTTTCTCCCTTTCACTTTTCATCACTTCAGATTTTCTCTCTTGCTATTCTCCTCTAGTTTTATCTATTTTTCTTTCATTTGCAGCCCTTGCAACTAAAAATGTCTTCAAGACAAACCCGACAAAACACCGCTGCCGCTTCTTCTTCAGCAGCAGCAGCCCCGTTCGCTAACAAGGAACTATGGGAGGAGCGGAGCTTCATCTATAACAGAGATGCCCCCCATATGGGACTCCGGCCGTTCATAATGAAGGCCATAATAGCACAACTGTGGGAGGATTTCGCCGAGCAGCCGGCAGAGCTTAATGACACTCTGGTCAGGGAATTTTACGCAGCGATCGACAGCAAGACGGCGACATCTGTCACCGTCCGAGGAGTGACAGTTCCTTTCACCGCCAGCAGCATCAACCATGTATTCGGCCTCTTCCTTGGCCCCAATGATGATGGGCATCAACAATTTTGGGACACCCTCGACGCTGCCGGACATGATGCTGTCATGAGGGCATTGACAGAAGCGGTAACGACATGGAGCACCAGTAAGAAGAACCCCCACTCTGTCAACAGGGGGCAGCTACTCCCTGAGGCAAAACTATGGAACGCGTTTATCAAAAAGCGTATCCTGCCCTCATCTCACCATACGACAGTCAACAGGCAGCGGTTGGCCCTCATCCACTCTATCATGCATGACAGGCCCATTAATGTGGGCAGGTACATGAGGGACAGCATCCTCGATTGTGCTTTCCGCTCGGACTCACGATTATGCCTACCGTCAACCATCACCGCCCTCTGCCGCTGTGCTGCCGTACTAGAGGAGCCATCCGACAAAATCAAGAAGGTCAGCGGCTGGACAGACAGCAACATCTCCAGCCTCATGGAGGTCGTAGCTGCAACTCCCATCAACGCCTTCGACCCAAACGCCCCTCCTGCTGAGTCTGATGATGAGCCGGCCACCGAACCTGCCCCAAAAGCTGCCACCAACAACACTCCGACAGATCAGAACCCCGACATCCTTGCTGCCCTCTTAAGGATAGAGGAGCGCCAGATGGGTTTAATGACTTTCATCCGTGACTTCTCCAATGCTACGGTAAATTTCATTACCAATACTTTGAATTTTACGGATGTCATTTTCCCCACCTTCCCCGCCCATTATTTCAATATCCCCTCCCCCACTCCCACATCACCTGTCTCTCCCCACGGAGAATCTGCCTCCTCCACACCATCCCCGACGGCAGCCGGCAGCCCCTCGGCAGACACTTCCCCTCGAGGAACAAAGCGAGCTGCCACTGATGACAGCAATATTGTCCGGAGGAATTTGGACAGCGCCTTCACAAGAGTGAAACGAATTAAGCATGTGGCCGACAAAAGAAGGCTGTCCAAATCCATCACGAGTGACAGTTGGGACAGCAGCAGCAGTTCCGATGTCAGACTAGTGGAACAACCTGCCCTTCAACAGGCCGATGAACCTGTTGAGCAACCTGCTGTTGAACCTGTCCAGCCCCCACCTCAGCGCAGGCGCCGCCATCAGATCCGCGTCAGCAGCAGCAGTGAGAGCAGCACGTGAAAATTTAAGTATTTATTGTCTCTTATTGCTGCCTGCCTTTATATTTTGTGATGTACCTTTTTTATTTTTTTCATGTCATTTTGCATTGAGGGCAATGCAACCCTTGAGTTTGGGGGTGGCAACCCTCCATCATTAATGGAGTCTTTAGCACATCTTTTAATTATTGTTGTGTCTTTTTATTTAAGTTCTTTAAAAAAAAAGAAAAAAAAAGAAAAAAAAAAGAAAATCAAAACTGTTGGCTTAAAACTGTGAAGTTAACTTACCTGTCATGACAGCTCTGTAATGGCAGCATCTTTAGGACAGATTAAGGAAAAGTTTAGAGCCTTTCTATAGTTCTGAAAATTTAAACACTTTTGTGACTGTTATACTGCTTAGATTTCTATTAGCCAAACTAGAATAGGAAAACTTAGCACTTAGAGTAGAGAAGAGACTAGAATCTCAGGAAACCTAGAGGTGCCTACCACCGGCTCTAGGCAGATAACCAGAGAAAAACTTCTAGAGGTGCCTATCACCGGCTCTAGACAGTTAACTAGAGGTGCCTGAAATACTGGCTCTAGTAAAAGAGAAGAAGTTTGAAAAAAGGAAATAACTAGAGGTGCCCAATTCTGACTCTAGTGAGAAAAAGAAAGAAAACAGTCTCGTAGGAAAAACTCTAAACAAGCTAAAGTCAATTATTCTAGTGAAACTAAGAGAGTCTTGGCATATAACTGTTCACAAGCATGCACACACTGCACGAGAGCTATAGGGAGATTCCGGACAGATCCTAACCTTTCCGACAGGTTGCTGCCGCCATAGAGAATGAGCGACGGGTAAGGGACAGTTCACTGTTTGAAGGCCAACACAAAAAAAATATTCATTTTTCTTTCTTAATTGCTTGAGGGCAAGCAAAGACTTGAGTTTGGGGGTGTGTTGAGTGTGTAAAAGTTCTATTATTTACACCCTTTTTAACCCATATTTCTGCTGCATTCAAGCATCATTGCATTGCATTTAGGTTAGTTTTCAATAAAACATCACAATTATATAAAAGGCACGGATTCTACTAAAAGATGGCTATTTTCGCAGGTATTTGTCATAGTAGACGATGAAGGCAGGCGCAGGGCAGAGAAGCAGGAGAGCGGAACTGGACAAGCAGCCAAAGGAGACGAACCTGTCAAGGACCTGTCGTGACAGCATGGTGACAGCAGATTTATGAAGAGGAAAAGTCAAGTGGACCTCGATAGATAGAGAAAAATCTTCTCGTCTGTCGTGTGAAAGCCAAATATTTTTCCAAGCCCCGGATCAAAAGATATGTCAAGCCAAAGCTCAAGGAAAGGAAATTCCTAGAAACAAGGATGGCGGCTGCAAAGTAGGAGATTTAGAGATTAAGTCTTTATTAGAATCTTACTTCTAATTAAAGTTGTAATCCTTGTTACCTTAGATAACTTGAGCTCAAAGCTTATATAAGGGCATAGGTTTTAACCTAGAGAGGAGATCCCTCATTCTACCCCATAACCGATAACCTAAACCCCCCTGCCGTTCACCCGTCACCGACATGTTCTAAATTCCCCCTAGGGCTACGGGTTGTTTTGTAAAGTAGTTGTAAGGGTTGCTTTGTTTTAGGATTTTTCAAGTTCAATAAAATAAACTTCAAGTTCTTTTATCTTGGTTTTAATATCTTGCAAGAGCATCGGGAGAGCATTGTGAGGTTATCCATTTACTTAGCATCGGGAGAGTTAAGTATACGAAAGAGATAAGAGCGCATTCTCTAGTTTATAGTTGAACCATCTCGTGCCTAGGGATAGGGTGAGGTTAAGTGGCTAAAGAAGAATTCATACACATCGGTGTTCATCCTTCGATTCACGCCGGGAGGTATCATCAAAGACGTGTTCATCGACAGACTTGTGCCTAGGGATAGGGCAAGGCAGATCTGGGATTCTTGCCAAGCTTGAAGTACGGAGTTGGTGTGTCCGCTGCCGCGACTGCCAACGGACAGCCGCCGCGACAGGTGCTGTCGGCGACGGGAGCGACGACAGAACTGGAGATCCTAAGCAACTCAATACCTGCACTACCGAGCAATTCAATACCAGCCCATTCTCTCTATCTTGATTTCTCAATCCTTTATTTTATGTTTTTACCTTATTATTCTCGTGACAACTCTTAATTATTTCCTTTACTTTCGTGCAGTAAACAAGGTGAAGTCATTTACCCAATCCCTGTGGAGACGATATCCGATACTTCGTATCACTTTACTACTTGCGTCGTGTACACTTGCACTACAATTGCGATAGACTATTTTACACGCAACAGCTGCTACAGACATCGGAAAATCGAGTGGATGGTGGCGATAGAACCAGGGTTTTTAGCTATACAAATCGCACTCCGATTGTCCAACTCGGCAGCAATTGTTCCGATTGTCCAACTCGGCAGCAATTGTCTTCAGCGGGAACTGCGTCAATACAGCTCCTTGGTTCGTTGCCTCAACATTGCATCCTCAGCTGTTTTTTCCCTCTTTCCGCCTTTAGTACCTAAAACCAAAAATACACTAAAACAATATCTTCTTCACCAAATAAAGGATAATCTTAGGGAGACAAGGTAAAGCGAAGAAATACTGTAAAATGCTATGCATGATCCTATTTATGCCTAAGATGTGTTTAAAAACAACAATAATATGAGGTGGAATGTGCATGAAATATATGACTTGTGGACACTTTACACGGCTTTTGAAGCAAGTCGAATTATGAAAATTGGCTGTCAGGCATTCTTAGCTTATGTCATGAATATAGGATCAAATGAAGTGCACGTTCAGGACATTTGTACAATATGTGAGTTTTCAGGTGTTTTTTCTAGAGGATTTACCAAGTTTTCCACCGGATATGGAGGTAGAGTTTGGCATTGAGTTGTTTGCGTGTGTCATTCCTGTGTCTATCGCTCCTTATCGTATGGCACCAAAGGAGTTGAAGGTGTTAAAGACGTAAATTCAACAGCTTCTTGATTGAGGGTTTACTAGGCCTAGTGTTTCGCCGTGTGGTGCGTCGGTGTTGTTTGTGAAAAAGAAGGATTACACGATGTGGATGTGCATTGATTATCAGGAATTGAACAAGTTGACGATTAATAATAAGTATACTTTGCCGAAGATTGATGATTTGTTTGATGAGTTTAAAGGTGCTTCGTTGTTTTCTGAGATTGATTTGAGGTCTGGGTATTATAAGTTGAAGGTGAAGGATGTGGATATGTTTAAGACTACCTTTCGTATGAAGTACAGACATTATGAGTTCTTGGTAATCCTGTTTGGTTTGACCAATGCACGGACTACGTTTATGGACATGATGGATTCAGTATTCCATGATTTTTTGGACCAATTTGTACTTGTGTTTATTGATTACATTCTTGTGTACTCTTTTGTCGAGGAGGATCACGATAAACAATTGCCAATCGTGCTTCAGGCGTTGTTAGATAATTAGTTGTATGCGAAGTTAAGCAATTGTGAGTTTAGGCTTAATGAGGTTGTCTTTCTTGGGCATGTTCTGTCCGCCGATCGAATTCAGATTAACCCATATAAGATTGAGGCAGTGATAGGTTTGAAGCCGCCTAAGTCTGTGTCAAAGATTTATAGTCTTTTGTTTGGATGGTTATTACCGTAGGTTTGTGGATGGTTCTTTCGCGAAATGCTGCTCCGTTAACCAAAATGTTACAGAAGGATGTCCATTTCGAGTGGACGGAAGATAGACAATAGGCTTTTGAAATGTTGAAGGAGGCTTTGACGCAAGATCCAATCTTGATTAAACTGGAGTCAGGGAAGGAGTTTGTTGTTTATAGCGATGCATCATATGTAGGTTTAGGTTGTGTGTTGATGAAAGGAGGAAAATTTGTGGCTTATGCATTGTAAAGTGTCCATAAGTTCTATATTTCATGCACATTCCATCTCAAATTATTGTTGTTTTTGAGTACATTTTAGGCATAATTAGGTTCATGCATTGCATTTTACAATATTCTTTACTCTGCCATGCTTTGTATTGATTTTCTATCATTTGGTAAGGAAAAGGTACTACTTTAGTTCACTTTTAGTTTCAGGTACTAGAGGCTGACAGAAGGAGAGAGGAACTAAGGACATGATGCTAAGGAAGCAAACTAAGGAGCTGTAATGATGCAGTTCCAGACAAAGACAATAGCTGACGAATAACTGTCGCCGCCCTACGTGCCGCCCAAGACAGCAAGTTGTGGAATTGGAGAACTTGAGTGTGATCTTAAGAGCAGAAAAACCCGATCTTAACGATGTTGTAGCAGCAGACAGAGCCGCCGAAGGAGGAACTGGAGCTTACTTGTGAAGCAAGGCAACGTGATACAATTCACATTCAACTCAAAAAAGTTAAAGTTTAAAGTTGCATTTAATGGAAAAGTTACCTTGAAGACTTCTACTCCAAGAAGGACTAGACCTAGCTAATGCCTATATATACTCATTATAATTGTACTTCAAAACTACTTAGGTTTTCCCTTAGGCATAGTTTAGGTTTTCTTGTTGCCATTATGTTCTAAAACTCTCTTTTGAGTTTGGGTTATGCTGTAATTAGTGTGAGAACGGTTGCTTAGGATTTTAAGTTTGTTTTTGTAATAAAGCTTCAAGGTTTGCTTATTCCATTTTCTTCATAGTTTTCAATTAAGGTGAAAGATTAGTTGATTATTATCCATTTGTTCGGTATCGAGAGAGTCGACCTCACGAAAGGAGTAAGTGCGATTTAATCTATAGACGATGCGATCAATTCGGCCTAGACATAGGTTAGGGTTTAAGGCGTCTAAAAGAGGACGATTTAACATAGCTGTGTTTGCATGATTCATGTCGCGACCGGTATTATCTATAGTGGGCATCAACAACATTCTAACTTAGACATAAGCGTGATCACTTTTGAAGTGTTCTGCCGAGCCTTGTAGTTCTGCCGAGTTTGTCGCCGAGACACAAGTTCATTCCCCTGTTAAGGCAGCGGAGCGTCTCAAAAGCCTACCTGCCATCCCTCGTAGAGGTAGCAGAGTCCGGTAGTGCAAAACAACTTGGCCTATTCGACGCAGTTTCACACTAAGCAGCAACATAACCCTACCCATTCTATCAATATGATTTCTTCCCTTTTATTTATTTGTGTTTTTATTTACTTTTCTTCTCAAACAAATCATCTTATTTGTGCATTTAATTTTTATTGTGCAGGAACTAAGATTCGAGTCAAGCTATCAAAACCTTGTGGGAGACGACATCTTTTATACTATTACCTTACAGGAGTGTGCACTTGCGCTCATATTTAGAGAATAATAAAAACGCTCTACAAGTTTTTGGCGTCGTTGCCAGGGATTGGTAATAGCGAAATTTGTTCTTTAATTTCAGCACTTTATTTTATTTTTAGTTTTATTTTTAATCAAAAAAATTATAGTTTCTTTTGCTAGTGCATGACCAGGGAAAATCCAAAAGGGGAAATCGTTTATTACGACGATATCTAACGAAGAGGAAGAGAGCTAAAAAAGGAAATCAGAACAACCCTAGAAAAAGCACAAGAAGAAAGAAAAGCAGAGGTAAAATGGAAAACGACAACCGTGCCAATAATGCCCAGAACGGCAGGGATGGGCAGCAAGACCTGCCGCCTAGAGAACAACAAGTTCAGCCCAGGCAGCCACAATACGTTCGAACCACCAGGGATTACATGGAGCATGACTTCATAGGGTTTGATTCTACAGTGATAGAACATGAGATCGAGGTGGATCACTTTGAGCTGAACCTTGTGATGTTCAACATGATCAACACGTTGGGGCAAATTGGAGCGACTGCCACAGAAGATGGTCAACAACACTTAATAGGATTTCTGGATATATTCATGGCATTCAAAATACACGGAGTCCACCAGGATGTGCTAAGGTTGAGATTATTCCCCTATTCATTGAAGGAAAGGGCAAAGCAGTGGTTAAACAACCAGCCAGTAGGGTCATTCAACACATGGACAGAGCTGTGCAAGGATTTCTGGATTGTTTCAGCCCATCCAATGTCGTAGACAGATTGAGAAACAAGATCACAACTTTCCAAAAAGGGGATGATGAGCCAATTTATGAAGCATGGGAGTGGCCCAACAAGGAGCCCGCCCACCATTCCGCCAAGACAGTCAAGGGCTAGTTGCCAATGGCTACAGAAATAATAGGTAGAAATCCTATAACGTGTAGGAGACAACTTGACCATTGAACATTTAATGCTGCCCCGACATCTCTTGGCAACCTCTATTTAAACCTTTCTCACCCCATGCATTCACTTTACTTTCACCTCCTTGCTATCTTATTCTTGCATCCACTGCTCTCTAGCTAATTATCTTCTTTTAAGTTTCAGTTAAATTTCAATCGTCTCACATATGGCTTCAACATCAGCACCCAAACCCACCTTTCAAACGCTTCTGCTCCAGGGCAGATGAGAAGAGATACAAAGATCAATTTCCCAAGCAAACAGTTTGGGAGGAACAAGGTTTCCTGTACACAAAGTAAACATAGGAACTTGGCTTAGAGCCCGCCTTGTTCGAGACCATCCACAGAAGAGGATGTGAAATATTTGTACAGCAGCCAGAGATGGCCAACATTATCATGGTCAGAGAGTTTCAGGCCCATCATCCTTGCCCAGAACTACCTTTCATTTTTGTTTTAGAGGAGCCTATCAAGCTGAACGTTTTCGTCATCCACAGTTTCTACAGGCTGGAGATGGACGACAACCCTCATTGAGCTGTGGAGGCAGTCATTGACGGCTGCCGATTACGACAGACTCAAAGCCAAGTGGTGCAAGACGAACACGTCGTGGTTGGCAGGAAAGCATGGAGGCTCTGTCCAACACCACCACTTGCTGCCCGAGGCAATGTTGTGGGTTACCTTCATCAAAAGGCGTATGTTGCCCACCTCTCACAACTCCACTTTCGATCGACCGCACCTCACACTCCTTCACAACATCATGGTGAACCGGCCCAGAAACGTTGGGGAAATTGTATGTAAGGAGATCCACAACTGCTTCTGCAAGATGAAGGGCGTGCTATACTTCCCGTCACTCATCACCAACCTTTGTGCCAATTTTAACGTCCCTACCGACCCCGAGGATGAGATGACAACCGCCAAGGAAGGGGTGGACCTGGAAAGTTTGCCTGCAGATGATGCAGGCCCAGGAGACAGATCCCATCACCCCCAACCAGCCCTCTACCGCCCAGCCAGCTACACCAGCCGCCCCTAGAAGTACTGAAGCTGCCTCATCAAATGAAGTCTTCACTTTGCTGCGTACCCTCATCGACAGCAACAAAAGAATCGAACAACATCAGCTGAACTTCATGAAGTATGTGGGGGAGGTCCAAGAAGCCTTTGTGGCATATCTTCTTGTAAAAATAATAAATTGATTTTGATATAACAAAGGATTTAAGAACTAAAGTGAAAAAGAGAAAAAGAATTTTTATGTCCTCAAAACGTCTCTATGTGTTTAAAGAAAAATTTACAAGTCAAAACCTCAACTTGTCAAATATTTTCTAAGTGTTTACTAAGTCAAAGCAGTGATTTTCGTGCTTCCGTTTCGGAGTGGCCCTAGGGCGTTTCGGAACGTTTTGAAACTGTAAACCTTTGTTTCGGAACTAGCGTTCCCGTTTCGATACAGGTGTATCGAAACAGATCATAGTGTTTCGAAATGGAATTCAAACTTGGTTTCAAAATATGACTGTTGAGCTTTTAAACTAATCTTTTACGAAATAATTAAAGCGTATCGAAACGCCTCTAAGCCGTTTCAATACAGGTATTGACAGCGGCAAAATGTTTCGAAACGAGTTTCAGAACAAGCTCTTAGCGTATCGAGACGATCGTGCCCGTTTCGGTACGTCCTATTTATTACACCTCAATAGCTCTTTGTTTTTTGGTCTCTTTCAAAACAGGTTCCGGCGTTTCAAAATGGGTAGTTGTAGACTACATTTATGGAGGAAAGATAACATCCCAACGGATATAATAATGAAGGCAACAACCCCAACGGCTAGAATTCAATGAGAATGTATAAAAGGGACCTCTAAAAGCTCCAGCAACAACTATTGATCCCAAAAGAATTATCCAAACATCAAATATAAGCAATTGTGCAAAAATCCCATAGTTTACTGTAAACCCCAAATTGTGTTGTGTGTATTTCCAATCTCATTTTCCAATTTGGGTTGAGTGCTTGTAAAAGGGCTACATTTGTATTGAGAGATACTAGTCTATAGCCTTAAACTTCTTTGTATTTCTTGAGTGAGGATTGGGTCAAATTTTGGGTAGAAAATTTGATTGGTATTGTAAAGGTTACCTCCTAAGCCTTGAAAAGGGGAAGATCAATTAGTGGATTGTTGGAAAATCCTTAGTGGTAGCTAAGGTAGTGGATTTAGAGTTCATTTTGAACTTGAACCACTCTAAATTCTCTTTTCTACCATTTTTAATTTTCCACTCCACCACCAAGATTTTTAAAAAACCCAATTCACCCCCCTCTTGGCTTTTGATCAATCCATTGATCCGCTCAACATTTGGTATCAAAGCCTACCTCTTTGAAGGATTAACAACCACAAGAGGAGATTCTAGGATGAGTGTAATCAACTACAAAGCAAGCCATGACATCTACCTCCGGGTCAAGCATGTACGAGTCACAATCGACCACCAAACCACCTTTCTTCAACAGTGACAACTATCCTTTTTGGAAGAACCGGATGCGTCTCTTCATTAAATCCAACGCTTATTTTGTTTGGGATGCTATTGAAGATGGTCCCTCTATTCCGATGAAGAGAGACGATGAAGAAAGACTTGTGCCAAAAAGGAAGAATGAAATGAGTAAAGACCAGAGAAAGAAGATTCAAATCAACGACAAGGCTCTTCACATGTTATTTTGCTCTTTTGGTCCCGATATCTACTCCAAAGTTTCCTCCATCGAAAGTGCTAAGGAAGTGTGGGATACACTTGAGACTACATATGAAGGAACAAGTGATGTAAAGGAAATAAAGACTGGAATTCTCAATCTTAGCTACGAGAATTTCAAAATGGAGCCCGATGAAACCGTTTCAAAGATGTTTGATCATTTCTCAACAATCATCAATGGGCTAAAGGGTTTTGGAGAGATAATCCTGGAAGACAAACTAGTTCGAAAGCTACTCTTCTCACTTTCGAGTCTTGGGATGGGAAAAAAACTGCCATCATTGAGGCCAAGAATTTGAAGACACTCAAGCTTGATGAGCTAGTTGGTTCTCTCGTAACTCATGAGATCATGAATCAAGGAAGGGAAGATGAAAAGAAGAAAAAAGAGTAGAGAAGCTTGAGGTAGACAAGAAGAAAAATCTAGGAGTGGCTCTCAAAGCTTCTCAACATGAGAAGAGCACTTCTAGTGAGGAGGAAGACTTAGAGGAAATGGCTATGATAGCCAAAAGATTCTCACGGTTTATGAGGTCCAACCGAGGTAAAACAAATCAAAGAAAAATGGACTTCAAGACCAAAAACAAAGAAGAATAAAAGGATCCGATTATATGCTATGAGTGCAAGAAGCCGGGTCATATTTGTTCTGAGTGCCCTCAACTCAAGAACAAGGGCTTTGAGATGAAGAAGAAGAAGCTCAAAGCCAAGCTTTCTACTTGGAGTGATGAGGAGTCATCCGAGGATGAGGAACTAGAAGTGGCGAACCTTTGCCTCATGGTTCTTGAAGAGGATTGTTTCATGGTAACCTCTAACTCATCTACTTTCAATTTTACATTTGATGAATTGCATGAAGCTTATGATGAGTTACAAGAGGTTTATGATGAGTTAGTTGAGAAGTATAAGAAGTAGGTTCTAAGAAATAAAAGATCAATTCGGAATTAAATGCTATAAATTTCTTACTTTCTCAATCTAACATGAAATTTGAGAAAAAGATCTTAGGTTTACAAGATGAACTTAAATTCTTTCAAGATGAAAATGTAGGCTTAAACAATCTTATTTCTCAATGCAATAGTGAACACCAAAAGGTGTTAAATGAGCTTAATGAGCTTAAAAAGTCTTTCAATAGTGTTTGTAATGTAAAAAATGAAATAGGTGTATCATCTAGATCAAACCAACCTAAAAGAAGGAACAATAACTACCAACAAAGTGGCTTCCATAGGCATAATAGAACTAAATGAATTTGAAGAGTATGGGTTCCTAAGGAACTTGTCAAATCTAATAATATTGATGCTATGACACCTTGGATTCCTAAGGGAACCAAGCTTTTGAGAGCTAACACTCGTGGACCCAAAATGATTTGGGTACCAAAAATCAAAGTTTAACTCTTTGTTTGTAGGGGGAGCATTGCTACAAAGCCAAAAGCACAAAGCCAAAACTCATGGTACCTTGGTAGTGCATGCTCGAGGCACATGACCAGAGACAAGAGTCGATTCATGGACTTAAAGCCAAAAAGTGGAGGAGTAGTGACAATTGGTGACAACTCCAAAGGCTACATTAGAGGTATTGGCTCCATAGGTAATCTCTCTAATATACTCATTGAAATTGTATTGTATGTCGATGGTCTAAAACAGAATTTATTGAGCATTAGTCAATTGTGTGATAAAGGATTTAATGTCTTATTTGATAAAAATGGGTGTAAAATTGTTGACATTAATTCAAATAAAATAATTCTCATTGGCCATCGCATAGGTAACATATACATCGTGGATTTAGATGACATTCATACATCTTATGCATGCTTTCTTGCACAAGATGAAAATGATGCATGGCTATGGCATAGAAAACTAGGACATGATAGCATTAGTGTTTTAGAAAAATTAGTTTCCCTAAATCTAGTTAGAGGTTTGCCCAAGATTAAGTTCTCCAATGATAGAAAACTAAGGAGTTGTACTGATGCAGTTCTAGACAGAGACATAAGTTGTCGAGTAGCTGTCGCTGCCCTACCTGCCGCCCAAGACAGAAAGTTGTGGAATTGGAGAACTGGAGTGCGATCTGAAGAGCAAATAATCCTAATCTTAACGATGTTGTCCACTCAATTTTTCGATGAATGTAGCAACAGGCAGAGCCGCCGAAGGAGGAACTCGAGCTTACTTGCGGAGTAAGGCAACGTGATACAGTCCACATTCAACTCAAAGAAGTCAGAGTTTAAAGTTGCATTTAATGCAAAAGTTACTTTGAAGACTTCTACTCCAAGAAAGACTAGACCTAGCTAATGCATATATATACTCATTGTAATTATACTTCAAAACAACTTAGGTTTTCCCTTAGGCATAGTTTAGGTTTTCTTGCCGACATTATGTTCTAAAACTCTCTTTTGGGTTTGGGTTATGTTGTAATTAGTGTGAGAACGGTTGCTTAGGTTTCTAATTTGTTTTTGCAATACAGCTTCTATGTTTGCTTATTCCATGTTCTTTATAGTTTTCAATTAAGATGAAAGATTAGTTGATTACTATCCATTAGTTCGGTATCGAGAGAGTGGAACTCACGAAAGGAGTAAGTATGATTTCATCTATAGACGATGCGATCAATCCGGCCTAGACATATGTTAGGGTTTAATGCGACTAAAAGAGGACAATTTAACCTTGTTGTCTTTGCATGATTCACGCTGCGACTGGTATTATATGCAGTAGGAATCAACATAATTCTAACTTAGACATAAGCGAGATCACTTTTGAAGCGTTCTGCCGAGCCTTGTAGTTCTGCCTAGTTTGCCGCTGAGACACAAGTCCTTTCCCCTACCAAGGATGTGAGAGCGTCTCAGCAGCCTAGCTGCCATCCCCCGCTAAGGCAGCGGAGTCTAGCAGCACAAAACAACTTGCCCTATTCAACGCAGTTTCACACTAAGAAGCAGTATAACCCTACCCATTCTATCAATTTGATTTTTTCCCTTTTATTTATTTGTGTTTTTATTTAATTTTCTTCTCAAACAAATCAACTTATTTGTGCATTTAATTTTCATTGTGCAAGAACTAAGATTCGAGTTAAGCTGTCCAATCGCTGTGAGAGACGATATCTTTTATACTATTACTTGACAAGAGTGTGCACTTGCGTTCATATTTAGAGAAAACTAAAAATGCTCTACAAGTATCTAGAAAGTTAAAGGTGCACGAGCATAACTATCCTATGCAAAATCTTGAGCTTGCCGCGGTGGTGTTTGCCTTGAAGATTTGGACCCATTATTTCTATGGTGAGAATTGTATTGTGTACAGAGATCACAAGTTTCTGAAATATTTCATGAAAGAAAAGGATTTGAACCTTAGGCAACGTAGATGGTTGGAGTTGCTTAATGATTATGATTTGACAATTGAGTATCATCAAGGTAAGGCTAATGTTGTGGTTGATGCTTTCAGTAGAAAGGTTGTGGTGGTGTTGCGGGTGATGTTTTCACAATTAAATGTGACGCGAGTTGATTAAGGACTAGCAACTTTATGATGAGGAGTTAGTATCGCATGTTAAGGATATCATGGATGGAAATCCGACAGATTCTCATTTTAATGATGATGGAGTGTTTGTGTTTAAAGGATCAGATAGTGGTACCTAACATTGACGAGTTGAGGTGTACTATTTTAATTGAAGTGCATAGTAGTCCTTTTGTTTTGCATCCCGGTAGTACTAAGATGTATTGAGGCTTGAAAGAAGAATACTTTTGGGTTGGTTTGAAAAAAAAGTGTGGTTGATTTTGTTGCTAGGTGTAAGTTGTGTCAGCGAGTGAAGGCCAAGCATCAGTTTCCTTACAGGTTGTTGCAACCGTTAAGGATACCGAAATGGAAGTAGGAGAGGATCACCATGGATTTTGTGTCTGGGTTGTCGTTCACGCCAACTAGGAAGGATTCAATTTGGGTGATTGTTGATTGGTTTACGAAGTGTGCACATTTTGTGCAAGTGCATACAACGTATACCTTGGATAGGTTGGCGGATCTGTATATTGTGAGGATCGTATATTTGCACGGAATGCTTAAGTACATCGTTTCGGATAGGAATACAAGGTTTACGGTTAGGTTATTGGAGTGTTTGCATCGGGCTTTGGGTACACGTTTGAACTTCAGTACTTTGTATCATCCTCAGATAGATGGTCAGTCTGAACGTGTGATTCAAGTCTTGGAGGATATGTTGAGGTGTTGCATCATTGAGTTCCAAAGAACCTGGGAAAAATAGTTGCCTTTGGTGGAGTTTACCGATAATAAAAGTTATCAGGCTAGTATTCAAACGGCACAGTGAAAAGCCCTGATTTTGGGCCTAGAAGTATTTGAGGTTATCTCGAGGTTCGTAGGACCTAGACTAGAGATCCGAGTTTTCGGGAGCAGTTTAGGGAAAAAAGGTTCAGGTTATGATAAATATATGAGAAAATGCTTAAAAATCATTATTAATTATATAAATGATTTAGGTAAAATCAAATTCAAGAAAAGGACTTTGGAAGTGGGACATTTTGAGATAGTGACAAAAATGCGATTTTTACAAAGTTTTTAGTGACTGTTTTGTAAAGGGGTTGAAACTTTGAATCTTTAAGGAGCTATTTGACCTAATTGTTTTTATTAGATTTTTCTCTCAATTAGGATGTTTTTAAAGGGTTTTAATTAATGGTTAAAAGGATTTAATAAATGGAGAGTTGGTTAATTCATTAAAAATCATTTTACGCCAACTTCTCTCATTCTATTTTCTCTCAAAATTTTCTCTCAGCCAAACACTCTTCATTTCCAAGAAACTTGAGGTAAAGCTATGGATTTACTAAACTTTTGATTGTTAAAGGATTCTTTAATCATGATAAGGTTCGCTCTTCCCCTTTAATGATCAGTTCTTTACTAAAATTCTCAAGTTATTAATCCTTTACATATGTTTTCTAAGTTGTTTTGATGAGTTAATCATGGAAATTTTGTTCAATTGAGGATTATTGGTTGCAAACTTATGATTTTCGTAATGCCACTATTTTGATTGATTTGAGGCTGATATTAATCATGATTTGGAAGTTATATGATGTTGAAATAAATGTTTTATCATAATAATCTCAAATTGGTTTGGATCTTTACTTGTTAGATGGTTAGATTTGGGGTTTTTGTGGATATATATGGTTCACGTGTTGTTGGAGGTATAAGGATGAAATTAGATTGATTTTAAATGTTATTTGATGATTAAATTTGGATGAAAGTGTTAGGTTTTGGCTGGTTGAGTTTGTAGAGAAAACGAAGGTGTTTTTGGTTGTTTTGGATAGGTGTTTTGGTGTTTTTTAGCAGAGCAGGGAGGTAGCATTGATTGTTGGTTGTTTTAATGCATTGAGATGCATTAATCATCCGTTCTTGTGTGTTATAAGTAGGGGAGAATGTATCGGAAGAGATTGGTGAAGTTCCAGGAACTTCAGAAGCTTTATTACGCTTCGGCAAAGCGACTGTGGTGTTGTAGGTGAGTGGAATAGGTTTTAAAAGCATTTCAAAGACTTGAAAGCAAGGTTTCGGGTTTAGGTTGAGTTTGAAACACTAACCTAAATTCGGACGTTAGTTTTAGACGTTTCGCTCTCGTTTCACAATTTTTATCCCATTGGTTTTAGGATCATGCTCTTGTTTTGAAGATAGAATTACACCTACTATTTTTTGGCAAGTTTTGAGGAATGATGTGATGATTTACATGATCCCATGAGATAAATTTATTATTCCAGAGTTATAGAACTATTTGAGAAATATTATGCATTGTTTATGCTTTTGAAATAGGATGGGAATTATTTATAATGATGCATTGAAAAATAGTAGGTAATGATGTTTAAAATGAGTAGATTGGCATGAGATGAGATTATTGTTACCGGATATAATTGGTCGACCAATAGGATGAGAAGTGCACTATAATATACAAAATTCGTATGTGCTCTTTGGTTCGGGCAATGGGGGTAGTGCCATCCCGTTCCAAAGTGAGAGTGTGGTGACGAGAGATTCCACCAAGGTAGGTCTTGATAAATCCATCAAACTTTGTAGCGATAAGAGATGCCACCATGAGAGTCCAGTGATGTGAGATTTCATCGGGTAGGACTTGACAATTTTTTCAAGCTATCCGCATTTCCGAGTAATGTTACTAAAATGCCAATATATGAGATTCACATGTACCTTGTTTATAAATGCACTGTTGTCTTGGTTTGTTTGAGCATCCTTCACTAAGAATTTGTGCTTCTGCTCTCTTTTTCCTAGAATGCAGAGAATTAGCTTATTTGGGCAGCAAAGAGGCAAGAACGATTCCAAGGAGTGGGATTAAGCTCAAGTATGATTTTCCATTTACCTATTAGTAATAATGGTTGGCAATGGGAGGATACATTGTTATTTTTTAGATGTGTTTTGAAACTCCCTGGGTTGTGGCAAGTCTGAACTGCCTTTAATGACTTGTAAATGGACTTTACTTGTTGGTCTATGCCTTAGTTTGTGTTTTGACTCTAAAGTGCCTATTATGCTTATGTTGCATGCCTATAGATTCCTTTGCTGCATATTGACATGTTTTGATGTTGATTCTGCCATATATGATTAAGGTTTGATGCTTAAACATGTTGCATGCATGTTGGAAGCATGTTGGGTGGTTTTGCATGGATTAACGTGTGAAAAACTAGCAAAAAGTGTCAATACAGGCCCAGGGTTTCAAAACAGAAAGGTGTGTTTCTGTACAATTAGCTACTGGAATCCTCTGTTTTGAATCACCTTGTAACCCCTTTAGCCCGGTCTAGACAGTTGACCCGAACCGAGGTGATTACACGGGGAAAACCGAAGCCAACTAGTTAAAGCTGACTCTCATTGACGACCCTTTTTTTATATTTTCTAGATGTAAATTACATCTTATGTGATCCCCAAAGATCATTGGAAGAAACAACACAACGATCGTATTCGTTTAGGGGTTTAATTACGCAAATTAGACATTTAGGGACCAAAATGTAATTTTTGTAAATTACAAAAACTTTTCTGATTTTAAGGTTACCATTAATAAATTATCCATGATTCATGCTTCTCTATAAATTTTCATCACAACCAGACCTATCGAAACTTCAAAAGATGACATTAACTGAAATTAACGGTGACGTATCGGTATGCCTAGGGACCATTTCAAAATTTCCATGATCTCCCTCGTATCGATGCGCCCTTCAAACTTGGCCTACCCATATCGAAACACTTCACATCCGTACTGATACCCTTGTGCAAAAAGGCACAAGTTTGGCTTATGTGTATCAATACGCAAGCCCGAGAATCCATAGGCATACCAGAAATGTCCCACAAACAGCCCCAAATTCATGTCAAGCAATAACAAATCATCACCAAATCATAAGGACATGTTCATGGCAACCATCCTATCATTTAAACATGCAATTCTAAGCACATGATAAACATTTGGTAGATCATCACAAGCATTGCAAGGCGTATAATAAAGCATGCTTAAACCAAAAACCATTAGCATACTAAAAGGCAAGGTAAAACATCAAAACCATTATAAAGGCCTTCTACAAGCCAAATAGGACACATATAACTTGCATCAACATTAGGGAGTCCAAAACACATCCCTCAAAACAAACCAATAAAATCCCATTGCCATATATCATTCCTAAAGTAAAAGTATAACATTATACTTGAGCTTAACAATCCTTGAATTCCTTAAAGCCTCCTTGCTGCCCAAAATGTCTCAATTATCTGCATTGTTGGTAAAGAAGAGCGTAAGCACAATAGCTTAGTGTTGCATGCTCTAGAAACACCAATACAACAATGCAAGCATTAAAACTCTATCTTGAAAACCATTTCTAAAACCATGATCTTTCTATCTCATGCTTGAAATCCATTTCTGTAACACCCCAATTTTGGGCTTGGAAGTTTAGGGTCTGAACTGGACCGGTTTAAATTTTGGTTCGAATATAAAAGGTGGTTTTTAGGGAAAGCCTAGTTCGGGATGCATTAAAAATATGGAAAAATATCTAAAAATCCTATTTTATTATATATAATAGGGTGGTGAAATCAATTTTACAAAATGAGGTTTGGAAATATGACATTTCAAGTTAGTGACTAAAATGTAAATTTTGAAAAGTTCGTGACTGTTTTAAAAGTATTGAAACTTTGAATCTTTAAGGAGCTAATTTACCCAAGGGAGGATTTCTCTAGATTTTTATTAAATTTTAAAGACTCATTTAATGTTAATTAATAAAAAGAAAAGAGGGAAAAGTCACATTTTGGTTTCATAACTAACTTTTGCCAAAATTTTCCCATTTCATTTTCTCTCAAAATTCCCTCAGCCAAACACATTTCCACAGAAACTTTTCCTTTGATTTTCACACCTAAAGTTGATATTTCAATCCCTAAATGATTCCTAATCATTTCTACACCAAATCCTCATCATTTGCTTATTGAATTTTTAAGGATTTTGGCTCTAAACAAGGAGAAATCCACATTTAGAGGTATGAACGTCCTTCTCCTCTAAATAATCAGTTCTTTACTGAAATTCCCAAGTTCTCAATCCTTAAATTGAGTTTTATTAAAGGTTTTAATGTTGTGTTCTTGATTTTGGCTTAAAATGCAAGATTTGTATTTAATTTTGAAGAAATTCGTAATAGATGATTGGGCTCTGTTTTGAGATGTCTTTTTGATGTATTTTGGATGTTTAAATGATGTGAAATGGAGGTTTAATCAATACAATCCCGAATAGGTTGATTTTCCTAAGTTTTTACTTGTGAAAATGGTGGCTTGGGGGTGATTTTGAGGTTATGCTATAGCTGGAGGTATAAGGACGTGATTAGGCTCTTTTTGGATGTTAATTGATGTCTAAGAATGATTGGAAGTGTTGGATCTTGGCTGGGTAATGTTGTAGAGGTGTTTGGATGTGATTTCGGTTGTGTTTGGTAGCCGAAATGTGAGTTTTGATTAGAGCAGTGAGTTTAGGTGTTTTGGTTGATGATTATAATGCATGATGATGCATTAATCCTCTGCTTTGATGTGTTTAAAATAGGGGAGACGTCTTCGGATCCTTGTGGTGTTGATCCAGAGGCTTGATCGGCGTTTCGGAAAGTTTGCGAAATTGAATCGGTGAGTGAAGTTTGGTTTTCAACTTTGAAACCAATGTTTGAAGGTTATGGGAGCTTAGTTTAAGTCTAAACAGCTTAGCTAAGCTCAAGAGTAAGTTTTCGGAGAAACTCTCTTTTTGATGAGCCATGAGATGGTTGGATGCAATGTGTTTAATTTGCATGTTTAAATTCTTTTTTGAAAGCATATTTTAGCATGTTTAATGCTGGTTTTGTAAGTCATGTGTTGAAGGATGCTCAAGGTAAGAGATCCTTGATTTGTACATTGATAAATGTGGTTTGATGCATAGTGATGTATGACTATTTAATGGCTTTGTTTAATGCTTAAAAACATTGGATTGATGATGGTAAATGATGTATATTGGCAACTGATGTGTTGTTTTAAAAGTACTTGAATCGGATATAGTTAGCCGGCTATAGGATTGGGTGCACCGTGAATAAAGTCGCCTTGGATGTTGAGGGGTTGTAATGGTACCGTAAACTCCATCCAAGTACACTAACGAGATGTCTAAGATCATAATGGTGGTTAAAATGCCATGTGAGGATCTTGTGTTGTGTGTCCCGTGTTCTCGTTAGTGATGTTATACAACTACCAAAGAGTGATATGGAGGGGTTATAATTGTACCGTAGACTCCATCACGGGTGTTGAGGGGTTGTGATTGTACCGGTAAACTCCACCTTGAGTGTTTGGTAGTGTGTATGAAGCGTATGGGACAACGCTTGTAATCTGCGTATCCAATTGTGTTTTGAGATGAAAAATGGTTATGGTTTATCACTTGAAAGCCAATATGACATGTTGATATAGTGAAGCATGGGATGCTTGTTTTATGTGCATTGTTGCATGAGAAATGTTGTTTATGGAATTAAAGTCCTTTGAAAGGTGTTTTACAAGTGCATTATGGTGTTATTTCATTAGAGCATTCTCACTAAGCATATGTGCTTACGCTCTCTTTCTTGAACCATTAATGCAAAGAATTGAAGTGCTTTAAGGGCAGCAAGGAGGTCAAGGATCCAAGTGAAAGTCTAAGCTCTTGTATGGTGACTATTTTTACAACACTATTAGCTTTTGGTAATTGGCAATGAGAACATAGATTGTGTTTTTGGGAGGTGTTTTGGACTCCCTAAATTGGTTTGATGCATATGATATTTGGAGTATGTAAATGGCCATTTGGTATTTGTTTTGAAGATTTGATGATAGCTTGATTTCCAATTTTAGGATGCATGCCTATAGACTTGTGGCTTTCCTAATCGATTCCATGATTGAGTTTAGATGATGCAAATATGTTCCTTTAGTGATTGATGACTTGTTGGCATGATAGGGAGGTCATATGAATGTGTTCGATGGGTCGAAAGTGTGTAAAATCAGGTTTTTCTGCTGTTTCTGGGCAGGGTGTATCGAAACACCCTTGCATGTTTCGAAACAGGTGCATGAATTGGCCTGGGCGTTTCGAAACGGGAAGAGGTGTTTCGAAACACTTTGGCTACTGCCAAGCCGTGTTTTTGAACGATCAATTTTCGTTTCGAAACACTCGACCGTTGGGCACTGATTTGAATGATTTTGAGGTTTGCAAACTTTACGTTTTAGTCCTGATTTTTGTATGTGCAATTGCTTGAGTTCGAGATGTCCGTTTAAGGTGAAATTTGACAGAGAATCTTATAACCTAACTAATTTCATAATCGTATCTTAAAAATTAGTAAAGTCCTCTTAATTTCTAGAATTTACAATTTGGTCCCTAAATTCGTATGTTGTGCAATTGAGTCCCTTATTCTTTTCCGATTGTTGTGATCTTTGACTATGCTTATCTCAAGAGTACGCCTAGGGTTAATATGCATTTAGACAAGGTTAAAAAGTAAAAACAAGGGTCGTTAATCAAGGTTGACTTTCGGGATGACTTTGGTTTTCCCCGTGTAATCTTCGTGGTTCGGGTCAACCGTCTAGGCCGGGCTAAGGGGGTTACATTTGGTGGTATCAGAGCTGAGTTCTCGAATATTTGGGAATGGTTATGTGGGTGATTTGTGTATGATTGCTTGTATGCTTGTTGAGTGAAAGTATGATGTATGAATTGTAAGAATGTTGCAATTGTGGTGTATGCTGTGGTGAAGCATGTTTGAGGGAACCATTGCCATATCAAAGCTAATGAAATGATTTGTTTTAATTGGAAATGAGCTTGAGTACTTGGATTTCTTACCTTGCTGAGCCTGACTATGTTTATTGCATTTGTGATTGCATTGTTTAGTGAATGGGACCTCGTAGAGAGACGAGGATTAATACGCGAGCTATGGCTCAAAATGAGAACGAAGAGAATGCTGAAAATGTAGTGGACTTACCTCCTCCACCCGGTGGTGGTGGTGCTGGGGGTGAGGGAGCTGGTGCTGGTGCTGGGGTCGCTGGACCTGAAGCTGGGTAGGGGAAGCTGCTCCTGTCATGACAGTGCTGATTCAGGCTATTGTTGGAGCCTTTCAGGCGGCGGTAGCTGGAGCTCATGGAGCTGGGCATCAAGGAGATGCTAATGCTAGACTACCTCTGGAACGCTTGCGTAGTCTGGGAGGGACTGAGTTCAGGGGTTTGTCTGCTGAAGGTTCTGAGTCTTGGTTGGAAAGTACCAAGAGAATTTTGGGACAAATGAACTGCAATGAGGTGCAGAAGCTGGGCTGTATAGTATTGTTGTTGCATGACGATGCGTATACCTGGTGGACAACCCCTATCTCCGGAATGGAGGATGCTGATGTGACTTGGACGTTCTTTCTGAACGCGTTCAAGAGGAAGTATCTGGGTGTGCGGTACCTGGATGAAAAGAAAAGGGAATTCATGTCTCTTACTCAAAGGAGCATGTCAGTGGCTGAGTACGAGGTTCAGTTTGTCCGACTCAGTCAGTACGCACCTAAGCTTATCCCTGATGAGCGGGAGAGGTGTGAACGTTTCCGTTATGGTTTGGTGACGGAAGTGAAGACCTATATGTTGGCTGCTGAGTACACTGACTTTGATGTACTGGTTAGTAGGGCGAAGGATATTGAGCTGAATTTGAGTTTGTCTTCTAGAGGTGCTGGTCCTAGTGCGGGCAAGCGGGCTGCTGAGTATAGTTCCGGTGGTGGACGGAACAAGAGAGGACGTGATCGGAGGTATCAGTCTTCGGCTAGGCGTGGTGGTGGAGGGCAAGGTGCGCCTGTTCAGGGAGACAGGGCGAGAGCTGATCAGAACACATGTTGGGCATGTGGATCGCGTGGTCATCTGAGGCTTGATTGTCCTCGAGCAGCGAGGGAGGTACAGGCTCCTATTGTGGTGACCGGTAACTCGTGCTGGAACTGTGGTTCGGCAGATCATATGAGGAGGGAGTGCCCTCTGTTGGCCGGTGGTGGTCAGGGACGTGCTCCTGGAGTTGTTGCACCACAGAGAGGTCGTGGGTGCGGCCGTGGTAACTTCCAGCGCAGGGAGGATGGTGGAAGGAATGTGGCTCATGTGGTAGCTGTTCAGCTTGAGGGTGGTGTCCAGGCCAGAGTATATGCTCAGAGGGAAGGGAGGAATGACACGGATGTGATCGCAGGTACTTTCACATTGCAATCCTTGTCATTACTTTCCTTGATTGATTCTGAATCTACACACTCATACATATTGTCTGAACATGCTCAACATAATAGTGCGCCTCAATTCCACATCATTCGGCACCACTATCCGACTCCCAAAACATAAAACACCATAATCATTGAAGCAAAAATCGGATGGCCTACCTTCTACAATATCATGAACATGTGGCACCAAAGAATCATCCAACAGTTGTTTATCCGTAATCAACTGAACTAGAGATGGTTTCAATTGCAATTCAGCAACAAAACCACCATCCCGCGATATGCTCAAGCTAGCAAACATCGCCCTTAATTCCATTCCCACCTTCCTACTCAAAGCATCGACCACAACATTGGCCTTCCTCGGATGACTCGATCGTTAGATCATAATCCTTAAGCAACTCCTCCCAACGTCGTTGCCTAAGATTTAACTGCTTCTGAGAAATGAGGTACTTCAAACTTTTATGATTCGTGTACAAAGTACATTTCTCGCCATAGAGATAATGTCTCCAGATCTTTAGGGCAAAAACCACTACAGCCAACTCAATGTCATGCGTAGGGTAATTGCGCTCATGCACTTTCAACTGTCGCGATGCATAAGTCACTACCCTACCCTCTTGCGTCAACACACACCCCAAACCAACATAGGATGCGTCACTATACACTACACACTCTTTCCTGATTCAGGTTGAACCAAGATAGGAGCTTGTGTCAAAGCTGCCTTTAGCTTCACAAAAGCTTGTTGTCTCACTTCCATCCATTCATACTTAACATCCTTCTGTAACAACTTCGTCAAAGTGGCAACAATCTTAGAAAATCCCTCCACGAACCTCCGGTAGTAACCTGTCAACCCAAGGAAACTATGAACTTCATGAACAGACCTAGGAGGCTTCCAATTCACTGACGCCTCAATCTTCTGAGGATCAACTCGAATCCCTTCAGCCGAAACCACATGGCCAAGAAAAACAACTTCTTTTAGCCAGAACTCACATTTTCTCAACTTAGCATAAAGCTGATTCTCTAACAGTGCTTGCAAAACGGTCCTCAAATGACCCTCATGCTCCTCCTCAGTACGAGAATACACAAGGATATCATCGATGAACACAACAACGAACTTATCTAAGAATTCATGGAACACCCTGTTCATCATGTCCATGAAAGCAGCAGGAGCATTCGTCAGTCTGAACGACATAACCATAAATTCATAATGCCCATATCTCGTTCGAAAGGTTGTTTTCGGCACATCCACATCCTTGACCTTTAACTGATAGTATACTGACCTCAAATCTATCTTTGAAAACACAGTCGCTCCTCGAAACTGGTCAAAAAGATCATCAATCCTCGGCAAAGGATACTTGTTCTTGATGGTCAACATATTCAGCTGACGATAATTAATGCACATCCTCATCGTGGCATCTTTCTTTTTAACAAACAAGACCGGTGCACCCCAAGGAAACACACTAGGCCGAATAAAGCCTCGGTCAAGAAACTCTTGAAGTTGCGTTTTCAACTCCTTGGGTGCCATGTGATAGGGAGCAATGGACACCAGAGTTGTGTTCTCATACAACTCAATTCCAAATTCAACCTCCCGTCTAGGTGGAAACCAGGTAATTCCTCCGGAAACACTCCAGGGAAATCTCACACGGTTCTTATATCTTGTACGCGAACCTCCTTTTTACTAGGATTCATAACAAAGGCTAGATAAGCCTCACATTCTTGACACAACATCCGGCTTGCTTCAAGCGTCGACGCCACATTAGATAGAAACATCACATTTTCTGCCACCACCATGACCTCATAATCATCCGCAAGTTTCAGCGAAACTCGCTTGCTTTCAAAATCCACAACGGCTCTATGCTCAACAAGCCAATCCATAGCAAGAATTACATCAAACCCATAGAATGGTAACTCCATAAGATCAACAGGAAACACATGATCTTGCACCTTTAAGGGGCATCTCCTATACAAGCTTCTTGTTACAGCCGTCTCACCAAATGAACTAGTCACACGCATCCCCACATCCAAAGACTCAACAGGCAAACCAAGCATTTGAGCATGTTCACGCAATATGTACGAGTGTGTAGATCCAGAATCAATCAAAGAAAGTAATGATAAGGATTTCAAAGTAAAGGTACATGCGATCACATCCGTGTCATTCCTCCCTTCTCGATGGGCATACACTCGAGCTTGGCCACCACCTTCAGGCTGAACATCCACCACATGTGCTACATTCCTTCCACCTTCATCTTTGCGCTGGAAGTTACAACGACCGTGCCCACGATCTCTCTGTGGCTCATCTACTCTCACCAGAGCCTGACCTTCTCTCAACGGCTGAGGACAATCTTTCTTTATGTGCACACGATTACCACAATTCCAGCATGTACCAAGAAATCTCCAACACTCACTAGTGTGCCTCCTACCACACCGATTGCACTCAGTAATCCGCATGAAAGTATTTGGTCCTTGCTGACCTCTCCCAGGGTTACCACCCTCACATCTAGCATCAACATGTGACCTTCTATCCTTATGCCTCTTGTAGCAATCTCTACCAAGATCACGCTTTGCTGCTCGCTACCCTAAGCTAGATCCTCCCGCTCAACTTGCCAAACCAAGATTCAACTCAATGTCCTTGGCTCTAGTGACCAAGACATCATAATCAGTATAGTCTACTGGGAGCATATAGGTTTGCGCATCAGCCACCAGCCCATAACGGAATCGTTCACATCTTTCCTGCTTGCTAGGAATCAGCTCAGGTGCATATTGGCTAAGGCGTACAAATTGCACCTCATATTCCGCCACCATCATACTCCCTTGCACAAGGGACATGAATTCCCTCCTTTTCTCATCGAGGTAACGAACTCCCAAGTACTTTCGCTTGAATGCATTCAAGAAGAATTTCCTAGTCACATCATCATCATCCATCCCAGCTATTGTGGTTGGCCACCACGTATATGCATCACCATGCAATAGGGACACAATACATCCCAACTTCTGAACATTATTACAGTCCAGTTGCCTGAGAATCCTCTTGGTACTCTCTAGCCAAGACTCGAAACCTTCCAGGGTCAACCCTCTGAACTCAATCCCTCCTAGAATGCGGAGTCACTCCAACGGCAACCTCACATTAGCACCATCCAGTGGTGCAGTTCCATGAGCTCAATGCAATCCCGAATAGGTTATGTTTCCTAAGTTTTTGCTTATGAAAATGGTGGTTTTTGGGGTGATTTTGGTGTTCTGTTAATGCTGGAGGTATAAGGACGAGTTTGGGTTCATTTTGGATGTTAATTGATGTTTAGACATGGTTAGAAGTGATGGATCTTGGCAGGGTTATGTTTTGGAAGAGTTTGGAGGTGATTTCAGTTGTGTTTGGTAGCCAAAATGTTATATTTATGTAGAGCAGCGAGTTGAATTGTGTTGCTGGTATTTTTTAATGCATGATGATGCATTATTCCTCTGTTGTTATGTGTTTAAAACAGGGGAGAATGATTCGAAAGCAATAGAGGTGGCGTTGGAGGTTTCGGATGCTTGGAAGGCTTGTCGGCTAGCTTAGTTTTGTGTATCGGTGAGTGAAGTTGGGTTTTTAGCTGTGAAACCAATGTTTGAAGGTTATGGGAGCTTAGTTTAAGTCTAAGCAACTTAACTAAGCTCAAGAGTAAGTTTTCGGGAAAACTCTCACTCTTGGATTAACCATGAGATGGTTGGATGCAATGTATTTAATTTGCATGTTTAAATTCTGTTTTGAAAGCATGTTTTAGCATGATTAATGCTGGTTTTGAAAGTCATGTGTTGAAGGATGCTCATGGTAAGAGATCCTTGGTTTTGTATGTTGGTAATGTGGAATTGATGCATAGTGTTGCATGTTGATTAATGGCTTTGTTTAATGCTTTAAAACAGTGAATTGATGATGGTAATTGATGTGTATTGGCAAGCGATGTAAGTGGTTGATGGTTACTTTAATCGGATATAGTTAGCTGGTTATAGGATTGGATGCACCGTGAATTAAGTCGCCTTGGATGTTGAGGGGTTGTGATCGTACCGTAAACTCCATCCAAGTACCCTAGCAAGTGAGAAAGTTAGTGTCACCGCGATGGAGGATGGCTCTCGTGGGTGGGCTTTGTTAAACGTCACCATGATGGAGGATGGATCTCGTGGGTGGACTTTGTTAAGTGCCACCACGATGGAGGATGGCTATCGTGGGTGGACTTTGTTAAGCGTCACAATAGTGGAGGGTTGCTCCTGTGTGTGAGCTTGGTTAAGGTGATTACAATGGTTGAGGTAGCTTCCATGTGTAAGCCTTGTGATGTGTCCCGGCTCTCGCTAGTGAGTTATACAACTTCCGATGAGTGATGTTGAGGGGTTGTGATTGTACCGTTAAACTCCATCACGGGTGTTGAGGGGTTGTGATTGTACCGGTAAACTCCACCTTTTGTTGTTCGGTAGTGTGTATGAAGCGTGTGGGACAACACTTATAATCTGCGTATCCGAGTGTCTTGAGTTGAAATGGTTTGTGAATTATCACTTGAAAGCCAATTTAATGTTCTTGAATGTAATGAAGCGAGAGATGCTTGAAATGATGCAAGGATGCATGGGAAGTGTGTAATGGTTTAAAGCATGTTGTTTAAAAAGGGGTTTTTCAAACAATGCTTTGGTTTATTGAAGTGCATCTACCTTTAAAGAGGGTTTTAGGATTCGCTGCATTGATGGTGTTTTGGTTTTGAGCATTCCTCACTAAGCATTATGTGCTTACGTTCCTTTTTGTCCATCAATGCAGATATTTGAAGTTGGGACAGCATGAAGCAAGGGATTCAAGAAGAGCTCCACTTGAGAAGTATATCTTCGTTTATAGCTATAGATAATAAAGGCAATGTGGGGAGAGTCTTTTATGTTGATGTGTAATGAGATTGTGTATGTTGAACAAGTTTCGGTTTATGGTTTGAACTATGTGGTTTAACGCTTTGCAACATTTGAATCTTCTTCTTCATAAGTTGTTATGCTATGCTTCTTGTTTTAAAAGCATTATCAATAGTTGGATGTGTTGAATGTGTTGGTGCACCTAAGGCTTTAATGTATCTAGTTGTTAATGCAATTTGGTAGCTTTGATGCTTGGCATGTTGTTGATATGTTGAGGAATGGTTTAAGGTATGTTCGTTGGTGTTTTGAGGGTTTGTTGGTTTTGAATGCTAGGGTGCATGCATATAGACTTGTGGTTTTTCCTAATTGATTGCATGAATGTGTTGAGATGATGCAAATATGTACCTTGTATGTATGATGACTTGTTGGCATGATTAGAGGTCATTAGAATGTGTTTGAGTGGTTAAATGTGTGTTAAACCAGCAAATTCTACACTTTCTGGGTAGTCCGTATCAGAACGGGCACTAGCGTTTCGAAACGGGGGCCTGAAATGGTCCTCGTGTATCGAAACGGGTAGGGGTCGTTCCGAAACGTTTTGGCCACTGCCAAGCCCTGTTTCGATACAGGTCTCGAAACGAACCCACGTTTCGGAACGGTCAACCCCCGTTCCGGAACAGTTGACCGTTGGGCACTGATTTGAATGGTTTAAAGGTTTGCAAGCTTTACGTTTTAGTCCTGGAAATCGTTTTAGCAATTGCTTGAGTTTGGGATGTCCGTTCAAGATGAAATTTGACAGGGAAGCATGTAATATGATTAATTACATATTGGTAACTTAAAAATCAGTTTAGTCCTTCATCTTTCCAGAATTCTCAATTTGGTCCATAACTTTTGTATGTTGTGCAATTGAGTCCCTTAATGCTTTCCGATCGCTGTTCTTTTCAAGTATGTTTTTCCCAAGGGTACGCTTAAGGTTAATGTGCATCTAGATAAGTTTAAAAAGAAAAAATGGGTCGTTAATCAAGGTTGACTTTCGGGTTGACTTTGGTTTTCCCCGTGTAATCTTCATAGTTCGGGTCAACCGTCTAGGCCGGGCTAAGGGGTTACATTTGTTGGTATCAGAGATAAGTTGCGAATATTTGGGACATGGGTAAGTTGTTATAATAAGTGTTTGATGTTTTTTTTTTCTGATGTGTGGTTGAAAGTTGGTTGAAAAAAATGTGTGTTTTTGAGCGAGTGGTTGATGTTTTTATCGTGCATTTTGGTTATGAATCTTCTATGAGCTAGTGTGAACTAGTATTGATGATAAGCTGGTGGTGTGAGTTGATTTTCTGAGTAATGAAAATGTGTTGGGTATGATATGTTGATGTTATGTTGTTGAGGGTGAATGTTGTTTGATGAAAGCATAATTGAAGTTTGCTGATTGATATGCTCGATGTTTGTGATATCAATGTTTTGATCGATTGTGATGTCGTATTAAAGGGGAGAATTTGGGATACCCATTGCCTTATTATTATAGCTATTGTGTTATGTTTGAGTTGGAGTCTTCAATCCTTGCTTGAAGCTTGCCTGATCATTTTGTTTGTTTTGTTATCATTGCTTGTTTTTAATAGCACGATGAGATCGATGAAAGAATGGAAATTGGGTGAGATGGTGGCTGCTTTAGAGCAGCTTGTTAAGGCGTGGAATTCACCTTTTGGTGGAGGTGTTTTGTTTCAGTCTTTAGTGCCTGGAGTTGAGGAAGTAAGGTAGGAGAAGGAAGTTGGTTTTGTGATGAAGGGTTCATCACCTGTGGTTCAAGAAGTGTCGGGAACATCTCAGGCTGTGGTAGAAGTGAGACCTAGGGATGTGCCAACTGTGGGACACGCGAGTTTGACGAAACATCGTTTATATGATTTGGGAGCTGTGGAGTATCATGGTTCGACACCTGAGGCATTCGAGGCTTGGTTAGCCAGTGTAATTCTGATTTTGGATCAGGAAGGGTGTAACTATGCCTGTAAACTGGGAAGTGTTGTCTCATTGATGTTGGTGGACGCTTGTGCCTGGTGGACATCTATGGCGGTGGCAACGCATATCCACGATATAGACTGTGAGTTCTTTGTGTCGGCCTTTTATGAAAGGTACCTTGGAGAGAAGTTCTCAAGGGTTAAGCAACGTGGGGGTGTGGCTTCAGACTATGAAGGTGAGAAAAGTTTAAGCAAGAGAGCAGTGGGTACTGACCTCGGGAGCGGTCAGCGTAAGAGGCTACGTGATAGAAGGTTTTGCTTGAATCGAAGTTTGGGTGGTAGTGCAGATGTGGGTCAAGTGCTACATGATCAAGGAGTGGTAGCGCGGTTGCCGATGTGTGACCGTTATGGAAGATGTCATGTTGGAGGTTGTTGGGGCGCGAGAGTTTGTTGGAACTATGGTTCTAAGGAGCATGTGAAGCTAAATTGTCCTCAAGTGGTGAGTTCGGCTTCAGTGGGTGCAAAAAGGTCTCAAAAGGGTCGTGGGCACGGCCGAGACAAAGTTCGGAGGTGTCAGGAGAGGCAGAAAGGTGTGAGGAGCTTGAGGGATGAATCTTGTTGGAATTGTGGGTCTGTCGGACATTTGAGACGAAATTGTTTGAAGTTGGCTCGGGGTAGTCAGGGTTCTTTACCGCAGGGAGATGGTGATGACCTTAAAGTGTTGGTTGATGCTGAGACGGTGCGGCTGGAGAATGATGGTTCTGCGAGGAAGAGAGTTTGTCTGTTGAAGCTCCGGTTCTGTAAGGTGTTTACAGGTAACCTTGTTAAGTATTCTTTGCCCTAGTTATCTTTGTTTAGTTTCAGTTGGGTTTTCCCTTGTGTAGTGGGTATGGTCTTGTAGCTAGCAAGTTTGGGGTAGTAGCCGGTGTTGTTTTGAAAACAACTTTAGTGTGAAGAGGGCTTTAGTGGGTATTTTGCGGTTAACGGATTGTTAGAATGGTGGAGTTGGACAAGTTAGAAGTGAGGTAAGAGGTTGTTCTTAGGCGGATTCTGAGGATGTTATTGGTGGGTGTGAACCGACATACATGCACAGTTAAAACCATTTGTTATATACTATATTATATATGTTGGTACATGCATACATGCGACACGACATTAGAGGTTTTGCATACATGTACATAGGCATTGGTAAGGCATATTGGTGACCATGTATACGAACGTTCACACTTGCTAATAGCTAGTTGGGTCCGTCAGTGTTGTGGTAGGATTAGGTTGGATGGTGGGTTTTAAAAGTTGTTTGGTGCTAGGAGAATGTTATAAGTAGTGGAGGGTAGTAAGGGAGTTGTCAGTAATAGAGAGTGTGATCTTGCATGATTGACATGAGGAAAGTGTTTTGGTGCTTAAAGAGTTTAGCGGTGTAGTGGTGAGGAGATTACCGGTTGGAGTTACAATCGGTTAAGTGGTTGTGAGTAGCTGATAGATGTGGTAGTTTCTCTGTGTTAAGTGGTGTTGTAGGTTAGTCGATGTGTCTCTAGAGTGTTGAGGTGTCTTGGCATTGATGTTGTCATAGGAGGGTTGTTTATGTATGTGATGGTTTGTAGCAACCTTCGAGGAGTTGAGTAGAGGTTTTGTAATCTCAACCTGTTTGTATAGAATAGGCAGTATCCAGGTAAGGCTAGTGTTTTGGTCAAATCTTGAAGTGGAAAGGAAATGTTAGTTCGAGGGCCATTGTTGGTTGGCCGGGTTTTCGTGAGAAGTGGTTTGTTTATCGTGCATGAGTAAATCTTTCTAAAGTCAGCTAGGGGGTGAGTGGAACAGCTGGCGGAGTTAAGGTTGGAGTTTTGTGATGTGGATTTTGGATGTTGTGTGGGTGGTTTTGGTGAGTCGTCATGGTGGTGATAGTGGCGGATGTGAAGGAATGTCATCAGTACATTGAGAAGTTTGAGTAAGCAGTTGATGCTTAAGGAATTTCTGCTTGTTGTGGTAATCTTTGAAAGAAGCTGAGCAGTTTTGCAAGGAGTTTTTGGAAGCAGTGAAGGTTATGGGTCACATGGTGGCTGAAACTGGATGGGTTGGTGTCACCGTGTGCGCGAGTTTTGGGAGTTATGAAATAAGATGGAGTATGTATAAAAATTTGAAAGTTCTTCGGGTTGCTGAGGCTAAGCGCAGTTCGGAGTTGTGAAAGGTTAAGCTGAGGTTAACATCTGAGTGTTCTGGAAATTGTGAACAATATGTAGTGGTGTTGGGTTTGGTTATAGTGTGAGTTTGATTTGAGGAGGTGTGTTTTTCTTTGGTGTTTTTGGTGGAGAGTGTTCAGTGGTGGTTAAGTCTCCTGTGTTGCCTTGTGTGTTACTTTGAGAAGTTTGGTATCGTGCTCTTTTCGCCGGTTGGAATTTCGAGGACGAAATTTCCTAAGAGGGGGAGAGTTATAACACCCCAATTTTGGGCTTGGAAGTTTAAGGTCTGAACTGGACCGGTCTGATTTTCAGTTCGAATATAAAAGGAGGTTTTAAGGGAAGCCTAGTTTGGGATGCATTAAATATGTGGAAAAATATCTAAAAATCCTCTTTTAATATATATAAGAGAGTGGTGGAATCAATTTTACAAAATAAGGTTTGGAAGTGTGACATTATGAAATGGTGACTAAAATGTAATTTTTGAAAGGTTTAGTGGTGACTGTTTTGTAAGGATTGAAACTTTGAATCTTTAAGGAGCTAATTTACCCAAGGAAGGATTTCTCCAGATTTTTCTTAATTTTAATGATTTTATTAATGTTTAATTAATTAAGAGAATAGAGGGAAACCATATTTTAGTTTTTCATAACTAACTTTTGTTAAAACTTTCTCATCTCATTTTCTCTCAAAATTCCCTCAGCCAAACACATTTCTACAGCAACATTTCTATTGATTTTCACACCAAATGATGAAGTTTCAATCATCAATTGATTCCTAATCCTTTCTACATCAAAACCTCTTGATTTGCTTATTGAATTTTCAAGGATTTTGGCTCTAAACAAGGAGAAATCTACATTTAGAGGTAAGAATGTTCTTCTCCTCTAAATACTCAGTTCTTTACTGAAATTCCCAAATTCTCAATCCTTAAATTAAGTTTTATAAAAGGTTTTAATGTTGTGATCTTGATTTTGGCCTAAAACTCAAAATTTGGATGAAATCTTGAAGAATTCCGTGGTGATTGTTTGGGCTCTATTTTGAGGTAGCTTTTTAATGTATTTTGGATGTTTAGTGATGTGTAATTGAGGTTTAATCAATGCAATCCCGAATAGGTTATGTTTCCTAAGTTTTTGCTTATGAAAATGGTGGTTTTTGGGTGATTTTGGTGTTCTGTTAATGCTGGAGGTATAAGGACGGGTTTGGGTTCATTTTGGATGTTAATTGATGTTTAGAAATGGTTAGAAGTGATGGATCTTGGCAGGGTTATGTTTTGGAAGAGTTTGGAGGTGATTTCGGTTGTGTTTGGTAGCCAAAATGTTAGATTTATGTAGAGCAGCGAGTTGAATTGTGTTGCTGGTATTTTTAATGCATGATGATTCATTAATCCTCTGTTGTTATGTGTTTAAAACAGGGGAGAATGATCCGAAAGCAATAGAGGTGGCGTTGGAGATTTCGGATGCTTGGAAGGCTTGTCGGCTAGCTTAGTTTTGTGTATCGGTGAGTGAAGTTGGGTTTTCAGCTTTGAAACCAATGTTTGAAGGTTATGGGAGCTTAGTTTAAGTCTAAGAAACTTAACTAAGCTCAAGATTAAGTTTTCGGGAAAACTCTCACTCTTGGATGAACCATGATATCGTTGGATGCAATGTATTTAATTTACATGTTTAAATTCTGTTTTGAAAGCATGTTTTAGCATGATTAATGCTGGTTTTGAAAGTCATGTGTTGAAGGATTCTCAAGGTAAGAGATCCTTGGTTTTGTATGTTGGTAATGTGGAATTGATGCATAGTGTTGCATGTTGATTAATGGCTTTGTTTAATGCTTTAAACAGTGAATTGATGATGGTAATTGATGTGTATTGGCAAGTGATGTAAGTGGTTGATGGTTACTTTAATCGGATATAGTTAGCCGGCTATAGGATTGGGTGCACCGTGAATTAAGTCGCCTTGGATGTTGAGGGGTTGTGATCGTACCGTAAACGCCATCCAAGTACCCTAGCGAGTGAGAAAGTTAGTGTCACCACGATGGAGGATGGCTCTCGTGGGTGTGCTTTGTTAAGCGTCACCACGATGGAGGATGGCTCTCGTGGGTGGACTTTGTTAAGTGCCACCACAATGGAGGATGGCTCTCGTGGGTGGACTTTGTTAAGCGTGACAATGGTGGAGGGTTGCTCCCGTGTGTGAGCTTGGTTAAGGTGATTACAATGGTTGAGGTAGCTTCCATGTGTAAGCCTTGTGATGTGTCCTGGCTCTCGCTAGTGAGTTATACAGCTTCCGATGAGTGATGTTGAGGGGTTGTGATTGTACCGTTAAACTCCATCACGGGTGTTGAGGGGTTGTGATTGTACAGATAAACTCCACCTTTTGTTCTTCAATAGTGTGTATGAAGCGTGTGGGACAACGCTTGTAATCCGCGTATCCGATTGTGTCTTGAGTTGAAATGGTTTGTGAATTATCACTTGAAAGCCAATTTAATGTTCTTGAATGTAATGAAGCGAGAGATGCTTGAAATGATGCAAGGATGCATGGAAAGTGTGTAATGGTTTAAGAGTGCATGTATTACTTGTTAAGCTTGAACAAGTGTTTATCTTCTATTGTGAATGGTGCATATGTGTATGGAATCTCTTTAGTGCATTGAAGTCTTGTGAAGACTTGTTTAGAAAGGCATGTAATGCAAATGTTGCTTTTGGTAGTTCATGTGTTTTGCATTTGTTGAATGCATGAGATTGTTAGAAGGAACAAATGGTTTTCCAAAGATTTTGCTTTGAAATGATCATCAAGCATGAGGAAAGTATGTTGTGAAGTGGAAATGTTTTCCAAGGAATTTGAGTTTAACTTTGCATGTGGTGTTCATGCATGGAAGGGTTTTAATAATAGTTTTGCAAGAAAGTGTTTTGGGGTGAGTTGTTTAGCTTTTCTAAGCTAAAGGTTGGATTTCATGTGGAGCAATGCATGGTTTAAAGCATGTTGTTTAAAAGGGGTTTTTTCAAACAATGCTTTGGTTTATTGAAGTGCATCTACCTTTAAAGAGGGTTTTATGATTCGCTGCATTGATGGTATTTTGGTTTTGAGCATTCCTCACTAAGCATTATGTGCTTACGCTCCTTTTTGTCCATCAATGCAGATAGTTGAAGTTGGGACAACAGGAAGCAAGGGATTCAAGAAGAGCTCCACCTGAGAAGTATGTCCTTGTTTATAGCTATAGATAATAAAGGCAATGGGGGAGAGTCTTTTATGTTGATGTGTAATAAGATTGTGTATGTTGAACAAGTTTCGGTTTATGGTTTGAACTATGTGGTTTAACGCTTTGCAACATTTGAATCTTCTTCTTCATAAGTTGTTATGTTATGCTTCTTGTTTTAAAAGCATGATCAAGAGTTGGATGTGTTGAATGTGTTGGTGCACCTAAGGCTTGAATGTATCTAGTTGTTAATGCAATTTGGTAGCTTTGATGCTTGGCATGTTGTTGATATGTTGACGAATGGTTTAAGGTATGTTCGTTGGTGTTTTGAGGGTTTGTTGGTTTTGGATGCTAGGTTGCATGCCTATAGACTTGTGATTTTTCCTAATTGATGCCATGAATGTGTTGAGATGATGCAAATATGTACCTTGTATGTATGATGACTTGTTGGCATGATTAGAGGGTCATTAGAATGTGTTTGAGTGGTTAAATGTGTGTTAAACCAGCAAATTCTGCACTTTCTGGGCAGTCCGTATCGGAACGGGCACTAGCGTTTCATAACGGGGGCCTGAAATGGTCCTCGTGTATCGAAACGGGTAGGGGCCGTTCCGAAACGTTTTGGCCATTACCAAGCCCTGTTTCGATACAGGTCTCGAAACGAACCCGCGTTTCGTAACGGTCAATCCCCGTTCCGGAACAGTTGACCGTTGGGCACTGATTTGAATGGTTTAAAGGTTTGCAAGCTTTACGTTTTAGTCCTGGAAATCGTTTTAGCAATTGCTTGAGTTTGGGATGTCTGTTCAAGGTGAAATTTGACAGGGAAGCATGTAATATGATTAATTACATATTGGTAACTTAAAAATCAGTTAAGTCCTTCATCTTTCCAGAATTCTCAATTTGTTCCTTAACTTTTGTATGTTGTGCAATTGAGTCCCTTAATGCTTTCCGATCGCTGTGCTTTTCAAGTATGTTTTTCCCAAGGGTACGCTTAAGGTTAATGTGCATCTAGATAAGTTTAAAAAGAAAAAAATGGGTCGTTAATCAAGGTTGACTTTCAGGTTGAGTGTTCCGAAACATCTTCACCCGTTCCGAAACACTATGGCCATTTGAGGCCCTTGTTTTGAAACGGACAAGGGTGTTTCGATACACCCTGCCCTGCAACCTTACAATTTTCTACTTTTTCACATCTTTTCACATTCAAACATATCCCAAATCATACCATACTAGCAACATGATTAGACATTATAGAACATACTTAAGAAGCTTATGCTAAAGCATGGCATCAAACACATGAACATTTAGTCTATAGGCAAGCTTCCTAACCACAAAACAAAATAAAGACCTCAAACCTCAAACCAAACTAAATAAGACCATTTACAAACTTCAAAAGCAATATCAAACATGCTAAAAACATAGGGAGTTCAAAATACATCTCCCAAAAACAACCTTGAAGCCCCATTGCTAAACATCAATACTAAAGTATGTAAAAACATAACCATACATGAGCTTTTCACTTCCTTGGATGTTCTTAACCTTCTCGCTGCCAAAATTCGTCTCAATTATCTGCATTGTTGGTAAAAGAGAGCGTAAGCGTATTTGCTTAGTAAGGCAAGCTCTAAAGAAAACCAACACAACAATGCATTATTGAAAACTCTTTCTCAAAAGCCATTTTCAACAACATGCTCTTTCTATCTCATGCTTGAAAACCATTTCAAAGCAAATCTCCATTTGAAAACACATGTACCTCTATTATATCTCATGCATTAAAACCAATGCAAATCTCATGGCAAAGCCATACACATGCTTATGAAAACTAAAGCATTTCATATGCAAATCTCATATGCATTTCTCATAGCATAAATCATCTCAATATTTGGTACATGTGAATCAAATACATTTTCATATATTATATTGGCATTTGACATTTCATCTTTACTCGGATATGTGGATTAGCTTGACTCAAGGTCAAGTCCTACCCGGGTGGAATCTCTCATCACCGGACTCTCATGGTGGTATCTCTCATCGCCATAAAGCTTGGGTATTTCACCAAGTCCTACCCCGATGGTATCTCTCATCATCGGATTCTCAGTTTGGATCGGGATGGCACTACCCCCATTGCCTGACTCCAAAGAGCACGTACGAATTTTTAGATTATAGTACACTCTCATCCTATTGATCGATCAATTATATCTGGTAATTATCTCATCTTCTATGCCAATATATTATGTTAAAACATCATCTCACCTACTGTTTTTATGCAACATTTCTCAAATCTTTCTCATCTCATTTCAAAATCATATCTCATGCTTTGCATTAAGCCAAAATCTCAAAACTCTTAAATGCAACATGCTATCTCATGAAATATCTACAAAGCATCAACTCATGATACAAATCATGCATAAAAATAGAAGGAATTTGTCTATCTCAAAACAAGAGCATGTAAAAGCATTTAGGGGCATCAACCACATATTTGAGAGCAAATCTAGACATACTTACTTCCGGACTTAGGATGGTGTTTCAAACCAATCCTAAATCCCCAAACCTTGTTTCTTTGTCCCTCAAGGACATCTAAAACCATTCGCACTCACCGATTACGTTTCGCTTGCTCGCCAACTAAACAAACTCGCTACTCTACTCAAAAGCATACATCTCGGCTACCCAAAACAACCGGAATCATCTCCAAACTCTTCAAAAACAAAGCCCAGCCAAGATCTATCACTTCTAATCATTTCTAAACATCAATCAACACCAAAAATCACCATAAACTCATCCTTATATCTCCAGCCACAATAGAACAACAAAACCACCCCAAAAACCACCAATCTAGCATGCAAAACTTAAGAATCCAAATCTATTCGGGATTTGTTTGATAAAACCTCATTTATAACATCAATTACCATCCAAAATACATTAGAAATCAACCTCAAAACAGAGCCTAACCAATAGTTAAAAAAATCATCAAGATCTCTCCAAGAATCTTGAGTTTTAACACAATTTCATGTTTCTAACATTAAAGCAACTCAAAAATCATTAACAAAGGATTGATAACTTGGGAATTTCAGTAAAGAACTGATCATTAGAGGAGAAGGACGAAGCTTACCTCTAATGGCTGATTTCTCCTTAATTTGTGCAAGTTTTCTTGAAAATCCAAAGTGAAAACAAAAGGATTTGATGAGGAAAAGATTAGGAATCCATAGGAGAATGAAATCTCATCAAAAGGGATGAAATCAGAGGTTAATTGATGAAGGAAATGTGTTTGGCTGAGTGGAAGTTGAGAGAAAATGAAAAAAGGGAAAAAGATCGCAAAGTAGTTATGAAAGTCAAAATAGGATTTTTCTCTTTTAATTCCCTTTTTTAAATCATTATTAAAACACCCAAAATTAAAGAGATATCTGATAAAAACATTTTGCTGAAATTATCTCCTTAAAGATTCAAAGTTTCTATTCTTTACAAAACAGTCATTAGTCAACTTTTGTAAAAATTTCGATTTGGTTACTACACCGAAATGTGGCATTTCCAAATCATCTTTTGTAAAATTGTTTTGTTGATTTTTTATGTTTATTGAGGTTTAGAACGGGTTAGAATTGATGGATCCTAGCTGGGCTTTGATTTGAGAAAGTTTGGAAGTGATTTCTGTTATTTTGAATAGCCGAAATGCTAGTTTTGAGTAAAGCAACGAGTTATAATGAGTGGCTAGTGATTTTAATGCATGATAATGCATTAATCCTCTGCTCTTATGTGTAATGAACATGGGAGACTTCATCGGACGCGTTTGGTGTTGAATTGGAGGTGCCGAAAGAATAGAAATCGTTTCGGCAAGAAAACGAAACGTCATCGGTGAGTGAAAATGGTTTTAGAAGTCCTTGAGGGACAAGGAAACAAGTTTTGGGGATTTAGGATTGATTTGAAACACCTTCCTATGTCTGGAAGTAAGTATGTTTAGATTTCCTCTCGAAATGTGGATGATGTCCCTAAATGCTTTTGACATGCTCTTGATTTGAGATAACAAATTCCTACTATTTCATGCACGATTTATGACACGAAATGATGTTTCATATTGATCCCATGAGATAGAACAACATTGCAAAGAGTTTTGAGATTTTGATTAAATGCTATGCATGAATTGTGGTTTTGAAATGGGAAGAGATGGATTTTAGAAATGTTGCATCAAAACAGTATGTGAGATGAGGATTTTAACGTAATATATTGGCATAAATGATGCGATGATTACCATATATAATTGGTTGACCAATAGGATGTAAAGTGCACTATAAACTAAAATTTCACTTGCTCTTTGGAGTCGGGCAATGGCGGTAGTGCCACCCCGATCCATAGTGAGAGTCTGATGATGAGATATACCATCAGGTAGGTCTTGGTGAAACATCCAAGCTTTATGGGGAAGATAGATACCTCCATGAGAGTCCGGTGGCGAGATCTCACCGGGGTAGGACTTGGCCTCGAGTCAAGCTATCCGCATATCCGAATAAAGATAGAATATGAAATGCCCATATATTAGAATGAACTTTGTTTCACATGTACCAGTGATGGAAATGATTTCATGAAATGAGAAATGCATATGAGATTTTGAGATTATGAAATGCTTTTGTATATCAAGTATGTGTGGCTTTGCCATGAGATTTGCATTGGTTGAATGCATGAGATAGATAGATAAATGGTACATGTGGTTTTCAAATGATGTTTTTCTTTGAAATTGTAACCCCCTTAGCCCGGCCTAGACGGTTGACCCGAACCACGAAGATTACACGGGGAAAACCAATGTCAACCCGAAAGTCAACCTTGATTAACGACCCTTTTTTTTCTCTTTTTAACCTTTTCTAAATGCATATTAACGCTAGGCGTACTCTTGAGATAAGCATATTCAAAGATCACAGCAATCGGAAAACAATAAGGGACTCAATTGCAAAACATACGAATTTAGGGACCAAATTGTAAATTCTGGAAATTAAAAGGACTTTACTAATTTTTAAGATACCATTATGAAATTAGTTAAGTTATAAGCTTCTTTGTCAAATTTCACCTTAAACGGACATCTCGAACTCAAGCAATTGCTCATACAAAAATCAGGACTAAAACATAAAGCTTGCAAACCTCAAAACCATTCAAATCAGTGCCCAACGGTCGAGTGTTTCGAAACGGAAATTGACCGTTCAGAAACACGGCTTGGCAGTAGCCAAAGTGTTTCGAAACACCTATTCTCGTTTCGAAACGCCAAGGCCAATTCATGCACCTGTTTCGAAACAGGCAAGGGTGTTTCGATACACCCTGCCCAGAAACAGCAGAAAAACCTGATTTTACACACTTTCAACCCATCGAACACATTCATATGACCTCCCTATCATGCCAACAAGTCATCAATCACTAAAGGAACATATTTGCATCATCTAAACTCAATCATGGCATCGATTAGGAAAACCACAAGTCTATAGGCATGCATCCTAAAATTGGAAATCAAGCTATCATCAAATCTTCAAAACAAATACCAAATGGCCATTTACATACTCCAAATATCATATGCATCAAACCAATTTAGGGAGTTAAAAACACCTCCCAAAAACACAATCTAGGTTCCCATTGCCAATTACCAAACGCTAATAGTGTTGTAAAAATAGTCACCATACAAGAGCTTAGTCTTTCACTTGGATCCTTGACCTCCTTGCTGCCCTTAAAGCACTTCAATTCTCTGCATTAATGGTTCAAGAAAGAGAGCGTAAGCACATATGCTTAGTGAGAATGCTCTAATGAAATAACACCATAATGCACTTGTAAAACACCTTTCAAAGGCTTTTAATTCCATAAACAACATTTCTCATTCTACAATGCACATAAAACAAGCATCCCATGCTTCACTATATCAACATGTCATATTGGCTTTCAAGTGATAAACCATAACCATTTTACATCTCAAAACACAATCGGATACGCGGATTACAAGCGTTGTACCATACGCTTCATACACACTACCAAACACTCAAGGTGGAGTTTACCGGTACAATCACAAACCCTCAACACCCGTGATGGAGTCTACGGTACAATTACAACCCCTCCACATCACTCTTTGGTAGTTGTATAACGTCACTAACGAGAACACGGGACACACAACATAAGATCCTCACATGGCATTTTAACCACCATTATGATCTTAGACATCTCGTTAGTGTACTTGGATGGAGTTTACGGTACCATTACAACCCCTCAACATCCAAGGCGACTTTATTCACGGTGCACCCAATCCTATAGCCGGCTAACTATATCCGATTCAAGTACTTTTAAAAGAACACATCACTCGCCAATATACATCATTTACCATCATCAATCCACTGTTTTTAAGCATTAAACAAAGCCATTAAATAGTCATGCATCACTATGCATCAAAACACATTTATCAATGTCCAAATCAAGGATCTCTTACCTTGAGCATCCTTCAACACATGGCTTACAAAACCAGCATTAAACATGCTAAAATATGCTTTCAAAACAGAATTTAAACATGCAAATTAAACACATTGCATCCAACCATCTCATGGCTCATCAAAAAGAGAGTTTCTCCGAAAACTTACTCTTGAGCTTAGCTAAGTTATTTAGACTTAAACTAAGCTCCCATAACCTTCAAACATTGGTTTCAAAGTTGAAAAGCAAACTTCACTCACCAATTCCGTTTCGCAAACTTGTCGAAACGCCGATCAAGCCTCCGGATCAACACCACAAGGATCCAAAGATGTCTCCCCTATTTTAAACACATCAAAGCAGAGGATTAATGAATCATCATGTATTAAAATCTTCAACCAAAACACCTAAACTCGCTGCTCTCATCAAAACTCACATTTCGGCTACCAAACACAACCGAAATCACATCCAAACACCTCTACAACATTACCCAGCCAAGATCCAACACTTCCAATCATTCTTAGACATCAATTAACATCCAAAAAGAGCCTAATCACGTCCTTATACCTCCAGCTATAGCAGAACATCAAAATCACCCCAAAACCACCATTTTCACAAGTAAAAACTTAGGAAAATCAACCTATTCGGGATTGCATTGATTAAACCTCCATTTCACAACATTTAAACATCCAAAATACATCAAAAAGACATCTCAAAACAAAGCCCAATCATCTATTACGAATTTCATCAAAATTAAATCCAAATCTTGCATTTTAAGCCAAAATCAACAACACAACATTAAAACCTTTAATAAAACTCAATTTAAGGATTGAGAACTTGGGAATTTCAGTAAAGAACTGAGTATTTATAGGAGAAGGACGTTCATACCTCTAAATGTGGATTTCTCCTTGTTTAGAGCCAAAATCCTTAAAAATTCAATAAGCAAATGATAAGGATTTGGTGTAGAAATGATTAGGAATCATTTAGGGATTGAAATCTCAACTTTAGGTGTGAAAATAAAAGGAAAAGTTGCTGTGGAAATGTGTTTGGCTGAGGGAATTTTGAGAGAATGAAATGGGAAAATTTTGGCAAAAGTTAGTTATGAAACCAAAATGTGACTTTTCCCTCTTTTCTTTTTATTAATTAACATTAAATGAGTCTTTAAAATTTAAGAAAAATCTGGAGAAATCATCCCTTGGGTAAATTAGCTCCTTAAAGATTCAAAGTTTCAATCCTTTTAAAACAGTCACGAACTTTTCAAAATTTACATTTTAGTCACTAACTTGAAATGTCATATTTCCAAAACTCATTTTGTAAAATTGATTTCACCACCCTCTTATATATAATAAAAGAGGATTTTTAGATATTTTTCCATATTTTTAATGCATCCCGAACTAGGCTTTCCCTAAAACCTGCCTTTTATATTCGAACCGAAATTTAAACCGGTCCGGTTCAGACCCTAAACTTCCAAGCCCAAAATTGGGGTGTTACAACTCTCCCCCCTTAAGAAATTTCGTCCTTGAAATTTACCTGGAGGAAAAAGGTATGGAAACTGTTTCACCATGTCATCCGTCCGTTCCCACGTGGCTTCCTCAGCACCACGATGCTTCCACAACACCTTTACCAACTCAATGGTCTTGCCTCGAAGAACTTTACTGTCCGAATCCAGAATATCTACCGGTTCCTCATCATAGGTCAAATCCGGATTCAACTCCACTTCCTCCACAGGCATCACATGTGAAGGATCCGATCTATACTTCTGAAGCATAGAAACATGAAACACATCATGAATCTTTTCTAACTCTTGCGGTAACCTCAACTTGTATGCCACAGGACCCACACGCTCAATCACCTCGTATGGTCCAATGTACCTAGGGCTCAACTTACCCTTTCGGCCAAACCTCATCACCTTTTTCCAAGGCGAAACTTTCAAAAACACACGGTCACCCACCGCATACTCAATCTCCTTACGCTTCAAATCTGCGTAAGACTTTTGCCGATCAGAAGCTGCCTTCAATCGCTCACAAATGAGCTTCACCTTCTCGGTGGTTCCTTTCAACAAAGCTGGCATCGAAACCAACTTCTGACCTGTTTCAGCCCAACAAAGAGGAGTCCGACACTTCCTCCCGTACAAAGCTTCATAAGGTGCCATTTGAATACTTGCCTGATAACTATTATTATAGGCAAACTCCACCAAAGGCAAATGTTTCTCTGTAACACCCCAATTTTGGGCTTGGAAGTTTAGGGTCTGAACCGGACCGGTTTAAATTACGGTTCGAATATAAAAGGAAGCTTTGACGCAAGCTCCTGTCCTGATTCAACCAATGTCTGGTAAGGAGTTTGTGGTCTATAGTGATGCGTCCATTGTTGGTTTGGGTTGTATGTTGATGCAGGAGGGTAAGGTGGTAGCCTATGCATCTAGAAAATTGAATGTGCATGAGCGTAACTACCCTACTCACGATCTGGTGCTTGTAGCTGTTGTATTTGCTTTGAAGATCTCGAGGCATTAACTGTACGGTGAAAAGTGTATAGTGTTCACAGATCATAAGAGCTTGAAGTATCTTATGTCTCAAAAGGAGTTGAATCTTAGGCAAAATCATTGGGTGGAGTTGCTTAAGGATTATGATTTGACGATCGAGTATCACTCATGCAAGGCTAATGTTGTAGCTGATGCCTTAAGCCGGAAACTGGCCGTGGAGTTGAGGGCGATGTTTGCTCGCTTGAGCATATCGCGTGATGGTGGTCTTATCGCTGAATTGCAAGTGAAATCATCTTTGATTCAGTTGATCAAGGACAAGCAGATGCTTGATGATTCTCTTGTTCCTCATGTTCAGGACATTGCCGAGGGTAGTCTTTCAGATTTCAGTTTTAAAGATGACAGTGTTCTGTGCTTTGGAAGTCGAATAGTGGTGCCAGCTGATGTTGAGTTGAGGCGCACTATTCTGGCTGAAGCTCATAGTAGTCCTTTTGCTATGTATCTTGGTAGTACGAAGATGTATCGTGATTTGAAGGATGGGTACTACTGGGTGGGGTTGAAAAGGATGTGGCTGAGTTCATTAGTAAGTGTATGCTGTGTCAGCGGGTGAAAGCTGAACATCAGGTTCCTTTGGGGTTGTTGCAGCCTTTGAGAATCCCAGAATGGAAGTGGGAAAGAATTACCATTGATTTTGTGTCTGGGTTGCCGTTGTCACCGTCAATGAAGAATTCGGTTTGGGTTGTTGATCACTTGTCTGTGCATACTACGTATACCCTGGATAAGTTGGTTGAGCTGTACATTGCTGAGATTGTGCGGTTGCACGGTGTGCCAAAGTTCATTGTGTCGGATATCGATTCAAGGTTTACAACACGATTTTTGGAATGTTTGCATCAAGCCTTGGGTACACAAATGAATTTCAGTACTTCTTATCATCCTCAGATGGATGGAAAGACGGGACATGTGATCCAGGTGCTTTAGGACATGTTGAGATGTTGCGTGATAGATTTTGAGGGTTCTTGAGAGATGCACTTGTCCGTGGTTGAGTTTGCTTACAATAATAGTTACCATGCAAGTATTCAAATACCTCCTTACGAGGCTTTGTATGGGAGAAGATGTAGAACCCCTCTTTGTTGGGCTGAAGCTGGGTAAAAGTTGATTTCGATGCTAGCTATGTTAAAGGGAACCACAGAGAAGGTGAAGCTCATTTGTGAGCGTTTGAAGGCAACATCGAATCGGTAAAAGTCTTACGCAGACTTGAAGCGTAAAGAGTTTGAGTTCGCGGTTGGCGAACGTGCGTTCTTGAAGGTATCGCCTTTGAAGAAGGTGATGAAATTTGGGCGTAAGGGTAAGCTTAGTCCAAGGTTCATTGGACCTTACGAGGTTGTTGAGCGTATTGGTCCTGTGGCATATCGGTTGAGATTTCCTTCGGAGCTGGAAAAGATACATGATGTGTTTCATATCTCGATGTTGCGGAGGTACAGATTGAATCCTTCACATGTGATGCATGTTGAGGAGATAGAGTTGAATCCAAATTTGTCATATGATGAGGAACCAATGAGGATTCTGGATGTGAGCATCAAAGTTGCGAAGGACTTGCGAAGGTGTTGTGGCGACACCGGGGAGTTGAGGAAGCCACGTGGGATAGCAAGGCGGACATGCTGAAGCAGTTTCTGCACCTTTTTCCTTCAGGAAAAATTTTGAGGACGAAAGTTCCTAAGTGGGGGAGAGTTGTAACGCCCTGGTTTTGGGCCTAGATGTTTTGGACATCAGACCGGACCGGTCGGGAACGATTCGAATCACATTAGGTGATTTAAGGAAATCAAGGATCAGGATAGGATAAAAATATGGTAAAATTTGCTAAAATCCTCTAAAATCATGTTTAAGAGGTTCGTCAAATAAATTTTACAAAAAGAGTTTCATAAGTAGTACATTTTGGGTTATGACCAAAATGTAAAGTTTCAAAACTGTGGAAAATGCAATTTTTAAAAGAGGAGCAAAAATCTTAGAATCTTTAGGGAGCTTTATGGAAATTTAGCCTTTCCTTAATATGAAATGTGTTTAAAATGGATTTTAAAGTGATTTAATAAAAGGGTTTTTATTTAATCAAAATTAATAAATAAGAAAAGTGAGATTACATTGGATGTAACTTCCTTTCTCTTCTCATTTTCATCCAAACACCATTTTAACTCATATTCTCCAGAATTATTTTCTTCCAAACACTCTCTCATTATTTTCTAAACAAATTTCAAGAGTTCTTTCAAGTTCTTCAAGATTTTTTCTAAGGAAAACTTGTCATTCATTGAGGAAAGCAGGGATTGGAGGTAAATCACGTTCTCAACCTTCAATCTAGGTTCTTTATTGAAATTCCCAAGATCTTTGGCTTCTAATTAATGTTTTTAGTTCAATTTTCATTATAGTACTGATTTGAGATTGAAATCTTGCAAAAATATGATGAAACTCTTGAATTTCTGGCTTGTTTTTCTAAGCTATATTTTGGATTGTTTTTAATTAAGTTTTGAGGTGATTAATATGTTGAAAAGAGGTTTTGTTGATATAGATCCGGAAATCCTTGATATCCTTGAGTTTCTTGATAGTTCTAGTTGGGTTTTTTAGGTGAAATGAAGAAGTAATGCTTGTTGGAGGTATAAGAAAGGGTTTAGGTTGATTTTAGATGCGTTTTGATGTTTATAATTGATTGGAAGTGTTGTATGTGGGCTGGGCTTGGTTTAGAAAGCAATGGATAGAGTTTTCAGTAGTTTCGGATGGGTAAATTGGTGTAGTTCTGGTGAGCAACGAGTTTGTGATTGGTTTCTGGTGTTGAAATGCATTTGGATCTTTTTTTGATGATGTGAAAATAGGGGATCTTGATCCAGGTGCAAACGAGACGTTTTTGGAGGCTCCAGAAGAGTAATTTTCGTGTCGACGAGCAAGGCTTCGCGTATCGGTGAGTGGGAATGGATTTTCCAGTTTTAACGCTTTGAGCGTGGTCTTGGGAGCTTAGTGTAAGTTTGAAACACTTAGCAAAGCTGAAGCGTATGTGATTCGAAAGTCTCTCTCTCGGAAATGTGCTACGTTTTGATGGAAATTCGCTTAAGTTAAATGTGGTTTTGATTACTGTTTTAAAGCTTGTTTTAAGCATGGTTAGTTCTGGATTTTAATGTCATTATGTTAAGGATGCACTAGGTAAGTGATCCTTGGTTTTATGTGATAAATGCATTTGATGTTAAGCATGTTTTATGATTGTGGAAATGGCATTGTGTTTATGTTTGTAAAACAGTGGAATATTGATGTTAAATGATTATATTGGCAAGTGATGGAAATGGTTTTTGGTTACCTCTAATCGGATATTGTTAGCCGGCTATAGGATTGGGTGCACTGTGAATAAAGTCGCCTTGGATGTCGAGGGGTTGTGATTGTGCCGTAATCTCCATCCAAGTACCCTAATGATTGAGGCTAAGATCACAACGGTGAATGGTTTAGTCTCGTGTGTGAGTCTTATGGTATGTGTCCCGTACTCTCATTAGTGGAATTATACAACTACCAATGAGTGATGTTGAGGGGTTGTGATTGTGCCATTAATCTCCATCACGGGTATTGAGGGGTTTTGATTGTGCAATTGATCTCCACCATGTGTAGTCCGGTAGTATGTGTGAAGCGTGTGGAACAACGCTTGTAATCCGCGTATCCGATTGTGTCATTTGTTTTGGTATGGTTTGAGAATTATCACTTGCGAGCCAATATAATGTTGATGATTAATGATTAAGCATGAGATGCTTGTGAATGATGCAAGAATGCATGTGATGCTTGGTTTAAGCATGAATAAAGGAATTTTGCTGTTGTTTAAAATGATGCTATATGCATGTGGATTTAAAAGTGCACTGATGCTTAAGTGGGCACGTTTCAAAGAATGGCATGATGATGCAATGCTTTTATAAAATGCATTGATGAATGTTGTTTTAGCGATCCTTACTAAGCTATATGCTTCCGCTCATTTGTTTCACCAATGCAGAGAATTGAGCATTCAAGGCAGCCCAATAGCAAGGGGATTCCAAGAGTTTTTGTTAAGCAATGTATGTGGTTCACCCTTAGTGTAATAATAGGCAATGGGTGGGAATTCTTACTTTCTTTATTGTTGGTGATGTTTGCTATATTAAGTATGTTTTATTTCTGATTTTGGACTTGTAATCGGGCTCTAATTGCTTTCATGTTTTTCTTATGATGTTTTTCTATGCTTTAGCTTGTTTTCTTAAGCATGTTTGAATAGCTAACGTTTCTTCATGGTTTGATGTGCTGGATGAGTATGATTTACTGCTTGATGATGTCTACATGTCTAGTAAGTTGATTATAACTTGTATGCATGATTTAAGCATGTTTGGATCTAGTTAAATGTGTTTAAATGCCTTTGGAATGTACTTTCCTGGTATGCCTATCGATACACGGGGAAGTGTATTGATACACTAAGGCCAATTCTAGGCTTTTCAGTACAGGGGTATTGGTACGGATTGCCCGCGTATCGATACAACCAAGCCAAGTTTGAAGGTTGTACTGATACGCGGGGATGTGTATCGATACGCTCTTCCCATCTTTTCCTATTGTCTTCCCGCGTATCGATACAGGCTCAGGTGTATTGATACGGGTAGTTAAAATTCGGTTAAACACATCTTCTTAAGTTTTGAAATGTTACGTTTTAGTCCTTGAATGTTATTTGATCAATTGGATGAGTTTGGATGATCGGTTTGAGCTGAAATTTGACGTGATAGAATGTTACATGACTAATTGAGGATTGGTAACTTTTAAACATAAAAGTCCCTGTAAGTTCTGTAATTTGCAAAATAGTCCATAAAAGTCACAAGTATATAATTGATTCCCTTATTGAACTTCAATCGTTGTGTCGTTTCTTTCGAATGGTCTTGTTGGACACATAGGTTAATATTGTGCATCTAGAGAAGATAAAAAGAAAAAAGGGTCGTCAATTGAGGTTAACTTTTACGAGTTGACTTCGATTTTCCCAGTGTAATCTTCATAGTTCGGTTCGGGCGTCTAGGCGGGGCTAAGAGGGTTACATGTTTTGTGTGTTCGAGGAGTGACTGGAGAAGCCAGAGGATTTATCTGTCTGGGGCAGCATCAGTACTTCCGGGGGCGGCTGGCGTTTGAAACTCTGTTGCGGAGGGCTAACTGGGCATTGCTGGTTCTTTCTCCTTATCCTGCATAATCTGAATGCGGGCGTTTTTGGTCCAGCCCGCCTTGGCAGCTGTAAACTCATCTATGGGCTCTACCGGGACTCGGAAATTGGTGCAGAGCCTGGGATGAGGGATGGGAAGTACAACATGCCTTTCTTCTTCTTGAAGCAGTTGTATATTTCCGTGCAAATGATTTCCCCTATGTTGATTGGTCGATTCATTAAGATGTTGTGAATTGAGGCGAGGCACGGCCGGTCAACTATTAAGTTGTGGGATGTGGGCAGAAGCCGCCTTTTCACAAACGTGTTCCATATCATAGCCTCAGGCAGCAGGTAGCGGTGCTGGACAAATCCCACATGCTTTCCCCCTAGCCATGGTGTGTTGGGCTTGCAGATTCTGGCCTTGATCTCCTCATAGTGGGCAGCCATAAGTGACTGCCTCCATTCCTCATGCGGGTTGTCGTTCATATCAAGGCCGTAATAGATGTTGATGACAGTAGGGTTGAGCTTGACCACCTCCTCGCGGACGTAGACGAATGGCTTGTTTGGGCAGGGCTGATAGGAGTAGAATTCCCTGACTATAGTGATGTTCGCTATATCAGGCTGCTGAGCGAACATCTCCCATCCCTTGTAGTGGATGGTTCGGAACAAGGCGAGCTCTAGACCACGGTCTCCCGTTTGCTTTGTGGAATGGAAGCCTTGTTCCTCCCAGTCGGCCTGCTTGGAGAATTGTGCTCTATATCTCTCCTCGTCCGTCTTGAAGCAAAATCTGTTGTAGATGGTCATTTGGGTTGATGTTGAAGCCATGTGAACAATTGCATTCTAACTAAAAATAGCAATGACATAAGATGAGAGAGAGTAGAAGAATAAGATAGAAGCTAGCAAAAAGATGGAAGTGAAGTGAAATGACTGAGTGAGTAGTTTATATAGGAGCTGCCGAGAAGTGTCGAGGCGGCATTAAATGATAAACGGTCCGATTTCCTAGCGCACGTTACTTATTTTTCTACCCGTTATTTTCGGAGTCGTTGGCGGCCAACTAGCCGTTATGCTTTGCCGTGTTCGCTGCTGACTCGGCAGGATGGTGGGCGGGCTTCTTGATGGTCTTTCTTTGTAATCCTGCTCTTTTATTCTTGATCCTAGAAGAAAAATAAAAATCGTAATAAAAATAATTAAATGACTAAAAAATACTGAAAATTAATATAATCCTAAAACAAAATAAATTATAATCCTAATGCGTAAAAATAAAGATAATAAAATTAAAATTAAGTTATGTTGGGAGTGCATTTGGGCGCATCTCCTAGACATAACCACTTCCTGAGATGGTTTAGCTTTTCCTCCCCTCCTAGGGGGTCCTCCAATTCTTTCAGATGTTACGTAATAGGGTCCTTCAATCTGCCCTTAGGCCTGTCGCGACAGCTGCTGCCCTGGCCTGTTTCCACACTTATCTTTGCAGTTCTTTCATCAGGGCATTCCTTTCCTTCCTCTAAGGGTTGTAGCACACACATCCTTATGCTTTGGTCATCTACCCTCATTGTAAGCTCCCCGAGCTCCATATCTATCAGCGTTCTGCTCGTGGCCAAGAAGGGTCGCCCAAGAATTATGGGGGCTTTCTCATCGGCCTCACCATCCAAGATGAGGAAATCGGATGGGAGAATTGGGCTGCCCACCTTGACCAATATGTCTTCAATCTTTCCCTCCGGTTGCATGAATGAGTGATCAGCAAGTTTAAGCATTGCAGAGGTTGGCCTGACAGGTCCAATGCCTAGTTTCTCGAAGACAGCTTTTGGCATCAGGTTTATACTGGCTCCCAAGTCACACAGGGCCCTGGTCTCCTGCTTGCTACCCAACTTGCATGGTATAACAAAGCTGCTTGAATCTGTCTGCTTGGGCGGCAACTTGTTATACAGCATATCAATGCATTCTTCGGTGACAGCTACTATCTCGAATTCCCCTATCCGTCTCATCTTAGAAACTATATCTCTGAGATCTTGGCGTAGTTGGGCATGCTTTGTATAGCTTCTGTCAGAGGTATGTTAATATGCACTTGTTTCAGAATATCTAACAATTTTTTGAATTGGTGCTTCTGCTAGTGTTGTTTAAGCTTTTGGGGGAATGGTGTTGGTGGGCAGATGTCCTCTATTTGCTCCTTGCTTGGGGGCTTAGTCCGGGGAGGATCATCCTTGTTAGGGTTGCTTTCATGTTCTGCTATTGGGGCGGCTGGAGTCTGTGTTGCTGCTGGGGTGGCTAATATTGGTACTGTTGGAGTAGGTTTACTTGTTTGTTCCATCTTAGTTCCTAGTTGTTCTACCATCATAGGTTCATCCAGTTTCTTCCCAATTCTTGTAGTTATGGCCATACAATGTTCAAAAGTGGGCTTGGCTGCTTCTGGTGGGCTGTTGGATGATGCTCCCATGGTTCGGCTGTGGTAGATTTCGGTGAACTTCCCAAATTAGGTTCCAGGTTCTTAATAGCACCCTACTGGTTGTTCATCTTCATCTCCTTCATGTCCATAAAATACTTAGTTTTTTCAACAAATTTATTTGTATAAACAATAAATCCACCAGTTTGTTTCACAAAGTTATTTAGAGTTTCTTCTAGTGAATTATTGTGTTGTGGCTGCTGAGTCTGCTGCCGGGACTAATTCTGCTGGTAGCCTCCCTGTAGCTGTTGTGCATTTGTTGTTGTCTTTGGGTTGGTCCAGGAGAAGTTAGGATTATATGTGTTCTGGCAGGCCTACTATTCTTCTCATATCCTCCCTTGTAGTTTGCAGATGTTGTGTATTTAGAGGAATCGTGGTTGGCCCCACATTCGCTACAGAAGGGCTCAACAGATTTTACTTCATGGACCTTCCCTGGGGATTGCATCATCTTCATCACCAGATGCGTTAGAGTGTCGAGGTCGGCATTAACAGATTCGGAGGCTTCTACCTCATTTACAGTAGTTGGTCGTCTCGGCGGGCTATCAAGTATTTATAATCGTTCTTAGCCCCGGCTGGCTGGTTATTCAACTACTGTTTCGCCATATCCCTCTGTGAATAGGGAAATATCCTTAGCCGTAATACGTCCTGGTGTACCCCATGAATCTTGAATGCTCGAAAAATGTCCAGGAATCCTCGTAAATGTAGCCGAGCATCTTCTGTGCCAGTCTCTACGAAGTGCCCTAGTGTGTTTAGCATGTTAAACTTAACATGTTTTAGCTCAAAATGGTCTGCCCCTATCTCTGGTTCCATCACTATTGGCTCGAACCTTTGAAAGTCATGTTCAAGGTAGTCCCTAGTTGTCCGCACTTTGGGTGGATCAGGGGGATCCTGCCTCTGTTGTTCTTGTGGTCCTCTGGGCGGCAGATCTTGCTGCCCGCCCCTCCCATTCACAGCATCAATTGGGAGGTCTTTGTTTACCATGGTCTCTTCCTTTGCTTTGCCTTTTCCTTTGTTCTTCAAGGCTTCCCTGAGCTCCCTCTTGATTCGTCTAGTTTCACGCTCAAGATTGTCGTAAATAATGAAGTTTCCTTTAGGGTTAGCCCTGGTCATAGACTTGCAAAGGGCACCGTAATTTATTTTCGATTAAAAATAAAAATAAAAGAAAAAGTAAAAAGGTGCAGAAATTGAAAAACGATATTTGCTGTTACCAATCCCCGGCAACGGCGCCAAAAACTTGTAAGGCGTGTAGTTGTTCCCTTTCCGTGGGAGCGCAAGTGCACACTCCAGTCAAGTTATAGTATATAAGATGTCGAATCCCGTGAGGACTAGACAACTTGTCTCGTTTCGTAGTTCCTGCACAATGGTAAAGTAAAAACACAAGTGAATGATTGGTTGAGATCGAAGAGTAAATAAAACACAAGTCAAAGTGAAGAAAAGAATCAGGTTGATAAAACAGACAGGGTTATGCTGCCACTTAGTGTGAAAACTACGTTGTAATACGTATGAGTTGTCCTTTGCTGCAACGATATGCTGCCTTGGCGGATACGGCGGGCGGCAAACTACGAATCTGTCACACGGCCGCAACAGGTCACTACCACTGCAGGGGTGTGTACTGTCTCGGCAGGTGGAATGGAAAGACCTCCAGGCGGCAAGTTTGGCAGATACTCCAGGTTTGGCAGGATAGTCGACAGTGATCTCTCTTATTTCTAGGTTAGGATGCTTGAGATTGACAACTTGAGGACTAGTGTAGAACCAAATTAGTCAACTCTGTTAGTGATCTCTTTTAGTCGCATAAACTTGTGGACTAGTGTGGAAAAAAGTTTGTCACGCCTCTCGTTGTTACCGTACTTAACTCTTTTGTGAGCCTTGCACTTTCGTGTCCGACAAATAGATTCTCTCAAACGACTGGTGTAGAAAGATTGAAAGAAGGAAGAACAATGGATTAAGTAAACTTGGAATATTTTATTGAACAAATAACTCAAAATCCTAAAATAACTATTACACTCTAGTTACAACATAACCCTAACCCAAAGAGAATTTAGAACATGGCGGCAGAGAAGAACACAAGTAAAGTCTACAAAAAAACATAGGATTATTTAAACTAGAAGTACAATGGGTATTTATAGACTCAAAACTAGGTTAAGTCCTCCTTGATGTAGAAGTCCTCTAAAGTAGCTTTCCTTCTTTAATGTAGCTTTAAATTCTGACTTCTTTCCTTGGAATATGGACTCTTCCTCGTTTGCCTTAGCCCGCAAGTAAGCTTGGGAATTTTGCTTCAGAAGCCCTACCCGCTTCTACAGATGTCAGAAAATGACATGACCACCGGCGATAGGCTTAGGAGTTTTAGCTCTACAGATCGCGCTCCGGTTCTCCTAACTTCCAGAGACAGCTACCGCGGGCAACAAGGTCGGCAGTAGCTTTGCTCGGCAGATGCTTGACAGAAACTTACTTTAGTTGGAACTGCTTCAGTACAACTCCTGGGTTTGCTTCTTAGTGTTGTGTCCTCCGTTCCTCGACTCCCTCGTTCAGTTGTTAGTACCTACAAGCAAGAATACACTAAAACAATATCTCTTGTTCACCAAATGAATGATAAGTTATAAAAGCAAGGTAGAACAATGAAATACTGTAAAAGGCTACTTATGCCTAAAATGTGCTTAAAAACAGTAATAATAAGATTTGGAAAGTGCATGAAATATAGGACTTTTGAACACTTTACAGGTATCATGCTGGAAATGCCAATGTTGGGGCCGAAGTGTCGAGCAGGAAGGTGGCCGTGTAGTTGGAAGCGAGGTTTGCTTGGTTGAGTATATCACGTGATGAGGGGCTTATAGCCAAGTTTCAAGTGAAACCTTCCTTGCTTCAGTTGATAAAGGATAAGCATATGCCTTACGATTCTCTTGTATCGCATGTTCAGGATATCGGGGATGGAAAGCCTTAAGATTTTAGTTTCAATGATGATGGTGTTTTGAGTTTTGAGAGTTGAACAGTGGAGCCAAATGATGTTGAGTTGAGATGCTCTATTCTGGATGAAGCCCATAGTGGTTCTTTTGTTGTGCACCCTGGTAGTACAAAGGTGTATCGTGGTTTGAGAGAGTTGGGTGATACTGGATGAGGTGAAAAAGGAAGTTGCCAAGTTTGTAAGCAAATGTATGGTTTGTTAGCGGGTGAAAGCTGAGCATTGGTTTCCTTCTAAGTTGTTGCAACCGTTGAGGATCCCAAAATGGAAATGGGAAAAGATTACCATGGATTCGTGTTTGGATTACCTATGACACCGTCAAAGAGGAATTTCGTTTTGGTGATTGTTGACCGTCTTGCGAAGTATGCACACTTCTTGGCAGTGCATACTACGTATAAATTAGGTATTTGGTAGAGTTGTACTTTGCTGAGATTGTGTGTTGGCACGTAGTGCTGAAGTCTATTGTGTCGGATGGAGATTCGAGGTTTACATCTAGGTTTTGGGAATGTTTACATCAAGTTTGGGGTACGCGGTTGAGTTTCAGTATTTCCTATCATCCTCAGACGGATGGGATGTCAGAGCGTGTTATCCATGTGCTTGAGGACATGTTGAGATGATGTGTGATAGATTTCCAAGGTTCTTGGGAAAATAATTTACCTTTGCTTGAGTTTGCTTGTAACAATAGTTATCAGGCAAGTATACAAATGGCTCCATATGATGCTTTGTATGTGAGAAAGTGTAGAACGCCACTTTGGTGGGCGAAAACAGGGCAAAGGTTTGTTTTGATGTCGGATATGTTAAAAGGGACCACCGGGAAGGTGAAGCTCGTTGGTGAGCGTTTGGAAGCGGTATCAGATTGGCAAAAGTCTTATGCGGGTTTAGGGCGTAAGGAGATAGAGTTCGCGGTTGACGAACGTGTATTCTTGAAAGTATCGCCTTGGAAGAAGGTGATGTGATTTGGGCGTAAGGGTAAGCTTACCCCGAGGTTTATTGGACCTTATGAGGTTGTGGATCGTGTTGGTCATGTGGCTTATCAGTTGAGGTTGTCTCCCGAGTTAGACAAGATTCATGATGTGTTGCATGTTTCGATGTTGTGGATGTGTAGATCGGATCCTTTGCATGTTATGCCTATCGAGGAGATAGAATTGAACCCGGATTCGTCCTACGAAGATGGGTCAGTGAATGTCCTTGGCTCGAACAACAAAGTTCTTTGTTGCAAAACGATAGAGCTTGTGAAGGTGTTATGGAGACACCGAAGAGTTGAGGAGGCCACGTGGGAAAGCAAAGCAGACATGTTGAAGCGGTTTCCGCATCTTTTCCCTTCAGGTAAAATTCTAGGGACGAAATTTCCTAAGTGGGGGAGAGTTGTAACGCCCCGATTTTGGGTCTAGTTGTTTTAAACATTGGATCGAGTTAAGTGAATCGGTTGGAGACGGTTCGAATCGTATTAGGTGGTTCAGGGAAATAAAGGTTTGGGATAGGATAAAAATATGACCAAAATGAGTTTTGGAAGAGGTACATTTTGGGTAGTGACCAAAATGTAAAGTTTTAAAACTGTGGAAAATGGATATTTCAAAAAAGGAGTCAAAATCTTAGAATCTTTAGGGAGCTTTTGTGCAATTACACCTTTCCTTAAATTGACATGTGTTTTAAATGAGTTTTTAAAAATTGATTAAAAAGGGATTTTATTTTAATTAATAAAATGGTAATTTGAGAAGTTTTATTTTACGTAACTAACTTTTCCCTTCTCATTTTCAGCAAAACTCATTTCTAAAACCTTTTCTCCAGGTTTCTTTTCTCCCAAACACTCTCTTTGATTTCTTAATCAGTTCCAAGAATTCTCTTCAATTTCTTCAAGGTTTGTGAAGCTAAAACTTGTCAAACATTAAGGAAAGCAAGGATTGGAGGTAAATCCCGTTCTCAACCTCTAATATAGGTTCTTTATTGAAATTCCCAAGATTATTGACTCCTAATTGTTGTTTTTCACTGAGTTTTGATTATAGTTTTGATTTAAGATCAAAATCTTACAAAATAAATGTTTAAATCTTGATTTTCAGAGTGTTGTTGACGAGCCCTGTTTTAGATGGTTTCTAATTGAGTTTAGAGATGATTATGATGTTGAAAAAAGTGTTTTAATGATATAAATCCCGAAATCCTTGAGATCCTTGAGTTTTATGATAGTTTTAGTTGAGTTTCTGAAGTGGTTTGTTGGAATTGTGGTTGCTGGAGGAATAAGGAAGGGTTTAGGTTATTTTTAGATGTGTTTTGATGAATGTTAATGGTTAAAGTGATGTTTGTTTCCTGGGCTTGGTTTAGGAGGCAATCAAATGAGTTTTTTGTTGTTTAGGATGGCTAAATTGATGTACTTTTGCTGGGAAACGGGTTTGTGTTTAGTTGCTGGTGTTATAATGCATTTTAATGCATTGGATCTTTGTTTTTGATGCTCTAAAAATAGGGGGTATTGATCCTGAAGCTAGCGAAGCAATTTTGGAAGCTTCAGACGAGTGATCTTCGCGTCGGCAAGCGAAGTTTCGCATATCGGTTAGTGGAAAAGAGTTTTCCAGCTTTGAAACATTGTGAACGTGGTTTTGGGAGCTTAGTGTAAGTTTGAAACACTTAGCTAAGCTCAAGAGTAAGTAAATCGGAAGTCTCTCTCGGATTGTGCTATGTTTTGGTTTGAAATGCACTTGTTTTAAATGTGATTTAATTATTGTTTTAAAGCATGATTTGAGCATTGATGTTGCTAGTTTTAAATGTCATTTAATTAAGGATGCACATTGTAAGTGATCCTTAGGTTTATATGATTATGAAATTGGTTTCAAGCATGTTATTGCTTGTGGAAATGGCATTGTGGTTTATGCTTGTAAAACTGTGAGTTAATGATGATTGATGATTATATTGGCAAGTGATGGTAAATGGTTTTGGTTACTTGAATCTGATATAGTTAGCCGGCTATAGGATTGGGTGCACCATGAATAAAGTTGCCTTGGATGTCGAGGGGTTATGATTGTGCCGTAAACTCCATCCAAGTACCCTAGCGATTGAGGAATTGACGTCACCACGATGGAGGATGGCTCTCGTGGGTGGACTTGGTTAAGCGTCACATTGGTGGAGGATTACTCCCGTGTGTGAGCTTGGTTAAGGTGATTACAATGGTTGAGGTAGCTCCCATGTTTAAGCCTTGTTCTGTTTCCTGACTCTCGCTAGTGGGTTATACAACTATCGATGAGTGATGTTGAGGGGTTGTGATTGTGTCGTTAAACTCCATCACGGGTGTTGAGGGGTTGTGATTGCGCCATTGAACTCCACCTTGTGAAGCCGATAGTGTGTATGAAGTGTGTGGGATAACGCTTGTAATTCGCGTATCCTATTGTATTGAAATGTGTGGTGTTTTGGATATTGTTTTTGTTATTGATCACTTGCGAGCCAATATAATGATGATGAATAATGAATTAATGATGAATGCTTATTTTGAGAAAGCATATGATGCTTGAGATTTATGCCAGAATGCATGTGATGCTTGGTTTAAGCATGAGCAAATGTTTTGTTGTTGTAATTAATGATCCTATGAGCATGTGGATTTGAAAGGGGAAATGATGTTTTAAGTGCATGTTTTACGGAAGGCATGTGGTTACAAAGAATGATGATTTGGTTTTTAAAATGCACTGATAAATGTTTTGGTTTTATAGCGGTCCACACTAAGCTTTATGCTTACGCTCATTTGTTTCATCAATGCAGAGAATTGAGCATTTTTGGCAGCAAGCAAGCAAAGAATATCCAAGTGTTTTGGCAAATCAATGTATGTAGTTTTACTTTGGTGTAATAAGAGGCAATGGGAGGGATTTCCACTCATGATTTGTTTGGTGTTATGTGACATCTTGAAACAAGTTTGGTTCATGGTTTGGGACTTGTAAATGGCCATCATGTGGTCTTTGGGTCCTCATTTTGCATTTTAGTTTTGCTATGGCTTATTGTTAAAAGCATGTTCATTATAGTTGCATATGCTATATGAGATGTTGTGCGTAATGCTTGCAATGTGGTTAGTTTTTTATGCAAATATGTTGGACATGATGATATAAGTATGTCTATGAGTTTTGGGTGTGATTGGATGATGTATGATGCATTTTTGGGGCTATTTCTTGTGCATTTCTGGTATGGATATTGATACTCAGGTAAGTGTATCGATACCCTTAAGCTAAAATGGTGCAGGTGTACTGATACGAACATCAGGTGTATAGATACGCATGTGCAAACTTTGTAGGATGTATCGATACACGTGGGAAGTGTATCGATACCCCTGTACATAATTGTACATCTGTACCGATACTCGGGGAAGGGTATCGATACCCTTGCTCAATTTTGGCTACTGCCTCCCCACGAATCGATACGGGGTAGCAGGGTATAGATACATGACCGTTAAGTTAGTTAAATGGAGCCTTTACAAGTCTAAATTGTTCCATATTGGTCCCTGAATGTTGTGTATGCAATTGAATGAGTTTGGAAGATACTTTTGAGATGAAATTTTGCAGAGAAGCAAGAAATATGTTTAATTGCATATTGGTAACTTTAAAAATTGGAAAGGTCCCTGTAATTTCTGAAAATTACGTTTTGGTCCCTAAAAGCATAAATTGTGCAATTGAACCCCTAAACGGCATCTGATCACTACGCTATTTTCTCCTTTACTCTTTTTTGATCACATAGAACCTAATTCGCATCTAGGAAAGATGAAAAGAAAAAAAGAGGGTCGTTAGACGAAGTCGGCTTTAACGAGTTGGCTTCGATTTTCCCCGTGTAATCACCTTGGTTCAGGTCAACCGTCTAGACTGAGCTAAGGGGATTACAAAATCTATCTCATGGGATCATGTAAGTCATCATATCATTTCTCAAAATATGAATAAAACAGTAGGTGTAATTCTATCTTCTAAACAAGAGCATGATCATAAAACCAATGGGATAAAAACTGAGAAACGAGAGCGCAATATCTGAAACGTACTTCAAGATTTAGGTTAGTGTTTCAAACTCAACCTAAATCCCCAAACCTTGCTTCCATGTCTTTGAAAGTCTTTTAAAACCAATTCCACTCACCGATAACACCACGCTCGCTTTTGTGGAAGCGTAATCAAGCTTCCGAAGCTCCCAAAACTTCACCAATCTTTTCCGATATATTCTCCCATATTTATAACATATAAGAACAGAGGGTTAATGCATCTCAATGCAATAAAACCACGAGCAAACAAATCTATTTCGTTGCTCTGCCCCAAAACACCAAATCGCCTATCTAAAACAACCGAAAATACCTTAGATTACTCTCCAAACTCAACCCAGCTAAAACCTAACACATCCAACCACTTTTAATCATCAAATAACATCTAATTTAATCCTTATACCTCCAGAAACACCAGAACCACATTAACTTCACAAAAACCCCAAATCTAACCATCTAACAACTAGAGATCTAAACTAATTCGGGATAATCATGATTAATATCAGCCTCAATTCAAGTAAAATAGTAGCATTACGAAAATCACAAGATTTCAACAATAATTTTCAATTTAACCAAATTTCCATGATTAATCCATCAAAACAACTTAGAAAACATATCTAAAGGATTGATAACTTGGGAATTTCAGTAAGAACTGATCATTAGAGGAGGAGAATGTACCTTACCTCTAATGGATGAATTCTCTCTCAACTGGATGTGTTTTTTCTTGAAAAATCAAAGGAAAAACAATACGATTTTTTAAATCAAGATTAAAGAATCCTTTAGAAATCAAAAACTCGGTAACTCGAGAGTATTACCTCAAGTTTCTTGAAAATGGAGAGTGTTTGGTTGAAGGAAAATTTTGAGAGAAAAAATAATGAGAGAAAACGACGTAAAATGGGTTTTAAAGAAATAACTAACTCTCCCTTTATTACACCCTTTTAATCCTTAATTAAAACCTTTTAAAATGCTCCTAATTAAGAGAGAAATCTGATAAAAGAAATAGTAAAATAGCTCCTTAATGATTCAAAGTTTCAATCCCTTTACAAAACAGTCACTAAAACAACTTTGTAAAAATCGCATTTTGGTCACTAACTCAAAATGTCCCACTTCCAAAATCCTTTTCTTAAAATTAATTTTACTCAAATCATTTATATAATTAATAATGATTTTTAAGCATTTTCTCATATCTTTATCTTAACCCGAACCTTGCTTTCCTTGAACAGCTCCTGAAAAGCTCGGATCTCTAGACTACGCTCTACGAACCTCAAATTGACCTCAAATTCTTCTAGGCCCAAAATCGTGGTGTTATAACTCTCCCCCGCTTAGTAAATTTTATCCTCAAAATTTTACCTGATGGAAAAAGATAAGGAAACTGCTTAATCATGTCATCCTTCATTTCCCACGTGGCTTCCTCAACCCACGATGCCTCCACAAGACCTTGACCAACTTTTTCGAGCTTCGACTTTTTGAAAACTTATAAAAACGGAGTCGCCACCAATCTTTTTGAAAAGTGTGATTGGATCACTGTAAAACAAGATTATTTTAATAAAACGTTTTGTTTTAATAAAAAACGATTTTGGTGTGCAAAAATTAGAAAACAAGTTCGGGGGTCGATTACGCTTAGGGAAGGGTTAGCACCCCCACGACGCCCATAATTGGTACCTAATTGGTTTTAAAAAAATTCAAAACTGGAATTTGCATGTTCACAAAGGTTCGACTTTACTTGTCTGTTTGATGAATATCGAACAATTTTAACGGCCTTATCGCCCGAGAGATAAACTTTAATCACCGCTAACATTTCTACCACTAACCAGCCATTCTTGTTTGATAAGACATCACATCAAATTAATTTCACTTTTTAAACAACATAGAAATTTAGTGCGTTGAGCATTTTATGTTTATTCTAAGTTTGATTATTTTAAAACCCTAAAAATTTATAAGTATTTTATTCCTAATTAAAAGTTTAAGTTTGCTTAAGTGTGTCTTATTATTTTTTTGTGAAATACAGTTTTCAACAAACATGTCTCTATCTAAGCTTTAAAACATAGTCCTAAGTTTTAACATATTTCTAAAATAAGCAAGCAACTTTTTATTCTTTTGAGTTTTTTTTTCTTTTTTATTAATTCTTTTGAAAATCCTTTATTTCTTTTTTACTTAATTAAAACCAAAGACCCTTTTTATATTTTTTTTCACTTTTATATTTTTTTTCATTTCAAAGAGAATTTTTCTTTTAAAACTTTTTTTTCATTTTTTAAAGATTTATTTTTTAAAATGATCTTTTAAAAATAAACCTTATTTTTTGAAAGATTTCCTTTCAAGCTTTTTTTTTCAAAATTTTATTTCTTCTTAAAAAACCCTAAACTTTTACCTTTTTATTTTTTCATTTTCTAAAAAAAACTTTATTACTTATTTCTTTTTTCTCAAAAACATCTTTATTATTTTTCTCTTTTAAAATCACCTAACACGTTTGTTATTAAAAATAAAATTCAAGAAAAAACTTTTTTATATTTTTTTATAAAATCAAGCCCATTTATCATTTCCACCCATGCATTCTTATTTTCCTAATTAAATCCCTAACTTTAAGTTTTTTTCAATTAAATCACATTAATTCATTTTATTCTTACATTTTAATATAAACACTCTTAAAAATTCATTTCTTCATTTCTAAAGATCAAAACACTCCTAACAACATTTTTTAAAACATGCAATTTTTTATAGATCAAACCAAAATTTAAAATGGAACCATTATCGGAATCGCGAAACGATTTTCCGACTTCAAGAACACAACTTAAAACCTACACAAAAACTCAAACACAAAAACTCAACCAAGAACAAGCATTAAAATTTTAAATAAAATTTAAAAGGAAAAATAGAAATTTTACCGAAACAACGAACGAAGAACTCGAATACGGACTTCTCGAAATACTCCTAATTGCCTCCAGAAAATTGCCTCCAAACTCGAACTTTAACTCCAAAATTTTCAACAACCCTTGAGAATTTTTGAGAGAATTTCTCGAAATTTTTCTAAGCCTTTTTGCTTTTCTTTTCAAGTGTATTTTCTTCAAATTGGTATGTTGAACAATGGAGAATAGGGGGTTCTTATACACATACTTGAGCTTGCAAATCAAGCAAATATCCGTGTTTAATCCCCAAATTGATGCCAAAATCAGACCAAGAACTTGATTCTCAGTAAAACCCCTCAATCCTTATCTAATTTGGTTCAATATCGAAGCTGAATTTTCCTCTTGATTTGAGCATAGGGGTTGACCTTTTGTTTCGATTTTTTACAGATTCCGGCGAGCACAGGCGGTGCCGGCGAGCGGGGTTGGTGGCGTTAAGTCGGGGGAAGCGAGGCGGACCGGCCGATACCAACAGCGACGACAGACGTGGCCGGTAAACGCCGGCCGGTCACCTTGAATTTTTGACAAAGGGATTTGCTGGGGAACTAGCGCGTGGGCGCGCTGGTTCCTCTTTTTTTTTATTTTTTTTGCCTTTTTTGTTGTTTTTGTTTTTTTGTTGTTGTTTTCTTTGTTGTTTTTATCACATTTATTCTTTTGTTTTTTTCATTTTATTTCCTTATTTCCTACAACATTTATTTTCCACCTTTATTATCTAAAAATATTAACACATTTTTTCTTTTTTAAAAGATGGACTTGTATTTTCTTAAATGGGCTTTGCTCTTTTTTTTGAAATGAGCTTTTAAAAGTGGGTTTTTGTTGTATTTTTTATTTAATTTAGAAATGGGTGGCCTTTTATTATTTTAAGGGAAAAGGATTTTTATTATTTTTTTGGATTATTTAAAATTGGGGTCAAAATCTAGTGACAACAGCTACCCCTCTTTGCTTATCTTTGTGCAACAGAAATAAAGCAAAAATCAAAATGCACTGATTTTCACCAATTTTCCAATTAGCTCCATTCTCCAAATGTCCAAACAGATAGGCGTGCTCTATTCTCCTGATTCTCGAATAGATGAGCGGATTCCATTCTCCAAATGCCTGAACCGATAGGCTGGTTCTATTCTCCTTTTGCCTGAATAGATGAGCGGATTCCATTCTCCGAACGCCCGATCGGATAGGCTGATTCTATTCTCCTTAGGCTCGAATAGCTAAGCTGGGTTCTATTCTCCCAAATGCTCGAATAGTTGAGCTGGGTTCCATGCTCAAATAGATAGGCTAAATCTATTCTCCTTATGCTCGAATAGCTGAGCTAGGTTCTATTCTCCCAAATGCCCGAATTGTTGAGCTGGGTTCTATTCTCCCAAATGCTCAAACAAATAGGTCGATTCTTCTGAAAGAATTTTATCCCCCTTATGCTTGGATGAATAAGCAAATAGACTTTAAAAGATTTCATCCACCTTATGCTTGGATGAATAAGCAAAACCTTAAAAGATTTCATCCTCCTCATGTTTGGATGAATAAGCAAACATTCTCTTTCCTCTCGAACGGATAGGTGAATCTTCTGAAAATTTTCATCCTCCTTATTCTTGGATGAATAAGCGAAATGACTTCAAAAGAATTCATCCTCCTTATGCTTGGATGAATACGTGAACCTTAAAAGATTTCATTCTCCTTGCGCCTGAACGGATAAGCGAATCTTCAGAAAAAATTTCATCCTCCTTATGCTTGGATGAATAAGAGAACACCATTCTCCTTACGCCTGAACGGATAAGCGAATCTTCTGAAAAATTTTCATCATCCTTATGCTTGGATGAATAAGCGAACTTCAGAAAAACTTCATCCTCCTTATGCTTGGATGAATAAGCATATTCTATTATCTTTGTTCTCGAATAGATAAGCATATCTTCTAAAAAATTTCATCCTCCTTATGCTTGGATGAATAAGCGGGCTCCATTCTCCTTACGCCTGAACGGATAAGCGAATATTCTAAAAAAATCATCCTCCTTATGCTTGGATGAATATGCGAACTCCATTCTCCTTATGCATGAACGAATAAACGAATCTTCTAAAAAAACTATATCCTCCTTATGCTTGGATTAATAAGCGGGTTCTAAAAAGGGGTTCCATCCTCCTCATGCTCGAATGAATAAGAAGGTTCCAAAAAGTGTTTCATCCACCTTATGATTGGGTGAAATAGCGGGTTCAATTCTCCAAATGCTTAAACGGATAGACGAGTTCATTTGCTGAAAGGTCCTTCATGTACCTGTGAAATGCAATATTCAACGTAATTATGATGTGCATGCTCCAAGGGATGCCTAAAACATGAATGCATGTCTCATTTCTTTTGCTTTTTGAATTTTGTTTCTCATAATTAATTTTTCCACGCGTTTGCTCGCTCAATCCAGATAAGTAGTTATACTTTTTGGCTGTTTTTTCTGACTCATTGAAAATATTCACTCTTTGCAAACTTTCTCACTTAATCGAGTGATCTTGTATTCCTAGTTGGAAAGACAGACTTCTTCAACAGCCATTGCTTCGCCATTCTCATTCTTCATATCTCTTTGCTTCATTGAAAACATTTGATCTTCGTAGGCAAATATCTCAAGATCTGCTATCATTGTAGTTGATACATCAATGCTGAATGAAAGGCTTCCTTATGTGGTCTTAAAAGCTTCAAGCCTTCATATGCTCCTTATGAAGCATCTTCAATGCTTCTTGTGAATTCTCAAATTCTTGCCCCTGCAGGACATCTTGAATTGCTTGCATGTGAAAGCTTATTTCCACCTTGAATATCTTCGAATGATGTTGGCGCTTAAATTTCTTCTTCTTGCGCCTATTAATATTAAGGCCCTTAAATCATTGGCCAACAAAGACTGCCCCCAATCTGATGGCATGGTTTGCTTCCTAAGTGCAATTCTACACTTGTTCATGCTTTGAGCTTTTGCATCTTATATGTGGATCTTTCTTGACAACAAGGCTCACTTCAAACTCTTGAACACAGGTGCTTCTTCTTTTTCTTTTTTACCTTCTTATGCAAGGCGTTGACCCAATTCAAATTGTTTTCTGAAGTGATGAAAATATTCATTCATGGTCTCCTACAGTTGAGATCAATACCAAGAAATATTTCGATTTTCATAAATCTACGCCAGCCTACTTGTAAGATGCAAGAAAAGGTTAGAAATAATAGTTCAAAGGAAAAGGTCATAACAAATGCAAGAAAAGGGTTAAAATGAAGATCTTAAGAAAATAGTCATGGAAAACACAAGAAAAGTGCAAAGTCATATACCCCAAAATTCAAAGCATGAATGATTCAAGAATCCATCAACCGGACACTGCCCCACTTCTTGGTGGCTCTATTTTACTCACACAATCCCTAAATTTAAATTTTCCCACTTTTCTAATCTCAATCAGACATTAGAAGCTCGAGGTCCCTAAAGAAAGGTTAACTCAATAATGCGGAATTTATTTTAAAGACAAATTCATTTTCTCAAATATTCATGTGTGATCCAAGTGGACTTTTAAGGCTTTTAATGTAGGAAAGGCTAGGGTTGCCAAAGAAATGAAGGCTCAAATTCATATTTTAAGGGTGATTAAACCAAGGATCAACTTTTCCTGATGAAATCTATGTTCTTCTTCTTCTATTCTTTGGATCACTCTAGGCCGCCCATTTTAGGTTTTTACCCTGGAGTTCATTTCTTTTTCTGGTACACATCTCGTTTGAAGGATTTCAAATTTTCCTTCGCATTTCTTCTTTTCTTTTTTCCTTTTTTCTTCTTCTTCATTTTCTTTCTCTTTCTTCTTTTTCTTTTCTTTCTTTTTCTATCTTTTTATTTTCCTTGTTTTTTTCTTTTTGTTTCCTTTTCGTTTTCACTTTAGGACATTTACTTGTCGTGTTCCTTTGCTTGCAATTTTCATCCTTTTTGCCCCCGGTGTGAGGAGTGATCCTTGGTTAGGGTTAAATCACAAGAAAAAAATAGCAGGCTCAAAAGGGGACAACAAATGTATTTTTATTTTCTTATTTCTGAAGGGAAATGAATGAATTCCAAATTTCATTTCACACACAAACATCATCGATGAAAAGCTGTCTTCAGTTAGTAGATGATTTAGAGTTATCACTTCATTCAAGGACCCTAACAGCAATGTCTAAGGGAAAATGCACTCATAATCTATATATGGGATTTCCCCATTAATCCTAAACTCACATTTTTGCCCCTCTATCTCAGATTAGATTCAAGAATCATTCATACAATCAATAATAGGGACTCTGCAAAAAAAAGATGTATACTTGAAAAGAAAAGGATGAAAAATGCAAAGAAGGGAAAGGATGAAACAAAAATGAGAAACATTTGCCACTTAAAAAATGCATCTTTAAACAAGTAAATCGACATAGCAGCCATTACAAAAGATCCCTAATGCTCGCGGGCAAAAGCAAAAGGGTTGGTTCTAAACATGATCCCAACTATCTAGAGAAAACTAAGCATCATTCAATAAAAGCACGAATCTCGACCAATCTTGCCTCCGTTGACTTCGTGACAAAACTCTAAAAGCGTTCGTCATCTTCTTCTCTCTCTAGTCTTCCACTTCTGATGGCTGCAAAAATTAACTCTCCATTCATGACCATATCTGCAAAATCTTCGATGGTGTGATTTAACATGTAGTCATAGAAAGGTCCATTTAGAGTCTCCACAAACATTGGAGCAACCTCACTTTCTGACAGTGGAGGTTGAACTTGGGCTGCCACATCTTGCCATCTCTCAGCATACTGGTGGAAGCTCTCATTGGGCTTTTGTTCCATGTTCTGTAGTACGATCCTGCTTAGGGCCATATATGTTACATATTCGTACTTTTGAGGAGGCTTTTGACAGATCCCTCCAAGTGCGTATATTGACCCAACTCAATTGAGCATACCATCGGATAGCAGACCCAAATAAACTGTCTTAGAAACAGTGGATCAACAACTTCTCATTTTCTAAATGTTGTGACATTTTCCTACAGTACATGGTCAAATGTGCCAATGGGCATGTAGTTCCATTATACTTTTCACAGTCATGGGCCTTAAAATTTGGAGGAGCCACCAAGTCAGAAACTAGACTCAAATCTCTTGCATCTCTGCCACCATAAATGCTTCCTTCTTGATAAGATTTAATCATTTCCACCAGCTTCTTATAGTTGTCTTCCTGTTTCTTCTCGACCTTTGCCATGTCAGTTTCTTCATTGAGGTAAGGCATCTCGGGGTTGCGAACCTAGCCGGTATTGTCTTCAGTACGAGCAGAAGATTCTACAAAATGGGGTGAGATCCTGACTTTAGGTGAAGCCACTTCCTTTTGTACGAAAGCCATCCCCGGGAAAGGGTTGGTGTTTTCTCTAACTTCTAGGTCTTTGAACCCAAAGATGGCTGAGATTTGGCTGACCATTTTCCTGTGTGATAACCCAATCTCTCTCTTCATATCATTTACCATTTTTTCAAACATATCATGGATGCTCTTTTGATTTGCTTCCAGAGTGGTCGATCTTTCCTCAGTGTTCATGCTCGAGTCGTGTTTACGCATAATCTTTACTACTTAAATGGATTTTTCTAAAATTAATCTTTTTATTATACATGAATGAATGCAATGATTGAAACATTATTTAATGCAAACAAACAAAAAAACAAATACATGGAAGTAAATTTATGTATGCACAAACGAATTCACAAAAACAAACAACAAAGCAAGCAAAACCGTGTAAATGCATTAATGCAGTCGAATGGTCATAAATTCTATTAAGGTGTTGCTCTAGACGAAGCTTCCATTGGATGACGAAAGTCCTAAGTATATGTCTTGGTCTGAGCCTTTATTACTTCAATCAACCTTTTAATCCTTGGTCCCACCTTGTTGATCTGACGCGGGGCGAATAAATGAAGCTTCTTGACGTCACATACTTTAGCTACGTCTTTAGGATGTGATGCTCTTATCGAACTTGTCTCGCTCATGGGTCCTTATGACGTTACCACTAATTCGAGTAGACCAAAGATCATTTTCTAATTCTTCTTGGTTGGATAGTCAAAGTGGTCCTACTGTTCTTGCGACTTTTGGTATTCTGCTTAGTGCTGATGTGAGCATACTTTGATTTTTCCTCCACGTGACCATTCGACAAATTCTCATTGTTTGTGTGTTGCCTTCCTCCTTTAGGTATCTTCCATCCATGGCAGAAGCTTTCTCTAATTGAGCAACATGCTTTTAAATCGATCCCCTCTAGATATGAGATGCATGTAAAAAATAAATATGCCACAAAAACAAAACAAAACTCACACACAAAAGGTTAGTAATAAATGTGCTACAAAAACAAAACAAGACTCACACACAAAAAGGTTAGTAATAAATAAATATACTACACAAAAAAACAAAACTCACACACAAAAAGGTTAGTAATCTTTTAAATAAAAAATAGAAACAAAACCTAAAAGATGTATAATAATTATGGGCCGACATTCCAACATTTCATGACGTGTCTCCACGGATTATTCCTACGACTCAACACCCTAGGCTTTCTGCATGGCTCTATTAGGGGTAGGCTCTAGATTCTCAAACTTGGTTTGCTTTGAAAAGAGTACCCGAGTTGTCATTGATGTCCCCTCCTAAAGGTAGCAAGGCCCTCGATTCTCACCCATTACAGGCTTCAAACGAATCGAGTTCAACTCAGGAGGACTCACCACCGATGCCTTCTCGGAGAATCAATATCCTTACGAAGACAAGGGAATGAGTCTCGAAGGTACTTTCTAGTCTCATACGAAGAATCAATATTCTTACATAAGCAAAGCATATTTCCCCCCACTTAAACGAACATGACAGAGCTCGGGAACAGAGCTAGGAATTAAGTCTTAAATGCATAAAATAGAGTTATATTCATTTAAATGAACAAATAAATAGAACCTATCGTGAACTTGCAAATTCCATATATTTAAAAAAAAAACTTTTTCTTAAAAACCATTTAAAACCAATTTGTGGTCTGAACCTCTTTTGTTTTTATTTTAAAAACAAAAACACGTCCTAGTGAAGTCGCCAAGCTATCGCAACACTTTCGACCTTCGACTTTTTGAAAACTTATAAAACACGAAGTTGCCACCAATTTTTTTTGAAAAGTGTGAGTGGATCACTTTAAAACTGAGTTATTTTAATAAAACGTTTTGTTTTAATTAAACAACGATTTTGGTCTGCGAAAATCAGAAAACGGGTTTGGGGGTTGGTTACGCGTGGGGAAGGGTTAGCACCCCCACGACGCCCATAACTGGTACCTAATTGGTTTTAAAATTGTTTTCAAAACTGAAATTTGCAAGTTCACAAAGGTTCAACTTTACTTGTTTCTTTAATGAATATCAAACTATTTTAACAGCCTTATCCCCCGGGAGATGAACTTTAATCACTTCCAACATTTTTGGCGCTAACCCGTCATTCCCGTTTGATAAGACACCGCATCAAATTAATTTCACTTTTTTAAACAACATAGAAATTTAGTGCGTTGAGCATTTTATGTTTATTCTAAGATTGATTATTTTAAAACCCTAAAAATTTATAAGTCTTTTATTCCTAATTAAAGGTTTAAGTTTGCTTAAGTGTGTCTTATTATTTTTTGTGAAGTACATTTTTCAACAAACATGTCTCTATCTAAGTTTTAGAACATAGTTCTAAGTTTTAACATATTTCTAAAACAAGCAAGCAACTTTTTTTCTTTTGAGTTTTTTTCCTTTTTTATTAATTCTTTTGAAAATCATTTTTTTTACTTAATTAAAAGCCAAGACCCTTTTTATATTTTTACCCTTTTTTATTTTTTAGTTTTTTCACTTTTATATTTTTTCATTTCAAAAACAATTTCTCTTTTTACAACTTTTTTTTTCATTTTTTAAAGCTTTACTTTTTTTAAAAAAATATCTTTTAAAAATAAACCTTATTTTTTTGAAAGATTTTCTTTTATGTTTTTTTTTTAAATTTTATTTCTTCCCAAAAAACCATAAACTTTTACATTTTTATTTTTTCCTTTTCTTGAAAAAACTTTATTACTTATTTATTTTTCTAAAAAAACATATTTATTATTTTTCTCTTTTAAAATCACCTATAACCATTTATTATTAAAACTAAAATTCAAAGAGAAAACCTTTTTATATTTTTTATAAAATCAAGCCCCTTTATTATTTCCACACATGCATTCTTATTTTTCTAATTAAATCCCTAACTTTAAGTTTATTCAACTAAACCACATGAACTTATTTTATTCTTACATTCTAATATAAACACTTTTAAAAATTCATTTCTTCATTTCTAAAGATCAAAACACTCCTAACAATATTTTCTAAAACATGCAAATTTTTAAAGATCAAACCAAAATTAAACAGAAATTTAAAATGAAAACATTATCGGAATCGCGAAACGATTTTCCGACTCCAAGAACACAACCTAAAATTCACAAAAAAACACAAAAACAAAAACAAAAAATCCAACAAAGAACAAACATGTAAAATTCTAAATAAATATTAAAAGGAAAGATAGAAATTTTACCGAAACAACGAACGAAGAACTCGAATACGGACTTCTCGAAATGCTCCTAATTGCCTCCAGAAAATTGTATCCAAACTCGAACTTTAACTCCAAAATTTCCAGCAACTCTTGAGATTTTTTTGGGGAATTTCTCGGAATTTTTCTAAGTCTTTTTGCTTTTCTTTTCAAGTGTATTTTCTTCAAATTGCTGTGTTGAACAATGGAGAATATGGGGTTTTATACACATACTTGAGCTTGCAAATCAAGCAAATATCCGTGTTTAATTCCCAAATTGGAGCCAAAATCAGACCAAGTACTTGATTCTCGGTAAAACCCCTCAATCCTTATCTGATTTGGTTCAATACCGAAACTGAATTTTCCCCTTGATTCGAGCCTAGGGTTTGACCTTTTATCTCAATTTTTTGCAGATTCTGGCGAGCACAGGCTGTGGCGGCGAGCGGGGTTGGTGGTGTTAAGTTGGCGGCGGCGAGGCAGACTGGCCGGTACAAATGGTGACGGCAGTCGTGGCCGGTAGACGCCGGCCGGCTACCATGAATGTTTGACTGAAGGGTTTGCTGGTGAATCAGCCCGCGCGTGTGCGGCTCACGCGCTGGCGCGTGGGCACGCTGGTCCCCCCCCTTTTATTGTTTTTTTTTTGTTGTTTTTTGTTTTTTATTGTTTTCTTTGTTGCTTTTATCACATTTATTCTTTTGTTTTTTTGTTTTTTTCCTACGACATTTATTTTCCACCTTTGTTATCTAAAAATATTAACACATATTTTCTTTTTAAAAGATGGACTTGTATTTTTTTTAAAATAGGCTTTGCTCTTTTTTTCTTTTGAAATGGGCTTCAAAAATGGGCTTTTAAAAGCGGGTTTTTGTTGTATTTTTTATTTAATTTAGAAAATGGTGGCCTTTTATTATTTTAAGGGAATAGGATTTTCTTAATTTTTTCGGATTATTTATAATTGGGGTGAAAATCTAGTGACAACACATAGCAAAAGGAATGTTATGAGTCTCAGTATGAATAGTGCGCCTCAGCTGAATATCCTCTGGCACAACTATTCGACTCTTAAAACACAAAATACCATCATCATTGAAATAAAAGTTCGTTGGATTTCCTTCTGTAATGTCCTAAACATATTGTACCAACGAATCATCCAACAACTGGTTCTCCTTAATCAACTCTACCAAGGAGGGTTCCAATTGTCACTCAGCCACTAAACCACCATCTCATGATATACTCAACCGAGCAAACATCGCCCTTAACTCTATAACCACCTTCCTACTAGAGGCATCGACTACAACATTAGCCTTTCTTGGATGGTACGCAATCGTCAAGTCGTAATCTTTAAGCAACTCAAGCCACCTTCGTTGCCTAAGATTCAACTCTTTTTGGGACATCAAGTACTTCAAACTTTTGTACTCTGCGTACACCGTACACTTTTCACCATAAAGGTAATGCCTCCAGATTTTCAAGTCAAACATCACCAGAGCCAACTTGATGTCATACGTAAGGTAATTACGTTCGTGCACCTTCAACTGTCGAGATGCATAAGCTACTACCATTCCTTCTTGCATCAACACACATCCCAAACCAACATAGGATGTATCACTATAAACCACAAACTCTTTACCCGATCCAGGTTCAATCAAGATAGGATTTTGCGTCAACGCTTCCTTCTACTTCTCAAAAGCTTCTTGTCTAACCTTCGTTCACTTAAACTTAACATTCTTTTTTAACAACTTTGTCAAAGGAGCAGCAATCTTAGAAAAAACATCCACGAACCTACGGTAGTATCCCGCCAAACCAAGGAAAATGTGCACCTCATGAATCGACTTAGGTGACTTCCAATTGATCACCTCTTCAACCTTTTTAGGATCAACTCTAATCCCTTTGGCCGACAACACATGACCAAGGAAAACAACTTCCTTAAGCCAAAACTCACACTTGCTCAACTTAGCATAAAGCTGATTTTGCAACAAAACTTGAAACACAATCCTCAAATGCTTATCGTGATTCTCCTCGGTATGAGAGTACACGAGAACATCATCGATCAATACCACCAAAAACTTATGGAACACACGATTCATCATATCCATGAACGCAACAGGGGCATTAGTCAAACCTAAAGACATCACCAAAAACTCATAATGCCCGTACCTTGTGCGAAAAACAGTCTTAGGTACATCCACATCTTTTACCTTCAACTAGTAATATCCAGATCTCAGATCAATCTTGGAAAACACCGAAACACCTAGAAACTGATCAAAAAAGATCATCAATCCTTGGCAAAAGATTTGTGTACTTGATTGTCAATTTGTTCAATTAACGATAATCTATACACATGCGCATCGTGCCATCTTACTTCTTCTCAAACAAAACCAATGCACCCCAAGGTGAAAAACTAGGCCTAATGAAACCTCGATCAAGCCACTCTTGAAGTTGCATCTTCAACTCAATGCCAAACTCAACCTCTCAGTTCTGTAACCCCCTTAGCCCGGCCTAGACAGTTGACCCAAACTACGAAGGTTACACGGGGAACACCAAAGTCAACCCGGAAGTCAACCTTGATTCACGACCCTTTTTTTTCTTTTTAATCTTGTCTAGATGCTTGTTAACCCTAAGTGAGTACTCACGAGATACGATTGAAAAAGGTACAGCGAACGAATTACGAATAGGGACTCAATTGTACCTTAAACGAATTTAGGGACCAAATTGTAAATTCTATAAATTAGTTGGTCCTCATTGATTTTAAAGTTACCAATATGAAATTAGTCATGTTATAAGCTTCTCTGCCAAATTTCATCTCAATTGGACATCTCAAACTCAAGAAATTGCAATCTCAACATTAAGGACTAAAATGTAAAACATGCAAACCTCAGAACAATTCAAAACTGTGTTCAATGGTCACCCGTTTCGAAACACCTGGTTGTCGTATCGAAACGCTAGATCAAAACACCCTCCCGTTTCGATACATGTTCCGTAATACGGCTTTCCAGTGGCCAAATCGTTTCGAAACAGCCTCCAATCGTTTCAAAACACGAAGGCCATTTCATGCCCCCGTTTCGAAACACTTGAGGGTGTTTCGATACGTTTTGCCCATAAACTGCAGCAAGGACTGGTTTTCACCCAAAAACCCATTCAAACACATCCCAATGACTCTCTAATCATACCAACAACTCAACATACATATAAGGTACCTATTTGGAACACACAAACACCATCATAACATCCAACACAAATTCTCCATAGTCTAGAGGCATGCTTCCTAGTATCAAAATCCAAATAGACAATCAAACTTCAAAACAACCCATTAAGGCCATTTACAAGTCAAACCAGCCAAAGCAAACATGCTCCAACCTTAGGGAGTTTAACACCTCTCCCAAAACAAAACTTGGTTTCCCATTGCCAACTTATCAAAACTAAAGTGTATGAAAGCTTCACCATACGCGAGCTTAGATTTCCTTGGATGAACTTAGCTTCCTTGATGCCCGAAAACACTTCAATTATCTGCATTATTGGTAAAAGAGAGCGTAAGCACAAATGCTTAGTGAGGCATGCTCTAAAGAAAACCAACACAGTAATGCACATTTAGAAAACACTTTCATTAACGCTTTAAAACCACATGCTCATCTCTTTCTCATGCTTGGAAAACATTCAAAGCAATGCTCAATGAAACCACATGTACCTTCATTCTATCTCATGCATTAAAACCAATGCAAATCTCATGGCAAGGCCATTCACATGCTTGTATTGTCAAAGCATTTCTAAACCAATCTCATATGCATAACTCATAGCATAAATCATCTCATCAAAGGTACATGTGTAACAAAAACAATTTCATCATTTATATTGGCATTTAACATCTCAGTAATACTCGGATATGCGGACACATTTCTACACTAGACTCTTCCGGTGGAATCTCGCATCACCGTACTCACTTGTCTAGCAACATAGCTTCCGGTGGAATCTCTCATCATCGTACTCACATGGCGGAATCTCTCATCGCCACAAGCTTGGGTATTTCACCAAGTCATACCCGATGGAATGCCCATCATCGGAATATCTCTCATTGGCTTAACCAAAGAGCACGTACGAATTTTTAGTTTATAGTGCACTCTCATCCTATTGATCGATCAATTATATCCGGTAAGTTCCTCAACATATATGCCAATATAATGTGTTAAAACATCATCACACCTAATGTTTTTCATGCAATATAACTCAAAGGTTTTCTCACTACATTTCAAATCATAAATCATACTTTGCTTCAAACCAAAAGCTCAAATCTATTCAATGCAACATGCCATCTCATGACATCTCTACAAGCATAATATCATGCTCTAAATCATGCATAAAAACAGTAGGTATTTATCAATCTCAAACCATGAGCATGTAATAGCATTATAGGGGCAAACACCACTTTAGAGAGACCAAATCAATCCATACTTACTTCCGGATTTAGGAAGGTGTTTCAAACCTCTCCTAAATCCCCAAACCTTGTATTTTTGTCCTCATAGACTTCTAACTCAATCGCACTCACCGATTTCGTTTCGTTTGCTTGCTGAAACACCAATTAAGCTTCTGGATCAACTCCAAAAGTGTCCAAAGATGTCTCCCATGTTTTAGACACATAAAAGCAGAGGATTAATGCATCATCATGCATTGAAATCTTCAGCCAACACTCTTAAACTCGCTGCTCTATCCAAACACAACATTTCGGCTACCAAACACAGCTGAAAACACCTCCAAACTCTTCCAAAACTTAACCCAGCCAAGATCCATCACTTCCAAACACTTCTAAACATCAATTAACATCAAAAACAACCCTAAACACGTCCTTATACCTCCAGCTATAACAGAACACCAAAAACACCCAAAAAACCACCATTTTCACAAGTAAAAACTTAGGAAAAACAACCTATTCGGGATTGGATTGAGAAAACCTCATTTCTAACATCATTTAACATCCAAAATACATTAGAAAACTATCTCAAAACAGATCCCAATCAATTACCACGAAAATCTTCAAGATCTCTTCCAAAATCTTGAGTTTTAAGCCAAAATCTTGTTTCTAACATTAAAACCAATCATAAATCTTTAATAAAGGATTGACAACTTGGGAATTTCAGTAAAGAACTGAGTATTTAGAGGAGAAGAACAATCTTACCTCTAAAAGATGATTTCTCCTTGATTTGGGCAAATTTCCATAAAAATACAATGTAGAAATCGAATGGATTTGTTGCAAGATTGATTAGGAATCAATGAGTAATGAAAATCTCATCAAATGAAGTGGAAATCAAGGTGAATTTTGCTGGAGAAAAAGTGTTTGGTTGATAGGATTTTGAGAGAAAAAGAAATTAGGGAAAATTGAGAAAAGTAGTTATTAAAGCCAAAGGTAGTTTATCACCTTTCTTTTATTTAATTAAATCATTAAATAAAACACCCAAATTAAGGAAAAATATGATGAAAATTTTTTGGGTAAATTAGCTCCTTAAAGATTCAAAGTTTCAATCCTTTACAAAACAGTCACTACTAAACTTTGCAAAAATCGCGATTTGGTCACTACACCGAAATGTAGTATTTCCAAACCCTATTTTGTAAAATTGATTTCACCATTCACCTTTATATATTAAATGAGGATTTTTAGATATTTTTCTATATTTTTAAAACATCCCGAACTAGGTGTTCCCTAAAACTGCCTTTTATATTCGAACAGTTTCTCAAACCGGTCCGGTTCAGACCTTAAACTTCTAAGCCCAAAATTGGGGTGTTACAACTCTCCCCCTCTTAAGAAATTTCGTCCTCGAAATTTACCTGGAGGAAAAAGATAAGGAAACTGCTTCTTCATGTCATCTTTCTTTTCCCACGTGGCTTCCTCAACACCACGATGCCTCCACAACACCTTAACCAACTCAATGGTCTTACCTCGAAGAACTTTACTGTCCGAATCCAGAATCTCAACCGGCTCATCATCATAGGTCAAATCTGGATTCAACTCAACTTCCTCCACAGGCATAACATGCGAAGGGTCCGATCTATACCTCCAAAGTATGGATACATGAAAGACATCATGTATCTTCTCTAACTCTTGTGGTAACCTCAACTTATAAGCAACATGACCCACACGTTCAATCACCTCGTATGGTCCAACATACCTAGGGCTCAACTTACCCTTCCGGCCAAATCTCATCACCTTCTTTCAAGGTGAAACCTTCAAGAACACACGGTCACCCACCGCAAACTCAATCTCCTTACGCTTCAAATCTGCGTAAGACTTCTGTCGATCAGAAGCTGCCTTCAACCGCTCACAAATGAGCTTCACCTTCTCGGTGGTTCCCTTCAACAAAGCAGGCATTGAGACCAACTTCTGACCTGCTTCAGCCCAGCAAAGAGGAGTTCTGCACTTCCTCCCATACAAGGCTTCATAAGGTGCCATTTGAATACTTGCCTGGTAACTATTATTATAAGCAAACTCCACCAAGGGCAAATGCTTCTCCCATGAGCCTTGAAACTCAATCACGCAACACCTCAACATATCCTCTAGCACTTGGATAACACTCTCAGACTGTCCATCCGATTGCGGATGATAAGAAGTACTGAAATTCAGCCGCGTACCCAAAGCTTGATGCAAGCACTCCCAAAATCGCGATGTAAAACTCGGATCCCTATTTGACGCTATAGACTTTGGTACACCATGCAAACGCACAATCTCAGCAATGTACAACTCTGCAAGCTTATCCAAAGTATACGTGGTATGCACAGGTAAGAAACGCGCACACTTCGTAAGGCGATCCACAATCACCCACACCGAATTCTTCTTCGATGGCGACCAAGGCAAACCAAACACAAAGTCCATGGTGATTTTTTCCCACTTCCATTCAGGTATCCTCAACGGTTGCAACAACCCTGAAGGGAACTGATGCTCAGCCTTAACCCGCTAACAAACCATGCACTTACCCACATATTCTGCAACATCTTTCTTCAAACCCACCTAATAGTACTCATACCTCAGATCACGATACATCTTTGTACTACCAGAGTGCATAGTAAAAGGACTACTATGAGCTTCGGTCAGAATAGTACACTTCAACTCCACATCATTCGGCACTACTATCCGCCTTCCGAAACATAGAACTCCATCATCATTAAAACAAAAATACGATGGTTTACCCTCAGCAATATCCTGAACATGAGGCACAAAAGAATCATCCAACAACTGCTTATCCTTTATCAACTGAACCAAAGATGGTTTCACTTGTAATTCAGCCACAAGACCTCCATCTCGCGAAATGCTCAAGCTAGCAAACATAGCCCTTAACTCTACTGCCACCTTCCTGCTCAAGCCATCCGCCACAACATTAGCTTTTCCCGGATGGTACTCGATCGTCAGATCGTAATCTTTAAGCAACTCCACCCAACGTCGTTGCCTAAGATTTAACTCTTTCCGAGACATCAAATACTTCAAACTCTTGTGATCCGTGTACACAGTACACTTCTCACCATAAAGATAATGTCTCCATATCTTCAAAGCAAAAACCACCGCAGCTAATTCAATATCATGCGTAGGGTAATTGCGCTCATGCACCTTCAAGTGTCGCGATGCATAAGCCACCACCTTACCCTCCTGCATTAGCACACACCCCAAACCAACGTAGGATGTGTCACTGTACACCACAAACTCTTTCCCTGATTTAGGTTGAACCAAGATAGGAGCTTGCATCAAAGCTGCCTTAAGCTTCTCAAAAGCTTGTTGTCTTGCTTCCGTCCACTCATACTTAACATCTTTTTACAACAACTTCGTCAAAGGGGCGGCAATCTTTGAAAATCCATCCACAAACCTCCGGTAATATCCTGCCAACCCAAGGAAACTACGGACTTCATGAACAGACTTAGGAGGCTTCCAATTCATCACCGCCTCAACCTTCTGAGGATCAACATGAATCCCCTCAGCCGAAACCACATGACCAAGGAACACAACCTCCTTTAACCAAAACGCGCACTTGCTCAACTTAGCATAAAGCTGATTATCCAGAAGTGCTTGCAAGACAACCCTCAAATGACCTTCATGCTCCTCCTCAGTACGAGAGTACAGAAGGATATCGTCGATGAACACCACAACAAACTTGTCCAAGTATTGATGGAACACTCTATTCATCACGTCCATAAAAGTTGCAGGAGCATTCGTCAAGCCAAACGACATTACAATGAACTCATAATGTCCATACCTCGTTCTAAAGGTTGTTTTTGGCACATCCACATCCTTCACCTTAAGCTGATAGTATCCTGACCTTAAGTCAATCTTGGAGAACACAGTCGCTCCCCAAAACTGATCAAAAAGATCATCAATCGTCGGAAAAGGATACCTATTCTTGATAGTCAACTTGTTCAGCTGACGATAATCGATGCACATTCTCACAGTGCCATCCTTCTTCTTCACAAACAACACTGGTGCACCCCAAGGTGACACACTTGGCCGAATGAAACCACGGTCAAGCAACTCCTGAAGATGCGTCTTCAATTCCTTCAACTTGTTAGGTGCCATGCGGTAGGGAGCAATGGACACTGGAGTGGTATTTTCATACAGCTCTATCCCAAATTCCACCTCTCGACTAGGCGGCAATCAAGGTAGCTCCTCCAGAAACACTCCAGGAAACTCTCGTACAGTTCTGATATCCTGAATGCGTAACTCCTTTTAACTAGGATTCATCACAAAGGCTAGGTAAGCCTCACAACCTTGCCTCAGCATTCGACTCTCTTCTAATGTAGACACCATATTGGCAAGAAACTTCACATTCTCACCTACCACCACCACTTCATAATCATCCGCTAGTTTCAACGAAACTCGCTTACTCTCAAAATCCACTATAGCTCGATGCTCAAAAAGCCAATCCATACCAAGGATTACATCAAAGCCATAGAATGGTAATTCCATGAGATCAACAAGAAAAACATGGTTTTGCACCTTCAAGGGACATCTTCTATACAACTTTCGCGTTACAATCGTCTCACCAAAAGAACTAGTCACACGCATACCCACATCCAAAGACTCAACAGGTAAACCAAGCATTTGAGCATGTTCACGCAATGTATGAGTGTGTAGATCCAGAATCAATCAAAGAAAGTAATTATAAGGATTGCAAAGTGAATGTACCTGCGATCACATTCGTATCATTCCTTCCCTCACGATGGGCATAAACTCGAGCCTGACCGCCACCTTAGGTTGAACGGCCACAACATATGCTACATTCCTGCCACCATCATCTCTGCGCTGAAAATTACCACGGCCGCGCCCACGGCCATTTTGTGGCTCAGCTACTCTCACCAGAGCCTGTCCCTCTCTCAGAGGCTGAGGAAAATCTTTCTTCAAATGTCCACGGTTCGCACAATTCCAGCATGTCCCAAGGTTACCCCAACACTCACCTCCGTGACGTCTACCACAACGGTTACACTCAGGAGTCCTCTGAATAGTATTAGGTCCTTGCTGACCTCTACCAGGGTTACCACTCCAACGCCTAGCATCATAATGCGGCCTCCTATCCTTATGCCTCTTGTTGCGATCTCTACCATAATCGCGTTCAGTCACTCGCTTACCAGAGCTAGATCCACCCGCTCGACTAGTCAGACCAAGATTTGACTCTATGTCCTTGGCTCTAGTGACCAAGACATCGAAATCTGTATAATCAGCCGCTAGCATAAAAGTCTTCACATCCGTTACCAACCCATAGCGGAATCGTTCGCACCTCTCCCGCTCATTAGGGATTAGCTCAGGTGCATATTGACTAAGGCGGACAAACTGAATTTCATACTCGACTACAGACATGCTACCTTGCATAAGAGACATAAATTCTCTTTTCTTCTCATCTAGGTAACGCAGACCCAGATACTTCCGCTTGAACGAATTCACAAAGAACGTCCAAGTCACTTCGTCATCCTCCATCCCAGAAATAGTTGTCGTCCACCATGTATAAGCATCACCATGCAGCAGTGATACAACACAACCCAACTTCTGCACATTATTGCAGTTCATCTGACCCAAAATCCTCTTGGTGCTTTACAACCAAGACTCAGATCCTTCCGGAGATAAACCTCTGAACTCAGTCCCTCCTAGACTGCGAAGACGTTCCAAAGGTAACCTCCAATTGGCATCATCCTGATGCGCAGCTCCATGAGCTCCAGCTACTGCTACTTGGAAAGCTCCAGCAATAGCCTAAATCAACATGGTCATGTCAGGAGCAGCTTGCCCCTGCGCACCCTCAGGTCCAGCGACCCCAGCACCAGCACCATCATTACCAGCTCTAGCACCATCACCACCGGGTCATCCACCACCAGGAGGAGGAGGTAGATTCTCAGCATTCTCCTCATTCTCATTCTGAGCCATAGCTCTTGTATTTATCCTTATCTCTCTACGTGGCCCCATTACATGGAAAAACAATGCACTGAACAAAAATGCAATAACACAATTAGGCACAATAAAGTAAGTATTCCAAGTACTCAAGCTCATTTGTGAAAACAATACCTCTCATTAGTTTTGACTTGGCAATGGGATCCCCTATCACACTCCAAACATATCATAACATCACAAAAACATCACAATTGATATCATACATCACCATTCACACAACATTCTTTCACCCAAAGGGCACATCATGCAATTACACATACATCATCCACATAACAAACCCCAATTATACGAGAACCAAGCTCTAATACCACCAAATGTAACCCCCTTAGCCCGGCCTAGACGGTTGACCCGAACTACGAAAGTTACACGGGGAAAACCAAAGTCAACCCGGAAGCCAACATTGATTCACGACCCTTTTTTCTTTTTAATATTTTCTAGATGCTTGTTAACCCTAAGTGAGTACTCACGAGATACGATTGAAAAAGGTACATCGAACGGATTTCGAATAGGGACTCAATTGCACCTTACACGAATTTAGGGACCAAATTGTAAATTCTGTAAATTAGTAGGTCCTCATTGATTTTAAAGTTACCAATATGAAATTAGTCATGTTACAAGCTTCCCTGCCAAATTTCATCTCAATTGGACATCCCGAACTCAAGAAATTGCAATCACCACATTATGGACTAAAATGTAAAACATGCAAACCTCAGAACAATTCAAAACTCTGTTCAACGGTCACCCGTTATGAAACACCTGCTTGCCGTATCGAAACACTAGATCAAAACACCCACCCGTTTTGAGACCTGATCCGAAACACGACGTTCCAGTGGCCAAATCGTTTCAAAACAGCCTCCAATCGTTTCGAAACACGAAGGCCATTTCAGGCCCCCATTTCGAAACATTAGAGGGTGTTTCGATACGTTTTGCCCATAAACTGCAGCAAGGACTAGTTTTTCACCCAAAAACCCATTCAAACACATCCCAAGGACTCTCTAATCATACCAATAAGTCAACATACATATAAGGTACCTATTTGGAACACACAAACACCATCATAGCATCCAACACAATTTCTCCATAGTCTAGAGGCATGCTTCCTAATATCAAAATCCAAATAGACAATCAAACTTCAAAACAAGAAATTAAGGCCATTTACAAGTCAATCCAGCCAAAGCAAACATGCTCCAACCCTAGGGAGTTTAACACATCTCCCAAAACAAAACTTGGTTTCCCATTGCCAACTTATCAAAACTAAAGTGTATGAAAACTTCACCATACGTGAGCTTATATTTCCTTGGATGAACTTAGCTTCCTTGATGCCCAAAAACACATCAATTATCTGCATTATTGGTAAAAGAGAGCGTAAGCACAAATGCTTAGTGAGGCCTTCTCTAAGGAAAACCAACACAATAATGAACTTTTAGAAAACACTTTCATTAACGCTTTAAAACCACATGCTCATCTCTTTCTCATGCTTGGAAAACTTTCAAAGCAATGCTCAATGAAAACACATGTACCTTCATTCTATCTCACACATTAAAACCAATGCAAATCTCATGGCAAGGCAATTCACATGCTTGTATTTTTAAAGCATTTCTAAACCAATCTCATATGCATAACTCACAGCATAAATCATCTCATCAAAGGTACATGTGTAACAAAAACAATTTTATCATTTATATTGGCATTTAACATCTCATTAATACTCGGATATGCGAACACATTTCTACACTAGACTCTTCCGGTGGAATCTCGCATCACCGTACTCACTTGTCTAGCAACATAGCTTCCGGTGGAATCTCTCATCACCGTACTCACATGGCGGAATCTCTCATCGCCACAAGCTTGGGTATTTCACCAAGTCCTACCTGAAGGAATGCCCATCATCGGAATATCTCCCCTTTGGCTTAACCAAAGAGCACGTACGAATTTTTAGTTTATAGTGCACTCTCATCCTATTGATCGATCAATTATATCCGGTAAGTTTCTCAACATCTATGCCAATATAATGTGTTAAAACATCATCACACCTACTGTTTTTCATGCAATATAACTCAAAGGTTTTCTCACCACATTTCAAATCATAAATCATATTTTGCTTCAAACCAAAAGCTCAAATCTATTCAATGCAACATGCCATCTCCTGACATCTCTACAAGCATAATCGCATGCTCTAAATCATGCATAAAAACAATAGGAACTTATGAATCTCAAACCATGAGCATGTAAAAGCATTATAGGGGCAAACACCACTTTAGAGAGACCAAATCAAACCATACTTACTTCCGAATTTAGGAAGGTGTTTCAAACCTCTCCTAAATCCCCAAACCTTGTATTTTTTCCTCATGGACTTCTAACCCAAACACACTCACCGATTTCGTTTCGCTTGCTTGCCGAAACGCCAACTAAGCTTCCAGATCAACTCCAAAAGTGTCCGAAGATGTCTCCCCTGTTTTAGACACATAAAAGCAGAGGATTAATGCATCATCATGCATTGAAATTTCAGCCAACACTTTTAAACTCGATGCTCTATCCAAACACCAAACACAACTGAAAACACCTCCAAACTCTTCCAAACCTTAACCCAGCCAAGATTCGTCACTTCCAAACACTTCTAAACATCAATTAACATCAAAAACAACCCTAAACTCGTCCTTATACCTCCAGCTATAACAGAACACCAAAAACACCCCAAAACCATCATTTTCACAAGCAAAAACTTAGGAAAAACAACCTATTCGGGATTGGATTGATAAAACCTCATTTCTAACATCATTTAACATCCAAAATACATTAGAAAACTATCTCAAAACAGAGCCCAATCAATTACCACGAAAAATCTTCAAGATCTCTTCCAAAATCTTGAGTTTTAAGCCAAAATATTGTTTCTAACTTTAAAACCAATCATAAATCTTTAATAAAGGATTGACAACTTGGGAATTTTAGTAAAGAACTGAGTATTTAGAGGAGAAGAACAATCTTACCTCTAAAAGATAATTTCTCCTTGATTTGGGCAAATTTCCAAGAAAATACATTGTAGAAATCGAATGGATTTGTTGCAAGATTGATTAGGAATCAATGAGTAATGGAAATATCATCAAATGAAGTGGAAATCAAGGTGAATTTTTCTAGAGAAAAAGTGTTTGGTTGATAGGATTTTGAGAGAAAAAGAAATGGGGGAAAATTGAGAAAAGTAGTTATGAAAGTCAAAGGTAGTTTATCACCTTTCTTTTTTTTAATTAAATCACCCAAATTAAGAAAAAATCTGATGAAAACATTTTGGTTAAATTAGCTCCTTAAAGATTCAAAGTTTCAATCCTTTACAAAACAGTCACTACTAAACTTTGCAAAAATCGCGATTTGGTCACTACACCGAAATGTAGTATTTCCAAACCCTATTTTGTAAAAATGATTTCACCATTCATCTTTATATATTAAATGAGGATTTTTTGATATTTTTCTATATTTTTAAAACATCCCGAACTAGGTGTTTCCTAAAACTCTCTTTTATATTCGAACCGTTTCTTAGACCGGTCCGGTTTAGACCCTAAACTTCTAAGCCAAAAATTGGGGTCTTACAAGTTCGGTGGCAAACTAGACAACTCTTCCGGAAAGACACCCGAAAACTCACATATTGTTCGTATGTCTTGAATTCGCACCTCCATTGTAATGGATTCATCACATAAGCCAGGAAAGATTCACATCCCGAACGCATCAACCGACTTGCTTCAAGAGTCGAAACCACATTACATAAGAATTTCACATTCTCAGCTACGATAACTACCTCATAATCATTGGCCAGTTTCAATGAAACTCGCTTGGTCTCAAAATCAACCACAGCCTTATGCTCAGATAACCAATCCATACCAAGGATTACATCGAAACCATAAAAGGAAACTATATAAGATCAACCTCAAACACATGACCCTTAACCGACAAAGGACATCTTTGATACAAATTTCTTGTAACAATCGTTTCACAAAAAGAACTGGTTACACGCATACCAACATCTAACAACTCAACAGGAAAACCAAGCATTTGTGCATGCTCACGCAAAATGTATGAAGGAGTAGAACCAGAATCAATTAAAGAAAGTTATGACAAGGATTGCAAAGTAAAGGTACCTACGAACACATCCATGTCATTCCTTCCCTCTCGGTGCGCATATACCCTATCATGTCCACCTCTCTTAGGCTTAACAACAACAAGATGAGCAACATTCCTCTGCCCAACATCTCTACGCTGAAAATTACTATGACCGCGCCCACGACATCTCTGTTGCTCAGCAACTCGCACCGGAGCTTATCCATATCTTACTGGTTGTGGACAATCACGCTTTATATGTCCTAGTGATCCATAATTCCAACACGTACCTAGATTACCCCATCACTCTACCGTGTGCCTCCTACCGCACTGATTTTATTCTAGAGTATGAATGAAGGCATTTTTTCCTTGATGACCATGACCAGGGTTACCACCAATCTTACTAGGATTTTATTGATACATATGATCCTTATGCTTCTTGTAACTATCCTTACTACCATCAAACTCACCCGCCCTCTTTCCAGAGCTAGAACCACCCGAACGAGCAGCCAAACCCAAATTCTGCTCGATGTCCTTAGCTCGAGTGACTAAGACATCAAAGTCGGTGTAGTCCAAAGCCAACATGTATGTCTTAACATACTTCACCAACCCATAGCGAAAACGATCACATCTCTTTTATTCATCGGGAACCAACTCAGTTGCATACTGGCTCAACCGAACAAACTGAACTTCGTATTCATAAACAACCATGTTTCCTTGCACCAAAGATATAAATTCTCTCTTCTTGCCATCTAGATAGCGAAGACCAAAATACTTCTTCTTGAAAGCATTTCCAAAGAATGCCAAGGTAACCTCGACAGGTTTCATACCCATAGTGATGGTCATCCACCACGTATAAGTATATCTATTTAGCAAAGAGAGGACACAACCCAACTTGTGCACACTGTTGCTACTCATCTATCCAAGAATCCTTTGGGTTCCCTCAAACCATGCCTCAAAACCCTCAGGAGATAGACCTAGGAACTCAGTTCCACCCAAACTGCGCAAACTTTCCAAAGGTAAACCAGCAATAGCACCAGGCTGAGGTGCGGCCACATGTATCCCCGCTATTGTTGCCTAAAAATCCCCAGCTATAGCATGAATCAACGGTGTCATATCAGCAATAGCTTGCCCTTGCCCTGCTTGAGGTCTAACACCTCCAACACCAGCTCTCGCTCCAGCTCCCCGACCACCAGAAGGAAGAGAAGGCGGCAAATTCTCATGAATCTCATTCTCAACCATGTTACGCACATTGCCTCTAAGTTCCCGTCTCGGTCCCATTATCAGAAATGATATAGGTAAAAAGAATGCAACAATAAAAACAATTAGGCTAGCCAAAGCAAGAATCCAAGGTGCTCAAGTTTTACTTTTCAAAATCAAAATTCTCTTTACATTAGTAATAATATGGCAATGGGTACCCTTGACCACTTCCCCAACAACATATAACAATCACAATTTAGGTAATCAAACATTGTGCATCTCACCCAAGTCAAACAATGATCAAAACATGGCATAATCACTCACCGTGCATAGCATTCATCATTAAATCATCCAAACAACAATATCACATCAACAACAATTCAGCTACCGTAAACTCCCGTTAGTAGATTGTACACCTAAACGATTATTGTGGGTTGTGATTGTACTTGGTTGTAAATGTACCGGTTGCGAGGTACCTTAATTCCGGTTGAGGTTGTATGAAGAGTTGGGATGACACTTGTTGAATTCGTGTATCCGATGTAATATTTTGGAAAGTGGATCTTGGTTTTAATCACTTGAAAGCCAATATAATTGTTTATGTATCGTGTTGATGGATGCTGATGTATAATGTTGATTTATACATGTTTACTGTTTAAGCCTTGCATATGAGTGGTTATGCATGGGAAAGCTTAAATTAAGGGATAGCAAATGGGTTTTGTTGTTGATTCATGATACATGTAGCATATGGTTTAATATGTTGGTTTTTGATGATGTTAAGTGCATTCTTTTCAAGGCATGATGTTTTATAAGATGATTGAAATGGTGTTTTCAATGAGTTTCGGAAAATTGGTTTTAAAATGCATTGATGGTGTGTTGTTTGAGCACTCCTCACTAAGCCTAGTGTGCTTACGCTATTTATGTCCATCAATGTAGAGAAATAAAGGTGGAAGGCAGCAAGCACACAAAGGAAATCCAAGGACTTCGACTATTCGAAAGTATGGTTTTGAACTAGATTTGTAGTAATAAAGGCAATGGGGTATCATTGTTGTTTTGGGAGGGTTTTTGTTAAACTCTCTATTTTAGCAAGTTTGCTATGTTATTCTATAGTTGTGAATGACCTATATGTTTAGTTAATGCTTTGGATTAATGTTTCTTGCTTTGAATGGTTCATGTCTAGGAAGCATGCATTTAGATTTTCAATTGAAGAGTGATGATATGATATGATCTTGTTTCTACGATGTTTTGGTGTGGTTTGATCGTTAGAATAGTTGTGTATATGTTTGTGGCATATTAAAACATGTTTGAACCGGTTTTGGTATGAAAAAACTAGCAAAATTAGATATTAAAGGTCTGTGCATATCGATACGAGTGGCCCTGTATCGATACGGGTATGTGTTTTGAGGCTTGGCATATCAATATTCGGGAAGGCGTATCGATACGTGTAAGTGTATTTTGGATAGGCTTTTCGGTACACGAGGAACTATACTGGTACGATTTTGAGCTACTATTACCGGTACACCCCATGGCGCATCGAAAAAATTATCTGGCGAATTCCGCTAGTGATCCACGTACAAGGGACGAATTTGGGGTGAGTTGGAATGAAATATTACCTTAATAAATCTAGTATATTGATGTCCTTATGGAGTTAGGATAAACCAAATCGAATCCGAGTCGTCACAATAGCGCTCCGACCTCTACGCAATCCACCCGAACGAAACGAACAATTTTTCTCTTCTCTAACTGTTAGAGAGGTTTTCCGAAAAGGTATACTTTGGCTGCTAAACCTTATGCCTTTATATACCATTCAAAAACCTAATTCTAATTAAATTCGTAGAATCTAATTCTACTTTAATTCGAATTCATTAAATGTACAATATATTTAACCGAATACAATTAAATATGTAGAATCTGATTATACTTTAATTAGGTTTCTTTAGGGATATATATATATATATATAAATATTTTAATAGTGTTTGATAATTACAACAATTATCTAATTATTAAAAAATATATAAACAAGATTATCTATCATTACAATTATTATAATAATTTCGTCTTTAATTATTATTACGTGTACAACAAGTTTGTACACATGCTATCTAGTCGATATTTGTTTGTTTCAATCATGGGGTGTGACCATTGTAGGTTCATGTAACATTAGTAGTAATATCTAGAACAATTCTAATATTACAAACAATGAGTGACATCTAGCAATACATCATTGCTACCTAAGTTACATGAAGTCGTGGTTTGACTTTACCTTTTTCCGTGATTAACTTCTTTTATGTATTACATCCTTTTGTCCTTATATCTAGATCGAACACAAGTCATGGATTAGTCACACTTGTATAGTCTATCTAATATTTCTTGATGTCTTGAGTAGACTATGATAAGTGAATAATTATGATATCTTATATCAATTTATTCGAGCATGGCCATGCATTTTCTAGTCTCACTCAGTCAAGTGGCCTACGATATTACTCCTATTATATAGAAAGGACAAATCCTATCTTGATCAACCATATTTCGCTATATAGAGTGTGACATATCCACTATTAGTCTTTATAGTGTAGTCTGCTACAACACATGTTTGACTACATCAAAATATGTCACTCTTGATATTGAAATAACGATGATCTCAAGTCCAAGGATCATACACTTAGTTATCACCATGAGCAATGTTGTGACTGTCACATAAGAATCCAAGAAACATGCTCATAGCGGGTCAGTCCAGTATGTCGTTCTATAACATACTTATGTATTGATTTTGACATATCTATGTCGATAACAACACTTTTTTTATCAATCAACTACATATTAGTCTTAATATACTATTGTTGTCCACGCCCACAATAATTCTCAACTAAGGACATTCAAGAATAACTATATTATTCTAAAGACTTTATTATAATTCAGTTTACTTATAGATGCACAGAATAAGACTGAAATAATAATAATATCTTTATTAACAAACAAGATAAAATAAGTATGTCTTTTACAATCATCTCATGATTGGTCTTTAGGCATACTCCAACATTTGTAAGTGTACTAATTTTGGGCCGTTAAAATAGATTGGTATTCATTAAATGGACAAATAGAATCGAACCTTTGTGAACTTGCAAATTCCACTTTTTGAAAACATTTTTGAAATCAACGAGGTACCAATTTTGAGCGTTGTGGGGGTGCTAACCCTTCCCCACGCGTAACTGACCCCAAAACCTTTTTTCTGGTTTTCATGGACCAAAATCGTTGTTTTAATAAAATAAAATGTTTTATTAAAATAACCCTACTTTAAAGTGATCCAGTCACACTTTTATCAAAAAGATTGGTGGTGACTCCGTGTTTTTTTAGGTTTTCCAAAAAGTCGAAGCTTAAAAAGGTTTACGACAGCTTGGCGACTCCGATGGTGAGGTGTTTTTGTTTTTAAAATAAAAACAAAAGAGGGTCAGGCCACAAATTGATTTTAAATTGTTTTCAAAAAGGGTTTTTTTAAAAAAAACTAATGGAATTTGCAAGTTCATAATAGGTTCAATTTATTGGTCCGTTTAAATGAATATAATTATGTTTTACGCATTTAAGACTTAATTCCAAGCTCTATACCCGAGCTTTGTCCCGTTCGTTTAAGTGAGGGGAACACACTTTGCTCATGTAAGAATATTGATTCTTCGTATGAGCCTAGCATGTACCTTCGGGAATCATTCCCTTTGTCTTCATAAGAATATTGATTCTTCGAGAAGGCGTCGCTGGTGAGTCCTCCTGAGTTCAACTCGATTCATTTGAATCCTGTGATGGGTGAGAATCAAGGCCTTACAACCCCTAGTACGGGATAACAAGGACAGCTCGGGTACCCTTTTAGAACTGAACCAAGTTTTAGAATCTAGAGCCTACCCCAATAAAGCCATGGGGAAAGCCTAGGGTGTTGAGTCTGGTCAAAGTCGCAAGAATAATCTATTGAGGCATGTCCTGGAATGTTGGAATGGCTGCCCAGAATTATTATGCAGTTAATTTTTTTTTCCTTTCTTGCTTTTAATCTTTGTTCTCTATCTTGTTTGTTTTTCATGTACATCATTCCATATCTAGAAGGGGTTGATTCTATAAAATTGCTCAAGCAAGAAACTCTCATTATGGAAATTAGGATGAGAATGCAAAAGTATGTCATTGGTCTGAGGTCAACCAATGAGCGTATGGAGACAGTTTTGTTGCAGGTCATGAGACAAAAAATTTAGAATATGCCCATATTAGTGTCAAGCAAAACACCGTACATGAGCTACGAGAGATTTAGGATCGCTTTGATTATAAAACCAAGCATTTGTTCCGTGAGTCCTATGGTGACATAGCATATCTTCTGTACGTAAGGGTAGATGAGCCGTTTCTGAAAGCTTTGATCCAGTTTTGGAACCTCGGGTACTGTTGCTTTACCTTTCGTGGAAAGGATATGATGCCTACTTTCGAGGAATACTTGGCTCTGTTCAATATGCCCGTGGTGAAGGAGAATTGGGTGTATGAAAAGCCTCCTAAAAACAAGAACTCACACTCAAGACTTGCTACATTTTCTTGAATGAGCGATGAATGGGTTGAATGGATTATACGAAAGAGGGGGGAAGTTTTAATTTTCCCTGGTCAAGCATTCGAAACATCATTTATGTTCATCTAGACATAGCGAACATGGTGGATCTCCTGGCTATCGCAATCTATGGCCTAGTAATTTTCCCGTAAGTGTTGGGAAATATTAACGTGGCCTTGTTAGAATTCTTTGAGCAATTGAAGAGAAACGTCAATCCAGTGCCTGTAGTATTATCTAAAACCTTTATTCCTTTGAATGCTTGCCAGAAAATTGAAGGTGTGCGTTTGGGGGGATGTGCTCCTTTGCTTCAGGTTTGGGCCCTTAGCCATTTTTGTGAGTGTCCAACTTTGGCCTTACCGAAAGTGTTTTCTCAAAACTTCTCCCAACTTCGGGACATTTTGGCACAAGAATTGCCTAATGTCAAGAGAATCAAGTGGGTAGACATATTCAGGGATCACAATGAAGAAGATATCAAATGGAGGGTTCCATGGATGGATCATGCTAAAGTAAGGTGCATATGCGGAGATTCTAACTTCTTGATGTTGTTAGGATTATGGGGAGGAATTGGTTGTGTTCCCTTGCTAGTTTCACTTTATTATGGATCTCCACAATTCATTCCTTTCACTACCGAGCTTGGCAGATCAGAGTTTATGTTTCAAGGAGAATTTAGACGCAAGGTACAAGAAATTAGTGATGCATGGAAGGATTGTTACTATATGAAGTTGGATTCTGGGAAAACATTGCATGTATACCCCTGATTATGATATTTGGAGGCATACGAGAATGAATTACAATATCATGCTACCTACCCATGTGCCCGCCAAATCTTTAGAAGAACATTTGAAGTTGATTCCTTTGGTGGCCGGCATTCTAAGAGAAGAGCTAAGACGAGCTATGTTGGAAATCGAAGCTCTTAAAGAACAGAATGAGTGAGACAAGTTTGAAGACATACTTGATTAGGAAAAGTACAAGGGAGAAGCCAACCGAGTGACAAAGATGTACATGAAATTAGAGGAAAAATATGAGATTCAAAGGGTTGACTTCCTCAAGTTTCAAGCTACCGTACGATATGCTGACCTAAGAAAAATCTAAGAACAGTGGAGGCAGGAGATAGAGCAAGCTGTAGGGAAAGAGAAGGAACGCATTAAGAAGGAAACTAAGAAGTTTCAAGCCAACCCGTTTGGTCTTGCAAGGGATGGAGAAAAAGCATCATGAGAGTTTCTGATAGTACGCACAAAGATGGAGGGACGTAGCAGCACAAGTACAGCTTTAACGCACTGGTTTTGGGCCTAGATGTTTTAGATGTTGAACCGGGCCGGTCGGGAACGGTTCAAACCCTTGAGGTTGGTTTAGAGAACACCTAGTTCAGGATGTTTTAAAAATATGGGAAAATACCTAAAGTCCTCATTTATTATATAAATGATTATGGTGAAAATAATTTTACAAAATGAGATTTGGAAATATTTCATTTTGGTATAGTGACCAAAATGCAGTTTTTGCAAAAGTTGACTAGTGACTATTTTGTAAAGAATTGAAACTTTGAATATTTAAGGAGCTAATTTTAACAAATGTTTTTATCAGATTTCTCTTTAATTTGAGAGCTTTTAATAATGATTTAATTGAAAAAATAAAAGAGAATTAAAAAGGAAAATTAAAGTTGACTTTTCATAACTAATTTCACGATAGTTTTCTCTTTTCATTTTCTTTCAACTTTCAATCAGTCAAACACTTTTCTCTCATCAAAGAACCTATGATTTTCATTTGGTTTGCTGAGATTTTAACTTCCAAAAGATTTCCTATCTTTGTTTCAACAAATCCTTTTGATTTTTGCTTTGGATTTCAAGAAAACTTGCTCAAATTGAAGAGAGATCAGCCATTAGAGGTAAGCTTCATCCTTCTCCTATAATGATCAGTTGTTTACTGAAATTCCCAAGTTATCAATCCTTTGTTGATTGTTTTTGAGTTGTTTTAATGTTATAAACATGAAATAATTGTTAAATTCGGGATTCATGATGAGATCTTGGTGGTTTCCGTATTTCTATGTTAAGATCTGTTTTGAGGTTGATTTCTAACATATTTTGGATGATATTTGATGTTGAGAATGAGGTTTTAACAAATAAATTCCGAATAGGTTTGTATATTTAAGTTTGAGATGCTAGATTTATGGTTTTTGAGGTGATTTGTTGTTGCTGGAGATATAAGGTTGTGTTTATGTTGATTTTTGATGTTGATTGAGGTTTAGAAAAGGTTAGAATTGATAGACATTGGATGGGCTTTGATTTGAGAAAGTTTGGAGGTTATTTCGGATAACTGAAATGCTAGTTTTGAGTAGACCAGCGAGTTAGAATGAGTGGCTGGTGATTTTAATGCATGATGATGCATTAATCCTCTACTCTTATGTGTAATGAACAGGGGAGACTTCTTTGGACGCATTTGGTGTTGATCCAGAAGTACCGGAGGCCAAGAAATTGTTTCAGCGAGCAAGCGAAACGTTATCGGTGAGTGCAAATGGTTTTAGAAGTCCTTAAGGGACATGAATACAAGGTTTGGGGATTTAGGATTGGTTTGAAACACCATCCTAAGTCCAGAAGTAAGTATGTTTAGATTTTCTTTCGAAAAGTGATTGATGCCCCTAAATGCTTTTGACATGCTCTTGATTTGAGATCGACAAAGTCCTACTGTTTTATGCATGATTTATGACATGAAATGATGTTTCATATTGATCCCATGAGATAGAATGACATTGCGAAGAGTTTTGAGATTTTGACTAAATGCTATGCATGAGTTGTGATTTTGAAATGGGATGAGATTGATTTTAGAAATGTTGCATCAAAACAGTAGGTGAGATGATGATTTTAATGAAATATAATGGCATAAATGATGAATGATTATCGGATATAATTAGTCGACCAATAGGATGTATAGTGCACTATAAACTAAAATTCGTACGTGCTCTTTGAGTAGGGCAATGGGGGTACTGCCATCTCGATCCAAAGTGAGAATCCGATGATGAGAGATATCATCGGGGTAGGTCTTAGTGAAACACCCAAGCTTGGTGGTGAAGAGAGATACCGCCATGAGTGTCTGGTAATGTGAGATTCCACCGAGGTAGGACTTGGCTCTATGTCAAGCTAATCCGTATATCCAAGTAAAGATAAAATATGAAATGCCACAATATGAGATTGTATTTGATTCACATGTACCGATGCTGAAATGATTGTATGCTATGAGAAATTCATATGAGATTTTGAGATTTATGAAATGCTTTTGAGTATCAAGCATGTGTGTGGCTTTGCCATGAGTTTTGCATTGGTTGAATGCGTGAGATAGATAGATAGATAGATGGTACATGTGTTTTCAAATGGTGATTTGCTTTGAAATAGTTTTCAAGCATGAGATAGAAAGAGCATGATTTAGAAATGGTTTTTGAGATAGAGATTTTAAAAGCTTGCATTGTTGTGTTGGTGTTTTTAGAGCATGCCTCACTAAGCTATCGTGCTTACGCTCTCTTTTACCAACAATGCAGATAATTGAGACATTTTGGGCAGCAAGGAGGCTTAAGAGGATCGAAGGAATAGTTAAGCTCAAGTATGGTGATGTTTTACATTTACTTAAGTAATGATATTTGGCAATGGGATTAAATGGTTTGCTTTGGGAGATGTGTTTTGTACTCCCTGTTATTGATGCAAGTTTTATATTGTTTATATGGTTTGTAAAAGGCCTTTATATTGGTTTTGAGGATTTACCTTTCCTTTTGGGATGCTTATGGTCTTTTGGTGTTTTTGACTCTTAGGGAGCATGCTTTAGAATTCAAATTTTGATGTTGATGATGTTTGGTGTTTTCCTTAACTTGTACATCTGAGTGTTGATGCATATTTGTGTGCAAGCATGTTTAACTATATGTTGGAGTGGTTTGGTTTGGTTTTTGAGGTTCAATATCTACATATTGGGCAATTGCAGACTGCAGCGTATCGGTAAACCTTATAGAGTATCGATACGGCCTGCTTGATTTGTGAGGGTGTACTGGTACACGGGGTCGTATCGATACCCTCTTTAGTTACTGGACGAGGGCGTACCGATACGGTACCCCAGCGTACCGATACAGTCTGGTGACACAAGCCTGGGAAGTTTGACCATCGAGGGCGTATCGACACCCACCTTAGGTGTATCGATACGCGGGTCGTTAAGTTGGTTAAACCTCAGCTCAGGATGTTTTGAAATGTTGCGTTTTAGTCCTTGATCTTCGTGAATGCAATTGGATATGTTTGGTTTGTTAGAATGTGAAGAAACTTTACAGAGAAGCATGAAACATGACTAATTGAATAATGGTAAGCTTAAAATTAGAAAAGTCTTTGTAATTTGAAGAAATTACATTTTTGTCCCTAAATGTCTAGTTTGTGCAATTAAACCCCTAATCGAAATCCAATCGATGTGTTGTTTCTTCCTAGGCTCTTGGGAGATCACATAGGACTTAATTTGCATTTAGAAAAGATAAAAAGACAAAAAAAGGGTCGTCAATCGGGGTTGGCTTTTACGAGTTAGCTTCTGTAACACCCCAATTTTGGGCTTGGAAGTTTAGGGTCTGAACCGGACCAGTCTGATTTTTTGGTTCGAATATAAAAGGTGATTTTGGGGAAATCCTAGTTCGGGATGCATTAAAAATATGGAAAATATCTAAAAATCCTCTTTTAATATATATAAGAGAGTGGTGGAATCAATTTTACAAAATAAGGTTTGGAAGTGTGACATTTCGAAATAGTGACTAAAATGTAATTTTTGAAAAGTTCAGTGGTGACTGTTTTGTAAGGATTGAAACTTTGAATCTTTAAGGAGCTAATTTACCCAATGAAGGATTTCTCCAGATTTTTTTTAATTTTAATGATTTTGTTAATGTTTAATTAATTAAAAGAAGTGAGGGAAAACCATTTTTAGTTTTCATAACTAACTTTCTCTAAAAAATTTCCCATTTCATTTTCTCTCAAAATTCCCTCAGCCAAACACATTTCCACAGTAGTTTTTCTTTTGATTTTCACACTAAATGATGAGTTTACAATTATCAAAAGATTCCTAATCCTTTCTACATCAAATCCTCTTTATTTGCTCATTGGATTTTCAAGGATTTTTGCTCAAATCAAGGAGAAATCTACATTTAGAGGTAAGGATGTTCTTCTCCTCTAAATATTCAGTTCTTTATTGAAATTCCCAAGTTCTCAATCCTTAAATTATGTTTTATAAAAGGTTTTGATGTTGTGATCTTGATTTTGGTTTAAAACTCAAGATTTGGATTAAATTTTGAAGAAATTCATAATGAATGTTTGGGCTCTGTTTTGAGATGTTTTTTTAAAGTATTTTGGATGTTTAATGATGTGTAATTGAGATCTAATCAATGCAATCCCAAATAGGTTGATTTTCCTAAGTTTTTACATGTGAAAATGGTGGTTTTTGGGGTAATCTTGGTGTTCTGTTGTTGCTGGAGGTATAAAGACGAGTTTAGATCCTTTTTGGATGTTAATTGATGTTTAAGAATGTTTAGAAGTGATGGATCATGGCTGGGTAAAGTTTTGGATGAGTTTGGTAGTGATTTCGGTTGTGTTTAGTAGCTGAAATGTTAGATTTGTTGAGAGCAGCGAGTTTAGGTGTTGTGGCTGAAGATTTTAATGCATGATGATGCATTCATCCTCTGCTTTGATGTGTTTAAAACAGGGGAGGCACATTCAGATCCTTGTGGTGTTGATCCGGAGGCTTGATTGGCGTTTCGGCACGCTTGCGAAACGGAATCGGTGAGTGAAGTTTGGTTTTCAGCTTTGAAACCAATGTTTGATGGTTTTGGGAGCTTAGTTTAAGTCTAAGCAATGTGTTTGCTTGCATGTTTAAATTCTATTTTGAAAGCATGTTTTAGCATGATTAATGCAGGTTTTGAAAACCATGTGTTGAAGGATGCTTAAGGTAAGGGATCCTTTGTTTGACATTGATAAATGTGGTTTTGATGCATAGTGATGCATGATGGTTTAATGGCTTTGATTAATGCTTTAAAACAGTGGATTGATGTTGATAATTGATGTATATTGGCAAGTGATGTGTTGGTTTTAAAGTACTTGAATCGGATATAGTTAGCCGGCTATAGGATTGGGTGCACCGTGAATTAAGTCGCCTTGGATGTTGAGGGGTTGTAATGGTACCGAAAACTCCATCCAAGTACACCAACGAGATGTCTAAGATCACAATGGTGGTTAAAAGTCCATGTGTGAATCTTGTGTTGTGTGTCCCGTGTTCTCGTTAGTGATGTTATACCACTACCAATGAGTGATGTGGAGGGGTTGTGATTGTACCGTTAAACTCCATCACGGGTGTTGAGGGGTTGTGATTGTACCGGTAAACTCCACCTTGTGTGTTTGGTAGTGTGTATGAAGCGTATGGGACAACGCTTGTAATCCGCGTATCCGATTGTGTTTTATGTTGAAAATGGTTATGGTATCACTTGGAAGCCAATATGACATGTTAATGTTTATGAAGCATGAGATGCTTGTTGTTTAAGACATGTTGATGATAATAAAGCATGAGATGCTTGTTGTTAATGCATTGTTGCATGAAAATGATTTTTATGAATGAAAAGGCCTTATGAAAGGTGTTTAGTAAAAGTGCATTATTGTGTTGTTTCATTAGAGCATGCCTCACTAAGCATTTGTGCTTACACTCTCTTTCTTGAACCAATAATGCAAAGAATTGAAGTGCTTAAAGGGCAGCAAGGAGGCTAAGAATCCAAGGGAAGGAAAAGCTCATGTATGGTGACTATTTTTGCAATATTATTAGCTTTTGGTATTTGGCAATGGGAACCTAGGTTGTGTTTGTTGGGAGATGTATTGAACTCCCTGAGTTTGGCATGATGCCTATGATGTTTTGGACTTGTTAATGGCCATTTTGGTGTTTGCTTGTTGGTTTGATGCTTGGATGGTTTTCAATAGTAGGATACATGCCTATAGATTGTGGTTATTCCTAATTGTTGCCATGGATGTGTTTTGATGATGCAAATATGTCCCTTGTATACATGATGATTTTTTTGGCATGATTAGGAGGTCATAGGGATGCGTTTTAGTGGTTAATTGTATGTTAAACCAGAAAAATATGCACTTTCTGGGCTGTCCGTATCGGAACGGGTACTACCATTTCGAAACGGGGGCCTGTAATGGCCTTCGTGTATAGAAACGGGTAAAGGGCATTTCGGAATGGATTTGCCACTGTCAAGCCCTGTTTCGAAATAGGTCTCGACACGAACCCGCGTTTCGGAACGGTCAACCCCTGTTCTGAAACACTTGACCGTTGGGCACTGATTTGAATGGTTTAAGGTTTGCGAGCTTTACGTTTTAGTCCTGATTTTTGTATATGCAATTGCTAGAGTTTGAGATGTCCGTTTGAGGTGAAATTTGACAGAGAAGCATGTAATATGACTAATTTCATAATGGTAACTTAATAATCAGTTAAATCCTCTTAATTTATAGAATTTACATTTTGGTCCCTAAATGTTGTAAGTTGTACAATTGAGTCCCTTATTGCTTTCCGATCGCCGTACTTTTCATGTATGTTTTCCTCGAGGCTACGCTTAGGGTTAATATGCATCTAGACAAGATTAAAAAGAAAAAAAAGGTCGTTAATCAAGGTTGACTTTTGGGTTGACTTTGGTTTTTCCCATGTAATCTTCGTAGTTCGGGTCAACCGTCTAGGCCGGGCTAAGGGGGTTACATTTGTTGGTATCAGAGCTGAGTTCTCGAGTAATTGGGAATTGTAATGTGGGGGATGTATGCATGATTGCATGATGTGCCTTTTTGAATTGAAGTGTGATGTGTGAATTGTAAAGTATGTTGCAATTGTGATGCTATGCTATGTTGAAGCATGTTAGAGGGACCCATTGCCATATCAAAACTAATGAAATGAATTGTTTTTGAAAAATGAGCTTGAGTGCTTGGATTACTTACCTTGCTGGGCCTGATTATGTTTATTGCATTTGTGTTAGTGCATTGTTTAGTGAATGGGACCTCGTAGAGAGACGAGGATTAATACGCGAGCTATGGCTCAGAACGGGAATGAACAGAATGTTGATAATGTAGAGGATTTACCTCCTCCTCCTGGTGGTGGACCACCTGGTGGTGGTGGTGCTGGAGGTGATGGAGCTGGCGTTGGTACTGGTGCTGGGGTCGCTGGACAGGGGCAAGCTGCTCCTGACATGACGGTTTTGATACAAGCTATTGCTAGAGCCTTTCAGGCGGCGGTAGCTGGAGCTCATGGAGCTGGGCATCAGGGAGGTACGAATGCTAGACTACCTTTGGAACGTCTACGCAGTCTAGGAGGGACTGAGTTCAAGGGTTTGTCTGCTGAAGGTTCTGAGTCTTGGTTGGAAAGTACCAAGAGGATATTGGGACAAATGAACTGCAATGATGTGAAGAAGCTAGGATGTGTGGTATCGCTGTTACATGATGATGCGTATACCTGGTGGACGACCGCTATCTCCGGAATGGAGGAAGTTGATGTGATTTGGACGTTCTTTCTGAACGCGTTCAAGCGGAGGTATCTAGGTGTGAGATAACTGGATGAAAAGAAAAAGGGAGTTCATGTCTCTTACGCAAGGGAGCATGATAGTAGCCGAGTATGAGATTCAATTTGTTCGTCTCAGTCAGTACGCACCTGAGCTTGTCCCTGATGAAAGGGAAAGGTGTGAACGTTTCCGATATGGTTTAGTGACGGATGTAAAGACCTACATGCTTGCAGCTGAGTACACTGATTTTGATGTACTGGTGGGGAGAGCGAAGGATATTGAGCAGAACCTGGGTTTGTCTTCCAAGAGTGCTGGTTCTGGCTCGGGCAAGAGAGCTGCTGAGTATAGTTCTAGTGGAAAACGGAACAAGAGAGGACGAGATCGGAGGTATCAGTCTTCTGCTAGACGTGGTGGTGGAGGGCATGGTGCGCCTGTTCAGGGAGACAGAGCGAGAGCTGATCAGAACACATGATGGGCGTGTGGATCGCGTGGCCATTTGAGGCGTGATTGTCCTCAAGCTGCGAGGGAGGTACAGGCTCATGTTGTTGTAGCTGGTAATTCGTGTTGGAATTGTGGTTCAGCAGACCACATGAGGAGGGAGTGTCCTTTGTTGGCCGGTGGTGGTTAGGGACGTGCTCCTGGAGTTGTTGCACCACAGAGATGTCGTGGGTGCGGTCGTGGTAACTTCCAGTGTAGAGAGGATGGTGGAAGGATTGTGGCGCATGTGGTGGCTGTTCAACCCGAGGGTGGAAGCCAGGCTCGAGTGTATGCACAGCGAGAGGGGAGGAATGACACGGATGTGATCGCAGGTACCTTCACTTTGCAATCCTTGTCATTACTTTCCTTGATTGATTCTAGATCTACACACTCATACATATTGCGTGAACATGCTCATCTACTTGGTTTGCCTGTTGAGTCTTTGGATGTTGGTATGCGTGTAACTAGCTCTTTTGGTGAGACCGTCGTGACACGGAAGTTGTATAGAAGGTGTCCCTTGGTTGTCCAGGATCATGTTTTTCATGTTGATCTTATGGAATTACCTTTCTATGGTTTTGATGTAATTCTTGGTATGGATTGGCTTGTTGAACATCGAGCTGTGGTGGATTTTGAGAACAAGCGAGTTTCGTTGAAGCTTGCGGATGATTATGAGGAAGTGGTGGTTGGTGAGAAAGTGAAGTTTCTTACCAATGTGGTGTCTACATTGGAGGCGAGTCGGATGATGAGGCAAGGTTGTGAAGCCTACCTAGCCTTTGTGATGAATCCTAGTTCTAAAGAGTTGCGAGTGCAAGATATCAGGACTGTGCGAGAGTTTCCTGGTGTGTTTCCGGAGGAGTTGCCTGGATTGCCTCCTAATCGAGAGGTGGAGTTTGGAATTGAGCTGTATGAGAATACAACTCCAGTTTCCATTACTCCTTATCGAATGGCTCCTAAAGAGTTGAAAGAGCTGAAGACGCAACTTCAGGAGTTGCTTGATCGTGGTTTCATTCGGCCAAGTGTGTCACCTTAGGGTGCACCGGTCTTGTTTGTGAAGAAAAAGGATGGCACTATGAGAATGTGCATCGATTATCGTCAGCTGAACAAGTTGACTATCAAGAATCGGTATCCATTGCCGAGGATTGATGATCTTTTTTATCAATTTCAAGGAGCGGTTGTGTTCTCTAAAATTGACTTAAGGTCAGGGTATTATCAGTTGAAGGTGAAGGATGTGGATGTGCCAAAGACAGCCTTCAGAACGAGGTATGGGCATTATGAGTTCCTTGTGATGCCGTTTGGTTTGACGAACGCTCCTGCAGCTTTTATGGACATGATGAATAGAGTGTTCCATGAATATTTGGACAAGTTTGTTGTGGTGTTCATTGATGATATCCTCGTGTACTCTCGTACTGAGAAAGAGCATGAGGGACATTTGAGGATTGTGTTGCAGGCTTTGTTGGAGAGCCAGCTTTATGCTAAGTTAAGCAAGTGTGAGTTCTGGCTCAGGGAAGTGGTGTTTATTGGTCATGTGGTTTCTGCGGAGGGGATTCGTGTTGATCCTCAGAAGATAGAGGCAGTGATGAATTGGAAGCCTCCTAAGTCTGTTCATGAGGTCCGTAGTTTCCTTGGTTTCGCGGGATACTACCGGAGGTTCGTGGATGGATTTTCAAAGATTGCTGCACCTTTGACGAAGTTGTTGCAAAAGGATGTTAAGTATGAATGGACGGAAGTGAGACAGCAGGCTTTTGAGAAGCTGAAGGCAGCTTTGACGCAAGCTCCTATCTTGGTTCAGCCTGAATCAGGGAAAGAGTTTGTGGTGTATAGTGACGCGTCCTATGTGGGTTTGGGATGTGTGTTGATGCAAGAGGGTAAGGTGGTGGCTTATGCATCGCGCCAGTTGAAGGTGCATGAGCACAATTTTCCTACGCATGTCATTGAGTTGGCTGCGGTGGTTTTTGCCTTGAAAATTTGGAGACATTACCTGTATGGTGAGAAGTGTACTGTGTACACGGATCACAAGAGTTTGAAGTATCTGATATCTCAGAAGGAGTTGAATCTTATGCAACGACGTTGGGTGGAGTTGCTTAAAGATTACGATCTGATGATCGAATACCATCCGAGAAAAGCCAATGTGGTAGCGGATGCCTTGAGTAGGAAGGTGGCAGTAGAGTTGAGGGCTATGTTTGCCAGTTTGAGCATTTCACGTGATGGTGGTCTTGTGGCTGAGTTGCAAGTGAAACCTTCCTTGGTTCATTTGATAAAGGATAAGCAGCTGTTGGATGATTCCTTGGTGCCACATGTTCAGGATATTGCTGAGGATAGGCCATCGGATTTAAGTTTTAATGATGATGAAGTTTTATATTTTGGGAGTCGGATAGTAGTGCCCAATGATACTGAGTTGAGGCGTGCTATTCTGACTGAAGCTCATAGTAGTCCTTTTGCTATGCACCCTGGTAGTACTAAGATGTATCGTGATCTTCGTGATGAGTACTATTGGGTGGGCTTAAAGAAAGATGTTGCTGAGTATGTAAGCAAGTGCTGGTCAAGGTCTTGTGGAGACATTGTGGCGTTGAGGAGGCCACGTGGGAAAGGAAGGATAACATGAAGAAGCAATTTTCTTACCTTTTTCCACGAGGTAAATTTCGAAGATGAAATTTCTTAAGTGGGGGACAGTTTTAACGCCCTGGTTTTGGGCCTAGATGTTTTAGATGTTGAACCGGGAGCTAATCTTTAAGGAGCTAATTTTACCAAATGTTTTTATCAAGTTTCTCTTTAATTTAAGAGCTTTTAATAATGATTTAATTAAATAAATAAAAGAGAATTAAAAAGGAAAATTAAAGCTAACTTTTCATAACTAATTTCACGATAGTTTTCTCTTTTCATTTTCTTTCAACTTCCAATCAGCCTAACACTTTTCTCTCATCAAAGAACCTCTGATTTTCATTTGGTTTGCTGAGATTTTAACTTCCAAAATATTTTCTATCCTTGTTTGAACAAATCCTTTTGATTTTCGTTTTAGATTTCAAGAAAACTTGCCCAAATTGAATAGAGATCAACCATTAGAGGTAAGCTTCGTCCTTCTCCTCTAATGATCAGTTCTTTACTGAAATTCCCATGTTATCAATCCTTTGTCGATGGTTTTTGAGTTGTTTTAATGTTATAAACATGAAATAGTTGTTAAATTCAAGACTCTTGATGAGATCTTGGGATTTTTTTATTTCTATGTTACGCTCTGTTTTGAAGTTGGTTTCTAACATATATTGGATGATATTTGATGTTGAGAATGAGGTTTTAACAAATAAATCCCGAATAGGTTTGGATTCCTAAGTTTGAGATGCTAGAATTGCGGATTTTGAGGTGTTTTTGGTGATCTGATGTTGCTGGAGATATAAGGTTGTGTTTATGTTGATTTTTTTTATGTTGATTGAGGTTTAGAAAAGGTTAGAATTGATAGACCTTGGCTGGGCTTTGATTTGAGAAAGTTTAGAGATGATTTCGGTTATTTCAGATAGCTGAAATGCTAGTTTTAAGTAGAGAAGCGAGTTAGAATGAGTGGTTGGTGATTTTAATTGTAACGCCCCGGTTTTGGGCTCAGAAGTTTTGGGCGTTGACCGGTTCGGTCAAAGTGCTGATCGAATATATCAGAGTGAATTTAGGAAAGCCTAGTTCGGGTTGCATTAAAAATATGGAAAAATGTCCTAAAATCATCTTTTAATATATATAAGTGAACTGTGAAATCAATTTTGGAAAATGAGGTTTGGAAGGGTGACATTTTGGCTAGTGACCAAAATGTAATTTTTGAAAGTTCGGTGACAGTTTTATAAAGGATTGAAACTTTGAATCTTTAAGGAGCTATTATTCCAAAAAGAGTTTCTCCAGATTTTTCTAAGATATTTTAAGGTTTTATTTTGATTTTAAAGTTTATGAAAAGTGGAGGGAAATCATTTTGACTATTTCATAACTAACTTTCCATTTTCTCTCAATTTTCCTTTTCTCACATTTTCTCTCAACCCAAACACATTTCTCCAGATTTTCTCCTCTGATTTTTTCACTCAAATCTTCCTTTTCAACTCTCTTTTGATTCCTAATCATCACATCAATAAAACCTCTCAATTTGCAAGTTGTTTCATCAAGCTTTTTGGTTCCAAAAAGGGAGAAACTCAAGTTTGGAGGTAAGAACGTCCTTCTCCTCTAAACTATCAGTTCTTTACTGAAATTCCCAAGTTCTCAATCCTTGATTTATGATTTGGTAAAGGTTTTATGGATATGATCTTGATTTTTGGCTTAAAATGCAAGATTTGCTTGATTTTGGTGGAATTTCCGTGTGATCTGTTTGGGCAGTGTTTTGAAGTGTCAAAATGATGTTAAATGAATGCTAAATTGATTAGAAGTTGAGGTTTAATTAATGCAATCCCGGATAGGTTGAATTTCCTAAGTTTAGCTTGAGTTTTTGGTTGTTTTTGGAGTGTTTTTGGTGATCTGTTATACCTGGAGGTATAAGGACGTGTTTGTGATCATTTTGGATGTTAATGGATGTTTAAAAATGGTTAGAAGTGATGGATCTTGGCTGGGTTAAGTTTTGGTAGTGTTTGGAGGTGATTTCGGTTGTGTTTGGTAGCCGAATTGTTGGTTTTGTGATGAGCAGCGAGTTTGGTTGTGTTGCTGGTGTTTTTAATGCATAATGATGCATTAATCTTCTGTTGTTATGTGCTTGAAACAGGGGAGGAAGATCCGTGAGTATTTGAGGTGGTGAGGAAGGTTTCGGATGCTTAGAAGGCTTGTTGGCTAGCCTTGTTTTGTGTATCGGTGAGTGAAGTTGGGTTTACAGCTTTTAAACCAAGGTTTGAAGGTTTTGGGAGCTTAGTTTAAGTCTAAACAACTTTACTAAGCTCAAGAGTAAGTAAATGGATTTTCGCTCTTGAATTGTGTTGTTATTTGGCTTTAAAAGCAATTGTGTTTAATGGTTCCAATGCATGTGTTTTGCATGGTTTAATTCTGTTTTGAAAGCATATTTTAGCATGGTTTAATGCTGGTTTTGAAATCCATATGTGAAGGATGCTCAAGGTAAGAGATCCTTGGTTTTATACATTGAAAATGTAGTTTTGATGCATGGTGTTGCATGATGTTTAATGGCTTTGTGTAATGCTTTAAAACAGTGGATTGATGGTGGTAAATGATGGTTTTTGCATATTAGTTATGCATGTGAATCATTGGACTAATGTGGTAATGGTTTTGCATATTGGTTATGCATGTGAATCATTGGACTAATGTGGTAAGATAGTTATATTGGCAAGTGATGTAAGTGGTTCTTAGTTCGTTGATCGGATATAGTTAGCCGGCTATAGGATTGGGTGCACCGTGAATAAACTCGCCTTGGAGGTGGAGTTGTTAAGTGTGAACCGGTAAACTCCCTTCAAGTATCCTAACGAGATGGTTAAGGTCATAATGGAGGATGAATGCCCATTCGAGGACCTTGGTTAAGCAAAGGTTATATGGTGGTTAAAAGTCCTTATATGGGAACCTTGTGCTTGTTGAGATCACAATGGCGGTGTTAAGTCCATGTGTGGATCTTGTGTAGGGTGTCCCGGATCTCGTTAGTGATGTTGTACAACTACCAATCGGTGAATGCAAGTCAAGGTTGTATGGTGTTTAAAAGTCCATACATGGGAACCTTGTGCAAGTCAAGGTTGTATGGTGTTTGAAAGTCCATACATGGGAACCTTGGGAAAAGTTGAGGTTGTATGGTGTTTGAAAGTCCATACATGGGAACCTCGGGAAAGCTAAGGTTGTATGGTGTTTAAAAGTCCATACATGGGAACCTTAGGATGGTGAGGTCAAATGGTGTTTAAAAGTCCATTTGGAGACCTTGGATCGGTAGTGTGTATGAAGCGTGGGGGACAACGCTTGGGATCCGCGTATCCGATTGGATGTTGAGTTGAAAAGTGGATGTGGTTGATCACTTGAAAGCCAATATGATGTTCTTGATTATAAAGAAGCATGAGATGCTTGAAAAGATGCATGGTTGCATGATAAGTGTTAAATGCTTGTGAATGCATGTTTACTTGTTAAGTTGAGCAAGTGTTGATTATCATTTGGTAAATGATGTATATGTGCATGAAATCTCCTTAATGCATTGGAATCTTGTTGAGACTTGTTTTGAAAGGCATGTGAAGATGATGTTGTGGTTCATATGTTGCCTTTGTTTAGTGCATGTGTTGGATTGATTGAGTAAATGGTTTTAAAGGGTTTCTTGCTTGGAATGGTTTTCCAAGGTTTGTATTTAACTTTGCATATGGTGTTTATGCATGGGATGGTTAAATGGTTGGTTTTGCAAGTTGTGCTTTGAAAATGGTTTTCTTAGTTTGCTAAACTAAGGGTTGGTTTTCATGTATGTGCAATGCATGGTTTTGAGCGTGATGTTGAAAGGAGTTTTCAAACTTTCCTTGGTAAACAAGTCGAATTGCTTTTCAAAGAGGTTTTATGGCTCGCTGCATTGATGGTGTTTTGGTTTTGAGCTTTCCTCACTAAGCATTATGTGCTTACGCTCCTTTTTGTCCATCAATGCAGATTCTTGAAGTTTGGACAGCGAGGAGCAAGGGATTCAAGAAGGACTCCACTTGAGATGTATGTCTCGGTTAATAGTTATAGTTAATAAAGGCAATGGGGTAGAATCTCTCGGGTTGATGTTTGTGTATTCGTATATGTTTGGACAAGTATGGTTTTATGTTGTTGATGTTGTTGGAACATGTTTTTGCCTTTATGAGATTGAATTGGAAGTATGGTGTTTAAATGGTTGCTTGTGTAGGAAGCATATCCTTTGAATTGGGGCTTTTCATGTATGTTGATATTTTGTTGAATTGTTGATGCAAGTATGCCTTTTACATGTTGAATTGCATGTTGGTAAAGTTTGGTGGCTTTTGGAGCATGATTGGTTGATCAATTGCAGGTTTAAGTATGCATATGGTGGCTTTCTGTGCAGGGTGTTTCGGAACAGTTCATACCGTTTCGGAACGGGTGCCCCAAACCAGCCCAGGCGTCCGAAACGGGAGAGACCGTTCCGAAACGGAAAGGCTACTGCCAGACCCCCGTTTCGGTACGCGTTGCGGAACGGCCCCGCGTTTCGAAACGGGCTCTGCCTGTTTCGGAACGGGTGACCGTTGGGGGCTGACATTGGCAGTTATGTGTTTCAAAATGTTTGCATTTTGGTCCTGAAACTTGTTTGTGCAATTGTATGAGTTTGGGATGTCCGTTTGAGCTGAAATTTGGCAGTGAAGCATGAAACATGATTAATTTTAAGTTGGTAACTTAAAATCTGCTTAAGTCCTTAAGTCTTCAGAATTTACAATTTGGTCCCTAAAGTTGTAAATTGATCAATTGGGTCCCTGTTTGATCTCTGATGTTTATGATCTTTAAGTATGATGTTGTGTGATCATATCTAAGGTTAATGTGCATCTAGAAAAGACTCAAAAGAAAAAAAAAGGGTCGTTAATCAAGGTTGACTTTCGGGTTGACTTTGGTTTTCCCCGTGTGACCTTCTTAATTCGGGTCAACCGTCTGGGCCGGGTTAAGGGGGTTACATTTGGTGGTATCAGAGCTGAGTTGCGAATGCTTGGGGAAAACGGTAAGTTGTTGTGATGTGTGTTGATGTTTACCTTGTTGCGTGGATGAAAGTTGGTTGAATGTTGGTTGAAACACATGTTTCTGAGCAAGTTGTTGATGTTTTCAAGCATGCTTTATGGTTATGAATCTTGGTTGAGCTTATGTGGATATGTGCTGATGTTGTGAGCTGGTGTTATGCACGATGAAAGTGCTGTGAGTAAGTTATGTTGATAATATGCTGTTGCAAGTGAATGCTGTTTGATGTAAGCATGATCAAAGTATGTTGTTTGATATGCTTGATGCAGTGATATCCATGTTTGTGATGCCTGTTATGTCATGTAAAGGGGAGGATTCGGGATACCCATTGCCTTATTATTATAGCTATTGTGTTATTTTGGAGTTGGAGTTTGAATCCTTGCTTTAAGCTGGTCTAACTGGTTTGTTTGTTTTGTTGTGAATGTTGTTGTTGTTAGTAGTATGGCAAAGTCGATGAAAGAATGGCAGTTGGGTGAGATGGTTGCTGCCTTAGGGCAGGTTGTCAATGCATGGAATTCACCTTTCTGTAGAGGTGTTTTGTCTCAGTCTTCTGTGCTTGGAGTTGAGGCGGTAAGGCAAGGGAAAGAAGCTGGTTCTGTGATGAAGAGTTCATCACCTGTTGTTCAGGAGGTGTTAGGAATGTCTCAGGCTGTGGTAAAAGTAAAGTCAGTGGATGTGCTGGCTGTGGGATGTGTGGGTTTGCCGAAACAGTGTTTGTTGGATTTGGGTGCTGTGGAATATCATGGTTCTACACCGGAGATGTTTGAGGCCTGGTTGGCCAGTGTGGTTCTGATCTTGGATCAGGAAGGCTGTGATCTTGCTTGTAAGCTGGGGAGTGTTGTTTCTCTGATGTTGGAGGATGCATGTGTCTGGTGGACATCTGTGGCGGTGGCGTCACATATCCATGATATTGATTGGGATTTCTTTGCATCTACCTTTTGTGAAAAATATCTTGGAGAGAAGTTTCCAAGGGTTAAGCAATGTGAAGATAGTACAGTGGTGAAGCAAGTGTTGCTTGAGCAAGGAGTGGAAGTTCAGCTACCTGTGTGTGATCGTTGTGAAAGGCGCCATGTTGGAGGTTGTTGGGGCGCGGGTGCTTGTTGGAATTGTGGTTCAAAAGTGCATGTTAAGCGTGATTGTCCTTTTGGGGTGAAGTCAGCTTTGGTGGTAGCCAAAGGATCTCTGAAAGGTCGTGGGCACGGCCGAGGCAAGGTTCAGAGGTGGTAGAGAGAGCAGAAGGTTGAGAAGAGTTTGGGAAATGAGAATTGCTGGAAATGTGGGTCTGCTGGTCACATGAGGCGTGATTGTTTGATGTTGGCTCGGAACAGCCAAGGTTCCTTGCTGCTAGAGGTTGGTGGTGACCCTAGTGTGTTAGCTGGTGCTGCAGCGGTGCGGCAGGAGGTTGATGGTTCCGCGAGGAAGAGAGCTTGTATGGTGAAGCTTCAGGGTGGTGTTGTGTTTTCAGGTAACCTTGCTAAGTAATCTTTGCTCTAGTTACCTTGGTTGGTTTCTGTTGGTTTTCCTTGCGTGGTAAGTTTAGTCTTGTTGCTAGCATGTTTGGGGTAATGGTTGTAGTTTGGAAACGTCTTTGGTGTGAAGAAGGGTTTAGTGAGAATCTTGTGGTTAGTGGTTGTTGGTATGGTAGAGTTAGTTAAGTTAGAAGTGAGTTGGGAGGTTGTTCTTAGACAGATTCTGAGGATGTTATTGGTGGGTGTGAACTGACATACATGCACAGTTAAAATCATTTGTTATATGCTATATTTTATATGTGCTGGTCCATGCATACATGTGGCATGACATTAGAGGTTTTGCATACATGTACATTAGGCATTGATAGGGCATGTTGGTAATCATGCATACAATGTTCACACTCGCTAATAATTAATCGAATCTGTTAGTATGGTGGTTGGGTTAGGTTGGATGATGGGTTTTTAGAGGTTGTTTTGGTGCTGAGTGAAGGTTAGAAGTAATATTAAGCTAGTTGTTAGTATTGTTGAGGGTGGTATAGCATGTTGGTAGAAGGATAGTGCTTGATGCTTAAAGAGTTTAGTGGTTTGGTGGTGAGGAGTACCGGTTGAAGTAGGATCGGTCAAGTGGTTTGAATAGCTAAGTGGAAGTGGTAGTTCCTTGGTGCTAGGTGATGTCGCAGTTTGGTGGTTGTGTTTTCAAGTGCTGAGGTAGCTTAGCGTTTAAGTCGTTGTGAAAGGGTTGTGTTGGTAGGTGTTGGTTCTTAGCAACCTTTGAGGAGTTGAGGAGTTGTTATGCATGTTTAGGTTGGGCGATGTTCTGGCAAGGCAAGTGTTGTGGTCAAGCTTGTGGTGGTTAAGCAATGAAAGATCGAAGGCCAGTGTTGCTTGAAAGGATTCTTGTGAGAAGTGGTTGGCTGGTTGTGAGTATGTGAACTTCTTTTGTAGTCAGCTGGTGGTGTGTGAAACAGCTGACGGGGTTAAGTTGGAGTTGTGATGTAAATTTTGGATTGTGGGTGAGTAGACCTGGTGAGTCGTTATGGTAATGATAGCGGCAGATGTGAAGGAATGACAGCTTATGTTGAAGAGTCTAAGTAAGCAGTTGATGCTTAAGAATTTTTGCTTGTTGGGAAGATTCTTGGAAGAGGTTTGAGAGTTGCAAGAGTTTTGGAAGCAGAGAAGTTTGCATAGTGGCTGAATTGTATTGGTTGTTGTCACTGTGTAAACAAGTCTTGGGAGTTGTGTGTTACAGTGGTGTGTGCTGTGGAAGTTGAAGTTCTTCATGGTTGAAGTTGGGGGCTGTGTACAGTCTGGAAGTGTGAAAGTTCAAGTTGTGGCTATCTTTGAGTGTTCTGGATTTGTGAACAGCATGTGGTGGTGTTGGGTTTGGTGGAGTTTTGTGTGGAAAGTGTTCAGTGTTGGTTGGGGCTTAGTGTTGCCTTGTGTGATTTGATAAGGTTGTTGTTCTCTTTTCGCCGGTTAAAATTTCGAGGACGAAATTTCCTAGGGGGGGAGAGTTGTAACGCCCCGGTTTTGGGCTCAGAAGTTTTGGGCGTTGACCGGTTCGGTCAAAGTGCTGATCGAATATATGAGAGTGAATTTAGGAAAGCCTAGTTCGGGTTGCATTAAAAATATGGAAAAATGTCCTAAAATCATCTTTTAATATATATAAGTGAACTGTGAAATCAATTTTGGAAAATGAGGTTTGGAAGGGTGACATTTTGGCTAGTGACCAAAATGTAATTTTTGAAAGTTCGGTGACAGTTTTATAAAGGATTGAAACTTTGAATCTTTAAGGAGCTATTATTCCAAAAAGAGTTTCTCCAGATTTTTCTAAGATATTTTAAGGTTTTATTTTGATTTTAAAGTTTATGAAAAGTGGAGGGAAATCATTTTGACTATTTCATAACTAACTTTCCATTTTCTCTCAATTTTCCTTTTCTCACATTTTCTCTCAACCCAAACACATTTCTCCAGATTTTCTCCTCTGATTTTTTCACTCAAATCTTCCTTTTCAACTCTCTTTTGATTCCTAATCATCACATCAATAAAACCTCTCAATTTGCAAGTTGTTTCATCAAGCTTTTTGGTTCCAAAAAGGGAGAAACTCAAGTTTGGAGGTAAGAACGTCCTTCTCCTCTAAACTATCAGTTCTTTACTGAAATTCCCAAGTTCTCAATCCTTGATTTATGATTTGGTAAAGGTTTTATGGATATGATCTTGATTTTTGGCTTAAAATGCAAGATTTGCTTGATTTTGGTGGAATTTTCGTGTGATCTGTTTGGGCAGTGTTTTGAAGTGTCAAAATGATGTTAAATGAATGCTAAATTGATTAGAAGTTGAGGTTTAATTAATGCAATCCCGGATAGGTTGAATTTCCTAAGTTTAGCTTGAGTTTTTGGTTGTTTTTGGAGTGTTTTTGGTGATCTGTTATACCTGGAGGTATAAGGATGTGTTTGTGATCATTTTGGATGTTAATGGATGTTTAAAAATGGTTAGAAGTGATGGATCTTGGCTGGGTTAAGTTTTGGTAGTGTTTGGAGGTGATTTCGGTTGTGTTTGGTAGCCGAATTGTTGGTTTTGTGATGAGCAGCGAGTTTGGTTGTGTTGCTGGTGTTTTTAATGCATAATGATGCATTAATCTTCTGTTGTTATATGCTTGAAACAGGGGAGGAAGATCCGTGAGCATTTGAGGTGGTGAGGAAGGTTTCGGATGCTTGGAAGGCTTGTTGGCTAGCCTTGTTTTGTGTATCGGTGAGTGAAGTTGGGTTTACAGCTTTTAAACCAAGGTTTGAAGGTTTTGGGAGCTTAGTTTAAGTCTAAACAACTTTGCTAAGCTCAAGAGTAAGTAAATGGATTTTCGCTCTTGAATTGTGTTGTGATTTGGCTTTAAAAGCAATTGTGTTTAATGGTTCCAATGCATGTGTTTTGCATGGTTTAATTCTGTTTTGAAAGCATATTTTAGCATGGTTTAATGCTGGTTTTGAAAGCCATATGTGAAGGATGCTCAAGGTAAGAGATCCTTGGTTTTATACATTGAAAATGTAGTTTTGATGCATGGTGTTGCATGATGTTTAATGGCTTTGTGTAATGCTTTAAAACAGTGGATTGATGGTGGTAAATGATGGTTTTTGCATATTAGTTATGCATGTGAATCATTGGACTAATGTGGTAATGGTTTTGCATATTGGTTATGCATGTGAATCATTGGACTAATATGGTAAGATGGTTATATTGGCCAGTGATGTAAGTGGTTCTTGGTTCGTTGATCGGATATAGTTAGCCGGCTATAGGATTGGGTGCACCGTGAATAAACTCGCCTTGGAGGTGGAGTGGTTAAGTGTGAACCGGTAAACTCCCTTCAAGTATCCTAACGAGATGGTTAAGGTCATAATGGAGGATGAATGCCCATTCGAGGACCTTGGTTAAGCAAAGGTTATATGGTGGTTAAAAGTCCATATATGGGAACCTTGTGCTTGTTGAGATCACAATGGTGGTGTTAAGTCCATGTGTGGATCTTGTGTAGGGTGTCCCGGATCTCGTTAGTGATGTTGTACAACTACCAATCGGTGAATGCAAGTCAAGGTTGTATGGTGTTTAAAAGTCCATACATGGGAACCTTGTGCAAGTCAAGGTTGTATGGTGTTTGAAAGTCCATACATGGGAACCTTGGGAAAAGTTGAGGTTGTATGGTGTTTGAAAGTCCATACATGGGAACCTCGGGAAAGCTAAGGTTGTATGGTGTTTAAAAGTCCATACATGGGAACCTTAGGATGGTGAGGTCAAGTGGTGTTTAAAAGTCCATTTGGAGACCTTGGATTGGTAGTGTGTATGAAGCGTGGGGGACAACGCTTGGGATCCGCGTATCCGATTGGATGTTGAGTTGAAAAGTGGATGTGGTTGATCACTTGAAAGCCAATATGATGTTCTTGATTATAAAGAAGCACGAGATGCTTGAAAAGATGCATGGTTGCATGATAAGTGTTAAATGCTTGTGAATGCATGTTTACTTGTTAAGTTGAGCAAGTGTTGATTATCATTTGGTAAATGATGTATATGTGCATGAAATCTCCTTAATGCATTGGAGTCTTGTTGAGACTTGTTTTGAAAGGCATGTGAAGATGATGTTGTGGTTCATATGTTGCCTTTGTTTAGTGCATGTGTTGGATTGATTGAGTAAATGGTTTTAAAGGGTTTCTTGCTTGGAATGGTTTTCCAAGGTTTGTATTTAACTTTGCATATGGTGTTTATGCATGGGATGGTTAAATGGTTGGTTTTGCAAGTTGTGCTTTGAAAATGGTTTTCTTAGTTTGCTAAACTAAGGGTTGGTTTTCATGTATGTGCAATGCATGGTTTTGAGCGTGATGTTGAAAGGAGTTTTCAAACTTTGCTTGGTAAACAAGTCGAATTGCTTTTCAAAGAGGTTTTATGGCTCGCTACATTGATGGTGTTTTGGTTTTGAGCTTTCCTCACTAAGCATTATGTGCTTACGCTCCTTTTTGTCCATCAATGCAGATTCTTGAAGTTTGGACAGCGAGGAGCAAGGGATTCAAGAAGGACTCCACTTGAGATGTATGTCTCGGTTAATAGCTATAGTTAATAAAGGCAATGGGGTAGAATCTCTCGGGTTGATGTTTGTGTATTCGTATATGTTTGGACAAGTATGGTTTTATGTTGTTGATGTTGTTGGAACATGTTTTGGCCTTTATGAGATTGAATTGGAAGTATGGTGTTTAAATGGTTGCTTGTGTAGGAAGCATATCCTTTGAATTGGGGCATTTCATGTATGTTGATATTTTGTTGAATTGTTGATGCAAGTATGCCTTTTACATGTTGAATTGCATGTTGGTAAAGTTTGGTGGCTTTTGGAGCATGATTGGTTGATCAATTGCAGGTTTAAGTATGCATATGGTGGCTTTCTGTGCAGGGTGTTTCGGAACAGTTCATACCGTTTCGGAACGGGTGCCCCAAACCAGCCCAGGCGTCCGAAACGGGAGAGACCGTTCCGAAACGGAAAGGCTACTGCCAGACCCCCGTTTCGGTACGCGTTGCGGAACGGCCCCGCGTTTCGAAACGGGCTCTGCCTGTTTCGGAACGGGTGACCGTTGGGGGATGACATTGGCAGTTATGTGTTTCAAAATGTTTGCATTTTGGTCCTGAAACTTGTTTGTGCAATTGTATGAGTTTGGGATGTCCGTTTGAGCTGAAATTTGGCAGTGAAGCATGAAACATGATTAATTTTAAGTTGGTAACTTAAAATCTGGTTAAGTCCTTAAGTCTTCAGAATTTACAATTTGGTCCCTAAAGTTGTAAATTGATCAATTGGGTCCCTGTTTGATCTCTGATGTTTATGATCTTTAAGTATGATGTTGTGTGATCATATCTAAGGTTAATGTGCATCTAGACAAGACTAAAAAGAAAAAAAAAGGGTCGTTAATCAAGGTTGACTTTGGTTTTCCCCGTGTGACCTTCTTAATTCGGGTCAACCGTCTGGGCCGGGTTAAGGGGGTTACATTAATGCATGATGATGCATTAATCTTCTGCTCTTATGTGTAATGAACAGGGAAGACTTCATTGGACGCATTTGGTGTTGATCCGGAAGTGTCGGAAGGCTAGAAAATGTTTCATTTAGCAAACGAAACGTTATCGGTGACTGCAAATGTTTTTAGAAGTCCTTGAGGGACATGGAAACAAGGTTTAGGGATTTAAGATTGGTTTGATGCCCCTAAATGCTTTTGACATGCTCTTGATTTATAATAGACAAATTCCTATTGTTTTATGCATGATTTATGACATGAAATGATGTTTCATATTGATCCCATGAGATAGAATGACGTTGCGAAGAGTTTTGAGATTTTGACTAAATGCTATGCATGCGTTGTGATTTTGAAATGATATGAGATTGATTTTAGAAATGTTGCATCAAAACAGTAGGTGAGATGATGGTTTTAATGTAATATATTGACATAAATGATGACATGATTATCGGATATAATTGGTCGATCAATAGGATGTAAAGTGCACTATAAACTAAAATTTGTATGTGCTCTTTGGAGTCGGGCAATGGGGGTTGTGCCATCCCGATCCAAAGTGAGAATCTGATGATGAGAGATACCATCAGGTTAGGTCTTGGTGAAACAACCAAGCTTTGTGGCGAAGAGAGATTCCGCCATGAGAGTCTGGTGATGTGAGATTCGACCGGGGTAGGACTTGGCTCTTTGTCAAGCTAATCTGCATATCCGAGTAAAGATAAAATATGAAATGCAAATATATGAGAATGTATTTGATTCACATGTACCAATGTTGAAATGATTTTATGCTATGAGATATGCATATGAGATTTTGACATTTATGAAATGCTTTTGAGTATCAAGCATGTGTGTGGCTTTGCCATGAGTTTTCATTGGTTGAATGCATGAGATAGATAGATAGAAGGTACATGTGATTTTCAAATGGTGATTTGCTTTGAAATGGTTTTCAAGCATGAGATAGAAAGAGCATGGTTTAGAAATGGTTTTCGAGATAGAGATTTTAAAAGCATGCTTTGTTGTGTTGGTGTTTTTAGAGCATACCTCACTAATCTATCTTGCTTACTATCTCTTTTACCAACAACGCAGATAATTGAGAAATTTTGGGCAGAGAGGAGGCTTAAGAGGATCCAAGGAATAGTTAAGCTCAAGTATGGTGATTTTTTACATTTCCTTTAGTAATGATGTTTGGCAATGTGATTAAATGTTTGCTTTGGGAGATGTGTTTTGGACTCCCTGTTATTAATGCAAGTTTTATATAGTTTATATGGTTTGTAAAAGGCCTTCATATTGGTTTTGAGGATTTACCTTGCCTTTTGGGATGTTTATGGTCTTTTGGTGTTTTTGACTCTTAGGGAGCATGCTTTAGAATTCAAATTTTGATGTTGATGATGTTTGATGTTTTCCTTGACTTGTACATCTGAGTGTTGATGCATATTTTTCTTCAAGCATGTTTACCTATATGTTGGAGTGGTTTGGTTTGGTTGTTGAGGTTCAAAATCTGTAAATTGGGCAATTGCATACTACAGCGTATCGGTACACCTCATAGATTATCGATACGGCCTGCTTGATTTGTGAGGGTGTACCTGTACACGGGGTCATATCGATTCCCTCTTTAGTCACTGGACGAGGGCGTACCAATACGGTAGCTCAGCGTACCGATACAGTCTGGTGAGACAAGCCTGGGAAGTTTGACCATCGAGGGCGTATCGATACCCTCCTTAGGTGTATCAATACGCGGGTCGTTAAGTTGGTTAAACCTCAGCTGAGAATGTTTTGAAACGTTGCGTTTTAGTCCTTGATCTTCGTGAATGCAATTGGATGTGTTTGGTTGGTTAGAATGTGAAGAAAATTTACAGAGAAGCATGAAACGTGACTAATTGAATAATGGTAAGCTTAAAATTATAAAAGTCTGGGATTGTCTGGGAGCTTTGAAGGAAAGCTCAATAGCTTAAATTATGATAAACAAAACAAAAGTAAAATAATAGAAACTTACCCTAGAATTTCCTAAGCAAGAACCTTCATCTTCTTCATCTCCTTCCTTGAAGCAAGCACCTCCATTGGAGGAAGTTTTGAGCTTCACTTTTTCTTTGTTTTATTGATATTGAATCAGTTATATCAATCGGGTAAGCTATAATCCTCAATCGGTTATTGGGTTCCATGGATATATCGAGCTTAATTTCAAGTTAGGGTTTTGACTATCGATCGATAATCCATTGTTGTTGTTGTTATCGGAATCGGATATTGATTTTGATATCGAAATATCAATCCTAATAGTTTTCTATTGGTTTTCTAGATCAAGAAGTGGAGAAAGAGGTTTCGTCGTCTCCATCGAAAGCTAGAAGCAAGGGTATTGTCATCCGAGAGCCTTGAAAGCTTTGGAGTTTCAAGGTGAGTGTAGTCGGAGTCTCGGGTTTAGACGAAAGGCCTTCTCGCTATCATTATTTGATAATTAGATTACATTGATAATATTGTTGTTGAAGAAATTGCATTGGATGGTTAATCGGACACCTTGGTAAGTGTTGGTAAATTGTCATTGAGCATTGGACATAGTCATTGATATCGTCATTGTGCATTGTCATTGATATAGTAATTGTCATCGGATTATTGTATAAAAGTCATTGGACATTGGTATTGACATTGGATTATGAAATATTGATGATGAGATACATATATATTGGACATTGGTAATATTGAAATCATCGGATATTGGAATACTATTAATTATTGAAATGTATATGAACATTGGAACCTATGATTTGAATAGACATTGGATACAATTGGCATGCCATAGAATTCATGAGCTCAGTGTACGGGTGGACTACGGTCCTAAGGCTACGACATATATTGATTTGTCGAGGTAGAGGGATGTGTATTGATATTGGTCATATTGGTGAGGCGGAGGGATTAGACCATTCATTGATTTGGCGAGGCGTAGGATTTCGTGTATCCAGTATTTTGATTCAATCCAATGATTAATAATGAAATGAAAATACTAAACATTGTATATTGATGCATAGCTTTGACATTGATAAGCATGAGATCATGTATATTGATATTTGATATAATGTTATTCTTATTGTTTATGACTACCTCACTAACTTGGGAGACAAGTGCCGAATGATTATTGCGGGGTTGAGCGATGAGCTGCGACCTATGTTTACGGCCCTGAGTATCACCAACTTCCAAGATTTGGTGAACAGAATTAAAGCAACCGAAGCAGCGTAGAGAGCTCAAAGAGGAAATATGTCTGGTAGATCTGAGAAGAGAACATGGAGAAATTCTCGACCTCCCAAATGGAACAAGAAGGGCAAGTATCAAGGTTCGAAGCAAGCTTCATTTCCACAGCCTTCCCGTACAGGGAATATTGAGAGACCACAGACTATCACCCAGTTCGGGTCTAGGGCGACCTCAGTTGAGAGTACTGGAGGTTCGAACCAGAGTGTTCAACGTCCAGTTTGTAATTTTTTTCAGAAACGACACCCAGCAGGACAATGTCGCAAGCAGACGGGAGCATGTTTCTTTTGTGGGGAACAAGGACATTTTATCAGGGACTGTCCTCAGAATCCCTCAAAGTCAGTGGCTGTGCACGGAGACATCTCTTCACCCGCCCAGTCCTTTCGAGGAAAAGGGCCAAGACAAGCACCATCGGGAACCTCAGGCAGACTAGCCGGATCCGGGAAGCAAGGTAACAAGCAAGAATCGAAGGCCTCTGCCCAGATGTATCATGTGAGATGTCGCGAGGAGGATGATGAGCCTGATGTCATAGCAGGTACCGTTATGTTATATGCATACTCATTGTATGTATTGATTGATCCTGGATGCACACATTCTTTTATAAGCCTGGAATTAGTTAAAAGACATAGGATGTCTAGTGATCCTTTGGAAACAAAAATCTCCGTGACAAATCCGTTAGGTGATTGTGTTGCTCTAAGCCTTGTGTGTAAGAATTGTCCAATCCCGATTCAAGGAATTCTGTTCCCTGTGGATTTCCTAGTCTTACCAATCCACGAGTTTGATGTGATTCTAGGCATGGATTGGCTTAGTAAACATCAGGCATGGGTAGATTGCAATAAGCAAAAATTGTACCTTTAAGGTCTTGGCAAGAAAAGGGTAATGTTGATGAAATTTCGGAACTCTATGTTGTGTGTGATGTCCACTGAATCAAAGAATGAACCTCAGATCCATGATTTTGACACAATAAATGAATTCCTAGATGTTTTTCCTGACGAGCTTCTAGGATTTCCCCCAACTCGTGAAGTAGAGTTTGGTATTGAGGTGCAACCTGGGACTGCTCCAGTTTCCATTGCACCATATCGGATGGCGGCTGTGGAGTTGAAAGAATTAAAAGCTCAAATTTAAGACCTTGTGAACAAAGGTTTTATTCAACCGAGCTCTACACCTTGGGGAGCCCCGGTTCTTTTTGTCAAGAAGAAGGATGGTTCTATGCGTTTGTGCATTGATTATAGACAACTGAACAAAGTCACCATCAAGAATAAGTATCCCTTGCCCAGGATAGACAACTTGTTCAATCAATTAAAAGATGCCTTTGTGTTTTCCAAGATTGATCTAAGGTCGGGTTACTGCCAAATGAAAGTCAAGGAGTGTGATGTGCTCAAGACTTCTTTTCGTACAAGATATGGACAATAAAAATTCTTAGTGATTCCATTCGGATTAACTAATGCACCGAAGGCTTTTATGGATTTAACGAATCAGGTATTTAGACCCTATCTTGATAAATTCGTGCTGGTGTTCATAGACAATATTTTAATTTATTCCAAGAATGGATTGGAGCATCGAGATCATATTCGTATTGTACTTCAGACTATGAGAGAGAAACAAATGTATGCGAAGTTTTCTAAGTGTGAGTTCTGGCTCACTGAAGTGGCCTTTTTGGGGCATGTCGTATCAACTTCAGGTATTCAGGTATACTCGAAGAAAATTCAAGCTATTGTAGATTGGCATCCACCAAAGAATGTTGGTGAGGTTAGAAGTTTCCTTGGGCTTGCTGGCTATTACCGGAGATTCGTGAAAGGATTCTCCATGTTAGACGCTCCTTTGACCAGATTGCTGCGAAAGGAAGATCCTTTTGTGTGGACCGAGGTCCAACAACGAAGCTTTGATTAGCTGAAACAAGTCTTGACCCATGCACATGTTTTGACTCAGCCTGAGTCTGGGAAAGACTATACAGTTTACAGTAATGCTTCGCATCTTGGGTTAGGATATGTATTAATGCAAGAAGGTAAGTTTATTTCTTACGCTTCGAGACAACTTAAGCCACATGACATAAATTATCCCACCCACGACCTAGAATTGGCTGCAGTTGTCTTTGCTTTGATAATCTAGAGGCATTATCTCTACGGGGAGAAATGCTATCTTTTCACTGATCACAAAAGCCTCAAATATTTATTGACGCAAAAGGAGTTGAATCTTCGATAATAGAGGTGGATGGAACTTCTTAAAGATTATGATCTAGTCATTGATTACCATACGGGCAAGGCCAATGTTGTAGCTGATGCGCTCAGCCGCAAACCTTTGCCTAGTAAGCGTTGATTATGGACTTGAAGTTATATGTTTTGTGAAGTATGTTAACTCATTGTTATAGTACTCTCTATAGCCCCTCGAGCAATTAACGCTCACTTCCGACTTCAGAAGCACCATTGCCTAGTAGCTGAACATCAAGTTTAGTCTACCATCATTTCACGAATCAAGGACTGGCAAGAACAAGATTTCGAGCTCCAGGCTATTGCCTTTAAATTATCGATAATTCGGACTTCATAATTAATTCGGAAGGACTCTTATGCTTCCATGATCGAGTTTGTGTGCCTAATGATGAAACTCTCCACACCGACATCCTCGCTGAAGCTCATTCGAGTTCTTTTTCCGTTCACCATGGGTCTGTGAAAATGTATAAGGATCTACGTGAGCTATATTGGTGGTCATGCATGAAACATGTTATTGTCGATTACATTTCCAAGTGCCTCACGTGTCAACGTGTTAAGGCAGCACATTGTGCCCCTACAGGACTTTTACAACCTATTGATCCACCAAAATGGAAATGGGAAAAGATAACCATGGTTTTTGTCAATGGTCTACCGTTAACCCCTGCGAAGCATGATGCTATATGGGTTATTGTAGATCGTTTCACAAAGTCAGCTTGTAACCCCCTTAGCCCGGCCTAGACGGTCGACCAGAACTACGAAGATTACACGGGGAAAACCAAAGTCAACCCGAAAGTCAACCTTGATTAACGACCCTTTTTCTTTTATTTTTAAACTTGTCTAAATGCATATTATTCCTAGGTGAACTCTTGAGAAGAACATACTCAAAAATCACAGCAATCGGAAAACATTTAGGGACTCGATTGCACAACATACAAATTTAGGGACCAAATTGCAAATTCTGGAAATTAAGAGGACTTAACATGTTTTAAAGTTACCATTATAAAATTAATCATATTTCATGCCTTTCTGTCAAATTTCATCTCAAACGGACGTCACAAACTCAACCAATTGCATATACAAAGTTTGGGACCAAAACGTAAGAGTTTCAAAACATATAACCATCAGATTCAGTGCCTAACGGTCGAGTGTTTCGAAACGAGGATCAACCGTTCCGAAACGCGGGACCGTTCCGAAACTTGTTGCGGAACAAGGCTTGGCAGTGGCAAAACCGTTTCAGAACAGCTCCACCTGTTTCGAAACGCCAAGGCCATTTCAGACCACCTGTTCCGAAACAGTAGCACCCGTTCCGAAACGAGATGCCCAGAATTGTAGAATTTTGCTGGTTTAACAAGCATTTGACCCATCAATCACATTTCGATGACACTCAAAACGTACCAGCAAGTCATCAAACACTTAAGGAACATATTAGCATCAACTAAACACAATCATGGCATCATTCAAAGAAAAACCCAATTCTATAGGCATGCATCCTATATTGAAAACCATGCAACCATCAAATCACCAAAACCAAATACCAAAAGGCCATTACATGTTCCAACATCATCAAAAGCATTAACCAAACTTAGGGAGTCCAAAACATCTCCCAAAAACACAATCTAGGTTCCCATTGCCAAATGCCAAAAGCTAATAGTGTTAGGAAAACATTCACCATACATGAGCTTAATCTTCCACTTGGATTCTTGACCTCCTTGCTGCCCTCAATGCACTTCAATGCTCTGCATTATTGGTTTAAGAAAAGAGAGAGCGTAAGCACATAGCTTAGTGACGAAATGCTCAATTAAAACATCACAATAATGCATTTGTAAAAACACCTTTTCAAGGCCTTTAGTTTCAAAACAACATTTACCATGCAACCATGCATACAAGCCAAGCATCTCATGCTTCATATCATCAACATGTCATATTGGCTTACAAGTGATAATTAATAACATTTTATAACTCAAAACACAATCGGATACGCGGATTACAAGTGTTGTCCCATACGCTTCATACACACTACCAATATCAAGGTGGAGCATGGTACAATCACAACCCCTCAACACCCGTGATGGAGACTATGGTACAATCACAACCCCTCAACATCACTCATTGGTAGTTGTATAACATCACTAACGAGAACACGGGACACACAACACAAGATCCACGCATGGACTTTTAACCACCATTGTGATCTTAACACAAGATCCATTCATGGACTTTTAACCACCATGATGATCTTAACCATCTCGTTAGTGTACTTGGATGGAGTTACGGTACAATCACAACCCCTCAACATCCAAGGCGACTTTATTCACGGTGCACCCAATCCTATAGCCGGCTAACTATATCCGATTCAAGTACTTTAAAACCAACACATCACTTGCCAATATACATCATATAACATCATTAATCCACTGTTTTAAAGCATTTAACAAAGCCATTTAATCATCTTGCATTACAATGCATTAAACCACATTACAATGCAAACAAAACACATTGCATTCAACCATCTCATGGTTCATCAACAAGAGAGTTTCTCAAAAAGCTTACTCTTGAGCTTAGCTAAGTTGTTTAGACTTAAACTAAGCTCCCAAAACCTTCCAACATTGGTTTCAAGGCTGAAAACCAAACTTCACTCACCGATTCCGTTTCACAAGCTTGCCGAAACACCGATCAAGCCTCCGGATCAACACCACAAGGATCCGATGATGTCTCCCCTGTTTTAAACACATCAAAGCAGTGGATTAATGCATCATCATGCATTAATATCTTCAACCAAGACACCTAAACTCACTGCTCTCATCAACACTCACATTTCGGCTACCAAACACAACCGAAATCACATCCAAACACCTCTACAACCTTACCCAGCCAAGATCCATCAAATCCAAACATACTTATACATCAATTAACATCCAAAAAGGATCTAATCACGTCCTTATACCTCCAGCTATAGCAGAACATCAAAATCACCCCATAAACCACCATTAACTCAATCAAAAACTTAGGAAAATCAACCTATCCGGGATTGCATTGATTAAACCCCAATTACACATCATTTATACATCCATTAAACATCAAAAAGACATCTCAAAACACAGCCCAATCACTTAGTACGAATTTAATCCAATTTAAATCCAAATCTTGCATTTTAAGCCAAAATCAAGAACACATCATTAAAACCTTTAATAAAACTCAAATCAAGGATTGAGAACTTGGGAATTTCAGTAAAGAACTGAGTATTTAGAGGAGAAGGACGTTCATACCTCTAAATGTGAGTTTCTCCTTGTTTAAAGCCAAGATTCTTGAAAATTCAATAAGCAAATGGTAATAATTTGATGTAGGAATGATTAGAAACCAATTGGAGATTGAAATCTCATATTTAGGTGTTAAAATCAGAGGGAAAATGGCTGGGTAAATGTGTTTGACTGAGAGAAAATGAAGAGGGAAAATTTTTGAGAAAAGTTAGTTATGAACTCAAAATATCTATTTCCCCTTTTTCCTTTTATTAAATATCATTTAATAAATGTTTAATATTAAGAAAAAATCTGGAGAAAACTCTTCTTGGGTAAATTAGCTCCTTAAAGATTCAAAGTTTCAATCCTTTTAAAACAGTCACCAACTTTTCAAAAATTACATTTTAGTCACTAACTTGAAATGTCACATTTCGAAACCTCATTTTGTAAAATTGATTTCACCACTCTCTTATATATAATAAAAGAGGATTTTAAGATATTTTTCCATATTTTTAATGCATCCCGAACTAGGCTTTCCCTAAAAACCACCTTTTATATTCGAACCGAAATCCGACCGGTCCGATTCAAACCCAAAACCTCTAAGCCCAAAATTGGGGTGTTACACAGCTCATTTCATACCAGTTAGAATGGACTACGGTCTTCCTAAGTTAGCTGACTTATACATTAAAGAAGTAATCCGACTCCAAGGAGTGCCTAAGTCTATCATCTCCGATCGAGACCCCCGGTTTGCATCTCGGTTTTGGAGAACCCTACAAGGATCTCTTGGCACCGGAGTTAATCTCAGCACATCTTTTCACCCTCAGTCTGACGGTCAGTCAGAAAGGGTGATTCAGGTAATTCATCAACCACCTATATGTTGAAAATCCTAGAATCTTCCTCTTTCTTTATAAATTCTGCTCCGTATCGGCAATATTTGTAGAAATCATGGATATATTGCTCGATAGGTCACCCACCCTGCCTCAGATGGAGAAAGGTGTTCTGCCTTTCTACAAGGTAATATTCACTAATGTATTTATTCCAGAACTCTCGGAGAAAGAACTCCCAAGTAACCAATTCTTCTGGAGCTGTGAGAATAGTGGTTTCCCACCACATGAGAGCTTCATCGGTCATTAACGCAATAGCACACTCCAACTTGTGTTCATCCAAACAATGCATCTCGATTGATTTTGTTAGTGGTCTACCGTTAACCCCTACGAAGCATGACGCTATATGGGTCATTGTAGATCATTTCACGAAGTCAGCCCATTTTATATCAGTTAGAATGGACTACGGTCTTCCCAGACTAGCTGACTTGTATATCAAGGAAGTAATTCGACTCCAGGGAATACCTAAGTCTTTTATCTCCGACCGAGACCCTCCATTTGCATCTCGATTTTGGAGAACCTTACAAGGAGCTCTAGGCACCAGAGTTAATCTCAGCACAGCTTTTCACCCTCAATCTGACGGCCAGACAGAAAGGGTAATCCAGGTAAATCATCAAAAATATGTCCATTGAAAATCTTAGAAAGTTGTATTGTCATTGAACCTCTCTATACAGATCTTGGAAAACATGCTTCGAGTATGCATTATTGACTTTGGTGGAACCTAGGAAAAGTCTCTACCCCTCGTCGAATTTTCCTACAACAATAGTTACCAAGCATCAATTCAAACGGCTTTGTATGAAGCATTGTATGGTAGGCAATGCAGAACTCCATTATTTTGGTTGGAACTTGGTGAGGGCAAGATGTTAGGCCCTGACTTGCTTAGAGAGACTAAAGAGCGAGTCGCTATAATTCATGATCGTTTAAGGGCTACCTTTGATCGACAAAAGGCTTATGTTGACCTCAAAAGAAGAAACATTGAGTACGAAGTTGGTGAGAAGGCCTTCCTCAAAGTATCATCGTGGAAGAAAGTATTAAGATTTCGCAAAAAGGGAAAATTGAGTCCCCGATTCATTGGACCCTTTGAAGTTATTAAAAGAGTTGGCCTCGTAGCATACCGACTATTGTTACCCTCATAATTGAGTAAGATCCACGATGTTTTTCGTGTATCAATGCTCCAAAAGTATCATTCTGATCCTTCACACATTGTGGAACCTGAATCTGTGGAACTTCGACCAAATTTGTCCTACGAGGAGGAACGGTTCAAACTCTTGCTAGAGAAGTCAAGAGACTTCGCAAAAAACAATATTTTTTGTTAAAGAGCTATGGAGGAGCCACACCGTTGAGGAAGCCACTTGGGAACCTGAAGAGGCCAGAATTTTTCTTAAGGGGGAGAGTTGTAAACCCTGAAATCCAGTCTAGTCGGAGTTAAGTTCCGATGATCGAAAATCCTACATTGATGAAGTCTAAATATTGTATCGACTAGTTAATTATTGTTATCGAACCCTAATTGTGCATAAAACATCATCATCGGACTATATTGAACCTATATAGTGACTAAATTGGAGATAATAATAAGTTGGGGAATGAAATCATAGTATGGTGAGAGTTGAGGGACTAATCTTGTGATTAGCCCCTCCAGAATTAAAATTGGGCTACATGGGATTGTCTGTGAGCTTTCTTTCAATTGAAGGAAAGCTCGATAGCTTAAATTATGATAAACAAAACAAAAGTAAAAAGATAGAAACTTACCCGAGACTTTCCTAAGCAAGCACCTTCATCTTCTTCATCTCCTTCCTTGAAGCGAGCACCTCCATTGGAGGAGGTTTTGAGCTTCACTTTTTCTTCGTTTTATCGATATCGAATCATTGTTATCGATCGGGTAAGCTATAATCCTCAATCAGTTATTGGATTCCATGGATATATCGAGATCAATTTCAAGTTAGGGTTTTGACTATCCATGGATATTCCATCGTTGTTGTTGTTATTGGAATCAGATATTGATTTTGATATCGAAATATCGATCCTAATAGTTTTCTATTGATTTTGTAGCTTTAGAAGTGGAGATAGAAGTTTCACCGTCTCCATCGAAAGCTAGAAGCATGGGTATTGTCATCTGAGATCCTTGAAAGCTTCGGAGTTTCAAGGTGAGTGTAGTCGAAGTCTCGGGTTTAGGCGAAAGGCCTTCTCGGATCATTATTTGATAATTTAGATTACATTGCTAACATTGTTGTTGAAGAAATTGCATTGGATGGTTAATCGAACACCTTGGTAAGTGTCGGTAAGTTGTCATTGAGCATCGGATATAGTCATTGATATCGTCATTGTGCATTGTCATTGATATAGTAATTGTCATCAGATTATTGTATAGAAATCATTGGACATTGATATTGACATTCGATTATGAAATATTGATGATGAGATACATATATATTGGACATTGGTAGTATTGAAATCATCGGATATTGGAATACTATTGATTGTTGAAATGTATATGAACATTGGAACCTTGGATTTGAATAGACATTGGATACAATCGGCATGTCATAGAATTCATGAGCTCAGTGTATGGGTGGAATACGTTCCTAAGGCTACGGCCTATATTGATTTGGCGAGGCGGAGGGATGTGTATTGATATTGGTCATATTAGCGAGGCGGAGGGTTTAGACCATTCATTGATTTGGCGAGGCGTAGGAATTCGCGTATCCATTATTTTGATTCAATCCAGGGATTAATAATGAAATGAAAAATGCTAAACATTGTATATTGATGCATAGCTTTGACATTGATAAGCATGAGATCATGTATATTGATATTTGGTATAATGGTGTTCTTATTGTTTATGACTACCTCACTAGGCAATGTATGCCTAACATGTCTCATCTCATGCATTTTCAGGTTGAAAGATCGAGTGTCGGAAGATGGAAAAGTATTTGAACTAGTCAAATATGCCCATTTTGTTATATTTATCGTGTGCATATGTTGTAACTTGATTAATGGCCCTATATGGCCTTTTTGGTTGGTTTAAAATGGCATAAGAATGCATATTTAGCTCAAAAAGGTAAAAGCATAGTAAATGGATTCTTATGATCATAAAATTTGGCATTCCAGTAGTTTATACTATTGAAATATTATGTGTAATGTTTCGTTGCATTTGGACATTGTTTGATTGGTCAAATTGAGTAAAAATCAGCAAAAATTTGTCATTACAGGTCAGGCCGTATCGAAACGGGTGATGGCGTTTCGATACGGGTAAGCACGGTTTGGTCTAAGAAATAGGGTGTATCGGAATGGTGCATGGCTGTTCCGAAACATTTTGTATTTGGAATCCCTCGTTTCGATACAGGTTCATAGCGTATCGAAACAGGTCGAAGTCTAAGTCAAAGGAGGTCAACCCCGTTTCGATACGGGTATGCCCGTATCGGTACAGTCTTAAAGGTAAGGTCGACAGGAGTTAACCATCGTTCACCCATTTCAAAACAAATTTAGGGTATTTCGATACGGGGTTAGGTAAGTTAGTTAAAGGCTCACTGAACAGATTTCTAATTTCACAGTTTAGTCACTAAACATTGTAAGGTTAAATTAAAAGAGTAAATGACCTCCAAATTGAATGAAATTTTGCAGAAATGTCATTAAAGTGGTCAATTTCAAAATGGTAAGATGAATTGCATTGAAGGATCCCTAGTTTATCAAAATTACAAATCGGTCCCTAAAACTTGTAATAATTGCAATTTAGCCCATAATGGATAAATTGGACACGGTTATTGATGTGGATTGAAACTGTTAATAACAGAACGAAATTTTATTGCACTGGTTTCTGTTTTGATCATCGGTTTTACCTTCCGACCCGGTTTTCGACCAGACCGGGAATGAGTGTTATAGAAATCATCAGCCAAGCCACTAGAAGGCAGGAATAAATGTTGTTATAGAGGAGGAAGCTAAAACAAACAAGAAATATGTTTCCAAGGTTAAAGTATCTATGAAATGGGTATGGACCCAAATGGTGTAAGCTTTTGTGATGGAAGGAAGGTTTGAAGAAGTGATGATCGAAGGATTGCAATGTGAGTAGCATCAGAATGAGGGGCATGAAATTGAAAATTGCTTAGAGTTTAAGCAGTTAGTGCAGGAAAAAACTAACAATAAAGAGTTGGAACTATGCTTGCACAGTGACAGACCAGAGAACAAAAGATGGAAGTGTGTGCGTCAGAGGAATCATCCCCTAAATATATTTAAAGAAGAATGCAGCCTTTGGTGATCAAGACGAAGGCAAGATTTAGTGAGCCAGCTAGGGGTTTGACCCAACGATTGGTTGTAAAGGCACTGATCCCATTCCCATATAAAGACAATGGAAAAGTTCCTTGGAACTATGCTTGCACAGTGACAGACCAGAGGAGCTCGACAGCTGAAGAAGAAAGAAAAGAAGAACCTATCAATGAAGTAGGCCATTTCACAAAAAGTGGAAGACTCTATTTTGCACCAGAAGCCGAGGATAGAGATCCAGCGTAGAGAAAGGCTGCTAATCAACAAGACAAGGAAGGGGAAAATATTTCTTCCAAGAGAAAACACCAGTGATTCATGAGCCAGTGAAAGAATCAGAGGCCCAAGAGTTTCTGAAAATACTCAAGCACAGTGAGTACAGTGTGGTGGAGTAGTTACATAAACTTCCGGCTCGAATTTCTATGATGTCTTTGCTACTGAGTTTCGAGGGTCATTGGGACACCTTGTTGAAAGTTCTAAACATTACGTTTGTGTCGAAGGAGATCACGACTGACAAGATGGACGTGTTGGTTAATAATATTGCTGTTAATAATTTCATATCATTCAATGATGAAGAAATACATGCGGAGGGAAGGGGATCATGCAAACCCCTTCATATTTCCACAAGATGCAAGGGATATATGCTACCAAGAGTCGTCATTGAAAATGGGTCGGCTTTGAATGTTCTCCCTTTGCCAATGTTGAAAAATTTTCCTATTGATATTTCTCACGTGAGAACTTATCAAAATACAGTACGGGCCTTTAACGGGACCCAAAGGGATGTGTTAGAGAAAAATGAAGTTCTCTTACAAATTGGACCATCAACTTTTGAGATAGACTTCGTGGTTATGGATATAAACCCCAGTTATAGCTGCTTGCTTGGGCGTCCATGGATTCATACAGCAGGCGCGATACCTTCTACCCTTCACCAGAAATTGAAATTTATGATTGATGGACAGTTAGTCACGGTTGGTGCGGAAGAGGAAATCATTGCATCGGTAGTCACAGATGTGCCATACATTAAGGTGGACGAGGGGGGCGCTCGAGTGTCATTTCAGGAGATTAGAGCTAGTCAATGCAACCTTTGTCACTAAAGGGAGCAAGGTGCCAGAACCAAAATTCTCAAGTTGCGCAAAGATGCAAGTAAAGCAAACACTAGGAAAATGAGATAAGGTAGGAATGGGATTTGCAAAGAACCATCAGGGAAGGTTGTACCCTGTGGAGATCCCAATAAAGAAGGACCGGTTTGGCTTGGGCTTCAAGCCTACTAAATGGCAAAGAAAAGCAGAGTTCAAAAAACAACAAGAAAGAAGGAAAGCGAGGTTGAGCGGAGGGGAGATCAAGTGGGAGTCAATGACGTACCCACCCATGAGTCACACTTTTAGGATCGAAGGATTCCTAGACCCTAATGCCCACTTTGATGAGGAAGAGAAAGGAAAGAATGAATTGTGTGAGGCCTTTGAGAATTTGAGCATTAATTTTGTCACCGACGAGGAAAGAGGGGGAAAAAATACCAGTCCAAAATTTGCCCCAGTGTTGAGCTGAACAATTGGACCGTTGAAGTAGTCCCTGATGTTTTTAAGACCGCCTCAAAGTAATTCTCAAAACCAACTCTTTTACCCTTAGGCCCGAGGGTAATTAGAGATCTTATGTAAAAGGGTCTATGTCAAAACTATAATTCTTATTTCTATAAAAGATGTATATTTTCCAATAATTTTGTATGACAAACTTTCCTTCGCAAAGAAAAACAAAAAGCAAAAGATCGTAAAATGAAAACCAAAAAAGCAGAACTTAAAACGTATCATATCATTTCATCCATTCTTTCTTTCTTGGTATATATTCTTTGTTTTTCTATTGCATGTTTTTAGATATCAACGGTACAAATAACTCCGAGTCAGACTCCGAGGTTGATTTCGAGTTACCACTATGTTTGGAGGAAGTTAGAGATATTAATGATGAAGAATAATATGACTTGCCCAATGATTTGCTCAGGATGGTAGAGGGAGAGGAAAAGCAAATTCTGCCCCCACAAAGAAGAGTTAGAAGTTTTGAACCTTGGAACCAAAGAAGAGAAGCGTGAAGTGAAGATTGGTACCACCATGTCAGTTAAGACGCGATAATGTTCGATTGAGCTTCTGCAGGAATATGAAGACATTTTTGTCTGGTTGTATCCGGATATGCCTGGCCTCGATATGGATATTATTATACATCGGCTTCCTATAGAGGAGGTATGTGAGCCTGTAAATCAAAAGCTCTGAAGGATGAAGGCTGATACGCTTTTGAAAATCAGAGATGAAGTATAAAAAGCAATACAATGCAGGATAACTCGAGGTGGCTAAATATCTAGAATGGGTGGCAAACATTGTTCCAGTAGCTAAGAAAGATGGAAAGGTAAGGATGTGTGTCGACTACATGGATCTTAATAGGACAAGTCCCAAAGATAACTTTCAGCTCCCACATATCGATACCTTGGTAGACAATACAGTCGGTTATTCCCTTTTCACTTTCATGGGTGGATTTTCTAGATATAATCAAATGAAGATGTGCCCAGAAGACATGGAAAAGACTACTATTCTAACACTTTGGGGAACTTTTTGTTATAAAGTAATGCCTTTTGGATTGAAAAACGCGGGGGCAACTTATCCGAGAGCTATGGTTACTCTTTTCCACGACATGATGCACATGGAAATAGAAGTTTATGTTGATGATATGATTGCTAAGTCCAAAACCAAGGAGAAGCATCTACCGAACTTAAGAAAGCTTTTTCAAAGGTTGAGAAAATTTTAGCTAGAGCTTAATCCTGCCAACTGCACGTTCAGGGTTACTTCTGCAAAGTTGTTAGGCTTTGTAGTAAGTAGAAGAGGAATTGAGATTGACCATAGTAAGATAAAGGCCATACAAGAGCTTCCACCACCCCAAAACACAGAAGCAAGTTTGGGGATTCTTTAGAAAGTTGAATTACATAGCCCGTTTCATCTCCCAATTAACGAATAAATGTTATCCAATATTTAGGTTACTTAGAAAGAGTAATCCGGGGACATGGAATGAAGAATGTCAGGCAGCCTTAGAAAAGATCAAGGGGCAGTTAACTAACTTTCCAGTGTTAGTACCACATGTCTTAGGAAAACCTTTAATACTCTATCTAACGGTGCATGAAAATTCAATGGGCTGCGTATTTGGGCAGCATGATGAAACGGGAAGGAATGAAAGGGAAATATATTACATGAGCAAAAAGTTCACCGACTGTGAAACAAGATATACCCCGATTGAAAAACTATTTTGCGCTCTAGTATGGGCTACTTAGAGGCTTAGGCAATATATGTTATATCATACTACATGGTTTATTTCAAAGCTGGATCCGTTAAAGTTTATGATGGAAGCTCCAGCCCTATCAGGAAGAATAGAACGATGGTAGATGTTGCTCTTAGAGTACGATATTCTACATATGAGTCAGAAAGCGGTGAAAGGAAGTGCCATAGCTGATTTTCTGGAAAGTCGTGCTCAAGATGATTATGAGACATTAGATTTTAGTTTCCCCGATGAGGATTTAATGTGTATTATAGAAAATGATGAGCCATCAATATAATCTTGGATCATGCACTTTGACGGTGCTCTAAATGCTTTAGGACGAGGTATTGGGGCAGTTTTGGCCTCACCAAAAGGAGATCATTATCCTTTCACTTGTCGTTTGAAATTATTTTGCACTAATAACATGGCAAAATATGAGGCATGCATAATAGGTCTAAGAGAGGCCATTGATAGAAAGATCTGATATTTGAAGGTTTATGGGGACTCAGTACTGATCATCTACCAAATACGTGGCGAATGGGAAACGAAAGATGCAAAATTAATAGAGTATTACAAGTTGGTCCTTAAATTAACTAAAGAATTCAACGTGATCACTTTTAAGCATCTCCCAAGAGAAGACAACCAGATGGTCGACGCCTTAGCTACTTTAGCTGCCATGTTTAAAGCAAGTGATGGCTTCGTAATGATGCCTATTAAGTTTCAAATATTGGAGTCCCCAGCTTATTGTTACAACGTAGATGAAGAAGCAGACAGCTTGCCGTGGTACCATGACATCTTGCAGTACATAAAGTTTCTGCAATACCCAGTACAAGATCCAGAAAATGAAAAAAGATGATTAGGAAAATGGCATTAGGATACATTCTTGATGGAGAAATCCTTTATTAACGAAGTCGAGATCAGGTGCTTTTAAGATGTGTGGATGCAAAAGAAGCTCAGTTGATTCTAGAAGAGGTTCATGAGGGAGTCTGCGAAACTCACCCTAGTGGTTTCACAATGGCAAGAAGAATTATACAGTTCAGATATTACTGTTCAACGATGGAAGGATACTACATTAATTACTCTCGCAAATGTCACGAGTGCCAAGTTTACGCTGATAAGGTTCACGCGCCTCATTAGTCTCTCCATGTCATGTCATCTCCCTAGCCATTCTCTATGTGGGGCATAGACGCCACTGGGCAGTTTAATCCAAAGGCGTTAAATGGGCATCGCTTTATTCTGGTAGTTAACGATTACTACACAAAATGGGTGGAAGTGGCCTTGTACGCAAATGTAAATAGGTCCACTATTTTTAATTTCTTAAAGAAGGAGATCATTTGTCGATATAGTTTACCAGAGAGCATAATCACCGATAATGCCTCCAACCTGACTAACAGAATGATTGTTGGGGGTCTGTGAATAGTTTAGCATTAAGCACCGCAACTCAGTAGTATATCGCCCGAAGATTAATGGAGCAGTAGAGGCAGACAATAAAAATATCAAGAAGATAGTTGCAAAATGACTGACACTTATAAAGATTGGCATGAAAAGTTACCGTTGGCCTTATATGCATACCAAGTAGCGATGATACGAACATCTACTGGGGAAACTTCGTTCTCGTTAGTGTACGGAGTAGAAGCTGTGCTACCAATTGAGGTTGAGATACCATCACTGCGTGTCTTGATGAAGGCCAAGTTAGATGGAGCTGAATGATTTTAGGCAAGGTGTGATTAATTGAATTTAATTGAAGAAAAGAGGTTGAAAGCCTTATGCCACGGTCAAATGTACCAAAGAAGAATGATAACGGCTCATGAAAAGAAGGTTCACCCAGAGAATTTCAAGAAGGTGATCTGGTATTAATGAAGAGGTTGCCAATCCAAAGTGATCCCCGAGGAAAATGGGCGCCCAATTGGGAAGGACCTTACATTGTGACAAATGTTTTTTTCAGGCGGAGCATTAATCTTGGCTGAGATGGATGGAGATGAGTTTAAAATTCGGTAAACTTAGATTCTGTTAAGAGGTATTATGCTTGAAGAAAAAAAGGAAAAAGGGAAAAAGAAAGAAAAGAAGAAGAAAAAAGAAAATGAGGGTTCAAAATGAAAACCCGCAAAGGGCGTTTTGAAACCAAAGGAGGATCTGAGTTGAAAACCTATACAGGGCGTGTCAGGTAATTCTCAAGATAGTTTCTAGGGCTTCACAGCTTTATGCATCATACTCAAAGACTCCTCAACAAGGGTGGCATTCAAGATTTCTTCCGGCGTTTGATGGGATGAGTTTGGACTGTTGATATGTAAATACTTGTTTACCTTTCCTTCTTTATAAACTTTCTTGTGTTTGCCACAACATTAATAAACTTTGTTTCATGGACCTTTTCTCTTTCTTCCTTGTTTTCTTTCTTATTATTATTGGCACCTTTCTTTGAAATGAGAATTAATGGATTTTACAACTATTTAGATATACAAAATATTTTTTAGCATTACTTTGAGAAAGTTTTGAAAACTACAGGGACTATGAAGTGTTTCATGATTAAGATTATAGCTTGGGGCATGTGACGTCAATATGAAAACATTCGAAGTGGAAATAAGCCTCGCTGCAAGAATTTTCAAAGTAAATGAGCCCAAACATGATGAAAAGTGAAGATTCTTGAAAAACATTACAAGTGTCTTGGTGCCTAAATAACATAGTGGTGTTTCCTGATCACCAGTCTTTCTTACAGTATAATGAGAACAATTTTATAGACATTGGAAATGTCAAAACTTGACTTAAGGATTTCCAATCACGCTCTAGAAGAAGCTTGACTTTGAATACGAATATATTAACCAATGATGGCAGACGTGGATCAAATGCTTCTAATGAAGTAAAGGATGAGATGTGAGGATAAAGTTAGTACTTCCAGTCAAGAGTACAAGATTGAGTATGTAGAAGTTCAGGAACATTTTCAAATGAAGCAAAGAACCAGAAGTGTTTATGGTGGTAGACTTATATTGTGGCCTTGTGGCGTTTTTGTGAACTCCAAGTTCTACCTAATAAAAGTAGGCAATGGTGGAGGCTTTCTTCCAAGGAATGGTGGACAAAATTGGCAAAACCATTTAAAATTGAAAGACAAGGTGAAAGTAGCTTTCTTACTTCTGCAAGGTCTGAAGGAAACTTATGATAGTTGGGTTGATCGATGACTAGTATTTTACCAGAATTAAGAAAATAATCCAAGAAAAAGAAATTTTAAAAAGAGAGAAGAAAAATCTTGACATGCATTCATGTTTCAGGCATCCATAGGGGCATGCACATCATAATTGCATCGCATATTGAATTTTGTTTTTCAGGTATATAGAAGACCTTTTAGAATGAAGTTTTTCTTATTCATCCAAGCATAAGGAGGATGAAATTTTTTAGAAGAATTTGCCTATCCATTCGGGTGAACGGAGAATGGAATCTTGCTCATCTATTCGAGCATTTGGATAAAAGAACCCAACTTATCTATTCGGGCATTTGGAGAATAGAACACAGCTCATCTATTTCGAGCATTTGGAGAATAGAACCCAGCTCATCTATTCGGGTGTTTGGAGAATAGAACTTGCATATTCGTTCGGGCATTAGGAGAATGGAGCCAACTAGAAAATCGGTGAAAACAGTGCCTTTTGGTCTTTGCTTTATCCATGTTGCACATAGATAAGCAAAGAGGGGCAGCTGTTGCCACTAGATTTTTACCCCATTTTTTACTTATTATTATTATTTAAAGCCCAAAAATAATAAATAGAAAAAAGGAGTTAGTTTGGCTTAAATAAGGGTCCTTTTTAAATCCATTTGTTGTAATAAACAGTAAACCCATTTTGTTTAAGTATAAACCCATCCCAAAACCCATTTATTTTAACATGTCCCAAAATAATAACACATTTTTTTATAAGCTCATTCTCAAATATAAAACAAATAATTAGCCCAATAACCCATTTGTTTTTAAGGTTTTAAATAGACCATTAGATTATGGGTAATAAAATTAAAGGCCAAGGATTGATCAAGTAAAAATAAAAGAATAACAGCTAAATAAAATAAAAAAAAGTAAAAACAGTAAAAAAGGGGCTTCACGTGCGCCGCCCGCGCTCGATCTCGCACCCTGAAACCCCCATTTCGAGTAGCTAACGGACGTCCTCCCACCGTCCTTGGGCCACGCCGGCCGACGCTGTTGGTATCAGTCGACGCGTCTTACCGTCGTCGTTCCAACGGTACCGATGACGTTCATCGTCGTCTCCTATCGTCGTCGGAATCTGTAAAAAAACATAAGTAAATAGTCAAAACCTAGGCTGGAATCAAGGGAGAAATTCGTCTCCGAATCTAAATCAAATCAGGAATTTCTTGAGGGGTTTTTCCGAGGATCATGCCCTCTGTCGGATTTTGGCTCCAATTCAGGGATTAATGGCCCAATTTTGCTTGATTCTCAAGCTCGAGGGTTAGTATAAATACCCCCAAAACCCCTATGTTCATCACCATTGGAAATAGCAAAAAAGGCTTAAAAAATCTGAAAATTCTTGAAATCTTTTCTAAAAATTCTGGAAAATTTCTTGGTGCATGTTCGAGCTTTGGGTAACTTTTTGGAGACGTTCGAGAGCTATTCGAGTAGGAGTCGTATTCGAGTTGTTCATTTCCGATAAAGCCTCTTTCTTTTTTTAAAAAATAGTGTGTTTCTCTTTTGTTCTTGCTTGAATTTTTCTTTTTGTGTGATTGCTCATGTTTTGATAGGTTGCGTTTTTGGAATTGGAGGATCGGTTCTAGCGTTTGGGTAATAATTCCATTTATAATTTCGTTTAAACTTTTGATTTACTCTTTCGTATTCTTAAAATTTAAAAAAAAACATGTTTTTTTTGGAGGTTTTACTCCATTTGCATCTTTTAAAAATTTACTCTTTATTGAAATTTTAAAAAATGAATGAATAAAAGTAGGTCGAAAGTAAAGAAATATTGAAATAAAGGGCTTTAAAGAAAACTTTAGTTTCTAAAAGAATTTTTAAGGGAAATTTTAAAATAAAATGTTTTTTAAAAAATAGAATAAAATAATAAAGGTGTAAAAAATAAAAAATATTTCAAATAAATAAAAAAATTCAAAAAGAAGAATAAAAACATTTCTAATAAAAAGGTTTTATGATGTTTTGTTAGAAATAAAATGGGTCTAGATTAAAAAGTTTGAAAATGAAAAAAAATGAAAAAATAAATTTTAAAAAAACTATCAAAAAATAGAAAACCATAAACATAAAAAGTAAAAAACTTTTCAAAGTGACAAAAGGCTTTAAAATAAAAATGTTTCAAACATAAGAATTTTTTTAAAACGAATAATTTTTTTAGAAAAAATTTAGGTTTCAAAGACTTAAAAATGAATTAAAAAATAAAAATCCTCTTCGATAAAAAATAAAGGAAAAAAAGTTTCAAGTTTGTTTTGATAGTCTTGTTTGTCTTTTAGTAATAAGTTAAATCTTAGGATTAGGACCTTCAAGCTTTAGATTAAAGACTTGGTTGTTGGAAAACTTTCTTCACAAAGAATAAAATACACTTAATAAAGTCAAACCCCTAATTAGGAATAAAAGAGTTAGATTCTTTTAGGGTAAATTTTTTAGCTTAGAAATAATAAAAATCTTCAACACATTAATTTTCCTTGTTGCTTGAAAAGTGAAATTAATTTAATGCGGTGTCTTATCAAACGAGAATCCCTGGCTAGTGTTAGAAATGCTGGCGGTGATTAAAGTTCATATCCCGAGCGATAAGGCTGTTAAAATAGATTGATATTCATTAAACGGACAAATAGAATTGAACCTTCGTGAACTTGCAAATTCCAATTTTTGAAAACATTTTAGAAATCAATGAGGTACCAATTTTGGGCGTTGTGGAGTGCTAACCATTCCCCACGCATAACGACCCTCGAACCTGTTTTCTGGTTTTCATGGACCAAAATCGTTGTTTTAATAAAATAAAGTGTTTTATTAAAATAATCATACTTTAAAGTGATCCAATCACACTTTTATCAAAAAGATTGGTGGCAACTCCTTGTTTTTTTTTAGTTTTTTAAAAAGTTGAACCTCAAAAAAGATTGCGACAGACCGAGGGGTTAAAGGGGGCGGTCACCTCCTTAAAATTTAAAATTCGAAAAATAAAATTTATGTATATTCTGTTAAAAATCTATTTTTGGTCCTAAATTCGTCCCCTAAAATATTATAGATTCGCTTCCAAACAAAAATTCATGAGTCGGTCTTGCTAGAAACCCCCTTAATGAAAGGTATCATCAATGAATTTTCTTCTAATCACCGGAAGCAAAGAACTTTCAGACAAAAAGTAACCCTCGTGAAATGAACAGTCTTTTTCATCGGAATAACTTCTGGTTTTCTCTCTTCTGTATTAAGAAAAGTTTGTTGTGTGGGGTCATCTAGGATGGAACTGCAACGACTCATCGTTCATCAATTTCTGACTGAGGTTGTTGAACCGCTCGCGTGAGTATTGTCTCGATGCTTTTCTCCAATCTGTACCGCCTTTCATCATTGCAGCAAACTCATCATAACTTATTCTCCCATCCTACATATTCATCACAAGCACGGACACGATTTCATGAAGCTCCAATTGGCAAACCATCATGCATTATGACCACATTAAATAACATCGAGCTTTTCTCATTGATTTCATTAAATTGATGTATGACCACATCATGTTTTCTACTTCAGAATATGTTAGGTATACGAACATCAGAATAAAATGCCAATAAGACAGCAAAGGAAAGCCAAACCTTGTTTGTATCCACATCATGCATGATGGCACTAATGACTTCTTCACAGTTTGTTTCAGGCTCATCGGCCAATTCATCTCCTAGTTCCTCAATCTCGATATAACCACTTTTGTTCTTATCAAAAAACTCAAATGCCTTTTTAAGGTGATTGTCATCTCCCATCTTTCTTAGGTGAACTGAGATGGCGAAAAATTCCCCATAGTCCAAGTATCCATCTCTATTGACATCGCCCTGTAAAGAAAATATGAAAAATGATCTAAAGTTTAATTACATTTTTCCAAAAGATTTTGGTCATCCTCAAAGTGCACATACTTTTCTTATACAGATTTCAAATGTGTTTTATCTGTGGCCAGTATAACAATGGCCACATATGGATGCTTTACACTCTTGGGTTTCAAACATAAAAGGTCATGTCATTCATTGATTCTCATAAAACTAGATTTTGGTAGAGAGAGCTCAGTAAAAGAGAGAACAAATTTGTTGTACCTAAGTATCGTCTAGTTATGCATACATAAAGCAAATTTTCAAGTCTTACCGGCGAAAGATGAAAGACAAAACATAAAGCAAATTTAGGGTAGAACATACTGCTTCCATTAGTATTTGAAGATCTGTATCAGAAATAATATGGCCAAGTTTATGCAACCCAACCCTTAGCTCATCAATGTTGATCTTGCCTCTATTGCTAATATCCATCACTTGGAATCCCTCTTTTAAGCCTGCTATTTCCTCCACCGAAAGATTCTCAGCTATAACCTATTAGTACAAACAAGATGTTCCAAAAACAACAATGGGGAAAATGTTAAAAGTTAATGGATGGTAGCTCTATTTTGGTTATACTCCCCCAAAATATAAATGAACATTACCCTGAGAGCTCTTTTCATAAACTTATTCATTACAGAGAATTGCTTGAGCCTTGTCTTCACAGTTTCACCCAAGGAAACATTTGGAGCCTTGGATGCAAAATGCAACCAAGGATGGTCTGAATTTAATAAGAAATTAGTGATTCAGTTTCAGGGATTTCAATTAACAGCAATGTAATTTTGGTAAGAATTTTTTGTTGGTTTGGTTGCAACTAAACAATTTCATGAACCGAATAGGCGAATACCTATATCATTAGAACTACAATTTACCTAGTACTTCCTGAGGTGTAAGTCGCCGCTTGGGATCAGGATTGAGCATCTTCTTCACAAGGTCTTTTGCATTATCAGAAACTTTAGGCCAAGGATCCCTCTTAAACTCTAGAACAGAGCGAATAATCGCCTGTGCGACTCCTTGTTCAGTATCTGCAGGGGGAAAGGAAAGTAGGAGTGAAGAAACTGAGATTGAATAAAAAGTGAAAGGTGGAAAAGGAGCATCAAATTCCGGTACTATTTACTCACAAAAGAAGATGGAAATAAATAGGACTAGTTACAACTCTCATTATCAGAACTGGGTTTCACTTTAACTATGAATCGATGCTAACCTGCCCAAAAAGGTGGTACACCACAAAGCAAGATGTAAAGGATCACACCAGCACTCCAAATGTCGACTTCAGGGCCATAATTTCTTCTCAGCACTTCTGGAGCCATGTAGTATGGACTTCCAACTATCTCGTTAAACCTTTCTCCTGCATGCCGAGGGAAGGATTCAAACTTCAATTCATAAAACATGGACGAACGAAACCAGCAGGTAAAATTTGCATTACCTGGTTTAAAGAAAACTGACAAACCGAAGTCAATCATCTTCAAAAAGGCAGTCTCCTTTTTATTTTCAAACAGAAAGTTCTCAGGTTTGAGATCTCTGTGCATCACACCATGCTTGTGGCACATCTATTAAAACCAAATTATATTACTAACCTAACCGTATTTGAAACAAGATTCACTTAATAGTTAACCCCATTAACCCCATACAAAGGGAAAAAGTACAAGTTACCTGAACAACTTCAACAATGGTCTTGGTGACAGCAGCAGCTGCTCTCTCGGTGTAATGGCCTCTTGCAACAATACTGTCAAACAACTCACCACCTTCACACAACTCCATAACCAAATGCACTGCGTTGTCATCCTCGTAAGTATCTTTCAAGATGACGATGTTTTGATGCTTTGGCAAGTGCTTCATGATCTCAACTTCCCGTCTCACGTCCTCGATATCCACGCCCGTCCTCAGCTTCTTCTTTGATATGGATTTGCATGCAAATGGCTCACCAGTTTCTTTGTCCCGACAACGATACGTGACCCCAAATTCACCACGTCCAAGCTCGCGCCCCACTTCATATCTTGTCTCGATTTCTCTCCCCGTCGGCTCCTTTAAAACGATGAGTTTATGGCCTCCCTTGCTTTGGTGATGCTGCACAGATTCAATGGAAAATTGGTTTTGTTTCTTTCTTCCTTTCTTCTTCTTCTTCTGCTTCTTCTCATGAGAAGCAGTTGCTGAAGTCACACAACAATTTCCCATGAAACCGAAATTATTTTAAATAAGAATGAACGTTTGAATCTAAACCCGAAAATAATCAAAATTTGATCTTTTTGAGTAATTTTATTAATTTGTTTCGAGGGGAGACCCGACTCTGCCTTTGAAAACTTAAACTTGTATTTTCAAATATGCAAACGGAAAAAATAAAAAATACTCCAAGGAAAACAGAAACTTTGTTTCAATATTTTCTGGAAATTTTTGAGGGTCCGGACCCAAAAAAGGCGTAAAGATGGGATTTATATGGGCAAAAGGACAACGAAAAGAAGGAGAATTCAGAATTGAGGAGTGTATTAAATATGGGAAGAATGAGGATGTGAAGAAGAATATACTTTATTGGATTTAAAGCGCGAGAAAATTCAGAAGAAAATTAAAAGAAAATGAAACAAGACAACCATGAGAATTGCAGTTGAGAGAGAGAAGGGTCAAATGGTTAAGCTGTTAAGCCTTTGATTTGTTTTTTCTTTTTTTTAATTTCCTAATATTATCCAAAAACAGAATTAATAGATTTTGAATTGCTAAGACAAAGCCTTATGGTGTTCATAATTGGCTTAATGGTATCCAAAGACCCAATAAACTTCAAAAGCAAGTTAATAAAGTCAAGAGGAATTTTACGGCAACGGTGTATGCACATCGCGAGGGCCATAATGATGCCGACGTGATCGCATGTACTTTTACCTTGCATTCTTTGTCATTATTTTCTTTGGTTGATTCGGGTTTCACACATTCATACATTCTGAGTGAACAAGCACAGTTGTTAGATATTTCTGTTGAGATTTTGAATGTAGGTGCATTAGTAACTAGTTCTCTTGGGGAAACTGTTAATGTTATAAGGATGTATAGGAGATGCCCTTTTGTAGTTCAAGGTCATGTGTTTGCTGTTGATTTAATGGAGTTATCGTTCCATGGTTTTGATGTCATCTTTGGTATGGATTGGCTAAGTGAGCATAGAGCTGTTGTGGATTTTGAAACCAAAAGGATTTCTCTAAAGCTTGCAGACGACTATGTTGTTGTATTGGGCGAGAATGTTAAATTCTTGTCTAATGTCGTTTCGGCATTACAAGCTGAGAAGTTGATGAATGGGAGTTGTCAAGCCTACTTGGCTTTTGTGATGAATCCGGGTACCAAAGGAGTTCGAGTACAGGATATTCGGACGATATGTGATTTTCTGGAATTGTTTCTAGAAGAATTACCTGAGTTGCCACCGAATAGAGAAGTTGAATTCTACATCAAGACGTACTTCGGTACGACTCCGGTGTCTTTTTCTCCATAGCGCATGACGCTGAAGGAGTTGAAAGATTTGAAAACTCAACTTCAAGAGTTGTTGGATCCTGGTTTTATCCATCCAAGTGTCTCACCTTGGGGTGCATTAGTGTTGTTCGTAAAGAAGAAGGATGGAACTATGTGGACATGTATTGATTATCGACAATTGAACAAGTGGACTATTAAGAACAAATACATGTTACCGCGGATTGATGATTTATTTGACCAATTTCGATTTGTAGTTGGGTTATCAAAGATTGACCTGTGTCAACTATGCTAACGCTTGGCAAAAGAGTGGGAAATGTTATAGAAATATATGAAAGCTGTGCCAAGATTGAGTCTTTTGCATGTAAGTATGCACGGTTAGAAAGTAATACAATAGTAAGCTGATTATCGAATCCACATGGATTAACAAAGAGTTAACTACTTTGATTGTTTACTTGTCAAGGGAAAACATTGATTGATTTGAAGTTGGTTTTGAAAGTGACTTAAGAAAATGAATTGGAATTAAAACAACGTTGGCAATAGTAGTTTTCAAATGAGTGATGAGCGTGGGCAGGGGATGCCTGATTTTTAAGCTATCCATGCCAGCCTTTAATAGCGTCCTGCCTTGGTGTTATTGCCAAGAAGGTTCAAAGATGACATTACCTCTGTTGATGGCAATGCCCGAAATTAACCATGTTAAAACCTTATATGTATATAATGAAGTTTTTCATTAATTAATTTGATTAGGTTCCAATCTATACTACTAAAGGGTAGATTCACTTCAAAAGTAAGCTCATCAACTTGAACATCTTCTTTCGAAGCTTCTCTCCTTAGAATAGGGCAACTGGTCGTTGCCCCTCAAGTCTGTTAAGATATTAAGGTGCAATAGGCAAACAATGTCAGCGGTCGCATGCCAAAGAATTTAGAAAAACTGAAAAACATGCCATATAGGAAAATAATACCAAGGCGCTTGAATTATTAAAAACTAAACATAAAACCAGCGTTTAAACAAACATCCCCAACCAATCGTTAAAGCTTAGTTCATGGTTGGGGGGGGTCCATCCACAAACATCGTCGTATCTTAACATCACCATTGAATAAAAATAAATAAGACAAAAAGAATGGGCATGAAGGGGGTCCGTCGATCCAGCCTTTCAATGGCTCCAAGCGATCGGTCAAGTTGGTCGAACCACGTCACTCCTCAGTGCAGCCTTCCTTCCAATCCGATCATTCTCTCTTGGATCATTGTTCGATCCTTTAAATAGGTAAGCACGAGACGCCTAGGATAAGCCTTTAAGTTTGAATTTTGAACGCACTGGGGATAGAATGCGTGATCCTCTTATCCAAATTATGAATACTAAGGCTGACGTGTACAAGGTCCAACGGCTTTTTCAATCCCACCATAATGCAAAGAAAGCAACCCTTCACACTGGCATAAACACCACTCTCTAACTCCTTATGCAAATGCATGAATTTTAACAACTAAATGCAACTAAATGTAATCAAAGACAAGCAAAGGCATTGTGAAATAAGCATAAAAATCAGTACTTTTGACGAGTTAACACTCCCCCAAACCTAGTGCATTCCTTGTCCTCAAGTAGTGCAAAAATTAAGAAAAAAAAACAGAAAAACAAGTACCTCAACAAAAAATTTGGTCAAAAGGACAAGGGCTGGAAAGTAGAATTTGGCCCTAGTTCTGTCCTCAGATATCCTAGTGCAGTAATGCCAAGCAGATAAACAATTTCAAGTGCAGCAATATAACTTTAGTCTAAGGTCATGAAGAGTGCAAGAAGTGCAGGAAATATGCATCAAGTATTTGTTTACTCCCTTAGTCAAATTTGCTACCTAAACTCAGAATTTTATATATGTTTTCATGCCAAGGATTTTAGCTAGCAATATTTTAAGCTTGCTTCGTGACACTATTTGGCATAAGAAATAAGAGAGAGCATACCATGAACCCCCCATGTTAATCCAAACATCACTAGGTTTTACTCTTCAACTCATACCCTAAAGTTTTTAACTCGAGAACCGAGAGGGAGCAAACCACGAAGCCCAAGTTACCTATTATTCATAAGGTGGATGAGAGTTCAACATTTTTTCTTGCCTTGGAAAAACATTGTTGCCTTATTAATTTCTTTTTACCCATATATAAATTTGTTTGGGATCTAGATGCATACTACGTGTTAAGTGTAAGTTCAATTCCCTTAAACTAGAGATCAATTGTCAAGCAGTCTCGACATTACTATTCTGTTGGCATAGGCAAACAAAGAATTTTGAATTTCATCATTGGCAGAATATTCTAGAACAAATAAAACTACATTAGCAACATGTTAGCATTTGTTCAAAATTTTACCGAGGCAACAAATTTTTTTAGCGGTTTTGTATGCATGACTAATCTACATGGCATGGCAACATAATGTAAACAAAAACATAAACATGAATGCATGGCATGGAAATAGATGCGTGGCAACACTAACCCTCAAACCCAAGGTGTGCATTGTCCTCAATGCATGTAGACATATATAAACACATGAAATAAAAAATAAAATGCATGAACATATGTAATAAAAATGAATGCAAAGAGTTTTAAGAGGAGGAGGACACCTCGTTAGAGGGTTGGTTCTTCACATGTGATGCGGGTCTTTCTCTTGACAAAGCACCCACGATCGAGAGCCATGTGTTTTTTTTTCTTCCATGCTTGGCTTTGAGGAGGCAGTGGAAGCTCCAAGATCGCGGAGGACTTCCTTGACAATCTACATCGGCTCCGAGGTGGTAGGAGTGAAAACAGATGAAGCAGGGCCAGAAGGCATTGCATCAGGCTTTTCTAGGATTTCTTCTTCTAATTTAGGCGTCGGTTTTGTCTTTGCAGATTCAACTTATACCTGCGAGACTAGGACGGTGGCATCAGAGTGTTTCGGGGTATCAACTAATGAGGACTTACTGACATGTCAACGTTGGAAAAGATATCAATGGGGAACTCAGGGAATGGTGGTAAAATGCTTGGTGACATTCCTTCAAGAGTCTTCCTGATGGCATTGTCCCTGGCATAAGCATAATGCCAGAGCTTGATATTTTGCTCCTCAGCTTCGTCTAACTTTTGGAGAAAGATCTCCTGCCATTGGTAGATCTGGGAAAGCATTGCCACTGAACTAGCTGGCATAGGAGTGTCAGGTTCTGCCTTCGGCACCTTGGGCTTTGGCATTGGTTCAAGGGCCTTCCCCTTGCCTTTTTCCTTTGACTCGGTGGCAGTGAGTTGCCTCTACAAGGAAAGCGTGATTGTTGTTCCCTTGGTTTCTTGTATATTGTTTGAATCGATCTTTGGCACACCATGCTTCATACAAATATTAAAAATCAACAATGCGAAAAACAAACTGCCATTACTCTTACCAGCACACTTGTAGGTTTCCTTGATGATGAGTCGACCGACATTGATCTTACGGCCCACAATGATGAAGTGCAACAATGCCATCTTTTCTTTCAAGACAGCTTAATTATGGGTAGTTGGCATCGGGTTCGCCTTTAAAACGTATTTCCACCCTTCGGCTGTGATTTTAATGCCAGCCGCTTGACTATCTGTTGTCCCTTCGATGAAATAGTCCACTTGGTGCCAGGTTCACAAAAATCTTTCAGCAGCTTCCGTGTCTTGGCAATGTCCATTGAATCAACAAACGCAAGATGTTTATCTTATGCACAATCCAACTCAAACATGGAATTAATATACTTTTCATCAAATCGCACACACATACCTCACATCATCAAAAAGAATAGATCCTTGGTTGTCAGATGTGCGTAGAATTCTCTAACGATGTTGGAGTAGACTTCTTCCGTTTTTTGGCAGAAAAGCTCTCACGTGTGCCTGGTTACCACTGCCATGAACTCTGGGGTAAATCCCATGTTTAATTCGTTTTTAAACTAAAAAAATTAGTCATGGTAGAATGTCCTTGAAGCATAGCTTTCTTCATATTTGTTGTGGATCTCTTCGTTGAAGAAGATCTTGAATGGTGTCGATGAGGATGCCACAAAAACAAGTTGGAAACTTGAGCGAAAGGAAGAAGAGAAAGTGAATCTTTGTTTTCTTGCTTGATAAAGAGAAAAGTGAAAGGGTTTTGTTTTACTTCTTGAAACGGCCAGGGTTTTAAGAAGATGAAGGGTAAAAGGTTGAGTGTTTTAAGTGGAGTGATTAATATGACTAGTTTAATGGAGATAATGATGGGCTTTTGCGTGTTTTGAGAAAAGGAAAAGGGATGATGTGATAAGGGTTTAAGTGATACGATAATGTGGCTCGAGAATTGATAGTGTGATAAGGTGATTAGGTTGAAATTTTGAATTTCAACTTATCACTTTAGGCAACTAGGATAAAATTTAAAGTAAGAATTTTTACTTTTCTTTTGGGCCACATTCTATCAAGCTTTGGGAGGCTAGGGTAATTTTTTTCTTCTTCACATCTTCAATCGCAACATGCCAAGTCTCTACATTTGTAACACTTCAATTTTGGACCTAGAAGTTAACTGGAAAGATTAGACGGTTCGGGAGAACCGAGTTAGTGATTAGAGTTAGTTTTGAGATTTATTTTGGAATAAGTATTTTTTAGAAGGATAAAAATATGGAAAATGTTATAAAATCTTCGTTTGATATATAAATGGTTTTGGTGGAATCAATTTTGAAAAATAAGTTTTGGAGAATTGACATTTTGGGGCTAGTGACAAAAATGTGAAATTGTAAAACTGTTTTAGTGATTGTTTTGTAAAAGGGTCAAAACTTTGAATCTTTAAGGAGCTAATATACCTAAATGTTTTTATCAGATTTTTATCTCAATTGGATTAGTTCTAAAGTGTTTTAAATAAAGGATTAAAAGAGATTTTAATAAAAAGAATGTAGTTATTCTTAAAAGAAAATTTTGACGCAACTTTTCTCACCTAAGTTTTCTCTCAAAATCTCTTTAGCCATACACTTATTTTCTAGCAAAGATTTGAGGTAATGATCTTGGTTTCTTAAACTAATGATTTCTAATAGATTTTGTTGAGTGGGTCGATCGAATGGAAAACGCCAAGAGGGGTTGAATTGGAATTTTAAAAGTTGTTGGATGAAATTTGAAAATTGATAAATCAAGATAAGAGGATTTATAGTGGTTCCAGCTTAGAACAAGCTCTACATCCACTACCTTAGTCACCACTAAGGATTTTCTACCAATTTCACTATGAAATCTTCCCTTTTTCTAGGCTTAGCAGGAAACCTTTTACAAAGATCAATCATTCATCCCAAAGATTGATCTTGAGACCCTCACAAGAACCAAGAATTACTAGGCAATAAAATGTATCTCTTAATAGACAAATATGGCCAAAATACACTCAACCACACACCCAATTTGAGAATAAAGGATTTACAATAAAAGATTACAAATTGGGGTACACAATATGAAATTTGAGCACAAGGGTTTGGATTAATTGCTTGGATGTTGCTTCGATGATCAATAGTTGTTGCCGGTGCTTAAAATGCTTCATTTTATACCTTCTCATTGATTTCTAGCCGTTTGGGTGGTTGACATCATAAATATATCCGTTGAGATTTCATCTTCCCACCATAAATGCAGTTCTACAACTGCCCGTATCGAAACGGTACCTACATGTTTCAAAACTGTAGGGGTCGTTTCGATACTGGGTTCGAAACGGTTGAGCTCATAAAAATTCCAGTAGCAAAACGTTTCGAGACCAACCTAAGCCGTATCGAAACGAGCACTGACTTTTAAAAGTTTGGTATCTAACAAGCAACAGTCGAAAACATTAAATGCCCAATTTGAAAAATTTTAACCCTCGTATCAAAACAGTTCACTGCCGTTTCGAAACAAAGTCAAAGTATGACTTGCCCAGATGAAGGTCGTATCGAAACGAATTGAAGTCGTTTCAAGACCTATTCGATGTGAATATTCCAATAGCAAAACGTTTCGAAACAGACCTAAGACGTATCGAAACGCCTAGGCAAAATCTACAGATTTAACTTGAAAATACTTAGAAAAAATCACGGGGATTATTTTTAAACCTTAAAACACTTTGGGTTAAACCTTTACTTATCAAATTTTGAGCTTTTTGAGAACTTAAAAATTTATTTACTTTGCAAAATAGTCCTTAAAGTATTTGTTATATCAAAATCAAGTTAAGTCAAATTAAGTGTTTTACAATCTCCCTATTTTTGATTAAACAAAACCAAAGTAAATTTTTTAAGTGACCCCCCCCCCTTAGTTTAAGCTAGGTTTTGAAAAACTTAAAAATTTTGCTTAAACACTTTCCCCCTTTTTGTTAGATCAAAATCATAACAAGCATAATTCAATGAGAAATAAAAAGATAGGCAAAATTAAACCAAACAACGTAAATCATAATTCATAAAGCATAAGTTCCAAGAGCAAAATAACATAAATCCAAACATAAATCCTAAAAAGCATAAACCAAAACAATAAGCTAAAGCATAGGTTGAAAAACATAAAAGGTGCATAATAATAAAATCCTAGATGATATGAGATGAATGCAAGCTAGACTAGGGCTCATCATTGTCTTCATCTTCATCCATGTCATCTTCACCTTTCTCTTGACTACTTTGAAAGTGTCTCCATTCACCATAGAAGGCGGTGAAGGAGAGATCCGATGAAGATTGTTGATTCTTGATAGAGGTAATAAGATTTTCCATACCATCAAAGCGTTCCTCCAAAGCTTTGAAATGATTGTCCTTGTGAGTACGTAAGCCAGTGAATTGCTCAGCGAGGAAAGCCATCATCACATCATTGTTAGGAGCTTGTGGAGCAACTTGAGCTTGAGGAAGATCTTGAGCTTGAGCACGTTCACCTCGAGGCACACGAACCCAATCATCACCGTTGGAACGGAAACCACACTTCATGAGTGTAGTCTTATTTAGCTTCTCATTGAGATGCTCCTCAATGTCAAATGTGCAATCAATGCCACTAAGAACGAAGATATGACTTAAGACGGTTCCATATGTGAAGAAAGAGACGTTGTTGCGATATTTGACTAAGTGCACCATCTCCACAAACATAATTTTCACTAGGTTCGGTTGTTGTTTTTGTCGGAAGCACTTGAGCCAAAAGTCATCGACTTCTCTAATGTGCGAGAACTTCCCTCTGGATGAACGAAAGCACCACGAGATTATAAGATGATGAAACCGGTCATGGACATCTAAGGTATTAACTTGGTCGGTATGGAGATCAAGTGAGTTCTCATTTTCAATACCCTCATCTTTGAGACCAAGGAAATTGACCAAAGTAGACGGCTCGATACATATTTCTTCCCCAAAAGGTAACACTCAATGGCAACAAATTGGGAACGGTCGGGACTAAGGACACATTTGGCATTGGATTAGAACAACAAAACATGGTTTCGGTACATGATTCCAAGAATGCCTAAAAAAGTCATGAAGTTCCAACGGGTTAAAAGGCCAAGGTATCGAAAATGAAAGCGGTTAGAATCAAGGAAATTAATGTCAACTACACGCTCGGGTCGAATCTTGATGGTTTGATAGTATTTAAAATCTTGGTGAGCGGTGGGGGTTAGGAAACTCTTTTTGAAGAGATAGGCGAGATTTGGTCGAGGGAGGTTTTTCTTTGACGGTTTAGACCCTTGACCCTCTTCGGAAACTCTAGCTCTCTTCTTGGAAGCCATCCTAAAAACATTAAGCAAGCAAAAGAAAAAAAATATGTATGCATAAGAAATCCACATTCAAACCTGTCGCAACCCCCCTTTCTTAGGAGCCTCAACCTTTTTGAAAACTTTTAAAAATCAACGAAGTCGCCACCAATCTTTGTTGAAAAGTGTGACTGGATCACTTTAAAACGGAGTTATTTTAATAAAACGTTTTGTTTTAATAAAACAACAATTTTGGTCTACGAAAACCAGAAAACAAGTTCAAGGGTCGGTTACGCGTAGGGAAGGGTTAGCACCCCCACAACGCCCAAAATTGGTACCTAATTGATTTCAAAATCATTTTCAAAACTGGAATTTGCAAGTTCACGAAGGTTTGACTTTATTTGTCCGTTTAATGAATATCAAACTATTTTAACGGCCTTATCGCCTGGGAGATGAACTTTAATCACCGCCAACATTTCTGGCGCTAACCCGTCATTCCCATTTGATAAGACACTGTATTAAATTAATTTCACTTTTTAAACAACATGAAATTTCAATGGGTTGGGCATTTTTATTTATTCTAGGTTTGATTATTTTAAATCCTAAAAAAGGTCTAAGTCTTTTATTCCTAACTGAGAGTTTGAGTTTGTTTAAGCGTATTTTATTTTTTTGTGAAGAAAATATTTCTACAGCCACGTCTCTATCTAAGCTTATAGAACCTAGTCCTAAGTTTTGGCCTATTTATAAAGAACAAACAAGAAACCTGAATTTTTCTTTATATTTTATTTTTATTGTTTAAAAAAACCTTTATTCCTTTTCTTTTTATCCTTAAAACTTAAACCCTTCTTTTATCAATTTTAGCTTTTTAGTCTTATTGATTTTCTCCATTTTTTATTTTTATTTTCAAAAAAAGTGTTTTCTTTTAGAACTTTGAAGGTTATTATTACTTTTTATTACCTTGAGGTTTTTTACATTTTTTAAAAGCTTATCTTAAAAGATTACTTTGAAATTTTTTTAAAACCTTTAAGTTAACTTATTTTTTTAGAAATATAGGTTTTTTCATGTTTTTAATCTTTTATTCTCTAAAATCCTAAACTCTTGACCTATGGTTATTTTATTAAATCTCTTTTTAAATTTTGGGTTTTTTCTTCTTTTCAAACTTATTTTTTTAAATCACCTTTATTTATATTTTTCTAAAATAAACCTCCTCTAAATTACCTAAGAACCTTTTATTATTAAAACCTTGTTTCAAAACCCATTTTATTTTCTAACAAATTAAGACTTTTTACATCCATGATTTATTATCTTCTTATTAAACCCCTTAGTTATAGTTTTTTTTAAAACATTAATTCATTTTATTACTAAATCTAAAAGGATCAAAACCTCTTTTAAGTGTCAATTATTTCATTTTCAAGATCAAAATTTTAGAAACAATATTTTTTTACTCATGTAAAAATTTAAAAGATTAAATAAAAAACTAAACAAAATTTTAAAATGAAAATATTACCGAATTCAAGAATCAATCTTCCAACTCCAACAAACGCAACTTAAAACAACATAAACAAACACAACACACAAAAAACAACATTCAACCAAGGAAAAGTACGAAATTCACTAAATAAATTTAAAAGAAAAGAAAGGATTTTTACTAGAATTGAAGAACTCGTATATGATTCCTTCTCGAATTTCTTCCCAAACACCTCCGGGAAATGACCCAAAGCTCGAACTCCACTCCAAGAATTTTCCAGCAATTACAGAGAAAATTCAAGAATTTTTAGATTTGTTTAAGCTTTTTCAAATGGTGAACTGGTGAAGAAAAAGTGTGTGCAGAGGGGTTTTTATACTAGAACCTAGGCTTGACAATCAAGGAAAATTCGGGATTCAATCCCAAAACTGATGCCTTTATTCGACCAAGGGCTTGATCCTCGATAAAACCCCTAAAAAATTATCTGATTTGGTTCAGATTTGAGGAAGAATTTCTCCCTTGATTCGAGCACTAGATTTAACCCCTTTTCCTCTGTTTTTTGTAGATTCTGGCGGCTACAGTGGATGACGGCAAGAAGCATCGGTGCCGTTGGGTCGACGACGGTGAGACGCGTCGACTGGCACCAACAACGTTGACAACCGTAGCCTGTGGACGGCGTCGACCGACACCAATGGTAATCCTATAATCAAGGTTTGATAATATAAAATATAGGTTTAAAAAAATTCAAAAACAAGTTTTTACAAAAGAATCACTGAAAACAGTTTTTGAAAAATACGATTAAAGAAATTTATATTCGAATAAAAATATTTCGATTTTTTTTTTTGCAAAAGCGTTAAAACCCACAATATATACAAGTAATATATGAAAAAACAATAAGTTTAAACTATAGAAATCAAACGAAAATTGAAAAGAAAAAGAAAATAGGAAAATACCTTGAGTTGGAATTTAGGAAGAATGGATGGATGATAATGCAAAAAGTTGTTGAAGCTTGCTTAGGATTGTTGTTTAGAGCAAAAACCCTCAAATTTGGTGTAAAATGTTTAGGTTTAGTGGGTATTTATAGGAAAAATTAGGTTAGAGTTTGAGAAGAGTTTAGGTTTAGAAAGAGTCATTTTTAAAGCTTGAAAGTCATTAAATTGACTTTGCAGCGAGTAACTGTATCGAAACGGTCACGAGCGTTTCGAAACTCGCTTTTCGAAACAAAAAGATGAGCATTTTGAAGCTCGGGGCCGTATCGAAACATCACTTACCCGTTTCGATCCCAATGATTCCAGAGATGTCCTTTTTAAGAGCCCGTTTCGAAACATTTCTTACCGTTTTGAAACCCTTAAGGGAAAAAGCCCTTCAGAAGGTAGCATGTATCGAAACAGGGGTACCCGTTTCGATACACCTGTGCCAGAATGTGTAGATTTGGCACAAAATGGCAAAAAAGTTAATTTTCAATCAACTCCAAATGCATGAACATGATATATGAGCATGTTCTATAGGCAAAAACATGTGCAAACTCCCCCTAACTGTAAGCATAGAAGTAATTAACATAAAAAACACATAAGCATGCATATCAAATATATTCAAGCAATTTTTGCGTAAAAATGCCCCTAAAAGGTCAAGAAATGCTGGTTAAATCTTACACTCTCCTAAGGGTCCAAAAATGCTCTTTGTCTAGAGGTTTGGTAAAGATGTCCGCTATTTGGTTCAAGGTGTCTACATATTCTAGAACAACATGATTTTTTCAAACATGATCTCTAATTAAATGGTGTCTTATCTCTATGTGTTTTGTTCTAGAGTGTTGGATGGGATTTTTAGAGAGACATATCCAAAAGACTTGATCACAACAACTTTCGGCCAATATGTATTCTGCTTCGGTGGTATATAAGGCTACACTATTTTGTTTCTTAAAGAACCAAGATATGACCATACTACCTAGGAATTGACATGTTCCGGAGGTACTCTTTCTATCTATCTTACAACCCCATAATCCGCATCCGAATAAGCATGAAGGTTAAAGGTGGAATCTCTAGGGTACCAAAGGCCTAAACAAGGGGTATCTCTAAGGTACATAAAAATTCTCTTAACAGCTATAAAGTGTGATTGTCTAGGACTAGCTTGAAACCTAGCACACAAGCAAACACTAAACATAATATTTGGTCTACTTGCGGTAAGGTAAAGCAACTATCCAATTATAGAATAATAAATCTTAGAATCGACACAATTACCTCATTCATCTTTATCAAGCTTTATGGATGAGCTCATTGGTGTAGCTTGAGGCTTTACATTCTCCAAGTCAAAGTTCTTGAGCATGTCCTTTATGTACTTAACTTGATTGATGAATATGCCATCCTTCATTTGTTAGATTTGGAGTCCCAATAAGAATGAGAGCTCCCCCATCATGCTCATTTCAAATTCACATTGCATTAACTTAGAAAAATCTTGACAAAGAAGTTCATTAGTAGATCCAAAAATAATATCATCAACATATATTTGCACTACTAATATCTTTGTCATTGCTTTTAATGAATAGTGTTGTGTCCACCTTTCCTTTTTCAAAACCTTTTTAACAAGAAAATTTGAAAGCCTTTTATACCAAGCTCTCAGAGCTTGTTTTAAATCATATAAAGCTTTTGTTAATTTAAAAACATGGTTTGGGAATTTTGGATTTTCAAAACCCGGTGGTTGTTCCACATACACTTCTTCATTTATAAAACCATTTAAAATGCACTTTTGACATCTATTTAAAAGAGCTTGAAATCACTGTAACATGCAAATGCAAGTAACATCCTAATTGCTTCCATTCTAGCTACGGGTGCATAAGTTTCATCAAAATCAATTCCTTCTTCTTGAGTGTAACCTAGAGCAACAAGCTTAGCCTTGTTCCTCACCATGTTACCATTCTCATCTAGTTTGTTTCTAAAAACCCATTTTGTTCTTATAATAGATTTATTTCTAAGCCTATCAACTAATGTCCATACTTAACTTCTCTCAAATTCATTTAATTCTTCATGCATGACCAATATCCAAAAATCATCATTTAATGCTTCTTTGATATTCTTAGGCTCAATGCATGAAATAAATTCAACATTATTAAAGAGTTTGAGAGAGGATTGAGTGGTTACCCCCTTGGATGGATCACCCAAGATTTCACCACCTTTGACATAGTTATACTCCCTTGGGTAGCTCACTTCCTTTTCCTCAAGAGCCATGTCTTAAAAAGCTTCTAGAGGTGGTTCTTGTGCTTCTTCCTTTTTGGTTAGAACCTCATTCACCTTTGATGATTGGCCAACATCATTGGCTTCAATGATTCCTACATCATCATCATCATCACAAGAATCCTTCCTCGGAGGGAGGTTAAAGACTCGATAGGCTTTAAAGTTTAAAGAATAACCTAGAAAAATAGCTTCATCACATTTTGCATCTAATTTACCTAAATTATCTTTTCCATTGTTTAAAACAAAACTCTTGAAATCCAAAGGATGAAAATAGCTAATGTTAGGCTTTTAGATTTTAAAATCTCGTAAGGTGTTTTCTTTAAAATTGGCCTAATTATTACTCGATTTATAATGTAGCAAGCGATATTTGTGATTTCCACCCAAAAATATTTAGGTAATTTTTTTTTCACAAAGCATGGTCCTAGCTATTTCTTCTAAAGTTTGATTTTTCCTCTCAACTACCCCATTTTGTTGGGTAGTGCAAGGTGCGGAAAAATTATGGCTAATCCCATTAGAATTAAAATAATCCTCAAAACCTAGATATTAAAATTCGATTCCATGGTCACTTCTAATGTGGGAAATATTTTGACGAATGTCATTTTGAGTTATTTTTGAAAACGTGATAAATTTTTCTAAAGCCTCATCCTTGGTGCTTAAAAATAGAACCCAAGTATATCTAGAATAGTCATTGTAAAGTGTCCATTAGTTCTATATTTTGTGCACATTCTATCTCATATTATTGATGTTTTTGAGTACATTTTAGGCATAATTAGGATCATCCATTGCAATTTACAATATTCTTTACTTTACCATGCTTCTTATTGATTATCTTTTATTTGGTAAGGAAAAGGTACTGTTTTAGTTTAGTTTTAGTTTCAGGTACTAGAGGCTGGTAGAAGGAGAGAAGAGTTGAGGACATGATGTTGAGGCAGCAAACCAAGGAGCTGTACTGATGTAGTTCCAGACAGAGACAACAGTTGCCAAGTAACTACCGCCGCCATACCTGCCGCCCAGGGTAGCAAGCTGAGGAATTGGAGAACTGGAGTGCGATCTGTAGAGTAGAAAATCCTGATTCTAACGAGGCCATCCATACTATTTTCCGATAACTGTAACAGCAGGTAGAGCCGCCAAAGGAGGAGTTTAAGATTACTTACTGAGCAAGGCAATGTGAAGAAGTCAACATTCAACTCAAAGAAGTTAGAATTAAAGGTTGTATTTAATGAAAAAGCTTCTTTGAAGACTTCTACTCCAAGGAGGACTTGACCTAGCTAACGTCTATATATACTGTAACCCCCTTAGTCCGGCCTAGAAGCCTGACCCGAACTATGAAGATTACACGGGGAAAACCGAAGCCAACTCACAAAAGCCGACTTCGATCAACAAATTACTTAGAAGAAACGACATAGTGATCGGAGTTCGTTTAGGGCTTCAATTGCGCAAGTTACACATTTAAGGACTAAACTGTAATTTTAGCAAATTACAGGGACAATCTATTTTAAGATTATCGTCCATTAATTAGTCACGAAACATGTTTTCATGTCAAATTTCATCACAAACGGACCAACCAAACTCATCCAATTGCACATCCAACATCCAGGGAAAAAAATGTAACTTTTTAGACTTTAAAAGGTACTTTTAACTGAAAACAACGGTCGAGTATCGGTGCCTCTGATGCCCGTATCGATACACGGAAAGACAATAGCTCAAATTGGAAAGAAGGTATCGATACCCTTCCCCGCGTATCGATACACCCTTCAAATATAACCAAAGTGTATCGATACGCGAGCAAGTCGTATTGATATCCCTGTGTTTTTTAGCCTACAAAAAGTCGTTGAGTATCGATACTCAAACCCGTGTATCGATACGCATACTAGATAGGCTTCACATACAACTCCAAAATGCAGTTTAATCAGCCAAGCATGCTCAAGCATCAATAGATAAACATCCCTAATCATATACTACATGCCAATCATGCTTAAATGCAACTACAAGGGTTTTACCAATCCAACACATGTAATTCTAGTAAGCTATAGCTTGCGTCTCATGAGTAATACCAGAAAACATACGAAAAGCATCATTCTTCCTCAAGCAACATATAATGGCTCTTTTACAAACCCAAATAGACAATTCAACTTATCTCAACCAGGAAGTTCTAAAACAAATCTCCCAAACCGAGGTTCTTTCCCCATTGCCAAAATCTACTTATTTAAAATCACCAATTTTCATACTTGATTTTGAGTGACGAATTAGGTGCTCTCACTTGCTACTCCTCAGCCCTCAATCTTAGTTATCCGCATTGTTGGAAAAAGGAGCGTAAGCACTCTTTCTCAGTGAGGGAAAGCTCAAAACACATCAACAATGTAGTTTTTAAAACACAAGTTGAAACCATATCATGCTCAATCTCAATTCAAGCTTTCAAAACCAAAGCAAACCATTCTTTAATCATGTTCCACATGAATCATTAGACATATGCATTGTTCACAATGTAAATCCACACTAAGCCTCACTTGCTTAATTCACATGCATAGATTTGTCCTATGCAACATCTCATCATCAAGCATCTCATGCACAATAATCCATTATCCATTCATTACAATCATGATACACGGGTAACAATAAACACATATATTGGCCTACAACATCCCGACATAGGCTCACCCCTATCCGCTGTGATAGACTCACCTTTATCACTTTTACAAACAATATCAGATACACGGACTTGTATAGGCTCACCCTTATACTCAATGATGGGCCCACCTCCATCTTAATGGCTATGAATGAAATTAGACTCACCCTTAACCCATAGTGATAGACTCACCCTTGTATAGGCTCACCCTTATACTCAATATCAGATACACGGGCAACAATAAATACATATATAGGCCCACCCCTATTACGCCACGTACCTAGACACACTTACGATTTATAGATTATAGTGCACCCACATCCTATTGGTCGACCAACGTATCCTTATATTAAAAATAGATCATTCACTTGCCAATATACCCAAGCTTAACAAAGCTTTAAAACACATCCACTCACCGAAACGCGAAACTTCACGTGCCGACGTGAAGATCACTCGTCCGAAGCTTCAAAAATCGCTTCGATAGATTCCGGATCAATATCCACTACTTTTAGATCATCAAAAATAGAGATCCAATGCATTAAAATGCATTCTAACTCCAGCAACTAAACACAAACTCGTTGCCCAACAAAACAACATCAATTTACCCATCTGAAACAACCGAAAACTCATTCGATTGCTTCCTAAGCAATGCCCAGCCAACAATCAACACTTCCAAACATTAATATTCATCAAACCACATCCAAAAACAATCTAAACCCTTTCTTATATCTCCAGCAATCATTTAACCATTAAATCACTTCAAAAGCACAACTAAAACTATCATAAAACTCAAGGATCTCAAGGATTTCGGGATCTAAATCATTAAAACTCTTTTACATTATCATAATCACCTCAAAACTCAATTATAATCCATCTAAAACAGAGCTAATCAACAATACTCCGAAAATCAAGAACTAAATCTTAGTTTTGCAAGATTTTGATCTTAAATCAAAACTATAATCAAAACTCAGTTAAAAACAACAATTGAGTGTCAAAAATCTTGGGAATTTCAATAAAAAACTTGTTGAGAGGAACCACTGAGAAGGTGAAGCTCATTTGTGAGCGCTTGAAAGCAGCATCGGATGGGAAAAAGTCTTACGCGGATTCGAAGCATAAGGAGATTGATTTCGCAGTTGGCGAACGTGTGTTTTTGAAAGTATCGCCTTAGAAGAAGGTGATGAGATTTGGGCGTAAGGGTAAGCTTAGCCTGAGGTTTATTAGACCTTATGAGGTTGTGGAGCGAGTGGGTCTTGTTGCTTATCGGTTGAGGTTGCCTCCCAAGTTGGAAAAGATCCATGATGTGTTTCATGTTTCGATGTTGCGGAGGTATAGATCAGATCCTTCGCATGTGATCCATGTTGAGGAGATAGAGCTGAACCCGGACTTGTCCTATGATGAGGAATTGGTAAAGATCCTAGATTCGAGCAACAAAGTTCTTCGTGGCAAAACAATAGATCTTGTGAAGATGTTGTGGCGACGCCGAGGAGTTGAGGAGGCCACGTGGGAAAGCAAAGCAGACATGTTGAAGCAGTTTCCGCACCTTTTTTCTTCAGGTAAAATTTCAAGGGCGAAATTTCCTAAGTGGGGGAGAGTTGTAACGCCCTGGTTTTGGGCCTAGGTGTTTTGGACATCGGATTGGGCCGGTCGGAAATGGTTTGAATCGTATTAGGTGGTTCAGGGAAATCAAGGCTCGGGATAGGATAAAAATAAGATAAAATTTTCTAAAATCCTCTAAAAATCATGCTTAAGAGGTTGGTCAAATCAATTTTACAAAATGAGTTTTCAAAGTGGTACATTTTGGGCAGTGACAAAAATGTGAAGTTTTAAAACTGTGGAAAAATGCAAATTTCAAAGGAGGAGTCAAAATCTTATAATCTTTAGGGAGCTTTTGTGCAATTACACCTTTCCTTAATTTGACATGTGTTTTAAATGAATTTTAAGTAATTGTTTAAAAAGGGGATTTTATTTATTTATCAAATAAAATCATTAATTTGGAAGTTTCATTTACGTAACTAACTTTTCACTCTTCATTTTCAGCAAAACACCTTTCTAAAGTATATTCTCCAGATTTCTTTTCTCCCAAACACTCTCACTTTGATCTCATAACCATTTTAAAGATTTCTCTTCATTTTCTTCAAGAATTATGAAGCAAACTCAACCAAAGATTTTTGACGTAACTATAATCAAGGTTCTTTATTGAAATTCCCAAGATTCTTTTGCCTTGTTCCTGCCCAACAAAGAGGAGTTCTACACTTTCTCCCATACAAAGCATCGTATGGTGCCATTTGAATGCTTGCCTGGTAACTATTATTGTAAGCAAACTCAACCAAAGGCAATTTCTTCTCCCAAGAACCTTGTAAATCAATAACGTAGCATCTCAACATGTCCACAAGCACTTGGACAACACGCTCCAACTGTCCATCCATCCGAGGATGATAATAAGTATTGAAATTCAACTGTGTGCCCAAGGCTTGATGCAAACATTCCTAAAACCTTGATATGAATATCAGATCTCTATCCGACACTATAGACTTTGGCACCCCGTGCAAACGTACAATATCAGCAATATACAGCTCAGCTAGCTTATCCAATGTATACGTAGTATGCATGGGCAATAAATGTGCGCACTTCGTAAGGCGATCAACAATCACCCAAACAAAATTCTTCTTCGACGGTGACAAAGGTAAACCAGACAAGAAATCCATTGTAATCCTTTCCCACTTCCATTATGGGATTTTGAATGGTTGCAACAATCCAGAAGAAACATGATGTTCAGCCTTCACCCGTTGACAAACCATGCATTTTCCAACAAATTCGGCAACATAATTCTTCAACCCCACCCAATAGTACTCATCCTTCAAACCACGATACATCTTTGCACTACCAGGGTGCATAGAGAAAGGACTACTATGAGCTTCAGTCAGAATAGTGCGGCTCAACTCAGCATCATTCTGCACCACTATCCGACTCCCAAAGCACAGAACACCATCATCATTGAAACTGAAATCCGAAGGCTTACCATCCGCAATATCCTGAATGTGAGGGACAAGAGAATCATCAAGCAATTGCTTATCCTTGACCAATTGAATCAAGGATGGTTTCACTTGCAATTCGACAACAAGACCACCATCTCGCGATATGCTCAAGCGAGCAAACAACGCCCTCAACTCCACAGCCACCTTCCTGCTCAAAGCATCAGCCACAACATTGGCCTTCTCAAGATGATACTCGATCGACAGATCATAATCCTTAAGCAACTCCACCCATCGTTGTTTCCTAAGATTCATCTCTTTTTGAGACATAAGACATTTGAAACTCTTATGATCTGTGAATACCACACACTTCTCGCCATAAAGGTAATGCCTCCAAATCAATCATAGAAAACATTAAAGCTCCTCCAAACTGATCAAAGAGATCATCAATCCTTGGCAAGGGATACTTGTTCTTGATCTGCAACTTGTTCAGTTGCCGGTAATCTATACACATCCGCATTGTCCCATCTTTCTTCTTTACAAACAACACCGGCGCACCCCAAGGTGATACACTTGGCCGGATGAATCCTCAATCAAGCAACTCTTTAAGCTCTTTCTGTGCCATTCGATAAGAAGTAATGGACATCAGAGTCGTATTCTCATACAACTTGATACCAAACTCAACTTCCCTGTTTGGTGGTAATCCAAGCAAGTCTTCCAGAAAGACAACTGGAAAATCGCAAATGGTTCTGTTGTCTTGCACACGTACATCTTTTGCACCAGGATTCTTCACATAGACAAGATAAGCATCACTGCCCATCCATAGTATACGGCTTGCTTCCAAAGCCGAAACAACATTAGACAAGAATTTCACATTCTCACCTACTATCACCACCTCATAATCATCAACAAGCTTCAAGGTAACTCACATAACATCGAAATTAACAACAACCCTATGCTCAGACAACCAATCCATTCCAAGAATCACATCAAAGCCATAAAAAAGTAATTACATCAAATCCACAAGAAAAATATGACCCCGCACAGACAAAGGGCATCTCCTATACAATTTCCTTGTTAGCACAGTCTCACCAAAGAAACTAGTCACTTGCATTCCTACTCTCAACAACTCAACAAGTATATCAAGCAAATATGCATGCTCACTCAAGATATAACAGTGCGTGGATCCAAAATCGATCAATGCTAACAAAGATAAAGAATGTAGAGCAAAGGTACCTATAATCACATCCGTATCGGTGCACCCCTCGCGCTGATCATAAACTCTCGCATGACCACCTCCCTCTGGCTGAACAGCTACCACGTGAGCAACTCCTCGTTGTCCTTCCTCTCTCCTCTGAAAGTTCCCTCGGCCGCGCCCCGACCTCTGTAATGTTCTACAACACGTACTGGTGCCTGCCTAACCAATTGTGGATAGTCACGCTTCATGTGACTTTGCACCCCACAGTGCCAACAAGTTCCTGAGACACCCCAACACTTCACAGTGTGATGTCTCCCACAACAGTTGCAAACTGAATCACGATCTCCAACATTCTGACCATGCTGCCCATGGCCTGATCCACCACCACCACCCCCAGCGATGATCCCTCTGATAGCCTCTATCCCGTGGTCTTTTTCCACCATCATGGTCTGAACTCCTCTTCCTTGAACTAAAGCCTCCAGATCGAGTAGTCATCCCTAGACTCAGCTCTATATCCTTAGCTTGCGAGACTAGCACATCAAAGTCTGTGTACTCAGCCGCTAGCACGTATGTCTTAAATTTCCTTATCAACCCATAGCGGAAACGATCACACCTTGCCCGCTCGTCTGGTACTAACTGAGGTGCATACTGGCTCTACCTCACAAATTGCACCTCATACTCAGCAACAGAAATACTGCCCTGCACTAGAGCCATGAATTCACGCTTCTTCTCATCCAGATAATGGACCACCAAGAACCTTTTCTTAAATGCATTCACGAAAAAGGCCCAATCAATTTCATCCTGCTCCATCCCAGTTGTGATAGTCGTCCACCATGTATACGCATCACCATGCAACAACGACACTACACAACCCAACTTCTGGACCTTATTATAGTTCATCTGTCACAATATTCACTTGGTACTCTCAAACCAAGCCTCAGACCCCTTAGGAGTTAACCCTGTAAACTCAGCACCGCCCAGGCTACGTAAACGCTCCAATGGCAACCCAAGATTGGCACCCTGCTGTTGTGTAGCTACATGTAAACTAGTTACTACCGCCTGAAATGCTCCAGCAATAGTTTGTACCAGAACTGTCATCTCCGAAACACCTTGTCCCGGTGCTCCCTCAGGTGCAACACCTCCAGCACCAGCTCCAGCCCAAACTCCTGTCTCACCACCTGCAGGTGGTCAACCCTAAGGAGGAGGCGATAGATTCTCTACTCGCTCTTTCGGCCCATCCTCGGCCACAACTCGGGCATTACCCCTCGTCTCTCATCTCGGATCCATGGTGAAATAAATTTACTATAATGCGAATACAACAATAAAATCAATTAGGCTTTCGGTAGCAAGGACCTAAGTCACTCAATTCATTTGCTCAATTTTTTATTCCTTTATCAGTAGATTTGGCAATGGGTACCCCAATCATACCTCAATTATCAAACAAAATCAACTTACAATACCATCATATCATCAACATACGATCATATTTAACTCACATATAATTCACAACATCCAAGCATAGCATAATATCCAGATTTCACTAAAATCATGCTTTTCTCACCCAACATGCCATTAGCACCAATATAAGCATAAAAAACTCACCAAATTAACTTACTATCATCCTCAATTCTTTCGAAACCTAGCTCTGATACCAAAAAATGTAACTCCCTTAGCCCAGCCTAGACGCCCGACCCGAAGTAAGAAGATTACACGGGGAAAACTGAAGCCAACTAGCTAACGCCGACTTCGATTAATGACCCTTTTTTCTCTCTTTTTACTAGGTGCATTTTAAGTCCTATATGCTCAACAATTTACTTAGAAGAAACGGTACAACGATCAGAGTTCGTTTAGGGGTTCATTGCGCAAGTTACACATTTGAGGACTAAACTGTAATTTTAGCAAATTACAGGGACCAATCAAATTTTAAGATTACCATCTATTAATTAGTCAGGAAACATGTTTACATGTCAAATTTCATCACAAACGAACCAACAAAACTCATCCAATTGCACAAACAACATTCATGGACCAAAATGTAACTTTTCATATTTTAAAAGGTACTTTTTTTAAGAAGGTGTGCCTCATTAAAAACCCCTACTAACACCCCCTGACACAAGGCCATGAGATCCATAAAATGGGAAAAGAGTACCTGAATATTATTAGATAGTTCGAGAAAAATTATCGGTAAGTACAAAGTTTCTGATACAATCTGGATAATGGGAACCAAAAGACATAGAAGTCATGGTTCGGAGAGCATAAGTAGCAAGTGTGTGAGCAACCAAATTAGCCTCACGGCTTACATAGTGAACATAGGCAAAAGAAAAAGATGATGGAGAATCTCTTGCTTGGAAAAGCGTAGGACCCATGGTGGAAAGATCAGGCCCCAGGCTGTTGAGTCTAGTTGCAATGGTCGCACAGTCTGTCTCGAAGAACAAGTTGCTCCATCGTTGAGACTGAGCAAGAGTGATGCCAACGATAAGGGCCACCCCTTCGGCTGTAGCAGCATCTGGACAGCTGCCCAAAGGGTAAGCCGGACCACCACCAACTGTACCCGAATCATCACAGACAACAAATCCAACCGCTGCCGCGCGTGTGGCCGGGTCAAAAACCCCGTCCACATTAACCTTAAGATGTCTAGGAAGGGGATGCCTCCAACAAGGTGGAGAGAGTGGTGGATGATCTGTTGGGGGAGAAGAAGAAGAAGATATTGCATTTAAGTAATCGCGATGGAGACTTAGAGAGTTGATAGCGATTAGCCAAGGGGGTTGAAGATGGTGATTATGGACCCAATCATTGCGCCGTTTCGGAACGCTGACCTTCGTATCTAAACGCCTGTATCGAAACTGGGCTGGTCGTTTCGGTACTTGGGCCCATTCCGAAACTCGTATCGGAACATGGCTCTCCAGTAGCTAAAGTGTTCTGAAACACCTTCACCCATTCCGAAACACTATGGCCATTTTAGGCCCCTGTTTCGAAACATACAAGGGTGTTTCGATATACCCTGCTCTGCAACCTTACAATTTTCTGGTTTTTCATATCTTTTCACAATAAAAAATATCCCAAATCATACCATAACATACCAACAACATGATTAAACATATAAGAACATATTTAAGAAGCTTAAGCTAAAGCATGGCATCAAACACATGAACATTTAGTCTATAGGCATGCTTCCTAGCCACAAAACCAAACATAAATCTCAAACCTCAAACCAAACCAAATAGGACCATTTATGAACTTCAAAAGCCATAACAAACTTGCCACAAACACATGGAGTTCAAAATACTTCTCCCAAAAACAAACTTGAAGCCCCATTGCCAAATATCAATACTAGAGTATGTAAAAACATCACCATACATGAGCTTTCACTTCCTTGGATGTTCTTAACCTTCTCCCTGCCCAAATTCGTCTCAATTATATGCATTGCTGGTAAAAGAGAGTGTAAGCTTGATGAGCTCATGGGGTCACTTCTCACTCATCAAATAATGAAGAAAACAAAGAAGGGGAGAAGAAGAAGGAAGAGATTAGAGCTATGGGGGAGAAGAAGCTCAAAGGGCTTGGCATCAACACAAATGACATTGCTTTCAAATCCTCCACCTGTCATCTTGTAGATTCAAGTGAGGAGGAGAGTGAAGATGAAGAGATGACTCATATCTTCAACAAATTTGCCCAGTTCATGAAGAGCAAAATGGAAAAATCCAAGCATGAATCGAGGAAGAAGATGAAGAAATCCCACAAGTTCAACAAAAAGGGATCATCTTCAAAGCAAACATATGTGGCCACATGGAGTGATGAAGACTCCACCGATGATGAGGTATCCCACCTATGCTTGATGGCCCTCAATGAGGGGGAGGTAACTTCTAACTCATCTATTTCAAATTCATATACATTTGATGAGTTACAAGATGCCTATGATTATTTGCTTTTGGAATTCAAGGCATCATTTTCTAAGAACAAAAAGTTGATTTCAAAATTAAAAAATGAGAATGATTTGCTTTCCAAAACAAATCATGAGTTTGAAGCAAAATTGAAGGATTTTGAACAAAAAGTTTCACATTTTCAAAACTTGCTTCAAACAATGGAAAAGGATCATCAAGAAGAAATTGATGATCTTAAAAAGAAAAGAGATTTGATTTCCAAAGAACTTCTAAAGAAAAATGATTTTGGAAAATCAAACTTTTATGTTAGACAATCTAGTGCCCCTAAATTTATAAATGGAAAATGTTTTAGAAGTGTTTGGGTCCCAAAAGGACTAACCACTTCAACTAAAAAGGATGAAATTGAAAAATAGATTCCTACGGGGACTAAATTTTGTGCCACTAATGTCTATGGATCCAAAGCAATTTGGATACCGAAAATTACTTGATTATCTTATGATAGGTGTGATGGATCAACAAGTTAAATATTGAGGGGGAGCTCCATGCACACAAGGAAGAACACTTGAAGAAGGAATGCTTCATATCCTCCCATGAGTTCAAGTGTTGTAAAATCTAGTTGATTTTCATTTGTTTAATTTGATTTACTCTCTCTTAATTCAACTAGATTATCATGTGTTGGACTAACATCTTTTGATGATGCTTTGAGTAAGGGGGAGTCAATTTTAAAACCAAAACTCTTATTTTTGTCATTTTCCTCATAAGTTATTTTGAACTTAAAGTTATTTAAAGTCTTTTTGATATAACAAAAAGGGGGAGAAATAGTTTGAAAAATTGCATTTTCAAGAAAATAAGGGGGAGCTTTAACTTCTTTCAATTTTTGAAATCTCTTATTCAAATTTTTACATACAAAGGGGAGAATCCCAAATAATTTTTCAAAGTGGTTTTATTATATCAAAAAGGGGGAGATTGAAGAACTAATGTTTTGATATAATAATTGCAAAATAGTTTTGGACTAAATTGAAAAGATTTCAAAAGTTCCCTTAAGTCCAAGAGACTTAAAAATATGTTTGAGGATTGTTTTAAGAGGTTTTGAAGTGTTTTCTAAAGCCAAACTTTACAAAATCACCAAGGTGTTTCGAAATACCCTTAGGCGTTTCGAAACAACCATTCACAGTTTCAAAACATTCTGAAACAACTTTGCCTGTTTCGAAACGGGCTTTAATCTGGGTGAGAATTTTGATTAGCGTTTCGATACGGCCTCACCGTTTCGATACACCTATGTGGCAAAGACATCAACGGTCAAAATCCCAAACGGCTATTTTCCCAACGACCTTTTAATTTGCAGCTCAAATGTAACTCGTTCCGAAAAGGGGTTGAAACTATTTAGATACGGATCAAGGTGTTTTGAAACAACCAGAGGTGTTTCGAAACGGATTTCTGCATCAGACTTCAACGACTAGTTCTGAAGAGGGGCGTTCCGATACGAGCTCGACTGTTCCGAAACGGATAGCACCAGAACTGCAATTAATGTTGGAAATAAAATCTCCAATGGCTCCTAAACAACCCCAACGGTCCTCAACAGCTACAAACTCATTTGGGAGTATAAAAGGGACCTTCAAGCATCGAGAGAAGACTAATGCTTCAATCGTCAACAACACTATGATCAAGAATTTGTCTTAGGGCTTTATGGTTCAATTTATTGTATAGACAACACTTGTGAGCCTAATTGTCAAATTTGCTTAAGTTTTTAGGTTTTGGGTGAGAGTTTTACTTGTGCAAACATATACCTTCTATAGGGATTTCTAGTTTGCTAAGTCTTTCTTGTGTAAGAGAGTGTTTGATCATGCTTTGGGTAGAAAGCTTTATCGGTGTAATTGTTTCATCCTAATCCGAGAAAAGGGGACGAAATTCTTAGTGAATTTGTTTGGAAATATTTAGTGGAAAGCTAAGGTAGTGGATGTATGCCATTGTTAGAAGGTTGAACCACTATAAATCATTGTGTCAATTTCCTATCTTTCTATTCCCACAAAAACACCCAAATATCCAACTTCTCCGGACATTACAAACACATCGGTTGAAGGAATCGAGCATAAAAAAACCCAACAATGGCAATGGCTTCTACCCACCCGGAAACATAGTCCACTTCTAGAAGGATTTACATATTACCACATTAAGATGGGAATGGTCCCATAAAATCTATCCCCCAAACATCGAATAACTCAACTTCCAAGATTTTTTGTAGGGGCCTTTTGTTCATTCTTGATATGTTTACTATTCTTTGGCAATTGTCACACTGTTTGTAGAATGCTTGGGCGTATTTAAGCAGTGTCGGCCAAAAGAAACCTGATTGAATCACTTTTGCTACCGTGCATTGCCCTCCGAAATGGCCGCCATATGGTGCTGCATGGCACCGTGAGAGTATGACTTGTTGTTCATCCTCTGGGACACACCGTCTGATAACCTGGTCTGCACAGCTTTTAAATAAGAAAGGCTCGTCCCAAAAATAATGCTTAGCATCATGTTGGAAACGTTTCTTTCCTTGAAAGTTAAGTTCATAGGGCAACACACCAGATACTAAATAATTCACAATATCTGCATACCAGGGTGTGTCTGTCGATGCTGCTGTCACGGCCTCTTCATGGGCGGCAAGTGAGATACCCTCAGCTTCTTGGGCGGCTACCAGAGCAGAGGCTAGTAGCAACTGTTCGTCAAGGAATGTATAGATAATTTCACTGTTGGAGGTTTTCTCTTGTACATTCTCAAGCCGAGAGAGATAGTCTGCCACTTGATTTTATGTTCCCTTGTTGTCTCGAATTTCTAGGTCAAACTCTTGTTGCAACAGGATCGAACGGATCAGGCGGGGCTTTGCATCCTTCTTTGTGAACAAGTATCTTAAGGCAGAATGATCTGTGTGCACTACCACCTTTGTGCCAATAAGGAAGGGCCGAAACTTATCAAAGGCGAACACTAGTGCTAGTAACTCTTTCTATGTAGTGGTGTAGTTGGTTTGGGCAGGATTTAATGTTTTGCTAGCGTAGTAGATTACATGAAGGATTCTGTCTCTGAGTTGTCGTAGGGCGGCGCCGACGGTAGTATCCCTAGCATCACACATGAGCTCTAAGGGTTGACTCCAATCAGGGGGACTACCACAGGTGTTGTCACTAGCTTTTCCTTTAAGGTTTCGAATGCCTCCTGCCATGCCTCATCGAAGTTGAAAGGTTTGTCCTATTCCTGCAAAGTACACAACAATTTAGAGATTTTAGAAAAGTTATCAATGAATCTGCGATAAAAACCTGCGTGTCCCAGGAAACTTTGTATGCCCTTGACAGCAGACGGCGAGTTGACAATTACTTCAACCTTGGCTTTGTCTACCTCTATTCCCTGTGCAAAAATTTTATGCCCCAGGACTACGCCTTCGTCAACCATAAAGTGGCATTTTTCCCAGTTAAGCACCATGTCTGTTTCCTCGTATCTGATGAGTACTTTTTCAAAGTTGCCGAGGCAGCTGTCGAAGCTGCTACCAATGACAGAGAAGTCACCCATAAATATTTCCATGAAGTCTTCTATCATGTCGGAGAAGATAGCCATCATGCATCGTTGTAACGTGGAAGGGGCGTTGCATAGCCCGAATGGCATTCTTCGAAAAGCATAAATACCATATGTGCAGGTAAATGTTGTTTTGGCCTGGTCCTCCGGTGCGATGGCAATCTTGTTATAACCTGAATATCCATCCAAAAGCAATAGAAGGGTTTGCCAACAAGGCGGTCAAGCATTTGATCTATAAAAGGTAATGGAAAGTGATCTATTTTCGTTGCTTTATTTAACTTGCGGTAATCCATGCATATTCGCCAACCAGTTACTATTCTAGTTGGTATTAACTCGTTATTGTCATTTCTTACCATATTTATGCCAGCTTTCTTTGGCACACATTGTACCAGGCTTACCCATTCGCTGTCTGAGATAGGATATATGATACCAACGTCTAACCACTTCGTGATTTCCTTTTTGAAAACTTCTCTCATGGCATCATTTAATCTCCTCTGGGCATCTACAATTGGCTTTTTGTCTTGTTCTAGCTGGATTTTATTCATGCAAATGGCAGGGCTTATCCTCTTTATATCTGCAATGGTCCAGCCTATTGCCTTCTTATGCTTCCGTAACGGTGCTGTCAATTGATGTTCCTATCTAGGCTGCAACTTGGAAGAAATTATTATTGGCAGTGTATCATTAGGTCCCAGGAAAAAATACTTAAGTTATGCAGGTAAGGCTTTTAACTCAAGAGTGGGAGGTTGTTCGGTGGATGATTTGAACATTTTGCCCCCTTCTTTCTGTACGTTAGTGGTTCAAAGTACTTACCTGCATGTTTGCTATCCAGCATGCCTCTTCTTGTTCCTCCAATTCCTGCTCTGTTCACTCGTCTAGTTGTTCATCTTCTGTGTAGGTTTCTAAATGGCTACTGAGACAGCTGCTGAGATTGCTGCCCGGGCAGTCTTGCTGTAGGCAGGGTCTGTTGACTACAAAGTTGAACTCTGAAATGGCTTCCATTAGCTGGCATTCTCCCGGATCATCAGCTTGCCTTTTTGATTGGAAGACATTTAATTTTACTTGTTGATCGTCTACCTTCATTGTAAGTTCACCTTTTTCCACATCAATCAGTCTTCTGCCCGTAGCAAGGAATGGTCTTCCCAAGATTATTGGTGCCTTTTCATCGGCTACACAATCTAGTACCAAAAAATCGGCATAAAAATAAATTTGTCCACCTTTAGTAGGATGTCCTTAATTTTTCCTTCTAGTTGTAAGTATGTTCTGTCACCCAGCTGGAGGATTACTGTTGTGGGGCGGGCGTCTCCTATTCCGAGTTTCTTGAAAACAAATTTGGGCATTAAGTTGATGCTCGCCCCTAAGTCATATAGGGCTCGTACGAAGTGGTTGCTACCTATTTTGTAAGGAATTATGAATCTGCCTGGATCTTTCTGTTTGGGCGGCGCCTTATTGTGCAGCATGGCCATGTATCCTTCTGTCACTGCCACTATTTCAAATTCCCCGATCCTTGTTCTGTTTGATACCATATCTTTTAAGAACTTGGCATAGCTGGGAATTTGTTCAATCAACTCTACCAGTGGAAGATTGATTTTGACTTGCTTTAGAACGTCTAGGAATTTTTTATACTGCATCTCATGTTTCTATTTCTTCAATCATTGTGGAAATGGTGGTGGAGGTGCAGAGCTGATAGTTTTTGTTTTGAAGGGCATCCTATCCTGGGAAGAGGTAACTGGTTCAGAATCTGGCCGTTCATTCCTGGTGTCATCTGTCAGTTCTTGTTCTGGTTCATTGTTGCTTTCGTCTGGTGGTGCCGCGGCAGGTTCTCTGGCAGCTTGAACTGGTTCGATAGGTGTTGTTTCTCTTGCAGCAGGCATAGTTGGGTCCTGTAGTGTTATCCCACTTCTGGTTTTTATAGCTTTGCATTGTTCATGGGATTTCCCTTTCTCTATTTCAGTGTCACTAGGTAATCCACCCATTGGCCTAGTACTGATAATCTCAGCAAACTTTCCGAACTGAGTCTCCTGATTTTTTATCACTGCTTTTTGGTTGTTCATCCTGCTTTTTGTCCTGTACATGAAAGATTCAGTTTTATCAATAAACTTATTCGCATTAGAAATAAATTCATTAGTACAGGATATGAAAGTATACATGGTAGTTTCTAAAGAAGAAATGTTCGTATCCTGTTGCTGTTGTTGGTTTGCTGCGATCCTTGGGTTGCTCCAGGAAATGTTAGGATGGTTCTTCCATCCAGGGTTGTAAGTATTCTGGGCCGGTCTGTTGTTCCTCTCATATCCCCCCATAAAATGTAGTAGATGTGGTGTAGTCAGAGGAATCATGGTTGCCCCCACGCTCATCATAGAACGACTCCACAGCCTTTACCTCATAGACCTTTTTAGTAGGTTTTACGATGCTCATGACCAGCTCTGTTAGCATGTCAAGGCGGGCATTGACAGATTCTGAGGCTTCTACCTCGTTCACTGTGGCTGGCCGCCTAACGCTGCCTCAGTGGGTTGTTGGATACTTGTAATCGTTCTTAGCGGCTTGGTTTAGAATCTGCAGTGCCTCCTCTGATGGTCTATCAAGGATGATTCCATTGGCTGAGGCATCATTCATCATCCGCGTTGGGTAGTTCACCCCGTTGTAGAATATTGATACATGTTTCCAAGTCGAAAGACCATGTAGCGGGCAATTGTTCAGCATTTGTTGGTACCTCTCCCATGCTTCATACATTAGCTCGTCATCCCCTTGTCTAAAGGTTGTTATCTCATTGCGTAGTTTTTCTATGACATTGGACGGGCTCAATCGATCTAGAAAATCTTTACAAAGCTCTGTCCATGTGTTGAACGACCCCGCCGGCTGGTTGTTTAACCACTGTTTTGCCCTATCCCTTAGTGAATAGCGAAATAACCTCAGCCTCAGTACGTCTTGATGGACCCTATGTATTTTGAACACTCTACAGATGTATAGGAATCCTCTCAAGTGATGTCGAGAATCTTCTGTGACAGTCCCTCCAAATATCCCTATTGTGCTGATCATTTTAAACATGACTGGCTTCAACTCGAAGTGCTCCACCTCGATCTCAGGTTCCGTTACTGTCGGATCTAACCCTCTAAAGTAATGTTCCAGATAATCCCTGGTGGTTTGAACGTATTGTGGCTGCCTGGGCGGAATAAAGGGTTCCTACCTTAGTGGATCTTGCCATTCTCTACGCGGCAAGTCTTGCTGCCCATCCCTATCGTTCGCAGCAGGGTTGTCGTTTTCCATGTTTACCTTTGCCTTTTCATTTTCTTCTTTGTTTTTCCCTAGGGTTACTCCGATCTCCTTCTTGAGTTCTATTATTCTTCGTTCAATATCGTCGTAGAATAGAAGTTCTCCTTTTGGATTCGCCCTGGTCATACACTAGCAAAGGAAACGTTAAAATTCTTTTTTTCGATTAGGAATAAACATAAAAGAAAAAGTAAAGAAAAAGTGCAGAAATTAAAAACGAAAATCGCTATTACCAATCCCCGGCAATGACGCCAAAAACTTGTAGAGCATTTTAGTGTTCTCTATTTATGAGCGCAAGTGCACACTCTTGTCAAGTTATAGTATATAAGATATCGTCTCCCACAGCATTTTGTCGTTTGCTCCTATCTTAATTTTAGACCTAGAAGAGTAGTTGTGATGAGTTGAATCCCTCATTGCCATGATTATTTAAATTGTGCTTAAATATGTTATCTCGACAGCAACCTTGTATATCATGACAACATCTCTGTTTACTTAGAATATTCAACAGATTCGGCTTGTACATGGTTCTGCACACACATCACTAACATTATAGTTTAATTATGAGGTAATTAGTGTTATTCCCCTCTCACTAATCAAATGACTGGTGCCACGGCCTTGAGGTATTAAATCAAGTTTGAAACAGAAATTTTTTGTAGAGTGTCCATAAGTTCTATATTTTGTACACATTCTTGCCCTTATTATTGTTGTTCTTAAGCCCATTTATGCATATTTAGGTGCATTGCATGCATTATAACAATATCTTCTCTTATATCATGCATGCTTTTATTGAATATTTTATGTTTGGTTGAGAAAAATATTGTCTTAGTTTAGTTTATATTTTCAGGTGCTATAGCTAGGAGAGGAGAGGAAAGGACAGGACCAGACAAGAAAAGCTGGAACTAAAGGAGCTGTACTGAAGCAGCTCAGGATGCCGCCAAGGACGCTGCCAAAGCAGCATTTTCGCCAAGAGCCACCCCGGTAAGAGTTACACCGACTTAGCCAAGATGGGTTGCGATTTCAAGAGGGCAATTTCCTAAGCCCAATGAGCCCAGTCTTGCAACTTTCAGAAGCTTGTAGCGGCCGGTAGAGCTGATCCAAGACCGATAAGTAGGAGCACTTATCCTTACTTACGGAAGAAGGCAATGTCCAAAGAGTTCATATTTAAGTAATAAAGGAGTCTGTATTTAATGTAATTTACTTTTAAAACTCGTACTTCAAGGAGGACACAAACTTAGGCCATGAGCCCTATATATACCCAATATGTGTAAGGGTATAGGGGCATGACAAGGGTGAGGGCATGCGAGCCTGAGCAACCGCACAACGAAGATGTAATAAGATAGGTTGAAGATGTTGGGGGTCACGGACCAACTATCCTAGGGTTTAGCCACGTGTATGTAAAGTAATTAATGGGAAACTGTTGTATAGTTTTGAGTTGTTTTCAATAAAATTCTGAGTTTTCTTAATCCATGCTCATTGTTCGTTCAATTAGTCTACACCATTCAGTTGAAGAGAACATCCATTTTTTGGGCACGAAAGTGAAAGGCTCACGAAAGGGTTAAGCACGATCACAACTTGAAAAGGTGTGACTAACTTGGTTCCACACTAGTCCACGAGTTTCAGCGGCTAAAGGGGATTACCAACTGAGTTGACTAATTTGGTTCCACACTAGTTCACAAGTTAGCATCTCGAGCATCCTAACCTAAAAATAAGAGGGATCATTGTCGACTATCCTGCCGAACTTAGAATGTCTGCCAGATGAGCCGCCAGGGTCATAGTTTGCTGCCCGCAATACCCGCCAAGGCAGCATCTCTTGGCAGCGCAAAACATACTCAGACTTTGCAATGCAATCCACACGCTACTGAGCTACACTAGTCTTACCCATCTTATCACCCAAATCTCTCCATGTCATCTCTCTCATCAATATCTTTATTTTTACTTGTATTTTTATATTTCCACATCATGAGATTTAACGGCGGATTTACTAAATCTTAGTGCAGGAAACCATTCATAGAAGCTGCTCCAATCCCTGTGGGAGAGGATATCTTTTATACTATAACTTGACAAAGTGTGCACTTGCGCTCATAAATGGAGAACACCCAAACGCTCTACAAGTTTTTGGCGCCGTTGCCGGGGATTGGCAACAACAACTACGTTTGAATTTCTGCACTCCTATTTAGTTTTTGCACATTAAATCTCTTTTCATTTTTTGTTTTTAAAAAAATCCTTTTTGTTTTCTTGGTGTATGTCCCGCTAGGGCAGCAAGGTTGGTAGCAACATCCACCTGAGGAGGGGAAGGACATGCCCAGACGACTAGCCAAACACAAAGACCCTAAGGAAGTGGTTATGCTTGGGAAAAGCACAGCCCAACATAATCTAATTATTATTTTTATTTTAATTTTGATATTTAATTTATTTTTCAGCAGTAGGATTAGTGTAACGCCCTGATTTTGGGCCTAGATGTTTTAGAGTTTGAATCGGGCCGGTCGAGAATGGTTCGAATCTTTAAGGGATATTTAGGGAACACCTAGTTCGGGATGCTTTAAAAATATGGAATAATATCTAAAAATTCTCATTTATTATATAAATAATTATGATGAAAACAATTTTACAAAATATGGTTTGGAAATGCTACATTTCGGTGTAGTGACCAAATCGCAGTTTTTGCAAAAGTTGACTAGTGACTGTTTTGTAAAGGATTGAAACTTTGAATCTTTAAGGAGCTAATTTTACCAAAATGTTTTTCATCAGATTTCTCTTTATTTTGGGTGTTTTAATAATGATTTAATAAAGGGAATTAAAAGAGAAAATCCTATTTTGTCTTTCATAACTATACGATCTTTTTTCCCTCTTTTCATTTTCTCTCAACTTTCACTCAGCCAAACACATTTCCTTCATCAATAAACCTATGATTTTCATTACTTTTGATGAGATTTCAATCTCCTATGGATTCCTAATCTTTTCTTCGTCAAATCCTCTTGTTTTCACTTTGGATTTTCAAGGAAACTTGCCCAAATTAAGGGGAAATCAGCAATTAGAGGTAAGCTTCGTCCTTCTCCTCCAATGATCAGTTCTTTTACTGAAATTCCCAAGTTATCAATCCTTTGTTAATGATTTTTGAGTTGCTTTAATGTTAGAAACATGAAATTGTGTTAAAACTCGAGATTCTTGGAGAGAACTTGATGATTTTTGTAACTATTGGTTAGACTCTGTTTTGAGGGTGATTTCTAATGTATTTTGGATGGTAATTGATGTTATAAATGAGGTTTTATCAAACAAATCCTGAATAGGTTTGGATTCCTCAGTTTTGCATGCTAGATTGGTGGTTTTGGGGTGGTTTTGGTGTTCTATTGTTGATGGAGATATAAGGTCGAGTTTATGGTGATTTTTGGTGTTGATTGAGGTTTAGAAATGATTAGAAGTGATAGATCTTAACTGGGATTTGTTTTTGAAGAGTTTGGAGATGATTGCAGTTGTTTTGGGTAGCCAAAATGGTGCTTTTGAGTAGAGCAACGAGTTTGTTTGGTTGGCTGGTGATTTCAATGCATGATGCTGCATTAATCCTCTACTCTTATGTTTAATAATCATGGGAGACATCTTCAGACGCTTTTGGTGTTGATCCGGAAGTGCTGGGAGCTTAGATATCTTTTTGGCAAGCAAGTGAAACGTAATTGGTGAGTGCGATTGATTTTAGAAGTCCTTAAGGGACAAAGAAACAAGGTTTGGGGATTTAGGTTTGGTTTGAAACACCATCCTAAGTCCAGAAGTAAGTATGGCTAGTTTTGCTCTCAAATATGTGGTTATTGCCCCTAAAATGCTTTTACATGCTTTTGTTTTGAGATAGACAAATTCCTATTGTTTTATGCATGGTTGGCAGCATGACATGATGCTTTGTAGAGATTTCATGAGATAGCAGGTTGCATTGAAGAGCTTTGAGATTTTGACTTAATGCAAAGCATGTGTTATGATTTTGAAATGAGATAAGAAAGATTTGAGAAATGTTGCATTAAAAACAGTAGGTGAGATGATGTTTTTGACATAATATATTGGCATAGAAGATGAGATACTTACCGGATATAATTGATCGATCAATAGGATGAGAGTGCACTATAAACTAAAAATTCGCACGTGCACTTTGGAGTCAGGCAATGGGGGTAGTGTCATCCCGATCCAAAGTGAGAATCCGATGATGAGAGATACCATCGGGGTAGGACTTGACCCTGAGTCAAGCTAATCCGCATATCCGAGTAAAGATGAAATGTGAAATGCCAATATAATATATGAAATGTATTTGAATCACATGTACCAAATGAAGAGATGTTTTATGCTATGAGAAATGCATATGAGATTATGATATGAAATGCTTTTGTTTTCATTTATCATGTGTATGGCCTTGCCATGAGATTTGCATTGGTTTAATGCATGAGATAGAACAAGAGAACACGTGTTTTCAAATGGAGGTTTGCTTTGAAATGGTTTTCAAGCATGAGATAGAATGAGCATGTTGTTGAAATGGCTTTCGAGAAAGAGTTTTGAATAATGCATTGTTGTGTTGGTTTTCTTTAGAGCCCACCCCACGGTGACATAAATTTATCTTTCCCATATCTTTACCGCTTTAGTAGGAGTACTTTTTTAGGAATAGGTTTTATTCTTTTCATTTTCTTTTTTATTCCTATCTCACAATTAAGTATGCAGGTCCAAACCCTTAAAAATCAAAATCGCTAAGCACAGAAAAGGGCAGCAAATGTTAAACCCGCTGCCGTGACCTGCCGGCAACAACAGACAACCCCTTCAAATCCTCTACACCATCTAACTAAGCCTAAGTCATTTTCCCTTTTTCTTGCCTTTTTTTTCTCTAATTCTTTTCTTTTTCTTATTTTGTGCATTGAGGGCAATGCACATCTCGAGTTTGGGGTGATAACTCTAGCATCGTTTGTCTAGGAATACTTAGTAGCATATAGGTAGCATTGTACTTGCCTAAATAATAATCGAAAAAGAAAACTTTGTTATATAACTTGTGCCTATGATAGTTAGCCGATTACTTATTTTGGCACCAATAATAAATTGAACTTAATATGGGAAAAGCATGAAAAATGACTTAGAAATTTTTTATTTGCCAAAAATATCAAACACCTCTGTTACTTGCTGAATTTGTTAGAATATCTAATGAACAATGCATGTTTGTTTTTAGAATTCTTTGCAAAGTTCTAACAAATGGTTGCAGGTAGCCGCCGAGGCAAACAAGAGAAACAAAAAAATACAGCACTGCCACGACAGCAGAAATAAAAACAAAGCAAATTGATGTTTTACCCTAGTGGAGCCCGCAACAGGCGCTAGAAAGAATCATGTTCGAGGACACTCCACTACTATCAAAGTCCATGAATCTGAAAGTTTTAATGTGGCAGACAAATTAGCATGAGTGAATGAAAGTCCTCACGGGATGACTCTACTCCAAGGGTTCGGGGTTTTGTAGTTTGCTACTATCTTAATTTCAGACCTAGAAGAGTAGATGTGATAAGTTTATGCCCTCATTGCCATGCCTAAAATATTGTGATTAACTTTGGTGCCTTAGCAGCAACCTTATCTATCGTTACATCATCTTTGTTTATTTAGTTATTCTGCATTTTCAGCATGTACTTAGTCCTGCACACACTACAATGGCATTAGAAATCTATTCTAAGTATTTTCTTGCTAAAATTCCTTCACTAATTTAATATAGGTGCCACGGTCTTGAGGTATGAAATCAAGTTGAAAAACATTTTTTCCTTTCTGGTTATTATTAAAGCAAGTATGTTTAGGTTGCATTGCTTGAGGACAAGCAATAGTTCAAATTTGGGGGTGTGCAAAGTGTCCACAAGTCATATATTTTATGCACATTCCATCTCATATTATTGCTATTTTTAGTACATCTTCGGCATAATTAGGATCATCCATTGCATTTTACAGTATTTCTTTACTTTGCCTTGTATGTATTGATTATCTTTAAGTTGGTGAAGACAATGTATTGTTTTAGTGTATTTTGGGTTTTAAGTACTGAAGGATGATAGAGGGAAAGAGGAGTCGAGGATGTGATGCTGAGGCAGCAAACTAGGGAGCTGTATTTACGCAGTTCCAGACAGAGATAGTAGATGCCAAGTACTGCCGCCGCTGACATTTCTCTTCACAACAGTACACCATGGAGTTGGAGAACTAGAGTGCGATTTGTAGAGCCAAAAACACTAATTCTATCGACGCTGTCCACTTGATTTTCCGACGTCTGTAGCGGCGGGAAAAGTTGCCGAAGAGAAATCTAGAGATTGCTTGCGGGACAAGGCAGCGTGATAAAGTCCACATTCAACTCCAAAAAGTAAGAGTTTAAAGTCACATTTAAAGTGGAAAGCTACTTTTGAAGACTTCTACTTCAAGAAGGACTAGCCCTAGCTATTGTCTATAAATACTTATTGTAATTCTAATTCAAATCATCTTAGGTTTCTATAGGTATAGCTTAGGTTTTCTTGCATCCTTTATGTTCTAACCTTCTCTTGGGTCAAGGGTTATGTTGTAATTAGTTGTGAGAACGATTGTTTATGTTTTTCAAGTTTTGTATTTGCAATAAAATATTCCAAGTTTGCTTAATTCATGTTCTTCACTTCTTCAATTAGTTCCAAAAGTCCAGTTGAAGAAATCCATTTGTCAGGCACGAGAGTGTCAAACTCACGAAAGAATTAAGCATGATCTTATCATCTCGAGGTGATGACTAATTCAGCTTAGATATAAGTTAGAATTTCAGCGGCTAAAAGGTGCAACCAAACATCGGCTGCCTGTGTTAGGTTTACGTTGATATTGCTAGGTATTGCCTACATCACGTGGTGAAAAAATCCTTGCCTAGACATAGGAAGGATCAATTCAGAATTGCTTCGCCGAACTTGGTGTATCTGCCATTCTTGCCACTGGGACTTCTCTCCATCTCACTTGTTGGGACAACGAAAGTTGTAAGCACAGAGTTCTGTCGTGGTAGCGAAAGTTGTCGTAGCCTCAATCCGCCATTACCCGCCGAGGCAGCAGATCGTGGCAGCGCAGAACAACTTGGCCTATTCAACGCAGTTTCACACTAAGCAATAGCATAACCAGACCCTCTCTATCAATCTGAATACTTCCTCTTTTACTTGTGTTTTCTTTTACTTTTCTTCTCAACAACTATCTTACTTGTGCAATTTACTTTCCTTGTGTAGGAACAAAAATCAGAACCAAGCTGTCCAATCCCTGTGGGAGGCGATATCTTATATACTATAACTTGACAAGAGTATGCACTTGCGCTCATAAATAGAGAACACTAAAACGATCTACACTCAGCGGCTATGATGTGTCGCTTCCTCTTCCTTGTTCCTTCCTCCGTTGGTGCTGCTGTCGGCATATCTATCGCCATTGGGGCTGTTGCTTCTGATGCTGCTGCTGTTGTTGGCGACTGTTGCTCAGCCTCTTTTGATGAGGAGGTATTTGCCACCATTTCCGCTGTGTAGATGGAGGAATGATGTTGTTGATGCCGCTCTGGGGAGTCTGCCACCGTGTTGGAAGCGGAGGTGGCGAAATACGATGGGTAGTTTGTCGGAGACGGCATCTAGCGGCGGAAGGCGGCATGGGAGGCAGCTGCGGCGGCGAGATTGACGGGGTAGGGTGGCAGGGTGTGGCCGTCATCTGTGTACTTCTACAGGAGATAAGCCACAAAGGACTCTTGGACCTCCCCCCACATACTTCAGAAGGTCAACTGCTGATGTTCGACCCTTTTTTTGCTGTCGATTAGGGTGTGCAGCAGCGTGATGACTTTATTGGTTGGGGCAACTTCAGTACTATCGGGGCGGCTAGTGTGACAGGTTGGGCGGCACAGGGCTAGCTAGGGGTGATGGGCTCTATCTCCGGGGCATGCATCATCTGTAGGCAAACTTTCTTGGTCCACCCTTCCTTGGCAACTGCAATCTCATGTTTTGGGTCTGTTGGGACGTTGAAGTTGACACAAAGGCCGGTGATGAGAGACAGGAAGTATATCCTGCCCTTCGTCTTGCGGAAGTAGTTGTAGATCTCCTTACATATGATCTCCCCAATGTTGATGGGCCAGTTCATCATAATGCTGTGAATGAGTGCGAGGCGCGGCCGGTCTACGGTAGAGTTGTGGGAGTTGGGTAGTATACGCCTTTTGATGAAGGTAATCCACAACATAGGCTCGGTAGTAGGTGGCAACATTGGACAGAGCGGCCATGCTTTCCTGCCAACCACGGTGTGTTGGTCTTGCACAACTTGTCCTTGAGTTTGTCGTAGTCGGAAATCGTCAGTGACTGCCTCCATTCTTTGTGAGGGTTGTCGTCCATCTCTAGGCTGTAGAAGCTGTTGATGACGACGACGTTTAGTTTGACCGGTTCCCCTCGAAAAAGCACGAACGATAGCTCAGGGCAGGGGTTTTTGAGAATAGAACTCTCTGACTAATGTGATGTTTGTTGCCTTTTGTTGTCGTGCGAACATCTCCCAACCCTTGCTGTGTATATTCTCGAACAGGGTAGGCTCCAGGCCTAGATCTCTTGTATGCCTGGAGTAATGGAACCCTTGTTCCTCCCAAATGGCTTCCTTTGCGAACTGGGTTATGTACCTTTTTCCATCATCACGGGAGAACAAGCGTTGGAAGGTGGGTTTGGATTGGGATGCTGATGCATGTGTAAGACGGTTGAAATTTAACTGAAACTTGAAAGAGAAGGTAATTAGCTAGAGAGCAGTGGATGCAAGAATAAGATAGCAAGGAGGTGAAAGTACAGTAATTGAATGGGATGAGTGAGGTTTAAATAGAGTTTGCCAAGAGGTTCAGTGGTGTCATGAAAAGGTCAACGGTCAAGTTGTCTCGCATGTTACGTGATTTTTGCCCGTTATTCCTGTAGCCGTTAGCGGGCAACTAGATGTTACGCATTTTCTACGTTGGGCACCCTCAGTTGTCTTGGCAGGATGGTTGGTGGGTTCCTTATTGGGCCTTCTTGTTGATCCAACTCTTTTATTCCTAAAGCCAGAAATCAAAATAAAGATAATGAAATACTAAAAATAAATTCTGAAAAATAAAAATGTGAAAAATAAATCTAACTAGTTTAAAATCTAATCTTATGGAAAATAAATTGCAATAAATTAAATTATATTCCTAAAGCATAAAAATAAAAATAAAGAAAATAAAGAAAAAAAAATTAAGTTGTGTTGGGAGTGCATTTGGGTGCACCTCCCAAACATAACCACTTCATGAGGTGGTGTTTCTTGTCTTTCCCTTCCGGGGATCCTCCTATTCTTTAACGTGGTGTGCTACTGGTCCTTCAGCCTGCCATTCGGTCTGCCGTGACAGTTGCTGCCTTGACTTGTCTCTATGCTGATTTTGGCGGTCTGAGCATCCATGCATCCTTCCTTTTCCTTTTTTGGGGGTTCTAACACATTTAACTTGATGCACTGATTTTCTACCCTCATGGTCAGCTCCCCATGTTCCACATCTATTAGAGTTCTGCCTGTGGCCAAAAATGGGCGCCCTAGGATTATGAGGGCATTTTCATCAGCCTCACAGTCTAAGATGATGAAATCAGCTGGAAGAATAAGGTTGCCCACTCGATCTAGGATGTCTTCGATCTTGCCTTTCGATTGTACAAAGGAATAGTCCGCAAGTTTCAGCATAATTGAGGTGGGTTTGGCTTACCCAATTCCTAGTTTGCCGAAGACTGCCTTAGGCATCAAGTTTATTATGGCTCCTAAGTCACACAGGGCTTTTTTTTCGTGCTTGCTGCCTATTCTACATGGTATAACAAACCTGCATGGATCTGTTTGCTTGGGCGGCAATTTGTTGTGCAGCATAGCCATGCAATCTTCTGTCACAACAAATGTTTCATACTCGCCAAGTCTCTTCGTTTTAGAAACCATGTCCCTAAGGTAATTCGCATAGTTGGGCATGTTCTGAATGAATTCAATGAGAGGTATATTTATGTGCACCTACTTCAAAATATCCAAGAATTTCCTGAACGGGTACTCCTGTTTCTATTGCTTAAGCCTTTGGGGGAATGGTGCTGGCAGGCGCATGTCTTCTATACGTTCTTTGCATGGGTAATTTATCTGTGGAGGATCATCTGCTTCAGAACTGCTGTCAGGCTTATCTGTCGGGGCGGCTGGTGTGCATGCTATTGCGACAGGTAGTTCTTTATGTGCTGGTTGTTTCTCTTTTGGCTTTTCTACTATGGGCTCACTCAATTGTTTCCCACTTCTAGTTGAAATGGCTTTGCACTGCTCATATGTGGGCTTTGCTACTGCCTCTGTACTATTGGATACTGCACCCATTGTCCTGCTGCTAAAGATCGCAGTGAACTGCCCAAACTGGGTTTCCAGGTTCTTTATCGTAGCCTCCTGGTTGTTCATCCTAATCTCCGTCCTGTCCATAAATGACTTAGTTTTATCAATGAATTTATTAGTACGAATAATAAATTCACTAGTGTTAAACATAAAAGTTTGAAGAGTTGCTTCTAGTGAATTATTGTTTTATGGTTGCTGAGCTTGATGTCTAGACTGGTTTTGCTGGTAGCCTCCATGTTGTTGTTGTGGATTGGCAGCTGTTTTAGGATTGCTCCAAGAGAAGTTTGTATGATTCTTCCATACAGGGTTATATGTATTTGTGATGGGCCTGTTGTTCCTCTCGTATCCTCCCATGAAATTGGCAGATGCAGTACATTCAGTGGAATCGTGGTTGCCTCCACGCTCATCGCAGAATGCCTCGACAACCTTGGCCTCATAGACTTTCCCACTGGGTTTCACCATGTTCTTGACCAGCTCTGTAAGTTTGTCAAGGTGAGCATTGACAGATTCTGAGGCTTCCACTTTGTTCACAGTAGTTGGCCGCCTAATGCCACCTCGGCTGGCTGTTGTGTATTTATAATCGTTCTTGGTGGTTTGGTTCAGAATCCGCAGTGCCTCCTTTTGTGGTCTGTCGAGGATGATTATGTTGGCTGAGGCATCAATCTTCATCCGAGTTGGGTAGTTCAACCCGTTGTAGAACATTGACACTTGTGTCCAAGCCGGAAAACCATGGAGCAGGCATTTGTTAAGCATTTGTTGGTATCGCTCCCATGCTTCAGACATTGCCTCATTATCCCCTTGTCGAAAGGCTGTGATCTCGTTTCTCAATCTGTCTGTGACATTGGATGGGCTAAAACGATCTAGGAAATCCTTGCACAGCTTTGTCCATGTGTTGAATGACCTTGTTGGTTGGTTGTTCAACCACTGCTTTGCCCTATCCCTCATTGAATAAGGGATTAATCTCAGCCTTAGCACATCTCGGTGGACTCCGTGTATTTTGAATGCTCTGCATATGTCCAGAAATCCTTTTAAATGCTGCTGAGCATCTTCTGTGGCAGTCCCTTCAAATTGCCCCGACGTGTTGACCATGTTGAACATTACGGGCTTCAGCTCAAGGTGATGCGCCTCAATCTCAGGTTCTGTCATTTTCGGATCGAACCCTCTAAAGTCATGTTTCAAGTAATCCCTTGTGGTTCGAAGGTACTGTGGCTGCCTGGGCGGGATAGGGGGCTACCTAGGTGGAACTTTCTGTTGTTCTATGGGCGGAAAGTCTTGCTGCCCATCCCTGTCGTTCTGAGCATTGGTATCATGGTTGTCGTTTTCCATGTTTACTTCTACTTTTCTTTCTTCTTTAGACTTCCCTAGGGATGTTCTGATTTCCTTTTAGAGTTCTCTTGCTCTTCGTACGATATCATCAACGTAAACGATTTCACCTTTTGGGTGTGCTCTGGTCATGCACTAGCAAAGGAAACTGTAAAATTCTTTTTAACGATAAAAAATAAAAATAATAAAAGCTAAAAATTAAATGCAAATAAATAAAGGCGCAGAAATTTAAAAACGAATTTCGCTGTTACCAATCCCCGGCAACGGTGCAAAAAATTGTAGAGTATTTTAGTGTTCTCTAAATATGAGCGCAAGTGCACACTCTTGTCAAGTAATAGTATAAAAGATATCGTCTCCCACATGGATTAGACAGCTTGACTCAATTCGTTGTTCCTGCACAAGAAAAGTAAATGCACAAATAAGTTGGTTTGTATAAAAGGAAAATAAAATAAAAACACAAGTAAATAAAAGAGAAGAGTTCAAATTGATAGAATGGGTCGGATTATGCTTCTTCTTAGTGTGAAACTGCGTTGAATAGGACAAGTTGCATTACGCTGCCAGACTCTGCAACCTCGGCGGGGGATGGCAGTTGGGCTGCTGAGACGCTCTCGCTACCTCGGCAGGGGAATGGACTTGTGTCTCTACGACAAATTCGGCGGAACTACAAAGCTCGGCTGAACACTTCGAAAGTGATCTCGCTTATGTCTAAGTTAGAATGTTGTTGATGCCCATTGCAGATAATACCAGTCGCGGCATGAATCGTGGAAAGACAACAAAGTTGATTCGTCCTCTTTTAGCCGCCTTAAACCCTAACCTATGTTTAGGCTAGATTGATCAACATCGTCTATAGATAAGATCATAGTTACTCATTTCGTGAGTTCAACTCTCTCGATACCGAACAAATGGATAGCAATCAACTAATCTTTCGCCTTAATTGAAAACTATGAATAACATTGAATAGGCAAACCTTGAAGCTTTATTGCAAAAACAAACTTAAAATCCTAAACAACCGTTCTCACACTAATTACAACATAACCCAAACCCAAAGAGAATTTTAGAATATAATGGCGACAAGAAAACCTAAACTATGCCTAAGGGAAAACCTAAGTTGTCTTGAAGTAAAAGTACAATGGTTATATATAGGCATTAGCTATATCTAGTCCTTCTTGGAGTAGAAGTCTTCAAAGTAACTTTTGCAATAAATGCAACCTTAAATGTTGACTTCTTTGAGTTGAATGTGCACTTTATCATGTTGCCTTGCTCCATAAGTAATCTCGAGTTCCTCTTTCGGTGGCTCTGCCTGCTACTACAGTCATCGAAAAATTTAGTGGACAACATCGTTAAGATCAGGATTTTCTTCTCTACAGATTACACTCTAGTTCTCCAATTACTCAGTTTAATGTCTTGGGCGGCAGGTAGGGCGGCGGCAGCTACTCCGCAGCAACTGTCTCTGTCTGGAACTGCATCAGTACAACTCCTTAGTTTGATGCCTCAACATCATGTCATCAGCTTCTCTCTCCTTCTGTCAGCCTCTAGTACCTGAAACTAAAACTAAACTAAAACAATACCTTTTCCTTACCAAATAAGAGAAAAATCAATACAAAGCGTGGCAGAGTAAAGAATACTGGAAAATGCAATGCATGAACTTAATTGTGCCTAAAATGTACTAAAAACAGCAATAATATGAGATGAAATGTGTATGAAATATAGAACTTATGGAAACTTTTACACCCACCCCAGCCTCACGCATCCAGCCACCCCGTGAATCCAAACGAATCAAGCACAAGGCATTTAAGCCAAAGAGGCTGATCTTAACGAGTGAAAGTGAAGAGGAAGAAAAATCTTCCAAACCACCGCCCATATAAATTCCACTTCTTTTTGCCGTTTATTTTTAATGCCTATATATTTTGTGTGTTAATTTTTTCCATCATTGTATATGAAATATAAACATTGAGAGCAATGCTTGGTTCGAGTTTGGCGGTGTAGGCTCAGTTGCCAAGGTAATGAGATGCTGCAGCAATATAATATAATTGCCATGCAATTTTGACTCTTTTACTTGTAAATTTTTTTATTATTGCATTGCCTTAACTGAATTTTGCTTATGTCTCGACAATACTTTCTATCAATTGCCTTAGTTTAGTTTTAATTAAATCTTTTTTCTTGGCAATAAAACTCTCTCTTCTTACCATTGTTTAGAACTATTTTGAGCCTTTACTTTTAGGATGCTTAAAGGAAGATAACTTAGGATCACACTATGAGATTAGAACTTTAAAACACCTTTTGTGACTTGCATGATTAATGGAATTCTAGTACACTTAGGGCATAGACTAGCTTAGAGAGAAAATTGGGTAAAAAGTTAGAGGTGCCTGCCACTGGCTATAGCTTAAGGAAGCCCTAGAGGTGCCTACCACCGGCTCTAGGCTAATCACTAGAGGTGTCTGAAAATGGCTCTAGTTTGTTAGGTTGCTTATATAGAAAAAATACCCAAGTTAAGAAAGTTAATGCTTAAGTGTTTGCTTAGAATCCTTATAATAATCTTATTGTAACACCTTGATTTTGGGCCTAGAAGTTTTAGAGTTTGAATCGGACCGGTCGAGAACGGTTATAACCTTTAAGGGAGATTTAAGGAACACCTAGTTCGGGATGCTTTAAAAATATGGAAAAATATCTAAAAATCCTCATTTATTATATGAATGATTATGGTGAAAACAATTTCTCAAAATAAGGTTTGGAAATACTACATTTTAGTGCAGTGACCAAATCGTAGTTTTTGCAAAAGTTGAATAATGACTGTTTTGTAAAGGATTGCAACTTTGAATCTTTAAGGATCTAATTTTACCAAAATGTTTTTAATCAGATTTCTCTTTAATTTTGGGTGTTTTTATTAATGTTTTAATTAAGGGAAATAAGGATTATTAAAAAGAAAATCTATCTTTGACTTTTCATAACTACCTTACGTTAGTTTTCTCTCATTTCATTTTCTCTCAATTTCTTTTCAGCCAAACACTTTCCCTCCATCAATTAGACTCTAATTTTCATTCTTTTTGATGAGATTTCAATCTCCTTTTGTTTCCTAATCTTTTCCTCATCAAATCCTATTGTTTTCACTTTGGATTTTCAAGAAAACTTGCCCAAATCAAGGAGAAATCAGCCATTAGAGGTAAGCTTCGTCCTTCTCCTCTAATGATCAGTTCTTTATTGAAATTCCCAAGTTACCAATCCTTTGTTAATGATTTTTGAGTTGCTTTAATGTTAGAAACATGAAATTGTGTTAAAACTCAAGATTCTTGGAGAGATCTTGATGATTTTCGTAACTATTGGTTAGGATTTGTTTTGAGGTTGATTTCTAATGTACTTTGGATGGTAATTGATGTTATAAATGAGGTTTTATAAAAAAAATCCCGAATATGTTTGGATTCCTAAGTTTTGCTAGCTAGAATGGTCGTTTTGGGGGTGGTTTTGGTGTTCTGTTATATCAGGATGTATATAGACGAGTTTATGGTGGTTTTTGATGTTGATTGAGGTTTAGGAATGTTTAGAAGTGATAGATCTTGGCTGGGCTTTATTTTGGAAGAGTTAGGAGATGATTTCAGTTGTTTTTGGTGGCCGAAACGAGGCTTTTGAATTGAGCAGCGGGTTTAGGTGTGTGGCTAATGATTTCAATGCATGATGATGCATTAATCCTCTTCTCTTATGTGTTATGAACAGGGGAGACATCTTCGGAAGCCTTTGGTGTTGATCCGAAAGTGCCGGGAGCTTAGATAGCGTTCGGCGAGCAAGCGAAACGTAATTGGTGAGTGTGAATGGTTTTAGAAGTTCTTGAGGGACAAAGATACTAGGTTTGGCGAGTTAGGAAAGGTTTGAAACACCTTCCTAAGTCTGGAAGTAAGTATGGCTAGATTTTCTCTCAATTATGTGGTGGTTGCTCTTAAAATACTTTTACATGCTCTTGTTTTGAGATAGACAAATTCCTACTGTTTTTATGCATGATTTGTAGCATGAGATGATGCTTTGAAGGGATTTCATGTGATAGCATGTGCATTGAAGAGTTTCAAGATTTTGACTTAATGCAAGCATGTATTGTGATTTTTGAAATGAGATGAGAAAGATTTGAGAAATGTTGCATGAAAAACAGTAGGTGAGATAATGTTTTGACATAATATATTGGAATAAAAAATGAGATACTTACCAGATATAATTGATCAATCAATAGGATGAGAGTGCACTATAAACTAAAAATTCATACGTGCTCTTTGGATTCAATCCAAAGTGAGAGATTGATGATTGGCAATCCATCGGGTAGGACTTGGTGAAATACCAAAGCTTTGTGGCGATGAGAGATACCGCCATGAGAATCCGGTGATGAAAGATTCCACCGGGGTAGGACTTGACCTTGAGTGAAGCTAGTCCACATATCCGTGTAATGATGAAATGTGAAATGCCAATATAGTATATGAAAATGTAATTGATTCACAAGTACGTAGTGTTGAGATGATTTGTGCTATGAGAAATGCATATGAGATTTGTTTATGAAATGCTTTAGTTTCCACAAGCATGTGTATGGCCTTGCCATGAGTTTTGCATTGGTTTAAATGCATGAGACAAAATAGAGGTACATGTGTTTTCAAATGGAGATTTGCTTTGAAATGGTTTTCAAGCATGAGATAGAATGAGAATGTTGTTGAAAATGACTTTTGAGAAAGTGTTTTGAATAATGCATTATTGTGTTGGTTTTCCTTAGAGCATGCCTCACTAAGCAAACATGCTTATGCTCTCTTTTAACAATAATGCATATAATTGAGGTGTTTTGGGCAGCAAGAAGGTTAAGAACATCCAAGGAGGTGTAAAGCTCATGTATGGTGATGTTTTTTACACACTCTAGTTTGGGTATTTGGAAATGGGACTTCAAAGTTGTACTTGGGAGATGTGTTTTGAACTCCCTAAGTTTGTGGCATGTTTGTGTTGGTTTTTGAAGGCTGTAATTGGTTTTATATGGTTTGTTTGAGGTTTAAAGTTTATATTTGGTATTGTGGCTAGCAAGCATGCCTTTAGACTTAATGCTCATGTGTTTGATGCCATGTTATAGCTTAAGCTTCTTATATACATTCTCTAATGTCTAAACAAGTTGCTGGTATGTATTGGAGCATGTTTGATAGTGTTAAGATGTGAAAAACCAGCAATTAATGTTGTTGCAGGGCTAGGTGTATTGAAACACCCTTATCTGTTTCGAAACAGGGGCCTGAAATGGCCATAGTGTTTCAGTACGGATGAAGGTGTTTCAGAACACTTTCGCTACTAGAGAGGCATGTTCCGATACTGGTCTCGGAACGCATCCGAGTTTCGAAACGGTCAACACTGTTTCGATACGGGCGTTTCGGTACGAAGGTCAGCGTTCCGGAACGGTTGACCGTTGGTCTGTGCATTTGAATTGTTTCAGGTTCTCATGTTTTACATTTTAGTCCTGAATATTGTGTTTGCAATTTCATGAGCTTGGAATGTTCTTTTAAGCTGAAATTTGACAGAGAGACGTGTAATTCGATTAATTACATATTGGTAAACTTAAAATCTGCAAAGTCCTTATATTTTTCAAAATTTACAGTTTGGTCCCTAAAAGTGTAATTCATGCAATTGAGTCCTTAAATGATTTCTGATCGCTGTGCTTTTCTCTCCCATGTTTCTTGAATAATCACATAGGCTTAATGTGCATCTAGAAACGATAAAAAGGAAAAAAAAAGGTTGTTAATCAAGGTCAACTTTTGAGTTGACTTTGGTTTTCCCCGTGTAATCTCCGTACTTCGGGTCAATCGTCTAGACCAGGCTAAGGGGGTTACATTTTTTGGTATCAAAGCCAGGTTAGCGAATGATTGGGCTTGGTAAGTGCTGAATGTATGTAGTTATGAATGTTTGTGATTTTGCGGTGAAAGCATGATGTGTGATTATTTGTGTGTGGTTCTGTTGAGATGGAATTGTGATGCTATGCTGTGTTTGGGGTGTAGTTAGGGATCCCATTGCCATATCATTACTAATGAGAAGAATTGTTTTAAAAAATGAGCTTGAGTACTTGGATTACTTACCTTATTATGCCTAATTGGATCTATTGTATTTTGTTAGTTGCATTGTTTTATTATGGGGCCACGTAGAGAGCTTAGAATCAATACCTGTTCTACGGTTAAGAACGAAAATGTAGAGAATGCTGAGGATCTACCTCCTCCTCCCCCTGGTGGACCACCTGGTTGTGGTGGAGCTGGGGTTGGTGCTGCTGGAGTTGGTGCTGGGGTTGCTGGACCCGAGGGAGTTCAGGGGCAAGCTGCTCCTGATATGTCCGCTTTGATACAAGCTATTGTCGGAGCTTTCTAGGCAGAAATAGCTAGAGCTCATGGAGCTGCATCTCAGGATGGTGCCAATGTAAGGTTGCCGTTGGAGCGACTTTGCAGTCTGGGAGGAACTGAGTTCAGAGGGTTGACTCCGGAAGGTTTCGAGTCTTGGTTGGAGAGCACCAAGAGGATACTTGGACAGTTGAACTGCAATAATGTTCAGAAGTTGGGATGCATTGTGTCCCTGTTGCATGGTGATGCATATACGTGGTGGACGACCACAATATCTGGGATGGATGATGATGATGTGACTTGGACATTCTTTCTGAGTGCGTTCAAGCGAAAGTATTTGGGAGTTCGCTTGTGCAAGGGAGCATGACGGTGGCAGAATATGTGGTGCAAGGGAGCATGACGGTTCTGTTACGGCCTGGTGGCGGATGTGAAGACCGATATGCTCGCAGCCGAAAGTATTTGGGAGTTCGCTTGTGCAAGGGAATTCATGTCCCTTGTGCAAGGGAGCATGACGGTGGCAGAATATGTGGTGCAGTTCGTGAGCCTAAGCCAATATGCACCTAAACTGATCCCTAGCGAGCGAGAAAGATGTGAACGGTTCTGTTACGGCCTGGTGGCGGATGTGAAGACCGATATGCTCGCAGCCGATTACACTGATTTCAATTTCTTGGTCACTCAAGCCAAGGACATTGAGTTGAATCTTGGTTTGGCGAGTCGAGCAGGAGGATCTAGCTCGGGGAAGCGAGCTGCAAAGCGTGATCTTAGTAGAAATCGCTATAAGAGGCATAAGGATAGAAGGCCACATGGTGATGCTAGACGTGGGGGTGGTAACCCTAGAAGTGGTCAGCAAGGAACAAATGCTTTCTTGAGGACTCCTCAGTGTAATCGGTGTGGTAGGAGACATGCTGGTAAGTGTTGGGGTAATCTGGGTACATGTTGGAACTGTGGTAGTCAAGGGCATATGAAGAAAGATTGTCCTCAGTCGTTGAGAGAGGGTCAGGCTCCGGTGAGAGCCGTCAAGCCACAAAGCGGTTGTGGGCGCGGTTGTGGTAATTTCCAGCACAGAGATGGGGGTGGAAGGAATGTGGCACATGTGGTGGCTGTTCAACCGGAGGGTGGTGGCCAGGCTCGGGTGTATGCCCATCGAGAGGGAAGGAATAACACGAACGTGATCGCATGTACCTTTACTTTGCAATCATTGTCATTACTTTCTTTGATTGATTCTGGATCTACACACTCGTACATATTGCGTGAACATGCTCAAATGCTTGGTTTGCCTGTTGAGCCTTTGGATGTGGGTATGCGTGTGACTAGTTCCTTTGGTGAGACTGTTGTAACAAGAAAGTTGTATAGAAGATGCCCCTTAGTGGTGCAAGATTATATGTTTCTTGTCGATCTTATGGAATTACCATTCTATGGTTTTGACGTAATTCTTGGAATGGATTGGCTTGTTGAACATAGAGCCGTTGTGGATTTTGAAAGTAAGCGAGTTTCGCTGAAACTTCGGATGATTATGAAGTGGTGGTGGTAGGAGAAAATGTGAAGTTTCTATCTAATGTGGTGTCGACGCTTGAAGCAAGCCGGATGTTGCGTCGAGGATGTGAGGCTTACCTAGCCTTTGTTATGAATCCTAGTTCAAAAGAGGTCCGCGTACAAGATATAAGGACTGTGTATGAATTCCCTGGAGTGTTTCCGTAGGAATTACCTGTGTTGAGGCCTAGTCGAAAGGTTGAATTTGGAATTGAGCTGTACGAGAATACAATTCCGATGTCCATTGCTCCCTATCGCATGGCACCCAAAGAATTGAAGGAGCTGAAGACGCAACTTCAAGAGTTGCTTGACCGAGGCTTTATTCGGCCTAGTTTGTCACCTTGGAGTGCACCGATCTTGTTTGTTAAAAAGAAAGATGGCACGATAAGGATGTGCATTGATTACCGTCAGCTGAATAAGTTGACCGTCAAGAACAAGCATACTTTGCCGAGGATTGATGACCTTTTTGATCAGTTTCAAGGTGTGGTTGTGTTTTCAAAGATACATTTGAGGTCAGGATACTATCAATTGAAGGTGAGGGATGTGGATGTGCCAAAAACAGCCTTTAGAACGAGATATGGGCATTATGTGTTTCTAGTGATGCTGTTTGGATTGACGAATGCTCCTGCTGCTTTCATGGATATGATGAATAGAGTGTTCAATGTATTTTTAGACAAGTTCGTTGTGGTGTTCATCGATGATATCCTTGTGTACTCTTGTATTGAGGTGGAGCATGAGGGTCATTTGAGGATCGTTTTGCAAGCGCTGTTAGAAAATCGGCTTTATGCTGAGCTGAGCAAATGTGAGTTTTGGCTAAAGGAGGTTGATTTTCTTGGCCATGTGGTTTCAGCTAAAGGGATTCGAGTTGATCCTCAGAAGATTGAGGCGGTGATGAATTGGAAGCCTCCTAGGTCCGTTCATGAAGTTCGTAGTTTCCTTGGGTTGGCAGGTTACTACCGGAGGTTTGTGGATGGATTTTCTAAGATTGCTGCCCCTTTGACGAAGTTGTTGCAGAAGGATGTCAAGTATGAGTGGAAGGAAGCGAGACAACAAGCTTTTGAGAAGCTAAAGGAAGCTTTGACGCAAGCTCCTATCTTGGTTCAACTTGAATCAGGGAAAGAGTTTGTGGTGTATAGTGACGCATTCTATGTTGGATTGGGATGTGTGTTGATGCAAGAGGGTAGGGTAGTGGCTTATGCATCGCGACAGTTGAAAGTGAATGAGCGCAATTATCCTACGCATGACATTGAGTTGGCTGCAGTGGGTCTTGCCCTAATGTAACCCCCTTAACCCGGCCTAGACGGTTGACCCGAATTAAGAAAGTCACACGGGGAAAACCAAAGTCAACCCGAAAGTCAACCTTGATTAACGACCCTTTTTTTTTCTTTTAAAACTTGTCTAGATGCATATTAAGCCTTAGATATGATCATACAACAGCATACTCAAAGATCATAAACATCAGAGATCTAACAGGGACCCAATTGAACAATTTACAACTTTAGGGACCAAATTGTAAATTCTGATAATTATAAGGACTTAACCCAAATTGAAGTTACCATCTTGAAATTAATCATGTTTCATGTTTCTCTGTAAAATTTCAGCTCAAAAGGACTTCCCAAACTCATACAATTGCACAAACAAGTTTCAGGACCAAAACGCAAACATTCCAAAACATATAACTGCCAATGTCAGCCCCCAACGGTCACCCGTTCCGAAACAGGCATAGCCCGTTTCGAAACTCGGGGCCGTTCCGCAACGCGTACCGAAACGGGGGTCTGGCAGTGGCCTTTCCGTTTCGGAACGGTCCCTCCCGTTTCGGACGCCTGGGCTTGTTTAAGGCACCCGTTCCGAAACGGTAGGTGCTGTTCCGAAACACCCTGCACAGATTGCCCAAAAATGCATACTTAAACATGCAATTAAACATCCAATCATGCACCAAACGCCACCAAACTTTACCAGCATGCAATTAAACATAGGAGGGACATATAAGCATCATCAATTCAGCATATTAACATCATATGAGAAAAGCCCCAAATCTATAGGCATGCTTCCTACACAAGTAAGCCATTCAAGCATAAACTTCCAAAACAAGCATATAAAGGCCTACCACAAAAACCAGCATTCTCAACAACATTCAACACACTTAGGGAGTTCAAAACATCTCCCAAAACATACACATAGGTCCCCCATTGCCAAATTACCAAAAGCTAAAATGTACTTAGAAAACCTTCCATACTTAGAGCTTTGTTTCCACTTGGATGCTTGCCCTCCTTGCTGCCCTCAAGTACACTAATGTTCTGCATTATTGAATTAAGAAAACGGAAGAGAGCGTAAGCAAAAGCTTAGTGAGGAATGCTCGTAAAACCATTCAATAATGCATTAACAAAACATTTATAAATCATGCTTCAAATCATCATTTACACATGCTCAAAAGCATACTTTAACAAGCATCTCATGCTTCATTTCATTACATGTCATATTGGTCACAAGTGATACACTTCATTTCTTTGAAAACAAGTTCAACAACTTTCACCCCAAGGACTTTTAAACACCTTGGCCATGGACTTTTAAACACCATGATATAAGTTACCTCAAGGACTTTTAAACACCTTGACCCCAAGGACTTTTAAACACCTTGAACCCCAAGGACTTTTAAACACCTTGGCCTATGGACTTTTAAACACCATAGAATGGACCACACAAGGACTTTTAACCACCTTTGTGTCCGTAACAAGAACCATCCAAGGACTTTTAACCACCTTGATGTTCTTAAGTAAACAAGGCTCACTCAAGGACTTTTAACCACCTTAGTGACCTTAACCTTTTCAAAACATCACTTGCCAATATACATCATTATCATCAATTTATCCACTGTTTTAAAGCATTAAACCAAGCCATATTCATCATGCATTTAAAAGCATCAAACCACATTTAATCAATGTTCAAAAACAAGGAACTCTTACCATGAGCTTCCTTCAACATATGGCTTACAAAAACAGCATTAACCATGCTAAATCATGCTTTCAAAACAGAATTTAAAACATGCAATAAACCACATTGCACATCAATCAAATCATGGCCACCACTAGAGAGTATTTCCGAAAACTTACACTTGAGCTTAGCAAAGTTGTTTAGACTTAAACTAAGCTCCCAAGACATTGGTTTCAAAGCCAAAAACCCAATTTCACTCACCGATTCCACTTCGCCTCTTGCCGAAGCACCAAATCAAGCCTCCGGATCACCACCACTTGGATCCAAAGATGCCTCCCCTGATTAAACACATTAAAGCAGAGATTTAATGCATCATCATGCATCAAAAGCTTCAATGAAAGCACTCAAACTCGCTGCTCTCATTCATACTCCAATTTCGGCCACCAAACACAACCGAAATTGCATCAAAACCACTTCTCAACAAAGCCCAGCCATAAACCAGCAAAACCTAACATCCATTAACACCATTTAACATCTAAAAACAACCTATAAACATCCTTATACCTCCAGCAACATCAGATCCACAAGATCACCACAAAAACATCCAAGAATCACAAGCTAAACTTAGGAAACACAACCTATCTGGGATTGCATTAATCAAAACTCATTTCCTTATCAATTTAGAGTTCATTTAACATCAAAAACACACCTCAAATCACAGATTAATCATATCTAACGAAAATCATCAAAAATCACCAAATCTTGCATTATAAGCCAAGATCCATTTCACCACTTAAAATCCTTTAATAAAACTTCAATTAAGAGTTGAGAACTTGGGAATTTCAGTAAAGAACTGATAGTTTAGAGGAGAAGGACGTTCTTACCTCCAAACTTGTGTTTCTCCACTTTTTGGAATCAAAAACCTTGTTGAATCAACTAGCAAATGATGAGGTTTTGAAGATATGTTGATTAGGAATCAAAAGAATGTTGAAAGGAGGATTTTAGGTGAGAAAATCAGAAACAACTCTCTGGAAAACAAGTGTTTGGATTGAGAGAAAATGAGAGAAAGAAAATAGAAAAGTTAGTTAAGAAAATAGCCAAATGGCCTTTCCCTCCACTTTGATATGTTTTAAAATCAGAATAAATCTCAAAATATCTTAGAAAAATATGGAGAAACTACTTTTGGAATAATAGCTCCTTAAAGATTCAAAGTTTCAACTCTTTATAAAACAGTCACAAAACTTTCAAAAATTACATTTTGGTCACTAGCCAAAATGTCACTCTTCCAAAACCCATTTTTCAAAATTGATTTCACAGTTCACTTAATTATATTAAAAGATGATTTTAGAACATTTTTCCATATTTTTAATGCAACCCGAACTAGGCTTTCCTAATTTCACCTCTTTAGATTCGAACAGCACTTTGACCAAACCGGTCAACGCCCAAAACTTCTAAGCCCAAAACCGGGGCGTTACACCTAAAGTTCCGAAGACATTATCTCTATGGTGAGAAGTGTATTGTATACACGGATCATAAAAGTTTGAAGTATCTAATGTATCAGAATGAGTTGAATCTTAGGCAAAGACGTTGGGTGGAGTTGCTTAAGGATTACGATCTAACGATCGAGTATCATCCGATGCTTTGAGTAGGAAAGTGGCGGTGGAGTTGAGAGAGATGTTTGCTAGCTTGAGCATATCGCGGGATGTGGTCTTGTTGCTAAATTGCAAGTGAAACCATCTCTAGTTCAGTTGATAAAGGACAAACAAGTGTTGGATGATTCCTTGGTGCCACCTGTTCAGGATATTGCTGAAGGTAGGCCATCAGATTTCTGTTTCAATGATGATGGTGTCTTATGTTTTTGGAGTAGAATAGTGGTGCCGAATGATGTTGAGTTGAGGCGCACTATTCTGACCGAAGCTCATAGTAGTCCTTTTCCTATGCACCCTGGTAGTACAAAGATGTATCGTCATCTAAAGGATGAGTACTATTGGGTGGGACTGAAGAAAGATGTCGCTGAGTATGTTAGTAAATGCATGGTTTGTCAGCGAGTTAAGGCTGAACATCAATTTCCTTCTGGGTTGTTACAGCCGTTAAGGATTCCTAAATGGAAGTGGGAGAGGATCACCATGGACTTTGTGTTTGGGTTACCCTTATCGCCATCAAAGAAGAATTTTGTTTCGTGATTGTGGATCGCCTTACGAAGTGTGTGCATATCTTGCCTATGCATACTACGTACACCTTAGATAAGATTGCGGAGTTGTACATTGCTGAGATTGTACATTTGCATGGGGTGCCAAAATCTATAGTGTCGGATAGAGATCCGAGGTTCACCGCAAGGTTTTGGGAGTGTTTTCATCAAGCATTGGGTACGCGGCTGAATTTCAGTACTTCTTATCATCCTGGGAAGTCTGAGCATGTTATCCAAGTGCTTGATGACATGGTAAGGTGTCGTGTTATTGAATTTCAAGGCTCTTGGGAGAAGCACTTGCCTTTGGTGGAGTTTGCTTATAATAACAGTTACCAGGCAAGTATCCAAATGGCACCTTATGAAGCTTTATATGGGAGGAAGTGCAGAACTCCTCTTTGTTGGGCTGAAATGGGACAAAAGTTGGTTTTGATGCCGACTTTGTTAAAAGGAACCGCCGAGAAGGTGAAGCTCATTTGTGAGCGGTTGAAGGCAGCATCGGATCGGCAAAAGTCTTACGCGGATTTGAAGCGTAAGGAGATAGAATTTGCTGTAGGTGATCGTGTTTTTTGAAAGTTTCACCTTGGAAGAAGGTGATGAGGTTTGGCCGGAAGGGCAAGTTGAGTCCAAGGTTCATTGGACCATACGAGGTGGTAGAACGTGTGGATCCTGTTGCCTACAAACTGAGACTACCTCAAGAGTTAGCAAAGATACATAATGTGTTTTATGTATCCATGCTTCGGAGGTATAGATCGGATCCGCCGCATGTAATGCCTGTGGAAGAGGTTGAATTGAATCCATATTTGACGTATGATGAAGAATCTGTTGAGATTCTGGATTTGGATAGTAAGGTTCTCCGAGGTAAGACCATCAAGCTGGCCAAACTCTTGTGGAGGCATCGTGGTGTTGAGGGAGCCACGTGGGAAAGGAAGGAAGGCATGATGAAGCAATTTCCCCACCTTTTTCCTCCAGGTAAATTTCGAGGACGAAATTTCTTAAGAGGGGGAGAGTTGTAACACCCTGATTTTGGGCCTAGATGTTTTAGAGTTTGAATCAGACCGGTCGAGAACGGTTCGAACCTTTAAGGGAGATTTAAGGAATACCTAGTTCGGGATGCTTTAAAAATATGGAAAAATATCTAAAAATCCTCATTTATTATATGAATTATTATGGTGAAAACAATTTCACAAAATAAGGTTTGGAAATACTACATTTCAGTGTAGTGACCAAATCGTAGTTTTTGCAAAAGTTGAATAGCGATTGTTTTGTAAAGGATTGAAACTTTGAGTCTTTATGGAGCTAATTTTACCAAAATGTTTTTAATCATATTTCTCTTTATTTTGGTTGTTTTTATTAATTTTTTAATTAAGGGAAATAAGGATTATTAAAAAGAAAATCTATCTTTGACTTTTCATAACTACCTTACGTTAGTTTTCTCTCATTTCATTTTCTCTCAATTTCTTTTCAACCAAACACATTTCCTCCATCAATTAGCCTCTGATTTTCATACTTTTTGATGAGATTTCAATCTCATTTTGATTCCTAATCTTTTCCGCATCAAATCTATAACCCCCTTAGCCCGGCCTAGACGCTTGACCCGAACTACGAAGATTATACGGGGAAAACCAAAGTCAACCCGAAAGTCAACCTTGATTTACGACCCTTTTTTCATTTTAATCTTTTCTAAATACATATTAAACCTAATTGAGTACTCACGAAACATGAATGAGAAAGGCACAACGATCGGATATCATTTAGGGACTCAATTGCACTTTATACAAGATTAGGGACCAAATTGTAATTTTTGTAAATTAGAGGGACTTCATTGATTTTAGGGTTACCGGTATGAAATTAATAATGTTACATGCTTCTCTGCCAAATTTCAGCTTAAACAGACATCCCAAGCTCCAACAATTGCAATCACAACATTTAGGACTAAATTGTAAAGCATGAAGACTCAAGCAATTCAAATCTGTGTCCAACGGTCACCCGTATCGGAACACCTACCCACGGTACCAAAATGCATGTATCAAAACGGTGTTGACCGTTTCGGTACGCGGGTATGTTTCGAGACCAGTACCGAAACATGGCATTCCAGTAGCCAAACTATTTCAAAACAGCCTTAGTCGTTTCGAAACACAAAGACAATTTCAGGCCCCCGTTTCGAAACACTAGAGGGTGTTTCGATACACCTTGCCCAGAAACAGCAGCTATTGCTTGTTTTTCATCCTTTAGCCTAACCAAACATGCCTCAAAGACTCCCAAATCATACCAGCAAACCATTTAACACATAAGGAACATATTTAGGACATTCTAACACGAGCATGGCATCAAACACAAATTCACATAGTCTATAGGCATGCTCCCTAATCTCAAAACCAATATAAGCAATCCAACCTCAAACCAAACATATAAGGCCACTTATAACCAAAAATTACCAACATGAACATGTCACAAACTCAGGGAGTTCAAACATATCTCCCAAACACAATCTTGGTTTCCCACTGCCGTTATATCAAAACTAAAGTGTGTGAAAACTTCACCATACATGAGCTTGAACTTCCTTGGATGATCTTAACCTCTTTGATGCCCGGAAACACCTCAATTATCCGCGTTATTAGTAAAAGAGAGTGTAAGCACTAAAGCTTAGTGAGGCATGCTCTAAAGGAAACCAACTAAATAATGCATATCTTGAAAACACTTTCTCAAAAGCTTTTAAACAACAATGCTCATTCTATCTCATGCTTGAAAACCATTCAAAGCAACTTCTCAATGAAAACACATGTACCTTCATTCTATCTCATGCATTTAAACCAATGCAAAACTCATGGCAAAGCCATACTCATGCTTGTACCCTAAAGCATTTCATATACAAATCACATATGCATTTCTCATAGCATAAATCATTTCATCAAAGGTACATGTGAATCAAAAACCATTTCATATTTTATATTGGCATTTCACATCTCATTATTACTCGGATATGCGGACATCTCACCAGACACTTCCGGTGGCATCTACCATCACCGTACTCACTCGTCTAACAACACAAATTCTGGTGGAATCTCACATCACCGTACTCACATGGTGGAATCTCTCATCGCCACAAAGCTTGGGTATTTCACCAAGTCCTACCCGATGGAATGCCCATCATCGGTTCTCCTCCTTTGGCTTAACCAAAGAGCACGTACGAATTTTTAGTTTATAATGCACTCTCATCCTATTGATCGATCAATTATATCCACTATGCCAATATATTATGTTAAAACATCATCTCACCTACTGTTTTTCATGCAACAATTCTCAAAACATTCCCATCTCATTTCAAAACCATAACATTTGCTATGCTTTAACTCAAAAGCTCAAATCTCAACTATGCAACATGTTACTTCATGAAATCATTTCAAGCATCATCTCATGCTATAAAACATGCATAAAAACAGTAGGAATTTATCTATCTCAAACCATGAGCATGTAAAAGCATTTTAGGGGCAATCACCACATTCAAGAGAGCAATCTAGCCAATACTTACTTCCGGACATAGGAAGGTGTTTCAAACCTTTCCTAATTCCCCAAACCTTGATTCTTTGTCCCTCAAGGACTTCTAAAACCATATGCAATCACCGATTACGTTTCGCTTCCTCGCCGAAATGCTATCTAAGCTTCCAGATCAACTCCAAAGGCGTCCGAAGATGTCTCCCCTGTTTTAAACACATAAGAGCAGAGGATTAATGCATCATCATGCATTGAAATCATCGGCAACACACCTAATCTCGCTGCTCTACTCAAAAACCACATTTCGGCAACCAAAAACTACCTAAATCACCTCTAAACTCATCCAAAACAAAACCCAGCCAAGATCCACCACTTCTAATCATTTCTAAACATCAATTAACATCAAAACAACCACAAACTCGTCCTTATACCTCCAGCTATGACAGAACACCAAAATCACCTCAAAAACCATCATTCTAACAATCAAAACTTAGGAAAACAATCCTATTCGGGATTTTATTGATAAAACCTCGTTTGTAACATCAATTAACATCTAAAATACATTAGAAAACCATCTCAAAATAGAGCCCAATCATTCACCACGAAAATCTTCAAGATCTTTTCCAAAATCTTGAGTTTTAAGACAATTTCTAGTTTCTAACATTAAAACCACTTAAAAATCATTAACAAATGATTGATAACTTGGGAATTTCAGTAAATAACTGATCATTAGAGGAGAAGGACGAAGCTTACCTCTAATGGATGATTTCTCCTTGATTTGGGCAAGTTTTCTTGAAAATTCAATGTAGAAATCAAGAGGATTTGATGAGGAATTGATTAAGAATCAAAGAAAGATTGAAATCTCATCAAATGAAGTGAAAATCAAAGTATATTTCCTGGAGATAATGTGTTTGGTTGAAAGGAATTTGAGAGAAAATAAATGAGGGAAAATTTGTGAAAAGTAGTTATGAATAGTCAAAGGTAGTTTCTAATTTTATTAACCTTCATTCCCTTTAATTAAAACATTAATTAAATCACCCAAATTAAGGAAAATCTAATGAAAACATTTTGGTAAAATTAGGTCCTTAAAGATTCAAAGTTTCAATCCTTTACAAAACAGTCACTACTTAACTTTGCAAAAACTGCGATTTGGTCACTACACCGAAATGTAGTATTTCCAAACCTTATTTTGTAAAATTGATTCACCATTATCTTTGATATATTAAATGAGGATTTTTAGACATTTTTCTATATTTCTAAAGTATCCCGAACTAGGTGTTCCCTAAAACTCCCTTTAAGATTCGAACCGTTTTCTAACCGGTCCGAGTCGGACTCTAACATCTAGGACCAAGTTTGGGGTGTTACAAAATCTAGGCCCAAATCAAGGAGAAATCAGCCATTAGAGGTAATCTTCGTCCTTCTCCTCTAATGATCAGTTCTTTACTGAAATTCACAAGTTATCAATCCTTTGTTAATGATTTTTTAGTTGCTTTAATGTTAATAACATGAAATTGTGTCAAAACTCAAGAATCTTGGAGAGATCTTGATGATTTTCGTAACTATTGGTTAGGCTCTATTTTGAGGTTGATTTCTAATGTATTTTGGATGGTAATTGATGTTATAAATGAGGTTTTATCAAACAAATCCCGAATAGGTTTGGATTCCTAAGTTTTGCTTGCTAGAATGGTGGTTTTTGGGGTGGTTTTGGTGTTCTGTTATAGCTGGAGGTATAATGACGAGTTTATGGTGGTTTTTGATGTTGATTGAGGTTTAGGAATGATTAGAAGTGATAGATCTTGGTTGGGCTTTGTTTTGGAAGAGTTTGGAGATGATTTCAGTTGTTTTCGGTGGCCGAAATGTGGCTATTGAGTGGAGCAGTGGGTTTAGGTGTGGCTAGATTTGCTCTCAATTATGTGGTGGTTGCCCTTAAAATACTTTTACATGCTCTTGTTTTGAGATAGACAAATTCCTACTGTTTTTATGCATGATTTGTAGCATGAGAGGATGCTTTAAAGGGATTTCATGTGATAGCATGTGCATTGAAGAGTTTCAAGATTTTGACTTAATGCAAGCATGTATTGTGATTTTTGAAATGAGATGAGAAAGATTTGAGAAATGTTGCATGAAAAACAGTAGGTGAGATAATGTTTTGACATAATATAATGGCATAAAAGATGAGATACTTACCGGATATAATTGATCGATCAATAAGATGACAGTGCACTATAAACTAAAAATTCGTACGTGCTCTTTGGATTCAATCCAAAGGGAGAGACCGATGATGGGCATTCCATCGGGAAAGACTTAGTGAAATACCCAAGCTTTGTGGCGATGAGAGATACTGCCATGAGACTCCGATGATGAGAGATTCCACCGGGGTAGGACTTTACCTTGAGTCAAGCTAGTCCGCATATTCGTGTAATGATGAAATGTGAAATGCCAATATAGTATATGAAAATGTAATTGATTCACATGTACCTAGTGTTGAGATGATTTATGCTATGAGAAATGCATATGAGATTTGTTTATGAAATGCTTTAGTTTCCACAAGCATGTGTATGGCCTTGCCATGAGTTTTGCATTGATTTAAATGCATGAGACAGAATAGAGGTACATGTGTTTTCAAATGGAGATTTGCTTTGAAATGGTTTTCAAGCATGAGATAGAATGAGCTTGTTTTTGAAAATGACTTTTGAGAAAGTGTTTTGAATAATGCATTATTGTGTTGGTTTTCCTTAGAGCATGCCTCACTAAGCAAACATGCTTATGCTCTATTTTACCAATAATGCAGATAATTGAGGTGTTTTGGGCAGCAAGAAGATTAAGAACATCCAAGGAGGTGTAAAGCTCATGTATGGTGGTGTTTTTTACACACTCTAGTTTTGGTATTTGGCAATGGGACTTAAAAGTTGTACTTAGGAGACGTGTTTTGAACTCCCTAAGTTTGTGGCATGTTTGTGTTGGTTTTTCAAGGTTGTAATTGGTTTTATTTGGTTTGTTTGAGGTTTAAAGTTTATATTTGGTATTGTGGCTAGGAAGCATGCCTTTAGACTTAATTCTCATGTGTTTGATGCCATGTTATAGCTTAAGCTTCTTATATACATTCTATAATGTCTAAACAAGTTGTTGGTATGTTATGGTATGTATTGGAGCATGTTTGATAGTGTTAAGATGTGAAAAACCAGCAATTAATGCTTTTGCAGGGCAGGGTGTATCGAAACATCGTTATCTGTTTCGGTACGAATGAAGGTGTTTCGGAACACTTTGGCTACTAGAGAGGCATGTTCCGATACTGGTCTCGGAACGCACCCGAGTTTCGAAACGGTCAACACCGTTTCTATACGGGCATTTCGGTACGAAGGTCAGCGTTCCGGGACGGTTGACCGTTGGTCTGTGCATTTGAATTGTTTCAGGTTCTCAAGTTTTACATTTTAGTCCTGAATGTTGTGCTTGCAATTGATTGAGCTTGGAATGTCCTTTTAAGCTGAAATTTGACAGAGAGACATGTAATTCGATTAATTACATATTGGTAAACTAAAAATCTGCAAAGTCCTTATATTTTCCAATATTTACATTTTGGTCCCTAAAAGTGTAATTCATGCAATTGAGTCCTTAAATGATTTCTGATCGCTGTGCTTTTCTCTCCCACGTTTCTTGAGTAATCACATAGGCTTAATGTGCATCTAGAAAAGATAAAAAGGAAAAAAAGGGTCGTTAATCAAGGTCGACTTTCGGGTTGACTTTGGTTTTCCCTGTGTAATATGCGTAGTTCGGGTAAGTCGTCTAGACCGGGCTAAGGGTGTTACACTTGTTCTCAATGCATGCACACTTTCACAAATATTATAGTTTGATTCCAGGGAATTCCTAAGGCATCCAAAGATTTAAATGTCGAGCGTTCTTCACCATGGTTTAAAGAGAGAAGGAAAAGTAAGACCAAGGAGATGATTTATAAAAATTAAGGTTTGGCAATTGATGGTTTGCATTGCTTGAGGACAAGAAATAGTTCGCGTTTGGGGAGTGATAAGTGCTCAAAAGTCCTATATTTTGACCCCTTATACATGGCAATTATCACTCAACCTTCACCCATTTGAGCTGCATTATGGCCCTTCATGCATAGATTTCATCATTTATGCCTTTGAGCTTTATATTCTATTTATTCTATGAAAAATGTACTATTTGATGCATGTTTGGTGCTTTTTTAGATTTGCACGATGCGAGGGCAAGATGATGTCGCGACGACACTAGAAGACAAGTGAAGAAAGAGGCAGAACCAGATAGTAGCAGACCCTGATCAAACCAAGCCACAACCGATAGCTTCTATTGAGGGAAGTGACTTATGATTAAGCCTTGTGGAGCAGAGCCATTCACAAACCCATGTCGTGGCCATGTCACGGCTGAATACTACAGTACTTGCCGGAGGGCAAATCAGACAAAGTGGAAACCGATTTAAAGAGCTTTAAACGCTAGGTTTTTCTACACACTTTGCATGGCAGTTGGAGCTCCAGAAGAGGACGAAAACATGGAAGGAAGGGTAAAGTTGGACTTTTGGCCAAGAGTGTATTTTGTAATAAATTAAAAAGATTCACCTCTTTAATAAAGATTAGTCCAAGTCGAACTTAACTTCCTCTCCAAGAAGGATTTGTGCCAACACCTTCCCGTATATAAGGGGGCTTGCCGCCATCAAGGGGAGATATCAAGAGAGTTCGAGAGAGAGAATAGCTTAGGATTTTAGTTTGTGTTTTCTTTTCAGCCATTATGTTCTAAGTTCCTTAGGGTGAGGATTAGTTTGTTTAGTAGTTGTGTGAAGACTAATGTACTTTGTTTTTGTTCTTAATGCAGTTAAGTTGAGGTTTGCTTATTCTTGGTGTTAATCATTCTTGCATTCTTTTCGAGAGAGAGTATGTGAGATTATCTATTTATTTGATGTCGAGAGAGTTGAATTCACTTAACGAGTAAGCACGGTTTTCAACCAATGGTGTTAACTAATTCGGCCTAGAGATAGGTTAAGAATTTTAGTCGCTAAGAGAAGCGTGTGATTGGTTGGTGTTTGACTTTGGTTTAAGATGAAAGGTATGGTCAGAGTTCAGTCATCAACAGTGTTCTGAGCTTACAAATAAGGAGGAGCCATTCAAGGATGCTTTACCGAACATTAACAAGCATCTGCCCAAGAGCAAGAGATTGTCGGGTAGAGAATCAACCCTTGCGGCCGCGACAAGAATTTAGGTTACTACCATGGCAGTATAGTGTTGCAGCATTCAAGAGTAGAGACAAGTCATTAGGATTCCACGCTATGACGCATTCTAATCCGACCCATTCTATCAACCCTGATCTTCTCTTTACTTTTATTTGTGGATTACTTAAGTTTTAGTATTTTAGTTTATTCAACAAACCCAACTCATCTGTGTTTTTACTTCAATTGTTTTATAGTGCGATGAAGTAGGATCAAAAGGCTAGCCTAATCCCCATGGAGACGATACTTGATATATTTATCACTATATTACTTGACGTGTACACTTATACTCTTGCGAGGCACTTTTACGCGAGCATCACTCCTTATCGGATGGCATCTAAGGAGTTGAAGGAGTTGAAAACGCAACTTCAGGAGTTGGAAGATCCAGGGTTCATAAGGCCAAGTATTTCACCTTGGGGTGCACCGGTCGTGTTTGTGAAGAAGAAAGATGGCACGATGCGTATGTGTATAGATTATAGGCAACTGAACAAGTTTACGATTAAGAACAATTAGCCTTTGCCAAGGATTGATGATTTGTTTGACCAGTTTCGAGGAGCTTCAGTGTTTTCTAAGATTGATTTGAGGTCTGGATATTATAAACTGAAGGTAAAGGATGTAGATGTGCATAAGATAGCTTTTCGTACAAGGTGCGAACATTATGAGTTCTTGGTGATGTCGTTTGGTTTGACAAATGCACCAGCTGCATTCATGGACATAATGAATCGTGTGTTCCATGAGTTTTTGGATCAGTTCGTGGTAGTTTTTATTGATGATATTCTCGTGTTCTCTCATACCGAGGAGGATCATGATAAGCATTTGAGGATAGTGTTGCAAGTTTTGTTAGAGAATCAGCTTTATGAAAAATTGAGCAAGTGCGAGTTTTGGCTCAGGGAAGTTGTCTTTATTGGATATGTAGTGTCGGCCGAGGGTATCCGAGTTAACCCTCACAAGGTCGAGGCGATGATGAATTGGAAGACGCCTAAATCGGTGACGGAAGTGTGTAGTCTTCTTGGTTTGGTATGATAATATCGAAGGTTTGTGGACGGTTCCTCTAAGATTGTTGCACCATTAACTAAGTTGTTGCAAAAGAATGTTCGCTTTGAGTGGACGGATGTTAGACAACAAGCTTTCGAGAAGTTTAAGGAAGCTTTGACACAAGCTCATGTCTTGATTCAACCTGAATCGGGTAAGGAGTTTGTGGTTTACAGTGATGTATCGTATGTTGGTCTAGGTTGTGTGTTGATTCAAGGTGGTAAATTTGTAGCGTAAGCATCTAGGCAATTAAAGGTGCATGAACGCAACTATCCAACTCATGATCTAGAGCTTGTTGCAGTTGTGTTCGCTTTGAAGAGTGTGGTCTATACGGATTATAAGAGTTTGAAATATCTAATGTCCTAGACAGAGTTGAATCTTAGGCAACGAAGGTGGTTGGAGTTGCTCAAGGATTACGATATGACGATAGAGTATCATCTTGGAAAACCCAAAGTTGTGACCGATACTTTGAGCCGGAAAGTAGTTGTAGAGTTGAGGGGGATGTTTGCTCGGTTGAGTATATTGCGAGATGGTGAGTTGATATCCGAGTTACAAGTGAAACCTTTCTTGATTCAGTTGATTAAGGAGTAGCAGTTGCTTGATGATTCTTTAGTGCCTCATGTTCAAGATATAGCGGATGGTAATGCAAGGGATTATTGTTTCAATGATGATGGTGTTTTGTGCATTAAAAGTCGAATAGTTGTACTGGAGGATGTCGAGTTGAGACGCATCATTTTAACTGAAGCTCATAGCAGTCCTTTTGCTATGCATCCTGGTAGTACAAAGATGTATCGTGGTTTGAAGGATGAGTACTATTGGGTTGGGTTGAAAAGGATGTTGCTGATTTTGTGAGCAAGTGTATGGTTTGTTAGCGTGTGAAAGCTGAGCATCAGTTTCCTTCCAGTTTGTTGTAACCTTTGAAAATATCGGAATGGAAATGGGAGAGGATTAACGATGGATTTTGTGTTTGGTTTGCCTTTGACCCCGTCATCGAAGAATTCTATTTGGGTGATTGTGGATCGCCTTACGAAGTGTGCGCATTTCTTAGCTGTGCATACTATGTATACGTTGGATAAGCTAGCAGAGTTGTACATTGCTGAGATAGTGCATTTGCATGGTGTACCTAAATCTAGAGTGTCGGATAGAGATCCAAGGTTTACAACGAGATTTTGGGAGTGGCTGCATATAACTTTGGGTACGAGGCTTAATTTTAGTACCTCGTATCATCCTCAGACGGATGGTCAGTCTGAGCAAGTTATCCAAGTACTGGAGGATATGTTGAGATGTTGTGTTATAGATTTCAGAGGTTCTTGGGAGAAACAGTTGCCCTTAGTATAGTTTGCCTATAATAATAGTTTTCAAGCGAGTATACAAATGGTATTATATGAAGCTTTGTATGGGAGAAAGTGTAAAATGCCTCTTTGTTGGGCAGAGGCAGGGCAAAACTTGGTTTCCTTACCGGATTTGTTTAAGGGAACGACTAAGAAAGTGAAGCTTATTTTTGAACGGTTGAAAGCTGCATTGCATCGTCAAAAGTCTTACATGGATTTAAAGCTTAAGGAGATTGAGTTTGCGATAGGAGATAGCGTGTTTTTGAAGGTATCATCTTGGAAGAAGGTGATGAGGTTTGGATGTAAGGGTAAGCTTAGTCCAAGGTTTATTGGATCTTATGAGGTTGTGGATCGTGTTGGTCATATTGCTTATCGGTTGAGGTGTCCTCTCGAGTTTGAGAAAATTCAAGATGTGTTTCATGTTTCAATGTTGCAAAGGCATTGTAACCTACTTAGCCCGGACTAGACGGTTGATCCGAACTACGAAGATTACACGGGGAAAACCAAAGTCAACTCGAAAGTCAACCTTGATTAACGACCCTTTTTTTTCTTTTTATCTTGTCTAGATGCACATTAATCCCTAAGGAGCACTCATGATACATGTACGTGTAAAGTACAGCGATCGAATTTCATAGAGGGACTCGATTGCACAATATACAATTATTAGGGACCAAAACATAAATTCTGTAAATTAGAAGGTCATAACTGATTTTAAAGTTACCAATATTAAATTAGTCTTATTACAAGCTTCCCTGTCAAAATTCACCTTAATTGGACATCTCGAACTCATACAATTGCAAAAACAACTTTCGGGACGAAAACGTAAAGCTTACATACTTAAACACCATTCAAGTCAGTGCCCAACGGTCACCTGTTTCAAAACAGCTTTGACCGTTCCGAAACACGGGTTCGTTCCGAGACTGGTTCCGAAACAGGGCCTTCCAGTGGCCAAATCGTTTTGGAACGGCCTCCAGCCGTTGTGAAACACGAAGGCCATTACAGGCCCCCGTTTCAAAATGCCAATGCCTGTTCCGATACGGTTTGCCTAGAAGCTGCAGATTTTGCTGGTTTTTCACACATAAACCCACTCAAACACAACATAATGACTTCCTAACCAAGTCACAAGTCATCATACCTATATAGAGCATGATTGCAACACCTAAACACATTCATAGCATCAATCATGGAAATTCACATATCTATAGGCATGCTTCCTATTATCCAAAACCAATCAATCAACCAATCTCCAAAACAAGCATTAAAAGGCCATTTACAAATTCAACCCATCAAAAACAACATGCCACAACCTAGGGAGTTCAACACATCTCCCAAAACACAAACTTAGATTCCCATGGCCAAATTACCAAAACTAATAGTGTATGAAAACATCACCATACATGAGCTTGGTTTCCCTTGGACACTTTAGCCTCTTTGTTGCCCTTAAACACTTCAATTATCTGCATTATTGGTATAAGAGATAGAGCGTAAGCACAATTTCTTAGTGAGGTATGCTCTAAAGAAAACAACACAATTATGCATTTTAGAAAACACTTTCAACTAAGCTTTTAAACACAAGCTCATCTCTTTTCATGCAACCTTGCATGATTTACAAGCATATCATGCTTCATTACATTCAACTCAACATTTTGGCTTTCAAGTGATAAGTCATAACCATTTACAACACAAAACACAATGGGATACGTGGATTACAAGCGTTGTCCCACACGCTTCATGCACAATACTGAACAACATAAGGTGGAGTTTAACGGTACAATCACAACCCCTCAACACCCGTGATGGAGTTTAACGCTACAATCACAACCCCTCAACATCACTCATCGGTAGTTGTATAATCTACTAACGAGAGTACAGGACACACAGAATTTTTACCACCGTTGTGACCTTATCAAGATCCACACACGGACTTTTAACCACCGTTGTGATCTTACCTCTCTCGTTAGGATACTTGGATGGAGTTTACGGTACAATAACAACCCCTCAACATCGAAGGCGGCTTTATTCACGGTGCACCCAATCCTATAGCCGGCTAGCTATATCCGATTCAAGTACTTTAAAACCAATTCCTCACTTGCCAATATACATCAAATACCATCATCAATTCACTATTTTAAAGCATTAAACAAAGCCATTAAACACCATGCATCACCATGCATCATTACCAATTTAACAACATGCCAAAACAATGATTCTCTTACCTTGAGCATCCTTCAACACATGGCTTTCAAAACCAGCATTAACCATGCTAAAACATGCTTTCAAAACAGAATTTAAACATGCAATTTATAACCAATGCATCAAGCTACTTCATAGCTCATCCGAGGGAGTTTTTCCGAAAACTTACTCTTGATCTTAGCTAAGTTGATTAGACTTAAACTAAGCTCCCATAACCTTCATATAATCATTTCAAAGCTGGAAATCCAACTCCACTCACCGATTACGTTTCGCACGCTTGCCGAAACGCCAATCAAGCCTCCGGATCAAATCCAATAGTGTCCGAAGATGCCTCCCTTGTTTTAAACACATCAAAGCAGAGGATTAATGCATCATTATGCATTGAAATCTTCAGCCAACACAACTAAACTCGCTGATCTACCCAAAACCAACATTTCGGCTACCAAACACAACCGAAAACACATCCAAACTCTTTCACAACTTAACCCAGCCAAGATCCATCACTTCTAATCATTTCTAAACATCAATCAACAACCAAAATACACCTCAACTCCTCCTTATACCTCCAGCTATAACAGAACACCAAAAACACCTCAAAAACCACCGTTTTCATAAGCAAAAACTTACGAAATACAACCTATTCAGGATTGCATTGGTAAAACCTCATTTCCACATCATTAGACATCCAAAATACATTAAAGAATCATCTCAAAACAGAGCCCAATCAATCTCAACGAAATTCTTCAAGATTTCTTCCAAATCTTGAGTTTTAAGCCAAAATTAAGTTTCTATCATTAAAACCATTTATAAAACTTAAATTAAGGATTGACAACTTTGGAATTTCAGTAAAGAACTGAGTATTTAGAGGATAAGAACAATCTTACCTCTAAATGGTGATTTCTCCTAGATTTGAGCCAATTTCCTTGAAAATTTAATGAGGAAATCAAAAGGATTTGATGCAAGATTGTTTAAGAACTAATTGATGATAGAAATCTCATCATTTTAAGTGAATATCAATGCAAAAGTTGCTGGAGAAATAGTGTTTGGATGATGGAATTTTGAGAGAAAAAGGAATGAGAAAAATTTAAGAAAAGGTAGTTATGAAATTTTACAAAGTAGTTTCTCTTTTCATTTAATTAATTAAAACATTAATTAATTCACTCAAATTAAGAAAAAATATGGAGAAATCATTTTTAGGTATATTAGCTCCTTAAAGATTCAAAGTTTCAATCCTTACAAAACAGTCACCACTAAACTTTTCAAAAATCGCATTTTAGTAACTACACCGAAATGTAGCATTTCCAAACCTTATTTTGCAAAATTGATTTCATCACTCTCTTATATATATTAAAAGAGGATTTTTAGATATTTTTCCAGATTTTTAAAACACCCCGAACAAGGCTTTCCCTAAAACCTATTTTTATATTCGAATCGGAAATCAGACCGGTCTGGTTCAGACCCTAAACTTCCAAGCCCAAAATTGGGGTGTTACAACTCTCCCCCCTTAAGAAATTTCATCCTCGAAATTTACCTGGAGGAAAAAGGTACGAAAACTGCTTCTTCATATCATCCTTTCTTTCCAACGTGCCTTCCTCAACACCACGATTCTTCCACAACACCTTAACCAATTCAATGGTCTTGCCTCGAAGAACTTTACTGTCCGAATCCAGAATTTCAACCGGTTCTCATCATAGGTCAAGTCTGGATTCAACTCTACTTCCTCCACAGGCATAACATGTGAAGGATCCGATCTATACCTCCGAAGCATAGAGACATGAAACACATCATGTATCTTTTCCAACTCTCGTGGTAACCTCAGCTTGTACGCAACAGGACCCACACGTTCAATCACCTCGTATGGTCCAATATACCTAGGGCTCAACTTACCCTTCCGTCCAAACCTCATCACCTTCTTCCAAGGCAAAACCTTCAACAAGACACGGTCACCTACCGCAAACTCAATCTCCTTACGCTTCAAATCTGCGTAAGACTTCTGTCGATCAGAAGCTGCCTTTAAACGCTCACAGATGAGCTTCACCTTCTTGGTGGTTCCTTTCAACAAAGCCGACATTGAAACCAACTTCTGACCTGTTTCAGCCCAGCAAAGAGGAGTTCTGCACTTCCTCCCGTACAAGGCTTCATAAGGTGCCATTTGAATACTTTCTTGATAGCTATTGTTATAAGCAAACTACACAAAAGGCAAATGCTTCTCCCAAGAACCCTGAAACTCAATCACACAGCACCTCAACATATCTTCCAGCACTTGGATAACACGCTCAGATTGTCCATCCGACTGCGGATGATAAGAAGTACTGAAATTCAGTCGCGTACCCAAAGCTTGATGCAAACACTCCCAAAAATGCGATGTAAACCTCGGATCCCTATCCGATACTATAGACTTTAGTACACCATGCAGTCGCACAATCTCATCAATGTACAACTCTGCAAGCTTGTCCAAGGTATACGTAGTATGCACAGGTAAGAAATGCGCACACTTCGTAAGGCGATCCACAATCACCCACACCGAATTCTTTTTCGATGGCGACAAAGGCAAACCAGACACAAAGTCCATGGTAATCCTTTCCCACTTCCACTCAGGAATCCTCAATGGTTGCAACAACCCTGAAGGAAACTGATGCTCAGCCTTAACCCGCTGACAAACCATGCACTTACTCAGGCACTCCGCAACATCCTTCTTCAAACCCACCCAATAGTACTCATCCTTAAGATCACGATACATCTTTGTACTACCAGGGTGCATAGAAAAAGGACTGCTATGAGCTTTAGTCAGAATAGTACGCCTCAACTCTGCATCATTCGGCACTACTACCCGACTCCCAAAATATAGAACCCCATCATCATTAAAACAAAAAACCGATGGTCTATCCTCAGCAATATCTTGAACATGTGGCACCAAAGAATCATCCAACAACTGCTTATCCTTTATCAACTGAACCAAAGATGGTTTCACTTGCAATTCAGCCACATGACCCCCATCTCGCGAAATACTCAAGCTGGCAAACATAGCCCTTAACTCCACCGCCACCTTTCTACTGAAGGCATCTGCTACAACATTAGCTTTTCCTGGATGGTACTCGATCGTCAGATCGTAATCTTTAAACAACTCCACCCAGCGTCGTTGCCTAAGATTCAATTCCTTCTGAGACATCAGATACTTCAAACTTTTGTGATCCGTGTACACAGTACACTTCTCACGATACAAGTAATGTCTCCAAATCTTCATAGCAAAAAACACCGCAGCTAACTCAATATCATGCGTAGGATAATTGCGCTCATGCACCTTCAACTGGCGCGATGCATAAGCCACCACCTTACCCTCTTGCATCAACACACACCACAAACCAACATAGGATGCGTCGCTGTACACCACAAACTCTTTCCCTGATTCAGGTTGAACCAAGATAGGAGCTTGCGTCAAAGCTGCCTTAAGCTTCTCAAAAGCTTGTTGCCTTGCTTCTGTCCACTCAAACTTGACATCCTTTTGCAACAACTTCGCTAAAGGTGCAGCAATCTTTGAAAATCCATCCACAAACCTTCGATAGTATCCTGCCAACCCAAGGAAACTACGGACTTCATGAACAGACTTAGGAGGCTTCCAATTCATCACCGCCTCAATCTTCTGAGGATCAACACGAATCCCCTCAGCAGAAACCACGTGACCAAGGAAAACAACTTCCCTAAGCTAGAATTCGCACTTGCTCAGCTTAGCATAAAGCTGATTCTCCAACAGCGCCTGCAACACAATCCGTAAATGCCCCTCATGCTCCTCCTCAGTACGAGAGTACACAAGGATATCATCAATGAACACCACAACAAACTTGTCCAATTATTCATGGAACACTCTATTCATCATGTCCATAAAAGCTGCATGAGCATTCGTCAAGCCAAACGGCATCACAAGGAACTCATAATGCCCATACCTCATCCTAAAAGCTATTTTTGGCACATCCACATCCTTCACCTTGAGCTGGTAATAACCTGACCTTAAGTCAATCTTAGAGAACACAGCCGCTCCCCGAAACTGATAAAAAAGATCATCAATCCTCGGCAAAGGATACCGATTCTTGATAGTCAACTTGTTTAGCTGACGATAATCGATGTACATTCTCATAGTGCCATCCTTGTTCTTCACAAACAAGACCGGTGCACCCCAAGGTGACACACTCGGACGAATGAAACCACGATCAAGCAGCTTCTGAAGTTGTGTCTTCAACTCTTTCAACTCCTTAGGTGCCATTCGGTAAGGAGTAATGGACACTGGAGTTGTGTTTTCATACAACTCAATTCCAAACTCCACCTCTCGACTAGGAGGCAATCAAGTTAACTCCTCCGGAAACTCTCGCACTGTTCTGATATCTTGAACTCGCAACTCCTTAGAGCTAGGATTCATCACAAAGGCTAGATAAGCCTCACAACCTTGCCTCATCATTCGGCTTGCTTCCAACGAAGACACCACATTGGAAAGAAACTTCACATTCTCACCAACCACCACTACCTCGTAATCATCCGCAAGCTTCAACGAAATTCGCTTGTTCTCAAAATCCACTACAACTCGATGTTCAACAAGCCAATCCATACCAAGGATTACATCGAAACCATAGAATGGCAATTCCATGAGATCAACAAGAAAAACATGGTTTTGCACTTCCAAGGGACATCTTCTATACAACTTCCGTGTCACAACGGTCTCACCAAAGGAACTAGTTACACGCATACCAACATCCAAAGACTCAACAGGTAAACCAAGCAATTGAGCATGTTCACGCAATATGTATGAGTGTGTAGATCCAGAATCAATCAAGGAAAGTAATGACAAGGATTGCAAAGTAGAGGTACCTGCGATCACATCTGCATCATTCCTCCCCTCACGCTGAGCATACACTCGAGCCTGGCCACTACCCTCAGGTTGAACAGCCACCATATGCGCCACATTCCTTCCACCCTCATCTATGCGCTGGAAGTTACCACGGCCGCGCCCACGACCTCTCTGTGGTGCAACTACCCTAGTAGCACGTCCCTGACCACCACCGGCCAGCAAAGGACACTCTCTCCTCACGTGGTCTGCCGAACCACAATTCTAGAATGAATTACCGGTCACTGCTACAGGAGCCTGAACCTCCCTCGCTGCTCGAGGACAATCTCGCCTCATATGGCCACGAGATCCACACGTCTAACACGTGTTCTGATCAGCTCTCATCCTACCCCCCTGAATGGGCGCACCATGTCCTCCACCACCATGCCTAGCAGAAGACTGATACCTCTTATCACGTCCTCTCTTGTTCCGTCCACCACCGGAACTATAATCAGCAACTCTTTTGCCCGAGCTAGAACCAACGCCTCTAGAAAACAAACCCAAGTTCTGCTCAATGTCCTTCCCTCTACTCACCAACACATCAAAATCTGTATACTCAACAGCAAGCATGAAAGTCTTCACGTCCATCACCAAACCATAACGGAAACGTTCACACCTCTCCCTCTCATCAAGGATTAGCTCAGGTGCGTACTGGCTAAGGCAGACAAACTGGATCTCATACTCAGCCACCGTCATGCTTCCTTGCACAAGAGACATGAATTCTCTTTTCTTCTCATCTAGGTATCGCACACCTAGATACTTTCGCTTGAACGCGTTCAAGAAGAACGTCCAAGTCACATCATTTTCCTCCATTTCAGAGACAGTGGTCGTCCACCACGTATACACAGCAGCGACACCACACAACCCAACTTCTGCGCATTACTGCAATTCATTTGCCCCAAATCCTCTTTGTGCTTTCCAACAAAGATTCAGATCCTTCAGGAGATAAACCTCTGAACTCAGTCCCTCCCAGAATGCGAAGACGTTCCAAAGGTAATCTCGCGTTAGCATCACCCTGATGCGCAGCTCCGTGAGCTCCAGCTACTGCTGCCTGAAAAGCTCCAGCAATAGCCTGAATCAGCACAGTCATGTCAGGAGCAGCTTGCCCCTGCACACCTTCAGGTCCAGTGACCACAACACCAGCACCAACACCAGCATTTTCACCCCCAGCACCATAACCGTCGGGTGGTCCACCACCAGGGGGAGGAGGTAAATCCACAACATTCTCAGCATTTTCCTTGTTCTCATTCTGAGCCATAGCTCTCGTATTCATCCTCATCTCTCTACGAAGCCCCATTTATAAAAAACAATGCACTGAAACAATTGCAATAAACATAATTAGGCTCAACAAGGTAGGTAATCCAAGTACTCAAACTCATTTTCCAAAAACAATTCCTTTCATTAGTTTTGATATGGCAATGGGTTCCCCTAACATGCTTCAACATAGCATAGCATCACAATTGCAACCATACATCACAATTCATAAAACATTCCTTCACTCAAAAGATCCATCATGCAAAAACACATACATCACACACATTACAATTCCCAACTACACGAGAACTAAGCTCTGATACCAACAAATGTAACCCCCTTAGCCCGGCCTAGACGATTGACCCGAACTACGAAGATTACACGGGGAAAACCAAAGTCAACTCGAAAGTCAACCTTGATTAACGACCCTTTTTTTATCTTGTCTAGATGCACATTAATCCCTAAGGAGCACTCATGATACATGTACGTGTAAAGTACAGCGATCGGATTTCAGAGAGGGACTCGATTGCACAATATACAATTATTAGGGACCAAAACATAAACTCTGTAAATTATAAGGTCATAACTGATTTTAAAGTTACCAATATTAAATTAGTCTTATTACAAGCTTCCCTGTCAAAATTCACCTTAATTGGACATCTCGAACTCATACAATTGCAAAAACAACTTTTGGGACTAAAACGTAAAGCTTACATACTTAAACACCATTCAAATAAGTGCCCCACAGTCACCTATTTCGAAACGGCTTTGACCGTTCCGAAACACGGGTTCGTTCTGAGACTAGTTCCGAAACAGGGCCTTCTAGTGGCCAAATCGTTTCAGAAAGGCCTCCAGCCGTCCCGAAACACGAAGGCCATTACAAGCCCCCGTTTCAAAACGCCAGTGCCTGTTCCGATACGGTTTGCCCAGAAGCTGCAGATTTTGCTGGTTTTTCACACATAAACCCACTCGAACACAACCTAATGACTTCCTAACCAAGCCAACAAGTCATCATACATATATAGAGCATGATTGCAACACCTAAACACATCCATAGCATCAATCATGGAAATTCACATATCTATAGGCATGCTTCCTATGAACCAAAACCAAGCAATCAACCAATCTCCAAAACAAGCATTAAAAGGCCATTTACAAATTCAACCCATCAAAAACAACATGCCACAACCTAGGGAGTTCAACACATCTCCCAAAACACAAACTTAGATTCCCATTGCCAAATTACCAAAACTAATAGTGTATGAAAACATCACCATACATGAGTTTGGTTTCCCTTGGACATTCTAGCCTCCTTGTTGCCCTTAAACACTTCAATTATCTGAATTATTGGTATAAGAGAGAGAGAGTAAGCACAATTGCTTAATGAGGCATGCTCTAAAGAAAACAACACAATAATGCATTTTAGAAAACACTTTCAACAAAGCTTTTAAACACAAGCTCATCTCTTTTCATGCAACCTTGCATGCTTTACAAGCATCTCATGCTTCATTACATTCAACTCAACATATTGGCTTTCAAGTGATAAGTTATAACAATTTACAACACAAACACAATCAGATACGCGGATTACAAGCGTTGTCCCACACGCTTCATACACACTACCGAACAACATAAGGTGGAGTTTAACGGTACAATCACAACCCCTCAACACTCGTAATGGAGTTTAACGGTACAATCACAACCCCTCAACATCACTCATCGGTAGTTGTATAATCTACTAACGAGAGTACGGGACACATAACACAAGGTCCACACACGAACTTTTAACCACCGTTGTGACCTTATCAAGGTCCACACATGGACTTTTAACCACCATTGTGATCTTACCTCTCTCGTTAGGATACTTGAATGGAGTTTACGGTACAATCACAACCCCTCAACATCCAAGGCCACTTTATTCACGGTGCACCCAATCTTATAGCCGACTAACTATATCCGATTCAAGTATTTTAAAACCAATTCATCACTTGCCAATATACATCAAATACCATCATCAATTCACTATTTTAAAGCATTAAACAAAGCCATTAAACAACATGCATCACCATGCATCATTACCAATTTAACAACATGCCAAAACAAGGATTATCTTACCTTGAGCATCCTTCAACACATGGCTTTCAAAACCAGCATTAACCATGCTAAAACATGCTTTCAAAACAGAATTTAAACATGCAATTTATAACCAATGCATCAAGCTACTTCATAGCTCATCCGAGGGAGTTTTTCCGAAAACTTACTCTTGAGCTTAGCTAAGTTGATTAGACTTAAACTAAGCTCCCATAACCTTCAAATAATCGTTTCAAAGCTGGAAATCCAACTCCACTCACTGATTACGTTTCGCACGCTTGCCAAAATGCCAATCAAGCCTCCAGATCAACTCCAATAGTGTCCGAAGATGCCTCCCATGTTTTAAACACATCAAAGCAGAGGATTAATGCATCATTATGCATTGAAATCTTCAGCCAACACAACTAAACTCGCTGATCTACCCAAAACCAACATTTCAGCTACCAAACACAACCGAAAACACCTCCAAACTCTTTCACAACTTAACCCAGCCAAGATCCATCACTTCTAATCATTTCTAAACATCAATCAACAACCAAAATACACCTCAAATCGTCCTTATACCTCCAGCTATAACAGAACACCAAAAACACCTCAAAAACCACCATTTTCATAGGCAAAAACTTAGGAAATACAACCTATTCGGGATTGCATTGGTAAAACCTCATTTTCACATCGTTAGACATCCAAAATAAATTAAAGAATCATCTCAAAACAGAGCCCAATCAATCTCAACGAAATTATTCAAGATTTCTTCCAAATCTTGAGTTTTAAGTCAAAATCAAGTTTCTATCATTAAAACCATTTATAAAACTTAAATTAAGGATTGACAACTTGGGAATTTTAGTAAAGAACTGAGTATTTAGAGGAGAAGAATAATCTTACCTCTAAATGGTGATTTCTCCTTGATTTGAGCCAATTTCCTTGAAAATTCAATGAGGAAATCAAAAGGATTTGATGCAAGATTGTTTAAGAACTAATTGATGATAGAAATCTCATCATATTAAGTGAAGATCAATGAAAAAGTTGCTGGAGAAATAGTGTTTGGATGATGGAATTTTGAGAGAAAAAGGAATGACAAAAAATTAGGAAAAGGTAGTTATGAAATTCCAAAAAGTAGTTTCTCTTTTCATTTAATTAATTAAAAGATTAATTAATTCACTCAAATTAAGGAAAAATCTGGAGAAATCATTTTTAGGTATATTAGCTCCTTAAAGATTCAAAGTTTCAATCCTTACAAAACAGTCACCACTAAACTTTTCAAAAATCGCATTTTAGTCACTACATCGAAATGTAGCATTTCCAAACCTTATTTTGCAAAATTGATTTCACCACTCTCTTATATATATTAAAAGAGGATTTTTAGATATTTTCCATATTTTTAAAACACCCCAAACTAGGCTTTCCCTAAAACCTCCTTTTATATTAGAACCGAAAATCAGACCGGTCCGGTTCAGACCCTAAACTTCCATGCCCAAAGTTGGGGTGTTACAGGCATAGATCAGATCCATCTCATGTTATGCCTGTTGAGGAGATTGAATTGAATCCAGCTTTGTCTTATGATGAGGAACCATTTGGGATTCTTGATTCTAGTAGCAAAGTTCTGCGTGGTAAGACGATTGAACTTGTGAAGGTGTTGTGGTGACATCGAGGAGTTGATGAGGCCACGTAAGAAAGCAAGGCAAACATGATGAGGCAGTTTCTGCACCTTTTTCCTTCAGGTAAAAATTTTGAGGACAAAATTTCCTAAGTGAGGGAGAGATGTAACACCCCGGTTTCGGGCCTATATGTTTTAGGCATCGGTTTGGATTAGTCGAACCTAGAATTAGAGATTTGAGCCTTTAGAAGAAGTTCAGGGAAAACGTATTCCTGGTTGTGATAAAATTATGAGAAAAATTGCTAAAATCTTTTAAAAATATATATTGAAGGTTGGTAAAATCAATTTTGAAAAATGAGTCTTGGAAAGTCAATATTTCAGAAAGTGACCAGTTTGTAAAATGTGCATAATTGATTTTTAAGGACTAAATTTAAAAGAGGACAAGACTTAGAATCTTTAGGGATCTTACATGTGTTTAAAATTATTTTCCCTTAATTTGACAAATTTTAATATAACATTATTAAAAAGAAATAAAAAAGCTTTTAATTAAAAAGGATTTTTTAGATCAAAAGGATTTTTCGTAACTTTCATTTCCTCACTTTCTAAACAGCCAAACACTTTCTTTTATCTCAAAGATCTCAGATCCTATCACCTTTTTCTCTTCCTTTTGATTCCTAAAAGTGATATACCAATTTAATCAATGGAGCTTTGAAGTTTTCTTGCAAAATCTTTGTCAATTGAGGGAAAAAGCTAAGATTGGAGGTAAGAGCTGATCAACCCTGTAATAAAGGTTCTTTAATGAAATTCTCAAGTCTTGTGCGTCCTAAATATAGTTATTAACTGAGTTTTATGATTTGATTAATGAAAATTTGGTTAAAATGGCTTTAATTGATGATTTTCTAAGTATTTCGTTTGGGCACTGTTTTGATTGGTTTGGGAATGATTTTAAAGTTGTTTTGGATGTTAAAGTAAAGGCTTAATCATAATAATCCTAGATTAGGTTGGATCTCTAATAGTTTAGGTTGTTAGTTTAGGGTTTTTAGCTTGGAAATGTCAATCTAGTGTTGCTGGGAGTTATTTGATGTTATTAGGATGTTTTTGATTGGTCATTGATGGTTAAAAGTGAATGGAAGTGATGCATTATGGCTGGGTTAAGTTTTGAGTAAGATCGATTGAGTTTTCAGTTGTTTTGGATGGGTATTTTGGTGCTTTAGGGCAGAGCAGTGACATTGTTTAAGTTGCTGGTGATTTTAATGCATTATTATACATTAATACTCTATTCTTGTGTGGTATAAACATGGGAGAATACATTGGAAGCTATCAGTGAAGTTCCAGGGGTTCAGACGTTTAAATTTGCATCGGTGAATCTTGGTTTCGCGAGTTGGTGAGTGGAAATGAGATTTTCAGCTTTGAAGCACTTAAAAGGTGGTTTTGGGAACTTAGTGTAAGCTTGAAACGCTTTACTAAGTTCGGAAGTAAGTAAAGTGATTTTCTCCTTCGGATTGTGCTATTATGAGTTGTTGATGCACTTGGTTTTAAATGTGTTTACCTACTATTTAAAGCATGTTTCAATGTAAGTGATTTATTGTTTTGATGTTATAATGATGAAGGATACACATGGTAAGTAATCTTTGTATGTATATGCTTATACATGATTTATGAAGCATGGTTGATGCTTGGAAATGTGGCATATTGGTAATGCTTTGCAAACAGTGAGGTTTGTGCTAAATGAGAATTATATTGGCAAGTGATGTTGTCAAAAATGGTTTATAAATGAAATCGGATATAGTTAGCTGGCTATAGGATTGAGTGCACTATAAATGAGTCGCCTTGGATGCTGAAGGGTTGTGAGTGTACCAAATATTCCATCCAAGTACCCTAACGATTGAGGAAAGTGTATAGTGTTGTAACCCCCTTAGCCCGACCTAGACGCCCGACCCGAACTAAGAAGATTACATGGGGAAAACCGAAGCCAACTCGCTAAAGCCGACTTCGATTAACGACCCTTTTTATCTTCACTAGATTCACATTAAGATCCTATGTGTTCAACAAATCACTTAGAAGAAAACGGCACATCGATCAGAGTTTGTTTAGGGGTTCAATTGCGTAAGTTACACATTCAGATATTAAACTGTAATTTCAGAAAATTACATGGACTAATCCAATTTTAAGATTACCAATCCTTATTTAGTCATATAACATACAACCATGTCAAAATTCATCACAAACGGATCATCCAAACTCAATCAATTGAACATACAACATTCAGGGACCAATATGAAACATTTCATAACTTAAGAAGATACTTTTAACTGAAAATAACGATCAGGTATCGGTACCCTTAAGCCTGTACCCTAAACCAAGGTTGGGAAAAAGGTATCGATACCCTTCCTAGTGTATCGGTACGCCCTTCAAACTTTGCACAAGCGTATCGATACGCACCCAACTCGTATTGATACCCCTGTGTAGTTTGGCCTGAAATATGCCTTCGAGTATCGATACTCAAACCCGAGTATCGATACCCAGACCAGATATGGACTTCGAACAGCCTTCAGTTCACAATTAACAAGAAGCAATCACATCCAAAACATCCATACATGTAACCCCCTTAACCCGGCCTAGACGGTTGACCCGAATTAAGAAAGTCACACGGGGAAAACCAAAGTCAACCCGAAAGTCAACCTTGATTAACGACCCTTCTTTTTTCCTTTTTAACCTTGTCTAGATGAAATTTAGACCTAATTGTGATCACACAAACATCATACCAAAAGATCACAAACATCAGAGATCAAACAGGGACTCAATTGAACAAATTACAACTTTAGGGACCAAAATGTAAATTCTGATAAAAATGAGGACTTAATCCAAATTAAAATTACCAACTTGAAATTAATCAGGTTTCATGCTTCTCTGTGAAATTTCAGCTCGAAAGGACTTCCCAACCTCATACAATTGCACAAACAAGTTTCAGGACCAAAACGCAAACATTCTAAAACATATAACTGCCAATGTCAGCCCCCAACGGTCACCCGTTCCGAAACAGGCATAGCCCGTTTCGAAACTCGGGGCCGTTCCGCAACGCGTACCGAAACGGGGGTCTTGCAGTAGCCTTTCCGTTTCGGAACGGCCCCTCCCGTTTCGGACGCCTGGGCACAATTAAGGCACCCGTTCCGAAACGGTAGGTGCTGTTCCGAAACACCCTGCACAAATTGCCTCAAAAAGCATTATTAAACATGCAATTAAACATCCAATCATGCACCAAACGCCACCAAACTTTACCAGCATGCAATTAAACATAGAAGGGACATATAAGCATCTTCAATTCAACAAAATAACATCATAAGCAAAAAGCCCCAAATCTATAGGCATGCTGCCTACACAAGTAAGCCATTCAAGCATAAACTTCCAAAACAAGCATCTAAAGATCCAACACCAAAACCAACCTTCTCAACATCAAACAACATACTTAGGGAGTACTAAACATCTCCCAAAACATATACATTGGTCCCCCATTGCCAAATTACCAAAAGCTAAAATGTACTTAGAAAACCTTCCATACTTAGAGCTTTGTTTCCACTTGGATGCTTGCCCTCCTTGCTGCCCTCAAGTACTCTAATGTTCTGCATTATTGAATTAAGAAAACGGAAGAGAGCGTAAGCAAAAGCTTAGTGAGGAATGCTCGTAAAACCATTCAATAATGCATTAACAAAACATTTATAAATCATGCTTCAAAACATCAATTGTACATGCTTAAAAGCTTACTTAAAACAAGCATCTCATGCTTCATATCTCAACATGTCATATTGGCCACAAGTGATACATTTCATTTCTTTAAAACAAGTTCATCAACTTTCACCCCAAGGACTTTTAAACACCTTGGCCCCAAGGACTTTTAAACACCTTGGCCTATGGACTTTTAAACACCATAGAAAGGACCACACAAGGACTTTTAACCACCTTTGTGTCCGTATCAAGTTTCACCTCAAGGACTTTTAAACACCTTGAACCCCAAGGACTTTTAAACACCTTGGCCTATGGACTTTTAAACACCATAGAATGGACCACACAAGGACTTTTAACCACCTTTGTGTCCGTAACAAGAACCATCCAAGGACTTTTAACCACCTTGATGTTCTTAAGTAAACAAGGCTCACTCAAGGACTTTTAACCACCTTAGTGACCTTAACCTTTTCAAAACATCACTTGCCAATATACATCATTATCATCAATTTATCCACTGTTTTAAAGCATTAAACCAAGCCATATTCATCATGCATTTAAAAGCATCAAACCACATTTAATCAATGTTCAAAAACAAGGAACTCTTACCTTGAGCTTCCTTCAACATATGGCTTACAAAAACAGCATTAACCATGTTAAATCATGCTTTCAAAACAGAATTTAAAACATGCAATAAACCACTTTGCACAACAATCAAATCATGGCCACCACTAGGGAGAATTTCCGAAAACTTACACTCGAGCTTAGCAAAGTTGTTTAGACTTAAACTAAGCTCCCAAGACATTGGTTTCAAAGCCGAAAACCCAATTTCACTCACCGATTCCACTTCGCCTCAAGCCAAAGCACCAATTCAAGCTTCCGGATCAACAACTCTTGGATCCAAAGATGCCTCCCCTGATTAAACACATTAAAGCAGAGATTTAATGCATCATCATGCATCAAAAGCTTCAATGAAAGCACTCAAACTCGCTGCTCTCATTCACACTCCAATTTCGGCCACCAAACACAACCGAAATTGCATCGAAACCACTTCTCAACAAAGCCCAGCCATAAACCAGCAAAACCTAACATCCATTAACACCATTTAACATCCAAAAACAACCTATAAACATCCTTATACCTCCAGCAACATCAGATCCACAAGATCACCATAAAAACATCCAAGAATCACAAGCTAAACTTAGGAAACACAACCTATCCGGGATTGCATTAATCAAAACTCATTTCCTTATCAATTTAGAGTTCATTTAACATAAAAAACACACCTCAAATCACAGATTAATCATATCTAACGAAAATCATCAAAAATCACCAAATCTTGCATTATAAGCCAAGATCCATTTCACCACTTAAAATCCTTTAATAAAACTTCAATTAAGAGTTGAGAACTTGGGAATTTCAGTAAAGAACTGATAGTTTAGAGGAGAAGGACGTTCTTACCTCCAAACTTGTGTTTCTCCACTTTTTGGATTCAAAAACCTTGTTGAATCAACTAGCAAATGATGAGGTTTTGAAGATATGTTGATTAGGAATCAAAAGAATGTTGAAAGGAGGATTTTAGGTGAGAAAATCAGAAACAACTCTCTGGAAAACAAGTGTTTGGATTGAGAGAAAATGAGAGAAAGAAAATAGAAAAGTTAGTTAAGAAAATAGCCAAATGGCCTTTCCCTCCACTTTTGATATGTTTTAAAATCAGAATAAATCTCAAAATATCTTAGAAAAATCTGGAGAAACTACTTTTGGAATAATAGCTCCTTAAAGATTCAAAGTTTCAACTCTTTATAAAACAGTCACAAAACTTTCAAAAATTACATTTTGGTCACTAGCCAAAATGTCACTCTTCCAAAACCCATTTTTCAAAATTGATTTCACAGTTCACTTAATTATATTAAAAGATGATTTTAGAACATTTTTCCATATTTTTAATGCAACCCGAACTAGGCTTTCCTAATTTCACCTCTTTAGTTTCGAACAGCACTTTGACCAAACCGGTCAACGCCCAAAACTTCTAAGCCCAAAACCGAGGCGTTACAATACATGCTAGGACATGTATATCTAACACATATGTATCAACATCTAAACATATTTCAAGCATTAGACATGTCAATTCATGAAGAGTATAGAACTATATAAGCATGCCTTTAAACACTAACCATTGATTAAAACAAAACACAAAATAAAAGTCCATAAACCATATAGAGGCCAAATACAAGTCTCAAAACACAAACTAAACATGCTCAAGGTGTTTCACAACACCAAACAATCCATGAGAGCACGAGACACAAACCACAAGATTCACACACTATATTAAACCATCCTCCATTGTGATCTTAGCCTGAATCGTTAGGGGTTCATGGATGGAGTTTATGGCACAATCTCAACCCCTCGACATCCAAGGCGACTTTATTCAGGGTGCACCCAATCCTATAACCGGCTAACTATATCTGATTAAAGTAGCCCTAAACCCAATCCTATAATCATTACTCAACAACATTTCACTGTTTTATCATAGCATAAACCACAGTGCCATTTTCCACAAGCAATAACATGCTTAAATCAATTATTAAATCGCATAAACACAAGGATTGCTTACCATGTGCATCCTTAACAAAATGACATTTAAAACCAGCAACAACATTGCTCTAAACATGCTTTAAAATAGTAATCAAACCACATTTAAATCAAGTGCATTTCAAACCAAAACATAGCACAATCTGACAGAGACTTTCGTTTTACTTACTCTTGAGCTTAGGTAATTGTTTCAAACTTACACTAAGCTCCCAAAACCACGTTCAAAACATTTCAAAGTTGGAAAACACTTTTCCACTCACCGATACGCAAAACTCCGCTTGCTGACGCAAAGATCACTCGTCCGAAGCTTCCAAAATTGCTTCGCTTGCTTCCGGATCAATATCCCCTGTTTTAGAGCATCAAAAATAGAGGCCCAATGCATTAAAATGCATTCCAACTCCAGCAACTAAACACAAACTCGTTGCCCAGCAAAACTACATCAATTTACCCAACCGAAACAACCGAAAACTCATTCGATTGCCTTTTAAACCAAGCCCAGCCAACAATCATCACTTCCAACCATTAATATTCATCAAATCACATCTAATAACAACCTAAACCCTTCCTTATACCTCCAATAATCATATAACCATCAAATCACATCAAAAACTCAACCAAAACTATCATAAAACTCAAGGATCTCAAGGATTTCGGGATCTATGTTGTCAAAACTCATTTTCAACATCAAGATTAACTTAAAACTTGATTAAAACCAATCATGAACAGATCACACCATAATCATTACGAAAATTAGAAACTAAAGCATCATTTTACAAGATTTTAATCTCAAAACAAAACTAGCATTAAAACTCAATCAAAATCATCATTAAAGTGTCAAAAATCTTGGGAATTTCAATAAAGAACCTTTATTATAGGTAGAGAATGTGATTTACCACCAATCCTTACCTTTATAGCAATTTGACAAGTTGATCTTTCAAAATCTTGAAGAAAAATATGAAAAATATTTAGGAATAAGTTTAGAAATGAGAAATAGGGTTTGAGAGAAAAGAAATCTGGAGAAAGAGATTGGGAAATGTGTTTGGCTGAAATGAGAGTTGAAAAATTAGTTACGTGATTGAAACTTCCCAAATTATCCAATTTACTTATTAATTAAATAACAGCCAAATAAAACTATTTATTTAAAACTCATTTAAAACACATGCCAAAATGAGGGAAGGCCTAATTGCACAAAAGCTCCCTAAAGATTCTATGATTTTGACTCTTCTTTTGAAAATTGCATTTTCGCACAGTTTTAAAACTTTAAATTTTGGTCACTACCCAAAATGTACCACTTCGAAAACCCATTTTGCAAAATTGATTTGACCAAACACTTAAACATGATTTTAGAGGATTTTAACAATTTTTGTCAAATTTTTATCCTATCCCGAACCTTGATCTTTCTGAATCACTCAAAAAGATTCCGACCGTTCCCGACCTGCCCGATCCGATGTCTTAAACATCTAGGCCAAAACCAGGGCATTACAAGTATCCTGTCTCTCGTTAGTGGAATTATAAATCTACCGATGAGTGGTGTTGAGGTGTTGTAAGGTATTGAATACTCCATCACGGGTGTCACAACGGTGGAGTGTAGCTCCTGTGTGTGAACCTTGAGATGCCAATGAGAATGTATGAAGTGTTGGGAAAACACTTCAGTATCCGTGTGTTCAATATGGTTTTGACAAATGAGAATGTTGATGATCACTTGTGAGTCAATATAATTGATTAAGTATTATGAAATGATTATTGATGCATACTATGTTAATGCAAGTTTTACTCATTAGGCTTTGCATATGGCAGCTATGCTTGGGAAGGCTTAAGTTTAGTGTTAATAATGGATTCGCTATTGAGTTCATAATACTTGTTACATTGTGTTTAACATGCTAATTTGGTAAGTAAGGTGCATGGTTTTTAAAGAAGGCATAATGGTTTTCAAATGATGGAAAATGGTTTTTATGCATTGATGGTGTTTTCGTTTTGAGCACTCCTCACTAAGCTTGTATGCTTACACTCTCTTTTGTCCATCAATGCAGATAATTAAGTGCTTGGAGGTAGCAACTTTCAAGGGGATTGTAGAAGACTTTGCTTTGAATGTATGTTTCGGTTATGGACTAGAGTAATAAGAACAATGGGGGTTCCATGGTTTATTTGGGTGATGAGTATGAACACCCTTTTTTAGCATGTTTGCTTTATGGTTTTATACTTGTAAAAGGCCTATATTTGATGGTTTGTTGTTAAGTGTGTAAAAGTTCTATATTTTACCCCTTATTTAACCCATATTTCTGCTACATTCAAGCATAATTCATTGCATTTAGGTAAAGTTTCACATATACATCACAACTAGATAAAATGGCACAGTTGCTACTGATTTTGGCTATTTATTGCAAGTAGCTGCTGTGGCAGACTCAACGCAGTGAAGGAGTAGAGCTGGAATTCAGGACTGGAGGCAAGAAGGGAGATGCTGTCGTGGCCACTGCCGTGGCAGCCATGACGACATCGTTGGTGAAAGGGAAAAGTGAAGTGGAGCTCGACAGATAGAGGAATTCAAGTCGGTCTGTCGTGGACCACTTCTATATTTTTCTGAGCCCTAAGGAATAATGAAGGACAAGCCCAAAGTCCAAGGAAGAAAGCCAAAGCAAGAAAATAGGACGAATTAAAGTCATGCACTCAGAAGAATAATTCTCCAATAGAGTTGTATTTTAGTTTAAACTTATGTTCTTGTCATATTAGAAAACTTGGACCCAAGGCCTATATAAAGGCATGTAATTCAACCTAGGGAAGGAGATCTCATCTCTAGTCTTCTTCCCCAAAACCCTTGTCGTTTTCCCCCTCTCATCATGTTCTAAACTTCCCCTAGGGCTAAGGGTTGATTCTGTAAAGTAGTTGCAAGGATTGTACTGTTTTAGGAATTTTCTGTTCAATAAAATAAAACTTCAAGTTTGCTTATTCTGGTTTCAACATCTTGCAAGAGTATCGGGAGAGGATTGTGAGATTATCTATTTACTTAATATCAGGAGAGTTAAGTATACGAAAGGAATAAGTGTGGATTCTCCAGTTTATGGTTGAACTATCTCGGACCTAGGGATAGGACGAGGTTAAGTGGCTAAGATAGAATTCAACAACATTGGTGTTCACCCTTCAATTCACGCCGGGAGGTATCATCCAAGAAGTGTTCATCAGCAATACTTGGACCTAGGGATAGGACAAGTCACAACAGGGATTCTTGCCAAGCTTGAAGAAACTGAGTTGCTTATCGCTGCCGCGACAGCAATGGAGCGCGGCCACGACAGGTGCTGCCGTGACACTAGCCATACACAGAACATGAATTTTTATACAGTGCAACACCTGCACTACCGAGCATATCAATACCGACCTATTTCTTAACCCTGGATCTTCATTCTCTTATATTCAGTATTCTTCAGTATTATTCCTCAAACAATTTAAACTTTTTTATTTCTCTCTTGTGCAGCAATCCAAGGATAAAGCTATTTCAAGTCCTTGTGGATTCGACATCCGATACTCTGAGTATCACTTTACTACTTGCATCGTGTATGTTGAGTGTGTAAAAGTTCTATTAATTACACTTTTTTTAACCCATATTTCTGCTGCATTCAAGCATAACTGCATGGCATTTAGGTTAGTTTTCAGTAAAGCATCACAAATGGACTAAAGGCACGGATTCTACTAAAAGATGGCTATTTTTGCAGGTATCTGCCATAGTAGATGTTGAAGGCAGGCGCAGGGCAGAGAAGCAGGAGGGCTGAACTGGACAAGCAGACGAAGAAGACGAACCTGTCGTGGACCTGTCGTGACAGCAAGGTGACAGCAACCTTATGAAGAGGAAAAGTAAAGTGGACCTCGAAAGATAGAGAAAAATCTGCTCGTCTGTCGTGTGAAAGCCAAATAATTTTCCAAGCCCCGGATCAAAGATATGTCAAGCCAAAGCTCAAGGAGAGGAAATTCCTAGAAACAAGGATGGCGGCTGGAAAGTAGGAGTCTTTAGAGATTTAGTCTTTATTAGAATCTTACTTTTAATTAAAGTTGTAATCCTTGTTACCTTAGAGGACTTGAGCCCAAAGCTTATATAAGGGCATAGATTTAACCTAGGAGGCATAACCGATTACCCCATAACCGAAACCTAAACCCCCTGTCGTCCACCTGTCACCGACATGTTCTAATTTCCCCCTAGGGCTACGGGTTGTTTTGTAAAGTAGTTGCAAGGGTTGCTTTGTTTTAGGATTTTTCAAGTTCAATAAAATAAACTTCAAGTTCTTTTATCTTGGTTTTAATATCTTGCAAGAGCATCGGGAGAGCATTGTGAGGTTATCCATTTACTTAGCATCGGGAGAGTTAAGTATACGAAAGAGATAAGAGCGCGTTCTCTAGTTTATAGTTGAACCATCTCGTGCCTAGGGATAGGGCGAGGTTAAGTGGCTAAGGAAGAATTCATACACATCGGTGTTCATCCTTCGATTCACGCCGGGAGGTATCATCAAAGACGTGATCATCGACAGACTTGTGCCTAGGGATAGGGCAAGGCAGATCTGGGATTCTTGCCAAGCTTGAAGTACAGAGTTAGTGTTCGCTGTCGCGATAGCTAACGGACAGCTGCCGCGACAGGTGCTGTCGGCGACAGGCGCAACGACAGAACTGGAGATCCTAAGCAATTCAATACCTACACTACTGAGCAACTCAATACCAGCCCATTCTCTCTATCTTGATTTCTCAATCCTTTATTTTACGTTTTTTTTACTTTATTATTCTCGTGACAACTCTTAATTATTTCCTTTACTTTTGTGCAGTAAACAAGGTGAAGTCATTAGCCCAATCCCTGTGGAGACGATATCCGATACTTCGTATCACTTTACTACTTGCGTCGTGTACACTTGCACTACAATTGCGATAGACTATTTTACACGCAACAGTGTACACTTGCACTACATTGCGATAGGACTTTTGACACGCAACAAGTTTTCCGCGCCGTTGCCGGGGACTGGCAACATATCTTTACCCTTACTTTAGTGCACTTCTTAATTTTTCCGTTTTTATTGGGACTGTTTACCCTGTGCTTTTCACAAGGATTTTCGTTTGCTTATGCGCAGATCAAAACGAGGTAAAGAACCTGAGTACAAACTAGATCCTAAAATCGAACGTACGTGCAACCTCAGGAATCGAGTCCGCCTTTTGATAGCCAGAAGCGATTATCTTGAGCAACAGTTAGAAGCAATGCATAACCGGGTAAATGAACCGAGGAACCCTGGACATCCTCCCATCGATGAATGGAACGGACAGCCTGACGCTGCCGAGGCCGCACGAAGATCTTGCCGCGAATACATGATCAACGATCATGTGGAATTGGAGACCACCATGCCAGACGTGGAAGTTGAGAATTTCGAGCTGAAACCTGTTATGTTCAGCATGATCAATTTCGATGCCCGAGAACACCTGAAAACGTTCCAAGAAATCTGTGGATCGTTTCGATTACCAGGAATAAATTCGGAGATACTGAGGCTCCGGTTATTTCCTCATTCACTGAGAGACATAGCTAAAACGTGGTGGAATAAATTAACGTCGGGTTCAATACGAACTTGGGCAGATCTTACTCGTGAATTTTTATCTCGTTTTAATCCTTCTCATTTATCTGAGCGATTGCGTAATGAAATTGCTACTTTTCAACAGGAAGATGACGAGCCAATGCACGAGGCATGGGACAGGTTCACAACTCTTCTAAGGAACTGCCTGATGCATAGATTCCCGGTATGGAATCAAGTCATCAAATTCTACAATGCTGCCAACACACACACTCGTATGAGAATAGATTCAGCAGCAAATGGACTGTTGTTGGACAAAGATCCAGACGAAGCCATGGTAGTATTGAAAAATCTAGCAAAGAATGACGAACAATTTCCTACACCGAGGAGAGGTAAAGGAGTGTTAGCTGTAAAAGATTATGAAGCCGATAATTCCCTAAAGACATAGGTTGCATACCTCACAAAGGCAGTGGGAAATCTGCTAAAAAAGATTCAAAACCTATCTACTCTGCAGAAGAGGTATGTGAAACTTGCAGTGGGAATCACAGTTCGGAAGACTGCCTGTTATAGCTAGAGGAAGGGATGTATGTTGGAAATTAAAACAAGCCGAGAAATTACGACTCCAACAATTACAATCCCAACTGGAGGAAAGATCCCAAGTTCTCTTGGAGCAATCCAAACAACGCACTGAATCCTCAGGTGCAGAACAACCAAAACCAAAGGGCACACAAAATCCTGAGATGGCAGCAACCGCAACAGCAGCCGGCAGCCGCACCTAGAATAATGGAGCAAACATTGGCCACATTTATGTCACAAACAAGAGCTTACATGGCAAACATGGATCACTTTGTCAAGAATATTGAGTCATTCATGGACAAAACAGAGATGAGAATGACTAACCATGAGGCTACATTGAAATCACTGGAGACACAAATGGGCCAGGTTTCCCAGCATATTAAGCCAAGGCAAAACGGAGGATTCCCTAGTGATACTGAAGTCACTAGAAAACCCACACATGAGCAGTGTAAAGCAATTACAACTAGGAGTGGGAAACAACTGCAAGGGCCGGAGATGAAAACCATACCGATTGAGGAACCAACCCTAGAAACACCTGCCGTGAACACTGCCCCGACAGAAGAAGAGGAGAAACCTGCTGCCGACATACCTGTCACGGCAGCGGAAGGGACAGAGGAGCAAGAAAAGGATGATGAAGAACCTAAGCCTCCTCAGATCCGGATACCATGTGAAGGACGTCTGGAAGATTATCGTCCTCCACCTCCTTCTCCACAGCGGTTACAAAAGCAGAAACATGAGTACCAGCTAAAAAAGATCTACGGTATTTTTAAGTAGATACACATCAATATACCACTGTTGGAGGCCATCAAGAAGATGAACGGTTATGCGAAATTTCTCAAGGATGCCATGTCAAAAAGATCCAGACTTGGGGAATCCGAAATGGTAAAAATGACAAAGGGGTGCATGACTATCCTGCACAGGCATCCACTCCAGAAAAAGAAGGATCATGGGAGCTTCATCATACCATGCATAATTGGTGACAAATTCGTGGGTAAGGCACTTTGTGTTCTAGGTGCTAGTATAAATTTAATGCCAAAATCTGTGTTCCAGAAATTAGGTATTGGACGAGCACGACCCACGACAGTCATGTTGCAGCTGGAAGACCGCTCTTACGTACAACGAGAAGGGAAGATCGAAGATATTATGGTAAGAGTGGACAAGTTCATTTTTCCTGCTGACTTTCTTGTTTTAGACTGTGAAGCAGATGAAAACGCACCAATCATCCTGGGGCGACCCTTCTTAGCCACAGGCAGATCACTGATTGATGTAGAGAAAGGAGAACCGACAATGAGAGTAAATGATCAAGAGATCAAACTCAACATTCTCCAAGCAATCAAACATGCTGATGCAGAAGAAGAATGCAAGGCAATCACTGAAGTAATCCTTGACCAACCCTGCATCAGGTCGAGATGCCATGACATAAAATTTGGTCACTGCCACGACAGTCATCTGGAAGACTGTCACGGCAGCAACAACGACAGGGACTGCTCCGATTTAGACATATCCGAAACTGAAGTTCACGAGGAGGTAAATTGGATAGGCAATCGTCCAGGTAAGTTATTCGAGCCACTAAACTATACCTCGAATGAACACATAATCCAAAATCCTTCAACTGTAGAACCACTTGTTTTAGATCTTAAGCTCCTTCCAGGGCAGCTTAAAAATGTTTTCCTTGGTTTAAATGATACGTTGCTCGTAATCATCTCTTCCAAGTTAATGCAGAAACAGGAACATCAGTTAATTGGAATGCTACTGCAGCATAAGAAGGCTATTGGATGGACGATAGCTGATATCCAAGGCATCAGTCTGACATTATGTATGCACAAAATTCTCCTAGAGGATGATCATAAGCCGACCATTGATGCTCAAAGACGCTTAAACGATGCTATGCGAGAAGTGGTGAGAAAAGAAATTATCAAATGGCTTGACGCCGGGATAATTTATGCCATCTCGGATAGTAAGTGGGTGAGCCCGGTGCAGTGTGTTCCTAAAAAGGGAGGAATAATCGTGGTGACCAACGAAGAGAACGAACTAATCCCAACCAGGACTGTGACCGGTTGGAGGGTTTGTATGGATTACCATAAGCTTAACAAAGCTGCCCGGAAAGACAATTTTCCCCTACATTTTATTGATGAAATGCTTGATAGATTAGCGGGGAAACCTTATTATTGTTTTCTTGATGGTTACTCATGTTACAACCAGATAGCTATTGCACCAGAGGATCAAGAGAAAACGACCTTCACTTGCCCATACGACACTTATGCTTTTTAGAGAATGCCATTTGGACTCTGCAATGCACCATCAACCTTCCAAAGGTGTATGATGGCAATATTGTCTGACATGGTGGAGGACATCCTGGAAATTTTCATGGATGATTTTTCCGTCTTTGGAGACAGATTTGAAGGCTGTCTAGGCAACCTACATAAGGTGCTTGAAAGATGCGAAAAAGCGAACTTGGTCTTAAACTGGGAAAAATGCCACTTTATGGTGGATGAAGGGATAGTCCTAGGCCACAAGGTAAGCTGTCGCGGCATAGAGGTAGACAGAGCGAAAATAGAAGTTATCGAAAAGCTGCCCCACCCACCACAGTCAAAGGGATTCGGTGTTTCTTAGGGCATACTGGGTTTTATCGAAGATTTATTGTAAATTTCTCAAAGATTACCAAGCCTTTATTCCACTTATTGGAGCAGAATCGTCCCTTTGACTTTAATACTGAAAGTACTAAGGCATTCAGAATTCTGAAGGAGAAGCTGGTAACAACCCTGATTGTACAGCCACCAGACTGGAGTTTGCCATTTGAAATAATGTGTGATGCCAGTGACTACGCAGTAGGGGCAACACTAAGGCAGAGGAAGGATAAGCTCTTCCATGTGATTTACTACGCCAGTAAAACATTGAACGATACCCAAGTGAATTATACCACAACAGCAAAAGATCTGTTAGCAGTGGTATTCTCAATCGATAAGTTTCGTCCGTACATACTTGGAACGAAGGTGGTGGTCCATACAGACCATTCAGCACTGAAGTATCTGTTCGCTAAAAAAGATACAAAACCTAGACTGATACGTTGGATTCTGCTGCTGCAAGAATTCGATATTGAAATCAAGGATAAAAAGGGGACAGAAAACCAAGTAGTTGACCACTTGTCAAGATTAGTGATGGGAAAGATTCTACCGACAGACAAGACCAACATATTGGAGACCTTCCCGGATGAGCAGCTGTTTGCTGCCACAAGCACTGCCGCGATAGCCATGGCGGCAGGTAAATTTCTGAACTTCCTTGGTACGCTGATTTTGTTAATTACATTGTTAGCGGAGTACTACCTCTTGAACTTAATTACCAAGCAAGGAAGAGGTTCCAAAATGATGCAAAACATTATTATTGGGACTAACCTCTTTTTTCAAACATTGTGCAGATCAAATTATCAGGAGGTGTGTACCATAGGATGAACAGGAAGCTGTGCTTCACCACTGCCATGCTTCCCTATATGGAGCACACTTAGGTGGAAACAAAACCACTGCCATGGTTTTGCAATCCAGTTTTTATTTGCCCTCACTGTTCAAGGATGCCCAAGCCTTCTACAAGAGTTGTGACAAATGCCAACGGACTGGGAACATCTCAAGAAGGCATGAGATGCCACTGCAAAACATTTTAGAAGTCGAAATCTTCGATGTATGGGGGATCGATTTCATGGGACCGTTCCCAGCATCATGTGGGAACCTCTACATCCTACTGGTAGTGGATTATGTGTTCAAGTGGGTTGAAGCGATCGCCACACAGAAAAATGATGCCAAGACTGTTCAGAGATTTCTGCACAAGAATATTTTCTCCAGGTTTGGCATACCTAAGGCGATCATCAGTGACGAAGGGAGACATTTTGATAATAGGGTAATTGCTGCTGCCTTGAGAAAATACGGAGTAAAGCACCGGATTGCAACAGCGTACCACCCTCAAACCAATGGACATACCGAAATATCCAACCGGGAAGTAAAGAACATTCTTGAGAAGATGGTTAAACCTACTCGAAAATATTGGTCTTTACACCTCAATGATGCACTCTGGGCTTATAGAACATCATTCAAAACACCGTTGGGAATGTCACCCTACAGGCTTATATATGGAAAAACATGCCACTTACCTGTTGAGATAGAGCACAGAGCTTACTGGGCTATTAAGGCAGTAAACATGGACTTAGATAAGGCATGACAGAAGAGGCTACTTGACTTGAATGAAATTGAAGAAATTCGAGTAATGGCCTACGACAACGCAAAGATTTACAAAGACAAAACAAAGAGGTGGCACGATAAGAAGTTGATGCCACGACAGTTCTGCACAGGGCAGCTTGTGTTTTTGTTTAACTCTAGGTTGAAACTTTTCCCAGGAAAGCTTAAATCTAGATGGTCCGCCCCCTTCCAAGTTGTGCAGGTTTTTCCCATGGTGCCATCACGATCAAATCCTTAAAAGATAGGCACCAATTCAAAGTCAACGGACAGAGACTAAAGCATTATCAGGGGACTGAAGCCCCAAGGATGCAGGAAGTAGTTACTTTAGGAGATTCCCCTCAAGGCATCCCTAATTTAACTTAGTTATTTTATTTTATTTTATTTTATTTATTAGGAATTAAGAATTATTTTATTTTATTTTATTATTAGGAACTAAGGTTTTATTTGAATTATTTTTAGGAAATGAGGGAAACAAGGTGAGGAGAAGAAGTGAACCAGCCCACCATATCAACAGCAGCCCCAAAAGCCCAACGGATGAGTCTGTCGTCACAGACTGTCATCAGTTGTCGCGACAGACGCGGAAAATATAGCCTATCACCAAGCTGTCGTGACAGACACACAAACGCATAGCAGAGGTGCAGCAGACACAGAAATACGTGACAGACGCGTCAGAAACCTCGTAACAGCTGGCCCCGTTATTCGCGCCTGCCGTTACAGCTCCAACACGTAGAAAATCATTCATCTATATAAACCCTATTCACTATTCATTTTTCACCTCACTTTTATTCTCTCTACTTGCTTTCTCTAGATCTTAAATTTCTCTTTATTTTCCACAGCCTTGCAACCATGAGTAGCAGACAAACTCGCAGAAATGTTGCCTCCAGCTCTGTCGCGGCAGTGAGCACTCCAAGCCATAGTGCCATCCCAAACTGCTTTGCCTCCACCGACTCTGCTGGTAGATACTACCACTCCTTCTAGAAGAGGGAGATGTGGGAAGAAAGGGGTTTTCTCTACACCGAGCTCACAGGAAACCTAGGGCTTGAACCCTTCATCGCAAAGAAGATCTATGCCTTGAAGTGGCAGCGGTTTGCTGCCCAGCCGGAAGAAATGAACGTCACGCTGGTCCGAGAATTTTATGATGCCGTCGACAGCAAGGATACTAAGACTATGACGGTGCGAGGTAAAGAACTTTCTTTTGAGCCTTCTTACATCAACACTCTCTATGGCCTCTATGACAGTAGAAAGGAGGATGCCCACAAGAGGTTCGACGAAAGTCTGTCGCCGGAAGACTATGATGCGGTGATGGAAGAAGTGACGGAGGAAGGGACAGATTGGAACACTGACCCAAATCATCGGTGGACGGTGAAAAGAACTCAACTAATTCTCGGGGCTAAATTATGGAACCACTTCGTGAAGAAGAGAATCATGCCATCCTCCCATAACAGTACGGTCGACCGACCCAGGTTAGCACTTGTACATTCAATTCTAAATGAAAGACCCCTTAATGTCGGCCGATACATAAGGGAGGGAATTTTGGAATGTGCTCTCCGACCATCAAGACCTCTTGTCTTCCCGTACCACATCATCGAAATATGTCGAGGCCACAATGTTCCAGAAATTGCCGAAGACTTTAAAGTCCGAGGGAAAGGGTGGACGGAGCGTAACATCTTCAGCCTCATGGAGCTGAAAGCAGCAACCTCACTTTCCTACTTCAACCCTTTTGCCACAGCAGAGGAGCCGGCAGGCCCCAGTCAGCCAGAACCTACCGCAACAGAGCAGCAGCAGCCAACGGCAGTAGCCCCTCCACAAGACGTCTCCACCCAGATTCTGTCAACACTCAATAGAATGGAGGAAAGGCAGCTCGGTCTGATGAGCTTCATAAGGGACTTCATGGCAGCCACGGTAACTTTTATTCATAACAATTTAAATTTTCCACATGTACCGTTCCCTGCCTTTCCAGAACAGTATTTTGCTGCCCCCACACCTACTCCTACTCCTGCTGCCACACCGAAGACTCCATATGCTGCCTCTACTCCTACATCGGCCGCGACAGCTGAAGGCGGCAGCCACACTGCCACTGCCACTGCCAGAGGCGAGAAGAGAAAGGAGCCGCTGCTAGAACTCAACGACCACTACTTCGAAGGGTTCTCCTCATCATCCGTCTGGCAGGACTCTGACGGGGAGCCCTCTATTGCTCGAAACCTTTCCAAGGAGTTCAGTCCAATGAAGAGGCAGAAGCCCAACAAAGCTGGTGAAGGACCCTCCGTCCAGGGTAAGTCTGCCAGCAGCAGCAGCAGCTCTGAAGATGAGGTACAAGTGCTGGACAAGCCACCCCAAATCTCACCCACCCGTATCTAGCCGCCAAGGGAGGCCAAAAAGAAGACAGTCTCTGCCTCTCCTAGCACTCTAACGGCCCCCACAATGAAGGTCACTGCCCGTCGACAGCTACAGATCAGCAGCAGCAGCGATGACAGCTCCTCAAATTTAGTTTCTATCTTATTTTTGTTGTCCTGCTATTTTATTTATCTTGTGATGTATTTTATTTTTCTTTTTTTATCCATGTCATCATGCATTGAGGGAAATACAACCCTCGAGTTTGGGGGTGGCATCCCTCCAATAATGAAGTGTCTTTTGTGGTTTAAAATTGTGTCGAATTATTTAGTTTATTTTTGTCAATAAATAAATAAATAAAATCATTTGGCTTAAGTCTGTGAACTGAACTTAACTGTAGCGACATACTCTGTCGTGGCAGTGCCTTTAGGATATTTTTAGAAACATTTTAGAGCCTTACTATAGTTCTGATCTTTAAACACCCTTTGTGACTCTTATGCTGTCTAGACTTAAACTAGAGTAGGAAAAGCTTAACCACTTGAATTGCCCCTAGAGGTTCCTAACATTGGCTCTAGGAAAAGAAGATAATAAAATTTAGACTCAATACACCTAGAGGTGCCTAAAACAGGCTCTAGGAAGTTAGCTAGAGGTGCCCAAAAACAGGCTCTAGTCAACTTAAAAATAAGAAAAGAACACTAAGTCTAATTAAGAAAAACTAAGGAGCCTAAGAATTGCCTCCAAGAAAATGAAATTTGGCATAAAAATTCAAGTAAGTAGCTTAACTATTCTAGTAAATTAAAGGAGTCTAGGCACATATTTGTTCACAAAACATGCGCACAATACACGAGACCTATAGCATGGTTCCGAATAAATCCAGAAATGTCCGACAAGGTGTTGTTCGTGATAGAGCATCTGTGGTAGGTAATGAAAAGTTCACTGAATTAAGCCAAACAAAAAAGAAATTAGTTAGGTCATAATAGCTTGAGGCAAGCAAGAACTTGAGTTTGTGGGTGTGTTGAGTGTGTAAAAGTTCTATATTTTACCCCTTATTTAACCCATATTTCTGCTGCATTCAAGCATAATTCATTGCATTTAGGTAAAGTTTCACATTTTCATCACAACTAGATAAAATGGCACAATTGCTACTGATTTTGGCTATTTATTGCAAGTAGCTGTTGTGGCAGACTCTGGGCAGTGAAGGAGAAGAGCTGGAACTCAGGACTAGAGTCAAGAAGGGAGATGCTGCCGTGGTAGCCATGACGATAACGTTGGTGAAAGGGAAAAGTGAAGTGGAGCTCGACAGATAGAGGAATTAAAGCCGGTTTTTCGTGGACCACTTCTATATTTTTCTGAGCCCTAAGGTAGAATGAAGGCCAAGCCCAAAGTCCAAGGAAGAAACCCAAAGCAAGAAAAGAGGAAGAATTAAAGTCATGCACTTAGAAGATTAAATCTCCAATAGAGTTGTACTTTAGTTTAAACTTTTGTTCTTGTCATATTAGAAAACTTGGACCCAAGACCTATATAAAGGCATGTAATTCGACCTAGGGAAGGAGATCTCATCTCTAGTCTTCTTCCCCAAAACCCTTTTCGTTTTTCCCCTCTCATCATGTTCTAAACTTCCCCTAGGGCTAAGGGTTGATTCTGTAAAGTAGTTGCAAGGATTGTACTGTTTTAGGAATTTTCTGTTCAATAAAATAAAACTTCAAGTTTGCTTATTCTGGTTTCAACATCTTGCAAGAGTATCGGGAGAGCATTGTGAGATTATCTATTTACTTAATATAGGGAGAGTTAAGTATACGAAAGGAATAAGTGTGGGTTCTCCAGTTTATGGTTGAATTATCTCGGACCTAGGGATAGGACGAGGTTAAGTGGCTAAGGAAGAATTCAACAACATTGGTGTTCACCCTTTGATTCACGCCGGGAGTTATCATCCAAGAAGTGTTCATCAACAGTACTTGGACCTAGGGATAGGACAAGTCATAGCATGGATTCTTGCCAAGCTTGAAGAAACTGAGTTGCTTATCGCTGCCGCGACAGCAACGGAACGCGGCCACGACAGGTGCTGTCGTGACACGAGCCATACACAGAACAAGAATTTTTATACAGTGCAACACTTGCACTACCGAGCAGATCAATACCGGCCTATTTCTTAACCTTGAATCTTCATTCTCTTATATTCAATATTCTTCAATATTATTCCTCAAACAATTTAAACTATTTTCTTTCTCTCTTATGCAACAATCCAAGGATAAAGCTATTTCCAGTCCCTGTGGATTCGACATCCGATACTCCGAGTATCACTTTACTACTTGCGTCGTGTACACTTGCATTACATTGCGATAGGACTTTTGACACGCAACATTTGTGCATTAGTTTGAGTTTTGACTCTTGAGTGGCTTATTTGCTAGGTTACATGCCTATAGTTTACCTTTGATGCAATTTTCCATGACTTAATGTTGAATATGCTATAAATGTTTGAGGATTGATGTTTAAATATGATGTATGCATGTTGGAGTGGTTTAGGATGGATTTAAGTGTTAAAACCCAGAAAAAAAGTGTCATTTCAGGCCCAGATGTTTCGGTACACTCAAGCCTATACCGAAACAGTAAGCTTGAAATGGCCTAAGGGTTTCTAAACAGGGGAGGTCTTTTCCGGTAAGGTTTGCTACTAGAAATCACAGTTTCAAAACACCTCAAGGGTCTTTCGATATGGGCTCATATTCTGAGTCGTGAGGACCTGTTCTGATACTCTAGTTTCGATACAGGGCTAGCATGTACCAAAATAGTTGGTTGTGTTTGTTAGTTGATGGAATATTTGATACAGGCACATGTTCTTAGCCTTGAGGACCTGTTTCAATATACATGTTTTGATACATGGCTAGCTTGTACTGAAACAGCTGCCTATTCTGATACCCCTTCTTCTAACCAAAGCAAAACAGAGAATTAGTGCACCCCAATGCACCAAAATCCTTAGCAACACAACATCTCATCTTCTACCCACAATCACCCAGCAATTGGCATCCGAAAACAACCGAAATCATCGGCAAAACCTCTCTAATTAATCTTTAGCCGTTACCCAATGAGATTAACATCTAAACAACATCGATTTACATCCAAAAATATCATCTCAACACCAAAGAACCTCCATCTATCAATTAACCACACAAGCAAACTATAATCTCAAAGATTTCACTCAAGAAATCAAGCAATCTAACTAGTTTTGGGTTTCAATTACCAAAATCATTAAATCAACATGCCAAAACACATCATAATCATGATTAAATCTCATTATAAACTCAGCAAAATCAATTCGAAACAAAGATCTCTTGATTAAACCCATCAAACATCAATTAAATCCATTTTCCATAAACATAATATCAAAACCCATTAGTAAACACTCATAAAAGACCAAAAACTTGGGAATTTCTATGAGATTGTGATAGTAAATCAATAGGAAATCATTTAATATAAATCCAATGTTTACCTTAAATATTTGAAGAGGAAAACAATGTTTGGCTGAAGAGAATTTGAGAGAAAATGATAGAGAGAAAAGTTAGTTACGTAAAATGTGTTTTTGGAAAATAAAGGCTAATCAATCCTCTTCAACTCATTTTATTTATTAAAACCATCTTAAAATAAATCAATTAAGAGGAAAAAGGTTGAATGAGACCCTTGGTTAATTGCTCCTTAGAGATTCAAAGTTATGGACTTTTACAATCTAGTCGCTAGAAAAATAGTTTTCAAAAATAGCATTTTAGTCACTAAAATCTCAATGTCCAACTTCCAACCGTCAATATCCAAATTGATTTCACCAACCCTTTACAAATATTTAAAAAGGATTTTAAAATATTTTTCCATATTTTTTTATAGGAATTGGTGACCTCGTTAAAAACCCCCCTTCATATCAGCATTTACACATAAGTGCGATGGCCAACAGCGGAAGGAGGAAAAGAGTTTCACAAGAAAATATTATTAATCCATGTCCGAAAAACATCACATTGTCTCGTCAATTCACCAATACAAATTTGGAACTACCCCTTTAAAAACATTACCTGAGACTCAGCAACTCAACAATCAACCCTACCCAATTCCACTCTTAGCTAGAACATCAACCTCAACATTACAGGCTCGGGGAATTTTCCTAAAAAAGCACTGTCTTAGCTCACCTAGCATAATTATCTCATCGACCAATTTCCTAAAGATCAAAGGGCAATGAAATGGATTTGAAATCCACTCCACCGCTACGTTGTTGTCACATTCCACAATGATATGAGCTTGCTTGCATTCCTCACACGCAAAAATCAGAACCAAACCTTCCTTAATCGCAAGAAGTTCAGCAAGTATCGGGGGTCCAGGTCCGATGGATTTAGAAATCGACAACAGGGTCTCCCTTTTGTGATTACGAGCTACGCCACCAATGCCTCCATCTTTCCAAGAACTCGACATTGCTCCGTTTGTATTTATCTTTACGAAACCTTCCGGAGGAGGTTGCCACCTAGCCTTCGAAACCTCACTGTCTTTTTTCCGGAAAACGACATCGACAATTGAGGGGTTTGCAGTAATATCATCAACCGAAGCCAAAGAGTCTGGAAACTTTGCTTTGAACCAAGTCACCAACCTGAATCTTACTAAAAACAGAAGATGCAATTTGTCAAATTTGTTATTCTTAAAAACAATATCATTTCTTATAAGCCAGATTGACCATAATATAGAAAGGGGGATTAATTTCCAAATTGGATCCAAGGATGTGGATGATCTCAATTCTATCCACAATACCAGTAGAGAACCAACATCTTTCGGAATTACCCATTCCAATTTCCAATGGTTCACAAACCAAGACCAAATTTCCCAAGCATGCTTGCAGTGGATGAAGAGATGTTGCATGGTTTCCGAATCCTCGTTGCACAAGGGACAGGACGTTAGCAAGGTTGTCGTTGACCTTCTCTTTGCAAGTTCCACTCTTACCGCTATCTTATTGTTCACCAGTTGCCATAGAAAAAACTCTACTCTGGGAGGGGCCAAACCAGACCACACAAGCTCTTTCTAATTAAAATCTACTTTAGATTTAGGAATTGAACAATTGTAACCTGATTTTACCGTGTAGATGCCATCTCCAGATCCTTTCCATACCATACAATCATGTGAAAAACCCTCTAATTTCAGCGTTGATAACTCATTCATGAGCGAGGTCCATTGTACCTTCTCCCAATCAAATATTCTTCTTCTTAACAGAATTTCCCACTCCCACTTGCCATTAATCACTTTCCCAAATTCACAAATTCTACCATGTTTGTTGCAAGAAAGAGCGAAGATTCTCGGATATCGAACTAGCAAAGGTTCAACGCTCAACCAACAATCTGACCAGAAAACAATTGAACTTCCATCCCCTAATTGGAGACGACAATTTTTTCGAATTTCTTCGCCAAAGTCACTCTGATTCTGGAAAGAGTTTGTAATACCCCTCTAAATCCATGAGTCTAGTCTATGCTTTGTATTCTCCAACAAAATAGATTTGGAGTCAAGGTTAAGTTTACTACAAAGGACTTTTCGCCATTCACTCTCCCTGTTATTAGCAAAATTCCACACCCATTTCCCAAGCAGAGCCCTATTAAATTTATCTAAATCCCGGATGCCCAGTCCACCCAAAGCTTGCGGCAAACAAACCGAAGACCATTTCACCCAGTGAATTTTTTCCTCAACTCCGATTCACCCCAAAGGAAGTTAGCTACAATCCCATTTAACTTACGAGCTACTACAACAGGTAATTTAAAAAGAGACATGTAATAAGTAGGAAGAGAGGAAAGTACCGATATGATTAGAACTAATCTCCCACTTGTAGATAAATGCTTACCTTTCCGACTTGCCAAATTCCGGTAGAACTTATCAATTACTGGATCCCACAAAGTTATTGAATTCCTCTTAGCACCTAGAGGAAGACCTAAGTATTCTGAAGGAAAGTTCCCTTTCGAGCAACCAGCTTTTGCTGACCAGGAGTTTAGGGATTCTTCATCCACATTAATCCCAAAAATTCTAATTTTAGCAAGATTCAATTGAAGACTCGAGGCGATCTCAAAAATTCTTAACACCCTTTTAACATTCATAATTTCTCTCTGAGAGGCTCCGCAAAAGATCATAAGATCGTCATCGAATTGATGATGTGAAAGGTGGTAAGAATTCTCCCCCTCCCTATGTAGAAGCCATTAAACAATCCATTCACTGAAGCTTTTTTGATCATTAAATGTAGAGCTTCACCAACCAAATTAAAAAGTAAAGGTGATAATGAGCAACCTTGACGGAGACCTCTTGCCAAAGAGAAACTCTCAGTTGGAGCGCCATTTACTAACACTGATATCGAAGCCGAATTGATGCATTTCAATATCCATTTACACCAACGCTCCCCAAAACCCATTTCTTTCATAACTAGGATTAAGAACGCCCAATCCACCGTGTCGTAAGCTCGCTTGAAGTCAATTTTAAAGACAGCCCCTTTCAAACCCGATCTAAACATGTAGTCGATGCCTTCATTGCCAATAAACGAGCAATCTAGGATCTGCCTACCTGGGATAAAGGCAAATTGTGATTTGCTAACAACATAATCCAAACAACACCTCAATCTTCTTGCAAGGACTTTCGACGGAATTTTATAAAGCCCTCCCACAAGACTGATAGGCCTAAAATCATCAAGGGAAACTACACCGATCTTTTTGGGAATCAGTGTAATAAAAGAATGATTCACACCTCTTTCCCAATCCTTACCCTGATAGAAATCTGAGAAATTTTTTAACAGATCATCTTTAATAAACTTCCAGTATTTATTAAAGAAGCCCATATTGAAACCATCCGGTCCCGGGGCCTTTGAACTTTCCATGGATGCTATAGCTTCCCACACTTCTTCCTCCCTAAATTGCTTCTCCAAAGCGTCTTTTTCACACTTAGAAATTTTCTGGAACAATAAGGATAGCTCCTCAACTTCAAGTGTGTTCTTGGTATTGTAAGCTCTAAAGAAGTAATCATAAACGCCTTCCTTGACTGAGATAGGATCAGTAACGCCCAACCCATTGTGAACTATGGAAGGTATCGAATTAATTCTCCTCCTATTGGAAGTTGTTAAGTGGAAGAACCGAGTATTTCGATCCCCTTCCTTTGAACCATTTCATTCTAGAGTTCTGGAGCCACACCCTCTCTTCTCTTCTCAATAGACACCACAAGTCCTTTCTTACACCCACTAGAGATTCCCGATCCTCAGAAGTCCATTTTCCAAGCTGAACATCTTTTTCTATCCTGACAATTTTGTCCTCCAAACATGGAATCTCCCCTGAATTTACCAAAGCTTTCCTACTCGACCATAATTTTATAGCAGATTCTGTACCTTTCAGCATACTAAACAGACCAGTCTTATTCCTACCTCGTTTTTGGTTCTTAAAAGAGTCGATTACCACATCATCAAATCCATCCATATCCATGAGATAATTAAACAATTTAAAAGGCTTCGGACCCCAATCCCTACATTTGCTTCCCAAAAGGATTGCATTATGGTCCGATACTGATCTCGATAACAAACTTTGTTCTAGATTATGAAACTTCGATAAAAACTCATCGTCGACTAGGAACCTATCAAGGTGAACAAAGGTAGGATTTTCCCTGTAATTTGACCATGTAAAGACCCCTATTTTAAGGGGCAAATCTATTAGTCTGCCTTCTTGAATGAAAGATCTAAACATCTCAATATTAGCCAAACTTACTGACGACCCCTGCTTTTCATCACAACTAATATAAGAATTAAAGTCACCCCCAGACACCAAGCAACATTGTGATTACTCATATAATCCAACAATTCCCGAAAGAAACTAGGTTTTTCAGCGTCCGTAAAAGGTCCATATATGTTGATCAAACCGCACTCGAGATTATTACCCCGGAATTTCCCGATTAGAGCTACAATTCTTCTAGGAATGAATACATTAGACATATCGAAAAAGTCAGGATCCCACACACTGATAATCACCCCGGAAGCCCCTACTAACGGTGAAAATTCCTTAAGAAACTTTTGACCACAACCCATACTTCTAAAGATAGCAGGAGAAAAATTCATCAATTTCGTTTCTTGAATGAAAAGGATTTTCGGTTTAACCTTTTGCATCACCAACATATTACCAAATGTAACCCCCTTAGTCCGGCCTAGACGGTTGACCCGAACTACGAAGATTACATGGGGAAAACCAAAGTCAACCCAAAAGTCAACCTTGATTAACGACCCTTTTTTGTACTTTTTAAACTTGTCTAGATGCATATTAACCCTAAGCGTAGCCTTGAGAAAAACAAACTTGAAAAGCACAGCGATCGGAAAACGTTAAGGGGTTCAATTGCACAATTTACAACTTTTAGGGACCAAAATGTAAATTCTAAAAATTAAGAGGACTTAACTGATTTTTAAGTTACCAATATGAAATTAGTCATATTACATGCTTCTCTGTCAAATTTCACCTCAAACGAACATTTCAAACTCAAGCAATTGCATATACAAAGTTCAGGACTAAAACGTAAAGCTTGCAAACCTTAAACCATTCAAATCAGTGCCCAACGGTCATCTGTTTCGGAACAGGGGTTGACCGTTCCGAAATGCGGGTTCGTTTCGAGACTTGTATCAAAACAGGGCTTCGCAGTGACAAATTCGTTTCGGAACGGCCTCTACCCGTTTCGAAACACGAAGGCCATTACAGGCCCCCGTTTCGAAACGTTAGTGCCCGTTCCGATACGGACTGCCCAGAAAGTGCAGATTTTGCTGGTTTAACATACAATTAACCACTCAAACACATCCCTATGACCTCCTAATCATGCCAACAAGTCATCATACATATAAGGGACATGTTTTCATCATCAAAACACATTCATGGCATCAAATAGGAAAACCACAAATCTATAGGCATGCAACCTAATACTCAAACCAACCAAACATCAAAACACCAAAGCAACCACCATAATGGCCATTTACAAGTCCAAAACATCATAGGCATCATGCCAAACTTAGGGAGTCCAAAACATCTCCCAAAAACACATCCTAGGTTCCCATTGCCAAATACCAAAAGCTAATAATATTGTAAAAATAGTCACCATACATGAGCTTAGCTTTCCCTTGGATTCTTAGCCTCCTTGCTGCCCTTCAAGCACTCAATTCTCGGCATTATTGGTTCAAGAAAGAGAGCGTAAGCACATTTGCTTAGTGAGGCATGCTCTAAAGAAACAATACAATAATGCATTTTATAAAACACCTTCAAAAAGGCCTTTTCATTCATAAACACCATTTCTCATGCAACAATGCATACACAACAAGCATCTCATGCTTCATTAACATCAACATGTCATATTGGCTTTCAAGTGATAATCCATAACCATTTTCACATAAAACACAATCGGATACGCGGATTACAAGCGTTGTCCCATACGCTTCATACGCACTACCGAACACACAAGGTGGAGTTTACCGGTACAATCACAACCCCTCAACACCTGTGATGGAGTTTAACGGTACAATCACAACCCCTCCACATCACTCATCGGTAGTTGTATAACATCACTAACGAGAACACGGGAGACACAACACAAGATCCTCACATGGCATTTTAACCACCATTATGATCTTAGACATCTCGTTAGTGTACTTGGATGGAGTTTACGGTACCATTACAACCCCTCAACATCCAAGGCGGCATTATTCACGGTGCACCCAATCCTATAGCCGGCTAACTATATCCGATTCAAGTACTTTAAGACCAAAACATCACTTGCCAATATACATCATTTATCATCAACATTCCACTGTTTTAAAGCATTAATCAAAGCCATTAAACCATCATGCATCACTATGCATCATAACCACATTTATCAATATCAAACCAAGGATCTCTTACCTTGAGCATCCTTCAACACATGGCTTTCAAAACCAGCATTAATCATGCTAAAACATGCTTTCAAAAACAGAATTTAAACATGCAAATTAAATACATTGCATCCAACCATCACACGGTTCATCAAGAAGAGAGTTTCTCCGAAAACTTACTCTCGAGCTTAGTTAAGTTGCTTAGACTTAAACTAAGCTCCCAAAACCTTCAAACATTAGTTTCAAAGCTGGAAACCCAATTCACTCACCAATTCCGTTTCGCAAGCTTGCCGAAACGCCGTTCAAGCCTCTGGATCAACACCACAAGGATCCGAAGATGTCTCCCCTGTTTTAAACGCATCAAGGCAGAGGATTAATGCATCATCATGCATTAAAATCTTCAGCCATTACACCTAAACTCACTGCTCTCATCAAATCTAACATTTAAGGTACCAAAAACAACTTAAATCACTTCCAAACTCTTCCACAACATTACCCAGCCAAGATCACCACTTCTAAACATTCTTAAACATCAATTAACATCCAAAAAGATCCTAAACTCGTCCTTATACCTCCAGCTATAACAGATCACCAAGATCACCCCAAAAACCACCATTTTCACAAGTAAAAACTTAGGAAAATCAATGTATTCGGGATTGCATTGATTAAACCTCAATTACACATCATTAAACATCCAAAATACTTTAAAAAGATATCTCAAAACAGAGCCCAAACATTCATCATGAATTTCTTCAAGATTAAATCCAAATCTTGAGTTTTAAGCCAAAATCAAGATCACAACACCAAAACCTTTTATAAAACTTAATTTAAGGATTGAGAACTTGGGAATTTCAGTAAAGAACTGAGTATTTAGAGGAGAAGGACATCTTTACCTCTAAATGTAGATTTCTCCTTGTTTAGAGCCAAAATCCTTGAAAATTCAATAAGCAAATGAAGAGGATTTGATGTAGAAAGGATTAGGAATCTTTTGATGATTGAAACCTCATCATTTTATGTTAAAGTCAAAAGAAAAGCTGTTGTGGAAATGTGTTTGGCTGAGGGAATTTTGAGAGAAAATGAGATGAGAAAGTTTTAGCAAAAGTTAGTTATGAAATATCAAAGTTGGTTTTTCCCATCTTCCTTTAATTAATTAAACATTAAATGAGTCATTAAAATTAAGAAAAATCTGGAGAAATCCTTCATTGGGTAAATTAGCTCCTTAAAGATTCAAAGTTTCAATCCTTACAAAACAGTCACCACTGAACTTTTCAAAAATTACATTTTAGTCACTATTTCGAAATGTCACACTTCCAACCCTTATTTTGTAAAATTGATTTCACCACTCTCTTACATATACTAAAAGAGGATTTTTAGATATTTTTCCATATTTTTAATGCATCCCGAACTAGGCTTTCCCTAAAACCACATTTTTTTATTCGAACCGAAAATCAGACCGGTCCGGTTCAGACCCTAAACTTCCAAGCCCAAAATTGGGGTGTTACAACTCTCCCCCCTTAAGAAATTTCATCCTCGAAATTTACCTGGAGGAAAAAGGTACGAAAACTGCTTCACCATGTCATCTTTTCGTTCCCACGTGGCTTCCTCAACACCATGATGCTTCCACAACACCTTTACCAACTCAATGGTGTTACCACGAAGTATTTTATTGTCCGAATCCAGAATTCCCACCGACTCCTCATCATAGGTCAAGTCTGGATTCAACTCCACTTCCTCCACAGGCATAACATGCGAAGGATCCGATCTATACCTACGGAGTATAGAGACATGAAACACATCATGAATCTTTTCCAACTCTTGCGGCAACCTTAACTTATACGCAACAGGACCCACACGCTCAATCACCTCGTATGGTCCAATGTACCTAGGGCTCACTTACCCTTTCGGCCAAACCTCATCACCTTTTTCTAAGGCGAAACTTTCAAAAACATACGGTCACCTACCGCATACTCAATCTCCTTACGCTTCAAATCCGTGTAAGACTTCTGTCGATCAGAAGCTGCCTTCAAGCGCTCACAAATGAGCTTCACCTTCTCGGTGGTTCCTTTCAACAAAGCTGGCATTGAAACCAACTTCTGACATGTTTCAGCCCAACAAAAAGGAGTCCTGCACTTCCTCCCGTACAAGGCTTCGTAAGGTGCCATTTGAATACTTGCCTGGTAGCTATTGTTATAAGCAAACTCCACCAAAGGCAAATGCTTCTCCCAAGAGCCCTGAAATTCAATCACACATCACCTCAACATATCCTCCAACACTTGGATAACACGCTCAGACTGTCCATCCGACTATGGATGATAAGAAGTACTGAAATTCAACCGTGTACCCAAAGCCTGATGTAAACACTCCCAGAAACGCGATGTAAACCTCGGATCTCTATCCGACACGATCGACTTTGGCACACCATGCAGCCGCACAATCTCAGCAATGTACAGCTCTGCACGCTTGTCGAAAGTATACGTAGTTTGCACAGGCAAGAAATGCGCACACTTCGTCAGGCGATCCACAATCACCCACACCGAATTCTTCTTCGATGGCGACAAAGGCAAACCAGACACAAAGTCCATGGTAATCCTTTCCCACTTCCACTCAGGAATCCTCAACGGTTGCAACAACCCAGAAGGAAACTGATGCTCAGCCTTAACTCGCTGACAAACCATACACTTGCTCACATACTCAGCAACATCTTTCTTTAAACCCACCCAATAGTACCCATCACGAAGATCATGATACATCTTAGTACTACCAGGGTGCATAGCAAAAGGAATACTATGAGCTTCAGTCAGAATAGCACGCCTCAACTCAGCATCATTGGGCACTACTATCCGACTCCCAAAACATAAAACTCCATCATCATGAAAACAGAAATCCAATGGCCTACCCTCAGCAATATCCTGAACATGTGGCACCAACGAATCATCCAACAGTTGCTTATCCTTTATCAACTGAACCAAGGATGGTTTCACTTGCAACTCAGCCACAAGACCACCATCTCGCGAAATGTTCAAACTGGCAAACATAGCCCTCAACTCCACTGCCACTTTCCTACTCAAGGCATCCGCTACAACATTAGCTTTGCCCGGATGATACTCGATCGTCAGATCGTAATCTTTAAGCAACTTCACCCAACGTCGTTGCCTAAGATTCAACTCTTTCTGAGACATCAGATACTTCAAACTCTTGTGATCCGTGTACACCGTACACTTCTCACCATACAGGAAATGTCTCCAAATTTTCAAGGCAAAAACCACCGCAGCCAACTCAATGTCATGCGTAGGATAATTGCGCTCATGCACCTTCAACTGGCGCGATGCATAAGCCACCACCTTACCCTCTTGCATCAACACACACCCCAAACCAACATAGGACGCGTCACTGTACACCACAAACTCTTTCCTTGATTCAGGTTGAACCAAGATAGGAGCTTGCGTCAAAGCTTCCTTCAGCTTCTCAAAAGCATGTTGTCTCGCTCCCGTCCATTCAAACTTAACATCCTTCTGCAACAACTTCGTCAGAGGTGCAGCAATCTTTGAGAATCCATCCACGAACCTTCGGTAGTATCCTACCAAACCAAGGAAACTACGGACTTCATGAACAGACTTAGGAGGCTTCCAATTCATCACTGCCTCAACCTTCCGAGGATCAACACGAATCCCCTCAGCAGAAACCACATGACCAAGGAAAACAACTTCCTTGAGCCAGAACTCACACTTGCTTAACTTAGCATAAAGCTGATTCTCCAACAAAGTCTGTAACACAATCCTCAAATGTCCCTCATGCTCTTCCTCAGTACGAGAGTACGCAAGGATATCATCAATGAACACCACAACAAACTTGTCCAAATATTCATGGAACACTCTATTCATCATGTCCATAAAAGCTGCAGGAGCATTCGTCAAACCAAACGGCATCACAAGGAACTCATAATGCCCATACCTCGTTCTGAAAGCTGTCTTTGGCACATCCACATCCTTCACCTTCAACTGGTAATACCCTGACCTTAAGTCAATTTTAGAGAACACAGCCGCTCCCCGAAATTGATCGAAAAGATCATCAATCCTCGGCAGTGGATACTGATTCTTGATAGTCAACTTGTTCAGCTGACGGTAATCAATGCACATTCTCATAGTGCCATCCTTTTTCTTCACAAACAAGACCGATGCACCCCAAGGTGACACACTCGGCCGAATGAAACCACGATCAAGCAACTTTTGAAGTTGCATCTTCAGCTCTTTCAACTCCTTAGGTGCCATTCGATAAGGAGTAATGGAAACTGGAGTTGTATTCTCATACAGCTCTATTCCAAACTCCACCTCACGATTAGGAGGCAATCCAGGCAACTCCTCTGGAGACACACCAGGAAACTCTCGTACAGTCCTGATATCTTACACTCGCAACTCTTTAGAGCTAGGATTCATCACAAAGGCTAGGTAGGCTTCACAACCTTGCCTTAGCATCTGGCTCGCCTCCAATGTAGACACCACAATGGCAAGAAACATCACATTCTCACCAACCACCACCACGTCATAATCATCCGCAAGCTTCAACGAAACTCGCTTGTTCTCAAAATCCACCATAGCTCGATGCTCAACAAGCTGATCTATACCTAGAATTACATCAAAACCATAGAAAGGCAATTCCATAAGATCAACATGAAAAACATGATCTTGAACAACCCAGGGACATCTTCTATACAACTTTCGTGTCACAACGGTCTCACCAAAAGAACTAGTTACACGCATACCAACATCCAAAGACTCAACATGCAAACCAAGCATTTGAGCATGTTCACGCAATATGTATGAGTGTGTAGATCCAGAATCAATCAAGGAAAGTAATGACAAGGATTGCAAAGTGAAGGTACCTGCGATCACATCCGTGTCATTCCTCCCCTCTCGCTGCGCATACACTCGAGCCTGGCCTCCACCCTCAGGTTGGACAGCCACTACATGCGCCACATTCCTTCCATCATCCTCTCTACGCTGGAAGTTACCACGGCCGCGCCCATGACCTCTCTATGGTGCAACAACTCCAGGAGTACGTCCCTGACCACCACCGGCCAAAAAAGGACACTCCCTCCTCATGTGGTCTGCCGAACCACAATTCCAGCACGAATTACCAGCAACTACAACAGGAGCCTGCACCTCCCTTGCTGCTCGAGGACAATCACGCCTCAAATGGCCACGCGATCCACAGGCCCAGCATGTGTTCTGATCAGCTCTCGCCCTGTCTCCCTGAACAGGCGCACCATGCCCTCCATTACCACGTCTAGCAGAAGACTGATACCTCTTATCCCGTCCTCTCTTGTTTCGTCCACCACCGGAACTATAGTCAGCAGCTCGCTTGCCCAAGCCAGAACAAGCACTCCTGGAAGACAAACCCAGGTTCTGCTCAATATCCTTCGCCCTACTAACCAGCACATCAAAATCCGTGTACTCAGCTGCAAGCATATAGGTCTTTACATCCGTCACCAAACCATAACGGAAACGTTCACACCTCTCCCGCTCATCAGGGATAATCTCAGGTGCGTACTAACTGAGACGCACAAACTGGATCTCGTACTCAGCTACTGTCATACTTCCTTGTGTCAGAGACATGAATTATCTTTTCTTTTCATCAAGGTATCGTACACCTAGATACCTCCGCTTGAACGCGTTCAGAAAGAATGTCCAAGTCACATCAACTTCCTCCATTCCGGAGACAGCGGTCGTCCACCATGTATACGCATCGTCATGCAACAGCGATACCACACATCCTAACTTCTGCACATCATTGCAGTTCATTTGTCCCAATATCCTTTTGGTACTTTCCAACCAAGATTCGGAACCTTCAACAGACAAACCTCTGAACTCAGTCCCTCCCAGACTGCGCAAACGTTCCAAAGGTAGTCTAGCACCAGCATCACCCTGATGCCCAGCTCCATGAGCTCCAGCTACTGCCGCCTGAAAGGCTCCAGCAATAGCTTGTATCAGAACTGTCATGTCAGGAGCAGCTTGCCCCTTCCCAGCTTCAGGTCCAGCGACCCCAGCACCAGTACCAACACCAGCTCCATCACCTCCAGCACCACCATCACCAGGTGGTCCACCACCAGGAGGAGGAGGTAAATCCACAACATTATTAGCATTCTCCTCATTCTCGTTTTGAGCCATAGCTCGCGTATTAATCCTCGTCTCTCTACGAGGTCCCATTCACAAACAATGCACTAACACAAATGCAATAAACATAATCAGGCTCAGCAAGGTAAGTAATCCAAGCACTCAAGCTCATTTTTCAAAAACAATTCATTTCATTAGTTTTGATATGGCAATGGGTCCCTCTAACATGCTTCAACACAGCATTGTATCACAATTGCAACATACTTTACAATTTATACATCATACTTTCACATAAAAAGCATACCAAACAATCATACATATATCACCCACATAACCATTCCCTATTACCCGAGAACTCAGCTCTGATACCACCAAATGTAACCCCCTTAGCCCGGCCTAGACGGTTGACCCGAACTACGAAGATTACACGGGGAAAACCAAAGTCAACCCAAAAGTCAACCTTGATTAACGACCCTTTTTTGTACTTTTTAAAATTTTCTAGATGCATATTAACCCTAAGCGTAGCCTTGAGAAAAACATACTTGAAAAGCACAGCGATCGGAAAACGTTAAGGGGTTCAATTGCACAATTTACAACTTTTAGGGACCAAAATGTAAATTCTGGAAATTAAGAGGACTTAACTGATTTTTAAGTTACCAATATGAAATTAGTCATATTACATGCTTCTCTATCAAATTTCACCTAAAACGAACATTTAAAACTCAAGCAATTGCATATACAAAATTCAGGACTAAAACGTAAAGCTTGCAAACCTTAAACCATTCAAATCAGTGCCCAACGGTCATCTGTTTCGGAACGGGGGTTGACCGTTCCGAAACGCGGGTTCGTTTCGAGACCAGTATCGAAACAGAGCTTGGCAGTGACCAATTCGTTTCGGAACGGCCTCTACCCGTTCCGAAACACGAAGGCCATTACAGGCCCCCGTTTCGAAACGTTAGTACCCGTTCCGATACGGACTGCCCAGAAAGTGTAGATTTTGCTGGTTTAACATACAATTAACCACTCAAACACATCCCTATGACCTCCTAATCATGCCAACAAGTCATCATACATATAAGGGACATGTTTTCATCATCAAAACACATTCATGGCATCAAATAGGAAAAACCACAAATCTATAGGCATGCATCCTAATACTCAAACCAACCAAACATCAAAACACCAAAGCAACCACCATAATTGCCATTTACATGTCCAAAACATCATAGGCATCATGCCAAACTTAGGGAGTCCAAAACATCTCCCAAAAACACATCCTAGGTTCCCACTGCCAAATACCAAAAGCTAATAATGTTGTAAAAATAGTCACCATACATGAGCTTAGCTTTCCCTTGGATTCTTAGCCTCCTTGCTGCCCTTCAAGCACTCAATTCTCTGCATTATTGGTTCAAGAAAGAGAGCGTAAGCACATTTGCTTAGTGAGGCATGCTCTAAAGAAACAATACAATAATGCATTTTATAAAACACCTTCAAAAAGGCCTTTTCATTCATAAACATCATTTCTCATGCAACAATGTATACACAACAAGCATCTCATGCTTCATTAACATCAACATGTCATATTGGCTTTCAAGTGATAATCCATAACCATTTTCACATAAAACACAATCGGATACGCGGATTACAAGCGTTGTCCCATACGCTTCATACACACTACCGAACACACAAGGTGGAGTTTACCGGTACAATCACAACCCCTCAACACCCGTGATGGAGTTTAACGGTACAATCACAACCCCTCCACATCACTCATCGGTAGTTGTATAACATCACTAACGAGAACACGGGACACACAACACAAGATCCTCACATGGCATTTTAACCACCATTATGATCTTAGACATCTCGTTAGTGTACTTGGATGGAGTTTACGGTACCATTACAACCCCTCAACATCCAAGGCGACTTTATTCACGGTGCACCCAATCCTATAGCCGGCTAACTATATCTGATTCAAGTACTTTAAGACCAAAACATCACTTGCCAATATACATCATTTATCATCAACATTCCACTGTTTTAAAGCATTAATCAAAGCCATTAAACCATCATGCATCACTATGCATCACAACCACATTTATCAATATCAAACCAAGTATCTCTTACCTTGAGCATCCTTCAACACATGGCTTTCAAAACCAGCATTAATCATGCTAAAACATGCTTTCAAAAATAGAATTTAAACATGCAAATTAAATACATTACATCCAACCATCTCATGGTTCATCAAGAAGAGAGTTTCTCCGAAAACTTACTCTTGAGCTTAGTTAAGTTGCTTAGACTTAAAATAAGCTCCCAAAACCTTCAAACATTGGTTTCAAACCTGGAAACCCAATTCACTCACCAATTCTGTTTCGCAAGCTTGCCGAAACGCCGTTCAAGCCTCCGGATCAACACCACAAGGATCCGAAGATGTCTCCCCTGTTTTAAACACATCAAAGAAGAGGATTAATGCATCATCATGCATTAAAATCTTCAGCCATTACACCTAAACTCACTGCTCTCATCAAATCTAACATTTCGGCTACCAAACACAACCGAAATCACTTCCAAACTCTTCCACAACATTACCCAGCCAAGATCCTTCACTTCTAAACATTCTTAAACATCAATTAACATCCAAAAAGATCCTAAACTCGTCCTTATACCTCCAGCTATAACAGATCACCAAGATCACCCCAAAAACCACCATTTTCACAAGTAAAAACTTAAGAAAATCAACCTATTCGGGATTTCATTGATTAAACCTCAATTACACATCATTAAACATCCAAAATACTTTAAAAAGACATCTCAAAACAGAGCCCAAACATTCATCACGAATTTCTTCAAGATTAAATCCAAATCTTGAGTTTTAAGCCAAAATCAAGATCACAACACCAAAACCTTTTATAAAACTTAATTAAAGGATTGAGAACTTGGGAATTTCAGTAAAGAACTGAGTATTTAGAGGATAAGGACATCCTTACCTCTAAATGTAGATTTCTCCTTGTTTAGAGCCAAAATCCTTGAAAATTCAATAAGCAAATGAAGAAGGTTTGATGTAGAAAGGATTAGGAATCTTTTGATGATTGAAACCTCATCATTTTATGTGAAAGTCAAAAGAAAAGCTGCTGTGGAAATGTGTTTGGCTGAGGGAATTTTGAGAGAAAATGAGATGAGAAAGTTTTAGCAAAAGTTAGTTATGAAATCTCAAAGTTGGTTTTTCCCATCTTCCTTTAATTAATTAAACATTAAATGAGTCATTAAAATTAAGAAAAATCTGGAGAAATCCTTCCTTGGGTAAATTAGCTCCTTAAAGATTCAAAGTTTCAATCCTTACAAAACAGTCACCACTGAACTTTTCAAAAATTACATTTTAGTCACTATTTCAAAATGTCACACTTCCAACCCTTATTTTGTAAAATTGATTTCACCACTCTCTTATATATATTAAAAGAGGATTTTTAGATATTTTTCCATATTTTTAATGCATCCCGAACTAGGCTTTCCCTAAAACCACCTTTTATATTCGAACCGAAAATTAGACCGGTCCGGTTCAGGCCTTAAACTTCCAAGCCCAAAATTGGGGTGTTACAGCACTAAATTTTTCAATCCTGCCCAATCCCCTGATATTCCAAGAAAGTAAAGACATATCCATAAATAAATGATCAATTACCCGTTTTGAAGAAGAATTCGGAATACCTTAATCAGATTTAGATTCAATCTCCACCACCTTCTCAATTAAAGCCGATTTGCCCTCCGAGAAAGAAATGCCCAGCACTTTACTTACACCTGAAACCGCCAGCGCCTCTTCTATGTAGCTTAGGTGAACGGAATCATGTGAGAAACCTGATCCTTCCGACGTAGCACCACCGTGAGTATTTTCCAACGACTCCCTAATGAAACTCCTTATAGCCCGACGATGATCTATATTGTAGAAATTTCCCATAAGATTTACATTTCCAGAAAATGGATTTTGGGGGGAGTGAATTGAAGCATTACGATCCATCAAAGCACCGCCCACTTCTCGAAGTAGGGAAGAGGAAGTTTCCGAACTTGAGCATTCCATTAGACTATCGGGCACAACTTCTGATCCAAGAAGAGAAATACCAGCCATGTGTGATTTATCAAGGGAGTCTTCAACAATCCGATTCAACATGTCACCCTCACATCGTTCACTTAGTTGATCCATAGGTGAATTGGGTCCAGATATCTGTTGGGCTCCCAACAAGGTAGAAACATATATTGGATCCACAAGGCCCAAACCAAGAGTAGAATAAGGTGGCACAGGGGCCTGATCCGGTAAGCCAACAGTTGAACCATCCTTTTGATTAGGAGAAAACCCAGTCGTCTTCTCACGACCCTCAATGCCCTCATTACTATTACATAAATTGTCTTGGTTGGAATCAGCCCCAACTGACTTTTCCGAGGTAACGTCAACATTCGAGCTCACTTCCCCAATTATTCCTCCCTTCCACGTCTGAGACATTCACCGGAAAATTTTCACGAACCCGTTGCTCTCCCCTAATCCCCAGGTTTTTCGGTAGCCCATGATCCGACCAAACATCATCACAGTTTTCATTGTCATTCATCTCCCCGGAGATAGAGTCCTCACTGAAATTTTCTCCGGTTGTTATCTTTATAATAAAAGACTTTTTCAACATGTTGATACTGAAGGAATCAGGGACTTCGAGTTGACTGGCCACTCTAATGATCAACCTTGCTACTGTGAGATCCTTCTTAAGCCTTGTCTTCTCGTGGATGCTAATCAGCATACCCCATCTATTTGCCACTGAGGCAAAGAAATCTTTTGACCAGCAATAAAGAGGGACTCCGTAGAGAGAAATTGAACAATAAAAGAAATGGATTCCCTCCACTAGAGCATGTTCCTCCAGATGAACAAACCAAAACGATAAATCTTCTTTTTTGTTAGCCCATATATCTTCCTTATCCTTTAACGAATTAAACGTAAAGATGCATGAGTTGGATGCTTTGCCCCAAGACGCCATTTTCACCGTTATACCATCACTGGCCAAAGCTTTCTCGACAAAATATTTATCAAAGTCCTTTTTTATGATACCAATACTTGACTTTTCTATCCATTTTGTTTCTTCTGTTGTGATGATGTAATCCATAACGCAGTCCCTCCTTAGTGTGTCATCTTTGACAGGATGCTCAAATCGAGTATCTACAGGAGCTTCCTTCGCATTGGTTAATAAGACATCTTTGTATGACCTCTTATTATTGTTAGAAGCTAATTTGCCCACAGGGATTCCTTCAACATTGCCTTCTTGGAACACCGGTTTTCTTCTGAGGGGACTGATAATCGAAGGCTTCTTTTCAAATCTTGAGAACTTAGCACGTGAAATGCTAACTCTTCTGCCGTCAATGATCGTATCGTTGACCTTCTCGATAACCCTCTCCAAATCCTTGTTGCTTGCCAAATGAATAAAGGCAAAAGTGCAGTTTTTGTACTTAGGTTTTTCATTATTGAATGGGATGACTTTGAGTACCTTGCCATGATAACCAAACAGCTCCCATAAAGCACTTCTTGAAACCCTTTTGCTCAGGTTATCTATGAAAACAATCCAGCCACCGTTAACGAGAGATTGCTGGAACTTACCTCTGCCGCCGATGCCTCCCACCATTGACGTAATATTCTTTCACATAAGCAGATATTTTTCCATATTTTATTTTCCTAAAAAACCTTTTAAAACCAGTTTATCTCGAAACAGTCTAGATTATCAAAACTGGTTCAACCGAACCCTCTAGCCAAACCCAGCTAACTTCTAGGCCCAAAATCGGGGCGTTAGAACTCTCCCCCACTTAAGAAATTTTGTCCTTGAAATTTACCTTGTGGAAAAAGATAAGGAAACTGCTTCTTTATGTCATCCCTTCTTTCCCACGTGGCTTCTTCGACACCACGGTGTCACCACTGAACTTTGACCAGCTCTATGGTCTTCCCATAGAGATCCTTGTTGTCCGAACAGAGAATTACATGTGGTTCCTCATCATATGACAAATCCGGATTCAACTCAATTTCCTCCTCTTGCATCACATACAATGGATCCGAATGATACCTTCGCATCATCGATACATGTAACACATCATGAATCTTCTCTAACTCGGGAGGCAACCTTAACTTATAAGCAACAGGTCCAACACGCTCAAGCACTTCATACGGTCCAACAAACCTCGGACTCAACTTGCCTTTCCGGCTAAACCTCGTCACTTTTTTCCAAGGTGAAACCTTCAAAAGCACCTTATCACCTACGCCATACTCAACTTCCTTACGCTTCAAATCCGCGTAAGACTTTTGCCGATCCGAAGTCGCTTTCAACAGCATACTAAGGAGCTTCACCTTTTCCGTAGTGCCCTTTAACACATTAGGTAAAGAAACAAACTTATACCCTGTTTCCGCCCAACAAAGAGGCGTTCTACACTTCCTTCCAAACAGAGCCTCATAAGGAGTCATTTGAATGCTCGTTTGATAACTATTATTGTAAGAAAACTCCACCAAAGGTAAATGTTTCTCCCAAGAACCTTTAAAATCAATGATGTCAGACCTCAACATATCCTCCAACACTTGGATAACCCACTCAGACTGACCATCCATCTGTGGATGATACGAAGTACTGAAACTCAACCGCGTACCCTACGCTCAATGTAAACACTCCCAAAACCTTGTTGTGAAACGCGGATCTTGATCCGAAACAATGGACTTAGGCACCCCATGTAACCTCACAATCTCAGATATGTATAAATCCACAAACTTGTCCAGCGTATACGTAGTATGCACCGCCAGGAAATGTGCACAATTCGTAAAACGATCAACAATCACCCAAATGGAGCTCTTCTTGGACGGAGTCAAAGGCAAACCCGTCACAAATCCATGGTGATTCTCTCTCATTTCCATTCCGGAATCCTCAACGGTTGCAACGATCTATAAGGAAACTGATGCTCAGCTTTAACCCGCTGACAAACCATACACTTGGGAACAAAATCAACAACATTTTTCTTTAAACCGACCCAATAGTACTCATCTTTCAATCCATGATACATCTTTGTGCTACCGAGATGCATAACAAAAGGACTGCTATGAGCCTCAGTCCAGATAGTGTGCCTTAACCCAACATCTTCTGGCACAACTACTCGACTCTTAAAGCACAAAACACCATCATCATTGAAACAAAAGTCCTTTGAATTACCATCCGCTATATCCTGCACATGTTGTACCAACGAATCATCAAGCAATTGCTTCTTCTTAATCAACTATACCAACGAAGGTTTCACTTGTAACTCGGCCACCAAACCACCATCCCGTGATATACTCAACCGAGCGAACATCGCCCTCAACTCTACAACCACCTTTCTACTCAAAGCATCAGCTACAACATTTGCCTTCCCCGGATGGTACTCAATCATCAAGTCGTAATCTTTAAGCAACTTCAGCCACCGTCGTTGCCTAAGATTAAACTCTTTTTTGACATCAAGTACTTAAGACTTTTATGGTCCGTGTAAACCGTACACTTTTCACCATAAATGTAATTCCTCCAAATTTTCAAGGCAAACACCACCGCATCAAACTCGATATCATGCGTAGGGTAATTACGCTCATGCACTTTCAACTGTCGGGATACATAAACTACAACCCTACCCTCCTGTATCAACACGTATCCTAACCCAACATAGGACGCATCATTATAAACCACAAACTCTTTACCTGATTCAAGTAGAATCAGGATAGGAGTTTGCGTCAACGCTTCCTTTAACTTCTCAAAAGCTTGTTGCTTAACCTCTGCCCTTTCAAACTTAACATTCTTTTGCAACAACTTTGTGAAAGGAGCAGCAATTTTTGAAAAATCATCCACAAACCTTCAATAGTATCCCGCTAAACCAAGGAAACTACGCACCTCATAGACCGACTTAGGCGACTTTCACTTCATCACTACCTCAACATTTTGGGGATCCACCCAAACCCCTTCGGATGATACCACATGTCCAAGAAAGACAACTTCTCTAAGCCAAAACTCACACTTACTCAACTAGGCGTAAAGCTAGTTTTCCAACAAAACTTGCAACACAATCCCCAAGTGTTTATCATGATATTCCTCAGTACGAGAGTACACGAGAATATCATCAATAAACACAACCACAAACTGATCCAAGAATTCATGAAACACATGATTCATTATGTTCATGAATGCAGCAGGTGCATTCGTCAAACCAAACTGCATCACCAAAAACTCATAATACTCGTGTCTCGTGCGAAACACAGTCTTAGGTACATCCACATCCTTTACCTTCAACTGGTAATACCCCGACCTCAAGTCAATCTTAGAAAACACCGAAGAACCTCGAAACTAATCAAAAAGATCATTAATCCTTGGAAAAGGATACTTGTTCTCAACCGTCAACTTATTCAATTGCCGGTAATCAATGCACATCCGCATTGTGCCACCCTTGTTTTTCACGAACAACACCAGTTCACCCCAAGGCGAAACACTAGGCTTAATGAACCCTCGATCAAGCAACTCTTGAAGTTGCGTCTTCAACTCCTTCAACTCTTTTGGAGCCATCTGATAGGGAGCAATAGACACTGTAGTCGTATTTTCATACAACTCAATACCAAACTCAACCTTTCTACTCGGCGGCCAACCGGGCAACTCTTTCAGAAATACACTCAGAAACTCACATATTGTACGTATGTCCTACACATGCACTTCCCTCGATCCTGTATTCATAACATAAGCAAAGAAAGCCTCGCAACCCAATTCCATCAAACGGCTCGCTTCTAGAGCCAAAATAGCATTGGACAAGAATTTAACATTCTCGCCCACGATTACCACCTCGTAATTATCAACATGTTTCAATGAAACTCGTTTGGTCTCAAAATCAACCACAACCTGATGCTCAGGCAACCAATCCATATCAAGAATTACATCAAAACTGTAGAAAGGTAACTCCATAAGATCAACCTCAAACACATGACCTTAAAAAGATAAAGGACACCTCCTATACATCTTCCTCGTAACAACCGTCTCACCAAAAGAACTAGTTACACACATACCAACATCTAACAACTCAACAGGTAGTTCAAGCGCTTGCGCATGCTTCCACAAAATATATGAATGAGTAGAACCGAAATAATTCAAAGAAAGTAATGACAAGGATTACAAACTGAAGGTACATGCGATCACATCTATGTCATTCCTTCCCTCTTGGTGTACATACACCCTAGCTTGTCCACCTTCTTCAGGATGAATAGCAACAACATGAGCAACATTCATCTGTCCATCCTCTCTATGTTGAAAATTACCACAGCTGTGCCCACGACCTCTCTATGGCTCAACAACTCATAATGGAGCTTGTCCATATCTAACTAGTTGTGGACAATCATGCTTCATATGACCTCGTGACCTACAATTCCGACACATACCCAGATAACCCCAACACTCTCCTATGTGCCTTCTACCACACCTATTACACTCTGGTGTACGAACAAAAGCATTCTGGCTCTATTGACCATGGATAGGGTTACCACCACCACGCCATAGATCTGAATGGTACCTCCTCTCCTTGTGCTTCTTGAAACGATATCTACCCGCATCAAACACAGCTGACCTCTTTCTAGAACCAGAACCACCCGAACGAGTGACTAGACCCAAATTCTGCTCGATGTCCTTAGCCCGAGTGACTAAGACATCAAAATCTGTGTAATCCGAAGCCAACATATATGTCTTAACCTCTTTTACAAGTCCATAGAGAAAATGATCACAACTCTTTTGTTGGTTGGGAACCAGTTTAGGGGCATACTGGCTCAACCAAACAAATTGAACCTCATACTCTAAAACATACATGTTTCCTTGCACCAAAGACATGAATTCTTGCTACTTTTCATCAAGATAGCGAACACCCAAATACTTCCCCTTAAAAAAAGTTCTGAAGAACTCCCAAGTAACATCGGCAGGTTCCATACCCGTTGTGATGGTCATCCACCACGTATAAGCATCTTCATGCAGTAGAACCCTCAGGAGACAGACCTCGGAACTCAGTTCCACTCAAACTACGTATATGTTCTAGAGGTAACCCAGCATTAGCACCAGGTTGTGGTGCAGCCACATGCATACCTATCATCGTTGTCTGAAAAGCCCCAGCTATAGCTTGAATCAACAGTATCATATCAGCAGCAGCCTGTCCTTGCGCTACCTGAGGTCCAGCATCTCTAGCGCCAACTTCTGCACCAGCTCCATCACCACCAGGAGGAGGTGGAGGGGGAGGCAAATTCTCAACATTCTCATTCGCAGCATCACGATTACCAACCCTAAGCTCTCGTCTCAGTCTCATCTCAATTAGAGTGCAAATCTAAAACATGATAATGCCATAATAAAACAATTGGGACAACCAAAAGCAAGAATCCAAGAAGCTCAGGTTTTCTTTTTAAACCAAAATCCTCTTTATGCTAATAGTAATATGGCAATGGGTACCCTTAATCTCTCCCCTAGCAGCATATAACAACCATAAATCATGTTATCAAACAACGTGCATCACACACAAAGCAAACAACCATCGTATCATATCATAAACAACCACCGTACATAGCAATCATTAACAAATCATCCAAACAACAATATCACACCAACCTTGCATCCCAATTCTTTCGTAACGTGGCTTCGATGCCACCAAATGTAACCCCCTTGAGCCAGCATAGGTTAAAGACCGAACCGAACGAGTCACACGGGGAATATTAAAGTAAACCGGGAAGATTTACCTCAATAAATGACCTGATTTTTTTCTTTGTATCTTGTATAGATGCACATTGTTACCCTAAGTGCTTTGACTCGAAGCAGAAGAGTTAACAACCCAATCAATCATTGATTAGGCACTCAATTGCATACAACACGTTTTAGGGACTATTTTGTAATTTTAGCAAATTATAGGGACTCCTTCAAGTTTTAAGATACCAACCATTAATTAGTCACATTACACGCCACTCTATCAAATCTCAGCTCAAAACAATCATCCAAGTTCATTTAATTGCATCCACAGTATTCAGGAACTGAAGCGTAAAGAAATAGAACTCCAAAAGAATCCATTAACTACTTTATCAGCTTGGTGTATCGATACACTCAGCCTCGTATCGATACACCCTGTCTCAGAACAGGACCAAGTATATTGGAACACGGCACGTACCGAAACACACTTTAAAACCTTTCGAAATACGAAATTCTAGTAACCAAACCTCACGAGCATGTTCTGATACAATTTGCCTTGTTTCAAAACCCCTTGCCCATTTTAGAAACACCATTTCGATACAGCCTTAGGTGTATCGAAATGTCTAACCTAAAATGTCACATTTTTGTTGGTTTTTCCCACTTTTAAGCATTCAAAAACATATAAACATGCTTCCAGCATATATATAACACATCTAAACATCATTCATCAAACTTCAAAGCATGAACAACATCATATTATGGCAATATGAATCAAAGGTAAACTATAGGCATGCTACTTATGCAAGATAACCATTCACTTGCCAAAATACAAACTAAAGCAATTACCAGCAAGTAAAGGCCATTTACAAGTCAACATAGGCATCACAAACATGCCACAAAACATGGAGTTCCAAAACACACTCTCCCAAAATTTTAAGGCATCCTCCCATTGCTAATTATTATTACTAGGTAAACGAAAAACATACTTGAGCTTTGTATCACTCCTTGGAATCCTTCTTGCTTCCTTGCTGTCCTAAATGTGCTATTTCTCTGCATTGTTGGAAAAAGAGAGCAAAGCAATAATGCTTAGTGAGGGATGCTCAAAACAAACCAACAGCAATAATGCATATTAAAACCATTTCTCAAGTAGAAATCTCTATTTCGTCATTGTCATTCTATCTCATGCTTGAAATCATTTTCAAAGCAAAATTAACAACATTAAAACCACATGTACCATCTATCTCATACATTATCCGTAATTCAAAATCTCAAGGCAAAGCTACGCATGCTTGTTTATCATAAAGCATTTCTCAAAACATGTTCTCATATGCAAAACACAATACATAACATCATTTGTAATCAAGGTACATGTGAATCTCATTTATTGGCATTCTAGCAACATTACTAGAATATGCAAATAGCTTGACGGAATCTCACTTCATCAGTTCCTACCTTAGTGGAATCTCATATCACCAAATTCTCATGGTAGTATCTCTCATCTCCACAAAGCTTGATGGACTCTCACATCATCAAGACCTATCGTGGTGGAATCTCTCGTCATCACACACTCACTTTAGAACGGGATGGCACTACCCACATTACTCGAACGGAAGAGCACATATGAATTTTGTATGTTATAGCAGTTTCTCAACAAGTTCTATCTCTTTGAAGTCATAAATCTATCTCATGGGATCGCATAAATCATCAAAACATTTCTCAAAACATGCATAAAATAGTAGGTTTAATTCTACCTTCAAAACATGAGCATGGTCACATAAAACAATGGGATAAAACTGAGAAACGAGAGCGAAACATCTCATACTTACTTTCGAGCTTAGATTAGTGTTTAAAGATTAATCTAAACCCCCCAAACCTTGCTTTCAAACCTTTGAAAAGCTTTTAAACCAATTCCACTCACCGACAACGCGTAGCTTGCTTTGCCAAAGAGTAATCAAGCTTTTGGATCAACCGCAACTCCTTCTGAAGCTAACAAAACATCATCCCCTGCTTCTAACCAAAGCAAAATAGAGAATTGGTGCACCCCCAATACACCAAAATCCCCAGCAACACAACATCTCATCTTCTACCCACAATCGCCCAACAATTAGCATCTGAAAACAACCAAAAACATCGGCGAAACCTCTCTAATTAATCTCCAGCCATTACCCATCGAGATTAACATCTAAACAACATCGATTTACATCTAAAAAACATCATCTCAACACCAAAGAACCTCCAGCTATCAATAAACCACACAAACAACTCAAAATCTCAAAGATTTCACTCAAGAAATCAAGCAATCTGACTAGTTTTAGGTTTCCAGTACCAAAATCACTAAATCAACATGTCAAAACACATAATAATCATGATTAAATCTCATTATAAACTCAGCAAAATCAATTTGAAACAAAGATCTCTTGATTAAACCCATCAAGCAACAATTAAATCCATTTTCCATAAACATAATATCAAAACCCATTAGAAAACACTCATAGAAGACCAAAAACTTGGGAATTTCAATAAAGAATTTGGCATTGGAGGAGAAGAACGAAACCTTACCTCTAATTTTAGCTTTTGCCTCCAATTGAATCGATTTTCATGAGAAAACCATGATACAAACATAAGATTTTGATAGTAAATCAATAGGAAATCATTTAATATAAATCGAATGTTTACCTTAAATCTTTGAAGAGGAAAACAATGTTTGGCTGAAGAGAATTTGAGAGAAAATGATAGAGAGAAAAGTTAGTTACGTAAAATATGTTTTTGGAAAATAAAGGCTAATTAATCCTCTTCAACTCATTTTATTTATTAAAACCATCTTAAAATAAATCAATTAAGAGGAAAAAGGTTGAATTAGACCCTTAGTCAATTGCTCCTTAAAGATTCAAAGTTATGGTCTTTTACAATCTAGTCACTAGAAAAATAGTTTTCAAAAATCGCATTTGAATCACTAAAATCTCAATGTCCAACTTCCAACCATCAATCTCCAAAATTGATTTCTCCAACCCTTTACATATATTTAAAAGGATTTTAAAACATTTTTTCATATTTTATTTGCCTCAAAAACCTTTTAAAACCATTGTATCTCGAAACCAGTCTAGATTATCAAAATCGGTTCAACCGAACCCTCTAGCCAAACCCGGCTAACTTCTATGCCTAAAATTTGGGTGCTACAAATCTTTAGGAAGCAGTTTCAACCCTTTTATTTTAACAAACTCAATTTTCTTTTGCTTTAAAAAACAAACGATGGATAACATTTTCTTTAAAACAAAGGTTTTCTAAAAAAATCACAACTAAAAACCATTATTTTCGTATTTTCTACTTTCCTAAAATGTTTTTCAATGATCAATTGATTTTCGATCTCATTTTTAATCTATTTTTCATCCAAATGATTTTAAAATTAAGTGAATCGGTGGATTTTGGTCAACAATGATTTTCACGTTAGAATACAAGGGGAAGCTCATTTTGTTTGTACTCTTATCAAGCAAGGTGAGCTATGATTTTTTATTGACATTACATACATTTTGTGTCCTTAATCTATTATTTCTATTAACAAGTGGATTTAATTAGTTTGTATTGGTTTTAAAAACAAAATTATGGTTAGGTTGTTCAAACCTAATAATTTCTATTTTGTACCAATGATTTCTTATTGGTTGATAAAAATCTAAGATTGGTTTTACAAGTATGGTCCCATAATTGGTTTAATTGACTAGATCAAGATAGTTGTTCTTCATGAATTATAATGGATGTATGGGTAAGAGGAACTTTTGTTGTTAGCTGCTATTGTTGGGAGTTGTTTGATGATTGTTGTGATGATCTAAGTTGAGATTTAGTTAAAAGAGCTGATTTGAACTTAGAAAGGATCAATGTCTACTAAGAGTGGTTTTCGATAGATTGGTGAGGTTTTGAGGTTGGAAAGTAGATAAGATTATTCGGATTTAGATAACGAGAAACCCGATATTATATGGGTGGTTGAGTGTTTCTCGGCGTTTCTTCATGGATGAAGGTTGAAGAGAATAGTTCGTAATTGTTTGCTGAATCAAGTCTTAATAGACGTTATGTGGAGATTAGATAGACTGGTTTTGTGACGCGTTGTGTCAAGACAGTTTTGAGCTCGTATGTGTAATTGATTAGTTGCCTATATTTTTATGGCGTGGTTTGATTGACCTTTTTTGTCTATGTAAAGAGAAAGTTGAGAATTGTCGGTTGGAAAGGGATGTTCTGATTAAGTCTTTAGCAGTTGGGTGTTTTTCATCTGGACGATTGAATTTGTGGAAGTTATGTGGTACAAGTGTAATCGAGGAAGTTGTTGGATGAATGAAGATTTGTAATTGCTTTGTTCCCTTTAGGTAAATTTCGAGGACGAAATTTCTTTTAGAGGGGGAGAGTTGTAACATCTTGGAAAATGGGCTAGAAGATTCGGGTAAAATATCGGAATTGGGTTGGAGTTTTGGGTTAGGCTTTATCTAATTAACTAATTCTGGAAAATAATTTGGGTTGATTAAATTGATTTTCGATAAACTTATTATGACTAATATTTTTGGAAATATTTTTAATGAGTTTTTCAAAGGAAGAAATTAAGCTTGTGCAATTTTAAATGAGTTGATTTAATATTAAATTAAATAGTGACTATATTGCAAGAATTGCAATTTTTTATTAATGGCGATATTGTAAAAATGTATTTAAGTGGCATTTTTATTGGAATTACTAAAGCAACTGTTAATATATCTTTTCTCTCTCATTTTTAACAAAAGAATATAATGGTTATTATTTTCTCAAAGATGATGAAAATATATCTAAATTTTTCTCTCATTTTCTCTCTTGACTTTGCCAAACACAATCTAAATAACATTGAATTTTCTTCTTGATTTTCATTTCTTCTATATCCTAAACGATTTCTAATCACCAATCTAGCAAGAGCTAGTAGTCTTCATCAAATCTTCTTGGAATTCACGTTCAATTGGAGGAGGATGTTTTCAACTTCCATTTTTCCTATCAACGGGGTAAGCTTTTGATTTTAAAGGTTCTCTATTTGTTTTTGATCAATTATTTATCATTCTATTGGGGCTTATGAATTAAAAGAAATTTAATTTGACTTTTTGGATGATAAATGGTAATTGTGATTTGATAGATAAAATAAAGATGTTTCATTTGGATTGATAGTTAATCTTGTGGGTAAGATGAAATCTAGTATCAATTATATGAAATTGATTTTGAAATTAATCTAAATCGTTAAGTTTAAATTTGAGTTCTTGAATGGATGATTGGTAGAATGGTTGATTACATGTTTAAGCTCGGAAGTAAGTTTTCTATATTTCGCCTTTTGAATATTAGTTTGATATGAGTATTGATTACATGTTTTGGTTAAAAAGCATGGATTGGTTTAGTTGCTGTTTTATGCAACTTTTAAATGATATATAATGATTTATCAAGTATATAAATACCTAAGAGCATTGAGAAATGGTTCCTAAATAGAATGTGGTTGTTGCCTTCAGCAATGAGGTTTTGCATATGAAAATATTTTGTTAAATGCTTATGGAACACAGTAAGTGAATATGTTTACAAGTGTATATTGGCTATGTGACAAATGGAAATAAATTACCGGATATAGTTGGCATTCCATAGAGTTTAAAGTGCACTATGATATGTTGTCGATCACACCATGATCCTTGAGGGAAGTGGTTTAACTAGGCTACTCGGACTGTTGGACTATCACTTGGGGTATGTGGTTTAAATAGGCAACCTAAGTTGATGGTGAATCTTACAGTTTAACTAGGAAAGGTTGATGGTATCTTGCGGTTTAAATGGGCAAGGTATCGTTTGGCAGAGGTGAGTCTAGCGGAAAATATGTTTGTCTGATATGGTTTTAATGAGACAATGGTTTGTCTAATTGTCACATTATTTGCCATTATATGAGAAACAACTCGGTCTGGCCGATAGACTGAACCGAACGGATCACACGGGTAATATTGAAGTAAACCGGGAAGGTTTACCTTAATAAACGACCCTAATTTTTTTCTTTTTATCTTGTCTAGATGCAACTTAGGTTCCTATGTGTATACATAAACATCGGATAAAACAACGTCACACAAACGCTCAATGATTGAACTCAATTAAAGGTTTAAGAACCTTAATTAAATTCATTACAAACTTCTCTACGAAATCTCAGCTCAAAATGACCATCAGAACTCATTTAATTGCATACATGATCAAAAAGGACCAAAATGTAAGAAAATGGGAACTCAGAATATTCCAAAAACTGTATTAACTACCAACTGTTTCGAAACAGTAAGCCATGTATCATAACGGTCGTTTCGATACACAGCTGATAGTTTAGATACGCGGGGTCGTTTCGAAACCCCTTTAAGACTCGTTTCGGAACAAGGTTTCACAAAGGCAAAATGTTTTGAAACAGGCCTCGCCGTTTCAAAACACCAAGGCAATTTTAAGCCCCCATTTCGAAACATGCAAGGGTGTTTCTAAACACGTGGGCCTGCAATGTTTTAAAAAGCTAATTTAACTCAATTTAAATCTTTCGAAACCTTCTCGGCGTATACCCAAACATGTATGCATCACAAATATACATCATTCACTAAGCTTATGAAGCAAAGGCATCATCATAGCATCATAAACGATAATAAAGAGACTAAAGGCATGCTTCCTAGAAGAAAAATGCCCCAAAAGGTCAAATTGCAATTCCAAGCATAAACCAAAACTTTAAGGCCAATTACACAACCAAATATGCATACTAAACTTGCATCAAAACAGAAAATACCACACCAACAACATTCATAGCATAGGACACCCTCATTGCCTTAATTACACTAGTCCAAAACCAAAACATACCTTCAATCAAAGTCTTCCATCGATCCCTTGCAAGTGCTGCCTCCAAAGCTTAAATTGACTACATTGATGAACAAAGATAGCATAAGCATACAAGCTCAGTGAGGATTTGCTAAAAACCAAAATCATCATCAATGCACAAAACCATTTTTCACTCATTTCAAAACCATCATGCCTCCTTTGAATAACCATGCACTTTAACCTTAAAATCAACATGCTAAACACCATGCAACATGAGTCACATAATTCCCAGCAATTAAACCATTGCTACACAACCATCAAGCCTTCCAAGCATAAACACCATTATGCTAAGCTTATGGTAAACATGCATTTTTCACAATATGCAACAACAACATTTCCATAGCATTGTAATCCATTATATTGGCTTTCAAGTGATTAACAACAATCTCAATTCCCAAAAACATATCGGATACACAGATTACCAAGGGTTGTCCCAAACCCTTCATACACCCTACCGACATCTCGAGGCTCACACACGAGAGCAACCCTCCACCGTTGTGACACTCGTGGTGGAGTATTCGGTACAATCACAACCCCTCAACACCACTCATCGGTAGTTGTATAACCCACTAACAAGAGATGGGACAGACACAAGGTTCGCACCCGAGAGCTACCCTCATCCGTTGCAACCTTAAACAATCCTCAATCGTTAGGGTACTTGGATGGAGTTTTCGGTACAATCACAACCCCTCAACACCCAAGGCGTCTTGTTTATAGTGCACCCAATCCTATAGTCGGCTAACTATATGTGATTTCATTTACAAAACACTTTACATGTAACCCCCTTAACCCGGCCTAGACGGTTGACCCGAATTAAGAAAGTCACACGGGGAAAACCAAAGTCAACCCGAAAGTCAACCTTGATTAACGACCCTTTTTTTCCTTTTAAACTTGTCTAGATGCACATTAACCCTAGTTATGATCATTCAAACAACATACTCAAATATCATAAACATCAGAGATCGAACAGGGACCCAATTGAACAAATTACAACTTTAGGGACCAAATTGTAAATTCTGATAAATATAAGGACTTCACCCAAATTAAAGTTACCAACTTGAAATTAATCATGTTTCATGCATCTCGGCCAAATTTCAGCTCAAACGGACATTCCAAACTCATACAATTGCACATACAAGTTTCAGGACCAAAATGCAAACGTTTTGAAACATATAACTACCAATGTCAGCCCCCAACGGTCATCCGTTCCGAAACGGGAGACAGCCCGTTTCGAAACGCGGGGCCGTTCCGCAACGCGTACCGAAACGAGGGCTGACAGTAGCCTTTCCGTTTCGGAACGGTGTCACCCATTTCGGACGCCTGGGCTGCTTCGAGGCACCCGTTCCGAAACGGCAGGCACTGTTCCGATACGGCCTGCACAAAATGCAGAAATTTGCTTGCCTAAACATGCAATTGACCAACCAATCATGCTCCAATTGCTATCAAACTTTACCAGCATCTCATACAATATACAAGAGACATATTTGCATCAACCAATCATCATTATATCAACATATATGAAAAGCCCCAAATCTAAAGGCATGCTTCCTACACAAGCAACCATTCATGCACAAAAGCCTTCAAACCAACACATAATGGCCAACTACAAAAACCAACACTAACAACAACATAATTCCAACTTAGGGAGTTCCAAACATCTCCCAAAACAACAACATAGGTCCCCCATTGCCAAATGCCAAAAGCTAAAAGTGTTTAAGAAAACCTTCTCATACATGAGCTTAACTTCCACTTGATTGCTTGCCCTCCTTGCTGCCCTCAATGCACTTTAATGCTCTGCATTATTGGTTTAAGAAAAGAGAGAGAGCGTAAGCAAAAGCTTAGTGAGGAAAGCTCCTTAGAACCACACAATAATGCATTTATAAAACTCATTTATAAATCATACTTCAAAATACATTTAGACATGCTCACAAGCAATCTTAAACAAGCATCTCATGCTTCACATCATAACATGTCATATTGGCCACAAGTGATAATTACCATCTTTAAACAAGATCAACATAAGACTCACACATGGACTTTTAAACACCATTGTGATCTTATCCCCAAGGACTTTTAAACACCTTGGCCCATGGACTTTTAAACACCATGGCAAGGACCACACAAGGACTTTTAAACACCTTTGTGTCCTTAACAAGTTTCACCTCAAGGACTTTTAAACACCTTGACCCCAAGGACTTTTAAACACCTTGGCCATGGACTTTTAAACACCATGATATAAATCACCCCAAGGACTTTTAAACACCTTGGCCCCAAGGACTTTTAAACACCTTGGCCATGGACTTTTAAACACCATGATATAAATCACCCCAAGGACTTTTAAACACCTTGGCCCAAGGACTTTTAAACACCTTGGAAAGGACCACACAAGGACTTTTAAACACCTTTGTGTCCGTAACAAGAACCATTCAAGGACTTTTAACCACCTTGATGTTCTTAAGTAAACAAGGCTCACTCAAGGACTTTTAACCACCTTAGTGACCTTAACCTTTTCAAAAACATCACTTGCCAATATACATCATATATCATCAATAATCCACTGTTTTAAAGCATTTAACCAAACCATAAACATCATGCATCTTTAAGCATCAAACAACATTTATACAATGTTCAAAAACAAGGAACTCTAACCTTGAGCTTCCTTAAACACATGGCTTATAATCTCAGCAACACACATGCTAGATATGCTTTAAAAACAGAATTTAAACATGCAACAAACACATTGCACCCAACCATCACATGGTTCCTCAACAAGAGAGTTTTTCCGAAAACTTACTCTTGAGCTTAGCAAAGTTGTTTAGACTTAGACTAAGCTCCCAAACCTCCAAAACATTGGTTTCAAAGCCGAAAACCAAAATCCACTCACCGATTCCGTTTCGCCTCTTGCCGAAACACCAAATCAAGCTTCCGGATCACCACCACTTGGATCCAAAGATGACTCCCCTATTTTAACACATTAAAACAGTAGATTAATGCATCATCATGCATTAATAGCTTCAATGAAAGCACCTAAACTCGCTGCTCTCATCCACACTCCATTTTCGGCCACCAAACGCAACCGAAAATGCATCCAAACAACTCCTCAACAAAGCCCAGCCATAAACCATCAAAACTAAGCATCCTTAAACATCATTATACATCTAAAAAGGACCTAACAACATCCTTATACCTCCAGCAACAACAGATCCACAAGATCACTCCAAAAACAACCAAGAATCATAAGCTAAACTTAGGAAATTCAACCTATCCGGGATTGCATTAATCAAAACTCAATTTCCAATCAAATTAACATTCATTTATCATCAAATTAACACCTTAAAACACAGCCCAATCAGATCTCACGAAAATCCATGAAAAACCATCAAATCTTGCATTTAAAGCCAAGATTCATCACACAACTTAAAAGACATTTATAAAACATCAATTAAGGATTGAGAACTTGGGAATTTCAGTAAAGAACTGAGAGTTTAGAGGAGAAGGACGTTCTTACCTCCAAACTTGAGTTTTCTCCCTTTTAGAACCAAAAAGCTTGAAAATCCAAATAGCAAATTGCAAGGTTTTGTTGTAGAGATGATTAGGAATCCAAAGAGAATTGAAAAGATAGATTTGAGTGACAAAAACAGAAAGAAATCTCTGGAGAGAAAGTGTTTGGATTGAGAGAAAATGAGAGAAAAAGGAAAATTGGGAGAATAGGAAAATTAGTTACAAAATAGCCAAAATGATTTCCCTCCACTTTTCTTTAGCTTTAAAATCAGAATTAAACATTAAAATATCTTAGAAAAATCTGGAGAAACTCCTTTTGGAATAATAGCTCCTTAAAGATTCAAAGTTTCAATCCTTTATAAAACAGTCACGCAACTTTCAAAAATTACATTTTGGTCACTAGCCAAAATGTCACCCTTCCAAACCTCATTTTTCAAAATTGATTTCACAGTTCACTTATATATATTAAAATATGATTTTAGAACATTTTTCCATATTTTTAATGCAACCCGAACTAGGCTTTCCTAATTTCACCCTTATAGATTCGAACAGCACTTTGACCAAAACGGTCAACGCCCAAAACTTCTAAGCCCAAAACCGGGGCGTTACATTACACAACATCACTTGCTAATATAATCCATATTTCATGTACAGCTCACTATTTTTCCAAAGCATTCATGATAAGCCATAACACAAGCATTAAACCATGCTTCAAACCTCATGCATCATCACATGCATACAAGGATCACTTACCTAGTGCATCCTTAAAACATATGGCATTATTAAACACATTTCATAAACTCAAAACATGCTTCAAGACAGTAGGTTAACGCAATTAAATCAAGTGCATTCAAAATCTCACAATAGCACAATCCGAGAGAGAAATTCACTTTACTTACTTCCGAACTTACTAAAGCGTTTCAAGCTCTTACTAAGTTCCCAACACCTTTTCTAAAACGTTTCCACGCTAGAAAACCAAGTTCCACTCACCGACTTGCGAAACCACACTTGCCGACGTAATTATCGATCGTCCAAAGCCCCCAAAATTACTTCGTTTGATTCTGGATTACTATCCCATGTTTTCAATGCATTAAAACAGAGGCTCAATACATTAAAAAGCATCCAAAACACCAGCACTCAAAAGAGAACACGCAGCCTTGCTCAAAAGCATCAAATCACCCATCTAAGACAACTGAAATCTCAATCGATTGACCTCTAACCTTAGCCCAGCCATTACCCAACACATCCAACACATTTTAGGCATAAATCAACATCCAAAAACAACCTAAAATCATCCTTGTACCTCCAGCAACTCGGATTCCACTTTACACCCTAAAAACTCAACCAAAAACACTTCAAAAACCAAGGATTTCGGGATCTCTATGATTAAGACTCTATCTCAACACCAAAAACCTTTCAAAACATATTTAGAAATCATCTCACACAAGTCAAATCATCATAACTCCGAAAATCACCTTAAAACATCTTTTTCAACAAGATTTCGATCTTTTATCAAACTAATAACAAAACCACAATAAAAACATGAATAAAGAGCCAAATATCTTTGGAATTTCATTAAAGAACCTTGATTAGAGGGTTTGCACGAAATTTACCTCCAATTCTTGCTTCTATTCTAATTTGGCTAGTTTAGCTTGAAAGAATTTGAAGGAAAATGAGATAAATCACCAAGAAAAAGTTGGAAATCAAAAGAGAATTTGACAATGAAGAAAATCTGGAATTTGAGAGAAAATGGAGAGTGTTTGGCTGAACTGAAGAAGAGAGAATGAAAAGATCGTCCAAAAATCTTTTAACTGATTAACTAACTTTTAATCAAATTAATTTAATCCATTTTAATATTCAGTAAACAATTTAAAACACATGCCAAATTAGAGAAAAGGCTTAATTGCCAATAAGCTCCCTAAAGATTCTAAAATTTTGACTCATTTTGAAAAAATACACTTTCCAAAATTTCAACTTCAAAATTTTACATTTTTGCCATTGTCCAAAATGTATACTTTCCAAAACCCGTATTGAAAATTTATTTAACCGGCCTCTTAAATATCATTTTAGAGGATTTTAGGAATTTTTATCATATTTTTATCCCATCCCTAACCTTGATTTCCCTAAACCACCTCTTAACGATTTGAACATCTGACTATCGGTTCCACCGGCCCAACCCGACTCGTAAAACACCAAGGCCCAAAATCGGGGCATTACAACTCTCCCCCACTTAGGAAATTTCGTCCTCGAAATTTTTCCTGAAGGAAGAAGGCGCGGAAACTGCCTCAACATGTCCGCCTTGCTTTCCCCTCTGGCCTCCTCAACTCCTCGGTGTCGCCACAACACCTTCACAAGTTTAATCGTCTTCCCACGAATAACTTTACCACTCAAATCCAGAATTCTCATCGGTTCTTCATCATAGGATAAATCCGGATTTAACTCAATCTCCTTAACTGACATCACATGCGATGGATCTGATCTATACCTCCGCAACATAGAAACATAAAACACATCATAGATCTATTCCAACTAGGGAGGCAACCTCAACCGATAAGCCACAGGACCAACTCGCTCCACAACCTCATAAGGTCCAATAAACCTTAGACTGAGCTTTCCATTACGTTCGAATTTCATCACCTTCTTCCAAGGTGATTCCTTAAGGAACACGCGATCTCCAACCACAAACTCAATTTCCCTACGCTTTAAATCCGCGTAAGATTTCTGACGATCCGATGCAACCTTTGACCGCTCCCATATGAGCTTCACTTTCTCAGTCGTTCCCTTAAGCATATCTAGTATGGAAACCAACGTTTGCTCCGCCTCAGCCCAACAATGAGGCGTTCTACACTTCCTCCAATACAAGGCCTCATACGGAGCAATTTGTATACTTGCATGAAAACTGTTATTATAGGCAAACTCCACCAAAGGCATATGCTTTTCCCAAGAACCTTGGAAATCAATCACACATCACCGCAACATGTCCTCTAATACCTGGATAACTCGTTCCAACTGTCCATCCGAATGAGGATGATAAGAAGTGTTGAAATTCAACCGTGTACCCAACGCTTGATGTAAACATTCCCAGAACCTTGTCGTAAACCTCGGATCCCTATCCAACTCTATAGATTTAGGCACACCACGCAAACACACAATCCCAACATTATATAACTCTGCAAACTTGTCCAGCGTATACATAGTATGCACAACCAAGAAATGTGCACATTTTGTAAGTCGATCTACAATCACCTATACGGAGTTCTTCTCATATAGAGACAAAGGCAAACTGGATACAAAATCCATCGTAATCCTTTCTCATCTCCACTTCGGTATCCTCAAAGGTTGTAACAGACCAAAAGGAAACTGATGCTCAGCTTTCACACGCTGGCAAACCATACACTTGCTTACAAAATCAGCAAAATCCGTTTTCAACCCCACCCAATAGACTCATCCTTCAAACCACGATACATTTTAGTACTACCAGGGTGCATAGAAAAAGGACTACTCTAAGCCTCAGTCAAAATAGTGCGCCTCAACTCAACATCTTCCGGCACCACTATTCGACTTTTGAAACATAGAACCTCATCATCATTTAAACAGAAGTATGTTGCCTTACCATCAGCTATGTCTTGGACATGAGGCACCAATGAATCATCTAGCAACTGTTTCCCCTTAATCAGCTGAATCAAGGAAGGATTCACTCGCAACTTGTCTATCAAGCCACCATCACACGATATACTCAACCGAGCAAACAAAGCTGAAAAATAAATCTGACGTAATCCAGCCAGGATCCATGTACAGGAACGAATCCGGGGTGAAAAGTTGAAGAGTTACCTTTTAAAACTCTGGAAACTGGAAAACCGACGGTATGTCGGAATAACCACGTCAAGCAAAACCGGAATCGTCACAGGTTCGCAACGACCTCTACGGAGTCCACTCGAACAAAACGAACAAAGTTTCCGCCTCCGTAACACTTAGGGATAAATTTCGACAGGTTTGATCACCTTCTAGGGAGAAGTCGAAATCCCTCCAGGGATTCCTAACGGAGTCTGGAATCGACCAGGAGTTCAACCGGGACTTGCAATCGAGTAAGGGAACCTTCAGGGATTTGCCAGGGGGAAAATAGAACACCAGAAAAATATCGAACAGCTTCTTAGAGAGCTTTCTGGGATATGTCGAATTCCAGTGGGGAATCCCTAGGGGTGTTGTCGAAATCTTCAAGAGGAGGAAGAGGGATGATTTGGTTGCTAGCCCTTGTCCCTTTAAATAGTATTCAGAGACTTAATTCTAGTTGAATTCCTCAAATCCAAGTTCAACCAAAATTCATAGAATCTAATTCTACTTGAAATTGGTTTATATTAAATATACATTATATTTAATAATATTAAATATACATTATATTTAATAATATTAAATGAAATATATATATTTAATTATGTTGAATCTTATTCTACATAAAACATGGATTTAAATATACATTATATTTAATCCAAATATATATTTTTTATTATATAGAATCTCATTCTATCTTTACTTGGATTTAAATATATTTAAATATATTTTTTTAATTATGTATAATCTAATTCTACATAAACTTGGAATTAAATATACATTATATAAATTCGAAATATATATTTAAATTTCTAGAATCTTATTCTATAATATTTAAGTCTCTAAATATTTTCCATACTCTAAATAATATTTGATAAATACAATATTTATCCAATATTATTCCCATTTAAGGGAGTTGCCGATTTCCCCTATCTCATAGGGGATTTTCGGCAACCTCCCTAAAATAGGGAGTATGGTTTCCAATTTTTTTGTTCGTTTCATTCGAAGGGTGTGACCCTTGTAGGTTCATGCAACGTTAGCAGCAAAATTATAAATGTTCTAATTTTACAAACTATGAGTGGCATCTAGCAATACATCATTGCTACTTAAGTCGCATGAAGTCATGGTTTGACTTTCCTAATTCCTGAATAAACTTCCTTTATGTATTTCATCCTTTTGTCCTTTATATCTTAGATGAACACAAGTCATGGGTTAGTCATAGTTGCGTTGTCCATCTAGTGTTTCTTGATGTCTTGAGTAGATTATGATAAACGAATCTCTATGATATCTCATATCATAATATTCGAGCGTGGTCATGCATTTTCTAATCTCACTCAATCAAGTGGCCGAAGATATTTCTCCCTTTATGTATGAGGGACAAATCCTTTCTTGATCAACCATATTTCACTACATAGGTCATCACGTATCCAATCATCAGTCTTTATAATGTAGTCAGTTATGACAAACGTTTATCATGTTGATAAAACATATTTCACTCAAAATACGTAAATCTTTATGTTGAAATCATGTTGATCTCAAGTCTGAGGATTATACATATGTTTATCATGAGCAATGTTGTGACTGTCACATAATTACCCAAGAAACATGCTCATAGCGGGTCAATCCAGTATGTTGTTCTCTAACAAATACTTATGTGTTGATTTTGACATCTCTATGTCAATGACAACGCTTGTCATCAACCACATATTAGTCTTTATATATTATCATTGTCCATACCCGTAATAATATTCGACTAAGGATCCTATTTAACAATAATCGTATTATTGTATAGACATTATTATCCAATGGTTAGTTTGATGCACAGAAACATACCAAATGATAATAACGGCAATTCCATTACTTGATAAATCTAGTAAAATAGTATGTCTATTCAATCATCATATGATTGGTCTTTGGGCATACTCCAACAATCTCCCACTAGCACTAAGACCAATCATTCTCGTATCTAATACGATATGGCTTAGTGTAACTGACATGCTTATGTTGTGTCAAAAGCTTTGTCAGGGAGTTGACAAAGTTATCAACTTTGTGCGTATGTTGCATACTTTCACATCTCCAAGATGTAAGTACTATAGAATATGTTTGGATTTATTGATGAGATCTGGGTTTTATTTTCTTACGCAAAGGTTCCACCATAACAGAGTTATGTAGCATCTAATATGCTGGGAACAACCCTTAGTTCAGAAGTGAACCGTTTAGATCCAAACATCCTTCTTTATTGCTATGTCGACTATAATACATTCAGCCTATGTTGTAGAGTTAGATATTGTCTCATGTTGCTAACTCACGGTATCTTTTATTAATGCAAAACGGATTGTGATCTTTAGTTCCTTTTGATGAGTAGGCCATCTACATACAATACTTAGGAAAGTAACAATGCTCCCACTAGCTCTTTTGAAAACAAGACTCCCCTTTGTTTCTAGATAAACCAAACCTTTTGATTGTATCTTCTGAAACGAATATCCCAACTTCGAGAAGCTTGCCTTAGTCTACGGATAGACCTTTGTAGCTTACATATCTTCCAAGTGTTTACTGGAGTGACAAAACCTTCTGGATGTGTCATGTACACATCTGTTTCAAGTTTTCCCTTAGGAAAGTGGTTTTGACATCCCTTTATTTGATTTCATAATCATCGTATGTAACTACTTGCAAGTGAGATTAAGATGGATTAAACATAGCTACAAGGAAGATGCTTTATCATAGTATATACTATGAAGTTTGTCGAAAACTTTTAGCGACGAATCATCATTTGTATGTTTTATCATCCATGTCGGTTTTTCCTTTTTTGAAAAACTCATCCATACCTCTTAGGTTTTACCCTTTTAGGTAACCAAAGTCTATACTTGGTTTTAGACATGGATTCCATCTCATATCTCATGGCTCTTAGCCATTTCTCGAATTTTGGGCTCACCATTGCTTTCTGATAAGACCTAGTCTTTATCTTGATCCGAAAAGAAGAGTGTTTCCATGTACGGATAGTGAGAAACCCATATTTCTCAAGTATATGGTATTCTATTAAGGATCAACACAATGGTTGTGTTTTGTTCCAATGTTCCTTGATCATTTGTGGAACATTCTCAATCTTTGGTTCATAAATTTGTTGTCTAAAATTTCTTCACATTCCAAATTCCATTTTTTTCCTTTTGTGAGAGGTAATCTCTTTCGAGAGAAACTCTCGTTTGAGCAACAAACATTTTGTTCTCGTTGAAAAATGAAATCCCTTAGTGATAAGTATTCTCTTTCGGGATAAACTATCGTTTGAGCAACAAATATTTTGTTCTCGTTAAAGTTGAAGAAATAATATCCCTTTGTGAGAATTAATCTCTTTCAAGATAAACTCTCTTTTGAGAAACAAACGCTTTGTTCTTGTTAGGATAAACAACAAATGTAGTTTTTAAGGTTCGAACTTTGTAAACATTTTAACATGTAAGTAACCTTAAAACTTCAAAGGTATTCTAGAACAATTCTTAGTCCATATCTTATATGACGTTTCGAAAAAAAACATGATTAAGTATGAGAGTTGTTTTTCTAGTGTGTAAAGAAGTCGAAAATGACTTGTTCTGAATCAAAACATGTCTAACATATTTGATTCTCTTTCAAAGACTTTTCGTTCCACTTGTGGGATTTAATTATGGGACAATCCCATATTCTTTGAAAGTTCATCAAACTTTAAATATTCTTGAATTTGATCTCATCAAATTACCTTAATACTTTTTATGAGTTTGAGATTAGTCATTTGTTTTATTTATCTTATAAATATTATTGATTTGATTAGTTTAGAGATCACTGATTCGTTGTGCCATAAGAGATTAAAAGAATAACATTTATTTAAATAATCTCAAAATTAAAATATCTTGTCCTTACAAGATAACTAAAACTTAAGCACAAAATAATAATCTTAAAAACTAAAACAAATCTATTTAAGCAAAAACACATGTCCTAATGGATGATGTAGCAACTCTTGCTTTGTTTCCATTCGCATGTCCATGTCTATTCTGATGCCTTCTCTTTAGAAGCCTCTGAGGTTGATGCCTCACTCGTTTTTGCTTTCTTGACTTCTTGTAGGTGTGTGGGGCAGTTTCTCTTCCAATGTCCGGTCTTGCCGCAATGGAAACATTTTCCATCCTTCTTGATTCCCTTCTTAGGTTTCAATGCCTCCTTTCCATCGGTTTTGGTCTTACCATCACCTTTAGACTTTTCTGCAGATTTACCTTTCTTCTTGCCCTTGCGGACCATCAGAACAGGTTTAGGTCCTACCTTCTTCAGGTTGATTTCAGCAGTTCTCAACATGCCGAGCAATTGTGGCAGCATCTTGTTAATTTCATTCATATTGAAATTAAGGACGAACTGATTGAAACTATCCGGCAACGATTGCAGGATGACATCAGTAGCTAATTCGTCTTTCAGTGGAAAGCCGAGCTTCTCCAACATTTGGATGTAGCCCATCATTTTGATGACGTGAGCTCCTACGGGAGATCCCTCACTCATCTTGCATTGAAACAGAGCTTTAGAGGTCTCGTACCTCTCTTGACGAGCTTGCCCTTCATAAATCTCCTTGAGATTTTGAATCATATCATAAGCTACCATGTCCTCATGTTGCTTCTGAAGCTTAGGGGTCATGGAGGCAAGCATAAGACAACCGACATCCAGCGTGTCGTCTATGTGTTTCTTAAACTTGTCTTTGTCAGCTCTGGAAGCAGTGGCAACCGGTTCATCAGGAACAGGTTCTTCAATGACATATTCCTTCTTTTCCTGTTTGAGAACAATTCTCAAATTGCAGAACCAGTCAAGGAAGTTTATGCCATTGAGCTTATCCTTCTCAAGGATAGATCGCTGAGATAGAGTATTATTTGCCATTAATTCTACAACAAAGAAAATATGCTACATAAGTTTTACTAAATTTTAAAATTTATAGATATGTCTTTACTATAAATTTACTCCCACTATTTTCTTCAAAATTAAAAACCCTCTAGTTTTAATTTTGGAAAAACGTTTCGATAGTTTTTCTAGTGAGTGAGGATCCGTATTTCACCATTCCTAAATCAGCTTTGGCTAGTCTTTTAGGAAATGGTTATTTAGGTAAGTAACACCTTACTAATTACATCTCATGTAATTCCTCATCTTTTGGCGAACAACTCTTGTTCTTTAAATCATCTTATGATTAACCAAAACTTTTAACCACTAGGTTTTCTAATCCTATTAGAACAACCCAGCTAAGTCAATACCAATATCTCAACCGGCGAATATCACTAGCTTATTTTTCGCGTTTAACTAAGATAGATAAATGTGACATTGCTTTGGCAAAGCTCGCATTATATCGATCGAAGCTTTAACGAGGGTAAATATTGGATGGTTAAAACAGACTTAGAATTATAGTGAGGGATTTACTTAATTATCTCATCATTTTAACATTGATCCTATCAATAGAACTATGTTTAATCATGCTTATAAAACATCCATTGCATCACATACAAAGTAAATATAAGCGGTAAATAAATATGCAATGATTATAGCCCTTCTTAACCTAAGGCGACCCGTCCCAAGCCAATGGGAGGACCATTCAACTGAAGATAGAATCTGCTTCTGAAACGCCTGGTCCACTAGGGAAGGCCCACCGCGCTGCTATGTTGGTCCTTGCTTTATCTCCATGAGTATTTACAATTTTCAGAAACTCGTGTTACATGCGAGGGAGTGAGATGAGAAGAGAAGTACAATAGAAGATAGAGAAAGGCACGACACGCAGGCCGTATATATAAAAACCAAAACTATAAAGGCTATGGGCTATAACCATGCAAAACAAACACCATGCAATCAAAAAAGCATTTCAAACATCGTGCGAACAAAGTAACGACATGTTTACGGAGTTCTAAACTGATTATCCCTATGTTGCGGTTAATGGGCCAAAGAAGGATCACGAGGTTTTCATAAACCATTTGCGTTAACGAACAAATGCACCAGGTAGGTCAACATGAAAGAGAGGTGGCGCACTAGGCACACTTAAGTATCAGGTCTTTGATGATGCCAATCCTAGACATGCATTTTTCATAACGTCTAACCATAACTCTTATGGATTCACCGTGAAATATAGTTTTATAACTTTTATCAAATTAGAAGCCCTTTCAGAGATTTCAGAAATCTATGAAACTACGAACAACTACTTGTTCTCTAGACTAACTATTAGTCTCAACATGTTAACATTTAACATTGAAGCAACCTAACATAGTTATGATTAACTCTTAATCATTCAGTGATAATCAAAATAAGTCTTTATTAGGTGTGATACGACAAACGATAAATATCCAAATCGAATCAAACAGCATGCATCTCATACATAAACATCACCCAAGAATTTAAGTCCGAATTCGTATGATACAAGTGGCTCTGATACCACTGTTGGGTAACGTCGGCTCGCCCCGTGACACAGCAGAAAAATAAATCCGACGTAATCCAGCCAGGATCCATGTACAGGAACGAATCTGGAGTGAAAAGATGAAGAGTTACCTTTTAAAACTCTGGAAACTGGAAAATCGACGGTATGTCGGAATAGCCACGTCAAGCAAAACCGGAATCGTCACAGGTTCGCAACGACCTCTACGGAGTCCACCCGAACAAAACGAACAAAGTTTCCGCCTCCCTAACACTTAGGGATAAATTTCGACAGGTTTGAACACCTTCTAGAGAGAAGTCGAAATCCCTCCAGGGATTCCTGAGGGAGTCTGAAATCGACCAGGAGTTCAACCGGGACTTGCAATCGAGCAAGGGAACCTTCAGGGATTTTCCAGGGGGCAAGTAGAACACTAGAAAAATATCGAACAGCTTCTCAGAGAGCTTTTAGGGATATGTCGAATTCCTGTGGGGAATCCCTAGGGGTGTTGTCGAAATCTTCAAGAGGAGGAAGAGGGATGATTTGGTTGCTAGCCCTTGTCCCTTTAAATAGTATTCAGAGACTTAATTCTAGTTGAATTCCTCAAATCCAAGTTCAACCAAAATTCATAGAATCTAATTCTACTTGAAATTGGTTTATATTAAATATACATTATATTTAATAATATTAAATGAAATATATATATTTAATTATGTAGAATCTTATTCTACATAAAACATAGATTTAAATATACATTATATTTAATCTAAATATATATATTTTTATTATATAGAATCTCATTCGATCTTTACTTGGATTTAAATATATTTAAATATATATTTTTAATTATGTAGAATCTAATTCTACATAAACTTGGAATTAAATATACATTATATAAATTCCAAATATATATTTAAATTTCTAGAATCTTATTCTATAATATTTAAGTCTCTAAATATTTTCCATACTCTAAATAATATCTGATAAATACAATATTTATCCAATATTATTCCCATTTAAGGGAGTTGCCGATTTTCCCTATCCCATAGGGGATTTTCGGCAACCTCCCTAAAATAGGGAGTATGGTTTCCATTTTTTTTGTTCGTTTCATTCGAAGGGTGTGACCCTTGTAGGTTCATGCAACGTTAGTAGCAAAATTAGAATTGTTCTAATTTTACAAACAATGAGTGGCATCTAGCAATACATCATTGCTACCTAAGTTGCATGAAGTCATGGTTTGACTTTCCTAATTCCTGAATAAACTTCCTTTATGTATTTCATCCTTTTCTCTTTTATATCTTAGATGAACACAAGTCATGGGTTAGTCACACTTGCGTTGTCCATCTAGTGTTTCTTGATGTCTTGAGTAGATTATGATAAACGAATCTCTATGATATCTCATATCATAATATTCGAGCATTGCCATGCATTTTCTAATCTCACTCAATCAAGTGGCCGAAGATATTTCTCCCATTATGTAGGAGGGACAATTCCTTTCTTGATCAACCATATTTCACTACATAGGTCATCATGTATCCAATTATCAGTCTTTATAATGTAGTCAGTTACGACACACGATTGACTATGTCAAAATACGTAAATCTTTATGTTGAAATCATGTTGATCTCAAGTCTGAGGATTATACATATGTTTATCACGAGCAATGTTGTGACTGTCACATAATTACCCAAGAAACATGCTCATAGCGGGTCAATCCAGTATGTTGTTCTCTAACAAATACTTATGTGTTGATTTTCACATCTCTATGTCAATGACAACGCTTGTCATCAACCACATATTAGTCTTTATATATTATCACTGTCCATACCCGTAATAATATTCGACTAAGGATCCTATTTAACAATAATCGTATTATTGTATGGACATTATTATCCAATGGTTAGTTTGATGCACAGAAACATACCAAATGATAATAACGGCAATGCCATTACTTGATAAATCTAGTAAAATAGTATGTCTATTCAATCATCATATGATTGGTCTTTGGGCATACTCCAACACATGAGGCACCAATGAATCATCTAGCAATTGTTTCCCCTTAATCAGCTGAATCAAGGAAGCTTTCACTCGCAACTTGTCTATCAAGCCACCATCACACGATATACTCAACTGAGCAAACAAAGCTCTCAGCTCAACAGCTACCTTCCTACTCAAAGCATCGGCCACCACATTGGCCTTCCCTGGGATGATACTCAATGGTCAGATCATAATCCTTAAGCAACTCCAACCATCTTCGATGCCTAAGATTCAACTCCTTCTGCGACATAAGATACTTCAAACTCTTATGGTCGCTGTAAACCACACACATTTCACCATAAAGGTAGTGTCTCCAAATCTTCAAAGCAAACACCACTGCAGTGAGCTCAAGATCATGCGTAGGATAGTTACGCTCATACACCTTCAACTGCCTAGACGCATAAGCCAAAACCTTTCCACCTTGCATCAGCACGCAACCCCAAACCAACATACGAAGCATCACTATATACTACAAACTCCTTACTCGATTCTGGTTGAATCAAGACAGGAACTTGCGTCAAAGCTTCCTTCAACTTCTCGAAAGCTTGTTGCCTAACATATGTCCATTCAAAGCGAACGTTCTTTTGCAACAACTTGGTCAATGGAGCAAGAACCTTAGAAAAACCTTTAACAATCCTTCGGTAATATCCAGCTAACCCAAGGAAACTTCACACCTTCGTCACTTACTTAGGCGTTTTCCAAATCATCACCACCTCTGCCTTGTGCGGATCAACCCGAATACCCTCGGCTGACACCTCATGTCCAAGGAAAACCACTTCCTTGAGCCAAATCTCACACTTTCTCAGCTTAGCATAAAGATGATTCTCCAACAGCACTTGCAACACAATCCTTAAATACTTGTCGTGCTTCTCCTCGGTACGCGAGTACACGAGAATATCATCAATAAACACTACCACAAACTGATCTCGAAACTCATAGAATATCCTATTCATCATACCCATGAATGCAGCCGGTGCATTTGTCAACCCAAACGACATCACTAGAAACTCATAATGGCCTTACCTAGTCTGAAAGCTTTCTTAGGTACATCCACATCCTTAACCTTTAGCTGATAGTACCTAGACCTCAAATATATCTTCGAAAACACCGAAGCACCATGGAACTGGTCAAACAAATCATCAATCCTCGGCAAAGGGTACTTGTTCTTAATCGTTAACTTGTTAAATTGTCGATAATCTATGCACATACGCATTGTACCATCCTTCTTTTTCACAAACAAGACCGGCGCACCCCAAGGTGAAATACCCGGCCTTATGAATCCTCGGTCGAGCAACTCCTAAAGTTGCGTCTTCAAAACCTTCAACTCCTTAGGTGCCATGCGATAAGGAGAAATAGACACCGGAGTCGTATTCTCGCAAAACTCTATACCAAACTCAACCTCTCGATTTGGTGGAAACCCAGGAAACTCTTCCAAAAAGACACCCAGAAACTCATATATGGTTCGTATGTCCTGCACCTGCACTTCTTTCGTACCAGGATTCATCACATATGCCAAGAAAGGTTTGCATACCAACTCCACCATCCGACTAGCTTCCAGAGCCGAAATTGCGTTAGACAAGAACTTCACGTTCTCACCTACGATTACTATCTCGTAATTGTTCGCAAGCTTCAAGGTAACTCGCTTAACACCAATATCCACCACAACTCAATGCTCAACCAACCAGTCCATTACTAGAATCACATCAAAACCATAAAATGGTAATTCCATCAAATTGACTAAAAAACACATGGCCCTGAACAGATAAAGGGTATCTTCTATAACATTTTCTTGTAACAACAGTTTCACCAAGGAAACTACTCACACTCCCACCTCTAACACTTCCGAAACAAACGTTCAGGCCACAACTTCCAAAGCAACTTGCAATAACAGGCGCAAAAAGTTATACCCCACCGATCAAACATGGACAACCTCGCCTCACATGGTCATACGATCCACCTACTTAATAGGTATCAAACGCTACTCAAGTCTTGACACACTGACCTCGCAATCTTTTTCCAATGTTACTACAACTTCGCCTCAACCCAGGCGATACCCCTTTAAGCATGACCAATGGTACACCGACTACCACTAAACTAAAGTTCACAACTCACTTTCTAGAGCCAAAACCTCTCGCACGAGCTATTATACCCATGTTCTACTTAAATACCTCGCCCGTATTACCAACACGTCGAAAATAGTGTAGTCAATCAATCAGCAGATATGGCTTAACATCATGCACCAATCCATAAAAGTGCCAACATATCGATGTCTCACATCCAACTCCAATCTAGGAGCACACATGCTCAACTAAACAACATGTACTGTAGAACTAATGTTTTGATATAATAATTGAAAAATATTTTAGACTAAGTTAAAAAGAATTCAAAACAATTTCAAAAGTCCAAATAACTTGAAACTATGTTTAGGGAAGTTTTTAAAAGGTTTTCACATGTTTTCAAAGGCCAAACTACACAAAACTGTCCAGGCGTTTCGAAACACCTTAGGGCGTTTCGATACGGGGGATTCCAGTAGCAAAATCGTTTCGATACAAGTATCGAAATGGGCTTTCCCTGGATGGGGATTTTGCCCAGCGTTTCAAATCGGGCTCTGCCGTTTCGATACGCCTACGTGGCACTGACCACAACGGTCATAAACCCCAACGGCTATTTCCCAACTAACATTTAAATGCAGGTCGTTTCGATACGGGACTAGGCGTTTCGAAACGGGTGTTTCGAAACGGACACAAGTGTTTCGATACGGGTCCACGTCAGACTGCAACGGCTCTTTCTACTTAAAGGGTGTTTCGAAACGGGTTAGAGCGTTTCGAAACGGGTTAGAGCGTTTCGAAACGGGTTAGAGCGTTTCGAAACGGGTTAGAGCGTTTCGAAACGGGGAGCTGCATAACTGCATTTATGGTGGGAATTAAAGTCCTCAACGGCTCTAATTCAATCCCAACGGCTAGCAACGGCTATAAACTCGTCAAGGAGTATAAAATGGACCTCCAAGCATCAAGTAAAGGCTAATGCTCATATTGTCAAACATCAAATGATCAAGAATTGTCTTAGAGCTTAAATTGTCATTTATTGTATAGACAAACACTAGTGAGCCAAAATTGTCAAATTTGCTAAAGTGTTTTAGGTTTTGGGTGAGTGCTTAATTGTGAAAACAAACACCTATTAGAGGGTTTTAAGTTTGCTTCTTGTTTCTCTTTGTAAGAGAGGGTTTCAATCAAGGCTTTGGGTAGAAGGCTTGATTGTGTATAAGGGTTACCTCCTAAGCCTAGAAAAGGGGACGAATCAATAGTGGATTGATTGGAAATCCTTAGTGGGGAGCTAAGGTAGTTGATGTAGACCTTGGTTAGAAGGTTGAACCACTATAAATCTTTGTGTCACATTTCATTTTAGCTTCCACAACCCTTCCACCCAAAAATCCACCTCTCCACCACTTGGTGAGCCTTATCGGTTGAACGAATCGAGCCCCACCCAACTCAACAATTGGTATCAGAGCTTGGCTCAATTGAGGAGGATTCACATCCTATTGAGAAGATCCGGCAAGCTCAATCAATATTTCATCAACCGGCTCAAATGGCACAATCAATCGACAAACCGCCTTTCTTTGACGGAACCCACTATGCCCACTAGAAGACAAAGATGAAATTCTTCATCAAATCTAGAGATTACAAGCTATGGGATATAGTTCAAGATGGTCCGTTCGTGCCTCAAAGAAGCAAAGCGGAGTGGAGTGCCGACGATCGCAAGAAGATGGAGCTTAATTGCAAAGCCTTGCACATCTTGTTTTGTGCTTTTGGCCCAACCATCTATGAGAAGATGTCTTCTTGTGAGAGTGCCAAGGAGGTATGGGACAAGCTTGAAGTCACATACGAGGGGACCGATGAAGTCAAGGAGACCAAGATTGGGCTCCTACCCTTAGAGTATGAGAACTTCAAAATGGATCCGGAAGAGAACATTGAGAAGATGTTTGATAGGTTCTTCACTATCACCAATGGTCTCAAAGGCTATGGAGAAGCCATCCCGGAAGAAAAGCTTGTTCGAAAGCTCATCTACTCACTTCCTGAGTCTTGGGACTCAAAGAGGACCGCCATCATCGAAGCCAAAAATTTGAAGACTTTGAAGCTTGATGAACTTATGGGGTCACTCCTTACTCATCAAATCATGAAGAAGAACAAAGAGGATGAGAAGAAGAGGGAAGAAATTAGAGCTATGTGAGAGAAGAAAATCAAAGAGCTAGGCATCAATGCAAGTGCCATGGCTCTCAAGTCCTCAATTTGCCATCATGTCTATTCAAGTGAAGAGGAGGATGAAGATGAAGAGATAGTTCATCTCTTCAAGAAGTGTGCCCCGTTCATGAAGAAAGCCTTGAGAGAGCTTAAACGAGAAACCAAGAAAAAGGAGAGGGTAAGCACTTCAAGCCATAAGAAGAAGGCACATGTGGCTACTTGGAGTAATAAGGACTCCACCGACGATGAACAAGCCAACCTTTGTCTTATGGCCATCGAAGAAGATTCAAGGGTAACTTCTAATTCATCTACTTCGTGTTCTTATTCTTTTGATGAATTACAAGATGCCTATGATGATTTAGTTTTAGACTTTAAAAATCACATTTTGAAAAACAATAAGTTGATTTCAAAATTGAAAATTCAAAATGATTTGATTTCTAAAACCAAACTTGAACTTGAAGCAAAACTCGAAGAGTTTGAATTAAAATGTTTTGATTTACAAAATTTGCTTCAAAAAGTTCAAGAAGAAAAAGATTTGATTTCCAAAGAACTTGAAAAGAAAAATAATTTTGGAAAATCAAATTTTTATGTTAGACAATCTAGTGCCCCTAGATTTGTAAAAGGAAAATGTTTTAGAAGTGTTTGGGTCCCAAAAGGACTAACAACTTCAATTAAAAAGGATGACATTGAAAAATGGATTCCTAAGGGGACTAAAATTTGTGCTACTAACGTTTATGGATCCAAAGCAATTTGGATACCAAAAATTACTTGATTGTCTTTTGTTAGGTGTGATGGAGATGTTCAACAAGTCAAACATTGAGAGGGTGCTCCATGCACACAAGGAAGAACACTTGAAGAAGGAAGGCTGCACATCCTACCTTGAGTTCAAGTGTGGTAAAATCTAGTTGCTTTTGTGTTTATTTGTTTTATTTTTCTTTTTTGTCAACTAGATGATCATATATGTTGGACTAACATTTTATTGATGCTTTGAGTAAGGGGGGCCATTTTAAAACCAAATTCTTATTTTTGTCAATTTTTTACCTCTATTGTTATTTTGAACTTAATGTTTTAAATTTTTTTATATAACAAAAAGGGGGAGAAATGGTTTGAAAAATTGAATTTTCAAATGAATAAGGGGAAGCTTTAATTGATTTCATATCTTCAATCTCTTATTCACATTTTTAAAATTAAAGGGGGATAATCCCAAACAATTTTTCAAGTGAGATTTATTATATCAAAAAGGGGGAGATTGTAGAACTAATGTTTTGATATAATAATTGAAAAATATTTTGGACTGAGTTAAAAAGAATTCAAAACAATTTCAAAAGTCCAAATAACTTGAAACTGTGTTTAGGGAAGTTTTTAAAAGGTTTTCACATGTTTTCAAAGGCCAAACTACACAAAACTGTCCAGGAGTTTCGAAACACCTTAGGGCTTTTCGATACGGGGGATTCAAGTAGCAAAATCGTTTCGATACAAGTATGGAAACGGGCTTTCCCTGGATAAGGATTTTGCCCAGCGTTTCGAAACGGGCTCTGCCGTTTTGATACGCCTACATGGCACTGACCACAACGGTCATAAACCCCAAACGGCTATTTCCAAACTAACATTTAAATGCAGGTCGTTTCGATACGGGACTAGGCGTTTCGAAACAGGTGTTTCGATACGGGTCCACGTCAGACTGCAACGGCTCTTTCTACTTAAAGGGTGTTTCAAAACGGGTTCGAGCGTTTCGAAACGGGGAGCTGCAGAACTGCATTTATGGTGGGAATTAAAGTCCTCAACGGCTCTAATTCAATCCCAACGGCTAGCAACGGCTATAAACTCATCAAGGAGTATAAAAGGGACCTCCAAGCATCAAGTAAAGGCTAATGCTCATATTGTCAAACATCAAATGATCAAGAATTGTCTTAGAGCTTAAATTGTCATTTATTGTATAGACAATCACTAGTGAGCCAAAATTGTCAAATTTGCTCAAGTGTTTTAGGTTTTGGGTGAGTGCTTAATTGTGCAAACAAACACCTATTAGAGGGTTTTAAGTTTGCTTCTTGTTTCTCTTTGTAAGAGAGGGTTTTAATCAAGTCTTTGGGTAGAAAGCTTGATTGTGTATAAGGGTTACCTCCTAAGCCTAGAAAAGGGGACGAATAAATAGTGTATTGATTGGAAATCCTTAGTGGGGAGCTAAGGTAGTGGATGTAGACCTGGGTTAGAAGGTTGAACCACTATAAATCTTTGTGTCACATTTCATTTTAGCTTCCACAACCCTTCCACCCAAAAATCCACCTTTCCACCACTTGGTGAGCCTTATCAGTTGAACGAATCGAGCCCCACACAACTCAACATGTACCTTAACTCAAGTACAATTTACGATTTTGAACCCAAACCACAAATTCACATTTCTCATCACCCAAGTATCTAACCACCAGATACTTCTCCTTTAAAATAGTTCAAAAGAACTCTCAGAACACACCATCAAGTTCTATGCCCACAACCACAGTTGTCCACCAACTATACATATCTATATATAATCGAGATACAACTCATCTTTACATTATGGGCATCACTACACTTCATTTATTCCATAATGTCATTCATACAGGTCATCCACTCCATGGATACCTCCGGTGACAACCCTTGAGTTCAACTTCTACTCAAATTACATAAGCGCTAACCGCAACTCACAACCGTCCACAAGCTAGTGCAGTCACATGCACTTCAGCATTAACAGCTTCACAAGTTCTAAACATCGTCTATATTCCAGGCATCATGTCATCCAACACTTACCCAACCAACACAGGTTGTAAGTAGATCGAGGCACATCGAGGCGTTTAGCCCCCAGTAGACTTTACACACTCCATTATTCCTTGCCCAAAGGCAACAACAATCATACCAGATCGTTACTCTCTCTTCTGTTTATTGTGCTATTATTTTTAAGGCATGATAACAACTAACAAAACAAACAAAAAAATTGTTCAGGCCAGCTCCAAGCAAGGATCCAAGACTTTGATTTCAACTTAAAACATTTCACTATAGTAATAAGGCAATGTGTATCCCAATTTTCCTCCCAACATAGCATAAAGCATACTACATGCATATCAAAACCATGATGCTACTCAAGCATCAAAGTCCAGCCCAATCAAACGTCATATAACAACTCACATTCATATTCAACTATGATATATAGCATCACCATCATAAAATCCATATTAACATACTTTAAACATTCACCGGTCAACACAAACATCACCACAAAACACGTATTCACTTCACATTTACTTATCAACAACTTACCATCATCCCAACCTTTCGAAACTTGGCTTTGATACCACAAAATGTAACCCCCTCGACCCGGTCTAGCTGATAGACCGAACTGAACGGATCACACGGGAAACATTGAAGTAAACCGGGAAGGTTTACCTCAATAAACGACCCTAATTTTTTTTCTTTTTATCTTGTCTAGATGCAAGTTAGGTTCCTATGTGTATACATAAGCAGCGGAGAAAACAACGTTACACAAACGCCCAATGATAGAACTCAATTAAAGGTTTAAGGACCATTTTGTAAATTCGTCAAATCGCAAGGGTTACTAACAAATTCGGATTACCTACACTTAATTAAATTCATTACAAACTTCTCTGTGAAATCTTAGCTCAAAACGACCATCACAACTCATTTAATTGCATACATGATCAATAGGGACCAAAATGTAAGAAAATAGGAACTCGGAATATTCCAAAAACTGTATTAACTACCAATCGTTTCGGAACAGTGAGCCCTAGATCGGAACAGTCGTTTCGAAACACAGTCGATCGTTTCGATATGCGGATTCGTTTCGAAACCACTTTAAGACTCGTTTCGGAACAAGGTTTCACAGAGGCAAAATGTTTCAAAACATGCCTCACCGTTTCAAAACACCAAGGCAATTTCAAGCCCCTGTTTCGAAACAGGCAAGGGTGTTTTGAAACACATGGGCCTGTAATGTTTTAAAAAGCTTATTCAACTCGATTTAAATCTTCCGAAACCATCCTGACATATTCCCAAACATGTATGCATCACAAATATACATCATTCACTAAGCTTACGAAGCAAAGGCATCATCATAGCATCATAAATGATAATAAAGAGACTAAAGGCATACTTCCTAGAAGAAAAATGCCCCAAAAGGTCAATGTAACACCCATGTTTAGGGCCTTGGAGATATTCAAGTTTGGTTAAGCCGGTTCGGGTTAACATAATTTTGGGGAACTAATTAAAATAAACAAATTTTAAAGCTTTTAAAAAAGGAAATTTTAAAGGGGTTTTTGGTAAAATGGGTACAAATAGGTTTTGTAGATGGATTTTTAAATTAAAATAAAATACTATATTTCAAAAAAATTCTACCTTTTCTTCTTCTCCAAAGCTTTTTCACGTTATTTTGCTTCCCTCTATCAAACATCCACCATTTTTGAAGATTCATCAAGGTAAGTGCTTTATTCCTAACATTCCTTCACATTTTCTTACTTTTTATTAATTTCCTTCCAAAAACTTTGAAAGATTTCTCAAGTTTTTCCTTTTGGGATATAATGGGTTTTTGAAGGGTTTAAGCAAAGTGGGTCGAAACATTGTTTTGGGAGAGTTATAAATCATATTTTGGATGTAAAATGATGTTAAGATGATGGGATTATCAAGAAATCCCGGAATTTGGAAAATGAGTACTTTTTTGTTAGGGGATATTTTGATTTTGGCTTGGAAATGGTGGAAAAGGGACTTCTAATGTTTTGATGGGTTGGATTGATGTTTTTGGGGTATTTGAACGTGGTTTGGATGATAAATTGATGAAGTTATGGCTAATTTATGGTTAGAGTAGACATGAGGATGGTTTTGGTTAGTTTCGGATAGGAATCGGAAACTTGTTGTGGTCGGATTTTGATAGGATTGATTCCAGTGGGTTTAATTGTTGAAAAGTGTATTAATTTCTTGTTTTGATTTGGGTAGAACCAACGGATAAAGATTGTGGTTCTTTGGACGATACACCGGGAGTTGAGGAAACTTGAAGGTGGATCGTTAGCTTGATTTGGTATTGTGTTGGTGAGTGGTAATCTTTTGAAGCTTTAAAATATTTCAAAGAGGTTTTCTTGGGGTTCGGGTGGAGCCCTAGGGGCCAACTTAAACCCAAGTGTAAGTTTAGCTAATTTTACCTTGTTTCGTTAAATGTTGGTGTATGCGATTATACATGTTGTTGGGTGAATTACAAATTGCTTTTACCTGTTTTTTAATGTTGTTATGATGTTGTTGTTGTTGTCTAATCCTCGCATGATGGTTAATGGGAAGTGTGTTGTTGAATACGGTGATGTGTAGTCCCACCGGAAGTTGACTAGTAGATGAGTACGGTGATGTGTAGTCCCATCGAAATATGCTAGTTGTTGTGAACGGTGATGTGTAGTCCCACCGGGAGTGGTTGTGCATGTGCATACCATGACTTGCTCTTATGGTTTCGCTTTCGTATATTACCTTTCCAAATGGTTTTGTCTTTAAGCTAAATACATGATTTGAACTGCATTGTTGTTGTTGCAATTTTGAGCTCCGCTCACAAAGCTTTTAAGCTTACGCTCTCTTTTTCCAACAATGCAGATCGTTAGTGGCTTCGGGAGGCATGTGGGGCAAAAGAGGAACATTGGAGTTCATTTGCTAGCTCAAGTATGGTTTTCATGGTTGTAATAACACTTAGGCAATGGGAATGCTAGACTTTTGTGTTGGGGAGTGGGTGTCCAAACTCCTATGTGGTTGTTATTGTTGTTAACATGTGTAAAATGTTTAAGCATGTCCTGGTTTGGCTTTTGACCTCTTTATGAATACCAAGCATGTGTGTTTCCTTTAGCTTTTTGGCCATGTATCCATTTTGTGTATGTATGCATGTTTGATGCTGGTTTTAGGGTGTCTTGCCTCTAGTTCCCTTGTTTATCATGTTGCCATGTCATTTAGTATATGTTGGGACAAGTTCGGGAACATTTTGGGATGCCAAAACGACTTTTTGAAACCCATATGTGCCCGGGCGTTTCGCAACATTCGGTATGGTTTTGGAATGGTCAGGCTTTTGGGACACCCGTATCGGAACGGGGGTGGTGCCATTTTGGTACGTTTTTTCACTGTGGGCTCTCGTTTCGGAACTAAGAGGGACGTTCCGGAAAAGTCTGGTTTTTCTTTTTGCTGAGAGCCCGCGTTTTGGAACGGGCAGTCCGGTTCCGAAACACAGGTAGTTAAAGTGGTTAAATGGCATCTTTGAAGGTTTCGAAACGTTATGTTTTAGTCTCAAATGCTTGTATGTATCTTAAGTGAGTTTATATATCTTGTTGGTGTTGGTTTTGCCTCATGTGCTTGAAACTTAACTAATTAACTATTTGGTAAGATTAAATTACCTTTTTGCCCCTGTTTAGTGTTGCCTTTGCAAAATGGTCCTTCGTGACTGTTCATCTTTAACCGGACATCCGATTGATGTCCGATAGAGACGTTGTTCTTCCGCTGTGACCCCCTTAACACCATAAGACCGTTGCATTTAGACAAGATAAATCTTAATCTAGGGTTGTTAATCGGGGGGAATTCTTGGATTTTTCTCCGGTTATCCATATGTAACTCTCCTGATTCAGTTTTGCGACTAGACCGGGATGAGGGGGTTACGTTTGGTGGTATTAGAGCCTCGGTTTTGAGGTCTCTTGAAGGTGGTATCAGAGCAAAGGTATGGTGTGTGAAAGCAAGAATTCTCGTTCTTGTTGTTGGTTGAAGGGTAGTCGAGCGTCCCCATTGCTAAGTATTGTTATTGGAAAATGGTTTTTGTTAAAAGAGCTTGAGCACTTGGATCATTGCCCTTGCTGACCCAATGTTTTCTTGTGTGTTATGTTTGTTATTTTAGATTTTATCTTCGTTATGATGAGACTGAGTGGAAGGCCTGGAGCGGGTGACCAGGCACCCAGGGTTGTGCCTCCCCCTCATGATCCCGATGGTAATGGGGCGAATACCGAAGATAATGTACCTCAGGCTGGTACGGACATGACATTTCATTCAGACCATATCCGGAGCTTTTCAGACAGCTTTAGCCGGTATACATGCTGCAACACCACCTCAGGGAGCGGGGACTGGTTTTCCCCTTGAGAGACTTCATAGTTTGGGCGAAGCTGAGTTCCGTTGTTTGACTCTCGAGGGTTCAGAGGCTTGGCTAGAGAGCACTACACGAATCCTAGGTCAGATGGAGTGCTCAGACACTCGTAAGTTGGGTTGTGTTGTCTCCTTGCTTCAGGGAGATGCGTATGCTTGGTGGACTACGATTATTTCAGGTATGCCGGAGTCGGTAGTCACTTGGGAATTCTTCCAAACAACCTTTAGAAAGTACCTTGGAGCACGATATCAGGATGAAAAGGAGAGAGAGTTTATGGCTTTGGTTCAGGGTGGTAAGACGGTGTCAGAGTATGAGGTACAGTTTTTGAGGTTGAGCCAATATGCTCCCGAGTTGTTTCCCAATGAGAGAGAACGATGTGAGTGCTTCCGTTACGGTTTGACTAGAGATGTGAAGACTTATATGCTTGCTTCTGATTACATCGAATTTGATATTTTGGTCTCTAGGGCCAAGGATATTGAGCAAAGTTTAGGCTTGAACGCTTGTGCTAGTGGGTCCGATTCAGGGAAACAACATACAGAATGGAACAGAGAGCATGCCAAGAGGCACAAGGATAGGAGATATCAACCCGACTCGAGACATGGGACCGGTAACCATGGACATGGCCATCAAGTCCAAGGAGCTGTTGTTCACACTCTTGAGTGCACTAGGTGTGGGAGACGCCATCCGGACGAGTGTATGGGCACCTTTGGGGTATGTTGGAACTGTGGTTCCCGAGACCACTTGAGGCGTAATTGTCCTCACCCGGCTAGGAGCGGACATACCCCAGTTTGAGGTTTTGAGCACCAAAGAGGCTGTGGGCGCGGTCGAGGTAATATTTAGCCAAGGAATGATGGTTAGAGAAATGTAGATCATGTGGTAGCAGTTTAGCCCGAGGGTAGAGGTCCGGCTAAGGTGTATGCACAACGAGAGGCTGGGAATGACACGGATGTCATCCCATGTAATTTCTTGTTACGGCCTTTATCCTTACTTTCATTAATACATTAAGGTTCAACACATTCCTACATTTTAGGTGAGCATGCAAGATCTTTAGATTTACCGTATGAGTGGTTAGAGGTAGGTGTGAATGTTACTAGTTCTTTTGGTGACTATGGTAGCGAGGAAAATGTACAGGAGGTGTCCTTTGATGATTCAAGGTCATGTGTTTCCGATCGATATGATGGAATTGTTGTTCTATGGTTTCGATGCAATTTTGAGCATGGATTGGATCGTAGAGTATAGAGCTAGGGTAGACTTTGAGACCAAGAGAGTTTCCTTGTGACTTGAAGACGATTATAAGGTTGTAGTAGTTACCGAGAACATTAAGTTCTTGTCCATTGTTGTTTCTGCTTTAGAGGCTCAGAGATTGATGGAATTGGGTTGCCAAGCGTATTTGGCCTATATGATGAATCTGAATATGAGTGAAGTTAGACCACAAGATATCAGAACATTTTGTAACTTTCCGAGTGTCTTTCCAGAAGAGTTGTCGGGTTTGCCTCCAGATAGGGAAGTTGAGTTTGCTATTGAGACGTATACAGATTCTGCTCACTTATCTTTTGCTCCGTATAGAATAGCACCTAAAGAGTTGAAAGAGTTGAAGACATGGCTTCGGAAATTGTCAAATAGAGGTTTCATTAGGCCTAGTATCCTTTTGCTCACGTATCTTTTGCTCCGTATAGAATAGCAGTATGAAGATGTGTATAGATTATAGGCAGTTGAACAAGGTAACAGTAAAGAACAAGTATCCTTTGCCACGGATCGACGATTTTCTTGACCAGTTGAGAGGTGCTACAGTATTTCGAAGATTTATTTGAGATCCGGCTATTATCAGTTGAAGGTGAAAGATGTGGATATACCGAAGACATCTTTCCGTACATGTTATAGGCACTACGAGTTCCTAGTAATGCCTTTCGGTTTGACTAATGCTCCAGCTGCATTTATGGACATGATGAATAGAGTGTTTCACGAGTTTTTGGATAGATTTGTAGTAGTGTTCATAGATGACATTTTAGTGTACTCCAAGACCGAGGAAGAACATGATGAGAATTTACGATTAGTGCTTCAGACTTTGCTTGTAAATCAGTTGTATGTCAAGTTAAGTAAATGTGAGTTTTGGATTAGGGAAGTAGTCTTCCTAGGTCATGTGATCTTAGCCGATGGGATTAGTGTGGATCCCAAGAAGATAGAAGCAATAGTGAATTGGAAACAACCGAAGTCAGTTACCAAAATCCGAGTTTTCCTAGGCTTGATGGGGTATTATTGAAGATTTGTTGAGGGATTCTCGAAGATTGCGGCACCTTTGAATAAATTGCTTCAGAAAAATGTTTCGTATGAGTGGACAGATGCAAGGCAGCAAGCGTTTGAAAAGTTGAAGAAAGCATTAACAGAAGGTCCTATTTTGATTCAGCATGAACCAGGAAAAGAGTTCGTAATCTACAGTGACGCGTCGTATGTAGGTTTAGGTTGTGTGCTTATGCAAGAAGGAAGAGTTGTAGCTTATGCTTCGAGAAAGTTGAAGGTTCACGAGAAGAATTACCCCACTCGTGACATAGAGTTTGTTGTTGTAGTCTTTGCTTTGAAGATTTGGAGACACCACCTTTATGGTGAGAAATGCATAGTCTACACCGACCACAAGAGTTTGAAATATTTTATGACTCAGAGAGAGTTGAATCTTAGACAGCGTAGGTGGTTAAAACTTCTTAAAGACTATGACCTCACAATAGAGTACCATCCGGGTAAGGCAAAGGTAGTGGTCGATGCTTTGAGTAGAAAAGTGGCAGTTGAGTTATGAGCTATGTTTGCTAGATTGAGTGTATCCCAAGATGGTGATTTGATAGCCGAGCTATATGTTAAACCTTTGTTAGTCCAGTTTATTCGAGAGAAACAGTTGCAAGATAGATCTTTGACACTTCACGTGCAAGATATAGCCGAGGGTAAACCCACAGACTTCTATTTTAGTGAGAATGGAATCCTATGTTTCAAGGATAGGGTAGTTGTTTCGGAAGATGCCGAGTTGAGGCGTACCATCTTGAATGAAGCTCGTAACAGTCCTTTTGCTATGCATCCGGGAAGTACGAAGATGTAACGTGGGTTGAAGAATGAGTGCTTCTAGTTTGGATTAAAGAAACATGTGGCCGAGTATGTGAGTAGGTGTATTGTTTGCCAGTGTGTTAAGGCCAAGCATCAGTTTCCTTCAAGTTTGTTACAGCCGTTAAAGATTCTAGAATGGAAGTGGGAACAGATTACTATGGATTTTGTGACAGGTTTGTCGTTGACTCATTCGAAGAAGAATTCAGTATGGGTAATAGTTGACATATTCACTATGTGTGCTCATTTCATACATGTTCACACTACTTACACCTTAGACAGGTTGGCCGAGTTGTATATTAGTGAGATCGTGAGACTGCATGGTGTACCAAAGTCGATTGTGTCAGACCGAGATCCGAGGTTTATAGCTAGATTTTGGGAGTGTTTGCATCGAGCCTTGGGGACTTGGTTGAACTTCAGTACTTCGTATCATCCACAGTCAGATGGTCAGTTAGATAGAGTTATTCAGGTGTTAGAGGACATGTTGAGGTGTTGCATCATCGACTTTTAGGGTTCGTAGGAAAAACATCTACCGCTGGTAGAGTTTGCGTACAATAACAGTTATCGGGGTAGTATTCAGATGGCACCGTATGAAGCTCTGTATGGTAGGAGACGTAGAACACTTATTTGTTGGGCCGAGGCCGGACAAAAGCTTGTACTTATTCCAGACTTGCTTAAGGGCACTACCGAGAAGGTAAAACTGATTTGTGATCGCTTGAAGGCAGCTTCAGACAGACAGAAATCGTATGTCGATTTGAAAAGATGAGAGATAGAGCATGTTGTGGGCGACAAAGTATTTTTGAAAGTCTCACCTTTGAAGAATGTGATGATGTTTGGTAAGAAGGGTAAGTTAAGTCTGAGATTCATTGGTCCGTATGAGGTAGTTATGAGGATTGGTCCCGTTGCTTATAGATTGAGATTGCCGACCGAGTTAGAAAAGATTCATGATGTGTTCCACGTTTCGATGCTTCGAAAGTATAGATCAGATTTGTCCCATGTAATTCCAATGGAAGAGATCGAGTTGAACCCAGATTTGTCATATGATGAAGAACCGGTTGAGATTCTTGCTATAAATAGTAAAGTTTTGCATGGGAGGACCATTGAGTTAGTCAAAGTTTTGTAGAGACATCGGGGTTGTGGAAGAGGCTACTTGGGAGAGAAAGGATGACATAGAGAAGCAATTTTCGTATCTCTTCCCATCAGGTAAATTTCGGGGACGAAATTTCTTAAGTGGGGGAGAGTTATAACGCCCAGGTTTAGGGCCCGGAAGATATTCGATTTTGGTTAAGCCGGTTCAGGTTAAGCTAATTTTGGGGAAACCAATTAAAATAAACAAATTTTAAAGCTTCTAAAAAAAGGGAAATTTTAAAGGAGTTTTTGGTAAAATGGGTACAAATAGGTTTTGGAGGTAGATTTTTAAATTAAAATAAAATACTATATTTCAAAAAAATTCCACCTCTTCTTCTTCTCCAAAGCTTTTTCACGTTATTTTGCTTCCCTCTATCAAACCTCCACCATTTTTGAAGATTCATCAAGGTAAGTGCTTTATTCCCAACATTCCTTCACATTTTCTTACTTTCTATTAATTTCCTTCCAAAAACTTTGAAAGATTTCTCAAGTTCTTCCTTTTGGGAAATAATGGGTTTTTAAAGGGTTTAAGCAAAGTGGATCAAAACAGTGTTTTGGGTGAGTTGTAAATCATATTTTGGGTGTAAAATGATGTTAAGACAATGGGTTTATCAAGAAATCTTGGAATTTGGAAAATGAGTAATTTTTTATTAAGGGATATTTGGATTTTTGGCTTGGAAATGGTGGAAATGGGACTTCTAATGTTTTGATGGTATTGGGTTGATATTTTTGGTGTATTTGAACATGGTTTTGGATGATAAATTGATTAAGTTATGGCTGATTTATGGTTAGAGTAGAAATGAGGATGGTTTTGGTTAGTTTCTAATAGGAATCGAAAACTTGTTGTTGTCGGATTTTGATAGGATTGATTCCAGTGGGTTTGATTGTTGAAAAGTGTGTTAATTTCTTTTTTTGATTTGGGTAGAAGTAGCGGATAAAGATTCATGTTCTTCGGACGCTACACCGGGAGTTAAGGAAGCTTGAAGGTGGACCGTTTGATTGATTTGGTATTGTGCTGGTGAGTGGTAATGTTTTGAAGCTTTAAAATGTTTCAAAGAAGTTTTCTTGGGGTTTGGATGGAGCCTTAGGGGCCAACCTAAACCCAAGTGTAAGTTTAGCTAATTTTGCCTTGTTTCGTTAAATGTTGGTGTATGCAATTATACATGTTGTTGGGAGAATTACGAATTGCTTTTACCTTCTTTTTAAAGTTGTTATGATGTTGTTGTTGTTGTTTTCTAAGCCTTACGTGATGGTTAATGGGAAGTGTGTTGTTGAATACGGTGATGTGTATTCCCACCGGAAGTTGACTAGTAGATGAGTACGGTGATGTGTAGTCCCACCGGAAATATGCTAGTTGTTGTGAACGGTGATGTGTAGTCCCACCAGGAGTGGTTGTGCATGTGCATACCATGACTTGTTCTTATGCTTTCGGTTTAGTATATTATCTCTCCAAATGGTTTTGTCTTTAAGCTAAATACATGTTTTGAACTGCATTGCTGTTGTTGCGATTTTGAGCTCCGTTCACTAAGCTTTTAAGCTTACGCTCTCTTTTTCTAACAATGCAGATCGTTAGTGGCTTCGTGAGGCAAGTAAGGCAAAGAAGGAACCTTGGAGTTCATTTGCTAGCTCAAGTGTGGTTTTCATAGTTGTAATAATACTTAGGCAATGAGAATGCTAGACTTTTGTGTTGGGGAGTGGGTGTCCAAACTCCTATGTGGTTGTTATTGTTGTTAACATGTTTAAAATGTTGAAGCATGTCTTGGTTTGGCTTTTCACCTCTTTATGAATGCCACGCATGAGTGTTTCCTTTAGCTTTTTGGCCATGTATCCATTTTGTGTACGTATATATGTTTGATGCTGGTTTTAGGGTGCCTTGCCTCTAGTTCCCTTGTTTATCGTGCTGACAAGTCGTTTGGTATATTTTGGGACGAGTTCGGGAACGTTTGGGGATGCCAAAACGACTTTTTGAAACCCATTTGTGCCCAGGCGTTTCGAAACATCTGGTATGGTTTCGGAACGATCAAGCTTTTGGGGCACCCGTATCGGAACAAGGGTGGTGTCGTTTCGGTACATTTTTCCACTTGAGGCTCCCGTTTCGTAACCAAGAGGGACGTTCCGAAACAACCTAATTTTGCTTTTTGTTGAGAGTCCGCGTTTCGGAATGGGCATCCATATTCCAAAACACAGGTAGTTAAAGTGGTTAAATGTCATCTTTGAAGGTTTCCAAATGTTAGGATTTAGTCTCAAATGCTTGTATGTTTCTTAAGTGAGTTTATATATCTTGTTGGTGTTGGTTTTGCCTCGTGTGCTTGAAACTTGACTAATTAACTAATTGGTAAGGTTAAATTACCTTTTTGCCCTTGTTTAGTGTTGCTTTTGCAATATGGTCCTTCTTGACTGTTCGTCTTTAACCAGACATCTTATTGATGTCCGATAGAGACGTTGTTCTTCCGTTGTGACCCACTGAACACCATAGGACCGCAAATTGCATTTAGACAAGATAAATCTTAATCTAGGGTTGTTAATCGGAGGGAAATTCTCGGATTTTTCTCCAGTTATCCCCGTGTAACTCTCCCAATTCAATCTTGGGACTAGACCGGGCCGAAAGGGTTACAGTCAAATTGCAATTCCAAGCATAAACCAAAACTTTAAGGCCAATTACAAAACCAAATATGCATACTAAACTTGCACCAAAACAGAAAATACCACACCAACAACATTCATAGCATAGGACACCCCTATTGCCTTAATTACACTAGTTCAAAACCAAAACTTACCTTCAATCAAAGTCTTCCACCAATCCCTTGCAAGTGCTGCCACCAAAGCTTAAATTGACTGCATTGATGAACAAAGAGAGCATAAGCATACAAGCTTAGTGAGGATTTGCTCAAAACCAAAATCATCATCAATGCATAAAACCATTTTTCACTCTTTTCAAAACCATCATGCCTCATTTGAAAAACCATGCACTTTAACCTTAAAATCAGCATAATAAACACCATGCAACATGAGTCATATAATTCCCAGCAATTAAACCATTGCTACACAACCATCAAGCCTTCCAAGCATAAACAACATTATGCTAAGCTTATGGTAAAACAAGCATTTTTCACAATATGCAACAACAACATTTCCATAACATTATAATCCATTATATTGGCTTTCAAGTGATTAACAACAATCTCAATCCCCAAAAACATATCGGATACACGGATTACCAAGGGTTGTCCCAAACCCTTCATACACCCTACCGGCATCTCAAGGCTCACACACGGGAGTAACCCTCTACCGTTGTGACAGCCATGGTGGAGTATTCGGTACAATCACAACCCCTCAACACCACTCATCGATAGTTGTATAACCCACTAACGAGAGACGGGACACACACAAGGTTCGCACCCGGGAGCTACCCTCAACCGTTTCAACCTTAAACAATCATCAATCGTTAGGGTACTTGGATGGAGTTTTTGGTATAATCACAACCCCTCAACATCCAAGGCGACTTGTTTATAGTTCACTTAATACTATAGCCAGCTAACTATATCCAATTTCATTTACAAAACACTTTACACAACATCACTTGCCAATATAATCCATATTTCATATACACATTACTATTTTTCCAAAGCATTCATGATAAGTCGTAACACAAGCATTAAACCATGCTTCAAACCTCATGCATCATCACATGAATACAAAGATCACTTACCTAGTGCATCCTTAAACCATATGGCATCATCAAACACATGTCATAAACTCAAAACATGCTTTAAAGAAGTAGGTTAACACAATTAAATCAAGTGCATTCAAAATCTCACAATAGCACAATCCGAGAGAGAAATTCAATTTCTTACTTTCAAACTTAGTAAAATGTTTCAAGCTTTTACTAAGTTCCCAACACCTTTTCTAAAACGTTTCTACGCTGGAAAACCAAGTTCTACTCACCGACTTGCGAAACCACAATTGCCGACGCAACTATCGATCGTCTAAATCCCCCAAAATCACTTCGTTTGATTCCGGAATACGATCCCTTGTTTTTAACACATTAAAACAGAGGCTCAATGCATTAAAATGCATCCAAAACACCAGCACTCAAAAGAAAACCCGTAGCCCTGCTCTAAAGCATCAAATCACCCATTCGAAAAAACCAAAAACTCAATCGATTGACCTCTAACCTCAGCCCAACCATTACCCAACACATTTTAGCTATAAATCAACATCCAAAAGCAACCTAAAACCATCCTTATACCTCCATCAACTCGGATTCCACTTTACACCCCAAAAACACAACCAAAAACACTTCAAAAACCAAGGATCTCAAGGATTTCGGGATCTCTATGATTAAGACTCTATCCCAACACCAAAAATCTTTCAAAACACATTTAGAAATCATCTCACACAAGCCAAATCATCATAACTCCGAAAATCACCTTAAAACACCTTTTTCAACAATATTTTGATCTTTTATCAAACTAATAACAAAACCACAATCAAAAACATGAATAAAGAGCCAAATATTTTTGGAATTTCATTAAAGAACCTTGATTAGAGGGTTAGCACGAAATTTACCTTCAATCCTTGCTTCTCTTCTAATTTGACAAGTTTAGCTTGAAAGAATATGAAGGAAAATGAGAGAAATCACCAAGGAAAAGTTTGAAATCAAAAGAGAATTTGACAATGATGAAAATCTGGAATTTGAGAGAAAATGAAGAGTGTTTAGCTGAAGTGAAAAAGAGAGAATGAAAAGATCGTCCAAAAATCTTTTAACCGATTAAATAACTTTTAATCAAATTAATTTAAGCCATTTTAATATTCATTAAACCATTTAAAACACATGCCAAATTAGAGAAAAGGCTTAATTGACAATAAGCTCCCTAAAGATTCTAAGATTTTGACTCTTTTTGAAAAATACAATTTTTCCTCAACTTTAAAATTTTACATTTTGGTCACTACCCAAAATGTATACTTTCCAAAACCTGTTTTTCAAAATTGATTTAACCAATCTCTTAAATATCATTTTAGAGGATTTTAGGAATTTTTATCATATTTTTATCCCACCTCGAACCTTAATTTCCCTAAACCACCTCTTAACAATTCGAACATCCGACTACCGGTTCCACCGGCCCAACCCGACTCGCAAAACACCTAGGCCCAAAATCAAGGCGTTACAGGTACGCGGGGTCAACCTAGTGTTCAGTATTACAAGTGGGTATTGGTATGCATGATTGGGTTTCGGTACGCGTAACCGAGTATTGGTACGCCCTGTTGCATACTGATTCCAATATTTACTTCGATATTTGCCTGTACGGGTACGGTATTCCGTGTACCGGTAGGACCGATAGTGAGCTTTACCATAACATTCTGGTCCTCATATGTTCATGCATTAATTGAATTGGTAGATGTTGTCTGTTTGACCTGAGATTTTGCATGCATGCTTATAATGTAGTTGATTACAATAAAATGCTCTTGGGAATATGTTAGTCCCTGTCTTTTGGTAGTTTAATGATTTAGTCCTTAATTTCATGATTTGTTAAATTGGATGCTTAATTGTGATTCGTTTGAGCTAAAAATTAACACGCTAGTATGAAATACGATTAATTGATAATTCGTAACCTGGAATTGGTATAAGTCCTTGTAATTCTTTGGATTTGTATTTTGGTCCCTAGAATGCTTGTATTTGCATCTGAGTGCCTTATCGATGTTCGTATCGAATGAAAATTGAACCGCTGCTTGTATGAACACCATAGATCTTAATGACGCATCTAGATAAGTAAAAAGAAAAAAAATGGACCGTATTTCGAGTAAGTCAATTCGGTTTCACTTTGACAAACCCAATGTGATCTTCTTGGTTCGGGTCTATTGACTAGGTCGGGTCAAGGGGGTTACATGTAACAATAATAATAACTTATAGTTACAAAACCAGTCACTATATGACTTTTTTGTGCCAAAAATTGGAGGGACACATTTGTGACTATACATTTTGCCACTATAATTAAAATATATAGATACGAACATAATTTGTCACAAAAAACATGAATCTCATTATTTGTTTCTTTTATCCTAATAATTTCATTATTTGTTGGGACAATTTTTTTTTTGTAATAATTATTAAAACTTATAGCTATAAAACTTGTCACTATATGACTTTTTAAAAAATAGAAAGAAACATTTGTGACAAAAAAATGGTAACAAGTTATATTTTGTCATCATATATTATACAAGTTTGCTAATTGTGACAAAATATTAAGACGATTTTAGTTTTTGTCACAATTGTATATGATTTTCTAATTTAAAGTGATACTTGTTTATTTTGTCACCATAAAGATACTAATAGTGACAAAAATAATTTTATCAAAATTAAATTTGTCACAACAATAGAAATTTCTTATAGTGCGAGTCAAGTTCTACCAGTTCAGTTCGACCTAAGGGTTTGGTTCACGAGTAGGAAATGATTACCAGTTCTGTCCGATTCACAAAATGGGTTCACATTGCTGAGTGAAGCAGGTCAATATGATTTGGACTCATGGTAAAAAAGAATCCAAAAAAGGAAGCAACACAGAAAAACGAAAGGGAAGATCATAAGACTCGATTGAAGGCTTACCCAACACCAAAAGGACGGAAGGTAGATGGCACCCCCAAAAGAAACTGAATATTTTCTTTTAAATTGATGCAGACGACGGGCGGCGAGGGGAGTTGGTTGATTGGAGTTTATTTGCTGTGGAGTGAAAAACACAGAGATGGTTGCAATGTAATGTAAGAATGGGGTTTAGAGGGTCGTCAAAGTTTTACCGGAAGTTAGGTGAGGGGTTAGAAAATTTTAGAGAGAGTGGGTGGGGAGAGAGAAAATGATTGTAGAAGTTTATGGAATATGGAAGGGTTTTTAAGGTTGATAAAGTGTTTAAATACCTTGCTTCTAAGAGTAAAGCACAAAAATAAGGGCCCAAAGGTTTACCCGCTTTATAGAATAGACTAGAAGTTTTAAATTTTTTCAATTGGGTTACTAAAACGGATTTAAGAATTCAATTTAATTCTAAATTTTAATTAGGGTTATGAACTTAAAATTTCAAAAAATAAGATTTTAAATTAAAAATTTTAAAATTTTAGAGTTTTTAATTTAGGATTATATTTAATTAGAATTTTAATTTGGGGGAAAATCTTGGGTGTTATAGCGACCAAGGGACGTGGAGATTGTACGTGTTGTTGGAGAGGGGGACGACGGCTCGTGCGAGATAATTGTTGTAGAGGTGGCCGCATGTGAGAGAGCTAAAGGTCTTGTGCTGACGTGGTGAAACGAGCTGATTATGGTCGTTCAATCATACTTGATGGATGGCTGTTGGTGAAGCTTTTTGGAAGGGAGGATAAAAGGGCTGTAGTGGTGTAAAGAGACCAGAGTTAAAGTTTCTCACCAAATTAATATGGCAGTGTTTAATTCAGTGGGTCTTAGTTGGGCCATAGGTTTATGGGTATGTGTTTTTTATTTGGATATGTTAGAAACATTTGATGGAATGATTGGACATTTAAATTTTAATTTAAAGTGGGTTTAATTGACCTAGACTAAAATTATTGATTACAATTTTATAATATATTCTTGTCACCGTCTACTTATTATGTCCATTAACTCAATTGCAATGACGACTATAGTAGCAACTTAACCTAATCCTCGTGTGACTGACATTTGACACAAGTTTTTGCGTGCACTTTTACTACTTGATACTATAATTTATGATTACACTCTTACATAAAATCTTTATCTGTATTAATACAACACTATGTATTTTTATCGAAATACAAATATCATATTAGATATTTTTAAAATGTATGTACTATATTGAATATTTTGTTATAAATATCAAATATGATATTATTTTTTGTTTGGAATAATTACATTTTTAAAACCATTTTATAAAAAAATAGATTCTATTAAAATGAGGCCAAAAATAAAATAATTACCCATATGTTTATTTCATTAAACCCTAAAATTTTCCGTCCCAAAATCTTTGGTCGGATTTGAAGAAAAGTAGAAGTATTCAAAATACAATGCATAAAAGTCCAAAAAAGAATTCAAAACAAAAAATACTATTAATATATTTCTTAAAAAAAGTGAAACTTCACAGGGAAATTAGAGCCAGGCAGTTTTTTCGTGAATTGAATGCGTCCAAAAAAGGGGCACCTCTTTACCTTCTCAAATATAAATGGCAGACAATGGGTGTGTTCATTTCTATGACAACTTCTTTCAACCCACCTTCTTCTTCTTCTTCTTCTTCATATTTATCTGTGTTTTTTTTCAATCCTAAGTTTGTTCTGATTTAACAACCTCCTAACGTGCCGATACTTCTGCCTTAAAAAGATCACAAAAGCTCAAGCAAAACCCTCTTTCCCTCTTATTCTATTCGAATATTTAACCCTTCTGCAATTACCTTCTGACTAACCAATTTAAAGACTTTGATTATTTCCCCTTCTGAGGATCCTTTTCTTGGCTCTTTTTGAAGGTGTGCAGTTTTTGTCTTACCAATCTGTTTCTTTCTCTTTTTCCAGTTTTTTTTCTTGAAAAGTTTTAGCTCTGTTCAGCGTCAAAACATTGTTATTTTAAGCTGTTTTTGTTGCATTTTATTCTTTTTGTTTTCATTGTATTCGGGTTTGAAGACATAGGTTGTTTGAATTTTGACATAAAAATCAACTGAAACTTTATTTTGTAGCTTCTCTCTCTCTCTCTCTCTCTCTCTCTCTCTCTCTCTCTCTCTCTCTCTCTCTCTCTCTCTCCTCCTTGTTTCATTCCTGCCAGTTTATATTTCTATGTTATGCATTGTAATGTTCGATTATATGTAATCGGCGACATCATTCCATTGCATTTGTTTTACCTTGTTTGATCGATCTGAGAAATATAAATTATTTTGGCTTCATACCTTTTATCTTTCCATGTGTATTGATCAGGACTCGGGAGAATCTTGTATTGAAGGCATTGGTTCTCCATGGTGAGCCATTAAACATCGATTTGTTTTTTTTGTAATGTCTTATCTATTAAAAAGGGGACTTTTATTGGCAATCTAATTGGGTTTTAGTTAACCTAAGCAATACTAGTTTTGTTGTGATTTGATTTGTTTTTGGTTTTTAATCATCAGGGTGAAGCCCCAGCATTCTGTTTTGACAATCTTCAAAGCGGATTTGGTTTCAAATCCAAAGGCTTTGAGACCTCTGCCGACGTTGGTGACAAAACAGTATGATAATTTAATGCTTAATTTGATTTTCCCCCTATGAACTTTAAGTACTTCTCTTTGTCACCGGTTGTTATCTCATCTCTTGGTTAATATGTTCAATCATCTTTTTGACTGAGGATTTGTGTTTGTATCTCTTTGCAGTTTGTGATTGGTGGGGCAAACACCGATTCTACATCATATATTGGGGTTCAGATTTATGACAAATCTACAGGCAATTGGTTCGTTTTTTTTTCCGGCTAGAAGAAGCTAGCTAGTATATTTTCTTCTTCTGGGTTTCGTTTTATGGAGTTACAAGTTAACTGTTTCTGGTATTGTTTTCAGGGTGATTCCCACAGTTCTGGGATCAAAACCAAAGCCATGTAAAGGCCATTCAGCCATTGTTTTGAATGAAGATCGAATAATGATTATTATTAGGGGTTCAACCGCAGATGACTGCATTTGGTTTCTTGAGGTGGCATTCTTGGAACTTAATATCTTTTAAGGGTTAATATAAGATGATCTTCACATGCCATAGAATTAGAATAGATCATGCCACTATTCATGCTTGTGGCATTTGTACATACTATAGCCTCATGCTTCTGAGTTGAATAAAAACTATCTTAATATTTTGTTGCCTGAAAGTGCTTTTCTGTTCAAATATTGGTAGGTGGACACCAAGTATGTTAAGGAACTGAAAAAGGTTTTGGGAACTGAAGTTGTTGCCTGGAGTAAGGGTACGACGGGTGACGCTGAGAAGCCAGTTGTTATCAGTGGTCCTTCTGGAGTTGGTAAGGGGACGTTAATAAACATGCTTATGAAGGAATTCCCATCCATGTTTGGGTTCTCTGTCAGCCACACAACCCGTGCACCAAGGGGCAATGAGAACAATGGAGTTCATTACCATTTCACTGATCGAAGTGTAATGGAGAAAGATATAAAAGATGGGAAATTTCTCGAGTTTGCTTCTGTACATGGGAATCTATATGGAACCAGTATTGAAGCAGTTGAGGCAGTAGCAGACTCTGGGAAGGTAAACTGTCCGTATTTTTTCTCGGTTATATTAATAGTGGTTATAGTACCAAATGGAAAAACCAGAGGTTTAAAATCCCAACAGAATTGAATCAGTTCGGGAAAATAGCTTATGTTCTTATGGGGTATCAGCTCTCATTATCTTCGCATCAGCCCACCCTTATTAACATTTAATGATATACGAATGATCTCCTTGCATACTGTTATGAGGGGAGTAGCAAAGGTATATTATGTCACGTGTATATACTTCAAGTAACTTGATGACCTTAAGATAATATCATGCAGGTAGGACTGAATGGTTCAGACATCAGTATTGAATTTTGGGTTTTTGGTTGTGTACTTTAAAACTACCTTTCTGCTCAATTGAAGGAATTTTTATCTTATTTATTTTTAAATTTCAATATAGAGGTGCATTCTTGACATCGATGTTCAAGGAGCAAGGTCTGTGAGGGCAAGTTCTCTTGATGCCATTTTCATTTTTTTCTGTCCACCTTCGATGAGGAAGCTTGAAGAGCGGCTCCGTGCAAGGTAAATCAGTACTGTACATCCGATATTTATCACCATACTTTCATCCTAGTCTTCTTGTAATTAGAATGCTGTAAATAGGGGTACTGAGACAGAGGAGCAAATCCTAAAGCGACTCCGGAATGCAGAAGCAGAAATTGAACAAGGGAAGTCATCTGGCATCTTTGATCATATACTCTATAACGATAATCTTGAGGAGTGTTATGAGAATCTTAAGGTGACTTCTCTTTCCCTTCAACCTTATTATGAGTGTCGTAAGTTCTTTTGAAATACTTTTCAATGGATTAATTTTCTTATATCATGGTCTGATGAATTCGATTCAATATAGAAACTCCTAGGGCTAGATGGAAGTGCACCAACTAATCATAAGCCATGTAAGAATGTTACCTTGCCATTACTGTTTTCCCTATTGCTTTTTATTGCAAATAGAAAGTAATTTATTAAAATGTCATCCAGCACCCAAAGGGATTGATCTTCCTTTGAACCATTCGGTGTCCAAAATCGATAACAAGATCCTCATTAATTGTGAGACCACAGAACTAGGGACGGCATCAAAGAACTTGCAAGTTTATCTTTTCTCTTTGTCCTTTTTTAAATGCAAGATCATGATTCATGACTTGATTTGGTCCTTGGCTAAGCATTTGTGGTTTATTCAGGATTGTACTCGACGTGTTGCCGCTAAAAGGTGGGGCTCCTGGTCGGACAAGAGGACTAAATGTGTACTCCATTGATTCATTTTCGGATGGCTTGAATGAGAAACTTAGCTAACGACTGCAACCCTAACATGGTTTTAGGCTTTTGTGTTTGAGGAAAGTGGAAGTATGATAAAGCTCTACTTGTCTTCTAAGTTCATTGCATGAATTGGATCTTTTTTCACTCAATTCTTTGCTTATTTAAGAACCAATATGTATTTGAACAATTACTATTCCCACATGAGAAATGAGAGAGAGTTCACGATTTGTGCGGCAATCAAGTGTATTTTCATTTTTGGTTTCATGAGTATCCTTGGAGTATATGGTCTAACTGGATGAGATGTTAGGTCTTTGAAGAAAGGAGAGAGATTAGAATTATTTCATTGTGCATTGTGAATGGTGAAAATTTGGTTGGAAGGATCGAAAAAGCTAGAGTTGATTGTTGAATTGGTCAAAGGTTAGGATGGGATAAGGTTTGACGTAAGGACGAATCAAGGTTAGGGATGTAAAAACAGGTAATCGGACAGGTTTTAGGTCGGGTAAAATCGGATACAGGTCATTTCAGGTAAAAAAAAAATTTTGACTCGGGTCGGGTGCGGGTCCATTGCAGTCGGGTAATTTGCAGGTCGGGTCCATTTTAGGTCGGGTCAATTTTCAGGTCGGGTCCATTTCAGGTCAAACTCGTTGCAGATCGGGTAAAAACAGGTCGGGTAAAATCAGTTAATTGGCAGGTAAATTGCAGGTCGGGTAAATTTCAGGTCGGGTTCATTTCAGTTCGGGTTCATTTCAGGTCGGTTTCATTTCAGGTCGGGTTCATTTCAGGTCGGGTAATTTCAGGTCGTCGGGTTCATTTCAGTTCGAGTTAATTCAGGTTCACCATAAATGAACAATTTTGAATAAAAACAAAGTTTTATGGACTATGGTGAAAAAAATAATAAATAAGAGTTAATTTGAAGTAAAAATAAAGTTTTAAGAACTCAATTGAATTGAATTAAAACTTAAAGGACTTGAATAAAAAACTTATATAATATAAAGGGCTTTATTTATAATTTACCCCAAATTGAAATTCAATTTGGGAATTGGGCGGTTTCAAAATAAATTTTCCCGCCCATATATATTATAATTTAATATTATTTATTAATTATTATAATATAATATAACTTATAAATTATTATAATAACTTTATAAGTATAGATATATGTATTTTTATGTATTCACATGTATATAAATTACAATATATAATTATATATTATACAAACATGTATGTATTTATGTATATGTAATGTATTATACATAAATACATGTATATGTATATACATAATACATACTATGATACTAACAACATACATGTATATATATTACAAACATATGTATATATTAAATTATTAATACATTATACATATAACATATCATACATAATAATTAATACATATTATACAAATATATGTATGTTAATATATAATATATAATGTACATATATATATATATGTATATATGTGTGTATATATGTATATAAATACATAAATATACATATAAAATATATGTATATATATAAATATATGTATTTATAAAATTATAAAATATATGTATTTATATATGTATTTAAATACATAAATTGAATTGAACTCAATTGAATTGAACTAAAACTTAAAGGACTTAAATGAAAAACATCTAAAATTTAAAGGGCCACAAAATATTTAGCCCATCTAAAATTTAAAGGGCTACAAAATATTTAGCCCATCTAAAATTTTTAGCCCAAAGCCCAACAATTAATAATTATTATATTTAGCCCATCTAAAATATTTAGTCCAAAGCCCAACAATTAATAATTATTATTTATTATTGATATTATTAATTATTATAAATGGGTGGTGGGATATGAGCCCAAAGACCCAAGGCCCAAACTATTACTAATTATTATTTATTATTAATTATTATATTATAAATACATTATATAACTTATAAGTTATAACTTTATATATATATATTATATATTATAGGTTGTAGGGGCCCATCTCAAATAAATGGGTCGTGGGATATGAGCCCAAAGGCCCAAGGCCCAAACTATTACTAATTATTATTATTTATTATATTATAAATACATTATATAAATTATAAGTTATAAGTTTATATACATATATATATATATATATTATATTTATACATTATAGGTTTTAGGGGCCCATCTAAAATAAATGGGTGGTGGGATAAGAGCCCAAAGGCCCAAACTATTACTAATTATTATTTATTATTAATTATTATATAAATTATAAGTTATAAATTTATATATATATATATATATATTATATTTATACATTATAGGTTTTAGGGGCCCATCTAAAATAAATGGGTGATGGAATATGAGCCTAAAGGCCCACGGCCCAATCTATTACTAATTATTATTTATTATATTATAAATACATTATATAAATTATAAGTTATAAGTATATATATATATATATATATATATATTTATACATTATAGGTTTTAGGGGCCCATCTAAAATAAATAGGTGGTGAGATAAGAGCCCAAAGGCCCAAGGCCCAAACTATTACAAATTATTATTTATTATTATATTATAAATACATTATATAACTTATAAGTTATAAGTTTATATATATATTTATACATTATAGGTTTTAGGGGCACATCTCAAATAAATGGGTGGTGGGATATGAGCCCAAAGGCCCCAGGCCCAAACTATTACTAATTATTATTTATTAGATTATAAATACATTATATAAATTATAAGTTATATATATATATATTATATTTATACATTATAGGTTTTAGGGGCCCATCTAAAATAAATGGGTGGTGGGATAAGAGCCCAAAGGCCCAAGACACAAACTATTACTAATTATTATTTATTATTAATTATTATATTAAAAATACATTATATAACTTATAAGTTATAAGTTTATATATATATTTATACATTATAGGTTTTAGGGGCTCATCTCAAATAAATGGGTGGTGGGATAAGAGCCCAAAGGCCCAAGGCCCAAACTATTACTAATTATTATTTATTATTAATTATTATATTATAAATACATTATATAACTTATAAGTTATAAGTTTATATATATATATATATATATATATATATTATATTTATACATTATAGGTTTTAGGGCTCATCTCAAATAAATGGGTGGTGAGATATGAGCCCAAACTATTACAAATTATTATTTATTATATTATAAATACATTATATAAATTATAAGTTATAAGTTTATATATATATATTATATTTATACATTATAGGTTTTATGGGCCCATCTAAAATAAATGGGTGGTGGGATAAGAGCCCAAAGGCCCAAACTATTACTAATTATTATTTATTATATAAATTATAAGTTATAAGTTTTTATATATATATATATATATATATATATTATTTATACATTATAAGTTTTAGGGACATATCTAAAATAAATGGGTAGTGGTATATGAGCCTAAAGACCCAAGGCCCAAACTATTACTAATTATTATTTTTTATATTATAAATAAATTATATAAATTATAAATTATAAGTTTATATATATAAATATATTATATTTATACATTATAGGTTTTAGGGGCCCATCTAAAATAAATGGGTGGTGGGATAAGAGCCCAAAGGCACAAAGCCCAAACTATTACTAATTATTATTTATTATATAAATTTTAAGTTATAAGTTTATATATATATATATATATATATATATATATATATTATAGGTTTTAGGGGCCTATCTAAAATAAATGGGTGGTGGGATAAGAGCCCAAAGGCCCTAAACCCAAACTATTACTAATTATTATTTAGTATTAATTATTATATTATAAATACATTATATAACTTATAAGTTATAAGTTTATATATATATATATATATATATATATATATATATATATATATTATAGGTTTTAGGGGCCCATCTCAAATAAATGGGTGGTGGGATATTAGCCCAAAGGCCCAAGGCCCAAACTATTACTAATTATTATTTATTATTATTTATTATATTATAAATACATTATATAAATTATAAGTTATAAGTTTATATATATATATATATATATTATATTTATACATTATAGGTTTTAGGGGCCAATCTAAAATAAATGGGTGGTGGGATAAGAGCCCAAAGGCCCAAGGCCCAAACTATTACTAATTATTATTTATTATTAATTATTATATTATAAATACATTATATAACTTATAAGTTATAAGTTTATATATATATATATATATATATATTACATTTATACATTATAGGTTTTAGGGGTCCATCTCAAATAATTGGGTGGTGGGATATGAGCCCAAAGGCCCAAGGCCCAAACTATTAATAATTACTATTTATTATTATATTATAAATACATTATATAACTTATAAATTATAAGTTTATATATATATATATATATATATATATATATACACACACATTAGGGGCCCATCTCAAATAAATGGGTGGTGGGATATGAGCCCAAAGGCCCAAGGCCCAAACTATTACTATTTATTATTTATTATATTATAAATACATTATATAAATTATATGTTATATGTTTATATATATATATTATATTTATACATTATAGGTTTTAGGGGCCCATCTAAAATAAATGGGTGGTGGGATAAGAGCCCAAAGGCCCAAGGCCCAAACTATTACTAATTATTATTTATTATTAATTATTATATTATAAATACATTATATAACTTACAAGTTATAAGTTTATATATATATATATATATATATATATATATTATATTTATACACTATAGGTTTTAGGGCCCATCTCAAATAAATGAGTGGTGAGATATGAGCCCAAAAGCCAAAGGTCCAAACTATTACTAATTATTATTTATTATATTATAAATATTTTATATAAATTATAAGTTATAAGTTTATATATATATATATATATATATATATATATTATAGGTTTTATGGGCCCATCTAAAATAAATGGGTTATATTTATACATTATAGGTTTTAGGGGTCCATCTAAAATAAATGAGTGGTGGGATATGAGCCCAAAGGCCCAAGGCCCAAACTATTACTAATTATTATGATAGTTATCCAGCTTAAGTTAACAAATTTAAGAAGTTAACCCGATTAAGTTAACAAAATAGAATAGTTAACCAGTTTGAGTAACAAACTATATCTAGATTAATCATTTGAAATACAATTGATATAATACTAACTTATATTTTGTAGTTATGTTAATTTTCTTATACTTGTTAAAGCAGAATAAGTTTATGAACATAATAAAGTTAACATAATATATTTTATATAATAAAGCATAATAAACATAATAAGTGTATAATTTTATTATACACAATATATATTTTTATACTTAAACAAATTTTTAAGTATATAAGTTTAATATATTATATTAACTATATATTACTAATATATTATATATTTAGTAAAAATTAAGATAAATCTTTTAAGTATATAATTTTATTATACATAATATATATTTTTATACTTAAACAAATTTTTAAGTATATAATTTTATTATACATAATGTAGTTACAAATTAAGACAAATTTTTCTAAGTATAATGGAAGATAAAATTTTTCTAAGTAATGAAATTAACATAATCTATTAAAAAATTATTAAGTTTATAATGAACAGTTTACACTTTAAATTATTTAACATTTTTAGCCAGGTCTATATTAGTTCAGGTCAACAACAGTTCAGGTTCAAAACAGGTCGGGTCCATTAACAGGTCGGGTTCAAAACAGGTCGGGTTCAAAACAGGTCGGGTAAAATCGGATCTCGGGTCATTTCAGTCGGATAATATCAGGTAATTTGCCAGGTCGGTCTCGGGTTCGTTTCAGTCGGTTGCAGGTCGGGTTTCAGGTCAAAATTACCACGTCAGATTCGGGTTCGGGTCGTTTTCAGTCGGACACAGATCGGGTTCGGTTGCTACAATAACAGGTTCAACTCGGGTTCGGGTCAGCAACAGTCAGTTACAGTTCGGGTTCGGATCATCGAATTCTCGGGTCAAATCAGGTTTTGACTCGAGCAGGTTTCAGGCAGGTTTTTAGGTCCTGACTTGTTTTTACAACCCTAATCAAGGTAGCTGGTAATTGATGGTAGTGGAATTTCCAAAATCACCGCATAAAGTTTGTTTGATCACAATAGTGAATAGATTCCGAGTGAGCTGGTAAATGTGTGGTGAGGAGAAGAATTTGGTTAGGATTAGGAGTCTAAATGAGGAATCCATATTTGTAAATTATTCAAATCTCCTGAGTTAATTGTACCAAACTAATGACATTCATTTTAAATTGATTATAATTTTTTAGCATTTTAATTTCATTCTCTCATTCTAAATTAATCCCTAAATTATGACCCTCATTCTATATTGGTCCCCAAACTTTCAATTTCATCCTTAAACTATAACTCTCACTTTATATTGGTCTGCAAAACTTTTTAATATTTTAATTTCATCCTCAAATTATCAGTATATGCTAATCATGCATCATGTTAATAAAGCCATTATAAAAATTATTCATTGTCTTGTAAACATTAATGCATATTATGTAATAATATGATGTGATGTAAACGATAATTTAAGGATGAATTTAAAATGCTCAAAAGTTTGGTTAGCGGTCAATTAAGAATGAAGGTCATAGTTCGGGGATAAATCTGAAATATTTAAAAATTTAGAGATCAATTTATAATGAAGTCATAATTTGGAGACATGTGGAACAATTAACTCGAATTTTCTTACCAGTATCATTGTGACAAGTATTATATATATAACTCTAACTAATATTTTCATAAAAATTTGAAGACAAATAATGCCAGACATTTTTGATATATTGATCAAGTATCTGCATGCATTTTTTTAGAAAATAAAATTAGTTTAGTGTTAATTTTAAATATATATATAGAGGTTTGAGATATTTTTGGTAAACGACTTTTTGAGTTAAAATTAGTGGTTTGAGATATTTTTAGAGGTTTAACCAGTCAAATCCGTTAATTTAGATGTTTAGTAAATAACATATTGTAATAACGAAATGAGATGAAACTTCTTATTTTGAAAAGGCTCATTTTAGGAGCTTTAGAGTTAGAGGTTTGAATAAAATACTTGTTAAGACACTTTTGTCCTTGATAATTATATTTTTTTTTCCTAAATAACATAAATTTGAATAACTAATAAAATTAAAAAATAATTTTAAAATAAGAGATTAATTTTTTTTCCGGCAAATAAGTATTTTTTATTAAAAATAAGAAATTAATATATAGATTAATATATATATATATATATATTTAAATTTAATAATTATTAAAATTATACTAAAAAAGAGAGTTTCACAAATAAAATATATATATCTTTCGTATATGCTTAGTAATGATATTAAAAAATTAATTTTTATAATTCAATTAATATTAATAGATACAAAATATTAATAACTAATAAATTATTTAAACAAGTATTTAATATAATCATGTCCTTATATGTCATTTTGTTTGTTCAAATAATCAAACAACTATTAGCTATCAGTTAATTTTACCAAGCACTTTTATACAATCAGCTAAAATAATCCGCTAGTTAAATCAGCTAACGTAATCCGCTATCGGCTATTAGCTATCCGTTAATTGCCAAACAGAGCCATAATTTAATATATATATATATATATATATATATATACATATGTAACCCCCTCGACCCAGTCTAGTCGCAAGACCGAATCGGGAGAGATATACGGGAATAACCGGAGAAAAATCTGAGAATTTTCCTACGATTAACAACCCTAGATTAAGATTATCTTGTCTAAATGCAATTTACGGTCCTATGGTGTTAAGGGGGTCACAGGGGAAGAACAACGTCTCAATCGGACATCAATCGAATGTCCAATTAAAGATAAATAGTCATGAATGACCATTTCACAAAGGCAACACTAAACATGGGTAAAAAGGTAATTTAACCTTACCAATTAGTTAATTAGTCAAGTTTCAAGCACACGAGGCGAAACCAAAACCAACGAGACATATAAACTCATTTAAGCAATATACAAGCTTTAGGGACTAAAACGTAACGTTTGGAAACCTTCAAAGATGCCATTTAACCACTTTAACTACCTGTGTTGCGGAACAGGGCTGCCCGTTTCGAAACGCGGGCTCTCAGCAAAAAGTAAAACTAGGTTGTTCCGGAACGTCCCTCTTGGTTCTGAAACGGGAGCCTCTAGTGGCAAAACGTACCGAAACGGCACCACCCTCGTTCCGATATGGATGCCCCAAAAGCCTGACTGTTCCGAAACCATACCAGAGGTTCCAAAACGCCTACGCACAAATGGGATTCAAAAAGTCGTTTAGGCATCCCCAAACGTCCCCAAAATTGTCCCAACATGCGTCAAACAACATGGCAACACGATAATTAAGGAAACTAGAGGCAAGGTACCCTAAAACCAGCATCAAATATGCATACATACACAAAATGGATACATGGCCAAAAAGCTAAAGGAAACACTCATGCTTGGCATTCATAAAGAGGTCAAAAGACAAACCATGACATACTTCAACATTTTAAACATGTTAACAACAATAACAACCATATAGGAGTTTGGACACCCACTCCCCAACACAAAAGTCTAGCACTCTCATTGCCTAACTATTATTACAACCATGAAAACCATACTTGAGCTAGCAAAAGAACTCCAAGGTTCCTCCTTTGCCCCACTTGCCTCCCGAAGCAACTAACAATCTGCATTGTTAGAAAAAAAGAGCGTAAGCTTAAAAGCTTAGTGAGTGGAGCTCAAAATCACAACAACAACAACAATGCAGTGCAAAACATGTATTTTTCTTAAATACAAAACCATTTGGAAAGCTAATATACTAAACCGAAAGCATAAGAACAAAGTCATGGTATGCACATGCACAACCACTCCCGGTGGGACTACACATCACCGTTCACAACAACTAGCATGTTTCCGGTGGGACTACACATCATCGTATTCAACAACACACTTCCTATTAACCATCACGTGAGGCTTTGAAAACAACAACAACAACAACATCATAACAACATTAAAAGGAGGTAAAAGCAAAACGAAATTCACTCAACAATATGTATACTCGTATACACCAACATTTAACGAAACAAGGCAAAATTAGCTAAACTTACACTTGGGTTTAGGTTGGCCCCTAGGGCTCCACCCAAACCCCAAGAAAACCTCTTTGAAACATTTTAAAGCTTCAAAACATTACCACTCACCAGCACAATACCAAAACAAGCTAACGGTCCTCCTTCAAGCTTCCTCAACTCTCGGTGTAGCGTCTGAAGAATCCAAATCCTTATCCACTGCTTCTACCCAAATCAAAACAAAGAATTAATACACTTTTCAACAATCAAACCCACTGAAATCAATATTATCAAAATTCAACAATATAAAGTTTCTGATTTTTATCCGAAACTAACCAAAACCATCATCATTTCTACTCTAACCTCAAGTCAACCATAAATTCATCAATTTGTAATCCAAACCATGTTCAAATACCCAAAAACATCAACCCATCACCATCAAAACATTGGAAGTCCTTCCCCGCCATTTCCAAGCCAAAATCCTAAATATCACATATCAAAAAATTACCCATTTTCCAAATTCTGGGATTTCTTGATAAATCCTTTATCTTAGCATCATTTTACACCCAAAATATGATTTGCATCACACACAAAACATTGTTTTGACCCACTTTGCTTAAACCATTCAAAACCCCATTATTTCCCAAAAGGAAGAACTTGAGAAATCCTTTCAAAGTTTTGGAAGGAAATTAATAGAAAATAAGAAAGTGTGAAGGAATATTAGGAATAAAGCACTTACCTTGATGAAACCTCAAAAAAATGGTGGAGGTTTGGTGGAAGGAAGCAAAATAACATGAAATGAGTTTGGGGAAGAAGAAGAGGTGGAAAACTTTTGAAATATAGTATTTTATTTTAATTTAAAATCCATCTCCAAACCTATTTGTACTCATTTTACCAAAAACCCCTTTAAAATTTCCCCTTCTTTAAAAAGCTTTAAAGTTTGTTTTATTTTAATTGGTTTCCCCAAAATTAGCTTAAACCTAACCGGCTTAACCAAACCTTATTATCTTCCGGGCCCTAAACTCGGGCGTTACAACTCTCCCTCACTTAAGGAATTTTATCCCCGAAATTTACCTAATGGGAAGAGATACGTAAACTGTTTCTCCATGTCGTCCTTTCTCTCCCAAGTGGCCTCTTCCACACCCCGATGTCTCCACAAAACCTTGACTAACTCAATGGTCCTCCCACGCAAAACTTTACTATCCGTAGTAAGAATCTCAACTGGTTCTTCGTTATACGACAAATCTAAGTTCAACTCGATCTCTTTCACTGTCATTACATGGGACGGATCTGATTTATACTTGGTCGACAATCTCAATTTATAAGCAACATGACCAATCCTCTCAACTACCTCGTACGAACCAATGAATCTTGGACTTAACTTACCCTTCTTACCAAACCTCATCACCTTCTTCCAAGATGAGACTTTCACAAATACTTTGTCGCCCAGAACATACTCTATCTCTATTCTTTTCAAATCAACATACGATTTCTATATGTCTGAAGCTGCCTTTAAGTAATCACAAATCAGTTTTACCTTCTCGGTAGTCCCTTAAGCAAGTCTGGCATAGGTACAAGCTTCTGTTCGGCCTCGGCCTAACAAACAAGTGTTCTACATCTCATACCATACAGAGCTTCATACGGTGCCATCTGAATACTAGCATGATAACTGTTATTGTACGCAAACTCTACTAGCGGTAGATGTTTTTCCCATGAACCCTAAAAGTCGATGATGCAACAGCTCAACATGTCCTCTAACACCTGAATAACTCTCTCTGACTGACCATCTGACTGTGGGTGATACGAAGTACTGAAGTTCAACTAAGTCCCCAAGGCACGATGCAAACACTCCCAAAATCTAGTTGTAAACCTCGAATTTCGGTCTGGCACAATATACTTTGGTACTCCATGCAGTCTCATGATCTCACTAATATACAACTCAACCAACCAGTCTAAAGTGTAAGTGGTGTGAACATGTATGAAATGGGCACACTTAGTGAATCTGTCAACCATTACCCATATTGAATTCTTCTTCGAAGGAGTCAACGGCAATCCTGACACAAAATCCATAGTAATCCGTTCCCACTTCCATTTCAGAATATTCAACGGCTGTAACAAGCCTGAAGGAAACTAATGCTCGGCCTTAACACGCTGGCAAACCATACATTTACTCACAAACTCGACCACATCTTTCTTTAACTCAATCCAGAAGTACTCATCTTTCAACCCACCGTACATCTTCGTACTGCCCGAATGCATAGCAAAAGGACTGTTATGAGCTTCGTTCAAGATAGTACGTGTAACCCCCTTAGCCCGGCCTAGACCCCCGACCCGAACTAAGAAGATTACGCGGGGAAAACTGAAGCCAACTCGTTAAAGCCGACCTCGATTAACGACCTTATTTTCCCCCTTTTTTTATCTTCTTTAGATGCACATTATATTCTATGTGTTAAACTAAACACTTTAAAAGAAACTGCGCATCAAACGGAGTTCAATTAGGGGTTTAATTGCTTAAATTAAACATTTAGGGACTAAACTATAATTTCTAAAAATTACATGGGCTAATCCAATTATAAGGTTACCAATCCTTAATTAGACATGTAACATGCTTCCTTGTCAAATTTCATCACAAGCGGACCATCCAAACTCAACCAATTGCACATACAACATTCAGGGACCATAATGTAACATTACAGAACTTAGAAAAATACTTTTAACTGAAAATAACAGCCAGGTATCGGTACCCTTAAGCTCGTATCGATACGTGGGAAGACAATAAAAAAAGTTTGGGAAAAGGTATCGATACCCTTCCCCGCGTATCGATACGCCCTTCATACTTTGCACAGGCGTACCGATACGCACCCAACTTGTATCGATACCCCTGTGTGGTTTGGCCTGAAAAATGCCTTCGAATATCGATACCCAAGCCCGAGTATCGATACTCGCACAAGAAATGCACAACCAAAAACCACAATTATGAAGGTAACTCCTCCGGACACACTGGAGTAATGGACACTGGAGTTGTGTTTTCATACAACTCAATCCCAAACTCCACCTCTCGACTAGGAGGCAATCCAGGTAACTCCTCCGGAAACACTCCAGGAAACTCTCGCACAGTCCTGATATCTTGAACTCGCAACTACTTAGAGCTAGGATTCATAACAAATGCTAGATAAGCCTCACAACCTTGCCTCATCATTCGACTTGCTTCCAACGAAGACACCACATTGGCAAGAAACTTCACATTCTCACCAACCACCACTACCTCGTAATCATCCGCAAGTTTCAACAAAACTCGCTTGTTCTCATAATCCACTACAGCTCGATGTTCAACAAGCCAATCCATTCCAAGGATTACATCGAAACCATAGAATGGCAATTCCATGAAATCAACAAGAAAAACATGGTTTTGCACTTTCAAGGGACATCTTCTATACAACTTCCGTGTCACAACGGTCTCACCAAAGGAACTAGTTACACGCATACCAACATCCAAAGACTCAACAGGTAAACCAAGCAATTGAGCATGTTCACGCAATATGTATGAGTGTGTAGATCCAGAATCAATCAAGGAAAGTGATGATAAGGATTGCAAAGTAAAGGTACATGCGATCACATCCGTATCATTTCTCCCCTCACGCTGAGCATACACCCGAGCCTGGCCACCACCCTTAGGTTGAACAGCTACCACATGTGCCACATTCCTCCCACCATCATCTCTGCGCAGGAAGTTAACACGGCCGCGCCCACGGCCTCTCTGTGGTGCAACTACCCCAGGAGCACGTCCCTGACCACCATCGGCCAATAAAGGACACTCCCTCCTCATGTGGTCTACCGAACCACAATTCCAGCATGAATTACCGGTCACTGCTACAGGAGCCTGAACCTCTCTTGTTGCTCGAGGACAATCTCGCCTCATATGGCCATGAGTTCCACACGTCCAACACGTGTTCTGATCAGCTCTCATCTTATCTCTCTGAACAGGCGCACCATGCTCTCCACTACCACGCCTAGCAGAAGACTAATACCTCTTATCTCGTCCTCTCTTGTTCCGTCCACCACCGGAACTATAATCAGCAACTCTTTTGTCTGAGCTAGAACCAACGCCTCTAGAAGACAAACCCAAGTTCTGCTCAATGTCCTTCGCTCTACTCACCAACACATCAAAATCTGTGTACTCAGCAGCAAGCATGAAAGTCTTCACGTCTATCACCAAACCATAATGGAAACGTTCACACCTTTCCCACTCATCAGGGATTAGCTCAGGTGCGTACTGGCTAAGGCGGACAAACTGGATCTCATACTCAGCCACCGTCATGCTTCCTTGCACAAGAGACATGAATTCTCTTTTCTTCTCATCTAGGTATCGCACACCTAGATACTTTCGCTTGAACACGTTCAAGAAGAACGTCCAAGTCACATCATTTTCCTCCATTCCGGAGACAGTGGTCTTCCACCACGTATAAGCATCATCATGCAGCAGCGACACCACACAACCCAACTTCTGCACGTTGCTGCAGTTCATTTGCCCCAAAATCCTCTTGGTGCTTTCCAACCAAGATTCAGATCCTTCAGGAGATAAACCTCTGAACTCAGTCCCTCCCAGACTGCGAAGACGTTCCAAAGGTAATCTCACGTTAGCATCACCCTGATGCGCAGCTCCGTGAGCTCCATCTACTACTGCCTGAAAGGCTCCCGGAATAGCCTGAATCAAAACAGTCATGTCAGGAGCAGCTTGCCCCTGCACACCTTCAGGTCCAGCGACCCCAGCACCAGCACCAATACCAGCATTATCACCTCTAGCACCATCACCTCCGAGTGGTCTCTCCACCAGAGGGAGGAGGTAAATCCACAACATTCTCAGCATTTTCCTCGTTCTCATTCTGAGCCATAGCTCTCGTATTCATTCTCATCTCTCAACGAGGCCCCATTTACAAGAAAAACAATGCACTGACACAAATGCAATAAACATAATTAGGCTCAACAAGGTAAGTAATCCAAGTACTCAAGCTCATTTTCCAAAAACAATTCCTTTCATTAGTTTTGATATGGCAATGGGTTCCCCTAACATGCTTCAACATAGCATAGCATCACAATTGTAACCATACATCACAATTCATGAAACATTCCTTCACTTAAAAGGTCCATCATGCAAAAACACATACATCACCCACATAACAATTCCCAAATACACGAGAACTAAGCTCTGATACCACCAAATGTAACCCCCTTAGCCCAGCCTAGACGATTGACCCGAACTACGAAGATTACACGGGGAAAACCAAAGTCAACTCGAAAGTCAACCTTGATTAGCGACCCTTTTTTTTCTTTTTAATCATGTCTAGATGCACTTTAACCCTAAGTGAACACTCGAGAAACATATATGTGTAAAGCACAGCGATCGGATTTCAGAGAGGGACTCAATTGCATAATATACAAATATTAGGGACCAAAACGTAAATTCTATAAATTAGAAGGTCATAACTGATTTTAAAGTTACCAATATTAAATTAGTCTTATTACATGCTTCCCTGTCAAATTTCAACTTAATTGGACATCTCGAACTCATACAATTGCAAATACAACTTTCGGGACTAAAACGTAAAGCTTGCATACTTAAACACCATTCAAATCAGTGCCCAACGGTCACCTGTTTCGGAACGGAATTGACCGTTTCGAAACACGGGTTGGTTCCGAGACTGGTTCCGAAACCGTGCCTTCCAGTAGCCAAATCGTTTCGGAACAGCCTCCAGCCGTTTCAGATCACGAAGGCCATTACAGGCCCCCGTTTCGAAACGTCAGTGCCTGTTCCGATACGGTTTGCCCAGAAGCTGCAGATTTTGCTGATTTTTCATACATAAATCCACTCAAACACAACCTAATGACTTCCTAATCATGCCAACAAGTTATCATACATATATAGAGCAGGTTTGCAACTCCTAAACACATTCATGGCATCAAACATGAAACTTCACATGACTATAGGCAAGCATCCTAATATCCAAACCAAGCAATCAACCAAACTCCAAAACAAGCATTAAAAGGCCATTTACAAATTCAAAACATCAAAAGCATCATGCCACAAACTAGAGAGCTCAACACATCTCCCAAAACACATCTTAGGTTCCCATTGCCAAATTACCAAAACTAATAGTGTTTGAAAACATCACCATACATGAGCTTGGTTTCCCTTGGACACTCTAGCCTCCTTGTTGCCCTTAAACCCTTCAATTATCTGCATTATTGGTACAAGAGAGAGAGCGTAAGCACAATTGCTTAGTGAGGCATGCTCTAAAGAAAGCAACACAATAATGCATTTTAGAAAACACTTTCAACAAAGCTTTTAAACACATGCTCATCTCTTTTCATGCAACCTTGCATACTTTACAAGCATCTCATGCTTCATTACATTCAACTCGTTATATTGGATTTCAAGTGATAATTCACAACCATTTACAACACAAAACACAATCGGATACGCGGATTACAAGCGTTGTCCCATACGCTTCATACACACTACCGAACAACATAAGGTGAAGTTTATCGGTACAATCACAACCCCTCTACACCCGTGATGGAGTTTAACGGTACAATCACAACCCCTCCACATCACTCATCGGTAGTTGTATAATTCCACTAACGAGTGCAAGGGACACATAACACAAGATCCACACACGGACTTTTAACCACCGTTGTGATCTTACCTCACTCGTTAGGGTACTTGGATGGAGTTTATGGTACAATCACAACCCCTCGACATCCAAGGCGACTTAATTCACGATGCACCCAATCCTATAGCTGGCTAACTATATCCGATTCAAGTACTTTAAACCATTACATCACTTGCCAATATACATCATTTACCATCAACAATTCACTGTTTTAAAGCATTAATCAAAGCCATTAAACAACATGCATCACTATGCATCAAAACCATATTCTTAATGTATCAAAGCAAGGATCTCTTACCTTGAGCATCCTTTAATACATGGCTTTCAAAACCAACATTAACCATGCTAAAACATACTTTCAAAACAGAAATTAAACATGCAAATTATAACCAATGCATCAAACCACTTCATAGCACATCCGAGGGAGTTTTTCCGAAAACTTACTCTTGAGCTTAGCTAAGTTGTTTAGACTTAATCTAAGCTCCCAAAACCTCCAAATAATCGTTTCAAAGCTGAAAACCCAACTCCACTCACCAATTACGTTTCGCTTGCTTGCCGAAACGCCAATCAAGCCTCCGGATCAACTCCAAAAGTGTCCGAAGATGCCTCCCCTGTTTTAAACACATCAAAGTAGATGATTAATGCATCATTATGCATTGAAATCTTCAGCCAACACAACTAAACTCGCTGCTCTACCCAAAACCAACATTTCGGCTACCAAACACAACCGAAAACACTTCCAAACTCCTCCAAAACTTAACCCAACCAAGATCCATGACTTCTAACCATTTCTAAACATCAATTACATTCCAAAATAAACCTAAACTCACCCTTATACCTCCAGCCATAACAGAACACCATAACACCTCAAAAACCACCATCTTCATAAGCAAAAACTTAGGAAATACAACCTATTCGGGATTACATTGATAAAACCTCATTTCCACATCATTAGACATCCAACATACATTTAAGAATCATCTCAAAACAGAGCCCAAGCATTCACAACAAAATTCTTCAAGATTTCTTCCGAATCTTGAGTTTTAAGCCAAAATCAAGTTTCTAATATTAAAACCATTTATAAAACTTAAATTAAGGATTGAAAACTTGGGAATTTCAGTAAAGAACTGAGTACTTAGAGGAGAAGAACAATCTTACCTCTAAATGGTGATTTCTCCTTGATTTGAGCCAATTTCCTTGAAAATTCAATGAGGAAGTCAAAAGGATTTGATGCAAGATTGTTTAGGAACTAATTGATGATAGAAATCTCATCAATTGAAGTGAAGATCAATGCAAAAGTTGCTGGAGAAATAGTGTTTGGATGATGGAATTTTGAGAGAAAAAGGAATGAGAAAAATTTAGGAAAAAGTAGTTATGAAATTCCAAAAAGTAGTTTCCCTTTTTATTTAATTAATTAAAACATTAATTAATTCACCTAAATTAAGGAAAAATCTGGAGAAATCATTTTTGGGTAAATTAGCTCCTTAAAGATTCAAAGTTTCAATCCTTACAAAACAGTCACCACTAAACTTTTCAAAAATCGCATTTTAGTCACTACACCGAAATGTAGCATTTCCAAACCTTATTTTGAAAAATTGATTTCACCACTCTCTTATATATATTAAAAGAGAATTTTTAGATATTTTTCCATATTTTTAAAACATCCCGAACTAGGCTTTCCCTAAAACCTCCTTTTATATTCGAACCGAAAATCAGACCGGTCCGGTTCAGACCCTAAACTTCTAAGCCCAAAATTGGGGTGTTACAAGCATGCTCTAAAACACTTATAAAGACATATCCAAAATACCAAATAGAAATCCACAAACCACATAGAGAGCAATTACGTGTCTCAAAACACAAACTAAACATGCTCAAGGTGTCACATAACACCAAGCAACTCATGTGTGGAAATTCCTCCCATTGCCCCTTATTACACTAAGATGAAAGCACATACTTTACTTAACAAAACCACTTGGATATCCCTTTCTTGCTCACTGCCAAGGTGTTCAGTTCTCTGCATTGATGAAACAAATGAGCGTAAGCACAAAGCTTAGTGAGGACCGCTATAAAACCAAAACATTCATCAATGCATTTTCAAAACAAAAACATCAATCTTTGTAAACACATGCCTTCCTTTAAAACATGCACTTAAAGACATCATTTCCTCTTTCAAATCCACATGCTCATAGCATCATTAATTACAACAGCAAAAACCATTGCTCATGCTTAAACCAAGCATCACATGCATTCTAGCATAAATCTCAAGCATCACATGCTTTCTGAAAGTAAGCATTCATCATTAATTCATTATATCATCACGATTATATTGGCTTGCAAGTGATCAATAACAAGAACCATATCAAAACACAACACAATCGGATACGTGGATTACAAGTGTTGTCCCACACGATTCATACACAGTACCGACAACTCAAGGTGGAGTTTAACGACCCAATCAAAACCCCTCAACACCGTGGTAGAGTTTAGTGGCACAATCACAACCCCTCAATACCCATGATGGAGTTTAACGACACAATCCCAACCCCTCAACATCACTCATCGGTAGTTGTATAACCCACTAGCGAGAGCCGGGACACAAAACAAGGCTTACACATGGGAGCTACCTCAACCATTGTAATCACCTTAACCAAGCTTACACACGGGAGAAATCCTCCACCGTTGTGACGCTTAACCAAGTCCACCCACGAGAGCCATCCTCCATCGTGGTGACGCCAATTCCTCAATCGCAAGCGTACTTGGATGGAGTTTAAGGCACAATCACAACTCCTCGACATCCAAGACGACTTTATTCACGGTGCACCCAATCCTATAGCCGTCTAACTATATCCGATTCAAGTAACCAAAACCATTTACCATCACTTGCCAATATAATCATCAATCATCATTAATTCACTGTTTTACAAGCATAAACCACAATGCCACTTTCACAAGCATTAACATGCTTAAAACCAATTGCATAAATCATATAAACTCAAGGATCACTTACCATGTGCATCCTTAACAAAATGGCATTTAAAACCAACAACACCATTGCTCAAAACATGCTTTAAAACAGTAATTAAAACACAATTAAATCAAATGCATTTTAACCCAAAACTTAGCGCAAACCGAGAGAGACTATTGAGCTTAGCTAAGTGTTTCAAACTTACACTAAGCTCCCAAAATCATGTTCAAAACGTTTCAAAGCAGGAAAACTCTTTTCCACTCACCGATACGCGAAACTTCACTTGCCGACGCGAAGATCATTCGCCTGAAGCTTCCAAAATCACTTCGCTAGCTTCCGGATCAATATCCCTTGCTTTTAGAGCATCAAAAACAGAGATCCAATGCATTAAAATGCATTCTAACTCCAGCAACTAAGCACAAACTCGTTGCCCAGCAACACAACATCAATTTACCCATCTGAAACAACTGAAAACTCATTCGATTTCTTCCTAAACCAAGCCCAGCCAACAATCAACACCTCCAATCATTAATATTCATCAAATGACATCTAAAAACAGCCTAAACCCTTCCTTATACCTATTGCAATCATATAACCATCAAAACACTTCAAAAACTCAACTAAAACCATCATAAAACTCAGGAATCTCAAGGATTTCGGGATCTATATCATTAAAACTCTTTTTCAACACCGTAAACAACTCAAAACTCAATTATAATCCATCTAAAACAAAGCTCATCAACAACATTCCGAAAATCAAGAATTAAACCTTAGTTTTGCAATATTTGATCTTAAACCAAAACTATAATCAAAACTCAGTTAAAAACAACAATTGAGAGTCAATAATATTGAGAATTTCAATAAAGAACCTTGATTAGAGGTTGAGAACGCGATTTACCTCCAATTAATCCTTGTTTTCCTTAATGTTTGAAAAGTTTTTGCTTTACAAATTTTGAAGAAATTAAAGAGATTTCTTTGAAATGGATAAGAAATCAAAGAGAGAGTGTTTGAGAGAAAAGAAATCTAGAGAAAAGGTTTTAGAAATGTGTTTTGCAGAAAATGAGAAGAGAAAAGTTAGTTACGTAAATGAAACTTCCAATTTAATGATTTTATTTAATAAATAAATAAAATCCCTTTTTAAACAATTACATAAAATTCATTTAAAAACATGTCAAATTAAGGAAAGGTGTAATTGCACAAAAGCTCCCTAAAGATTATAAGATTTTGACTCTCCTTTTGAAAATTGTATTTTCCACAGTTTCAAAACTTTACATTTTGGTCACTGCCCAAAATGTACCATTTCCAAAACCCATTTTGTAAAATTGATTTGACCAACCTCTTAAACATAATTTTAGAGGATTTTATCAATTTTTGTCATATTTTTATCTTATCCCGAACCTTGATTTCCCTAAACCACCTAAAATGATTCGAATCGTTTCCAACCGGTTCACATAACCTGATCCGATGTCTACAACATCTAGGCCCAAGATCGGGGTGTTCCAGTACGTCTCAACTCAACATCTTTTGGAACAACTACTCTATCCTTGAAACATAAGATTCCATTCTCACCAAAGCAGAAATATGTGGGTCTACCCTCGGCTATGTCTTGCACGTAAGGTGCCAAAGATCCGTCTTGCAATTGTTTCTCTTGAATCAACTGAGCCAATGAAGGTTTAACCTTTATCTCGGCTATCAACCCACCATCTTGAGATACACTCAATCTAGCAAACATAGCTCGCAACTCAATTGCCACTTTTCTACTCAAAGCATCGGCCACAACTTTCGCTTTACCCGGATGGTACTCTATCGTGAGATCATAGACTTTAAGAAGCTCTAACCACCTACGCTGTCTAAGATTCAACTCTCTCTGAGTCATCAAATATTTCAAACTCTTGTGATCGGTGTAGACTGTGCATTTCTCACCATAAAGGTGGTGTCTCCAAATCTTCAAAGCAAAAACTACATCAGCTAACTCTACGTCATGAGTGAGATAATTCTTCTCGTGAACCTTCAACTGTCTAGAAGCATAAGCTACAACTCTCCCTTCTTGCATAAGCACACAACCTAAACCTACATACGACGCGTCACTGTAGATCACGAACTCTTTCACTGGTTCAGGCTGAATCAAAATATGAGCTTTTGTCAATACTTTCTTCAACTTTTCAAACACTTGCTGCCTTGCATCTGTCCACTCATACGAAACATTTTTCTGAAGCAATTGAAGAACTAATGTTTTGATATAATAATTGAAAAATAGTTTTGAATTAAATTAAATAGATTTCAAAATGCGTTTAAGTCCAAACAACTTGAAAATATGTTTGAAGAACTTTTAAAGGGGTTTTAGTGCACTTTCTAAAGTCAAACTTTACAAAACCACCCAGGTGTTTCGAAACACCCCTAGGCTTTTCGAAACGGCCATTCATAGAGACAAAACGTTTCGATACAACCTTGTCGGTTTTGAAATGTGATTTAATTTGGGTAAGGGTTTTGCACAGCGTTTCGATACGGGCTTCACCGTTTCGATACAACTATTTTTCTCAACGGTCAAATCCCCAACGACTATTTTCCCAATAGGAATTTAAGTTGCAGCCTAACTGTTAATCGTACTGAAACGAGTTGTAACAGTTTCGATACGGCTAGAAGGGTTTCGAAATGGCCTGCTGCATCAGACTTTAACGGCTAGTTCTGAAGAAGGATGTTCTGAAATGGGGTCAAGTGTTTCGAAACAGACGTCTGCAGAATAACATTTATGGTGGGAAATAAAGTCTCCAACAGCTCCAAAGCAACCCCAACGGTCCTCAACGGCTACAAACTCATTTGGGAGTATAAAAGGGACCTCCAAGCATCAAGAGAAGGCTAATGCTTTAATTGTCAACAACACTATGATCAAGAAATTGTCTTAGAGCTTAAATTGTCCATTTCTTGTATAGACAACACTAGTGAGCTAAATATTATTAGATTTGCTCAAGTGTTTAGGTTTTGGGTGAGAGCTTTATAGTGCAAACAAATACCTTTTAGAGGGATTTCAAGTTTGCTTAAGAATTTCTCTTGTAATAGAGTGTTTGATTAAGCTAAGGGTAGTTAGCTTAATCGTTGTAACAATTTCCTCCTAAGCCGAGAAAAGGGGACGGAATTCAAGTGTGAATTTGTTGAAATCCTTAGTGGGAAGCTAAGGTAGTGGATGTAGACCTTGGTTAGAAGATTGAACCACTATAATTCTTTGTGTTATTTGCCTATTTTTTACCTCCCACTATAACACCCAAAAATCCATCTTCTCCACACTTAGCGAGCTAGAACAGTTGAAAGAAATCGAGCACTGTAAAACCCAAGAAGAATTTATTCAAAGGTGCCGCAATCTTCGAGAATCCCTCAACAAATCTTTGATAATACACCGCCAAGCCTAGGACACTACGGATTTCGGTCATTGAATTCGGTTGTTTCCAATTCACTATTGCTTCTATTTTCTAGGGATGCACACTAATCCCATCGACAGAGATCACATGACCTAAAAAGACTACCTCCCTAATCCAAAACTCACATTTACTCAACTTGGCATACAACTGATTTTCAAGCAAGGTTTGAAGCACTAATCATAAATGCTCATCATTTTCTTCATCAGTCCTGAAGTACACTAAAATGTCATCTATGAACACTACTACAAATCTATCCAAAAACTTGCAGAAAACTATGTTCATCATGTCTATAAATGCAGCTGGAGCGTTAGTCAAACCGAAAGACATTACCAAGAACTCGTAGCACCCATAACGTGTACAAAAAGCTGTCTTCGGTATATCCACATCTTTCACCTTCAACTGATACTAACCATATCTCAAATAAATCTTCGAAAACACCGAAGCACCTCTCAACTGATCAAGCAAATCGTCAATCAACGGCAAAGGATACTTGTTCTTTATTGTTACCTTGTTCAACTGCCTATAATCTATACACATCCTCATAGTGCCGTCCTTTTTCTTCACAAACAAGACCGGAGCACCCCACGGGGAAATACTAGGCCTAATGAAACCTCTATCTAACAATTCTCAAAGATGTGTCTTCAACTCTTTCAACTCCTTAGGTGCCATTCTGTACGGAGCAATGGATACGTGAGCAGAATCTGAATACGTCTCAATAGCAAACTCAACATCCCTATCTGGAGGCAAACCCAACAACTCTTCTGGAAAGACACTCGGAAAATTAAAAACTGTTATGATGTCTTGCGGTTTAACTTCATTCATATTCGGATTCATCACATAGGCCAAATACGCTTGAAAACCTAAATCCATCAACCTCTGAGCTTCTAAAGCAGAAACAACATTGGACAAAAACTTAATGTTCTTGCCAACTACTACAACCTCAGAATCGTCCTCAAGTCTCAAAGAAACCCTCTTGGTCTCAAAGTCTACCCTAGCCCTATGCTCTACGAGCAATTCCATGCCCAAAATCACTTCGAAATCATAGAACGGAAATTCCATCATATCGACCGGAAACACATGACCTGAATCATCAAAGGACACCTCATGTACATTTTCCTCGCTACCTCAGTCTCACCAAAAGAACTAGTAACATTCACACCTGCCTCTAACCACTCATACGGTAAATCTAAAGATCTTGCATGCTCACCTAAAATGTAGGAATATGTCGAACCCGAATCTATCAACGAAAGCAAGGATAAAGACCGTAACAAGAAATTACCTGCGATGACATCCGTGTCATTCCTAGCCTCTCGCTGTGCATACACCCTAGTCAGACCTCCACCCTCGGGCTAAACTGCTACCACATGAGCTACATTTCTTTGACTATCATTCCTTGGCTAAAAATTACCTAGACTGCACCCACGACCTCTCTGGTGCTCAAAACCTCGAACTGGGGCCTATCTGCCCCTAGCCAAGTGAGGACAGTTACACCTCAAGTGATCTCGTGATCCACAGTTCCAACATACCCCAAGGGTACCCATACACTTGCCCGGATGGCGTCTCCCACACCTAGTGCACTAAGGAGTGTGAAAAACAGCTCATTCGCCTTGATGGCCACGCCCATGATTTTCGCCCCTATGTCTCGAGTCAGGCTGATATCTCCTATCATTGTGCCTCTTGACATGCTCTCTGTCCCATTCCGCATGTCGTTTCCCTAAATCGGACCCACTAGCACGAGCGTTCGAGCCTAAACTCTGCTCAATATCCTTGGACCTAGAGACCAAAACATCAAACTCGGTGTAATCAGAAGCAAGCATATAAGTCTTCACATCTCTAGTCAAACCGTAACGGAAGCGCTCACACCGTTCTCTCTCATTAGGAAACAACTCGGGAGCATATTGACTCAACCTCACAAACTGTACCTCATACTCTAACATCGTCTTACCACCCCTGAACCAAAGCCATATATTCTCTCTTCTACTCATCCTTATATCGGGCTTCAAGGTACTTCTTTCTAAAGGCTGTTCTGAAGAATTCCCAAGAGACATCCGCCTCCGGCATACCCGAAATAACCGTAGTCCACCAAGCATACGCATCTCCCTAAAGCAAGGAGACAACACAACCCAACTTACGAGTGTTTGAGCACTCCATCTGACCTAGGATTCGTGCAGTGCTCTCGAGCCAAGCCTCTAAACCCTCGGGAGTCAAACCATGGAACTCAACTCCGCCCAAACTACGATGTCTCTCAAGAGGCAAACCAGTCCCCGCACCCTGAGGTGGTGCTACATCATGTATACCGGCTAAAGCTGTCTGAAAAGTCCCGACTATGGTTTGAATCAAATAAGTCATGTCCGCACCAGCCTGAGGAACATTATCTCCGGCATTCGCCTCATTACCATCGGGATCATGAGGGGGAGGCACAACCCTGGGTGCCTGGTCACCCGCTCTAGGCCTTCCACTCGGTCTCATAACACATGAAAACACTGGGTCAGCAAGGGCAAGGATCCAAAGGCTCAAGCTCTTTTATCCAAAACCATTTTCCAATAACAATACTTAGCAATGGGGATGCTCGACTACTCTTCAACCAACAACAAGAACGAGAATTCATGATTTCACACACCATGCAACGACAAACTAACCAAACAAACTGACTTACCTGACTTACCTTCCCGGGAGACCTCGAAACCGAGGCTCTGATACCACCAAAATGTAACCCTCTCGACCCGGTCTAGTCGCAAGACCGAATCGGGAGAGTTACACGGGGATAACCGGAAAAAAAATCCGAGAATTTCACTCCGATTAACAACCCTATATTAAGATTTATCATGTCTAAATGAAATTTACAGTCCTATGGTGTTAAGGGGGTCACAGCGGAAGAACAACATATCAATCGGACATCAATCGGATGTCTAATTAAAGACGAACAGTCATGAATGACCATTTTGAAAAGGCAACACTAAACATGGGCAAAAAGGTAATTTAACCTTACCAATTAGTTAATTAGTCAATTTTCAAGCACACGAGGCGAAACCAGCACCAACGAGACATATAAACTCTTTTAAGCAATATACAAGCTTTAGGGACTAAAACGTAACATTTGGAAACCTTCAAAGATGCCATTTAACCACTTTAACTACATGTGTTTCAGAGCAGGGCAAAACTAGGCTGTTTCAGAATGTCCCTCTTGGTTCTGAAATGAGAGCTTCTAGTGGCAAAACGTACCGAAACAACATCACCATCATTCTGATACGAGTGCCCCAAAAGCCTGACCGTTCCCAAACCATACCAGACGCTCCGAAATGCCTGAGCACAAATGGGTTTCAAAAAGTCGAGTTGGCATCCCCAAACATTTCCGAAATCGTCCCAACATGTGTCAAACAACTTGACAACATGATAAACAAGGAAACTAGAGGCAAGGCACCCTAAAACCATCATCAAATATGCATACATACACAAAATGGATACATGGCCAAAAAGCTAAAGGAAACACTCATGCTTGGCATTCATAAAGAGGTCAAAAGACAAACCATCGCATACTTCAACATTTTAAACATGTTAACAACAATAGCAACCACATAGGAGTTTGGACACCCACTCCCCAATACAAAAGTCTAGCATTCCCATTGTCTAAGTATTATTACAACCATGAAAACCATACCTGAGCTAGCAAAAGAACTCCAATGTTCCTCTTTTGCCCCACTTGCCTCCTGAAGCCACTAACGATATGCATTGTTGGAAAAAGAGAGCGTAAGCTTGAAAGCTTAGAGAGCGGAGCTCAAAATCACAACAACAACAATGCAGTTCAAAACATGTATTTAGCTTAAAGACAAAACCATTTGGAAAGGTAATATACTAAACTGAAAGCATAAGAACAAAGTCATGGTATGCACATGCACAACCACTCTCGGTGGGACTACACATCACCATTCACAACAACTAGAATGCTTCTGGTGGGACTACACATCACCGTATTCAACAACACACTCCCCATTAACCATCACGTGAGGCTTTGACAACAACACCATCATACAACATTAAAAGGAGGTAAAAGCAAAACGTAATTCACCCAACAATATGTTTTCTCGCATACACCAACATTTAACGAAAAAAGGCAAAATTAGCTAAACATACACTTGTGTTTAGGTTGGCCCCTAGGGCTCCACCCAAACCCCAAGAAAACCTCTTTGAAACATTTTAAAGCTTCAAAACATTGCCACTCACCATCACAATACCAAAAAAAGCAAACGGTCCTCCTTCAAGCTTCCTCAACTCCCGGTGTAGCATCCGAAGAATCCAAATCCTTATCCACTGCTTTTACCCAAATTAAAACAAAGAATTAATACACTTTTCAACAATCAAGTTTCCGATTTCTATCTGAAACTAAGCAAAACCATCCTCATTTCTACTTTAACCTCAAGGTAGCCATAACTTCATGAATTTGTCATCCAAACCATGTTCAAATACCCCAAAAACTTCAACCCATCACCATAAAAACATTGGAAGTCCTTCCCTACCATTTCCAAGCCAAAAACCTAAATATCCCATATCCAAAAATTACCCATTTTCCAAATTTCGAGATTTCTTGATAAACCCATTATCTTAGCATCATTTTACACCCAAAATATGATTTACAACTCACAAAAGACACTGTTTTGACCCACTTTGCTTAAACTCTTCAAAAACCCATTATTTCTCAAAATGAAGAACTTGAGTAATCCTTTCAAAGTTTTGGAAGGAAATTAATAGAAAATAAGAAAATGTGAAGGAATATTAGGAATAAAGCACTTACCTTGACGAAACCTCAAAAAAATGGTGGAGGTTTGGTGGTAGGAAGAGAAATAACATGAAATGAGTTTGGGGAAGAAGAAGAGGTGGAAAACTTTTGAAATATAGTATTTTATTTTACTTTAAAATCCATCTCCAGACCTATTTGTAGCCATTTTACCAAAAACCCTTTAAAAATTCCCCTTCTTTCAAAAGCTTTAAAGTTTGTTTAATTTAATTGGTTTCCCTAAAATTAGCTTAACCCGAACCGGCTTAACCAAACTCGAATATCTCCCGGGCCCTAAACTCGGGCGTTAAAACTCTCCGTCACTTAAGGAATTTCGTCCCTAAAATTTACCTAATGGGAAGAGATACGTAAACTATTTCTCCATGTCGTCCTTTCTCTCCCAAGTGGCCTCTTCCACACCCCGATGTCTATACAAAACCTTGACAAACTCAATGGTCCTCCCACGCAAAACTTTACTATCCGTAGTAAGAATCTCAACCGGTTCTTTGTTATACGACAAATCTGGGTTCAACTCGATCTCTTCCACTGGCATTACATGGGACGGATATGATCTATACTTTCGAAGCATCAAAACGTGGAACACATCATGAGTCTTTTCTAACTCGGTCGACAATCTCAATCTATAAGCAACGAGACCAATCCTCTCAACTACATCGTACGGGCCAACGAATCTCTGACTTAACTTACCCTTCTTACCAAACCTCATCATCTTCTTCCAAGGTGAGACTTTCAAAAATACTTTGTCGCCTACAACATACTCTATCTCTCTTCTTTTCAAATCGGCATACGATTTTTGTCTGTCTGAAGCTGCCTTCAAGCGATCAGAAATTCGTTTTACCTTCTCGGTAGTGCTCTTAAGCAAGTCTGGCATAGGTACAAGCTTCTGTCCGGCCTCGGCTTAACAAACAGGTGTTCTACATCTCCTACCATATAGAGCTTCATACGGTGCAATATGAATACTAGCATGATAACTGCTATCATACACAAACTCTACTAGCGGTAGATGTTTTTCCCACGAACCCTGAAAGTCGATGATCCAAAACCTAAACATGTCCTCTAACACCTGAATAACTCTCTCTGACTGACCATCTGACTGTGGGTGATACAAAGTACTGAAGTTCAACCAAGTTCCGAAGGCACGATGCAAACACTCCCAAAATCTAGCTGTAAACCTCGAATCTCGGGCTGACACAATAAACTTCGGTACTCCATGCAGTTTCACGATCTCACTAATATACAACTCGGCCAACCAGTCTAAAGTGTAAGTGGTGTGAACAGGTAAGAAATGGCCATACTTAGTGAACCTGTCAACTATTACACATATTGAATTCTTCTTCGAAGGAGTCAACAACAATCCTGACACAAAATCCATAGTAATCTGTTCCCACTTCCATTCCAAAAACTTCAACGGCTGTAACAAGCCTGAAGGAAACTGATGCTCGGCCTTAACACGCTGGCAAACCATACATTTACTCACAAACTCGGCCACATCTTTCTTTAACCCAATCCATAAGTACTCATCTTTCAACCCACCGTACATCTTCGTATTACCCGGATGCATAGAAAAAGGACTGTTATGAGCTTCGTTCAAGATAGTACGTCTCAACTCGACATCTTCCGGAAAAACTACTCTATCCTTGAAACATAAGATTCAATTCTCACCAAAGAAGAAATCTGTAGGTCTACCCTCGGCTATGTCTTGCACATGAGGTGCCAAAGATCCGTCTTGTAACTGTTTCTCTCGAATCATCTGAACCAACGAAGGTTTAACTTGTAGCTCGGCTATCAACCCACCATCTTGAGATACACTCAATCTCGCAAACATAGCTCGCAACTTAACTGCCAATTTTCTACTCAAATCATCGACCACTATGTTAGCTTTACCCGAATGGTACTCTATCGTGAGATCATAGTCTTTAAGAAGTTCTAACAACTACGTTGTCTAAGATTCAACTCTCTCTGAGTCATCAAATATTTCAAACTCTTGTGGTCGGTGTATACTATGCATTTCTCACCATAAAGGTGGTGTCTCCAAATCTTCAAAGCAAACACTGCAGTAGCTAACTCTACGTCACGAGTGAGATAATTCTTCTCGTGAACCTTCAACTATCTGGAAGCATAAGCTACAACTCTCCCTTCTTGATTAAGCACACAACCTAAACCTACATACGACGTGTCACTGTAGATCACAAACTCTTTCCCTACTTCGGGCTGAATCAAAATAGGAGCTTTTGTAAATGCTTTCTTCAAATTTTCAAACGCTTGCTGCCTTGCATCTGTCCACTCATACGAAACATTTTTCTGAAGTAATTGAAGAACTAATGTTTTGATATAATAATTGAAAAATATTTTTGGATTAAAATGAAAAGATTTCAAATTGCGTTTAAGTCCAAACAACTTGAAAATATGTTTGAAGAAGTTTTAAAGGGGTTTTAGTGAACTTTCTAAAGTCAAACTTTACAAAACCACCCAGGTATTTCGAAACACCCCTAGGCATTTCGAAACGACCATTCATAGAGACAAAACGTTTTTATACAGCCTTGTCGGTTTTGAAATGGGATTTAATTTGGGTGAGGGTTTTACACGTCATTTCGATACGGGCTTCACAGTTTCAATACGACTATTTTCCTCAACGGTCAAATCCCCAACGACTAATTTCCCAATGGTAATTTAATTTGCAGCCTAACTGTCAATCGTATTGAAACGAGTTGTAACCGTTTCGATATGGCTAGAAGGGTTTCAAAACGGCCATAGGCGTTTTGATACGGCCCACAACAACAGACTTCAACGGCTAGTTCTGAAGAAGGAAGTTTCGAAACGAGGTCGAGTGTTTCGAAACGAACGTCTGCAGAACAACATTTATGGTGGGAAATAATGTCTCCAACGGCTCCAAAACAACCCTAATGGTCCTCAACAGCTACAAACTCATTTAGGAGTATAAAAAGGACCTCCAACCATCAAGAGAAGGCTAATGCTTCAATTTTCAACAACAATATGATCAAGAAATTTTCTTAGAGCTTAAATTGTCCATTTCTTGTATAGACAACACTAGTGAGCTAAATATTGTTAGATTTGCTCAAGTGTTTAGGTTTTGTGTGAGAGCTTTATAGTGCAAACAAATACCTTTTAGAGGGATTTCAAGTTTGCTTAAGAATTTCTCTTGTAAGAGAGTGTTTGATTAAGCTAAGGGTAGTTAGCTTAATCATTGTAACGGTTTCCTCCTAAGCCGAGAAAAGGGGACGAAATTCAATAGTGAATTTGTTGAAATCCTTAGTGGGGAGCTAAGGTAGTGGATGTAGACCTTGGTTAGAAGGTTGAACCACTATAATTACTTGTGTCATTTGCCTATTTTTTCCCTCTCACTAAAACACCCAAAAATCCAACTTCTCTACACTTGGCGAGCTAGAACGATTGAAGGAAATCGAACACTGTAAAACCCAACAATTGGTATCAGAGCTTGGCTCAGTTGAAGAGAATTAACATCCTATTGAGGTGATCCGGCAAGCTTGATCAAATTTTTAAACAACCGGCTCAATGGTGCAATCCTTCGACAAGCCACCTTTCTTCGACGGGACAAATTATGCATATTGGAAGACAAGGATGATGTTCTTTGTCAAATCCAAAGAGTACATGCTTTGGGATATCATTGAAGATGGTCCGTTCGTACCAAAAGGAAGCAAGGCAGAGTGGAGTGCCGACGATCGTAAGAAGATGAAGCTAAACTGGAAGGCTTTGCACTTCATCTTTTGTGCACTTAGCCTCAACTTATACGACAAGATGTCTTCTTGCGAGAGTGCCAAGAAAGTTTGGGACAAGCTCAAGGTTACATACGAGGGGACAAACGAAGTAAAAGAGACCAAGATCGGCATCCTCAACCTAGAGTATGAAAACTTCAAAATGGATCCGGAAGAGGACATTGAGAAGATGTTTCATCGATTCTCCACCATCACCAATGGACTCAAGGGTTATGGAGAAGTCATTCCGGAAGAAAAGCTTGTCTAAAAGCTTATCTATTCTCTTCTCGAGTCATGGGACTCAAAGAGGACCGCCATTATCGAAGCTAAGAATTTGAAGACTTTGAAGCTTGATGAACTCATAGGGTCACTTCTCACTCACCAAATCATGAAGAAGGATAAAGAAGAAGAGAAGAAGAAGGAAGATATAAGAAAGATTGGGAAGAAGAAGTTAATGGAGCTAGGCATCCATGCAAATGCCATGGCTCTCAAGTCCTCCAAGTGCAACCACGTTGATACAAGTAAGGAGGAGGATGAAGAAGAAGAGATAGTCCATCTCTTCGAGAAGTGTGCCCCTTTCATGAAGAAATAAATGAAAGAATTAGAACAAGAATCTATGAGAAAGAAGAGGGCAAGCACTTCAAGCCATAAGAAGAAGGCATATGTGGCTACTTGGAGTGATGAAGACTCCACCTACTATGAACAAGCCAACCTTTGCCTTATGGCCATCGAAGTAGATTCAAGGGTAACTTCTAATTCATCTACTTTATGTTCATACTCTTTTGATGAATTAGAAGATGCTTATGATGATTTGATTTTAGAGTTTAAAAATCACATTTTGAAAAACAAGAAAGTGATCTCAAATTTAAAAATTCAAAATGATTTGATTTCTAAAACAAAAATTGAACTTGAAGCAAAACTCAATGAGTTTGAACAAAAATGTTTTGATTTACAAAATTTGCAACATAAAGTTCAAGAAGAAAAATATTTGATTTCCAAAGAACTTGGAAAGAAAAATAATGTTGGAAAATCAAATTTTTATGTAAGACAATATAGTGCCCCTAGATTTATAAATGGAAATGTTTTAGAAGTGTTTGGGTTCAAAAAGGACTAACCACTTCAACTAAAAAGGATGAAATTGAAAAATGGATTACTAAGGGGACTAAATTTTGTGCTACTAACGTCTATGGATCCAAAGCAAATTGGATACCAAAAATTACTTGATTGTCTTATGATAGGTGTGATGGAGATTGATCAACAAGTCAAATATTGAGGGGGGCTCTATGCACACAAGAAAGAACACTTGAAGAAGGAAGGCTTCACATTCTCCCTTGAGTTCAAGTGCGGTAAAATCTAGTTGTTTTATTTTTCTAATTTAGTTTATTTTCTTTTAATTCAACTAGATTATCATGTATTGGACTAATATCTTTTGATGGTGCTTTGAGTAAGGGGGAGCCATTTTAAAACCAAAATTCTTATTTATGTCAATTTTTTAAACCTCTTACGTTATCTTGAACTTAAAGTTATTTAAATTCTTTTTGATATAACAAAAAAAGGGAGAATTTGGTTTGAAAAATTGTATTTTCAAATGAATAAGGGGAGCTTTACTAACTTTTCAAATTTTCATCTCTTATTCAAATTTTTAACATGAAGGGGGAGAATCCCAAACAATTTTTCAAGTTGGTTTTATTATATCAAAAAGGGGTGATTGAAGAACTAATGATTTGATATAATAATTGAAAAATAGTTTTGGATTAAATTGAAAAGATTTCAAAATGCGTTTAAGTCCAAACAACTTGAAAATAAGTTTGAAGAAGTTTTAAAGGGGTTTTAGTGCACTTTCTAAAGTCAAACTTTACAAAACCACTCAGGTGTTTCCAAATACCCCTAGGCATTTCGGAACGACCATTTAGAGAGACAAAACGTTTCGATACAACCTTGTCGGTTTCGAAACGGGATTTAATTTGGGTGAGGGTTTTACACAGCGTTTCGATACGGGCTTCACCGTTTCGATACGACAATTTTCCCCAATGGTGAAATCCCCAATGGTAATTTAATTTGAAGCCTAACTTTCAATCGTACCGAAACAGGTTGTAACCGTTTCGATACGGCTAGAAGGGTTTTGAAACGGTCATAGACGTTTCAATATGGCCTGTTGCATCAGACTTCAACGGCTAGTTCTGAAGAAGGAAGATCCAAAAAAGGATTGAGTGTTTTGAAACGAACGTCTGCAGAAAAGCATTTATGGTGGAAAATAAAGTCTCCAACGGCTCAAAAACAACTGCAACGGTCCTCAACGGCTACAAACTCATTTGAGAGTATAAAAGGGACCTCCAAGCATCAAGAGAAGGCTAATGCTTCAATTGTCAACAACACTATGATCAAGAAATTGTCTTAGAGCTTAAATTGTCCATTTCTTGTATAGAAAACACTAGTGAGCTAAATATTGTTAGATTTGCTCAAGTGTTTAGATTTTGGGTAAGAGAATTATAGTGCAAGCAAATACCTTTTAGAGGGATTTCAAGTTTGCTTAAGAATTTCTCTTGTAAGAGAGTGTCTGATTAAGCTAAGGGTAGTTAGCTTAATCGTTGTAACGGTTTCCTCCTAAGCCGAGAAAAGGGGACGAAATTTAAGAGTGAATTTGTTGGAATCCAAAGTAGGGAGCTAAGGTAGTGGATGTAGACCTTGGTTAGAAACTTGAACCACTATAATTCGTTGTGTCATTTGCCTATTTTTTTACCTCCCACTAAAAAAGCTAAAAATCCAACTTCTCCACACTTGGCGAGCTAGAACGGTTGAAGGAAATCGAGGGCTGTAAAACCCAACAATAATTAAGTCAAAGGTGCCGCAATCTTCGAGAATCTCTCAACAAATCTTCGATAATACCCCACCAAGCCTAAGAAACTACAGATTTCGGTCACTAACTTCGGTTGTTTCCAATTCACTATTGCTTCTATTTTCTTAGGATGCACACTAATCCCATCGGCTGAGATCACATGACATAAAAAGACTACCTCCCTAATCCAAAACTCACATTTACTAAACTTAGCATACAATTGATTTTCAAGCAAGGTCTGAAGCACTAATCTTAAATGCTCATCATGTTCTTCCTCGGTCCTAGAGTACACTAAAATGTCATCTATGAACACTACTACAAACCTATCCAAAAACTCGTGGAGCACTCGATTCATCATGTCCATAAATGCAGCTTGAGCATTAGTCAAACTGAAAGGCATTACCAAGAACTCGTAGTGCCCATAACGTGTACGGAAAGCTGTCGTCGGTATATCCACATATTTCACCTTCAACTGATAGTAACCCGATCTCAAATAAATCTTCGAAAACACCGAAGCACCTCTCAACTGATCAAGAAAATCGTCAATCCGCGACAAAGGATACTTGTTCTTTATTGTTACCTTGTTCAACTGCTTATAATCTATACACATCCTCATACTTCCGTCCTTTTTCTTCACAAACAAGACCGGAGCACCCCACGAGGAAATACTAGGCCTAATGAAAGCTCTATCTAACAATTCCTAAAGTTGTGTCTTCAACTCTTTCAAGTCCTTAGGTGCCATTCTGTACGGAGCAATGGATACGAGAGCAGCATCTGAATAAGTCTCAATAGCAAACTCAACATCCCTATCTGGGGGCAAACCCGACAACTCTTCTAGAAAGACACTTGGAAAATCACAAATTGTTATGATGCCTTGCGGTCTAACTTCACTCATATTCGGATTCATCACATAGGCCAAATACGCTTGACAACCTAAATCCATCAACCTTTGAGCTTCTAAAGTGAAAACAACATTGGACAAGAACTTAATGTTCTTTCCAACTACTACAACCTCATAATCATCCTAAAGTCTCAAGGAAACCCTCTTGGTCTCAAAATCTACCCTAGCCCTATTCTCTACGAGTCAATCCATGCCCAAAATCACATCGAAACCATAGAACGAGAATTCCATCATATCGACCGAAAACATATGACCCTGAATCATCAAAAGACACCTCATGTACATTTTCCTCGCTACCACAGTCTCACCAAAAGAACTAGTAACATTCACACCTTCCTCTAACCACTCATACGGTAAATCTAAAGATCATGCATGCTCACCTAAAATGTAGGAATGTGTCAAACCCAAATCTATCCACGAAAGCAAGAATAAAAACCGTAACAAGAAATTACCTGCGATGACATTTGTGCCATTCCCAGCCTCTCGCTATGCATACACCCTAGCCGGACCTCCACCCTCGGGCTAAACTGCTACCACATGAGCTACATTTCTTTGAACATCATTCCTTGCTGAAAATTACCTCGACCGCGTCCACGACCTCTCTGGTGCTCAAAACCTCGAACTGGGGCCTATCCGCCCCTAGCCGGGTGAGGACAGTTACGCCTCAACTGATCTCGGGATCCACAGTTCCAACATACCCAAAAGGTACCCATACACTCGCCCAGGTGGCGTCTCCCACACCTAGTGCACTCAGAAGTGTGAACAACAGCTCCTTGGCCCTGATGGCCACGCCTATGATTTCCACCCATATGTCTCGAGTCGAGCTAATATCTCATATCCTTGTACCTCTTGGCATGCTCTCTATCCCATTTCGCATATCGTTTCCTTGCATCGGACCCACTAGCACGAGCATTCGAACCTATACTCTACTCAATATCCTTGGCCCTGGAGACCAAAACATCAAACTCGATGTAATCAGAAGCAAGCATATAAGTCTTCACATCTCTAGTCAAATCGTAACAGAAGCGCTCACACCGTTCTCTCTCATTGGGAACCAAATCAGGAGCATATTACCTCAACCTCACAAATTGTACGTCATACTCCGACACCGTCTTACCACCCTGAACCAATGCCATAAATTCGCACTTCTTTTCATCATGATATCAAGCTTCAAGGTACTTCTTTCTAAAGGCTGTTCTGAAGAATTCCCAAGTGACATCCGCCTCCGGCATACCCGAAATAACTGTAGTCCACTAAGCATACGCATCTCCCTAAAGCAAGGAGACAACACAACCCAACTTACGAGTGTCTGAGCACTCCATCTGACCTAGGATACGTGCAGTACTCTCGAGCCAAGCCTCTGAACCCTTGGGAGTAAAACCCCGAAACTCGACTCCGCCCAAACTACGAAGTCTCTCAAGAGGCAAACTAGTCCTCGCACCCTGAGGTGGTGCTGCAGCATGTGTGCCATCTAAAGCTGTCTGAAAAGCCCCAGCTATGGTCTGAATCAAATGAGTCATGTACGCACCTGACAGACCCTGACCAGCCTGAGCTCCATTACCTCCAACATTCGCACCAGCCTATAGTACATCATCTCCGACATTTGCCCTATTACCATCAGGATCAGGAGGGGGAGGAGGAGGCACATCCCCAGGTGCCTGGTCACCCGCTCTAGGCCTTCCCTTCGGTCTCACCATAACGAAGATAAAATCTAAAACAACAAACTTAACACACAAGAAAACATTGGGTCAGCAAGGGCAAGGTTCCAAGTGCTCAAGCTCTTTTAACCAAAACCATTTTCCAATAACAATACGTAGCAATGGGGACGCTTTACTACTCTTCAACCAACAACAAGAACGAGAATTCATGCTTTCACATACCATACAACAACAAACAATCCAAACAAACCAACTTACCCTACTTACCTTCTCGAGAGACCTCAAAACCGAGGCTCTGATACTACCAAATGTAACAGCCTCAGCCCGGTCTAGTCGCAAGACTGAACCGGGAGAGTTACACGGGGATAATCAGAGAAAAATCCAAGAATTTCCCTCCGATTAATAACCTTAAATTAAGATTTATCTTGTCTAAATGCAATTTAAGGTCCTATGGTGTTAAAGGGGTCACAACGAAAGAACAACGTCTCAATCGGACGTCCAATTAAAGACGAACAATCATGAATGACCATTTTGCAAAGGCAACACTAAAGAGGGGCAATGAGGTAATTTAACCTTACCAATTAGTTAATTAGTCAATTTTCAAGCACACGAGGTGAAACCAACACCAACGACACATATAAACTCATTTAAGCAATATAGAAGCTTTAGGGACTAAAACGTAACATTTGGAAACCTTCAAAGATGCCATTTAACCACTTTAACTACATGTGTTTCGGAATAGGGCAAAATTAGGCTGTTTCGGAACGTCCCTGTTGGTTCTGAAACAAGAGCCTATAGTGGAAAAACGTACCGAAACAGCATCAGAATCGTTCCGATACGGGTGCCCCAAAAGCCTGACCGTTTCGAAACCATACCAGACGTTCCGAAACGCCTAAGCACAAATGGGTTTCAAAAAGTCGAGTTGACATCCCCAAACGTTCCCGAAATCGTCACAACACGTGTCAAACAACATGAAAATACGATAAACAAGGAAACTAGAGGCAAGGCACCCTAAAACTAACATCAAATATGCATACATACACAAAATGGATACATGGCCAAAAAGCTAAAGGAAACACTCATGCTTGGCGTTCATAAAGAGGTCAAAAGACAAACCATGGCATACTTCAACATTTTAAACATGTTAACAACAATAACAACCACATAGGAGTTTGGACACCCACTCCCCTACACAAAAGTCTAGCATTCACATTGCCTAAGTATTATTACAACCATGAAAACCATACTTGAGCTAGAAAAAGAACTCCAAGGTTCCTCATTTGTCCCACTTGCCTCCCGAAGCCACTAACGATCTGCATTGTTGGAAAAAGAGAGCGTAAGCTTAAAAGCTTAGTGAGCGGAGTTCAAAATCACAACAACAACAACAATGCAGTTCAAAACATGTATTTAGCTTAAAGACAAAACTATTTGGAAAGGTAATACACTAAACTGAAAGCATAAGAACAAAGTCATGGCATGCACATGCACAACCACTCTCAGTGGGACTACACATCACCGTTCACAACAACTAGCATGTTTCCGGTGGGACTAGACATCACCGTACTCATCTACTAGTCACTTCTGGTGGGACTACACATCACCGTATTCAACAACACTTTTCCCATTAACCATCACTTGAGTCTTAGACAACAACAACAACATCATAACAACATTAAAAGAAGGTAAAAGCAAAACGTAATTCACCTAACAATATGTATACTCGCATACACTAACATTTAACGAAACAAGGAAAAATTAGCTAAACTTACACTTGGGTTTAGGTTGGCCCCTAGGGCTCCACCCAAATCCCAAGAAAACCTCTTTGAAACATTTTAAAGCTTTAAAACATTACCACTAACTAGCACAATAACAAAACAAGCTAACGGTCCTCATTCAAGCTTCTTCAACTCTCGGTGTAGCATCCGAAGAATCCAAATCCTTATCCACTGCTTCTACCTAAATCAAAACAAAGAATTAATACACTTTTCAACAATCAAACTTACTGAAATCAATACTATCAAAATCCAACAACATCAAGTTTTCGATTTCAATCCGAAACTAACCAAAACCATCCTCATTTCTACTCTAACCTCAAGTCAGCCATAACTTCATGAATTTGTCATACAAACCATGTTCAAATACCCCAAAAACATCAACCCATCACCATCAAAACATTGGAAGTCCTTCCCCACTATTTCGAAGACAAAAACCCAAATATCCCTTATCCAAAAATTACCCATTTTCCAAATTCCGAGAATTCTTGATAAACACATTATCTTAGCATCATTTTACACCCAAAATATGATTTACAACTCACACAAGACACTGTTTTGACCCACTTTGCTTAAACCCTTCAAAAACCCATTATTTCCCAAAAGGAAGAACTTCAGAAATCCTTTCAAAGTTTTGGAAGGAAATTAATAGAAAATAAGAAAATGTGAAGGAATATTAGGAATAAAGTAATTACCTTGATGAAACCTCAAAAAATGGTGGATTTTTGGTGGAAGGAAGCAAAATAACGTGACATGAGTTTGGGGAAGAAGAAGTGGAAAACTTTTGAATTATAGTATTTTATTTTAATTTAAAATCCATCTCCAAACCTATTTGTACCCAGTTTACCAAAAAACCCTTTAAAATTTCCCCTTCTTTCAAAAGCTTTAAAGTCTGTTTATTTTAATTGGTTTCCCCAAAATTAGCTTAACCCGAACCGGCTTAACCAAACTCGAATATCTCCCGGGCCCTAAACCTAGGTGTTGCGTGTAAAAGTGTCTATCGCAATGTAGTGCAAGTGTACACGACACAAGTAGTAAAGTGATACTAGAGTATCGGATATCGTCTCCACAGGGACTGGGCTAACCCTTTCCTTCGCTATCTGCACAAGGGGGGAAGAATAGATTAAGATATTTGTCACGAAAATAAATAAGAATACTGGAAAAATAAAAGTAGAGAAATCAAGATAGAGAGAATGGGCTGGTATTGAATTGCTCAGTAGTGCAGGTATTGCATTGCTTAGGAACTCCAGTTCTGTCGTCGCGCCCGTCGCCGACAGCACCTGTCACGGCGGCTGTCCGTTAGCTGTCGCGGAAGCGAACACTAACTCCGTACTTCAAGCTTGGCAAGAATCCCAGATCTGCCTTGCCCTATCCCTAGGCACAAGTCTGTCGATGATCACGTCTTTGATGATACCTCCCGGCGTGAATCGAAGGATGAACACCGATGTGTATGAATTCTTCCTTAGCCATTTAACCTCGCCCTATCCCTAGGCACGAGATGGTTCAACTATAAACTAGAGAACGCGCTCTTATCTCTTTCGTATACTTAACTCTCCCGATGCTAAGTAAATGGATAACCTCACAATGCTCTCCCGATGCTCTTGCAAGATATTAAAACCAAAATAAGAGAACTTGAAGTTTATTTTATTGAACTGAAAAATCCTAAAAACAAAGCAACCCTTGCAACTACTTTACAAAACAACCCGTAGCCCTAGGGGGAATTTAGAACATGTCGGTGACGGGTGGACGGCAGGGGTTTGGTTTCGGTTATGGGGTCATCGGTTCTGCCCTAGGTTTAATCTATGCCCTTATATAAGCTTTGGGCTCAAGTTATCTAAGGTAACAAGGATTACAACTTTAATTAAAAGTAAGATTCTAATAAAGACTAAATCTCTAAAGTCTCCTACTTTCCAGCCGCATCCTTGTTTCTAGGAATTTCTTCTCCTTGAGCTTTGGCTTGACATATCTTTTGATCCGGGGCTTGGAAAAATATTTGGCTTCCACACGACAGACGAGCAGATTTTTCTCTATCTATCGAGATCCACTTTACTTTTCCTCTTCATAAGTCTGCTGTCACCTTGCTGTCACGACAGGTCCATGACAGGTTCGTTCTTCTTCGGCTGCTTGTCCAGTTCAGCTCTTCTGCTTATCTGCCCTCGGCCTGCCTTCTCCCTCTTCTATGGCAGATACCTACAAAAACAGCCATTTTTAGTAGAATCTGTGCCTTTTAATATATTTGTGATGTTTTGCTGTAAACTGACCTAAATGCAATGAATAATGCTTGAATGCAGCAGAAATATGGGTTAAAAAGGGTGTAAATAATAGAACTTTTAAACACTCATCACACCCCCAAACTCAAGTTTTTGCTTGTCCTCAAGCAATTAAGACTTAAAAGAAGAATGAAAATTTTTGTGTTGGCCTTCAAACAGTGAACTGTCCCTTACCCGTCGCTCATTCTCTATGGCGGCAGCAACCTGTCGGAAAGATTAGGATCTGTCCGGAATCTCCCTATAGTCCTTGTGCAGTGTGTGCATGCTTGTGAACAGTTATATGCTAAGACTCTCTTAGTTTCACTAGAATAATCAACTCTTTTAACTCGAATTTTTATGCCAAAGTTTATTTTCTTGAAGACACATTTTCATGCTTCTTTTTTCTTTTATTTTCGAGCTAAATTTTTCTAGAGCCAGTTTTGGGCACCTCTAGTTAGCTTCCTAGAGCCGGTTTCGGGCACCTCTAGGTTTTTGAGTTTCTTTTGCTAAACTTCTTTCCTAGAGCCAGTGTTAGGCACCTCTAGGGGCTATTCAAGTACTAAGCATCCTATTCTAGTTTGGCTAAAAGACATCTAAGCAGTATAACAGTCACAAAGGTGTTTAAGTTTTTCAGAACTATAGAAAGGCTCTAAACTTCTCCTTAAACTGTCCTAAAGATGCTGCCACGACAGAGCTGTCATGACAGGTAAGTTTACTTCACAGTTTTAAGCCAACAGTTTTATATTTTCTGATTTTTTTTTCTTTTTTTAGAGAACTTAAATAAATAAAAGACACAACAATTAATAAAAAAATGTACTTAAGACTCCATTAATGATGGAGGGTTGCCACCCCCAAACTCGAGGGTTGCATTGCCCTCAATGCAAAATGACATGAAAAAATAAAATAAAGAAAAAGTACATCACAAAATAAAAAGGCATACAACAATAAGAGGTAAAAACTTAAATTTTAGTCGCTGCCTCGCTGCTGCTGCTGACACAGATCTGATGGCGGCGTCTGGGCTGCGGAGGAGGCTGGGCAGGTTCAGGGGCAGGTTGCTCCACGACCTGGATGTCGGAGCTGCTGCCTCTGAGAAAGTGGAAGCAGCATTGCGTCGGGTTTTCCTATAAGATATATTAGTGCAAGGGTTGTGAAAAGTAAATGAAAGCAAATGAAAACTAAAAAGGGAGAACAAGTAAGAAAGACAGAAGTGAGTGAAAATGAAAATGAAACGGGGTTTTATAGTGGTCGAGGTGCTGCCCGTTAATGCTGTAACGACAGGCGTGAATAACGGGGCGACTGATGAGATTTGGCGTGCCTGACACGTCTGCCACGAATTTATGCGTTTGTTACGCGTCTGTCACACGCTTCTGCGTCTGCCGTGACAGTCTGTTGACAATGTGTCTTGTCTGTATCTGCGGCGGAAGCTGGAACGACAGGCTTCAATAAATGGGCTCTGTTGGGCTGATGGTTGGATGGTGGGCTTGGGCCACTTCTCCTTTCCTTCTTGACTCCTTTATTTCCTAAAAACTGAAATTAGAAAAACATTATTTGAATAAAATAAACCTAATTTCCTAATAAATAGTAAATAATAATAAAAATAAATAGAAATAAAAATTAGGTTAAATTAGGGATGCCAGGTAGGGCATCTCTTAAGGTAACCACTTCCTGCATTCCTGGGGCTTCAGTCCCCTGATAATGCTTGAGGCGTCGTTTCCGGTACTTCTTGAAGTCCATCTGTACCCTCCATCTGGTGATTTTTCTCATGGTGGGGGCTCCTTTCTTTCTCTTCCCTTTGTAGTCCATGAAGTCCTCCCTTCTTGGTAATGTTTCTGAGGGCATGAACATATGATTAGAAAAAATCAAATTGACATTCGACCACAAACTTACCTTGTTTTCGTTGAATGTTGTTGTGGTTGAATGTAGCCCTTGCTGTCGTGTCTGCTGCTGTGACATGCAGTTATTTTGACAGCCTGTTGTCAGGTTACTTTGCAGGTCAATGGGACATTGGTAATTGCCATCGCTCTCTATACTAAATTCTGTTGACCACTCGTAAATCTCCATCAGTAGAGACTTTGATGATTCTATGTCCACCGGCTTTGGTTCCTCTAATACCTGCAATGGAATTGGTGAGTTTTCATATAATTCAAAAGGTTCGTTTATTACCTGCTCATATTCCATCGGCGAGGCATTGTCATTGGGTAGCTCTTCTAGGTGGTCGTGCGAGTGCCATGACAGAGATGGATGTGTACAATCTTGGTTAGGCATAATCGAGGTCGTGGGTTGAGAGTTTACCTCTGATGTGGTTGCTGCTTCAGCATCAGTTGCTGTCGAGGCGGCAGTTGCTGCCAAGGCGGAAGTTGCTGTCGAGGCGGCAGTTTCTGTCGAGGCGGCAGTTTCTGTCGAGGCGGCAGTTTCCGCTTTGACTGGAGTTTTTGCCTCAAAAGTTGTTGCTGCCGTGACATTCTCTTGAATTTCACTCAGCATTGTCGCGGTGTTGCTCCATTCCGGCTCCTCGGTCATTGCCATGGCAGGTTGTTGCTCAGACTCATCATATGTTGGGTATTCCTTCACATGGGCATCCTCGTCGTCTTGCCTCAGGATTTCAGGTTCATCTGTGGCATGAATGAGGACTGGTTTGCTCAAGAGTTCATCCATCTTGGCGATACTTGCGTTCGTAGAGGCTGACACTTTTTGAGTGATTGCCAAGAAGGCTTGCAGTGTGTCTTCTAAGGATTTTGACTGCTCTTGAGGATGATGACATTGCCAGGGCAGGTCGGGTTCTGCAGCAAAACTGTTATGGTATAAAAAATTTTGTGGGTTTTGATCGTACCATAAATTTTTTTGCTGCTGTGGCATCGACATTTGCTGCCCCTGTTGCTGCCACGGCTGCTGCCCTGGCAGCATATCTTTACGGTAATTGCAAGAACTTTCCCACATCAACTCTCGAATGGTTTTTCCTGGCATGGTGATGCCCTTGAACCTGTATTTTCACCTGAGTTTTTTTTTGTTAAAAAATAATAAAAAAAATAATAAAAAAAATAAAAATAAAAGAAAAGTGCAGAAGCTAGGGTAAGAGTGTGTTGCCAGTCCCCGGCAACGGCGCCAAAAACTTGTTGCGTGTAAAAGTGTCTATCGCAATGTAGTGCAAGTGTACACGACGCAAGTAGTAAAGTGATACTAGAGTATCGGATATCGTCTCCACAGGGACTGGGCTAACCCTTTCCTTCGCTATCTGCACAAGGGGGGAAGAATAGATTAAGATATTTGTCACGAAAATAAATAAGAATACTGGAAAAATAAAAGTAGAGAAATTAAGATAGAGAGAATGGGCTGGTATTGAATTGCTCAGTAGTGCAGGTATTGCATTGCTTAGGAACTCCAGTTCTGTCGTCGCGCCCGTCGCCGACAGCACCTGTCGCGGCGGCTGTTCGTTAGCTGTCGCTGCAGCGAACACTAACTCCGTACTTCAAGCTTGGCAAGAATCCCAGATCTGCCTTGCCCTATCCCTAGGCACAAGTCTGTCGATGATCACGTCTTTGATGATACCTCCCGGCGTGAATCGAAGGATGAACACTGATGTGTATGAATTCTTCCTTAGCCACTTAACCTCGCCCTATCCCTAGGCACGAGATGGTTCAACTATAAACTAGAGAACGCGCTCTTATCTCTTTCGTATACTTAACTCTCCCGATGCTAAGTAAATGGATAACCTCACAATGCTCTCCCGATGCTCTTGCAAGATATTAAAACCAAAATAAGAGAACTTGAAGTTTATTTTATTGAACTGAAAAATCCTAAAAACAAAGCAACCCTTGCAACTACTTTACAAAACAACCCGTAGCCCTAGGGGGAATTTAGAACATGTCGGTGACGGGTGGACGGCAGGGGTTTGGTTTCGGTTATGGGGTCATCGGTTCTGCCCTAGGTTTAATCTATGCCCTTATATAAGCTTTGGGCTCAAGTTATCTAAGGTAACAAGGATTACAACTTTAATTAAAAGTAAGATTCTAATAAAGACTAAATCTCTAAAGTCTCCTACTTTCCAGCCGCATCCTTGTTTCTAGGAATTTCTTCTCCTTGAGCTTTGGCTTGACATATCTTTTGATCCGGGGCTTGGAAAAATATTTGGCTTCCACACGACAGACGAGCAGATTTTTCTCTATCTATCGAGATCCACTTTACTTTTCCTCTTCATAAGTCTGCTGTCACCTTGCTGTCACGACAGGTCCATGACAGGTTCGTTCTTCTTCGGCTGCTTGTCCAGTTCAGCTCTTCTGCTTATCTGCCCTGGGCCTGCCTTCTCCCTCTTCTATGGCAGATACCTACAAAAACAGCCATTTTTAGTAGAATCTGTGCCTTTTAATATATTTGTGATGTTTTGCTGTAAACTGACCTAAATGCAATGAATAATGCTTGAATGCAGCAGAAATATGGGTTAAAAAGGGTGTAAATAATAGAACTTTTAAACACTCATCACACCCCCAAACTCAAGTTTTTGCTTGTCCTCAAGCAATTAAGACTTAAAAGAAGAATGAAATTTTTTGTGTTGGCCTTCAAACAGTGAACTGTCCCTTACCCGTCGCTCATTCTCTATGGCGGCAGCAACCTGTCGGAAAGATTAGGATCTGTCCGGAATCTCCCTATAGTCCTTGTGCAGTGTGTGCATGCTTGTGAACAGTTATATGCTAAGACTCTCTTAGTTTCACTAGAATAATCAACTCTTTTAACTCGAATTTTTATGCCAAAGTTTATTTTCTTGAAGACACATTTTCATGCTTCTTTTTTCTTTTATTTTCGAGCTAAATTTTTCTAGAGCCAGTTTTGGGCACCTCTAGTTAGCTTCCTAGAGCCGGTTTCGGGCACCTCTAGGTTTTTGAGTTTCTTTTGCTAAACTTCTTTCCTAGAGCCAGTGTTAGGCACCTCTAGGGGCTATTCAAGTACTAAGCATCCTATTCTAGTTTGGCTAAAAGACATCTAAGCAGTATAACAGTCACAAAGGTGTTTAAGTTTTTCAGAACTATAGAAAGGCTCTAAACTTCTCCTTAAACTGTCCTAAAGATGCTGCCACGACAGAGCTGTCATGACAGGTAAGTTTACTTCATAGTTTTAAGCCAACAGTTTTATATTTTCTGATTTTTTTTTTCTTTTTTTAGAGAACTTAAATAAATAAAAGACACAACAATTAATAAAAAAATGTACTTAAGACTCCATTAATGATGGAGGGTTGCCACCCCCAAACTCGAGGGTTGCATTGCCCTCAATGCACAATGACATGAAAAAATAAAATAAAGAAAAAGTACATCACAAAATAAAAAGGCATACAACAATAAGAGGTAAAAACTTAAATTTTAGTCGCTGCCTCGCTGCTGCTGCTGACACAGATCTGATGGCGGCGTCTGGGCTGCGGAGGAGGCTGGGCAGGTTCAGGGGCAGGTTGCTCCACGACCTGGATGTCGGAGCTGCTGCCTCTGAGAAAGTGGAAGCAGCATTGCGTCGGGTTTTCCTATAAGATATATTAGTGCAAGGGTTGTGAAAAGTAAATGAAAGCAAATGAAAACTAAAAAGGGAGAACAAGTAAGAAAGACAGAAGTGAGTGAAAATGAAAATGAAACGGGGTTTTATAGTGGTCGAGGTGCTGCCCGTTAATGCTGTAACGACAGGCGTGAATAACGGGGCGACTGATGAGATTTGGCGTGCCTGACACATCTGCCACGAATTTATGCGTTTGTTACGCGTCTGTCACACGCTTCTGCGTCTGCCGTGACAGTCTGTTGACAATGTGTCTTGTCTGTATCTGCGGCGGAAGCTGGAACGACAGGCTTCAATAAATGGGCTCTGTTGGGCTGATGGTTGGATGGTGGGCTTGGGCCACTTCTCCTTTCCTTCTTGACTCCTTTATTTCCTAAAAACTGAAATTAGAAAAACATTATTTGAATAAAATAAACCTAATTTCCTAATAAATAGTAAATAATAATAAAAATAAATAGAAATAAAAATTAGGTTAAATTAGGGATGCCAGGTAGGGCATCTCTTAAGGTAACCACTTCCTGCATTCCTGGGGCTTCAGTCCCCTGATAATGCTTGAGGCGTCGTTTCCGGTACTTCTTGAAGTCCATCTGTACCCTCCATCTGGTGATTTTTCTCATGGTGGGGGCTCCTTTCTTTCTCTTCCCTTTGTAGTCCATGAAGTCCTCCCTTCTTGGTAATGTTTCTGAGGGCATGAACATATGATTAGAAAAAATCAAATTGACATTCGACCACAAACTTACCTTGTTTTCGTTGAATGTTGTTGTGGTTGAATGTAGCCCTTGCTGTCGTGTCTGCTGCTGTGACATGCAGTTATTTTGACAGCCTGTTGTCAGGTTACTTTGCAGGTCAATGGGACATTGGTAATTGCCATCGTTCTCTATACTAAATTCTGTTGACCACTCGTAAATCTCCATCAGTAGAGACTTTGATGATTCTATGTCCACCGGCTTTGGTTCCTCTAATACCTGCAATGGAATTGGTGAGTTTTCATATAATTCAAAAGGTTCGTTTATTACCTGCTCATATTCCATCGGCGAGGCATTGTCATTGGGTAGCTCTTCTAGGTGGTCGTGCGAGTGCCATGACAGAGATGGATGTGTACAATCTTGGTTAGGCATAATCGAGATCGTGGGTTGAGAGTTTACCTCTGATGTGGTTGCTGCTTCAGCATCAGTTGCTGTCGAGGCGGCAGTTGCTGCCAAGGCGGAAGTTGCTGTCGAGGCGGCAGTTTCTGTCGAGGCGGCAGTTTCTGTCGAGGCGGCAGTTTCTGTCGAGGCGGCAGTTTCCGCTTTGACTGGAGTTTTTGCCTCAAAAGTTGTTGCTGCCGTGACATTCTCTTGAATTTCACTCAGCATTGTCGCGGTGTTGCTCCATTCCGGCTCCTCGGTCATTGCCATGGCAGGTTGTTGCTCAGACTCATCATATGTTGGGTATTCCTTCACATGGGCATCCTCGTCGTCTTGCCTCAGGATTTCAGGTTCATCTGTGGCATGAATGAGGACTGGTTTGCTCAAGAGTTCATCCATCTTGGCGATACTTGCGTTCGTAGAGGCTGACACTTTTTGAGTGATTGCCAAGAAGGCTTGCAGTGTGTCTTCTAAGGATTTTGACTGCTCTTGAGGATGATGACATTGCCAGGGCAGGTCGGGTTCTGCAGCAAAACTGTTATGGTATAAAAAATTTTGTGGGTTTTGATCGTACCATAAATTTTTTTGCTGCTGTGGCATCGACATTTGCTGCCCCTGTTGCTGCCACGGCTGCTGCCCTGGCAGCATATCTTTACGGTAATTGCAAGAACTTTCCCACATCAACTCTCGAATGGTTTTTCCTGGCATGGTGATGCCCTTGAACCTGTATTTTCACCTGAGTTTTTTTTTGTTAAAAAATAATAAAAAAAATAATAAAAAAAATAAAAATAAAAGAAAAGTGCAGAAGCTAGGGTAAGAGTGTGTTGCCAGTCCCCGGCAACGGCGCCAAAAACTTGTTGCGTGTAAAAGTGTCTATCGCAATGTAGTGCAAGTGTACACGACGCAAGTAGTAAAGTGATACTAGAGTATCGGATATCGTCTCCACAGGGACTGGGCTAACCCTTTCCTTCGCTATCTGCACAAGGGGGGAAGAATAGATTAAGATATTTGTCACGAAAATAAATAAGAATACTGGAAAAATAAAAGTAGAGAAATCAAGATAGAGAGAATGGGCTGGTATTGAATTGCTCAGTAGTGCAGGTATTGCATTGCTTAGGAACTCCAGTTCTGTCGTCGCGCCCGTCGCCGACAGCACCTGTCGCGGCGGCTGTTCGTTAGCTGTCGCTGCAGCGAACACTAACTCCGTACTTCAAGCTTGGCAAGAATCCCAGATCTGCCTTGCCCTATCCCTAGGCACAAGTCTGTCGATGATCACGTCTTTGATGATACCTCCCGGCGTGAATCGAAGGATGAACACTGATGTGTATGAATTCTTCCTTAGCCACTTAACCTCGCCCTATCCCTAGGCACGAGATGGTTCAACTATAAACTAGAGAACGCGCTCTTATCTCTTTCGTATACTTAACTCTCCCGATGCTAAGTAAATGGATAACCTCACAATGCTCTCCCGATGCTCTTGCAAGATATTAAAACCAAAATAAGAGAACTTGAAGTTTATTTTATTGAACTGAAAAATCCTAAAAACAAAGCAACCCTTGCAACTACTTTACAAAACAACCCGTAGCCCTAGGGGGAATTTAGAACATGTCGGTGACGGGTGGACGGCAGGGGTTTGGTTTCGGTTATGGGGTCATCGGTTCTGCCCTAGGTTTAATCTATGCCCTTATATAAGCTTTGGGCTCAAGTTATCTAAGGTAACAAGGATTACAACTTTAATTAAAAGTAAGATTCTAATAAAGACTAAATCTCTAAAGTCTCCTACTTTCCAGCCGCATCCTTGTTTCTAGGAATTTCTTCTCCTTGAGCTTTGGCTTGACATATCTTTTGATCCGGGGCTTGGAAAAATATTTGGCTTCCACACGACAGACGAGCAGATTTTTCTCTATCTATCGAGATCCACTTTACTTTTCCTCTTCATAAGTCTGCTGTCACCTTGCTGTCACGACAGGTCCATGACAGGTTCGTTCTTCTTCGGCTGCTTGTCCAGTTCAGCTCTTCTGCTTATCTGCCCTGGGCCTGCCTTCTCCGTCTTCTATGGCAGATACCTACAAAAACAACCATTTTTAGTAGAATCTGTGCCTTTTAATATATTTGTGATGTTTTGCTGTAAACTGACCTAAATGCAATGAATAATGCTTGAATGCAGCAGAAATATGGGTTAAAAAGGGTGTAAATAATAGAACTTTTAAACACTCATCACACCCCCAAACTCAAGTTTTTGCTTGTCCTCAAGCAATTAAGACTTAAAAGAAGAATGAAAATTTTTGTGTTGGCCTTCAAACAGTGAACTGTCCCTTACCCGTCGCTCATTCTCTATGGCGGCAGCAACCTGTCGGAAAGATTAGGATCTGTCCGGAATCTCCCTATAGTCCTTGTGCAGTGTGTGGATGCTTGTGAACAGTTATATGCTAAGACTCTCTTAGTTTCACTAGAATAATCAACTCTTTTAACTCGAATTTTTATGCCAAAGTTTATTTTCTTGAAGACATATTTTCATGCTTCTTTTTTCTTTTATTTTCGAGCTAAATTTTTCTAGAGCCAGTTTTGGGCACCTCTAGTTAGCTTCCTAGAGCCGGTTTCGGGCACCTCTAGGTTTTTGAGTTTCTTTTGCTAAACTTCTTTCCTAGAGCCAGTGTTAGGCACCTCTAGGGGCTATTCAAGTACTAAGCATCCTATTCTAGTTTGGCTAAAAGACATCTAAGCAGTATAACAATCACAAAGGTGTTTAAGTTTTTCAGAACTATAGAAAGGCTCTAAACTTCTCCTTAAACTGTCGAATTCAATCGAGTAGCTCGACTCAACTCGTTACGAACTCGAGCCGATTTCAAGTTTGAGTCGAATTCAATCGAATTGAGTGTTAACCGAGCTTTGACTAAATCGAGCTCGAGTAGCTCGTGATTTGTCTCGTCTCATTTACAACCCGATGAACAAACACATATTGAGTTGAACTTTAATATAAAACCTCTTCTAAATTTATTCTAGGGAAATAAGGGATGTGGGAGAATATTTAAGAACCTACAGTAATCTTTAAACTAACTAGTGAAACTACCACCTTTAGAAGAAGAGTTTGAATATTTAATATTTTTTTTACGGATTTATCTCTTGCAGCTGGCGACTAAAGCAAGAAGGGAATCTCTAGCGTCCACGTGCTAAAGCGGCATGCATGCAAAGCTTGAATCGTCAGATGAAACTGGCATAAAAATAATATTTTAATCTATGTCGCCATCTACAAATGGCGTAAACCAAATTATTGTAAAAAATGTCACAGATTCTCAAATATTTTCTAACAACCCACCCTTATTTCCCTAAAATTAAAACCCATCTGTATTATCCCCCCAAATTTTCCTTCAGTTCTTGTTGATTCTTTGAAGATTTTAGATACAAAATTACACTCACCTTTAACAGTTATCCTTTTTTTTTACTTTTATATGTATATTTAGCAGATAAAACTTTATTTTTTGAGTAAAATATACAAAAACTATGTTTAAATGATTATTTTATCATCGAACTTTTGAAAGTTACAAATAAATTCTAAACTTTTAATTCAATCATAAAATTCGTTACGTTGGTAGCTACCATTAACTTTATAAATTAATAGAAAATATCTCATTTAACCCTAATTAAAATTCATTTGTGATATTTTCAATATTTTTTAATAACAATTTCAAAAAATATTAAAAACTTAAAAACTTTGTAATGTTGTGAATAACACAACGAAGAACGATAACAAGAATAAAGAACAAGAATAAAAGAACAAAGTGATGAGAGAAAGAGGGATATTCATATTATTCTCAAATATAGACTTGTGTACAATGCCTTAGTCAAATCATCTATTTACATGCATAATAAGTACATAAAACATTGAACTCCAATTAATGGACATAATGTTCCTAATGATAAATTAAATCAAATCACCAAGATAAAGGTCTTATCATGATAGACATCCACATATATAAATATTCATAACACTCCCCCTTGGTTTTAGATGTTGAATCGGGCCGGTCGGGAACAGTTCGAACCCTTGAGGTTGGTTTAGGGAACACCTAGTTTGGGATGTTTTAAAAATATGGAAAATATCTAAAAATACTCATTTATTATATAAATGATTATGGTGATTTTTTTTACAAAATGTGATTTGGAAATATTACATTTTGGTATAGTGACCAAAATGCAGTTTTTGCAAAAGTTGACCAGTGACTGTTTTGTAAAGGATTGAAACTTTGAATCTGTAAGGAGCTAATTTTACCAATTGTTTTCACTAGATTTCTCTTTAATTTGGGAGCTTTTAATAATGATTTAATTAAATAAATAAAAGAGAATTAAAAAGGAAAATTAAAGTTGACTTTTCATAACTAATTTCACGATAGTTTTCTCTTTTCATTTTCTCTCAACTTCCAATCAGCCAAAGACTTTTCTCTCAACAATTTTCATTTTGTTTGCAGAGATATTATCTTCCAAAAGATTTCCTATCATTGTTTCATCAAATCCTTTTGATTTTTGCATTGGATTTCAAGAAAATTTGCCCAAATTGAAGAGAGATCAACCATTAGAGATAAGCTTCGTCCTTCTCCTCTAGTGATCCGTTCTTTATTGAAATTCCCAAGTTATCAATCCTTTGTTGATGGTTTTTGAGTTGTTTTAATGTTATAAACATGAAATAGTTGTTAAATTCAAGATTCTTGATGAGATCTTGGTGATTTTCGTATTTCTATGTTAAACTCTGTTTTGAGGTTGGTTTCTAACATATTTTGGATGATATTTGATGTTGAGAATGAGGTTTTAACAATTAAATCTCGAATAGGTTTGAGTTCCTAAGTTTGTGATGCTAGATTTGTGGTTTTTGAGGTGTTTTTGATGATATGCTATTGCTGGAGGTATAAGGTTGTTAATGGTGATTTTTTTTGTTGATTGAAGTTTAGAAAAGTTTATAATTGACAGATCTTGGATGGGCTTTGATTTGAGAAAGTTTGGAGGTGATTTCAGTTATTTGGGATAGCCGAAATGCTAGTTTTGAGTAGAGCAACGAGTTAGAATGAGTGGCTGGTGATTTTAATGCATGATGATGCATTAATCTTCTGCTCTTATGTGTAATGAACATGGGAGATTGATTTTGACTAAATGCTATGCATGAGTTGTGGTTTTGAAATGGGATGAGATTGATTTTAGAAATGTTACATCAAAAGAATAGGTGAGATGATGATTTCAATGTAATATATTGGCATAAATGATGAGAAGGTTACCAGATATAATTGGTCGACCAATAGGATGTAAAGTGCACTATAAACTAAAATTCGTACGTGCTCTTTGGAGTCGGGCAACGGGGTTAGTGGCATCCCGATACAAAGTGAGAATTCGATGATGAGAGATACCATCGGGGTAGGTCTTGGTGAAACACCCAAGCTTTGTGGCGAAGAGAGATACCGCCATGAGAGTCCGGTGATGTGAGATTCCACCGGGGTAGGACTTGACTCTATGTCAAGCTAATCCGCATATCCGAGTAAAGAGAAAATATGAAATGCCAATATATGAGAATGTATTTGATTCACATGTACCAATGTTGAAATGATTTTTATGATATGAGAAATGCATATGAGATTTTGAGATTTATGAAATGCTTTTGAATATCAAGCATGTGTGTGGCTTTGCCATGATATTTGCATTGGTTTAATGCATGAGATAGATAGATAGATGGTACATTTGATTTTCAAAAGGTGGTTTGCTTTGTAATGGTTTTCAAGCATGAGATAGAAAGAGCATGGTCTTTGAAATGGATTTCAAGAAAGAGATTTAAAAGCTTGCATTGTTGTGTTGGTGTTTTTAGAGCATACCTCACTAAGATATCGTTCTTACGCTCTCTTTTACCAACAATACAGATACTTGAGGCATTTTGGGCAACAAGAAGGCTTAAGAGGATCCAAGGAACAGTTAAGCTCAAGTATGGTGATGTTTTACATTTACTTTAGTAATGATATTTGGCAATGGGATTTAATGGTTTGCTTTGGGAGATGTGTTTTTGGACTCCCAGTTGTTGATGCAAGTTTTATATGGTTTGTAAAAGGCCTTTATATTGGTTTTGGTGTTTTACCTTGCCTTTTGGGATGCTTATGGTCTTTTGGTGTTTTTAACTTTTAAGGAGCATGTTTTAGAATTCAAACTTTGATGTTGATGATGTTTGATGTTTTCCTTGACTTGTATCTCTGAATGTTGATGCATATTGGTGAGCAAATAAGTTTAACTATATGTTGGAGTGGTTTGGCTTGGTCGTTGAGGTTTAGAATTTGCATATTTGGCATTTGCAGACTGCAGCGTATTGGTACACCTCAGAGCGTATCGGTACGGCCTGCTTGCTTTGTGAGGGGCGTACCAATACACGGGGTCGTATCGATACCCTCTTTAGTCATTGGACGAGGGCGTACCGATACAGTACCTCAGTGTATCGATACGGTCTGGTGATGCAAGCCTGGGAAGTTTGACCACCTAGGGCGTAACGATACCCTCCTTAGGCGTATCGATACGCGCGTCGTTAAGTTGGTTAAACCTCAGCTGAGGATGTTTTGAAACGTTGCATTTTAGTCCTTGAACTTCATGAATGCAATTGGATGTGATTGGTTAGTCAGATTGTGATGGAAATTTACAGAGAAGAATTTAATATGACTAATTGAATAAAGGTAACTTTAAAATCAGAGAAGTCCTTGTAATTTGCATAAATTACATTTCGGTCCCTAAATGTCTAGTTTGTACAATTAAACCCCTAATCGAAATCCGATCGTTGTGCTGCTTCTTCCCATGCACTTGGGTGATCACATAGGATTTAAGTTGCATTTAGAAAAGATAAAAAGAAAAAAAAGTGTCGTCAATCGGAGTTGGCTTTAATGAGTTGGCTTCGGTTTTCCCTGTGTAATCACTTCGGTTCGGTTCAACCGTCTAGACTGGGCGTATGGGTTACATTTGTTGGTATCAGAGCCAGGTTTTTGAATAATTGGGGCGTTGGTAAGTGGTTGGTAAGTGTAAATGTGAATAGTTATGATCTTTGTGAAAGCATGTTGAGTACTTGAGCAATGTTTGAACTTTAATGAGATGAAATGCGTGCAAGTTAATTGTTTGAGATGAAATTGTGTTGTTATGATATGCTTGGGGTATAGATGGGGAGCACATTGCCATATCATTACTATTGGAAAGAATTGTTTTGAAAATAAACTTGAGCACCTTTGATTTCTTGCCTTATATTGCCTAACTGAGATTTATTGCATTTGCTAGCTGCATTGTTTTGAATGGGGCCACGTAGAGAGCTTATAATAAATACGCGTAATGCGATTGAGAATGAGATGAATGAGAATGATGAGCGTGTTGAGAATCTACCGCCTCCTCCTCCTGGTGGAACACTTAGTGGTGGTGGAGCGGGGGATGGGGCTGTTGGAGCTGGAATAGGGGTTGTTGAACCGGAGGGGGCACGAGGGCAAGCTGCTCCTGATATGACCATGCTGATTCAAGCTATTGTTGGATCCTTTCGGGCAGCAGTACCTGGTGCTCATATGGCTGCACCTCAGGCTGATGCTGGTGCGAGTTTGCCGTTAGAGCGACTCTGCAGTCTAGGAGGGACTGAGTTTAGGGGGCTGACCCCTGAGGGTTCCAAATCTTGGTTGGAGAGTACCAAAAGGATCCTTGGGAAGATGAACTGTAATGATGTCCAGAAGTTGGGGTGCATTGTGTTCCTGTTGTATGGTGATGCCTATACGTGGTGGACGACCATTATAGCTGGTTTGGAGGATGCTGAAGTAACTTGGACGTTCTTTCTGAATACGTTCAAGATGAAATATCTGGGTGTCCGTTATCTGGATGAGAAAAAGAGGGAGTTTATGTCCCTAGTGCAAGGAAGCATGTCAGTGGCAGATTATGAAGTGCAGTTTGTATGCCTCAGCCAATATGCACCGAAATTGATCCCTAATGAACGAGAGAGGTGCGAGTGTTTCAGATATAGGCTGGTGGCTGATGTGAAAACATATATGCTTGTATCGGCTTACACCGATTTTGATGTCCTGGTCACTCGAGCTATGGACATTGAGTTGAACCTTGGTTTGGCTAGTCGAGTAGGAGGATCTAGCTCTGGAAAGCGAGCTATGGATCGTGATGCTAGAAGGGATCGATTTAATAAGCCTAAGGATAGAAGGTCACATATGGATGCTAGACGTGGGGGAGTAATCACGGGAGAGGTCATCAAGGGCTGAATGCTTTCATTCGTACCCCTGAATGTAATCGGTGTGGCAGAGGCACACGGGAGAGTGCTAGGGCAACGTTGGTACGTGCTGGAATTTTCGTTCCTGTGGGCACATTAAACGAGATTGTCCTCAGCCGATGAGAGAGGGGCAGGCTCCGGTGAGAGCAGCTGAGCCGTAAAGGGGTCGTGGATGCGGCCGTGGCAATTTTCAGCGTAGAGATGATGGTGCGAGGAATTTAGTACATGTTGTAGCTGTTCATCCTGAAGGAGGTGGCCAGGCCAGAGTGTATGCCCATCGTGAAAGGAGGAATGACATTGATGTGATCGCAAGTACCTTTACTTTGTATTCTTTGTCATTACTTTCTCTGATTGATTCTGGATCTACACACTCGTACATATTGCGTAAACATGCTCAAATGCTTGGTTTGCCTGTTGAGCCTTTGGATGTTGGTGTGTGTGTGACTAGTTCTTTCGGTGAAACGATAGTAACAAGGAAGTTGTACAGGAGATGTCCCTTAGTGGTGCAAGAACATGTGTTCCTGGTGGATCTTATAGAATTGCCTTTATATGGATTCGATGTAATCCTTGGTATGGATTGGCTAATTGAGCATAGGGTTGTTGTGGATTTTGAGAATAAGCGAGTTTCGTTGAAACTTGATGATGATTATGAAGTTGTGGTGGTGAGTGAGAACGTAAAGTTCCTATCTAATGTGGTTTCGATGCTTGAAGTGAGCCGGTTGCTGCGTCAAGGATACGAAGCTTATTTAGCTTTTGTAATGAATCCTAGCACGAAGGAGGTGCGGGTGCAAGATATAAGGACCGTGTGTGAATTCCTTGGGGTGTTTCTGGAGGAGTTGCCTGGATTGCCGCCTAGTCGGGAGGTCGAGTTTGGAATTGAGTTGTACGAGAACACCACTCCGGTGTCCATCGCTCCTTATCGAATGGCACCTAAGGAGTTGAAGGAGCTGAAGATGCAACTTCATGAGTTTCTTGACCGAGGCTTTATTCGGCCTAGCGTGTCACCTTAGGCTGCGCCAGTCTTGTTTGTAAAGAAGAAAGATGGGAAGATTAGAATGTGCATTGATTTTCGTGAGATGAATAAGTTGACTATCAAGAATAAGTATCCTCTGCCAAGGATTGATGATCTTTTTGATCAGTTTCGTGGAGTAGCTGTGTTCTCAAAGATTGATTTAAGGTCTGGGTACTATCAGTTGAAGGTTAAGGATGTGGATGTGCCAAAAACTACTTTTCGGACAAGGTATGGGCATTATGAATTCCTGGTGATGCCTTTTGGTTTGACGAACGATCCTGTTGCATTCATGGATATAATGAACAAGGTGTTTTATGAGTTCTTGGATAAGTTCGTTGTGGTGTTCATCGATGACATCCTTGTGTACTCTCGTACTGAGGAGGAGCATGGGAACATTTGAGGATTGTTTTGCAAGTGTTGCTAGAGAATCAGCTTTATGCCAAGCTGAGTAAATGTGAGTTTTGGTTGAACGAAGTTGTTTTGCTTGGTCATGTGGTTTCGCATGAGGGGATTCGTGTTGATCCTCAAAACATTGAGACGGTGGTGAAGTGGAAACCTCCTAGGTCTGTTCATGAAGTTCGTAGTTTCCTTGGTGTGGCGGGTTACTATCGAAGGTTCATGGATGGATTTTCCAAGATTGCTGATCCTTTGACGAAGTTATTGCAGAAGGATGTTAGGTTTGAGTGGACGGAAACGAGACAACAAGCTTTTGAGAAGCTAAAGGAAGCTTTGATGCAAGCTCCTATCTTGATTCAACCTGAATCTGGAAAAGAGTTTGTGGTGTATAGTGACGCATCCTATGTTGGTTTGGGGTGTGTGCTGATGCAAGAAGGTAAGGTAGTAGCTTATGCATCGCGAAAATTGAAGGTGCATGAGCATAACTATCCCACACATGATATTGAGTTAGCGGCGGTGGTGTTCGCCTTAAAGATTTGGAGGCATTGCCTATATGGTGAGAAGTGTACTGTGTACATGGATCACAAGAGTTTTAAGTATCTTACGTCTCAGAAGGAGTTGAATCTTAGGCAACGACGTCCGGTGGAGTTTCTTAAGGATTATGACCTAACGATCGAGTATCATCTGGGAAAGGTCAATGTTGTGGCCGATGCTTTGAGCAAGAAAGTGGCGGTGGAGTTGAGGGTGATGTTTGCTTGTTTTAGCATATCGCGAGATGGTGACCTTGTTGCTGAGTTGCAAGTGAAGCCATCTTTGGTTCAGTTAATCAAGGATAAGCAGTTGCTTGATGATTCTCTTGTACCGCATGTTCAAGATATTGCGGAAGGAAGGCCTTCGGACTTCAGTTTCAACGATGATGGTGTTCTGTGTTTTGGGAGTCAGATAGTGGTGCCGAATGATGTGGAGCTGAGGCGCACTATTCTGACTGAAGCTCATAGTAGTTCTTTCTCTATGCACCCTGGTAGTACGAAAATGTATCGTTATTTGAAGGATGAGTACTACTAGGTGGGGTTGAAGAAGGATGTTGCCGAGTTCGTTAGCAAATGTATGGTTTGTTAGCGGGTTAAGGCTGAACATCAGGTTTCTTCTGGGTTGTTGCAGCCGTTGAGAATCCTAGAATGGAAGTGGGAGAGGATTACCATGGACTTCGTGTATGGTTTGCTGTTGTCTCCATCGAAGAAAAATTCGGTTTGGGTGATTGTGGACCGCCTTACGAAGTGTGCACATTTCTTGCCTGTGCATACTACATATACCTTGGATAAGTTAGTTGAGCTGTACATTGCTGAGAATGTGCGTTTGCACGGGGTGCCGAAATCTATAGTATCATATAGGGATCCGAGGTTCACGTCGAGGTTTTGGGTATGTTTGCATCAAGCTTTGGGTACGCGACTGAATTTCAGTACTTCTTATCATCAACAGACGGATGGGCAGTCGGAGCGTGTTATCCAAGTGCGTGAGGATATGTTGAGGTGTTGCGTTATTGAGTTTCAAGGATCTTGGGAGAAGCACTTGCCTTTGGTTGAGTTTGCTTATAATAATAGTTACCAGGCAAGTATTCAAATGACACCATACGAGGGTTTATACGGGAGAAAGTGTAGAACTCCCCTTTGTTGGGCTGAAATGGGGAAAAAGTTGATTTCGATGCCAGCATTGTTGAAAGGAACCACCGAGAGGTGAAGCTCATTTGTGAGCGTTTGAAGGCAGCATCTGACTGGAAAAAGTCTTACGCAGATTTGAAGCGTAAGGAGATAGAGTTCGCAGTTGGGGAACGTGTGTTTTTGAAGTTTTCACCTTGGAAGAAGGTGATGAGATTTGGCCGGAAGGGAAAATTGAGTCCGAGGTTCATTTGACCATATGAGGTGATAGAACGTGTGGGTCCTTTTGCTTACAAGTTGAGACTGCCTTTAGAGCTAGAAAAGATACATAATGTGTTCCATGTATCCATGCTTCGGAGATATAGATCGGATTCGTCGCATGTTATGCCTGTAGAAGAGGTTGAGCTGAATCCAGATTTGACGTATGTTGAGGAGCCCGTTGAGATTTTGGATACAGATAGTAAGGTTCTCCGGGGTAAGACCATCGAGCTGATCAAAGTCTTGTGGAGACATCATGGCGTTGAGGAAGCCATGTGGGAAAGAAAAGATGACATGAAGAAGTAATTTCCTTACCTTTTTCCACCAGGTAAATTTCGAGGATGAAATTTCTTAAGTGGGGGAGAGTTGTAATGCCCTGGTTTTGGGCCTAGATGTTTGAGATGTTGAATGGGGTCAGTCGGGAACGGTTCGAACCCTTGAGGTTGGTTTAGGGAACACCTAGTTCGGGATGTTTTAAAAATATGGAAAAATATCTAGAAATCCTCATTTATTATATAAATGATTATGGTGATTTTTTTTTTACAAAATGTGATTTGGAAATATTACATTTTGGTATAGTGACCAAAATGCAGTTTTTGCAAAAGTTGACTAGTGACTGTTTTGTAAAGGATTGAAACTTTGAATCTGTAAGGAGCTAATTTTACCAATTGTTTTCACCAGATTTCTCTTTAATTTGGGAGCTTTTAATAATGATTTAATTAAATAAATAAAAGAGAATTAAAAAGGAAAATTAAAGTTGGCTTTTCATACCTAATTTCACGATAGTTTTCTCTTTTCATTTTCTCTCAACTTCCAATCAGCCAAAGACTTTTCTCTCGTCAATTTTCATTTTGTTTGTAGAGATTTTATCTTCCAAAAGATTTCCTATCTTTGTTTCATCAAATCCTTTTGATTTTTGCTTTGGATTTCAAGAAAACTTGCCCAAATTGAAGAGAGATCAACCATTAAAGGTAAGTTCGTCCTTCTACTCTAGTGATCCGTTCTTTACTGAAATTCCCAAGTTATCAATCCTTTGTTGATGGTTTTTGAGTTTTTTTAATGTTATAAACATGAAATAGTTGTTAAATTCAAGATTCTTGATGAGATCTTGGTGATTTTCGTATTTCTATGTTAAGCTCTGTTTTGAGGTTGGTTTCTAACATATTTTGGATGGTATTTGATGTTGAGAATGAGGTTTTAACAAATAAATCCCGAATAGGTTTGAGTTCCTAAGTTTGTAATGCTAGATTTGTGGTTTTTGAGGTGTTTTTGATGATCTACTATTGCTGGAGGTATAAGGTTTTGTTTATGGTGATTTTTTATGTTGATTGAAGTTTAGAAAAGGTTAGAATTGATAGATCTTGGATGGGCTTTGATTTGAGAGAGTTTGGAGGTGATTTCAGTTATTTCGGATAGCCGAAATGCTAGTTTTGAGTAGAGCAACGAGTTAGAATGAGTTGCTGGTGATTTTAATGCATGATGATGCATTAATCCTCTACTCTTATGTGTAATGAACATGAGAGACATCTTCAGACGCGTTTGGTGTTGATCCGGAAGTGCCAGAAGCTTAGAAATCATTTCAGCAAGAAAGCGAAATGTTATCGGTGAGTGCAAATGGTTTTAGAAGTGCTTGATGGACAAGGAATCAAGGTTTGGGGATTTAGGATTGGTTTGAAACACCATCCTAAGTCTGGAAGTAATTATGTTTAGATTTGCTCTCGAAATGTGGTTGATGCCCCTAAATGCTTTTGACATGCTCTTGATTTGAGATAGACAAATTCCTATTGTTTTATGCATGATTTATGACATTAAATGATGTTTCATATTGATCCTATGAGATATAATTACATTGCAAAGAGTTTTGTGATTTTGACTAAATGCTATGCATGAGTTGTGGTTTTGAAATGGGATGAGATTGATTTTAGAAATGTTGCATCAAAACAATAGGTGAGATGATGATTTTAATGTAATATATTGGCATAAATGATGAGAAGATTACCGGATATAATTGGTCGACCAATAGGATGTAAAGTGCACTATAAACTAAAATTCGTACGTGCTCTTTGGAGTTGGGCAATTGGGGTATTGCCATCCCGATCTAAAGTGAGAATCTAATAATGAGATATACCATCGGGGTGCATCTTGGTGAAACACCCAAACTTTGTGGCAAATAGAGATACAACCATGAGAGTCCGGCGATGTGAGAATCCACCGGGGTAGGACTTGGCTCTATGTCAAGCTAATCCGCATATCCAAGTAAAGAGAAAATATAAAATGCCAATATAGGAGATGTATTTGATTCACATGTACCAATGTTGAAATGATTTTTATGCTATGAGAAATGCATATGAGATTTTGAGATTTATGAAATGCTTTTGAATATCAAGCATGTGTGTGGCTTTGCCATGAGATTTGCATTGGTTTAATGCATGAGGTAGATAGATAGATGGTACATTTGATTTTCAAATGTTGAAATGATTTTTATGCTATGAGAAATGCATGAGATAGAAAGAGCATGGTCTTTGAAATGGATTTCAAGAAAGAGATTTAAAAGCTTCCATTATTGTGTTGGTGTTTTTAGAGCATGCCTCACTAAGCTCTTGTGTTTACGCTCTCTTTTACCAACAATGCAGATAATTGAGGCATTTTGGGCAGCAAGAAGGCTTAAGAGGATACAAGGAATAGTTAAGCTCAAGTATGGTGATGTTTTACATTTACTTTAGTAATGATATATGGCATTGGGATTTAATGGTTTTCTTTGGGAGATGTGTTTTTGGACTCCCTGTTGTTGATGCAAGTTTTATATGGTTTATATGGTTTGTAAAAGGCCTTTATATTGGTTTTGGTGTTTTACCTTGCCTTTTGGGATGCTTTTGGTCTTTTGGTGTTTTTTACTTTTAGGGAGCATGCTTTAGAATTCAAACTTTGATGTTGATAATGTTTGATGTTTTCCTTGACTTGTATCTCTGAGTGTTGATGCATATTGGCGTGCAAATAAGTTTAACTATATGTTGGAGTGGTTTGGCTTGGTCGTTGAGGTTCAAAATTTGCATATTTGGCATTTGTAGACTGCAGCATATCGGTACACCTCAGAGCGTATCGGTACGACCTGCTTGTTTTGTGAGGGGCGTACCGGTACACGGGGTCGTATCGATACCCTCTTTAGTCACTGGACGAGGGCGTATCGATACAGTACCTCAGTGTATCGATACGGTCTGGTGACGCAAGGCTGGGAAGTTTGACCACGAGGGCATATCGATAGCCTCTTTAGGCGTATCAATACGCGGGTCGTTAAGTTGGTTAAACCTCAGCTGATGATGTTTTGAAACGTTTCATTTTAGTCCATGAACTTAATGAATGCAATTGGATGTGATTGGTTAGTCAGATTATGATGAAAATTTACAGAGAAGCATGAAATATGACTAATTGAATAAAGGTAACTTTAAAATCAGAGAAGTCCTTGTAATTTGCAGAAATTACATTTTAGTCCTTAAATGTCTAGTTTGTGCAATTAAACCCCTAATCGAAATCCGATTGATGTGCCACTTCTTCCTATGCTCTTGGGTGATCACATAAGATTTAAGTTGCATTTAGAAAAGATAAAAAGGGTCATCAATCGGAGTCGGCTTTAACGAGTTGGTTTCGGTTTTCCCTGTGTAATCACCTCGATTCGGGTCAATCGTTTAGACCGGGCTTAGGGGGTTACAAACTTCGTGTTGTTTTAATAAGTGAAATTTAATCAATTCCTTTAAGAAACAGAAAAACTTCTTGTTCTTTAATAAGTGTGCATATAAATCTCAATAGCTTTCGCATCATTATTGATCTGGATGGTCTAACGGGTCATAGGAACTATATACATCTGTATATATACATTTCTAAATTTGATAAACTTCTGGTTTATCATAATATACTAAACTGAAAGCATAAGAAAAAAGTCTTGGTATGCAAATGCACAACCACTCTCGGTGGGACTACACATCACCGTTCACAACAACTAGAATGTTTCTGGTGGGACTACACATCATTGTATTCAACAACACACTTCCCATTAACCATCACGTGAGGCTTTGACAACAACAACAACATTAAAGGAGGTAAAAGCAAAATGTAATTCACCCAACAATATGTATACTCACATACACCAACATTTAACGAAACAAGGCAAAATTAGCGAAACATACACTTGGGTTTAGGTTGGTCCCTAGGGCTCCACCCAAACCCCAAGAAAACCTCTTTGAAACTTTTTAAAGCTTCAAAACATTACCACTCACCAGCACAATACCAAATCAAGCCAACGGTCCTCCTTCAAGCTTCCTCAACTCCCAGTGTAGCACCCGAAGAATCCAAATCCTTATCCACTGCTTCTACCCAAATCAAAACAAAGAATTAATGCACTTTTCAACAATCAACCCCACTGAAATCAATACTATCAAAATTCGATAACATCAAGTTTCCGATTTCAATCCCAAACTAACCAAAACCATCCTCATTTCTACTCTAACCTCAAGTCGGTCATAACTTCATCAATTTGTCATCCAAACCATGTTCAAATACCCCCAAAAACATCAACCCATCACCATCAAAACATTGGAAGTCCTTCCCCATCATTTCCGAGCCAAAAACCCAAATATCTCATATCCAAAAATTACCCATTTTCCAAATTCCAGGATTTCCTAATAAACCCATTATCTTAGCATCATTTTACACCCAAAATATGATTTACAACTCACACAAAACACTATTTTGACCCACTTTGCTTAAACCCTTCAAAAACCCATTATTTCCCAAAAGGAAGAACTTGAGAAATCCTTTCAAAGTTTTGGAAGGAAATTAAATGAAAATAAGAAAATGTGAAGGAATATTAGGAAGAAAGTACTTACCTTGATGAAACCTCAAAAAAATGGTGGAGGTTTGGTGGAAGAAAGCAAAATAACGTGAAATGAGTTTGGGGAAGAAGAAGAGGCGGAAAACTTAACCCAAACCGGCTTAACCAAACCCGAATATCTCCCTGGCTCTAAACTCGGGCGTTACAATATATATATATATATATTAAACTTCATTCTTAAATTTTTAAATTCATCACGATAAATACTCCTTATAAATCACCGACATATGATACATGTATGTATAATATGAATATGGTGAGATAATGGAATCGAGGGTGCAACAAGATAAAGGTAATAAAAATAATATCTTATATTATACGAATCTACTAATTTCTTTATGTGAATTACATCACTAAAGCCAAAAACATGAACAATTGTAAACGAGCCAAGTCGAGCTCGAGTGTGCTGAGCTTGACTCAGCTCGTTAAGAATTCGAGTCGAATTCGAGCTTGATCAGTTTTTAATGAACCTGAATAATATGAGCACAACCCAGCTCATTAAGAACTCGAGTCAAGTTCGAGCTTGATTCGAGTTCAATCGAGTTGAGTGTTGACTGAGCTTTGACCGAGTCGAACTCGAGCATCTCGCGATTTTTCTCGTCTTATTTAAAGCCCTATTAGGAAAAAACACTTTGATACACAAGTTGTGTGCACAAGCTTGTTAATTTTTAGGGTTAGAAGTTTAGGTAGTTGGGTTTAGAATTTAGTATTTAGTTGTTAGGGTTTAATACTTATGTTTAGGGTTTCTGTTTAAGATTTTAGGTTTAAGAATTTAGATTTTAAATTTAAAAAATTAAAAATGTTAGTATATTATATTTTCAAGTAGCTCGTGAGCTATTTGTGTCGGGTATTGAGTAGCTTGACTCGGCTCGTTAAGAACTCGAGCCGAGTTCAAGCTCGAGTCGAATTCAATCAAATTGAGTGTTAACCGAGCTTTGACTAAATGGAGCTCGAGTAGCTCGCGATCTGTCTCGTCTCATTGACAGCCCGATGAACAAACACATATAGAGTTGAACTTTAATATAAAACCTCTTCTAAATTTATTCTGGGCTTAAAAAATAAGAAACCCAATGAAACTCTAACACTATCAATTTGGGCCAGTCACTGGACTCTGTGTGTGTGTGGACAATCAAAAGCAAATGTTTTTATCACAAAACAAAACCCTAACCATGTTCCCTTTGGCACAACTAATGAGGGATTCTGCATTGCTACTTTTAGTTTTGAGGAAATTTGGGGAATACTGTAGATGTGTTTTAATTTTAGGGAAATAAGGGATGTGGGAGAATATTTAAGAACCTACGGTAATCTTTAAACTAACAAGTGAAATTTCCACCTTTAGAAGAAGAGTTTGAATATTTAATAATTTTTACAGATTCATCTCTTGCAGTTGGTGACTGAAGCATGAAGGGAATCTATGGCGTCCACGTGCTAAACCAGCATGCATGCAAAGCTTGAATCGTCATATGAAACTGGCGTAAAAAATAATATTTTAATCTAAGTCGCCATCTACAAATGGCGTACACCAAATTATTGTAAAAAATGTCACAGATTCTAAAATATTTCTAACAACCCTTATTTCCCTAAAATTAAAACCCATCTGTATTATCCCCCCAAATTTTCCTTCAATTCCCGTTGATTCTTTGAAGAGTTTAGATACAAAATTACACTCACCTTTAACGATTATCTCCTTTTTTTACTTTTATATGTAAATTTAGCAGATAAAACTTTATTTTCTGAGTAAAATATACAAATACTATGTTGAAATGATTATTTTATCATCGAACTTACGAATGTTACAAATAAATTCTAAACTTTTAATTCAATCACAAAATTCGTTACGTTGGTAGCTACCATTAAATGTAGATAGACGGGATAACATGCCATGTTAAATTAATAGAAAATATCTCATTTGACCCATCAATTGTAATTAAAATTCATTTTTGATATTTTCAATATTTTTGAATAACAATTTAAAATTAAAATATTAAAAACTAAAAAACTTTATAATGTTGTGAATAATATAACGAAGAACGATAACAAGAATAAAAGAACAAAGAGATGAGAGAAAGAGGGATATTCATATTATTCTCAAATATAGACTTGTGTACAATGCCTTAGTCAAATCATCTATTTACATGCATAATAAGTACATAAAACATTGAACTCTAATTAATGGAGATAATGTTCCTAATGATAAAGTAAATCAAATCTCATAGATAAAGTTCTTATCATTATAGACATCCACATAGATAAATATTCATAACACTCCCCCTTGGATGTCTATGAAGATAATGTGCCTCGTTAAAACCTTACTAAGATAAAAAACCAAATGAGAAAAAAATCTTTAGTGAAGGAAAAGGAGTACACACATCTTTGATACGCATAACATGTTGCCTCATTAAAAAATCTTACTAGGAAAACTGATTGGGACAAAACCTCGGTTAAGGGGAAAATAGTGCAACGCATATTTACTCCCCCTCATGAAAACATCACAGAAGATCTATGAATCTTCATAATTTAATCTTGAATATTATTTTTCTAAAGATCGCATGGGATGAAACTTTGGAGTAATATGTTCTATGATGTATCAATCTTTCAATTGAGATATGCATCTTGCATTATCTCTACACAAGATAGCTTTGTATAATATATTGTGAAAGTAAATCCACATATCTTCTCGATATGTTGGGTCAATCGTCTTAGCCAAACACATTTTTTGCTTGCCTCGTGTATAACAATTATTTCTACAAGATTTGAGAAGGCATCGAAGAATGTTTAAAGATCTAAAGGTAATGATCTTTGTATATCTATGGATATTTCTTGACCAAGAAATGCTCTATCCATATTGAATCTTCTTTAAGATTCTTTCAGCTTATGTCCATTCATAGACAAAACCACATATTTAAGTGTTCGATCTTTAGGTCGAGACAAAACTACATCTCAAGATTCTTTTTTTTTTCAAATACTTTCATTAAATGCATTGAAAGCGCTTCATGAGCTTCCAATTTTAAGCTCTTTAGGAGTTCTAATAAAAATCAAATTATCATAATGAATCTTGATCCAAAATAAATTTATAAAAATACATAAGGAAATTTGATAATTCTTACAATATTTCCTCAATTTGTACTCACTAATGTGATTATACCAAATGCGCCAAAATATTCAATGAGACATGTCTAAATAAATTTACTCAGAAATTTCCAAATGCTTCTAGCATTTTAAATCCTTCAAGGGTAAATAGGGATCCACAAAATAATTAGATGCATATAAAATATTTCACAACTGCAAAAATAACTGCATCCACCATGAAGTAATTAAAACTCTTCATAAATCATAATTCAAGTCGTATTTATGACTACTTATTTGTGTCTCACTCACATTACACCTTTAGGTTTTTGGACTGTTGGTCCAAACACTTCTCTTTTGGAAGTTCAAAACGTCTTTCTATATTGACCGATCATTTCAATATCTATAGATTTCTATACAAAATCAACGTTTTCTTTCTTTACTTCTATAGAAGTATTTTATTAAAATTTTCTTGTAAAATCGTTGTCGAAAACTTTTCAATTTTCTGGTTCCATTCTCGTAGTGAAATAACTCATCGAGATCTCTTCAAGATTTCAACCTTTATTTCAAGTACCTGATACTCTCCAAGAGTTTTATTATTAGTTATGTCATGGGTCTCTTCAAGAGCACCCGCTCCCAATATATGACTATCTCATACTATTTTTCATTTACGATAATTTTGATCATTGGAACCAATGTTGTAACGCCCTAGTTTTGGGCCTAGATGTTTTAGACATCGAATCAAACCGATCGAGAACGGTTCAAATTGCGTAAGGCGATTTAAGGAAATCAAGGATCAGGATAGGATAAAATTATGATAAAAATTGCTAAACTCCTCTAAAAATATGTTCAAGAGGTTGGTCAAATCAATTTTACAAAAAGGGTTTTGGAAAATGGACATTTTGAGTAGTGACCAAATTGTAATGTTTTAAAACTGTGGAAAAATGCTATTTTCAAGAAGAGAGTCAAAATCTTAGAATCTTTAGGGAGCTTTTGTACAATTTAGCCTTCCTTCAATTTGACATGTGTTTTTAAAGGGTTTTAATAAAGTAATTAAAATGGTTTTAATTAAATATTAAATAAATGAGAAATTAGAGAGGTTTTAATCACATAACTACTTTTCCCTCTCTCATTTCAGCCAAACACATTTGTCAAACAACTATTCATCAGATTTATTTTCTCTCAAATTCCTCTCTTCTTCTCTAAACTCCTTTTCAAAGATTCACTTCTTTTACTTTAAGATTTTTGGAAGGAAAACTTGCCAAATTGTCAAGGGAGCAAGGATTGGAGGTAAATCTCATTCTTAACCTTCAATCTAGGTTCTTTATTGAAATTCCCAAAATTATTGACTCTCATTTATGATTTTTAACTGAATTTTGATTATAGTTTTGAATTAAGAGCAAAATCTTGCAAATTTGGGATGTGATTCTTGATTTTCGGACTTGATGAGTTGGGCTCTGTTTTGTGTTGATTTTAATTGAGTTCTAAGTTGATTTATATGTCAAAATGATGTGTTGATAACATAGATCCCGAAATCCTAGAGATTCTTAAGGTTCTTGGTTGTTTTAGGTGAGATTTTGGGGTGATTTGGTTGAATCTTGCTTGCTAGAGGTATAAGGTTGGGTTAGGATGTTTGTTAGATGTGTTTTGATGTTTATAATGCTTTGGAAGTGATGTATGTTGGCTGGGCTTGGTTTAGGAAGCAATCGATTGAGTTTTCGGTTGTTTTGGATGGATATTTTGGTGTTGTTTGGGTGAGCAACGAGTGTGTGAATTGTTACTGGTGTTAGAATGCAATTTAATGCATTTAGATCTCTATTTTGATGATGTGAAAACAGGGGATCTTGATCCGGAAGCAAACGAGGTGATTTTTGAGGCTTCAGAGGTGTAATTTTTGTGTCGGCGAACAAGGCTTCGCGTATCAGTGAGTGGAAATGCAATTTCCTGCTTTGTAACGCTTTGAGCGTGATCTTGGGAGCTTAGTGTAAGTTTGACACACTTAACTAAGCTCAAGTGTAAGTGTTTCTGTAATCCCTCTCTTGGAAATGTGCTATGTTTGATGAAATTGCACTTGATGTAAGAGTGGATTTGTTTACTGTTTTTAAGCATGTTTAAGCATGGTTTAATGCTGGATTTTAATGCCATTATGTTAAGGATGCACTAGGTAAGTGATCATTGGTTTGCATGTGTTGAATGCATATGGTGTTAAGCATGTGATGCTTGTGGAAATGGCATTGTGGTTACGCTTGTAAAACAGTGGATTAATGTGGTTAAATGATTACATTGGCAAGTGATGAAAATGGTTTTTGGTTACTTTAATCAGATATAATTAGCCGGCTATAGGATTAGGTGCACCGTGAATAAAATCGCCTTGGATGTCGAGGGGTTGTGATTGTGCCATAATCTCCATCCACGTACCCTAACGATTGAGGTTAAGACCACAACGGTGAATGGTTTAATCCCGTGTGTGAGTCTTGTGTATGTGTCTCATACTCTCTTTAGTGGAATTATACAACTACTGATGAATGATGTTGAGGGGTTGTGATTGTGCCATTAATCTCCATCACAAGTGTTGAGGGGTCGTGATTGTGCCATTGATCTCCACCTTGTGTAGTCCGGTAGTATATATGAAGCGTGTGGGACAACGCTTGTAATCCGCGTATCCGATTGTGTCTTGTGTTGAAATGGTTTATGGATTATCACTTGTGAGCCAATATAATGCAAATAAATAATGTGAAGCATGAGATGCTTGTAAAAGATGCATGAATGCATGAGATGCTTGGTAAAGCATGAGCAATGGCTTAATTGCTGATTTTAAAGTGATTCTTATGAGCTTGTGATTATTAAATGCATTGTTGTCTTGAGAAGACATGGTTTTTGAAAAGCATGTGATAAAAGTGGTGGCTTTACAAATTATGTTAAATGCATTGATGAATGTGATTTGGTGATCCTCACTAAGCTATATGCTTACGCACCTTTGTTTCATCAATGCAGAGAATTTAACATTTCAAGGCAGACCAAAAGCAAATGGAATCCAAGGCTTTATTAAAGAGATGTATGTGGTTCACTCTTAGTGTAATTATTGCCAATGGGTGGGAGCTCTACTTACTGATTTTGATTGGTGGTGTTTATTGCTAAAAGCATGTTTAGTTTCTGGTTGTGGACTTGTAAATGGCCTTTATATGGTCATATGGCTTGGCTGTGGTGTTTTACCACTTTTAATAGCTTTATGTCTCAAGCATGCTAGATTAGCTAAATGCCATCATGATATGAAGTGGTTGATGAGTATGTTTTTCTGTTTGATGGTGTTTGAAAGTTTATTAGATAGAGTATACCTTGTATGCATGATTTGAGCTTGTTTGAATGTGATTTGGTATGTTTAAATGATGTTAGTTGAAGCCAATCTGGTATGCGTATCGATACACAGGGAAGCGTATCGATACGCTAAGGCAAAGTGAGGCAATTCTGTACATGGGTATCGAAACGGATTGCTCGCGTATCGAGACGCCTAGGCCGAGTTTGAAGGCCGTACCGATACGCGAGGAAGCGTTTCGATACGCTTGAATCTTCTTTAGCTACTATCTTCCCGCGTATCGATACAGGGCCAAGTGTATCGATACGGGTAGTTAAATTTCAGTTAAAAGTATCTTTTAACGTTTGGAAACGTTGCATTTTGGTCCCTGAATATTATGTGTGCAATAGAATGTGTTTGGATGATCCGTTTGAGCTGAATTTTGACATGTTGGCATTTTACATGACTAATTGAGGATTGGTAACTTTAAAATCATGAAAGTCCCTGTATTTTATGATATTTATAGTTTAGTCCCTAAAAGTCTCATGTATGCAATTGAACTCCTAATCGAACCCCGATCGTTGTGTCGTTTTCACCTAATCGCTTTGATGAACTTATAGGTTAATAATATGCATCTAGAGAAGATAAAAAGAAAAAAAGGTCGTAAATCAAGGTTGACTTTCAGATGGACTTTGGTTTTTCCCCATGTAATCTTCGTAGTCCGGGTTAAACGTCTAGACCGGGCTAAGGGGGTTACAAATGTTCTTGCTTCATGTATAATTTACATCCATTCGCTCTAACATGTAATTTAAATTTAGAGCATTTTAGTTGGTATATGAGACTTAGTTACTCTTATAGGGTTAGTAAATATGTCTAGCAGTTGACATGTAATAGCATGAATTATCTTATGAACTTCTTGTTCATATATGAGGATCTAGATAACGATAAATCATTTTCTTTATCCAGCTGATTATTATCTCCCCTGATGTTGAGAAAAACCATGCCATAAATGATTCTCCAATTAATATTCAAGAATTTAAACATAAAATTAGACTCATACTCAATATATATTCTCAACCCTTTTTATTTTCTCATTTTGTGCGTTGTAGGGGAGCAATTCAATAATGTATCGCACATTCAAAATTATAAAATGGGAAATGTATAACTTCTGATCAAAAACCAATCATGACGGGGAGTTTATTATAACTTGTTGGCTTGATGCGTATAAGTGATGCTATATGGAAATACCGTATAAATAATAAATGTTTTGTTCTCATAGTTTAGCTATTAAAGAGGAGGTATCCAATTAAAAGTTTGCTAAACTGTATTTTTCCTAATCAATAGGCTTTGTAACAACTGATATTGCCTAAAATAAAAACTCTTTAGCTTTTGCAAGACAAATAGTCTAACTGCGTAATCTGAATCCTTTTATAATCAATCTCACAAGCTTCTGGTTGTAAGTTACTAAAACAATGTAGATGCATCTACTAAAATCATATAAAACTTTCCACATTTGTGGATAAATGGGCCTATATTTCATTCAGATATACAAGACATGCAGTCTCAATTTTAGTACAAGAACTTCAAGTTTTTTTGGTAAGTGGGGTCGTATAATTTTCTTTGAGAACATGTAACACAAGAACTTCGTGTTCTTTTAATAAGTGAAATTTAATCAATTCCTTTAAGAAACACAAGAACTTTATGTTCTTTAATAAGTGTGCATGTAAATCTCAATAGCTTTCGCATCATTATTGATCAGGATGGTCTAATCGATCATGCCAACTATATACATCTGTGTATATACATTTCTAAATTTGGTAAACTCCTAGTTTATCATAATATGTGATTCAATCTCACTCGTACATGTTTAGCACGACCATCAAAATTGTTCCTTTGAATAGGAATATATTTAGCTCTTTCGGAGCTTTCAATGAAAATTATCTTTTGGTAGCAATATATAACTATTCTAAAGCTTTCAGCTGACTTTTTGGCTACCGGAACTTATATCTACATTGGCTTATTTCAAATGTCAATTGATAACATATGTTATTTATAATTCCCAAAGGAATAATTTTCGAACTCGTATTGCTCTTTTAAAATTTCCACTTCTAGTGGTGACGATATTATTACCATTAACGGTAATTATTGCAATATTCACAATTCATCACTTTTCATAATGTACTTTCTCTCAAGAATTTATTGCTCCTTCGGAATATCAATATTTTCAGTACTTTGAGATATAGTACTCACATTATCCCTTGAATTTAAATGGGAAAATATATCTTATACTTCTGCTAAGCTTAAATCGTCACCATAGATTGTATCTGATAAGTAATCATGTTAAACAAAATAAATAAATATCATAATATATATAAATATAAAACGTAAATAATTAATGTGTAAAGTAAATAAACATAAAGCAAAATAAATAAAAAGATAAATAATTCTCCTCAAGGTTGTGAGAATAATTAGAAGATTTATTCCCTTCGAGGGTTATAAGGAAATCAACAACATTCAAAAGAGTTGGACCAACAATGTCTAAATAAGTTGGACCAATATCATCTTCGTCATTTTTTGCAAATAAAATTTACTTCTATTTTATTTCCTTTATCATTAAATGATTTTTGATTTTTCAGCTTGCGACAAGTACGAGACCAATGGTTTATAACATTGCATTGGTAATAAAAACGATTTCATTATAAAATGACCATAATGTCTATGTCCATGGTCTCGACCATTACCACAACTACTAATGTGGCATTTATTCTTTCCATTATAAAATCTCACATTCACATCAAGGAATGGAGTAGAGCCAATGGGCCTTTGAAAACTTTTCCATGATATTATGTCTGAGGAAAACATTATTTTTCGTGAAAAGTGGAGTATGTTTTTATTAACATATCTTCATCACAGATAACAAAAATTTAATCCTCATACGCGACATTGTTAAACCAATTCACAAGGTCATTTAAAAACCTCATTTGAGACCAATAGCCTTGCAGAACAGGATGTCCAACCAATATACTTGGATTATAACGAAGTTATGTTACCAATTGAATAGTGATTTACCATGTTTGCATTCACTTTAGGGAATGAAACAGATTCAATAATCGCATGAAATAAACATCATGCTTGCATTCATTTCAGGCAATGCCTCCCATAAAACTTTTGGATCAAGAAGAATTTTCGTAACTTGAACTTCGGAGAAGTCAATAGTTTTCTTGTAGATTCTAAATTATCGTGATTTATTGCACTTTAAAATCATAGTTTAAGGGGAAAAATAGAGTTTACCGTAATGATTTTTCTCTCGAGGACCATGGAGACATAGCAAATGACCGAGACAACTTCTCATAATCCCTTTATATCACGTATCTTTCCAAATCATTTAAGCACATGTAAAACTCAAAATACGGTTAAAAATATCAAATATCATCTTTAGAATAAAATATTGGTCTAAAGAAATAACCAAATAATGAATTGAAGTACATCAGCGATGATTAACCAATCATTTTTTAAGTTCAATAATTATATCAATATATATATAAATAGAAAAAAAGAAAACTTACAGACTCGTTTGCATCAAACCATTTGGAAAAGGTTTGGCTTGACGACTCATTTGCACTCGAATAGATCCATGGAACCATGACTCGTCCCTATGTCCCATCGCTGAACCTTCTCATTCCAAAAAAATTATAGTGATTGAGTGCAATCGTGTTGATAACATGTTGTGAATAATATAACGAAGAACCATAACAAGAATAAAACAACAAAGAGATGAAAGAAAGAGGGAGATTCATATTATTCTCTGTCGCAACCGCCTTTTTAGGGAGAAGGGGCTTCGACTATTTTGGTAAACTTAAAAAAAACAATGGAGTCGCCACCAATCTTTTTTTTGAAAAAAAAGTGTTGTCGGATAACTTTTAAAATAGGTTTATTTTTATAAAACGTTTTGTTTTAATAAAACAACGATTTTGGTGTGCGAAAATCAGAAAATAGGTTCGGGGGTCGGTTACGCGTGGCAAAGGGTTAGCACCCCCACGACGCTCAAAATTGGTACCTAATTGGTTTTAAAATTGTTTTAAAAACTGGAATTTGCAAGTTCAAAAAGGTTTTACTTTATTTGTTCGTTTAATGAATATTAGTCTATTTTAACAGCCTTATCGCCTGTGAGATGAACTTTAATCACTGCCAACATTTCTGGCGCTAACCCGTCATTCTCGTTTGATAAGACACCGCATTGATTAGGTTTTCACGTTTCAAATAACATGGAAATTTAGGTGCTTTGAGCATTTTATATTTATTTCTAAGTTCAATTATTTAAAACCCCTAAAACGTCTAAGTCTTTTATTCCTAACTTAAAATTTAAGTATGCTTAAGTGTATTTTATTTTTTTATGAATAGCATTTTTCAACAAAACATGTCTCTATCTAAGCTTTAGTCTCTAATCCTAAGTTTTAACCTATTTCTAAAACAAGCAAGAAACTTTTTATTCTTTTGAGTTTTTTCTTTTTATTAATTCTTATTGAAAAAAAACTTTTATTTCTTTTTTACTTTTTATTTTTTTAAAAGTCAAGACCCTTAATTTTTTTTTACCTTTTTCAGTTTCCTGTTTTTTTACCCTTTATATTTTCCCTTTTCAAAAAGAAGAATTTCTCTCTTTTAAAAAAATTCATTTTCATTTTTTTTCCATTTTTTAAGTTTTTCTTTTAAAACGACCTTTTTAGAATAAACTTTATTTTTCTTTCCTAAAGAACTTATTTTAAGTTTTTTTTTCAAAGATTTATTTTTATTCTAGACCCTAAATTTTACTTTAAAACCCTCTTTATTTTCTTTTTCCAAAACTTTATGACATTTTTCTTCTTTTTTTTCTTCAAAAAACGTCTTTATTATTCTATTTATTATTAAAATCACCTAGCCTATTTATTATGTAAAAAAACTAAATTTCATAAAAAATCTTTTTATATTTTTCAAAACAAGCCTCTTTATTAGTCACACCATACATTATTATTTTTTCCTAATTAAATCCCTAACTTTAAGGTTTTTTTAATTTAACTGCATTATTCATTTTTATTCTTGCATTTAATTTGAACACTTTTAAATTTTATTTCTTCATTCCTAAAGATCAAAACAATCCTAACAACATTTTTTAAGTATGCAATTTTTTTTAGATCAAACTAAAATTTAAAGAAAAATTTAAAACAAAATTGTTCCCAGAATCGTGAACGATTTTTTGACTTCGAGAAAGCAACCTGTTGAGTGTGCAAAAGTTCTACTTTTTACCCCTTATTTACCCCATATTACTGCTGCATTCAAGCATATTTCATTACATTTAGGATAGAGTTCAATTATACATCACAATTATATAAAAAGGCACAGTTGCTACTGATTTTGGTTACTTTTACAGGTAGTTGCTGTCGCAGACTCAGGGCAGTGGAGAAGCAGAGCTGAAACACAGGACTGAAGTCAAGAAGGACGATGCTGCCGAGGCCGCTGCCGTGGCAGCTAAGGATGACAATAGTGGTGAAGGGAAAAAAGTGAAATGGAGCTCGACAGAAAGAGGAAATTAAGCCGGTCTGTCGTGGAGCACTCATATATTTTTCCGAGCCCTATATCAGAATGAAGGCCAAGCCCAAAGTTCAAGGAAGAAACTCCAAGCAAGAAAAGAGGACGAATTAAAGACATCTACTCTGAAGATTTAGTCTTTAATAGAGTTGTACTTTAATTTAAACTTGTATTCTTCCCATATTAGAAAACTTGAACCCAAGGCCTATATAAAGACATGTAATTCGACCTAGGGGAGGATATCTTATTCTCTAGCCGCCTTCCCCTAAACCCTAGTCGTTTTCCCCCTTCTGATCATGTTCTAAACTTCCCCTAGGGATAAGGGTTGATTCTGTAAAGTAGTTGCAAGGATTGCATTATTTTAGGATTTTTCTCTGTTCAATAAAATAGACTTCAAGTTTGCGTATTCTGGTTTTCAACATCTTGCAAGAGTATCGGGAGAGCATTGTGAGATTATACATTTACTTAATATTGAGAGAGTTAAGTATACGAAAGGAATAAGTACGGGTTCTCCAGTTTATGGTTGAACTATCTCGGGCCTAGGGATAGGACGAGGTTAAGTGGCTAAGGAAGAATTCAACAACATCGGTGTTCATCCTTCGATTCACGCCGTGAGGTATCATCAAAGATGTGTTCATCAACAGACTTGGACCTAGGGATAGGAAAAGGCACAACAGGTGTAACACCCCAATTTTGGGCTCGGAAGTTTAAGGTCTGAACCGGACCGATCTGATTTTTCAGTTCGAATATAAAAGGTGGTTTTAGGGAAAGCCTAGTTCGGGATACATTAAAAATATGGAAAAATATCTAAAAATCCTCTTTTAATAGATATAATAAAGTGGTGAAATCAATTTTACAAAATAAGGTTTGGAAGTGTGACATTTCGAAATAGTGACTAAAATGTAATTTTTAAAAAGTTCAGTGGTGACTGTTTTGTAAGGATTGAAACTTTGAATCTTTAAGGAGCTAATTTACCCAAGGAAGGATTTCTCCAGATTTTTCTTAATTTTAATGACTCATTTAATGTTTAATTAATTAAAAGAAAAGAGGGAAAACCATATTTTAGTTTTCATAACCAACTTTCTCTAAAATTTTCCCATTTCATTTTCTCTCAAAATTCCCTCAGCCAAACACATTTCCACATCAGCTTTTCTTTTGATTTTCACTCTAAATGATGAGGTTTCAATCATCAATTGATTCCTAAGCTTTCCTACATCAAATCCTCTTCATTTGCTTATTGAATTTTCAAGGATTTTGGCTCTAAACAAGGAGAAATCTACATTTAGAGGTAAGGATGTTTTTCTCCTCTAAATATTCAGTTCTTTATTGAAATTCCCAGGTTCTCAATCCTTAAATTAAGTTTTATAAAAGGTTTTGGTGATGTGATCTTGATTTTGGCTTAAAACTCAAGATTTGGATTTAATCTTGAAGAAATTCGTAATGAATGTTTGGGCTCTGTTTTGAGATGTCTTTTAAATGTATTTTGGATGTTTAATGATGTGTAATTGAGATCTAATCAATGCAATCCCGAATAGGTTGATTTTCCTAAGTTTTTACATGTGTAAATGGTGGTTTTTGGGGCGATCTTGGTGTTCTATTGTTGCTGGAGGTATAAGGACGAGTTTAGATCCTTTTTGGATGTTAATTGATGTTTAAGAATGTTTAGAAGTGATGGATCTTGGCTGGGTAATGTTGTGGATGAGTTTGGAAGTGATTTCGGTTGTGTTTGGTAGCCGAAATGTTAGATTGGTTGAGAGCAGTGAGTTTAGGTGTTGTGGCTGAAGATTTTAATGCATGATGATGCATTAATCCTCTGTTTTGATGTGTTTAAAACAGGGGAGGCACATTCGGATCCTAGTGGTGTTGATCCGGAGGCTTGATCAGCGTTTCGGCAAGCTTGCGAAACGGAATTGGTGCGTGAAGTTTGGTTTTTAGCTTTGAAACCAATGTTTGAAGGTTTTGGGAGCTTAGTTTAAGTCTAAACAACTTTGCTAAGCTCAAGAGTGATGTGTGAATCTTGTGTTGTGTGTCCCGTGTTCTCGTTAGTGATGTTATACCACTACCAATGAGTGATGTGGAGGGGTTGTGATTGTACCGTTAAACTCCATCACGGGTGTTGAGGGGTTTTGATTGTGCCGGTAAACTCCACCTTGTGTGTTTGGTAGTGTGTATGAAGCGTATGGGACAACGCTTGTAATTCGCGTATCCGATTGTGTTTTATGTTGAAAATGGTTATGGTATCACTTGGAAGCCAATATGACATTAGTTTATGAAGCATGAGATGCTTGTTGTTTAAGACATGTTGATGATTATGAAGCATAAGATGCTTGTTGTTTATGCATTGTTGCATGAAAATGATTTTTATGAATGAAAAGGCCTTATGAAAGGTGTTTAGTAAAAGTGCATTATTGTGTTGTTTCTTTAGAGCATACCTCACTAAGCATTTGTGCTTACGCTCTCTTTCTTGAACCAATAATGCAGAGAATTGATGTGCTTTAAGGGCAGCAAGGAGGCTAAGAATCCAAGGGAAGACAAAGCTCATGTATGGTGACTATTTTTACAACATTATTAGCTTTTGGTATTTGGCAATGGGAACCTAGGTTGTGTTTGTTTGGAGATGTTTTGGACTCCCTGAGTTTGGCATGATGCCTATGATGTTTTGGACTTGTAATTGGCCATTTGGTGTTGCTTTGATGGTTTTCAATAGTAGGATGCATGCCTATAGATTGTGGTTCTTCCTAATTGTTGCCATGAATGTGTTTTGATGATGCAAATATGTTCCTTGTATGCATGATGATTTGTTGGCATGATTATGAGGTCATAGGGATGCGTTTGAGTGGTTAATTGTATATTAAACCAGAAAAATCTGCACTTTCTGGGCAGTCCGTATCGGAACGGACACTACCGTTTCGAAACGGGGCCTGTAATGGCCTTCGTGTATCGAAACGGGTAGAGGGCGTTCCGAAACGGATTTGCCACTGTCAAGCCCTGTTTCGAATCAGGTCTCGGAATGAACCCGCGTTTCGGAACGGTCAGCCCCTGTTCCGAAACACTTGACCGTTGGGCACTGATTTGAATGATTTAAGGTTTGCAAGCTTTACGTTTTAGTCCTAAATTTTGTATATGCAATTGCTTGAGTTTGAGATGTCCGTTTGAGGTGAAATTTGACAGAGAAGCATGTAATATGATTAATTTATAATGGTAACATAAAAATCAGTTAAGTCCTTCATCTTTCCAGAATTTACATTTTGGTCCCTAAAAGTTGTAGTTTATGCAATCGAGTCCCTTATCGTAGTCCGATCGTTGAGTTTTTCATGTATGCTCTTCATGAGGGAATGCTTAGGTTTAATATGCATCTAGACAAGTTTAAAAAGGAAAAAAAAGGGTCGTTAATCAAGGTTGACTTTTGGGTTGACTTTGGTTTTCCCCGTGTAATCTTCGTAGTTCGGGTCAACCGTCTAGGCCGGGCTAAGGGGGTTACAACAGGGATTCTTTCCAAGCTTGTAGTGTAGAGTTGTGTGATCACTGCCGCGACATCAACAGACCTCTGCCGCCGCAGGTGCTGCCGCGACAAGAGCAACGACAGAACATGGAGTCCTATACATTGCAACACCTACACTACTGAGCAAATCAATACCGGCCTATTCTCTCTATCCTGATTCCTTTAATCCTTTATCTTCAGTATTCTTTAGTATTCCCTTACAAACAATTAAAATTATCTTCTTCTTTCTTGTGCAGCAATTCAAGGTTAAGGCTATTTCCAGTCCCTATGGATTCGACATCTGATACTTCGTGTATCACTTTACTACTTGCGTCATGTACACTTGCACTCTATTGCGATAGACTCTTTTACACACAACAAGTTTTTGGCGCAGTTGCCGGGGACTGGCAACATATCTTTACCCTACTTTCACTGCACATTTTTTTAAATTTTTCTATTTTTATTGGGATTGTTCACCCTGTGCTTTTCACAAGGTCTTTCGTTTGCTTATGCGCGGATCTCAATGAGGCAAAGAACCTGAGCACAAATTAGACCCTGAAATCGAACGAACGTGCAACCTCAGGAAACGAGTCTGCCTCATAGTGGAAAGAAACGAGTATTTGGAGGAACAGTTAGAAGCAATGGCGAACGGAAGAAACGAAGACAGGAGGAACAACCAAGGGAATCCCCAAGATCCTAACAATCCTTTCAAAGATGGAGGAACGGACAGCTTGCTGCTCCTCCTGCTGCTGGGGCCGCACACCGGTCATGCCGTGATTACTTGATCAATGATCATGTTGAACTAGACACCACCCTTCCAGATGTGGAAGCTAAAAATTTCGAGCTGAAACCTGTCATGTTCAGCATGATTAATTCCGCTTGCCAATTTAGTGGTGCTGTTACAGAAGATGCTAGGGAACATATGAAAACGTTCCAAGAAATCTGTGGTTCGTTTAGACTACCAGGAGTAAATCCAGATATACTGAGGCTTCGGTTATTTCCTCATTCATTGAGGAACAGAGCGAAAACTTGGTGGAATAAACTAACGCCGGGTTCAATACGAACTTGGGCAGATTTAACTCGTGAATTTTTATCTCATTTTAACCCGCCCATTTATCTGAGCGATTACGTAACGAAATTGCTACTTTTCAACATGAAGATGACGAGCCAATGCACGAGGCATGGGACAAGTTTACTACTCTTCTAAGGAATTGCCCGATGCACGGATTCCCTATGTGAAATCAAGTCATCAAATTCTACAATGCTGCCAACCTATAGAATCGCATGAGAATCGATTCAACAGCCAATGGGTTGCTATTGGATAAAGATCCGGATGAAGCCATGGTAGTATTAAAGAATTTGGCGAAGAATGAAGAGCAATTCCCCATAGCAAGGAGAGGTAAACGAGTACTAGCTGTAAAGGATTATGAGGCCGATAACTCCCTAAAGACACAAGTTGCGTACCTCACAAAGGCAGTAGAGAATTTGCTGAAGAAATATTCAAAACCTATCTACTCTGCAGAAGAGATATGTGAAACTTGCAGTGGGAATCATAGTTCGGAAGACTGCCCGCTACAGCTAGAGGAAGGGATGTATGCTGGAAACTTCAACGAGAAAAGGAACTATGACTCCAACAACTACAATCCCAACTGGAGGAAAGACCCCAAGTTCTCCTGGAGAAACCCAAACAATGCCCTGAATCCTCAAGTACAAAACACTCAAAATCAGGGGGCACCTAGAATTCTGACTCGGCAGCAACCGTAACAGCAGCCGCAACAGCCACCGGCAGCCACACCTAGTATACTGGAGCAGACCTTGGCCACATTCATGTCTCAGACAGGAACTACATAGCAAATATGGATCACCTCATCAAGAAGACTGAGTCGTTCATGGATAAAACAAAGATGCGAATGACTAATCATGAAGCTACTTTGAAATCACTAGAGACACAAATGGGTCAGGTTCCCCAGCATATTAAGCCAATGCAGAACGGAGGATTCCCTAGCGATACTGAGGTCGCTAGACAACCCACACATGAGCAGTGCAAAGCTATCACAACTAGGAGTGGGAAGCAATTACCAGGGCCGAAGAAGAAAGCTGAACTAGTTAAGAAACCAGCCCTAGAATCGACTGCCGTGAATGCTGCCCCGGCAGATGATAAACAGCCTGCTGCCGCTACACCTGTCACGATAGTAGAAGGGACAGAGGAGAAGGATGAAGAACCTAAGCCTCCTCAGATCTGAATACCATGGGAAGGACGCATTGAAGATTATCGTCCTCCACCTCCTTTTCCACAGCGGCTACAGAAGAAAAAACAGGAGTTCCAGCTTAAGAAGATCTATGATATTTTTAAGCAGGTCCACATCAATATTCCGCTGTTAGATGCCATCAAGGAGATGCCCGGTTATGCCAAATTTTTCAAGGATGCTATGTCGAAGAAATCCAGACTTGGGGAATTTGAGACGGTTAAATTGAAAGAAGGATGCATGACTATTCTGCACACGCATCCACCCCAGAAAAAGAAGGATCATGAGAGCTTCATAATACCGTGCATAATTGGTGATAAATTCGTGGGTAAGACACTTTGTGATCTACGTGCTAGTATTAATTTAATGCCAAAATCTGTATTTCAGAAATCAGGTATTGGACAAGCACGGCCCACGACAGTTATGCTGCAGCTGGCAGACCGCTCTTACGTGCAACCAGAAGGGAAGATTGAAGATATTCTGGTAAGAGTGGATAAGTTTATTTTTCCTGCTGAGTTTCTTGTTTTAGATTGTGAAGCATATGAGAATGCACCAATCATCCTGGGGCGACCCTTCTTAGCCACAAGCAGATTACTGATTGATGTAGAAAAGGGAGAACTCACAATGAGAGTGAATGATCAAGAGATCAAGCTAAATGTTCTCCAAGCAATAAAACACGCTGATGCAGAAGAAGAATGCATGGCTATCACTAAAGTAATCCTTGATCAACCCTACATCAGGTCGTGCTGCCATGACATCAAGTTTTGTCACTGCCACAGCAGCCACCTGGAAGACTGTCACGGCAGCGACGACGACAGCAGCTCCTCAGATTCTGACATATTTGACACTGAAGGTCATGAGGAGGTAAACTGGATAGGCAATCGTCCAGGTAAGTTATTCGAGCCCTTAAACTATACCTCGAATGAACATATCATCCAAAAGCCATCAACTGTAGAACCATCTGTTCTAGATCTTAAGCCCCTACCAGGGCAGCTCAAATATGTTTTTCTTGGATTAAATGATACGTTTCCCGTAATCATCTCTTCCAAGTTGATGCAGGAACAGGAACAACAGCTGATAGGGATGCTGCAACAACACAAAAAGGCTATTGGATGGACGATATATGATATCCAAGGCATCAGTCCGGCACTATGCATGCACAAAATTCTCTTAGAGGATGATCATAAGCCGACTATTGATGCCCAGAGACGCTTGAATGATGCTATGCGAGAAGTGGTTCGAAAAGAAATTATCAAATGGCTAGACATTGGGATAATTTAATTCATCTCAGATAGTAAGTGGGTGAGCCCGATGCAGTGCGTTCCCAAGAAGGGAGGAATAACCGTGGTGACCAATGAAGAAAACGAATTAATCCCAACCAGGACTGTGACCAGTTGGAGGGTTTGTATGGACTACCGGAAGCTTAACAAAGCTACCCGGAATGACAACTTTCCCTTGCCTTTTATTGATCCAATGCTTGATAGATTAGCGGGAAAGCCTTATTATTGTTTTCTTGATGGTTTCTCAGGTTATAACCCAATAGCCATCGCACCGGAGGATCAAGAGAAAATGACTTTCACTTGCCCATACGGTACTTACGCTTTTCGGAGAATGCCATTTGGACTTTGCAATGCACCAGCAACCTTCCAGAGGTGTATGATGGCAATACTCTCCGACATGGTGGAGGATTTCCTGGAGATATTTATGGACGATTTTTCTGTCTTTGGGGATAATTTTGAAAGCTGCTTAGGCAACCTACAGAAAGTGCTCGAAAGATGCGAAAAAGCGAACTTAGTATTAAACTGGGAGAAATGTCACTTAATGGTAGATGAAGGGATAGTCCTAGGCCATAAGGTAAGCTGCCGCGGCATAGAAGTCGATAGAGCAAAGATTGAGGTGATTGAAAAGCTGCCACCTCCCACCACAGTCAAGGGAATTCGGAGTTTCTTAGGGCATACTGGGTTTTATCGAAGGTTTATAGCAAATTTTTCAAAGATCACCAAGCCTTTATGCCATCTATTAGAGCAGAATCATCCCTTTAACTTCAATACTAAATGTACTGAGGCATTCAGAATCTTGAAAGAGAAGTTGGTCACAGCCCCGATCGTACAGCCATCGGACTGGAAGTTGCCATTCAAAATTATGTGTGATGCCAGTGATTACGCTGTAGGGGCAGCACTTTGGCAGAGGAAGGACAAGCTGTTCCATGTAATTTATTACGCCAGCAAAACACTCAATGATGCCCAAGTGAATTACACCACAACAGAGAAGGAACTGTTAGCAGTGGTGTTTTCAATTGAAAAGTTTTGATCCTACATACTTGGAACGAAGGTGGTGGTCCACACAGACCACTCTGCACTGAAGTATCTGTTTGCTAAAAAAGACGCAAAGCCCAGACTGATTCGTTGGATTCTGGTGCTACAAGAATTCGACATTGAAATCAAGGATAAAAAGGGGGACATAAAACCAAGTTGCAGATCACTTGTCAAGGTTAGAGAGGGGAAATAGTCTTCCAATAGACAAGACACACATACTGAAGACCTTTCCTGATGAGCAGCTGTTCGCTGCCACCATCACTGCCGCAACAGCCATGGCGGCAGGCAAGTTTTCTGAACTCCCCTAGTATGCTGATTTCGTTAATTATTTAGTTAGCGGAATATTTCCTCCTGAACTTAACTATCAAGCTAGGAAGAGTTTCCAAAATGATGTTAAACATTATTATTGGGACGAACCTCTTCTTTTCAAAAATTGTGCAGATCAGATTATCAGGAGGTGTGTACCATAGGATGAGTAGGAAGCTGTGCTTCATCACTGCCATGCTTCACCATATGGAGGACACTTAGGTGGTAACAAAACTGCTGCCATGGTGTTGCAGTCTAGTTTTTATTGACCTTCATTGTTCAAGGATGCCCAAGCATTCTACAAAAGCTGTGACAAGTGTCAATGGACTGGAAACATCTCAAGGAGACATGAGATGCCGCTGCAAAACATCCTTGAAGTTGAGATCTTCGATGTTTGGGGGATTGATTTCATGGGACCATTCCCAGCATCATGTGGAAATTTATATATCCTCCTGGCAGTGGAGTACGTATCCAAATGGGTTGAGGCGATTGCCACACAGAAAAACGATGCCAAGACCGTTCAGAGATTTCTACATAAGAACATTTTTTCTAGATTTGGCATCCCTAAGGTAATCATTAGTGATGAAGGGAGACATTTCGACAATAGGGTCATAGCTGCTGCCTTAAGAAAATATGGCGTTAAGCATCGGATCGAAACAACTTATCACCCTCAGACCAATGGACATGCCGAAATATCAAACAAGGAGGTAAAGAACATTCTCGAGAAGATGGTTAAACCAACTCGGAAGGACTGGTCCTTACACCTAAATGATACACTCTAGGCCTACAGAACATCATTTAAAACTACATTGGGAATGTAACCCTACCGACTGATCTATGGAAAAACATGCCATCTACCTGTTGAGATAGAGCACAAAGCATAATGGGCCATCAAAGCAGTGAACATGGACTTGGAAAAGGCAGGACAGAAAAGGCTACTTGACTTGAATGAGATTGAAGAAATTCGAGCAATGGCCTATGACAACGCAAGGATCTACAAGGACAAGACAAAGAGATGGCACAACAAGAAGTTGCTGCCACGACAGTTTTGCCCTGGGCAGATTGTGTTGTTATTCAACTCTAGGTTGAAACTCTTCCCAGGGAAGCTGAAATCTAGATGGCCCGGCTCATTCCAAGTCGTGCAAGTTTTTCCTCATGGTGCCATCACGATCAAATCCTTAAAAGACGAGCACCAATTTAAAGTCAATGGATAGAGACTGAAGCATTATCAGGGGACTGAAGCCCCAAGAATGCAGGAAGTGGTTACTTTAGGAGATGCCCCTCATGGCATCCCTAATTTAACTTAATTTTTATTTTTATTATTATTATTTATTTCTATATATATATTTATTAGGAAATTAAAATTATTTTATTTTAAGGACTAAGTTTTTATTTCAATTATTTTAGGAAATAAAGGAAAACAAGGAGAGGAGAAGAAGTGAACCAGCCCACCATCTCACCAGCAGCCCAAAAAGCCCAAAAGAGGAGTCTGTCGTCACAGCTGTCGCGACAGACGTGGAAAATATAGCCTGTCAACGCGCTATCGCGGCAGACACGCAAACGCGTAACAGACGCGTAGTAGACACGGAAACGCATGATAGATGCGTCAGAAACCGTGTAACAGCTGGCCCCGTTATTCGCGCCTGCCGTTACAGCTCCAACGGGCAGCAACCTCTTCATCTATATAAACCCCATTTTACTATTCATTTTTCACCTCACTTTTACTCTCTCTACTTGTTGTTGGAGTATGCCCAAAGACCAATCATATGAAGATTGAATAGACATACTATTTTACTAGATTTATCAAGTAATGGCATTGCCGTTATTATCATTTGGTATGTTTCTGCGCATCAAACTAACCATTGGATAATAATGTCCATACAATAATACGATTATTGTTAAATAAGATCCTTAGTCGAATATTAGTACGGTATGGACAGTGATAATATATAAAGACTAATATGTGGTTGATGACAAGCGTTGTCATTGACAGAGAGATGTCAAAATCAACACATAAGTATTTGTTAGAGAACAACATACTGGATTAACCCACTATGAGCATGTTTCTTAGGTAATTATGTGACAGTCACAACATTGCTCATGATAAACATATGTATAATCCTCAGACTTGAGATCAACATGATTTCAACATAAAGATTTACGTATTTTGACATAGTCAAACGTGTGTCGTAACTCACTACATTATAAAGACTAATGATTGGATACGTGATGACCTATGTAGTGAAATATGGTTGATCAAGAAAGGATTTGTCCCTCCTACGTAATAGGAGAAATATCTTCGGCCACTTGATTGAGTGAGATTAGAAAATGCATGGCCATGCTCGAATATTATGATATGAGATATCATAGAGATTCGTTTATCACAATCTACTCAAGACATCAAGAAACACTAGATGGACAACGCAAGTGTGACTAACCCATGACTTGTGTTCATCTAAGATATAAAGGACAAAAGGATGAAATACATAAAGGAAGTTTATTTAGGAATTAGGAAAGTCAAACCATGACTTCATGCAACTTAGGTAGCAATGATGTATTGCTAGATGCCACTCATTATTTGTAAAATTAGAATAGTTCTAATTTAGATGCTAACATTGCATGAACCTACAAGGGTCATACCCTTCGAATGAAACGAACAAAAAAATTGGAAAACCACTCCCTATTTTAGGGAGGTTGCCGAAAATCCCTATGGGATAGGAGAAATCGGCAACTCCCTTAAATGGGAATAATATTGGATAAATATTGTATTTATCAAATATTATTTAGAGTATGGAAAATATTTAGAGACTTAAATATTATAGAATAAGATTCTAGAAATTTAAATATATATTTGGAATTTATAAAATGTATATTTAATTACAAGTTTATGTAGAATTGGATTCCACATGATTAAAAACATATATTTAAATATATTTAAATCTAAGTAAAGATAGAATGAGATTCTATAATATATATATATATATATATATATATATATATATTTGGATTAAATATAATGTATATTTAAATCTATGTTTTATGTAGAATAAGATTCTACATAATTAAATATATATATTTCATTTAATATTATTAAATATAATTTATATTTAATATAAACCAATTTCAAGTAGAATTAGATTCTATGAATTTTGGTTGAACTTGGATTTAAGGAATTCAACTAGAATTAAGTCTCTGAATACTATTTAAAGGGACAAGGGCTAGCAACCAAATCATCCCTATTCATCCTTGCAAATTTCGACATATCCCTAGGAATTCCCCTCTGGAATTTTCGACAAGTCCTAAATTTCTTCTGAGAAGTTGTTCGATATTTTTCTGGTGTTCCTCTTGCCCCTGGCAAATACCTAGTGATTTCCTAGTTCGAATCCAAGTCCCGGTAGAACCCCTGGTCGATTTCAGAATCCCTCAAGAATCCCTGGAGGGATTTCGACTTCTCCCTATAAGGTGTTCAAACCTGTCGAAATTTATCCCTTAGTGTTAGGGAGGCAGAAACTTTGTTCGTTCTGTTCGGGTGGACTCCGTAGAGGTCGTTGCGAACCTGTGACGATTCCGGTTTTACTTGACGTGGTTATTCCGACATACCGTCGGTTTTCCAGTTTCCAGAGTTTTAAAAGGTAACTCTTCATCTTTTCACCCCGGATTCGTTCTTGTACATGGATCCTGGCTGGATTACGTCGGATTAATTTTTCTGCTGCGCCACGGGGCATGCCGACGTGACCCAACAGTGGTATCAGAGCCACTTGTATCATACGAATTCGAACTTAAATTCTTGGGGTGATGTTTATGTATGAGATGCATGTTGTTTGATTCGATTTAGATATTTATCGTTTATCGTATCACACCTAATAAAGACTTATTTCGATTATCACTGAATGATTAAGAGTTAATCATAACTATGTTAGGTTGCTTCAATGTTAAATGTTATCATGTTGAGACTAATAGTTAGTCTAGAGAACAAGTAGTTGTTCGTAGTTTCATAGATTTATGAAATCTCTGAAAGGGCTTCTAATTTGATAAAAGTTATCAAACTATCTTTCAGGGTGAATCCATAAGAGTTATGGTTAGAAGTTATGAAAAATGTATGTCTAGGATTGGCATCATCAAAGACCTGGTACTTAAGTGTGCCCAGTGCGCCACCTCTCTTTCATGTTGACCTACCTGGTGCATTTGTTCGTTAACACAAACGGTTTATGAAACCTCGTGATCCTTCTTTGGTCCATTAACCGCAACATAGGGATAATCAGTTTAAAACTCCGTAAACACGCCGTTACTTTGTTTGCAAGATGTTTGAAATGCATGTTTGATTGCACGGTGTTTGTTTTGCATGGTTATAGCCCATAGCCTTTATAGTTTTGGTTTTTATAAATACGGCCTGCGTGTCGTGCCTTTCTCTATCTTCTAATGTACTTCTCTTCTCATCTCACTCCCTCGCATGTAACGCGAGTTTCTGAAACTTGTAAATACTTATGGAGATAAAGCAAGGACCAACATAGCAGTGTGGTGGGCCTTCCCTGGTGGACCAGGCGTTTTAGAAGCAGATTCTATCTTCAGTAGAATGGTCCTCCCATTTGCTTGGGATGGGTCGCCTTAGGTTAAGAAGGGTTATAATCATTGCATATTTATTTACCGCTTATATTTACTTTGTATGTGATGCAATGGATGTTTTATAAGCATGATTAAACATAGTTCTATTGATAGGATCAATGTTAAAATGATAAGATAATTAAGTAAATCCCTCACTATAATTCTAAGTCTGTTTTAACCATCCAATATTTACCCTCGTTAAAGATACGATCGATATAATGCGAGGTTTGCCAAAGCAATGTCACATTTATCTATCTTAGTTAAACGCGAAGAATAAGCTAGTGATATTCGCCGGTTGAGATATTGGTATTGACTTAGCTGGGTTGTTCTAATAGGATTAGAAAACCTAGTGGTTAAAAGTTTTGGATAATCATAAGATGATTTAAAGAACAAGAGTTGTTCGCCAAAAGATGAGGAATTACATGAGATGTAATTAGTAAGGTGTTACTTACCTAAATAACCATTTCCTAAAAGACTGGCCAAAGCTGATTTAGGAATGGTGAAATACGGATCCTCACTCTTTAGAAAAACAATCGAAACGTTTTTCCGAAATTAAAACTAGAGGGTTTTTAATTTTGAAGAAAATAATGGGAGTAAATTTATAGTAAAGAACTATCTATAAATTTTAAAATTTAGTAAAACTTATGTAGCATATTTTCTTTGTTGTAGAATTAATGGCAAATAATACTCTATCTCTGCGATCTATCCTTTTGAAGGATAAGCTCAATGGCATAAACTTCCTTGACTGGTTCCGCAATTTGAGAATTGTTCTCAAACAGGAAAAGAAGGAATATGTCATTGAAGAACTTGTTCTTGATGAACCGGTTGCCACTACTTCCAGAGCTGACAAAGACAAGTTTAAGAAACACATGGACGACATCCTGGATGTCGGTTGTCTTATGCTTGCCTCCATGACCCCTGAGCTTCAAAAGCAACATGAGGACATGGTAGCTTCTGATATGATTCAAAATCTCAAGGAGATTTATGAAGGGCAAGCTCGTCAAGAGATGTACGAGACCTCTAAAGCTCTGTTTCAATGCAAGATGAGTGAGGGATCTCCCGTAGGAGCTCACGTCATCAAAATGATGGGCTACATCCAAACGTTGGAGAAGCTCGGCTTTCTGCTGAAAGACGAATTAGCTACTGATGTCATCCTGCAATCGTTGCCGGATAGTTTCAATTAGTTCGTCCTTAATTTCAATATGAATGAAATTAACAAGACGCTGCCACAGTTGCTCGACATGTTAAGAACTACTAAAATCAACTTGAAGAAGGTAGGACCTAAACTTGTTTTGATGGTCCGCAAGGGCAAGAAGAAAGGTAAATCGGTAGCAAAGTCTAAAGGTGATGGTAAGACCAAAACCGATGGAAAGGAGGCATTGAAACCTAAGAAGGGAATCAGGAAGGATGGAAAATGTTTCCATTGCGGTAAGACTAGACATTGGAAGAGAAACTGTCCCACACACCTACAAGAAGTCAAGAAAGCAAAAACGAGTGAGGCATCAGCCTCAGAGGCTTCTAAAGAGAAGGCATCAGAATAGACATGGACCTGCGAATGAAAATAAAGCAAGAGTTGCTACATCATCCATTAGGACATGTGTTTTTGCTTAAATAGATTTGTTTTAGTTTTTTAAGATTATTATTTTGTGCCTAAGTTTTAGTTATCTGGTAAGGACAAGATATTTTTAATTTTGAGATTATTTAAATAAATGTTATTCTTTTAATATCTTATGGCACAACGAATCAATGATCTTTAAACTAATCAAATCACTAATATTTATAAGATAAATAAAACAAATGACCAATCTCAAACTCATAAAAGTATTAAGGTAATTTGATGAGATCAAATTCAAGAATATTTAAAGTTTGATGAACTTTCAAAGAATATGGGATTGTCCATAATTAAATCCCACAAGTGGAACGAAAAGTCTTTGAAAGAGAATCAAATATGTTAGACATGTTTTGATTCAGAACAAGTCATTTTCGATTTCTTTACACACTAGAAAAACAACTCTCATACTTAATCGTGTTTTTTTCGAAACGCCATATAAGATATGGACTAAGAATTGTTCTAGAATACCTTTGAAGTTTTAAGGTTACTTACATGTTAAAATGTTTACAAAGTTCGAACCTTAAAAGCTCCATTTGTTGTTTATCCTAACGAGAACAAAGCGTTTGTTTCTCAAACGAGAGTTTATCTTGAAAGAGATTAATTCTCACAAAGGGATATTATTTCTTCAACTTTAACGAGAACAAAATATGTGTTGCTCAAACGATAGTTTATCCCGAAAGAGAATACTTATCACTAAGGGATTTCATTTTTCAACGAGAACAAAATGTTTGTTGCTCAAACGAGAGTTTCTCTCGAAAGAGATTACCTCTCACAAAAGGAAAAAAAATGGAATTTGGAATGTGAAGAAATTTTAGACAACAAATTTATGAACCAAAGATTGAGAATGTTCCACGAATGATCAAGGAACATTGGAACAAAACACAACCATTATGTTGATCCTTAAGAGAATACCATATACTTGAGAAATATGGATTTCTCACTATCCGTACATGGAAACACTCTTCTTTTCGGACCAAGATAAAGACTAGGTCTTATCATAAAGCAATGGTGAGCCCAAAATTCGAGAAATGGCTAAGAGCCGTGAGATATGAGATGGAATCAATGTCTAAAACCAAGTATAGACTTTGGTTACCTAAAAGGGTAAAACCTAAGAGGTATGAATGAGTTTTTCAAAAAGGAAAAACCGACATGGATGATAAAACATACAAAGGATGATTTGTCGCTAAAAGTTTTCGAAAAACTTCATAGTATAGATTATGATAAAACATCTTCCTTGTAGCTATGTTTAATCCATCTTAATCTCACTTGCAAGTAGTTACATACGATGATTATGAAATCAAATAAGGGAATGTCAAAACCACTTTCCTAAGGGAAAACTTGAAACAGATGTGTACATGACACATCCAGAAGGTTTTGTCACTCCGGTAAACACTTGGAAGGTATGTAAGCTACAAAGGTCTATCCGTAGACTAAGGCAAGCTTCTCGAAGTTGGGATATTCGTTTCAGAAGATACAATCAAAAGGTTTGGTTTATCTAGAAACAAAGGGGAGTCTTGTTTTCAAAAGAGCTAGTGGGAGCATTGTTACTTTCCTAAGTATTGTATGTAGATGACATACTCATCAAAAGGAACTAAAGATCGCAATCCGTTTTGCATTAATAAAAGATACTACGAGTTAGCAACATGGGACAATATCTAACTCTACAACATAGGCTGAATGTATTACAGTCGACATAGCAATAAAGAAGGATGTTTGGATCTAAAGGGTTCACTTCTGAACTAAGGGTTGTTCCCAGCATATTAGATGCTACATAACTCTGTTATGATAGAACCTTTGCGTAAGCAAATAAAACCCAGATCTCATCAATAAATCCAAACATATTCTAAAGTACTTACATCTTGGAGATGTGAAAGTATGCAATATACGCACAAAGTTGATAACTTTGTCAACTCCCTGACAAAGCTTTTGACACAGCATAAGCATGTCAGTTACACTAAGCCATGTCGTATTAGATACGAGAATGATTGGTCTTAGTGCTAGTGGGAGATTGTTGGAGTATGCCTAAAGACCAATCATATGATGATTGAATAGACATACTATTTTACTAGATTTATCAAGTAATGACATTGCCGTTATTATCATTTGGTATGTTTCTGTGCATCAAACTAACCATTGGATAATAATGTCCATACAATAATACGATTATTTTTAAATAGGATCCTTAGTCGAATATTATTACGGGTATGGACATTGATAATATATAAAGACTAATACGTGGTTGATGACAAGCGTTGTCATTAACATAGAGATGTCAAAATCAACACATAAGTATTTGTTAGAGAACAGCATACTGGAATGACCCGCTATGAGCATGTTTCTTGGGTAATTATGTGATAGTCACAACATTGCTCATGATAAACATATGTATAATCCTCAGAACTGAGATCAACATGATTTCAAGATAAAGATTTACGTATTTTGACATTGTAAAACGTGTGTTGTAACTGAATACATTATAAAGACTGATGATTGGATACGTGATGACCTATGTAGTGAAATATGGTTGATCAAGAAAGGATTTGTCCCTCCTACATAATGGGAGAAATATCTTCGGCCACTTGATTGAGTGAGATTAGAAAATGCATGGCCATGCTCGAATATTATGATATGAGATATCATAGAGATTCGTTTATCACAATCTACTCAAGACATCAAGAAACACTAGATGGACAACGCAAGTGTAACTAACCCATGAATTGTGTTCATCTAAGATATAAATGACAAAAGGATGAAATACATAAAAGGAAGTTTATTCAAGAATTAGAAAAGTCAAACCATGACTTCATGCAACTTAGGTAGCAATGATGTATTGCTAGATGCCACTCATTGTTTGTAAAATTAGAACAGTTCTAATTTAGCTGCTAACATTGCGTGAACCTACGAGGGTCACACCCTTCGAATGAAACGAACAAAAAAATTGGAAACCATACTCCCTATTTTAGGGAGGTTGCCGAAAATCCCCTATGGGATAGGGGAAATCGGCAACTCCCTTAAATGGGAATAATATTGGATAAATATTGTATTTATCATATATTATTTAGAGTATGGAAAATATTTAGAGACTTAAATATTATAGAATAAGATTCTAGAAATTTAAATATATATTTGGAATTTATATAATGTATATTTAATTCCAAGTTTATGTAGAATTAGATTCCACATAATTAAAAACATTTATTTAAATATATTTAAATCCAAGTAATGATAGAATGAGATTCTATATAATAAAAATATATATATATTTGGATTAAATATAATGCATATTTAAATCCATGTTTTATGTAGAATAAGATTCTACATAATTAAATATATATATTTCATTTAATATTATTAAATATAATGTATATTTAATATAAACCAATTTCAAGTAGAATTAGATTCTATGAATTTTGGTTGAACTTGGATTTAAGGAATTCAACTAGAATTAAGTCTTTGAATACTATTTAAAGAGACAAGGGCTAGAAACTAAATCATCCCTATTCCTCCTTGCAAATTTCGACATATCCATGGGAATTCCCCTCTGGAATTTTCGACAAGTCCTAGATTTCTTCTGAGAAGCTGTTCGATATTTTTCTGGTGTTCTTCTTGCCCCCTGGCAAATACCTGGCGATTTCCTAGTTCGAATCCATGTCCCGGTAGAACCCCTGGTCGATTTCAGACTCCCTCAGGAATCCCTGGAGGGATTTCCACTTCTCCCTATAAGGTGTTCAAACTTGTCGAAATTTATCCCTTAGTGTTAGGGAGGCAGAAACTTTGTTCGTTCTGTTCGGGTGGACTCCGTAGAGGTCATTGCAAACCTATGACGATTCTGGTTTTACTTGACGTGGTTATTCCGACATACCATCGGTTTTCCAGTTTCCAGAGTTTTAAAAGGTAACTCTTCATCTTTTCACCCCGGATTCGTTCCTGTACATGGATCCTAGCTGGATTACGTCGGATTAATTTTTCCGCTGCGCCACGGGGCATGCCGACGTGACCCAACACTTGCTTTCTCTCTAGATTTACATTTTCTTTCATTTCTACAGTCTTGCAACTATGAGTACCAGAAACATAAGGAGAAGTGTTGCCTCAAGCTTTGCCGCAGCAGCAGGCACTCCCAGCCACGACAGAATCCTAAACCGTTTTGCCACCGCAGATTCCAATGACCGATACTACACCTCCTTCCAGAAAAGGGAGATGTAGGAAGAGAAAGGGTTCATCTACACCAAACGAACGGAGAACCTTGGGCTCGAACCATTCATCACCCGCACGATCAGAGCATTTCAATGGCAGATGTTTGCTGCCCAACCTGGGGAAATGAATGTCACTCTGGTAAGAGAATTCTACGCTGCCGTCAACAGCAAAGACACGACGGTCGTGACAGTACGTGGTAAGGAAGTCCCTCTTGAGCCGGAATACATTAATACCTTATACGGACTCTACGTCGGCAGAAAGGAAGATGGGCATAAGAGGTTCGTGGAGAGCCTGTCGGTAGCAGATTACGACGCTGTCATGGCAGAACTGACAGAGGAAGGGACCCAGTGGAATACCGACCCAAAACACCCACGGACGGTAAAACGCGCTCAACTCACTCCCGAGGCAAAACTGTGGAATCACTTCGCAAAGAGGATTATGCCTTCCTCACACAACAACACAGTGGATCAACCCAGGTTAGCTCTCGTTCATTCCATTTTAAATGAGAGACACATTAATGTTGGTCGCTATATTCGAGAGGGGATTTTAGACTGTGCACTTCGGCCATCGGGACCCCTTGTCTCCCCTACCTCATCACAGAAATCTGTCGTGGCCACAACGTCCCTGAAATTGCTGAAGATCTCAAGGTTCGAGGTAAAGGATGGACGGAGAAAAATATATTTAGTTTGATGGAGCTCAAAGCTGGCACACCAATCTCCTGCTTTAACCCGTCTGTCGCGGTAGATGAGCCAGCAGAGCCTGCCGCTACAGAGCAGCTACAGCCCACAGCAGCAGCTCCCCTAGCAGACTCCTCCACTCAAATCCTCGCCACCCTGCAGAAAATAGAGGAACGACAGCTGGGCCTGATGAGCTTTGTCCGCGATTTCACAACAGCAACGGTACATTTCATTCAAAGTAATTTAAATTTCATAAATGTACAGTTCCCTGTTTTCCCCGATCATTATTTTGCTGCCCCTACACCTGCCCACACCCCTACCCCTGCTGCCACACCGAGAACACCTTCTGCTGCGTCCACTCCAACCCCGGCCGCAACAGCTGCAGGTGGTAGCCACACCGCCACTACCTCTGCCAGGGGAGAGAAGCAAAAGGAGCCACCGTCCGACCTTGACGAATTTATTGCTGGTTTCTCCTCCTCCTCAATTTGGGAGGAATCTGATGGCGAGCCCTCCGTCAAGAAGAACCTTTCTAAGGAATTCACTCAGATTAAGCGGGAGAAACCCAACACCGGTGACGGACTATCCGGCCAAGGGAAGTCAGACAGTAGACCAAGCAGCAGCAGTTGTAGCAGCAGCAGAAGCTCTTCTGAGAAGGTACAAGTGCTGGAAAGACCACCACAGATTTCACCTACTCGCATCCATCCCCCGAGGGAAGCTAAGAAGAAAACTTCCTCCGCCTCTCTGAGTCATCTGCCGGCACCGACTATGAAGGTCACTGCCCACCGGCAGGTACAGATCAGTAGCAGTAGCGATGACATCACTTAAATTTAAGTTTCTATCTTATTATGCTGTCTTTTTGTTTTATTATAATTGTGATGTATTCTGTTTTTATTTGATGTTTTTGTTTTTCTGTCATCATGCATTGAGGGCAATGCAACCCTTGAGTCTGGGGGTGGCATCCCTCCAGTTATATGAAGTGTTTTTAGGTTCAAAATCGTGTCTAAGTGTTAATTATTATTTAAGTTTATTTTTGTCAAAAAAATCTTTGGCTTAATTTTTTTGAACTTTTATTATCCGCTGCTGCCATCTCTGTCGTGACAGCCCTTAAAAATATTTTAGGAAGTAAGTTGAACCTTAGTATAGTTCTGAAAAACTGAAACACTTTGTGACTTACATGATAAAAGACTTTCTCTAGCATACTTAGAATAGAAAACTTAGAACTTAGAGTAGAAAGAGACTACAAACTCAAGAAACCTAGAGGTGCCTATCACTGGCTCTAGGAAAATAACCAGAGAAAAACTTCTAGAGGTGCCTATCACCGGCTCTAGATAGTTAACTAGAGGTGCCTGAAATACTGGCTCTAGTTGAAAAGAGAAAAAAATTCCAACAAAGAAGGAAAACAACTAGAGGTGCCCGTTACTGGCTCTAGTGAAAAAAATGAATTAAGTCTCGAAGGAAAACTCTAAACAAACTAAGTATAATATTCTAGTTGCTAGGGAAGTTTATATTCAGGTATGTTCACCATAATTGCACACACATGCACGAGAACTATACTTTTGCTCTAAGTATATCCTTAAATATTTGAACAGGTGTTAAACATGATGGGGATGGTATTGTGGATAAGGATTGTTCACTGACTTAAGCCAAGGAAAAAATTATATATATGTATGCATGCATGTTAGTTAGGTTGCATTTGCTTGAGGACAAGCAAGGATTCAAGTTTGGGGGTGTGTTGAGTGTGCAAAAATTCTACTTTTTACCCATTATTTACCCCATATTCCTGCTGCATTCAAGCATATTTCATTGCATTTAGGATAGATTTCATTTATACATCACAATTATATAAAGAGGCACAGTTGCTACTGATTTTGGTTACTTTTACAGGTAGCTGCTGTCGCAGACTCAGGGCAGTGGAGATGCAGAGCTGAAACACAAGACTAAATTCAAGAAGGACGATGCTGCTAAGGCCGCTAAGGACGACAACAGTGGTGAAGGGAAAAAGTGAAATGGAGCTCGACAGAAAGAGGAAATTAAGTCGGTCTGTCGTGGAGCACTCATATATTTTTCCGAGCCCTAGATCAGAATGAAGGCCAAGCCCAAAGTTCAAGGAAGAAATTCTAAGCAAGAAAAGAGGACGAATTAAAGACATATACTCTGAAGATTTAGTCTTTAATAGAGTTGTACTTTAATTTAAACTTGTATTCTTGCCATATTAGAAAACTTGAACCCAGGGCCTATATAAAGGCATGTAATTCGACCTAGGGGAGGATATCTTATTCTCTAACCGCCTTCCCCTAAACCCTAGTCATTTTCCCCCTTCTCATCATGTTCTAAACTTCCCCTAGGGCTAAGGGTTGATTCTGTAAAGTAGTTGCAAGAACTGCATTGTTTTAGGATTTTTCTCTGTTCAATAAAATAGACTTCAAGTTTGCTTATTCTGGTTTTCAACATCTTGCAAGAGTATCGGGAGAGCATTGTGAGATTATACATTTACTTAATATCGGGAGAGTTAAGTATACGAAAGGAATAAGTACGGGTTCTCTAGTTTATGGTTGAACTATCTCGGACCTAGGGATAGGACGAGGTTAAGTGGCTAAGGAAGAATTCAACAACATCGGTGCTAATCCTTTGATTCACGCCGGGAGGTATCATCAAATACGTGTTCATAGACATACTTGGACCTAGGGATAGGACAAGGCACAGCAGGGATTCTTGCCAAGCTTGAAGTGCGGAGTTGTGTGATCGATGCCACGACATCAACAGACCTCTGCCGCCACAGGTACTGCAGCGACAGGAGCAACGACAGAATAGTGAGTCCTATACATTGCAACACCTACACTACTGAGCAAATCAATATCAGCCTATTGTCTCTATCCTAATTCCTTTAATCCTTTATCTTCAGTATTCTTTAGTATTCCCTTACAAACAATTAAAATTATCTTCTTCTTTCTTGTGCAGCAATTCAAGGTTAAGGCTATTTCCAGTCCATGTGGATTCGACATCCGATACTTCGTGTATCACTTTACTACTTGCGTCGTGTACACTTGCACTCTATTGCGATAGACTCTTTTACACGCAACACAACCTAAAATTAACAAACAACAAAAAACACCAAAAATTCATCCAAGAACAAACATAAAAATCAAAATAAAAATAAATGAAAAGAAAGATAGAAATTTTACTGAGAAAACAACGAACGAAGAACTCGAATCTGGCTTTCTCGAAATGCTCCAAATCGCCTCCGGAAAATTGCTCCCAAACTCGAACTTCTACTCAAAAATTCCAGCAACTCTTGAACAAATTTTTAGAGAATTTTCGGATTTTTTTCTAAGCTTTTTCAAATGGTTTTTCACTTCCAATTGTGTGTTGAACAAAGGAAAGGGGAGGGGTTTCTATACTAATCTTGAGCATGCAAATCAAGCTAGAATCCGTGTTTAAATCCACAAATTGGAGCCACAATCAGACCAAGAACTTGATTCTCGATAAAACCCCTCAATCCTCATCCGATTTGGTCCAATATCGAAGCTAAATTTTCTCCTTGATTCGAGCCTAGGGTTTCACCTCTTGTCTCGGTTTTTTGCAGATTCCTGCAAGCACAGGCGGCGGTGGCGAGCGGGGTTGGTGGCATTGGGTCGGCGGCGGTGAGGCGGACCGGCCGGTACCAACGGCGTCAACGGTCGTGGCCGGTAAACGTCGGCCGGCCACCAAGAAGTTGCGATAGAGGGTTTTGTCTAGGGAACCAGCGAGTGCGCGTGCGGCCCACGCGCTGGCGCGCGCTGGTTCCTCCTTTTTCTTCTTTTTTTGTTTTCATTCCTTCTTCTTCTTTTTGCTGCTTTTTGGCTGTTTATGCTGTTTTTTATCACATTTATTATTTTGTCACCTCACTAATGATTTTGCACCACAATTATTATTTTCTTTTTTTTCTTCCATTTTCTCTTTTTTTTTTCTTTTAAAAGTGGGCTTCAAAAAAATGGCCCTTGTTCTTTTTTCTTTAAAAGTGGGCATTAAAATGGGTTTTTCAAGGATAGGTCTTTGTTTTTTTTAAAATGGGCTTTTAAAAGGATTTTTTCTTCTTTTTTTATATTTTATAATTTTTCGTTTTTAGTTTTTATTATTAAAAATTAAGGTGAAAATTTAGTGATAATAGATGCCCATCTTTGCTTATCTCTGTGTAACAGAGATAAAGAGAAGACAAGAAGACACTAATTTTCACCGATGTACTGGTTGGCTCCATTCTACAAATGCCCGAACGGATAGGCGTGTTCTATTCTCATAATGCTCGAATAGCTGAGCTAGGTTCCATTCTCCAAATGCCCGAACGGATAGGCGCGCTTCTATTCTCCTTATGCTCGAATAGTTGAGATGGGTTCCATTCTCCAAATGCCCGAACGGATAGGCTGGTTCTATTCTCCTTATGCTCGAATAGTTGAGTTGGGTTCTATTCTCCCAAAATGCCTAAGCAGCTGAGCTGGGTTTTGTTCTCCCAAAGGCTCAATTAGGCCAAGTTTTCTGAAAACTTTCATCCTCTTATGCTTGGATGAATAAGCAAGATCCACTCTCCTTATGCCCACGCGGATAGGTGAATCTTCTTAAACACTTCATCCTCCTTATGCTTGGATGAATAAGCGAACCCTCATTTGAACAGGTCTTCCATGTACCTGAAAAAAAACAAAATACAACATGCAATACAATTATGATACGCACACCCCTAGGGATGTCTAGAATATGAATGCATGGCAAGTTTTTCCTTTTAGAACTCCTTTTGCTTAGACCGTTTCTTTAATTTTAATGAAATTTTGGTTATCGAGGCTAAACCAATTAACATGAACTCTCTCCTAAATTTGCGTAGGTAAGACAATTCACTTCATTTTTCTTTCATCCCTTCTTAGCTTTTTGGCTTCAAATTCATCATTCCCTGGGATAAGGCCATCTCTTTTGCCTCAGAATTCACTCACGAGTTATGAACAGCTCTGGCTTTTGCTTCATTTTCTGATCTTTTGCTGACTGGTTCCATCTTTACATCCCATTCTCACTTCATTGGAAAATTTTAATCCTTATCTATCTTCCTAATCAACATTTTCATATTCAAGGATGAACTCCCTAAGTCAAGTTTTGACCTTATAAGGCTGTTTTTATCATCATATAAGGAAGGCCAGTGGTTAAGAAATGTTGTTTAAGCGCTCAGACATTCACATGGCTTTTGTTTCTTTAAGCATTTTAACACCATATGCCCCAAATAATAGTTGTGGAACACTTCGTAGTCCCTAAACTTTCCAAAACATTCTCAAAGTAATGTTCAAAAATCTTTTACATATATAAATGATTGTCAAATCCGTTGATCCTTATTTCCTAACAAGATACTAACAAAGATAGGGAAGGAAACAAGAAAGAAAGAAAAATCCATGAAACAAAATCATTGCGGCAAACACAAGAAGGTTTATAAAAGGGAAGGAAAACAAGCATTCAAATATCAATATTCCAAACTTCTCCTTTCAAACGCCAGAAGTAAACTCGAATGCCACCAGTGTCGAAGAAGCCTTGAATACAGTGCATAATCTATGTAGCCCTAAAATCTGTCAAATTATCTGAACCGCCCTTTACGGGTTTTCAACTCAGATACTCCTTTGGTTTCAAAACGCCCTTTGCGGGTTTTCATTTTGAACCCTCCTTTTCTTTTTTTATTTTTTTTCTTTTTTTCTTTTCTTCTTTTTTCTCTTTTTCTTTTCTTCAGGCATAATACTTCTTGACAGTATCAGAGTTTACCGGGTTTTGAAAATCATTTAAATCCATCTCAGCTAAATCAATGCTCCACCTGAAAGAACCTTTGACACAATGTACGGTCCTTCCCAATTAGGCGCCCATTTTCCTCGGGGATCACTTTGAATTGGCAACTTCTTCTTTAAGACTAGATCACCTTCTTGGTATTCTCTAGGGCGAACCTTCTTTTCATAAGCCCTAATTATCCTTCTTTGGTACATTTGACCATGACATACAGCTTTCAGCCTATTTTCCTCAATTAAGTTCAACTGGTCATACCATTCCTGTACCCATTATGCTTCATTTAACTTGGCTTCCATCAAGACTCACAATGATGGTATCTCTACTTCGATTGGTAGCACAGTTTCAACTCCACATACTAGTGAAAACGGAGTTGCCCCAGTAGATGTTCATATCACTGTTCGATATGCATACAAAGCAAATGGTAACTTTTCATGTCAATCTTTATAAGTGTCAGTCATCTTTGCAACTATCTTCTTAATACTCTTATTGGCCGCTTCTACTGCTCCATTCATCTTTGCCAGTATACTACTGAATTGCGATGATTTATTTTAAACTGCTCATTGACCCCAACAATCATTCGGTTGTTCAGATTAGAAGCATTGTTAGTGATTATGCTTTCTGGTAGACCATATCGACAAATGATCTCCTTCTTTAAGAAATTGCAAACAATAGACCTAGTTACATTTGCATATGAGTCCGCTTCTACCTACTTTGTGAAGTAATCAATAGCTACCAAGATAAAGCGATGACCGTTTGACGCTTTCGGATGAATCTGCTTAATAACATATATGCCCTACATAGAGAATGGCCATGGAGACGACATGGCATGAAGAGACTGAGGAGGCGCATAAACCTTATCAGCATAAACCTGACACTTGTGGCATTTACAGGAATAATTAATGCAATCTCCTTCCATTGTTGACCATTAATATCCAAAACCCATAATTCTTCTTGCCATAGTGAAACCACTAGGATGGGTTCAACAAATTCCCTCATAGACTTTGATATGAACCCGATAATGTGACCCGAGTCATATAGATGTGCCCGATCGTGATTCTAGTAAGAAATATTCTTTGTTACGCTTTGAACTCTGAGATTTCATAAAACATACATGTGAGATGAATAGCAATATAATAAAAAAATTAATGAAGAAAGGAATTGGATAGGTAATTTGGATAGTATGGTGGCTAAGGATGGAGGATTATAATCGTGGAAATGTGTAAATCAATGAAGGAGTGATGGGAGATGCTAAAGGCGACATGGATTTGTATGGTTGCAAGGATAGCGAATTGTGACCCGCTAGCTATAACGAGCTAGGAACCAGTAATATACTTTGATGGAGTCGAGGTGGAGGAATGTGGAATGTGACCCACAAGCTATAAGAGAGCTTGGAACCAACACTATAGTAAAATGAAATGGATAGAAGACTACAAGCACAACTTGAAGCCGATAGAGTTCTCGCCATAATAAGATGAAAGCAATCTTTTACCCTTGATGTGCACTCTTGCCTTTTTCTACTCTTGCTCTCAATTAAGTCCTTTTAAGAACTTCCTCAATGCTTTCAAATGGCTTGTAGAATTCGGCTGAAAAAAACAAAACTTGGTGAAAAGAATTTGGAATGTAGGATGTAACCCCCTTAACCCGGCCTAGACGATTGGCCCGAATTAAGAAGATTACACGGGGAAAACCAAAGTCAACCCGAAAGTCAACCTTGATTAACGACCCTTTTTTTTCTTTTTAATCTTGTCTAGATGCTCATTAACCCTAGATGTTCCCAACACCTCCTGAACATCAGATGATGAACTCTTCACCGCAGAACCAGCTTCTTTCCCTTGCCTTACCACCTCAACCCCAGGCACAGAAAACTGAGACAAAACACCTCCAGGAAAGGGTGAATTCCACGCCTTAACAACTTGCCCCAAGGCAGCAACCATCTCACCCGACTGCCATTCTTTCATCGACTTAGCCATACTACTAACAACAACAAACATACAATCACAACAAACAAACAAACCAGTTAGACCAGCATTAAGCAAGGATTCAAACTCCAACTCCAAAATAACACAATAGCTATATTAATAAGGCAATGGGTATCCCGAATCCTCCCCTTTACATGACATAACAGTCAACACAACATGGATATCACAACATCAAGCATATCAATCAACATACCTTGATCATGCTTACATCAAACAGCATCCATTTGCATCAGCATATTATCAACATAACATACTCATTACACAATCATCAAGCATAACACCAGCTCACAACATCAGCACATATCCACATTAATTCAACAATGATTCATAAACACAAAACATGCTCGAAAACATCAGCAACTTGATCAGAAACATCAGCATCATGCCCAGAAACACGTGTTTCAACCAACATTCAACCAACTTTCATCCACACAACAAGGTAAATATCAACACACATCACAACAACTTACCGTTTTCCCCAAGCATTCGCAACACAGCTCTGATACCACCAAATGTAACCCCCTTAACCCGGCCTAGACGATTGGCCCAAATTAAGAAGATTACACGGGGAAAACCAAAGTCAACCCGAAAGTCAACCTTGATTAACGACCCTTTTTTTCTCTTTTTAATCTTGTCTAGATGCTCATTAACCCTAGATGTGATCACACAAACATCATACTCAAAGATCACAACCATCAGAGATCATTCAGGGACCCAATTGCACAAAACACAACTTTAGGGACCAAATTGTAAATTCTGAAAACTTTGAGGCCTTAACCAGATTTTAAGTTACCAACTTAAAATTAATCATGTTTCATGCATCTCGGCCAAATTTCAGCTCAAACGGACATCTCAAACTCATACAATTGCACATACAAGATTCAGGACCAAAATGCAAACATTTTAAAACACATAACTGCCACTGTCAGCCCCCAACGGTCAACCGTTCAGAAACGGGAGACAGCCCGTTTCGAAACGCGGGGCCGTTTCGAAACGGGTACTGAAACGGGGGTCGGGAAGAAGCCTTTCCGTTTCGGAACGGTGTCACCCGTTTCGGACGCCTGGGCTGCTTCGAGGCACCCGTTCCGAAACGGTTCACCCTGTTCCGAAACACCCTGCACAAAATGCAGAATTTTGCCTACTTAAACATGCAATAGGCCAACCAAACATGCTCCAAACGCTACCAAACTTTACCAGCATGCAAATCAACATATAAGGGACATACTTGCATCAACAATTCAACAAAAACACAACATATATGAAAAGCCCCAATTTCAAGGCTAAGCTTCCAACACAAGCAACCATTTAAACAACATACCTCCAATTCAAACTCATAAGCCAAACCATGTTCCAACAACATCAACAACACAAAACCATACTTGTCCGAACATATACAAACACATACATCAACCCAAGAGATTCTACCCCATTGCCTTTATTAACTATAGCTATTAACCGAGACATACATCTCAAGTGGAGTCCTTCTTGAATCCCTTGCTCCTCGCTGTCCAAACTTCAAGAATCTGCATTGATGGACAAAAAGGAGCGTAAGCACATAATGCTTAGTGAGGAATGCTCAAAACCAAAACACCATCAATGCAGCGAGCCATAAATCACTTTTAAAACAAACTCGATTTGTTTACCAAAGCCATGTTTGAAAACTCCTTTTCAACAACAAGCTCAAAACCATGCATCGCACATACATGAAAACCAACCCTTAGTTTAGCAAACTAAGAAAACCCTTTTCAAGGCACAACTTGCAAAATCAACCATTTAGCCAAACCATGCATAAACACCATATGCAAGCTAAAACAAAACCTTGGAAAACACTCCCATTTCACAACATACCTTTCTTAAACTTGAAAGCCAATACAAGCAAGAATCTTTTAAAACCATTTCACTAACCAACCAACACATGCATTAAACCAAAGGCAACATATATGAACCACAACATCATCATCACATGCCTTTAAAAACAAGTCTTAACAAGACTCCAATGCACTAAAGATATTTCATGCTCACATGCATCATTTTCCAAATGATAATCAACACTTGTTCAACTTAACAAGTAAACATGCATTCACAAGCATTATGCACTTTCCATGCAACCATGCATCTTTTCAAGCATCTCATGCTTCACATGCAATTATGCATCAATTCAAGCATCTCATGCTTCACATACAATTATGCATCATTTCAAGCATCTCATGCTTCACATACAATTATGCATCATTTCAAGCATCTCATGCTTCGTCACAATCAAGAACATCATATTGGCGTTCAAGTGATCAACCACATTCACTTTTCAACTCAACACCCAATCGGATACGCGGATTCCGAGCGTTGTCCCTACGCTCCATACACCCTACCAATCCAAGGTCTCCCAAATGGACTTTTAAACACCATTTGACCTCAACATCCTAAGGTTCCCATGTATGGACTTTTAAACACCATAAAACCTTAGCTTTCCCGAGGTTCCCATGTATGGACTTTCAAACACCATACAACCTCAACTTTTCCCCAAGGCTCCCATGTATGGACTTTCAAACACCATACAACCTTGACATGCACAAGGTTCCCATGTATGGACTTTCAAACACCATACAACCTTTGCATTCACCGATTGGTAGTTGTATAACATCACTAACGAGATCCGGGACACCCTACACAAGATCCACACATGGACTTAACACCGCCATTGTGATCTCAACAAGCACAAGGTTCTCACATATGGACTTTTAAACACCATATAACCTTTGCTCAACCAAGGTCCTCGAATGGGCAACACCTCCATTATGACCTCAACCATCTCGTTAGGACACTTGAAGGGAGTTTACCGGTCCACTCTTGACCACTCCACCTCCAAGGCGACTTAATTCACGGTGCACCCAATCCTATAGCCGGCTAACTATATCCGATCAAAAAACCAAGAACCACTTACACCACTTGCCAATATAACCACCTTACCACATTAGTCCAATGTTTCACATGCATAACCAATATGCAAAACCATTACCACATTAATCAAATGATTCACATGCATAACTAATATGCAAAAACCATCATTTACCAACATTAATTCACTGTTTTAAAGCATTAAACAAAGCCATTGCACAACATGCCACACCATGCATCAAAACCACATTTTCAATGTATAAAACCAAGGATCTCTTACCTTGAGCATCCTCCACGTATGGCTTTCAAAACCAGCATTAAACCATGCTAAAATATGCTTTCAAAACAGATTTAAATCATGCAAAACTCATGCATTTCAATCATCCACCACAATTGCTTAAAAAGCCAATTCATATCACAAATCAAGTAAGAAATCCATTTACTTACTCTTGAGCTTAGCAAAGTTGTTTAGACTTAAACTAAGCTCCCCAAACCTTCAAACCTTGGTTTAAAAGCTGAAAACCCAACTTCACTCACCGATACACAAAACAAGGCTAGCCACCAAGCCTTCCAAGCATCCGAAACCTTCCGCAACACCTCTAAAGCTCACGGATCAAACTCCCCTGTTTCAAGCACACAAAAACAGCACATTAATGCATCATTATGCATTAAGAACAGCAGCCACACAACCCAAACTCGCTGCTCATCACACAACCAACAATTCGGCTACCAAACACAACCGAAATCACCTCCAAACATTACCAAAACTTAACCCAGCCAAGATCCATCACTTCTAACCATTTTTAAACATCAATCAACATCCAAAATGATCACAAACACGTCCTTATACTTCCAGGTACAACAGATCACCAAAAACACTCCAAAAACAACCAAAACTCAAGCAAAACTTAGGAAATTCAACCTATCCGGGATTGCATTAATTAAACCTCAACTTCTAATCAATTTAGCATTCATTTAACATCATTTTGACACTTCAAAACACTGCCCAAACAGATCACACGAAAATTTCACCAAAATCGCCAAATCTTGCATTTTAAGCCAAAATCAAGATTTCAATTGAAAATCCTTTAACAAAACACAAATCAAGGATTGAGAACTTGGGAATTTCAGTAAAGAACTGATAGTTTAGAGGAGAGAGACGTTCTTACCTCCAAACTTGAGTTTCTCCTTTTTGGAGCCAAAAAGCTTGATGAAACAACTTGCAAATTGAGAGGTTTTGTTGATGAGATGATTAGGAATCAAATGAGAGTTGAAATGAGTGATTTGAGTGAAAAAATCAGAGGAGGAAATCTGGAGAGAATGTGTTTGGTTTGAGAGAAAAGATGAGAGAAAATGGTTGAGAGAAAAGTTAGTTAGAATTAGGAAAATATCTTCCCTCCACTTTTCTTTAGTTTAAAAACATTTAATTAATCATTTAATATATTTAGAAAATCTGGAGAAACTCCCATTGGGTAAATAGCTCCTTAAAGATTCAAAGTTTCAATCATTTTTAAAACAGTCACGCAGTTTTCAAAAATTACATTTTGGTCACTAACCCAAAATGTCACCCTTCCAAACCTCATTTTCCAAAATTGATTTCACAGTTCACTTATATATATTAAAAGATGATTTTAGAATATTTTTCCATATTTTTAATGCAACCCGAACTAGGCTTTCCTAAATTCACTCTTTTATATTCGATCAGCACTTTGACCGAACCGGTCAACGCCCAAAACTTCTGAGCCCAAAACCGGGGCGTTACATAGGATAAGAAAAGTGGCAACAACAAAAAAAAGGTAAATTGTGAGAGTTTGTAAAGATGACAAAATAGTAGCAAAAGAAAAAATGATGTAAGATTTTTTTAAAGAAGAATAGAGAATACGATGCCCCCCATCTTTAACTTTCTCTAATTTTTTTCTGATTTTTTTCTCTTTTTTTCAAAAGAGAGACAACGACTATCTTACTGAATCAACCTCGCTCTGATACCACTTGATATGAACCCGGTAATGTTACCCGGGTCATATAGATGTGTCCGATCGTGATTCTAGTTAGAAATATTCTTTGCTACGCTTTGAACTCTGAGATATCATAAAACATACATGTGAGATGAATAGCAATATAATAAAAAAATTAATGAAGAAAGCAATTGGATAGGTAATTTGGATAGTATGGTGGCTAAGGATAGAGGATGATAATCGTGGAAAGGTGTAAATCAAAGAAGGAGTGATGGGAGATGCTAAAGGAGGTGTGGATTTGTATTGTTGCAAGGATAGCGAATTGTGACCCGCTAGCTATAACGAGCTAGGAACCAACAATATACTTTGATGGAATCGAGGTGGAGGAGTGTGGAACGTGACCCACAAGCTATAAGAGAGCTTGGAACCAACGCTGTAGTAAAATGAAATGGATAGAAGACTACAAGCACAACTTGAAGCCGATAGAGTTCTCGCAAGAACAAGATGAAAGCAATCTTTCACATGTTTATATTCTCCAAAGAAAAGAATAAAAAGTCCTTACAAATGAACCTAAGGTGCCTATTTATAGTGTGGCTAGGCACCATATGAAAAGTCACACAAAAGAGAGATGAATGCTCATCTAAATGCTATTGAAAAGAAATAAATGAAATGTTTCTTTCTTATCCTTTTGATGGATGAATTTTGCTTTAAATTGAGATGAATTTAGCCTTAAATTCGTCCAAATGGAGTGGTGACTCTTGGGCTGCTTCATTTTGCTTGCAAATGGATAAAAGGGAACGAATGTGAACATAGGATGAATGTAGACATCCCACACGTCCAAATCAGCTTGTCTCTTTGAATTCCTTGCTGATTTTATCACTTAATTTGATGATTAAATGACATTAAACCGGCCTTCATTGCTTGCCCATTTGTGGAATATGATCAGCCTTCAAAAAATGATAAATAAAGGCCTTGAATGCATAATTTGAATGTTGATTATTGCATGTCCCTTCTCTTGAACATGAATGGCCTTCATTGGTTCATAATTTCAACCTTGAATAGGTGAATTATGAAGCTTAAATTATTTGTTACTCTAAGAAGATGAAAAATCTTGAAAAGATGAAAAGAATTTAGCCTTGAATTGCCTTGAATTGCCTTGTTTGCATGAGTAAAGATGGTCATCAATGACTTGTTTCCAAGCTGAAGTTGAAAAGTCTCTTCTTTAATCCACACATCACATGAACCTAGACACACACAAAGGATTTATTCAAACTTAAAATAATAGATGCATGAAACAATTAAAGAGTTAGTTAATTGAGTGAACTAGTTAAATGAATGAACTAGTTTAATTAAAGAACTAACTTTATTGAATTTAACTAAATGCATGAATGAAGTAGTTTAACGAATGATTTAAGATACATAATTAAACTACTTCCCTAAATGAACTAAAACTATAAATGAAGTGCAAGCTTTAATGACCAGCACACTTTATCAATGCAATGGAAGTTATGAAATACTTAAATTCTCATGCAAATGCATGCATGAGCAAGGTAAGGCATTCCTCCCTTATTATTTTTTCTTTCCCACGTTCATGGCTTGTTGTAAACAAGCTTTCCATGGCTGATTGAAACTCCTTGGCCCGTGCACGTGTAATGGGGCCACTTGGGTACTTCTCTGGGTCCTTGTTCTTGATGGTTATATCAGACTTCTTCCAAAATCAATTGCGCTTCTTTTGCACCCACGCATCTTAGTAGTACCTGGTCTCGACTTTTTTTGTAGAGGATCTCCCCATCAAGGATGTATCCTGATGCCATTTTCCTAATCATTTTCCTTTCATTTTCTGAAGCCTGTGTTGGGTATTGTTGCAGCTTTAAGTACTGTAAAATGTCATAGTACCACATTAAACCATCTTCCTCTTCTACATTGTAACAAAATGTTGGGGACTCCGTCATTTGTAACTTAATGGGCATCACTTCCAAACCCTCGATTGCTTTAGACGTGGCAGCCAAAGTAGCTAAGGCATCAGCTATTCGGTTATCTTCTCTCGGGAGATGCTTAAAAGTAATCACTTCGAATTATTTAGTTAACTCAAGGACCAAATCGTGATACTCTATCAATTTTGCGTCCTTTTTTCCCATTCACCATGTGTTTGGTAGATGATCAATGGTGAATCTCCATAGACTTTCAACTTTCAGATTTTTCTGACGATGGCTTCCCTTAGGCCCAATATGCATGCCTCGTATTCTGCCATATTATTGGTGCAGAAGAATTTCAAATGGGAAGTGAAAGGATAATAATCTCCTTCTGGAGAAACCAAAACTGCCCCAATACCTCGCCCTAGAGAATTCACAGCACCATCGAAATGCATAACCCAGGATTCTAATGGTGACTCTTCATCTTTCGTAATGCACATCAAATCCTCATCGGGGAAACTGAAATCTAATGCCTCGTAATCGTCTTGTGCACGACTGGAAAGAAAATCTACTATAACACTTCCTTTTACTGTTTTCTGACTCACTTACTGGACGTCATATTTTGAGAGCAACATCTGCCATCGTGCTATTCTTCCTGATAGGGCTAGAGCTTCCATCATATACTTTAATGGATCTAACCGTGAAATCAACCATGTGGTGTGATATAACAAATACTGCCTATGCCTCTCAGTGGCCCGTACCAAAGCACAACATACCTTTTCAATTGGCGTATATCTTGCTTCACAGTCAGTAAACTTCTTGCTCACATAATATATCACCCTTTCCTTCCATCCAGTTTCGTCATGCCGTCCTAGTACACAGCCCATTGAATTTTCGAACACCGTTAGAAAGAGTATTAACGGTTGCCCCGAAACAGGTAGCACTAACACTAGAGGATTAGTTAGTTGCTCCTTGATTTTTTCTAAAGTTGCTTGGCATTCTTCATTGCATGTCCCTGGGTTATTCTTTCTAAGCAACCTGAATATTAGGTCACACTTATTCCTAAGTTGGGAGATGAAACAAGCTATGTAATTCAACCTTCCCAAGAATCCTCGAACTTGCTTCTATGTTTGAGGAGGTGGAAGCTCTTGTATGGCCTTTATCTTGTCTGGTTCAATTTAAATTCCTCTTTTGCTTACTACAAAGCCTAACAATTTCCCAGATGTAACCCCAAATGTGCACTTGGCAAGATTAAGCTTTAACTGAAACTTTCTCAATCTTTGAAAAAGCGTACCCAAGTTTGCTAGATGATATTCTTCAGTTCTAGACTTGGCGATCATATCATCCACATAAACTTCTATTTCCTTGTGCATCATGTCATGAAAAAGAGTGACTGTAGCTCTATGATATGTTGCCCCCGCGTTCTTCAATCCAAAGGGCATTACTTTGTAGTAGAAGGTTCCCAAAAGCGTTACAAAATTATTCTTTTCCATGTCTTCTGGGCACATCTTTATTTGATTGTAACAAGAAAATTTGTCCATAAACGAGACAAGGGAATGGCCAGTTGTATTGTCGACCAAGGTGTCGATATGTGGAAGCAGAAAATTGTCTTTGGGGCTTTCTTTATTAAGATCCATGTAGTCGATGTACATTCTTACTTTTCCATCCTTCTTAGGCACTTGGACGATGTTTGCCACCCAGTCTGGATATTTAGCTACTTCGAGGAATCCTGCATTGTACTACTTCTTGACCTCGTCTCTGATTTTCAAAAGTGTATAAGACTTCATTCTTCTAAGCTTTTGCTTCACTAGATCCCACCCTTCTCTGATAGGAAGCCTATGCATGGCAATATCTGTGTCGAGATCAGGCATATCCTGATATGACCAGGCAAAGATGTCTTTATATTCTTGTAGATGCTCAATCAAATGTTGTCGCGTCTTAACTGAGATGGTGGTACTAATCTTTACTTCGCGCTTTTCTTTTTCGGTTCCAATATTCAAAACCTCTAACTCTTCTTTGTGGGGAAAAATTTGCTTTTCCTCTCCTTCTACCATTCTAAGCAGATCATCAGACAAGTCATACTCTTCTTCATCACGAGTACTCTCAACTTCCTCTAAACATAGTGGTAATTCAAAATTAACCTCAGAATCTGATTCGGAGTCATTTGGACCATTGATATCTAAAAACCTACAAATAAAAGGAGACAAAATCTATACATACCAAAAAAGAAAGAATGAAATGTTATGATTTGTTATGTTTTAAAGGGTTTGTTTTTGCCTTTAGGGTTTTTAGGATCTTTTGGTTTTTTTGGTGCTGTGAAAGAAAGTTTGCCACAAGATATAATTGGGGAAAAATGCATCTTTTATTAATATCTGAATCATGGTTTTGACATAAACCCTTTTACATAAGATCTCTAATTACCCCAAGGTCTAAGGGTAAAAGAGTTGGTTTTGAGAATTACTCTGAGGAAGTCTTATAAACTTCAAGAACTATTTCCTTGGTCCAGTTCTTCAATACGGTGCAGGGACAAATCTTGGACAAATATTTGTTTTCTTCTTCCTCCTCGTCTATGATAGCGTTAATGCTTAAATTCTCAAAAACCTCGCTCAATTCATCTTTTCCTTTCTCCTTTTTATCAAAGCGGGCATTAGGGTCTACAAGCCCTCCAGTCTTGAAAGTAACGCTTAGGTGTGGGTACATAATGGGCTCCCACTCAACTTCTTCACCGCTCAACCTCGACTTCCTTCTCTCTTGTTGCTTTTTGCACATAAAATTCTAACTCTTTGCAGTCAATGTTTTATTGTACTAACTGCTTGAACTCCAAGAAATTTTCATGTAACACCCCAATTTTGGGCTTGGAAGTTTAGGGTCTGAACCGGACCGGTCTGATTTTCGGTTCGAATATAAAAGGTGGTTTTAGGGAAAGCCTAGTTCGGGATGCATTAAAAATATGGAAAAATATCTAAAAATCCTCTTTTAATATATATAAGAGAGTGGTGAAATCAATTTTACAAAATAAGGTTTGGAAGTGTGACATTTCGAAATAGTGACTAAAATGTAATTTTTGAAAAGTTCAGTGGTGACTGTTTTGTAAGGATTGAAACTTTGAATCTTTAAGGAGCTAATTTACCCAAGGAAGGATTTCTCCAGATTTTTCTTAATTTTAATGACTTAATTAATGTTTAATTAATTTAATGAAAAGGAGGAAAACCAATTTTGAGATTTCATAACTAACTTTTGCTAAAACTTTCTCATCTCATTTTCTCTCAAAATTCTCTCAGCCAAACACTTTTCCACAACAACATTTCTTTTGATTTTCACACTAAATGATGAGGTTTCAATCATCAATTGATTCCTAATCTTTTCTACATCAAATCCTCTTCATTTGCTTATTGGATTTTCAAGGATTTTGGCTCTAAACAAGGAGAAATCTACATTTAGAGGTAAGGATGTCCTTCTCCTCTAAATACTCAGTTCTTTACTGAAATTCCAAGTTCTCAATCCTTAAATTAAGTTTTATAAAAGGTTTTGGTGTTGTGATCTTGATTTTGGCTTAAAACTCAAGATTTGGATTAAATCTTGAAGAAATTCGTGATGAATGTTTGGGCTCTGTTTTGAGATGTCTTTTTAATGTATTTTGAATGTTTAATGATGTGTAATTGAGGTTTAATGAATGCAATCCCGAATAGGTTGATTTTCCTAAGTTTTTACTTGTGAAAATGGTGGTTTTTGGGGTGATCTTGGTGATCTGTTATAGCTGGAGGTATAAGGACGAGTTTAGGATCTTTTTGGATGTTAATTGATGTTTAAGAATGTTTAGAAGTGATGGATCTTGGCTGGGTAATGTTGTGGAAGAGTTAGGAAGTGATTTCGGTTGTGTTTGGTAGCCTAAATGTTAGAATTGATGTGAGCAACGAGTTTAGGTGTAATGGCTGAAGATTGTAATGCATGATGATGCATTAATCCTCTGCTTTGATGTGTTTAAAACATGGGAGACATCTTCGGATCCTTGTGGTGTTGATCCAGAGGCTTGAACGGCGTTTCGGCAAGCTTGCGAAACGGAATTGGTGAGTGAAGTTTGGTTTTGAGCTTTGAAACCAATGTTTGAAGGTTTTGGGAGCTTAGTTTAAGTCTAAGCAACTTAACTAAGCTCAAGAGTAAGTTTTCGGAGAAACTATCTCTTTGATGAACCATGAGATGGTTGGATGCAATGTGTTTGTTTTGCATGTTTAAATTATGTTTTGAAAGCATGTTTTAGCATGATTAATGATGGTTTTGAAAGCCATGTGTTGGAGGATGCTCAAGGTAAGAGATCCTTGGTTTGATATTGACAAATGTGTTTTTGATGCATAGTGATGCATGATGGTTAATGGCTTTGATTAATGCTTTAAAACAGTGGAATATTGATGATAAATGATGTATATTGGCAAGTGATGTTTTGGTTTTAAAGTACTTGAATCAGATATAGTTAGCCGGCTATAGGATTGGGTGCACCGTGAATAAAGTCGCCTTGGATGTTGAGGATCTTGTGTTGTGTGTCCCGTGTTCTCATTAGTGATGTTATACAACTACCGATGAGTGATGTGGAGGGGTTGTGATTGTACCGTTAAACTCCATCACGAGTGTTGAGGGGTTGTGATTGTACCGGTAAACTCCACCTTGTGTGTTCGGTAGTGTGTATGAAGCGTATGGGACAACGCTTGTAATCTGCGTATCCGATTGTGTTTTATGCTAAAAAAGGTTATGGATTATCACTTGAAAGCCAATATGACATGTTGATGTTAATGAAGCATGATATGCTTGTTGTGTATGCATTGTTGTATGAGAAATGATGTTTATGAGTTTTAAAGGCCTTTTGAAAGGTGTTTTATAAATTGCATTATTGTGTTGTTTCTTTAGAGCATGCCTCACTAAGAAAATATGCTTACGCTCTCTTTCTTAAACCAATAATGCAGAGAATTGAAGTGTTTTGAGGGCAGCAAGGAGGCTAAGAATCCAAGGGAAAGCTAAGCTCATGTATGGTGATGTTTTCACAACACTATTAGTTTTTGATATTTTGGCAATGGGAACCTAGGTTGTGTTTTTGGGAGATGTTTTGGACTCCCTAGTTGTGGCATGATGCCTTAAATGTTTTGGACTTGTAATTGGCCATTATGGTGTTTGCTTTGGTGTTTTGAGGTTTGGTTGGTTTGAATATTAGGATGCATGCCTATAGATTTGTGGTTTTTCCTAATTGATGCCATGAATGAGTTTTGATGATGCAAATATGTACCTTATATGTATGATGACTTGTTGGCATGATTAGGAGGTCATTAGAATGTGTTTGAGTGGATTAATGTGTGTTAAACCAGTAAAATCTGCACTTTCTGGGCAGTCCGTATCGGAACGGGCACTAACGTTTCGAAACGGGGACCTGTAATGACCTTCGTGTTTCGAAACGGGTAGAGGTCGTTCCGAAACGAATTGGCCACTGCCAAGCTCTGTTTCGATATAGGTCTCGAAACGAACCCACGTTTCGGAACGGTCAACTCCCGTTCCGAAACAGCTAACCGTTGGGCACTGATTTGAATGGTTTAAGGTTTGCAAGCTTTGCGTTTTAGTCCTGAATTTTGTATATGCAATTGCTTGAGTTTGAGATGTCCGTTCGAGGTGAAATTCGTTAGAGAAGCATGGAACGTGACTAATTTCATAATGGTAACTTAAAAATCAGTTAAGTCCTCTTAATTTCCAGAATTTACATTTTGGTCCCTAAAAGTTATAATTTATGCAATTGAACCCCTTAACGTTTTCCGATCGCTGTGCTTTTCAAGTATGTTTTTCTCAAGGCTACGCCTAGGTTTAATATGCATCTAGACAAGTTTAAAAAGTAAAAAAAAGGGTCATTAATCAAGGTTGACTTTCGGGTTGACTTTGGTTTTCCCCGTGTAATCTTCGTAGTTCGGGTCAACCGTAGCTGGACCTTTTAGGCGGCAGTAGCTGGAGCTCATAGAGCTGGGCATTAGGGAGATGCTAATGCTAGACTACCTTTGGAACGTTTGTGCAGTCTGGGAGGGACTGAGTTCAGAGGTTTGTCTGCTGAAGGTTCCGAATCTTGGTTGGAAAGTACCAAGAGGATATTGGGACAAATAAACTGCAATGATGTGCAGAAGTTAGGATGTGTGGTATCGCTGTTACATGATGATGCGTATACCTGGTGGACGACCGCTGTCTCCGGAATGGAGGAAGCTGATGTGACTTGGACGTTCTTTCTGAACGCGTTCAAGCGGAGGTATCTGGGTGTGCGATACCTGGATGAGAAAAAAAGAGAGTTCATGTCTCTGACACAAGGAAGTATGTCAGTAGATGAGTACGAGATTCAGTTTGTCCGTCTCAGTCAGTACGCACCTGAGATTGTCCCTGATGAGCGGGAGAGGTGTGAACGTTTCCGATATGGTTTGGTGACGGACGTAAAGACCTATATGCTTGCAGCTGAGTACATTGATTTTGATGTGCTGGTTACTAGAGCGAAGGATATTGAGCAGAACCTGGGGTTGTCTTCCAGGAGTGCTGGTTCTGGCTCGGGCAAGCGAGCTGCTGAGTATAGTTCCGGTGGTGGACGAAACAAGAGAGTTTGAGATAAGAGATATCAGTCTTCTGCTAGACGTGGTAATGGAGGGCATGGTGCGCCTGTTCAGGGAGACAGGGCGAGAGCTGATCAGAACACATGATGGGCGTGTGGATCGCGTGGCCATTTGAAGCGTGATTGTCCTTGGGCAGCGAGAGAGGTGCAAGCTCCTGTTGTCGTGACTGGTAATTCGTGCTGGAATTGTGTTCGGCAGACCACATGAGGAGGGAGTGTCCTTTGTTGGCCGGTGGTGGTCAGGGACGTGCTCCTGGAGTTGTTGCACCACAGAGAGGTCGTGGGCGCGGCCGTGGTAACTTCCAGCGTAGAGAGGATGGTGGAAGGAATGTGGCGCATGTGGTGGCTGTCCAACCTGAGGATGGAGGCCAGGCTCGAGTGTATGCGCAGCGAGAGGGGAGGAATGACACAGATGTGATCGCAGGTACCTTCACTTTGCAATCCTTGTCATTACTTTCCTTGATTGATTCTGGATCTACACACTCGTACATATTGCGTGAACATGCTCAATTGCTTGGTTTGCCTGTTGAGTCTTTGGATGTTGGTATGCGTGTAACTAGTTCCTTTGGTGAGACCGTTGTGACACGAAAGTTGTATAGAAGGTGTCCCTTGGTTGTGCAAGATCATGTTTTTCATGTTGATCTTATGGAATTGCCTTTCTATGGTTTTGATGTAATCCTGGGTATGGATTGTCTTGTTGAGCATTGAGCTGTGGTGGATTTTGAGAACAAGCGAGTTTCATTGAAGCTTGCGGATGATTATGAGGTAGTGGTGGTTGGCGAGAATGTGAAGTTTCTTGCCAATGTAGTGTCTACATTGGAGGCGAGCCGGATGCTGTGTAACACCCCAATTTTGGGCTTAGAAGTTTTGGGTTTGGACCGGACCGGTCGGGTTACGGTTCGAATATAAAAGGGTGAATTTAGGAAAGCCTAGTTCGGGTTGCAGTAAAAATATGGAAAAATGTCTTAAAATCCTCTTTTATTATATATAAGAGAAAGGTGAAATCAATTTTACAAAATGGGGTTTGGGAGAGTGACATTTTGGGTTAGTGACCAAAATGTAATTTTTGAAAACTGGGTGACTGTTTTAAAAAGGATTGAAACTTTGAATCTTTAAGGAGCTATTTACCCAAAAGAGTTTCTCCATATTTTTCTGAATATTACTCAATTTAATTAATGGTTTTTAATTAAGTGCAAAAGGAGGGAAAAGATATTTTGGCATTTTAACTAACTTTTCTCTAAATTTCCATTTTCTTTTCTCTCAACTTTTCTCTCAACCCAAACACATTTCTCCAGCAAAATTCTCTCTGATTTTGACAACTAAAGATTAGATTTCAATCCTCATTTGATCTCTAATCAATTCTACAACAAAACTTTAGCATTTGCTTATTGGATTTTCAAGAATTGTGGTTCCAAAAAGGGAGAAACTCAAGTTTAGAGGTATGAACGTCCTTCTCCTCTAAATTCTCAGTTCTTTACTGAAATTCCCAAGTTCTCAATCCTTGATTTGTGTTTTATTAAAGGTTTTACAATTGTGTTCTTGATCTTGGCTTTAAAATGCAAGATTTGGTTAATTTGTGATGGAATTCGTATGAAATGGTTGGGTACTGTTTTGAGATGTGTTTTTAATGTAAAATGGATGTATATTTGATGAGAAATTGAGGTTTAATCAATGCAATCCCGGATAGGTTGATTTTCCTAAGTTTCTACTTGTGAAAATGGTGGTTTTTGGGGTGATCTTGGTGTTTTGTTAATGCTGGAGGTATAAGGACGTGTTTGGGATCATTTTGGATGTTAATTGATGTTTAAAAATGGTTAGAAGTGATGGATCTTGGCTGGGTTAAGTTTTGGAAGTGATTTCGGTTGTGTTTGGTAGCCGAAATGTTGGATTTGCAAAGAGCAGCGAGTTTAGGTGTGTTGCTGGTGTTTTTAATGCATTATGATGCATTAATCCTCTGTTGTTATGTGCTTGAAACAGGGGAGAATGATCCGTGAGCAATAGAGGTGGCGTTGAAGGTTTCGGATGCTTGGAAGGCTTGTTGGCTAGCCTTGTTTTGTGTATCGGTGAGTGAAGTTGGGTTTTCAGCTTTAAAACCAAGGTTTGAAGGTTTTGGGAGCTTAGTTTAAGTCTAAACAACTTAGCTAAGCTCAAGAGTAAGTAAATGGAATTTCTCTCTTGGTTGTGTTATGAATTGGTTTTTTTAAAGCACTTGTGATTGTTGGATGCAATGCATGTGATTTGCATGTTTTAAATTCTGTTTTGAAAGCATATTTTAGCATGGTTTAATGCTGGTTTTGAAAACCATGTGTGAAGGATGCTCAAGGTAAGAGATCCTTGGTTTTGTACATTGGAATTGTGGAGTTGATGCATAGTGTTGCATGTTGTTTAATGGCTTTGTGTAATGCTTCAAAAACAGTGGATTGATGATGGTAATTGGTGGTTTTGGCATTTTGGTTATGCTTGTAAAACAATGGATTAACATGGTAAATTGGTTATATTGGCAAGTGATGTAAGTGGTTCTTGGTTACTTGAATCGGATATTGTTAGCCGGCTATAGGATTGGGTGCACCGTGAATAAAGTCGCCTTGGATGTGGAGTGGTTGTGATTGTACCGGTGACTCCATCCAAGTACACTAACGAGATGGTTAAGAACACCATGGTGGTTAAAAGTCCATGGGTGGGTCTTGTGTTAAGGTCATATGGTGGTTAAAATTCCATTTGAGGACCTTGTGTATGTTAAGGTCATAATGGTGGTTAAAATTCCATTTGAAGACCTTGTGTATGGTAAGATCACAATGGTGGTGTAAAGTCCATGTGTGGATCTTGTGTGTATGTCCCGTGATCTCGTTAGTGATGTTATACAACTACCAATGAGTGATGGTAAGGTCATAATGGTGGTTAAAATTCCATTTGAGGACCTTGTGAATGTTAAGGTCATATGGTGGTTAAAAGTCCATATGAGGACCTTGTGTATGGTAAGGTCATAATGGTGGTTTAAATTCCATTTGGGGACCTTGAGATTGGTAGTGTGTATGAAGCATGGGGACAACGCTTGTAATCCGCGTATCCGATTGTGTCTTGTGTCATGATGGTTTGTGAATTATCGCTTGGAAGCCAATATAATGTTCTTGAATATGATGAAGCATGAGATACTTGAAATGATGCATGGTTGCATGAGAATTGTGTAATGTTCTATGAATGCATGTTTTACTTGTTAGCTTGAACAAGTGTTTATCTTCTACTGAGAATGTTGCATTGTGTGCATGGAATCTCTTTGGTGCATTGAAGTCTTGTGAAGTCTTGTTTTAAAAAGGCATGTAATGCAAATGTTGATTTTGTGGTTCATGTATTGCATTTGCTTAATGCATGAGATAGAATTGAGGGTGTAAGTGGTTTTTAAAGGTTTCTTGCTTTGAAATGATTTTCAAGTATAAGAAAAGTATAATGTGAAGTGGAAGTGTTTTCCAAGGATCTTGTATTTAACTTTGCATATGATGTTCATGCATGGAATGGTTAAATTGATGGTTTTGCAAGGTTGTGCTTTGAAATGAATTACTTAGCTTTTCTAAGCTAAGGGTTGGTTTTTCGTGTTTGAGCAATGCATGATTTAAAGCATGTTGTTAAAAGGGGTTTTCAAACATTGCTTTGGTTTATCGAATTGTGTTTACTTTTAAAAGAGGTTTTATGACTCGCTGCATTGATGGTGTTTTGGTTTTGAGCATTCCTCACTAAGCATTATGTGCTTACGCTCCTTTTTATCCATCAATGCAGATATTTGATGTTGGGACAGCGAGGAGCAAGGGATTCAAGGAGAGCTCCACTTGAGATGTATGTCTCGGTTAATAGCTATAGATAATAAAGGCAATGGGGGGAGAATCTCTTATGTTGATGTTTAATGAGATTGTGTATGTTGGACAAGTTTGGTTTATGATTTTGAACTATGTGGTTTAACGCTTGCAACGTTTGAATATTCTTATTCTTAAGTCGTTATGCTATGCTTCTTGTTCTAAAAGCATGATTGAGTGTTGGATGTGTTGAATGAGTTGGTGCACCTAGGGGTGGTTTTGTATCTAGATTTTGATGCAAGTTGGTAGGTATGATGCTTGGCATGTTGTTGATTTATTGTGGAATGGTTTGGAGCATGTTTGATGGGGTTTAAAGGTGTTAAAACAGGCCTATCTGCTGTTTCTGGGCAGGGTGTTTCGAAACACCCTTGCCTGTTTCGAAACAGGCCCTTGATTTGGCCTGGGTGTTCCTGAACGGCCTAGACCCGTTTCTGAACACTTTGGCTACTGCCAAGGGGTGTTCCTGAACGGCCTAGATCCGTTTCGGAACACTTGACCGTTGGGCATAAAATTTGAATGGTTTTGAGGTTTGCAAGCTTTACGTTTTAGTCCCGATTCTTGTATGTGCAATTGCTTGAGTTTGAGATGTCCGTTTGAGATGAAATTTGGTAGAGAGGCATGAAACATGACTAATTTCATAATGGTAACTTAAAAATTGGTAAAGTCTTCTTAATTTTCAGAATTTACAAATTGGTCCCTAAATTCGTATTTTGTGCAATTGGGTCCCTTATTGTTTTCCGATTGCTGTGAGTTTTGAGTATGCTTATCTAAAGAGTATGCCTAGGTTTTGTGTGCATTTAGACAAGTCTAAAAAGAAAAAAAAAGGGTCGTTAATCAAGGTTGATTTTCAGGTTGACTTTGGTTTTCCCCGTGTAATCTTCGTAGTTCGGGTCAACCGTCTAGACCGGGCTACGGGGGTTACATGCTGAGGCAAGGTTGTGAATCCTACCTAGCCTTTGTAATGAATCCTAGCTCTAAGGAGTTGCGAGTTCAGGATATCAGGACTGTGCGAGAGTTTCCTGGTGTGTTTCCGGAGGAGTTGCCTGGATTACCTCCTAATCGTGAGGTGGAGTTTGGAATTGAGCTGTATGAAAATACAACTCCAGTTTCCATTACTCCTTATCGAATGACACCTAAAGAGTTGAAAGAGCTGAAGACGCAACTTCAGGAGTTGCTTGATCGTGGTTTCATTCGACCGAGTGTGTCACCTTGTGGTGCACCGGTCTTGTTTGTGAAGAAGAAGGATGGCACGATGAGAATGTGCATCGATTATCGTCAGCTAAACAAGTTGACTATCAAGAATCGGTATCCATTGCCGAGGATTGATGATCTTTTTGATCAATTTCGGGGAGCGGCTGTGTTCTCTAAGATTGACTTAAGGTCAGGGTATTACCAATTGAAGGTGAAGAATGTGGATGTGCCAAAGACAGCCTTCAGAACGAGGTATGGGCATTATGTGTTCCTTGTGATGCCGTTTGGTTTGACGAATGCTCCTGCAGCTTTTATGGACATGATGAATAGAGTGTTCCATGAATATTTGGACAAGTTTGTGGTGGTGTTCATTGATGATATCCTCGTGTACTCTCGTACTGAGGAAGAGCATGAGGGACATTTGAGAATTGTGTTGCAGGCTTTGTTGGAAAATCAGCTTTATGCTAAGCTAAGCAAGTGTGAGTTCTGGCTTAGGGAAGTTGTGTTCCTTGGACATGTGGTTTCTGCTGAGGGGATTCGTGTTGATCCTCAGAAGATTGAGGCAGTGATGAATTGGAAGCCTCCTAAGTTTGTTCATGAAGTCCGTAGTTTCCTTGGTTTGGCAGGATACTATCAGAGGTTTGTGGATGGATTTTCAAAGATTGCTGCACCTTTGACGAAGTTGTTGCAGAAGGATGTTAAGTACGAGTGGACAGAAGCGAGACATCAGGCTTTTGAAAAGCTGAAGGCAGCTTTGACGCAAGCACCTATCTTGGTTCAACCTGAATCAGGGAAAGAGTTTGTGGTGTACAGTGACGCATCCTATGTTGATTTGGGGTGTGTGTTGATGCAAGAGGGTAAGGTGGTGGCTTATGCATCGCGCCAGTTGAAGGTGCATGAGCGCAATTATCCTACGCATGACATTGAGTTGGCTGCGGTGGTTTTTGCTTTGAAAATTTGGAGACATTACCTGTATGGTGAGAAGTGTACGGTGTACACGGATCACAAAAGTTTGAAGTATCTGATGTCTTAGAAAGAGTTGAATCTTAGGCAACGACGTTAGGTGGAGTTTCTTAAAGATTACGATCTGACGATCGAATATCATCCGGGAAAAGCTAATGTTGTAGCGGATGCCTTGAGTAGGAAAGTGGCAGTGGAGTTGAGGGCTATGTTTGCCAGTTTGAGCATTTCGCGAGATGGTGGTCTTCTGGCTGAATTGCAAGTGAAACCATCCTTGGTTCAGTTGATAAAGGATAAGCAGCTGTTGGATGATTCCTTGGTGCCACATGTTCAGGATATTGCTGAGGATAGGCCATTGGATTTCTGTTTTAATGATGATGGAGTTTTATGTTTTGGGAGTCGGATAGTAATGCCCAATGATGCTGAGTTGAGGCGTGCTATTCTGACTGAAGCTCATAGTAGTCCTTTTGCTATGCACCCTGGTAGTACTAAGATGTATCGTGATCTTCGTGATGAGTACTATTGGGTGGGTTTAAAGAAAGATGTTGCTGAGTATGTGAGCAAGTGTATGGTTTGTCAGCGAGTTAAAGCTGAGCATCATTTTCCTCCTGGGTTGTTGCAACCGTTGAGGATTCCTGAGTGGAAGTGGGAAAGGATTACCATCGACTTTGTGTCTGGTTTGCCTTTGTCGCCATCGAAGAAGAATTCGATGTGGGTGATTGTGGATCGCCTGACGAAGTGTGCGCATTTCATACCTGTGCATACTATGTATACTTTGGGCAAGCTTGCAGAGCTGTACATTGCTGAGATTGTGCGGCTGTATGGTGTGCCAAAGGCGATAGTGTCGGATAGATATCTGAGGTTTACATCGCGTTTCTAGGAGTGTTTACATCAGGCTTTGGGTACACGGCTGAATTTCAGTACTTCTTATCATCCACAGTCGGATGGACAGTCTGAGCGTGTTATCCAAGTGTTGAAGGATATGTTGAGGTGCTGTGTGATTGAGTTTCAAGGCTCTTGGGAGAAGCATTTGCCTTTGGTGGAGTTTGCTTATAACAATAGCTACCAGGAAAGTATTCAAATGGCACCTTACGAAGCCTTGTACGGGAGGAAGTGCAGGACTTCTCTTTGTTGGGCTGAAACAGGTCAGAAGTTGGTTTCAATGCCAGGTTTGTTGAAAGGAACCACCAAGAAGGTGAAGCTCATTTGTGAGCGATTGAAGGCAGCTTCTGATCGACAGAAGTCTTACGCAGATTTGAAGTGTAAGGAGATTGAGTATGCGGTAGGTGACCGTGTGTTTTTGAAAGTTTCGCCTTAGAAAAAGGTGATGAGGTTTGGTCGAAAGGGTAAGTTGAGCCCTATGTACATTGGACCATACGAGGTGATTGAACGTGCGGGTCCTGTTGCGTATAAGTTGAGGTTGCCGCAAGAGTTGGAAAAGATTCATGATGTGTTTCATGTCTCTATGCTTCGGAGGTATAGATCGGATCCTTCGCATGTTATGCCTGTGGAGGAAGTGGAGTTGAATCCATACTTGACCTATGATGAGGAGCCGGTGGAAATTCTGGATTTAGGCAGCAAAGTTCTTCGAGGCAAGACCATTGAGTTGGTAAAGGTGTTGTGAAGCATCGTGGTGTTGAGGAAGCCACGTGGGAACGAAAAGATGGCATGGTGAAGCAGTTTCCGTACCTTTTTCCTCCAGGTAAATTTCGAGGACGAAATTTCTTAAGGGGGAGAGTTGTAACACCCCAATTTTGGGCTTGGAAGTTTAGGGTCTGAACCGGACCGGTCTGATTTTCGGTTTTGAATATAAAAGGTGGTTTTAGGGAAAGCCTAGTTCGGGATGCATTAAAAATATGGAAAATATCTAAAAATCCTCTTTTAATATATATAAGAGAGTGGTGAAATCAATTTTACAAAATAAGGTTTGGAAGTGTGACATTTCGAAATAGTGACTAAAATGTAATTTTTGAAAAGTTCAGTGGTGACTGTTTTGTAAGGATTGAAACTTTGAATCTTTAAGGAGCTAATTTACCCAAGGAAGGATTTCTCCAGATTTTTCTTAATTTTAATGACTTAATTAATGTTTAATTAATTTAATGAAAATGAGGAAAACCAATTTTGAGATTTCATAACTAACTTTTACTAAAACTTTCTCATCTCGTTTTCTCTCAAAATTCCCTCAGCCAAACACTTTTCCACATCAACATTTCTTTTGATTTTCACACTAAATGATGAGGTTTCAATCATCAATTGATTCCTAATCTTTTCTACATCAAATCCTCTCCATTTGCTTATTGGATTTTCAAGGATTTTGGCTCTAAACAAGGAGAAATCTACATTTAGAGGTAAGGATGTCCTTCTCCTCTAAATACTCAGTTCTTTACTGAAATTCCCAAGTTCTCAATCCTTAAATTAAGTTTTATAAAAGGTTTTGGTGTTGTGATCTTGATTTTGGCTTAAAACTCAAGATTTGGATTAAATCTTGAAGAAATTCGTGATGAATGTTTGGGCTCTGTTTTGAGATGTCTTTTTTAATGTATTTTGAATGTTTAATGATGTGTAATTGAGGTTTAATGAATGCAATCTCGAATAGGTTGATTTTCCTAAGTTTTTACTTGTGAAAATAATGGTTTTTGGGGTGATCTTGGTGACCTTCTATAGCTGGAGGTATAAGGACGAGTTTAGGATCTTTTTGGATGTTAATTGATGTTTAAGAATGTTTAGAAGTGATGGATCTTGGCAGGGTAATGTTGTGGAAGAGTTAGGAAGTGATTTCGGTTGTGTTTGGTAGCCGAAATGTTAGAATTGATGTGAGCAGCGAGTTTAGGTGTAATGGTTGAAGATTGTAATGCATGATGATGCATTAATCCTCTGCTTTGATGTGTTTAAAACAGGGGAGACATCTTCGGATCCTTGTGGTGTTGATCTGGAGGCTTGAACGGCGTTTCGGCAAGCTTGCGAAACGGAATTGGTGAGTGAAGTTTGGTTTTCAGCTTTGAAACCAATGTTTGAAGGTTCTGGGAGCTTAGTTTAAGTCTAAGCAACTTAACTAAGCTCAAGAGTTAGTTTTCAGAGAAACTCTCTCTTTGATGAACCATGAGATGGTTGGATGCAATGTGTTTGTTTTGCATGTTTAAATTCTGTTTTGAAAGCATGTTTTAGCATGATTAATGATGGTTTTGAAAGCCATGTGTTGGAGGATGCTCAAGGTAAGAGATCCTTGGTTTGATATTGACAAATGTGGTTTTGATGCATAGTGATGCATGATGGTTAATGGCTTTGATTAATGCTTTAAAACAGTGGAATATTGATGATAAATGATGTATATTGGCAAGGGATGTTTTGGTTTTAAATTACTTGAATCGGATATAGTTAGCCGGCTATAGGATTGGGTGCACCGTGAATAAAGTCGCCTTGGATGTTGAGGGGTTGTAATGGTATCGTAAACTCCATCCAAGTACAATAACGAGATGTCTAAGATCATAATGGTGGTTAAAATGCCATGTGAGGATCTTGTGTTGTGTGTCCCGTGTTCTCGTTAGTGATGTTATACAACTACCGATAAGTGATGTGGAGGGGTTGTGATTGTACCGTTAAACTCCATCACGAGTGTTGAGGGGTTGTGATTGTACCGGTAAACTCCACCTTGTGTGTTCGGTAGTGTGTATGAAGCGTATGGGACAACGCTTGTAATCCGCGTATCCGATTGTGTTTTATGCTAAAAAAGGTTATGGATTATCACTTGAAAGCCAATATGACATGTTGATGTTAATGAAGCATGAGATGCTTGTTGTGTATGCATTGTTGCATGAGAAATGATGTTTATGAGTTTTAAAGGCCTTTTGAAAGGTGTTTTATAAATTGCATTATTGTGTTGTTTCTTTAGAGCATGCCTCATTAAGCAAATGTGCTTACGCTCTCTTTCTTGAACCAATCATGCAGAGAATTGAAGTGTTTTGAGGGCAGCAAGGAGGCTAAGAATCCAAGGGAAAGCTAAGCTCATGTATGGTGATGTTTTCACAAAACTTTTAGTTTTTGATATTTTTGCAATGGGAACCTAGGTTGTGTTTTTGGGAGATGTTTTGGACTCCCTAGTTGTGGCATGATGCCTTAAATGTTTTGGACTTGTAATTGGACATTATGGTGTTTGCTTTGGTGTTTTGATGTTTGGTTGGTTTGAATATTAGGATGCATGCCTATAGATTTGTTGTTTTTCCTAATTGATGCCATGAATGAGTTTTGATGATGCAAATATGTACCTTATATGTATGATGACTTGTTGGCATGATTAGGAGGTCATTAGAATGTGTTTGAGTGGATTAATGTGTGTTAAACCAGCAAAAGCTGCACTTTCTGGGCAGTCCGTATCGGAACGGGCACTAACGTTTCGAAACGGGGGCCTGTAATGGCCTTCGTGTTTCGAAACGGGTAGAGGTCGTTCCGAAACGAATTGGCCACTGGCAAGCTCTGTTTCGATACATGTCTGGAAACGAACCCGCGTTTCAGAATGGTCAACCTCCGTTCCGAAACAGTTGACCGTTGGGCAGTGATTTGAATGGTTTAAGGTTTGCAAGCTTTGCGTTTTTGTCCTGAATTTTGTATATGCAATTGCTTGAGTTTGAGATATCCGTTTGAGGTGAAATTTGTTAGAGAAGCATGGAATATGACTAATTTCATAATGGTAACTTAAAAATCAGTTAAGTCCTCTTAATTCATTTTGGTCCTTAAAAGTTGTAATTTGTGCAATTGAACCCCTTAACGTTTTCCGATCGTTGTGCTTTTCAAGTATGTTTTTCTCAAGGCTACGCCTAGGTTTAATATGCATCTAGAAAAGTTTAAAAAGTAAAAAAAGGGTCGTTAATCAAGGTTGACTTTCGGGTTGACTTTGGTTTTCCCCGTGTAATCTTCGTAGTTCGGGTCAACCGTCTAGGCCGGGCTAAGGGGGTTACATTTCAATTTTATGCCCCTCCTGCTGGTGGTATTCACAATACAATCCTTCTATCATTGTTTCTTCAAATCTCCCCTCTATCACCCCGACTTTGACTATCTAGGTCCATACCCATTTCATGGATGCCTTGTCCTCGGAAACGTGTTTCTTGTTGGTGTGAGCCTCTTCCTCTATGATGGCATTTACTCCATTCTTTTGGTGGTTTGGCAATGGATTTCCTTTTCTTCTGAAGTTTCAAATGACAACATGCCTAGTTTTCTTAAATCGTCTACCACCCTTTTGAAAGTAGTGAACTTTTTGATGGTATGCCCCCTCACTCCTGCATGATATTCGCATTGTGTCTTCTCGTCGTACCATGGTGGATAGGAAGGTGAGAACGGAGGAACATGTATTGGCAGCACCATCTGTGATTTGACCAGCTCTGCAAACAACTCTGCATAAGTCATTGGGATGGGAGGAAAGTAAGGCCTCGAATTTCCTTGATATCTTCGCTCTCCTTTAGGGGCATTTGCGATCGTTGGAGCTGAGGTGTTAGGCTTGTTGAACACAACACATGTTGAATAACTGGGGTTGTAAACATTCCTTGCATTGACTTCATTGTTGTCCTTCCTTTTATATGTCTTCTTTGTTTCCCCACTATCTAGTCTTCCGATCTTAATGGCTGCAAGGATCAGTTCGCCATTCATTAACATATCTGCAAAGCTCTTTGTAGCATGGTTGAGCATGCAATCATAAAAAAGACCCTTTAGTGTTTCCACAAACATCGGGGTAATCTCGTTTTCTAGCAACGGTGGCTGTACTTGCGCTGCTACATCCCTCCACCTTTGTGCGTATTGGCGGAAGCTCTTGTGGTGCTTTTGCTCCATCCCTTGCAGGAGCAAACGAGTTGGAACCATGTCTGAAACAAGCTTGTATTGCTCACTAAAGGCTCTGGACAGGTCTTTCCATGACTTGATGTTCACCCGACTTAACTGCGAATACCAACGTGCAGCGGACCCTACTAGGTTGTCTTGAAAGCAGTGAATCAGTAGCTTCTCATTGTCAATGTACATTGACATCTTTCTACAGTACATAGTAAGATGTGCGGATAGGAATGTGGTCCCATTGTATTTCTCAAAGTCTGGGATCTTGAATTTTGGTGGCGCAACTAAATTAGTTACCAAGCTTAGATCCTTGGCGTCCATTCCTCCATAAGCAGCTCCATCTTGGAAGGACTTGATCATCCCTTCTAACTTTTCGTACTTTTCTTCCAATTTCTTCTCAGTTCGAGCCTTATCGGCGACTTCATCAAGGTCAGGCACCTCGTAATTATTGGCCCCCACATTTGGAACATGAGTTGAAGATTCAGTTACATGGATGGGTGTTTTGGCCTTGGCAACATCCTCCCTTCTAAAGGTCATTCTTGGGAATTGTGGAATGGTAGTAGTATTTCCTCCCTCTTCAACCGCATCTGGGTCCTTGAATCCAAGCATTGCAGCTACCGAACTGACTGTCTTCTGATGGACTGCCTCAACTTGTTGTTTCAGGTCGACCTCCATTTTCTCTAGCTTATCCTAAATGTTCTTTTGGTTTGCTTCCAAACTTGCCAATCTTTCTTTAAAGTTCATGGCTCGGATTTGGGCTCGTGTACCCTATGTATGAGTTGTCTTAGCAATTTTGGATATTCTGTCGTTTTATTATTAAGTTAGTTTATGACATGAATGAAAGTATGCATAAATGAATTCACAAAAAGCAAACAACAAAATAAACAAGATAATGCAAATGCATGAATTCAGTCGAAGGGCCATCAATTCCATTGAAAATCTGCTCATGAAAGGAAACTCTTTATTAAATACGAAAGTTTTTATTACATCTATTTTTACAAATATTTTTCTGCTTGAACACCTAACTTCTTGATTTTCTTCAACTAGCCACATGAGTCTTGGTCCAACTTCTCCAACGGTCTTGATATACTGACGAATGATTGCAGCTTCGGTCACCACTATTGTCACGCGCTTGGTCCTCCTCAATCTTCAAGAGCTTTCCATTCATAATTGAACAACTTTCCAGAATCAACCCCTCCTAAATATGAAATGATGCACATGCAAAATAAACAAGATAATAAACTGAGATTAATAAAGCAAGGAAAATGAAACAGATGAAACAGTAAAAAACAACATAAATGCACGATAATTCTTGGTCGGCATTCCAATATTTCAATACATGTATCCACATATTATTCCTGCGACTCAACACCCTAGGCTTTACGCATGGCTCTATTAGGGGTAGGCTCTAGATCCTCAAACTTGGTTTGGTTCTAAAAAGGGTACCTGAGTTGTCCTTGCTATCCCCTACTAAGGGTAGCAAGGCCCTCGATTCTCACCCATTATAGGCTTCAAACGAATCGAGTTCATCTCAGGAGGACTCACCACCGAAGCCTTCTCGAAGAATCAATATCCTTACGAAGGCAAAGGGAATGAGTCTCGAAGGTACTTGCTAAGCTCATACGAATAATCAATATTTTTACATGAGCAAAGCGTGTTCCCCCCACTTAAACGAATGGGACAAAACTCGGGAATAGAGCTTGGAATTAAGTCTTAGATGCGTAAAATAGAATTATATTCATTTAAACGGAGAAATAAATAGAACCTATCGTGAACTTGCAAATTCCATATTTTAAAAAAAAAATATTTTTTGAAAACCATTTAAAACTAATTTGTGGCCTGACCCTCTTTTGTTTTTATTTTAAAAACAAAAACATGTCCCCAGCGGAGTCGCCAAGATGTCACAACCGCCTTTTTAGGGACAAGGGGCTTCGACTATTTTGGTAAACTTAAAAAAAAACAACGGAGTCGCCACCATTTTTTTGAAGAAAAAAAGTGTGATTAGATCACTTTTAAATTAGGTTATTTTAATAAAACGTTTTGTTTTAATAAAACAACTGTTTTGGTCTGCGAAAATCAGAAAATATGTTCGGGGGTTGGTTACGCGTGGGGAAGGGTTAGCACCCCACGACGCCTAAAATTGGTATCTAATTGGTTTTAATATCTTTTTCAAAACTGGAATTTGCAAGTTCAAAAAGGTTCGACTTTACTTGTTCGTTTACTGAATATTAGTCTATTTTAACAACCTTATCGCCTGGGAGATGAACTTTAATCACTGCCAACATTTCTGGCGCAAACCCGTCATTCTCGTTTGATAAAACTCCACATTGGTTAGGTTTTCACTTTTCAAACAACATGGAAATTTAGGTGCGTTGAGCATTTTATATTTATTTCTAAGTTCAATTATTTAAAAGCTCTAAAACGTCTAAGTCTTTTATTCCTAACTTAAAGTTTAAGTATGCTTAAGTGTATTTTAATTTTTTATGAAGAACATTTTTCAACAAAACATGTCTCTATCTAAGCTTTAGTCTATAATCCTAAGTTTAACCTATTTCTAAAACAAGCAAGTAACTTTTTATTCTTTTGAGTTTTTTTTTTCTTTTTATTAATTCTTTTTTGAAAAAAAACCCTTTATTTCTATTTATTTTTTTAAAAGCCAAGACCCTTAATTTTTTTTACCTTTTTTTCATTTTCATGTTTTTTTACCCTTTATATTTTCCCTTTTCAAAAAAATAATTTCTCTCTTTTTAAAAAAATCTCATTTTTCATTTTTTTTTCCATTTTTTAAGTTTTTCTTTTAAAACGACCCCTTTTTGGAATAAACTTTATTTTTCCTTCCTAAAGAACTTCTTTTAAGTTTTTTTCCAAAGATTTATTTTTATTATATACCCTAAATTATACTTTAAAACTCTTTTTATTTTGTTTTTCCAAAACTTTATGACATTTTTATTCTTTTTAAAACAACGTCTTTATTATTCTCTTTATTTTTAAAATCACATAGCCCATTTATTATAAAAAAAATTATTTCATAAAAAATTATATTTTTTAAAACAAGCCTCTTTATTAGTCAAACCACACATTATTATTTTTTCCTAATTAAATCTCTAACTTTAAGCTTTTTTTTAATTTAACCACATTTATTCATTTTTATTCTTGCATTTAATTTGAACACTTTAAAATTTATTTCTTCATTCCTAAAGATCAAAACAATCCTAACAACATTTTTTAAGCATGCAAAAAAATTTCGATCAAACTATTCAAACGAAAATTTAAAACACAATCGTTACCGGAATCGTGAACGATTTTTCGACTTCAAGAAAGCAACCTAAAATTCACAAAAAAACACAAACACAAACACAAAAAATTCATCTGAGAACAAACATAAAAATAAAAATAAAAATAAATGAAAAGAAAGACATAAATTTTACCGAGAAAACAACGAACGGAGAACTCGAATCCAGGTTTCTCAAAATGCTCCAAATCGCCTCCGGAAAATTGCTCCCAAACACGAACTTCTACTAAAAAATTTCAGCAACTCTTGAACAAATTTTTTGAGAATTTTCGGATTTTTTTCCTAAGCTTTTTCAAGTGGTTTTTCACTTCCAATTGTGTGTTGAACAAAGGAAATGGGAGAGGTTTTTATACTAATCTTGAGCTTGCAAATCAATCTAGAATCCGTGTTTAATTCCCAAATTGGAGCCAAAATCGGACCAAGAACTTGATTTTTGGTAAAACCCCTCAATCCTCATCCGATTTGGTCCGATATCGAACCTGAATTTTCTCCTTAATTCGAGCCTAGGGTTTGACCTCTTGTCTCAGTTTTTTGCAGATTTTGGCGAGCATAGGCGGTGGCGGCAAGGCAGACCGGCCGGTACCAACAGCGTTAGCGGCCGTGGCCGGTAGATGCCGGCCGGCCACCAAGATGTCGCGACAGGGGGTTTGTTGGGAACTAGCCCGCGCACGTGCGGCCTACGCGCTGGCGCGTGGCGCGCGCTGGTTCCCCTTTTTCTTTTTTTTATTTTCGTTTTTTTTTTGCTGATTTTTGACTGATTTTTATTATTTTTATCACATTTATTATTTTCACCTCACTAATTATTTTTCTCCACAATTATTTTTTTTCTAAAAGTGGGCTACAAAATAAAAAATGGGCCTTGTTTTTTTTTTCTTTAAATGGGCTTTTCAAGGATAGGTATTTGTTTATTTAAAAAAATGGGCTGTTAAAATGAATTTTTTTTTCTTTTTTATATTTTATATATTTTTTCCTTTTCTATTATTAAAAATTAAGGTGAAAATTTAGTGACAACATTCTCAAATATAAACTTGTGTATAATGACTTAATCAAATCATCTATTTATAGGCATGACAAGTACATAATACATTGAACTCTAATTAATGAAGATAATATTTCTAATGATAAAGTAAATCAAATCTCCTAGATAAAGTTCTAATCATGATAGACATCCACATAGATAAATATTCATAACATATAATATATTTTTAAATTATAATTTTATGAAAATTTTAAAATAAAATAAATTCAACATGAGAACTTCCTCGTCTCCATTTTCTTCACTGTTGTTTCCGTCAAATTCAAACACTTTTTAATTCATCCAGACAATAATGCAAATTTGAATAATGAATAAGTTTATCCGCATTTATTTTGAATTTGTAGCTGATAATAATTCTAACCAATAAATCAATAATACTTAGATTTAAAAAAAAACTAATCAAAAGTCGGGTGTACAATGTGAGTGGGTCCATATTAAGTCCCAGGGCAAAGCCCTGGAGAATCGGGAGGGCAACCAAAAAAATATTAAAAACATACTATTATGAAATGTAACCCCCTTAGCCCGGTCTATACATTTAACCCGAAGTCAACCTCGATTAGCAACCGCTTTTTTTCCTTTTCTTCTTTTATCTTGTTTGTTGTCACTAAATTTTCACCCTAACTTTAAAAAAATAAAAAAAACAAAAAAAGTCAAAAAAATATAAAAATAAAAATCCTTTTAAAGCCCACCTTTTTAAAATAAATACTCATTTTCAAAAGCGCCCATTTTAAAAAAAAACCACCTTTAAATGAAGAGAATAAAGCTCATTTTATTTTGAAGTCCATTTTTAAAGTAAAAAGTAAAAAAAAAAAGAGAGAAAGAAAAGGAAAAGGAAAAAAATAATTATGGTGTTTAATAATTATGAAAAAATGAATGAAATGAGCTAATAATTATGAAATGTGATAAAAAAAAATAGCAACAAAAGGGGTAAAAAACAGTCAAAAACAGTAAAAAAAGAAAAAAAGCGAAAAGAGAGCCAGCCCGCGCGTCACGCGCTAGCGCTTGTTGTCCACGCGCGCAGGGCTAGGCTCTCCAAACCCTTATTGCGCGCAAAGGTAGTCGTCGTTCTCCGTCCACTGGTCGCGGCTGTCGGCGTGGTTTGTGCCGTTTGGACCACCTAGTTGTCGCCGTCCCTTTACGGCCAACGCCACTTGCCGTCGTTGCCTATAGCCGATGGAATCTGCAAAAAACTGAAACTAAATAATAAACTCTAGATTCGAATTAAATGGGAAATTCTATCCTAAATTTGGATCAAAATGGATGATTTCTTTGGGGTTTTACCGGGTATCAAGTTTTTTTATCTGATTTAGGCTCCAATTTGAGGATTAAATTTGGAATTTAGCTTGATTTTGAAGCTCATAATCCAGTATAAAAACCACCTTCACCCACTTGTTCAACACACCAAAATTTGAGAGAAAAATCAATAAAAAGGGTTCAAAAAATCCTAAAAATTCTCTGAATTTTTCTTGTGTTGGCTTGAAATTTTTGGAGTAGAAATTCGAGTTTGGAGCAATTTTCTGGAGGTGGTTTGGAACATTTCAAGAAGCTTGAATTCGAGTTCGTCGTTCGTCGATTTCTCGGTAAATTTTCTATCTTTTCTTTGTTTATTTTTATGTTGATTTTATTGTTTGTTCTCGGTTAATTTTGTTTTTTTTTGTGTGTTGTTTGTGATTTTTAGGTTGCTTTCTCAAGGTTGGAAAATTGTTCGTGATTTTGGTAACCTTTTTATTTTAAATTTCGTTTAAATTTCTAGTTTGATCTTAAAATATTTGCATGTTTTTAAAATGTTGTGAGGGTCATTTTGATCTTTAGAAATGTTGAAAATAATTTGAAAGATGTTTAGATTTTAAATGCAATAATAAAAAAGAATAAATTGAAAATACTTGAATTAGGGATTTAATTAGGATAAAACAATAATGTGAAGTGTTAGATGATAAGGGGCTTGATTTTAAAAAATATAAAATATTTTTGTGAAATTTAGTTTTAAATAATGGATGGGCAAAAGTGATTTTAAAAGATAAAATAAATAAAAATGTTTTTTTAGAAAAGTAAAAATAAAAAGAGATAAGTTTTCAAAAAAAAAGTGAATAAAAAGGTTCTAAAGTAAAAAATATGGTCTAGGATATTTAAATATCTTTTTGAAAAGGGAAAAACTTAGAAAAGAGTTCTTTAGGAAATAAAATAAAATTTATTTTCTAAAATGGGTTGTTTTAAAAGAAAAAAACTTAAAAATGTAAAGATGAAAATGAGCTTAGAAAAAGGGTGAAAATGTTTTTGAAAAGAAGAGAAAACATAAATTGGTAGAGAAAAGCATAAAAATGTAAAAAATGCAAAAACACATAAAAAGTAAAAACTGTAAAAAAAAGTCCTAGCTTAGAAAATTCAAAAGAATAAAAATTTGCTTGCTTGTTTTAGAAATAGATGAAACTTAGGATTAGGGATTAAAACTTAGATAGAAACTTGTTTTGTTGAAAATATTATTCATAAAAATAAAATACACTTAAGCAAACTTAAACCTTAAATTAGGAATAAAAGACTTAGACATTTTTAAGGTTTTTAAATAACCAAACTTAGAATAAAAAAAATAAAATGCTCAACACACTTAAATATCTTTGTTGTTTGAAAAGTGAAAATCTAATTAATGTGGTGTCTTCTCAAACGGGAATGACGGGTTAGCGCCAGAAATGTTGGCGGTGATTAAAGTTCATCTCCTGAGCGATAAGGCCATTAAAATAGACTAGTATTCATTAAACGGAAAAGTAAAGTCGAACCTTTTTGAACTTGCAAATTAAAGTTTTGAAAACAATTTTAAAACCAATTAGGTACCAATTTTAGGCGTCGTGGGGGTGCTAATCCTTCCCCACGCGTAACCGACCCCGAACCTGTTTTCTGATTTTCGCAGACCAAAACGTTGTTTTATTAAAACTAAAAATGTTTTATTAAAATAACCCTATTTTTAAAAGTGATCTAATTACATTTTTTTTCAAAAAAGATTGGTGGCAACTCCGTTGATTTTTTTAAAGTGTTTTTTCCAAAACGTCGGGAGGCTTTTTTCAAAGTGTTTTTTTCAAAACGTCGAAGCCTCCTGTAAAAAAGGCGGTTGCGACAGCTTGGCAACTCCGCTGGGGACGCGTTTTTATTTTTTTTAAAAATAAAAACAAAAAGGATCAGGCCACAAATTGGTTTTAAATCATTTTCAAAAAATGTTTTTTAAATAAATATGAAATTTGCAAGTTAACCATAGGTTCTATTTATTTGTCCGTTTAAATGAATATAGCTTTATTTCACGCATTTAAGACTTAATTTCAAGCTCTATTCTCGAGCTTTGTCCCGTTCGTTTTAAGTGAGGGGAACACGCTTTGCTCATGTAAGAATATTGATTCTTCGTGTGACCATCGAAAAGTACATTCGAGACTCAATCCCTTTGCCTTCGTAAGAATATTGATTCTTCGAGACAGCTTCGATGGTGAGTCCTCCTAAGTTAAACTCGATTCGTTTGTAGCCTATAATGGGTGAGAATCGAGGGCCTTGCTACTCTTAGCAGAGGACAACAAGGACAGCTCAGATACCTTTTAGAACCAAACCAAGTTTGAGAATTTAGAGCCTACCCCTAATAGAGCCATGCAGAAAGAATAGGGTGTTGAGTCACAAGTAATCTGTGGGGACATGTCCTGGAATGTTAGAATGCCAACCCAGAATTATCGTGCATTTAAAATGTTTTTTTATTGTTTTTGACTATTTTATTTGTTTCATTTGTTTGTTCTTGCTTGTTGATCTCTGTTTATTGTCTTGTTTATTTTGCATGTGCATCATTTCATATTAGAAGGGGTTGATTCTAGAAAGTTGTTCAATTATGGACGGAAAGCTCTTAAAGAAGGAAGATGAAAATGCGAAAGTGCGTCACTGGTCTGAGGTTAATCAGAGAAAGTATGGGGATAGTTTGAGTGCGGGTCACGAAACAAAAACTTTGAAGTATGCCCACATTGGTGTTAAACAGAACGACGTGCAGGAGTTACGTGAGATATGGGATCATTTTGATTATAAGACCAAGCAGTTGTTTCGTGAGTCCTATGGCAACATAGCATATCTTCTGTTTGTGAAGGTCGATGAGTCGTTTCTGAAGGCCTTAATTCAGTTATAGAACCTTGGGTATTGTTTCTTCGCGTTCAACGGAGAAGACATGATGCCAACTTTCGAGGAATACTTGGTATTGTTCAATATGCCTGAAATAAAGGAGAATTGGGTGTATACAAAGCCGCCCAAAAACAAGAATTCACACTCAAATTTTTATTTCATTTGCCGGAATGAGTGATGAATGGGCCGAATGGTAGATATGGAAGAGAGGGGGGAGTTTCAATTTTCCTTGGTCACGTATCCGAAACATTGTTCCAGCTCACCCAGACATCACAAAAAGTGTATACATCTTGGCCATCGCAATTTACGGTTTAGTGATTTTTTCCAAAGGTGTTGGGAAACATCGATGTGCCCCTATTAGACTTCTTTGAGCAGTTGAAGAGGAATGTCAATCCAGTGCCTGCAGTGTTAGCAGAAACCTTCATTTCTTTGAACGCTTGTCGAAAAGTGGAAGGCGTGCGTTTTGGAGGATGTGCTCTGTTACTTCAAGTTTGGGCCCTTAGTCATTTCTGGGACTGTCAAACTTTGGCCTTACCAAATGTGTTCTCCCCAAACTTTTCCCCACTTCAGGAGTGTTTGGCACAAGATTGGCCGAGTATTAAGAGGAGTAAGTGGGTAGATGTTTTCAGAGATCTTCGTGACGAGGACATAATATGGAGACTGCCATGGATGGGACGTGCAACCGTCACATATAGATGTGGAGATTACAATTATCTGATGATGTTAGGCTTATGGGGAGGAATTGGTTGTGCACCTCTGTTAGTATCACACCAATATGGATCACAAAAAATTATTCCCTTCACTTCTGAGCTTGGTACGTCAGAATTCGAGTTCCAAGGGGAGTTTAGGCGAAAGGTGCAAGAAATCAGTGATTCATGGAAGATGTGTTATTTTATGAAGACAATGTCTGACCGGCATTGCATGTATACGCCAATATGGAACATGTGTGGAGACATACTAGGATGAATGACAAAGTTACGTTACCTACCCTTGGGCCCGCCAAGTCAATAGAGGAACATTTGAAGGTGGTTCCTTCAGAGGCTGACATTCTAAGGGAAGAGCTAAGACGGGCTAAGTTAGAAATCGAAGCACTTAAAGAACAAAATTTACGAGACAAGTTTGAAGTGGGCCTTAAACTTCAAGTTACAATTCGATTTGCGGATCTTCGAAAAAGTCCAGAACAATGAAAACAAGAGATAGAACAAGTTGTCATGAAAGAGAAGAAACATGGTAAGAAGGAGATAGAAAAATTTCAATGGGCCTTGGCTGAAGAAAGAAAGAAGATGAAACAAGCAGTAACGAATGAGAAAGGGAAAAGACCTCGAGAGGAGTCAAAGGAAGTTTTGACTACATGGAAAAGGCAAGCCCACGACAACAAGGTTCGTTTTCTAAAGCTACAATCAGTCTACGACGAAACTACTAAGAAGTTGAAGCAAAGTCAGGCCTTCCTCATCGAGTTAGAAGCCAAAGTAGAGAGTTTGAGTCAAACGGTTTACAAGATGCAAATGGACCGTACCTATGAAGAGCTCCAGGCTCGTCTGAATGAGAATGGCTTCTTGAAAGAGCGAGTTAAAGAGATGGATCATTTCATTCAAGACTATAGAACGAAGATCTAAGTTATAGAAGATATCACTGAAGGAGGAAACGACTATTGGTTCACTCGCCTCAGAGATAATGCTCGAAGGTTCCAAGAAAGGGATGAATTTTACGGGATGGTGATGACACGATTCCAAGATGTGGCCAAGCACGTGACAATATTAGCAACTGAAGATGCAACCCTTAGACAGTATGTCAGGCCCGTTGGAGAAGTGGGACCAAGACTCATGTGGCTAGTTGAAGAAATCAAGGAGTTAGGCGTTCGAGCAGAAAAATATTTGTAATTCCAAAAGTTGTAATAAAACTTTCATATTTAATAAAGAGTTTCCTTTCATGAATAGATTTTCAATGGAATTGATGGCCCTTCGACTGTATTCATGCATTTGCATTACCTTGTTTTCTTTTTGAATTCATCTGTGCATACATTCATTCATGTCATAAACTAACTTAATAATAAAAACGACAGAATATCCAAAATTGCTAAGACAACCCATAAATACGGTATGCGAGCCCAAACCCGAGCCATGAACTCTGAGGAAAGGTTGGCAACTTTGGAGGCAAATCAAAAGAACATTCAGGATAAGCTAGGGAAAATGGAGGTCGACATGAAACAATAAGTTGAGGCGGTCCATCAGAAAATGGTCAATTCGATAGCTGGTATGCTTGGATTCAAGGACCGGATGCGATTGAAGAAGGAGGAAATACTTCTTCCATTCCACGATTCCCAGGGATGACCTTTAGGAAGGAGGCTACTGCCAAGGCCAAAACACTCATTCATATAGCTGAATCTTCCACTCATATTCCAAATGTGGATGCCAACAATTACGAGGTGCCTGACCTCGATGAAGTTGCTGATAAGGCTCGAACCGAAAAGAAGTTGGAAGAGAAGTATGAAAAGTTAGAAGGAATGTTCAAGTCCTTCCAAGATGGAGCTGCTTATGGTGGAATGGATGCCAAGGATCTGAGCTTGGTAACGGATTTTGTTGCACCACCAAAATTTAAGATCCCAGACTTCGAGAAATACAATGGGACCACATGCCCGTCAGCACATCTTACCATGTACTGCAGAAAGATGTCCATGTACCTCGACAATGAGAAGCTGCTCATTCACTGTTTGCAAGACAGCCTAGTAGCGTACACTGCACGTTGGTACTCACAGTTAAGTCGAGTAAACATCAAATCATGGAGAGACCTATCCAGAGCCTTCAGTGAGCAATATAAGCATGTTTCCGACATGGTTCCAACTTGTCTGGTCTTGCAAGGGATGGAGCAAAAGCACCACGAGAGCTTCCGCCTATATGCTCAAAGGTGGGGTGATGTAGCAGCACAGGTGCAGCCATCGTTGCTAGAAAATGAGATCACCCTGATGTTTGTAGAAACACTAAAGGGTCCCTTTTATTATCGTATGCTCAACCACGCCACGAAGAACTTTGCAGACATGCTAATGAATGGTGAACTAATCCTGGCAGCCATGAAGAGCGTAAGATTGGACAGCGAGGAAACGAAGAAGTCATATAGGAAGAAGGAGAACAATGAAGTTAATGCAACGAATGTTTACAATCCCAACTACTGAACATGTGTGGTGTTCAATAAGCCCAACACTTTTAACAAGCCCAACACCACAGCTCTGACGGTTGCAAATGCCCCAAAAGGAGAGCGAAGATACCAAGGAAATTTGAGGCCTTACTTTCCTCTCATCCCAATGACTTATGCAGAGTTGTTTTCTAAGCTGGTCAAATCGCAAATGGTGTTACCAAGATATGTTCCTCCATTCTCACCACACTATCCACCGTGGTATGATGAGAAGGCCCAATGTGAATATCATGCAGGAGTAAGGGGGCATACTATCGAAAATTGCACCGCATTCAAAAGAGTGGTAGATGATCTAAGAAAATCAGGCATGTTATCATTTGAAACTTTCGAGGAAAAAGGAAACCCTTTGCCAATTCACCAAAAGATGGAGGTGAATGCAGTGCTCGAGGAAGATAAGATGATGATCAAGGAGAATTTCGAAGAAATTAAAGCGCCCATGACTTGGGTATGTGATCAATTAGTAGCGGGCGAGGTATTGATAGAAGTGAACCCGAAAATAAAAGATGATGAAAGAACATACTGCAAATACCATGAAGTTGAAGGACATGAGATCCAGTGTTGCCTGGAGTTTAAACGAACGATTCAAGCCAAGATGGATAGGAATGAACTTGTGTTCTTCGAGAAGGGAGATGTTGAACATGAATCAAATTTATTCGCTACAGAGGAAATCTCCTTTGGGAAGCAAGTAGAGGAAGTTAAAGAAGAAAGACGAGGAAGGCCTTATCCTTTGGTGATCCCGGTGAAGAGGGATCGATTCGGTTTTGGCTTTAGGCCCAATAAGTGGCAAAAGAAATGTGAAACCGATATTTTAATTTTGATATAACTAAAGAACCTAAGGACTAAATTGAAAAATGTGAAAACGAATTTTTAAGTCCTCAAACATTCCCATATGATTTAAAGAATATGCCTAAGTTAAAAACTATGTTTTCCAAATATTTTCTAAGTGTTCTTAAAGCCAAAACAGTGATTTTCGAGTCTATGTTTCGAAACGGCCTAAGGCATTTCGAAATAGTTTTGAAACTGTCAACCCATGTTTCGAAACGGGTATCGAAACGTTTTCAACACTGCCAACCTGTGTTTTGAAACAAGTTTTGAATCAGCTTAAGAACATAGAGACACCGTATCGAAAAGACACTCAGTGTTTTGAAACGGTTCTTCATTTGATTTGAAAAATATGACCGTTGCAAGTTTTTAACTAATTTTTAAGAAACCGTTAATGCGTTTCGAAACGAGTTCAAGCCGTTTCAATACGACCCTTGACAGTGGCAAAAGTGTTTCGAAACGGGTCAGACCGTTTCGATACGGGCTCTTTAATGCACCCCAACGACTCTTTCTATTTTTGTCTGTTTCGAAACAGGGTCGGGCGTTTCGAAACGGTTGGTTGCAGACTTCATTTATGGAGGTGAGATAACACCCCCAACGGCTCTATTGATGAATGCAACAACCACAACGGCTAGAAATCAATGAGAAGGTATAAAAGGGACCTCTAAAAGCTCCAGCAACAACTATTGATCCAAAAGCAAACATCCAAACATCAAATCCAAGCATTTGTGCCTAAATCCCAATATTGTTTAGAAACCCCAATTGTAATTTTCATTCTTATCATTTCAATTGGGTTGAGTGCTTGTAATTGGGCTACAATTTGTATTGAGAGATACTTTCTTAGCCAACAAAATCTTTGTTTTATTTGTGTGAGGATTGGGTTAAATTTTGGGTATAAAATTTAACCGAAAATTGTAAGGGTTACCTCCTTAGCCTAGAAAAGGGGAAGAGCAATGAGTGGAATTGTTGTAAATCCTTAGTGAAGCTAAGGTAGTGGATGTAGAGTTCATTTGGAACTTGAACCACTCTAAAATTCCTTGTCTACCTTTTTAATTTCCAATTTCCACCACCTAAACCTTTAAAAATCCAATTCACCCCCATGTTGGTTCATTTCGATCATTCGATCCACTCAACAAGAAAGCTGAGAAACAACAGGGAAGCATGAAAATGAAGCAGAAGGAAGAAGAAGTTAAGTGGGAGCTCATGACGTACCCACCTCTAAGTGCTATCTTCAAAGACTAGAGGGCTCTTAGACCCTAATGCCTGCTTTGATGAGGAGGAGAAAGGAAAGAACGACATATGCTATGTTTTTGAGAATTTGAGCATCAACGCCATCATTGACAAAGAGGAAGAAGAAAAAAAAAATTCTGTCCAAGATTCGCCCATGCACTGAGTTGAAGAATTGGACCGCGGAAATAGTCCCCGAAGTTTTTAAGACTGTGTCAGAGTAATTCTTAAAACCAACTCTTTTACCCTTAGACCCTAGGGTAATTAGAGATCTTATGTAAAAGGGTCTATTGTCAAAACTATGATTTGAGTTTCAATAAAAGATGCATTTCCCCAATTGTATCTTGCGGCAAACTTTCTTTCACAATCTAATAACACCAAAAGATCATAAAAATCCAAAAGGCAAAAACAAAACTTAAAAAACATAACAAATCATATCATTTCATTTATTCTTTCTTTCTTGGCATATATATATTCTACCTCCTTTTATTTGCAGGTTTTTAGATATCAATGGTCCAAACGACTCTGAATCAGATTCTGAGGTTAATTTTGAGTTACCACTATGTTTAGAAGAAGTTGAGAGTACTAGTGAAGAAGAAGGGTATGCCTTGTCAAATGATTTACTCAGAATGGTAGAGGGAGAGGAAAAGCAAATTCTACCCCACAAAGAAGAGTTAAAGGTTTTGGATCTTGGTACTGAAGATAAAAAGCATGAAGTAAAGATTGGTACCACCATCTTAGTTGAGACATGACAACATTTGATTGAGCTTCTACAAGAATACAAGGACATCTTCGCCTGGTCATACGAAGACATGCCTGGTCTCGACACAAATATTGTCATGCATAGTCTTTCAATAAGATAAGGATGGGAGTCCGTGAAGCAAAAGCTTAGAAGAATGAAGGCTGATATACTTTTGAAAATCAGAGACGAGGTCAAGAAGCAGTACAATGCAGGACTCCTCGAAGTAGCAAAATATCAGAGAGATATGGCCACTCTTTTCCATGACATGATGCACAAGGAAATAGAAGTTTATGTGGATGATATGATCGCCATGTCCAGAACTGAATAGGAGCATATAGCAAACTTGAGTAAGCTTTTTCGAAGATTGAGAAAATTTCAGTTAAAGCTTAATCCTGCCAGGTGCACATTTGGGGTTACTTCTTGGAAATTGTTAGGTTTCGTGGTAAGCAGAAGATGAATCGAAATCGACCCGGGCAAGATAAAGGCCATACAAGAGCTTCCACTTCCTCATACACAAAAGCAAGTTCGAGGATTCTTGGGAAGGTTGAATTACATAGCTCGTTTCATCTCCCAACTCACAAATAAGTGTGACCCCATATTCATGTTGCTTAGAAAGAACAACCCAGGGACCTGGAATGAAGAATGCCAAGCAGCTTTAGAAAAGATCAAGGAACAGCTAACTAACCCTCCAGTGTTAATGCCACCCGTTTCGGGGAAACCGTTAATACTCTATCTAACGGTGTTTGAAAACTCAATAGGCTGCATGACGAAATTGGAAGGAAGGAAAGGGCGATATATTATGTGAGCAAGAAGTTTACTACTATGAAACAAGGTATACGACAATTGAAAAGGTATGTTGTGCTTTGGTATGGGCCACTAAGAGGCTTAGGCAGTATTTGTTGTATCACACAACATGGTAGATCTCACGGCTAGATCCCTTGAAGTTTATGATGGAAACTCCGGCCCTATCAGGAAGAATAGCGCGATGGAAAATGTTGCTTTCAGAATACGACATCCAGTATGTGAATCAAAAAGTAGTGAAAGGAAGCGCCATAGCAGATTTTCTTGCCAGTCGTGCACAAGATGATTATGAGGCATTAGATTTCAATTTACCTGGCGAGGATTTAATGAGTATTACGGAAGATGAAGAGTCACCAACAGAATCATGGGTCATGCATTTTGATGGTGCTGTAAATGCACTAGGGCGAGGAATTGGGGAAGTTATCCTTTTACTTGTCGTTTAAAATTCTTCTGCACCAATAATATGGCAGAATAAGAGGCATGTATATTGGGCCTAAGGGAAGCCATCGACAGAAAAATCTGGAAATTGAGAGTCTACGGGGATTCAGCTTTGATCATCTATCAAACACGCGGTGAATGGGAAACAAAAGATGCAAAATTAGTAGAATATCACAATTTGGTCCTCGAGTTAGCTAAAGAGTTCGAGAAGATTACTTTTAAGCATCTCTCAAGAGAAGATAACCAGATGGTTGACGCGTTAGCTACTTTGGTTGCTACGTTTAAAGCAAGCGAGGGTTCAGAGATGATACCCATTAAGTTGCAAATGATTGAGTCCCCAGCATATTCTATAATGTATAAGAAGAAGAAGATGGTTTACCATGGTTCTATGACATCTTACAGTAATTAAAGCTGCAACAATACCCAGCGCAGGCTTCAGGAAATGAAAAGAAAATGATCAGGAAAATGGCATTAGGATACATCCTTGATAGGGAGATCCTCTACAAACGAAGCCGAGACCAGGTATTACTAAGGTGCGTAGATGCAAAAGAAGCGTAGTTGATCTTGGAAGAAGTCCATGAAGGAATTTGTGGAACCCACCCTAGTGGTTTCACTATGGCAAGAAGAATTATGCGTTTCGGATATTATTGGTCGACAATGGAAGGGGATTGCATTAATTATTCCCGTAGATGCCACAATTGCCAAGTTTTTGCTGACAAGGTCCATGCGCCTCCTCAGTCTCTTCACGTCATGTCATCTCCATGGCCTTTCTCTATGTGGGGCATATATGTTATTGGGAAAATTCATCCGAAAGCATCAAATGGTCATCGCTTTATCTTGATAGCTATTGATTACTTCACAATGTGGGTGGAAGCGGCCTCATACGCAAATGTAACTAGATCCACTATATCCAAGTTTTTAAAGAAGGAAATCATTTGTCGTTATGGTCTACCAGAAAGCATAATTACTGATAATGCCTCTAATCTGAACAACCAAATGATTGTTGGGGTCTGTGAGCAATTCAACATCAAGCATCGTAATTCAGTAGTATACCGCCCAAAGATGAATGGAGCAGTAGAAGCAGCCAATAAGAACATTAAGAAGATAGTTGCAAAGATGACTGATACTTATAAAGATTGGCATGCAAATTACCATTTGCTCTGTATGAATATCGAACAATGATACAAACATCTACTGGGGCAACTCCATTCTCATTAGTATATGGAGTTGAAGCTGTGCTACCAATCGAAGTGGAGATACCATCGTTGCGTGTCTTGATGGAGGCCAAGTTAGATGAAGCAGAATGGGGTACATGCAAGGTATGATCAGTTGAACTTAATTGAGGAAAAGAGATTGAAAGTTGTATGCCATGGTCAAATGTACCAAAGAAGGATGATTAGGGCTTATGAAAAGAAGGTTCGCCCTAGAGAATTCCAAGAAGGCGATTTTGGTCCTAAAGAAGAAATTGCCAATTCAAAGTGATCCTCGAGGAAAATGGGCGCCTAATTGGGAAGGATCGTACATTGTGACCAAGGTTTTTTCAGGTGGAGCATTGATTTTAGCTGAGATGGATGGAAACAAGTTTCAAAACCTGGTAAACTGTAATAATGTCAAGAGGTACCAGGCTTGAAGAAAAGAAAAAAAAGAAAAACGAAAAAATGAAAAAAATGAAAACAAAATAAAAATGAAAACAAAAAGAAAAGGAAAAAAAGAGGGTTCAAAATGAAAACCTGCAAAGGGCGTTTTGAAACCAAAGGAGGATTTGAGTTGAAAACCCGTAAAGGGCTGCTTAGAAAATTTGACAGATTCCAGGGCTTCACAAATCATGCACTGTACTCAAGGCTTCTTCGACGCTGGCAGCATTCAAGTTTACCTCTGGCGTTTAAAAGGAGAAGTTTGGACTATTGATATTTGAATACTTGTTTCCCTTCCTTTTAATAAACCTTCTTTTGTTTGCCACAACATTAATAAATTTGATCCATGAATTTTTCTTACTTTCTTGCTTTCCCTATCTTTGTTAGCATCTTACTTTGAAATAAGAATTAATGGATTTCACAATCATTTATATATGAAAAAGATTTTTGAGCATTATTTTGAGAATGTTTTGAAAAGTTCAGGGACTATGAAGTGTTTCATAATTTTTATTTGGGGCATATGGTGTTAAAATGTTTAAGGAAGGAAAAGTAAAGCCTTGTTGCGAAATTTTTAAAAGGAAGAAAATCCATATGAATGTCTGGGCTCTTAAACATCATTTCTTAACCACCAGCCTTTCTTATATGATGATAAGAGCAGCCTTACAAGATCGAAACTTGACATAGGGTGTGCATCCTTGAATAAAAAAATGTCGATTGAGAAGATAGATAAGGATTAAATGTTTCCAATGAAGTAAAAATGGGATTGAACCAGTCAGCAGAAGATCAGAAAATGAGGAAGAGTCAGAATTGTTCATAATTCATGAGTGATTTCCAGAGCGAAGGAGATGGCCTTGTCTCAGAGAATTGTGAATTCAAAGCCAAAAAGCCAAGAAGGGTTGAAAGAAGAGTGAGACAAATTGTTTTGATTTACACAAGTTTAGGAGAGAGAGTTCATGATTAATCGGGTTGGCCTCGATAACTAGAATTTCATCAAAATTAAGAAAATGGTCTAAGCATAAGAAGTTTTAAAAGGAAAAACTTGTCATGCATTCATGTTTTAAACATCCCTAGTGGCATGCACATCATAATTGTATTGCATGTTGCATTTTTTTAGGTATATGGAAGACTTGTTCAAATGAGAGTTTACTTATTCATCCAAGCATAAGGAGGATGAAGCTTTTTAGAAGATTCGTCTATTCGTTCAGGCATAAGGAGAATGAAGTTTGCTTATTCATCCAAGCATAAGGAGGATGAAAGTTTTCAGAAGATTCACCTATCTGTTAAGGCATAAGGAGAATGAGGTTTGCATATTCATCAAAGCATAAGGAGGATGAAAGTTTTCAGAAGATTCGCCTATCCGTTCAGGCATAAAGAGAATTGAGTTTGCATATTCATCCAAGCATAAGGAGGATGAAAGTTTTCAAAAGATTCGCCTATCCGTTCAGGCATAAGGAGAATGGAGCTTGCTTATTCATCCAAGCATAAGGAGGATGAAAGCTTTCAGAAGACTTGGCCTAATTGGGCATTCTGGAGGACAAAACCCAACTCAGTTGCTTAGGCATTTTGGGAGAATAGAACCCAACTCAACTATTCGGGCATAAGGAGAATAGAACCAGCCTATCTGTTCGGGCATTTGGAGAATGGAACCCAGCTCAACTATTCGAGCATAAGGAGAATAAAGCCAACCTATCCGTTCGGGCATTTGGAGAATGGAACCCAGCTCAACTATTTGATCATAAGAAGAACCTTCTACTATAAGGTAATGCCCTTTAGATTGTGACATTGTCAAGATGCATAATTAAGTCCTTCAGTGTTCACTCGCGCAACGAATATATTTTCATTTAAACCGAACCTCAACTGTACTTTCATTTGCAAACAATCTGATATAAAGGTTAAATTACAAATTAATGTTACCAACCTTCAATTAGGTTCATTACATGCTTGCAAGTGAAATATCAGCATCATACGATCATTTAAACATCCACAATTGCAAATCATATAAACATGGACTCAAATGTAAACATTCAAAACTGATAGATCATGCCATTTTAACTAACTTAACGACTTTGTTTCGAAGCAGTCACCCCCTGTTTCGAAACCATACATTCCAGTAGCATTTGGTCTCGGAACAGCCTTACTCGTTTCGAAACCAAATCACCAGATTGATCTCCCCTGCATTCAAACATAACAGAGCTGTATCGAAGCGACCTCGAGTTTCGATACGGATACAAATTATAACTAAAGGTCTCAAAATTGTCTAGTAGTGTTCCAAAACATTAAGACCAAATATGCAAGTTGTATCGAAACAACTGCTACTGTTACGAAACACATACCAGATCTGCACTAAAACAACAACATTTAAACATCTTAAAACATACCATATGGCCACTAATCATCATGCAATTATAGGTAAACATCAACAACATGTTTATCCCACACATAGACATCAACAAAGACATCTAGCATCATGAATTATATAACATGGCAACTCTAGAGGCATGCACCCTATAAGAAATCCACATAGAGTATCAAAAACCATAAAGCAAAGCATAACAACATTTAAAGGCTCAATACAAGTCTTATAAGGCAAAACACACTTGCCAAACCAGAGAGTTTAAACAATCCTCTCCCAAATATCGAGGTACCCTCCCTATTGCCAATTCTATTTTGTTAAAAGAATCAAATCCCATACTTGTAAATCGATTGATGCCTTGGGTGAAATCCCTTGATATTTTGCCTCAAATACTCACTTATCTGTATTGTTGGAAAGGAGAGCGTAAGCATATTTTCTTAGTGAGGGAAAGCTCAATTTAAACAACAACAATGCACTTTTCAAACCAATGATTCCTTTAAAACATAACCACATCATGCTCAACTTTCTCATGCTTTTGAAACCACAATTAAAAAATCTTTTATAAATCACATGTATCATTACCTCATGCATATCTCAATGCAAAACCAAACCAAAGCTTCACATGCTTAAATCTCATAAAGCATAATCATCATGTATAAGAGTCTTTATACAAAAGTTTTTTAAAACCATGATACATGTTTAATTCATATATTGGCATTTCAAGTGAATCAGATGGAATCTACCCCCATCCTTTGATAGCACTACCCCTATCCATTAATGATCGGATATACGAATACCTTGATGACACTACCCCGATCAAGTCACATGGTGAAACTACCCTCACCATTATCTCACTTCGGCCGAGATGCCACTACCCGCATTGCCCGCTGGTGATAACACTACCCCTATCACTCACATCACAATAGCACTACCCCTATTGTGAAACTAGAGAATTTATCTCACGCGCGAATTTTGTATATTATAGTGCACTTCTCATCCTATTGGTCGACCAACATATCCGATAATAGAAATCTCATCACTAAGCCAATATGTAACCCCCTTAGCCCGGTCTAAACGGTTGACCCGAACCGAGGTGATTACACGGGGAAAACCGAAGCCAACTCGTTAAAGCCGACTCCGATTGACGACCTTTTTTTCCTTTTTATCTTTTCTAAATCCAAGTTAAGTCTTATGTGATCACCAAAGAGTATAGGAAGAAACAGCACAATGATCGGATTTTGATTAGGGGTTTAATTGCACGAACTTGACATTTAGGGACCAAAATGAAATTTCTGCAAATTACAAGGACTTCGCTGATTTTAAAGTTATCTTTATTCAATTAGACATATTTCATGCTTCTCTGTAAATTTTCATCACAAACCGATTATCCAAACACATCCAATTGCATACATGATAATCCGGGACTAAAATGCCACAATTTCAACTTAGAAAGATGCCATTAACAGAATTAACGGTCGCGTATCGGCACGCCTAGGGACCTTATCGATACACGGGAAGGCAGTGACCAAATTTGTAGAAAGTGTATCGATACGCTTCCCCGCGTATCGGTACGCCCTTCAAGCCCGTATCGAAACACTCCCCAACCGTACCGAAACCCATGTGCAGAAAAGTACAAATTTGGCTTATGCGTATCGATACACAAGCCCGTGTATCGATACGCATACCAGAACTGTCCCAAAATCAGCCTCGAAGTCATTTCAAACCTCAACAAATCATCAACAAACCACTTAGACACGTTTATGGCATCCACTCAATCATGTAAACATGCAATCCCAAAGACATGGTAACATCTACTTGATTAACTCAAGCATAGCAAGGCATATAATGAAGCATGCATAAACCACAAACCAAAAGCATTCTCAAAAGGGGATCGAGACCAACTTTTGCCCCGTTTCAGCCCAACAAAGGGGAATTCTGCACCTCCTCCCGTATAAAGCCTCGTACGGTGCCATTTGAATGATTTCCTGGTAACTATTATTATAAGCAAACTCAACCAAAGGCAAGTGCTTCTCCCAAGATCCTTGAAACTCAATAACGCATCACCTGAACATATCCTTAAGCACTTGGATAACACGCTCTGACTGTCCATCCATTTGCGGATGATAAGAAGTACTGAAATTTAACCACGTACCCAAAGCCTGATGCAAACATACCCAAAACCTTGACGTGAACCTCAGATCCCTATTCGATACTATAGCTTTATGCACCTCGTGCAAACGCACAATCTCAGCAATGTACAGCTCAGCTAACTTATCCAAGGTATACGTAGTATGCACAGACAAGAAATGTGCACACTACGTAAGGCGATCCACAATCACCCAAAGAGAATTTTTCTTCGATGGCGACAACGGCAAACCAGACATAAAGTCCATGGTAATCCTCTCCCACTTCCATTCTGGGATTCTCAATGGCTACAACAACCCAGAAGAAACCTGATGTTCAGCCATAACCCGCTGACAAACCATACATTTGCTAACGAACTCGACAACATCCTTCTTCAACCCCACCCAGTAGTACTCATCCTTCAAATCACGATACCTTTTCGTACTACCAGGGTGCATAGAGAAAGGACTACTATAAGCTTTAGTCAGAATAGTGCGCCTCAACTCAACATCATTCGGCACCACTATCCGACTCCCAAAACATAGAACACCATCATCAATGAAACTGAAGTCCGAAGGCCTTCCTTCCGCAATATCCTGAATATGCGGTACAAGAGAATCATTAAGCAACTGCTTATCCATTATTAACTGAACCAAAGATGGCTTCACTTGCAACTCAACAACAATTCTACCATCTCGCGATATGCTCAAACAAGCAAACATCGCCCTCAACTCCACCGCCATTTTCTTGCTCAAAGCATCGACCACAACATTGGCCTTTCTCGGATGATACTCGATCGTTAGGTCATAATCCTTAAGCAACTCCACCTAACGTCGTTGCCTAAGATTCAATTCCTTCTAAGACATAAGATACTTCAAACTCTTGTGATCCGTATACACAGTACACTTATCACCATATAGATAATGTCTCAAAATCTTCAAGGCGAACACCACTACCGTTAACTCAATGTCATGCGTGGGATAGTTACGCTCATGCACCTTCAATTGTCGTGATGCATAAGTTACTACTTTACCTTTTTGCATCAACACACACCCCAAACCAACATAGGATGTATCACTATACACCACAAACTCTTTTCCAGATTCAGGTTGAATCAAGATAGTAGCTTGCGTCAGAGCTTCCTTTAACTTCTCAAAAGCTTGTTGTCTCGCTTCCGCCCACTCAAACTTAACATCCTTCTGCAATAACTTTTTCAAAGGAGCAGCAATCTTGGAAAACCCATCCACGAACCTTCGATAGTAAGTCGCCAATCCAAGGAAACTATGAACTTCATGAACAGACCTAAAAGGCTTCCAATTCACCACTGCCTCAATCTTCTGAGGATCATCACGAATCCCCTCAGCCAAAACTGCGTGACCAAGGAAAACAACCTCCTTCAACCAAAACTCACATTTACTCAGCTTAGCATAAAGCTGATTCTCTAGCAACACTTGCAAAACGATTCTCAAATGTTCCTCATGTTCCTCCTCAATACGAAAGTACACAAGAATGTCATCGATGAACACTACAACGAACTTATCCAAGAACTCATGAAACACCCTATTCATTATATCCATGAATGTAGCAGGAGCATTCATCAAACCCAAAGGCATCACCGGGAATTCATAATGCCCATACCTTGTTCGAAAAGTAGTTTTCGGCACATCCACATCCTTAACCTTCAATTGATAATATCCAGACCGTAATCAATCTTTGAGAACAAAGCCGCTCCACGAAACTGATCGAAAAGATCATCAATCCTTGACAGAGGATACTTATTCTTGATAGTCAACTTATTCACCTGACGATAATCAATGCACATTCTCATCGTGCCATCTTTCTTCTTTACAAACAAGATCGGTGCACCCCAAGATGACACACTAGGCCGAATAAAGCCTCGGTCAAGCAACTCCTGAAGTTGCGTCTTCAGCTACTTCAACTCCTTAGGTGTCATCCGATAGGGAGCGATAGACACCGGAGTTATGTTCTCATACAACTCAATTCCAAACTCAACCTCCCAACTAGGCCGCAAACTAGGTAGCTCATTTGGAAACACCCCAGGGAATTTACACACAGTTCTAATATCTTGCACCCGCACATCCTTTGTGCTAGGATTCATCACAAAAGCTAGATAAGCCTCGCATCCTTGATGCAACAACCGACTCACTTCAAGCGTCAAAACCACATTAGATAGGAACTTTACGTTTTCTCCTACCACCACAACTTCATAATCATCAGCTAGTTTCCGTGAAACTCGCTTATTCTCAAAATCCACAACCGCCCTATGCTTAACTAGCCAATTCATACAAAGGATTACATCGAATCCATAGAAAGTCAATTCCATAAGATCCACCAAGAACACATGTTCTTGCACCTTTAAGGGACACCTCTTATACAACCTCCTCGTTACACACATTTCATCAAAAGAACTAGTTACACGCATACCAACATTCAAAGATTCAACAGGCAAACCAAGTATTTGAGCATATTCACGCAATATGTACAAGTGTGTAGATCCAGAACAAATCAGAGAAAGTAATGACAAAGACTGCAAAGTAAAAGTACATGCGATCACATCAGTATCATTCCTCCCTTCACGATGGGCATACACTCTGGCATGTCCATCTCCTTCAGGCTAAAAAGCTACAACATGTTCCACATTCCTCGCACCATCATCTCTACGCTGGAAATTTCCACGGCCGCACCCACGACCTCTCTACGGCTCAGCTGTTCTCACCAGAGCCTGCCCCTCTCTCATCGACTAAGGACAATCCCGTTTCATGTGCCCACGGGAACCACAATTCTAGCACGTACCAACATTTCTCCAGCACTCTCCCGTGTGCCTCCTGCCACACCGAATACACTCAGGGGAACGAATGAAAGCATCCGGCCCTTGCTGACCTCTCTCGTGGTTACCTCCCCCACGTCTAGCATCCATATGTGACCTTCTATCCTTAGGCCTCTTAAATCGATCCCTTCTAACATCACGATCCATAGCTCGCTTCCCCAAGCTAGATCCTCCTGCTCGACTCGACAGACCAAGGTTCAGCTCAATGTCCTTGGCTCGAGTGACCAAGACATCAAAATCGGTATAATTCGATACAAGCATATATGTTTTCACATCAGCCACTAGCCCATATCTGAAATGCTCGCATCTCTCCTGTTCACTAGGGATCAACTCTGGTGCATACTAGCTAAGGCGTACAAACTGCACCTCATTTTCCGCCACTCACATGCTTCCTTGCACTAGGGACATAAACTCCCCCCTTTTCTCCTCCAGATAACGGACACCCTGTTGGAGTATGCCCAAAGACTAATCATATGATGATTGAATAGACATACTATTTTACTAGATTTATCAAGTAATGGCATTACTGTTATTATCATTTGGTATGTTTCTGTGCATCAAACTAACCATTGGATAATAATGTCCATACAATAATACGATTATTGTTAAATAGGATCCTTAGTCGAATATTATTACGAATATGGATAGTAATAATGTATAAAGACTAATATGTGGTTGATGACAAGCGTTGTCATTGACATAGAGATGTCAAAATCAAAACATAAGTATTTGTTAGAGAACAATATACTGGATTGACCCGCTATGAGCATGTTTCTTGGGTAATTATGTGACAGTCACAACATTGCTCATGATAAACATATGTATAATCCTCAGACTTGAGATCAACATGATTTCAACATAAAGATTTACGTATTTTGACACAGTCAAACGTGTGTCGTAACTGACTACATTATAAAGACTGATGATTGGATACGTGATGACCTATGTAGTGAAATATGGTTGATAAAGAAAGGATTTGTCCCTACTACATAATGGGAGAAATATCTTTGGCCACTTGATTGAGTGAGATTAGAAAATGCATGGCCATGCTCGAATATTATGTTATGAGATATCATAGAGATTCGTTTATCATAATCTACTCAAGACATCATGAAACACTAGATGGACAACGCAAGTATGCTAAACCATGACTTATGTTCATCTAAGATATAAAGGATAAAAGGATGAAATACATAAAGGAAGTTTATTCAGGAATTAGGAAAGTCAAATCATGACTTCATGCAACTTAGGTAACAATGATGTATTGCTAGATGACACTCATTGTTTGTAAAATTAGAACAGTTCTAATTTTGCTGCTAACGTTGCATGAACCTACAAGGGTCACACCCTTCGAATGAAACGAACAAAAAAATTGGAAACCATACTCCTTATTTCAGGGAGGTTGCCGAAAATCCCCTATGGAATAGGGGAAATCGGCAACTCCCTTAAATGGGAATAATATTGGATAAATATTGTATTTATCAGATATTATTTAGAGTATGGAAAATATTTAGAGACTTAAATATTATAGAATAAGATTCTAGAAATTTAAATATATATTTGGAATTTATATAATGTATATTTTATTCCAAGTTTATGTAGAATTAGATTCTACATAATTAAAAATATATATTTAAATATATTTAAATCCAAGTAAAGATAGAATGAAATTCTATATAATAAAAATATATATATTTGGATTAAATATAATGTATATTTAAATCCATGTTTTATGTAGTATAAGATTCTACATAATTAAATATATATATTTCATTTAATATTATTAAATATAATGTATATTTAATATAAACCAATTTCAAGTAGAATTAGATTCTATGAATTTTGGTTGAACTTGGATTTAAGAAATTCAACTAGAATTAAGTTTCTGAATACTATTTAAAGAGACAAGGGCTAGCAACCAAATCATCCCTATTCCTCCTTGCAAATTTTGACATATCCCTGGGAATTCCCCTCTGGAATTTTCGACAAGTCCCAGATTTCTTCTGAGAAGCTGTTTGATATTTTTCTGGTGTTCCTCTTGCCCCTTAGCAAATACCTGGCGATTTCCTAGTTCGAATCCAAGTCCCGGTAGAACCCCTGGTCGATTTCAGACTCCCTCAGGAATCCCTGGAGGGATTTCGACTTCTCCCTGGAAGGTGTTCAAACCTATCGAAATTTATCCCTAAGTGTTAGGGAGGCGAAAACTTTGTTCATTTTGTTCGGGTGGACTCCGTAGAGGTCGTTGCGAACCTGTGACGATTCCGGTTTTACTTGACGTGGTTATTCCGACATACCGTCGGTTTTCCAGTTTCCAGAGTTTTAAAAGGTAACTCTTCATCTTTTCACCCCGGATTTGTTCCTGTACATGGATCCTGGCTGGATTACGTTGGATTAATTTTTCCGCTGCGCCACAAGGCGTGCCGACGTGACCCAACAGTGGTATTAGAGCCACTTATATCATACGAATTCAGACTTAAATTCTCGGGTGATGTTTATGTATGAGATGCATGTTGTTTGATTCGATTTAGATATTTATCGTTTGTCGTATCACAGCTAATAAAGACTTATTTCGATTATCACTGAATGATTAAGAGTTAATCATAACTATGTTAGGTTGCTTCAATGTTAAATGTTAACATGTTGAGACTAATAGTTAGTCTAGAGAACAAGTAGTTGTTCGTAGTTTCATAGATTTATGAAATCTCTGAAAGGGCTTCTAATTTGATAAAAGTTATCAAACCATCTTTCACAGTGAATCCATAAGAGTTATGGTTAGACGTTATGAAAAATGCATGTCTAGGATTTGCATCATCAAAGACCCGATACTTAAGTGTGCCTAGTGCGCCACCTCTCTTTTATGTTGACCTACCTGTCGCATTTGTTCGTTAACGCAAATGGTTTATGAAACCTCATGATCCTTCTTTGGCCCATCAATCGCAACGTAGGGATAATCAGTTTTAAAACTCCGTAAACACATCGTTACTTTGTTCGCACGATGTTTGAAATGCATGTTAGATTACACAGTGTTTGTTTTGCATGGTTATAGCCCATAGCCTTTATAGTTTTGGTTTTTATAAATATGGTCTACGTGTCGTGCCTTTCTCTATCTTCTATTGTACTTCTCTTCTCATCTCACTCCCTCGCATGTAACGCGAGTTTCTAAAAATTGTAAATACTCATAGAGATAAAGCAAGGACCAACATAGTAGAGTGGTGGGCCTTCCCTGGTGGACCAGGCGTTTCAGAAGCCAATTCTATCTTTAGTAGAATGGTCCTCCCATTGGCTTGGGACGGGTCGCCTTAGGTTAAGAAGGGCTATAATCATTGCATATTTATTTACCGCTTATATTTACCTCGTATGTGATGCAATGGATGTTTTATAAGCATGATTAAACATAGTTCTATTGATAGGATCAATGTTAAAATGATGAGATAATTAAGTAAATCCGTCACTATAATTCTAAGTCTGTTTTAACCATCCAATATTTACCCTCGTTAAAGCTTCGATCGATATAATGCGAGCTTTGCCAAAGGAATGTCACATTTATCTATCTTAATTAAACGTGAAGAATAAGCTAGTGATATTCGCCGGTTGAGATATTGGTATTAACTTAGCTGGGTTGTTCTAATAGAATTAGAAAACCTAGTGGTTAAAAGTTTTGGATAATCATAAGATGATTTAAAGAACAAGAGTTGTTCGCCAAAAGATGAGGAATTACATGAGATGTAATTAGTAAGGTGTTACTTACCTAAATAACCACTTCCTAAAAGACTGGCTAAAGCTGATTTAGGAATGGTGAAATACGGATCCTCATTCACTAGAAAAACTATCAAAAAGTTTTTTTCCCGAAATTAAAACTAGAGGGTTTTTAATTTTGAAGAAAATAGTGGGAGTAAATTTATAGTAAAGACCTATCTATAAATTTTAAAATTTAGTAAAACATATGTAGCATATTTTCTTTGTTGTAGAATTAATGGCAAATAATACTCTATCACTGCGATCTATCCTTGAGAAGGATAAGCTCAATGGCATAAACTTCTTTGACTGGTTCCGCAATTTGAGAATTGTTCTCAAATAGGAAAAGAAGGAATATGTCATTGAAGAACCTGTTCCTGATGAACCGGTTGCCACTGCTTCCAGAGCTGACAAAGACAAGTTTAAGAAACACATGGACGACATACTGGATACCGGTTGTCTTATGCTTGCCTCCATGACCCCTGAGCTTCAGAAGCAACGTGAGGACATGGTAGCTTATGATATGATTCAAAATCTCAAGGAGATTTATGAAGGGCAAGCTCGTCAAGAGAGGTACGAGACCTCTAAAGCTCTGTTTCAATGCAAGATGAGTGAGGGATCTCCCGTAGGAGCTCACGTCATCAAAATGATGGGCTACATTCAAACGTTGGAGAAGCTCGGCTTTCCACTGAAAGACGAATTAGCTACCGATGTCATCCTGCAATCGTTGTCGGATAGTTTCAATCAGTTCGTCCTTAATTTCAATATGAATGAAATTAACAAGACGCTGCCACAGTTGCTCGGCATGTGGAGAACTGTTGAAATCAACCTGAAGAAGATAGGACCTAAACTTGTTTTGATGGTCTGCAAGGGCAAGAAAAAAGGTAAATCGGCAGCAAAGTCTAAAGGTGGTGGTAAGACCAAAACCGATGGAAAGGAGACATTGAACCTAAGAAGGGAATCAAGAAGGATGGAAAATGTTTCCATTGCGGCAAGACCGGACATTGGAAGAGAAACTGCCCCACACACCTACAAGAAGTCAAGAAAGCAAAAACGAGTGAGGCATCAACCTCAGAGGCTTCTAAAGAGAAGGCATCAGAATAGACATGGACCTGCGAATGGAAATAAAGCAAGAGTTGCTACATCATCCATTAGGACATGTGTTTTGCATAAATAGATTTGTTTTAGTTTTTAAGATTATTATTTTGTGCTTAAATTTTAGTTATCTTGTAAGGACAAGATATTTTTAATTTTGAGATTATTTAAATAAATGTTATTCTTTTAATCTCTTATGGCACAACGAATCAATGATCTTTAAACTCATCAAATCAATAATATTTATAAGATAAATAAAACAAATGACTAATCTCAAACTCATAAAAAGTATTAAGGTAATTTGATGAGATCAAATTCAAGAATATTTAAAGTTTGATGAACTTTCAAAGAATATGGGATTGTCCAATAATTAAATCCCACAAGTGGAACGAAAAGTCTTTGAAAGAGAATCAAATATGTTAGACATGTTTTGATTCAGAACAAGTCATTTTCGACTTCTTTACACACTAGAAAAACAACTCTCATACTTAATCGTTTTTTTTCTTCTTTTCGAAGCGCTATATAAGATATGGACTAAGAATTGTTCTAGAATACCTTTGAAGTTTTAAGGTTACTTACATGTTAAAATGTTTACAAAGTTCGAACCTGAAAAAAACTCCATTTGTTGTTTATCCTAACGAGAACAAAGCGTTTGTTTCTCAAACGAGAGTTTATCTTGAAAGAGATTAATTCTCACAAAGGGATATTATTTCTTCAACTTTAACGAGAACAAAATATTTGTTGCTCAAACAATAGTTTATCCCGAAAGAGAATACTTATCACTAAGGGATTTCATTTTTCAACGAGAACAAAATGTTTGTTGCTCAAATGAGAGTTTCTCTCGAAAGAGATTACCTCTCACAAAAGGAAAAAATGGAATTTAGAATGTGAAGAAATTTTAGACAACAAATTTATGAACCAAAGATTGAGAATGTTCCACAAATGATCAAGGAACATTGGAACAAAACACAACCAATGTGTTGATCCTTAAGAGAATACCATAGACTTGAGAAATATGGATTTCTCACTATCCGTACATGGGAACACTCTTCTTTTCGGATCAAGATAAAGACTAGGTCTTATCAGAAAGCAATGGTGAGCCCAAAATTCGAGAAATGGATAAGAGCCATGAGATATGAGATGAAATCCATGTCTAAAACCAAGTATAGACTTTGGTTACCTAAAAGGGTGAAACCTAAGAGGTATGGATGAGTTTTTCAAAAAGGAAAAACTGACATGGATTATAAAACATACAAAGGATGATTCATCGCTAAAAGTTTTCGACAAACTTCATAGTATAGACTATGATAAAGCATCTTCCTTGTAGCTATATTTAATCCATCCTAATCTCACTTGCAAGTAGTTACATACGATGATTATGAAATCAAATAAAGGAATGTCAAAACCACTATCCTAAGGGAAATCTTGAAACAGATGTGTACATGACACATCCAGAAGGTTTTGTCACTCCAGTAAACACTTGGAAGGTATGTAAGCTACAAAGGTCTATCCGTAGACTAAGGCAAGCTTCTCGAAGTTGGGATATTCATTTTAGAAGATACAATCAAAAGGTTTGGTTTATCTAGAAACAAAGGGGAGTCTTGTTTTCAAAAGAGCTAGTGGGAGCATTGTTATCTTCCTAAGTATTGTATGTAGATGACATACTCATCAAAAGGAACTAAAGATCACAATCTGTTTTGCATTAATAAAAGATACTGTGAGTTAGCAACATGAGACAGTATCTAACTCTACAACATAGGTTGAATGTATTACAGTCGACATAGCAATAAAGAAGGATGTTTGGATCTAAAGGGTTCACTTCTGAATTAAGGGTTGTTCCCAGCATATTAGATGCTACATAACTCTGTTATGATGGAACCATTGCGTAAGCAAATAAAACTCAGATCTCATCAATAAATCCAAACATATTCTAAAGTACTTACATCTTGGAGATGTGAAAGTATGTAACACACGCACAAAGTTGATAACTTTGTCAACTCCCTAACAAAGCTTTTGACACATCATAAGCATGTCAGTTACACTAAGCCATATCGTATTAGATACGAGAATGATTGGTCTTAGTGCTAGTGGGAGATTGTTGGAGTATGCCCAAAACCGAGTGAGACATCAACCTCAGAGGCATCAACCTGGGAATTCCCCTCTGGAATTTTCGACAAGTCCCAGATTTCTTATGAGAAGCTGTTCGATATTTTCTGGTGTTCCTCTTGCCCCCTAGCAAATACCTGGCGATTTCCTAGTTAGAATCCAAGTTCCGGTAGAACCCCTGGTCGATTTCAGACTCCCTCAGGAATCCCTAGAGGGATTTCGACTTCTCCCTGGAAGATGTTCAAACCTGACGAAATTTATCCCCATGTGTTAGGGAGGGGAAACTTTGTTCGTTTTGTTCGGGTGGACTCCGTAGAGGTCGTTGCGAACCTGTGACGATTCCAGTTTTACTTGACGTGGTTATTCTGACATACCGTCGGTTTTCCAGTTTCTAGAGTTTTAAAAGGTAACTCTTCATCTTTTCACCCCGGGTTGGTTCTTGTACATGGATCCTGGCTGGATTACGTTGGATTAATTTTTCCGCTGCACCACGGGGCGTGCTTACGTGACCCAACACACCCAGATATTTCCTCTTTAACGCATTCAGAAAGAACGTCCAAGACACCTCAGCATCCTCCAAACCAGCTATAGTGGTCATCCACCACGTATAGGCATCACCATGCAACAAAGACACAATGCACCCCAACTTCTGGACATTGTTACAGTTCATCTGCCCAAGAATCCTCTTGGTGCTCTCCAACCAAGACTCGGAACCCTCAGAGGTCAGCCCCCTAAACTCAGTCCCTCCTAGACTACGAAGTTGCTCCAAAGGCAAACTCGCACCAGCACCAGCCTGAGGCGCGGCCACATGAGCACCAACTATTGCCGCCTAAAAGGCTCCAGCAATAGCCTGAATCAGCACGGTCATATCATGAGCAGCTTGCGCTTGTGCTCTTTTGGGTTCAGCAACCCCTATACCAGCTCCAGTAGCACCAGCCCCCGCTCCACCACCACCGGGTGGTCCGCTAGGAGGAGGAGGCGGTAGATTCGCAACACGCTCATCATTCTCATCCGTCTCATTCTCAACCGCGTTACGCGTGTTTATTATATGCTCTCTACGTGGCCCCATTTAAAACAATGCAACTAGCAAAATGCAATAAATCTCAGTTAGGCAATATAAGGCAAGAAATCTAAGGTGCTCAAGTTCATTTTCAAAACAATTCTTTCAATAGTAATGATATGACAATGAGCATCCCATCTATACCCCAAACATAGCATAACAACACAATGTCATCTCAAACATTCAACTTGCATGCATTTCATCTCATTAAAGCTCAAACAATGCACAACATGCTTTCACAAAGTTCATATCTACTCACATTTACACTTACCAACCACTTACCAACGCCCCAATTATTTGCAAACCTGGCTTTGATACCAACAAATGTAACCCCCTTAGCTCGGTCTAGACGGTTGACCCAAACCGAGGTGATTACACGGGGGAAACCAAAGCCAACTCCGATTGACGACCTTTTTTTCTTTTTTATCTTTTTTAAATGCAAGTTAAGTCCTATGTGATCACCAAAGAGTATAGGAATAAACGGTACATCGATCGGATTTCGATTAGGGGTTTAATTGCACGAACTAGACATTTAGGGACAAAAATGTAATTTCTGCAAATTACAAGGACTTCGCTGATTTTAAAGTTATCTTTATTCAATTAGACATATTTCATGCTTCTCTGTAAATTTTCATCACAAATCGATTATCCAAACATGTCCAATTGCGTACATGATAATACGGGACTAAAATGCAACAATTTCAACTTAGAAAGATGCCATTAACAGAATTAACAGTCGTGTATCGACACACCTAGAGACCGTATCGATACGCGGGAAGGAAGTGACCAAAGTCGTAGAAAGTGTATCAATATGCTTCCCCGCGTATCGGTACGCCCTTCAAGCCCGTATCAAAACACTCCCCAATCGTACCGAAACCTCTATGCAGAAAAGCACAAATTTGGCTGTTACATATCGATATGCAAGCCCGTGTATCGATACGCTTACCAGAACTGTCCCAAAATCAGCCTCGAAATCATTTCAAACCTCAACAAACCAATTAGACACGTTTATGGCATCCACTCATTCATGTGAACATGCAATCCCAAAGATATGGTAACATCTACTTGATTAACTCAAGCATAGCGAGGCATATAATGAAGCATGCATAAACCACAAACCAAAAGCATTCTCAAAAGCAAAGCATAACATCAAAACCAATACAAAGGCCTTTTACAAACCATATAAACCATACAAAACTTGCATTGACCAAAGGGAGTCCAAACACATCTCCCAAAGCAAACCATTAAATCTCATTGCCAAATATCATTACTAAAGAAAATGTAAACATCACCATACTTGAGCTTAGTTAATCCTTGGAACCTCTTAAGCATCCTTGCTGCCCAAAATGTCTCAATTATCTACATTGTTGGTAAAAGAGATCGTAAGCACGATAGCTTAGTGAGGCACGCTCTAAAAAGAAACACCAACAAAACAATGCAAGCTTTTAAATATCTTTTTCTTGAAATCCATTTCAAAGACCATGCCCTTTCTATCTCATGCTTGAAAACTAGTTCAAAGAAAATCACTATTTGAAAATCACATGTACCATCTTGTTGGAGTATGCCCAAAGACCAATCATATGATGATTGAATAGACATACTATTTTACTAGATTTATCAAGTAATGGCATTGTCGTTATTATCATTTGGTATGTTTCTGTGCATCAAACTAACCATTGGATAATAATGTCCATACAATAATACGATTATTGTTAAATATGATCTTTAGTCGAATATTATTACGGGTATGGACAATGATAATATATAAAGACTAATATGTGGTTGATGACAAGCGTTTTCATTGACATAGAGATGTCAAAATCAACACATAAGTATTTGTTAGAGAACAACATACTGGATTGACCCGTTATGAGCATGTTTCTTGGGTAATTATGTGACAGTCACAACACTGCGCATGATAAACATATGCATAATCCTCGGACTTGAGATCAACATGATTTCAACATAAAGATTTACATATTTTGACATAGTCAAACGTGTGTTGTAACTGACTACATTATAGAAACTGATGATTGGATACGTGATGACCTATGTAGTGAAGTATGGTTGATAAAGAAAGGATTTGTCCCTCATATATAATAGGAGAAATAACTTCGGCCACTTGATTGAGTGAGATTAGAAAATGCATGGCCATGCTCGAATATTATGATATGAGATATCATAGATATTCGTTTATCATAATCTACTCAAGACATCAAGAAACACTAGATGGACAACGCAAGTGTGACTAACCCATGACTTGTGTTCATCTAAGATATAAAGGACAAAATGATGAAATACATAAAGGAAGTTTATTCAGGAATTAGGAAAGTCAAATCATGACTTCATGCAACTTAGGTAGCAATGATGTATTGCTAGATGCCACTCATTGTTTGTAAAATTAGAACAGTTCTAATTTTGCAGCTAACGTTGCATGAACCTTCAAGGGTCACACCCTTCGAATGAAACGAAAAAAAAATTGGAAACCATACTTCCTATTTTAGGGAGGTTGCCGAAAATCCCCTATGGGATAAGGGAAATTGGACACTCCCTTAAATGGGAATAATATTGGATAAATATTGTATTTATCAAATATTATTTAGAGTATGGAAAATATTTAGAGACTTAAATATTATAGAATAAGATTCTAGAAATTTAAATATATATTTGGAATTTATATAATGTATATTAAATTCCAAGTTTATGTAGAATTAGATTCCACATAATTAAAAACATGAGACTGTAACGCCCCGGTTTTGGGCTTAGAAGTTTTGGGCGTTGACCGGTTTGGTCAAAGTGCTGTTCGAATCTAAAAGGGTGAATTTAGGAAAGCCTAGTTCGGGTTGCATTAAAATTATGGAAAAATGTTCTAAAATCATCTTTTAATATATATAAGTGAACTGTGAAATCAATTTTGGAAAATGAGTTTTGGAAGGGTGACATTTTGGCTAGTGACCAAAATGTAATTTTTGAAAGTTTTGTGACTGTTTTAGAAAGGGTTGAAACTTTGAATCTTTAAGGAGCTATTATTCCAAAAGTAGTTTCTCCAGATTTTTCTAAGATATTTTAAGCTATATTCTGATTTTAAAACATATCAAAAGAGGAGGGAAAGCCATTTTGGCCATTTTGATAACTAACTTCCTATTTTCTTTTCTCTCATTTTCTCTCAACCCAAACACTTTCTTTCCAAAGAATTGTTTCTGATTTTCTCACCTAAATCTCTCCTTTCAACTCTCTTTTGATTCCTAATCATCATATCTACAAAACCTCATCATTTGCTACTTGATTCATCAAGGTTTTTGATTCCAAAAAGAGGAGAAACTCAAGTTTGGAGGTAAGAACGTCCTTCTCCTCTAAACTATCAGTTCTTTACTGAAATTCCTAAGTTTTCAATCCTTAATTGATGTTTTATTAAAGGCTTTTAAGTTGTGAAATGGATCTTGGCTTATAATGCAAGATTTGGTGATTTTTGATGATTTTCGTTTGATCTGTTAAATCTGTGATTGGAGATGTGTTTTTGATGTTATTTGAACTCTAAATTGATAAGGAATTGAGTTTTGATTGATGCAATCCCGGATAGGTTGGGTTTCCTAAGTTTAGCTTGTGATTCTTGATTGTTTTTGAGGTGATCTTGTGGATCTGGTGTTGCTGGAGGTATAAGGATGTTATTAGGTTCTTTTTAGATGTTAAATGTTGTTAAAGGATGTTAGGTTTTGATGGTTAATGGCTGGGCTTTGTTGAGAAATGGTTTGGATGCAGTTTCAGTTGTGTTTGGTGGCCGAAAATGGAGTGGGGATGAGAGCAGCGAGTTTAGGTGCTTTCATTGAGGATATTAATGCATGATGATGCATTAATCTACTGTTTTGATGTGTTAAAATAGGGGAGTCATCTTTGGATCCAAGTGGTGGTGATCCGGAGGCTTGATTGGTGCTTCGACAAGAGGCGAAGTGGAATCGGTGAGTGAAATTGGGTTTTCGGCTTTGAAACCAATGTCTTGGGAGTTTGGTTTAAGTCTAAACAACTTTGCTAAGCTCAAGTGTAAGTTTTCGGAAATACTCTCTAGTGGTGGCCATGGTTTGGTTGTTGTGCAATGTGGTTTATTGCATGTTTTAAATTCTGTTTTGAAAGCATGATTTAGCATGGTTATTGCTGATTTTGTAAGCCATATGTTGAAGGAAGCTCAAGGTAAGAGTTTCTTGTTTTTGAACATTGATTAAATGTAGTTTGATGCTTTGAAATGCATGATGAATATGGCTTGGTTTAATGCTTTAAAACAATGGATTTAATGATGAAATGATGTATATTGGCAAGTGATGTTTTGAAAAAGGTTAAGGTCACCAAGGTGGTTAAAAGTCCTTGAGTGAGCCATGTTACTTAAGAACATCAAGGTGGTTAAAAGTCCTTGGATGATTCTTGCTAAGGTCACTAAGGTGGTTAAAAGTCCTTGAGTGAGCCTTGTTACTTAAGAACATCAAGGTGGTTAAAAGTCCTTGGATGGTTCTTGTTAAGGACACAAAGGTGGTTAAAAGTCCTTGTGTGGTCCTTGCCATGGTGTTTAAAAGTCCATGGGCCATGGTGTTTAAAAGTCCATGGGCCAAGGTGTATAAAACTCCTTGGGGCCAAGGTGTTTAAAAGTCCTTGGGAAGAACACAAAGGTGGTTAAAAGTCCTTGTGTGGTTCTTGGAAATTATAAGATCACAATGGTGTTTAAAAGTCCATGTGTGAGTCTTATGTTGATCTTGTTTTTTTTAAAAGATGAAATGTATCACTTGTGGCCAATATGACATGTAATGATATGAAGCATGAGATGCTTGTTTAAAGTTTGCTTGTGAGCATGTTAAAGTGTATCTTGAAGCATGATTTATGAATGAGTTTTATAAATGCATTATTGTGTGGTTTTAAGGAGCTTTCCTCACTAAGCTTTTGCTTACGCTCTCTTTCGTTTTCTTAAACCAATAATGCAGAACATTAAGGTGATTTGAGGGCAGCAAGGAAGGCAAGCAACCAAGGGAAAACTAAGCTCAAGTATGGAAAGGTTTTATCGAACACATTTAGCTTTTGGTGTATGGCAATGGAGGACCTTTGTGAATGTTGTTTGGAGATGTTTTGAACTCCTTGAGTATGTTTAATGTCACTATTAATGCTGGTTTTGTAATTGGCCTTTACATGTATGGATTGGAGGTTTTATGCTTGAATAGTTGCTTGTGTAGGAAGCATGCCATTAGATTTGGGGCTTTGCATATGTGATGCTAATATGTTGATTGGTTGATGCAAACATGTCTCTTGTATGATGAATTGCATGCTGGTAAAGTTTGGTGGCATTTGGAGCATGATTGGTTGGTCAATTGCATGTTAAAGTAGGTAAAATTCTGCATTTTGTGCAGGCCGTTTCGGAACAGTGCCTGCCGTTTCGGAACGGGTGCCTCGAAGCAGCCCAGGCGTTCGAAACGGGCAACACCGTTCCGGAACGGATATGCTACTGCCCGACCCCGTTCCGGTACGCGTTGCGGAACGGCCCCGAGTTTCGAAACGGGCTGTCCCCCGTTTCGGAACGGCTGACCGTTGGGGGCTGACAGTGGCAGTTATATGTTTCGGATTGTTTACATTTTGGTCCTGAATCTTGTATGTGCAATTGTATGAGTTTGGAATGTCCTTTTGAGCTGAAATTTGGCTGAGATGCATGAGACACGATTAATTTCAAGATGGTAACTTTAATTTGGGCTAAGTTCTCATATTTATCAGAATTTACAATTTGGTCCCTAAAGTTGTAAATTGTTCAATTGGGTCCTTGTTTGATCTCTGATGTTTATGATCTTTTAGTATGTCGTTTGTATGATCATTTTTAGGGTTAATGTGCATCTAGATAAGTTTTTAAAAGAAAAAAAAGGGTCGATAATCAAGGTTGACTTTCGGGTTGACTTTGGTTTTCCCCGTGTGACTTTCTTAATTCGGGTCAACCGTCTAGGCCTGGTTAAAGGGGTTACATTGGGTGGTATCAGAGCTGAGTTATCGAGTAATTGGGAATGTGTATGTGAATGTTTGATGTATGTCTGCTATATATGCTTGTTGAGTGAAAGCATGTTGAGTAGTATGTGAGTTTGATGCAATTGAGTTGTATGTTGTGATGAAGCATGTTGTGGGTACCCATTTCCATATCAAAGCTAAGAAATGATGTTGCTTTTAAATGAAATTGAGCTTGAGTACTTGGATTGTTTACCTTGCTGGGCCTGACTTTGTTTATTTGCATTGTGATTGCATGGTTAAAGTATGGCACCACGTAGAGAGTTGAGAAGTAATGTGCGAGCTACGGCTCCGAATGAGAATGAAAATGAAGATAATGCAGGTAGTGCGGTGTTACCTCCTCCTCCACCTGGTGGTGGTGGTGCTGGGGCTGAGGAAGCTGGGGCTGCAGCTGGTGCTGGAGCTGCTGGACCTGAGGTTGGTCAGGGGCAAGCTATGCCTGACATGACGATGTTGGTACAAGCTATTGCGGGTGCTTTCCGAGCAGCAGTAGCCGGAGCTCAAGGAGCTGGGCATCAGGGAGATGCTGGTGTTAGACTACCTTTGGAGCGCTTACGCAGTCTTGGTGGGACTGAGTTTAGGGGTATGTCTGCGGAAGGTTCTGAAGCTTGGTTAGAGAGTACCAAGAGGATTTTGGGCCAGATGAGTTGCACTGATGTTCAGAAGCTGGGGTGTGTTGTATCCTTGCTGCAGGATGATGCGTATACGTGGTGGACGACCACTATAGCTGGGATGGCTGAAGCTGACATAACTTGGACATTCTTTCTGAATGTGTTCAAGAGGAGGTATCTTGGTGTGAGGTACCTGGATGAAAAGAAGCGAGAGTTTATGTCTCTTACCCAGGGGAGCATGAATATGGCTGAGTATGAAGTACAGTTTGTGCGACTCAGTCAGTATGCACCTGAGCTGGTACCTGATGAGCGGGCAAGGTGCAAAAGATTTCGTTATGGTTTAGTGACGGATGTGAAGATGTATGTGTTGGCCACCGAATATGATGATTTTGATGTGTTGGTGGGTCGAGCCAAGGACATTGAGATGAACTTGGGTTTATCTGCGAAAGGTGCTGGAGCAAGTTCGGATAAGAGAGATGCTGAGTATAGTTCCGGAGGTGGACGGAACAAGAGGGGACGTGACCTGAAGTATCAGTCCTCAGCTAAGAGGGGTGGTGGTGCACCTGCTCGGGGAGGCAATGCTAGAGCTGATCCGAGTGCTTGTTGGATTTGTGGTTCACGGGGTCACATGAAACGTGACTGTCCTCGTGCTGTGAGGGAGGTGCAAGCTCCTGTTGTGAAAGCTGGTAATGGTTGCTGGAATTGTGGATCTGCAGACCATTTGAGGTGAGATTGTCCTAGGTTGGCTGGTGATCAAGTGCGTGCTCCTGTTGTTGCTGCACCGCAGAGAGGTCGTGGGCGCGGCCGTGGTAATTTCCAGAGGAGAGAGGAAGGTGGTCGTGGAGTGGCCCATGTTGTGGCTATTCAGCCTGAAAGTGGAGGCCAAGCGAGGGTGTATGCTCAGCGTGAGGGAAGGAATGATGCGGATGTGATTGCAGGTACCTTTACTTTGCAATCCTTGTCATTGCTTTCTTTGATAGATTCTGGATCTACGCATTCATACATTTTGCGTGAGCATGCTGAATTGCTTGGTTTGCCTGTTGAGTCTTTGGATGTTGGTGTTCGTGTCACTAGTTCTTTTGGTGAGACTGTTGTGACTCGAAAGCTTTATAGAAGGTGTCCCTTGGTTGTTCAAGAACATGTTTTTCATGTTGATCTTATGGAGTTGCCCTTTTATGGTTTTGATGTAATCCTTGGTATGGATTGGCTTGCTGAGCATCGTGCTGTTGTGGATTGTGAAAACAAGCGAGTTTCGCTTAAGCTTGCGGATGATTATGAAGTTGTTGTGGTTGGTGAGAATGTGAAGTTTCTTGCCAATGTGGTGTCTACCTTGGAGGTGAGCAGGATGCTGAGGCAAGGTTGCGAAGCCTATCTAGCTTTTGTGATGAATCCTAGCTCTAAAGAGTTGAGGGTGCAAGATATCAGAGTTGTGAAGGAGTTTCCTGGTGTTTTTCCTGAGGAGTTGCCTGGTTTACCTCCTAACCGCGAGGTGGAGTTTGGAATTGAGCTGTATGAGAATACAACTCCTGTGTCCATTACTCCTTATAGAATGGCCCCTAAGGAGCTGAAGGAGCTGAAGACGCAGTTGCAAGAGTTGCTTGATCGTGGTTTCATCTGGCCGAGTGTGTCACCTTGGGGAGCACCGGTCTTGTTTGTGAAGAAGAAGGATGGCACTATGAGAATGTTCATTGATTACCGTCAGCTGAACAAGTTGACTATCAAGAATCGGTATCCTTTGCCGAGAATTGATGATCTCTTTGATCAATTTCGGGGAGATGTTGTGTTCTCTAAGATTGACTTGAGGTCAGGGTATTATCAGTTGAAGGTGAAGGATGTGGATGTGCCTAAGACAGCTTTCAGGACAAGGTATGGGCATTATGAGTTCCTTGTGATGCCGTTTGGTTTGACAAATGCTCCTGCTGCTTTCATGGACATGATGAATCGTGTGTTTCATGAATACCTGGACAAGTTTGTCGTGGTGTTCATCGATGATATCCTCGTGTACTCGCGTATTGAGGAGGAGCATGAAGAGCATTTGAGGATTGTGCTGCAGGCTTTGTTGGAGAATCAGCTCTATGCTAAGCTGAGCAAGTGTGAGTTCTGGCTTAAGGAGGTGGTGTTTCTTGGGCATGTGGTTTCTGCTGAGGGGATTCGTGTCGATCCTCAGAAGATTGAGGCTGTGATGAACTGGAAGGTTCCTAAGTCTGTTCATGAGGTCCGTAGTTTCCTTGGTTTGGCGGGATACTACCGAAGGTTTGTGGATGGTTTTTCCAAGATTGCTGCTCCTTTGACGAAGCTGTTGCAAAAGGATGTTAAGTATGAGTGGACGGAAGCGAGACAGCAGGCTTTTGAGAAGCTTAAGGCGGCTTTGACGCAAGCTCCTATCTTGATTCAGCCTGAATCAGGGAAAGAGTTTGTGGTTTACAGTGATGCATCCTATGTTGGTTTGGGGTGTGTGCTGATGCAGGAGGGTAAGGTGGTGGCTTATGCATCGCGGCAGTTGAAAGTGCATGAGCGCAATTACCCTACGCATGATATTGAGCTGGCTGCAGTGGTTTTTGCTCTGAAGATCTGGAGACATTATCTGTATGGTGAGAAGTGTACTGTGTACACAGATCACAAGAGTTTGAGGTATCTGATGTCTCAGAAGGAGTTGAATCTTAGGCAGCGGCGTTGGTTGGAGTTGCTCAAGGATTATGATCTGACGATTGAGTATCATCCTGGAAAAGCTAATGTTGTTGCGGATGCCTTTAGTAGGAAAGTAGCTGTTGAGCTGAGGGCTATGTTTGCTAGCTTGAGCATATCGCAAGATGGTGGTCTTGTTGCTGAGTTGCAAGTGAAACCATCTTTGGTTCAGTTGATCAAGGATAAGCAGTTGCTGGATGATTCCTTGGTGTCTCATGTTCAGGATATCGCGGAGGGTAGACCTTCGGATTTCTGCTTTAATGATGATGGTGTGTTGTGTTTTGGGAGTCGGATAGTAGTGCCTGCTGATGCTGAGTTGAGGCGTGCTATTCTGACTGAAGGTCATAGTAGTCCTTTTGCTATGCACCCTGGTAGTACCAAGATGTATCGTGATCTTCGTGATGAGTACTATTGGGTGGGTTTGAAGAAGGATGTTGCGGAGTTTGTGAGCAAGTGTTTGGTGTGTCAGCGAGTTAAGGCTGAGCATCAGGTTCCTTCAGGGTTGTTGCAACCGTTGAAAATCCCTGAATGGAAGTGGGAAAGGGTTACCATGGATTTTGTATCTGGTTTACCTTTGTCTCCCTCGAAGAAGAATTCTGTTTGGGTGATTGTGGATCGCCTAACGAAGTGTGCACATTTCTTGCCTGTGCATACCACGTTTTCTTTGGATAAGTTGGCAGAGCTGTACATTGCTGAGATTGTGCGGCTGCATGGTGTGCCTAAGTCGATTGTGTCGGATAGGGATCCGAGGTTCACATCGCGTTTCTGGCAGTGTTTGCATCAAGCTCTTGGTACAAGGTTGCATTTCAGTACATCCTATCATCCTCAGTCGGATGGTCAGTCTGAGCGTGTTATCCAGATTTTGGAGGATATGTTGAGGTGCTGCGTGATTGAGTTTCAGGGTTCTTGGGAGAAGCATCTGCCTTTGGTTGAGTTTGCTTATAACAACAGTTATCAGGCAAGTATACAGATGGCACCTTATGAGGCTTTGTACGGGAGGAAGTGTAGGACTCCTCTTTGTTGGGCTGAAACTGGTCAAAAGTTGGTTTCGATGCCGGCTTTGTTGAAAGGGACCACAGAGAAGGTAAAGCTCATTTGTGAGCGGTTGAAGGCTGCCTCTGATCGGCAAAAGTCTTACGCGGATTTGAAGCGTAAGGAGATTGAGTATGCGGTGGGTGACCGTGTGTTCTTGAAGGTTTCGCCTTGGAAGAAGGTGATGAGGTTTGGCCGGAAGGGTAAGTTGAGCCCTAGGTACATTGGACCATACGAGGTGGTTGAGCGTGTGGGTCCTGTTGCGTACAAGCTGAGGTTACCTCAGGAGTTGGAGAAGATTCATGATGTGTTTCATGTTTCTATGTTCCGGAAGTATAGATCTGATCCTTCGCACGTGATGCCTGTGGAGGAAGTGGAATTGAATCCGGATTTGACCTATGATGAGGAACCGGTGAAGGTTCTGGATTCGGATAGCAAGGTTCTTCGTGGCAAGACCATTGAGTTGGTGAAGGTGCTGTGGAAGTATCGAGGTGTTGAGGAAGCCACGTGGGAGCGGAAGGAAGACATGCTGAAGCAGTTTCCTTATCTCTTTCCTTCAGGTAAATTTCGGGGACGAAATTTCTTAAGGGGGGGAGAGTTGTAACGCCTCGGTTTTGGGCTTAGAAGTTTTGGGCGTTGACCGGTTTGGTCAAAGTGCTGTTCGAATCTAAAAGGGTGAATTTAGGAAAGCCTAGTTCGGGTTGCATTAAAATTATGGAAAAATGTTCTAAAATCATCTTTTAATATATATAAGTGAACTGTGAAATCAATTTTGGAAAATGAGTTTTGGAAGGGTGACATTTTGGCTAGTGACCAAAATGTAATTTTTGAAAGTTTTGTGACTGTTTTAGAAAGGGTTGAAACTTTGAATCTTTAAGGAGCTATTATTCCAAAAGTAGTTTCTCCAGATTTTTCTAAGATATTTTAAGCTATATTCTGATTTTAAAACATATCAAAAGAGGAGGGAAAGCCATTTTGGCCATTTTGATAACTAACTTCCTATTTTCTTTTCTCTCATTTTCTCTCAACCCAAACACTTTCTTTCCAGAGAATTGTTTCTGATTTTCTCACCTAAATCTCTCCTTTCAACTCTCTTTTGATTCCTAATCATCATATCTACAAAACCTCATCATTTGCTACTTGATTCATCAAGGTTTTTGATTCCAAAAAGAGGAGAAACTCAAGTTTGGAGGTAAGAACGTCCTTCTCCTCTAAACTATCAGTTCTTTACTGAAATTCCTAAGTTTTCAATCCTTAATTGATGTTTTATTAAAGGCTTTTAAGTTGTGAAATGGATCTTGGCTTATAATGCAAGATTTGGTGATTTTTGATGATTTTCGTTTGATCTGTTAAATCTGTGATTGGAGATGTGTTTTTGATGTTATTTGAACTCTAAATTGATAAGGAATTGAGTTTTGATTGATGCAATCCCGGATAGGTTGGGTTTCCTAAGTTTAGCTTGTGATTCTTGATTGTTTTTGAGGTGATCTTGTGGATCTGGTGTTGCTGGAGGTATAAGGATGTTATTAGGTTCTTTTTAGATGTTAAATGTTGTTAAAGGATGTTAGGTTTTGATGGTTAATGGCTGGACTTTGTTGAGAAATGGTTTGGATGCAGTTTCAGTTGTGTTTGGTGGCCGAAAATGGAGTGGGGATGAGAGCAGCGAGTTTAGGTGCTTTCATTGAGGATATTAATGCATGATGATGCATTAATCTACTGTTTTGATGTGTTAAAATAGGGGAGTCATCTTTGGATCCAAGTGGTGGTGATCCGGAGGCTTGATTGGTGCTTCGACAAGAGGCAAAGTGGAATCGGTGAGTGAAATTGGGTTTTCGGCTTTGAAACCAATGTCTTGGGAGCTTGGTTTAAGTCTAAACAACTTTGCTAAGCTCAAGTGTAAGTTTTCGGAAATACTCTCTAGTGGTGGCCATGGTTTGGTTGTTGTGCAATGTGGTTTATTGCATGTTTTAAATTCTGTTTTGAAAGCATGATTTAGCATGGTTATTGCTGATTTTGTAAGCCATATGTTGAAGGAAGCTCAAGGTAAGAGTTCCTTGTTTTTGAACATTGATTAAATGTAGTTTGATGCTTTGAAATGCATGATGAATATGGCTTGGTTTAATGCTTTAAAACAATGGATTTAATGATGAAATGATGTATATTGGCAAGTGATGTTTTGAAAAAGGTTAAGGTCACCAAGGTGGTTAAAAGTCCTTGAGTGAGCCATGTTACTTAAGAACATCAAGGTGGTTAAAAGTCCTTGGATGATTCTTGCTAAGGTCACTAAGGTGGTTAAAAGTCCTTGAGTGAGCCTTGTTACTTAAGAACATCAAGGTGGTTAAAAGTCCTTGGATGGTTCTTGTTAAGGACACAAAGGTGGTTAAAAGTCCTTGTGTGGTCCTTGCCATGGTGTTTAAAAGTCCATGGGCCATGGTGTTTAAAAGTCCATGGGCCAAGGTGTTTAAAAGTCCTTGGGGCCAAGGTGTTTAAAAGTCCTTGGGAAGAACACAAAGGTGGTTAAAAGTCCTTGTGTGGTTCTTGGAAATTATAAGATCACAATGGTGTTTAAAAGTCCATGTGTGAGTCTTATGTTGATCTTATTTTTTTTAAAAGATGAAATGTATCACTTGTGGCCAATATGACATGTAATGATATGAAGCATGAGATGCTTGTTTAAAGTTTGCTTGTGAGCATGTTAAAGTGTATCTTGAAGCATGATTTATGAATGAGTTTCATAAATGCATTATTGTGTGGTTTTAAGGAGCTTTCCTCACTAAGCTTTTGCTTATGCTCTCTTTCGTTTTCTTAAACCAATAATGCAGAACATTAAGGTGATTTGAGGGCAGCAAGGAAGGCAAGCAACCAAGGGAAAACTAATCTCAAGTATGGAAAGGTTTTATCGAACACATTTAGCTTTTGGTGTATGGCAATGGGGGACCTTTGTGAATGTTGTTTGGAGATGTTTTGAACTCCTTGAGTATGTTTAATGTCGCTATTAATGCTGGTTTTGTAATTGGCCTTTACATGTATGGATTGGAGGTTTTATGCTTGAATAGTTGCTTGTGTAGGAAGCATGCCATTAGATTTGGGGCTTTTCATATGTGATGCTAATATGTTGATTGGTTGATGCAAACATGTCTCTTGTATGATGAATAGTTTGGTGGCATTTGGAGCATGATTGGTTGGTCAATTGCATGTTAAAGTAGGTAAAATTCTGCATTTTGTGCAGGCCGTTTCGGAACAGTGCCTGCCGTTTCGGAACGGGTGCCTCGAAGCAGCCCAGGCGTTCGAAACGGGCAACACCGTTTCGGAACGGATATGCTACTGCCCGACTCCGTTCTGGTACGCGTTGCGGAACGGCCCCGAGTTTCGAAACGGGCTGTCCCCCGTTTCGGAACGGCTGACCGTTGGGGGCTGACAGTGGCAGTTATATGTTTCGGATTGTTTACATTTTGGTCCTAAATCTTGTATGTGCAATTGTATGAGTTTGGAATGTTCTTTTGAGCTGAAATTTGGCTGAGATGCATGAGACACGATTAATTTCAAGATGGTAACTTTAATTTGGGCTAAGTCCTCATATTTATCAGAATTTACAATTTGGTCCCTAAAGTTGTAAATTGTTCAATTGGGTCCTTGTTTTATCTCTGATGTTTATGATCTTTTAGTATGTCGTTTATATGATCATTTTTAGGGTTAATGTGCATCTAGATAAGTTTTTAAAAGAAAAAAAAAGGGTCGATAATCAAGGTTGACTTTTGGGTTGACTTTGGTTTTCCCCGTGTGACTTTCTTAATTCGGGTCAACCGTCTAGGCCGGGTTAAGGGGGTTACAGAGACAGTATCTAAGACTACAACATAGGCTGAATGTATTACAGTCGACATAGCAATAAAGAATGATGTTTAGATCTAAAGGATTCACTTCTGAACTAAGGGTTGTTCCCAGCATATTAGAAGCTACATAACTCTGTTATGATGGAACCTTTGCGTAATTAAATAAAACCCAGATCTCATCAATAAATCCAAACATATTCTAAAGTACTTACATCTTGGAGATGTGAAAGTATGCAACATACGCACAAAGTTGATAACTTTGTCAACTCCCTGACAAAGCTTTTGACACAGCATAAGCATGTCAGTTACACTAAGTCATGTCGTATTAGATACGAGAATGATTGGTCTTAGTGCCAGTGGGAGATTGTTGGAGTATGCCCAAAGACCAATCATATGATGATTGAATAGACATACTATTTTACTAGATTTATCAAGTAATGGCAATGTCGTTATTATCATTTGGTATGTTTTTGTGCATCAAACTAACCATTGGATAATAATGTCCATACAATAATACGATTATTGTTAAATAGGATCCTTAGTCGAATATTATTACGGGTATGGACAGTGATAATATATAAAGACTAATATGTGGTTGATGACAAGCGTTGTCATTGACGTAGAGATGTCAAAATCAACACATAAGTATTTGTTAGAGAACAACATACTGGTTTGACACGCTATGAGCATGTTTCTTGGGTAATTATGTGACAGTCACAACATTGCTCATGATAAACATATGTATAATCCTCAGACTTGAGATCAACATGATTTCAATATAAAGATTTACATATTTTGACATAGTCAAACGTGTTTCGTAACTGACTACATTATAAAGACTGATGATTGGATACGTGATGACCTATGTAGTGAAGTATGGTTGATCAAGAAAGGATTTGTCCCTCCTACATAATGGGAGAAATATCTTCGGCCACTTGATTGAGTGAGATTAGAAAATGCATTGCCATGCTTGAATATTATGATATGAGATATCATAGAGATTCGTTTATCATAATCTACTCAAGACATGAAAAAACACTAGATGGACAACGCAAGTGTGACTAACCCATGACTTGTGTTCATATTAGATATAAAGGACAAAAGGATGAAATACATAAAGGAAGTTTATTCAGAATTAGGAAAGTCAAACCATAACTTCATGCAACTTAGGTAGCAATGATGTATTGCTAGATGCCACTCATTGTTTGTAAAATTAGAACAGTTCTAATTTTGCTGCTAACGTTGCATGAACCTACAAGGGTCACACCCTTCGAATGAAACGAACAAAAATTGGAAACCATACTCCCTATTTTAGGGAGGTTGCCGAAAATCCCCTATGGGATAAGGGAAATCGGCAACTCCCTTAAATGGAAATAATATTTGATAATATTGTATTTATCAAATATTATTTAGAGTGTGGAAAATATTTAGAGACTTAAATATTATAGAATAAGATTCTAGAAATTTAAATATATATTTGGAATTTATATAATGTATATTTAATTCCAAGTTTATGTAGAATTAGATTCCACATAATTAAAAACATATATTTAAATATATTTAAATCCAAGTAAAGATAGAATGAGATTATATATAATAAATATATATATATGGATTAAATATAATGTATATTTAAATCCATGTTTTATGTAGAATAAGATTCTACATAATTAAATATATATATTTCATTTAATATTATTAAATATAATGTATATTTATTATAAACCAATTTCAAGTAGAATTAGATTCTATGAATTTTGGTTGAACTTGGATTTAAGGAATTCAACTAGAATTAAGTCTCTGAATACTATTTAAAGGGACAAGGGCTAGCAACAAATCATCCCTATTCCTCCTTGCAAATTTCAACATATCCTTGGGAATTCCCCTCTGGAATTTTTAACAAGTCCCAGATTTCTTCTGAGAAGCTGTTCGATATTTTTCTGGTGTTCCTCTTGCCCCCTGGCAATTTCCTAGTTCGAATCTAAGTCCCGGTAGAACCCCTGGTCGATTTTAGACTCCCTCAGAAATCCCTAGAGGGATTTCGACTTCTCTTTGGAAGGTGTTCAAACCTGTCAAAATTTATCCCTAAGTGTTAGGGAGGCGGAAACTTTGTTCGTTTTGTTCGGGTGGACTCCGTAGAGGTCGTTGCGAACCTGTGACGATTCCGGTTTTACTTGACGTGGTTATTCCGACATACCGTCGGTTTTCCAGTTTCTAGAGCTTTAAAAGGTAACTCTTCATCTTTTCACCCCGGATTCGTTCCTCTACATGGATCCTGGATGGATTACGTCGGATTAATTTTTCCGCTGCGCCACAGGGCGTGCTGACGTGACCCAATAGTGGTATCAGAGCCACTTGTATCATACGAATTCGGACTTAAATTCTTGGGTGATGTTTATGTATGAGATGCATGCCGTTTGATTCGATTTAGATATTTATCGTTTATCGTATCACACCTAATAAAGACTTATTTCGATTATCACTGAATGATTAAGAGTTAATCAAAACTATGTTAGGTTGCTTCAATGTTAAATGTTAACATGTTGAGACTAATAGTTAGTCTAGAGAACAAGTAGTTGTTCGTGGTTTCATAGATTTATGAAATCTCTGAAAGGGCTTCTAATTTGATAAAAGTTATCAAACTATCTTTCACGGTAAATCCATAAGGGTTATGGTTAGACGTTATGAAAAATGCATGTCTAGGATTGGCATCATCAAAGACTTGGTACTTAAGTGTGCCTAGTGCTCCACCTCTCTTTCATGTTGACTTACCTGGTGCATTTGTTCGTTAATGCAAATGGTGTATGAAACCTCGTGGTCCTTCTTTGGCCCATTAACTGCAACATAGGGATAATCAGTTTAAAACTCCGTAAACACGTCGTTACTTTTTTCGCACGATGTTTGAAATGCATGTTAGATTGCACAGTGCTTGTTTTGCATGGTTATAGCCCATACCCTTTATAGTTTTGGTTAGTATAAATACGGCCTGCGTGTCGTGCCTTTCTCTATCTTCTATTGTATTTCTCTTCTCATCTCACTCCCTCGCATGTAACGCGAGTTTTTGAAAATTGTAAATACTCATAGAGATAAAGCAAGAACCAAGGTAGCAGCGTGATGGGCCTTCCCTGGTGGACCGGGCATTTCAGAAGCAGATTCTATCTTTAGTAGAATGGTCCTCCCATTGGCTTGGGACGGGTCGCATTAGGTTAAGAAGGGCTATAATCATTGCATCTTTATTTACCGTTTATATTTACCTTTTATGTGATGCAATGGATGTTTTATAAGCATGATTAAACATAGTTCTATTGATAGGATCAATGTTAAAATGATGAGATAATTAAGTAAATCCCTCACTATAATTCTAAGTTTGTTTTAACCATCCAATATTTACCCTCGTTAAAGCTTCGATCGATATAATGCGAGCTTTGCCAAAGCAATGTCACATTTATCTATCTAAGTTAAATGCGAAGAATAAGCTAGTGATATTCGCCGGTTGAGATATTGGTATTGACTTAGCTGGGTTGTTCTAATAGGATTAGAAAACCTAATGCTTAAAAGTTTTGGATAATCATAAGATGATTTAAAGAACAAGAGTTGTTCGCCAAAAGATGAGGAATTACATGAGATGTAATTAGTAAGGTGTTACTTACCTAAATAACCATTTCCTAAAAGACTGGCCAAAGCTGATTTAGGAGTGGTGAAATACGGATCCTCACTCACTAGAAAAACTATCGAAACGTTTTTTCCGAAATTAAAACTAAAGGGTTTTTAATTTTGAAGAAAATAGTGGGAGTAAATTTATAGTAAAGACATATCTATAAATTTTAAAATTTAGTAAAACTTATGTTGCATATTTTCTTTGTTATAGAATTAATGGCAAATAATACTCTATCTCTGCGATCTATCCTTGAGAAGGATAAGCTCAATGGCATAAACTTCCTTGACTGGTTCCGCAATTTGAGAATTGTTCTCAAACAGGAAAAGAAGGAATATGTCATTGAAGAACATGTTCCTGATGAACCGGTTGCTGTTGCGTGTAAAATAGTCTATCGCAATTGTAGTGCAAGTATACACGACGCAAGTAGTAAAGTGATACGAAGTATCGGATATCGTCTCCACAGGGATTGGGCTAATAGCTTCACCTTAATTCACTGCACGAAGGTAAAGGAAATATTTGAGAAGTTTGTCATGAAAATAATAAAGTAAACGTAAATAAAAGAGAAGAAGAATCAAGATAGAGAGAATGGGCTGGTATTGAATTGCTCAGTAGTGCAGGTATTGCTGAGTCTAGGAATTCCAGTGCTGTCGTCGTTCCCGTCGCGGCAGCATCTGTCGTGGCAGCAGTCCGTTGGTTATCGCGGCAGCGATTACCCAACTCAGTACTTCAAGCTTGGCAAGAATCCCAGATGTGCCTTGGCCTATCCCTAGGTCCAAGTCTGTCGATGATCACGTCTTTGATGATACCTCCCGGCGTGAATCGAATGATGAACACCGATGTGGATGAATTCTTCTTTAGCCACTTAACCTCGTCCTATCCCTAGGCCCGAGATAGTTCAACTATAAACTAGAGAACTTGCTCTTATTTCTTTCGTATACTTAACTCTCCCAATGCTAAGTAAATTGATAACCTCACAATGCTCTCTCGATGCTTTTGCAAGATATTAATAACCAAAATAAGAAAGCTTGAAGTTTATTTTATTGAACTGAAAATTCCTAAAACAAAACAACCCTTGCAACTACTTTACAAATCAACCCGTGGCCCTAGGGGGAATTTATAACATGTTGTGGGAAGGAAAACGACTAGAGTTTTGGGAAGGAAGCTAGGGTAATCGGCTATGCCTCTAGGTTAAGATATATGCCCTTATATAAGCTTTGGGCTCAAGTTATCTAATTTAGTAAGGATTACAACTTTAAATTAAAGTACAACTCTAATAAAGACTAAATCTTTAGAGAATCTCTCTTTAAGTCGTCCTCCTTCTTTCTTGGGATTATCTCTCCTTGAACTTTGGGCTTGGAATATCTTCTGATCTAGGGCTTGGAAAAATATGGTGCTTTCACACGACAGACGGGCTGAATTTTCTCTATCTGTCGAGGTCCACTTTGCATCTTCTCCACAAAACTGCTGTCGTCCTCTGCTGTCACGGCGGCAACCATGGCAGCATCATCCTCCTTGACTGCTCGTCCAGTTCCAGCTTTTCTGCTTCACTGCCCAGCGCCTGCCCTTTCTGTCTGCTACAGCAGCAACCTGCAAAAACAACCATTTTTAGTAGAAATTGTGCCTATTAATATAATTGTGATGTTTTGCTGTAAACTGACCTAAATGCAATAAATAATGCATGAATGCAGCAGAAATATGGGTTAAAGAAGGTGTAAATAATAGAACTTTTATACACTCAATAGTTGCCACTACTTCCAGAGCTGACAAAGACAAGTTTAAGAAACACATGGACGACATGCTGGATGTCGGTTGTCTTATGCTTGCCTCCATGACCCCTGAGCTTCAGAAGCAACATGAGGACATGGTAGCTTATGATATGATTCAAAATCTCAAGGAGGTTTATGAAGGACAAGCTCGTCAAGAGAGGTACGAGACCTCTAAAGCACTGTTTCAATACAAGATGAGTGAGTGATCTCCCGTAGGAGCTCACGTCATCAAAATGATGAGCTACATCCAAACGTTGGAGAAGCTCGACTTTCCGCTGAAAGACGAATTAGCTACTGATGTCATCCTGCAATCGTTGCCGGATAGTTTCAATCAGTTCGTCCTTAATTTCAATATGAATGAAATTAACAAGACGCTGCCACAGTTGCTCAGCATGTTGAGAACTGCTGAAATCAACCTGAAGAAGATAGGACCTAAACCTGTTCTGATGGTCCGCAAGGGCAAGAAGAAAGGTAAATCGGCAGCAAAGTCTAAAGGTGATGGTATGACCAAAACCGATGGAAAGGAGGCATTGAAACCTAAGAAGGGAATCAAGAAAGATGGAAAATGTTTCCATTGTGGCAAGACAAGACATTGGAAGAGAAACTACCCCACACACCTACAAGAAGTCAAGAAAGCAAAAACGAGTGAGACATCAACCTCAGAGGCTTCTAAAGAGAAGGCATCAGAATAGACATGGACATGCGAATGGAAATAAAGCAAGAGTTGCTACATCATCCATTAGGACATGAGTTTTTGCTTAAATAGATTTGTTTTAGTTTTTAAGATTATTATTTTGTGCCTAAATTTTAATTTTGAGATTATTTAAATAAATGTTATTCTTTTAATCTCTTATGGCACAACGAATCAATGATCTTTAAACAAATCAAATCAATAATATTTATAAGATAAATAAAACAAATGATTAATCTCAAACTCATAAAAAGTATTAAGGTAATTTGATGAGATCAAATTCAAGAATATTTAAAGTTTGATAAACTTTCAAAGAATATGGGATTGTCCCATAATTAAATCCCACAAGTGGAACGAAAAGTCTTTGAAAGAGAATCAAATATGTTAGACATGTTTTGATTCAGAACAAGTCATTTTCGACTTCTTTACACACTAGAAAAACAACTCTCATACTTAATCGTTTTTTTTTCTTTCGAAACGTCATATGGACTAAGAATTGTTCTAGAATACCTTTGAAGTTTTAAGGTTACTTACATGTTAAAATGTTTACAAAGTTCGAACCTTAACAACTCCATTTGTTGTTTATCCTAACGAGAACAAAGCGTTTGTTTCTCAAACGAGAGTTTATCTTGAAAGAGATTAATTCTCACAAAAGGATATTATTTCTTCAACTTTAACGAGAACAAAATATTTGTTGTTCAAACGATAGTTTATCTCGAAAGAGAATACTTATTACTAAGGGATTTCATTTTTCAACGAGAACAAAATGTTTGTTGCTCAAACGAGAGTTTCTCTCGAAAGAAATTACCTCTCACAAAAGGAAAAAATGGAATTTGGAATGTGAAGAAATTTTAGACAACAAATTTATGAACCAAAGATTGAGAATGTTCCACAAATGATCAAGGAACATTGGAACAAAACACAACCATTGTGTTGATCCTTAAGAGAATACCATATACTTGAGAAATATGGATTTCTCACTATCCGTACATGGAAACACTCTTCTTTTCGGATCAAGATAAAGACTAGGTCTTATCAGAAAGCAATGGTGAGCCCAAAATTTGAGAAATGGCTAAGAGCCATGAGATATGAGATGGAATCCATGTCTAAAACCAAGTATAGACTTTGGTTACTTAAAAGGGTAAAACCTAAGAGGTATGGATGAGTTTTTCAAAAAGGAAAAACTGACATGGATGATAAAACATACAAAGGATGATTCGTCGCTAAAAGTTTTCGACAAACTTCATAGTATAGACTATGATAAAGCATCTTCCTTGTAGCTATGTTTAATCCATCTTAATCTCACTTGCAAGTAGTTACATACGATGATTATGGAATCAAATAAAGGAACATCAAAATCACTTTCCTAAGGGAAAACTTGAAACAGATGTGTACATGACACATCCATAAGGTTTTGTCACTCCAGTAAACACTTGGAAGGTATGTAAGCTACAAAGGTCTATCCGTAGACTAAGTCAAGCTTCTCGAAGTTGGGATATTCGTTTCAGAAGATACAATCAAAAGGTTTGGTTTATCTAGAAACAAAGGGGAGTCTTGTTTTCAAAAGAGCTAGTGGGAGCATTGTTACTTTCCTAAGTATTGTATGTAGATAACATACTCATCGAAAGGAACTAAAGATCGCAATCTGTTTTGCATTAATAAAAGATACTGCGAGTTAGCAACATGAGATAGTATCTAACTCTACAACATAGGCTGAATGTATTACAGTCGACATAGCTAAAGAAGGATGTTTGGATCTAAAGGGTTCACTTCTGAACTAAGGGTTGTTCCCAGCATATTAGATGCTACATACCTATGTTATGATGGAACCTTTGCGTAAGCAAATAAAACCCAGATCTCATCAATAAATCCAAACAAATTCTAAAGTACTTACATCTTGGAGATGTGAAAGTATGCAACATACGCACAAAGTTGATAACTTTGTCAACTCCCTGACAAAGCTTTTGACACAGCATAAGCATGTTAGTTACACTAAGCCTATCGTATTAGATACGAGAATGATTGGTATTAGAGCTAGTGGGAGATTGTTGGAGTATGCCCAAAGACCAGTCATATGATGATTGAATAGACATACTATTTTACTAGATTTATCAAGTAATGGCATTGTCGTTATTATCATTTGGTATGTTTCTGTGCATCAAACTAACCATTGGATAATAATGTCCATACAATAATACGATTATTGTTAAATAGGATCCTTAGTCGAATATTATTACGGGTATGGACAGCGATAATATATAAAGACTAATATGTGGTTGGTGACAAGCGTTGTTATTGACATAGAGATGTCAAAATCAACATATAAGTATTTGTTAGAGAACAACATACTGGATTGACCCGCTATGAGCATGTTTCTTGGGTAATTATGTTACAGTCACAACATTGCTCATGATAAACATATGTATAATCCTCAGACTTGAGATCAACATGATTTCAACATAAAGATTTACGTATTTTGACATAGTCAAACGTGTGTCGTAACTGACTACATTATAAAGACTGATGATTTGATACGTGATAACCTATGTAGTGAAGTATGGTTGATCAAGAAAGGATTTGTCCCTCCTACATAATGGGAGAAATATCTCTGGCCACTTGATTGAGTGAGATTAGAAAATGCATGGCCATGCTCGAATATTATGATATGAGATATCATAGAGATTCGTTTATCATAATCTACTCAAGACATCAAGAAACACTAGATGGACAACGCCAGTGTGACTAACGCATGACTTGTGTTCATCTAAGATATAAAGGACAAAAGGATGAAATACATAAAGGAAGTTTATTCAGGAATTAGGAAAGTCAAACCATGACTTCATGCAACTTAGGTAGCAATGATGTATTGCTAGATGCCACTCATTGTTTATAAAATTAGAACAGTTCTAATTTTGCTGCTAACGTTGCATTAACCTACAAGGTTCACACCCTTCAAATGAAATGAAGAAAAATTGGAAACCATACTCCCTGTTTTAGGGAGGTTCCCGAAAATCCCGTATGGGATAAGGGAAATCGGCAACTCCCTTAAATGGGAATAATATTAGATAAATATTGTATTTATCAAATATTATTTAGAGTATGGAAAATATTTAGAGACTTAAATATTATAGAATAAGATTCTAGAAATTTAAATATATATTTGGAATTTATATAATGTATATTTAATTCCAAGTTTATGTAGAATTAGATTCCACAAAATTAAAAACATATATTTAAATATATTTAAATCCAAGTAAAGATAGAATGAGATTCTATATAATAAAAATATATATTTGGATTAAATATAATGTATATTTAAATCCATATTTTATGTAGAATAAGATTCTACATAATTAAATATATATATTTCATTTAATATTATTAAATATAATGTATATTTAATATAAACCAATTTCAAGTAGAATTAGATTCTATGAATTTTGGTTGAACTTGGATTTAAGGAATTCAACTAGAATTAAGTCTCTGAATACTATTTAAAGGGACAATGGCTAGCAACCAAATCATCCCTATTCCTCCTTGCAAATTTCGACATATCCCTTGAAATTCCCCTCTGGAATTTTCGACAAGTCCTAGATTTCTTCTGAGAAGCTGTTCGATATTTTTCTGGTGTTCCTCTTGCCCCTGGCAAATTCCTGGCGATTTCCTAGTTCGAATCCAAGTCCCGGTAGAACCCCTGGTCAATTTCAGACTCCCTTAGGAATCCCTTGAGGGATTTCGACTTCTCCCTGGAAGGTGTTCAAACCTGTCGAAATTTATCCCTAAGTGTTAGGGAGGCAGAAACTTTGTTCGTTTTGTTCGGGTGGACTCCATAGAGGTCGTTGCGAACCTGTGACGATTCTGGTATTACTTGACGTGGTTATTCCGACATACCATCGGTTTTCCAGTTTCTAGAGCTTTAAAAGTAAACTTTTCATCTTTTCACCCCGGATTCGTTCCTGTACATGGATCCTGGCTGGATTACGTCGGATTAATTTTTCCGCTGCGCCACGTGGCGTGTCGACATGACCCAACACATCTATCTATCTATCTATCTCATGCATTCAACCAATGCAAACCACATGGCAAAGCCACACATGCTTGACACTCAAAAGCATTTCATAAATCTCATAATCACATATGCATTTCTCATAGCTTAAAATCATTTCAACCTTGGTAAATGTGAATCAAATACATTCTCATATATTGGCATTTCGTATTCTATCTTTACTCGGATATGTGGATTAGCTTGATATAAGTCAAGTCCTACCCCGATGGAATCTCACATCAACGAACTCTCATGGTATCTCTCATCATCGGATGGTATCTCTCATCATCGGATTCTCAATTTGGATCGAGATGGCACTACCCCCATTGCCCGACTCCAAAGAGCACGTATGAATTTTTAGTTTATAGTGCACTTTACATCCTATTGGTCGACCAATTATATTTGGTAATCTTCTCATCATTTATGCCAATATATTACATTAAAATCATCATCTCACCTACTGTTTTGATGCAACATTTCTCAAATCTATCTCATCCCATTTCAAAACCACAATTCATGCATATTGTCATGGGCCGCCAGTTCGAGCACGTGTCATATACGCATTTGCCTATAGAAGGGGTTCAGACACAGACTTTGAGCTCGATAAGACCACTAGACATAGCCCGGTCCATGAGAGATTATGGAAGGTGCCGGAATGTTCTGGAAGCTCCTAGAAGATTTATTCCAACATTATCCATTTGAATTGATTTAATTTAGATAATGTTGTGATATTTAGAGATTTTGTAAAGATATTATGTAAATCTCGTCCGTCGATGTAAATCAGTTTTGACCGTCAGATCTGGGGAGTTCAACTATAAATAGACTCCCCAGCTCATTTGTAACTCACTCAATTTTCTATCTTCAGAGTAATCAAGGAATTCACTCTATATCTTCTGTGTTGTTCTTCGCGTTCTTGGTTTTCTTCTTTCAGATTCAAAGGCCATTCGTTATAGTTTGCTTCCGCTTAGAACGATCTTGCGTTCTTGAGTGCCTTGGAAGTTCTGATCTTTCGGAGTTGGAATTCAAGCTTACTTAGGCGTTTGTGTGGTGAAATTCGCCTAAGGTCGCGCGGTTTGCTAGTTCGAAAATCTAGCCCCGTGACAGTTGGTATCAGAGTGAGTGTTCGAGGAAGGCACTGATTGAGATGGCACCGAAGAAGGGAGATAATGTTACAGCACAAAAGAGTGCGGAGTCCTAGGCTGCTGAGGGAAAGACGGTGAGTTCGAACCCCGAGACCTTGGAGGAAGAGGTGACCAGGCTCGAGGGTTTGGTGAAGGAGTCGCGTGAGTGACACGACGTGGTTGATTCACGCTTCGAGGAGCAAGACAACAAGAGATACCATCTCAAGGGTGAGATGGAGGAACTTCTGACAGATCTGTTCAAGAAGTTGGGCAATAGAGGTGATGCGCTTGAGGCCGAGTTAGAGGCTGCGAAGGTTGAGATTGAGGAGATGAAAGCAGACATGACTTTGTTGAAAGTTGCCTTGAAAATGGAGTAGCACCCACTCCGTCCAAGCACAGGAAGAACGTCCCAAAGCTGAAGGAGTTCAAGGGTAATAGGTCGGCCCAAGATGTTGAGAACTTCGTGTGGGGAATGGAGCAGTATTTCCGGGTGATAGGCATCAAGGATGATGCGGAAAAGGTAACTGTTGCTTCTATGTATTTGAGTGACGTCGCTCTGTTGTGGTGGCGACGCAAGTGCTCTAAGGAAAAGGAAAAAGACATTCATGTTGAAACATGGGAAGAGTTTTAGGTTGAGTTCAAGGTTCAGTTCTATCCGACCAATGCTCAACACGATGCTCAAGCGAAGTTGCAGCAACTTAGACATGAGGGTTCCAACCCGGAGTATGTTAGAGAGTTTATTGAGCTCAAGCTTCAGATTCCAAACTTGAGCGAAGATGATGGATTCTTTACCTTCATGAATGGACTCTAGAGATGGGCTCAAATGAAGTTGGAGCGGATGGGAGTCTACGAACTCTCCAAGGCATTGACTGTAGCCGAATCCATAGCACGGTAAGAAGTTGGGAAATCCAAGTCTGACAGGCCCCGAGGCAAGGACAATGGTGGGGGAGACGAGGATGATCCATGTGGCAGTGATGGTGATGAATACCCCAACAAGTTCGTCAAACCATTGGAGAAGAAGGAACGAGGACCCGTAAGGTGCTTTCGTTGTGGTGGTACGCACGTAGTGAGGGACTGTACCAAGAAAAGCTGCTTCGATGCCATCGTCGATGGGGACGACGAAACAGAAAAGAAGGAATGTCGACTTGGTGCGATTGCCAGTGTCAAAGTAATCAAACCAAGTGTAGGAGGGAAGCATGTGAAATGTTACCAGTGCAAGGGGCCTCATACTGTGAAAGAGTGCCAGGATCGAGTCAAGTCGTCCAAGGGGGATGACAAGCCCGAAGATAGTGGGGCTTTAAAGCTTGGTTCGATGTTGTTGAGTTCTGCCAATGCAAGCAAGAACTGAAAACAAAAAGGGTTGATGTATGTAGACATCAACGTGGCGGGTCAAAAGAGAAGTGCTCTTGTGGACACATGAGCATCTCCTTTGTTTGTGTCGAAGAAAGCTGGCGATGAGATTGGTTTGAAGGTTGAAGAGTCAATCGGGGTGATCAAGACCGTCAATTCCAGAGGTGTTTCGAAAGTGGGAATGGCACGAGGCGTGGAGTTGAAAATTGGAGAATGGAAAGGCAAGGAAAATTTTGAGGTAATTCATTTGGATGACTATGATTTTGTCATTGGTTTAAGTTTCCTTGACCGGGTTAATGCACTCCTTGCCACTTTTTCCCATTGTGTTTGCATTTTGGAGCCTCGCAAACAATGTCTCGTACCGATTCGTCGGGTTGTGAGGACAGAGAACAGGGTTCTGAATGCTGTTGAGCTAACCAAGGATGCTGACTTGGTTGTTGTCACTGAGGAAACGACCTTGGAAGGGCTAGTGGAGCCGAAGTCTTTGGACGACGTGGGATCCGTCGAGTGTCCACCAGTGAGTAAGGTGGATGGGGCATTGAGCTTCATGGATAAAGAAGCGTCAGTGCGAGCTGAGGTGTCGGACTTCCAGATTGACGAAGTACCGATGTTGTCGATGAGCGACGAGTTGTCGATAGGCGATGGTGCATCAGACTTCGCGAGGAAGGAAGTAATGATACGGGTTAGAGTGAATGTCAGTTGAAATAGTCCGAAAGAGGTATATCTCGAACATAGTTATGGTGTTTCACAGTTTAATTTGCATGGTTTGTTAGGTGTAGGTAGCGGAAAACCTAACCCAACAGATGGAGTTGCCAAGACTTGGCGAGAACCCAAGCAACCTTTCAGAGTTCAGAGGGTTCGTTCGGTGTTCAATGTGATGGGGTCCGAGTACTCGAGCAAGGATCGAGACGATCCGAGTAGAGGCAAGTTGCAACTGGTAGGAAAGAGTTCATACGATCGAGATGTATGTGGAGGGTCGACGAATGATGTTACATGGCGGAGAGTGACGAAGTGAGTAGTCCTTATGGGGGGACGATCGAGTCAGAGTCGAATGCTCTTTATATGGAGAGCGGTCCTTATGGGGGGACAACCAAGCCCGATTCTGAGTAGGAGGCGAGCCAAGGTGCGGAAGCGAATCCAAGATCACCGAGTCGAGCTTCATCCCGATGGTGCGATAAGGGCGTCGCCAAGTTTTGTGGGGGAGATTATCACGGGCTGCCAGTTCAAGCCCGTGTCATATGCGCATTTGCCTATAGAAGGGGTTCAGACACATACTTTGAGCTCGATAAGACCACCAGACATAGCCCAGTCTGTGAGAGATTCTAGAAGGTTCCGTAATGTTCTGGAAGATCCTGGAAGATTTAGTCCAACATTTTCCATTTGAATTGATTTTATTTAGATAATGTTGTGATATTTAGAGATTTTGTAAAGATATTATGTAAATCTCGTACGTCAATGTAAATCAGTTTTGACCGTCAGATCTGGGGGAGTTCAACTATAAATAGATACTCCCCAGCTCATTTGTAACTCACTCAATTTTCTATCTTCAGAGTAATCAAGGCATTCACTCTATATCCTCTGTGTTGTTCTTCGCATTCTTGGTTTTCTTCTTTCAGATTCAAAGGCCATTCATTATAGTTTGCTTCCGCTTAGAACGATCTTGCGTTCTTGAGTGCCTTGGAAGTTTTGATCTTCCAGAGTTGGAATTCAGGCTTACTTAGGCATTTTTGTGGTGAAATTCGCCTAAGGTCGCGCGGTTTGCTAGTTCGAAAATCTAGCCCCGTGACAATAGCATTTAATCAAAATCTCAAAACTCTTTTCAATGTCATTCTATCTCATGGGATCAATATGAAACATCATTTCATGACATAAATCATGCATAAAACAATAGGAATTTGTCTATCTCAAAACAAGAGCATGTCCAAAAGCATATAGGGCATCAACCACTTTTCGAGAGCAATTCTAAACATACTTACTTCCGGACTTAGGATGGTGTTTCAAACAAATCCTAAATCCCCAAACCTTGTTTCCTTGTCCCTCAAGGACTTCTAAAACCTTTTGCACTCACCGATAACGTTTCGCTCGCTTGTCGAAACGATTCTAGGCTTCCGGCACTTCCGGATCAATATCAAAAGCGTCCGATGATGTCTCCCATGTGCATTAAACATAAGAGCAGAGGATTACCGAGTCCTTATGGGGGACAACCAAGCCCGATTCTGAGTAGGAGGCGAGCCAAGGTGCGGATGCGAATCCAGGATCACCGAGTCAAGCTTCATCTCGAAGGCGCGACGAGGGCGTCGCCAAGTTTTATGGGGGAGATTGTCACGGGCAGCCAGTTCGAGCCTGTGTCATATGCGCATTTGCCTATAGAAGGGGTTCAGACACATACTTTGAGCTCGATAAGACCACCAGACATAGCCCGGTCCGTGAGAGATTCTGGAAGGTTCCGGAATGTTCTGGAAGATTTAGTCCAACATTATCCATTTGAATTGATTTTATTAAGATAATGTTGTGATATTTAGAGATTTTGTAAAGATATTATGTAAATCTCGTACGTCGATGTAAATTAGTTTTGACCGTCAGATCTGGGGGAGTTCAACTATAAATAGAGACTCTCCAGCTCATTTTTAACTCACTCAATTTTCTATCTTCAGAGTAATCAAGGCATTCACTCTATATCCTCTGTGTTGTTCTTCGCATTCTTGGTTTTTTTCTTTCAGATTCAAAGGCCATTCGTTATAGTTTGCTTCCGCTTAGAACGATCTTGCGTTCCTGAGTGCCTTGGAAGTTTTGATCTTCCGGAGTTGGAATTCAGGCTTACTTAGGCATTTTTATGGTGAAATTCGCCTAAGGTCGCGCGGTTTTCTAGTTCGAAAATCTAGCCCCGTGACAATAGCATTTAATCAAAATCTCAAAACTCTTTTCAATGTCATTCTATCTCATGGGATCAATATGAAACATCATTTCATGACATAAATCATGCATAAAACAATAGGAATTTGTCTATCTCAAAACAAGAGCATGTCCAAAAGCATATACGGCATCATCCACTTTTTGAGAGCAATTCTAAACATACTTCCGGACTTAGGATGGTGTTTCAAACAAATCCTAAATCCCCAAACCTTGTTTCCTTGTCCCTCAAGGACTTCTAAAACCTTTTGCAATCACCGATAACGTTTCGCTCGCTTGCCGAAACGATTTTAGGCTTCCGGCACTTCTGGATCAATATCAAAAACGTCTGAAGATGTCTCCCATGTGCATTAAACATAAGAGCAGAGGATTACCAAGTCCTTATGGGGGGACAACCAAGCCCGATTCTGAGTAGGAGGCGAGCCAAGGTGCAGAAACGAATCCAGGATCACAGAGTCAAGCTTCATCTCGAAGGCGAGACGAGGGCGTCGCCAAGTTTTATGGGGGAGATTATCACGGGCCGCCAGTTCGAGCTCGTGTCATATGCGCATTTGCCTATAGAAGGGGTTCAGACACATACTTTGAGCTCGATAAGACCACCAGACATATCCCGGTACGTAAGAGATTCTGGAAGGTTCCGGAATGTTCTGGAAGATCCTGGAAGATTTAGTCCAACATTATCCATTTGAAATGATTTTATTTAGATAATGTTGTGATATTTAGAGATTTTGTAAAGATATTATGTAAATCTCGTACGTCGATGTAAATCAGTTTTGACCGTCAGATCTGGGGGAGTTCAACTATAAATAGAGACTCCCCAGCTCATTTTTAACTCACTCAATTTTCTATCTTCAGAGTAATCAAGGCATTCACTCTATATCCTCTGTGTTGTTCTTCGCATTCTTGGTTTTCTTCTTTCAGATTCAAAGGTCATTCGTTATAGTTTGCTTCCGCTTAGAACGATCTTGCGTTCTTGAGTGCCTTGGAAGTTTTGATCTTCCGGAGTTGGAATTCAGGCTTACTTAGGCGTTTGTGTGGTGAAATTCGCATAAGGCCGCGCGGTTTCCTAGTTTGAAAATCTAGCCCCGTGACAGTTGGTATCAGTGCGAGTGTTCGAGGAAGGCACTGATTGAGATGGCACCGAAGAAGGGAGATAATGTTGCAGCGCAAAAAGATGCGGAGTCCCAGGTTGCTGAGGGAAAGACGGTGAGTTCGAACCCCGAGACCTTGGAGGAAAAGGTGACCAGGCTCGAGGGTTTGGTGAAGGAGTCGCGTGAGTGACACGACGTGGTTGATTCATGCTTCGAGGAGCAAGACAACAAGAGATACCATCTCAAGGGTGAGATGGAGGAACTTCTGACGGATTTGTTCAAGAAGTTGGGCAATAGAGGTGGTGCGCTTGAGGCCGAGTTAGAGGCTGCAAAGGTTGAGATTGAGGAGATGAAGGCAGACATGACTTTGTTGAAAGTTGCCTTGAAAATGGAGTAGCACCCACTGCGTCCAAGCACAGGAAGGACGTCCCAAAGCTGAAAGAGTTCAAGGGTAATAGGTCGGCCCAAGATTTTGAGAACTTCGTGTGGGGAATGGAGCAGTATTTCCGGGTGATGGGCATCAAGGATGATGCGGAAAAGGTAACTGTTGCTTCTATGTATTTGACTGACATCGCTCTGCTGTGGTGGCGACGCAAGTGCTCTGAGGAAAAGGGAAAAGACATTCATGTCGAAACATGGGAAGAGTTTCAGGTTGAGTTCAAGGTTCAGTTCTATCCGACCAATGCTCAACACGATGCTCGAGGGAAGTTGCAGCAACTTAGACATGAGGGTTCCATCCCGGAGTATGTTAGAGAGTTTATTGAGCTCAGGCTTCAGATTCCAAACTTGAGCGAAGATGAAGGATTCTTTACCTTCATGAATGGACTTTAGAGATGGGCTCAAATAGAGTTGGAGCGGATGTGAGTCGAAGAACTCTCCAAGCCATTGACCGTAGCCGAATCCATAGCACGGTATGAAGTTGGGAAATCCAAGTCTGACAGGCCCCGAGGCAAGGACAATGGTGGGGGAGATGAGGATGATCCATGTGGCAGTGATGGTGATAAATACCCCAACAAGTTCGTCAAACCATTGGAGAAGAAGGAACGAGGACCCGTAAGGTGCTTTCGTTGTGGTGGTCCGCACGTAGTGAGGGACTGTACCAAGAAAAGCTGCCTCGATGCCATCGTCGATGGGGACGACGAAACAGAAAAGGAGGAATGTCGACTTGGTGCGATTGCCAGTGTCAAAGTAATCAAACCAAGTGTAGGAGGGAAGCATGTGAAATGTTACCAGTGAAAGGGGCCTCATACTGTGAAAGAGTGACAGGATCGAGTCAAGCCGTCCAAGGGGGATGACAAGCCCGAAGACAGTGAGGCTTTAAAGCTTGGTTCGATGTTGTTGAGTTCTGCCAAGGCAAGCAAGAACTGAAAACAAAAAGGGTTGATATTTGTAGACATCAACGTGGCGGGTCAAAAGAGAAGTGCTCTTGTGGACACATGAGCATCTCCTTTGTTTGTGTCGAAGAAAGCTGGCGATGAGATTGGTTTGAAGGTTGAAGAGTCAACCGGGGTGATCAAGACTGTCAATTCCAGAGGTGTTCCGACAGTGGGAATGGCACGAGGCGTGGAGGTGATAATTGGAGAATGGAAAGGCAAGGAAAATTTTGAGGTAATTCACTTGGATGACTATGATTTTGTCATTGGTTTAAGTTTCCTTGACCGGGTTAATGCACTCCTTGCCACTTTTTCCGATTGTGTTTACATTTTGGAGCCTAGCAAACAATGTGTTGTCCCGATTCGTCGGGTTGTGAGGACAGAGAACAGGGTTCTGAATGCTGTTGAGCTAACCAAGGATGCTGACTTGGTTGTTGTCATTGAGGAAACGACCTTGGAAGGGCTAGTGGAGCCGAAGTCTTTGGACGACGTGGGATCCGTCGAGTGTCCACCAGTGAGTAAGGTGGATGGGGCATTGAGCTTCGTGGATAAAGAAGCGTCAGTGCGAGCTGAGGTGTTGGACTTCCAGATTGAAGAAGTACAGATGTTGTCGATGAGCGACGAGTTGTCGATAGGCGATGGTGCATCAGACTTCGCAAGGAAGGAAGTAATGATACGGGTTAGAGTGAATGTCAGTCGAAATAGTCCGAAAGAGGTATATTTCGAACATAGTTATGGTGTTTCACAGTTTAATTTGCATGGTTTGCTGGGTGTAGTTAGCGGAAAACCTAACCCAACAGATGGAGTTGCCAAGACTTGGCGAGAACCCAAGCAACCTTTCAGAGTTCAGAGGGTCCGTTCTGTGTTCAATGTGATGGGGTACGAGTACTCGAGCAAGAATCGAGAGGATCCGAGTAGAGAAAAGTTGCAACTGGTAGGAAAGAGTTCATACGATCGAGATGTACGTGGAGGGTCGACGAATGATGTTACATGGCGGAGAGTGCCGAAGCGAGTAGTCCTTATGGGGGGACGACTGAGTCAGAGTCGAGTGCTCTTTATAGGGAGAGCGGTCCTTTTGGGGGGACAACCAAGCCTGATTTTGAGTAGGAGGCGAGCCAAGGTGCGGAAGCGAATCTAGGATCACCGAGTCAAGCTTCATCCCGATGGCGCGACGAGGGCGTTGCCAAGTTTTGTGGGGGAGATTATCACGGGCCGCCAGTTCGAGCCCGTGTCATATGCGCATTTGCCTATAGAAGGGGTTCAGACACATACTTTGAGCTCGATAAGACCACCAAACATAGCCCGGTCCGTGAGAGATTCTGGAAGGTTTCAGAATGTTCTGGAAGATCCTGCAAGATTTAGTCCAACATTATCCATTTGAATTGATTTTATTTAGATAATGTTGTGATATTTAGAGATTTTGTAAAGATATTATGTAAATCTCGTACGTCGATGTAAATCAGTTTTGACCGTCAGATCTGGGGGAGTTCAACTATAAATAGAGACTCTCCAGCTCATTTGTAACTGACTCAATTTTCTATCTTCAGAGTAATCAAGGCATTCACTCTATATCCTCTGTGTTGTTCTTCGCATTCTTGGTTTTTTTCTTTCAGATTCAAAGGCCATTCGTTATAGTTTGCTTCCGCTTAGAACGATCTTGCGTTCCTGAGTGCCTTGGAAGTTTTGATCTTCCGGAGTTGGAATTCAGGCTTACTTAGGCATTTTTATGGTGAAATTCGCCTAAGGTCGCGCGGTTTTCTAGTTCGAAAATCTAGCCCTGTGACAATAGCATTTAATCAAAATCTCAAAACTCTTTTCAATGTCATTCTATCTCATGGGATCAATATGAAACATCATTTCATGACATAAATCATGCATAAAACAATAGGAATTTGTCTATCTCAAAACAAGAGCATGTCCAAAAGCATATACGGCATCAACCACTTTTCGAGAGCAATTCTAAACATACTTCCGGACTTAGGATGGTGTTTCAAACAAATCCTAAATCCCCAAACCTTGTTTCCTTGTCCCTCAAGGACTTCTAAAACCTTTTGCAATCACCGATAACGTTTCGCTCGCTTGCCGAAACGATTTTAGGCTTCCGGCACTTCTGGATCAATATCAAAAGCGTCTGAAGATGTCTCCCATGTGCATTAAACATAAGAGCAGAGGATTACCAAGTCCTTATGGGGGGACAACCAAGCCCGATTCTGAGTAGGAGGCGAGCCAAGGTGCAGAAACAAATCCAGGATCACAGAGTCAAGCTTCATCTCGAAGGCGAGACGAGGGCGTCGCCAAGTTTTATGGGGGAGATTGTCACGGGCCGCCAGTTCGAGCTCGTGTCATATGCGCATTTGCCTATAGAAGGGGTTCAGACACATACTTTGAGCTCGATAAGACCACCAGACATATCCCGGTACGTAAGAGATTCTGGAAGGTTCCGGAATGTTCTGGAAGATCCTGGAAGATTTAGTCCAACATTATCCATTTGAAATGATTTTATTTAGATAATGTTGTGATATTTAGAGATTTTGTAAAGATATTATGTAAATCTCGTACGTCGATGTAAATCAGTTTTGACCGTCAGATCTGGGGGAGTTCAACTATAAATAGAGACTACCCAGCTCATTTTTAACTCACTCAATTTTCTATCTTCAGAGTAATCAAGGCATTCACTCTATATCCTCTGTGTTGTTCTTCGCATTCTTGGTTTTCTTCTTTCAGATTCAAAGGCCATTCGTTATAGTTTGCTTCCGCTTAGAACGATCTTGCGTTCTTGAGTGCCTTGGAAGTTTTGATCTTCCGGAGTTGGAATTCAGGCTTACTTTGGCGTTTGTGTGGTGAAATTCGCCTAAGGCCGCGCGGTTTCCTAGTTTGAAAATCTAGCCCCGTGACGGTTGGTATCAGTGCTAGTGTTCGAGGAAGGCACTGATTGAGATGGCACCGAAGAAGGGAGATAATGTTGCAGCGCAAAAAGATGCGGAGTCCCATGTTGCTGAGGGAAAGACGGTGAGTTCGAACCCCGAGACCTTGGAGGAAAAGGTGACCAGGCTCGAGGGTTTGGTGAAGGAGTCGCGTGAGTGACACGACGTGGTTGATTCATGCTTTGAGGAGCAAGACAACAAGAGATACCATCTCAAGGGTGAGATGGAGGAACTTCTGACGGATTTGTTCAAGAAGTTGGGCAATAGAGGTGGTGCGCTTGAGGCCGAGTTAGAGGCTGCAAAGGTTGAGATTGAGGAGATGAAGGCAGACATGACTTTGTTGAAAGTTGCCTTGAAAATGGAGTAGCACCCACTGCGTCCAAGCACAGGAAGGACGTCCCAAAGCTGAAAGAGTTCAAGGGTAATAGGTCGGCCCAAGATTTTGAGAACTTCGTGTGGGGAATGGAGCAGTATTTCCGGGTGATGGGCATCAAGGATGATGCGGAAAAGGTAACTGTTGCTTCTATGTATTTGACTGACGTCGCTCTGCTGTGGTGGCGACGCAAGTGCTCTGAGGAAAAGGGAAAAGACATTCATGTCGAAACATGGGAAGAGTTTCAGGTTGAGTTCAAGGTTCAGTTCTATCCGACCAATGCTCAACACGATGCTCGAGGGAAGTTGCAGCAACTTAGACATGAGGGTTCCATCCCGGAGTATGTTAGAGAGTTTATTGAGCTCAAGCTTCAGATTCCAAACTTGAGCGAAGATGAAGGATTCTGTACCTTCATGAATGGACTTTAGAGATGGGCTCAAATAGAGTTGGAGCGGATGTGAGTCGAAGAACTCTCCAAGCCATTGACCGTAGCCGAATCCATAGCACGGTATGAAGTTGGGAAATCCAAGTCTGACAGGCCCCGAGGCAAGGACAATGGTGGGGGAGACGAGGATGATCCATGTGGCAGTGATGGTGATAAATACCCCAACAAGTTCGTCAAACCATTGGAGAAGAAGGAACGAGGACCCGTAAGGTGCTTTCGTTGTGGTGGTCCGCACGTAGTGAGGGACTGTACCAAGAAAAGCTGCCTCGATGCCATCGTCGATGGGGACGACGAAACAGAAAAGGAGGAATGTCGACTTGGTGCGATTGCCAGTGTCAAAGTAATCAAACCAAGTGTAGGAGGGAAGCATGTGAAATGTTACCAGTGAAAGGGGCCTCATACTGTGAAAGAGTGCCAGGATCGAGTCAAGCTGTCCAAGGGGGATGACAAGCCCGAAGACAGTGAGGCTTTAAAGCTTGGTTCGATGTTGTTGAGTTCTGCCAAGGCAAGCAAGAACTGAAAACAAAAAGGGTTGATGTTTGTAGACATCAACGTGGCGGGTCAAAAGAGAAGTTCTCTTGTGGACACATGAGCATCTCCTTTGTTTGTGTCGAAGAAAGCTGGCGATGAGATTGGTTTGAAGGTTGAAGAGTCAACCGGGGTGATCAAGACTGTCAATTCCAGAGGTGTTCCGACAGTGGGAATGGCACGAGGCGTGGAGTTGATAATTGGAGAATGGAAAGGCAAGGAAAATTTTGAGGTAATTCACTTGGATGACTATGATTTTGTCATTGGTTTAAGTTTCCTTGACCGGGTTAATGCACTCCTTGCCACTTTTTCCGATTGTGTTTACATTTTGGAGCCTAGCAAACAATGTGTCGTACCGATTCATCGGGTTGTGAGGACAGAGAACAAGGTTCTGAATGCTGTTGAGCTAACCAAGGATGCTGACTTGGTTGTTGTCATTGAGGAAACGACCTTGGAAGGGCTAGTGGAGCCGAAGTCTTTGGACGACGTGGGATCCGTCGAGTGTCCACCAGTGAGTAAGGTGGATGGGGCATTGAGCTTCGCGGATAAAGAAGCGTCAGTGCGAGCTGAGGTGTTGGACTTCCAGATTGAAGAAGTACCGATGTTGTCGATGAGCGACGAGTTGTCGATAGGCGATGGTGCATCAGACTTCGCGAGGAAGGAAGTAATGATACGGGTTAGAGTGAATGTCAGTCGAAATAGTCCGAAAGAGGTATATTTCGAACATAGTTATGGTGTTTCACAGTTTAATTTGCATGGTTTGCTGGGTGTAGGTAGCGGAAAACCTAACCCAACAGATGGAGTTGCCAAGACTTGGCGAGAACCCAAGCAACCTTTCAGAGTTCAGAGGGTCCGTTCGGTGTTCAATGTGATGGGGTACGAGTACTCGAGCAAGAATCGAGAGGATCCGAGTAGAGGAAAGTTGCAACTGGTAGGAAAGAGTTCATACGATCGAGATGTACGTGGAGGGTCGACGAATGATGTTACATGGAGGAGAGTGCCGAAGCGAGTAGTCCTTATGGGGGGACGACTGAGTCAGAGTCGAGTGCTCTTTATAGGGAGAGCGGTCCTTTTGGGGGGACAACCAAGCCTGATTCTGAGTAGGAGGCGAGCCAAGGTGCGGAAGCGAATCTAGGATCACCGAGTCAAGCTTCATCCCGATGGCGCGACGAGGGCGTTGCCAAGTTTTGTGGGGGAGATTATCACGGGCCGCCAGTTCGAGCCCGTGTCATATGCGCATTTGCCTATAGAAGGGGTTCAGACACATACTTTGAGCTCGATAAGACCACCAAACATAGCCCGGTCTGTGAGAGATTCTAGAAGGTTTCAGAATGTTCTGGAAGATCCTGCAAGATTTAGTCCAACATTATCCATTTGAATTGATTTTATTTAGATAATGTTGTGATATTTAGAGATTTGTAAAGATATTATGTAAATCTCGTACGTCGATGTAAATCAGTTTTGACCGTCAGATCTGGGGGAGTTCAACTATAAATAGATACTCCCCAGCTCATTTGTAACTGACTCAATTTTCTATCTTCAGAGTAATCAAGGAATTCACTCTATATCCTCAGTGTTGTTCTTCGCATTCTTGGTTTTCTTCTTTCAGATTCAAAGGCCATTCGTTATAGTTTGCTTCCACTTAGAACGATCTTGCGTTCTTGAGTGCCTTGGAAGTTTTGATCTTCCGGAGTTGGAATTCAGGCTTACTTAGGCGTTTTTGTGGTGAAATTCGCCTAAGTTCGCGCGGTTTGTAGTTCGAAAATCTAGCCCCGTGACAATAGCATTTAATCAAAATCTCAAAACTCTTTTCAATGTCATTCTATCTCATGGGATCAATATGAAACATCATTTCATGACATAAATCATGCATAAAACAGTAGGAATTTGTCTATCTCAAAACAAGAGCATGTTCAAAAGCATATAGGGCATCAACCACTTTTCGAGAGCAATTCTAAACATACTTACTTCCGGACTTAGGATGGTGTTTCAAACAAATCCTAAATCCCCAAACCTTGTTTCCTTGTCCCTCAAGGACTTCTAAAACGTTTTGCACTCACCGATAACATTTCGCTTGCTTGCCGAAACGATTCTAGGCTTTCGGCACTTCCGGATCAACATCAAAAGCGTCCGAAGATGTCTCCCATGTGCATTAAACATAAGAGCAAAGGATTAATGTATCATCATGCATTAAAATCACTAGCCACTCATTCTAACTCGCCGCTCAACTCAAAACTAGCATTTCAGCTATCCGAAATAACCAAAACCAACTCCAAACTCTCTCAAAACAAAGCCCAACCAAGATCTATCAATTCTAACATTTTCTAAACTTCAATCAACATCAAAAATCAACATAAACACAACCTTATACCTCCAGCAACAGCAGATCACCATAAACACCTCAAAATCCACCAATCTAACATCTCAAACTTAGGAACTCAAACATATTTGGGATTTATTTGTTAAAACCTCAATATCAACATCAAATATCATCCAAAACATGTTAGAAATCAACCTCAAAATAGAGCTTAACATAGAAATATGAAAATCACCAAGATCTTATCCAAAATCTTGAAATTAACAACTATTTCATGTTTATAACATTAAAACAACTCAAAAACCATTAACAAAGGATTGATAACTTGGGAATTTCAGTAAAGAATTGATCATTAGAGGAGAAGGACGAAGCTTGCCTCTAATGGCTGATTTCTCCTCAATTTGGGCAAGATTTCTTGAAATCCAAAGTAAAAATCAAAAGGATTTGTTGAAACAGTGATAGGAAATCTTTTGGAATATTAAATCTAAGCAAACAAAATGGAAATTGATGAGAGGAAAATGTAACCCCCTTAGCCCGGCCTTGACGCTAGACCCAAACTACGAAGATTACACGGGGAAAACCAAAGTCAACCCGAAAGTCAACCTTGATTAACGACCCCTTTTTATTTTAATATTGTCTAGATGTACATTATTAACCTAGATGGTTAACAAATCGTAGCAGCATAAATGACGCAGCAAAGGGAAGTCATATAAAGGTTCAATTGAAAGAATAACACTTTTAGGGACCAAAATGTATTATTTAAAAAATATAAGGACTTGATGGATTTTAAGTTTACCATTATTTAATTAATCATATTACATGCTCCTCTGCCAAAATTCAACCATAAAAGACAATCCAAGCTCATGCAATTGCATCCACAATTTCTAGGACTAAAATGTAAAGCATGCAAACTTAGAATAACTCAAACAGCATCCAACGGTCATCTGTTCCGAAACACTCACCTACCGTACCGAAACGCCCGTATCGAAACAGTGTTGACCGTTTCGGTACGCGGGTATGTTTCGATACCAATATCGGAACAGGTCATTCTAGTGGCCAAAATGTTTCGAAACACCCCAACCCATTCCAAAACGGTATGACCATTACAGAGCCCCGTTTCGAAACTGTTGCAGGTGTTCCGATACGCCATGCCCAATGACAGCAGAATTTGCTGGTTTAACATGCTTTTTCGTGCTCGAACCAACCCCGAGACTTGCCACAACATACATACATCAAGGATACATGTCAACAATCATCATATCGAAGCCCTAGCCTAAACATAGCAACATTTACATAATCAAAGACACTATAGGCATGCTTCCTAATTAACAAAGGCATAGCAAGTCAAAACTCCAAAGTAATCCAAAATTCAAACTTCAAAGACCATTTACAACTCTAATATGGTCAAACCAACATGCTCAAAGTAAAGAAACATTCTCAAACCTTCCAAAGTATAAATTCTCACCCATTGCCTTTTATTACACTAAGGATGAACCACATACATTTCTTTATCAAAATCTTGGATGTCTCTTGCTCGTGAGCTGCCTTCAAATGTTCAATTCTCTATATTGATGAAACAAAAGAGCGTAAGCACTAAGCTTAGTGAGGATCGCTTGACATCATTCATCAATGCTCAACTCATGATTAGCAAAAGCAACATTTTACTCAACATGCCTTTATAAAACAAGTCTTCTCAAGACTTCCATGCACTTTTGAAATCCCATGCACACATGCATCAATAACAACATCATATAAACTTATGCTCATGCTTTAACAAGCATCACATGCTTTCTTGCATCATATACATATTTCTCATGCAACCTTGCAACATTTACAAGCATCTCATGCTTCATTATATTCAAATACATTATATTGGCTTTCAAGTGATAATCCACAAACCATTTCAACACAAGACACAATCGCATACACGGATTACAAGCGTTGTCCCACGCGTTTCATACACACTACCAGACTATACAAGGCTCAAACACAAGAGTAATCCTTCCATTGTTGTGACACTTGTGGTGGAGTATAACAGTACAATCTCAAACCCTCAACAACACTCATCGGTAGTTGTATAATTCCACTAACGAGAGTAAGGGACACATGACACAAGATCTACACATGGAATTTCAACCACCGTTGTGATCTTACCTCAATTGTAAGGGTACATGGATGGAGTTTACGGTACAATCACAACCCCTTGACATCCAAGGCGACTTTACTTACGGTGCACCCAATCCTATAGTCGGCTAACTATATCCGATTAAAGTAACCAAAATCCATTTTCATCACTTGCCAATATAAACATTTATCCACATTAATCCACTGTTTTTCAAGCATAACCACAATGTCATTTACACAAGCACACATGCTTAACATCATATGCATTTTCATATGAAAACCAAGGATCACTTACCTAGTGCATCCTTAACATAATGACATCAAAATCTAGCATTAAACCATGCTTAAACATGCTTATAAACAGTAAACAAATCCACTCTTGTATCAAATGCATTTTCATCCAACATATCACATTTTCAAGAGAGAGATTACTGATACACTTACACTTGAGCTTAGTAAAGTGTATTAAACTTACACTAAGCTCCCAAGAGCACGCTCAAGGCATTACAAAGCAAGAAATCACATTTCCACTCACCGATTACGTTTCCCCTTGCTTGCCGAAACACTAATTATGCTTTCGGCACTTCCAGATCAACACCCAATGTGTCCGAAGATGTCTCTCATTTTTATAACACATAAGAACAGAGGATTAATGCATCATCATGCATTAAAATCATCAGCCACATATCTAATCTCGTTGCTCTACCCAAAATCCATATTTCGGCTACCAAACACAATTGAAATCATCTCCAAACTCTCCCAAATCAAAGCCCAGCCAAGATCTATCACATCTAACCATTTATAAACATCAATTAACATCAAAAACCACCACAAACTCGTCCTTATATCTCCAGCTATGACATAACACCAAAATCACCCCAAAAACCACCATTCTATCATTAAAAAACTTAGGAATCCAAGCCTATTCGGGACTTGATTGATAAAACCTCATTTGTAACATCAAATAACATTCAAAATACATTAAAAATCAACCTCAAAACAGAGCCTAAAGACAAACCACGAAAATCATCAAGATCTCTTCCAAAATCTTGAGTTTCAACACAATTTCTTGTTTCTAACATTAAAACCACTCAAAAATCATCAAGAAAGGATTGATAACTTGGGAATTTCAGTAAAGAACTGATAATTAGAGGAGAATGACGAAGCTTACCTCTAATGGATGAATTCTCCTTGATTTGGGCAAGTTTTCTTGGAAAATCAATGTGAAAATTGAGAGGATTTGATGAGGAATTGATTAAGGATCAAAAGGCTATTGAAACCTCATCATTTGGAATGATAATCAAAGATTATTTGCCAGAGAAAAAGTGTTTGGCTACCAAGAATTTGAGAGAAAATGAAATGAGAGGGAAATTGTGAAAAGTGGTTATGAAAACTCAAAGTAGTTTTCCTTTTTAATTAGACTTTAATTCCTTTTAATAAAGCATTATTAAAAACACCCAAATTAAGGAAAAATCTGATAAGAAACATTTAGGTAAAATTAGCTCCTTAAAGATTCAAAGTTTCAATCCTTTACAAAACAGTCACTATTCCACTTTTGCAAAAACTGCAATTTGGTCACTACACCGAAATGTAGATTTTCCAAACCTTATTTTGTAAAATTGATTTCACCATAATTATTCACATGTTAAATGAGGATTTTTAGACATTTTTTCATATTTTTAAAACATCTCGAACTAGGTGTTCCCTAAATCTCCCTTAAAGATCCGAACCGTTCCCAACCGGTCCGGTCTGAACCCTAAACAATCTAGGCCCGAAAGCGGGGTGTTACAACTCTCCCCCACTTAGGAAATTTCGTCCTAGAAATTCTTACCTGATGAAAAGAGATGCGGAAATTGCCTCAGCATGTCCACCTTACTTTCCCACGTGGCCTCCTCAACTCCCCGGTGTCGCCACAACACCTTCACAAGTTCTATCGTCTTGCCACGAAGAACCTTGCTACTAACATCCAAGAGCCTCACTGGTTCCTCATCGTAAGACAGATCCGGATTCAACTCTTTCTCCTCAACAGGTATCACATGCAAAGGATCCGATCTGTACTTCCGTAACATGGAGACATGAAACACATCATGTATCTTCTCCAACTCAGCAGGCAGTCTCAACCGATATGCCACAGGACCAATATGCTCCACAATCTCATAAGGTCCAATAAACCTTGGGCTAAGTTTACCCTTACGCCCAAATCTCATCACCTTCTTCCAATGCGAAACTTTCAAGAACACACGTTCGCCAACCGCAAACTCAATTTCCTTACGCTTCAAATCCGCGTAAGACTTTTACCGGTCCGATGCCGCCTTTAACCGCTCACAAATGAGCTTCACCTTCTTGGTGCTTCCCTTAAGCATAGTCGGCATTGAAATCAACTTTTGCCCAGCTTCTGCCCAACAAAGAGGAGTCCTACATCTTCTCCCATACAAAGTCTCGTATGGAACCATTTGGATACTTTCCTGGTAACTATTGTTAAACGCAAACTCAACCAACGGCAAATGTTTCTCCCAAGAACCCTGAAAATCAATCACACAGCATCTCAGCATATCCTCAAGCACTTGGATCACACGTTCCGACTGTCCATCCGTCTGCGGATGATATGAAGTGCTGAAATTCAAACGTGTACCCAAGGCTTGATGCAAGCAATCCCAAAATCGCGATGTGAACCTCGGATCCCTATCCGACACAATAGACTTTGGCACACCGTGCAACCGCACAATCTCAGCTATATAGAGCTCAGCCAACCTATCCAAGGTATATGTAGTGTGCACAGGCAGAAAATGTGCACACTTCAAAAGCCGATCCACAATCACCCAAACGCCTTTCTTCTTTGTCGACGACAAAGGCAAACCAGACACAAAATCCATGGTGATTCTCTCCCACTTCCATTCTGGAATCCTCATAGGTTGCAACAATCCAGAAGGAACCTGATGCTCAGCCTTCACTCGCTGACACACCATACACTTACTAACGAACTCCGCCACATCCTTCTTCAACCCCACCCAATAATACTCATCCTTTAGGTCGCGATACATTTTCGTACTACCTAGGTGCATAACAAAAGGACTACAATGAGCTTCAGTCAGTATAGTGCGCCTTAACTCAGCATCATCTGGCAACACTATTCGACTACCAAAACATAGAAAACCATCAGCATTAAAGCTGAAATCCGAAGGTCTATCTTCCGCAATGTCTTGAACATGGGAAACAAGAGAATCATCAAGCAATTGTTTCTCTTTAATCAACTGTAACAAAGATGGTTTCACTCGTAACTCCGCCACAAGACCACCTTCACGCGATATACTCAGATGAGCAAACATCGCTCTCAGCTCAACGGCCACCTTCCGGCTCAAAGCATCAGCTACCACGTTAGCCTTGCCTAGGTGGTACTCAATCGCCAGATCATAATCCTTAAGCAACTCCACCCAACGTCGTTGCCTAAGATTTAACTTCTTCTGAGACATAAGATATTTCAAGCTCTTATGATCCGTGAACACCACACATTTCTCACAATACAGGTAATGTCTCCAGATTTTTAAGGCAAACACCACAGCTGCAAGCTCAAGATCATGAGTAGGGTAGTTGCGCTCATGCACCTTTAACTGCCTAGATGCATAGGCCACCACCTTACCCTCTTGCATCAACATACAGCCTAAACCAACAATGGACGCATCACTATAGACCACAAACTCCTTACCAGATTCAGGTTGAACCAAAACAGGAGCTTGAGTCAGCGCTTCTTTCAGCTTCTCAAAAGCTTGTTGCCTCGCCTCCGTCCATTCAAAACGAACATTCTTTTGCAACAACTTGGCCAAAGGCGCTGCTATCTTTGAAAAACCCTCAACAAATCTACGATAATACCCAGCCAACCCAAGGAAACTCCATACCTCGGTAACTGACTTAGGCACTCTCCAACTCATCACAGCCTCCACTTTCTGTTGATCAACGCGAATACCCTTTGTCGATACCAAATGACCAAGGAAACCACTTCCCTAAGCCAAAACTCACACTTGCTCAATTTGGCATATAACTGATTCTCCAACAAAGCTTGCAAAACGATTCTTAAGTGCCTATCGTGATCATCCTCAGTACGCGAATACACAAGGATATCATCGATGAACACCACCACAAATTGATCCAAGTACTCATGGAATACACGATTCATCATGTCCATGAAAGCAGCAGGCGCATTGGTCAAACCAAACGGCATCACCAAAAACTCATAATGCTCGTACCTCGTCCGAAAAGCAGTTTTAGGTATGTCCACATCCTTCACCTTCAGCTGATAGTATCCCGATCTCAAGTCTATCTTAGAGAACACTGAGGCTCCCCGGAACTGATCAAAGAGATCATCAATTCTAGGCAAGGGATACTTGTTCTTGATCGTCAACTTGTTCAGTTGCCGATAATCTATACACATTCTCATCGTTCCATCTTTCTTCTTTACAAATAGAACTGGTGCACCCCAAGGTGACACACTGGGCCGAATGTAACCCCAATCCAACAACTCCTGCAACTACATTTTCAATTCTTTTAGCTCTTTAGGTGTCATGCGATAAGGAGCAATGGACATCGGGGTAGTGTTCTCATACAACTCTATACCAAACTCAACTTCTCTGTTCGGTGGCAAACCAGGCAATTCTTCCGGAAAGACACCCGGAAAATCGCAAACCGTTCGAATGTACTACACACGCACATCCTTAGAACCAGGATTCATCACATAGGCAAGGTAAGCTTCACACCCCAACCTCAACATACGGTTTGCTTCTAAGGCCGATATCACATTTGACAAGAATTTCACATTCTCGCCTACTACAACAACCTCGTAGTCATCGGCCAGCTTTAAGGTGACTCGCTTAACATCAAAGTCAACCACAGCTCTGTGCTCCGTTAACCAATCCATGCCAAGGATTACATCAAATCCGTAGAATGGCAATTCCATCAAATCCACAAGGAAAACATGACCTTGCACAGACAGAGGACACCTCCTATACAACTTCCTAGTGACTACAGTCTCACAAAAGAACTAGTCACTTGCATTCCTATTCCAAGCACCTCAACAGCTATATCAAGCAAATTGCATGCTCACTCAAGATATAAGAATGTGTGCATCTAGAATCAATCAAAGCCAGCAAAGATAAAGACTGGAGAACAAAGGTACTTGCGATCACATCGGTGTTGTTGCGCTCCTCGCGCTGAGCATACACCCTCGTTGGTCCACCTCCCACAGGTCTAACAGCTACCACGTGAGCAATACCTCGTTGTTCCTCATCCCTTCTCTGGAATTTCCCACAGACGCGCCCACGACCTCTCTGAGGTGCAGCTACCCCAGGAGCACGTCCCTGACCATCACCGGCCAACAAAGGACACTCCCTCCTCATGTGATCTGCCGAACCACAATTCTTACAGGAGTTCCCTATCGCTACAACAGAAGCCTGAACCTCACTAGCTGCTCGAGGACAATCTCGCCTCAAATGACCACGAGAACCACACGTCCAATATGTGTTCTGATCAGCCCTCATCCTATCTCCCTGAACAGGTGTACTATGTCCTCCATTACCACGCCTAGCAGTAGACTGGTACCTCTTATGTCGTCCCCTCTTGTTCTGTCCACCACCAGAACTATGCTCAGCAACTCTCTTTCCAAAGCTAGAACTAACACCTCTAGAAGACAAACACAGGTTTTGCTCGATGTCCTTCGCTCGACACACAAGCACATCAAAATCTGTGTAATCCGCAGCCAGCATGTATGTCTTAACCTCTTGCACCAATCCATAACGAAATCGATCACAGCGTTGCCGCTGACCGGGTACCAGCTTAGGAGCATATTGGCTCAAGCGTGCGAACTGGACCTCGTAATCGGCCACTGATAAACTCCCCTGAACGAGAGACATAAACTCCCGCTTCTTCTCATCCAGGTATCTCACACCTAGATACTTCCTCCGGAAAGCACTCTTGAAGAACTCCCAATCAATTTTGTTTGGTTCCATACCAGCGGTGGCAGTCGTCCACCAACTGTAAGCATCTCCTTGCAGCAAGGAAACTACACAACCGAGCTTGCGCTCATCACTACAACCCATCTGATCCATTATGCGGATCGTACTAGCCAACCAGGCCTCAGACGCCTCAGGTGCCATTCCATAAAACTCTACTGCTCCCAGGTTCCTTAACCTTTCCAAAGGTAGACCCACCTGCCCAGCAGCAGGGGCCTGCACTTGCGCTCCGGCAACAGCAGCCTGAAACGCTCCAGCAATCGCTTCGACTAAGGGTGTCAGATTACCCAGTCCAGGACTAGCTTGTCCTTGTTGTTCCCGCTCCCCACCTCCAGGTGGTGGCGGAGGAGGTAAATCTCCACCAGGAGGAACATCAGCCCCCTGCTCAGCCTGATTCTACTGCTCAGCCCCAGGTACAATCGTATTGGACCTCATCTCTCTTCTAGGTCCCATGTGCTATTTTAAACAAACACAACAACAAAACAAATTAAACCATTTAGGCCAGCTGCAAGCAAGAATCCAAGTTTACAAAACATTTGTTTAGTGTAATAAGGCAATGGGTTCCCAATTTCCCCACAGAACATAGCATACACCATCATCATGCTCACATACATTCCACCATTTCAAATCAGCACATACTCATGTAACATCATCACTAAACAATCCTACTCATTCCATAAATACAACACACTAATCAACATGGCATAAGGTTCCAAATTCATACACTAGCATGCTTTTCGAACATCATAATTCAACTCACATCAATTACACATACCAACATTCCCATTTCATTCGAAACCACGCTCTTATACCACCAAATGTAACCCCCTTAGCCCAGCCTAGACGCTAGACCCAAACTACGAAGATTACACGGGGAAAACCAAAGTCAACCCGAAAGTCAACCTTGATTAACGACCCTTTTTATTTTAATCTTATCTATATGCACATTATTAACCTAGATGGTTAACAAATAGTAGCAGCGGAAACGACGCAGTAAACGGAAGTCATATAAAGGTTCAATTGCAAGAATAACACTTTTAGGGACCAAAATGTAATTTTTAGAAAATATAAGGACTTGATGGATTTTAAGTTTACCATTATTTAATTAATCATATTACATGCTCCTCTGCCAAAATTCAACCATAAAAGACAATCCAAGCTCATGCAATTGCATCCACAATTTCCAGGACTAAAATGTAAAGCATGCAAACTTAGAATAATTCAAACAGCATCCAACGGTCATCTATTCCGAAACACTCACCTACCGTACCGAAACGCCCGTATCGAAACAGTGTTGACCGTTTCGGTACGCGAGTATGTTTCGAGACTAGTATTGGAACAGGTCATTCTAGTGGCCAAAATGTTTCGAAACACCCCAACCCGTTCTGAAACGGTATGACCATTACAGAGCCCCGTTTCGAAACTGTTGCAGGTGTTCTGATACGCCATGCCCAGTGACAGCAGAATTTGCTGGTTTAACATGCTTTTTCGTGCTCGAACCAACCCCGAGACTTGCCACAACATGCATACATCAAGGATACATGTCAACAATCATCATATCGAAGCCCTAGCCTAAACATAGCAACATTTACATAATCAAAGACACTATAGGCATGCTTCCTAATTAACAAAGCCATAGCAAGTCAAAACTCCAAAACAATCCAAAATTCAAACTTCAAAGACCATTTACAACTCAAATATGGTCAAACCAACATGCTCAAAGTAAAGAAACATTCTCAAACCTTCCAAAGTATAAATTCCCACCCATTGCCTTTTATTACAATAAGGATGAACCACATACATTTCTTTATCAAAATCTTGAATGTCTCTTGCTCGTGAGCTGCCTTCAAATGTTCAATTCTCTACATTGATGAAACAAAAGAGCGTAAGCACTAAGCTTAGTGAGGATCGCTTGACATCATTCATCAATGCTCAACTCATGATTAGCAAAAGCAACATTTTACTCAACATGCCTTTATAAAACAAGTCTTCTCAAGACTTCCATGCACTTTTGAAATCCCATGCACACATGCATCAATAACAACAGCATATAAACTTATGCTCATGCTTTAACAAGCATCACATGCTTTCTTGCATCATATACATATTTCTCATGCAACCTTGCAACATTTACAAGCATCTCATGCTTCATTATATTCAAATACATTATATTGGCTTTCAAGTGATAGTCCACAAACCATTTCAACACAAGACACAATCGGATAAACGGATTACAAGCGTTGTCCCACACGCTTCATACACACTACCGGACTATACAAGGCTCACACACAAGAGTAATCCCTCCATTGTTGTGACACCCGTGGTGGAGTATAACGGTACAATCTCAACCCCTCAACACCACTCATCGGTTGTATAATTCCACTAACGAGAGTAAGGGACACATGACACAAGATCCACACACAGAATTTCAACCACCATTGTGATCTTACCTCAATCATTAGGGTACTTGGATGGAGTTTACGGTACAATCACAACCCCTCGACATCCAAGGTGACTTTACTTACGGTGCACCCAATCCTACAGCCGGCTAACTATATCCGATTAAAGTAACCAAAATCCATTTTCATCACTTGCCAATTTAAACATTTATCCACATTAATCCAATGTTTTTCAAGCATAACCACAGTGTCATTTACACAAGCACACATGCTTAACATCATATGCATTTTCATATGAAAACCAAGGATCACTTACCTAGTGCATCCTTAACATAATGACATCAAAATCTAGCATTAAACCATGCTTAAACATGCTTATAAACAGTAAACAAATCCACTCTTGTATCAAATGCATTTTCATCCAACATATCACATTTTCAAGAGAGGAATTACCGATACACTTACACTTGATCTTAGTTAAGTGTATTAAACTTACACTAAGCTCCCAAGAGCACGCTCAAGGCGTTACAAAGCAGGAAATCACATTTCCACTCACCGATTACGTTTCACCATGCTCGCCGAAACACTAACTTAGGAATCCAAGCCTATTCGAGACTTGATTGATAAAACCTCATTTGTAACATCAAATAACATTCAAAATACATTAAAAATCAACTTCAAAACAGAGCCTAAAGACAAACCACAAAAATCATCAAGATCTCTTCCAAAATCTTGAGTTTCAACACAATTTCTTGTTTCTAACATTAAAACCAATCAAAAATCATAAAGAAAGGATTGATAACATGGGAATTTCAGTAAAGAACTGATCATTAGAGGAGAGGGACGAAGCTTACCTCTAATGGATGAATTCTCCTTGATTTGGGCAAGTTTTCTTGGAAAATCAATGTGAAAATTGAGAGGATTTGATGAGGAATTGATTAAGGATCAAAAGGCTATTGAAACCTCATCATTTGGAATGAAAATCAAAGATTATTTGCTGGAGAAAAAGTGTTTGGCTACCAAGAATTTGAGAGAAAATGAAATGAGAGGGAAATTGTGAAAAGTGGTTATGAAAAGTCAAAGTAGTTTTCCTTTTTAATTAGCCTTTAATTCCTTTTAATAAAGCATTATTAAAAACACCCAAATTAAGGAAAAATCTGATGAAAAGAATTAGGTAAAATTAGCTCCTTAAAGATTCAAAGTTTCAATCCTTTACAAAACAGTCACTATTCCACTTTTGCAAAAACTACGATTTGGTCACTACACCGAAATGTAGATTTTCCAAACCTTATTTTGTAAAATTGATTTCACCATAATTATTCACATATTAAATGAGTATTTTTAGACATTTTTCCATATTTTTAAAACATCCCGAACTAGGTGTTCCCTAAATCTCCCTTAAAGATTCGAACCGTTCCCAACCGGTCCGGTCCAAACCCTAAACCATCTAGGCCCAAAATCGGGGCGTTACAGAAAGTGTTTGGCTGATTGGAAGTTGAGAGAAAATGAAAAGAGAAAACTATCGTGAAATTAGTTATGAAAAAGTCAACTTTGATTTCCTTTTTATTTCTTTAATTAAATCATTATTAAAAGCTCCCAAATTAAAGTGAAATCTGATAAAAACATATAGTAAAATTAGCTTCTTAAAGATTCAAAGTTCCAATCCTTTACAAAATAGTCACTAGTCAACCTTTGCAAAAAGTGCATTTTGGTCACTATCCCAAAATATAATATTTCCAAATCACATTTTGTAAAATTGTTTTCACCATAATCATTTATATAATAAATGAGGATTTTTAGATATTTTTCCATAATTTTAAAACATCCTGAACTAGGTGTTCCCTAAACCAACCTCAAGGGTGCGAACCGTTCCCGACCGGCCCGATTCAACATCTAAAACATTTAGGCCCAAAAGCAAGGTGTTACACAATATACCATTTAAATCCATGATAACTTATTGCTTTCAACGCATTATTAACATCATCACATATCTCATCTCAAAACATGCTCAAATCTAGCTTAATATATCTCATAAAAAATATAACCTCTTGAAACATAATCAAATCATTTCATGGGATATAATTCAGCAAAACCATGCTTATAAAACATGCACAACAGTGAGTAACAAGATAATTTCAAATATGAGCATAAAAATCCACATCGACTTTAAACCGAAAACCGAGAGCTTTAGTATCCATACTTACTTCCGAGATTAGCTAAGCGTTTCAAGCTTACACTAATTAACCTCCTAAAACCCTATTTCCAAGCTTTTGAAAATGATCAAACCATATCCACTCACCGATACAACTTCGCCTCACTTGTCGAAGCTATTACATGCCTTCGAAACTCCAAATATGCCTTCTAACGATCAAGCAACGTCTTGCCCTGCTTCTAACCAAGGAAAAACAGAGGATTAATGCACACTCTTGCATGAAAACCTCCAGCAAAAAAAACCCCCCACTCAACTCCAACATTCGCCAAGCAATTAACAACCGATACAAACCGAAAACACCGACAAAACCACTCTAAATCGTTCCCAATCATTACCCAGAAAAATCAACCATCAATCCTCATCCATTTATAACCTAAAACATTTCCCCAACCTCTATAAACCTCCAGCTATCAAGAAACCACAACATCAGCCCCTAAAACTCAAGATTTCGTCACTAACATCTAGCAATCTAACTAGTTTCAGGATTACATAACAAAATCCAACAAGTTAACATTACTAACCATTAACAACACATTCATAATCAACAATTAACTTAGCAACTAACATAAATTCCAGAGATCCACCATGAATCTTCAAGAAACCTCAATTAAACACAATTTCCTCAATTAACATATAAAAACCCATTAAGAACAATATGTAAAAGACTAAATACTTGGAAATTTCAGTAAAGAACATGTCATTAGAGCAGAAGAACGAACCTACCTCTAATGATGAGTTCTTCCTCCATTTTTGAAAAGAAAACCAAAGAGAAAATAAGAGATTCAATAGAGAATCAATAGAAAATAAGAAAATCTTTAAAATCTAAATCAAAATTAGAGTTTACCTTTGAAATCTTGCTGTTTGGATGAAGGGATTTTGAGAGAAAAGTGAGAGAAGAGAAAACTATGTCAAATCTAATTTTGTGAAAAATGAAAACTGTTTCTATAACTTCCCTCCATCTTTTTAATATAATTTATTTAATTAAAATTGTAAAATAGGAGGAAAATTCTTTATTAGCCCTTGGTGGCACATAAAGATTCAAAGTATTAGCCTTTTAAGTTTTTGCCACTAAATCAAACTTTACCATTTTTACATTTTGGTCACTAAACCAAAATGTCCGATTTCCAAAATTATTTTCTTTAAATTACCTTTACCAACATTAATCACATATATAATTATTATTTTAAGAAATTTTCACATATTTTTATCCAACCAAAAACCTTTCAATTTAATTATTTCCTGAAACTAGACTAGATTGCTAAACGGATTCGAACCAAACTGCCTAACCAAACCCGGCTAACGCCGAGGCCCAAAAACTAGGGCATTACATGAAATTTTAGATACAATCGAGGGGTCAAGTGAGATATTTTTTTATTAATTTAGCTTTTGTATAACTAAATTAAAATTTCAATGACCATTTTATAACTTTTAAAAATAAATGGTTAGAAAAACAATTCTAACATAGTTTAGTGATCATTTATATACTTTACGTATTTTCTTTTATTATTTGAGACCCTAGCCACTGATTTAATTTAGTTTCTTGCAGTCTGACCCTGGGCATGGACGAAGGGGCGCTCGCCCAAGTTCCATTTTTTTAATGTTTGGTATTGTGATTCAATTTTTTCAATACTTATTCTTAGTTCTTTTTTAAATTAAATTTTTTTAATATTTATTATTAAAGGTTCAATTTTTTTCAATATTTTTTTATTAAGATTACTCTTCAAATTTAATTTTTGCAATATTTTTTATTAGGACTACTCCTAAAAAATTTTCAATATTTGTTATTAGGGGTCCATTTTTTTCTAATACGTGTTAGTATAGACCCATTTTTTTAAATACTTATTGTAAGGGTCCATTTTTTCTCAATGTTTTCTTCTTTTTGAATAGTCTAAAGGTGATTACAAGGTAGTATAAGTCCATAGATATTCTTAATCCTTTTGGCAAGCGATTGAACCCGAGTCTCCCACAATGAACATCATCGACTTTTTTTACTAGGACCACTTGTTGGGATTATACTCAATTTTCTTATAATACTTGTTATTAGGGGGTTACTTTTAAAATTATTTTTTGTAATACTCGTAATTAAGATTTAACTTTTAGGTTCGTCTCGAGCTCATATAAATTATAATAAAATACTGATCAAAGATGTCTAAGTAATCCACAAACAATTCATTTAAGCCAAGTTTATTTACAGCCTACATAAAAGTCCAAAAATAATAATCAATTACAACAAAAAGGAAAGCTCATAAAAATAAAAATTATTCGGATTCTGCTCCTACTTTTGACGCTTTTTCTTCCTCAAAGACAAAATTTTCACTTTTCAAAGTTCAAGACTCTCAAATCTCTCAAGCTTAAGTATGTACTTTTTTATTTTTTTAAATATTCATTTATTCAATATATAGAAGTATATTTCAATTAGTATTATTTAATTTTTGTTTTGCAAGATTTCAAGAGTTCACTACCTTTTATTTTTTATCTTCCAACTGTAACAATACAAATAAGGATAAAATAAATAGAGATTTAGTTAATTTATGCTTACCTTATCATTTTCTAACTTTAAATTTTGAGTTAGAGATTAAATTAATTGAGAGTAGAAGTAAAAAATATGACTTTATGAATTAATAAATCTTTATACTAATTTCGTTGAATCAATTTAACAAAGACATTCATTTTTTGTTCTTGCTTTTTATTTATTGAATATAAATTGGTAATATGCACAAATTGAGTTGTTCGAATTTGTTGTTGCCTTGTAAATATTATAAATATCATATTACTCTGTACATTGTAATTTAGAGATTTCTGATTCACTAATGTATTTTTATGGTTAGCTTGAATTGTATGCTTTCTTCCCTTTTGTTATGCATGTTTGTACTCAATCCCACGACAAGGGAGAAAGCAAACGTTTGCATAAATTGTCCACGTCAAGAAGATGTTATATATGTTCGTCTCTATTAATTGTAACATAATACATTGTTTTCGCTTTTTAAAAAACCTTAGATTATATACGTTTTAACCACAGTGGCGGATCCACCATATAATCAATGTTTTTCGATTCACTAATGTGTGCATTGTTGACTTATTTACAAAGTTGCAAATAAGCATTGTTAACTTATTTACACCTAATTATTTATGTTCGCAAACGCTAAACGAATATTTTCACAAGCGCAAAACGAAAATGTTCGCAAAAATTAAAAGAATCGAGCTCGAACACACTAAATAATAAATGAACTGAATTCAAACATAATGTAATATAATTATGCCCACTCTCAAAAATATTTCTGGATTTACCACTGAGTATAGCCTTATTCACATGAGCCATCAACAAAATAACAGCAAGAGCAAAGAAAACACAATAATACTAACAATAGAAATTGTAGTGCATAACCTCAAAACAGCTATAGCAATTTTTTTATAAAAAAAAAATACTCACCGAAAGAAAGCATAGAAAGTGATAAAGAAGTAAGGTCTATACCGTGGCCACTATAGGCTATAGCCGTTACTTGGTGGAGAGTTTGGAAAGCATGGAATGATGTTGTTGTGGAGCAGTGGCTGATTGGGGTTGCCTTTAGATCTATCCTTGCACTGGTTGTAGAAATTGTTTAAGAGGAGCTTTCAAATCACCAGTTACTGCGCCTATGTGAACTTAACAGACATTAATGCACCAGTTACTTCTATTTCTCTCTCTCACGCCTACTATTTGATTCAATGATAATATAAATATTTTTCATCTCTCCATATATTTGTAAATTCAAATCCCATCCCATCAAATTTTATCAATCTTTATACTACAATTGTGAGGCTTTTATAGTTTAATGCATTTCATTAAATAAATAAGGAACGTATACAGGGGAAGGGTTAAAACCCAGAAAAAAACATGAGCAATGTTAAAAAAAGAGTCGAGTGAAAAAAAGAAGAAAAAAAACTCTAGAGAAGAACGACCAAGAAACACAACAAAAGGAATAGAAGTAACAAAAGCCAGAACAAAATAAAACATAAGACAAGAATAGTCGAGGAAGGTCGAAAATCTCCACCACCATCTGGAACACCAAAGTCAAGAAGTGAGCAAACTCTTTTTCATCTGTATGTCAGATCGGGACTACCGAAACATCAAATGTGAGGAGAACTCATCTAAGTCACCATGTAGAGATTCGAAATCTTGGTGAATGATGGAAGGTCGAGAAAGAATACGAGGCCATCGATTGAAGCCATCATTTTTCTGCTAAAGAAATCAGAAGAGATTCAATCACCGTCGAAAGAAATTGGATAACCAAGTTGGGTGAGAGAACCAAAACCTGCACACACAAAAAAAACAATTAAGAACAAAACCCAAAAATCCAAGAAGAAAGAGGCAGCGGAAAGTCGGAGGCCAAGAACCTACGTTTCACCCAACCCAACTCGACTCCGCAGCTAAATAGCGTTCAATTTCCTCCTCGGAGGAACACACCTGGTCAGAACATGATCGCTGGAGACCACAAATCTCATCGAGACATACCAGAGAAAAATAAAACAAAAATATGAGAAGAAAAGAGAAAAAAAGACAAAAAAAATTGTAAAAAAATGAAGGAAAGAAAAGAAAAGGAGATCAACAACCAAAGGCCAGACAAACGACATGCCTCCAAAACGAACGAGAATATAAGGATTAACCCCTTCCTCTTCTTGCAGGCCCTCTAGAGTGTGAAAAGTTACTTCCAAGCTCCATATCATTCTCAAGTCAAGAATTCTGGTTGGCGTCTTGCTCATGAGGCCCTTGCCACTGGAAACAAAATTCAGTGTATCAGGGATTGTAACACCCTCTACCGGATCTAGGAGATAAACCGCTTTAGGAAGTGTTTCTAACAAACAAAGACAAACAAATTTTAAACAGTGATGGACTTTCGAGTAAGGTTGAATAATATCAAGACTATACTTTAAAGTTTTGGGGACCATTTTTTCTTTTGATTACAAGATGACATTAGCTTAGCTTCTAAACTCCAACTAGATTTGTAAGAAGCTGTACCATTCGAATTAAGCTTATTCTTTTTATAAAATCAATTTCAAGATTATTCGAACTAGTGTTTAAACAATGAAGATCATAGATCATATTCATAAATCTAACTCGAATGAAAGGAAGTATCAAGCCTTTATCCAATTTCATGGAATTTATATCTAACTTATCAATGTATTAATTCCAATTATCATACAAGCTCAAATTAAAACATTAAACCTTAAGAACTGATCTTTAACTTCTAGCACAATTTACTCATTTTAGTCACATCCTAAACATAATCATTCAAATACTCAAGCACTTGAAAGCTCATTATCACTCCATGTAATTTTCTTTAATTAAGTTGCAAGACTACAAAGCGTAACAAATCCATGTATAGTAATCGGATTATCAACAAGTGTCATGCTCAAGTAAATCAAGACCTTAAGCACAATCTAGCTTTTTTATGCATTCAAGAACCATTTCTATATCATGTTATATCTTTTTAATCATAATCAATTAACATATATATAGAAATGGGAGAAACAAGGGATATCTTTGAATGGCATATATATGTTAATTGATATAACATGATTAGCTTAATGAATAAAACTATTTTATATATTATTAGTGGGAGAAACAAGGGATGGGCAATGAAAAAAGAACGCGCCCCACGCGCTTCCCTTACTCTTCCTTTTTCCTGAAATTTGTGACCCTCAGAGGGCGATGCGATCTGTCCGAGCCAGCTGTCTTGCTCGATGCCATGAGAAGGAGGTTCCCTCCTTCCTGTGCTCGTCGGTTGCCGGTGTTTTGGAGGACGACGTCGGCTGGTGGAGGCTTGGTCCGGTGCTCAAGGGAGGGATTTCGCAGGTTCATGCAGGAGGGTGCGTCAAACAGCCCTCTGCGGTTTAGCTGGTGCAGAAACCCCGTTGTCACTGCTGGATCCCGGTCAGTGAATCTTTATCAGGCTTTCTGGCCGTCGAAGATTCAACGCGCGACCATGATTGCTGGAGTTATCAGGATCGGAAAGAGAGCGGTGGTTTCGGGAGCGGAGAGACGAGGTGGCTATGAAATCTGTTCCGCGGGGACTCCGGCCAACGGACTGTGGTTGGAATCGTGCTTCTGGTATGGCAACTTCGTGTGGAAAGTAGGATGGAATGCAAAGGATGGGGTCGCTGATGAAGATCGGCATCAGGTGATCGCTTGCTTTTCCGGCCACCAGATTGGTTTTGGCCTGCTCGCCGGTGGCCGGCCAAAAGCTTTTCCAGCGTCAGTTCCCGATGAGATGTTGGATAAGGATGATATGGTAGGGGCAATATGGTCTTTACACTTGGGGAAAAGCTTATTTCCCTTTTTGGTTGGAGTTGACCTGTCAATTTTGGTAGGTCAGAATGACCTGTCTCTGCAGCACCCTGTCCCCAGATTTCATGGGATTCTTTTTCCTTCCTTTCGATTAAACCCAGGATCCTTGAGATCTCATATCATCTGCTGTCTATGTTCGATCAAATCAATATCAGGTCTGTTTTTTTCCAAGCAATTATCTGAGTTTGGAGTTTGAGAACACCTCTGGCCATCTAAGTGGTTTTACGACTGCCTTGGGCTTCACCACGTCTGCTGTTGGGCTTTTACCGTTGATTTTTGTGGTGTCATACGTATGTTTGCGGATAACTCCGGTGCGAGTTATCCGCAGCAAGCATGATGCCTTTGGTTTCCGCCACCGATTTGAGGAAGGTGAGGTTGGTGGTGGAGTTTCTGGGACCTTCCTCGAGAAGCCGTGGTGTCGTTTGTTTTAAGTTTTATCGTGGGCTTGTTTGGTTTAAGCTTCGCTGCTCTGCTGTTATTTTTCGTTGTTTTAGTTTGTGCTTTTCTGCGTTTCGGTCCTGGAAGGGTGTTCATCCCTGCATCGTGTTTCTGAGCTACCTATCAAAGCTCATGTCTACTATCGCCGTGACAAGGGTCACAACCAATGGTGTGAAAGCCTGCCTCTGGATAGAGCTCTCCGACGGATTTAGATATGTTCATGGTGGTCAAGGAATGCGACGGCTGGTTTTGAAACGTTCATTCTTTCCGATGGACTTTGTTGATGTTTTGATGCTACCCAGGGCTTTGCCGCTGGAAGCATGGTCTCCTTGCGTTTCAAGCGCGGATGATGTGTCGTATTTGTTCCTTCCTTCTAGGTGGTCGGCTTTTTTCTCGGTTGTTGCTGTAAGTTTTCAGGCCTTGCATGGCCTGTCTTTATTCGATCGTCTTTTAGTTTTTCTTGTTCATGTTGGGGTCCTTCTGTTGATCCTTTTGTTGTATCGTTTGTTTTAGGTGAAATGAAAGTTATTTTGATCAAAAAAAAAAAGATAGCAACATGAATCCTTTGCAACAAGCATTCAAGATTTATACCTAACTTAAAATCACCCATAAGTATTCATTTGATCATCATATCTAACTTAACTTAAGCCATCATAAAGCCTAGTAGATAGTTTATAATAGGTAGTAGTCACCTTAGATTACTAGGACCAAATTATTTCAATACTTACTCTAATCCTAACCAATCATATATAACTTCGCATAGCAAGAGCAAATACGAAATTAATTAACATCCAACATTTTACTTGTTTTATTCATTAAGCTAATCATTCGAACTCCGCCTCTTTTACTTAGCAATTTACACATGATAGTGTTTGTATAAATCAACTTGCATCACACAAGACATTAAATGATCTACTAACTTAAAACTTCTATAGATATCTAAGCAACCAAAGAAACTCACCAACTAATAAATCATATAAGGTGAGCAGCAACCATAAAATAATTAAAGGCCCTTTTATAGAACTTTGGATACTTAGGCAAACTTATACACATATAAGCCATAATGAAATCTAAATGCATTATGCAACTTAATATCTATTGCCACCATCTAGGAGTTCTAAAGATGTTGATTCGAATCCTACATAATTTCTTGTGATCACGTCCAAGCTCGAGAGAAATCGAAAGCACTTTATCCTGAAATGTATTGAAAGGACAGAGTAAGCATAAGCTTAGTGAGGTAGCTCAAGTAACTAAAATCATGAAATCATAGTATATTCCTTCACCAAAGTTTATTGACCACATAAGATTCTAAGACTGGATAAAAGTTAGCTATTCTAAGGTAAGATATCCAAACATGCACATGCATACTTCCAAAGTTACCCAACAAACACACAATTGAATCTTCAAGTAATTCAAGCGTATAGATATTTTATTAAACACATCTAATCTTATAAAAAAAACTTATAGTAAGTTAAGATTCACTTTACTTGCTACACAAGTCTTCACCAATAATCATTCTTTAACTTATAAACGTCATTAGTTTCTTTTCACATAATCTTGTGACTCAAGCAACCTATTTCATTAGCACATCTTTTGTTTAAAAGATCCATAATACCTTTAATTCATAAGTAAACATTGATACATATAAATCGGTTCGGAATGTATTTGCATATACATATATAAATTCAAACCAGTCCTTAAATCATATGTAAAAGTTTATAGGTTCAAAACAGTCCAAGATATACTGGTTTCCATTCAAAACAGTCCATAAATCTTGTGTAAATATTTATACGTTCAAAACAGTCCAAAATATATTTGTTCTCATTCAAAATAGTCCATAAATCTTGTGTAAACATTTATACATTCAAAACAGTCCAAGATATATTTGTTTTCATTCAAAACTGTCCACAAATCTTGTGTAAACATTTATACGTTCAAAACAGTCCAAAATATATTTGTTCTCATTCAAAATAGTCCACAAATCTTGTATAAACATTTATAGATCCCAAAACAGTCCATGTTTTCTTGTATCTCATTCAAAACTGTCCATAAAACATATATATACATTTATAGTTACAAAACAGTCCATTTATGCTTGTATCTTATTCAAAACTGCCCATAAAACATATATGTACATTTATAGTTACAAAACAGTCCATGCATGCTTGTATCTTTATTCAAAAACTGCCCATAAAACATGTATATAAGTTTAAAGAATTCAAAACAATCTATTAGTTACATGTATTCACTCGAAAAAGTCCTTAAATATATATATATATATGTGTGTGTGTGTGTGTGTGTGTGTGTGTGTGTGTGTGTGTTCAAATTAATCCATATGTATACATGTAGGTGTTCAAATTAATCCATTAAGACTCTAATTCAAAGAAAACAGTCTCATTCACATGTACACACAATTACATGTTCAAAAGTTCAAAACAGTCCCTTACCCATATGTATACATGTAGGTGTTCAAATTAATCCATTAAGACTCTAATTCAAGCAAAACAGTCTCATTCACATGTACACACAATTACATGTTCAAACCAGTCCATTAAAACTCTAATTCAAGCAAAATATTATCATTTACATAACACACAATTACGTGTTCAAATTAGTCCATTAAGACTCTAATTCAACAAAATAGTCTCATTTACATAACACACAATTACATGTTCAAATTAGTCCATTAAGACTCTAATTCAAGCAAAACAGTCTCATTATCTTTCGAACGTTGCATTTGTCTTTAACATAACCTTTCAAAAGCATACATTGCTTATCATACACATGTATTTCTTGTCATAAAAGTTATCAAAATTTATCATATCAGCAACACAAGTTTTCATGGCACATAAGACATCAATTATAGCATATCATAATTATCTTTTTCTTAGCATATAAGATATTGAGGTAAGTTCTTAATCTAATATGCAAATTTCATTGTTGTCTTTTATCATAGCCTTGAGAATCAAATTACAGCCTAGGTACACGAATCCCCAACCAAACTGTTGCCAAATAAAATGGTACTCGCAGTACCGGTCAATCCCTCCTATTGTCGCCAAGTGGCCACAAAACTTCCTTCCTACAGTCGCCAAATAAGGATCATAGTCCAGGACCGTAGTCCACCCCAAACACGAGCTCTATGGACTCTATGGCATGCCAACTGTGAGAAAGGGGCCATGGTGGCCGAAGATGCAATTAATGATGGTGGTTTGTGTGTGTGATCGGTGGTTAAGGATTTGTTGTTTGAAGAAGATGGAAAGGATATTTTCCAGAGAGAACAATGTGTTTCTCTGTATTTTCTTATTATTCTTAATTATTAAATGTATACAGAGTAAGCCTTTAAATAGGCTAATATAGAGTTCTAACATAACTAAAACTATACTTTTATCACTAATTTAAATAATATTTATCCCTAATTTAAATAAGACTTCTAGTAAATCTAAACTACTGACTTGGGAATAAACTCTAATTATAGATTAAATAAAACTCTACCACTTCTCGGATAACTTACACTCTCCCTCAAACTCTAACACTTCTCAGATAACTTACACTCCCCCTCAAGCTGGTGAGCTAACGTAGTAGAGCACCAGCTTGGATCTTGAATGTGATGCCCTACTCATATTTCTTCTGTTGTTTCTTAGAGAAAAAGAAGATCTCCCTTTTCCGGGAGCCATTGAGTTGAACAACTATGATATAATCATGTTGTTCTTTGCACGGTCATTGTTGAAAATTTGCAGCTAATGTTGCTGGTTTCGGCATCCTTCTTGAGATGACTACCAACTTTGCTGTAGTTGTTGGTTTTGCACCTTCCTTAGATGTCTTCCAGCTTTCTTCTGTCAGTGATGATCTTTTTCTGGTTTTTGCATCTTCTGAAATGTCTTCCAGCTTTTTCTGCCATTCACGGACTAAGTAGCTGCTTCCATTCAATAACGATCACAGGAATCTACACTCTCCCTCAAGCTGGTAGTTACACGTACTAGAGTCCCAGCTCGGATTTTTGATGTAGAATCCCTAGAAAAATAATATAGTTTTTCTTTAAGGCTAAACTAAAACCTTTTCTCCTATCTTTTTAGGATTGATGGCTAAGATAGAACCAAATAGTTTTTTTTAAGGCTAAACTATAACCTTTTCGAAAAAAACAACAAAAATAAACGAGCAGAAATTTCACCAGAGATGTAAGATTTCAACGAAGGAGAAGTCAAGGAACGAGCGTGGCCTAATGATAGCAGCGGAAAAAAAAGTGTGCATATGAAAAGAAAAATAATATCAGATCAGAGATGGCAGCAATGGTGACGACATCAAGACCGATGTTGGCTCATGATACCATGTGAGAAAGGGGCCATGGTGGCCGAAGATGCAATTAATGATGGTGGTTTGTGTGTGTGATCGGTGGTTAAGGATTTGTTGTTTGAAGAAGATGGAAAGGATATTTTCCAGAGAGAACAATGTGTTTCTCTGTATTTTCTTATTATTCTTAATTATTAAATGTATACAGAGTAAGCCTTTAAATAGGCTAATATAGAGTTCTAACATAACTAAAACTATACTTTTATCTCTAATTTAAATAATATTTATCCCTAATTTAAATAAGACTTCTAGTAAATCTAAACTACTGACTTGGGAATAAACTCTAATTATAGATTAAATAAAACTCTACCACTTCTCGGATAACTTACACTCTCCCTCAAACTCTAACACTTCTCAGATAACTTACACCAACTATACCTAAGACTGCCTCGAGACTAAGGCTTTCACATTTATCTTATCTTATTAGAGACAAATTGAGCATAGCTCCTTATCAAATATCATATCAACAAAGCTTATTGCCTTTCATATTAGGCATATGTTCACCTCATGTGAATTTCTTATTATAGATGAGCATTGCTCCGTATTCTTATTAACATTGCCACCAAAGCTTATTTCATAGTACATCACAAGTTCAACCACTTATTTCATTCGAATAATAATGTATTAAGTGAACATAGGTCATTATTATTCATTTCAAGGTAAGCATAGTTTCAAATTTCTTATGCATACATAAGTAGGTCTTATAACTTTTCATATCAACTATGTATTACCACATGTAACTTTCGAATGATAAAAAAGAATAGCAAAGGTTTCTATCAAGCTTACAACATTCGAACTAGCACACATTTCATAACAACTCAAGCATATTCAATCATATAGTACTTGTAATATAGTTCATACCTTGTAGTCCAAGCTTAGAAGCACAAGCACAATTTAACTTTGATAAACAACGATATAACTAAAACTAATAACATGCTCGGGATAGTTTCAATCTATCCCGAGACTTTAAATTACACTCACCTTATATCCCGAAGTTACGGGATATCCCAATCCACTAATTGTATCCAAGCTTCCTCCATTTACTACTTGATTCACCCAAGTTCCTTGGTTTTGAAATGTCTCTTTTTTAGTCTTGCTTCCTCTAGCCATCTTAATTAAATAACAACAAGAACATCCATTAATATACAAACCTTAATAACATACATTAACTTAATATGAAAAGCCAAAATCATCCCTCAAGCATTAACCATACATATACAAATTATTTTTCACTTCCATTTTCACTTTAAGCCCTTAATTTCAACTTTTGGCAGCTTGAGCCATCATCAAAGAATTGTCTCTCTAGAACAGAGTATTCACTGGAATTTAAAGCTCTTTATACCTTTACAAATTAGATTCAACCACGGTTTTAACGGTATAAGCCTCATAATCTAACAAGCTCTAAAGCAACTAGGAGAATTTTTAGAAGTTTCAAGACAGAAACTGTCTAGAGCAGAATCTACCTCCAGATTTTCTGCACTACCTACACTTAAAAATTCATAACTTTTGATTTATAGCTCTAAATCGATCACCGTTTGTTAGTGATTAAACTAGACTCATACATGATATTACACATATAAAATTCATCTTCTATCTCAAACAGATTAAATTTTATATGATTTTCTAAACTCACTGCCAAAACAAAGTCCTCTGGACAGATTACATTTGACCTATGTTTTTGACTAACTTAAATGCTCTAAAATCAACCATGATCAGAAACCATTCATTCAAAACATTTTCTCTAATATCTAACCTCAATTTACAGTTGGTTCAACCCCAATTATACCTCAATGACATCTTCAATTCTAATTTCAATAACACCACAACAGTTTCTGTTACAGCTTATAAATTCCTCTTCAATTTGGACTTCCCTTAAGCTTAACAATATAGTTTTCTAACCTCAATTAACTATATAATCAGTAAATAAAAAACCTCCTTCAATTCCTATACTCAAACAATCCATATTCTTCAATAATATGCTAACTAAGTTCATGAATTCAATTAGGCTTACCGTTTGATCAGATTATACATCACCAATGGACATCAAGGCTGCCGAATTTCTAAGCTTCTTCAAATTTTCCTTGGTCTCCCATGGAGGTTTATGCGTCCGCCTTATAGAGATGAATGCAATGGAGACGAAAAGAATGAGAGAAAAACTCCCTTAGCTCTTAATTTTTTTTATTTCTTTTTATTATAAATTGTATTATTCATCATCTAATTCCCATGTGACAGACACATGTTTTCCACTCACATTATTGGTCAATTTGACATACAAAACCATATATTTCTTCTTTAAATCAATTTGGTCCTTTCCTCTTCAACTTTGAACTTCTTTCATTTTGATCCTTCAAGACTAGTTACATCTCCCAAAATTTTATTCTCACGTCTTACAATTCAATCCTTAATAATTCAAGTCAAATACTAATTAACCTCTCAATGTTCATATACGCTCCTTCAAAATCCTTGAAATATAATACTTTACTCATTAAGTAATTGATCTTTAGCTCAAATAGCTCTTTGACCCTCAATTTCATTGACTTATTCAATTGACTCAAATTGAATCTTCAGTAATTCAAAGATAACATTATCAAGCATGTGATCACTTTGTAAAACTCCTAGCCCGATTTTAGGGGTATTACAGAGATTGGACCTGGCCTTTGCCCCATTTGTCAACTTGAAACTAAGACTATGATCCATGCTTTCCGTGATTGCCAGGATGCACAAGAGGCTCTCACGCATGCCCAGATTCCTCATTCCATTCTTCACAGTAACACAGGCACCGCCTTGCTTTTGCTGGAAGAAGCCATTGCTTCTTTGGAGCAAGAGACATTTGCACACCTTTTATCCATTCTCTGCAGCATGTGGTATAGAAGGAACTTGTTTGTACATGAAAAAAATTGCAAACCGATTGAGATTACTATTAGGAATAGCTAGATTCTTCACGCATATTAATTTGCTACCACGGCTCAAAGAGGAATTCGTCACGGGCTCCCGGCTGATGCTGCGACTACTTGGTGCAAGTGCAACCCATTCCCTGGTTGTGTTAAAATTAATGTCAACAGAGCCTTTGACGCAGCTAGTGGGGCAGCCATCGGCGTTTTTGCTTTCCACACACATGGTCTGGTTCTTGGCAGACTTGTAGAACATGCACTTGACAATTTGGAGCCTGCATTTGCTAAGATTGCTGAGGTGACTGCTGGTGGTGAACAAAATATCGAATAAATTTGAAAATACAGTTAGGTTGGGATATGGTTTTTAATATGAAGGGTGACCCAAATGTAACATTACCCATAATTGAGTGATCCAAATGTAACATTACCCATAACTGAGTGACCCAAATGTATCCTTATCCATAACTGAGTGACCCAAATGTAACTTTTAATAATTGGATGACTCAAATGTAACGTATTCATAATTGAGTAATGTCTGTTGTAGTTTACCATATTTTTAATCTATAATACATATAAATTTAATATACTCATTTGACTTTAATAATTAAAAATTATATATATAAAATTCGAACTTGAGATGTCAAATTTATTCGACATGTTAGTTATCAACACGTAAACAAAATATATGTGCTAACCCATTTGCTAAACAAAATATCGAGACCGATTCCGCACTGGTGGTGAACAAAATGGGTCGGCCCACCCATGCTGACCTTTCGACCCTCAATCCTCTCTTTGAGCCAGCTCGGAGCATTCTAGTTAAACATAGGGATTTTATGATCACTTTTGTTAAAGGAACTGCAAACCAAGTCACCCATTCGGCCATTCCCTTACTTCTTGGGCCTTACATAAGATATGTTTCATTTTCTTGGACTCAGTTTGTCCCGAGGTTGCTATCCCCATTGTAAAATCGGACATTCGATTTATTTAATACAAGTTATGGGTACTCTTTTTTCCCTTATGTTCACCATTGGACTCAATGGTAATGTAGAGGGGTTTTTCTAAGGAGACTCACATTTTCCTAAAAAATAAATGCTAAAACTATTATTGTAAAATAATTACAATTTTAATTGTCTCTAGTTAAAAAGTTAGACTAACCATTGTAAAAAAGTTGTACCAATTAAATCTTTATTTAAAATTTCGTAATAAATTAAGTATTATGAGATTATAGAAAACATTGAATTCTGTTAACCCAGCTGGTGACATATCACCACTACCGTGAACTATTAAGATGATTAACTAATTTAAAATCATCCAATAAATAATTTTATTAAAACTAAAATATAATTTTTATTAAATAAAATATATTAAAAAAATTATATCAATTATTTTTATAAAATAAAAAAGTATTTTAATTATAACAAAAAATTAGTTTAAAGATCAATTTGACAAAAAAAATTATAAGTTCATAAGTCAAATTGCGGAATAGAAATCTCCGCTCCTTTTTAGTACTCCTATTTATGCTTTCACACTAAAAATTAGTTTTAGGGTTTAAGGTTAAGATTTGTGGTTAGGGTTTAGGGAATTTGGGGTAGGGTGTATTTTTATGGTATAGGGTGTAGGATTTATGATTTAGAATTTAGGGTTAAAACTTAAAATTTATTTTTAGTGTTTTTTTAGTGTTGAGACATAGAAAGGGACACCGAAAAGAGTTAAAACTTTCAAATTTTAATCTCATGGACAAACTTATGTAACATTTTAAGATCTATTTAAAAATACTCGTGTTGTCTCATCTTGTATGTGTTTAAATTTTAACATTAAATTTGAGAATATAATTATCTCTCAACTTAATCAAAAAAATATGTTTCACATTTTCGAATCTTAATCGTCAACTCTGCAAACAATAATTCAAGGACCAGAGCATGCGAGGACAGCCTGGTGGTCAGAGCACGTTCACCTGCTTCACTCTCTTCCCATAAATTTTCCCGGGTTCAAGACCCCTCAGGAGTGTTACCTTCACCTAGATTTTCCCCTCCCTTCTAGGATTGTAATAAAAAAAAATTCAAGGACCAATATTACAAATGGAAAAAAAATAAGTATATTAAAATTTAGATTATTTTCGATGGAGGGAGAAAAGGTGACTCGGGGAGGAGAAAAGGCGAACCAGGTTTTCCGACGAAGGGGATTCGGAGAGGGGGATAAGGTCAAGAAAGGGTTTCGAAGATGGGGTTTCACCATTTTTGTCAATAATGTAAGCAAGAGATTACACTATCGTGTAGTTAAGGAAGCTTTCGAGGTGTATGGTTCCGTGAGGGATGTTTTTGTAGCCTATAACAGTCTGAAGAGAAGGGGATTACCGTCGACCTTTGCTTTTGTTCGATTTAAGCTATTGGATGAGGCGAAACGTGTGGTGAGTGAGGGAAATGGTAGATTAATGGATGGTCTAAGGATCCATGTATCACTAGAGAAAGAACTGGAAGACAGAAGGATGATGAAGCCTGGTATGAAGAGGGGCTCTACAACAAACTCATGGCGTATAAGGGATGAAAGATCCTACCGAGACGTTCTGATGGGAAAAAGCCACAGGGCTGGGGAACTAGTGCCACAGAATGCCAGGGAAGTGAAGGAGAAGCCAGTGATGGAAATTGATTTTGTAGATGTTAAGAATACCATGGAAGGTCGGGTTGCAGGAAGTAGGAGTAACGTTATAGAAGTTGTGTCTTCTGAAGTGGATTGGAAACCGTTGTGCCTGGTAGGAAGGATCAAAGCGATGTATAACCCTGATTTGATTGAACAAGCATTTAGCTCGGAAGAAATATCGGTCAGAGTCAGTCAGTGGCAAGGTTTACTGGTTGTGCTTCAGTTCTCTTCTGTTGATACACTAACTCAGGTGTGGTACAAGAGGGAGGATATGATGCGTCTGTGGTTCGATGAACTGGAAAGGTTGGTGGGCTATGAGGGGAAACGAAGGGTTAAAGTCTGGGTCGGGTTGTTGGATGTTCCGCTAATGGTATGGTGTCCCAGTTTCTTTACAAACATTGGCCGGAATTGGGGAACGGTGTTAAGAATTGATAAGGATACCATGGAGAGAAATAGATTTGATGAGGCTAGATTACTCTTGGAGGTCCAGAATGTGGCGGCAATCCCAGATAGGTTGACCATTTTTGTTAGGAATCAGTTCCTTGAGATGAAGGTTCTGACGGAGGAGTTCGAAGAAGACCGGATTTTCTTGGACGGCCGATCTCCGTTCGATGCCCAGGAAGCAGCGGAATCCCATGAGTCGGGAGAGGGACAAAGCATGCAGGGGGATATTAATGACGTGAGGAACGATGATCGTGTGCGGCGCAGCCCTAATGATGAGAATGTTCAGGTTTTTGTCCCCTCGGTGGCCCCCATAGATCCTGCACGTGCTAATTCGAATAGCACCAACTTATTTGAAGTGCCGTTGGAATCTGGGGATGGGATGTATGGGCCAGCTGAGGTGGGCAGTCAAGGGATGGACCCTATCGGCCCGTCAGTGAGTCCAACAATATCTAATAGATCCAGACTCCAGGATGTTCCGATTAGAGTGTTGTCTGAGGGAGAGAAGGGATTGGCTTTTACAGAGTCTTTGGAAAATTGGGGAAAAATTGGGTGCCAAGGACGGTCGATTCTATCGATCGGCTCGATTCTACCTTAGCTTCCCCGAAGCTTTTGGGCGGCAGCGAAGGGAAAGGCAATGGAAGAATAGGAAAGAAAGGTAGGCGCAAAGTCAGGCAGGTGGAGAAAGGGGGTGGGGGTTGCAATCAAGCGAACGCTGAAGGGGAACCAATCAGGGAGACCTATCATAAGCAGTGTGCCAAGGAGGCAGAAGCTACTTTTGAAGTGAGCTCAGCTCTAGGGGTTGTTTTTGGGGCTCGAAGGGAAGTGGTGGTGGAAAGGTTGGCGCTCCTAGAGGGTGCAGAGATAGAGCGGTAAAGAAAGAATCGGAAGGGGAATTTTTCTGTGAGAGTGTAAGATTTAATGTTGTCGCACGATTTTGCTATTTGTTCGTGGAATGCAAGAGGCTTAGGAAGAAGGGAGAAAGTTAGAGCTCTGCAAAGGTTGATGCGGGAATGTACAGCGAAAGTAGTGATGGTCCAAGAGTCTAAACTTAATGAGGCCAAGCAGGGGGTTTGTAGCAGGATTAGCGGGTTCAAGCAATGGAAATTTGAGAGTGTTCCGGCGGTTGGATCGGCAGGCGGACTGATTACCATTTGGGACAACAACTTTTTTCGGGTAAGGAAGATGGTTTCAACAAATCGGGCCATTGGTCTTTTTGGTATACTGACTTCGTCGAAGCTGGAGGTAGGAATAGTGAATGTGTATGCACCAAATGATCAAAAAGAGAGGCGAGAGTTTTGGGCCTCTTTAAAGCATCTATTTGAGCAAGAAGGGGTCCCCTTAATTGTGGGAGGTGAATTTAATGCGGTTAGGCGCAGAGAAGAGAGTTTGGGGGGCATGCATCAGGTATCATCTATGAAGATTTTAATAACTTCATTAGGGAGTGTTGCTTGATTGACCTTCCTCTTTTAGGGGGAGTTTACGTGGTATAGAGGTGGTAATTCCGTGGCAGCTAGTAGGATCGATAGAATACTGGTGTCTACTGAAGTCGCCAGTTGCTATCCGGGGTTGTTGTAGAAACGTCTTCCTAGGGGCCTGTCGGATCACTGCCCAATCTGGTTGGGTATTGTTGGTAGGGGTCAGGGGCCTCAACCATTTAAATTCTTTGATTGGTGGGCGGATGATCCGTCTTATGAGGCCTTGGTGAAAAATGCTGTGTGTAACACCCCAATTTTGGGCTTAGAAGTTTTGGGTTTGTACCGGACCGGTCGGATTTTCGGTTCGAATATAAAAGGTGGTTTTAGGGAAAGCCTAGTTCGGGATGCATTAAAAATATGGAAAAATGTCTAAAAATCCTATTTTAATATATATAAGAGAGTGGTGAAATCAATTTTACAAAATGAGGTTTGGAAATATGACATTTCGAGTTAGTGACTAAAATGTAATTTTTGAAAAGTTCGTGACTGTTTTAAAAGGATTGAAACTTTGAATCTTTAAGGAGATAATTTATCCAAGGGAGGATTTCTCCAGATTTTTCTTGATTTTTAAAGACTCATTTAATGTTTAATTAATAAAAAGAAAAGAGGGAAAAGTCACATTTTGGTTTCATAACTAACTTTTGCCAAAATTTTCCCATTTCATTTTCTCTCAAAATTCCCTCAGCCAAACACATTTCCACAGCAACTTTCCTTTTGATTTTCACACCTAAAGAAGAGTTTTCAATTTCCAAATGATTCCTAATCATTTCTACATCAAATCCTCACCATTTGCTTAATGAATTTTCAAGGATTTTGGCTCTAAACAAGGAGAAATCCACATTTAGAGGTATGAACGTCCTTCTCCTCTAAATACTCAGTTCTTTACTGAAATTCCCAAGTTCTCAATCCTTAAATTGAGTTTAATTAAAGGTTTTAATGTTGTGATCTTGATTTTTGGCTTAAAATTCAAGATTTGGATTTAATTTTGAAGAAATTCGTATTTGATGTTTGGGCTCTGTTTTGAGATTTCTTTTTTATGTATTTTGGATGTTTAAATGATGTGAAATGGAGGTTTAATCAATGCAATCCCGAATAGGTTGATTTTTTCTAAGTTTTTACTTGTGAAAATGGTGGTTTTTGGGGTGATCTTGGTGTTTTGTTAATGCTGGAGGTATAAGGACGAGTTTGGGTTCATTTTGGATGTTAATTGATGTTTAAAAATGGTTAGAAGTGATGGATCTTGGCTGGGTTAAGTTTTGGAAGAGTTTGGAGGTGTTTTCGGTTGTGTTTGGTAGCCGAAATGTTGGATTTTTGTAGAGCAGCGAGTTTAGGTTTGTTGCTGGTGATTTTAATGCATAATGATGCATTAATCCTCTGTTGTTATGTGTTTAAAACAGGGGAGAATGATCCGGAGGCAATAGAGGTGGCGTTGGAGGTTTCAGATGCTTGGAAGGCTTAACGGCTAGCGTAGTTTTGTGTATCGGTGAGTGGTAAAGGGTTTTCCAGCTTTGAAACATTTTGGATGAGGCTTTGGGAGCTTAGTTTAAGTCTAAACAACTTAGCTAAGCTCAAGAGTAAGTAAATGGAATTTCCCTCTTGGTTGGGCTATGCTTTGGTTTTTAAATGCACTTGGGATGATTGTGTTTAAATTACTATTTTTAAACATGTTTGGACATGGTTTAATGTTGGTTGTTAATGCCATTATGTTAAAGATGCATAGGGTAAGTCATCCTTGACTTGCATGTGTTGGGTGCATATGACTAAAGCATGTGATGCTTGTGGATTTGGCATTTTGGTTGTGCTTGTAAAACAGTGGATTAATGTGGTAAAATGGTTATATTGGCAAGTGATGTAAGTGGTTCTTGGTTACTTTAATCGGATATAGTTAGCCGACTATAGGATTGGGTGCACGGTGAATTGAGTCACCTTGGATGTTGAGGGGTTGTGATTGTACCGTAAACTCCATCCAAGTACCCTAGCGATTGAGGAAATTAGTGTCACCATGATGGAGGATGGCTCTCGTGGGTGGACTTTGTTGAGAGTCACCGCGATGGAGGATGGCTCTCGTGGGTGGACCTTGTTAAGCGTCACAACGGTGGAGGGTTGCTCCCGTGTGTGAGCTTGGTTAAGGTGATTACAATGGTTGAGGTCGCTCCCATGTGTATGCCTTGTGGTGTGTCCCGGCTCTCGCTAGTGAGTTATACAACTTCCGATGAGTGATGTTGAGGGGTTGTGATTGTACCGCTAAACTCCATCACGGGTGTTGAGGGGTTGAGATTGTACCGGTAAACTCCACCTTGTGTTGTTCGGTAATGTGTATGAAGCGTGTGGGACAACGCTTGTAATCCGCGTATCCGATTGTGTCTTGTGTTGTGATGGTTTGTGAATTATCGCTTAAATGCCAATATAATGTTTTTGAATGTAATGAAGCAAGAGTTGCTTGGAAATGATGCAAGGTGCAAGGGAAATATGTAAATGATGCAAGAATGCATGCGATGCTTGTTAAGCTTGAGCACTAGTATATTTTGCTAATGTGAATGGTGTATATGTGCATAGAATCTCATAAATGCATTGAAGTCTTGTGAGGGCTTGTTTTAGAAGGCATGTAATGCAAGTGTTGTTTTTGTGGTTCATGTGTTGCACTGGTTTAATGTGTGAGATAGTTAGAAGGAGCTAATGGTTTTCAAAGGGTTTCTTGTTTTGAGATGTTCATCAAGAATGAGGAAAGTATGTTGTGAATTGGAGGTGCTTTACAAGGAATTTGTGTTTAACTTTGCATGTGATGTTCATGCATGAAAAGGGTTTAAATGATAGTTTGCAAGAATGTGTTTTGGGGTGAGTTGTTTAGCTTTTCTAAGCTAAAGGTTGGTTTTCATGTTGAGCAATGCATGGTTTGAAGCATGTTGATTTAAAAAGGGGTTCTCAAACAATTTTTTGGTTTATTGAATTGTATTTACTTTTTAAGAAGGTTTTATGATTTGCTGCATTGATGGTGTTTTGGTTTTGAGCATCCCTCACTAAGCATTATGTGCTTACGCTCCTTTGTGTCCATCAATGCAGATAATTGAAGTTGGGACAGCAAGAAGCAAGGGATTCAAGGAGAGCTCCACTTGAGAAGTATGTCTCGATTAATAGCTATAGATAATAAAGGTGCTGGCTAATGGTGACAATTTGGCTAGGTGGGATGAGATCAAAAAGCTTAAAGCTACCTTATGGGAGAGGTATCGAAGAGTGGAAAGGGAGTGGCTTCAAAAGTCTAGGCTGAATTGGTTTCAAGAAGGTGACAAGAATACGAAGTTCTTCCATATGACAGCGTCGATGAGAAGGAGCTGTAACGAAATTCTTTCGCTCAAAGTTGGCAATGTTGTGACAAATGATCCCAAAGCTATCAGCAATGAAATCTTTAATTTTTTCCAAAGTAGTTATAATACCAGTGCTACGGTTCCAGTGGAAGCTTTCAAGATGAACTTCAGTGTGTTGGATGAGATTACCGTTAGCAAGCTGGAACGGCCTTTCACGGAGGGTGAAGTGTGGTCTGTTATCTCGACAGCTGATGGCTCCAGGGCTCCAGGTCCCGATGGATTCAACCTGAATTTTTTCAAAAAATTTTGGGGCAGCTTGAAAGAGAGTATTATGTCTTTTTTTTGTTGATTTCTATGAAGGCAAGGCTCCGGCGAAGAAGTGGAATCAATCTTTTATTTCGCTGATACCCAAAATTGACAGTCCAGTGAATGTTGAGGACTTCCAGCCTATTTCTCTCGTGGCTAGTATGTACAAAATCCTCTCGAAAGTCTTGTCAAGGAGGCTAGCCGAGTCTATTTCATAAGTTGTGGGAGATTTTCAGTTTGCTTTCATCCCAGGTAAGCAAATTATGGATTGCGCATTAATTGCGAATGAGATACTGGATGATTTTAAGAGGAACAAAAAACAGGCTACTGTGTTGAAAGTGGATTTTAAACGTGCTTATGACACTGTCGATTGGAAGTTTTTAGACTTAATTATGAGATATATGGGTTTTGGCCAAAAATGGAGGGGTTGGATCTGGTCTTGTATCTCTTCGCCAGAAATCTCAGTCTTGATAAATGGAACTCCTACCAAGCCTTTCTCCATTAAAAGAGGTTTGCGACAAGGGTGTCCCCTCTCGCCCTTATTGTTTAATCTGGTAGGGGAAGCTTTGAGTAAATTATTAGTTAAAGCTGCTGACTTGAACCTATTCAAGGGTGTTACTGTGGGCAGAAGAGATGTTGTAGTGAGTCACATCCAATTTGCGGATGACTTGGTTATCTTTGTAGAAGGTAAGAAAGCCATGATTAGAAATGTAAAGCGTGTGTTACGGATTTTCGAATTGTCTGCTGGTTTGGCCTTAAATTCTAAGAAGACGAAGCTGTTTGGGGTGAATATGGATGAGGAGTTGATACGTAGCTGGGCGGGAGAATTGAATTGGGGATGGGACGCGTTTCCATCGAAATATTTGGGGCTTCCGCTGGGATATGCTCAAAATAACAAAGTTATGTGGAAGCCAATATTTGAAAAAGTCCAAAAGAAATTAGAAGGTTGGAAAGGAAAGTTGCTGTCATTTGGAGGCCGGATTACGTTAGTGAAAGCGGTGTTGGCGAATTTGCCGATTTATTATTTATCGTTGTTCAAGATGCCGGTGGGAGTGGCAAGGCGATTTAATGCTTTGATAGCGAAATTTCTGTGGGGTAATATTGATGCTAGAGGCATCCATTGGGTGAGATGGGAAGTCCTTTGTAAACCGAAAAAGATGGGAGGGCTGGGGATAGTCGGAACTAGATTGTGGAACCAGGCCTTGCTGAATAAGTGGAGATGGAGATTCGCGAGTGAAAATGGCAGTCTCTGGCGTCAAATCATCGCAGCAAAGTATGGATATGATCCCGAGTCTCTAACTTTCAAGGCTACAAGCAACTCTAAGATGCCGTGGCAATGGAGAGACATTATAAATTATCCTAATGGCTGCGTTGATTTTTACAATACTAATGTTCGAGTGGTAGTGGGAGATGGGAAGGCTACCGAATTTTGGGAGGATTTTTGGACGGAGGTGCCATCTCTTCGAGAGTCTTTCCCTCGGATATATACGATGGCCATCAAAAAGCGAGGTAAGGTGGCGGAGTTTGGGGCACTGTGTGATGGCATGTGGGAATGGAGGATTGAGCTCCGACGAAGACTATTTGATTGGGAGAATTCAATGTGGGAGGATTTTCTTAGTCTACTCAATAGAGCAGTGGGAAGAGGCAGGGGAATGGATGTTGTGCGATGGGTGGGGTGTGCGAAAGGGTACTATACCCCAAAAGGCTATTGCGAGGCTATATCCGGCGTCCATGGGGAAGGTAATTCCATATGGAAATCGGTGTGGTCCAGACTTGCACCACCCAAAGTAGAGGCCCTTGTGTGGAAAATAATACACCAAAGAATTCCAACCTTGGATAATTTAGCTAAAAGAGGAGTACAATGCAGCGGGTCGACGATGTGTGCATTTTGCAAGAAGGAAAATGAAACTATCAACCACATTTTTTGTCACTGCCCTATGTCATGGAACCTTTGGCAGCGTTGGTGTAAAGATTGGAACATTGTGCTCACTATGCCAACAAATGTTGAAGGCCTGCTTCGATGTTGGTCTGAGTTGTCGGTTAGTCGATCTCTTTCTAACTTCTGGATCTTGGTTTTTTTCGCTTTTATTTGGACGTTGTGGATTAGTCGTGATGCGTCCCTTATATATGAGTTGGCCGTTCTGAGATTAGGACATTGGAGCGTGGGGTTATGGCCAAACTGTGTGGCTTCGGTTACAGATTTTGTAAATTGTCCGCAAGTGATTAAGGGGTCTATGCTATCGCATCGGAGGCCCATCGGTGAGGCATGGATCGCACCACCCAAGGGTTGGCTGAAGTTTAACGTTGATGGGGCTGTTTGTGGTGGATTCGGGAAGGCATGGATTGGTGGTGTACTAAGAGACGGTGATGGGAGGATCCTGATTCAGTTTTCAAGGAATATCGGGATTTCGGATGCTAGTGGAGCTGAGATTAGAAGCATACAAGAGGAGTGTGAGTTGTTCCTTAAGTCTAAATGGTGCGAATCTAGGGGTTTATTAATTGAGTCGGATAGTGAGGTAATAGTCAAGTGGATTAATGGGATGGGGCAGATTCCGTCTTGCTTCCAGAAGGAGATTGAGCATATTGCCGGCCTTGTGAGATGCTATGAGTGGAAAGTGAATTTCGAACATAGGGACAGAAATGTTTTAGCCAACCGTTCCCTCAATCGGGAATAAGCAGACAGTGCCCCCTAGTCAGCCGGTGTGAGGAGGAAATTGTGGCCTAATTTGGCGCACGAATTTGGGAATTTTGCGATTTGTTGCTGTAACCGGTCATTGTATAGTATAGGTTCATTGCACTCTTTTTCCTCCATTAGGTTTAGTGAGGTTTTTTAACGAGGCGTGAACCTATGCTTTTAAATGTTCTTGATCAATAAAATATTATCTTTAAAAAATAAATTTCAATCTCAAGTCAATCCCAACTCATGAAATCATTGCGATTGCTATAAATTACATCAAAATTTCTTCAGCGCTTGTATAGAACTGAATTCATGAAATCCAACACAACCACAACTGAATTAGCAAATATACGATGCCCACGGAGGGTAAAAGATGATTAATCAGTTCACCTTCAGATGAATTTAAGTTTAAAATTAGGTTCATGGTTAGAATTTAAGGAATTGAAAATAGGGTGTATTTCTTAAAAATTAGAATTTAAGGTGTGAAAATTAAAGTTAGGGTTTAGAATTTAATTTTAAGTGTATTTTAGTGTGAGGCACGAAAATTTTTATTCCCCAGCTTCATCCATAAATTATATAAATGGTAACAGATAAAGCAATGGGAAAAACCCTTAGTAGGAAAAGAAACAGTCATGGACGCATCTCTCTATAAAACTGGTATGAATTTATAAAGCAATAACTTAGAAGAAACAATTTTACAAGTATTCCCACAAGAGACATAGAACCAAAACAAATCACAACAAGATGATAACCATATCGGGCCCTCCTTCCACCTTGTTCCGTGAGTTCCTCGCCACTCATTGCTGTAGGAAAGAGGAGTAAAGTTTGCGCAAAACTCAAATCAGGAATGATGAAACATAAGCACCTACGCCATGAACACATTAAAACTGTGGCATTGGATACATGAGGAACCATCAGTTGAGGCGTAGGTCCCCAATGGTTTTATGCTCGAATTCCTTGATGGTGTTGGCCAGTTTCTTCATGTTATCATCATAGACGTAGGGTAGCTTATTGAACCAAGTCACGTTGTTCATGGCCGCGGGAGGGATGAATTCTCTGCACAGCTCTTCGTGTACAGTAATGGTGTTGTGGTAGTGATAATAACGGATCTTTGTTTCTGTTTTGTGTAATGCTCCCCCAATCACATTCTCGGACATGTGAACTCCCGTGGCAAACGCATTCTTGGCCTGAATTGCATATTTCCTGTCCCTGCGAATTCCAGTTCTTGATTCCCTAAAGAGTAGTTTCTCGAATCCCCATTGCCTGCAAAATCAGCAACATAAGCCATGCCAATTAAACCAAAAGTTGCAACTGAGTTGGATTTCTTTTGCAGTGATCTAATGAACCTATGCAAATGCAAATCCAGTTCTTTCATTTAATCTACCATCATTCTCAAGGGGAAATGAACATATGGTGACTGAGGAGATTACCTGGAATATTGTTGAGAGGAATGATTCAAGCAGAGCACACTGGACATGGGGTTCTGCTCAATAGTGAACTGTGTATAATTGGAGAACTCATTCAACACCGACTCCAAAGTGTTTCCATCGGGTAAATAGATATACTCGTCCACATCAAAGTAGAATGTCCAATTAGCAGCATGTCGATAGCGATGCAAGCAATCATTCACCACCAAGAACTGGTTATAATAATACCCATCAAACTGAGCCTGCTCACGGATATCCTGAACCGTCGCCCTTCCGGCATACACCCATGGTTCAAGGACCGCCCTGACCTCCGGCGAGACACCACCAGCATCATGGAATACGAAATGCGAGCTCGGTCCAAAGAACCAAGCGTGGTAAGCCATCCATTCCCTCATCCTATCAGCGCTGAGGTTCCCATACAGAGACGAACCACAGTATAAATACTCATACTGAAATGGTGGGTGGTACTTGGCTTCATTGTAAGATCCCGGCGACTCCTCCAGCGCCGTGAACCTCTCGTACTTCCTGGGGGACTCGCCGTAGTAGGCATTGATCATCAGCTTACCGCCGAGGTTGTCTTGGTTTGGGTTGAAAGGGAAAGTGCAATTCACCACCACCACGGTGTAAACACGCCCATACCCCCAATCGGGAAGCATCTTGTAAGCCTTTGCTCTAAAAGAAGAACCATTATTCGAGATCCACTCGCATTTGTACCACGGCCGACCGAACACGTGAATGGGTTTCGAAGCCAACCCCACCACCGCGAACGTCGTAGGACCGCCCCTGTAAGCACCCATCTGGACAAACAAAGCGGCCGCGTTACCGTAAGCCTCGAAGACACGCTTTTTTGGATCACTGGGTTTAGCTTTAGGATCCGAGTAGTACTTCTTTTCAGAAACGGGAGTAGCCGTATAAGGGAGTGATGCATTAGTGGAAAGCAAGCTAGTGGAGGCGGCGGCGGCGACAGAGGCGAGAGGAGTAGCGGAACAGGGACGGGTGGTGGTGGAAAGGTTCTGGTAGTAAGAAGGAAAGTTCCAGAGAAGCATAAGCAAGGTCACAGCCAGCAATGTGACAACTAAAGGTTTAGTCTCAAAGCAAAGACATAGCTTGCCAAGGGTGGAAGGGGCGGTGGAGGGCGGTGCCTCTTTCCTCATTTCGGTGTCGGTTGTGGTGGAAAAAGGGATTCTGTGGTGCTATTTTATTATTCCCAGAATAGCAAGGAACGAAAGGATCAAATCATAAAGGAGCCATACATACAGACCGACAGTGTTTTTATTTTATTTATTTATTTATTTTGAAGTGCTTGGACCTCTGCCTCAGGCTCAGCTTCCTTCTCCTTCCTAAGCCATTAATTTATGAAATAATATATTGATTGAATTGAAATCGTACTGGTGAATTGATTAGGTCTAGATCTCAAATAATTTACAAAATTGACACTCTAATTAAATTACCCAAGACTTGGGAATTTGCTGTAGGTGTTTTTCTTTCACAACGGCCATCTGGAATGACAGCAATCATTATCCATCCATCCATTCACCCTTCCGCAGATATCATTAAAATAAATAAATTATTATTTGAATAATCTGCATTCGCTTTACACAAATCAGGCATTTCACTACCACTACCATCTACTCCTACTAGTTATGCTGGTAGCTGCAAAAACATTATTAGTAGATTACACGCTTGTCTTTGAATGTTTAGGATCATTAAACTTTTAAAATTTGTAAATACAATTACTAAACTTTTAATTTATTTTCATTACTCATGATTGCAACTATCAATTGACGTTAAAAAAATTAGATATGACACGTTAATTTAAAAAAATATATCTCATTCATTTTTTCTCATCCTATTTTTTTCCATCCAAAAATAACTTCTACTCTACCATTAATCGGTGCCACACAAAAGAAGATATTTGGTTTCGAGACTTTGTTTAAGCCATGAGGGTGATGGCGGCTAAGAGATCTAATGCAAGCTCGAAGTCAAGTCTTCTTCTTCATTCTACGAGAAAGTGGTCACTGGATTAACAACTACTACTCTAACAACATCCATGGCAAACCCTGAGGCGTCTCAAGCATCGATTGTGTTCTCAAAAGTTTCTTGCTTAGCATCACTACTGGTGGTGTTGTGGTTGTTGCCCTCGTCAGGTGTGAAAAACTTTGACCCTGTCAAGTGGAGTTGTGCCATTAGATGATTGTGATTTTTTTATTTTTGTATTTGTTTAATGTGTTTCCATCAATCAATTTCTATTTTTTGTGTTTGTGAATTATTTTATGAAATGCATTACACAAAAAAGATTGCACATTGAATTGAACAATAAGCATTCATCTTCAGCTAGTTCTCTAGTCAAGACCTCATTGAGTTCGACGAAGAAGAATCTGTTAGCAACAAACTGAAAGCAATGACAAATGAAGAGAAATCAATTGGAAAAGTGATGAAACTAATGTAAGAAATGTTGAAAGGAGAATAGTGATAGTATTTATCTGTTTTTGTTGACTTGAGCTGCTGCCACAGTTTTTAAAGCTTGGGCAGAGGGGAAAGAAGGATATATGTCGATTTGAACTGTCATCAAGCGTTTAACAATGGTTACTGAGTCTAGTAGGGTTGTAAGAGTTAAACGAGTATCATTGACTTCTATAGTTTCTAGATTTTTTAGTTGGTTTTGGGTTGAAAACACTCTAAAAAAAAATTAAGAGAAAAAATGGATTATTTGATGCAAGACATTTTCTAAAGCAAGATATTTTTTAAAGTTAACGTGCCACATCAAATTTTTTAACGGTAGTTGACGTCAGTGACCGAAATGAAAGTGATTTAAAAGTTCAATGATTGCATTGTAAGTTATTAAAGTTAGGTGATCATATTGCAAGCTTCCTAAAAGTTTAGGGACTACTAGTGTTGTTTACCCTAACATTATTTACCCAAACATTGAAAAATCTGTCTCTTAATGTATTTATAACACCAATTATGAAACAACCCTGTTTCACGTACATTATTAGTTATTGTTACGATTTCCATTAAATTTAAGATAAATTATACCATTAGTGATCGGACTATTAAAAAATAATTAACAATAATTTTAGTTTCAATTTTCTTAAAGAATAATTTCGAGATTTATACTTTCTATCAATTTGGTCATAGTTCAAAAATAATTCAATAAATAATTTTAACCACCAATATTTATAAGTCCTATTAATTTGTCTCTCATTTTAATTTGAAACAAAAATGTAATCGTCCAAAAAATAATTCTTTTCAAACACCTTTGTCATGGACTGTTCTTTTTTTGGACATGAACAATGTCATCGGTGTAATTGTTGAGTTGATCAAATGATAGCTAATCACCAAGAGGGGGTGAATTGGTGTAATAAAATTTGAAGGGTGCAAATGAATAATTTAAAAATAAAGACAAGACAATTTTAGAGTGGTTCAAGCTTCGAACAAGTTCTACATCCACTACCTCAGCGCCCTACTGAGGATTTCAACAATTCACTAACTTAAATTCGTTCCCTTTTCTTGGCTTAGGATGAAACCTTACAAATCGATAAATCTCTCTACCCAAGGATTGACCCAATATCACTCTTTTACAAAGGAAGATAGACAAACTTTGTATGTACCTCTAAAAGGCTAATTGTTTACCCAATTACACATAAATACTCCCCAAACTCTAAAAAAATTTACAATAAATTTTTTCAAATGAGTTGGGTACAAGAATTTGACTCTAAAGGCACAAGGGTTTGGATTGAATGCTTTGATGTTGCTTGAAGGTTCAATAGTTGTTGATGTAGCTTTGGAGACTTGTTTTTATACATTCTCATTGATTTCTAGCCGTTTGGATGGTTGAGATCATCTATAGAGCCATTGGGGCTCTTTTTTCCCTCCATAAATACTGTTCTGCAACTACGCGTATTGGAACACGGGGCCCCTGTATCGAAACGGACACCAAAAAAAGAAAGAGCCGTTGTGTGTAAAAAGGGCTCGTATCGAAACAGTTATAGGCCGTATCGAAACAGATTGAAATTGTAAAATGTAAAAAGAGGGTCGTATCGAAACGAATAAGGGTTGTATCAAAACATTTTGAAACTGTAAATGGATGTTTCGAAACAGACTAAGGGTGTATCGAAACACTTAACCAAATCTTCAAAAATTAGTTTCTAACAAGTAACGACTAGTTCATTTCATGCCCAATTTTAAAATTACTTAACCCCTGTATCGAAACTAGTATGAGCCGTTTTGAAACAATATTTAATAATCAAAATCTCAGATGAAGGTTGTATCGACACGGGAATAAGCCGTTTCAAAACTTGCGTTTTCCAGTGGCAAAAAGTAACGAAACACTTTGGGGCTGTTTCGAAACGCCTAGGAAATTTTATATATTTTGGCTTTGTAACAGTTAGAAAAATTTATGGGTTTAAGTTTTGACTTCAAAACATTTTAAGTATAAATTTTACTTGTCAAAATCAAGTATTTTGATTACTTAAAAATTTATTTATTTTGCAATTTAGTCCTTGAATTATTTGTTATATCAAAATCAAATATTAGTTTTGTAACCCCCTTAACCCGGCCTAGACGGTTGACCCGAATTAAGAAAGCCACACGGGGAAAACCAAAGTCAACCCGAAAGTCAACCTTGATTAACGACCCTTTTTTTTTCTTTTTAAACTTGTCTAGATGCATATTAATCCTTAAATATGATCATACAACAGCATACTCAAAGATCATAAACATCAGAGATCAAACAGGAATCCAATTGAACAAATTACAACTTTAGGGACCAAATTGTAATTTCTGATATATATAAGGACTTAACCCAAATTAGAGTTACCAACTTGAAATTAATCAGGTTTCATGCTTCTCTGTGAAATTTCAGCTCAAAAGGACTTCCCAAACTCATACAATTGCACAAACAAGATTCAGGACCAAAATGCAAACAATTCAAAACATATAACTGCCACTGTCAGCCCCAACGGTCAGCCGTTCCGAAACGGGGGACAACCCGTTTCAAAACTCGGGGCCGTTCCGCAACGCGTACCGGAACGGGGTCGGGCAGTAGCATATCCGTTCCGGAACGGTGTTGCCCGTTTCGAACGCCTGGGCTGCTTTGAGGCACCCGTTCCGAAACGGTAGGCACTGTTCCGAAACGGCCTGCACAAAATGCAGAATTCTACCTACTTTAACATGCAATTGACCAACCAATCATGCTCCAAATGCCACCAAACTTTACCAGCATGCAATTCAACATAAATGAGACATACTTGCATCAACAATTCATCAAAACATCAACATATGTGAAAAGCCCCAAATCTATAGGCATGCTTCCTACACAAGCAACCATTCAAGCATAAACTTCCAATTCAAGCATATAATGGCCAACCACAAAAACCAGCATTCTCAACAACATTCAAAATACTTAGGGAGTTCAAAACATCTCCCAAAACATACACATAGGTCCCCCATTGCCAAATTACCAAAAGCTAAATGTACTTAAGAAAACCTTCCATACTTTGAGCTTTACTTCCACTTGAATGCTTGCCTTCCTTGCTGCCCTCAAAGTACTTTAATGTTCTGCATTATTGATTTGAGAAAACAAAGAGAGAGCGTAAGCAAAAGCTTAGTGAGGAATGCTCAATAAAACCATTCAATAATGCATTTATAAAACACTTTATAAATCATGCTTCAAATCATCATTTACACATGCTCAAAAGCATACTTAAACATGCATCTCATGCTTCATATCATAACATGTCATATTGGCCACAAGTGATAAGTTCCATTTCTTTAAAAACAAGTTCATCAACTTTCACCCCAAGGACTTTTAAACACCTTGGCCCCAAGGACTTTTAAACACCTTGGCCCATGGACTTTTAACCACCATGGAAAGGACCACACAAGAACTTTTAACCACCTTTGTGTCCGTATCAAGTTTCACCCCAAGGACTTTTAAACACCTTGGCCCCAAGGACTTTTAAACACCTTGGCCCCATGGACTTTTAAACACCATGGAAAGGACCACACAAGGACTTTTAACCACCTTTGTGTCCGTAGCAAGAAATTATCCAATGACTTTTAACCACCTTGATGTTCTTAAGTAAACAAGGCTCACTCAAGGACTTTTAACCACCTTAGAGACCTTAACCTTTGCAAAACATCACTTGCCAATATACATCATTATCATCAATTTATCCACTGTTTTAAAGCATTAAACCAAGCCATATTCATCATGCATTTAAAAGCATCAAACCACATTTAATCAATGCTCAAAAACAAGGAACTCTTACCTTGAGCTTCCTTCAACATATGGCTTACAAAAACAGCATTAACCATGCTAAATCATGCTTTCAAAACAGAGTTTAAAACATGCAATAAACCACATTGCACAACAATCAAATCATGGCCACCACTAGAGAGTATTTTCGAAAACTTACACTTGAGCTTAGCAAAGTTGTTTAGACTTAAACTAAGCTCCCAAGACATTGGTTTCAAAGCCGAAAACCCAATTTCACTCACCGATTCCACTTCGCCTCTAGCCGAAGCACCAAATCAAGCCTCCGGATCACCACCACTTGGATCCAAAGATGACTCCCCTGTTTTAACACATCAAAACAGTAGATTAATGCATCATCATGCATTAATATCCTCAATGAAAGCACCTAAACTCGCTGCTCTCATCCCCACTCCATTTTCGGCCACCAAACACAACCAAAAATGCATCCAAACCACTTCTCAACAAAGCCCAGCCATTAACCATCAAAACCTAACATCCTTTAACATCATTTAACATCTAAAAAGAACCTAATAACATCCTTATACCTCCAGCAACACCAGATCCACAAGATCACCTCAAAAACAATCAAGAATCACAAGCTATCCGGGATTGCATCAATCAAAACTCAATTCCTTATCAATTTAGAGTTCAAATAACATCAAAAACACATCTCAAATCACAGATTTAACAGATCAAACGAAAATCATCAAAAATCACCGAATCTTGCATTATAAGCCAAGATCCATTTCACAACTTAAAAGCCTTTAATAAAACATCAATTAAGGATTGAAAACTTAGGAATTTTAGTAAAGAACTGATAGTTTAGAGGAGAAGGACGTTCTTACCTCCAAACTTGAGTTTCTCCTCTTTTTGGAATCAAAAACCTTGATGAATCAAGTAGCAAATGATGAGGTTTTGTAGATATGATGATTAGGAATCAAAAGAGAGTTGAAAGGAGAGATTTAGGTGAGAAAATCAGAAACAATTCTCTGGAAAGAAAGTGTTTGGGTTGAGAGAAAATGAGAGAAAAGAAAATAGGAAGTTAGTTATCAAAATGGCCAAAATGGCTTTCCCTCCTCTTTTGATATGTTTTAAAATCAGAATATAGCTTAAAATATCTTAGAAAAATCTGGAGAAACTACTTTTGGAATAATAGCTCCTTAAAGATTCAAAGTTTCAACCCTTTCTAAAACAGTCACAAAACTTTCAAAAATTACATTTTGGTCACTAGCCAAAATGTCACCCTTCCAAAACTCATTTTCCAAAATTGATTTCACAGTTCACTTAATTATATTAAAATATGATTTTAGAACATTTTTCCATAATTTTAATGCAACCCGAACTAGGCCTTCCTAAATTCACCCTTTTAGATTCGAACAGCACTTTGACCAAACCGGTCAACGCCCAAAACTTCTAAGCCCAAAACCGGGGCGTTACAACTCTCCCCCCCTTAAGAAATTTCGTCCCCGAAATTTACCTGAAGGAAAGAGATAAGGAAACTGCTTCAGCATGTCTTCCTTCTGCTCCCACGTGGCTTCCTCAACACCTCGATGCTTCCACAGCACCTTCACCAACTCAATGGTCTTGCCACGAAGAACCTTGCTATCCGAATCCAGAACCTTCACCGGTTCCTCATCATAGGTCAAATCCGGATTCAAAACCACTTCCTCCACAGGCATCACATGCGAAGGATCAGATCTATACTTCCGGAGCATAGAAACATGGAACACATCATGAATCTTCTCCAACTCCTGAGGTAACCTCAACCGATACGCAACAGGACCCACACGCTCAACCACCTCATATGGTCCAATGTACCTAGGGCTCAACTTACCCTTCCGGCCAAACCTCATCACCTTCTTCCAAGGCGAAACCTTCAAGAACACACGGTCACCCACCGCATACTCAATCTCTTTACGCTTCAAATCCGCGTAAGACTTTTGCCGATCAGAGGTAGCCTTCAACCGCTCACAAATGAGCTTTACCTTCTCTGTGGTCCCTTTCAACAAAGCCGGCATCGAAACCAACTTTTGACCAGTTTCAGCCCAACAAAGAGGAGTCCTACACTTCCTCCCGTACAAAGCCTCATAAGGTGCCATCTGTATACTTGCCTGATAACTATTGTTATAAGCAAACTCAACCAAAGGCAGATGCTTCTCCCAAGAACCTTGGAACTCAATCACGCAGCACCTCAACATATCCTCCAAAATCTGGATAACTCGCTCAGACTGACCATCCGACTGAGGATGATAGGATGTACTGAAATGCAACCTTGTACCCAGAGCTTGATGCAAACACTGCCAGAAACGCGATGTGAACCTCGGATCCCTATCCGACACAATCGACTTAGGCACACCATGCAGCCGCACAATCTCAGCAATGTACAGCTCTGCCAACTTATCCAAAGAAAACGTGGTATGCACAGGCAGGAAATGCGCACACTTCGTTAGGCGATCCACAATCACCCAAACAGAATTCTTCTTCGAGGGAGACAAAGGTAAACCAGATACAAAATCCATGGTAACCCTTTCCCACTTCCATTCAGGGATTTTCAACGGTTGCAACAACCCTGAAGGAACCTGATGCTCAGCCTTAACTCGCTGACACACCAAACACTTGCTCACAAACTCCGCAACATCCTTCTTCAAACCCACCCAATAGTACTCATCACGAAGATCACGATACATCTTGGTACTACCAGGGTGCATAGCAAAAGGACTACTATGACCTTCAGTCAGAATAGCACGCCTCAACTCAGCATCATCAGGCACTACTATCCGACTCCCAAAACACAACACTCCATCATCATTAAAGCAGAAATCCGAAGGTCTACCCTCCGCGATATCCTGAACATGAGACACCAAGGAATCATCCAGCAACTGCTTATCCTTGATCAACTGAACCAAAGATGGTTTCACTTGCAACTCAGCAACAAGACCACCATCTTGCGATATGCTCAAGCTAGCAAACATAGCCCTCAGCTCAACAGCTACTTTCCTACTCAAGGCATCCGCAACAACATTAGCTTTTCCAGGATGATACTCAATCGTCAGATCATAATCCTTGAGCAACTCTAACCAACGCCGCTGCCTAAGATTCAACTCCTTCTGAGACATCAGATACCTCAAACTCTTGTGATCTGTGTACACAGTACACTTCTCACCATACAGATAATGTCTCCAGATCTTCAGAGCAAAAACCACTGCAGCCAGCTCAATATCATGCGTAGGGTAATTGCGCTCATGCACTTTCAACTGCCGTGATGCATAAGCCACCACCTTACCCTCCTGCATCAGCACACACCCCAAACCAACACAGGATGCATCACTGTAAACCACAAACTCTTTCCCTGATTCAGGCTAAATCAAGATAGGAGCTTGCGTCAAAGCCGCCTTAAGCTTCTCAAAAGCCTGCTGTCTCGCTTCCGTCCACTCATACTTAACATCCTTTTGCAACAGCTTCGTCAAAGGAGCAGCAATCTTGGAAAAACCGTCCACAAACCTACGGTAGTATCCCGCCAAACCAAGGAAACTACGGACCTCATGAACAGACTTAGGAACTTTCCAATTTATCACCGCCTCAATCTTCTGAGGATCAACACGAATCCCCTCAGCTGAGACAACATGCCCAAGAAACACCACCTCCTTAATCCAGAACTCACACTTGCTCAGCTTAGCATAGAGCTGATTCTCCAACAAAGCCTGCAGCACAATCCTCAAATGCTCTTCATGCTCCTCCTCAGTACGCGAGTACACGAGGATATCATCAATGAATACCACAACGAACTTGTCCAGGTATTCATGAAACACACGATTCATCATGTCCATGAAAGCAGCAGGAGCATTTGTCAAACCAAACGGCATCACAAGGAACTCATAATGCCCATACCTTGTCCTGAAAGCTGTCTTAGGCACATCCACATCCTTCACCTTCAACTGATAATACCCTGACCTCAAGTCAATCTTAGAGAACACAGTAGCTCCCCGAAATTGATCAAAGAGATCATCAATCCTCGGTAAAGGATACCGATTCTTGATAGTCAACTTGTTCAGCTGACGGTAATCAATGCACATTCTCATAGTGCCATCCTTCTTCTTCACAAACAAGACCGGTGCTCCCCAAGGTGACACACTCGGCCGGATGAAACCACGATCAAGCAACTCTTGCAACTGCGTCTTCAGCTCCTTCAGCTCCTTAGGTGCCATTCTATAGGGAGTAATGGACACAGGAGTTGTATTCTCATACAGCTCAATTCCAAACTCCACCTCGCGGTTAGGAGGTAAACCAGGCAACTCCTCAGGAAAAACACCAGGAAACTCCTTCACAACTCTGATATCTTGCACCCTCAACTCTTTAGAGCTAGAATTCATCACAAAAGCTAGATAGGCTTCGCAACCTTGCCTCAGCATCCTGCTCGCCTCCAAGGTAGACACCACATTGGCAAGAAACTTCACATTCTCACCAACCACAACAACTTCATAATCATCCGCAAGCTTAAGCGAAACTCGCTTGTTTTCACAATCCACAACAGCACGATGCTCAGCAAGCCAATCCATACCAAGGATTACATCAAAACCATAAAAGGGCAACTCCATAAGATCAACATGAAAAACATGTTCTTGAACAACCAAGGGACACCTTCTATAAAGCTTTCGAGTCACAACAGTCTCACCAAAAGAACTAGTGACACGAACACCAACATCCAAAGACTCAACAGGCAAACCAAGCAATTCAGCATGCTCACGCAAAATGTATGAATGCGTAGATCCAGAATCTATCAAAGAAAGCAATGACAAGGATTGCAAAGTAAAGGTACCTGCAATCACATCCGCATCATTCCTTCCCTCACGCTGAGCATACACCCTCGCTTGGCCTCCACCTTCAGGCTGAATAGCCACAACATGGGCCACTCCACGACCACCTTCCTCTCTCCTCTGGAAATTACCACGGCCGCGCCCACGACCTCTCTGCGGTGCAGCAGCAACATGAGCACGCACTTGATCACCAGCCAACCTAGGACAATCTCGCCTCAAATGGTCTGCGGATCCACAATTCCAACACCCATTACCAGCTGCCGCAACAGGAGCTTGCACCTCTCTCATAGCACGAGGACAGTCACGCTTCATGTGACCACGTGAACCACAGATCCAACAAGCACTCGGATCAGCTCTAGCATTGCCTCCTCTAGCAGGTGCACCACCACCTCTCTTAGCTGAAGACTGATACTTCTGATCACGTCCCCTCTTGTTCCGTCCACCTCCGGAACTATACTCAGCAGCTCTCTTACCAGAACTTGCTCCAGCACCTTTCGCAGATAAACCCAAGTTCATCTCAATGTCCTTGGCTCGGCCCACCAACACATCAAAATCATCATACTCGGTGGCCAGCACATACATTTTCACATCCGTCACTAAGCCATAACGGAACCTCTCGCACCTTGCCCGCTCATCAGGTACCAGCTCAGGTGCATACTGACTGAGTCGCACAAACTGTACTTCATACTCAGCCACATTCATGCTCCCTTGGGTAAGAGACATGAATTCACGCTTCTTCTCATCAAGGTATCTCACACCAAGATATCTCCGCTTGAACACATTCTGGAAGAATGTCCAAGTCACATCAGCTTCAACCATCCCAGCTATGGTGGTCGTCCACCACGTATACGCATCGTCCTGCAGCAAGGACACAACACAACCCAGCTTTTGCACATCAGTGCAACTCATCTGACCCATGATTTGCTTGGTACTCTCTAGCCAAGCTTCAGAACTCTCAGCAGACATACCCCTGAACTCAGTCCCACCAAGACTGCGTAAGCGCTCCAAAGGTAGTCTAACACCAGCATCTCCCTGATGCCCAGCTCCTTGAGCTCCAGCTACTGCTGCTCGGAAAGCACCCGCAATAGCTTGTACCAACATAGACATATCAGGAATATCTTGCCCCTGACCAACCTCTGGTCCAGCAGCTCCAGCACCAGCTGCAGCTTCAGCTCTTTCACCCTCAGCACCACCACCAGGTGGAGGAGGAGGTATCACCGCACTACCCGTGTTTTCCTCATTCTCGTTCTCATTAGGAGCCGTAGCTCGCACATTACCTCGTAACTCTCTACGTGGTGCCATACATTTACCATGCAATCACAATGCAAATAAAACGAAGTCAGGCCCAGCAAGGTAAGCAATCCAAGTATTCAAGCTCAATTTCATTCAAAATCAACACCATTTCACTAGCTTTTATTTGGCAATGGGTACCCACAGCATGCTACATCACAGCATACATCTCAATTGCATCCAAATCACAAGCCACTAAACATGCTTTCGATCAACAAGCATACAAGGCACACATACTTCAATCATGCACACATTCATTCCCAATTACTCGAGAACTCAGCTCTGATACCACCAAATGTAACCCCCTTAACCCGGCCTAGACGGTTGACCCGAATTAAGAAAGTCACACGGGAAAACCAAAGTCAACCCGAAAGTCAACCTTGATTAACGACCCTTTTTTTTCTTTTTAAACTTGTCTAGATGTATATTAATCCTTAAATATGATCATACAACAGCATACTCAAAGATCATAAACATCAGAGATCAAACAGGAATCCAATTGAACAAATTACAACTTTAGGGACCAAATTGTAATTTCTGATATATATAAGGACTTAACCCAAATTAAAGTTACCAACTTGAAATTAATCAGGTTTCATGCTTCTCTGTGAAATTTCAGCTCAAAAGGACTTCCCAAACTCATACAATTGCACAAACAAGATTCAGGACCAAAATGCAAACAATTCAAAACATATAACTGCCACTGTCAGCCCCAACGGTTAGCCGTTCCGAAACGGGGGACAGCCCGTTTCAAAACTCGGGGCCGTTCCGCAACGCGTACCGGAACGGGGTCGGGCAGTAGCATATCCGTTCCGGAACGGTGTTGCCCGTTTCGAACGCTTGGGCTGCTTTGAGGCACCCGTTCCGAAACGGTAGGCACTGTTCCGAAACGGCCTGCACAAAATGCAGAATTCTACCTACTTTAACATGCAATTGACCAACCAATCATGCTCCAAATGCCACCAAACTTTACCAGCATGCAATTCAACATAAATGAGACATACTTGCATCAACAATTCATCAAAACATCAACATATGTGAAAAGCCCCAAATCTATAGGCATGCTTCCTACACAAGCAACCATTCAAGCATAAACTTCCAATTCAAGCATATAATGGCCAACCACAAAAACCAGCATTCTCAACAACATTCAAAATACTTAGGGAGTTCAAAACATCTCCCAAAACATACACATAGGTCCCCCATTGCCAAATTACCAAAAGCTAAATGTACTTAAGAAAACCTTCCATACTTTGAGCTTTACTTCCACTTGAATGCTTGCCTTCCTTGCTGCCCTCAAAGTACTTTAATGTTCTGCATTATTGATTTGAGAAAACAAAGAGAGAGCGTAAGCAAAAGCTTAGTGAGGAATGCTCAATAAAACCATTCAATAATGCATTTATAAAACACTTTATAAATCATGCTTCAAATCATCATTTACACATGCTCAAAAGCATACTTAAACATGCATCTCATGCTTCATATCATAACATGTCATATTGGCCACAAGTGATAAGTTCCATTTCTTTAAAAACAAGTTCATCAACTTTCACTCCAAGGACTTTTAAACACCTTGGCCCCAAGGACTTTTAAACACCTTGGCCCATGGACTTTTAACCACCATGGAAAGGACCACACAAGGACTTTTAACCACCTTTGTGTCCGTATCAAGTTTCACCCCAAGGACTTTTAAACACCTTGGCCCCAAGGACTTTTAAACACCTTGGCCCCATGGACTTTTAAACACCATGGAAAGGACCACACAAGGACTTTTAACCACCTTTGTGTCCGTAGCAAGAAATCATCCAAGGACTTTTAACCACCTTGATGTTCTTAAGTAAACAAGGCTCACTCAAGGACTTTTAACCACCTTAGTGACCTTAACCTTTGCAAAACATCACTTGCCAATATACATCATTATCATCAATTTATCCACTGTTTTAAAGCATTAAACCAAGCCATATTCATCATGCATTTAAAAGCATCAAACCACATTTAATCAATGCTCAAAAACAAGGAACTCTTACCTTGAGCTTCCTTCAACATATGGCTTACAAAAACAGCATTAACCATGCTAAATCATGCTTTCAAAACAGAGTTTAAAACATGCAATAAACCACATTGCACAACAATCAAATCATGGCCACCACTAGAGAGTATTTCCGAAAACTTACACTTGAGCTTAGCAAAGTTGTTTAGACTTAAACTAAGCTCCCAAGACATTGGTTTCAAAGCCGAAAACCCAATTTCACTCACCGATTCCACTTCGCCTCTAGCCGAAGCACCAAATCAAGCCTCCGGATCACCACCACTTGGATCCAAAGATGACTCCCCTGTTTTAACACATCAAAACAGTAGATTAATGCATCATCATGCATTAATATCCTCAATGAAAGCACCTAAACTCGCTGCTCTCATCCCCACTCCATTTTCGGCCACCAAACACAACCAAAAATGCATCCAAACCACTTCTCAACAAAGCCCAGCCATTAACCATCAAAACCTAACATCCTTTAACATCATTTAACATCTAAAAAGAACCTAATAACATCCTTATACCTCCAGCACCAGATCCACATGATCACCTCAAAAACAATCAAGAATCACAAGCTAAACTTAGGAAACCCAACCTATCCGGGATTGCATCAATCAAAACTCAATTCCTTATCAATTTAGAGTTCAAATAACATCAAAAACACATCTCAAATCACAGATTTAACAGATCAAACGAAAATCATAAAAAATCACCGAATCTTGCATTATAAGCCAAGATCCATTTCACAACTTAAAAGCCTTTAATAAAACATCAATTAAGGATTGAAAACTTAGGAATTTCAGTAAAGAATTGATAGTTTAGAGGAGAAGGACGTTCTTACCTCCAAACTTGAGTTTCTCCTCTTTTTGGAATCAAAAACCTTGATGAATCAAGTAGCAAATGATGAGGTTTTGTAGATATGATGATTAGGAATCAAAAGAGAGTTGAAAGGAGAGATTTAGGTGAGAAAATCAGAAACAATTCTCTGGAAAGAAAGTGTTTGGGTTGAGAGAAAATGAGAGAAAAGAAAATAGGAAGTTAGTTATCAAAATGGCCAAAATGGCTTTCCCTCCTCTTTTGATATGTTTTAAAATCAGAATATAGCTTAAAATATCTTAGAAAAATCTGGAGAAACTACTTTTGGAATAATAGCTCCTTAAAGATTCAAAGTTTCAACCCTTTCTAAAACAGTCACAAAACTTTCAAAAATTACATTTTGGTCACTAGCCAAAATGTCACCCTTCCAAAACTCATTTTCCAAAATTGATTTCACAGTTCACTTAATTATATTAAAAGATGATTTTAGAACATTTTCCATAATTTTAATGCAACCCGAACTAGGCTTTCCTAAATTCACCCTTTTAGATTCGAACAGCACTTTGACCAAACCGGTCAACGCCCAAAACTTCTAAGCCCAAAACCGGGGCGTTACAAGTTTTACAGTAATCTTGTAGGATTTTGAGTGTTTGTTTGATATCACTAAGCCTAAGTTGATATTCTCTGATTTCATGAATAGTTTCAGGTCAACCTTTTCTTGGCTTCGCCAAGTCAACCCTGTATAACGAGCCAACATGACGATTCAAACATCATTAATGTAATTACTTGAGTTTCGGGTCGATGAATGGGTTTTAGAGCCGAACACTTATTACCCCAAATTATAATCCATGTAGGCTTGTTGAGGGTATTAATAGACCTTGATCTAGTATGAGTTTGGCCAAATAGTTGGGGGATGAGGTTCTTTGTGACCTAATAGTAAATTGAGGGACCAAAACACCAATTTACCTCTTTTGTTATTTTTGGACGATTTGGTTTTGTTTGAATGTGGGAGTTTTGGGGGATAAGTAGTTGATAATTTTTTTTGTTGTAATATTTTTTTTCATTCCCATTTTGTTTTCATCTTCCTTCCCTATCTCCTCTACCATTTGTTCATCTTATTCTTCCCCCAAAACAACGCTATTCCTCTATTGTTTCTAGCTTAAACCACATGTCAAGGTAAGTTCGTTGAATTCTACTCACCATCAAGGTATTATTAGATAGTCATCTTTTTCCTCTCAAGCTTTATTTTCAACACCATAACTCTTTCATTAATGCCTAGTTTTTGATATTAGTTTAGAATTGGTCTATGAATAAATGGGTTTTCTTAATCCTTCCTCATTTTATTTTATGTATTCTAATTTTTTAATGTTTTGTTACTAATTACTCCTTCAGTAATGCTTAGTTTCCAATATGAGTTTAGAGATTCGAGTTAGTTTACGATGAGTGCTTTAATTTGTTAATGTTTCGTTACTAATTACTCCTCATCGATTATTTGATATTGCTAATTCGGGTTGTTTTTATTCATTTTTGTTCAGGACTTTAATTCCCAAAAAATAGCGTAAAAAGAACACATTCTTCAATTTTTTTAGAATAAAGGCTGGACACATGGGCATGACCTTAGACATGACGATTTCTTACATGAAAAATTCTGGCAGTCCAGTCAGCAATAGCTTATAAAACACAACCCAATCCACTGGATCAAGAAAGAAGGACACACGAAATCACCTAGAGTTACAATTTGAGTTGGATTTAAATATTTGGAATTTACCACTTTGTTTATGATTTTATCTTTCAATTATCTATGTTTTTATTTGAATATTTTTAGGATATTCTTTAGGTATTTTATTTCTTTAGGTATTTTATTATCTTTAGGTTTTCTCAAGATATAAATACCCCCTAGGGTGAAGCTTGAAAAAACATCCTCTACATAGCTTTTGTTTTGTTTTGGGGAATTTAATTATTTTCTTCTTCATCTTCTTTTGTTCACTTTTTTTCTTTTGTTTCTAAGTATGATTTCTATCATGCTTAGCTAAACCTCCATTTAGCCGATAGCTATAACAAATCAATATGTTTTGTGAGAACCGTAATAGCATTACATACCTTCAGATTTCTTTCTTGATTTTCGGCAATATTGGATTGGCAATCAGCCTTTCTAAGCATCTCAACACCTTCAACCCAAAAAGCGCGCATTGGTTTGATCGACATTTTGATCTACCGTTAGGGAGAAGATTCGTCTTGTAGCAAATTAAAATCCCTAAGAACACACTTAGCGGTGGTCCGTTAAGGAAAATCAAGATAGGGTTCGATTCTCATTGAGACACCATAATTCGAGCACTGGCTTTTCCAGCACTGAAGAAGCATTGGCGTGAACATCGATAGCCGTTGTTGATCCAAACAAGGACTATATTCTAAGGATTTACCTTGGGAAATTAGTTCACCAGAGAGAAAAGTAAGTTACAAGGGTTGGACCTTGTAGACTGTAACCTGCAAGTATCCTAAGTAAAATCTATTTCAGTGATTGAAACGAATTGAGGCGAAGCGAAGCTGGAGGCTATTTCTAATCATAATTACTCTCAATTTACTCTTCTAGTTTATGTTATTTTTACTTATTTAGTTTACTCAATCTATTTCATCAAACCCCCTATTCGTTTATTTTATTTTTTAGGAAAAGTTAGAGTCGAAACCTCCCTACATTAGAAGCTCCTTAGTCCCCGCAGATCAAACCTTCTTCTCTATTACTACATTGTTTATTTATTTTAATTTTAGATTAAGGCTTATTTATTTGACAGTTACGACACTTGTCAAATTGGAATCGTTGCCGGGGACTTTGGCAAAGTTACTAATATCGTTTGTTTTGATTTATGACCAGGAAGAATCCGGGTGAACTAGCAGATTTTATACCGGAGATTGTAGCATTAGCCTGAAGACTACACGCACAAACACTTCGAGAAAAAACAACAACAAGAAGAACGAAGACTGTGTCAACATAAATTTGAACGAGATCTTGAAATATCCTCTGAAGTTGAAACACACTTCGAGTACACCAACGTAGAACCAATTCCGATGGGAGACAACGACCAACCTATTCGCGCGCTTGTTGCGGCACCTGACGATCAACAACCATTGTGCATTACATTCTCAAATGGAGAAATGAAATTCGTGCTCAAGACGTGTTTAATACGTCTCTTACCAACCTATCATGGATTGCCCAGTGAAAATCCGCATAGGCATCTTAAGGAATTTCGCATGGTCTACTTAAGCATAAAGCCACAGGGAGTTTTCGAAGACCAAATCAAACTTCGTGCTTTCCCTTTTTCTTTAGCTGATGTGGCTAAAGATTGGTTATTTGATTTGTCGTCCAATTTAGTTACTACATGGGCTAACATGGCTCGACTTTTTCTTGAAAAGTTCTTTACTGCAGCTAAGGCAAGCGTACTAAGGTGAAGCATCTTGAGTATTCGACAAAAGGATACCGAGTCATTATATGACTACAAGGAGAGATTTAAGAAGCTATGCGCAAATTGTCCACAACATGGAATGTCAGAACAAACACTTCTCCAATATTTCTATAAAGGCTTAATCCTTATGGAGATGAAGATGGTTGACGCAACATGTGGAGGGGCACTTGTAAACATGACTCCGATTGCGGCTAGAAATTTGATTTCTACTATGGCTGCTAACTCCTAACAATTTCACCCTTCCAGTGAACCCTCTCGACTAGTTCATGAGATAAGTACTCATTCCATTGAAGCAAAAATTGACAAACTTACTAATGCACTTCAAACTTTACTTACAGGTAAAATAGTGCAGGCTCGCGTATGTGGAATCTGTGCCATGCCCGATCATACAACGGACTGCTGCTCGACGCTTCAGGAAGATACAACAACATATGTATATGCCGTTGGAAATTTCCCAGGACCTCTCATGAGGCAATGTGATCCTCATTTGAACACATATAATCTTGGATGGAAAAATCATCTGAATCTCAGCTATGGAACAAATGCTCAATTCACCAATCGTATCAATCATCTATGCCTCAACAACAACAACCACATAAATCATCTTTGGAGGCCATAATAGAGAGGCTATCACCGAGCACAGAAAATTTTCAACTAAAGACCGAAGCACACTTTCAAGAAATTGACAAGAAGATGAGTCAACTGACGTTAGCAATAAGTCATTTAGAATTTAGAGAGAAGCTGCCATCACAAATCGAGGCAAACCCACGAGAAAACGTTAGTGCAATCACCCTTCGGAGTGGCACTGTTATCACACCACCAATCCTTAAAGATGTTGTCGCAAAACCCTAAGAGAAAGATGAGTCAGAGTCTCAGAAAGGTAAATGAGTTATTGATACAAGAACCCAGAAGAAGAAGAAAGCTGAGTCACAAACTCCTGATTCGCCATCTCCCTACGCTACTCCACCTCTCTTTCCTTCGAGGTTGGTGAAGCGTGATAAGCAAGCCGAGAAACAAGAAATTCTTGACGTATTTCGTAAAGTGGAGGTAAACATACCTCACTTCATGTGATTAAAAAGGTTCCGCGGTATGCCAAATTCTTGAAGGACCTTTGTACAAACAAACGAAGACTTACTGGTAATGAGAAGGTAAACTTGAGTGAAAACGTATCAGTTTTTTTTCAACGTAGGCTTCCACCTAAGCTAAAGGATCAAGGTATGTTTATTATTCCTTTTAAAATTGGTAAGGTGGGCATAAAATATGCTATGTGTGATCTTGGTGCTTCCATAACTGTTATGTCGCTTTTCGTTTACAATTCACATAAGAACCTTTGAAGGAAACAAGAGTGACAATCCAACTCGCCGATAGATCTGTTATTTGTCCTGAAGAACTCCTTGAAAACGTGTTGGTTAAGGTAAACAATTTAATTTTTCTAGTGGATTTCTATGTCATCAACATGAAAAATAACTGAACCAATTCTTCCTTTAACATCCTTCTTGGTCATCCCTTTCCGAGCACGACATATACTAAAATTGATGTTAGAAGTGGAATTCGACGGTGAGGTTGTTAAATTTGACGTTTATAAGGCGATGAAACATCTAGATTCTATGGCAAACGCTAACTTCGTTGGTATTTATGAGCCTTTAGTTGATGAATTTGTGGAAACTAACTTATTTGATGATTTGTGCAGGGAATCGGAAGGCCACGACAAAAAAATTAGGGATTTGGAAAATATTTATTATAACTTGCGCCTAACTCTTTTGAAATCTAAAATATTACCTTCTATTTTGCAGGCACCAGATTCAGAGTTAAAATTACCACTGGATAAATTGAAGAACTAGAAGATCATAAAATTTTTCATAGAGAAATTCTCAGTTGGACAATGCACATGAATTGGAGGAAGTATTTATCACAGTACCTGTAGTCTGAACCAGGTCGTCGAGCTAACGGCGTTAAATAAAGCGCTAAATGGGAGGCAACCCATTTTATCTTCTTTTATTTACTTTCTATTCGTTTTTCAATTTTATTTTATTTATTTAGGTTTCAGAATTATTTTATTTAAATTTACAGGTACCCCAAATATTTTAAACCAAACTTTAGTGAAGGAGATTCCATGACATACTTAAAGCATAATTAACTGTGGAATCATGGTTCGCAAACGACAACATCGCTTGGGTAGCCATATGACATCCGTGCGACAGTTTTCTTCCAGACTCCCGCACCACCACCGCCAGACCTCATGGCCTAAATCATGATCATGATTCGAACCATGACTTCATTCTTGAACCAGAGGTGAAATCAAACAGTGGCAACGACTGTCACCAAAACACGGGGAGTATCTATATTCTCTCACTCATGCTTTAATCTTATATATTTAGACAATATTCTTTAAGTGAAGGGGGTAGAGAATAGAACACCTACATCAAATTCATCGCTCACTTATTTATATTGAGTTGCCTTGGTTGATTTGTTGAAATCTCTTGTTATTGATCTTGAATTTTGCTTTGTTCATTGATTACCTTATGAGTTTGTGATCATACTTTTATCAGATCTAGGGTGCGTGATAGTAAGATGACATTATTGGTATTTTTCTATAAAATTTTGCTTGATATTCCATGAGTTCATTGGTGGATATGTTTCTTGATTCAATACACATTACATTTTCTTGTGAGATTTGAGCCTAAACGAGCATACTTTTATTCGTGCTAATTTGTTTGATTGAGCGTGTCGAATTAATTTTGACATTCTAGAACTTGTGATTAAATGCATATCGAGACTACATATTGAACTTGACGCTTTAATATGATTAGGGCACTTAGGATTAAACCACTTCTCTACCCATTTATATTCATTAGTGAACCAACTTTGAGCCTTAACCATTTTCTTGTTTTTACCCCATTACTAAACCAAAACCACTTTTATTTTTACCCTCTTTTGATACCCATGTTAAGACAAATATCGAATTGATCCACGAAGAAGTTCAAAAAAGCATTAAAAAATGCTTTACTAGAGGTTCCTAACACTGGCTCTAGCAAATAAAAAAAGGGCAAAACGAAAATTTGAAAAAAATCCGTTGTTTGATTTTTTTGCATTTGTATACTTTGCTTGGTTCGTGACTTATTTGCATCTCTTGTCTTGACATTTAAACCCAATTCTTTAGCCTTATCCCTACCTTAACCTAAGCCCCGTTACAAGCTTATTAAAGACCCTTTGATTGATGCATCTTGTTCATTCTAGTAGTGGAGTCTTGATTTCCTTACAAGCCTATGCTAATGTCTTTATTGATCTTGGCTTTAATGAGTGAATCCTTGTGATGCATTGAGTCTTGTTACATTGGATTTCATGGATAATTGGAATGTCTTGGCTTTTGCTTAAACTTGTTACTAGTTGTTCCTACTTTCTTGATTGTCAACTTATTCCTGATAATTGATGTGATCATTGATTTGTTTGGTATTCTTTGGTATACTATGAGATGAAAGATTGGTAATTTAAGATTTTGATGATTGATTAAGGCATGCTTGATGACAAGCATTGAATAAGTGAGGGGAAATTTGATAAGTACTTTAATTTGTTAATGTTATGTTACTAATTACTCCTCATCGATTCTTTGATATTGCTAATTCGGGTTGTTTTTATTCATTTTTTTGCAAGGACTTTAATTCCTAGAAATTAGCGTCAAAAGAAAACATTCTACAATTTTTTTGGAATCAAGGCTGGACACATGGGCATGACCTGAGACATGACGATTTCCGACATGGCAAATTCTGACAGTCCAGTCAGCGATAGCTTATAAAACACAACCCAATCCGCTGGATCAAGAAAGAAGGACAGACGAAATCACTTAGAGTTACAATTTGAGTTGGATTTAAATATTTGAGAATTACCACATTGTTTAGGATTTTATCTTTCAATTATCTATGCTTTTATTTGAATATTTTTAGGATTTTCTTTAGGTATTTTATTATTCTTAGGTATTTTATTATCTTCAGGTGTTCTCAAGATATTAATACCCCCTAGGGTGAAGCTTGAAAAACATCCTCAACTTAGCTTTTATTTTGTTTTGTTTTGGGGAATTTAATTATTTTCTTCTCCATCTTCTTTTGTTCACTTATTTTTGTTTTATTTCTAAGTATGATTTCTATCATGCTTAGCTAAATCTCCATTTAGCCGATAGCTACGTAACAAATCAATCCGTTTCGTGAGAATCGTAGTAGCACTTCATACCTTCATATTTCTTTCTTGATTTTTGGCAATATTGGATTTGCAATCGACCTTTCCTTTAAGCATCTCAACACCTTCAATCCAAAAAGCGCACATTGGTTTGATCGATGTTTTGATCTACCGTCGGGGAGAAGATTCGGCTTGTAGCAAATTCAACTCCCTAAGAATACACTTAGGTTAAGGAAAATCAAGATCGGGTTCGATTCTCATTGAGACACCATAATTCAAGAACTGGCTTTTCCAGCACTGAAGAAGCATTGGCGTTAACATTGGTAGCCGTTGTTGATCCAAACAAGGACTATATTCTAAGGATTGACCTTGGGAAATTAGTTCTTCAGAGATAAAACTAAGCTTCAAGGGTTGGGTGTTGTAGGCTGTAACATGCAAGTATCCGAAGTAAAATTTATTTCAGTGATCGAGATGAATTGAGGCGAAGCGAAGTGGAGGCTATTTCTCATCATAATTACTCTCAATTTACTCTTCTAGTTTATGTTATTTTTACTTATTTAGTTTACTCAATCTATTTCATCAAACCCCCATATTCGTTTTATTTTCTTTTTCAGGAAAAGTCAGAGTTAAAACCTCCCTACATTATAAGCTCCTTAGTCCCTACGGATCGACCCTTCTTCTCCATTACTACATTTTTTATTTATTTTAATTTGATATTAAGGCTTATTTATTTGACAATTATGACGCTTGTCAGTTTCGAGATGAGTTCAGAGAAAACCTATTTCAGAAGGTGATAAAAATACGGAAAAATTATCTAAAATCTTTTCTAAATATATAAAAGGTTTTGGTGAAATATGTCGTGACCATTTTTGAAACCCGTTTGTGGAAAAAATAATATGACAATTAGGGTTTTGGAAATCGGAGATTTTCATTTTAATTTGATCTTGAAATTATGGAGTTTTCCAATTTTAGTCAAATTTCCTTTTTCTTCTAAAAAATCGTTTTGGAGTTGCCACCGATCACTTTTTTAGACCGGACACCATAAATACGGACCATAGATTCTTTTTGTAAAATTCGGGTTCGGGATTCGGTTACGTGTAAGGAAGGATTAGCACCCCTACAAACGCTCGTTATCAGTTACTTATTAATTCCACGTGGCATTTTGGCATTTCGAACGTTAATAAGAATTTAATTAAATCTGTTAATTGTTAAACATATTGCATTTCAAATGGGGATATCCTTTTGTAAGAAAATACATTTTGTACGAATATAAGTTTTAAAACGTCCAAATACATTATGACACTTCAATTCATATTCAAAATGTATCTCAACACAAAAGCTTTATTCGGACGAGTTCCTCACCTTGGGGAGCCCCGATCCTCTTCGTGAAGAAGAAAGATAGTTCCATGAGATTATGTATTGATTATCGACAATTAAACAAGGTGACCATCAAGAATACATACCCTTTACCCAGAATTGATGATCTATTTGATCAACTCAAGGATGCCATTGTGTTTTCCAAGATTGATTTAAGGTTTGGGTACTATCAGATGAAAGCAAAAGATTGTGACGTCCCAAAGGCTGCTTTTCGTATAAGGTACGACCATTACAAGGTTTTGGTTATGCCTTTCGGGTTAACCAATACTCTGACAGTTTTTATGGACTTGAAGAACCGAGTCTTCCGACCCTACCTTGATAAATTTGTAGTGGTTTTCATTGATGATATTTTGATTTATTCCAAGTCTGTGGAAGAACATCGCAACCATCTTCGCATTGTGCTTCAAACTCTTCGTGAGAAGCAGTTATATGCTAAGTTCTCTAAGTTTGAGTTTTGGCTCACCGAGGTGTCCTTCTTAGGGCACATTGTATCAGCTTCGGGAATTCAAGTTAACCCGAAGAAAATTCAAGCTATCTTAGATTGGCATCCACCGAAGAGTATTGGTGAAGTCAGAAGTTTCCTCGGCCTTTGCAGGATATTATAGAAGATTCTTCAAAGGATTTTCTATGATAGTTGCACCATTGACTAAGCTATTGCGGAAAGACACCCCATTTGTGTGGACCAAGGATCAATTAAAGCAAGTTCTGACTCATGCATCGGTCATGACCCAGCCTGAGTGTGGGAAGGACTACATTGTTTACAATGATGCTTCACATCTGGGGTTAAGGTGCGTTCTGATGCGAGAAGGGAAGGTTGTTGCTTATGCTTCGCGACAACTCAAACCACATGAGTTAAACTATCCTACTCACGATTTGGAATTGGCTACTGTTGTCTTTGCATTAAAAATTTGGAGACATTATCTCTACGGAGAAAATGTTATTTATTCACCGATCATAAGAGCCTTAAATACCCACTGACACAAAAGGAATTGAATCTTCGACAACAGATATGGATGGAACTCCTTAAGGATTACGACTAGGTCATTGATTACCATCCGGGCAACGCCAATGTTGTAGCTGATGCGCTCAGCCGCAAACCTTCGCCTGGTAAGCATTGATAATAGACTAGAAGTTATAGGTATTGCGAAGTACATTAACTTGTTGTAATATTGCTATATTTTAGCCCCTCGAGCAATTAACGCTCACTTTCAACTTCAGAAGCATCATTGTCTTGTAGCTGAACTCCAAGTTCAGTCTACCATCGTTTCGCGAATCAAGGATTTGCAAGAGCAAGATTCTGAGCTTCAAACCATTGTCTCTCAGCTATCGGATAACACTGACTTCAGAATTAATTCTGAAGGACTCTTATGCTTCCATGATCGAGTATGTGTACCTAATGATGAAACTCTTCGCATCGACATTCTTTCTGAGGCTCATTCGAGCTCTTTTTTTGTTCACCTCGGATCGGTGAAAATGTACAAAGACCTACGCGAACTCTATTGGTGGCCAGTCATAAAACAAGCCATAGTTGATTACATTTCCTAATGCCTCACATGCCAACGTGTTAAAGCAGAACATTGTGCTCCTCTAGACTATTACAGCCTATCGATCCACCGAAACGGAAATGGGAAAAGATAACCATGGACTTTGTTAGTTGTCTACCGTTAACCCTTGCAAATCATGATGCTATATGGGTCATTGTAGATCGTTTCACAAAGTCAGCTCATTTTATATTGGTTAGAATGGACTACGATCTTCCTAAGCTAACTTATTTGTATATCAAGGAAGTAATCTGACTCCACGGAGTACCTAAGTCTATCATCTCCGATCGAGATCCTCGATTTGCATCTCGGTTTTCAAGGACCTTACAAGGAGCTCTAGGCACTAGAGTTAATCTCAGCACAACCTTTCACCCTCAAACTGACGGTCAATCAGAAAGGGTAATTTCGGTAAATCGTTGAACAAACTGTCTTTTGCAAATCCTAGAAAACTTGCATTGTCACTGAACCTCTTTGTACAGATTTTGGAAGACATGCTTCGAGCATGCATTATTGACTGGTGGGATTTGGGAGAAATCTCTACCCCTTGTTGAATTTGCCTATAATAACAGTTACCAAGCATCCATCCAAATGGCCCCGTATGAGGCACTGTATGGTAGACGATATAGAACTCCATTGTGTTGGTCGGAGCTTGGTGAATGCAAGATGTTAGGCCCTGACTTGCTTCGTGAGATTGAAGAATGAGTCACAATTATCCATGATCGTTTAAAAGCTGCCTTTGATCGACAAAAGGCTTTTGCAAATCTTAAGAGGAGATACATCGAATATGAAGTTGGGGAGAAAGCCTTCCTCATGGTGTCACCGTGGAAGAAAGTTTTAAGATTTGGCAAAAAGGGAAAATTGAGTCCTCGATTCATTGGACCCTTTGAAATCATTGAAAAGATTGACCCAGTGGCATACCAACTATTGCTACCCTCAGAATTGAGTAAAATCCACGATGTCTTTCATGTATCGATGCTTCGGAAGTATTGATCTAACCCCTCACACATTGTGGAACCTGAATCTGTAGAGCTTCGACAAAATTTATCCTACGAGGAAGAACCAGTTGAGGTTCTAGCAAGAGAAGTCAAGAGGCCTCACAACAAAATTATACCATTGGTTAAAGTGCTCTGGAGGAGCCACACCATGGACGAAGCCACCTGGGAGCCTGAAGAGACGACGAGACAACAATATCCCCATCTATTCAGTTCAGGTAAAAATTTGAGGACGAATTTTTCTTAAGGGGGAGAGTTGTAACACCCCGAAATCTGGTCTAGTCGGAATTAAGTTTCGATGATCGGAAATCCAACATGGATGATGCTTAAATATTGTATTGATTAGTTAATTATTGATATCGAACTTTAAATGGGCTTAAAACATCGTCATTGAACTCCATTGAAGGATATTGAACCTATTTGGTGACTAAAATGAAGAAAGTGCTAGTTGGGAGCCAAAGTTAGGAAGCCTTGAGAATTGAGGGACTAACATTGCGATTAGCCCCTCTTTAATTAAAATATCCACTTATGTGGAATGATCAGATGACTTTCCTTCAATTGAAGGAAAGCTTATTAATAAAACATAGAAATAGAAAGGGATAGAGAGAGCTTACCCGATTCCTAAAGAGAGCAAGCACCTTACGGCTTACACCTTCATCTTCTTCTTTTAGATATCAAGCAAGCACCTCCATGGGATCTTGATAGTAAGCTTAGATTTCTTCGGTTGTTGGTTGGAAAATCGTTCCTAGCGGTTGGGTGAATTTAATCCTTTAAATGACGAAATGAACCCATGGTTAATTTGTGTGTAATCTTGACCTAGGGTTTGGTCATCCATGGTAAACTTGAGATGATAATATTATTAAGCTTAGATATTGTGTTTGATGTCGTTTCATTGAATACGATGTCGTAGTATCGATTCTAATAATTTCTTATTGGATTTCTAGCTCCAGAAGAGGATTGTGACAATCCATCATCATCCATCAAAGCTAGAAATAAGGGCATTATTATCTGTCACCAGAAAAAGCATCGGATTTTAAGGTGAGTGTAGTCAGAGTCACGGGACTAGGCAAGGTACCTAGCCCGAATCCATTGTTCATGATTTTCTTGTTACTAACCTTATATGGTAAGGTTTTATTGCATCGGAATTCATGTTGATCATGAAGGTAAGACATGGTAAGCATCAGACATTGATTATGTTACTGTCATTGTCATCGAATATTGCTATCGACCTTGTTTATGTTAAGGAATTATTGATTTTGATATTGATATGATCATCGGACAAGTTGTGTAAATATTGCCATTGAAATATTGATTTTTAATTAACAATTATTGTCATTGTTATGGACCTTGGATTAGGGATACAATTAGCATGCCATAAAATTTATGAGCTCAGTGTATGGGTGGACTACGGTCCTAGGGTTACGGCTTATACTAATTGGCGAGGCGGAGGGATGTGTTTGATTTTGGTCATGCAAGCGAGGCGGAGGGAACAAACCAATCATTGTTTGGTGAGGCGTAGGAATTCACGTATCCACAGTCCAGAATTGATCCATCGTTATACCATGGCTATTGTTATTGTTATCGTTATTGCATCATTGTTAAGCATGATTTGTTTTGCTTCTCTTGTTTATTTGCATGGTAAAGATTATTTGCATTTCAGGTTATGAAGTTGTTCGTACCAAGATCGGGGATTAGTCGAGCAAGCAAGTCACCTTCGATCTACAAGTAATGTGTTTTTAACTTTTGAACTCCTAAAAAGGTGGCAGAGTAGTTGAACTAGTCCTTTATACCCATTTTGTTGTGTATGTAAAGTGCTTGTAGTGTGTTTTGCTCTATAGTCCTAAATGGTACTTTTGGTGTTGTATAAGTTGCCAAAGTTTTCATAGATGGTCCTTAAGGGTCAAAACATAGCAAACGTAATCATATGATCATGAAATCCAGCATGCCGTTGGATTACATTTTTTATGGATTGCTGGTAAAATTTCATGGCTTTTGGACAAGGTTTGATAGGGTAAATCGATGAAAATCCAGATAAAATTTTGACATTACAGGACAGGGTATCGATACGGGTGATGGCGTATCGATACACCATTGTTATGGGAATTAAGGAAATTAAAGTGGGTATCGATACAATTTGAGCCGTACCGATACCATTTTTGCCACTGTCAACCATCGTATCGATACGGTCGGTGCCGTATGGATGCAATTTTCCTACCCTATGCTATTGTGAACACTCGTATCGATACGGACCTAGCCCGTATCGATACGGGCAACCCGAGTCAAGTCAATATTTGTGTTCAGTTAACCTGTATCGATACGGGTCAAGGGTAGGCTTATTCTTAGTTAATTACTTGTAATGAGACGAAATTGGTTTGGATTATGATTGATCCTTATCCATTAATTGATGAATTTAACTATTAATGAATTGCATGAAACACCAAATGAATGTGAGCTTATGAGATATTGCATTCTGTTGAGACATGTTTATTTGTTTAAAAGGATTTATATTTCGGACCTTAATGTTTTCTTTTAATACATTACTTAGGCCCTAATTGGTTAATTAATTGCTCGTAGGGTAAATGGTACTAAATAACATATTTGGTATTAATTCTTGTTTACCGATGATTATCGATGTTTAAGATGAAATTTTTGTGCTCTGTTCTTTATATCATCCGTTGGTAACACTCTCTGATTCGGTTCTCGACCAGGCCAGGTAGGGGGTGTTACACTTTATCTTAACATTATTAGAATTCGAAATCATGATTTAAATCAACCTCAAACCCAAAAAAATAGATCCATTATGAAAATTACACAAATCCTTCAATTAAACCAAATTTCCTCAATTAAAACATCAAAACATATTAGACAACATTAATAAAGAATCAAGAACTTGAAAATTTCAGTAAAGAACCTTAAATTAGAGGAGAAAACGCATATCACCTCTAATGGATTCTTTTCCCCTCAATTGGATAGATTTCGGCAACACCCCGGTTTTTGGCAAAGGTGTTTTGCGAGTAGGAATGTAATTGTTCTGCTGAGAGCGATGTTTGCTCGGTTGAGTTTATCGTGTGATAGTGGGTTGATAGCCGAGTTGCGGGTGAAACAATCCTTGATTCAGCTAATCAAGGAGAAGTAGTTTCTTGATGATTCAGTTGTGCCTCATGTTTATGATATAGCTGATGGTAATGCAACAGACTTCTGATTCAATGATGAAGGAGTTCTATGTTTCAAAAGTTGAATAGTTGTGCCAGAAGATGTTGAGTTAAGGCGCACTATTTTGAATGAAGCTCATAGCAGTCCTTTTGCTATGCACCCTTGTACTACTAAGATGTATCGTGACTTGAAGGATGAGTACTATTGGGTGGGGTTGAAAAAGGATGTTGCTAACTTTGTAAGCAAGTGAATGGTTTGCCAGCGTGTGAAGGCTGAGCATCAGTCTCCTTCTGGTTTGTTACAGCCTCTAAGGATACCGGAGTGGAAATGGGAAATGATTACGATGGATTTTGTGTCTGGTCTGCCTTCGTCTAAGAAGAACTTCGTATGGGTGATTGTGGATTGTTTTACGAAGTGTGCACATTTCTTGGCTGTGCATACTACGTATACACTGGATAAGTTGGTAGAGTTTTATATTGCTGAGATTGTGCATTTGCATGGTGTGCCTAAATCCATTGTGTCGGATAAGGAGCCGAGGTTTACGGCAAGGTTTTGGGAATGTTTACACCAAGCGTTGGGTACACATTTGAATTTTAGCACTTCATATCATCCTCAGATGGATGGACAGTCGAAGTGAGTTGTCCAGGTGCTGAAGGACATGTTTTGATATTTTGTGATTTATTTCAAAGGTTCTTGGGAAAAGCATCTGCCTTTGGTTGAGTTTGCCTATAGTAATAGTTTTCAGGCAAGTATACAAATAGCACCGTATGAGTCCTTGTATGGGAGAAAGTGTAGAACGCCTCTTTGTTGAGCTGAGGCGTGGCAAAAGTTGATTTCCTTGTCGAATATGCTTAAGGGAACAATTGAGAAATTGAAACTCATATGTGAGCGGTTGAAGGCTGCATCGGATCGTCAAAAATCTTATGCGGATTTAAAGCGTAGGGAGAATGCGTTTGTTGTTGGAGATTGCGTGTTTCTTAAGGTATTGCCTTGGAATAAGGTGATGAGGTTCGAACGTAAGGGTAAGCTTAGTCTGAGGTTTATTGGACCTTATGAGGTTGTGGAGCGAGTTGGTTGCAAAGTGTCCATAAGTTCTATATTTCACGCACATTCCATCTCATATTATTGTTGTTTTAAGTACATTTTAGGCATAATTAGGATCATGCATTGCATTTTACAGTATTCTTTACTTTGCCATGCTTTTTATTTATTATCTTTTATTTGGTAAAGAAAATGTACTGTTTTAGCTTAGTTTTAGTTTTAGGTACTAAAGGCTGATATAAGAAGAGAGGAGATAAGGACATGATGCTGAGGCAACAAACTAAGGAGTTGTACTGATGCAGTTCCAGACAGAGATAGCAGCTGCCGAGTAGCTACTTCCGCCCTACCTGCCGCCCAAGACATCAAATTGAGAAATTGGAGAACTGGAGTGCGATCTGTAGAGCAGGAAATCCTGATCTTAACGATGTTATCCACTCAATTTTTCGATGACTGTAGAAGCAGGCAGAGCCGTCGAAGGAGGAATGCGAGATTAGTTACGGAGTAAGGCAACTTGAGGAAATCCATATTCAACTCAAAGAAGTCGGAATTTATGGCTGCATTTAATGCAAAAGCTACTTTGAAGACTTCTAGTTCAAGAAGAACTAGACCTAGCTAATGCCTATATATACCCATTTACTTTTACTTCAAAACAAATTAGGTTTTCCCTTAGGCATAGTTTAGGTTTTCTTGCCGCCATTATGTTCTAAAATTTTCTTTGGGTTTGGGTTATGTAGTAATTAGTGTGAGAACGGTTGTTTAGGTTTTTAAGTTTATTTTTGCTATAAAGCTTCAAGGTTTACTTATTCCATGTTCTTCATAGTTTTCAATTAAGGCGAAAGATTAGTTGATTACTATCCATTTGTTTGGTATCGAGAGAGTCGAACTCACGAAAGGAGTAAGTATGTTCTTCACCTTAATCAAGTGTTGATCAATCTAGCCTAGAAATAGGTTAGGGTTTAAGGCAGCTAAAAGAGAATGAACCAAACATTGCTGTCTTTGCACGATTCACGCCGCGACTGGTACTTTTGAAGCGTTCTGCCGAACCTTGTAGTTCTTCCGAGTTCGTCGCCGAGATACACATCCATTCCACTACCAGGGCAGCGAGAGCGTCACAACAGCCAATCTGCCATCTCCCGTCGAGGCAGCGAAGTCTGGCAGCGCAAAGCAACTTATCATATTCAACGCAGTTTCAGATTAAACAACAGTATAACATAGCCCATTTCATCAATCTGAACTCTTCCATTTATTTACTTGTGTTTTATTTTATTTTCTTCTTAAACAATTCAACTTATTTGTGCATTAATTTTCCTTTGTGCAGGAGTTACAATTCGAGTCAAACTGTCCAATCCATGTGGGAGACGATATCTTTTATACTATTACTTGACAGGAGTGTACACTTTGCTCATATTTAGAGAGCACTAAAACACTCTACAAGTTTTTGGCGCCGTTGCCAGGGATCGGTAACAGCGAAATTCGTTTTTAATTTCTGCTCTTTTATTTTATTTGTTTTTAATTTTTAGTTTTTATCTTTATTCAAAAAATATTTTACAGATCCTTTGCTTAGTGCATGACCAGGTAAAACCCAAAAGGCAAAATTGTTTACGTTGACGATATGGAATGAAGAGCAAGAGAACTCAAAAAGGAGATCATAACAGCCCTAGGGAAAACTAAAGAAGAGAGAAAAACAAAGGAAATCATGGAAGTAATAAACAACAACCTTGCCAACACTGCTCAGAACGACAGGGATGGTCAGCAAGACCCGCCGCCAAGAGAACAACATCAAGTTCCACCTAGGCAGCCGCTTCGCTCCCTATTCCGCCTAGGCAGCTACAATATGTTCGAACCACCAGGGATTATTTGGAGCATGACTTCACAGGGTTCGACCCTACAGTGACAGAACCTGAAATTGAGGCGGATCACTTTGAGCTGAAGCCCGTGATGTTTAACATGATCAACACTTTGGGGCAATTTGGAGGGACTGCCACAGAAGATGCGCAGCATCACTGAAGAGAATTCCTGGACATATGCAGAGCCTTCAAAATACACATAGACCATCAAGATGTGCTAAGGCTGAGGTTATTCCTCTATTCACTGAGGGATAGGGCAAAACAGTGGTTGAACAACCAGCTAACAGGATCATTCAACACATGAACAAAGTTGTGCAAGGATTTTTTGGATCGTTTCAGCCCATCTAATGTCACAGACAGATTGAGATACGAGATCATAGACTTCCGATAAGGGGATGATGAGCCAAAGAATGAAGCATGGGAGCGGTACCAACAGATGCAAAATAACTACATGCTTCATGGTTTTCTAGCTTGGACACAAGTGTCAATGTTTTACAAAGGGGTAAACTACCCAACTCGAATGAGGATTTTTGCCTCAGCCAACGAAATCATCCTCGACAGGCCACCAGAGGAGGCACTGCAAATCTTGAACCAATCCGCCAAAAATGACTATAAGTACCCAACAGCTCGCTAAGGTGGCATTAGGCGGCCAGCAGTTGTGAACGAAGTGGAAGCCTCAGAATCTGTCAAAGCCCACCTCGACAAGCTGACTGAGCTGATTATAAACATGGTAAAGCCCACTGGGAAAGTCTATGAAGCCAAGGCTGTAGAGCCATTATGCGAAGAGTGTAGGGGCAATCACGACTCCTCCGAATGTACCTCATCTACCAATTTCATGGGAGGATACGAGAGGAACAACATGCCCAACACGAATACATATAACCCTGGTTGGAAGAATCACCCAAACATCTCCTGGAGCAATCCTAAAACTGCTGCCAATCCACAACATCAACAGGGAGCCTACCAGCAAAACCAGTCCACACTGCAACCTCAGCAACCACAAAACAATAATTAACTAGAAGCAACTCTTCAAACTTTTATGTCTAATACTAGTGAGTGTATTGTTCATACAAATAAGTTTATTGATAAAACTGAGTCACTCATGGGCAAGACAAAGATGAGGATGAACAACCAGGAGGCTGCAATAAAGAACCTGGAGACCCAGTTTGGGCAGTTCACTGCTATCTTCAGTAGCAGGACAATGGGTGCAACATCTAACAGTATAGAGGCACTATCTAAACCCACATATGAGCACTGCAAAGCCACATCAACCAGAAGTGGGAAACAATTGAATGAGCCCAGAATGGAAAAACCAGTAGAGAAACAACCAGCACCTTTCCCCCAGAGGCTTAAGCAACAAAAGCAAGAGCACCAGTTTAGGAAATTCTTGGATATTCTGAAACAGGTGAACATAAATATACCTCTCATAGAAGTCATTTAGAACATACCCAAGTATGCAAAATACCTAAGGGATATGTTTTCTAAAAGGAAATGAATTGGGGAGATTGAAACGGTTGATGTGACAGAGGAGTGCTTGGCTATGCTGCACAACAAGTTGCTGCCCAAGCAAACAGATCCGGGCAGTTTTGTTATACCATGCAGAATAGGCAGCAAACATGAAACAAAAGCCTTGTGCGACTTAGGAGCCAACATAAACTTGATGCCTAAGGCAGTCTTCGACAAACTATGAATTGGGCAAGCCAAACCTACCTCTATTATGCTGAAACTTGCTGATCATTCATTTGTACGACTGGAGGGCAAGATTGAAGACATCCTAGTATGAGTGGGAAACCTTATTTTTCCAGCAGACTTCCTCATTTTAGACTGTGAGGCCGATGAAAACGCCCTAATCATCCTTGGGTGACCATTCTTGGCCACGGGCAGAACGCTAATAGATGTGGAACTTGGGAAGCTGGTCATGAGGGTAGACAATCAGAGTATCAAGTTAAATGTGTTACAACCCTCAGAAAATTAAAAGGATGATGCCCAGATGCTCAGGCCACCAAAATTAGCACAGAGACAGGCCAAGACAGCAGCTGTCGCGGCAGACCCAAGGGCAGGCTGAAGGACCCAACAACACACCACCTTAAAGAACAGGAGGACCCCCAAGAGGGAAAGACAAGAAACACCACCTCAAGAAGTGGTTATGTCTGGGAGATGCACCCAAATAGACTCCCAACATAACTTAATTATTTTTATCTTTATTTTTATTTTTATGCTTTAGGAATAGAATTTAATTTTTTGCAATTTAATCTTTTTAGATTTTATATTAGTCATATTTATTTTCCACATTTTCAGTTTTTCAAAATTTATTATTTAATTATCTTTCTTTTTATTTGAGGCTTTAGGAATAAAAGAGTTGCATCAAGAAGAAGGCCCAACAAGGAGCCCGCCCACCATCCCGCCAAGACAGCCAAGGGCAGCCCAAAGCATACAACACGTAATGGCTAGTTGCCCGCTAACGGCTACAGAAATAACGGGTAGAAATCTCGTAACGTGCGTGAGCCAACTTGCCCATTGGACATTTACTATCACCTCGACATCTCTCGGAAACCTCTATTTAAACCTCACTCATCTCATTCATTCATTTTACTTTCACCTCCTTGCTATACTCTTCTTTAATCCATAGCTCTCATTTCTCACAACATTTTCTTTAAGTTTCAGTTATATCTAAACCGTCTCACACATGACATCAACATCAGCACCCAAACCCACCTTTCAATGCTTCTGGTCCAAGGCAGATGAGAACAGATACAAAAATTAGTTTGCCAAGCAAGCAATTTGGGAGGAGCAAGGTTTCCATTACAAGAAGTAAACATGGGACCTTGTCTTAGAGCTCGCCTTGTTCGAGACCATCCACAGCATCATGGTGAACCGACCCATTAACATTGGGGAGATCATATGCAAAGAGATCCACAACGGCTTCCACAAGACAAAGGACATGCTGTACTTCCCGTCTCTTATCACATGCCTTTGTTGTAACACCCTGGTTTTGGGCCTAGAAGTTTTAGACATCAGATCGGACCGGTCGAGAACGGTTCGAATCATGTAAGGTGATTTAAGGAAATCAAGGATCGGGATAGGATAAAAATGTGGTAAAAATTTATAAAATCCTCTAAAAATATGTTTAAGTGGTTGGTCAAGTCAATTTTACAAAAAGAATTTCGGAAACGGGACATTTTGAGTAGTGACCAAATTGTAAAGTTTCAAAACTATGGAAAATGTTATTTTTAAAGAAGAAGCCAAATTCTTAGAATCTTTAGGGGGCTTTATCGCAATTTAGCCTTTCCTATTACGTAACCACCATTTTCTATTCATTCTCAGCCAAACACTATTTTCATTCTTTTCTCTCCAGAATTCTTTTCTCCCAAACACTCTCCTAACATTTGCTAATCAATTGTCAAGAAATCCTTTCAAGCTTTTCAAGATTTGGCTAAGAAAAACTTGTCATTCATTGAGGAAAGCAAGGATTGGAGGTAAATCCTGTTCTCAACCTCTAATCAAAGTTCTTTACTGAAATTCCCAAGATATTTGGCTTCTAAATACTATTTTTGGTTGAGTTTTCATTATAGTTTTGATTGGAGATCAAAATCTTGTGAAATTATAGTTGAAATCTTGATTTTCGGATTTGATGTGTTAAGCTCTGTTTTGGATTGATATTAATTGAGTTCTAAGTTGTTTATTATGTTGAAATGAAGTTTTGATAATATAGATCCCGAAATCCTTGAGATCCTTGAGTTTCTTGGTTGATATAAGTGAGTTTTTGAGGTGAAATGGTGGAATCTTGCTTGCTGGAGGTATAAGGTTGGGTTAGGTTGTTTGTTAGATGTGTTTTGGTGTTTATAATGGTTTGGAGGTGATGTATGTTGGCTGGGCTTGGTTTAGGAAGCAATCGATTGGGTTTTCGGTTGTTTTGGATGGGTAATTTGGTGTAGTTTGGGTGAGCAACGAGTTTGTGAATTGTTGCCGGTGTTGGAATGCATTTTAATGCATTTAGATCTCTGTTTTGATGTTGTGAAAATAAGGGATCTTGATCCGGAAGCAAATGAGGTGTTGTTGGAGGCTCTAGAAGAGTAATTTTCGCGTCGGCGAGCAAGGCTACGCTTTGTAATTGAACCACTGTTTGAGTTTCGTTCCCTGTGTCACTTCCGCCGAAATGTTTTGCTAATCACATAGGTTAATAAGGTGCATCTAGATAAGATAAAAATAAAAAAAAGGCGTTAATCAAGGTTGACTTTCGGGTTGACTTTGGTTTTCCCCATGTAATCTTCGTAGTTCGGGTCGGGCATCTAGGCCGAACTGAGGGGGTTACATTTGTGTGAACTTCAACATCCCAATCGACCTAGAAGATGAGATGACAAGTGCCAAGGAGGGGTGGACCAGGAAAGTTCACCTGCAAATGATGCAAGCCCCGGAGACAGAGCCCATCACCCCTAGCCAGCCCTCTACCGCCCAGCCAACCACTCCAGCCGCCCCCAGCAGTACTGAAGCTACCCCAACGAATGAAGTCCTCACTCTGTTGCGCACCCTCATTGACAGCAACAAGCAGATCGAGCAACAACAGTTAACCTTGATGAAGTATGTTAGGGAAGTACAAGATGCCTTTGTGGAATATCTCATTCAGAAATTTCCAGACAACGGCCCCACCCTGCCTACCTTCCCTACTGACCTCGCCACCACATCTGCAGCCAGAGAAGGCACACCATCATAGGCAGCTGCCCCCCACGTCGTCTTCGGTCGCCAGATACCATCTCCGATGCACTATCCATCGTACTCCGCCACCACCGCTTCCAACATGGTGGCACACTCCCCAGACCGGCATTAGCAACATCATTCCCCCATCTGCACAACGACAATGGTGGCAAACACCTCATCTTCCGATGATGTAGAGCAGCCACTGGCAAAGACAACAGAAGCAGCAACCCCAATAGCGATTGTTCCTCCGGCAGCACTAACAATAGTAGGAACAAGGAATAGAAAGCGACACATCATAGCCACCGAGCCAGTGGACGAGGAGACAGAATCCGAGGAGAGCGAAGCCCTTCTAGAAGAACCTCATGAAGAGCCTCACCATACTCCTAAGAGAGTCCAGTCGCCACGGACAACAAAGGTCTCACCAACCAAGTCTGCCGCCCGGACATCTACCGGCCGCCGCCTTGTCATCCAATCCTCTTCTTCCTCCTCCGTCGCCAAGACCCAAGACTCCTCTCAACCCTCAACCAATTTCTAGAGTTCTTTTTTTCTTCTCTTTATTTTATTTTTCAGTTTTTATCTTAATTGTATTTCTATTTTTATTTTGTATTTTATTTTGTGCATTGAGGGCAATGCCCGTCTCGAGTTTGAGGGGGGTCGGCACTCATTGTTTTTGTTTAGGCAAATTTTAGGGCATTCTAGGTTGCATTATGTACTTGCCTTAGAAAATTAATCGAAAAGAATTTTTTTTAGAACTTGGGCCTATGATAGGATATCCGACTTTAAATTTTCGCACCAAGTTAAAATGAAATTAATTTTGGGGGAAAAGCATGAAGTAAACTTAGGATTTTTCTATAGTTTCCAAAAATTAAAAACACTATTGTTACTTGCTGAATTTGTTTGAGTTTCTGATAAACATTGCCTGTTGAATTATTTGTAAAATTCTAATATGGTTGCAGGAAGCTGCCGTGGCAGGCAACAAACAAGAAAAACAAAAAGCACTTCCAAGGCAGGCAAAAGAAAAATTTTATGCTATCTACCCCTAGAGGTGCCCAAAATAGGCTCTAGGAAGAATCATGTGCAAGGACACTCCGCTGCTATCAAAGTCCATGAATCTAAAAATTTTGAAGTGACGAACAAATTAGCATGAGTGAATGAAAGTCTTCACGGGATGACTTTACTCCATGGGTTCGGGGTTTTGTAGTTTGCTCCAATCTTAATTTCAAACGTAGAAGAGTAATTGTGATGAGCTGAAGCCCTTATTGCCATGATTAATTTAATTATACTTAATTATGTTGTCTGTGCAGGAACCTTGTATACCATGACATCATCTCTGTTTACTTAGAATATTCATCAGATTCAGCCTGTACACAGCTCTGCACACATTTCACTAGCATATTATAGTTTAATTCTGAGGTAATTCATGTTATTCACCTCTCACTAATCTAATGACAAGTGCCATGGCCTTGAGGTGTTAAATCAAGTTTAAATAGAATTTTTATCTTTTTGATTAGTTTAAAGGGCAAGTATGTTTAGGTTGCATTGCTTGAGGACAAGCAATAGTTTGAGTTTGCGGGTGTGTAAAGTGTCCATAAGTTCTATATTTCATGCACATTCCATCTCATATTATTGTTGTTTTAAGTACATTTTAGGCATAATTAGGATCATGCATTGCGTTTTACAGTATTCTTTACTTGGCCATGCTTTTTATTTATTATCTTTTATTTGGTTAAGAAAAGGTACGGTTTTAGCTTAGTTTTAGTTTCAGGTACTAAAGGCTGATAGAAGAAGAGAGGAGCTGAGGACATGATGTTGAGGCAGCAAACTAAGTAGCTGTACTGATGCAGTTCCAAAAAGAGACAGCAACTGCCGAGTAGCTGTTGCCACCGTACTTGCCGCCTAAGACAACAAATTGAGGAATTGGAGAACTGGAGTGCGGTCTGTAGAGCAGAAAATCTTTATCTTAATGATGTTGTCCACTCAATTTTCTGATGACTTTAGCAGCAGGAAGAGCTGCCGAAGGAGGAATGCGAGATTACTTGCGGAGCAAGGCAACGTGAGGAGATCCACATTCAACTCAAAGAAGTCAGAATTTAAGGTTGAATTTAATACAAAAGCTACTTTGAAGACTTATACTTCAAGAAGGACTAGACCTAGCTAATGTCTATATATACCCATTGTACTTTTAATTCAAAACAACTTAGGTTTTCCCTTAGACATAGTTTAGGTTTTCTTGCCGCCATTATGTTCTAAAATTCTCTTCGGGTTTGGGTTCTGTTGTAATTAGTGTGAGAACGATTGTTTAGGTTTGTAAGTTTGTTTTTGCAATAAAGCTTCAAGCTTTGCTTATTCCATGTTCTTTATAGTTTTCAATTAAGGCGAAAGATTGGTTTATTACTATCCATTTGTTCGATATTGAGAGAGTCAATCTCATGAAAGGAGTAAGTACGTTCTTCACCTTATTCAAGTGTTGATCAATCTAGCCTAGACATAGGTTAGGGTTTAAGACAGCTAAAAGATAATAAACTAAACATTATTTTCTTTGTACGGTTCACGCTGCGACTGGTATTATCTGTAGTGGGCATCAATAGCATTATGACTTAGACATAAGCCGGGTCACTTTTAAAGCGTTCTGCCGAACCTTGTAGTTCTGACGAGTTCACCGCCGAGACACACATCCATTCCACTATCGCGGCAGCGAGAGCGTCACAGCAGCCAATCTGCCATCTCCCGTCGAGGCAGTGAATTCTGGCAGCGCAAAGAAACTTATCCTATTCAACGCAATTTCACACTAAATAGCAGCATAACCCAGCCAATTCCATCAACCTGAACTCTTCTCTTTATTTACTTGTGTTTTATTTTATTTTCTTCTTAAACAATTCAACTTATTTGTGCATTTAATTTTCCTTTGTGCAGGAGTTACAATTCGAGTCAAGCTGTCCAATCCCTGTGGGAGACGATATCTTTTATACTATTACTTGACAGGAGTGTGCACTTGCGCTCATATTTAGAGAACACTAAAATGCTCTACATTGGTCATGTGGCTTATCGATTGAGGTTGCCTCCCGAGTTGGAAAAGATCTATGATGTGTTTCATGTTTCTGTGTTGCAGAGGTATAGAACGGATCCAGCTCATGTGATGCCCATTGAGAAGATTGAGTTGAATCCGGATTTGTCCTATAATGAGGAACCAATGAAGATTCTTGATTCGAGTAGCAAAGTTCTTTGTGGTAAGATGATTGAGCTTGTGAAGGTGTTGTGGCGACACCGAGGAGTTGAGAAGGCCACGTGGGAAAGCAAAGTGGACATGTTGAGGTAGTTTCCGCATCTTTTTCCTTCAGGCAAAATTTCGAGGACTAAATTTCCTATGATGATTATGTTTTAGCTCTTTGTTCGTATGAGTGTTTGCTTGCTTGATCTCAGTGCATGTACGCTTTCCTTGATGTTTCTTTGATGTGTGTGCTGATTGGAATGAAGGAAAACAACTTTAGAGAAGGGTCCAAGCCGTTCTAGAACGTTTGCTCAAAGTTAAGCTATGTTCCGATACGAACATAGGTGTTCCGAAATAGGGGACGTTGAAAGTTAGTTAAGAGCATCTTTGAAGTTATTTTTCTTGCGTTTTGGTCCTAGTATGTGGTGTTTTCAATTGTGGTTGATTGTGGGCTTGTTTTGTGTTGCATTTCATCTTGAGAACATGAAATGGGTTTAATCACAAAGAGATCACCTTAATTGCATCATAGGTCTCTGTATTATGCTAGTTTTGTATTTTGGTCCCTGGTTGCTCGTTTGATCGATCGATGCTCGTTTTGTCGTGTTTTCTTTCGTTATGTGTTTCAAAATATAAGGTTTAATTCGAGCATCTAGAAAAGATAAAAATCAATGTGTTTAGGGTTTCTAATTGGTGGGAAATCTTCGGATCTTTCTTCAATTAGTCTCTTGTGACCTACTCGATAAAGTCTGGTGGCTAGGCCGGGTCTAGGGGGTTACATCCGTTGGTATCAGAGCCTAGATTTCTTCGGAAAGGCTTGCGTTGGTTGTCGTGCAACCAGAAAGGTAAGTAAGGTAAGTGTGTTATTGTGATGTTTGCTTCTTTGTTTGAGGTTGCTTGCGGTGTAACGTACTCATTGCCACATACTATTATCGGGAAAATCTATGTATGATACTTGAGCACCTTGGACCCTTGACGTTTCTGACCCGTATCATTTCCTTTTATTTTATCTGTTGCTGTTTTAGCATTGCTTTTGTTGACATGGATAGACCTAGAAGAGGTCAGGCGGGTGGTGAGCCGCAGGAGGATGTAGTTAAGATGTTGGGTATCCGCAGGAGGGAGATTTACCTCCTCCGGGTAGTGGAGCTGATGTGCGAGGTAAGGAGCCTCCTGGTGGCCAGGGACAGGCCGGAGCTGATATGAGCTTGTTGATTCAGGCTTTTACTAGGGTTTTTCAGTCTGCTTTGGCTGGGTTTCAGGTGGCTGCACCACAGCATGGTCAGAGGGAAGGGTTACCCCTCGAGAGACTTTGTAGCTTTGGTGGAGTAGACTTTGTAGCGAGATTGTCCTCAGCTAGCTAGAGGTAGATAGGCACCGGCACGAGCTGTCATGTACCAGCGAGGCCGTGGGCGCGCCCAAGTGAATTTTCAGCAACTGAACGATGGTCAGAGGAATGTGGCGCATGTAGTCGCAGTTCAGCCTGAGGGAGGTGGACGAGCGAGAGTGTACGCACACAGAGAGGGCAGAAACGACACCGATGTTGGTTGATTGATTATGGCTCTACGCATTCATATATTCTGATTGAGCATGCTAAGGTGTTGGATATACTGTGTCAGATTCTTGACGTGTGTATGAGTGTGACTAGTTCGTTTGGCGAGACAGTTGTGGTCAGAAAGATGTATCAGAGATGTCCGTTGATGGTACAGGGTCACGTGTTTCCAGTTGACATGATAGAATTGTCGTTCTACGGGTTTGATGTGATTTTGGGAATGGATTGGTTGGTAGAACGCAAAGAAAAGGTCGTTTTCGAGACTAAGCGAGTGAGTTTGAGATTATCAGATAATTACGAAGTAATATTGGTGAGCGAGAATGTTAAGTTCTTATCCAACGTAGTTTCTGCTTTAGAGGCTCAGAAGATGTTGGATCAGGGATGTCAAGTGTACTTAGCTTATGTGATGAATCCAGATATGAGTAAGGTCCGACCAAAAGACATTAGAACTGTTTGTTACTTTCCTAAGGTGTTTTCAGAAGAGTTGCATGGTTTACCACCGGATAGAGAAGTCGAGATTGCTGTTGAATTGTACTCTGATTCAGCTCATGTGTCGATTGCTCTGTATCAGATGGCTCTGAAAGAATTGAAAGAACTGAAGACTCAACTTCAAAAGTTATTAGTTCGTGGTTTTATCCGTCTGAGTATATCACCTCGGGGTGCACCAGTACTGTTTGTTAAGAAGAAAGACCGAAGTATGCGTATGTGTATTGATTACCGTCAGTTGAATAAGTTAACTGTGAAGAACAAGTATATGTTGCCGAGAATAGATGATTTGTTTGATCAGTTGCGGGATACGTCAGTATTTTCCAAGATAGACTTGAGATTTGGGTATTATCAGTTGAAAGTGAAGGATCAGGACATACCGAAGACAACTTTCCGTACATGTTATGGCCGTTATGAGTTTTTGGTAATGACGTTCGGATTGACTAATGCACCAGACGCGTTTATGGACATGATGAACCGTGTGGTTCATAAGTACTTAGATAAGTTTGTTGTGGTGTTCATTGATGATAAATTGATTTATTCGTGCTTTGAGGAAGAGCATGATAGACATTAACGACTTGTATTGAAGACTTTGCTAGATAATAAGCTGTATGCGAAGTTGAGCAAATGCGAGTTTTGGATTAGAGAGGTAGTCTTTCTAGGACATGTTGTATCAGCAGATGGCATTAGGGTTGATCCTTAGAAAGTGGAAGCTGTTGTGAATTGTAGGCAACCGAAGTCTGTGACTGAGGTTCGTAGTTTCCTAGGCTTAGCGGGCTACTACCGTCGGTTTGTAGAAGGATTTTCAAAGATAGCTGCTCCATTGACGAAATTGTTACAAAAGAATGTTAGATATGAGTGGTCATAAGCGAGACAGATGGCCTTTGATCGTTTGAAGGATGCTTTGACTAGAGCAAATGTGTTAGTGCAGCCGGTAACAGGGAAACATTATGTGATTTACAATGATGCATCGTATGTAGGCCTAGGGTGTGCATTGATGCAAGATGGGAGAGTTGTAGCATATGCATCGAGACAATTGAAGACTAATGAAAATAATTACCCTACGCATGACATTGAGTTAGCCGCTGTTGTGTTTGCTTTGAAAGTGTGGAGACACTATTTGTATGGTGAGAAGTGCACATTGTATAGAGATCAGAAGAGCTTGAGATATTTGTTGTCACAGAAAGATTTGAATCTCCGAAAGTGTAGATGGATTGAACTATTGAAGGACTATGACCTTACTATTGATTACCATCCAGGTAAAGCCAATGTGTTAGCTGATACGTTGAGTAGGAAAGTGGCAGTTGAGCTTCGAGCGATATTTGCTAAGTTGAGTTTATCGCGTGATAGAGGATTGATTGCTGAATTGCAGGTGAAACCATCGCTAGTACAGTTTATCCGTGAGAAACAGTTGCAAGATAGTTCTTTGGCTTCACATGTTCAGGACATCGCGGAAGGTAAACCGATCGAGTACAGTTTCAGTAGTGATAATGTTTTGTGTTTCAAATATAGAGTTGTTGTGCCTGAAGATGTTGAATTGAGACACACCATTTTGGGTAAAGCACATACTAGTCCGTTTGCTATGCATCCGGGTAGCACGAAGATGTACCGAGACTTGAAGAATGATTATTTCTGGGTTGGTTTGAAAAAGGATGTGGCTGAATTCGTAAGTAAATGTATGGTTTGTCAGTGAGTGAAGGCTGAACATCAGTTTCCGTCAGGATTGTTACAGCCTTTACGGATCCCGGAATGGAAATGAGAGATAATAACTATGGATTTCGTGTCAGGTTTACCATTGGATCCTTCGCGGAAGAATTCAGTTTGGGTGATAGTTGATCGACTCACCAAGTGTGCACATTTCCTAGCTGTTAACACGACCAATTCTTTGGATAAATTGGCTGATTTGTATATCCGTGAGGTAGTGAGATTGCTTGGTGTACCAAAGTCAATTGTATTGGATAGAGATCCGAGGTTCACGTCGAGGTTTTGGGATTGTTTACATAGTGCTTTGGGTAGCCGATTGTGTAACCCCCTTAGCCCGGCCTAGACGCTTGACCCGAACTATGAAGATTACACGGGGAAAACCAAAGTCAACCCGAATGTAACCCCTTAGCCCGACCTGGGCGTTAGACCCGAACTACGAAGATCACACGAGGAAAACCAAAGTCAACCTTGATTAACGACCTTTTTTTCTTTTATCTTTTCTAGATGCGAATTAAGCCTATGTGAATGCTCAAGAACCTTGGAAGAGAAAGGCACAGCGATCGGAAAACGTTTAAGGACTCAATTGCAAGAAATAAACATTTGGGACCAAAATGTAAATTTTGGAAAATATAAGGACTTTTTAGATTTTAGCTTTACCGAACCTTAATTAATCATATTACAAGCCTCTCTGCCAAATTTCAGCTTAAAAAGACATCTCAAGCTCAAGCAATTGCCATTACAAAATTCAGGACTAAAATGTAAAGCATGCAGACTTCAGAGCAATTCAAATCTGTGTCCAACGGTCACCCGTTTCGAAACAGCTAAGGGTGTTTCGAAACACCAGGTCAAAACACCCACCCGTTTCGAAACTGGTTCCGAAACAGGGCATTCCAGTAGCCAAAGTGTTTCGAAACACTTCTAGCCGTTCCGAAATGCCCAAGCCATTTCAGGCACCCGTTTCGAAACAACTAAGGGTGTTTCGATACACCCTGCCCAAAAACAGCAGAAAATTCTGGTTTTACACATCCAAACACCATCAAACATACTTTAAACCATTCCATAACATATCAACAACATGCCAAGCATTTAAGCCATCATATTGCAACAGAAACTAGATACTTTACAAGTTTTAAGCACACCTACTCAATTACTATGCTCAACACATGATCTTGCTTTTAAACAAGGAACATAGCTATATAAAATATGAAGATGAAAATCGAAACATCACAAAACAATCATCAACAAGTATCGAACCATAAACCGTACATGCTCAAAATGAACAATCTCATTACACATCAACATATAAGACTCTTCCCCCCATTGCCTTTATTATCTATATCTATAAACCAAAACATACTTCTCAAGTGGAGCTCTTCTTGAATCCATTGCTTCTTGCTGTCCCAACTTCAAATATCTGCATTGATGGACAAAAAGGAGCGTACGCACATAATGCTTAGTGAGGAATGCTCAAAACCAAAACACCATCAATGTAGCAGATCATAAAACCATCTTAAAATGTAATCACAACTCAAAAACCCAAAGTATTGATTGGAAATCTCCTTTGAAAAACCATTGCTTTAAAACATGCATTGCTCAACAAGAAAGCCAACATTTAACTTTGAAACACCAAACAACTCACCCCAAACAACATCTTTGCAATTACTACCATTTAAACCTTTCAATGCACAATCACTTCATGCAAAGTTTAAACCAATTTCCTTGGAAAACACTTCCACTTCACACTATACTCTTCTCATGTTTGATGATCATTTCTAAGCAGAATACCTTTTGGATACCATATGTTCCTTCTATCTATCTCATGCATTCAAGAAATGCAAAACTCATGGCAAAGCCATACATGCTTGTTACTCAAAAGCATTTCATAAACTCAAAACCCCATTTGCATAAGAAAATATCCATTTTGAAAACCACATGTACCATCTAGCTAACACATGCATACAACCTATGCAAATCTCATGGCAAGGCCACATATGCTTGATATACGAAAGCATTTCATAAAATTATTATCTCATATGCATTTCTCAAAACATACAACATCTCAAGCATTGGTACATGTGACACATTTCTTTCTCATATATTGGCATTTTTAGAAAATACTTCAACAAAAGTTTTAAACCACATGCTCATCACTTTCTCATGCTACCTTGCAACATTTTCAAGCATATCACGCTTCGTTACAACCAAATACCTTATATTGGCTTCAAGTGATAGTTCATAACCATTTCGATACAAGACACAATCGGATACGCAGATTACAAGCGTTGTCCCACATACTTCATACACACTACCGGCGTTACAAGGTGGAGTTTATCGGTACAATCAGAACCTCTCAACACCCGTGATGGAGTTTAACGATACAATCACAACCCCTCAACATCACTCATCGGTAGTTGTATAACCCACTAGAGAGAGCCGGGACACAACACAAGGCTTACACATGGGAGCTACCTCAACCATTGTAATCACCTTAACCAAGCTCACACACGGGAGCAACCCTCCACCGTTGTGACGCTTAACAAAGTCCACCCAACAGGGCCATCCTCCGTCGTGGTGACGCCAATTTCCTCAATCGCTAGGGTACTTGGATGGAGTTTACGGTACAATCACAACCCCTCGACATCCAAGGCGACTTTACTTACGGTGCACCCAATCCTATAGTCGGCTAACTATATCCGATTCAAATACTTAAAAACCATTTCATCACTTGCCAAGATACATCAAATACCATCATCAATTCACTGTTCTAAGCATTAATCAAAGCCACTTATCACCATGCATCATAATCATATTAATAACATGACAAACCAAGGATCTCTTACCTTGAGCATCCTTCAATACATGGATTTCAAAACCAGCATTAATCATGCTAAAACATGCTTTCAGAACAGTAATTAAACATGCATTTCATAACTAATGCATCAAACCATAACTTAGCACATCCGAGAGAGTTTTTCTGAAAACTTTCTCTTGAGCTTAGCTAAGTTGTTTAGAATTAAACTAAGCTCCCAAAACCTCCAAATAATCGTTTCAAAGCTGAAAAACCATCTCCACTCACCGATACACAAAACTATGCTAGCCGACAAGCCTCTCAAGCGTCCGAAACCTCCAACGCCACCTCTATCGCTTTCGGATCATTCTCCCCTGTTTTTAACACATAACAACAGAGGATTATTGCACCACCATGCATTAAAATCACCAGCAATACAACCTAAACTCGCTGCTCTACACAAGAACCTCATTTCGGCTTCCAAAAAACAACCGAAATCACCTCCAAACTCTTTCAAAGCAAAGCCCAGCCAAGATCTATCACTTATAACCATTTCTAAACATCAATTAACATCAAAAACAACCCTAAACTCATCCTTATACCTCCAGCTATAACAGAACACCAAAATCACCCCAAAAACCACCATTTTCACAAGCAAAAACTCAAGAATCACAACCTATTCGGGATTGGATTGATAAAACCTCTTTTCTAACATCATTTAACAACCAAAATGCATTAGAAAACCATCTCAAAACAGAGCCCAACCAATTACAACGAAAATCCTCAAGATCTCTTCCAAAATCTTGAGTTTTAAGCCAAAATCTTGTTTCTAACATTAAAACCATTCATAAATCTTTAATAAAGGATTGACAACTTGGGAATTTCAGAAAAGAACTGAGTATTTAGAGGAGAAGAACAATCTTACCTCTAAATGATGATTTCTTCTTAATTTGGGCAAAATTCCATGAAAATGTAATGTGTAAATTAAAAGGATTTGATGCAAGATTAATTAGGAACCAATAGATGATGAAAATCTCATCAATTGAAGTGAAGATCAATGTGAATTTTTCTAGAGAAAATGTGTTTGGATGAAGGAATTTTGAGAGAAAAAGGAATGAGAGAAAATTAGGAAAAGTAGTTATAAAAGTAGTTTTCACCTTTCTTTTATTTAATTAAAACATTAATTAAATCACCCAAATTAATGAAAAATCTGGAGAATTTTTTTTGGGTAAATTAGCTCCTTAAAGATTCAAAGTTTCAATCCTTTACAAAACAATCACTACTAAACTTTGCAAAAATCGCAATTTGGTCACTACACGGAAATGTAGTATTTCCAAACCTTATTTTGTAAAATTTATTTCACCAATCACCTTTATATATTAAAAGAAGATTTTTAGATATTTTTCTATATTTTTAAAACATCGCGAACTAGGCTTTCCCTAAAACTCCCTTTTATATTCGAACCGTTTCTCAGACCGGTCCGGTTCAAACCCTAAACTTCTAAGCCCAAAATTGGGGTGTTACAACTCTCCCCCTCTTAGGAAATTTCGTCCTCGAAATTTCAACCTGCGAAAAAAGCACGATACCAAACTTCTCAAAGCGACACACAATGTAACACCGACGATTTAACCACCACTGAAACATCCTCAAATCAAACTTACAGCATTCCCAAATCCAACACCACTACTCACGGTGCAAGACTTCTGACACACACGGTTACTAACCTCAACTTAGCTTTTAACACTTTCAAACTGTGCAGGACCCTCAATAACACGAAGAACTTCTTAAGCCTTCACAACATACTCCGCCTCACCTCAAAACTCCTTCAACAAACTCACACACACGGTGACACCAACCCATCCATTTTTCAGCCACTATGTAACCCACAACCTTCACTGCTTCTAAAAACCCCTTGCAAAACCACTCAACTCCTTCCAAAGATTATTACAACAAGCACAAATTTCTTAAGCAACAACTGCTTACCCAAACCTCTCAATGTATTGATAACATTCCTTCACATCCGCCTATACTACTACCACAACAACTCATCAAAACTACTCACACAACATCCGAAATCCACGTCACAAGACTCCAACCTTAACTCCACCAGCTGTTCCACTTACCCCCCAACTGACTTATGAAAGATTTACCTGTACAAAACTAACCAACCACCTTCTCACAAAAACCCCGACCACCCAACAATGGCCCTTGAACTTACATTGCCTTTCCACATCAATCTTTAAACCATAACACTAACCTTACCTAGATACCACCCACACCATCCACATGCAAACATCATGAGACCATGAAACCTCTACTCATCCCAAGCCAAACCTTATCTACAGCTCTCAACATAACCTTCTCCCAACTTCCCTAAGGTTACTACGAACCATCACCTACATAGCAAAAACCCTCCTATTGCATCTATCAACGCAAGATACCTCCACACTCCGGAAACACATCCACTATCCTACAACAAACACCCAGCATAGAGAAACTACAACACTTATCTATTATTCCAAACACCTCAAACGATTCTAACTCCAAACGATCACCTCCTTATCACCACACCGCTAAACTCTCTAAGCACCTAAACACCTTCCTTCCGCCACCATGCTAGATCACACCCACTACTACTGACAACATATCTACTATCTTATACTACTTCTAGCACTCACCTAGCACCAAAACAACACTTCAAACCCATCAACCAACCTAATCCTACCACAACACTATCAGACCCAATTAGATATTAGCAAGTGTGAACGTTCGTATGCATGATCTCTAACATGCCCTATCAATGCCTGTGCATATGTATGTAAAACCTCTAATTTCATGTCTCATGTATGCATGTACCAACGTATATATATATAATATAATCAAATGATTTTAACTGTGCATGCATGTCGGTTCACACTTACCAATAACATCCTCAGAATCCGTCTAAGAACAACCTCTTACCTCATCTCCAACTTTTCCAGCCCCACCACTCTAACAATTGCTAACTACAAAATACTTCACTAGTACCCTCTTCACTCTAAAGTTGTTTCCAAAAACAACATCGGCTACCACCCAGACTTACTAGTTATAAGACTCTACTCACTACACAAAGAAATCCAAACTGGAACCAAACAAAGATTACTGGGGCAAAGATTACTTAGAAAAATCACCTGTAACCACCTCATCGCCCCGGAGTTCCAACAGACAAACTCCCTTCCCTGCAGAACCACTATTCTCTGGCCGTCCCGCCGTGACATCAACCAACACCTTAAGGTCATCACCGACTCCTTACTGCAACGAACCCTGACTACCCCGAGCTAACTCCAGACAATTCCGCCTCAAATGTCCAACAGACCCACAATTACAACAAGATCCATCCTCCAAACACCCCACACCTCCTTGCCTTTCTTGCCACCTCCGAACTCTATCTCGGCCGCGCTCACGACCCTTCTGAGACCCTTTTTCACGCACTGAAGCTGATCTCACCACTTGAGGACAATCCTGCATCACATGCTCCCTTGAACCACAGTTCCAAAAAACTCCCACACCCCAACAAACTCCAATGTGACGCCTTCCACAACAGTCACACATCGGCAACCGAGCTACCACTCCTTGGCCATATTGCATTAAACCCACATCAACACCACCACCAGAACCTTGGTTCAGACGAACCCTACCATCGCGTAACCTCTTACACTGACCACTCTCAAGATCAGTACTCACAGCTCTTTTGTTTGCATTCTTCTCACCATCACAAACTGAACCCACACTCCCACGTTGCTTAACCCATAGAAACCTATCTCCAAGGTATCTTCTATTAAAGGCAGACACAAAAAACTCCCAATCTATATCGTGGATATTCGTTGCCACCGCTACAGATGTCCACGAAGCACAAGCATCTTCCAACATTAACAAGACAACACTTCCAGCTTACAAGCGTTATCACACCCTTCCCGATCCAGAATCGGAATTATACTGGCTAACCAAGTCTCGAACGCCTCAGGTGTCGAACCATGATACTCCACAGCCCCCAAACCATGCAAACGCTGCTTCGACAAACTCTCATGTCCCACAGATGACAAATCCTTCATCAGAGAACCAACTCTCTCATTCTGCCTTACCACCTCAACTCCAAGCACAGACGACTAAAACAAAACACCTCCACCAAAAGGTGAATTCCACCCCTTAACAACCTGCTCTAAAGCAGCAACCATCGTACCCAATTTCCATTCTCTCATTGATCCCATTGTGCTATTATTAACAAAGCAACAATAACAAAACAAACAAAACGATCAGACCAGCTTCGAGCAAGGATTCAAGACTCCAACTCCAAACAAACACATAGCTATAATAATAAGGCAATGGGTATCCCGACTTTTCCCTTTTTACATGATATAACAATCAATAAAAACATTGATATCACAAACATCGAGCATATCCATCAGCAAACTTCAACCATGCCCTCATCAAAACAACATTCACCCTCAACAACATAATATCAACATATCATACCCATCACATTTTCATTACTCAAAATCAATTTACAACATCAGCATACCACCAATACATGCTCACACTAGCCCACAGAAGATTCATAACCAAAAAGCTTGATAAAAACATCAACAATTCACTCAAAGTCATATTTTCCCACCAACATTCAACCACACATTAGATTAAACATCCAACACTTACCATAACAACTTACCACAAACTTACCGTTGCCCAAAAAGTTCTCAACTTAGCTTTGATACCAACAAATGTAACCCCCTTAGCCTGGCCTAGGCGTTAGACCCGAACTACGAAGATCACACGGGGAAAACCAAAGTCAACCCAAAAGTCAACCTTGATTAATGACCCTTTTTTTCTTTTATCTTTTCTAGATGCGTATTAAGCCTATGTGAATGCTCAAGAACCTTGGAAGAGAAAAGCACATCGATCGGAAAACATTTAAGGACTCAATTGCAAGAAATACACATTTAGGGACCAAAATGTAAATTTTGGAAAATATAAGGACTTTGTAGATTTTAGCTTTACCGAACCTTAGTTAATCATATTAAAAGCCTCTCTGCCAAATTTCAGCTTAAAAAGACATCTCAAGCTCAAGCAATTGCCATTACAAAATTCAGGACTAAAATGTAAAGCATACAGACTTTAGAGCAATTCAAATATGTTTCCAATGGTCACCCGTTTCGAAACAGCTAAGGGTGTTTCGAAACACCAGGTCAAAACACCCACCCATTTCGAAACTGGTTCCGAAATAGGGCATTCCAGTAGCCAAAGTGTTTCGAAACACTTCTAGTCGTTCTGAAACGCCCAAGCCATTTCAGGCACCCATTTCGAAACAGCTAAGGGTGTTTCGATACACCCTGCCTAGAAACAGCAGAAAATTCTAGTTTTACACATCCAAACACCATCAAACATACTTTAAACCATTCCATAACATATCAACAACATGCCAAGCATTTAAGCCATCATATTGCAACAGAAACTAGATACATTACAAGTTTTAAGCACACCTACTCAATTACTATGCTCAACACATGATCTTGCTTTTAAACAAGGAACATAGCTATATCAAATATGAAGATGAAAATCCAAACATCACAAAACAATCACCAACAAGTATCGAACCATAAACCGAACATGCTCAAAATGAACAATCTCATTACAGATCAACATATAAGACTCTTCCCCCCATTGGCTTTATTATCTATAACTATAAACCAAAATATACTTCTCAAGTGGAGCTCTTCTTGAATCCCTTGCTTCTTGTTGTCCCAACTTCAAATATCTGTAACCCCCTTAACCCGGCCTAGACGGTTGACCCGAATTAACAAGATTACACGGGGAAAACCAAAGTCAACCCGAAAGTCAACCTTGATTAACGACCCTTTTTTTTCTCTTTAAATTTGTCTAGATGCACATTAACCCTAGTTGTGATCAAACAAACAACATACTCAAAGAACATAAACATCAGAGATCAAACAGGGACCCAATTGAACAAATTACAACTTTTGGGACCTATTTGTAAATTCTGGTAATTATAAGGGCTTAACCCAAATTAAAGTTACCAACTTGAAATTAATCATGTTTCATGCATCTCTGTCAAATTTCAGCTCAAACGGACATCCCAAACTCATACAATTGCACAAACAAGAATCGGGACCAAAATGCAAACATTTTGAAACATATAACTGCCAATGTCAGCCCCCAACGGTCAGGTGTTCCGAAACAGGGAGAGCCTGTTTCGAAACGCGGGGCCGTTCCGCAACGCGTACCGAAACGGGGGTTGGCAGAGGCCTTTCCGTTTCGGAACGGTGTCTCCCGTTTCGGACGCCTGGGTTGCTACAAGGCACCCGTTCCGAAACGGAGGCTCCTGTTCCGATACGGCCTGCACAGATTGCAGAAAAAATTCATGCTTAAATACACAATTGACCAACCAATCATGCTCCAAATGCAACCAAACTTTACTAGCAACTCATACAACATACAAGAGACATAATTGCATCAACCAATTATCATTATATCATCATATATGAAAAGCCCCAAATCTAAAGGCATGCTTCCTACTCAAGCAAACCATTCATGCACTAAAACCTCCAAACCAACACATAATGGCCGATTACATGTACCAACATTAACAACAACATAAATCCAAAATAGGGAGTCCAAAACATCTCCCAAAACAACAACATAGGTCCCCCATTGCCAAAAACCAAAAGCTAAAAGTGTTTAAGAAAACCTTCCCATACATGAGCTTATCTTCCACTTGATTGCTTGCCTTCCTTGCTTCCCTTAATGCACCTTAATGTTCTGCATTATTGGTTTAAGAAAAGAGAGAGAGCGTAAGCAAAAGCTTAGTGAGGAAAGCTCAATTAAAACCATTCAATAATGCATTTATAAAACACTTTTATAAATCATACTTCAAGCAACATTTAAACATGCTCTCAAGCAATCTTAACCAAGCATCTCATGCTTCATATCATAACATGTCATATTGGCCACAAGTGATAATTACCATCTTTTAACAAGATCAACATAAGACTCACACATGGACTTTTAAACACCATTGTGATCTTATCCCCATGGACTTTTAAACACCATGGCCCATGGACTTTTAAACACCATGGCAAGGACCACACAAGGACTTTTAAACACCTTTGTGTCCTTAACAAGTTTCACCTCAAGGACTTTTAAACACCTTGACCCCAAGGACTTTTAAACACCTTGGCCCATGGACTTTTAAACACCATGACATGAATCACCCCAAGGACTTTTAAACACCTTGGCCCCAAGGACTTTTAACCACCTTGGAAAGGACCACACAAGGACTTTTAAACACCTTTGTGTCCGTAACAAGAACCATCCAAGGACTTTTAAACACCTTGATGTTCTTAAGTAAACTAGGCTCACTCAAGAACTTTTAACCACCTTGGTGACCTTAACCTTTTCAAAACATCACTTGCCAATATACATCATTTATCATCAATAATCCACTGTTTTAAAGCATTTAACCAAGCCATAAACATCATGCATCTTTAAGCATTAAACCACATTTAAACAATGTTCAAAAGCAAGGAACCCTAACCTTGAGCTTCCTTAAACACATGGCTTATAATCTCAGCAAACAAACATGCTAGATATGCTTTAAAAACAGAATTTAAACATGCAACAAACACATTGCACCCAACCATCACATGGTTCCTCATCAAGAGAGTTTTTCCGAAAACTTACTCTTGAGCTTAGCAAAGTTGTTTAGACTTAAACTAAGCTCCCAAACCTCCAAAACATTGGTTTCAAAGCCGAAAACCACAATCCACTCACCGATTCCGTTTCGCTTCTTGCCGAAACACCAAATCAAGCTTCCGGATCACCACCACTTGGATCCAAAGATGACTCCCCTGTTTTAACACATCAAAACAGTAGATTAATGCATCATCATGCATTAATAGCTTCAAAGAAAGCACCTAAACTCGCTGCTCTCATCCACACTCCATTTTCGGCCACCAAACACAACCGAAAATGCATCTAAACAACTCCTCAACAAAGCCCAGCCATAAACCATCAAAACTAAGCATCCTTAAACATCATTCAACATCTAAAAAGGACCTAACAACATCCTTATACCTCCAGCAACAACAGATCCACAAGATCACCCAAAAACAACCAAGAATCACAAGCTAAACTTAGTAAATTCAACCTATCCGGGATTGCATTAGTTAAGACTCAATTTCCAATTAATTTAACATTCATTTATCATCAATTATACACCACAAATCACTGCTTTAACAGATCCAACGAAAATTCACCAAAATCAATCAAATCTTGCATTTAAAAGCCAAGATCCATAACACAACCTTAAAACCATTTATAAAACACAATTTAAGGATTGAGAACTTGGGAATTTCAGTAAAGAACTTAGAGTTCAGAGGAGAAGGACGTTCTTACCTCCAAACTTGAGTTTCTCCCTTTTAGAATCAAGTTTTCTTGAAAATCCACTTAGCAAATGGTGAGGTTTTGTTGTAGAGATGATTAGCAATCAAAAGGTAATTGAAAAGATGAATTTAGGTGACAAAATCAGAGAGAAAAGCTCTGGAGAAAAGGTGTTTGGCTTGAGAGAAAATGGGAGAAAATAGAATTGAGAGAAAAGTTAGTTAAAACCAAAATATCTTCCCTCCACTTTGTTTTTTATTTAAAACCTTTTAATTAATCATTTAATGTCTTTTGAAAATCTGGAGAAAATCCCATTGGGTAAATAGCTCCTTAAAGATTCAAAGTTTCAATCCTTTTTAAAACAGTCTCACAGTTTTCAAAAATTACATTTTGGTCACTAGCCCAAAATGTCACCCTTCCAAACGTCATTTTACAAAATTGATTTCACAGTTCACTTATATATATTAAAAGAGGATTTTAGAACATTTTTCCATATTTTTAATGCAACCCGAACTAGGTTTTCCTAATTTCACCTTTTTAGATTCGAATAGCACTTTGACCGAACCGGTCAACGCCCAAAACTTCTAAGCCCAAAACTGGGGCGTTACAATATCTGCATTGATGGACAAAAAGGAGCGTAAGCACATAATGCTTAGTGAGGAATGCTCAAAACCAAAACACCATCAATGCAGCGGATCAAAAACCATCTTAAAATGTAATCACAACTCAAAAACCCAAAGTATTGATTGGAAATCTCCTTTGAAAAACCATTGCTTTAAAGCATGCATTGCTCAACAAGAAAACCAACATTTAACAAGAAAACCCAGCCAAGATCTATCACTTATAACCATTTCTAAACATCAATTAACGTAAAAAACAACCCTAAACTAGTCCTTATGCCTCCAACTATACCAGAACACCAAAATCACCCCAAAAACCACCATTTTCACAAGCAAAAACTCAAGAATCACAACCTATTCGGGATTGGATTGATAAAACCTCTTTTCTAACATCATTTAACATCCAAAATACATTAGAAAACCATCTCAAAATAGAGCCCAGCCAATTACAACGAAAATCCTCAAGATCTCTTCCAAAATCTTGAGTTTTAAGCCAAAATCATGTTTCTAACATTAAAACCATTCATAAATCTTTAATAAAGGATTGACAACTTGGGAATTTCAGTAAAGAACTGAGTATTTGGAGGAGAAGAACAATCTTACCTCTAAATGATGATTTCTCCTTGATTTGGGCAAAATTCCATGAAAATGCAATGTGGAAATCAAAAGGATTTGATGCAAGATTGATTAGGAACCAATAGATGATGGAAATCTCATCAATTGAAGTCAAGATAAATGTGAATTTTGATGGAGAAAATGTGTTTGGATGATGAGATTTTGAGAGAAAAAGGAATGAGAGAAAATTAGGAAAAGTAGTTATGAAAGTTAAAAAGTAGTTTTCACCTTTCTTTTATTTAATAAAAACATTAATTAAATCACCCAAATTAAGGGAAAATCTGGAGAAAAACATTTTGGGTAAATTATCTCCTTAAAGATTCAAAGTTTTAATTATTTACAAAACAATCACTACTAAACTTTGCAAAAATCGCAATTTGGTCACTACAACGAAATGTAGTATTTGCAAACCTTATTTTGTAAAATTGATTTCACCAATCACCTTTATATATTAAAAGAGGATTTTTTGATATTTTTCTATATTTTTAAAACATCCCGAACTAGGCTTTCCCTAAAACTCCCTTTTATATTCGAACCGTTTCTAAGACCAGTCCGGTTCAAACCCTAAACTTCTAAGCCCAAAATTGGGGTGTTACACCGAAAGTCAACCTTGATTAACGACCCTTTTTTATTTTAATCTTGTCTAAATGCACATTAAGCCTATGTGAGTACTCACGAATCATGGAAGAGAAAAGCACATCGATCGGAAAACATTTAGGGACTCAATTGCATAAATTACGAGTTTAGGGACCAAAATGTAATTTCTAGAAATTAGGACTTAGCTGATTTTAGGTTTACCAATTTGAAATTAATCATGTTACATGCTTCTCTGTCAAGTTTCAGCTTTAAAAGACATCCCAAGCTCAAGCAATTGCATCCACAACATTCAGAACTAAAACGTAAAGCATGGAAACTTAAAACAATTCAAAACAACATCCAACGGGCAACTGTATCGGAACGCCCACCCTTCGTACCGAAACGCCCGTATCGATTTGGTGTTGACTGTTTCGGTACTCAGGTATGTTCCGAGACCAGTATCGAAACAGGCTTCACCAGTAGCCAAACTGTTTCGACACAGCTTCATTCGTTCTGTACCACCATGGCCATTACAGGCCCCCATTTCGGAACAGGTGAGGGTGTTTCGATACACCTTGCCCAGTGACAACAGAAATTGCTGGTTTTTTTCCATTCCTAGCCATTCAAACATACTTCAATGAGTGTCAAAATATACCAGCAACACATTTAGCCACTAAGGAACATGTTTAAGGTCTTAAAACTAGAGCATGGCATCAATCACAAAAGCACACATACTAATGGCATGCTCCCTAGTCCCAAAACCAATATAAGCAACCAAACTTCAAACCAAACATTTAGGACCGTTTACAACCCATAAATGCCAACATAAACATGCCACAAACTTAGAGAGTTCAAACATATCTCCCAAATACAACCTTGGTTTCCCATTGCCTAATATCAAAACTAAAGTGTATAAAAACATCACCATACATGAGCTTTGTACTTCCTTGGATGTTCTTAACCTTCTTGCTGCCTGAAAACACCTCAATTATCTGCATCATTGGTAAAGGAGAGCGTAAGCACAATTGCTTAGTGAGGCATGCTCTAAAGAAACCAACACAATAATGCATTTCTTGAAAACTCTTTCTCAAAGCTTTTTCTACAACATGCTCATTCTATCTCATGCTTGAAAACGGTTCAAAGCAACTTCTCATTGAATACACATGTACCTCAATTCTATCTCATGCATTTAAACCAATGCAAATCTCATGGCAAAGCCAAACTCATGCTTGTAAAACCAAAGCATTTCATATACATATCTCATATGCATTTCTCATAGCATAAATCATCTCATCAAAGGTACATGTGAATAAAAAACAATTGCATATTTTATATTGGCATTTTACATAGCATTATTACTCGGATATACGGACACATTCTCTGACCACTAGACGCTTCCGGTGGAATCTCACATCACCGTACTCACTTGTCTAGTAACATAGTTTCCAGTGGAATCTCACATCACCGTACTCACATGGCGGAATCTCTCATCGGCACAAAGCTTGGGTATTTCACCAAGTCCTACCCGATGGAATGCCATTCATCGGTTCTCTCCCTTTGGATTAAACCAAAGAGCATGTACGAATTATTAGTTTATAGTGCACTCTCATCCTATTGATCGATCAATTATATCCGGTAAGTATCTCAACATCCATGCCAATATATTATGTCAAAACATCATCTCACCTATTGTTTTTTCATGCAACATTTCTCAAATCATTCTCATCTCATTCAAAAACCATAACATTTTCCATGCTTTAAAACAAAAGCACAAATCTCAACTATGCAACATGTTACTTCATGAAATCATTTCAAGCATCATCTCATGCTACAAATCATGCATAAAAACAATAGGAATTTATGTATCTCAAACCATGAGCATGTAAAAGCATTTTAGGAGCAACCACCACATTTAAGAGAGCAATCTAGCCAATACTTACTTCCAGACTTAGGAAGGTGTTTCAACCCTTTCCTAAACCCCAAACCTTGTTTCATGTCCCTCAAGGACTTCTAAACAATTCGCACTCACCGGTTACATTTCGCTTGTTCGCCGAAATGCTATCTAGGCTCTCGGATCAACACCAAGGGCGTCCGAAGATGTCTCCTCTCTAATGGCTGATTTCTCCTTGATTTGGACAAGTTTTCTTGAAAATCCAATGTAGAAACAAGAGGTTTTGATGAGGAGAAGATTAGGAATCAAAAAGGAATTAAACTCCAATCAAAAGGGATGAAAATTAGTAGCCAATTGATGGAGAAAGACTGTTTTGCTGAAAAGAATTTGAGAGAAAATAGGATGAGAGAAAATTGGCGTAATGTAGTTATGATAACTCAAAGGAAGTTTCCTTTTAATTAATCCTTGTTTTCCTTTAATTAAAACATTAATAAAATCACCCAAATTAAGAAGAAATCTGATTAAAAACATTTTGGTAAAATTAGCTCCTTAAAGATTCAAAGTTTCAATCCTTTACAAAACAGTCACTATTTAACTTTTGCAAAAACTACGATTTGGTCACTACACCGAAATGTAGTATTTCCAAACCTTATTTTGTAAAATTGATTTCACCATAATTAGTCATATATTAAATGAGGATTTTTAGATATTTTTTCGTATTTTTAAAGCATCCAGAACTAGGTGTTCCCTAAACCTCCCTTTAAAATTCGAACTGTTTACTGACCGGTCCGATTCGGACTAAAAAACATATAGGCCCAAATTTGGGGCGTTACAGATTGAATTTCAGTACTTCGTATCATCCATAGTCAAATGGCCAGTCAGAGCGAGTAATACATGTGCTTAAGGATATGTTACGCTATTGTATTATTGATTTTCAAGGTTCGCGGGACAAACACCTGCCGTTAGTTGAGTTTTCCTATAACAACAGTTATCAGGCTAGTATTCAGATTGCACCGTATGAGGCTTTGTATGGTAGGAGGTGTAGAACTCCTATTTGTGGGGCAGAAGCTGGACATAAATTTGTATCATTACCTGCTATGCTTAATGGTACTACTAAGAAGGTGAAGTTGATATGTGATCGCTTGAAAGCAGTAACCGATCGACAGAAATCTTATACCGGTTTGAAGCATCGTGAAATCGACTATGCCGTGGGTGAGAAAATCTTTTTAAAAGTATCGCCACGGAAGAAAGTGATGAGTTTCAGTAGAAAAGGTAAAATGAGTCCGAGATTCATTGGTCCGTATGAGATTGTTAGACGAGTTGGTCCTGTTGCTTATAGATTGAGTTTGTCTCCGAAATTAGAGAAGATACATGGTGTATTCCATGTTTCGATGCTTCAGAAGTATAGATCAGATCCGTCGCATGTAATGCCTGTTGAAGAAAATGAATTGAATCCAGATTTGTCACATGATGAAGAACCGATTGAGATATTAGCTACGGACAACAAAGTTTTGCGTGGTAGATCTATTGAGTTGGTCAAAGTGAAGTGGCGACGCCGAGGTGTTGAAGAAGCCACTTGGGAGAGGAAAGAGGACATGAAGCGTCAGTTCCACATCTTTTTCCATCAGGTAAATTTCGAGGATGAAATTTATTAAGTGGGGGAGATTTGTAACATCCCGATTTAGGGTCTAGAAGATCCGGTGAGGTTTCGAGGTCTGAAAAGACTGGTGTTGGGAGTTGTGAGTGAGTTCAGGTAAAGTGGTCCTCGGATTATTGGAAAAATATGAAATAAATTTCTAAAATCCTTAATAAATATGTAAAAGGTTTTGGTAAAAATAATTTTAGAAAAATGTTTTCTGAACCGTGACATTTTGGTTTAGTGACCAAAATGTAAAATTTGCAAACTCTGTTTTTGGTGACCATTATGTAAAAGAGTCAAAACATAGAATATTTAAGGAGCTAAATTGGTTGGGCCAATATGGGTATTCTCCCCTTTATTTATGTCTATTCAAATTTTAAAATAGGTTTTATAATTAAGATTAAAAAAGTTTTCTCTATTTTCTCATTTCACGTTAAAATTCATTTTTAAGCTTCCTCATCTACTCTCTTCAGCCAAACAGCCTTTGGGCTTGATTTTCTCAAGGTAAACGTCATTTCTTATCAATCTAATATTGGCAAATGATTTTCCTACTTTGGTTTTCTAAAACCCAAGCTTGTTCCATTGTTTTTCTTAAGGAATTTTGCAAAACAAGGGGAAATAGCTAGCATTGGAGGCGAGCAACGAAATTCTCCTCTAATGTAAGGTTCTTTACTGATATTCCCATGCTTTGATTCTTTTAATTACTAAGGTTGTGTTTTCCTAAAGTAATCTTAATGAAAATTGGCTACAATGAGTTAAAATGAGCTTTTGGGTAAGATCTTGAGTAGGATCTGATATTGATGGATTTGATAATAATTTTATCTTTGTCTTGATGTGGTTTTTATGTTGAGATGATGGGTGAATGATTGGAATCCCGAAATTGGGTTTGGTGTTGAAGATTGAAGTGTGAAAAGTGGGTTTTTGGGTGAGTTTTTAGGTAAATCGATAACTGGTGATAATCTGATGTTGGGTTGATGATTTTAGATATTTATTCATGTTTTTTTGATGATATCTAATGCTAGGTTTTGCTGGAGATTGTTCTAATTGAGTTTTATGATGTTTTCGGCTTGTTTAAGAAATGTTTCGATTGGGTTATTGAATCTCTATTTTCCAGCAAGTTAGAGTGTTGAAAATATCTCTAATCCTCTGTTTTGGGTTGGTTAGAGGCAGGGATTGAAGATCCAGAATTGTTCGATTCTTTAGTGGGCGAACCAAAAAGGTAGATAGGGAGTTTCGACTTGGTTTTGGTAATCGTTGGTGAGTGGAAATGATTTTAATGCTTTAACAAGGTTGAAGAAGTATTTGAGAGTTTAGGTGGAGCCGTTAGGCCAATCCAAGCTCAAGTGTAAGTTTTGTGTTGTTTTGGCTTTTTTGTCGTTTTACAATTGATCTTGTTTTTATCATGAGCATATCATTTTAAATGATGTTTTCCACTTTTGTTGTACATTAAATGCATGTTGTTTTTTTCCCGAGAGAATACCATGTGATTTATGAATGTGTTGTTGAGTTCATGCTATGCATGGGCTTGTGGTTATGGTAATTGGGATGTGCTTGGGGAGGTGTTTATCCCCGATCTAAATTAATGGATTATGATGTTGCGATGAGTATATTGACACATGAGTTATATCGAATAGATTGATCGATCAATAGGATGTGAAGTGCACCATAATTATAAAATTCACGCATGATAAATTCTTCGGTTTCACAATAGGAGTTGTGCTATTGTGATGCGAGTGGTAGGGGTTGTACTATCACCAACGGGCAATGCAGGTAGTTGCATCCCGGCTGAAGTGATATTTGTGGTGAGGGTTGTTTCACCATGTGACTTGATGGGGGTTGTTCCATCAAGGTGTTCGCTTATCCCAGTAACGTGTCAATGATGTCGGTATACTCATTCGCTTATGGTTTCAATATGAGCTTGGTAAACTCATATGGTTATGTATTTGTGCTTGAGGCATGAGAGTTGTTATGGAGCTGGTTGGCTTGGTTTGTATATGTGGTTTACAGATGGTTGATGCATGTTAGTGCCTTTGAAATGTGTTATAACCTTTTGCTTATGCTATACCTATTTTGGCATGTTGAAGGAAATGATTTTCGAAAAGGATTTTAATAAATGGTTTTGGTTTCCAAAAAGAAGATGGTTTTCAAAACTGCATTATTGTAGTTTGGTTTCGAGCTCCACTCACTAACCTTCATAGCTTACGCTCTATTTTCCAACAACGCAAATTCGTAGATCTTTTGGAAGGCAACGGTTCAAGAGAGGTGATCCAAGTGTCTGCTTCTAGCTCAAGTATGGCCTTGTTTAAAAAATAGTGTGTGTGGCAATGAGGATGAACCTTGTTTATGTTTTTGGGAGTGTTTGTGAAATCCTTGTGTTGGGACCTTGATGTTTGCCTTGTTGGCATGTTTGCACCTTTTTTTACCTTAAAGTTGAATTTTGAAGTATCTTGTTCAATCATATGATGATCATGTTTTAGCTCTTTGTTCATATGAGTGTTTGCTTGCTTGAACTCAGTGCATGTAAGCTTTCCTTGCTGTTTCTTTGATGTGTGTGATGATTGGAACCAAGGAAAACAACCTTGGAGATGCTAGAACTGCAGCTTTTCTATTTCTACAGCAGGGTGTTTTGAAATGGGCTCGAACGTTTCGGAACATCCCTTGTTTTGGTCTTGGCGTTTCAGAACGCGTATCGAAACGAGATAAGTAGGGCTGGAACGGGTCCAAGCCGTTTCAGAACATTTGCTCACTGTAAAGCTCTATTCCAATACATACATAGGTGTTCCGGAACAGGGGACATTGAAAGTTATTTAAGAGCATCTTCGAACTTATTTTTCTTGCGTTTTGGTCCTAGTATGTGGTGTTTTGAATTGTGGTTGATTGTGGGCTTGTTTTGTGTTGCATTTCATCATGGGAACATGAAATGGGTTTAATCACATAGAGATCACCTTAATTGCATCATAGGTCCCTGTATTATGCTAGTTTTGCATTTTGGTCCCTAGTTGGTCGTTTGATCGATCGGTGCTCGTTTTGTCGTGTTTTCTTGCGCTGTGTGTTTCCAAATATATGGTTTAATTTGAGCATCTAGAAAATATAAATATCAACGCATTTAGGGTTGCTAATTGGAGGGAAATTTTTGTATTTTTCTTCGATTAGTCCCGTGTGACCTACTCGATACAGTCTAGTGGCTAGGCCGGGTCGAGGTGGAACAAATATAGAATTTGAGTTGCTGGAGGTATAAGGATGGTTTTAGGTTGTTTTTGGATGTTTATTGATGGTTAAAGTGTGTTAGTTGATGGTTGGGCTGAGTTTAGAGATTAATCAATTGCGTTTTCGGTTGTTTCGATTGGGTAGATTGATGCTATAGAGCAGGTCTACGGGGTTCTTTTGAGTGCTGGAGTTTGAATGCATTATGATGCATTAAATCTTTGTTTTTAATGTGTTGAAAACAAGAGATAATGTTCGAAAATCGAACGAGGTCGTTTTGAAGGCTTCAGATGATTGATTTGTGCATCGGCTAGTGTAGTTTCGCAAGTCGGTGAGTGGAAATTGATTTTCTAGCGTGCAAACGTTTTAGAAAAGGTTTTGGTAACTTAGTAAGAGCTTGTAACGCTTTACTAAGTTCAGAAGTAAGTAAAGTGAATTTCTCTCCCGGATTGTGCTAGTTTGAGCCTTTGGTTGCACTTGATTTTCATTACATTTACCTACTGTCATATGTTTAAGAATGCACTAGGTAAGTGATCCTTGTATGCATGTGATGATGCATGAGGTTTGAAGCATGGTTTAATGCTTGTGATATGGCTTATTATGAATGCTTTGGAAAAACAGTGAGGTATGCATGAAATATGGATTATATTGGCAAGTCAGGTATGCACAAAACCACTGATTTTAAAGATAAAGTGCATGGTTTTTCATAGGAGGCTAGATGGTTTTGAAAAGAGTGAAAAATGGTTTTGTGCGTTGATGATGTTCTATTTGAGCAATCCTAACTAAGCTAGTATGCTTATTGTCACAACCCAACTTCCCACGACCGAGCTAGCCGCACCCATAGGTGCTGAACTTAGTGCACCACGTCCTTCACCCGACCGAGGGATCTGAGTAGTTTCCAACACCACGCACCTAGGGGCCAAGCACAACGCCCTTTGTGGTGTCCGCATCATAGAGAACCGAGCTGGGCCACTTCCAGCGCACCATGGGGCCATGCCAAGCACCCCATGTGCTGCCCACGAGACTTGGACCCGAGGGAGCCCATCACACGCACCCGAGGGGGCCTTGCCAAGCACCATCCATGCCACCCAAACCATGGAGCCCGAGCCCGCACCCGACGTGCACGCCAAGGAGGCCGAGTCTGCACCCGATGTGCACACTGAGGTGCCTAGGGGAAGCCCATCCGAGTTGCCCACAGCCCTAGGGCCCGATTTAGCACCTAACATGCTAAAGAGGGGGGTTTTGACACAAGAACCGGGCCATGCCAAGCCCAATCCTCCAAAGCATCCAAGACCCAAGCCAAGTTGTCATCTTTTGACCAACACACATGGAAAGATATCATCCATGGGGCCTATTCGAGGAAAGTATTCCATGACAACAATTATGTGATGTCATATCTTTGTATTTGGGGCAACTTTGTTTATATTAGTGTGTTGCCATGTTTAGGAGGGGGTATTCATCCATAGCCATTGGATTGAATCACTCATAGCCGTTAGATCGAGAGGGCCAAGGCTATAAATAGAGCCCTTCCCTCACCATTGTAATCATTCCACGCATTCCACATTTCTCTCTTCTTTCTTTATTAATAAGAGAAGGCATCGAGTACTCTTTTCTCCCCGTCTAGGCTTAGGGGGAGTTTTTAACGAGGCTCTTTGCTTAGAAAATAGCTTGTCTCTCTTATCTTGTCTTGCCTAGCCATCACCATCATTTTCCCAAAGCTTTCGCAACATCAAGTTCTAATCGCTCCAGCTTAGATATTCGAAGGCTGACTTAGTCCTCGACTTAAGATCAATGACTAAGGCCGCACGGGTTGGCGAGTCAAAACCTAGCCCCGTGACAAGTGGTATCAGAGCCATTTTCCGCATCAGTACGAGTCGAGATGGCACAAGGAAGAAGGATCGTTGCGAAAAAGATGAACGTGGAATCACTAGGCGTCTCGTTTGAAAGCGAGGTGAGCAAATCACAATTGTGTGATCTTTTTAGTAAGCCATGGTTTTGTTCTCTTTGCAGAATCAGCCATGCTAAAGGCTGCCCAAGAGAGAGGCCGCCAGAGTGTTGGATTTGTAGAGATCCACATCGAACATATGAGTGCCAGAGATCAGCAGCTTTAACACCCACAAGAGGAGAGTTGGAATAAAAAAAGAGTGTTTTCGATGCAACGGGCCACACATGTGTTACGATTGCCCGCACCGAACCAAGCAGTCCAAGGTACAGGATGAGCCCAACGAGACCAAGGCTTTGAAGCTTGATTAGCGCTGCAAAGAGCTACCAATGCATCTGGTAGATGCGTTCGAGGAGCAAGACTTTCCCGATGAGACCGAGGCCACGAAGCTTGCTTCATTGTTCGGGAAATCACCAGTGAGTATGGTGGTTGAAGCGTCAAACTTCAAGAGTGAAGTCTTGATGAGCGAAAGGTTTCCAAGGGGCAACGAGTCTACAAAACCGTGGAAGAAGCTCGGTTACGTGGAGTATTCTAGTGACGATGACGAGCCAACAAGTGACTTGCTTTCTACTTTCCATGGAGACGATGGGGCAGATGAGATCGAGCATGGGTCATTTTTGGGCTCAATTGAAGTCGAGAGTGGCTATGAGGAAGAGGAGCCTATGTTTGTAGACATAGTGTTTCCCGATGCAAAGCTAAGTGCACTAGTAGATCCAAGTGCATCTGCAGTACTCGTATCCGAGCGAGTTTCCGAGTGGTTAAACCTTCAGGTTGAGAAGGTTAAAGAACAAGTTGAGACAGTCAATTTCAATGACGAGCCAGTTTTGGGAATCGCAAGGGATGTGTACCATCAAATTGGCAATTTTTGAGGCACAACAAACATCAAGGTATTATCTTGTGATTTTCTTGATGAATTTGAAATCGTTATTGGATTATCTTCTTTAGAATAGATTGATGCGCTTCTCTTGTCAGAAATCGAGGAAAGGTGTGTTGCAGATCCACACCAACAAGATGTTGAGTCGTTGAACCATTTTGAGGGAGACAAAGCCAAGGCATCACCAAGCATCCACAAAGGAGTGCTTGAGTCCGAGACATCCAATGACGATGAGGCCATGGAAGAGTCCATGGAAGTTTCCGAGACAATGAGACAAGTCCTTGAAGAGTCTGAGGACGTGGAGGCATTCAAAGTCCATACCTTCGCAAGTGCCAACACCATCGAAGGAATTATCTTAGAAAAGGGAGTTCCAGTTGCTCGAGAGAGTCGAGTGCTTAACGAGTCCGAGAAGGGATACTCGGATAGTGAGAAGGAGCTTATAGCGGTCGTGCATTGCTTGCACACCTGGAGACAACGGTTACTTGGGTCGAGGTTTGATATCTATTCCAAGAATCCCTTGAATAATTATTTTCTAACCCAAACAAATTTGTCTCGTAAGCAGGTTCGTTGGGGGAAAATTCTTGCAAAGTTCGACTTTGCTTGGAAGTGCAACCCAAGTTTGTCGAATGAAGTAGCCAATGCCTTAAGCCGAGGGTACAAGGTGGGGCATACTACTCGTCTACCAATGAGTAAGGTGGACAATGAGATCGAGGACAAGAAGCCTTTAGAGTTGCCAAAGACATCGCCACAAAAGTGTGAGATGGCTAGTGAGTTCGAGTTACCATTCGAGTTTGGAGAAGTGGATCGAGCAAAAGAAGGCGAGACAATGATGCCACAAGATTACTCCATACCGTGGTTGGCCAACGATGGGGGACGAACCCTCATCATGGAGCAATACCAAGCCACGTTAGAAAGATGGACGCAGCCCATGGACGAGTTTGTTGAACCCATGGCGCCCAAGCCAAGTACCAAGGTGGATGGACCAAGCCAAGAGTCTCCAACCCAGCAAGCCGAGGGAGAAGTGTTAGAGAGCACCACAGGGGGCCTATACCACGACCCTGCCACCATCACTTGCCTTGAGTATCGACAAAGCATAGTGAAGCCAACCGACAAGGACTTTGAGTCCGAGGTAAGTGATCCAATTTTCAAAATTTGGGTCTAACTTGTTATGGTTCTGTCCACAGGTTGCCTGCGAGGCCGAGCGATGAATCGGATGATAAGGTGGTTGGAGCAAGTCGAAAGCCTCCAACATTCATCCAAGCCGAGAGTCAAGTTCTAGAGAGCACCGAAGTGGGGCCGTTCCACGACCCCGCCGTCATCACTTGCCTTGAGTATCGCCAAGGCGTAGTGAAGACACACAATGAGGACATTGTGTCTGGGGTAAGTAAGCCAAATTCTTACGAAAATACGAGTCGAACTTGCTCTGTTTCTTTCAACATGTTGCTTGGGAGATCAAGCAAGGAACCGAGTTGAGACGTGGAGCAAGTAGGCGAGAAGGCCTACGAGATGGAGTTGCCAGCGAGAGAGCAAACAAGCCTTACCATCATCCCTAAGCCGATGGACAAGGATGCCGATGGCCAAAAATGGAGCAGTCCGAGCCAAGCACAAAGCAAGGCCAACGTTTCCTTTGATGAGGAGGCACCACCCATCGAGACGGATCGAGAGCCAAGGCATGAAAGCCTTGCACTTTACACGAGAGTACCCTTAGCCAAGCGGGAACAAGACAAGGAGCCAAGGCCGTTCGAGGACGAGATGACCGAGACTCATCATTGCGTATCGATGAGGGTGTCGATAGATTCAGTGAGAGAGAATGTCACAACCCAACTTCCCACGATCGAGCCAGCTGCACCTATAGGTGTTGGCCTTAGCGCACCACGTCCTTCACCCGACCGAGGGACCCGAGTAGTTGCCAACACCACGCACCAAGGGGCTAGGCACAACACCCTTTGTGGTGTCCGCATCATAGAGAACCAAGCTGGGCCACTTCCAGCGCACCATGGGGCCTTGCCAAGCACCCCATGTGCTGCCCACGAGACATGGACCCGAGGGAGCCCATCACATGCACCCGAGGGGGATTGCCAAGCACCCTCCATGCCACCCAAGCCATGGAGCCCGAGCCTGCACCCTACGTGCACACCAAGGACGCCGAGTCTGCACCCGATGTGCACACCGAGGGGCTTAGGGGAAGCCCATCCGAGTTGGCCACACCCCTAGGGCCCGATTTAGCATCTAACATGCTAAAGATGGGATTTTGGACACAAGAACCGGGCCATGCCAAGCCCAATCCGCCCAAGCATCCAAGAGCCAGGCCAAGTTGTCATCTTTTGACCAACACACGTGGAAAGATATCATCCATGGGGCCTATTCGAGGAAAGTATTCCATGACAACAATTATGTGATGTCATATCTTTGTATTTGGGGCAACTTTGTTTATATTAGAGTGTTGCCATATTTAGGAGGGAGGATTCATCCATAGCCATTGGATTGAATCACTCATAGCCGTTAGATCGAGAGGGCCAAGGCTATAAATAGAGCCCTTCCCTCACCATTGTAATCATTCCACGCATTCCACATTTCTTTCTTCTTTGTTTATTAATAAGAGAAGGCATCGAGTACTCTTTTCTCCTTGTCTAGGCTTAGGGGGAGTTTTTAACGAGGCTCTTTGCTTAGAAAATAGCATGTCTCTCTTATCTTGTCTTGCCTAGCCATCACCATCATTTTCCCAAAGCTTCCGCAACATCAAGTTCTAAGCGCTCCAACTTAGATATTCGAAGGCTGACTTAGTCCTCGACTTAAGATCGACGACTAAGGCCGCACGGGTTGGCGAGTCAAAACCTAGCCTCGTGACATTTTGCTCTCTTTGTTCATCAATGCACATAATTAGGTGTTGGGGCAGCAACTACAAGGGATTTTTCCAAGAGACTTTATTAAAAGTATGTTGAGGTTTTGAACTAGTGTAATAAAGGCAATGGGGGTGTCCAATGCTATGAATGGTTGTTGTTTGGTATTTTCTGGTTTGGTGCAAGTTTGGTATGCATATTTTGTTGTGTAAGTGGCCTTTAAGTGTTGGTTTATGCTTGGACTTGAGATTTGACCCTTTGGTGGTTATTTCTCTTAGGAAGCATGCCTCTAGTTCTCTTTGATATTGATAATGATGCTTTGATGATGTCTTTGCCATGTACTTCTGAGTGTTGAAGTGTATTTGAGTTGCAAGCATGTTTAGACATATGTTGGACTGGTTTCGGATGAATTAAATCGAGTTATGTAACACCCCAATTTTGGGCCTATTTGTTTTAGACATCGGACCGGGTTAAGTGAACCGGTTGGAAATGGTTCGAATCGTATCAGGTGGTTCAGGGAAATCAAGGTTCGAAATAGGATAAAAATATGACAAAAATTTCTAAAATCCTCTAAAATTATGTTTAAGAGGTTGGTCAAATCAATTTTAGAAAATGAGTTTTGGAAGTGGTACATTTTGGGCAATGACCAAAATGTAATGTTTTAAAACTATAGAAAAATACATTTTTCAAAAGGAGAGTCAAAATCTTAGAATCTTCACGAGATTTTGTGCAATTAAACCTTTCCTTAATTTGACATGGGATTTAAATGATTTTTAGATAATTAATTTAAAATGGATTTTATTTATTTATTAAATAAAATTGTTTATTTGGAAGGTTTCATTTACGTAACTAACTTTTCTCTTCTCATTTTCAGCAAAACACATTTCTAAAACCTTTTCTCCAGATTTATTTTATCCCAAACACTCTCTCTTTGATTTCTTATCCATTTCAAAGAATTGTCTTTAATTTCTTCAAGATTTGTGAAGCAAAAATTTGTCAAACATTAAGGAAAGCAAGGATTGCAGGTAAATCCCGTTCTCAACCTCTAATCAAGGTTCTTTACTGAAATTCCCAAGATTATTGACTCTCAATTGTTGTTTTTTGTCTGAGTTTTGATTTAAGATCAAAATCTTGCAAAACTAAGGTTTAATTCTTATTTTTCGTAGTGTTGTTGATGAGCTCTGTTTTAGATGGATTATAATTGAGTTTTGACATGTTTATGATGTTGAAAAAGAGTTTTAATGATATAGATCCCGAAATCCTTGAGATCCTTGAGTTTTATGATGGTTTTAGTTGAGTTTTTGAAGTGTTTTGATGGTTATATGATTTCTGGAGGTATAAGGAAGGGTTTAGGTTGTTTTTAGATGTGATTTGATGAATATTAATGATTGGAAGTGTTGATTATTAGTTGGGCTTGGTTTAGGAAGCAATTCAATAGTTTTCGGTTGTTTCGTATGGGTAAATTGATGTTGTGTTGATGGGCAACGAGTTTCTGTTTAGTTGCTGGAGTTAGAATGCATTTTAATGTATTGGATCTCTCTTTTTGATGCATTAAAAGCAGGGGATATTGACCCGGAAGCTAGCAAAGCAATTTTGGAAGCTTTGGATGAGTGATCTTCGCGTCGGCAAGGAAAGTTTCGCGTATCGGTATGCCTAAAACCAGGGCGTTACAAATCTCCCCCACTTAGGAAATTTCATCCTCGAAATTTTTACCTGAAGGAAAAAGGTGAGGAAACTGCTTCAACATGTCCGGCTTGCTTTCCCATGCGGTTTCCTCAACTCCTCGGTGTCACCACAACACCATCACAAGCTTTATCGTTTTGCCACAAAGAACTTTGCTGCTCGAATCAAGGATCTCCACCGGTTCCACGTCATAAGACAAATTCAGATTCAACTCTATCTCCTTAACATGCATCACATGCGAAGTATCCGATCTATACCTCCACAACATCGTAACATGAAACACATCATGAATCCTTTCCAACTCGGGAGGCAACCTCAACCGATAAGCCAGAGGACCCACTCGCTCCACAACCTCATAATGTCCAATAAAACTCGGGCTAAGCTTACCCTTACGCCCAAATCTCATCACCTTCTTCAAAGGTGATACTTTCAAGAACACACATTCGCCAACCGCAAACTCAATCTCTTTACGCTTCAGATCTGCGTAAGACTTTTGCTGATCCGATGCTGCCTTCAAGCGCTCATAAATGAGCTTCACCTTCTCGGTGGTTCCTTTCAACATAGCCGGCATCGAAATCAACTTTTGTCCAGTTTCCGCCTAACAAAAAGGCGTTCTGCACTTTCTCCCATACAAAGCCTCGTATGGAGCCATTTGAATGCTTCCCTGGTAACTATTGTTGTAAGAATACTCAACCAAAGGCAAGTGCTTCTCCCAAGAACCTTGAAAATCAATTACACAACACCTTAATATGTCCTCGGGCACTTGGATAACACGCTCCGACTGTCCATCCGTTTGAGGATGATATGAAGTACTGTAATTCAACCGTGTACAAAAGGCTTGATGCAAGCATTCCCAAAACCTTAACATGAACCTTGGATCTCTATCCGACACTATAGACTTTGGCACATCGTGCAACCGTACAATCTCAGCAATGTACAGCTCTACCAACTTATCCAAGGTATATGTAGTATGCACATGCAAGAAATGGGCACACTTCGTAAGGCGATCAACAATCACCCAAACAGAATTCTTCTTCGATGGCGACAAAGGAAAACCAGACATAAAATCCATGGTAAACCTTTCCCACTTCCATTCTGGGAATTTCAAAGGTTGCAACAACCTAGAAGAAACCTGATGTTCTGCTTTCGCTCGCTGACAAATCATGCATTTGCTAACAAACTCGGCAACATCCTTCTTCAATCCCACCCAATAGTACTCAACCTTCAAACCACGATACATCTTCGTACTACCAGGGTGCATAGCGAAAGGACTACTATGAGCTTTAGTCATAATAGTGCTCCTCAACTCAACATCATTCGGCACCACTATCTGACCTCCAAAACGTAGAACACCATCATCATTGAAACTGAAATCCGAAGGCTTACCCTCCACAATATCCTGAACATGAGGAACAAGGGAATCATCAAGCAACTGCTTATCCTTGATCAACTGAATCAAGGATGGCTTCACTTGCAATTCAGCTACAAGACCTCCATCTCGCGATATACTCAAGCGAGCAAACATCGCCCTCAACTCCACAACCACCTTCTTGCTCAAAGCATCAGCCACAACATTGGCCTTTCCAGGATGATACTTAATCAACAGATCATAATCCTTAAGAAACTCCACCCATCGACATTGCCTAAGATTCAAGTCCTTTTGAGAAATAAGATACTTTAAACTCTTGTGATCTGTGAATACCACACACTTCTCGCCATAAAGGTAATGCCTCCAAATCTTCAAAGCAAACACAACAGCCGAGAGCTCAAGTTCATGAGTAGGGTAGCTACGCTCATGGACCTTCAACTAACTAGATGCATATGCCACTACCTTACCCTCTTGCATCAACGCACAACCCAAACCAACATAGGACACATCACTATAGATTACAAACTCCTTACCAGACTTAGGTTAAATTAGGACAGGAGCTTGCGTCAAAGCTTCCTTCAGCTTCTCAAAAGCTTGATTCCTCACATCTGTCCACTCAAAGCGAACATTCTTCTGCAACGATTTGGTCAAATGTGCAGCAATCTTCGCGAAACCCTCGACGAACCTACGATAATATCCAGCCAAACCAATAAAACTTCGCACCTCCGTCACTGACTTAGGCACTTTCCAACTCATCACAGCCTCTAGCTTATGTAGATCAACACGAATACCCTCAGCTGATACCACATGTCCAAGGAAGACTACTTCCCTAAGCCAAAACTCACATTTGCTCAGCTTAGCATAAAGCTGGTTCTCCAACAACACTTGCAACACTGTCCTTAAGTGTCTATCATGATCCTCCTCGGTATGAGAGTACACAAGGATGTCATCGATGAACACCACCACAAGCTGATCCAAAAACTCATGGAATACGTGATTCATCATTTCCATAAAAGCAGCATGTGCGTTGGTCAAACCAAAAGGCATCACTAAGAACTCATAATGCCCGTACCTTGTCCGAAAAGTCCTTTTAGGTACGTCTACATCCTTCACCTTCAAGTGGTAATACCCTAACCTCAAGTCAATCTTACAAAACATTGAGGCTCATCGAAACTGATCAAAGAGATCATTAATACTTGGAAAGGGATACTTGTTCTTGATCGTCAACTTGTTCAGTTGCCCATAATCTATACACATATGCATTGTCCCATCTTTCTTCTTTACAAACAACACCGACGCACCCCAAGGTTATACACTTGGCCGGATAAACCCTCGATCAAGCAACTCCTGAAGTTGCATCTTCAACTCTTTCAGCTCTTTAGGTGCCATTCAATAAGGAGCAATGGACACCGGAGTTCTATTCCCATACAACTCGTTACCAAACTCAACTTCCCTGTTTGGCGGCAACCCAGGCAGATCTTCTGGAAAGACATCCGGAAAATCAGAAACAGTTCTGATATCTTGCACACGTACATCCTTTACACCAGGATTCATCATATATACAAGATAAGAATCACAAACCAACCATAGCATACGACTTGCTTCCAAAGCCGAAACAACATTAGACAAGAATTTCACATTCTTGCCTACTATCACCACCTCATAATCATAAACAAGCTTTAAGGTGACTCGCTTAACCTCAAAGTCAACCACTGCTTTATGCTCAGACAACTAATCCATACCAAGAATCACATCAAATCCATAAATAGGTAATTCCATCAAATCCATAGGAAAAAACTGACCCTGCACAGACAAAGGGCACCTCCTATACAACATCCTTTTGACCAAAGTCTCACCAAAAGAACTAGTCACTTGCATTCCTACTTCAAGCAACTCAACATGTATATCAAGCAAATGTGCACGCTTACCCAAGATATAAGAATGCATGGATCCAGTATCAATCAAAGCCAACGATAAAGATTGTAGAACAAAGGTACATGTGATGACATCGGTGTCATTGCACCCTTCGCGCTGAGCATAGATCCTTGCAGGACTATCTCCCTCAGGCTGAATTTCTACAACATGAGCGATACCTCTCTGACCTTCTTTCGTCCTCTGAAAGTTACCTTGGTCGCGGCCACGACCTCTCTGAGGTGCAGCCATAGCAGGTGCACGTCCCTAGCCTCCACCAGCCAAGAGAGGACACTTACGCCTCATGTGATCTGTTGAACCATAGTTCCAGCAAGAATTCCCTGTCACCACAACAGGAGCATGTGCCCTTCTAGCCGCACGAGGAGAGTCCCTCAAATGCTCCCGAGAACCACACGTCTAGCAAGTGTTCTACTCTGCCCTCGACCTATTTCCCTGAACCAACACACCATGTCCAATGTTACCTCGCCTAACAGCAGGCTGATACCTCTTATATCAGCTTCTCTTGTTTTGTCCACCTCCAGAACTAAACTCAGCAGCCCTCTTACGAGAGCTAGAACAACCTCTACAAGATGTCAGACCAAAGCCCTGCTCGATGTCCTTAGCCTGACATACGAGCACATCAAAATCTGTGTAATCTGTAGCAAACATAAAGGTCTTTACTTCCTGCACAAGCCCATACCGGATGCGATCACAATGATGCCTCTCACTCGGCATCAACTCATGGGCATATTGGCTCTGACGTACGAACTGGACCTCGTACTCAGCCACAAAAAGATTTCCTTGCACAAGCGACATAAACTCGCGCTTCTTTTCATCCAAGTATCTCACACCAAGATACTTCTTCCTGAAAGAACTCTGAAAGAACTCTCAATCCACCTCATTGGGTTCCATTCTAGTGGTGGTAGTCGTCCACCAACTATAAGCATCACCCTGGAGCAAGGAAACTGCGCATCCCATCTTGCGCACATCACTGCATCCCATATGGTCCATAATGCAGATCATACTAGCTAACCATGCCTCCGATGCCTCAAGAGACATACCACGAAACTCAACAGCTCCCAAATTCCTCAGCCTTTCCAAAGGCAAACCCACCTGCCCAGCTTCAGGTGCCTATACTCGTGCTCCAGCTACCGCAGCCTGAAACGCTCCGGTGATCGCTTGAACCAGTGGCGCTAGATCACCCAATCCTGGACCAGCCTGTCCACGTTGTTCCTGCTCTCCACCTCCAGGTGGTGGTGGCAAAGGTAGAGTCTCATCATACGGGTTCTCAACCCCTGATTACCATGCTTAGGCGCAGGCACAATCGTATTCGATCTAAGCTTTCTCCTCTGACCCATTGTGCTATTTTTAACAAGGCATAATAACAAAAACAAATCAAACCATGATTTAGGCCAACCTCAAGCAAGGATCTGAGTTTACAAACGTTTTTAAAATATTTAACTAGTGTAATAAGGAAATGGGCACCCCGATTTCCCTCAACCATAACATAACATACAATAGCATATCATAATCATCATGCTTTACATCATCCGAAATCAGCACACATCCTCATCACATCATCAATATACAATCATACTTAACTCCTATGTGATTCATAACAACCAAGCATGGCATAAACACAATTATTCTACCAAAAACATGATTTTTCAAACAACATGCTATTAATCATTAAATCGAACATCAAAACATACGAATTCCACTTACCATCATCCCCAAATTCTTTCAAAACCTGGATCTGATACCAACACATGTAACCCCGATAGCCCGACCAAGACGCTCGACCCTATCTAAGAAGATTACACAGGGAAAACAGAAGCCAACTCGTTAAAGTCGACTTCGATCAAAACAGAAGCTCAACGACGGTTCATAACCACAAAGCATGCTTGAAAACATCAACAATTTGCTCAGAAACACATGTTTCAACCGGCTTTCAACCATACATCAGGATATACATCAAACACATATCACAACAACTTACCGTTTTCCCCAAACATTCGCAACACAGCTCTGATACCACCAAATGTAACCCCCTTAACCCGGCCTAGACGTTCGACCCGAATTAAGAAGATCACACGGGGAAAACCAAAGTCAACCCGAAAGTCAACCTTGATTAACGACCCTTTTTTTTCCTTTTTAATCTTCTCTAGATGCTCATTAACCTTAGATGTGTTCACACAAACATCATACTCAAAGATCACAACCATCAGAGAACATTCAGGGACCTAATTGTACAAAACACAACTTTAGGGACCAAACTGTAAATTCTGAAAATTACAAAGACTTCACCCAATTAAAAGTTACCAATATAAAATTAGTCATGTTTCATACTTCACTGCCAAATTTCAGCTCAAACGGACATCTCAAAACTCATCCAATTGCAAAAACAAGATTCAGGACCAAAACGCAAACATTTCAAAACACATAACCGCCAATGTCAGCCCCCAACGGTCAGGTGTTCCGAAACAGGGAGAACCTGTTTCGAAACGCGGGGCCGTTCCGCAACGCGTACCGAAACGAGGCTTGGCAGTAGCCAAACTGTTCTGAAACAGTGCCACCCGTTTCGGAACGCCCAGGCCATTTCAGGCACCCGTTCCGATACGGTAGCACCTGTTCCGAAACAGGTTGCCCAGACTGCAGCAACTTTGCTGGTTAAACATACTTTTGACCCACCAAACATGCTCCAAAAGCCACCAAATCACACCAGCAAGTCATTCAACATATAGGGAACATAAATGCATCAAAACCAGATACATAACCACCCCTAGGTGCAACAACACATTAAACTCATTCAAGGCTCAATCATGCTTTTAAACAAGAAGCATAGCAATACAACTTAAGCATAGGGAGATTCAAACGTTGCAACATTAATCCACGTGATTCAAAACCATAACCCAAACTTGTCCAACATACACAATCTCCTTTAACAACAACATAAGAGATTCTACCCCCATTGCCTTTATTAACTATAGCTATTAACCGAGACATACATCTCTAATGGAGTCCTCCTTGAATCCCTTGCTTCTCGCTGTCCAAACTTCAATTATCTGCATTGATGGAAAAAAAGGAGCGTAAGCACATAATGCTTAGTGAGGAATGCTCAAAACCAAAACACCATCAATGCAGCGAATCATAAAACCACTTTTAAAAGCAAACTCGATTCGACAAACCAAAGCAATATTTGAAAACCCTTTTTCAACAACATGCTTTAAAATCATGCCTTGCACAAACATGAAAACCAACCCTTAGCTTAGGAAGCTAAGTAAACCTTTTCAAAACATAAACTTGCAAAACCATCAAATTAGCCATTCCATGCAAAAACACCATATGCAAAGCTAATTTCAAACCTTGGAAAACACTTCCACTTTACATCTTACCATTCTCATACTTGAATGTCATTTCAAAGCAAGAAACCCTTTTTAAACCATTTACTCAAACAATCCAACACATGCATTAAACAAATGCAACATATGAACCACATCATTAATAATTGCATCACATACCCTTTTAAAACAAGTCTCCACAAGACTTCAATGCACTAAAGAGATTTCATGCACACATGCACCATTCTCAATAGATAATCAACACTTGTTCAAACCAACAAGTCAACATGCATTCATAATACATTTTACACTTTTCATGCAACCATGCATCATTTCAAGCATCTCATGCTTCATTATATTCAAGAACATCATATTGGCCTCCAAGTGATAACCAAATCCACTTTTCAACTCAACACCCGATCGGATACGCGGATCACAAGCGTTGTCCCCACGCTTCATACACACTACCAATCCAAGGTCTCCAAATGGACTTTTAACCACCATTTGACCTTACCATTCACAAGGTTCCCATCTATGGACTTTTAACCACCATACAACCTTAACATTCACAAGGTTCCCATGTATGGACTTTTAAACACCATACAACCTTAACATGCACAAGGTTCCCATGTATGGACTTTTAACCACCATACAACCTTAACATTCACAAGGTTCCCATGTATGGACTTTTAAACACCATACAACCTTAACATGCACAAGGTTCCCATGTATGGACTTTTAAACACCATACAACCTTTGCATCACCGATTGGTAGTTGTATAACATCACTAACGAGATCCGGGACACCCTATACAAGATCCACACATGGACTTTACACCACCATTGTTATCTTAACAAGCACAAGGTCCTCAAATGGAATTTTAACCACCATTATTACCTTTGCTTAACCAAGGCCTCGAATGGGATCTCATCCACCATTATGACCTTAACCATCTCGTTAGGAAACTTGGATGGAGTTTACCGGTTCACTCTTAACCACTCCACATCCAAGGCGACTTAATTCACGGTGCACCCAATCCTATAGCCGGCTAACTATATCCGATCAAAGAAACCAAGAACCACTTACATCACTTGCCAATATAACCATCTTACCACATTAATCCATTAATTCACAAGCATAATCAAAATGCAATAACCACCATGAACTTTAACCAAGAACCAACCATAGACTTTTAAACACCATGTTGTTCTTAAATAAACAAGGCTTACACAAGGACTTTCAACCACCTTTGTAACCTTAACCATCACTTACCAAAATGCATTATTAACAACAATATTCCACTGTTTTAAAGCATCACACAAAGCCATTAAACAACATGCAACACTATGCATCAATTCCACAATTTCAATGTACAAAACCAAGGATCTCTTACCTCGAGCATCTTTCACATATGGCTTTCAGAACCAGCATTAAACCATGCTAAAATATGCTTTCAAAACAGAATTTAAAATATGCAAATCATATGCATTGCAACCATCAATCACAATTGCTTAAAAAGCCAATTCACAACACAACCAAGAGCAAAAATCCATTTACTTACTCTTGAGCTTAGCAAAGTTGTTTAGACTTAAACTAAGCTCCCAAAACCTTCAAACCTTGGTTTAAAAGCTGAAAACCCAACTTCACTCACCGATACACAAAACAAGGCTAGCCAACAAGCCTTCCAAGCATCCGAAACCTTCCACAACACCTCTAATGCTCACGGATCAACTTCCCCTCCAAACTTGAATTTCTCCCTTTTTAGAACCAAAATCTTGAAAATCCACTTAGCAAATGGTGAGGTTTTGTTGTAAAGATGATTAGCAATCAATAGGTAATTGAAAAGATGAATTTAGGTGACAAAATCAAAGAGAAAAGCTCTGGAGAAAGATGTTTGGCTTGAGAGAAAATGAGAGAAAATAGTTGAGAGAAAAGTTAGTTAAAACTAAAATATCTTCCCTCCACTTTGTTTATATTTAAAAACCTTTTAATTAATCGTTTAATATATTTAGAAAATCTGGAGAAACTCCCATTGGGTAAATAGCTCCTTAAAGATTCAAAGTTTCAATCCTTTTTAAAACAGTCACGCAGTTTTCAAAAATTACATTTTGGTAATTAACCCAAAATGTCACCCTTCCAAACCTCGTTTTGCAAAATTGATTTCACAGTTCACTTATATATATTAAAAGAGGATTTTAGGACATTTTTCCATATTTTTAATGCAACCCGAACTAGGCTTTCATAAAAATCACCTTTTATATTCGAACAACACTTTGACCGAACCGGTCAACGCCCAAAACTTCTAAGCCCAAAACCGGGGTGTTACAACTCTCCCCCTCTTAGGAAATTTCGTCCTCGAAATTTCAACTGGCGAGAAGAGTACAACCACACTTGTCAAACCAAACCGCAAAGCAACACAGGGGATTTAACCACCACTGGACACCCTCTTCACAAAACTCCACCCAAACTCAACACCACCACACACTGTTCCCGAAACTTTTTCACATAGTGACTCCAACCAATCAGTTTAGCCACTATGTAACCCACAACCTTCACTGCTTCTAAAAACCTTTGCAAAACTACTCAACCTTTTCCAGAGATTTCCACAACAAGCAAGCATTCCCAAGCATCAACTGCTTACCCAAACTTCTCAACGAATGCTGGCATTCCATCACATCCGCCGCTATCATTACCATAAAAACTCACCAGGACTACTCACCCAAAATCCAAAAATCACATCACAAAACCCCGACCTTGACTCCGCTAGCCGTTCCACACACCACCAGCTGATCTCCAAAAAGAATTCACTTACTCACAACCAACCAACCACTTCTCACAAGAATCCGTCCAACCAACAAAGACCTTCGATCTTTCACTACCTTTCCACTTCAAGCTTTGACCACAACACTTGCCTTACAAGAACACCGCCCAACTTAAACATGCATATCACCATCTCAACTCCTCGAAGGTTGCTACGAACCAACACCCAAATAAACAACCTTTCTACTACCACATCAATGCCAAGATACCACGGCACTCCGAGAACACATCCACTAACCTGCAACATCATCTAGCTTCCATGGAACCACCTCTTCCACAAGCTACTCATAACCACTTGACCGATTCTAACTTCCATCGGCAAACTTCTTACCACCACACCACTAAACTCGTTAAGCATCAAACACTTTCCTTCTACCAACATACTATACCGCACTCACTATTACTAACAACTTGCTTAATACTCTCCACTACCTCTAACTTACACTCAGCACCAAAACAACTTCTAAAAACCCATCACCAACCTAACCCAACCACAACACTAACAGACTTGATTAGTTATTAGCAAGTGTGAACGTTCGTATGCATGGTCACCAACATGCCCTATCAATGCCTGATGTACATGTATGCAAAACCTCTAATGTCATGCCACATGTATGCATGGACCAGTACATATATAATATAACATATAACAAATGATTTTAACTGTGCATGTATGTCAGTTCACACCCACCAATAACATCCTCAGAGTCCGTCTAAGAACAACCTCCTATTTCACTTTCAACTTGTCTAACTCCATCATTCTAGCAACCATTAACCACAAGATACCCACTAAAACCTCCTTCACGTTTAAGATGTTTCAAAACAACAACAACATCTACTACCCCAACATGCTAGAAACAAGACCAAACCCACAACACAAGGAAACCCAAACCAAAACCAAACTAGGTTACTAAAACAAGGTTACCTGAAAACACCTCACTGCCCTGAAGCTTCAACAAACGAGCTCTCTTCCTTGCAGAACCATCATTCTCTAGCCACACCGCTGCAGCATCAACTAACACCCTGAGATCACCACCATCTCCTTGCGGTAAAGAACCTTGGCTGTTCCGAGCCAACTTCAAACAATCACGTCTCATGTGTCCAGCAGACCCACATTTCCAACAGATTTCATTCCCCAATTTCTTCACAACTTTCTGCTCTTCCTGCCACCTTTGAACCTTGTCTAGGCCGTGCCCCCGACCCTTCAGAGACCCTTTTGCTACCACTGAAGCTGATTTCACTATTTCAGGACAATCTCGCTTCACATGCTCTTTAGAACCACAGTTCCAACAAGCACCTGCGCCCCAACAACCTCCAACATGGCGCCTTCTACAACGGTTACATACCGGTAGCTGAGCTTCCACTCCTTGATCAAGCAACTCTCGCCCCAGATTTGCACTACCTTCACATTGCTTAACCCTTGGGAATTTCTCTCCAAGATACCTCTCATAAAAGGCAGACACAAAGAAATTCCCAATCAATATCATGGATGTGCGATGACACCGCCACAGATGTCCACCAGGCACAAGCGTCCTCCAACATCAATGTGACAACACTTCCCAGCTTACATGCATAATCACAACCTTCCTGATCCAAAATCAGAACCACACTGGCCAACCAGGCCTCAAACGTCTCAGGTGTCAAACCATGATACTCCACAACACCCAAATCATGCAAACGCTGCCTCGACAAACCCACACATCCCACAGCCTGAGATGTTCCCAACACCTCCTGAACAACAGGTGATGAACTCTTCATCACAGAACCAACCTCTTCCTCCTGCCTTACCACCTCAACTACAGGCACAGAAAACTGAGACGAAACACCTCCATTAAAAGGTGAGTTCCACACCTTAACAACCTGCCCCAAGGCAGCAACCATCTCACCCAACTGCCATTCTTTCACCGATTTCACCATACTATTAACAACAAGCAATCACAACAAACAAACAAAACAATTAGACCAGCTTAAGCAAGGATTCAAACTCCAACTCCAACATAACACAATAGCTATATTAATAAGGCAATGGGTATCCCAAATCCTCCCCCTTTTACATGACATATCAGTCAACAAAAGCATGGATATCACAACATCAAGCATATCAACAACATATCCGATCATGCTTACATCAAACAACATCCACTCGCAACAGCATAACATTAACATATCATACCCATTACACTTCCATCATGCATAACATCAGCTCACAACAACAGCATAAACCACATGAGCTCAACGACGGTTCATAACCACAAAGCATGCTTGAAAACATCAACAATTTGCTCAGAAACACATGTTTCAACCGGCTTTCAACCATACATCAGGATATACATCAAACACATATCACAACAACTTACCGTTTTCCCCAAACATTCGCAACACAGCTCTGATACCACCAAATGTAACCCCCTTAACCCGGCCTAGACGTTCGACCCGGATTAAGAAGATCACACGGGGAAAACCAAAGTCAACCCAAAAGTCAACCTTGATTAACGACCCTTTTTTTCCTTTTTAATCTTGTCTAGATGCTCATTAACCTTAGATGTGTTCACACAAACATCATACTCAAAGATCACAACCATCAGAGAACATTCAGGGACCTAATTGTACAAAACACAACTTTAGGGACCAAACTGTAAATTCTGAAAATTACAGGGACTTCACCCAATTAAAAGTTACCAATATAAAATTAGTCATGTTTCATACTTCACTGCCAAATTTCAGCTCAAACGGACATCTCAAAACTCATCCAATTGCAAAAACAAGATTCAGGACCAAAACGCAAACATTTCAAAACACATAACCACCAATGTCAGCCCCCAACGATCAGGTGTTCCGAAACAGGGAGAACCTGTTTCGAAACGCGGGGCCGTTCTGCAACGCGTACCGAAACGAGGCTTGGCAGTAGCCAAACTGTTCCGAAACAGTGCCACCCGTTTCGGAACGCCCAGGCCATTTCAGGCACCCGTTCCGATACGGTAGCACCTGTTCCGAAACAGGTTGCCCAGACTGCAGCAACTTTGCTGGTTAAACATACTTTTGACCCACCAAACATGCTCCAAAAGCCACCAAATCACACCAGCAAGTCATTCAACATATAGGGAACATAAATACATCAAAACCAGATACATAACCACCCCTAGGTGCAACAACACATTAAACTCATTCAAGGCTCAATCATGCTTTTAAACAAGAAGCATAGCAATACAACTTAAGCATAGGGAGATTCAAACGTTGCAACATTAATCCACATGATTCAAAACCATAACCCAAACTTATCCAACATACACAATCTCCTTTAACAACAACATAAGAGATTCTACCCCCATTGCCTTTATTAACTATAGCTATTAACCGAGACATACATCTCTAATGGAGTCCTCCTTGAATCCCTTGCTTCTCGCTGTCCAAACTTCAATTATCTGCATTGAAGGACAAAAAGGAGCGTAAGCACATAATGCTTAGTGAGGAATGCTCAAAACCAAAACACCATCAATGCAGCGAATCATAAAACCACTTTTAAAAGCAAACTCGATTGGACAAACCAAAGCAATATTTGAAAACCCTTTTTCAACAACATGCTTTAAAATCATGCCTTGCACAAACATGAAAACCAACCCTTAGCTTAGGAAGCTAAGTAAACCTTTTCAAAACATAAACTTGCAAAACCATCAAATTAGCCATTCCATGCAAAAACACCATATGCAAAGCTAATTTCAAACCTTGGAAAACACTTCCACTTTACATCTTACCATTCTCATACTTGAATGTCATTTCAAAGCAAGAAACCCTTTTTAAACCATTTACTCAAACAATCCAACACATGCATTAAACAAATGCAACATATGAACCACATCATTAATAATTGCATCACATGCCTTTTTAAAACAAGTCTCCACAAGACTTCAATGCACTAAAGAGATTTCATGCACACATGCACCATTCTCAATAGATAATCAACACTTGTTCAAACCAACAAGTCAACATGCATTCATAATACATTTTACACTTTTCATGCAACCATGCATCATTTCAAGCATCTCATGCTTCATTATATTCAAGAACATCATATTGGCCTCCAAGTGATAACCAAATCCACTTTTCAACTCAACACCCGATCGGATACGCGGATCACAAGCGTTGTCCCCATGCTTCATACACACTACCAATCCAAGGTCTCCAAATGGACTTTTAACCACCATTTGACCTTACCATTCACAAGGTTCCCATCTATGGACTTTTAACCACCATACAACCTTAACATTCACAAGGTTCCCATGTATGGACTTTTAAACACCATACAAACTTAACATGCACAAGGTTCCCATGTTTGGACTTTTAACCACCATACAACCTTAACATTCACAAGGTTCCCATGTATGGACTTTTAAACACCATACAACCTTAACATGCACAAGGTTCCCATGTATGGACTTTTAAACACCATACAACCTTTGCATCATCGATTGGTAGTTGTATAACATCACTAACGAGATCCGGGACACCCTATACAAGATCCACACATGGACTTTACACCACCATTGTTATCTTAACAAACACAAGGTCCTCAAATGGAATTTTAACCACCATTATTACCTTTGCTTAACCAAGGTCCTCGAATGGGATCTCATCCACCATTATGACCTTAACCATCTCGTTAGGAAACTTGGATGGAGTTTACCGGTTCACTCTTAACCACTCCACATCCAAGGCGACTTAATTCACGGTGCACCCAATCCTATAGCCGGCTAACTATATCCGATCAAAGAAACCAAGAACCACTTACATCACTTGCCAATATAACCATCTTACCACATTAATCCATTAATTCACAAGCATAATCAAAATGCAATAACCACCATGAACTTTAACCAAGAACCAACCATGGACTTTTAAACACCATGTTGTTCTTAAATAAACAAGGCTTACACAAGGACTTTCAACCACCTTTGTAACCTTAACCATCACTTACCAAAATGCATTATTAACAACAATATTCCACTGTTTTAAAGCATCACACAAAGCCATTAAACAACATGCAACACTATGCATCAATTCCACAATTTCAATGTACAAAACCAAGGATCTCTTACCTCGAGCATCCTTCACATATGGCTTTCAAAACCAGCATTAAACCATGCTAAAATATGCTTTCAAAACAGAATTTAAAACATGCAAATCATATGCATTGCAACCATCAATCACAATTGCTTAAAAAGCCAATTCACAACACAACCAAGAGCGAAAATCCATTTACTTACTCTTGAGCTTAGCAAAGTTGTTTAGACTTAAACTAAGCTCCCAAAACCTTCAAACCTTGGTTTAAAAGCTGAAAACCCAACTTCACTCACCGATACACAAAACAAGGCTAGCCAACAAGCCTTCCAAGCATCCGAAACCTTCCACAACACCTCTAATGCTCACGGATCAACTTCCCCTCCAAACTTGAATTTCTCCCTTTTTAGAACCAAAATCTTGAAAATCCACTTAGCAAATGGTGAGGTTTTGTTGTAAAGATGATTAGCAATCAATAGGTAATTGAAAAGATGAATTTAGGTGACAAAATCAAAGAGAAAAGCTCTGGAGAAAGATGTTTGGCTTGAGAGAAAATGAGAGAAAATAGTTGAGAGAAAAGTTAGTTAAAACTAAAATATCTTCCCTCCACTTTGTTTATATTTAAAAACCTTTTAATTAATCATTTAATATATTTAGAAAATCTGGAGAAACTCCCATTGGGTAAATAGCTCCTTAAAGATTCAAAGTTTCAATCCTTTTTAAAACAGTCACGCAGTTTTCAAAAATTACATTTTGGTCACTAACCCAAAATGTCACCCTTCCAAACCTCGTTTTGCAAAATTGATTTCACAGTTCACTTATATATATTAAAAGAGGATTTTAGGACATTTTTCCATATTTTTAATGCAACCCGAACTAGGCTTTCCTAAAAATCACCTTTTATATTCGAACAACACTTTGACCGAACCGGTCAACGCCCAAAACTTCTAAGCCCAAAACCGGGGTGTTACAGCCTCTTACTACACTGAAGTGAAAACATATACTTTGCTTAGTTAAAATCACTTGGATTCCCCCTGCTCTCTTGTTGCCAAAGATGCTCAATTCTATACATTGATGAAACAAATGAGCGTAAGCATAAAGCTTAGTGAGAATCGCTATCAACAAAACATTCATCAATGCATTTTATAAAACCAACACATCATTCTTTGTAAACATATGCCTTCCTTTAAATCAACATTTCAACTTCCAAATCCACATGCTCATAGCATCCTTAACTATAACAACAAAAACCTTTGCTCATTCTTAATCCAAGCATCATATGCATTCAAGCATATCTCTCAAGCATCGCATGCTTTCTCAAAATAAATGTCATCATTATATAATTATATCAACTTCATTATATTGGCTCACAAGTGATCAATAACAAACCATATCAAAACCAACATAATTGACACAATGGGATACGCGGATTACAAGCGTTGTCCCAAACGCTTCATACACCCTACCAGACCCTCAAGGCTCACACACGTGATTAGACCATCAACTGTTGTGACACCCGTGGTGGAGTTTAACGGTACAATCACAACCTCTCAACACCACTCATTGGTAGTGGTATAATTCCACTAACGAGAGCACGAGACACAAACCACAAGATCCACACACGCGATTAGACCATCAACCATTGTGACCGTAATCTCAATCATTAGGGTACTTGGATGGAGTGTACTGTACAATCACAACCCCTCGACATCCAAGGCGACTTTATTCACGGTGCACCCAATCCTATAGCCGACTAACTATATCCAATTAAAGTAACCAAACCATTTACCATCACTTGCCAAATTTCTTCGCTGGAAGAGGCCTTACGCTTCTTGAGGCATGTAACTGGAGCGATCTTTGCTTGAGAAACAACTGACTCGTCTAAGTCGGAGAAGTCGGACCAGGTCTCGGTTTGGATCAGCTATATGGTAGGTGCTTTACCTTTGTCTGCTCTGGTTGGTTGGGTATCATCACTCTTTGTTGTCGCGACAGAGGTAGCAGGGATTGCCGAGGCAGTGTTTTCCTGTGTTTCTGATGTAGTGGTTGTCTTCATTGCCGAGGCAGTGTCTTTAGGTGTTGCCACAACAGAGGCTCTTCGTGTTGCCGAGGCGAGGACGTCAGCAGGGAAGGCCAGGAATTGCACTATGTTCTGTGGGAACTTCTCTAGGATTACTTGAATGATGGAGTTGTTGAAGTCCCTTGTGTATTGCATGAACACGCGCTGACGTTTGTCCATCGTGTCGAGTTTCTTTGCAAGGTGTTGGAGGGTGGTTTCCGCGACATCATTCTATGGAGTGGCTGGGGCATTGCACGAGGAGGTTGTCGCGACAATGTCTTATACGGGAGTGGACTCTGGCTTGACTTCCGTGATTTGCAATATCTTGTAGTATTGAGCCTTTGTCCATCCCTTTCTTGTTGTTGTGAGCTCGTCGGCCAGATCGGTTTGAACATTCTTTTGCTTGCACAAGCCGATGATAAGACTTTGAAAGTAAAGCCGACCCTTATCTTTTTGGCTACACATAAATATCTCATTGCATATAATGTATCCAACATTAATAATTCTATTATGCAATATAGAGTGAATGAGTGCAAGCCTTGATTTGTCGATGATGGTGTTGTGCAATGTGGGCATTAAACATATCTTAAAAAGGTGTTCCAAGGTTTGGCCTAGGGTCGAAGCCTTCGGCGGTTTACCGTTCATTTGTGCGCTCCTTTGTTCCATGTTGTCTCGGCAATGCACAACTCTTTGATCAAGTCCTCGTAACCGTTCGCCATGAGCTTGTCGACATATTCCTCGTGCTCATCTTGGTGACATGAATGTCGTAGCAGAGGTTGATGGAATCGGCATCCACAGGTATTGCTTGGCCTCGAACATGTACATAGAGGTTGTAGGGATTTGGAGAGTGGGCATAGAATTCCCATACCCATGTTACGTTGACCGGTTTCGGTTGGTGGTAAAGGATTTGCCACTTTTGATGTTTGATCTTGTTGAAGATGAAGGGCTCCAAAACGAAATCGGTGTGCGATGAAGAGTATTGGAAGCCTTGATCTTCCCAAACTTTCTAGCCGAAAAACTTTGTATTGAATCTCCACTCAACTTCCGATGGGGCGAACCTTATGAATACCAGTTCTTCAGTGGCTTGTGAGTGCTCTCCTAATTTTAGGGCCATTATTGAGTTAGTTGTGAGAAATCGTGATTAAAGAAAATAAAAGCAAAGAAAAGAAACGTGAAAGAAAATCTTGGAGTTAACTAGGGAGAAGAGGAGTTTGATGACAGAGTGTTTAGAGGGGGAGGTTTAAATATATGGGGGTGGTGTAACGATCACAAGCATTGAATGGCAATACTTGCACAAGACAAGGGTTTCTTGTGGGCGGCCTTCCAACGGTCGTGTGTGAGCATAAATGAAGGGGGTTTTCTGAGTTTCCAACGGTCATATTGTGAGGTTGTCGTGTTTTTGGTTTTGGGTTAGGCTTGAAATCGACCCATCTTCTTCACACCCTTGAACTCCTTCCTAAAAAGAAATTAATGAAAAGAACAATATTTAAAAATAACACTATTATCCTAAAAATAAATAATTCAAAAATATGGAAAAATGAAAAAAAAACAACAATTAAAGAGAATATTAAGATACTAAAGGATTGCACGAGGATGCATCTCCTAAAGTAATCACTTCCTTTCTTTGTCCATTAACTTTAAATTCATGATCGTCTTTTGTGGACTTGATTGTTACGACACCATGGGGGAATGCTTTGACAACTTTGAAAGTTCTAGACCTTGTCGATCGCAGTTTCCCTGGGAATAGCTTCAATCGAGAATTGAAGAGGAGGATTAATTATCCGGGAAAGAATTGTCGCGGCAATAGCTTCTTGTCACGCTAGCGCTTAGTTTTCTCCTTATAGATTCTTGCATTGTCATGGGCTGAGGTACGTAACTCCTCTATCTCATTAAGGTCCATTAAGCCTTTTTTCCAGCACTCTCCCAATCCATGTTCACGGTCTTGAATGCCCATTATGCCTTGTGCTCAATCTCCACTGGGAGATGGCATGCTTTACCATACACAAGCCAAAAGGGTGACATGCCCAATGGTGTTTTGAAGGTTGTCTTGTAGGCCCATAATGCATCATCAAGTCGAAGAGACCTATCCTAGCGTGAGGGGTTGACTACCTTCTCAAGGATATTCTTCAACTCTTTGTTCGAGATTTTTGCCTTTCCATTGGTTTGGGGGAGGTATGTCGTGGCAATTTTATTTGTCACTCCAAATCTATGCAATGCATTGGCAATTAGTTTGTTTTCAAAGTGCTTGCCCTTGTTGTTTATGATTGTCCTTGGAATTCCAAATCGTGTGAAGATATTTTTCTGTAAGAATCTTTGCACGGTTTTGGAGTCATTGTTTGGTCTTGCAATTGCCTCTACCCATTTGGACACGTAGTCAACAGCAAGTAGGATGTAGAGATTCCCACAAGAAAATGGGAAAGGCCCCATGAAATTGATTCCCCAAACATCAAACTACTCGACTTCAAGGATGTTTTGTAAGGGCATCTTGTTTCATCTTGAAATATTTTTGTCCGTTGACAACGGTCGCATTGCTTGTAGAAAGAATGGGCGTCCTTGTAAAGAGTCAGCCAATATAGTTTGGATTGTTACACTTTGGCCGTCGTGCGTGTCCCTCCAAAGTGTCCTCCATAGGGTGAAGAATTGCATTGTTGGAGCACATCTTGTTGTTCTTCTTCTGGGATACACCTTCTTATAACCTTATGTGCACATTGTTTAAACAAATGCAGCTCGTCCCAAAAATAATGCTTATTATCATATTGGAACCGCTTCTTTCCTTGTTTAGTAAGGTAATAAAGTAAAATACCACTAACTAAGAAATACACAATATCATCATACTAGGGTATCGATGAAAGTGTTGAAGGGGTTGCCAAAGTTATTGCCGAGATAATGCTATCGATAATTGCTGGGGCAGTGCCCGTCTATGTTCTCAAGGCAGTGCCTTCTGGGATTGTTGAGGCAATGACTTCTGGAGTTGCCAAGCCAATGAGCAATTGTTCGTATGGGAATGCATCTTGGATTTCTGTGGGAGTGGTCTCTTTTTCTTCTTGTTCCAATCAGGATAAATGGTCGACAACTTGATTTTTTGTACCTTTCATGTCCTTAATTTCAATGTCAAACTCTTGTAAAAGAAAGATCCAACGAATTAACCGAGGTTTAGCATATTTCTTGGCAAAAAGGTATTTAATTTTCGAATAGTTAGTATGAACAATTACCTTGGTTCTGATGAAGTATGAACTAAAATATTTAATGCGAACACTACGGCTAGTAACTCTTTCTCAGTGGTGGTGTAGTTCACTTGTGCTTCGTTCAGAGTTTTACTAGCGTAGTAAATCACATGACAGATCTTACATGTACGTTGACCTAGGACTGCTCCTACTACAAAGTCACTCGCATCGCACATCAATTCGAAGGGTAATGTCCAATCTGGTGGAACCACTATTGGTGCGGCGACAAGTTTCTGTTTTAGGGTCTCGAATGCCTTGATGCATGAGTTAGCAAAATCAAAGGCTCTATCATGTTCAAGCAAGTTAAATAAAGGTTTAGTGACTTTAGAAAAAAATTTCAATAAACCTCCTATAAAAACCCACGTGTCCTAAGAAGCTTCGAATTCCTTTGACTAAAGTTGGCAGGGGTAGTTTCCCGATCACTTCAATCTTTCCTTTGTCAACTTCAATGCCTTTGGATGAGATTTTGTGGCCGAGAACTATGTCTTCATCCACCATAAAGTGGCACTTCTCCCAATTTAGGACCAAGTCAGATTCCTCGTATCGTTTAAGCACTTTCTCCAAAGTGTCGAGGCAATTGTCGAAATCATCTCCAAATACCGAGAAATTGTCCATGAAGATTTCCAGGAAATCATCTACCATGTCAGAGAAAATTGCCATCATGCATCGTTGGAAGGTTGTCGGGGCATTACATAGTCCAAAAAGCATCCTTGAAAGGCATACGTGTCGTATGGGCATGTGAAGGTGGTCTTTTCTTGATCTTCTGGTGCTATGGCAATTTGGTTATACCCTGAATAACCATCAAGAAAACAATAAAAGTGTTTACCTGCAAGATGGTCAAGCATTTGTTCAATAAAGGGTAAAGGAAAGTGATCTTTCCTAGTAGCCTTATTTAACTTACAGTAATCCATGCAAACCCTCCAACCGGTCACACTCCTGGTTGGGATTAGTTCATTTTTTCATTGCTTACCACTGTCATACCTCCCTTTTTCGGCAGACATTGTACCGGACTTACCCATGTACTGTTAGAGATAGAGTACATGATATTGGCATCGATCCATTTGATGATTTATTTCTTTACCACCTCTTTCATGACTCGATTAAGCCTCCTTTGTGCCTCAATGGTCAGTTTATGATCGTCCTCCAAAAGGATTTTATGAATACAAACCGCTAGGCCGATTCCCTTCAAATCGGCAATTGTCCACCCAATTGCTTTTTTATGCAGCTTCAACATGTCGATCAATCTTTGTTCCTGTTCAGGCTGCAACTTAGAAGTGATGATTACAAGCAATGTGTCATTGGTTCCCAAATTAACATATTTTAATTGCCCTCGCAACGATTTTAATTCAAGAATAGGGGATTGCTCGATGAGTGTTTTTTGATTTTTCTTTCCTTCCATGAGTAATCTAATGGTTCAAAATACTTACATGGATGACTAGCTATCCAGTTGGCTTCTTCATGTTCATTTTCATTTTGTTCTTCAGGGTCAAGGTAGTTGTCAATCTAATTGTAGAGGCAGTCGTCACAGGCATTGCTGAGGCAAATGTTATGATCATTGCAGAGGCAATTTTCACAGCTATTGTCGAGGTAATTATTGAGGCAATTTATATCCATGTCGAACTTTGTTATGTCCTGGATGACTTGTCATTCTTCTAGATCATTTGTAATCCCCTCGACCCGACCTAGGCGAGAGACCGAACCGAATGGGTCACACAGGGAATATTGAAGTAAACCGGGAAGTTTACTCCAATAAACGACCCTATATTTTTTATCTTATCTAGATGCTCCTTGCAAACCTAAGTGTTTAATGTTGCAGCGGAATAGACATATCAACAATCGGACATCAATCGCATTCAAATTAGCTTTTAGGGGCCAAATGTAAACTTATCAAATCCCAAGGGTTTTTCCCAATTTTGTGTAACCCCCTTAGCCCGGTCCAGTCGCAAGACCGAACCAAGTGAGCTACACATGGAAAACTGAAGAAAAAAACCCTTTAAGATTTCCCTTCGATTAGTAATCCTATTTTTATTTTATTAACTTTTTATCTTTTATAGAGGCATCATTGTTATCCTATATGTTCATGCAAGAAGCGGTTAAAACCTCGCCTCAATCAGACATCGATTTGAAGTCTAATTGGCCTTTACAACAATTAGGGACCAAAACGCAAAGAAACAGAACTTGAAAACATTTCATAACTAACAAAACTGACACTTGTTTCAGAACAGACCAAGCTCATTTCTGAACTAACAATTCCTGTAGCAAAAGTACCGAAACGGGGCTAACCTGTTTCGAGACCAACATGCCTGGGGACAATTCCCCTGCCTCAGATATTACAGAGGCGTATCGAAACGACCCCGTGTTTCGATACATACCTGAAAATGACCTTGGGGTCTCAGAACGACCCTTATGTGTTTCGGAACATTTAGGCCAAATATGCATACCGTATCGAAACGGTAGCAGTTGTTTCGACACACATACCAATAACCGACTCACAACAGCATTTTTGGACACTCAAACATGATTCAAACAACATCATAACATCATAAGCAAGCAATCTATAGGCAAAGGATCCTAGCGCAACCATCCAATATGCATTAGATCAGATATGGAAAACTTCAAGCATTCAACTTAAGAAAGCATTCACATAAACAACCAAAATTTAAACCAAACCAAAATCCAACATACAAAGGTCATTAACAAGACTAAAAAGGCATCACAAACATGTCTCGACACAGGGAGTCTCAAAACAAAACCTCCCAAAGCATAAAGGTCCTATCCCATTGCTAACAAACTATTATTTGATGCCAAAACCATACTTGAGCGAAAGATAAACTCTTGGACACCTGTTTGCCTCTTAGCTACAACAAATGGCCTAAGGATCTGCATTGTTGGATAAGAAAGAGCATGTAGCGCCCTGGTTTGGGCCTAGATGTTTTAGACATCGGTTTGGACCGGTCAGAAACGGTTCGAATCGTGTTAGGTGATTTAAGGAAATCAAGGATCGGGAATGGATAAAAATATGGTAAAAATTGCTAAAAACCTCTAAAAACATGTTTAAGAGATTGGTCAAATCAATTTTACAAAAAGAGTTTCGGAAGTGGTATATTTTGGGTAGTGGCCAAAATGTAAATTTTGAAAACTGTGGAAAATTACAAAATTTCAAAAAGGAGTCAAAATCTTAGATTCTTTAGTGAGCTTTGGTGCAATTACACCTTCCTTAAATTGACATGTGTTTTAAAAGAATTTTTAGATAATTAAAATAAAAATAATTTTATTTAATTAAAAGTCGTTAATTGGGAAATTGAGATTTCATTTCACGTAACTAACTTCATTTCAGCAAAACCATTTCCCAACTCTTTTCTCCAGATTTATTTTCTCCCAAACACTCTCTCTTTAATTTCTAAACCAATTTCAAGAGTTCTTTTCAAATTCTTCAAGCTTTGTGAAGTAAAAACTTGTCAATCACTTAGGAAGGCAAGGATTGGAGGTAAATCTCATTATCAACCTTCAATCTAGGTTCTTTATTGAAATTCCCAAGATCTTTGACTTCTAAATGTTGTTTTTGGCTGAGATTTGATAATACTTTTGATTTAAGATCAAAATCTTGGAAAATTGTGATTTAAATCTTGATTTTCGGATTTGTATTGATGATCTCAGTTTTGGATTGGGATTAATTGAGTTTTGAGTTGATTATTATGTTGAAAAAGGGTTTTGATAATATAGATCCTGAAATCCATGAGATCCTTGCATTTCGTAATGGTTTTAGTTGGGTTTTTGAGGTGAAAGGTTGGTGTTATGCTTGCTGGAGGTATAAGGATGGGTTTAGGTTGTTTATAGATGTTCTTTGATGTTTGTAAATGGTTGAAAGTTATGTATGTTGACTAGGCTTGGTTTAGGAAGCAATCGATTGAGTTTTTGGTTGTTTCGGATGGGTAAATTGGTGTAGTTTTGGTGAGCAACGAGTTTGTGTTTAGTTGTTGGTGTTGAAATGCATTTTAATGCATTTCGATCTTTGTTTTAATGATCTAAAAATATGGGATCTTGTTTCGGAAGCAAATGAAACATTTTTGGAGGGTTCAGAGGGGTGATCTTCGTGTCGGCAAGCGAAGTTTCGTGTATCGGTGAGTGGAAACAGATTTCCAGCTTTGTAACGCTTTGAGTGTGGTCTTGGGAGCTTAGTGTAAGTTTGAGACACTTAGCTAAGCTCAAGTGTAAGTAAATCGAATGTCTCTCTCTCGAAATGTGCTTTGTTTTGATGGAAATGCACTTGAATTGAATGTGGTTTTAATTACTGTTTTAAAACATGTGTTGAGGGTTTATGTAATTTTGTTAAGGATGCACATGGTAAGTGATCCTTGGGTTTATGTAATTATTACATTTGGTTTAAGCATGTTTATGCTTATGGAAATGACATTGTGAGTTATGCTTGTAAAACAGTAAATTGTTGATGTTAAATGATTATGTTGGCAAGTGATGGAAATGGTTTTTGATTACTTTAATCAGATATAGTTAGCCGGCTATAGGATTGGGTGCACCGTGAATAAAGTCGCTTTGGATGTCGAGGGGTTGTGATTGTGCCATAATCTCCATCCAAGTACACTAACGATTGAGGCTAAGATCACAACGGATGATGGTTTAATCCTGTGTGTGAGTCTTGTGGAATGTGTCTCGTACTCTCGTTAGTGGAATTATACAACTACCGATGAGTGATGTTGAGGGGTTGTGATTGTGCCATTAACCTCCATCACGGGTGTTGAGGGGTTGTGCTTGTGCCATATATCTCCACCTTGTGTAGTCCGGCAGTATGTATGAAGCGTGTGGGACAATGCTTGTAATCCGCGTATCTGATTGTGTAAAATGTATTGGTTTTGATATGGTTTGAGATTAATCACTTGCGAGCCAATATAATATTGATGATTAATGATTATGCATGAGATGCTTGGAAATTATGTTAGAATGCATGTGATGCTTGGTTTAAGCATGAGCAAATGATTTTCCTGTTGTATTTAATAATGCAATAAGCATGTGGTTTTAAAAGTGCATTGATGCCTTGAAGGGCATGTTTTAAAGGAAGGTATGAGTTTACAAATGATGATATGTTGGTTTTATAAATTGCATTGATGAATGTTTGTTTTTTGCGATCCTCACTAAGCTTTATGCTTACGCTTATTTGTTTCATCAATGCAGAGAATTGAGCATTCAAGGCAGTCCAAGAGCAAGGGGGTTCCAAGAGTTTTTGGCTAAACAATGTATGTGGTTTATCCTTAGTGTAATAAGAGGCAATGGGTGGGATTTATACTCTCGGTTTTGTTGATGATGTTTAACACCATGAGCATGTTTGGTATATGTTGTGGATTTGTAAATGGCCTTTCATTGGTTTATGTTTTTGCTTATAGTGTTTTGAATATGCAATGGCTAGTTATCTTAAGCATGCTTGAGCAGCTAATGATTCACCATGGTTTGGAGAGCTTGATGAGTATGTTATAATGTGTGTTGATGCTTACATGTTTAGTAAGTTGATTATAGCATGTATGTATGATCTAAGCATGTTTAGACGTGATTAAATGAGTTAAAATGACTTTTGGAAATGCATCTCTTGTAACCCCCTTAGCCCGGTCTAGACGTTTAACCCGAACTACGAGGATTACACGGGGAAAACCAAAGTCAACCCTAAAGTCAACCTTGATTTACGACCCTTTTTTTTCTTTTTATCTTCTCTAGATGCATATTATTAACCTATAAGTTCAGCAAAGCGATTAGGTGAACACGGCACAACGATCGGAGTTCAATTAAGGGTTAAATTGCATACATTTGACTTTTAGGGACCAAACTGTAAATACTATAAAATATAGAGACCTTCATGAATTTAATGTTACCTATCCTCAATTAGTCATGTAACATGCCAACATGTCAATACTCAGCTCAAACAAATCATCCAAACAGATTCAATTGCACACACAATATTCAGGGACCAAAATGCAACATTTCCAAACTTTAAAAGATACTCTTAACTGAAATTTAACTACCCGTATCGATACACTTGGCCCTGTATCGATACGCGGGAAGGCAGTAGCTAAAGAAGGTTTAAGCGTATCGAAACGCTTCCTCGCGTATCGATACGGCCTTCAAACTTGGCCTAGGCGTATCGATATGCGGGCAATCCGTTTCGATACCCCTGTACAGAAATGCCTCATTTTGCCTTAGCGTATCGATACGCTTCCCCGTGTATCGATACGCATACCAGATTGGCTTCAACCAACTTCATTTAAACATACCAAATCACATTCAAACAAGCTCAAATCATGCATACAAGATATACTCTATCTAATAAACTTTTAACCACCATCAAACAACAATTCATACTTATCAACCACTTCATATCATGATGGCATTTAGCTATTCTAGCATGCTTTGGATATCAAGCTATTAAAAGGGTAAAACACCATAAATGTAACACCCCAAATTTGGGCCTAGATGTTTAGAGTCTGAACCGAATCGGTATGGAAAATGGTTCGAATCTAAAAGGGAGTTTTAGGGAACACCTAGTTCGGGATACTTTAAAAACATAGAAAAATATCTAAAAATCCTCATTTAATATATAAAACAGAATGGTGGAATCAATTTTACAAAATAAGGTTTGGAAATACTACATTTCTGTGTAGTGACCAAATCGCACTTTTTGCAAAGTTAAATAGTGACTATTTTGTAAAGGATTGAAACTTTAAATCTTTAAGGAGCTAATTTTACCAAAATGTTTTCATCAGATTTTTCCTTAATTTGGGTGATTTAATTAATGTTTTAATTAAAGAAAATGAAGGTGATTAAATTAGAAAACCACCTTTGATTTTTCATAACTACTTTTCACAAATTTCCCTCATTTTATTTTCTCTCAAATTCCTTTCAACCAAACACTTTCTCTCCAGCAAATTTACTTTGATTTTCACTTCATTTGATGAGATTTCAATCTCTCTTTGATTCTTAATCAATTCCTCATCAAATCCACTTGATTTCTACAATGAATTTTCAAGAAAACTTGCCCAAATCAAGGAGAAATCATCCATTAGAGGTAAGCTTCGTCCTTCTCCTCTAATGATCAGTTCTTTACTGAAATTCCCAAGTTATCAATCCTTTATTAATGATTTATAAATGGTTTTAATGTTAGAAACAAGAAATTGTCTTAAAACTCAAGATTTTGGAAGAGATCTTGAAGATTTTCGTGTTGAATGATTGGGTTCTGTTTTGAGATGGTTTTCTAATGTATTTTGGATGTTAATTGATGTTACAAATGAGGTTTTATCAATCAAATCCCGAATAGGTTTGATTTCCTAAGTTTTGCTTGTTAGAATGATGGTTTTGGGGCGGTTTTTTTGTTATGTTGTTGCTCGAGGTATGAGGGCATGTTTATGTTGCTTTTTGATGTTATTTGTTGTTTAGAAAGGATTAAAAGTGATAGATCTTGGCTGAGCTTTGTTTTGGGAGAGTTTTGAGATGATTTTGGTTGATTTTGGTAGTCGAAATAAGGTTCTTGAGTAGAGCAGCGAGCTGGGTTGTATGGCTGGTGATTTTAATGCATGATGGTGCATTAATCCTCTGCTCTTATGTATTAAAAATAGGGGAGAGTGATCCATAAGTGATTGGGGTAGCGTTGGAGGTTTCAGACGCTTGGGAGGCTTGTCGGCTAGCATAGTGTTGTGTATCGGTGAGTGAGATCGTGTTTTCCAGCTTTGGAATGATTTTGAAAAGAGGTTTGAGAACTTAAATTTAGGCTTGAAACGCCGGTTTAAGTTTGGAAGTAAGTGAAGTGGAATTCTCTCTCAATTGTGCTTTTATTGTTTTGAAAACTTTCAAAATGGATTTTGATGTGATTGATTTGACAATGTGGTTTAATTTGTTGTTTGAACATGGTTTTAAAGCGTGTGAGTTGGTTGTCAAACTTGGTTTGAAGAAAGATGCATGAAATTAATATTCCTTGAGAGTATGTGATGTTAATTTGCGTCTTAAGGCTATGTTCGGCATTTTGGCCTTGAAGGTGTTGTATGCTTTAAAAACAGTGAGTGTGTTGATGATTTTAACATGATATATTAGCATAGATGATGTAAAGATTACCGGATATATTGATCGATCAATAGGATGTAGAGTGCACTATAAACTAAAATGCGTACGGGCTCTTGGGATTCGTCCCAAAGAGAGAGACCAATGATGGGCATTCCATTGGAGTAGGACTTGGTGAAATATCCAAGCTTTTTGGCAACAAGAGTTATTGCCATGAGACCGATGATGGGCATTCCATCGGAGTAGGACTTGGTGAAACATCCAAGCTTTTTGGCAACAAGAGTTATTGCCATGAGACCGATGAGGGGCATTCCATCGGGGTACGACTTGATGAAATACTCAAGCTTTTGGCGAAAGTAGAACCGCCATGAGGGTACGGTGTGGTAGAAGCCACCGGAAAATTATGTTCTAGATGGGTGAGTATGGTGATGGAAGATGCCACCAGAAGTGTCTAGTGAGTTGTTCGTATATCCGTGTACAATAGAGTATGTAAATTCCAATATATGAGAATGTGTGTCACATGTACCAATGCTTGAAATATTTTATGCTATGACATTTGCATATGAGATAATGAGATAATGAAATGCTTTTGTGTAAACAAGCATGTGTGGCTTTGCCATGAGTTTTGCATAGGTTGTATGCATGAGATAGCTAGATGGTACATGTGGTTTTCAAATGGAGATTTGCTTATGTAAAGGAGTATTGAGTTTATGAAATGCTTTTGAGTAACAAGCATGTGCGGCTTTTCCATGGGCTTTGCATTGGTAGAGTGCATAAGATAAATATTTGATACATGAGATTTCAAATGGTGTTTTGCTTTGAAGTGGTTTTCATGTATGAGAAAGGAAGAGTGTGGAGCGGAAATGGTTTCCAAGGAAATTGGTTTAAACTTTGCACGAAACACTATTACATGAAATGGTTTAAGTGGAAGTTATTGCAAGAATGTTGTTTGGGGTTGAGTTGCTTAGTGCATTTTAGTTTAATGTTGATCTTATGTTGAATAATCCATAATTTTAAGGTGTTGATGTTTTATATGAGGTTTTCAAACAATACTTGGTTTATAGAGGTGTGATTGCTTTTAAAAAAGGTTTTATGGTTTGCTACATTGATGGTGTTTTGGTTTTGAGCATTCCTCACTAAGCATTATGTGCTTACGCTCTTTTTTGTCCATCAATGCAGATAAATGAATTTGGGACAGCAAGAAGCAAGGGATTCAAGAAGAGCTCCACTTGAGAAGTATGTTTTGGTTTATAGCTATAGATAATAAAGGCAATGGGGGGGGGGGAAATCTTTTACGTTGTTGGGTAATGATATTGTTTATCTTGAGCAAGTTTGCTTTATGGCTTGATACTTGTTGATGATCGTTTTGCGATATTTGGATCTTCTTCTTCATAGTTGGATATAGCTACGCTCTTTGCTTAAAACTAAGAACTTGTGTTGAATGAGATAAAAGAGTAGGTGTGCTTTATGCTTGTAATGTATCTAGCTTTTAATGCCATATGATGATCTTAATGCTTGGCATGTTGTTGATATATTGTGGAATGTTTTAAAGTATGTTTGATGGTGTTTTGAAGTGAAAAACTAGATGTTTCTGCTATTTCTGGGTAGGGTGTATCGAAACACCCATAGCTGTTTCGAAACGGGTGCCTAGAATGGCCTGGGCGTTTCGGAACGGCTAGAAGTGTTTCAAAACACTTTGGCTACTGGAAGTTTCTGTTCCGATACGGGTCTCGGAACATTCCCGCCTACCGAAACGGTCAACACCGTTTCGATACGGGCGTTTCGATACGTGTGTTTCGGTACGGGTGTCAGTGTTCCGAAACGGTGGGCCGTTGGGCTGTGTTTTGAATTCTTCAAGTTTGCAAGTCTTGCATTTTAGTCCTGAATGTTGTGATTGCAATTGCTTGATCTTGAGATGTCCTTTTAAGCTAAAATTTGGCAGAGAAGCATGTAACATGATTAATTTCATAATGGTAATCCCAAAATCTATGAAGTCCTTCTAATTTACAAAAATTACAATTTTGTCCCTAAAAGTGTATTTCCTACAATTAAGTCCTTAAACGCTTTCCGATCGCTGTGTTTTCTCTTCCAATGTTTGATGGTATTCACATAGGCTTAATATGTATCTAGACAAGATTAAAATGAAAAAAGGTTCGTTAATCAAGGTTGACTTTTGGGTTGACTTTGGTTTTCCCCGTGTGATCTTCGTAGTTCGAGTCTAACGCCTAGACCGGGTTAAGGGGGTTACATTTGTTGGTATCAGAGCTAAGTTGCAAACTTTTGGGGCGACGATAAGTTTGTGGTAAGTTGTTATGGTAAGTGTTGGATGTTTAATCTAATGTGTGGTTGAAAGTTGGTTGAAAAATATGTTTTTGAGTAAATTGTTGATGTTTTTCTCATGCTTTGTGGTTATGAATCTTCTATGGGCTAATGTGAACATGTATTGGTGGTATGCTGATGTTGTAAGTTGTTTTTGAATAATGAAAATGTGATGGGCATGATATGTTGATATTATGCTGTTGAGGGTGAATGTTGTTTGATGAGAGCATGATTGGAGTTTTGCTGATTGATATGCCGATGTTTGTGATATCAATGTTTTTATGGATTGTTATGTCATATAAAAGGGGAAAATTCGGGATACCCATTGCCTTATTATTATAGCTATGTGTTAATTTGGAGTTGGAGTCTTGAATCCTTGCTCGAAGCTGGTCTGATCGTTTTGTTTGTTTTGTTATCGTTGCTTTGTTAATAATAGCACAATGGAATCGTTGAGAGAGTGGCAATTGGGTACGATGGTTGCTGCTTTAGAGCAGGTTGTTAAGGGGTGGAATTCACTTTTTGGTGGGAGTGTATCGTTTCAGTCGTCTGTGCTTGGAGTTCAGGTGGTAAGATAGAATGAGAGAGCTGGTTCTATGATAATGGATTCATCATCTGTAGTTCAAGAGATGTCGGGAACGTTCTAGGCCGCGGTGAAGGCGAGGCCTGTGTATGTGCCGATTGTGGGACACGCAAGTTTGTCAAAGCATCGTTTACATGATTTGGGAGCTGTGGAGTATCATAGTTCGATGCCTGAGGCGTTCGAGGCTTGGTTAGCCAGTATAATTCCGATTCTGGATCAGGAATGGTTTGACAACGCCTGTAAGTTGGGAAGTGTTATCTCGCTAATGCTGGAGGATGCTTGTGCTTGGTGGACATTGGTGTCGGTGGCAATGAATATCCGCGATATAGATTGGGATTTCTTTGTGTTTGCCTTTAATAGAAGATACCTTGGAGATAGGTTCCCAGGGGTTAAGCAACGTGGGGTGTGGTTTCAGCTTGTGATGGTGAGAGAAATACAAGCAAAAGAGTTGTGAGTACCGACCTTGAGAGTGGTCAGCGTAAGAGGCTACGTGACAGAAGGGTTCGCCTGAACCAAGGTTTTGGTGGTGTTGTGGAAGGGAGTCAAGTGTCACAAGACCAAGGAGTGGTAGTTCGGTTGTCGAAGTGTGACCATTGTAGAAGGCGTCATGTTGAAGTTTGTTGGAATTGTGGTTCTATGGAGCATGTGAAGCGGGATTGTCCTCAAGTAGTGCGATCAGTTTCAGTGCGTGAAAAAGGGTCTTAGAAGGGTCGTGAGCGCGACCGAGACAGAGTTCAGAGGTGGCAAGAAGGGCAGGGAGGTGTGAGGTGTTTGGAGGATGGATCTTGTTGGAATTGTGGGCTCGTTGGACATAGGAGACAGAATTGTCTAGAGTTAGCTCGGGGTGGTCAGGGTTCTTTGCAGAAGGGAGACGGTGATGACCTTAAGGTGTTGGTTGATGCTGTGGCAGTACGGCCAGAGAATAGTGGTTCAGTGGGGAAGGGAGTTTGTCTGTTGGAACTCCGGGGCGATGAGGTGATTACAAGTAATTTTGCTAAGTAATCTTTGCCCTAGTTATCTTTGCTTGGTTCCGGTTTGGATTTCCTTGTGTAGTGGGTAAGGTCTTATAGCTAGCAAGTTCGGGTAGTAGCCGGTGTTGATTTTGAAGAGAACTTTAGTGTGAAGAGGGTATTAGTGGAGTATTTTGTAGTTAGTAAATTGTTAGGGTGTTAGAGCTGGAAAAGTTGGAAATGAGGTAGGAGGTTGTTCTTACGCGGATTCTGAGGATGTTATTGGTAAGTGTGAACCGACATACATGCACAGTTAAAATCATTTGTATATATTATATATATATGTTGGTACATGCATACATGTGACATGACATTAGAGGTTTTGCATACATATGCACTGGCACTGATAGGGCATGTTGGAGACCATGCATACGAACGTTCAGACTTGCTAATAGCTAATTGGGTCCGATAGTGTTGTGGTAGGATTAGGTTGGTTTGTGGGTTTAAAGCGTTGTTTTGGTACCAGGTGAATGCTAGAAGTAGTAGAAGGTAGTAAACAAGTTGTCAGTAGTAGTGAGTGTGATCTAGAATGTTTGCGGAAGAAAGGTGTTTAGGTGCTTAAAGAGTTTAGCGGTGTGGTGATAAGGAGGTGATCGTTTGGAGTTAGAATCGGTTGAGGTGGTTGCTAATAACAGATAAGTGCTGTAGTTTCTCTGTGTTGGGTGATTGTTGTAGGATAATGGATGTGTTTCCGGAGTGTGGAGGTAACTTGCGTTGATAGTTGCAATAGGGGGGTTGTTCTATGTAGGTGACGGTTCGTAGTAACCTTTGGGGAGTTGGGAGGAGGTTATGTTGAGAGCTTTAGATGAGGTTTGGCTTGGGATGAGTAGAGGTTTCATGGTCTCAATATGTTTTGCATATGGATGGAGTGAGTGGCATCCCGGTAAGATTAGTGTCATAGTCAAAGCTTGATGTGGAAAGGCAATGTAAGTTCAAGGGCCATTGTTGGTTGGCCGGGTTCTTGTGAGAAAATGGTTGGGTAGTCGAGTATAAGTAAATCTTTCCTAAGACAGTTGGGGTAAGTGAAACAACTGTTGAGTTAAGGTTGGAGTCTCGTGATGTGGATTTTGGGTGTTTTGTGGGTAGTTTTTGATGGGTTGTTAAGTCAGATGATGGTAACGGATGTGGAAGAATGTTGTCAATACATTGGGAAATGTGAGTAAGCAGTTGTTGCTTAAGAAATTTTTGCTTGTCGTGGTGGTCTTTGAGCAGGAGTTGAGCGGTTTGCAAGAGGTTTTAGAAGCAGAGAAGGTTGTGGGTCACATGGTGGCTAAAAAATGGATGGGTTGGTTTCACTGTGTGTAGGGGTTTTGTTGAGGGAGTTATGAGGAGAGGCGGAGTATGTTGTAAAGGTTTAAGAGTTTTTCGGGTTGTTGAGGATCTTGTATGGTTCGTAAGTGTGAAAAGTTAAGCTGAGATTAGTAACCGTGTGTTATGGAAGTCTTGCATCGTGAGTAGTGGGGTTGGAATTGGGTATGGAGTAAGTTTGATTTGAGGATGTTTCTGTGGTGGTTAAGTCTCCTGTGTTACATTGTGTATTGCTTGGGAAGTTTGGTACCGTGCTCTCTTCGCAAGTTGAAATTTCGAGGACGAAATTTCCTAAGAGGGGGAGAGTTGTAACACCCCAAATTTGGGCCTAGATGTTTAGAGTCTGAACCGGATCGGTCTGGAAAACTGTTCGAATCTAAAAGGGAGTTTTAGGGAACACCTAGTTCGGGATACTTTAAAAACATAGAAAATATCTAAAAATCCTCATTTAATATATAAAAGATAATGGTGGAATCAATTTTACAAAATAATTTTTGGAAATACTACATTTCGGTGTAGTGACCAAATCGCAGTTTTTGCAAAGTTAAATAGTGATTGTTTTGTAAAGGATTGAAACTTTGAATCTTTAAGGAGCTAATTTTTCCAAAATGTTTTCATCAGATTTTTCCTTAATTTGGGTATTTAATTAATGTTTTAATTAAAGAAAATGAAGGTGATTAAATTAGAAAACCACCTTTGACTTTTCGTAACTACTTTTCACAAATTTTCCCTCATTTTATTTTCTCTCAAATTCCTTTCAACCAAACACTTTCTCTCCAGCAAATTTACTTTGATTTTCACATTATTTGATGAGATTTCAATCTCTCTTTGATTCTTAATCAATTCCTCATCAAATCCACTTGATTTCTACATTGAATTTTCAAGAAAACTTGCCCAAATCTAGGAGAAATCATCCATTAGAGGTAAGCTTCATCCTTCTCTTCTAATGATCAGTTCGTTACTGAAATTCTCAAGTTATCAATCCTTTGTTAATGATTTATATGTGATTTTAATGTTAGAAACAAGAAATTGTCTTAAAACTCAATATTTTGGAAGAGATCTTGAAGATTTTCGTGGTGAATGATTGTGTTCTGTTTTGAGATGGTTTTCTAGTGTATTTTGGATGTTAATTGATGTTACAAATGAGGTTTTATCAATCAAATCCCGAATAGGTTTGATTTCCTAAGTTTTGCTTGTTAGAATGATGGTTTTGGGGTGATTTTGTTGTTCTGCTGTTGTTGGAGGTATGGGGGCATGTTTATGGTGCTTTTTGATGTTATTTGATGTTTAGAAAGGATTAGAAGTGATAGATCTTGGCTGGGCTTTGTTTTGGGAGAGTTTGGAGATGATTTCGGTTGTTTTTGGTAGCCGAAATGAGGTTCTTGAGTAGAGCAGCGAGTTAGGTTGTATGGCTGGTGATTTTAATGCATGATGGTGCATTAATCCTATGCTCTTATGTGTTAAAAATAGGGGAGAGTGATTCAGAAGTGATTGGGGTAGCGTTGGAGGTTTCAGGCGCTTGGGAGGCTTGTCGGCTACCATACTGTTGTGTATCGGTGAGTGATATCGTTTTTTCCAGCTTTGGAATGATTTTGAAAAGAGGTTTGGGAACTTAAATTTAGGTTTGAAACGCCGGTTTAAGTTCGGAAGTAAGTGAAGTGGAATTCTCTCTCAATTGTGCTATTATTGTTTTGAAAACTATCAAAATGGATTTTGATGTGATTTATTTGACAATGTGGTTTAATTTGTTGTTAGAGCATGGTTTTAAATCTTGTGAGTTGGTTGTCAAACTTGGTTTGAAGAAAGATGCATGAAATTAATATTCCTTGAGAGTATGTGATGTTAATTTGCGTCTTAAGGCTATGTTCGACATTTTGGCCTTGAAGGTGTTGCATGCTTTAAAAACAGTGAGCGTGTTGATGATTTTAACATGATATATTGGCATAGATGATGTAAAGATTACCGGATATATTGATCGAACAATAGGATGTAGAGTTCACTAAAAACTAAAATTCGTACGTGCTCTTGGGATTCCTCCCAAAGAGAGAGACCAATGATGGGCATTCCATTGGAGTAGGACTTGGTGAAATATCCATGCTTTTTGGCAACAAAAGTTATTGCCATGAGACCGATGATGGGCATTCCATCGGAGTAGGACTTGGTGAAACATCAAAGCTTTTTGGCAACAAGAGTTATTGCCATGAGACCGATGAGGGGCATACCATCGGGGTAGGACTTGATGAAATACTCAAGCTTTTGGCGAAAGTAGAACCACCATGAGGGTACGGTGTGGTAGAAGCCACCGGAAAATTATGTTCTAGACGGGTGAGTACGGTGATGGTAGATGCCACCGAAAGTGTCTAGTGAGTTTTCCGCATATCCGTGTACAATAGAGTATGTATATGCCAATATATGAGAATGTGCGCCACATGTACCAATGCTTGAAATATTTTATGCTATGAGATTTGCATATGAGATAATGAGATTATGAAATGCTTTTGTGTAAACAAGCATGTGTGGCTTTGCCATGAGTTTTGCATAGGTTGTATGCATGAGATAGCTAGATGGTACTTGTGGTTTTCAAATGGAGATTTGCTTATGTAAAGGAGTATTGAGTTTATGAAATGCTTTTGAGTAACAAGCATGTGTGGCTTTGCCATGGGCTTTGCATTGGTAGAATGCATAAGATAAATATTTGATACATGAGATTTCAAATGGTGTTTTGCTTTGAAATGGTTTTCATGTATGAGAAAGGAGGAGTGTGGAGTGGAAATGGTTTCCAAGGAAATTGGTTTAAACTTTGCACGAAGCACTATTACATGAAATGGTTTAAGTGGAAGTTATTGCAAGAATGTTGTTTGGGGTTGAGTTGCTTAGTGCATTTGAGTTTAATGTTGATCTTATGTTGAATAATGCATAATTTTAACGTGTTGATGTTTTATATGAGGTTTTCAAACAATACTTGGTTTATAGAGGTGTGATTGCTTTTAAAAAAGGTTTTATGGTTTGCTACATTGATGGTGTTTTGGTTTTGAGCATTCCTCACTAAGCATTATGTGCTTACGCTCCTTTTTGTCCATCAATGCAGATAAATGAATTTGGGACAACAAGAAGCAAGGGATTCAAGAAGAGCTCCACTTGAAAAGTATGTTTTGGTTTATAGCTATAGATAATAAAGGCAATGGGGGGATCTTTTACGTTGTTGTGTAATGAGATTGTTTATCTTGAGCAAGTTTGCTTTATGGTTTAATACTTGTTGATGATCGTTTTGCGATATTTGGATCTTCTTCTTCATAATTGGATATAGCTATGCTCTTTGGTTAAAAGTAAGAACTTTTGATGCCATATGATAGTCTTAATGCTTGGCATGTTGTTGATCTATTGTGGAATGTTTTAAAGTATGTTTGATGGTGTTTTGAAGTGAAAAACCAGATGTTTCTGCTGTTTCTGGGCAAGGTGTATCGAAACACCCTTAGCTGTTTCGAAACGGGTGCCTGGAATGGCCTGGGCGTTTTGGAACGGCTAGAAGTGTTTCGAAACACTTTGGCTACTGGAAGTGTCTGTTCCGATACGGGTCTCAGAATATGCCCGCGTACCGAAACGGTCAACACCGTTTCGATACAGGCGTTTCGATACGGGTGTTTTAGTACGAGTGTCAGTGTTCCGAAACGGTGGACCGTTCGGTTGTGTTTTGAATTGTTTAAGTTTGCAAGTCTTACATTTTAGTCCTGAATGTTGTGATTGCAATTGCTTGATCTTGAAATGTCCTTTTAAGCTGAATTTTGGCAGAGAAGCATGTAACAAGATTAATTTCATAATGGTAATCCCAAAATCTATGAAGTCCCTCTAATTTACCTCTAATTTACAAAAATTACATTTTGGTCCCTAAAAGTGTATTTCTTACAATTAAGTCCTTAAACGCTTTCCGATCGCTGTGTTCGATGGTATTCACATAGGCTTAATATGTATCTAGACAAGATTAAAATGAAAAAAGGGTCGTTAATCAAGGTTGACTTTCGGGTTGACTTTGATTTTCCCCGTGTGATCTTCGTAGTTCGGATCTAACGCCTAGACCGGGCTAAGGGGGTTACAATAAACAAGCCATAGAACCATATAAAGGCCAAATACAAGTCCACAATCAGAAACTAAACATGCTTATAACAACAAACATCTCCAACTAAAATCAGAAAGTAGAAGTCCCACCCATGTCCCCTTATTACACTAAGAGTGAACCACATGCATCTCTTTAACAAAGCCTTGGATTCCTCTTGCTTTTGGGCTACCTTGAAATGTTCAATTTTCTGCATTGATGAAACAAATGAGCGTAAGCATATAGCTTAGTGAGGATCGCTAAACCACATTCATCAACGCATTTAACATAATTCGTAAAACCACCACTTTTATCACATACTTTTCATAAACCATGACCTCTCAAGACAACAATGTATTTAACAACACAAACTCATATGCATCACTTAAAAACAGCAATTAAACCATTGCTCATGCTTTACCAAGCAACTCATGCATTCTTGCATCATTTACAAGCATCTCATGCTTCACATTATTCATTTACATTATATTGGCTAACAAGTGATAGTCCATAAACCATTTCAACACAAGACACGATCGGATACGCGGATTACAAGCGTTGTCCCACACGCTTCATACACACTACCGGACTACACAAGGTTCACACACGAGAGCAACCCTCCATCGTTGTGACACTCGTGGAGGAGTATAGCAGTACAATCTCAACCCCTCAACACCACTCGTCGGTAGTTGTATAATTCCACTAACGAGAGCATGAGACATATAATACAAGATCCACACACGGAATTAACAACCACCGTTGTGATCTTAACCTCAATCGTTAGGGTACTTGGATGGAGTATACGGTACAATCACAACCCCTCAACATCCAAGGCGACTTTATTCACGGCGCACCCAATCCTATAGCCGGCTAACTATTTCCGATTTAAGTAACCAAAAACCATTTTCATCACCTGCCAATATAATCATTTAACCACACCCACTGTTTTACAAGCATAACCACAACGCCATCTCCACAAGCATCACATGCTTAATATCATATGCATTCAACACATGCAACACAAGGATCACTTACCTAGTGCATCCTTAACATAATGGCATTAAAATCCAGCATTAAACCATGCTTAAACATGCTTAAAAACAGTAAACAAATCCAAACTTACTTCAAGTGCAATTTCATCAAACATAGCAAAATTCCAAGAGAGGGATTACCGAAACACTTACACTTGAGCTTAGTTAAGTGTATCAAAGTTACACTTAGATCCCAAGACCACGCTCAAAGCGTTACAAAACAGGAAATTGCATTTCCACTCACCAAGACACGAAGCCTTGTTTGCCGACACAAAAATTACCCCTTCGGAACCTCCAAAATCACCTCGTTTGCTTCCGGATCAAGATCCCCTGTTTTCATATCATCAAAACAAAGATCAAAATGCATTAAAATACATTCTAACACTAGCAACAATTCACAAACTCGTTGCTCACCCAAACAACACCAAAATACCCATCCAAAACAACTGAAAACTCAATCGATTGCTTCCTAAACCAAGCCCAGCCAACATACATCACTTCCAAAGCATTATAAACATCAAAACACATCAAACAAACATCATAACCCAACCTTATGCCTCCAGCAAGCAAGATTCTACAATTTCACCCCAAAATCTCACTTAAAGCTATCAAGAACTTCAAGGATCTCAAGGATTTCGGGATCTATGTTATCAACAACTCATTTTAACATATAAATCAACTTAAAACTCAATTAAAATCAACATAAAACAGAACCTAACTCAACAAGTCCGAAAATTAAGATTTCAACCATAATTTCACAAGATTTTGATCTCCAATCAAAACTATATTGAAAACTCAACCAAAAATAGCATTTAGAAGCCAAATATCTTGGGAATTTCAATAAAGAACTTAGATTAGAGGTTGACAACGGGATTTACCTCCAATCCTTGCTTCCTCAATGAATGACAAGTTTTCCTTAGTGAAATCTTGAAGAACTCTGGAAATGTTGAGAGAGTTTTTGGGAGTAAGAATTTTGGAAAAAGATGAGTGAATTTGTGTTTGGCTGAAAATGAAAAAGATTTTGGTAGTTACGTAATTGAAATCCATTAACTACCTTTTTAATTATTTTCATATAAATCCAAATAAAATCATTTAATTAAAAACCCTTTTAAAGCACATGTCATATTGAGAAAAGGTCAAATTGACTTAAAACCCCCTAAGGATTCTAAGATTTTGGCCTCCACCTCAAAAATCACATTTTCCCAGTTTTGAAACTTTACAATTTGGTCACTACTCAAAATGTCCCATTTCTGAAATCCATTTTGTAAAATCGACATGACCAACCTCTTAAACATATTTTTAGATGATTTTAGCAATTTTTATCACCATTTTATCCTATCCCGATCCTTTATTTCCTTAAATTACCTTACGCGATTCCAACTGTTCTCGACCGGTCCGATCCGATGTCTAAAAATATCTAGGCCCAAAACCAGGGCGTTACATCTCTGGTATGCACATCGATACACGAGGTCGAGTATCGATACGCTAAGGCCAAAACCAAGCTTTTCATCTTAGGTGTACCGATACGATTTGCCCGCGTATCGATACGCCTAGACACATGTTTGAAGGTCGTTTTGATATGGGCTTGGCGTATCGATACCCTTTTCCCAAAGGCTGCTACTATCGATTTTCGTATCGATACGGGGAGAAGTGTATTGATACGGGTTAGTTAATTCTGTTAATGGAATCTTTTAAGTTCTGAATTTATACATTTTAGTCCCTGAATATTATTTGTTCAATTAGTTGAGTTTGGATGATCTGTTTGGGATGAAATTTGATATGCTGACATGTTAAATGACTAATTATGGATTGGTAACTTTAAAAATAGAAAAGTCCTTATATTTTCTGTAATTTACAATTTGGTCTCTATAAGTCAAAAGTATGCAATCGAACCGCTAAACGAGCTCCGAACGTTGTGTCGCTTTCTTCTAAATGTCTTGATGAACACATAGGATAATAAAATGCATCTAGAGAAGATAGAAAGAAAAAAGGGTCTTTAATCGAAGTTGACTTTTGCGAGTTGACTTCGGTTTTCCCATTCTAATCTTCTTAGTTCGGGTCGAGCGTCTAGGCCGAGCTAAGGGGGTTACAGAGCATAATGTCATGGGGCTAGAGTCTGACTAGCTGGTCCGTGCAGCCTTAGACATTGAGCTAAGTCGATGACTAAGCCAACCTTCGAATTTGCTAAGCAAGAGTGTTTAGAAATTAGAAGGGCGGAAGCTTTGAAACAAGGCAACAAGGAAAAATGAGTGGAAGATCGTTAAGAGAAAATTATAAACTCTTTATTATCAAATTCAAAGAAAGATGGGAAATGAAAGGTGAATTACAATGGTGAGGGAAGCCCCCTATTTATAACCTTACCTCCTACGATCTAACGGTCTAGGAAGATTTGATCCAAGGGCTAAGGATCAATCTTCAAGATACAATCTCTTCAATATGGAAAGACTATCACTCAAGTACATAGTTGAATAGATTAAAAAGAAGATGACATCACAATTTTGTTGGCATGTGATACTTTCCTCAAGCATGGCTCCAAGGGTGATATCTTTCCATGTGTTATGGTCAAAAGATGACAACTCACTACGGGTATTGGTCTCTTGGGCGGATTAGGCATTGATAGGCCCAGCTGCCTCGTCCAAAACCCCCTCGGTGGCATGCTAGGTGCTGAATCGGGCCCTAGGCATGTGGACAATTCGATGGGGCGTGTCATTGCCCCTTGGGGTGCACGTTGGGTGCTGACTCGAGCACCATGGCTTGGGCGGCATGGAGGGTGCTCGGTAGGGCCCCCTTGGATGCGTGTAAGGTGCTCCTTCGAGTCCCTCTTTCTCAGGAAACACATAGGGTGCTTGTCTCGGCCCCATGGTGCGCGTGTCGTGTGCTACCTTGTTTCCTTCGGTTATGGGTACCCCATGAGCTGCTGGACATGGCCTCATGGTGTGCGATGATGGTGTAGAATCGGTCCCTCGGTCAGGTGAAGCACTTGGTGTGCTAAGGGAAGCCCCTTGATGTACGGCTTGCTCGGTCACGGAGTGGCGGGCTGTGACATCTTCCCCACTCGATCTAGCGACGCACTCATCGCTAGGTGAAGATGAGTCTCGGCTGTCTCACCCTTAAATTGTCTCGTCTCCTTGGCAAGACTCCGGTTGTACTCGAATATAGGCGTCGTCCAATGTTCAAGGCATTTATGTCTTGATGCCCCCTCAGTTTCGATGATTGGCGTCTCCTCGTCGTAGGAGAACTCCACTCCTCGTGGTGCATGGCTCTGCTCGCTCCAATCTTGGCCATCGGCATCCTCTTCCAACAGCTTCGGTATGTTGGTGCGGACTACATACGCTCTCGGTGGCAACTCCACCTTGTAGGCCTCCTCGCCTACTTGCACCATGGCTCTACTCAGTCCCTCGCTTCGCCTCGCAAGTAACATGTGGATGGAACGACAATAAGTTAGACCCAATTATTCAAAAGTTGGATCGCTTACATCAAACACAATATAACACCCTGGTTTTGGGCCTAGATGTTTTAAAGGTTGAATTGGGAAGGTCGTGAATGGTTCGAGTCTTAAAGGGAGGTTTAGGGAACACCTAATTCGGGATGCTTTAAAAATATGGAAAAATATCTAAATATCATCATTTATTATATAAATGGTTATGGTGAAAACAAGTTTACAAAATGTGGTTTGGAAATACTACATTTCGGTGTAGTGACCAAATTGCAGTTTTTGCAAAAGTTGACTAGTGATTGTTTTGTAAAAGATTCGAACTTTAAATCTTTTAGGAGCTAATTTTACCAAATTGTTTTTCATCATATTTCTCTTTAATTTGAGAGTTTTAATAATGATTTAACTAAAGGAAATAAGAGAGAGATTCTATTTTGACTTTTCATAACTAATTTACGATATTTTTTCCCTCTTTTCATTTTCTCTCAACTTCCACTCAGCCAAACGCATTTCCCTCACCAAATAATCTCTAATTTTCATCTCTTTTGCTGAGATTTCATTATCCTAAGGATTTCTAATCTTTACCTCATCAAATCCTTTTATTTTTTACTTTGGATTTTCAAGAAATCTTGCCCAAATTGAGAAGAAATCAGCCTTTAGAGGTAAGCTTCATCCTTCTCCTCTAATGATCAGTTCTTTACTGAAATTCCCAAGTTATCAATCATTTGTTAATGAGTTTTGAGTTTCTTTAATGTTAGAAGCATGACATTGTTGTAAAATTCAAGATTCTTGGTGAGATCTTGATGATTTTCGTAACTCTTTTTTAGACTCTGTTTATGGTTGATTTCTAATGTGTCTTGGATGATAAATGATGTTATGAATGAGGTTTTATCAAATAAATCCCGAAAAAGTTTGGATTCCTAAGTTTTACAAGTTAGATTTGTGGTTTTTGGGGTGGTTTTTGGTGATCTATTGTTGCTAGAGGTATAAGGACATGTTTGTGATGACTTTCGGTGTTGATTGAGGTTTAGAAATGATTAGAATTGATAGATCTTGGCTGGGCTTTGTTTTGGGAAAGTTTGGAGGTAATTTCGGTTATTTTGGATAGACGAAATGGTACTTTTGAGTAGTGCAGCGAGTTTGAATGAGTGGCTGGTGATTTCAATGCATGATGATGCATTAATCCTCTTCTCTTATGTGTATTAAACATGGGAGACATCTTTGGATGCTTTTGGTGTTGATCCGGAGGTGCTAGAAGCCTAGATATCGTTTCGGCAAGCAAGCGAAACGTAATCGGTGAGCGCGAATGGTTTTAGAAGTCCTTGAGGGACAAGGAAACAAGGTTTGGGGATTTAGGAATGGTTTGAAACACCATCCTATGTCCGAAAGTAAGTATGGCTAGAATTGCTCTAAATATATGGTTGATGCCCTAAATACTTTTAACATGCTCTTGATTTGTGTTAGAAAAAATCCTACTGTTTTATGCATGATTTGTAGCATGAGATGATGATATGTGTTGATTCCATGAGATAGCATGTTGTAGTAAAGAGTTTTGAGATTTTGTTTTAATGCAAAGCATGAGATATGGTTTTGAAATGAGATGAGAAAGATTTGAGAAATGTTGCATCAAAATAGTAGGTGGGATGATGATTTTAATGTAATACATTGACATAAACGATGAGATAATTATCAGATATAATTGGTCGACCAATAGGATGAAAGTGCACTATAAACTAAAAATTCGTACGTGCTCTTTGGAGTCGGGTAATGGGGGTAGTGCCATCCCGATCCAAAGTGAGAATCTGATGATGAGAGATACCATCGGGGTAGGACTTGGTGAAACACCCAAGCTTTGTGGCGAAGAGAGATACCACCATGAGAGTCCAGTGATGTGAGATTCCACCGGGGTAGGACTTGACTTTAAGTCAAGCTAATCTGCATATCTTAGTAAAGATGTAATATGAAACGCCAATATATGAGATTGTATTTGAGTCACGTGTACCAAATGTTGAGATGTTTTATGCTATGAGAAATGCATATGAGATTTGTGGTTTATGAAATGCTTTTCTTTTCATTAAGCATGTGTATGGCTTTGCCATGAGATTTTCATTAGGTAAATGCATGAGCTAGATTGAAGGTACATGTGATTTTCAAATGGAGAATTGCTTTGAAATGGTTTTCAAGCATGAGATAGAAAGAGCATGTTGTAGAAAATGGTTTTGAGATAGAGTTTTAAAGTTGCATTATTGTGTTGGTTTTCTTAGAGCTTGCCTCACTAAGAAAATGTGCTTACGCTCTCTTTTACCAGCAATGCAGATAATTGAGACATTATTGGGCATCAAGGAGGCTAAGGATATCCAAGGAAATGAAAAGCTCAATTATGGTGACATTTACATATACTCTAGTAATGATAATTGGCAATGGGGATCTATGGTTAGTTTTGGGAGATGTATTTTGAAATCCCTGTGGTTGTTGCAAGTTTATTATGGTATTTGAGGTTTGTAAATGTCCTTTATGGCTTGTTTTGTGGCTTGTGGCTTCCATTTGGTTTTCATGTCTAGGGAGCATGCCTTTAGTTCCAATGATTGCATGATTGATGCCATGCTTTAGTTTAAGCTTCATTGTGGTGATCTTTGATGCCTAAATATGTTGCTAGTATGTTGTGGTATGCTTTGGGACATTTCCGGACGTGTTGAAGTCTGAAAAACCAGCAAAGTGTTTAGTTGCAGGGCAGGGTGTATCGAAACGCCCTTATCTATTTCGGAACAGGGACCTGAAATGGCCATAATGTTTCTAAACTCTTTGGCTACTTGAAAGCCATGTTTTGAAACGGGTCTCAGAACACACCCGAGTACCGAAACGGTCAACTCCATTCCGATACGGCCGTTTTGATACAAGGCTCAGCGTTTCGAAACACCTGACCGTTGGTTTGAATTTTGAACTGTTTCAAGTTCTTGCTTCTTACATTTTAGTCCTTGATGATTATGGATGCAATTGATTGGGTTTGGAATGTCTGATTAAGTTGATATTTGACAGAGATGCGTGAAATATGACTAATTGTATATTGATAAACTTAATTTCTACAAGGTCCTCATAATTTGTAAAATTTACGTTTTGGTCCCTAAAAGTCTATTTCTTGCAATTAAACCCCTATATGAATTCCGATCGCTGCGCCTTTCCTTCCTCTGATCTTGGGTGATCACATAGGATTAATAATGCATTTAGAAAAGATAAAAAGAAAAAAAATGGTCGTTAATCAAGGTTGCCTTTGGTTTCCCCGTGTAATCTTCGTAGTTCGGGTCAAGCGTCTATGCCGGGCTAAGGGGGTTACACACAATGTCCTCGTCGAATTTCTCCATCATGTCTTGTCAATACTCAAGACAAGTGATGATGATGGGGTCATAGAATAGGCCCCCTTCAGTGCTCTCTAGCACTTCTTCCTCAGCTTGGTAGATGGTTCTAGGATTTCGGCTTGTTCCAACCACTTTGGCACTCGGTTCCTCGTCATCCTTGTCACTCGGCTTGACTAGGATAGTTGGGGTGAGGTGTTCCCTCGGCTTCGATGGCTTCTTCCATCCATAGGAATTCTTTCCTACTTGTTCCATGGCTCGATTTGGTCCCTCGTTCAATCTTGTAGGCAACCTACAAATAACCAAATGACCACGTGTAAGGCTTGATTCTTAAAATAGAAAATCACTTACCTCAAATGCAAGATCATTGTCAGCTTGATCCACTATGCCTTGTCGATACTCAAGGAAAGTGTTTTTGGCATGAGGATCATGGATTTGTCCCTCTTCGACGCTCTCAAGCATTACTCCCTCGGCTTAGGGTAATGACTACGTCACTCACTTTTCCTTGTTTGCATTCCAAGGAAAAGTCGAATCTCGTAAGAATATCTTGCCAACGAGTCTGCTTACGAGAAAAATTTCCTTGGGTTAGAAAATAATTATTTAAAGCATTTTCGGTATAGACGACAAACCTTGCCCAAGTAGTCGATGTCTCCAAGTGTGCAAGCTGTAACGCCCTGGTTTTGGGCTTAGAAGTTTTGGGCGTTGACCGGTTCGGTCAAAGTGCTGTCGAATCTAAAAAGGTGAAATTAGGAAAACCTAGTTCGGGTTGCATTAAAAATATGGAAAAATGTTCTAAAATCCTCTTTTAATATATATAAGTGAACTGTGAAATCAATTTTCCAAAATGAGGTTTGGAAGGGTGACATTTTGGGCTAGTGACCAAAATGTAATTTTTGAAAACTGTGAGACTGTTTTAAAAAGGATTGAAACTTTGAATCTTTAAGGAGCTATTTAACCAATGGGAGTTTCTCCAGATTTTCTAAATATATTAAATGATTAATTAAAAGGTTTTAAATATAAACAAAGTGGAGGGAAGATATTTTAGTTTTAACTAACTTTTCTCTCAACTATTTTCTCTCATTTTCTCTCAAGCCAAACACCTTTTCTCCAGAGCTTTTCTCTCTGATTTTGTCACCTAAATTCATCTTTTCAATTACATTTTGATTGCTAATCATCTCTACAACAAAACCTCACCATTTGCTAAGTGGATTTTCAAGAAAACTTGATTCTAAAAGGGAGAAACTCAAGTTTGGAGGTAAGAACGTCCTTCTCCTCTGAACTCTAAGTTCTTTACTGAAATTCCCAAGTTCTCAATCCTTAAATTGTGTTTTATAAATGGTTTTAAGGTTGTGTTATGGATCTTGGCTTTTAAATGCAAGATTTGATTGATTTTGGTGAATTTTCGTTGGATCTGTTAAAGCAGTGATTTGAGGTGTATAATTGATGTTAAATGAATGTTAAATTGATTGGAAATTGAGTTTTAACTAATGCAATCCCGGATAGGTTGAATTTCCTAAGTTTAGCTTGTGATTCTTGGTTGTTTTTGGGTGATCTTGTGGATCTGTTGTTGCTGGAGGTATAAGGATGTTGTTAGGTCCTTTTTAGATGTTGAATGATGTTGAAGGATGCTTAGTTTTGATGGTTTATGGCTGGGCTTTGTTGAGGAGTTGTTTAGATGCATTTTCGGTTGTGTTTGGTGGCCGAAAATGGAGTGTGGATGAGAGCAGCGAGTTTAGGTGCTTTCATTGAAGCTATTAATGCATGATGATGCATTAATCTACTGTTTTGATGTGTTAAAACAGGGGAGTCATCTTTGGATCCAAGTGATGGTGATCCGGAAGCTTGATTTGGTGTTTCGGCAAGAAGCGAAACGGAATCAGTGAGTGGATTTTGGGTTTCGGCTTTGAAACCAATGTTTTGGAGGTTTGGGAGCTTAGTCTAAGACTAAACAACTTTGCTAAGCTCAAGAGTAAGTTTTCGGAAAAACTCTCTTGATGAGGAACCATGTGATGGTTGGGTGCAATGTGTTTGTTGCATGTTTAAATTCTGTTTTTAAAGCATATCTAGCATGTTTGTTTGCTGAGATTATAAGCCATGTGTTTAAGGAAGCTCAAGGTTAGAGTTCCTTGCTTTTGAACATTGTTTAAATGTGGTTTAATGCTTAAAGATGCATGTTGTTTATGGCTTGGTTAAATGCTTTAAAACAGTGGATTATTGATGATAAATGATGTATATTGGCAAGTGATGTTTTGAAAAGGTTAAGGTCACCAAGGTGGTTAAAAGTCCTTGAGTGAGCCTAGTTTACTTAAGAACATCAAGGTGGTTAAAAGTCCTTGGATGGTTCTTGTTACGGACAAAAAGGTGTTTAAAAGTCCTTGTGTGGTCCTTTCCAAGGTGGTTAAAAGTCCTTGGGGCCAAGGTGTTTAAAAGTCCTTGGGGTGATTCATGTCATGGTGTTTAAAAGTCCATGGGCCAAGGTGTTTAAAAGTCCTTGGGGTCAAGGTGTTTAAAAGTCCTTGAAGTGAAACTTGTTAAGGACACAAAGGTGTTTAAAAGTCCTTGTGTGGTCCTTGCCATGGTGTTTAAAAGTCCATGGGCCAAGGTGTTTAAAAGTCCTTGGGGTCAAGGTGTTTAAAAGTCCTTGAGGTGAAACTTGTTAAGGACACAAAGGTGTTTAAAAGTTCTTGTGTGGTCCTTGCCATGGTGTTTAAAAGTCCATGGGCCATAGTGTTTAAAAGTCCATGGGGATAAGATCACAATGGTGTTTAAAAGTCCATGTGTGAGTCTTATGTTGATCTTGTTAAAAGATGGTAATTATCACTTGTGGCCAATATGACATGTTATGATATGAAGCATGAGATGCTTGGTTAAGATTGCTTGTGAGCATGTCTAAATGTACTTTGAAGTATGATTTATAAATGAGTTTTAAAAATGCATTATTGTGTGGTTTTAATGAGCATTCCTCACTAAGCTTTTGCTTACGCTCTCTATCTTTTCTTAAACCAATAATGTAGAGCATTAAGGTGCATTGAGGGCAGCAAGGAAGGCAAGCAATCAAGTGGAAGTTGAGCTCAAGTATGGAAAGGTTTTCTTAAACATTTTTAGCTTTTGGCATTTGGCAATGGGGGACCTATGTTGTTGTGTTGGGAGATGTTTTGGACTCCCTAAGTTGGATTTATGTTGTTGTTAATGTTGGTTTTTGTAATTGGCCATTATGTGTTTGATTTGGAGGTTTTATGCTTGAATGGTTTGCTTGTGTAGGAAGCATGCCTTTAGATTTGGGGCTTTTCATAATTGATGCCATGATGTCGAATTGATGTTGCAATTATGTCCCTTATATGTTGTATGAGTTGCTGGTAAAGTTTGATAGCTTTTGGAGCATGTTTGGTTGGTCAATTGTGTGTTTAAGCAAGCAAATTTCTGCATTTTGTGCAGGCCGTATCGGAACAGTGCCTACCGTTTCGGAACGGGTGCCTCGAAGTAGCCCAGGCGTCCGAAACGGGGGACACCGTTCCGAAACGGAAAGGCCACTGCCAGCCCTTGTTTCGGTACGCGTTGCGGAACGGCCCCGCGTTTCGGAACGGGCTGTCTCCCGTTTCGGAACGCATGACCGTTGGGGGCTGACATTGGTAGTTATATGTTTCAGAATGTTTGCATTTTGGTCCCGATTCTTGTTTGTGCAATTGTATGAGTTTGGGATGTCCGTTTGAGCTGAAATTTGACAGTGAAGCATGAAACATGATTAATTTCAAGCTGGTAACTTTAATTTGGATGAAGTCCTAATAATTATCAGAATTTACAAATTGGTCCCTAAAGTTGTAATTTGTTCAATTGGGTCCCTGTTTGATCTCTGATGTTTATGTTCTTTGAGTATGTTGTTTGTTTGATCACAACTAGGGTTAATGTGTATCTAGACAAGTTTAAAAAGAAAAAAAAAAGGTCGTTAATCAAGGTTGACTTTGGTTTTCCCCGTGTAATCTTCTTAATTCGGGTCAACCGTCTAGGCCGGGTTAAGGGGGTTACATTTGGTGGTATCAGAGCTGAGTTCTCGAGTATTTGGGAATGTATATGTGAATGTTTAAAGTATGTATGCCTTGTATGCTTGTTGGGTGAAAGCATGTTGAGTAAATTGCGTGTATGTTGCAAGTGAGATGTATGCTGTGATGAAGCATGTTGTGGGTACCCATTGCCAAATCAAAGCTAATGAAATGATGTTGATTTTAATTGGAAATGAGCTTGAGTACTTGGATTGCTTACCTTGCTGGGCTTGACTTTGTTTATTTGCATTGTGATTGCATATTCATAGTATGGCACCTCGTAGAGAGTTGAGGAGTAATGTGCGAGCTACGGCTCAGAATGAGAATGAAAATGAGGAGAATGTTGAGAGTGCGGTTTTACCTCCTCCACCTGGTGGTGGTGGTGCTGGGGCTGAAGAAGCTGGAGCTGCAGCTGGTGCTGAGGCTGCTGGACCTGAGGCTGGTCAGGGGCAAGCTGTTCCTGACATGACGGTGTTAATTCAAGCTATAGCTGGTGCTTTTCAAGCAGCGGTAGCTGGAGCTCGTGGAGCTGGGCATCAGGAAGATGCTGGAGTTAGACTACCTTTGGAGCGGTTGCGCAGTCTGGGAGGGACTGAGTTCAGGGGTATGTCTGCTGAAGGTTCTGAGGCTTGGTTAGAGAGTACCAAGAGAATCTTGGGACAGATGAGTTGCACTGATGTGCAGAAGCTTGGCTGTGTTGTGTCCTTGCTGCAGAAGGATGCATATACGTGGTGGACAACCACTATTGCTGGGATGGCAGAAGCTGATGTGACTTGGACATTCTTTCAGAATGTGTTCAAGAGAAGGTATCTGGGTGTGAGGTACCTAGATGAGAAAAAGAGGGAGTTCATGTCTCTTACCCAAGGGAGCATGACGGTGGCTGAGTATGAAGTACAGTTTGTTCGACTCAGTCAATATGCACCTGAGCTTGTTCCGGATGAGCGAGCGAGGTGTGAAAGGTTCCGTTATGGCTTAGTGACGGATGTGAAGATGTATGTGCTGGCTACCGAGTATGATGATTTTGATGTGTTGGTAGGCCGAGCCAAGGATATTGAGATGAACTTGGGTTTATCTGCTAGAGGTGCCGGAGCAAGTGCTGGTAAGCGGGCAGCTGAATATAGTTCCGGTGGTGGACGGAACAAGAGGGGACGTGATCAGAAGTATCAGTCCTCGGCTAAGCGAGGTGGTGGAGCACCTGCACGGGGAGGCAACGCTAGAGTTGATCCGAGTGCTTGTTGGATATGTGGTTCGCATGGCCACATGAAACGTGACTGTCCTCGTGCTGTGAGGGAAGTGCAAGCTCCTGTTGCGGCAGCTGGTAATGGTTGCTGGAACTGTGGATCTTCGGATCATTTGAGGCGTGATTGTCCTATGTTGGCTGGTGGCCAAGTTCGTGCTCCTGTTGTTGCAGCGGCACAGAGAGGTCGTGGGCGCGGCCGTGGTAATTTTCAGCGGAGAGAGGAAGGTGGCCGAGGTGTAGCTCATGTTGTAGCTGTACAGCCAGAGGGTGGCAGACAGGCTAGAGTGTTTGCTCAGCGTGAGGGGAGGAATGATGCGGATGTGATCGCAGGTACTCTTACTCAGCAATCCTTGTCATTACTCTCCTTGATTGATTCTGGATCTACGCACTCTTACATATTACGTGAGCATGCTGAATTGCTTGGTTTGCCTGTTGAGTCTTTGGATGTTGGTATGCGTGTCACTAGTTCTTTTGGTGAGACTGTTGTGACTCGAAAGCTGTATAGAAGGTGTCCTTTGGTTGTTCAAGAACATGTTTTCCATGTTGACCTTATGGAGTTACCATTCTATGGTTTTGATGTAATCCTTGGTATGGATTGGCTTGCTGAGCATCGTGCTGTGGTGGATTGTGAGAATAAGCGTGTTTCGCTGAAGCTTGCAGATGATTATGAAGTTGTTGTGGTTGGTGAGAATGTGAAGTTTCTTGCCAATGTGGTGTCTACGTTGGAGGCAAGCCGGATGCTGAGTCAAGGCTGTGAGGCTTACCTAGCTTTTGTGATGAATCCTAGCTCTAAGGAGTTGCGTGTGCAAGATATCAGGGTTGTGAAGGAGTTTCCTGGTGTGTTTCCTGAGGAGTTGCCTGGTTTTCCTCCTAACCGCGAGGTGGAGTTTGGAATTGAGCTGTATGAGAATATAACTCCTGTGTCCATTACTCCCTATAGAATGGCACCTAAGGAGCTAAAAGAGCTGAAGACGCAGTTGCAAGAGCTGCTTGATCGGGGTTTCATTCGGCCGAGTGTGTCGCCTTGGGGTGCACCGATCTTGTTCGTGAAGAAGAAGGATGGCACTATGAGAATGTGCATTGATTACCGTCAGCTGAACAAGTTGACTATCAAGAATCGGTATCCTTTGCCGAGAATTGATGATCTCTTTGATCAATTTCGGGGAGCTGCTGTGTTCTCTAAGATTGACTTGAGGTCAGGGTATTACCAGTTGAAGGTGAAGGATGTGGATGTGCCTAAGACAGCTTTCAGGACAAGGTATGGGCATTATGAGTTCCTTGTGATGCCGTTTGGTTTGACAAATGCTCCTGCTGCTTTCATGGACATGATGAATCGTGTGTTTCATGAATACCTGGACAAGTTTGTTGTGGTGTTCATTGATGATATCCTCGTGTACTCACGTACTGAGGAGGAGCATGAGGAGCATTTGAGGATTGTGTTGCAAGCCTTGTTGGAGAATCAGCTTTATGCTAAGCTGAGCAAATGTGAGTTCTGGTTAAGAGAGGTGGTGTTTCTTGGGCATGTTGTTTCTGCCAAGGGGATTCGGGTTGATCCTCAGAAGATTGAGGCGGTGATGAATTGGAGGGTTCCTAAGTCTGTTCACGAGGTTCGTAGTTTCATTGGTTTGGCGGGATACTACCGAAGGTTTGTGGATGGGTTTTCTAAGATTGCTGCACCTTTGACAAAGTTGTTGCAGAAGGATGTTAAGTATGAGTGGACAGAGGCGAGACAGCAGGCTTTTGAGAAGCTTAAGGCGGCTTTGACGCAAGCTCCTATCTTGGTTCAACCTGAATCAGGGAAAGAGTTTGTGGTGTATAGCGATGCGTCCTATGTTGGTTTGGGATGTGTGTTGATGCAAGAGGGTAAGGTGGTAGCTTATGCATCGCGGCAGTTGAAGGTGCATGAGCGCAATTATCCTACGCATGACATTGAGTTGGCTGCAGTGGTTTTTGCTCTGAAGATCTGGAGACATTACATGTATGGTGAGAAGTGTACTGTGTACACGGATCACAAGAGTTTGAAGTATCTGATGTCTCAGAAGGAGTTGAATCTTCGGCAGCGACGTTGGGTGGAGTTGCTCAAGGATTATGATTTGACGATTGAGTATCACCCTGGGAAGGCTAATGTTGTAGCGGATGCCTTGAGTAGGAAGGTAGCTGCTGAGCTGAGGGCTATGTTTGCCAGTTTGAGTATATCGCGTGATGGTGGTCTTGTAGCTGAGTTGCAAGTGAAACCATCCTTGGTTCAGTTGATCAAGGAAAAGCAGTTGCTGGATGATTCCTTGGTGTCTCATGTACAGGATATCGCGGAGGGTAGACCTTCGGATTTCTGCTTTAATGATGATGGAGTGTTGTGTTTTGGGAGTCGGATAGTAGTGCCCAATGATGCTGAGTTGAGGCGTGCTATTCTGACTGAAGGTCATAGTAGTCCTTTTGCTATGCACCCAGGTAGTACTAAGATGTATCGAGATCTTCGTGATGAGTACTATTGGGTGGGTTTGAAAAAGGATGTTGCGGAGTTTGTCAGCAGGTGTATGGTGTGTCAGCGAGTTAAGGCTGAGCATCAGTTTCCTTCAGGGTTATTGCAACCGTTGAGAATCCCTGAGTGGAAGTGGGAAAGGGTTACCATGGATTTTGTATCTGGTTTACCCTTGTCACCATCGAAGAAGAATTCGGTGTGGGTGATTGTGGATCGCCTGACGAAGTGTGCGCATTTCTTGCCTGTGCATACTACGTTTTCTTTGGATAAGCTTGCGGAGCTGTACATTGCTGAGATTGTGCGGCTGCATGGTGTGCCTAAGTCGATTGTGTCGGATAGGGATCCGAGGTTCACATCGCGTTTCTGGCAGTGTTTGCATCAAGCTCTAGGTACGAGGTTGAATTTCAGTACATCCTATCATCCTCAGTCGGATGGTCAGTCTGAGCGTGTTATCCAGATTTTGGAGGATATGTTGAGGTGCTGCGTGATTGAGTTTCAGGGCTCTTGGGAGAAGCTTTTGCCTTTGTTTGAGTTTGCTTATAACAATAGTTATCAGGCAAAGTTGTTTAGACTTAAACTAAGCTCCCAAGACATTGGTTTCAAAGCCGAAAACCCATTTTCACTCACCGATTCCACTTCGCCACTTGCCGAAGCACGAATTCAAGCTTCCGGATCAACAACTCTTGGATCCAAAGATGCCTCCCCTGATTAAACACATTAAAGCAGAGGTTTAATGCATCATCAAGCATCAAAAGCTTCAATGAAAGCACTCAAACTCGCTGCTCTCATTCATACTCCAATTTCGGCCACCAAACACAACCGAAAATGCATCCAAACCACTTCTAAACAAAGCCCAGCCATAAACCAGCAAAACCTAACATCCATCATCACCATAAAACATCTAAAAACAACCTACAAACATCCTTATACCTCCAGCAACAACAGATCCACAAGATCACCACAAAAACATCCAAGAAACTTAAGCTAAACTTAGGAAACACAACCTATCCGGGATTGCATCAATCAAAACTCATTTCCTTATCAATTTAGAGTTCATTTAACATCAAAAACACATCTCAAATCACAGGTTAATCAGATCTAACGAAAAATCATGAAAAGCCATCAAATCTTGCATTATAAGCCAAGATACAATTCCAAACTCAAAAGCCTTTAATTAAACATCAATCAAGAGTTGATAACTTGGGAATTTCAGTAAAGAACTGATAGTATAGAGGAGAAGGACGTTCTTACCTCCAAACTTGTGATTCTCTACTTTTTGGAATGAAAATCCTTGAAGAATCAAGAAGCAATTGAAGAGGTTTTGAAGATACAATGATTTGGAATCAAATGAGAGTTGAATGGAGGGATTTAGGTGAAGAAATCAGATCCAATTCTCTGGAAAAGTAGTGTTTGGTTTAAGAGAAAATGAGAGAAAGAAAGTTTAGCAAAGTTGGTTACAAAATCCAAAAATAGCCAAAATGGCTTCCCTCCAATTTTAATAACCTTTAAAATCAGATTTTAGACTTAAAATATCTTAGAAAAATCTGGAGAAATCATCTTTGGATTAATAGCTCCTTAAAGATTCAAAGTTTCAACTCTTTATAAAACAGTCACCAAACTTTCGAAATTTACATTTTGGTCACTAGTCAAAATGTCATACTTCCAAAACCCATTTTTCAAAATTGATTTCACAGTTCACCTAATTATATTAAAAGATGATTTTAGAACATTTTTCCATATTTTTAATGCAACCCGAACTAGGCTTTCCTAATTTCCCCTCTTAAGATTCGAACAGGACTTTGACCAAACCGGTCAACGCCCAAAACTTCTAAGCCCAAAACCGGGGCGTTACAACTCTCCCCCCCTTAAGAAATTTCGTCCTCGAAATTTACCTGAAGGAAAGAGATAAGGAAACTGCTTCAGCATGTCTTCCTTCCGCTCCCACGTGGCTTCCTCAACACCGCGATGCTTCCACAGCACCTTCACCAACTCAATGGTCTTGCCACGAAGAACCTTGCTATCCGAATCCAGAACCTTCACCGGTTCCTCATCATAGGTCAAATCCGGTTTCAAAACCACTTCCTCCACAGGCATCACATGCGAAGGATCAGATCTATACTTCCGGAGCATAGAAACATGAAACACATCATGAATCTTCTCCAACTCCTGAGGTAACCTCAACCGATACGCAACAGGACCCACACGCTCAACCACCTCATATGGTCCAATGTATCTAGGGCTCAACTTGCCCTTCCGGCCAAACCTCATCACCTTCTTCCAAGGCGAAACCTTCAAGAACACACGGTCACCCACCGCATACTCTATCTCCTTACGCTTCAAATCCGCGTAAGACTTCTGCCGATCAGAAGCAGCCTTTAACCGCTCACAAATGAGCTTCACCTTCTCTGTGGTCCCTTTCAACAAAGCCGGCATCGAAACCAACTTTTGACCAGTTTCAGCCCAACAAAGAGGAGTCCTACACTTCCTCCCGTACAAAGCCTCATAAGGTGCCATCTGTATACTCGCCTGATAACTGTTGTTATAAGCAAACTCAACCAAAGGCAGATGCTTCTCCCAAGAACCTTGGAACTCAATCACGCAGCACCTCAACATATCCTCCAAAATCTGAATAACTCGCTCAGACTGACCATCCGACTGAGGATGATAGGATGTACTGAAATGCAACCTTGTACCCAGAGCTTGATGCAAACACTGCCAGAACCGCGATGTGAACCTCGGATCCCTATCCGACACAATCGACTTAGGCACACCATGCAGCCGTACAATCTCAGCAATGTACAGCTCTGCCAGCTTATCCAACGAAAACGTGGTATGCACAGGCAAGAAATGTGCACACTTCGTCAGGCGATCCACAATCACCCAGACCGAATTCTTCTTTGATGGAGACAAAGGTAAACCAGATACAAAATCCATGGTAACCCTCTCCCACTTCCATTCAGGGACTTTCAACGGTTGCAACAAACCTGAAGGAAACTGATGCTCAGCCTTAACTCGCTGACACACCAAACACTTGCTCACGAACTCCGCAACATCCTTCTTCAAACCAACCCAAAAGTACTCATCACGAAGATCACGGTACATCTTAGTACTACCAGGATGCATAGCAAAAGGACTACTATGACCTTCAGTCAGAATAGCACGCCTCAACTCAGCATCATTGGGCACTACTATCCGACTCCCAAAACACAGCACACCATCATCATTGAAACAGAAATCTGAAGGTCTACCCTCCGCGATATCCTGAACATGAGACACCAAGGAATCATCCAACAACTGCTTATCCTTGATCAACTGAACCATAGAGGGTTTCACTTGCAACTCAGCCACAAGACCACCATCACGCGATATGCTCAAGCTAGCAAACATGGCTCTCAACTCAACAGCTACCTTCCTACTCAAGGCATCAGCAACAACATTAGCTTTTCCAGGATGATACTCAATCGTCAGATCATAATCCTTGAGCAACTCCAACCAACGCCGCTGCCTAAGATTCAACTCCTTCTGAGACATCAGATACCTCAAACTCTTGTGATCTGTGTACACAGTACACTTCTCACCATACAGATAATGCCTCCAGATCTTCAGAGCAAAAACCACTGCAACAAGCTCAATATCGTGCGTAGGGTAATTGCGCTCATGCACTTTCAACTGCCGCGATGCATAAGCCACCACCTTACCCTCCTGCATTAGCACACACCCCAAACCAACATAGGATGCATCACTGTAAACCACAAACTCTTTCCCTGATTCAGGCTGAATCAAGATAGGAGCTTGCGTCAAAGCCGCCTTCAGCTTCTCAAAAGCCTGCTGTCTCGCTTCTGTCCACTCATACTTAACATCCTTCTGCAACAGCTTTGTCAAAGGAGCAGCAATCTTGGAAAACCCATCCACAAACCTTCGGTAGTATCCCGCCAAACCAAGGAAACTACGGACCTCATGAACAGACTTAGGAACCTTCCAGCTCATCACCGCCTCAATCTTCTGAGGATCAACACGAATCCCCTCAGCTGAGACCACATGCCCAAGGAAAACCACCTCTCTTAGCCAGAACTCACACTTGCTCAGCTTAGCATAAAGTTGATTCTCCAACAAAGCTTGCAAAACAATCCTCAAATGCTCTTCATGCTCCTCCTCAGTACGCGAGTACACGAGGATATCATCAATGAACACCACAACAAACTTGTCCAGGTATTCATGAAACACACGATTCATCATGTCCATGAAAGCAGCAGGAGCATTTGTCAACCCAAACGGCATCACAAGAAACTCATAATGCCCATACCTTGTCCTGAAAGCTGTCTTAGGCACATCCACATCTTTCACCTTCAACTGATAATACCCTGACCTCAAGTCAATCTTAGAGAACACAGCAGCTCCCCGAAATTGATCAAAGAGATCATCAATCCTCGGCAAAGGATACCGATTCTTGATAGTCAACTTGTTCAGCTGACGGTAATCAATGCACATTCTCATAGTGCCATCCTTCTTCTTCACAAACAAGACCGGTGCTCCCCAAGGTGACACACTCGGCCGGATGAAACCACGATCAAGCAACTCTTGCAACTGCGTCTTCAGCTCCTTCAGCTCCTTAGGTGCCATTCTATATGGAGTAATGGACACAGGAGTTGTATTCTCATACAGCTCAATTCCAAACTCCACCTCGCGGTTAGGAGGTAAACCAGGCAACTCCTCAGGAAAAACACCAGGAAACTCCTTTACAACCCTGATATCTTGCACCCTCAACTCCTTAGAGCTAGGATTCATCACAAAAGCTAGATAAGCTTCGCAACCTTGCCTCAGCATCCTACTTGCCTCCAAAGAAGATACCACATTGGCAAGAAACTTCACATTCTCACCAACCACCACCACTTCATAATCATCCGCAAGCTTAAGCGAAACACGCTTATTCTCACAATCCACAACAGCACGATGCTCAGCAAGCCAATCCATACCAAGGATCACATCAAAACCATAGAAGGGCAACTCCATAAGATCAACATGAAAGACATGCTCTTGAACAACCAAAGGGCACCTTCTATAAAACTTACGAGTCACAACAGTCTCACCAAAAGAACTAGTGACCCGAACACCAACATCCAAAGACTCAACAGGCAAACCAAGCAATTCAGCATGCTCACGAAGAATATATGAATGCGTAGATCCAGAATCAATCAAAGAAAGCAATGACAAGGACTGCAAAGTAAAGGTACCTGCAATCACATCTGCATCATTCCTGCCCTCTCTCTGAGCATACACCCTCGCTTGGCCTCCACCTTCAGGCTGAATAGCTACAACATGAGCTACCCCTCGGCCACCTTCCTCTCTCCTCTGAAAATTACCACGGCCGCGCCCACGACCTCTCTGCGGTGCAGCAACAACAGGAGCACGCACCTGCTCACCAGCCATCCTCGGACAATCTCGCCTGATGTGGTCTGCAGAACCACAATTCCAACACCCGTTACCAGCAGCCGCAACAGGAGCTTGTGCCACTCTCTCAGCACGAGGACAATCACGCTTCAAGTGACCACGTGAACCACAGATCCAACAAGCACTGGGATCAGCTCTAGCATTGCCTCCTCTAGCAGGTGCACCACCACCTCTCCTGGCTGAGGACTGATACTTCTGATCTCGTCCCCTCTTGTTCCGTCCACCTCCGGAACTATACTCAGCAGCTCGCTTGCCAGCACCCTTAGCAGACAAACTCAGGTTCATCTCAACGTCCTTTGCTCGGCCCACCAACACATCAAAATCAACATACTCGGTGGCCAACAAATACATCTTAACATCTGTCACAAGACCGTAACGAAACCTCTCGCACCTAGCCCTCTCATCAGGTATCAGCTCCGGTGCATACTGACTGAGCCGTACAAACTGTACCTCGTACTCAGCCACACTCATGCTCCCTTGGGTAAGAGACATGAATTCCCGCTTTTTCTCATCCAAATATCTCACTCCAAGATATCTTCTTTTAAACACATTCTGAAAGAATGTCCATGTAACATCAGCTTCAGCCATTCCAGCAATGGTAGTCGTCCACCATGTATAAGCATCGTCCTGCAGCAAGGACACAACACAGCCCAGCTTTTGCACATCCGTGCAACTCATCTGGCCCAAGATACGCTTGGTACTTTCCAGCCAAGCCTCAGAACTCTCAGCTGACAAACCTCTAAACTCAGTCCCTCCAAGACTGCGCAGACGCTCCAAAGGCAATCTGACTCCAGCATCTCCCTGATGCCCAGCTCCCTGAGCTCCAGCTATTGCTGCTCGAAAAGCACCCGCAATAGCTTGTACCAAAGCAGACATATCAGGCACAGCTTGCCCCTGACCAACCTCTGGTCCAGCAGCTCCAGCACCAGCATCAGCTGCAGCTTCAGCTCTCGCACCTCCAGCACCACCACCAGGCGGAGGAGGGGGTAACACAGCACTACCAGTGTGCTCTTCATTCTCATTCTCATTAGGAGCCGCAGCTCTCGCATTACCTCTTAACTCTCTACGTGGTGCCATACTTTTACCATGCAATCACAACACAAATAAAACAAAATCAGGCCCAGCAAGGTAAGCAATCCAAGTATTCAAGCTCACTTTCATTTCAAAATTAATTTCATTTCATTAGCTTTTGTTTGGCAATGGGTACCCTCAGCATGCAACGTCACAACATACAACTCAATTGCATCAGCACCTCAAGCCACTGAACATGCTTTTAAACAACAAGCATTCATAGCATACATACTTCAATCATGCATACAAACATTCCCAATTACTCGAGAACCTGGCTCTGATACCACCAAATGTAACCCCCTTAACCCGGCCTAGACGGTAGACCCGAATTAAGAAAGTCACACGGGGAAAACCAAAGTCAACCCGAAAGTCAACCTTGATTAACGACCCTTTTTTTTTCTTTTTTTTTCTTTTTATACTTGTCTAGATGCACATTAAGCCTAATGGTGATCACACAAACATCATACCAAAAGATCACAAACATCAGAGATCAACCAGGGACTCAATTGAACAAGATACAACTTTAGGGACCAAATTGTAAATTCTGATAAATTAAAGGACTTAATCCAAATTGAAGTTACCAACTTGAAATTAATCAGGTTTCATGCTTCTCTGTGAAATTTCAGCTCAAAAGGACTTCCCAAACTCATACAATTGCACAAACAAGTTTCAGGACCAAAACGCAAACAATTCAAAACATATAACTGCCAATGTCAGCCCCCAACGGTCGACCGTTCCGAAACGGGAGACAGCCCGTTCCGAAACGCGGGGCCGTTCCGAAACGGAAAAGCCTCTGCCAGACCCCCCGTTTCGAAACGGGCTATGCCTGTTTCGGAACGGCCCCGCGTTTCGGAACGGGCTGTCTCCCGTTTCGGAACGGTCGACCGTTGGGGGCTGACATTGGCAGTTATATGTTTTGAATTGTTTGCGTTTTGGTCCTGAAACTTGTTTGTGCAATTGTATGAGTTTGGGAAGTCCTTTTGAGCTGAAATTTCACAGAGAAGCATGAAACCTGATTAATTTCAAGTTGGTAACTTCAATTTGGATTAAGTCCTTTAATTTATCAGAATTTACAATTTGGTCCCTAAAGTTGTATCTTGTTCAATTGAGTCCCTGTTTGATCTCTGATGTTTGTGATCTTTTGGTATGATGTTTGTGTGATCACCATTAGGCTTAATGTGCATCTAGACAAGTATAAAAAGAAAAAAAAAAGAAAAAAAAAGGGTCGTTAATCAAGGTTGACTTTCGGGTTGACTTTGGTTTTCCCCGTGTGACTTTCTTAATTCGGGTCTACCGTCTAGGCCGGGTTAAGGGGGTTACATTCTTCGTGGCAAGACCATTGAGTTGGTAAAGGTGCTGTGGAAGCATCGCGGTGTTGAGGAAGCCACGTGGGAGCGAAAGGATGACATGCTGAAGCAGTTTCCTTATCTCTTTCCTTCAGGTAAATTTCGAGGACGAAATTTCTTAAGGGGGGAGAGTTGTAACGCCCCGGTTTTGGGCTTAGAAGTTTTGGGCGTTGACTGGTTCGGTCAAAGTGCTGTCGAATCTAAAAAGGTGAAATTAGGAAAACCTAGTTCGGGTTGCATTAAAAATATGGAAAAATGTTCTAAAATCCTCTTTTAATATATATAAGTGAACTGTGAAATCAATTTTGCAAAATGAGGTTTGGAAGGGTGACATTTTGGGCTAGTGACCAAAATGTAATTTTTGAAAACTGTGAGACTGTTTTAAAAAGGATTGAAACTTTGAATCTTTAAGGAGCTATTTACCCAATGAGAGTTTCTCCAGATTTTATAAATATATTAAATGATTAATTAAAAGGTTTTAAATATAAACAAAGTGGAGGGAAGATATTTTAGTTTTAACTAACTTTTCTCTCAACTATTTTTTCTCATTTTCTCTCAAGCCAAACACCTTTTCTCCAGAGCTTTTCTCTCTGATTTTGTCACCTAAATTCATATTTTCAATTACCTTTTGATTGCTAATCATCTCTACAACAAAACCTCACCATTTGCTAAGTGGATTTTCAAGAAAACTTGATTCTAAAAGGGAGAAACTCAAGTTTGGAGGTAAGAACGTCCTTCTCCTCTGAACTCTAAGTTCTTTACTGAAATTCCCAAGTTCTCAATCCTTAAATTGTGTTTTATAAATGGTTTTAAGGTTGTGTTATGGATCTTGGCTTTTAAATGCAAGATTTGATTGATTTTGGTGAATTTTCGTTGGATCTGTTAAAGCAGTGATTTGAGGTGTATAATTGATGTTAAATGAATGTTAAATTGATTGGAAATTGAGTTTTAACTAATGCAATCCCGGATAGATTGAATCTCCTAAGTTTAGCTTGTGATTCTTGGTTGTTTTTGGGTGATCTTGTGGATTTGTTGTTGCTGGAGGTATAAGGATGTTGTTAGGTCCTTTTTAGATGTTGAATGATGTTTAAGGATGCTTAGTTTTGATGGTTTATGGCTAGGCTTTGTTGAGGAGTTGTTTAGATGCATTTTCGGTTGTGTTTGGTGGCCGAAAATGGAGTGTGGATGAGAGCAGCGAGTTTAGGTGCTTTCATTGAAGCTATTAATGCATGATGATGCATTAATCTACTGTTTTGATGTGTTAAAACAGGGGAGTCATCTTTGGATCCAAGTGGTGGTGATCCGGAAGCTTGATTTGGTGTTTCGGCAAGAAGCGAAACGGAATCGGTGAGTGGATTTTGGGTTTCGGCTTTGAAACCAATGTTTTGGAGGTTTAGGAGCTTAGTCTAAGTCTAAACAACTTTGCTAAGCTCAAGAGTAAGTTTTCGGAAAAACTCTCTTGATGAGGAACCATGTGATGGTTGGGTGCAATGTGTTTGTTGCATGTTTAAATTCTGTTTTTAAAGCATATCTAGCATGTTTGTTTGCTGAGATTATAAGCCATGTGTTTAAGGAAGCTCAAGGTTAGAGTTCCTTGCTTTTGAACATTGTTTAAATGTGGTTTAATGCTTAAAGATGCATGTTGTTTATGGCTTGGTTAAATGCTTTAAAACAGTGGAATATTGATGATAAATGATGTATATTGGCAAGTGATGTTTTGAAAAGGTTAAGGTCACCAAGGTGGTTAAAAGTCCTTGAGTGAGCCTAGTTTACTTAAGAACATCAAGGTGGTTAAGAGTCCTTGGATGGTTCTTGTTACGGACACAAAGGTGTTTAAAAGTCCTTGTGTGGTCCTTTCCAAGGTGGTTAAAAGTCCTTGGGGCCAAGGTGTTTAAAAGTCCTTGGGGTGATTCATGTCATGGTGTTTAAAAGTCCATGGGCCAAGGTGTTTAAAAGTCCTTGGGGTCAAGGTGTTTAAAAGTCCTTGAAGTGAAACTTGTTAAGGACACAAAGGTGTTTAAAAGTCCTTGTGTGGTCCTTGCCATGGTGTTTAAAAGTCCATGGGCCAAGGTGTTTAAAAGTCCTTGGGGTCAAGGTGTTTAAAAGTCCTTGAGGTGAAACTTGTTAAGGACACAAAGGTGTTTAAAAGTCCTTGTGTGGTCCTTGCCATGGTGTTTAAAAGTCCATGGGCCATGGTGTTTAAAAGTCCATGGGGATAAGATCACAATGGTGTTTAAAAGTCCATGTGTGAGTCTTATGTTGATCTTGTTAAAAGATGGTAATTATCACTTGTGGCCAATATGACATGTTATGATATGAAGCATGAGATGCTTGGTTAAGATTGCTTGTGAGCATGTCTAAATGTACTTTGAAGTATGATTTATAAATGAGTTTTAAAAATGCATTATTGTGTGGTTTTAATGAGCATTCCTCACTAAGCTTTTGCTTACGCTCTCTATCTTTTCTTAAACCAATAATGTAGAGCATTAAGGTGTATTGAGGGCAGCAAGGAAGGCAAGCAATCAAGTGGAAGTTGAGCTCAAGTATGGAAAGGTTTTCTTAAACATTTTTAGCTTTTGGCATTTGGCAATGGGGGACCTATGTTGTTGTGTTGGGAGATGTTTTGGACTCCCTAAGTTGGATTTATGTTGTTGTTAATGTTGGTTTTTGTAATTGGCCATTATGTGTTTGATTTGGAGGTTTTATGCTTGAATGGTTTGCTTGTGTAGGAAGCATGCCTTTAGATTTGGGGCTTTTCATAATTGATGCCATGATGTCGAATTGATGTTGCAATTATGTCCCTTATATGTTGTATGAGTTGCTGGTAAAGTTTGATAGCTTTTGGAGCATGTTTGGTTGGTCAATTGTGTGTTTAAGCAAGCAAATTTCTGCATTTTGTGCAGGCCGTATCGGAACAGTGCCTACCGTTTCGGAACGGGTGCCTCGAAGTAGCCCAGGCGTCCGAAACGGGGGACACCATTCCGAAACGGAAAGGCCACTGCCAGCCCTTGTTTCGGTACGCGTTGCGGAACGGCCCCGCGTTTCGGAACGGGCTGTCTCCCGTTTCGGAACGCATGACCGTTGGGGGCTGACATTGGTAGTTATATGTTTCAGAATGTTTGCATTTTGGTCCCGATTCTTGTTTGTGCAATTGTATGAGTTTGGGATGTCCGTTTGAGCTGAAATTTGACAGTGAAGCATGAAACATGATTAATTTCAAGCTGGTAACTTTAATTTGGATGAAGTCCTAATAATTATCAGAATTTACAAATTGGTCCCTAAAGTTGTAATTTGTTCAATTGGGTCCCTGTTTGATCTCTGATGTTTATGTTCTTTGAGTATGTTGTTTGTTTGATCACAACTAGGGTTAATGTGTATCTAGACAAGTTTAAAAAGAAAAAAAAGGTCGTTAATCAAGGTTGACTTTCGGGTTGACTTTGGTTTTCCCCGTGTAATCTTCTTAATTCGGGTCAACCGTCTAGGCCGGGTTAAGGGGGTTACATTTGGTGGTATCAGAGCTGAGTTCTCGAGTATTTGGGAATGTATATGTGAATGTTTAAAGTATGTATGCCTTGTATGCTTGTTGGGTGAAAGCATGTTGAGTAAATTGCGTGTATGTTGCAAGTGAGATGTATGCTGTGATGAAGCATGTTGTGGGTACCCATTGCCAAATCAAAGCTAATGAAATGATGTTGATTTTAATTGGAAATGAGCTTGAGTACTTGGATTGCTTACCTTGCTGGGCCTGACTTTGTTTATTTGCATTGTGATTGCATATTCATAGTATGGCACCTCGTAGAGAGTTGAGGAGTAATGTGCGAGCTACGGCTCAGAATGAGAATGAAAATGAGGAGAATGTTGAGAGTGCGGTTTTACCTCCTCCACCTGGTGGTGGTGGTGCTGGGGCTGAAGAAGCTAGAGCTGCAGCTGGTGCTGAGGCTGCTGGACCTGAGGCTGGTCAGGGGCAAGCTGTTCCTGACATGACGGTGTTAATTCAAGCTATAGCTGGTGCTTTTCAAGCAGCGGTAGCTGGAGCTCGTGGAGCTGGGCATCAGGAAGATGCTGGAGTTAGACTACCTTTGGAGCGGTTGCGCAGTCTGGGAGGGACTGAGTTCAGGGGTATGTCTGCTGAAGGTTCTGAGGCTTGGTTAGAGAGTACCAAGAGAATCTTGGGACAGATGAGTTGCACTGATGTGCAGAAGCTTGGCTGTGTTGTGTCCTTGCTGCAGAAGGATGCATATACGTGGTGGACAACCACTATTGCTGGGATGGCAGAAGCTGATGTGACTTGGACATTCTTTCAGAATGTGTTCAAGAGAAGGTATCTGGGTGTGAGGTACCTAGATGAGAAAAAGAGGGAGTTCATGTCTCTTACCCAAGGGAGCATGACGGTGGCTGAGTATGAAGTACAGTTTGTTCGACTCAGTCAATATGCACCTGAGCTTGTTCCGGATGAGCGAGCGAGGTGTGAAAGGTTCCGTTATGGCTTAGTGACGGATGTGAAGATGTATGTGCTGGCTACCGAGTATGATGGTTTTGATGTGTTGGTAGGCCGAGCCAAGGATATTGAGATGAACTTGGGTTTATCTGCTAGAGGTGCCGGAGCAAGTGCTGGTAAGCGGGCAGCTGAATATAGTTCCGGTGGTGGACGAAACAAGAGGGGACGTGATCAGAAGTATCAGTCCTCGGCTAAGCGAGGTGGTGGAGCACCTGCACGGGGAGGCAACGCTAGAGTTGATCCGAGTGCTTGTTGGATATGTGGTTCGCATGGCCACATGAAACGTGATTGTCCTCGTGCTGTGAGGGAAGTGCAAGCTCCTGTTGCGGCAGCTGGTAATGGTTGCTGGAACTGTGGATCTTCGGATCATTTGAGGCGTGATTGTCCTATGTTGGCTGGTGGCCAAGTTCGTGCTCCTGTTGTTGCAGCGGCACAGAGAGGTCGTGGGCGCGGCCGTGGTAATTTTCAGCGGAGAGAGGAAGGTGGCCGAGGTGTAGCTCATGTTGTAGCTGTACAGCCAGAGGGTGGCAGACAGGCTAGAGTGTTTGCTCAGCGTGAGGGGAGGAATGATGCGGATGTGATCGCAGGTACTTTTACTCAGCAATCCTTGTCATTACTCTCCTTGATTGATTCTGGATCTACGCACTCTTACATATTACGTGAGCATGCTGAATTGCTTGGTTTGCCTGTTGAGTCTTTGGATGTTGGTATGCGTGTCACTAGTTCTTTTGGTGAGACTGTTGTGACTCGAAAGCTGTATAGAAGGTGTCTTTTGGTTGTTCAAGAACATGTTTTCCATGTTGACCTTATGGAGTTACCATTCTATGGTTTTGATGTAATCCTTGGTATGGATTGGCTTGCTGAGCATCGTGCTGTGGTGGATTGTGAGAATAAGCGTGTTTCGCTGAAGCTTGCGGATGATTATGAAGTTGTTGTGGTTGGTGAGAATGTGAAGTTTCTTGCCAATGTGGTGTCTACGTTGAAGGCAAGCCGGATGCTGAGTCAAGGCTGTGAGGCTTACCTAGCTTTTGTGATGAATCCTAGCTCTAAGGAGTTGCGTGTGCAAGATATCAGGGTTGTGAAGGAGTTTCCTGGTGTGTTTCCTGAGGAGTTGCCTGGTTTTCCTCCTAACCGCGAGGTGGAGTTTGGAATTGAGCTGTATGAGAATACAACTCCTGTGTCCATTACTCCCTATAGAATGGCACCTAAGGAGCTGAAAGAGCTGAAGACGCAGTTGCAAGAGCTGCTTGATCGGGGTTTCATTCGGCCGAGTGTGTCGCCTTGGGGTGCACCGATCTTGTTCGTGAAGAAGAAGGATGGCACTATGAGAATGTGCATTGATTACCGTCAGCTGAACAAGTTGACTATCAAGAATCGGTATCCTTTGCCGAGAATTGATGATCTCTTTGATCAATTTCGGGGAGCTGCTGTGTTCTCTAAGATTGACTTGAGGTCAGGGTATTACCAGTTGAAGGTGAAGGATGTGGATGTGCCTAAGACAGCTTTCAGGACAAGGTATGGGCATTATGAGTTCCTTGTGATGCCGTTTGGTTTGACAAATGCTCCTGCTGCTTTCATGGACATGATGAATCGTGTGTTTCATGAATACCTGGACAAGTTTGTTGTGGTGTTCATTGATGATATCCTCGTGTACTCACGTACTGAGGAGGAGCATGAGGAGCATTTGAGGATTGTGTTGCAAGCCTTGTTGGAGAATCAGCTTTATGCTAAGCTGAGCAAATGTGAGTTCTGGTTAAGAGAGGTGGTGTTTCTTGGGCATGTGGTTTCTGCCAAGGGGATTCGGGTTGATCCTCAGAAGATTGAGGCGGTGATGAATTGGAGGGTTCCTAAGTCTGTTCACGAGGTTCGTAGTTTCATTGGTTTGGCGGGATACTACCGAAGGTTTGTGGATGGGTTTTCTAAGATTGCTGCACCTTTGACAAAGTTGTTGCAGAAGGATGTTAAGTATGAGTGGACAGAGGCGAGACAGCAGGCTTTTGAGAAGCTTAAGGCGGCTTTGACGCAAGCTCCTATCTTGGTTCAACCTGAATCAGGGAAAGAGTTTGTGGTGTATAGCGATGCGTCCTATGTTGGTTTGGGATGTGTGTTGATGCAAGAGGGTAAGGTGGTAGCTTATGCATCGCGGCAGTTGAAGGTGCATGAGCGCAATTATCCTACGCATGACATTGAGTTGGCTGCAGTGGTTTTTGCTCTGAAGATCTGGAGACATTACATGTATGGTGAGAAGTGTACTGTGTACACGGATCACAAGAGTTTGAAGTATCTGATGTCTCAGAAGGAGTTGAATCTTCGGCAGCGACGTTGGGTGGAGTTGCTCAAGGATTATGATTTGACGATTGAGTATCACCCTGGGAAGGCTAATGTTGTAGCGGATGCCTTGAGTAGGAAGGTAGCTGCTGAGCTGAGGGTTATGTTTGCCAGTTTGAGTATATCGCGTGATGGTGGTCTTGTAGCTGAGTTGCAAGTGAAACCATCCTTGGTTCAGTTGATCAAGGAAAAGCAGTTGCTGGATGATTCCTTAGTGTCTCATGTACAGGATATCGCGGAGGGTAGACCTTCGGATTTCTGCTTTAATGATGATGGAGTGTTGTGTTTTGGGAGTCGGATAGTAGTGCCCAATGATGCTGAGTTGAGGCGTGCTATTCTGACTGAAGGTCATAGTAGTCCTTTTGCTATGCACCCAGGTAGTACTAAGATGTATCGAGATCTTCGTGATGAGTACTATTGGGTGGGTTTGAAAAAGGATGTTGCGGAGTTTGTCAGCAGGTGTATGGTGTGTCAGCGAGTTAAGGCTGAGCATCAGTTTCCTTCAGGGTTATTGCAACCGTTGAGAATCCCTGAGTGGAAGTGGGAAAGGGTTACCATGGATTTTGTATCTGGTTTACCCTTGTCACCATCGAAGAAGAATTCGGTGTGGGTGATTGTGGATCGCCTGACGAAGTGTGCGCATTTCTTGCCTGTGCATACTACGTTTTCTTTGGATAAGCTTGCGGAGCTGTACATTGCTGAGATTGTGCAGCTGCATGGTGTGCCTAAGTCGATTGTGTCGGATAGGGATCCGAGGTTCACATCGCGTTTCTGGCAGTGTTTGCATCAAGCTCTGGGTACGAGGTTGAATTTCAGTACATCCTATCATCCTCAGTCGGATGGTCAGTCTGAGCGTGTTATCCAGATTTTGGAGGATATGTTGAGGTGCTGCGTGATTGAGTTTCAGGGCTCTTGGGAGAAGCTTTTGCCTTTGGTTGAGTTTGTTTATAACAATAGTTATCAGGCAAAGTTGTTTAGACTTAAACTAAGCTCCCAAGACATTGGTTTCAAAGCCGAAAACCCATTTTCACTCACCGATTCCACTTCGCCACTTGCCGAAGCACGAATTCAAGCTTCCGGATCAACAACTCTTGGATCCAAAGATGCCTCCCCTGATTAAACACATTAAAGCAGAGGTTTAATGCATCATCAAGCATCAAAAGCTTCAATGAAAGCACTCAAACTCGCTGCTCTCATTCATACTCCAATTTCGGCCACCAAACACAACCGAAAATGCATCCAAACCACTTCTAAACAAAGCCCAGCCATAAACCAGCAAAACCTAACATCCATCATCACCATAAAACATCTAAAAACAACCTACAAACATCCTTATACCTCCAGCAACAACAGATCCACAAGATCACCACAAAAACATCCAAGAAACTTAAGCTAAACTTAGGAAACACAACCTATCCGGGATTGCATCAATCAAAACTCATTTCCTTATCAATTTAGAGTTCATTTAACATCAAAAACACATCTCAAATCACAGGTTAATCAGATCTAACGAAAAATCATGAAAAGCCATCAAATCTTGCATTATAAGCCAAGATACAATTCCAAACTCAAAAGTCTTTAATTAAACATCAATCAAGAGTTGATAACTTGGGAATTTCAGTAAAGAACTGATAGTTTAGAGGAGAAGGACGTTCTTACCTCCAAACTTGTGATTCTCCACTTTTTGGAATGAAAATCCTTGAAGAATCAAGAAGCAATTGAAGAGGTTTTGAAGATACAATGATTTGGAATCAAATGAGAGTTGAATGGAGGGATTTAGGTGAAGAAATCAGATCCAATTCTCTGGAAAAGTAGTGTTTGGTTTAAGAGAAAATGAGAGAAAGAAAGTTTAGCAAAGTTGGTTACAAAATCCAAAAATAGCCAAAATGGCTTCCCTCCAATTTTAATAACCTTTAAAATCAGATTTTAGACTTAAAATATCTTAGAAAAATCTGGAGAAATCATCTTTGGATTAATAGCTCCTTAAAGATTCAAAGTTTCAACTCTTTATAAAACAGTCACCAAACTTTCGAAATTTACATTTTGGTCACTAGTCAAAATGTCATACTTCCAAAACCCATTTTTCAAAATTGATTTCACAGTTCACCTAATTATATTAAAAGATGATTTTAGAACATTTTTCCATATTTTTAATGCAACCCGAACTAGGCTTTCCTAATTTCCCCTCTTAAGATTCGAACAGGACTTTGACCAAACCGGTCAACGCCCAAAACTTCTAAGCCCAAAACCGGGGCGTTACAACTCTCCCCCCCTTAAGAAATTTCGTCCTCGAAATTTACCTGAAGGAAAGAGATAAGGAAACTGCTTCAGCATGTCTTCCTTCCGCTCCCACGTGGCTTCCTCAACACCGCGATGCTTCCACAGCACCTTCACCAACTCAATGGTCTTGCCACGAAGAACCTTGCTATCCGAATCCAGAACCTTCACCGGTTCCTCATCATAGGTCAAATCCGGTTTCAAAACCACTTCCTCCACAGGCATCACATGCGAAGGATCAGATCTATACTTCCGGAGCATAGAAACATGAAACACATCATGAATCTTCTCCAACTCCTGAGGTAACCTCAACCGATACGCAACAGGACCCACACGCTCAACCACCTCATATGGTCCAATGTATCTAGGGCTCAACTTGCCCTTCCGGCCAAACCTCATCACCTTCTTCCAAGGCGAAACCTTCAAGAACACACGGTCACCCACCGCATACTCTATCTCCTTACGCTTCAAATCCGCGTAAGACTTCTGCCGATCAGAAGCAGCCTTTAACCGCTCACAAATGAGCTTCACCTTCTCTGTGGTCCCTTTCAACAAAGCCGGCATCGAAACAAACTTTTGACCAGTTTCAGCCCAACAAAGAGGAGTCCTACACTTCCTCCCGTACAAAGCCTCATAAGGTGCCATCTGTATACTCGCCTGATAACTGTTGTTATAAGCAAACTCAACCAAAGGCAGATGCTTCTCCCAAGAACCTTGGAACTCAATCACGCAGCACCTCAACATATCCTCCAAAATCTGAATAACTCGCTCAGACTGACCATCGGACTAAGGATGATAGAATGTACTGAAATGCAACCTTGTACCCAGAGCTTGATGCAAACACTGCCAGAACCGCGATGTGAACCTCGGATCCCTATCCGACACAATCGACTTAGGCACACCATGCAGCCGCACAATCTCAGCAATGTACAGCTCTGCCAGCTTATCCAACGAAAACGTGGTATGCACAGGCAAGAAATGTGCACACTTCGTCAGGCGATCCACAATCACCCAGACCGAATTCTTCTTTGATGGAGACAAAGGTAAACCAGATACAAAATCCATGGTAACCCTCTCCCACTTCCATTCAAGGACTTTCAACGGTTGCAACAAACCTGAAGGAAACTGATGCTCAGCCTTAACTCGCTGACACACCAAACACTTGCTCACGAACTCCGCAACATCCTTCTTCAAACCAACCCAAAAGTACTCATCACGAAGATCACGGTACATCTTAGTACTACCAAGATGCATAGCAAAAGGACTACTATGACCTTCAGTCAGAATAGCACGCCTCAACTCAGCATCATTGGGCACTACTATCTGACTCCCAAAACACAGCACACCATCATCATTGAAACAGAAATCCGAAGGTCTACCCTCCGCGATATCCTGAACATGAGACACCAAGGAATCATCCAACAACTGCTTATCCTTGATCAACTGAACCATAGAGGGTTTCACTTGCAACTCAGCCACAAGACCACCATCACGCGATATGCTCAAGCTAGCAAACATGGCTCTCAACTCAACAGCTACCTTCCTACTCAAGGCATCAGCAACAACATTAGCTTTTCCAGGATGATACTCAATCGTCAGATCATAATCCTTGAGCAACTCCAACCAACGCCGCTGCCTAAGATTCAACTCCTTCTGAGACATCAGATACCTCAAACTCTTGTGATCTGTGTACACAGTACACTTCTCACCATACAGATAATGCCTCCAGATCTTCAGAGCAAAAACCACTGCAACCAGCTCAATATCGTGCGTAGGGTAATTGCGCTCATGCACTTTCAACTGCCGCGATGCATAAGCCACCACCTTACCCTCCTGCATTAGCACACACCCCAAACCAACATAGGATGCATCACTGTAAACCACAAACTCTTTCCCTGATTCAGGCTGAATCAAGATAGAAGCTTGCGTCAAAGCCGCCTTCAGCTTCTCAAAAGCCTGATGTCTCGCTTCTGTCCACTCATACTTAACATCCTTCTGCAACAGCTTTGTCAAAGGAGCAGCAATCTTGGAAAACCCATCCACAAACCTTCGGTAGTATCCCGCCAAACCAAGGAAACTACGGACCTCATGAACAGACTTAGGAACCTTCCAGCTCATCACCGCCTCAATCTTCTGAGGATCAACACGAATCCCCTCAGCTGAGACCACATGCCCAAGGAAAACCACCTCTCTTAGCCAGAACTCACACTTGCTCAGCTTAGCATAAAGCCGATTCTCCAACAAAGCTTGCAAAACAATCCTCAAATGCTCTTCATGCTCCTCCTCAGTACGCGAGTACACGAGGATATCATCAATGAACACCACAACAAACTTGTCCAGGTATTCATGAAACACACGATTCATCATGTCCATGAAAGCAGCAGGAGCATTTGTCAACCCAAACGGCATCACAAGAAACTCATAATGCCCATACCTTGTCCTGAAAGCTGTCTTAGGCACATCCACATCTTTCACCTTCAACTGATAATACCCTGACCTCAAGTCAATCTTAGAGAACACAGCAGCTCCCCGAAATTGATCAAAGAGATCATCAATCCTCGGCAAAGGATACCGATTCTTGATAGTCAACTTGTTCAGCTGACGGTAATCAATGCACATTCTCATAGTGCCATCCTTCTTCTTCACAAACAAGACCGGTGCTCCCCAAGGTGACACACTCGGCCGGATGAAACCACGATCAAGCAACTCTTGCAACTGCGTCTTCAGCTCCTTCAGCTCCTTAGGTGCCATTCTATATGGAGTAATGGACACAGGAGTTGTATTCTCATACAGCTCAATTCCAAACTCCACCTCGCGGTTAGGAGGTAAACCAGGCAACTCCTCAGGAAAAACACCAGGAAACTCCTTTACAACCCTGATATCTTGCACCCTCAACTCCTTAGAGCTAGGATTCATCACAAAAGCTAGATAAGCTTCGCAACCTTGCCTCAGCATCCTACTTGCCTCCAAAGAAGATACCACATTGGCAAGAAACTTCACATTCTCACCAACCACCACAACTTCATAATCATCCGCAAGCTTAAGCGAAACACGCTTATTCTCACAATCCACAACAGCACGATGCTCAGCAAGCCAATCCATACCAAGGATCACATCAAAACCATAGAAGGGCAACTCCATAAGATCAACATGAAAGACATGCTCTTGAACAACCAAAGGGCACCTTCTATAAAACTTACGAGTCACAACAGTCTCACCAAAAGAACTAGTGACCCGAACACCAACATCCAAAGACTCAACAGGCAAACCAAGCAATTCAGCATGCTCACGAAGAATATATGAATGCGTAGATCCAGAATCAATCAAAGAAAGCAATGACAAGGACTGCAAAGTAAAGGTACCTGCAATCACATCTGCATCATTCCTGCCCTCTCTCTGAGCATACACCCTCGCTTGGCCTCCACCTTCAGGCTGAATAGCTACAACATGAGCTACCCCTCGGCCACCTTCCTCTCTCCTCTGAAAATTACCACGGTCGCGCCCACGACCTCTCTGCGGTGCAGCAACAACAGGAGCACGCACCTGCTCACCAGCCATCCTCGGACAATCTCGCCTGATGTGGTCTGCAGAACCACAATTCCAGCACCCGTTACCAGCAGCCGCAACAGGAGCTTGTGCCACTCTCTCAGCACGAGGACAATCACGCTTCAAGTGACCACGTGAACCACAGATCCAACAAGCACTGGGATCAGCTCTAGCATTGCCTCCTCTAGCAGGTGCACCACCACCTCTCCTGGCTGAGGACTGATACTTCTGATCTCGTCCCCTCTTGTTCCGTCCACCTCTGGAACTATACTCAGCAGCTCGCTTGCCAGCACCCTTAGCAGACAAACTCAGGTTCATCTCAACGTCCTTTGCTCGGCCCACCAACACATCAAAATCAACATACTCGGTGGCCAACAAATACATCTTAACATCCGTCACAAGACCGTAACGAAACCTCTCGCACCTAGCCCTCTCATCAGGTATCAGCTCCGGTGCATACTGATTGAGCCGTACAAACTGTACCTCGTACTCAGCCACACTCATGCTCCCTTGGGTAAGAGACATGAATTCCCGCTTTTTCTCATCCAAATATCTCACTCCAAGATATCTTCTTTTAAACACATTCTGAAAGAATGTCCAGGTAACATCAGCTTCAGCCATTCCAGCAATGGTAGTCGTCCACCATGTATAAGCATCGTCCTGCAGCAAGGACACAACACAGCCCAGCTTTTGCACATCCGTGCAACTCATCTGGCCCAAGATACGCTTGGTACTTTCCAGCCAAGCCTCAGAACTCTCAGCTGACAAACCTCTAAACTCAGTCCCTCCAAGACTGCGCAGACGCTCCAAAGGCAATCTGACTCCAGCATCTCCCTGATGCCCAGCTCCCTGAGCTCCAGCTACTGCTGCTCGAAAAGCACCCGCAATAGCTTGTACCAAAGCAGACATATCAGGCACAGCTTGCCCCTGACCAACCTCTGGTCCAGCAGCTCCAGCACCAGCATCAGCTGCAGCTTCAGCTCTCGCACCTCCAGCACCACCACCAGGCGGAGGAGGGGGTAACACAGCACTACCAGTGTGCTCTTCATTCTCATTCTCATTAGGAGCCGCAGCTCTCGCATTACCTCTTAACTCTCTACGTGGTGCCATACTTTTACCATGCAATCACAACACAAATAAAACAAAATCAGGCCCAGCAAGGTAAGCAATCCAAGTATTCAAGCTCACTTTCATTTCAAAATAAATTTCATTTCATTAGCTTTTGTTTGGCAATGGGTACCCTCAGCATGCAACATCACAACATACAACTCAATTGCATCAGCACCTCAAGCCACTGAACATGCTTTTAAACAACAAGCATTTATAGCATACATACTTCAATCATGCATACAAACATTCCCAATTACTCGAGAACCTGGCTCTGATACCACCAAATGTAACCCCCTTAACCCGGCCTAGACGGTAGACCCGAATTAAGAAAGTCACACGGGGAAAACCAAAGTCAACCTTGATTAACGACCCTTTTTTTTTTCTTTTTTTTTCTTTTTATACTTGTCTAGATGCACATTAAGCCTAATGGTGATCACACAAACATCATACCAAAAGATCACAAACATCAGAGATCAACCAGGGACTCAATTGAACAAGATACAACTTTAGGGACCAAATTGTAAATTCTGATAAATTAAAGGACTTAATCCAAATTGAAGTTACCAACTTGAAATTAATCAGGTTTCATGCTTCTCTGTGAAATTTCAGCTCAAAAGGACTTCCCAAACTCATACAATTGCACAAACAAGTTTCAGGACCAAAACGCAAACAATTCAAAACATATAACTGCCAATGTCAGCCCCCAACGGTCGACCGTTCCGAAACGGGAGACAGCCCGTTCCGAAACGCGGGGCCGTTCCGAAACGGAAAAGCCTCTGCCAGACCCCCCGTTTCGAAACGGGCTATGCCTGTTTCGGAACGGCCCCGCGTTTCGGAACGGGCTGTCTCCCGTTTCGGAACGGTCGACCGTTGGGGGCTGACATTGGCAGTTATATGTTTTGAATTGTTTGCGTTTTGGTCCTGAAACTTGTTTGTGCAATTGTATGAGTTTGGGAAGTCCTTTTGAGCTGAAATTTCACAGAGAAGCATGAAACCTGATTAATTTCAAGTTGGTAACTTCAATTTGGATTAAGTCCTTTAATTTATCAGAATTTACAATTTGGTCCCTAAAGTTGTATCTTGTTCAATTGAGTCCCTGTTTGATCTCTGATGTTTCTGATCTTTTGGTATGATGTTTGTGTGATCACCATTAGGCTTAATGTGCATCTAGACAAGTATAAAAAGAAAAAAAAAAGAAAAAAAAAAGGGTCGTTAATCAAGGTTGACTTTCGGGTTGACTTTGGTTTTCCCCGTGTGACTTTCTTAATTCGGGTCTACCGTCTAGGCCGGGTTAAGGGGGTTACATTCTTCGTGGCAAGACCATTGAGTTGGTAAAGGTGCTGTGGAAGCATCGCGGTGTTGAGGAAGCCACGTGGGAGCGAAAGGATGACATGCTGAAGCAGTTTCCTTATCTCTTTCCTTCAGGTAAATTTCGAGGACGAAATTTCTTAAGGGGGGAGAGTTGTAACGCCCCGGTTTTGGGCTTAGAAGTTTTGGGCGTTGACCGGTTCGGTCAAAGTGCTGTCGAATCTAAAAAGGTGAAATTAGGAAAACCTAGTTCGGGTTGCATTAAAAATATGGAAAAATGTTCTAAAATCCTCTTTTAATATATATAAGTGAACTGTGAAATCAATTTTGCAAAATGAGGTTTGGAAGGGTGACATTTTGGGCTAGTGACCAAAATGTAATTTTTGAAAACTGTGAGACTGTTTTAAAAAGGATTGAAACTTTGAATCTTTAAGGAGCTATTTACCCAATGAGAGTTTCTCCAGATTTTATAAATATATTAAATGATTAATTAAAAGGTTTTAAATATAAACAAAGTGGAGGGAAGATATTTTAGTTTTAACTAACTTTTCTCTCAACTATTTTTTCTCATTTTCTCTCAAGCCAAACACATTTTCTCCAGAGCTTTTCTCTCTGATTTTGTCACCTAAATTCATCTTTTCAATTACCTTTTGATTGCTAATCATCTCTACAACAAAACCTCACCATTTGCTAAGTGGATTTTCAAGAAAACTTGATTCTAAAAGGGAGAAACTCAAGTTTGGAGGTAAGAACGTCCTTCTCCTCTGAACTCTAAGTTCTTTACTGAAATTCCCAAGTTCTCAATCCTTAAATTGTGTTTTATAAATGGTTTTAAGGTTGTGTTATGGATCTTGGCTTTTAAATGCAAGATTTGATTGATTTTGGTGAATTTTCGTTGGATCTGTTAAAGCAGTGATTTGAGGTGTATAATTGATGTTAAATGAATGTTAAATTGATTGGAAATTGAGTTTTAACTAATGCAATCCCGGATAGGTTGAATTTCCTAAGTTTAGCTTGTGATTCTTGGTTGTTTTTGGGTGATCTTGTGGATCTGTTGTTGCTGGAGGTATAAGGATGTTGTTAGGTCCTTTTTAGATGTTGAATGATGTTTAAGGATGCTTAGTTTTGATGGTTTATGGCTGGGCTTTGTTGAGGAGTTGTTTAGATGCATTTTCGGTTGTGTTTGGTGGCCGAAAATGGAGTGTGGATGAGAGCAGCGAGTTTAGGTGCTTTCATTGAAGCTATTAATGCATGATGATGCATTAATCTACTGTTTTGATGTGTTAAAACAGGGGAGTCATCTTTGGATCCAAGTGGTGGTGATTCGGAAGCTTGATTTGGTGTTTCGGCAAGAAGCGAAACGGAATCGGTGAGTGGATTTTGGGTTTCGGCTTTGAAACCAATGTTTTGGAGGTTTGGGAGCTTAGTCTAAGTCTAAACAACTTTGCTAAGCTCAAGAGTAAGTTTTCGGAAAAACTCTCTTGATGAGGAACCATGTGATGGTTGGGTGCAATGTGTTTGTTGCATGTTTAAATTCTGTTTTTAAAGCATATCTAGCATGTTTGTTTGCTGAGATTATAAGCCATGTGTTTAAGGAAGCTCAAGGTTAGAGTTCCTTGCTTTTGAACATTGTTTAAATGTGGTTTAATGCTTAAAGATGCATGTTGTTTATGGCTTGGTTAAATGCTTTAAAACAGTGGAATATTGATGATAAATGATGTATATTGGCAAGTGATGTTTTGAAAAGGTTAAGGTCACCAAGGTGGTTAAAAGTCCTTGAGTGAGCCTAGTTTACTTAAGAACATCAAGGTGGTTAAGAGTCCTTGGATGGTTCTTGTTACGGACACAAAGGTGTTTAAAAGTCCTTGTGTGGTCCTTTCCAAGGTGGTTAAAAGTCCTTGGGGCCAAGGTGTTTAAAAGTCCTTGGGGTGATTCATGTCATGGTGTTTAAAAGTCCATGGGCCAAGGTGTTTAAAAGTCCTTGGGGTCAAGGTGTTTAAAAGTCCTTGAAGTGAAACTTGTTAAGGACACAAAGGTGTTTAAAAGTCCTTGTGTGGTCCTTGCCATGGTGTTTAAAAGTCCATGGGCCAAGGTGTTTAAAAGTCCTTGGGGTCAAGGTGTTTAAAAGTCCTTGAGGTGAAACTTGTTAAGGACACAAAGGTGTTTAAAAGTCCTTGTGTGGTCCTTGCCATGGTGTTTAAAAGTCCATGGGCCATGGTGTTTAAAAGTCCATGGGGATAAGATCACAATGGTGTTTAAAAGTCCATGTGTGAGTCTTATGTTGATCTTGTTAAAAGATGGTAATTATCACTTGTGGCCAATATGACATGTTATGATATGAAGCATGAGATGCTTGGTTAAGATTGCTTGTGAGCATGTCTAAATGTACTTTGAAGTATGATTTATAAATGAGTTTTAAAAATGCATTATTGTGTGGTTTTAATGAGCATTCCTCACTAAGCTTTTGCTTACGCTCTCTATCTTTTCTTAAACCAATAATGTAGAGCATTAAGGTGCATTGAGGGCAGCAAGGAAGGCAAGTAATCAAGTGGAAGTTGAGCTCAAGTATGGAAAGGTTTTCTTAAACATTTTTAGCTTTTGGCATTTGGCAATGGGGGACCTATGTTGTTGTGTTGGGAGATGTTTTGGACTCCCTAAGTTGGATTTATGTTGTTGTTAATGTTGGTTTTTGTAATTGGCCATTATGTGTTTGATTTGGAGGTTTTATGCTTGAATGGTTTGCTTGTGTAGGAAGCATGCCTTTAGATTTGGGGCTTTTCATAATTGATGCCATGATGTCGAATTGATGTTGCAATTATGTCCCTTATATGTTGTATGAGTTGCTGGTAAAGTTTGATAGCTTTTGGAGCATGTTTGGTTGGTCAATTGTGTGTTTAAGCAAGCAAATTTCTGCATTTTGTGCAGGCCGTATCGGAACAGTGCCTATCGTTTCGGAACGGGTGCCTCGAAGTAGCCCAGGCGTCCGAAACGGGGGACACCGTTCCGAAACGGAAAGGCCACTGCCAGCCCTTGTTTTGGTACGCGTTGCGGAAAGGCCCCACATTTCGGAACGGGCTGTCTCCCGTTTCGGAACGCATGACCGTTGGGGGCTGACATTGGTAGTTATATGTTTCAGAATGTTTGCATTTTGGTCCCGATTCTTGTTTGTGCAATTGTATGAGTTTGGGATGTCCGTTTGAGCTGAAATTTGACAGTGAAGCATGAAACATGATTAATTTCAAGCTGGTAACTTTAATTTGGATGAAGTCCTTATAATTATCAGAATTTACAAATTGGTCCCTAAAGTTGTAATTTGTTCAATTGGGTCCCTGTTTGATCTCTGATGTTTATGTTCTTTGAGTATGTTGTTTGTTTGATCACAACTAGGGTTAATGTGTATCTAGACAAGTTTAAAAAGAAAAAAAAGGGTCGTTAATCAAGGTTGACTTTCGGGTTGACTTTGGTTTTCCCCGTGTAATCTTCTTAATTCGGGTCAACCGTCTAGGCCGGGTTAAGGGGGTTACACAAGCAATGCACGACAGCAATGAGTTCCTTTTCATGATCTGAGTACCTCTCCTAGGATTCATTAAGCTTTCGGCTCGCACAAATAATTGGGTTTCCTTCTTGTACAAGGATTCCTCCGATGACATCATCAGATGTGACGGTATAAATCTCAAATGACTTCACGTCCTAGAGCTCTTCCAGGACTTGTCCCACTGCTTCGGGATCTTTCATGGTCTCTACCATGACCTTGTCATCATTGGACATCTTGGTCGCATGCACTCCTTTGTGGGGATGGATGCTTGGCAGCTCCTCAGCCTTCTTGCCCTCGTCATGGCCCAATGTCTCAACGCCTTGTCGTTGTGAATCTATAGCACACACAACATTGGCCTTTAGCAAGACAAGTGCATCAATTTGTTCTAGACAAGATAATCCAATAATAACTTCATGAGCATCAAGAAAATCAAGAGATATTACCTTGATGGTCGTTGTACCACGACAATCTCAAATTTGGTGAACATCCCTTGCGACTCCCGCAATTGGTTCTTCTTTGGAATTGACAATCTCAAAACATCCTTTAACCTTGTCTACATGAAGGTTCAACCACTAGGCAACTTGCTCGGATACGAGCAATGAATATGCACTTGGGTCCACTAGTGCTCTTAGCTTTATGTCGGGAAACACTATGTCTACAAACATAGGTTCTTATTCTTCACGGTCACTCCTGGCTCTTAAAAAAGACCCATGCTCAAACTCATATGTGCCATTTTCTCCATGCTCAAACATAGGTTCTCTGTCCCTCGAATACTCGTTACCCTCTGGCAACTTCTCGCACATCAACATTTCTCCCATAAAGTTTGATGTATCACCCACCATACTCATTGGTGGTCCCTTGCGCAAGGAATCAAGATTTGTAGCCTCAAACTCATCAGACATATCTTGTTTCTCGAACACATCCACCGAACCCATTCGTGGCTCTTTGCACAAAGAATCAAGCTTCGAAGCCTTGGTCTCGTCGGGCTTGTCATGTACCTTGGGCCGCTTGGTTCTGTGCGGGCAATCGATCCACTTGTATGGATCACCACACCTCAAACACTTCGGTGACCTATTCACATCCTTCTTTGCTCTATGCGGGCAATGGATATACTTGTGTGGATCGCCACACCTCCAACACTTTGGTGACCTCTCCACGTCCATCTTTGTTGTAACGATCCTTCCCCTTTGCGCCATCTCTGACTCGAACGGATGCGGAAAATGGCTATGATACCACTTGTCACGAGTCTAGAGTCTGACTAGTTGGTTCATGCAGCCTTAGTCGTCGAGCTATGTCTATGACTAAGTCAGCCTTCGAATTCTCTAAGCAAGAGTGTTTAGAAATTAGAATGACGAAAGCCTTGAAACAAGGCAACAAGGAAAAACGAGTTGAAGATCGTTAAGAGAATGTTATAAACTCTTCATTCTTAAACTCAAAGAAATATGGGAAATGAAAGGTGACTTACAATGGTGAGGGAAGGCCTCTATTTATAGCTTTACCTCCTACGATCTAACGGTCTAGGAAGATTCGATCCAAGGGCTTAAGATCAATCTTCAAGATACAATCTTCTCAATATGGAAAGACTATCACTCAAATACGTAGTTGCCTATATTACAAAGGCTCTAACATCATAATTGTGTTGGTATTGGATACTCTCCTCAAGTATGGCTCCAAGAGTGATATCTTTCCATGTGTGTTAGTCAAAAGATGACAACTCACTATGGGTCTTGGTCTCTTGGGCGGATTGGGAATTGATAGTCCCGGTTGGCTCGTCCAAAACCCCCTCTGTGGCATGCTAGGTGCTGAATCGGGCCCTAGGCATGTAGACAACTCAAACGGGGTGTGTCTCGGCCCCTTGGGGTGTACGTCGGATGCTGACTCGTGTGCTAGGCAGGTGGGAAACTTGGACAGGGCATGTCTCAGGCCCTTGGGTGCATGTCGGGTGTTGACTCGGGTTACATGGCTTGGGCGGCATGCAGGGTGCTCGGAAGTGCCCCCTTGGGTGCGTGTAAAGTGCTCCTTCGGGTCCCTCTCTCTCGGGCAGCACATGGGGTGCTTGTCTCGACCCCATGGTGCACGTGGCGTGTTCTACCTCGGCTCCTTCGGTTGTGGACGCCCCATGGGGTGCTGGGCATGGCCCCATGGTGTGCGATGATGGTGTGGACTGGGATCCCTCGGTCGGGTGAAGCACGTGGTGTGCTAAGGCAAGCCCCTTGGTGTCCGGCTTGCTTGGTCACGAAGTGGCGGGCTGTGACATTAAGCAAAAATGCTTAGTGAGCGGTGCTCAAAACATCAACAACAACAATGCAGTTTTTACACCACTTTCATTGCTTTTGAAAACAAAGTCATTTCACAAATCATTTCTCAAAAGTAAACCTTCAACATAACATGCTCTTATATCTCATGCTTGAACTACAATTCAAGGCATAACATCCATAACCACATGGATCATATATCTCAAAACTTCATGACATCATCAACACTATATAAGCGTAATGAAAAAAATTAAGAATCATAAGTATATTGACATCTTAGCACTTTTACTTGGATATGTGGATAACTTTCGGTGGAATGCCCATCACCGTAATCGAGACAACTAGACAACTTCCGGTGGAATACCCATCACGTAATCACAACGTCTAGTAAATATAAACTTTCGGTGGAATGCCCATCACCGCACTCCTCCTTAGTGAAATCTAACATCACTAAGGCCACGCATGAATTTTACCATTATAGTTCACTCTCATGCTTTTGCTCGACCAATTATATTCGGTAATAAAATCTCATCAAGTGTCAATATACCTATCAAGGCCATTACTTACCCATTGTTTTTCAAGGCCACAAGCATAACATTTCTCATCCCATTTTCGTACACATTTCAATGCATAGCATGTACTCAACAACATATATCTCTTTAAAACACAAATCAAACATGGGATTACATGATTCAACATCTTAACATCTCAAACATGTATGAAAAGAACATAACTCATCATTTGCAACAAAACATATTTATGCTCAACAAAATAAAGGTAAAAAGCTGAAAACATAGGTGAAACATCCAAACTTATTCTCGAGCTTAGATTGGCCTTTAAAGCTCAATATAAACTCCCAAAATCTTGTCCTTAACCACGTTAAGGCTTTGTAAAATAAATTCACCCACTAGCGCTACACAAAGGCTAGTCGAACACTCAAATCAAGCTTCCGGATCATCCGACATCGCGTTTGAAGTTCCCAATTCAGTTTCTCCTGCTTCTAATCGATTCAAAACAGAGCATTAGACTGTTTTAAATCCTTTAAACTTGCTGCAACTAAAAAACATAGCATCTAGCATCAATCAACCATCAATTCATATCCGAAACAAACCGAAAAAATCAATAAACCAACTCTAAACAAACTCCAGCTAAAACCAAACAAGATTATTATCAAAACCACATCTATTAACAACTAAAATCATGAACCCAAAGGCAAGAAACCATCAGCTACTGATTTCCCCAAAACCAAGCCAAAATCTCAAGAATTTCAACCTTAAACAGAATCAACTAAACTAGTTTCAGGTTTTATATTATCAAACCATCTTTGCAACATTATCTAGCATCAAAAATATACTTTGTATCACATATAAACTCAAAAAAACAAAACCCATACGAAAATCTCACAAATCCACATTAAATAGCTTGAGTAAGCATATTTCCATCAAACCCAATATAAAATCTTTAAATAAAAACTATAAAAGAATCAATAACGTGGGAATTTCAATAAAGAACTTATATTAGAGGAGAAAAACGTAGCTCACCTCTAATGGTTGACTTTCCCCCTTTTCCAATAAAAAACCTTGAGAAAACTAAAGGAAAATTATTGGGTTTTAGAGAGAAATCATTGGAAACAAGTTCGATGATGAGAAGTCAATGTCAATAAGATTTTCCTTTGAAATCTTGAGTAAAAAAGGTTGCTTGGATGAAAGCTCTTTGAAAGAAAATGTTGAGAGAAAATGTTACGTAAATTTTCTTTTAAAGAAGATAACCTTTCAAGTATCTTTTATTTTGTTTAAAAATCCTTTTTATAACATTTTAGAAACCAAAATATTTAGGGGAAAATTCTGAAATTAGACTTGGCTAATTAGCTCCTTAAAGATTCAAAGTTTTGATTCTTTTACAAACTAGTCACCAACACAGTTTTGAAAATTTACATTTGAGGCGTTAGACTAAAATGTCCACTCTCCCAAAAACAATTTTCCAAAATTATTTCCATCAAAAATATTATATATATAAATAATGATTTAGGACTATTTTTTCCATAATTCAAATCCTTCAAAAAAACCTTTTATTTAAAATAAATCCCGAAACTAGTCTAAACCGGTAAAAATAGCTCGAACGAACCTTCAACCAAATTCGGCTAACTTTCAGACCCTAAACTCGGGGCATTACATTTAGATTACCATCTTTAGATTAATCATAATACATGCATCTCTGTCAAAAATCAGCTCAAATTAATCATTCAAACTCAATGAATTGCATCCACAACATTCAGAGACTAAAACGTAAGAGCAAAAAAACATTTAAATAAGCTTTCAACTGCCACAAAGACCACCGTACCGATACCCTAGAGGAGTGTATCGATAAGCCCTTGACGAATGCAACACTCATATTCAAAATTACAAAGGATGTATCGATACCCTTCAAGCCCGTATAGGTACGCCCAAAACCAGTAGCCATTATTGGTACTGATACACTCCCGCGTATCGGTACTCCCTTCCCATTTTGCAATATTGTACCGATACTCTAAGAAGGGTATCGGTACCTTGCAGTATGAAATTACACTAAAGGCTGGATTTACACATTAAACCCACTCATAAGCAACCCATCATACTTTCAAACACCACCAATGACTCTAAACAACATTCCCAAAGCATACATAGCAGATTCAGCAACAAGACATGGCAATTAACATCAATGTAATCTAGAGAAACGATTCCTATAAAATCAAATCATCCAAAAGATTAAATCTCAAAACAAGGCTTAAACCATCAATTAGAGGCCATTTACAAGTTCAAAACCAATAACCAAACATGCAAAAAAAGGGAGCTCATTCACTTCTCCCAAATAGACTATGGTAACCCACATTCCCCTTATTACTCTAGTTCATAAAACGAAACATACGTTCAAAAGTGAAGTCTTCTTAGATCCCTATTCAAGTTGCTGCCTCCAAACACTTAGTTGTATGCATTGATGAGCAAAAGAGAGCGTAAGCATACAAGCTTAGTGAGAAGTTCTCAAAAACCAAGACACCGTCAATGCATAAAAACCATTTACGCCATTTGAAAACCATCATGCCTTTATTGAAATCTATGCATTTCATTAACAAAAATCAGCATGTTATTCATCATGCAACATGTATCATATACATCAATAGCAAAATCATTTGCTAACACTCAAATTAAGCCTATCCATGCATAGTTATCATATGCAAAGCTTCAAGATGAAAACATGCTTTTCCATACTAAACATCCATATACATTTTATAGCATTTTCACAATTACATTGGCTCACAAGTAATCATCAACATTATCATTTTCAAAACATATCAGATACACGGATTCCCAAGTGTTGTCCCTACACTTCATACATTCTCATCGGCATCTCAAGGTTCACACATGGGAGCTACCCTCCACCGTTGTGACACCCGTGGAGTATTCGGTACCTTATAACCCCTGAACACCACTCATCGGTAGATGTATAACCCCACTGACGAGAGACAAGACACAACTCAATTTCCTCAATCGCTACGGTACTTGGAAGTAGTTTTTTGGTACATACACAAACCCTCAACATCCAAGGTGACTTGTTTATAGTGCACTCAATCCTATAACCGGCTATTATATCTGAATTCATTTGTAAATCACTTTACACAACATCACTTGCCAATATAATCCTCATTTAATATAAACCTCACTATTTTCAAAGCATTCACAATAAGCCACAAACCAAGCATTAAATTATACTTCATTAGACATGTATAAGCATATACATACAAGGATCACTTACCATGTCATCCTTCCACATTATGGCATTATAAACAGTAAATTCCTTACTAAAAATCATGCTTTAAAATTATGGATAAACACATATAAAATCAAGTGCATCAACAAGCTTATAATAGCACAATCCGATGGAGAAAATCACTTTACTTACTTCCGAACTTAATAAAGCATTTAAAGCTTACACTAAGTTCCCAAAACCACTTTTAAGGCGTTTCAAAACTGGAAATCCCATTTCCACTCACCGACTCGTGAAACCTCAATCGCCGACGCGAAAATCAAGCGTCTGAAGCCCTTGGATCTTCACCGGTTGCTTCTAAAGTATCCTCCCATGTTTATACCACACAAGAACAGAGTATCAATGCATCTTAATGCATTAAAATCACCAGCGACTCGAAAAAACTCACTTTTCTGCCCAAGACACCTAAAATACACATCCAAAACAACTGAAAACTCAATCGATCTTACTCCAAACTTAACCCATCCACAATCAATCACTTCCATTCACTTTTAACCATCAATAAACATCCAAAAACACCCTAATTACATCGAATACCACCCAGCAACACCATATTCACATTTCCAAGCCAAAAACCCATAACTAATAACCTAAACTTTTAAAGATCCAACCTAATCCGAGATTATTATGATTGAGCCATTATTTCAAAATCATTAATATCCAAAACAACTTTAAAATCAATCTACAATCAACCAAAAATAGTGCCCAAACGAAAAATCTTGGAAAATCACCACATTAAGCCAATTTTAGCCAATATCCATTAACAAACTATAATACAAAGTTAATAAACATACTTAGGAGGCACAAGACTTGGGAATTTCAATAAATAACCTTGCCTTTTCTCCTCAAATGACAATATTTTAATGAAATCTTCAAGTAAACTCAATGCTAATTGATAGGAGAATCAAAGAACTCTTTAGCTAATAAAAAAGAATTAGAAAATATGGAAAAACTCTCTGGATTTTAGAAACTAATGAGTGTTTGGCTGAGTGCAAAATGAGAAGTTAGTTACGTAACTCTTCTATTGTTTTAATTAAAAATCTCCTTTTAATTTGAAACCTTTTTAAAATCTCTTTATTAAAATAATTAAAATGGTCAATTTGAAAGAAAAGGCTCACAATAAGATATAAGCTCCCTAAAGATTCTAAGTCTTGCCCTCTTTTAATTTTAGTCCTTAAAATCAAACTTTGCACTTTTTACAAAATGGTCACTTTCCAAAATCTCGACTTTCCAAAACCAATTTTTTAAAATTGATTTTACCAACCTTCAATATACATTCTTAAAAGATTTTAGCAATTTTTTTTATAATTTTATCCCATCCCAAACTACGTTTTCCCTAAATCTCTCCAAAAGGCTCAAATCTCTAATTCTAGGCTCGACTAACCCAAACAGATGCCTAAAACATCTAGGACCAAAACATGGGTGTTACATCATTGGGATGCTTAAGGGTGTGAAACATGTTCAACTTCATTTGTTGATCACTCACCCTCATGGTGAGTTCTCCTCTCTTAACGTCTATCAAGGTTCTTCTCGTTTATAGAACCTAGGATCTGTCAGCGAGCTGTAGCATCACTGTAGTAGGTCTCGCATCCCGTATTCCCAATTGTTGGAAGACTGATTTTGGCATAAGGTTTATGCTTGCTCCAAGATCACATAGTGCCTTCTCGACATAGTGATTGCCAATCGCACATGGTATGGTGAAACTGTCATGATCTTTCAGCTTAGGTTGCATTCGGTTGTGCAGCATCGCCATACATCCTTCCGTCACAGCAATGGTCTCAAATTCCCCTATTCTTTTTCTATTAGAGATAATGTCTTTAAGGAACTTGGTGTAGTTCGACATTTATTCTATTGCTTCTACCAATGGCAAGTTTATGTGGTCTTGCTTCAAGATGTCGATGAACTTCTTGAATTGGTATTCTTGTTTTTGCCTTTTCAACCTTTGTGGGAACAGTGGTGGAAGTCGAATGTCTTCAATACGTTCCTTGTATGGGAATTTGATTTGAGGCATTGAATCTCCTTCAGATGCCTTCTTGTTTTCTGTTGTGTCTGTGTCAGGTATTGCCGAGGCAATGTTGTTGGGTACTACCGAGGCAATATTACTCGACATTGGCGAGGAAATTGACTCTTCTGATTTTGTTTATTTTGTTTCATGAGCTCGTGGTTCCTTGAGTTGTTTACCACTTCATGTAGTGATTTCCATGCATTGCTCATGAGTTGTTCCTCATGCGACCTTAGTATCGCTCGGCAAACTGCCCATTGGTCTCGAGTTGAGGATTTGAGCGAACTGCCCAACTTGAGATTTCAAAGTTGCTTTGTGGTTCTGCATTCTCATTTCAGTCCTATCAATAAAAGCGTCCAATTTCTTTATGAATTTATCAGTATTAGCCATATATGCACTTGTTTGAGACATGAAAGCATTCAGGGAATTTTCAAAAGAATTGGATCGCGTGGATTGTTGTTGCATCAATTGTTGAGGCATTCGATGCTGAGACATGTTCTGTTGGAATCCCAGTGCTGGAGCATTCTGATTGTTCTGATCGAGGGCATTATTAGGATTGCTCCATGAGAAGTTTGAATGTTTTCTCCAGGCCGGGTTGTAAGTGTTGGACATCACGTTGTTTCTTCGTTCGTAGTTTCCAACTTAAAAACTAGACTCTAGACACTGTGGATATTCATAAGAGTCGTGGTTACCATTACATAAATCACATAATGAACCTACTACCTTGACCTCCTGTGTATTGCCATGTTCTTAACCAAATTGGTTCAGGTGGCTAATTGTGAGTGAATTGAATCTGATGACTCAAGCTCGTTTTTGGTGGCATGGCGTCTGACTCCTCCTCTTCTGGATGTTGGGAACTAATAGTCATTTTTAGCAAGCCTATTCAGGATCTCCATTGCTTCCTCTAGTTGCTTGTCTAGGAGTATACCATTTTTCGAGGCATCAAGCATCATCCTCGTTGGTGTGTTTACTATATTGTAAAACATTTTCACCCATGTAAACAATGGGAATCTGTGAAGGGGCATTTGTGTAAAAGCTCTTTGTATCGCTCCTAAGCCTTGTACATGGATTCATCATCTAACTACCAAAAATAAGTGATTTCATTATGTAACTTATCAGTTAAATTTGTAGGATTAAATCGAGCAAGGAAATGACGACATAAGTCATTCCAAGATTCTATAGATCCAGATGGAATGCTATTTAACCAAGTTTTTGCCCTATCCCGTAGTGAATAGGGGAACAATTACAGCCTCAAAATATCCCCATAGACTCCTTGTATTTTGAATGAATTGCAAATTTCCAGGAAGGATTTGAGGTGTTTTATAGCATCTTCAATTATCGAGCCGCCAAATTGACCCATTGTATTAATAATGTTGAACATTACGGGCTTTAACTCAAAGTGGGTAGCTCTTATTGCAGGTGTGACAACTCCTGGATTCACTCTGCTGAGATCTTCTTCTAAGTAATCTCATACGATTAGGTTTATTGCTTCAGCAAATTGAGGTGGCTGAATCACTCCGTCTCCTACCACGACATTCTGGGTTTTTTTCGGCATTGTTATTGCGGGCTACATTTGCCATTTCTCCTTTAATTTTTTGTTTGAGTTTTCGGTAGGTGCATTCAATCTCTGGATCAAGGGGATAGTCTGGACCTATTGGATTTGCCCTGGTCATACACCAATGCAAAACCAAATTTTGTTAATGCCTTGTGAAACTGAACAATAAAAAGTAAAAAGTGCAAGCAATTAAAAACGAGGTCGTTGTAACCCCCTTAGCCCAGCCTAGATGTCCGGCCCGAACTAAGAAGATTACACATGGAAAACCAAAGTCAACTCGTAAAAGTCAACCTTGATTATGCTTTACCAAGCATCACATGAATTCTAGCATAAATCACAAGCATCTCATGCTTAAACTATTAGTCAACAACATTATATTGGCTTACAAGTGATCAATTCTAAAATCATACCAAAACCAACTCAATAGACACAATCAGATATGCGTATTACAAGCATTTCCGCACACGCTTCATACATACTACCGGACTACACAAGGTGGAGATCAATGGCACGATCACAACCCCTCAACACTCGTGATGGAGTTAAATGGCACAATTACAACTCTTCAACATCACTCATCGGTAGTTGTATAACCCACTAGCGAGAGTCGGGACAGAAAACAAGGCTTACACATGGGAGATACCTCAACCATTGTAATCACCTTAACCAAGCTCACACACGGGAGCATTCCTCCACCGTAGTGACGCTTAACTAAGTCTACCCACGAGAGCCATCCTCCATCGTGGTGACAATAATTCCTCAATCGCTAGGGTACTTGGATGGAGATTACGACACAATCACAACCCCTCGACATCCAAGGCGACTTTATTCACGGTGCACCCAATCCTATAGCCGGCTAACTATATCCGATTACAAGAACCAAAAACTACTTTCATCACTTGCCAATATAATCATGTAACATCAATAATCCACTGTTTTACAAGCATAAATACAATGTCATTTCCACAAGCATAACATGCTTAACATCATATGCATTTATCACATAAAACCAAGGATCACTTACCTAGTCCATCCTTAACACAATAGCATTAAAATCCATCATTAATCTTTCTTCTAACATGCTTTAAAACAGAAATCAAAACCATATTTAGCTCAAGTGCATTTCCATCATAACATAGCACATTTCCGGGAGAGACTTTCGAACCACTTACTCTTGAGCTTAGCTAAGTGTTTCAAACTTACACTAAGCTCCCAAGACCACTCTCAAAGCGTTTCAAAGCTGGAAAATCAATTTCCACTCACCGATACGCGAAGCCTCACTCGTCGACACGAAAATTACTCTTTTGGAGCCTCCAACAATGCCTCGTTTGCTCCCGGATCAAGATCCACTGTTTTCACATCATCAACACAAAGATCTAAATCCATTAAAATGCATTTCAATACCAGCAACAAATCACAAACTCGTTGCTCACCCAAATTACACCAAAATACCCATCCGAAACAACCGAAAACTCAATCGATTGCTTCCTAAACAAAGCCCAACCATCATACATCACTCCAATCAATTATAAACATCAAAACACATTCTTAAACAACCTAAACCCATCCTTATACCTCCAGCAAGCATGATTACACCAATTCACCTATAAAACTCACTTAAAACTATAAAAAAAACTCAAGGATCTCAAGGATTTCGGGATCTATGTTATCAATACCTCATTTCAACATAATAACCAACTTAAAACTCTATTAAAATCAATCCAAAATAGAGCCTAACAAAACAAATCCAAAAATCAAGATTTCAACCATATTTTACAAGATTTTATTCTCAAATCAAAACTATAATGAAAACTCAACAAAAAACATTAATTAGAAGCCAAAGATCTTAGCAATTTCAATAAAGAACTTTGATTAGAGGTTGAGAACAGGATTTACCTCCAATCCTTACTTTCCTCAATGAATGACAAGTTTTTCCTTAGCAAAATCTTAAAGAACTTGAAAGGATTCTTGAAAATTGATTAGGAAATATTGAGAGAGTTTTTAGGAGAAAAGAATTCTAGAGAAAAACGAATTAAAATTGTGTTTGGCTAGAAATGAGAAGAAAACGGTAGTTACGTGATGGAATCTCACTAATTAACAACCTAATCAAATAAATAAAAAGAAAAGAAAATTAAATCTATTTAATTAAAACCATTTTAAACACATGTCATATTAAGGAAAGACTAAATTGCCATAAAGTCCCCTAAAGATTCTAAGATTTTGGCTTCTCCTTTAAAAACCATATTTTCCATAGTTTTGAAACTATACAATTTGGTCACTACTCAAAATGTCCCACTTCCGAAACTCTTTTGTAAAATTGATTTAACCAACCCCTTAAACATATTTTTAGAGGATTTTATCAATTTTTACCATATTTTTATCCTATCTCGATCTTTGATTTCTTTAAATCACCTTACACGATTCGAACTGTTTCCGAATGGTCCGGTCCTATGTCATAAACATCTAGGCCCAAAACCAGGGCGTTACAGTCGCTATTGCCAATTCTCGGCAATAGCACCAAAAACTTGTTGCGCGTAATCGATGTCACAATTTTAGTGCAAGTATACACATTGCCAAGTTATAGAATAAAAGATATCGTCTCCACAGGGATTGTTGCTACTTCGAGAAATTATTGTCTCGCACAGTAGAAAATTAAAAACACAAGTAATGGTTTGGTTGAGATAACAACTAAAATAAAGAAAGCAAGTAAACTAAGTGATTGAGTAGATATGATGATAGAGCAGGCCAGATTATGTTGCAACGTAGTGTGGAAGTTGAATGAATCTGTCTTGGTTTTGAATGCAATTGTCAACTTGATTGCCTCGAAAATGGGCAAAGCTACTACCGCAGCAAGGAACACAACTACTGCCTAGGAAATTGAGCGACAACCTTCAAGGTTCGGCAAAACGTTCTTCAATGGTTCCTCCTTATCCCTAAGTTGAAACTCTATTGATGCGCAGGCCTTAGCAATACCTTCAAGCATGAACCAAGGGTGAACACCAACCAATCTTTACGCTTCTCTTAGCCGTTGAAACTCTTACTTATCCCTAAGTCGAAATAGTCTTCACCAATTGGGATAAAGACGCTTATTCGTTTCGTGAGTCTAACTCTCCCGATATTAGACAAATAGATGCAATCGCAATATCCTCTCCCGATTTAATTGTAAGAAAAAGTAGTTACCAAGAATAAGCAAACCTTGAACTTAATTGCATTAACAAAAACCTAAACAAATTACAATCTTCTTCTCACAACTACTAAACAAAATAATCCTAGCCTAAGAAAGAATTAGAACATGATGGCGATAAGAAGCACTCTACTGAACCCCAATGTCTCTCGATCTCTAGATGCCTTGATGGTGGCGGATGGGTCTTAGCTTTATAGGGCATGGTCTTGTCGAATCCTTCTTGGAGTAGGAGGATAAGTTAGAGTTGAATATAACTTCATAAAAGAGATGAATCTCTTTTAATTCATTATTTTATTCCTCCTTATCGGTTTTGTATCTTTGACCTTCCTTTGGCTTTTTAATGGTCTTCCTCTGCTCTAATCTTCATGCAAACTATCTCTAAAAATTCTGTGTTTTATGCTTTTCAAGTCACATACCACTTTGCATATTTTCTCCCTCGTCGGTACTTGTCTGGGAATGGCCTCGGCAATGGTCTATCAGTCTCTTCTACTTGATAGGTCTCGTTCTTGGTCCATCGTATCTTAGCAAGGTTTGACATCAAAGGATGGCCTGGTCTGGATCATCGAGTGATGGTTCTGCACCTTTTCTTCCCCTTCCTTTATTGTCGCGGCAATGCTTGCCCGGGCAGTGGGTAATGAGATATGTACAAGCACAAAACACATACCAAAGCAGTACCTTTTCCACCAAATATATTCAAATAAAGCTGATCAAACATAGTAGTGATAAGAACAGTGAAATTGTGTATGTATGGCTAGTAATGCATCTAAATTGAGCTTAAGTCTAACAATAATTGAGTTATAAAGGGTCCTAAAATGAATACTTTTATACACCTAACACATCATATGGGTAAGGGAATTTTATGCTCATTCTCCTAATCTGGAAAACCCCTATGTGTTTGCTCGTGGCAAGGAAATTACCTTCGATGCCGACAACATCAACACCATCTATGGAGTTTACATCGAGAAGGATGAGCACAAAGAATTTGTTGATCAAATGGTGCCCCGACAACTCAGCAAGGTGATAAAGGACCTCAGGTTATCGGGCACTCGCTGGAACAACAGCAAACAAAAAAGGCACGGCAAATTGCCTTCGGCTAAAACCTGAGGCAAAATTGTGGAATAAATTTGTCAAAACTTCTTTAATGCCCACAACACACAACACCACCATTGATACACCTCGTCTTTTACTCATACATTCTATCTTGCATAATCGCATCATTAACATTGGAAAAATTATTTGTGATGAGATTGTTTCATGTAGTCAAAAGGACAAAGGCTCACTTTTCTTTCCTAGCCTCATATCGCAACTTTGCAAGAAAGCCAAGTTCCCAAGTGAACTGACAGATGAGAAGGCAACACCAAGGTCCTGATGGAACTATGCACAGTATCGGAAACTAATGGGTGAAGCATCAGAAAATCTCCTACAACTAAGGTTGCCGCAGCAACTCCTTTTTCCTCGGCAATGCCTGATGCCAAAGTCGAAGCCCAAGCAAGCAGAACGGCAGAAGCAGTTCGACTTGAGGCCCTCCTACGCCCATTGGCACATCGATTAGAACAAATCAAAATGCGACAATTACTGTTTGTGAGGTATATTAAGGACCACAATACTGCCATCATGCAAGTCATCCTTGAAAGGTACCTAGACAGTAAAGTGTCATTCCCTATCTTCCTTGTCGAATTAGTTGCCACGACAACCGCAACAGAAGATGCTCAGGCAACTGCCCCGGCACATACATCAGAAGATGCCACGACAACAGACACTAAAGATGCCCAGGAAACCGAGAAAGAATATGTCGCGGTAACTAATGCCAAGGAAAACAGAAATACTCCAATAATTGAACCAACACGCACTGAAACCTTATCTTGCTTTTTAGATTCGAACTAGTCCTCAGCAGCACCCATGAAATCACATACAACCACGTACTCTAAAGCCAAACAAAAGGCCTCCACCACTTAGGAAATTGAAGATATGGAAGACGAGAGCGAAGAAGTAACCCCTATAGGGGAACCGGTTCCACCACCGGTAACAAGGAAGCAATCATCGCGCTTATAACACCCCCTTCCTGGTCTGGTCGTGAACCGAGTCGGAAGGTGATGACGATGATCAATATAGTAATCGATGTGACAAAATTTCCTTTTTAATATTAGCCTTTAAAACAATCTCATACAATAACACAATACCTCAACACATTTAAGTCCAACTAATCCATACGAAGCAATAATTAATCAATTGGAGCAAAATTACAATAAATACAAGTTTCAGGGACTTAACTGTAAATTCAACAAATTAGAGGTCCTTCAATGCAATCGAATTTACCATATTGAAATTCACTACATTATTAACGTATCTGAAAAATTTCATACAATTTTGAGACAGTTAGCTCTTTCAATTTAATCTTTCTATATTTAGTGACTAAATTCTGAACCTTGCAAACTATTAAGTATGCCTTTAACTAACTTAACTGACACCGTATCGTAACACCCTAGGACTATTTCGAAACAGGTGGACGAGTGTCAACCCTTGTTGACCTTTCTCATTAGACTGTATCGATATGGGCATGCCTTGTATCGAAATGGGTTGACTTCCTTTGACTTTGACTCGTTTTGATACGCTATAAACCCGTACCGAAACAAAGGATTCTAGTGACAAAATGTTTCAAAACTGCCATGAACTGTTTCGATACACCCTATTCCTCGGGCTCAATTATGCTTACCCATATCGAAACGTCATCACCAGTTTCAATATGGCATGGCCTGTAATGATAGATTTTTGCTGGTATTTATTCAATTTGACCTACTGAACGATGTCCAAATGCAACGAAATTTTACACACAATATTTCAATGGTATAAACTACTAGCATGCCTGGTTTCATGATCATACGAATACATTTACAATGTTTTGACCTTTATGAGCCAAGTATGCACTTTTAAGCCATTTTTAAGCCAATCAAAAAGGCCATTTAGGGCCATTAACCATATTACAACATATGCATATCACAAACATAACAAAATGGGCATAAATGACTAGATCAACTACTTTGCCACCTTCCTAGGAGTTTTTGAGATCAAAATACATTACTTTAAGGCTTGTAGTGACTTGTCTTGTTTCCCAATCCGATCCTCCAACACACGATCCTTTCAACTTGAAAATGCATGAGATGAGACATGTTAGGCATACGATGCCTAGTGAGGTAGCCATAAGCAATATCAACAACAATATGTCAAGTATTAATATATATGATCTCATGCTTATCAATGTCAATGCCATGCAACAATATACAATGTTGAACTTATTATTTTCATCATTAATCCTTGGATTGAATCAAGATAGTGGATACGCGAATTCCTACGCCTCACCAAGTCAATGAATGGTCTAGTCCCTCCGCCTCGCCAATATGACCAATATCAATACACATCCCTTCGCCTTGCCAAATCAATATAGGTCGTAGCCTTGGGACCGTAGTCCACCCGTACACTGACCTCATGAATTCTACGGCATGCCAATTGTATCCAATGTCTATTCAAATCCAAGGTTCCATTGTTCATATCCATTTCAATAATCAATGAGTATTCCGATGACCAATGATTTTCAATAATTTCAATAGCCAATATGTCTCATAATAAATGTTTCATGGTTCAATGTTAATAACAATAATCAACTATTTCTTTGCAATGTTTCTATAATGATGTCTATATCAATGACAATGCTCAATGACTATATCAATGACTATGTATGATATTCAATAACAAATTGCTGACACTTACCAAGTTGTCCGTTTAATAATCTGATGCAACTTTTTCCAATAACAATGTGAGTAAAATGATTGAAGACAACAATAATGGATTCGGGAAGGCTTTTCGCCTAATCCCGAGACTCCGACTACACTCACCTTGACAATCTGAAGCTTTCAAGGCTCTCGAATAACAATACCCTTGCTTCTAGCTTTTGATGGAGACGGTGAAAACTTTTTCTCCACTTCTTGAGCTAGAAAATCAATAAGAGACTATTAGGATCAATATTACGATATCAAAATCAATACAACGATGTCAAAATCGATATCCGATTGCTATATAAACAACAACGATGAAATATCCATGGATAGTCAAATCTCTAGCTCAAGATTAAGCTTGATATATCCATGGAATTCAATAACCGATTGAGGTATATAGCTTACGTGATCGAGAACAACAATTCGATATCAATAAAACGAAGGAAAAGTGAAGCTCAAAACTTCTCCAATTGAGGTGTGTGCTTGGAGGTAGGTGATGAAGATGACAAAGATGAGGAGGTGCTTGCTTACTGAATAATCGGGTAAGTTTTCTATCCTCTTTCAATTCCTTTCTTTTATTTATTATAGCTCACCTATAAAGCTTTCCTTAAGGTGAAGCAACTTCACCAGATTTTCCTACGTAGGTGTGTTTTAATTAAGGAGGGGCTAATCGCAAGATTAGCCCCCTCAACTCTCATCCTACTATAGTTTTGACATCAAACTTGCATTTTTCCTCAATTTAGTCAATGTAATGTTTTTGGTACTATTCAATAGGGTCCGATGGCAATGATTTAATTCAATTAAAGTCCAATATCAGAAATTAACTAGCCAATACTATATTTAGGCTTCATCAATGTATAATTTTTGATCACCGGAACCAAATTCCAACTAGACCGGATTTTGGGGTGTTACAACTCTCCCCCCTAAGATAAATTCGTCCTCAAATTTTTACATGAATCGAAGAGATGTGGATATTGATGTCTCATGGTCTCTTCAGGTTCCCAAGTGGCTTCCTCGACGGGGTGGCTCCTCTAGAGTACTTTAACCAATGGTACGGTTTTATTGCGAAGCCTCTTGACTTCTCTTGCTAGAATTTGAATCGGTTCCTCCGCATAGGATAGATTCGGTCGAAGTTCGACAGACTTAGGTTCCACAATGTGCGAAGGATCAGATCGATATTTCCGAAGCATCGATACAAAAACATCGTGGATCTTACTCAATTCTGAGGGTAACAATAGTCGATATGCCATGGGGCCAACTCTTTCAATGACTTCAAAGGGTCCAATGAATCGAAGACTCAATTTTCCCTTCTTGCCAAACCTTAAAATCTTATTCCACGGTGATACTTTGAGGAATGCTTTTTCTCCAACTTCATACTCGATATCTATTCTCTTAAGATCATCATAAGCCTTTTGTCGATCAAAGGCAGCTTTTAAACGATCATGGATAATGGTGACTCGCTCTTCAGTCTCTCGAAGGAAATCAGGGCCTAACATCTTGCCCTTGCAAACTCCGACCAACACAATGGAGTTCTACATCGCCTACCATATAATGCTTCATAAGGGGCCATTTGGATTGATCCTTGGTACCTATTATTGTATGCAATTTCAACAAGGGGTAGAGATTTCTCCCAAGTCCCACCAAAGTCAATAATGCATGCCCGAAGCATGTCTTCCAAGATCTGTATAGAAAGGTTCAATAACAATGCAAGTTTCTATGATTTCAATGGACATATTTTCTGATGATTTACTTGGATTACCCTTTCTGACTGACCATCAGATTGAGGGTGAAAGGTTGTGCTAAGATTAACTCCGGTGCCCAGAGGTCTTTGTAAGGTTCTCTAAAACCGATATACAAATCGAGGATCTCGATCGGAGATAATGGACTTAGGTACTCAGTGGAGTCGAATTACTTCTTTGATATACAAGTAAGCTAGTTTAGGGAGATCGTAGTCCATTCTGACCGGTATAAAATGAGTTGACTTCGTGAAACGATCTACAATGAACCATATGGCATCATACTTTGTGGGAGTTAACGGTAAACCACTAACAAAATCCATAGTGATCTTTTCCCACTTCCATTTCGGTGGATCAATAGACTGCAATAACCTAGTAGGGGCACAGTGTTATGCCTTAACACGTTGGCACGTGAGACATTTAGAAATGAAATCAACTATGGCCTGCTTCATGCCCGACCACCAATAGAGTTCCAGCAGGTCCTTGTACATATTTACAGGCCCAGGGTGAACAGAAAAAGAACTCGAATGAGCTTCAGAAAGAATATCGATGCGAAAAGATTCATCATTGGGCACACAGACTCGGTCAAGAAAACACAAGAGTCCTTCGGAATTAATTCTGAAGTCGGGGTTGTCCGATAGCTTAGAGACAATGGATTGAAGCTCATGATCTTGCTCTTATAAATCCTTGATTCGTGAAACGATGGTAGACTGAACTTGAAGTTCAGCTACAAGGCAATGATGCTTCCGAAGTAGGAAGTGAGCATTAATTGCTCGAGGGGCTACCATATAGCAATGTTACGATAAGTTAACGTACTATACAATATGTATAACTCAAAATTTATTGTTAATGCTTACCAGACAGAGGGTTGCGGCTGAGTGCATAAGCTACAACGTTGGCCTTTCCCAGGTGGTAATCAATAACAAGATCGTAATCTTTAAGTAGTGACATCCACCTCTGTTGCCGAAGGTTCAATTCCTTTTGAGTCAATAGGTACTTAAGGCTTTTATGGTCGGTGAAGAGATAGCATTTTTCTCCGTAAAGATAATGTCTCTAGATTTTCAATGCAAAGACAACTGCAGCCAATTCAAGGTCATGGGTGGGGTAATTCATTTCTTGTGGCTTAAGTTGTCTCGAAGCATAAGCAATGACTTTTGCTTTCTTGCATCAATACTCATCCTAACCCAAGATGTGATGCATCACTATAAATGTGTAGTCCTTTCCGAACTCGGGTTGAGTTAAGACAAGTGCATGGGTCAATACTTGTTTCAACTGATCAAAACTCTGCTGTTGAGCCTCGATCTAAACAAAATGAGCTTATTTCCACAACAATATAGTTAAAGGAGTAGCTATCATAAAAAACCCTTTCACAAATCTTTGATAATATCTAGCAAGCCGAAGAAAGCTTCTAACTTCTCCAATATTCTTTGGTGGATGCCAATCTACAATAGCTTGGATTTTCTTCGGGTCCACTTGAATACCCGAAGCTGACACGATATGTCCCAGAAAGGCAACTTCGGTGAGCCAAAACTCACACTTAGAGAACTTCGCGTACAACTGATTTTCTCTCAAGATCTGAAGCACAATACGTAGATGATTCTGGTGCTCCGCTTCATTCTTGGAATAGATCAATATGTCGTCTATAAACACCACTACGAACTTGTTAATATAGGGTCGAAAGACCCGATTCGTCAAATCCATAAAAGCTACCAGTGCGTTGGTTAACCCAAAGGGTATCACCAACAATTTGTAGTGTCCATATCTTGTACGGAAGGTAGTCTTTGGTACATCACACTCCTTAACTCTCATTTGATAGTAGCTAGACCTTAAGTCGATCTTAGAAAATAAAGAGGCATATTTTAGTTGATCGAAAAGGTCATCTATTCTAGGCAATGGATATTTATTCTTGATGGTTACTTTATTCAATTGTCGGTAATCAATACACAATCGCATAGAAACCATCTTTCTTCTTAACAAAGAGAACCAGAGCTCCCCAGGATGATGAGCTCGGTTGAAAAAAACCATTGTTCAATAAGTCTTGAATCTGAGTCTTGAATTCTTTTAATTCCACAGCTATCATACGGTATGGTGCAATGGAAACTGGAGCAATCCCAGGTTGCACCTAAATGCCAAACTCCACTTCACGGGTTTGGGGCAATCCTGGAAGTTCATCAGGGAAGACATTAGGGAATTCATATACGGTGTCAATGTCTCGCAATTGTGGCTCATCTCTAGACTCCAACGCCAAAGCGTACAATGATTGATTTCTCGCGTTCATCAATACAACACTCTCCTTACCCAGACCCCGGAGATACAATTTCCTCTTACAATAATCTACTCAGGCTTGATGCTCACTAAGCCAATCTAAGCCTAGGATGACATCGAATTAATAGATCGGTAAAGCTAAAAAATTGGCCGGAAAAGGAATTCCTTGGATCATTAAGGGGCAGTTCTTACACAATACCCTCACAATGACACAATCTCCTAAGGGATTGGTTACAGAAATTCTCGATGCTATAGGTTCGGAAGACATGTTATATTTCTTAATTACAATGGTACATATAAAAGAATGGGTAGAACCAGGGTCAATCAATGGATATAAGGACGTGAATATAGCTCGATGGTACCTGCAATGACATCAGGTTCATCCTCTTCTTCTCTGCTCCTCACATGATACATTTGGGTAGGAGATTTTGAATCTTGTTTTCCAAAGGGTTTCCCCGGACCACTCAATCGTCCGAAAGTTACCGATGATCCTTGCCTCGATTCTTTACCTCAAAAGGATTGAGCAGGAGAAGCAGCAGTAGTCAGTGTGACAACAGATTTGGTTGCATTCAAAGGGCAAGCACGAATAAAATGACCCTGCTCACCACAGTAGTAACAAGCTCCGGTCTACTTACGACATTGACCCGTTGGATGCCTATCCTAACAATAATTTCAAAGTGGATTTTGGTTGCCCCGATTTGAACCTCCAGCACTATAAACAGACACTGCTTTGGCAAAGAATTGGGTCACAGACTGAGGTCTCTCAATGTTTCCAGAACGAGAGGGTTGTGGATAGATATTATGTTTGGGGCCTTGATATCTCCCTTTCTTGTTCCATCTCGGAGGTCGAGAATCATCTCGGAACCTCTTCTCAGACTTTCTAGACCCACCAGCTTGTTGAGCTCTCTTTGCAGCTTCAGTGGCCTTAACTCGATTCACAAGATCTTGGAAATCAAAAATGCCTAACGCAGTGAACTTAGGGCATAGTTCATCGTTGACCCCTGCAATGAACATCCAGCATTTTTCTTCCTCCTTCTTCATATATTTTGTACCATATCGATAGTACTTGTAGAAATCATGTATGTAATGTTCAATCGGTAGTCCATCTTGTTTGAGATGAAGGAAGATGCTTCGTCTTTCAGCAATTTAAAATTCACTAACATATTTCTTGCGGAATTCTTTAAGAAAGAACTCCCAAGTCACTGTATCTTCATAAACTGTTAAAATGGTAGTTTCCTATCAATGAAGTGCTTCATCGGGCAGTAAAGCGATGGCACACTCAAGCTTATACTCATCGGAGCACTGAAGTTTCTTATTCATAATTCGCAAGGTGTTGTCCAGCCAGTACTCAGCAACTTTAAGGTTGTCATCATCTTGTCCAGTGAAGGTATAAGCTCGATACTGTGAGAGCTTATCGATAGGGGCTCAAGTGTATTGAAGAACATGGGCGATGGTTTGCACAACTTGTTCGGCCCTCATAGTAGTCATAAACTGCCTGAACATGTTGGGCATGTTCTAATAGCACTTTGCCTGAGCGATAAAGGCTGCAGGCTCAGTACCCTGAACAGGAGGGTCCTGCGGTTGCGATGGGTTCTTAGGATTTCCTCCACTAATCTTCTCGACATGCGTCAAGGAACCCGTAGCAAGCTCTTCTATATGAGCTTCATTAGTCTCAGACATATCTATATGAAAGTTCGGATTAGTCGACAAGTCACAATATACACAATATATAACTCCTAGGTGGCAAAGTAACACAATAACAATGCAACAAGCTTCGGTTTAGTCCTAGAATCGGCTAAACTCTAGCTATGATACCACAAATGTAACACCCCTTCCCGATCTGGTCGAGAACTAGGTCGGAAGGTGTTGACGATGATCACTACAGTAATCGGTGCGACAAAATTTTCTTTTTAATATTAGCCTTTAAACCAATCTCATACAATAATACAATATCTCAACACATTTTAGTCCAATTAATCCATACGAAGCAATAATTAATCAATCAGAGCTAAATTGCAATTAATACAAGTTTCAGGGACTAAACTATAATTCAACAAATTAGTGATCCTTCAATGCAATCGACTTTACCAGATTGAAATTCACTACATTATTAACATATTTGTAAAATTTCATAAAATTTGGAGACCATTAGCTTGTTCAATTTAATCTTTCAAATATTCAGTGACTAAACTGCTAAATATGCCTTTAACTAACTTAACTGACCCCGCATCGAAACACCGTAGGGCTGTTTCTAAACGGGTGGACGATAGTCAACCCTTGTTGACCTTCCCCCTTAGACCGTTTCGATACGGGCATGCCCTGTATCGAGACGGGTTGACTTCCTTTCACTTTGACTCGTTTCGATACGCTATAGACCCGTATCGAAACAAACGATTCCAGTGACAAAATGTTTCGAAACGGCCATGAACCGTTCTGATACGCCCTATTCCTCAGGCTCAATTATTCTTACCCGTATCAAAACACCATCACGCGTTTCGATACGGCCTAACCTGTAATGACAAATTTTTGCTGGTATTTATTCAATTTGACTTACTGAATTATGTCCAAATACAACGAAATTTCACACACAATACTTCAATGGTATAAACTACTAGCATGCCAAGTTTCATGATCATACGAATAAGTTTACTATGTTTTGACATTTATAAGCACCGTATGCACTTTTAAGCCATTTTTAAGCTAATCAAAAAGGCCATTTAGGGCCATTAACCATATTACAACATATGCATATCACAAACATAACAAAATGGGCATAAATAACTAGATCAACTACTTTTCCACCTTCCTAGGAGTTTTTGAGATCAAAATACATTACTTTAAGGATTGTAGTGACTTGTCTTGTTTTGCCAATCCGATTCTCCGACACACGATCCTTTCAACTTGAAAATGCATGAGATGAGACATGTTAGTCATATGATGCCTAGTGAGGCAGTCATAAGCAATATGAACAACACTATGTCAAGTATCAATGTATATGATCTCATGCTTATCAATGTCAATGCTATGCAACAATATACAATGTTGAAGATATTATTTTCATCATTAATCCTTAGATTGATTCAAGATAGTGGATACGCGAATTCCTACGCCTCGCCAAGTCAATGAATGGTTTAGTCCCTCTACCTCGCCAATATGACCAATATCAATACACATCCCTCCGCCTCGGCAAATAAATATAGACCGTAGTCCACCTGTGCACTGAGCTCATAAATTCTATGGCATGCCAATTGTATCCAATGTCTATTCAAACCCAAGGTTCCAATGTTTATATCCATTTCAATAATCAATGAGTATTCCAATGACCAATGATTTTAAATATTATCAATAGCCAATATGTCTGATAATCAATGTTTAATGGTTCAATGTTAATAACAATAATCAATGATTTCTTTGCAATGTTTCTATAATGATGTCTATATCAATGACAATGCTCAATGACTATGTCCGATACTCAATAAAAAACTTACCGACTCTTACCAAGGTGTCTGTTTAATTATCCGGTGCAAGTTTTTCCAATAGCAATGTGAGTAAAATGATTGAAGACAACTATAATGGATTCGAGAAGGCTTTTCGCCAAATCCCGAGACTCCAACTACACTCACCTTGACAACCCGAAGCTATCAAGGCTCTCGGATAACAATACCCTTGCTTCTAACTTTCGATGGATACGATGAAACCTCTTTCTCCACTTCTTGAGCAAGAAAATCAATAGAAGACTATTAGGATTGATATTACGATATCAAAATCAATACAACAATGCCAAAATCGATATTCGATTTCTATATAAACAACAACGATGAAATATCCTTGGATAGTTAAAACCCTTGCTCAAGATTAAGCTTGATATATCCATGGAATTCAATAACCGATTGAGGAATATAGCTTACCCGATCGATAGCAACAATTCGATATCAATAAAATGAAAGAAAAGCAAAGCTCAAAACTTCTCCTGTAATGCCCCGATTTTGGGCCTAGAAGTTTTAAAGTTTGAGTCGGGTCAGTCGAGAACGGTTCGAATCTTTAACGGGAGATTTAGGGAACACCTAGTTCGGGATGCTTTAAAAATATGGAAAAAATACCTAAAAATCCTCATTTAATATATGGATGATTATGGTTAAGACAATTTTACAAAATAAGGTTTGGAAATACTACATTTCGATGTAGTGACCAAATCGCAGTTTTTGCAAAAGTTGAATAGTGACTGTTTTGTAAAGGATTGAAACTTTGAATCTTTAAGGAGCTAATTTTACCAAAATGTTTTTACTCAGATTTCTTCTTATTTTGGGTGTTTTTAATAATGTTTTAATTATAGGAAATAAAGATAATTAAAAGGAAAAACTATCTTTGACTTTTCATAACTATCTTACGTCAATTTTCTCTCAATTTCTTTTCAGCCAAACACATTTCCTCGATCAATTAGCCTTTGATTTTCATTCCTTTTGATGATATTTCAATCTCTATTTGATTCCTAATCTTTTCCTCACCAAATCCTATTATTTTCATTTTGGATTTTCAAAAACACTTGCCCAAATCAAGGAGAAATCAGCCATTAGAGGTAAGCTTCGTCCTTCTCCTCTAATGATAAGTTCTTTACTGAAATTCCCAAGTTATCAATCCTTTGTTTATGATTTTTGAGTTGCTTTAATGTTAGAAACATGAAAATTGTGTTAAAACTCGAGATTTTTGGAGAGATCTTGATGATTTTCGTGGTTGTTAGTTAGGCTCTATTTTGAGGTTGTTTTCTAATGTATTTTGGATGATAATCGGTGTTATAAATGAGGTTTTATCAAACAAATCCCGAATAGGTTTGGATTCCAAAGTTTTGCATGCTAGAATTGTGGTTTTTGGGGTGGTTTTGGTGTTCTGTTATAACTGGAGGTATAAGGACGAGTTTGTGGTGGTTTTTGGTGTTGATTGATGTTCAGAAATGTTTAGAAGTGATAGATCTTGGCTGGGCTTTGTTTTGGAAGAGTTTGGAGTTGATTTTGGTGGTTTTTGGTGGCCGAAATGAGGCTTTTGAATAGAGCAGCGGGTTTAGACATGTGGCTGATGATTTCAATGCATGATGATGCATCAATCCTCTGCTCTTATATGTTATGAATAGGGGAGACATCTTCGGATGCCTTTGCTGTTGATTCGAGAGCTTAGATGGTGTTTCGACGAGCAAGCGAAACGTAATCGGTGAGTGTAAATGGTTTTAGAAGTCCTTGAGGGACAAATAAACAAGGTTTGGGGATTTAGGAAAGGTTTGAAATGCCTTCCTAAGTCCGGAAGTAAGTATTGGCTAGATTGCTCTCAAATATGTGGTGGTTGCCCCTAAAATGCTTTTGCATGCTCATGTTTTGAGATAGACAAATTCCTAATGTTTTATGAATGATTTGTAGCATGAGATGATGCTTTGAAGAGATTTCATGAGATAGCATGTTGCATTGATGAGTTTTGAGATTTTGATTTAATGCAAGCATGTGTTTTGATTTTGAAATGAGATGAGAAAGATTTGAGAAATGTTCCATGAAAAACAGTAGGTGAGATGATGTTTTGACATAATATATTGGCATAGAAGATGAGATACTTACCGGATATAATTGATCGATCAATAGGATGAGAGTGCACTATAAACTAAAAATTCGTACGTGCTCTTTAGATTTAATCCAAAGGGAGAGACCGATGATGGGCATTCCATCGGGTAGGACTTGGTGAAATACCCAAGCTTTGTGGCGATGAGAGATACCGCCAAGTGAGTACGGTGATGTGAGATTCCACCAGAAATTATGTTTTTACTAGACGAGTGAGTACGGTGATGTGAGATTCCACCGGAAGTGTCTAGTGGGTTTGAGAAAGTTATCCGCATATCCGAGTAATAATGAGATGTGAAATGCCAATATAATATATGAAAATACTTTTGATTCACATGTACCTAATGTTGAGATGATTTATGCTATGAGAAACACATATGAGATTTGTATATGAAATGCTTTAGTTTTCACAAGCATGTGTATGACTTTGACATGAGATTTGCATTGGTTTAAATGCATGAGATAGAATAGAGGTACATGTGGTTTCAAATGAGGTTTTGCTTTGAAATGGTTTTCAAGCATGAGATAGAATGAGCATGTTGTTGAAAATGGCTTTTGAGCAAGTGTTTTGAATAATGCAGTATTGTGTTGGTTTTCTTTAGAGCATGCCTCACTAAGCATACATGCTTAAGCTCTCTTTTACCAATAATGCAGATAATTGAGGTGTTTTTGGGCAGCAAGAAGGTTAAGAACATCCAAGGAAGTGCAAAGCTCGTGTATGGTGTTTCTTTGATTGGGCGGTTTGAGGCTTGAAAGCTTATATTTGGTTTTGTGGCTAGGAAGCATGCATATAGATGAAATGTTCATGTGTTTGATGTCATGCTCTATCTTAAGTTCCATAATATGGTCTCTAATGTCTAAACAAGTTGTTGGTATGATATGTTATGTTTTGAAGCATGTTTGAGTGGGTTAAGAGGTGAAAAACCAACATTTTCTGCTGCTACAGGGTAGGGTGTATCGAAACACCCTTAATTGTTTCGAAACAGGGGCCTGTAATGGCCATAGTGTTTCGGAACGGTTGAAGGTGTTTCATAACATTTTGGCTACTGGAGAGGTCTGTTTCGATACCGTTCTTGGAACGCACCTGAGTACCGATGTAACGCCCCGGTTTTGGGCTTAGAAGTTTTGGGCGTTGACCGGTTTGGTCAAAGTGCTGTTCGAATCTAAAGAGGTGAAATTAGGAAAGCCTAGTTCGGGTTGCATTAAAAATATGAAAAAATGTTCTAAAATCATCTTTTAATATAATTAAGTGAACTGTGAAATCAATTTTGAAAAATGGGTTTTGGAAGAGCGACATTTTGGCTAGTGACCAAAATGTAATTTTTGAAAGTTTTGTGACTGTTTTAAAAAGGATTGAAACTTTGAATCTTTAGGGAGCTATTTACCCAAAGGGGAGTTTCTCCAGATTTTCTAGAATATTAAATGATTTAATAATGGTTTAAAATAAAAGTAAAAAGGAGGGAAAGATATTTTTAGTCATCTTTAACTAACTTTCTAAATTTTCCATTCTCTTTTTCTCTCATCTTTTCTCTCAAACCAAACACATTCTCTCCAGATCTTTTCCTCTAATTTTTATCACCTAAATACTTCTTTTCAATCCTCATTTGATTCCTAATCATCTCCTCATCAAAACCTTTGTATTTGCTACTTGATTCATCAAGCTTTTTGGCTCTAAAAGAGGAGAAACTCAAGTTTGGAGGTAAGAACGTCCTTCTCCTCTGAACTTCAAGTTCTTTAATGAAATTCCTAAGTTCTCAATCCCTAATTGATGTTTTATAAATGGCTTTTAAGATTGTTTAGTGGATCTTGGCTTAAAATGCAAGATTTGGTGTGTTTTTGATGAAATTTCGTTGGATCTGTTTAAGCAGTGTTTTAAGGTGCTAAAATGATGATTAATGAATGTTAATTTGATAAGGAAATGAGTTTTGATTAATGCAATCCCGGATAGGTTGTGTTTCCTAAGTTTAGCTTGTGATTCTTGGATGTTTTTGTGGTGATCTTGTGGATCTGAAGTTGCTGGAGGTACAAGGATGTTTATAGGTTGTTTTTAGATGTTAAATGGTGTTAATGGATGTTAGGTTTTGCTGGTTTATGGCTGGGCTTTGTTGAGAAGTGGTTTTGATGCCATTTCGGTTGTGTTTGGTGGCCGAAATTGGAGTGTGAATGAGAGCAGCGAGTTTGAGTGCTTTCATTGAAGCTTTTGATGCATGATGATGCATTAAATCTCTGCTTTAATGTGTTTAATCAGGGGAGGCATCTTTGGATCCAAGAGTTGTTGATCCGGAGGCTTGTTTTGGTGCTTTGGCTTGAGGCGAAGTGGAATCGGTAAGTGAAATTGGGTTTTCGGCTTTGAAACCAATGTCTTGGGAGCTTAGTTTAAGTCTAAACAACTTTGCTAAGCTCGAGTGTAAGTTTTCGGAAATTCTCTCTAGTGGTGGCCATGATTTTGTTGTGATGCAATGTGGTTTATTGCATGTTTTGATTACTGTTTTGAAAGCATGATTTAGCATGGTATTTGCTGTTTTGATAAGCCATATGTTAAAGGAAGCTCAAGGTAAGAGTTCCTTGTTTTTGAACATTGATTAAATGTGGTTTGATGCTTTTAAATGCATGATGAATATGGCTTGGTTTAATGCTTAAAAAACAGTGGATTAATTGATGAAAATGATGTATATTGGCAAGTGATGTTTTGAAAAGGTTAAGGTCACCAAGGTGGTTAAAAGTCCTTGAGTGAGCCTTGTTTACTTAAGAACATCAAGGTGGTTAAAAGTCCTTGGATGATTCTTGCTACGGACACAAAGGTGTTTAAAAGTCCTTGTGTGGTCCATTCTATGGTGTTTAAAAGTCTATAGGCCAAGGTGTTTAAAAGTCCTTGGGGTTCAAGGTGTTTAAAAGTCCTTGAGGTAATGCAATTCATGGTGTTTAAAAGTCCATGGCCAAGGTGTTTAAAAGTCCTTGGGATCAAGGTGTTTAAAAGTCCTTGATGTGATACATTCTATGGTGTTTAAAAGTCCATAGGCCAAGGTGTTTAAAAGTCCTTGGGGCCAAGGTGTTTAAAAGTCCTTGGGGTGAAAGTTGATGAACTTGTTTTCAAAGAAATGAAATGTATCACTTGAGGCCAATATGACATGTAATGAAATGAAGCATGAGATGCTTGTTTTAAGTATGCTTTTGAGCATGTGTAAATGATGGTTTGAAGCATGTTTTATAAGTGTTTTATAAATGCATTATTGGATGGTTTTATTGAGCATTCCTCACTAAGCTTTTGCTTACGCTCTCTTTGTTTTCTTAATTCAATAATGCAGAACATTAGAGTTCTTGAGGGCAGCAAGGAGGGCAAGCATCCAAGTGGAAACAAAGCTCTAAGTATGGAAGGTTTTCTAAGTACATTTTAGCTTTTGGTAATTTGGCAATGGGGGACCTATGTGTATGTTTTGGGAGATGTTTTGAACTCCCTAAGTATGTTGAATGTTGGTGAGAATGCTGGTTTTGTGGTTGGCCTTCTTATGCTTGAATTGGAAGTTTATGCTTGAATGGCTTACTTGTGTAGGAAGCATGCCTATAGATTTGGGGCTTTTCAGATGTGTGGATGTTTTGATGAATTGTTGATGCAAGTATGTCTCATATATGTTGAATTGCAAGTTGGCAAAGTTTGGTGGCATTTGGAGCATGTTTGGTTGGTCAATTGCATGTTTAAGTATGCATTTTTAGGCAATCTGTGCAGGGTGTTTCGGAACAGCACCTACCGTTTCGGAACGGGTGCCTTAATTGTGCCCAGGCGTCCGAAACGGGAGGGGTCGTTCCGAAACGGAAAGGCCACTGCCAGACCCCCGTTTCGGTACGCGTTGCGGAACGGCCCCGAGTTTCGAAACGGGCTATGCCTGTTTCGGAACGGGTGACCGTTGGGGGCTGACATTGGCAGTTATGTGTTTTGGAATGTTTGCGTTTTGGTCCTAAAACTTGTTTGTGTAATTGTTGAGTTTGGGAAGTCCTTTTGAGCTGAAATTTTACAGAGAAGCATGAAACATGATTAATTTCAAGATGGTAACTTCAATTTGGGTTAAGTCCTTATAATTATCAGAATTTACAGTTTGGTCCCTAAAGTTGTATTTTGTTCAATTAAGTCCCTGTTTGATCTCTGATGTTTGTGATCTTTTGGTATGATGTTGTGTGATCACAATTAGGTCTAAAGTGCATCTAGACAAGGTTAAAAGAAAAAAAAAGGGTCGTTAATCAAGGTTGACTTTCGGGTTGACTTTGGTTTTCCCCGTGTGACTTTCTTAATTCGGGTCAACCGTCTAGGCCGGGTTAAGGGGGTTACAACCGAAACGATAAACACCGTTTCGATACGGTCGTTTCGGTACGAAGGTCAATGTTCCAAAACGGATGACCGTTGGATGATGTTTTTGAATTGTTTTAAGTTCTCATGTTTTACATTTTAGTCCTGAATGTTGTGGATGCAATTGCTTGAGCTTTGAATGTCCTTTTAAGCTAAAATTTGACAGAGAGGCATGTAATATGACTAAACACAGATTGGTAAACTTAAAATCTATTAAGTTCTTATATTTTCCAAAATTTACATTTTGGTCCCTAAAAGTTTAATTCTTGCAATTGAGTCTCTAATTAATTTCCGATCGCCGTGTCTTTCTCCCATTTGATATTTGAGTAATCACATAGGCTTAATATGTATCTAGATAAGATAAAAAGAAGAAAAAAGGGTCGTTAATCAAGGTTGACTTTCGGGTTGACTTTGGTTTTCCCCGTGTAATCTTCGTAGTTCAGTTCAAGCGTCTAGGTCGGGCTAAGGGGGTTACATTTGTTAGTATCAGAGCCAGGTTAGCGAATGTTTGGGGCTTGGTAAGTGGTTAATGTATGTGGTTATGAATGTTTGTGACTTTTCGGTGAAAGTATGATGTATGAATATTGGTGTATGATTCACTTGAGATGAATTTGTGATGATGTGCTATGTTTGGGGGTATAGTTGGGGATCCCATTACCATATCATTACTAATGAGAAGAATTGTTTTCAAAAATGAGCTTGAGTACTTAGATTACTTATCTTATCATGCCTAATTTAATTTATTGTGTTTTGTCAGTGCATTGTTTTATTATGGGGCCACGTAGAGAGCTTCGAATTAATACTCGTGTTGTGGCTGAGAATGAGGATGTGGAGAATGTTGAGGATCTACCTCCTCCTCCCCCTGTTGGACCACCTGGTGGTGGTGGAGCTGGGGTTGGTGCTGCCGGAGTTGGTGTTGGGGTTGCTGGACCTGAGGGAGTTCAGGGGCAAGCTGCTCCTAATATGACTGTGTTGATACAAGATATTGTTGGGGCTTTCCAGGCAGCGGTAGCTGGAGCTCATGGAGCTGCACCTCAGGATGGTGCTAATGTAAGGTTGTCGTTAGAGCGATTTCGCAGTCTGGGAGGGACTGAGTTTAGGGGGTTGACCTTGGAAGGTTCCGAGTCTTGGTTGGAGAGCACCAAGAGAATTCTTGGACAGCTGAATTGCAACAATGTTCAGATGCTGGGATGCATTGTGTCACTATTGCATGGTGATGCATATACGTGGTGGACGACCATTATTGCGGGAATGGAGGATCATGATGTGACTTGGAAATTCTTCTTGAATGCGTTCAAGCTGAAATATTTGGGAGTTCGCTACCTAGACGAGAAAAAGAAGGAGTTTATGTCCCTTGTGCAAGGGAGCATGACGGTGGTGGAATACGAGATTCAGTTTGTACGCCTTAGCCAATATGCACCTGAGCTGATTCCTAACGAGAGAGAAAGATGTGAACGGTTCCGTTACGGGCTGGTGGCGGATGTGAAAACCTATATGCTCGCAGCCGATTATACTGATTTCAATGTCTTGGTCACTCGAGCCAAGGACATTGAGCTGAATCTTGGTTTGACGAGTCGAGCAGGAGGATCTAGCTCGGGGAAGCATGCATATAGATGAAATGTTCATGTGTTTGATGACATTCTCTAGCTTAAGTTCCTTACTATGATCTCTAATGTCTAAACAAGTTGTCGGTATGATATGGTATGTTTTGAAGCATGTTTGAGTGGGTTAAGAGGTAAAAAACTAGAATTTTCTGCTGCTACAGGGAAGGGTGTATCGAAACACCCTTAACTGTTTCGAAACAGGGGTTTGTAATGGCCATAGTGTTTTGGAACAGTTGAAGGTGTTTCATAACATTTTGGCTACTGGAGAGGTTTGTTTCGATACCGGTCTCGGAACGCACCTGAGTACCGAAACGGTCAACACCGTTTCGATACGGGCGTTTCGGTACGAAGGTCAGTGTTTCAAAACGGATGACTGTTGGATGATGTTTTTGAATTGTTTTAAGTTCTCATGTTTGAAATTTTAGACCTGAATGTTGTGGATGCAATTGCTTGAACTTGGAATATCCTTTTAAGCTAAAAGTTTACAGAGAGGCATGTAATATGACTAAACACGGATTGGTAAACTTAAAATCTATTAATTCCTTATATTTTCCAAAATTTACACATTAGTCCCTAAAAGTGAAATTCTTATAATTGAGTCCCTAATTGATTTCTGATCGCCATGCCTTTCTCCCATTTGATTCTTGAGTAATCACATAGGCTTAATATGTATCTAGATAAGATAAAAAGAAAAAAATGGTTGTTAATCAAGGTTGACTTTCGAGTTGACTTTGGTTTTCCTCGTGTAATCTTCGTAGTTTGGTTCAAGCGTCTAGGCCGGGCTAAGTGGGTTACTTCTCCAATGGAGGTGTGTGCTTGGAGGTAAGTGATGAAGATGACAAAGATGAGGAGTTGCTTGCTTACTTAATAATCGGGTAAGTTTTCTATTCCTTTCTTTTATTTATTATAGCTCACCTATAAAGCTTTCCTTATGGTGAAGCAACTTCACTAGAATTTCCACAATAGGTGTGTTTTAATTAAGGGGGGCTAATCGTAAGATTAGTCCCTCAACTCTCATCCTACTATAGTTTTGACCTCCAACGTGCATTTTTCCTCAATTTAGTCACTGTAATGTTTTCTGTACTATTCAATAGGGTCCGATGGTAATGATTTAATTCAATTAAAGTCCAATATCGAAAATTAACTAGCCAATACTATATTTAGGCTTCATCAATGTAGAATTTCTGATCACCGGCACCAAATTCCGACTAGACTGATTTTAAGATGTTACAGCACTCAAGCAAGCGGATCAAACAAACCGCCCACCGGAAACTCATCAATAGCGATGGCAAGCTCTCGGAGTAAGTCATCGTTTCACGTTTTTTATTTTTGTTTTTATTTTCTTTTTTCATGCATTGAAGACAATGCCTCACTTGAGTTTGGCAGGCGTGGGGGGAATTGTTTCTAGATTAGCCTTCATGTTTAGTTGCATTCATCTTTAGTGATAGCATATAGGATGCATATGTAACACGCCATGCCTTTAATCAGACTTAATTGCCTAAGACTTGTTGGATATTTTTTTTCACAATTGTGACTTGTTGATCGATAGAAACTTAGTGAACTTAGGTTGCTTAAAAGTTGGGTAAATTAAAAATCGATTAATTTCTTGCTAGATGTGCCCAAAATATGCACTAGTGGTTAATGCACATTAAAGAATCACTAGAGGTGCCCGAAATTAGCTCTAGTCGACTAAATAAAAATTAAAAATTGAGAGAGTATCTCGTAATTTCATCTATTTATCTTGTAAACCCTCGTCCCGGTCTGGACGGATGACCAGTCCGAGTAGGTTACACGGGGAAAACTGAAGTGAAACCCGTTAAGGCTCCCCTTCGGTTAGCAACCCTAGAAAATTTATTTTAAACATTATCTTGTCTAAATGCTTTAATACATCCTATGTGAGATACGACAGCGGAAAGGCAATGAAACAATACAAAGCATACAAACAAGCAATTTAAACAGCATATTTTATCCTTTACAACAGGTCGTATCGATACGCTAGAAGACCGTATCGATATGCTAGAAGACCGTATCGATACGCCTCGACTTGGTCAATAGCCAAAAGTCAACCTAAGAAGACAGTATATGCACACTGGTTGACCGTACCGATACGCCCTCAACGGTCAACTTCTCATGGTCAAACAACAAGGACCGTACTGACACACCTAAGATCTGTACCGGTACGCCAAAATCTCGTCAATTTCTCAGATTTCCAGAGAGCTTTTGGCGCATCGATACACCCTCATGTATCGATATGCTAAGCCTAAAATGAAGTCCAAAGTGTAGGACCGTATCGATACGGCCCTTAGGCGTACCAATACGCCCTGCACTGCAAACTGCATTTTAGGTGCAAAGCGCACCAAGACTCAACTCTAGATGCAATTTACGACTCGTCTAGAAACGAACAAACCCTCATACAACATTTAGCAACCAAAGCTAAACATACGATGCTACTCAACCCAACAAACATGGCATCCCACAGAAGATAAGCACTTAGATAGGAAACTTGCATAACGGCATACACAACCAAACCATTTCATTCTTAGAAAGCAAACACTTACATAAATATTGCATACCAAGGTTTACATGCCTTAAAACATAACACATAAGCAAACATGGAACAAAGGTCATAAGCCTTCAAGACACAAAGCATTTAGGCAACAACATAAGCATGGTTTACAATCCACAACAAAGGCAATAACACCAAAAACCAACACATATGAGTCTAACAACGCTCATACAAAACATATAGCATCCCCATTGCTAAACTACCACATTATTTAGTAAACCATACTTGAGCAACTACTAAAGCTTGGAATGCCCCTTTCCTTGCTCCTTGCTAACTCCACGCTAATGATCTGCATTGTCGAAAACGAGAGCGTAAGCTAGAAGCTTAGTGAGGGTGCTATAAAACAAAAACAACGACAATGCATGGTTCAAGCATATCATCCTTAAGACAACTCACAAGCATACATAAGCATCAACATAGCATCAAAGCTAACATCACATGAATGCATTAACATGGCATCTTACCTCATGTTATGCCCAACAAGATATAACAATTATCTTAACAATAACCACACATGAACAAGTATATTGGCAACTATTAGTTTACTCGGATATGCGGATAACTTTCGTTGGGGTTTTCACCTCCAACGTACTCAACAACAACGTTACCTTCGGTGAGATTACACTCATCACCGGTCCTTGCATGGATGGGATTACATTCATCATCACATGCCCTACGGATGGGATTCCACTCATCGTCACGTAATAATATATAATTTCCGGTGGAATATTACATCACCGTACTCCTCCTTGATGACTTTACGCCAGCAAGGCCACTCGCAAATTTGACTCAATCGTGTGCACACTCTCATCCTAATGATCGATCATTTATACCCAGTAATTTAACTAGTGCCAATCATACTTTCGAGCCACACCATGACAATCCATCATGCATTTCAACATATCAAACACCACATACATCAATGTACATAACAACATACATAATCAACACATGCTTTACAAGTCTACACCATGCATATTAAGCAAAACTCATAAAACACACAAGAGATTAAGCTACCAACTTAACCTCTACCTTGAATTGGCCTACCAAGCACAATCCAACTCCACATCCATACACTTGAACCAATTTAAAACCAATTTAAATGATTCCACTCACCGAACTTCCTTAAGCAAACTGAGAAAAGCCGAATCAAGCCTCCACACTTTCCAGAATCGTGCCCGAAGCTTCTCCAACGGTTACCCTTGATTCTAACCAATCAAAAACAATATATTACTCAATCAAATCATCACCAAACACTGTCACAACCACAAACTACTACCACAAGCCAAATTCTTACAATTTCAAACCAAAGCCAACACCAAAATCCCATTTTCGTACTCCCACCAAACCCAGTAGAAAACTACTAATTCCAACACCCAAAACACCATTAAACACCTTCAAAACACCTCTCTAACATTGCTATAACATCAGCCTCACTCTCCAACATAAAACTACACTAAAAACCCAAGTTTTGACACTTTTAAAATACCCCAAAAACCCATTTCGGGATTTTTGATTAAAACCCCTCATTTCGAGATATGATGTACCTTAGGGCAAGATTAGTTCATAATGTAACTCTACAAATCAAAAACAAATCAAAAAGCCATTAAATTTTCATCCTTTTCTTCCAAATCTTTGAAAACTTGAAATTCTTAACAATGGTGTTTTCCAAAAACTAAAATCATCAATGTGCTAGAAATGAAGAGGACAAGTCAAAAATGGTCTTACCTTTTTGAAAGCACTTGCGATGAGGGAGAGATTTGATGGAATAATGATTGGGGTTTTAGAGAGTTTTTGACGTGAAAAGTGGATGGAGGAAGAAGATGAAGAAAATGTTTCAAAAGCCCCTTTTTCTCAATTTTTTCTACTTTTAAAATTTTACAACTTTGCCATTAATGAAATTCAACCCTTTTAAAATAAAACCAAAGTCTATTTTAATTAAATCGAGTCCAACGACTCGAACCTCAGTCACACACTCAACTCCCGACCCCTAAACCCGGGTGTTACACATCTAATATTAGGAGAGTTAAATTCAAGAAACGAATCAGCAAGGTTTTTGTCCAAATCGATGAAGACTAATTCTTCTTAGGAATAAGTTACGAATTTTAATGGCTAAGAGAAGTGCAAGATTGGTTGTTGTTCACCCTTGGTTCACGCTGGGAGGTATTATCAAGGCTTTCACAATTAACTAGTATTTCGACTTAAGGATAAGAAGAAGTCATTGAAGAACGCTTCGCCGAACCTTAGAGGTTGTTACTCAGTTGCCCAAGTTGTTGCCCCTGCAATCATTGCCCCAATAATTTATACTAGTTGCCCCGGCAAACGCTATTCCAGTTGCCTTGGCAACCCGATTGTTACAAATTGTCGCGACAATTGAGTTATCGTTGCACTCTTTTACCGAGATGATTCATTCGACTATTACTCCTCAACTCACAATAATCTAGCCTATTCTCTCTCACTTGATTACATCCCTCTTTTATTTTATTTCTCTTAGTTAGTTGTTAATTAGAACTCCCACAATCACCTACTTGTGTTTTTATTTTATAGTGCGAGAAGTTAAATTCCTGAAGAAGCACTAATCCTTGTGGAGACGATATCTTTCTATACTATAACTTCCGGCGTGTTCCCTTTGCACAAATTGTGAAGCACTTATTACACACAACATTAACCTTATGATTTTGAAGAAGAAATGAGTGTTTGGCTCGAGAGAATTTGAGAGAAAAGAAGTTACGTCATATTTGTTTGAATGAAATAACCACTAATTAAATCTTCCAACCTCTTTTATTAATTAAAACCCATTTAAAATAGGCCAATTAAGGGATAAAAGTATGATATTAGACTTTTGGAAAATAGCTCCTTAAAGATTCAAAATTCTTATCCTTTTACAAAACAATCACTAAAAATAGTTTACATGTTGGTCTATAAATCCAAAATGTCATAATTCCAGATACCATTTTCCAAAATTGATTTCACCAAACTCTTATATATATATATATATATATATATATATATATATATATATATATATATTTAAAAAGCATTTTAGATAATTTTTCCATATTTTTATCACCTTATGAACTAGGTTTTCCCTAAACTCATCCCGAAACTAACCTGAATCTCTAGCCTCGGTCTAACGGGACCCTAAACCACCCCAAAAACCTCTTGACCCAAAGCCGGGGCGTTACACCACTTATGTCTTATGGCCCTCCAAGAGGGTGAAGTAACTTCTAACTTATTTATTTGCAATTCTTATACATTTGATGAGTTACAAGAAGCCAGTGATGAATTGGTTTTTGAGATCAAGGACTCATTTTCGAAAAATAAAAAGATGATTTCAAAATTAAAAATGGAAAATAATTTTCTTTTGATAACCAATTTGGAGTTTGAAGCAAAAATTAAGGATTTTGAGCAAAAAGTTTTAAACTTACAAAATTTGCTTTAAAAGAAGGAAAAAGATCATCAAAATGAGTTGGACGGTCTTAGGAAAGAAAACGATTCGATTTCCAAGAAGCTTGAAAGGAAAAACAATTTTTGAAAATCAAATTTTTATCAAAGACAATCTAGTGCCCCTAGATTTTTAAACGAAAAATATTTTAGAAGTATTTGGGTTACAAAAGAACTAATTACTTCAAATATAAATGATGAAATTGTAAAATGAATACCTACGGGGAATAAAATTTGTGTAACTAATGTCATTGGATCCAAAGCAATTTGGATACTAAAAAAATACTTGATTGTCTCTTTATAGGTATGATGGAGCATTGATCAACATTGTGATGAACCAGGGAAGCTCTAGGCATACAAGGAAAAACACTTGAAGAAAGAGGCTTAACATCCTACTATCGGTTCAAGTGGTAAAAATTAGTTGAATTTATTTGTTTATCTTGTTTTATTTCTTTTAATTCAACTAGTTAATCAAGAATTGTTGGACTAACATCTTATTTGATGCTTGAGTATAGAGAGCCATTTTCAAATTGCAAAAATCTTTTTAAATAAAACCTCTTTGTTACTGAACTTAATTATTATAAAAAATTCTTTTTGATATAACAAAAATGGGAGAATGATTCGAATAATTGAATTTTCATATGAATAAGGGGGAACTTTTAACTTTGTTGAATCTATATTCTCTTATTCAAAATTTATTTTACTAAGAGGGAGAATCACAAAAACACTGTTTCAAGTTGATTTTATTATATCAAAAAGGGGAGATTGTTAGGATATTTGTTTTGGTATAATAATTTGAAATGTGTTTTTTGACTTGTTTGAATATTTTGCAAACTTTTATTAAAGTCTAAACAACTTGAAAATATGCTTGAAAACGTTTTTAAAATTTTTGGCATGATTTAAAACAATTTTACACAGCCAAACTAGACATTTTCAAAGCCTTGTATCGATACGGTACATACCGCATTGATACCTTTTTGGTGTTTTCAAATAATATTTTTCAATGGCTAAAATTTGTATCGATACAGGCTTAAATGTACCGATACAGAGGGTACTGTGCCGATACGCCTATAAGCGTACTGATACGACTGTGTGATATCATGCTCAACGGCTCATTCCCAAAGAGGGTGTACCGATACGTAAAGCTCGTGTACCGATACCGACCACACCAGATTCAGGAATTCCTCATAAAAATTATCCCCAACGACTGCATTTCATTTCCAACTGTCACCAACTGCTAGAATCACTTTTAAGAGTATAGAAGGGACCTCCAAACACTAGAATTTACTAATGATCAACAAACCAACATTAATGATTGTAAAAGGGTCTTAGTGCTTAATTTTTACATCTTTCATAGACAACACTTGTGAGTTTAACTTGTTATGATTTGCTCAAGTGTTTTAGGTTTGTGTGAGTGCTTAAATTGTGCAAACACATACCTTTATAATGAATTTTAGTTTGTTTTGTCTTTCTCTTTGTATAAGAAGGTTTGCTCAATCTTTGAGTAGAAAGCTTTGAGTGTGTAAGGGTTGCCTCCTAGACTTAGAAAAAGGGAAGAAATTTAATAGTGAATTTGAGAATATCCATAGTGGGAAACTAAGGTAGTAGATGTAGAGCTTGGTTAGAAGCTCGAACCACTCTAAATCATCGTGTTCATTTCTTTTCATTGCTTCCACCACTATCACCCAAAATTGGACTTCTCCACCAACTTGGCAAGCAAATCGGTTGAGGAATTCGAGCTCATTAAAATATATTTTTAATAATTTCTTATTTTATTAACTTAAACATTTAAGGTTTAACAACCAAAATCTTGATCAAACAAACAATCTCAACTAAGAAAACACTAACCCATTAATCTCAATATTTCCAAATTTCAAGTTCGTTGAAGAGATCATTCTTCAAGGCTCGTCAATTGTAGGTTTCACGGCTTCAGTTATTCAAAATAATAGCACTGTAAGTTCTTTCATTGTTTTTCTATTGTGGTTTGATATTTAGAAAGTTTATTTCTTAATTTTTGCACTTATTTAATATTTCATATGAAAATTTTTCACATTATCTATGGTATTTTTATCTATCATCGGGAGTTTTAGCAAATAAGAAACCGTGATTTTAATTGTTGTTAATCTCTTTCATGTACACTTTTAATGTTTCCCACGTTCTTGGGAAGCAGTCAAACTCTATTATTTATAATGGACAGGGAATTTTGATTCGACAAGAATAAGTTAATTTTTATTAAGATATGAATTTTTTTCTTAAATAATAAAAGAATATATATATATATATATATGGGATATGATCAAATTACACTGTGTAAAACTCTTTAAGTTTTACACCTTTTTTGGATCGTTGGATGAGTGAAACGGATGGATGAGATTAACAGTAAAATATGTGAAGATTATCACTTGGGAATTAAAAACACGGAGTTAATCTCAACCATCTATTTCCCCATCCAACGATCCAAAAAAGGTGTAAAACTTAAAGAGTTTTACACAGTGTAAGTTGATCCTAACCCTATATATATATTGTTAGTGCATACTCTTTTTATTTTATAAAATTTCATGGGTTTGGAGAACTTAAATCTAGATATTAAAAAAAAAGGCTTAATACAATTTTCTCCCCTAAAGTATACTCGATTTCCCAACTTGCCCCCTAAACTTCATTTTGCCCACTTTTTTCCCTTAAACAATTCGTCGTTACCCATTTTGCCCCATTCCGTTACCTTTTTCCGTTAAAAAAATTTCGGTCAATAACATCCTGCCACGTCATTAACGGGTTGGCTAAGTCAATCCGTCTGGTTTTATTTAAAGGGTAAATGACATGTCAAGTCTGTCAAGTTTGTTTGTTTTGTTCAATTTAGTCACTGAAAAGTCAATTTTTACCTTAAATTGACCCCTATTTGTTTCTAATTTTTATAATTTAGTCCATTATTTGTTATTATTAATGATATTATTTTACTAAATGTTAATATTTAATAAAAATAAATAAAAACAAATATTTTAATACTAAATTAGTAATTTTTTATATTCGAATTCTAATCAAATTCTAATTTCACTATATTTGAATTATAGTTTTTGACTAAAATTCAAATTATATTCGAATCATGTTCGTATTATATTCGAATCATATTCAAATTATATTTGAACCATCTTCTAATTATATTAAAATTATTAATTCGAATTTTGCTATATTCGAAATATATTTTTTGAGCAAAATTGAAATTATATTAGAATTATATTTGAACCATGTCTATATTATATTCGAATCATATTAAAATTATTTTCGAAATATAATTTGAATATGATATTTCGAATGTAATTTGAATATGATTCAAATATAATATGAACATGATTCGAATATAATTTTAATATAATTACATGTTTTTTCAACTATTATATTCGAATCATATTCAAATTATATTCGAATCATGTTTAACAGGTAATTATATCCGTATCATGTTCGTATTATATTCAAATCATGCCCGTATTATATTCGAATCATATTTAGAATAAAATTTGAATATGATTCGAATATATTATGAATATGATACGAATATAATTACCTGTTAAACATGATACGAATATAATTACCTGTCAAACATGATTCGAATATAATTATCTGTTAAACATGATTCAAATATAATAGTTCAAAAAACATGTAATTATATTAGAATTATATTCGAATCATGTTCATATTATATTCGAATCATATTCAAATTACATTCGAAATATCATATTCAAATTATATTTCGAAAATAATTTTAATATGATTCGAATATAATATGAACAAAATATGAATATAATTACATGTTAAACATGATTCGAATATAATTACATGTTAAACATGATTCGAATATACTATGCACATGATTCGAATATAATAGTTGAAAAAACATGTAATTATATTAGAATTATATTTGAATCATGTTCATCTTATATTCAAATCATATTCGAATTACATTCGAAATATCATATTCAAATTATATTTCGAAAATAATTTGAATATGATTCGAATATAATATAGACATGTTTCAAATATAATTCAAATATAATTTGAATTTTGCTCAAAAAATATATTTCGAATATAGCAAAATTCGAATTAATAATTCGAATATAATTAGAAGATGATTCAAATATAATTTGAATTTTACTCAAAAACTATAATTCAAATATAGTGAAATTAGAATTAATAATTAGAATTTAATTGGAATTCGAATCTAAAAAATTACTAATTTAGTATTAAAATATTTGTTTTTATTTATTTTTATTAAATATTAACATTTTAATAAAATAATATTATTAATAATAACAAATAATGGACTAAATTATAAAATTAGAAACAAATAGGGGTCAATTTAAGGTAAAAATAAACTTTTCAGTGACTAAATTGAACAAAAAAACAAACCTGACAGACTTGACATGCCATTTACCCTTTAAATAAAACCAGACAGATTGACTTAGTCAACCCGTTGATGACGTGGCAAGATGTTATTGGCCGAAATTTTTTTTAACGAAAAAGGGTAACGGAATGGAGCAAAATGGGTAACGGCGAATTGTTTAAGGAAAAAAGTAGACAAAATAAAATTTAGGGGACAAGTTGGGAAATCCGGTATACTTTAGGGGGAAAAGTTGTATTAAGCTTAAAAAAAAAAAAAAGAGAAAAATAAGTTTACTATGGAGAATTTGCTGAGTATCTGGCCATCCACCATTTTTTTTACCCGAGAAAAAGCCGTGAACAACTCAAAGTCTACTTATCTTCGATAGGCATGAAATTAAATAAGTGTAAAAAGAATTTAAGGGTCTAAGCCGATAATTAATCTTCGTTCTTTCCATTTCTTTGTTTTTATATGAGGAAGAAATAATCAATAAGTTTGGATTTCTGTTTTCTTTTAGAAAAGTAGTAGTAAATTAGGTAATGTGAGTGAGTTTGTGTCGGTGGTTGGAAAAAATCAAAAAATCTCAAAGTCGCTATCAAAGAAAACTCACAGCGCTTGCAAATTCCAAAAAATACATGTTTTTGTTGAATGCAGGGGTTGTGTTGAAGAGGGTGGGGCCACTTCGGCTTTGGCCACCCCTTTTTTTGTGGCTGATAAATCCCTATACCATAACTTTGTGAAGGTTTTACTACCTCACCTTACCTAACAATAATTCAGTTAGCCCACTATTTCTTTTGGGTTTAGGTTTCAGATTTGGGACTGTCGGTACAACTTGCAATGCACCTTACTTTTGTTAGTTTTTCTTTTAAAAAATGACAGTGATAAATATTAGATTTTTTAATTCAGGTGTTCTTTGATAAATTAGAGTGTTAAAAAGTAAAATTTTGAGTTAAACTTTTAAATATCTTTGGTATTTTGTTTAAAATTAGATATTAAATATAATTAGATTATTTAATAAATGTAAATTTTAAAGAATAATATAGTTCATTTTTAAAAAAAAAATATAATAAAAAAGTATTGACGCAGTGCCAAAGATGTGATAAGTAAGTTTTGAATTCTTTAATATTTTTACCCTATATAAGTTTATTTTTTTATAAATCTTATTTTTAATTTTAATCTAGCCTAAAAATAAGTGGAAGGGGATTCTAGGAAAAGAAAATAGGTGTTCCTAGTAAGTCTAGAACTCATGACCCTAAGAGAATATGAGAAAACTCTAAATATGTTTAGTTTTAAATGATCAAATATGCTTAAATATTAATTTTAAGTTCATTGTTTAATAATATGTTTTTATCTATCAGTGTTATAGAAGAGAAAGCATTCCTTTATTCTTTCTCGTTGCATAAAACCTTTTTACAGCCAATAGAAGAGTTCATCTTTTTATCAGATGTGTAAAGTGAAATTAAGTAAAGCTTGACCGATGGTTTCGTTACACGACATCTTGTTTACAAGTATGACACAGGGAGACAATTAAAAGCCTAACCATCTCTTGCAATGCAGCAGCTTGAATGTCGTTATATTATAATAGTACGATGCAAAACCAAGCCACACTTGTCTTCGTTAGAAATTATGTAGCGATAATTTAATGAAATTGTAGAATATCATAAAGAAAATAAGGAATATAAAAGAAATCAAACAGAAAAATAAAATAATATTATATTGCATGTATAAATAGTTTTCCTAAAATATATTCGACCTCTGCTCAGTGCTTTGAGTAACTTTGGACGTATATCTCCAATGATACAACAACAAACAATCACAACAATATCACGGCAACAATGATCAATCAAACACAATCTTGCCTTTCTTTATCACCAGAAGGAATAAATTTAGAAGGAACTTTTTATATTGACGTTGTTGGGAGTCTCTCAACTTGGCTTTTATATAGAGAAAAGGAAATGAATAAAGAGGTTAGACTGATTCATGAAGAGTTTTGTTGAAAAATTAATAGATATAAGTGAAAAGACACAATAAATGAAAAGATACAATATTAAATCAAAAGCAATGAATATGTTCATAAAGTGATACAATTGTTTGCTAACGACACATATGCTCAACAAGCGATAAAATTGTTCACAAAAAAAAAACAATTGTTCATTAATAGACAAAACTATTGTTTAATTTAAGTATTAATTTATCATTCATCACAGAACAATTTTGGGCATATTATATAGAATATAAATCCAAAATTTATTATTTAAATATTTAATTTTATCAATAAAATAAAATGTCTCAAAGTTCTAAAATATTTGTTATTTTCCAACAATCTTTTCACAACATAAATTTGCTAGGCCATCCACCAACACCTAAAGATGAAAGCATTGTAACACCGTAAGATTTTAAGAGAATATAAAAATAATAAGGTTATTGAGGTAAGGGGGTTTGAACTTGTAACCTTAGCTACCAAGGTTGGGAGTTTAACAAATTATGCTAAGGTTGTGTTTGGATATAGTTTACCAAGAATTGATATTATGTTTAGTAGCTCGGTTACACTGTGTAAAACCTATGTTTGATTTTGATATAATTAAATTGTTAATGATTAAATTGAAAACTTGAAATTGATTTGTAAGTCCCTTTAATAATTTATAAATCACCAACACTTTGAAACTGATTTGAAAAACTCAAACTCCAAATATTTTCTAAGTGTTCCAAGGCCAAAGTATTGAAAATCGGTCATGTGTATCGATACGCTTTCAGCCGTATCGATACCTTTTTTACAAAGTTGGCCACTAAAAAGACGTGTTTCGATACGCTCTTAACCGTATCGAAACAGATTCAATTTGTATCGATACGCCTCTCTGCAAAACTGAAGGAGTTTGAATGGTGTACCGATACGGCCTAACCCGTATCGATACGATTTTAATTGAATTTTTAATTCGAAGTGTTTTAAATGTTTTCGACCGTTGGTGTTAGTCGTTAGGTAACTAACATTTAAAGTGACAGTTGACCCGTATCGATATGGTGAACCCCCGTATCAAAACGGAGACTTCCAGTGAGCTATGTTGAGAAAAAGGTATCGATACAGTCCCTTCCGTATCGAAACGGTCCTTGTCCCGTACCGATACGCTTACGTGCGTTTCGATACGCCCTCTCTATTATGTACAACAACTCTTTCTGTTTTGAGACAAGTATCGATACGGCTCCCCGTGTACCGATACTGATAGCTGCAGAAGTGCATTTATGGTGGAAAGAGAGGGTCCCAACGGCTATAATCAATTCCCTAACCACCCAAACAGCTAGAATTGATAGAGAAGGTATAAATTGAAGCTCTTTGAGGACCAGCAACAACTATTGCATTAAAAGCAAACATCCAAGCAAAAATCCAACCTCAAGTGTGCCTATTTTCCAATATCTTGTAAACCCCAAATTGAGTTGTATTCAATTCTTATTCTATCTTCAAATTTGGGTTGAGTGTTGTACTTCAAGCGACAAAATTGTATTTGAGAGATATACTTTTTGTCCAATTTCTTCTTTGTTCATTTTGGAGGGTTTGGTCAAATTTTGGGTAGAAAATTTGACCGGTTGTGAAAAGGTTACCTCCTAGGCCTTGAAAAGGGGAAGAACAAATTAGTGAATTGTTGCAATTCCTTAGTGGTAGCTAAGGTAGTGGATGTAGAGTTCATTTAGAACTCGAACCACTCTAAAATCCTTTGTTCTCCATTTTTAATTGTCCATTCACTCCAACAAAGCTTTAAAATCCCAATTCACCCATTTTGGTCTTGATCATTCAATCGATCCACTCAACAATTGGTATCAGAGCCTACCTCTTTGTACGATTCACAACTACAAGAGGAGTTCCTAGGAAGAGTGTGATCAACTAAAAAATCAAGTAATGGCATCTACCTCCGGATCGAGTATGTACGAGTCACAATCCACCCAAAGCCACCATTCTTCAATGGTGACAACTATCCATTTTGCAAGAATCGGATGCGCCTTTTCATCAAGTCCAACGATTACTTGGTTTGGGATGTCATTGAAGATGGTCCCTACATTCCTTTGAAGAGAGATGATGATGGAAAGATTGTTCTAAAGAAGAAGATAGAGATGAGTGAAGATGAGAGGAAGAAGATCCAAATAAATGACAAAGCTCTTCACATTCTCTTTTGCTCCTTCGGTCCCGACATCTACTCCAAAGTCTCCTCCATTGAGAGTGCCAAGGAAGTGTGGGATACTCTTGAGACCACCTATGAAGGAACCAATGATGTGAAGGAAACCAAGATTGGAATTCTCAATCTTAGCTATGCGAATTTCAAGATGGAGCCCGACGAAACGGTATCCAAGATGTTTGATCGCTTCTCAACCATAGTCAACGGGCTTTAAGGATTTGGAGAGACTATTCCGGAAGACAAGCTTGTCCGTAAGCTACTCTACTCACTTCCAGAATCTTTGGATGGGAAGAGAACCGCCATCATCGAAGCCAAAAACTTGAAGACTCTAAAACTTGATGAGCTAGTGGGTTCTCTCCTTACTCATGAAATTATGAAGCAAGGAAAGGAAGAAGAAAAGAAGAAGGAAGAGAAAAGAGTAGAGAAGCTAGAGGTGGAAAAGAAGAAGAAAATAGGAGTGGCTCTCAAAGCTTCATTATTTGAGGAGAGCTCTTCTAGTGAGGAGGATGACCTTGAAGAATTGGCTATGATAGCCAAAAAGTTCTCTCGATTCATGAGGTCCAACCATGGAAGGAAAATTCAAAGAAATATGGACTTCAAAGGTAAAAGTAAAGAACAAGGGCGGGATCAAATCATTTGCTTCGAGTGCAATAATCCCGGTCACATTCGTTCGGAGTGCCCTCAACTCAAGAAGAAGGGCTTTGAGAAGGAGAAGAAGCTCTTTGCCAAGCTTGCTACTTGGAGTGATGAGGAGTCATCCAAGGATGACGAACAAGAAGTGGCTAACCTTTGCCTCATGGCACTTGAGGAGGATTCCTCCATGGTAACCTCTAACTCATCATCTTTGGATTTTACATTTGATGAATTGAATGATGCATATGATGAGTTGCAAGAGGTTTATGATGAGTTAGTTGAGAAATATAAGGAGTCGGTCATTAGGAATAAGAAAATTATTTCGGAATTAAATGATAAGAATGACTCGCTCTCTCAAACTAACTTAAAATTTGAGAAAAAGATTTTAGGTTTGAAAGATGAACTTAAATTCTTCCAAGATGAAAATGTTGACCTAAATAATCTTCTTTCTCAATGCAATAGTGAACACCAAAAGGTGTTAGATGAGCTTAACAAGCTCAAAGAGTCTTTTAAATATGTTGGTAGTGTGAAGCATGAAAAAGGTGAATCATCGAAAACAAACCAACCTAGGAGAAAGACTAATAACTACAAACAAAGTAGCTCTTCTAGACATAGTAGAACTAAAAAGATTAGAAGTGTATGGGTTCCTAAGGAACTTGTAAAATCTAATAATATTGTTGCTATGTCACCTTGGATTCCTAAGGGAACCAAGCTATTGGGAGCTAACACTCGTGGACCCAAAATGATTTGGGTACCAAAAACAAAAGTTTAATATCTTTTTTTGTAGGGGGAGCATTGCTACAAGGCCAAAGTACAAAGTCAAAACTCATGGTACCTTGATAGTGGATGCTCGAGGCATATGACCGGAGACAAGAGTACATTCATGGATTTAAAGCCAAAAAGTGGAGGAGTGGTGACATTTGGTGACAACTCCAAAGGCCACATTAAAGGTATTGACTCCATAGGTAATCACTCTACCATTCTTATTGAAAATGTCTTGTATGTCGATGGTCTTAAACATAATTTGTTGAGCATAAGCCAATTATGTGATAAAGGATTTAATGTTTTATTTGATAAAAATGTGTGCAAAATTGTTGACATTAAATCTAATAATATTATGCTAATAGGTCATCGCATAGGTAACATTTACATGGTGCATTTAGATGACATACATACATCCCATGCATGTTTAGTAGCTCAAAATGAAAATGATGCATGGCTATGGCATAGGAAACTAGGACATGCTAGCATTAGTGTTTTAGAAAAATTAGTTCCCCTTGATCTAGTTAGAGGTTTACCCAAGATTAAGTTCTCAAACAATAAAATTTGTGATGCGTGCTCTAAGGGTAAACAACATAAGTCATCCTTTAAATCCATTAATAATGTTTCTACAAGTAGGTGTTTACAACTTATCCATATTGATTTATTTGGGCCAATTAGGACTATGAGCTTGAGTGGTAAATCTTATGCATTTGTTCTTGTTGATGATTTTTCTAGATTTACTTGGGTTCTATTTTTAAGTACTAAAGATGAGGCTTTAGAAAAATTCATCACATTTTCAAAACTAACCCAAAATGATCTTGAACTTAAAATTTCTCATATTAGAAGTGATCATGGAATCAAATTTCAAAATTTAGGGTTTGAGGAGTTTTTAAATGAAAATGGTATTAGCCACATTTTTTCGGCTCCTCGAACTCCTCAACAAAATGGGGTAGTTGAGAGGAAAAATAGAACTTTACAAAAAATGGCTAAAACCATGCTTTGTGAAAACAATTTACCTAAATATTTTTGGGCGGAAGCCACAAACACCGCTTGCTACATTGTAAACCGAGTAATGATTAGGCCAATTTTAAAGAAAACACCATATGAGATTTTAAAATCTAAAAAGCCTAACATTAGCTATTTTCATCCATTTGGTTGCAAGTGTTTTGTTTTAAATAATGGAAAAGACAACTTAGGTAAATTTGATGCAAAAAAGTGATGAAGCTATTTTCATAGGATATTCTTTAACCTCTAAAGCCTATCGTGTATTTAACAAGAGAACTTTAGTAGTAGAAGAATCTATACATGTTGTATTCGATGATAACCTTATTCCAAGGAAGGATTCTTGTCATGATGATGATGTACGAATCATAAATGCCTTTGATGGAGGACAAACTTTAAAGGAGGATGAGATTCCATCAAAAGAAGAGGATATACAAGATCCACCTCTTGAAGCCTTGAAGGATTTGGCTCTTGAGGAAAAAGAAGTGAGCTACCCAAGGGAGTTCAACTATGTCAAAGATGGTGAAATCTTGGGTGATCCATCCAAGGGGGTAACCACTAGATCTGCTCTTAAACTTATGAACCATGTTGCATTTATCTCATGCATAGTGCCTAAGAATATAAAAGAAGCATTGAAAGATGATTTTGGATTATGGCTATGCAAGAAGAGTTAAATCAATTTGAGAGAAGTAATGTTTGGACATTAGTTGATAGACCTAGTAATCAATCTACTATAGGAACTAAATGGGTCTTTAGGAACAAACTAGATGAGAGTGGTAACATTGTAAGAAATAAAGCTAGATTAGTAGCACAAGGTTACACTCAAGAAGAGGGAATAGATTTTAATGAAACCTATGCACCCGTAGCTAGAATGGAAGCCATTAGGATGTTGCTTGCATATGCATGTTATCATGATTTCAAGCTTTTTCAAATGGATGTTAAAAGCGCATTTTTAAATGGTTTTATAAATGAGGAAGTGTATGTGGAACAACCACAGGGATTTGAAGACTCAAAATTTCCAAATCATGTTTTCAAACTTACTAAAGCTCTTTATGGTTTAAAACAAGCTCCTAGAGCTTGGTATGAAAGACTTTCAAACTTTTTAATTGAAAAAGGTAATGTGGACACTACACTTTTCATAAAAGGTATAAAAATGACATCTTAGTAGTACAAATTTATGTTGATGATATTATTTTTGGATCGACTAATGAATGCCATTGCAAAGAGTTTGCTAAGTTAATGCAAGGTGAATTCGAGATGAGCATGATGGGGGAGCTCTCATTCTTTTTGGGACTCCAAATCAAGAAAAGGAAGGATGACACCTTCATCAATCAAACAAAGTACATCAAGGATATGCTCAAGACATTTGGCTTGGAGAATGCAAAGCCTCAAGCCACACCTATGGGCTCTTCTACAAAGCTTGACAAAGATGAAGGAGGTAAGTGTGTTGACTCTAAGCTTTACCGTTCTATGATTGGAACATTGCTTTACCTTACTGCAAGTAGACTGGATATCTTTTTTAGTGTTTGCTTGTGTGCTAGGTTTCAAGCTAGTCCTAGAGAGTCTCACCTTATAGCCGTTAAGAGAATCTTTAGGTAACTTAGAGATACTCCTTGTTTAGGTCTTTGGTACCCTAGAGACTCCACCTTCAACCTTCATGCTTATTCGGATACGGATTATGGGGGGTGTAAAATCGATAGGAAGAGTACTTCGGAAACTTGTCAATTCTTAGGTACTATGATCATATCTTGGTTCTCTAAGAAACAAAATATTGTAGCCTTATCTACCACCGAAGCCGAGTACATATCCTTAGGGAGTTGTTGTGCTCAAGTCCTTTGGATGAAGCAACAACTCTTAGATTATGGTATTAAAGTTGAAACCATACCCCTTAAGTGTGATAACACTAGTGCCATATGTTTAACAAAAAATCCCATCTAACACTATAGAACCAAACATATAGAAATAAGGCATCATTTCATTAGAGATCATGTCCTTAAAGAAGATGTTGTTATAGAGTATGTTGACACCTTAAATCAATTAGCAGACATCTTTACAAAACCTTTAGATAAAGAGCGTTTTTGGTCCCTTAGGAGAGAGTTAGGTCTAACTAGCTTATCTTGACCTTTTAGGACCCTTTTTGTTCTTAAAATTGCTTGATCTTGTGAAATTCCATGTTTGTGTGTTGTAGCTCTTGAAAATATCCATGCCTATAGCTAGGGGGAATATGATTTTGTTAAAATATTCTTAGAACTGCTCATTCATCATTTGCATTCCTTTAGGAAGTGTTAGAATCGAGCTTTTGGTTGTTCTTTAGGCCTAAAATGTATTTTTGGGCATAGGGTATCGATACGACCCTACGCGTATCGATACGGGTACTTCACTAGCTTCTCATACTTCATTTTGCCTTAAACGAGTATCGATACAGTTAAACCCATTTCGATACGAGCTAAAATCGTTTCGATACGGATTGCATCCATTTCGATACGATTCTTCAACGGGCATTTTTATTGGAACTACGTTTTTACCCCCGTATCGATACACCCTCAGGCGTATCGATACGCGATTGTGCAGACAACTTTAATTTGACATTTAAGAGTTCAACTTTTACCAAAATTAAAATTTCTCAAAACCCTAAAAACCCTAGCCGTTTTCAGCATATAAATAGCCTCTTCCTCCCTCATTTTTTCACACCACAACTAAAAATATCAAGAGGGTTTCAAAATCAAGCAAAGCTTTAAGGCTTTATCATCAATTTGGTGCTAAGCTTTTCTTTCATTCCTCTCTAATCAAAATCAAGGTAAAACTCTTTCTTTTTCTTTTAATTCTTTCTTATTATTTTCGTTTTCAAACTTTTTCTTGTTTTGTTTTTATTTTTGTCTTCTCAACCAATTTTTTTTTTAAAATTTGGTTTTAATTTTTTTTAACCTTGATTCTTGGTTTTTCAATGAGTTGAATGAAGAAATCTTAATGCATCCATTGTTTTCTCTAGTTCATGGCACCTTCCAGGAAGAGATCACGTCTTAATGAAGCCGGTGAAGGATCCAATACCGGAGATGGTGCTCGTCCGAATCTCACTCAAATCTATCAAAACTCTTTTCAATCCCCGGAGCTCTAACCTATTTTCGTCAATTCCAAAACTATAAGATTCGTCCGGAGAGGGTAATCTCTATTCCTTTTCTTAACTTGAAGCGATTCAAATTTGCATATCTACCTTTGCTCCAAGAATGGAAGTTTATGGATTTTCTCACTATTCCTGGGTTTTACTTTCGCATTTTGGTTTTAATCTTTTATGCTAATGCCAAATGTTGTGCCAACCGAGATGGTGTTGTTACGGTTGTTAATTCCTATCTTATGGGTAAAAAGGTCACTATAGATGTTAAATCTATTTGTGATGTCTTTAAGTTGGAGGATGAAGGCCTTGACGATGAGAATGCTCTTGGCCATGTTCTTAGTGGTTCCGTCACCGCCCTAAATGCTCAGGATCAAATCCTCCATTTGATGGTCTCTTGGTGGTTTAGACCCTCGGGAGGGAAGTATTCCACTATCCGCCAAGTGGATGACTTTTGGATTCGATGCTTCTGTGAGAGAAAACGTACGAACTTTGCTCGTATCATATTTGTGGAGATCGTCTATCTCGTGCAACATCGCCACACCACACTTGTCACTTCCTTCACCTATGGCACGACCCTAAGCTACTTTTTCCAACAAAAGGAGATTGATTGCTCGCATGAATTCCCAACTCCCCTCACCGATCCTATCGATGAACACTCTCTTGCAAGGGGTAAGTTCCATTATTTTAATGGTAATTGGTTACGTCTATCCGAGCTCCCTAGTGAGGCCGCGGAACAAATTGTTAATCCTCAAGTTGAACAAGTTCCTCAAGCTCCTCCTCCTCCACCTTCCATAGATGCTCTAATGACTCTTCCCAATGAGCAATTCACTGGATTGCGCACGGACAATGCTTCAGGGTTTATCACGATTGATACTCATTTCACAGGCCTTGAAGAACGGATGACGAACGTGGAGACTCGACTCACTTCTCTTGAAGGCGGTCACAACTCAATGAATATCTCTCTCACCGCTTTCCATGACGAGTGGCGTCAAACCTTGAGGAATGGTGATCCAATTGAGGACGAAGATGAAGATGATGAAGAAGGCGATGATGATGCATAGTAGCCTATCTTTGCATACCATTCATATCATCTAGGATATTTATTTTATGCACCTTTGCTCCATGTTTTTAGGAGTAAGTTTGGATTATTTTACACCTATACTTTGATTTTCTGTTGTTTGGATTTTTAAGTTGATGTTATCCTTTATTTGAACTTAATAATGTTATGTTGCTTGCTTATTTATACTTATTGCCTATTTATGCACTTTATATTATGTCTCAATTATTTTTGATCTAACAAAAAGGGGGAGAAGGAAGCTCACACACTTAAAATGTTTTGATTTTCAACTTAAAAGTTACCTAGCTAATATTAAGGGGGAGTTATTTTGCAATGTTTTACAAAGTGTAAAAAATTTCAAGTTTTGGTTTTGTTATATCAAAAAGGGGGAGATCGTAAAACCTATGTTTTATTTTGATATAATTAAATTGTTAAGGATTAAATTGAAAACTTGAAATTGATTTCTAAGTCCCTTTAATAATTTATAAATCACCAACACTTTGAAACTGATTTGAAAAACTCAAACTCCAAACATTTTCTAAGTGTTCCAAGGACAAAGTATTGAAAACCGGTCAGTTGTATCGATACGCTTCTAGTCGTATCGATACCTTTTTTACAAAGTTGGCCACTGCAAAGACGCGTTTCGATACGCTCTTAACTGTATCGAAACAGCGTATCGAAACAGATTCAATCTGTATCGATACGCCCCTCTGCAAAATTGAAGGAGTTTGAATGGTGTACCGATACGGCTTAACCCGTATCGATACGATTTTAATTGAATTTTTAATTCGAAGTGTTTTAAATGTTTTCGACCGTTGGAGTCAGTCGTTAGGTAACTAACATTTAAAGTGGCAGTTGACCCGTATCGATACGGTGAACCCCCATATCGAAACGGGGACTTCCAGTGAGCTAAGTTGAGAAAAAGGTATCGAAACGGTCCCTGTCCCGTACCGATACACTTACGTGTGTTTCGATACGCCCTCTTTATTATGTACACCGACTCTTTCTGTTTTGAGACAAGTAACGATACGGCTCCCCGTGTACCGATACGGATAGCTGCAGAAGTGCATTTATGATGGAAAGAGAGGATCCCAACGGCTATAATCAATTCCCTAACCACCCAAACGGCTAGAATTGATAGAGAATGTATAAATTGAAGCTCTTTGAAGACCATCAACAACTATTGCATTAATAACAAACATCCAAGCAAAAATCCAACCTCAAGTGTGCATATTTTCCAATATCTTGTAAACCCCATATTGAGTTGTATTCAATTCTTATTCTATCTTCAAATTTGGGTTGAGTGTTGTACTTCAAGGGACAAAATTGTATTTGAGAGATATACTTCTTGTCCAATTTCTTCTTTGTTCATTTGTGAGGGTTTGGTCAAATTTTGGGTAGAAAATTTGACCGGTTGTGTAAAGGTTACCTCCTAAGCCTTGAAAAGGGGAAGAACAAATTAGTGAATTGTTGCAAATCCTTAGTGGTAACTAAGGTAGTGGATGTAGAGTTCATTTGGAACTTGAACCACTCTAAAATCCTTTGTTCTTCATTTTTAATTGTCCATTCACTCCAACAAAGTTTTAAAATCCCAATTCACCCCCCTCTTGGTCTTGATCATTCAATCGATCCACTCAACACACCGAAAATATAAAAAAAACTGAACGAAACCCCTATCATAATTAACGCTCCAGTTGGATCTAAAATATCCAAATCTCCCCCTTCTCTTTCGACCCTTCCCCTACTCTCACCGGCCGTTGTCGCTGATCTCAGCGACCGCAGCGACGAGGCGTGCACGACCGCTATCCTTATGACCGCCTCACCGTCCCGGCAACCACCGCACCAATCACTGGCTACCGGTCAGTGACGTTCGTCGTCAGAATCAAGCTAAAGGTTCGGCAGAAACCATTTTGCTCATCGCCTCTATTTCTTGCATTTTTTGGCCTCGTTTGCCATCCGTTCGCAACACGGTCATCGGATCCGAGTTCCCCACGTTATGGCTAGCAAAACCCAGTGAACCGATTGTTCGTCTGACGCCGATTGAAGCTACGTCGGAGCTTCATCATTTACGATGGAGATTTGACGTTCTAGGTAAACTTCGGTGAGTTTTTTTGGCCAAATGAGTTACTCTCTTTTTGATTGTATCCTTGGCTTATAGGTTTTTGAAAAATGTTAGGATTGCGTGTGTCTGGTGTTCCGGCGACCATTTCCAATGCTTCTCCAATGGCTTAATTTTCTTGGTGAATGAACTGGGGTTACTGCCCTAACAGCTCAAGTAGGCCTAATCCGGCCTAATTGGTCTGAGCCCATGACCAAGCCCAGGCCCGTAGCATCCAAACCCGACCCAAGTTTGAAATTCGATGCATCTCCCCTGACCCGACCTGAACCCGAATCCTACCCGGTCAACCCAAGTCAACCCGTCTAACTGAGTCAACTCGTCTGAGTCAGCCCGCTGAGTCAACTCACCCTTGTCAACCTGCCGAGTCAATTCAGTTGACCTCTACCAGTTGACTTCTGATGTCAGTGTTAACCTGTTAACGTTAGCGTTGATGTAACCCCCTTGAGCCGACCTAGCCACCAGACCGCATCGAGCGGATCACACGGGACTAACCGAAGAAAGATCCGAAGATTTCCCCCCGATTAGCAACCCTAAATGCATTGATTAATATCTTTTCTAGATGCTAGAATTGTAACCCCCTTAACCCGGCCTAGACGGTTGACCCGAATTAAGAAAGTCACACGGGGAAAACCAAAGTCAACCCGAAAGTCAACCTTGATTAACGACCCTTTTTTTTCTTTTAAAACTTGTCTAGATGCAAATTAAGCCTTAGATATGTTCATACAACAGCATACTCAAAGATCATAAACATCAGAGATCTAACAGGGACCCAATTGAACAATTTACAACTTTAGGGACCAAATTGTAAATTCTGATAATTATAAGGACTTAACCCAAATTGAAGTTACCATCTTGAAATTAATCATGTTTCATGCTTCTCTGTAAAATTTCAGCTCAAAAGGACTTCCCAAACTCATACAATTGCACAAACAAGTTTCAGGACCAAAACGCAAACATTCCAAAACATATAACTGCCAATGTCAGCCCCCAACGGTCACCCGTTCCGAAACTGGCATAGCCCGTTTCGAAACTCGGGGCCGTTCCGCAACGCGTACCGAAACGGGGGTCTGGCAGTAGCCTTCCCGTTTCGGAACGGTCCCTCCCGTTTCGGACGCCTGGGCTTGTTTAAGGCACCCGTTCCGAAACGGTAGGTGCTGTTCCGAAACACCCTGCACAGATTGCCCAAAAATGCATACTTAAACATGCAATTGACCTACCAATCATGCTCCAAAAGCCACCAAACTTTGCCAACATGCAATTCAACATATATGAGACATACTTGCATCAACAATTCATCAAAACATCCACATATATGAAAAGCCCCAAATCTATAGGCATGCTTCCTACACAAGTAAGCCATTCAAGCATAAACTTCCAATTCAAGCATATAAAGGCCAACCACAAAAACCAGCATTCTCAACAACATTCAACATACTTAGGGAGTTCAAAACATCTCCCAAAACATACACATAGCCCCCCCATTGCCAAATTACCAAAAGCTAAAATGTACTTAGAAAACCTTCCATACTTAGAGCTTTGTTTCCACTTGGATGCTTGCCCTCCTTGCTGCCCTCAAGTACTCTAGTGTTCTGCATTATTGAATTAATAAAACGGAAGAGAGCGTAAGCAAAAGCTTAGTGAGGAATGCTCTATAAAACCATCCAATAATGCATTAACAAAACATTTATAAATCATGCTTCAAATCATCATTTACACATGCTCAAAAGCATACTTTAACAAGCATCTCATGCTTCACTTCATTTCATGTCATATTGGCCACAAGTGATACAATTCATTTCTTTGAAAACAAGTTCATCAACTTTCACCCCAAGGACTTTTAAACACCTTGGACCCCAAGGACTTTTAAACACCTTGGCCATGGACTTTTAAACACCATGATATAAATTACCTCAAGGACTTTTAAACACCTTGACCCCAAGGACTTTTAAACACCTTGGCCTATGGACTTTTAAACACCATAGAATTAAATTACCTCAAGGACTTTTAAACACCTTGAACCCCAAGGACTTTTAAACACCTTGGCCTATGGACTTTTTAACACCATAGAATGGACCACACAAGGACTTTTAACCACCTTTGTGTCCGTAACAAGAACCATCCAAGGACTTTTAACCACCTTGATGTTCTTAAGTAAACAAGGCTCACTCAAGGACTTTTAACCACCTTAGTGACCTTAACCTTTTCAAACATCACTTGCCAATATACATCATTATCATCAATTTATCCACTGTTTTAAAGCATTAAACCAAGCCATATTCATCATGCATTTAAAAGCATCAAACCACATTTAATCAATGTTCAAATACAAGGAACTCTTACCATGAGCTTCCCTCAATATATGGCTTACAAAAACAGCATTAACCATGCTAAATCATGCTTTCAAAACAGAATTTAAAACATGCAATAAACCACATTGCACAACAACCAAATCATGGCCACCACTAGAGAGTATTTCCGAAAACTTACACTTGAGCTTAGCAAAGTTGTTTAGACTTAAACTAAGCTCCCAAGACATTGGTTTCAAAGCCGAAAACCCAATTTCACTCACCGATTCCACTTCGCCTCAAGACAAAGCACCAAATCAAGCCTCCGGATCACCACCACTTGGATCCAAAGATGCCTCCCCTGATTAAACACATTAAAGCAGAGATTTAATGCATCATCATGCATCAAAAGCTTCAATGAAAGCACTCAAACTCGCTGCTCTCATTCACACTCCAATTTCGGCCACCAAACACAACCGAAATTGCATCAAAACCACTTCTCAACAAAGCCCAGCCATAAACCAGCAAAACCTAACATCCATTAACACCATCTAACATCTAAAAACAACCTATAAACATCCTTATACCTCCAGCAACATCAGATCCACAAGATCACCACAAAAACATCCAAGAATCACAAGCTAAACTTAGGAAACACAACCTATCCGGGATTGCATTAATCAAAACTCATTTCCTTATCAATTTAGAGTTCATTTAACATCAAAAACACACCTCAAATCACAGATTAATCATATCTAACGAAAATCATCAAAAATCACCAAATCTTGCATTATAAGCCAAGATCCATTTCACCACTTAAAATCCTTTAATAAAACTTCAATTAAGAGTTGAGAACTTGGGAATTTCAGTAAAGAACTGATAGTTTAGAGGAGAAGGACGTTCTTACCTCCAAACTTGTGTTTCTCCACTTTTTGGAACCAAAAACCTTGTTGAATCAACTAGCAAATGATGAGGTTTTGAAGATATGTTGAGTAGGAATCAAAAGAATGTTGAAAGGAGGATTTTAGGTGAGAAAATCAGAAACAACTCTCTGGAAAACAAGTGTTTGGATTGAGAGAAAATGAGAGAAAGAAAATAGAGAAGTTAGTTAAGAAAATAGCCAAATGGCCTTTCCCTCCACTTTTGATATGTTTTAAAATCAGAATAAATCTCAAAATATCTTAGAAAAATCTGGAGAAACTACTTTTGGAATAATAGCTCCTTAAAGATTCAAAGTTTCAACTCTTTATAAAACAGTCACAAAACTTTCAAAAATTACATTTTGGTCACTAACCAAAATGTCACTCTTCCAAAACCCATTTTTCAAAATTGATTTCACAGTTCACTTAATTATATTAAAAGATGATTTTAGAACATTTTCCATATTTTTAATGCAACCCGAACTAGGCTTTCCTAATTTCACCTCTTTAGATTCGAACAGCACTTTGACCAAACCGGTCAACGCCCAAAACTTCTAAGCCCAAAACCGGGGCGTTACAAGAATTAAACCCTATGTTTCAAGAACACACAACGGAAAAAACACCACAAGACGAGCACCGAACGACCAACCGATTAATCGGGGACCAAAATGCAAAACTAGCATAAAGCAGGGACCTAAGATGAAATTAAGGTGATCACTTTGAGATTAGTCTCATTTCATACTTCCACACTGAAATGCATCTCAAAACAAGCCCACAATCAAACACAAGTGATAACACATCTAGCTTGGACCAAAACACAAGAAACGGTTAGACCCGTTCAGGCCCTGCAAAGCCCGTTTCGATACCCGTTCTGAAACACAAAGACAAAATTAAGGGTCGTTTCGAAACCTTCGAGCCTGTTTCGAAACACCCTGCTGCAGTAACAGAAAATCTCCAGGCCAAGCATCTCCAAGGTTGTTCCCCTTGGTTCCAATCAACACATACAACAAGGTAACAACATGATAAGCATACACACACCAAGAAAAAACATCCAATCATACATTTAAGCAAGAGAACTAACCAACAATTAACAAGCGATAAGATAAGAAACATCAAGATCCATAAATATAGCAATACGAGATAGAAAACCAAAACCATTAAGCTCAAGGTATAAACAAGTCAACCATGGCATAAGTAACAAGCTCGCATCACAAGGAGTTTACAAAACACTCCCGAACCATAAACAATGTCTAGCCCCTTTGCCACACACACTATTATCTAAACGAAACCATACTTGAGCTTGAAGCGGACACTTGGATCACCTCCCTTGCACCGTTGCCTTCCAAGATAGCCTACGAATCTACATTATTGGAAAAGAGAGCGTAAGCTACAAAGCTTAATGAGCGGGGCTCAAAACCAAGCTAAAACAATGCAGTTTTGAAAACCAACTTCATTTTGGAAACCAAAACACTTTCTTAAAATCACTTTCGCAAATCATTTCCTTTCAAACATACTGTAACGCCCTGGTTTTGGGCCTAGGTGTTTTAGACATCGGATCAGACCGGTCGAGAACGGTTCGAAACGCGTAAGGTGATTTTTGGAAATCAAGGATCGGAATAGGATTAAAATGTTATAAAAATTGATAAAATCCTCTAAAAATATATTGAAGAAACTACCAAATTTGGAAAATGGACATTTTGAGTAGTGACCAAATTGTAAAGCTTCAAAACTGGGAAAATGTGAGTTTTAATGTGGAAGCCAAAATCTTAGAATCTTTATGGGGCATAAAGTTAATTTGACCTTTCCTCAATATGACATGTGATTTAAAAGGGTTTTCAATTGAATGGTTTTAATTGGATTTTTATGTTAATTAATTAAAAGGTAGTCGATGAGATTTTCACTTACGTAACTACCAATTTTCTCTCATTTTCAGCCAATCACAATTTTCTCTCATCTTTTCCAGAATTTTTTCTTCCAAAAACTCTCTCAACATTTCCTAAATCATTTTCAATAGATCTTTCTGAATTCTTCAAGATTTTTGCAAGGAAAACTTGTCATCTATTGAAAGAAGCAAGGTTTGGAGGTAAATCTCGTTCTCAACCTCTAATCAATGTTCTTTATTGAAATTCCCAAGATATTTGGCTTCTAAATACTATTTTTGATTGTGTTTTCAATATAGTTTTGATTGGAGATCAAAATCTTGTGAAATTGTGGATGAAATCTTGATTTTCGAACTTGATGAGTTAAGCTCTGTTTTGTAATGATTTTAATTGAGTTCTAGGTTGATTTATATGTTAAAATAATGTGTTGATAACATAGATCCAGAAATCCATGAGTTTCTTGGTAGTTTTAAGTGAGATTTTGGGGTGATATGGTGGAATCTTTCTTGCTTGAGGTATAAGGATGAGTTAGGATGTTTGATGAAATTGCACTTGATGTAAGAGTGAATTTATTTACTGTTAAGTGATCCATTATGTGTTGAGTGGAAATCCCTCTCTTGGAAATGTGTTATGCCTTGTAATGCCATTATGTTAAGGATGCACTCGTTAAGTGATCCATGGTTTGCATGTGTTGAATACATATGAATTTAAGCATGTGATGCTTGTGGAAATGGCATTGTGGTTATGCTTGTAAAACAGTGGATTAATGTGGTTAAATGATTATATTGGCAAGTGATGAAAATGGTTATTGGTTACTTTAATCGGATATAGTTAGCTGGCTATAGAATTGGGTGCACCGTGAATAAAGTCACCTTAGATGTCGAGGGGTTGTGATTGTGCCGTAATCTCAATCCAAGTACCCTAACGATTGAGGTTAAGATCACAACGGTGAATGGTTAGTCCCGTGTGTGAGTCTTGTGTATGTGTTCTATACTCTCGTTAGTGGAATTATACAACTACCGATGAGTGATGTTGAGGGGTTGTGATTGTGTCATTAATCTCCATCACGTGTGTTGAGGGGTTGTGATTGTTCCATTAATCTCCACCTTTTGTAGTCCGGTAGTTTGTATGAAGCGTGAGGGACAACGCTTGTAATCCGCGTATCCGATTGTGTCTTGTGTTGAAATGGTTTATGGATTATCACTTGTGAGCCAATATAATGTAAATGAATAACGTGAAGCATGAGATGCTTGTATAAGATGCAAGGATGCATGAGATATTTGTGTATGATGCAAGAATGCATGTGATGCTTGTTAAAGCATGAGCAAAAGTTTATTTGCTGTTTTAAAATGATACATATGAGCATGTGGTTAAAAAGAGCATTGAGGTCTTGTGAGGACATATTTTATAAAATGGCATGAGATGTAAAATGTTAGTTTTGCAAAATATGAGACATACATTGATGAATATTATTTGGCGATCCTCACTAAGCTTTGTGCTTACGCTCTTTTGTTTCATCAATGCAGAAAACTAGGCTTTGAAGGCAGCAAGTAGGAAAGAGGAATCTAAGCTTTTAATCTTGCAAAGTATGTGGTTTTGCTTCGGTGTAATAAAAGGCAATAGGTGGGGTTTATGCTATTGCATGGTTGAGAATGTTTTCCCATTTGCTGGAGCATGTTGGTTAGCTACTTTTGAGATGTAATTTGCCTTTATGGTTTGATTTTAGTTATGGTTGATGGTTATGGCTTGCTATTGTTTTGGTGGACTAGGGAGCATGCCTTTAGTACCTTTACTTGCATGTTGATTGCCATGTTATAGCTAATGCATCGATATGATGATTGTTGATATGTATCCATGTTGTATGCATGATGTGGCATGTCTCGGGAATGATTTGAATGTGTTTACTCTTGAAAAACCAGCAAAATCTGATGTTGCAGGGCAAGGCGTATCAGAACGCCCTTGCCTGTTTCGGAACAGGGGCCTGAAATGGCCATAAGGTTTCGAAACGGGTGAAGGTGTATTAAAACGTTTTGGCTACTGGAATGGGGTGTTTCGATACGGGTCTCGGAACACACCCGAGTATCGAAATGGTAAACCCTATTTCGAAACGACCGTTCCGGTACAGGGCCATCCGTATTGAAACGCCTGACCATCATGTTTAAATTTTGAACTCTTTTGAGTTTCTGTTTCTTGCATTTTGGTCCCTAAATGTTGGTTGCTTAATTCAATGAGTTTGAATGACCCATTTGAGTTGAAATTTGATCTAATGGCATGTTATGTGATTAATTTTGGACTGGTAACATTAAAACTTGTTTAGTCCTTATAAATATGAGAATTTACATTTTAGTCCCTAAAAGATGATTCTTTTCAATTGAGTCCATGTTTGGGTTCCGCTCGCTGTGCCTCTTCTGCTGAATTAATTTTCTAACATTATAAGTTAATATTGAGCATCTAGAAAAGATAAAAAGAAAAAAATGTCGTTAATCAAGGTTGACTTTCTTGTTGACTTTGGTTTCCCCGTGTAATCTTCGTAGTTTGGGTCAAACGTTTAGGCCGGGCTAAGGGGGTTACATTTGTTGGTATCAGAGCAAGGCTACAAAAGAATTGGGAATGTTGGTATGTGAATTTGATATGTGTTGAAGTATGATGTTTGAAAAGCATGCTATTGGTTGAAATTTTGAACCTTATGACATGCTTGTTTGATGCGAATTGCATGTGGAATGAATATGATTGTGTGATGATGATGTTATGTGGATATGTGCTGAGTTTGGGATGATGAAAAGTATGTGAGCATTATGTTTCCTGTATGCTATGCTCTGTGGGGGAAATTGGGTGTCCATTGCCTTATTACACTACTCAAAATGTTTTGTAAACTTAAATTCTTGCTTGCAGCTGGCCTAAATGGTTTGACTTGTTTTGTTGTTATGTCTTGTTAAATAGCACTATGGGTCCAAGAAGAGAGTTAAGATCGAGTACGATAGTACCTGCAGCTGAGCAGGGTAACCAGGCTGAGCATAGGGCTGATGTCCCTCCAGGTGGAGATCTACCTTCTTCGCCACCACCTGAAGGTGGGGAGCAGGTGCAAAAAGGACAAGCTGGTCCTGGTTTGGTTGATTTGGCACCTCTGGTTCAGGCGATCACCGGAGCGTTTCACGCTGCTGTTGCTGGAGCGCATGTACATGCCCCTGCAGCTGGTCAGGTAGGCTTACCTTTGGAGAGGTCGAGGAGCTTGGGAGCTGTAGAGTTCTTTGGTATGTCTCCTGAGGCGTCTAAGGCCTGGTTAGCGAGTACGATCCACATAATGGATTAGATGGACTGTAATGATGTGCGCAAGCTGGGATGCGCAATATCTTTGCTGCAAGGTGATTCTTACAGCTGGTGGACAACTACCACAGCTGGTATGGAACCCAATGACGTTGATTGGGAGTTCTTCAGAGGTGCCTTCAGGAGAAAGTATCTAGGGGTGAGATACTTGGATGGAAAGAAACGAGAGTTTATGTCGCTTGTTCAGGGCAACCTTTCTGTGGCTGAGTACGAGGTCCAGTTCGTACGTTTGAGCCAATATGCTCCTGAACTAGTACCTAGTGAGAGGCACCGATGTGATCGCTTCCGGTATGGCCTGGTGCAGGAGGTTAAGTCATATATGCTGGGTGCGGATTATACTGACTTCGATGTGCTCGTGTGTCGAGCCAAAGACATCGAGCAGAATCTGTGTTTTTCATTTAGAGGTGTTGGTTCTAGCTTTGGAAGAGAGCTGCTGAGTATAGTTCCGGTGGTGGGCGGAACAAAATAGGTCGTGATAGGAGACATCAGCCTGAGGGAAGGCGTGGTGTTCTGTGTCGAGGTGTTCAGGCTCAGGGAGGTCGTGTGAGATCTGAGCAGTATACATGCTGGACATGTGGTTCGAGGGACCATTTGAGGCGAGATTGTCCTCGAGCATCCAGAGAGGTTCAGGCTCCTGTTGTGGTGACAGGGAACTCTTGTTGGAATTGTGGTTCGGCTGACCATATGTGGAGGGAGTGTCCTTTGTTGGTTGGTGGTGGCAAAGGACGTGCTCCTGTGGTAGCTACACCTCAGCGAGGCCGTAGGCACGGCCGTGGTAATTTCCAGAGGAGAGATGAGGGGCAGCAAGGTATTGCTCATGTTGTAGCTGTTCGACTTGAGGAAGGTGGACCAACGAGGGTATATGCATAGCGCGAGGAGCGCAATGATATCGATGTTATCGTATGTACCTTTGCTCTCTAGTCTTTATCTTTGCTGGCTTTGATTGATTCTGGTTCCACGCATTCTTATATCTTGAATGAGCATGCACATTTGCTTGATATACTTGTTGAGATGCTTGAAATAGGAATGCAAGTGACTAGTTCTTTTGGTGAGACTGTAGTCCCTAGAAAGTTGTATAGGAGATGCCCTTTGTTTGTGCAGGGTCATGTTTTTCTTGTGGATTTGATGGAGTTGCCTTTCTACGGATTTGATGTAATCCTTTGCATGGATTGGTTGTCGAAGCATAGGGCGGTGGTTGACTTTGAGGTCAAGCGGGTCACTTAAAGTTGGCCGATGATTATGAAGTGGTAGTAGTAGGTGAGAATGTGAAATTCTTCTCGAATGTGATTTCGGCTTTGGAAGCAAATCGTATGTTGAGTTTGGGCTGTGAGGCTTATCTTGCCTATGTGATGAATCCTGGCACCAAGGATGTGCGTGTGCAGGACATCCGAATTGTTCGCGATTTTCCGGGTGTCTTTCTAGAAGAATTGTCTGGGTTACCGCCAAACAGAGAAGTTGAGTTTGGTATATAGTTGTACGAGAATACAACTCCGGTGTCTATTGCTACTTATTGCATGGCACCCAAAGAGTTAAAAGAGTTGAAAACGCAATTGCAGGAGTTGTTGGATCGAGGTTTCATTCGGCCGAGTGTGTCACCTTGGGGTGCACCGATCTTGTTTGTAAAGAAGAAGATGGGACAATGCGGATGTGCATAGATTATCGGCAACTGAACAAGTTGACGATCAAGAACAAGTATCCTTTTCCTAGAATCGATGATCTCTTTGATCTGTTTCGAGGAGCCTCGATGTTTTCTAAGATAGACTTGAGATCGGGGTACCATCAGTTGAAGGTGAAGGATGTGGACGTACCTAAAACGACTTTTCGAAAGAGATACGAGCATTATGAATTTCTGTTGATGTCGTTTGGTTTGACAAACATGCCTGCTGCTTTCATGGACATGATGAATTGTGTATTCCATGAATTCTTGGATCAGTTTGTGGTGGTGTTCATCGATGATATCCTTGTGTATTCGCATACCGAGGAGGATCACGATAGGCACTTGAGAATTGTTTTGCAAGCGCTGTTGGAGAACCAGTTCGATGCCAAGCTGAGTGTGAGTTTTGGCTTAGAGAAGTAGTTTTCCTTGGGCATGTTGTATCGGCAGAGCGTATTCGCGTTGATCTGCAACAAGGTAGAAGTTGTGATGAGTTGGAAAATACCTAAGTCAGTGACAAAGGTACGGAGTTTCCTTGGATTAGCTGGGTACTACTGTAGGTTTGTCGAGGGTTTCTCGAAGATAGTAGCGCCTTTGACCAAGTTGTTGCAAAATAATGTTCACTTTGAGTGGACGGATGCAAGACAACAAGCTTTTGAAAAGCTGAAAGAAGCTTTGACGCAAGCTCAAGTTTTGATTCAACCTGAGTCTGGTAAGGAGTTTGTGGTCTATAATGATGCGCCCATTGTTGGTTTGGGCTGCGTGTTGATGCATGAGGGTAAGGTAGTGGCCTATGCATCTAGGCAGTTGAAGGTGCAAGAGCGTAACTACCCTACTCATGATCTTGAGCTTGCAGCTGTGGTGTTTGCCTTGAAGATTTGGAGGCATTACCTGTTTGGAGAGAAATGTGTTGTGTTCACGGATCACAAGACCTTGAAGTACCTTATGTCTCAGAAGGAGTTGAATCTTAGGCAACGACGTTGGGTGGAGTTGCTTAAGGATTATGATCTGACGATCGAGTATCACCCGAGTAAGGCTAATGTTATAGCCGATGCTTTGAGCAGGAAAGTAGATGTGGAGTTGAGAGCGATGTTTGCTCGTTTGAGCATATCGCGTGATGGTGGTCTTATTGCAGAATTGCAAGTAAAACCATCACTGATACAATTGATCAAGGATAGGCAGTTGCTTGATGATTCTCTTGTTACACATGTACATGACATTGAGGAGGTAGACCTTCGAATTTCAGCTTTAGTGATGATGGGGTTCTGTGCTTTGGGAGTCGAATAGTGGTGCCAGATGATGCTGAGTTAAGGCACACTATTCTTGCTGAAGCTCATAGTAGTCGTTTTGCTATGCACCCTGGTAGTACAAAGATGTATCGTGATCTGAAAAGATGGATACTACTGGGTGGGGTTGAAAAAGGATGTGGCTGAGTTCGTTAGTAAGTGTATGGTATGTCAGTGAGTGAAAGCTGAGCATCAGGTTCCTTCTAGGTTGCTGCAACCTTTGAGAATCCCAGAGTGGAAGTGGGAGAGAGTCACCATGGATTTTGTGTATGGATTGCCCTTGTCACCGTCAAAGAAGAATTCTGTTTCGGTGATTGAGGATCGGCTTACGAAGTGTGCACATTTTCTGCCTGTGCATGCTACGTATACCTTAGATAAGTTGACTGAGCTGTACATAGTTGAGATTGTGCAGTTGCATGGTGTGCCCAAGTCCATTGTATCAGATAGAGATCCGAGGTTTACAGCATGATTTTGAGAATGTTTGCATCAAGCTTTGGGTACACGATTGAATTTCAATACTTCTTATCATCCTGGGACGGATTGACAGTCAGAGCTTGTGATCCAAGTGTTGAGGACATGTTGAGATGTTGTTTGATAGATTTTCAGGGTTCTTGGGTGAAGCATTTGTCGTTGGTTGAGTTTGCGTATAATAACATTTACCAGGAAAGTATCAAAATGGCTCTATATGAGGCTTTGTATGGGAGAAGATGTAGAACCTCTCTTTGTTGGGCAGAAGCTTGGCAAAAGTTGATTTCAATGCCGGCTATGCTAAAGGGAACCACCGAGAAGGTAAAGCTTGTTGCGTGTAAAATAGTCTATCGCAATAGAGTGCAAGTGTACACGATGCAAGTAGTAAAGTGATACACGAAGTATCAGATGTCGAATCCACAGGGACTGGAAATAGCTTTATCCTTGGATTGCTGCACAAGAGAGGAAGAAGAGAGTTTAATTGATTGTAGAAGAATATTGAGGAATACCGAATATAAATGACTAAAAGATTCAGGGTAAAGAAATAGGCCGGTATTGAATTGCTCGGTAGTGCAGGTGTTGCACTATATAGAGATTTCTATTCTGTCGTAGTCCCTGTCGTGGCAGCACCTGCGGCGGCAACAGTCTGTTGATGTCGCGACATCGATCACACAACTTTGTACTTCAAGCTTGGCAAGAATCCCTACTGTGACTTATCCTATCCCTAGGTCCAAGTCTGTCGATGAACACGTCTTGGTTGATACCTCCCGGCGTGAATCGAAGGATGAACGCCGATGTTGTTGAATTCTTCCTTAGCCACTTAACCTTTCGTCCTCTCCCGATACTCTTGCAAGTTGTTGAAAACCATAATAAGCAAACATGAAGTTTATTTTATTGAACAAAAAATTCCTAAAAATAGTACAATCCTTGCAACTACTTTACAGAATCAACCCTTAGCCCTAGGGGAAGTTTTAGAACATGATGAGAAAGGGAAAACGACTAGGGTTTTTGGGGAAGACGGCTAGAGAATAAGATGTCCTTCCCTAGGTCGAATTACATGCCTTTTTATAAGCCTTGGGTTCAAGTTTTCTAATAAGGTAAGAATAAAAGTTCAAACTAAAGTACAACTCTAATTAAGATTAAATCTCCAGAGAAGATACCTTTAATTCGTCCTCTTTTCTTGCTTTGAGTTTCTTCCTTGAAATTTGGGCTTGGCTTTCATTCTGATCTAGGGCTCAGAAAAATATAGAAGTGATCCACGATAGACCGACTTAATTTCCTCTATCTATTGAGCTCCACTTCACCATTGATGTCGTCATTGGCTGTCACAACAGTGGCCACGGCAGCGTCTTCCTTCTTGGCTCCAGTCTTGTGTTCCAGCTCTGCTTCTTCACTTCCACGAGTCTGCCATAGCAGCTACCTGCAAAAATAGCCAAAATCAGTAGCAACTGTAACCCCCTTAACCCGGCCTAGACGGTTGACCCGAATTAAGAAAGTCACACGGGGATAACCAAAGTCAACCCGAAAGTCAACCTTGATTAACGACCCTTTTTTTTCTTTTTAAACTTGTCTAGATGCACATTAAGCCTAATGATGATCACACAAACATCATACCAAAAGATCACAAACATCAGAGGTTAAACAGGGACTCAATTGAACAATTTACAACATTAGGGACCAAATTGTAAATTCTGATAAATTAAAGGACTTAATCCAAATTGAAGTTACCAACTTGAAATTAATCAGGTTTCATGCTTCTCTGTGAAATTTCAGCTCAAAAGGACATCCACAACTCATACAATTGCACAAACTAGTTTCAGGACCAAAACGCAAACTTTTCAAAACATAAAACTGCCATTGTCAGCCCCCAACGGTCGACTGTTCCGAAACGGGAGACAGCCCGTTCCGAAACGCGGGGCCGTTCCGAAACAGGCTTAGCCTGTTTCGAAACGGGGGTCTGGCAGAGGCTTTTCCGTTTCGGAACGGCCCCTCCCGTTTCGGACGCCTGGGCTCATTTAAGGCACCCGTTCCGAAACGGTAGGTGCTGTTCCGAAACACCCTGCCCAGATTGCTTCAAAACATCACTTTAAACATGCAATTACACATCCAAACATGCTCCGAACATCACCAAACTTTGCCAACATGCAATTCAACATAAAAACAACATAATAGCATCGACAATTCATCCCAACATCATCATAAGCAAAAAGCCCCAATTCTAAAGGCATGCTTCCTACACAAGCTAGACATTCAAACACCAAACTTGCAAAACAAGCATAAATGGTTCCAAACCAAAACCAGCAAACACACCAACTTATATCATACTTGGGGAGTCTCCAACACCTCCCAAAACATACACATTGGTCCCCCATTGCCAAAACATTCAAAAGCTAAATGCATTTATAAAACCTTCACACTTTGAGCTTCACTTGAACTTGATTGCTTGCCCTTTCTTGCTGCCCTCAAGGTACTCTAACGCTCTGCATTATTGAATTCAGAAAACAAAGAGAGCGTAAGCAAAAGCTTAGTGAGGGAAGCTCTTAAAAACCATTCAATAATGCAATTCAAAACATTTACAAAACATGCTTTAAATCAACCTTTTCACATGCTCAAAAGCATTCTTAACAAGCAATCTCATGCTTCAATATAAACATTAAAACAAGCATCTCATGCTTCTCAATATTCTTAACATGTCATATTGGCTTAAGTGAAACATTCCATTTATTAAAACAAGTTCAACAACTTTCCCAAGGACTTTTAAACACCTTGGCCTATGGACTTTTAAACACCATAGAAAGTATCTCATCAAGGACTTTTAAACACCTTGATCCCAAGGACTTTTAAACACCTTGGCCATGGACTTTTAAACACCATGAATGAATCACATCAAGGACTTTTAAACACCTTGATCCCAAGGACTTTTAAACACCTTGGCCTATGGACTTTTAAACACCATAGAGAAGGATCACCTAAGGACTTTTAACCACCTTAGTGTCCACAACATGAACCATCCAAGGACTTTTAACCACCTTGATGTTCATAAGTAACAAGGCTCACTCAAGGACTTTTAACCACCTTAGTGACCTTAACATTTTAAAAACATCACTTGCCAATATACATCATTTTCATCACTTACATCACTGTTTTTAAGCATAAAACCAAGCCATATTCATCATGCATTTAAAAGCATTATACCACAACATTTCAATGTACAAAAGCAAGGAACTCCTACCTAGAGTTACCTTCAACATATGGCTTACATCAACAGCAAAAACCATGCTAAAACATGCTTCCAAAACAGTATGTAAAACATGCAAATTATCATTTCGCATCACAACAAAATCATGGCCACCACTAGAGAGAAAATTCCGAAAACTTACACTCGAGCTTAGCCAAGTTGTTTAGACTTAAACTAAGCTCCCAAGACACTGGTTTCAAAGCCGAAAACCCAATTTCACTCACCGATTCCACTTCGCCACTTGCCGAAGCACGAATTCAAGCTTCCGGATCAACAACTCTTGGATCCAAAGATGCCTCCCCTGATCAAACACATTAAAGCAGAGATTTAATGCATCATCAAGCATCAAAAGCTTCAATGAAAGCACTCAAACTCGCTGCTCTCATTCATACACCAATTTCGGCCACCAAACACCACCGAAATTGCATCCAAACCACTTCTAAACAAAGCCCAGCCATAAACCAGCAAAACCTCACATCCATCATCACCATACAACACCTAAAAACAACCTATAAACATCCTTTTACCTCCAGCAACAACAGATCCACAAGATCACCACAAAAACATTCAAGAATCTTAAGCTAAACTTAGGAAACACAACCTATCCGGGATTGCATTGATCAAAACTCATTTCCTTATCAATTTAGAGATCATTTAACATCAAAAACATCTCTTAAATCACAGATTACTCAGATCTAACGAAAATCATCAAAAATCATCAAAATCTTGCATAATAAGCCAAGATACAATTCCAAACTCAAAAGCCTTTAATTAAACATCAATCAAGAGTTGATAACTTGGGAATTTCAGTAAAGAACTGATAGTTTAGAGGAGAAGGACGTTCTTACCTCCAAACTTGTGATTCTCCACTTTTTGGAATGAAAATCCTTGAAGAAACAAGAAGCAATTGAAGAGGTTTTGAAGATACAATGATTTGCAATCAAATGAGAGTTGAATGGAGGAATTTAGGTGAGAAAATCAGAAACAAAACTCTGGAAATGGAGTGTTTGGGTTGAGAGAAAAAGAGAGAAAGAAAATGAGAAGTTAGTTGAGAAAATGCCAAATAAATTTTCCCTCCACTTCTAATATGTTTTAAAATCAGATTATAGACTTAAAATATCTTAGAAAAATCTGGAGAAATCATCTTTGGATTAATAGCTCCTTAAAGATTCAAAGTTTCAACTCTTTATAAAATAGCCACCAAACTTTCGAAAATTACATTTTGGTCACTAGCCAAAATGTCATACTTCCAAAACCCATTTTTCAAAATTGATTTCACAGTTCATCTAATTATATTAAAAGATGATTTTAGAACATTTTTCCATATTTTTAATGCAACCCGAACTAGGCTTTCCTAATTTTTCCTCTTAAGATTCGAACAGGACTTTGACCAAACCGGTCAACGCCCAAAACTTCTAAGCCCAAAACCGGGGCGTTACAACTATCCCCCCCTTAAGAAATTTCGTCCTCGAAATTTACCTGAAGGAAAGAGATAAGGAAACTGCTTCAGCATGTCTTCCTTCCGCTCCCACGTGGCTTCCTCAACACCGCGATGCTTCCACAGCACCTTCACCAACTCAATGGTCTTGCCACGAAGAACCTTGCTATCCGAATCCAGAACCTTCACCGGTTCCTCATCATAGGTCAAATCCGGATTCAAAACCACTTCCTCCACAGGCATCACATGCGAAGGATCAGATCTATACTTCCGAAGCATAGAGACATGGAACACATCATGGATCTTCTCCAACTCCTGAGGTAACCTCAACCGATACGCGACAGGACCCACACGCTCAACCACCTCATACGGTCCAATGTATCTAGGGCTCAACTTGCCCTTTCGGCCAAACCTCATCACCTTCTTCCAAGGCGAACCTTCAAGAACACACGGTCACCAACCGCATACTCTATCTCCTTACGCTTCAAATCCGCGTAAGACTTCTGCCGATCAGAGGCCGCCTTCAACCGCTCACAAATGAGCTTCACCTTCTCTGTGGTCCCTTTCAACAAAGCCGGCATCGAAACCAACTTTTGACCAGTTTCAGCCCAACAAAGAGGGGTCCTACACTTCCTCCCATACAGAGCCTCATAAGGTGCCATCTGTATGCTCGCCTGATAACTGTTGTTATAAGCAAACTCAACCAAAGGCAGATGCTTCTCCCAAGAACCTTGGAACTCAATCACGCAGCACCTCAACATATCCTCCAAAACCTGGATAACTCGCTCAGACTGACCATCCGACTGAGGATGATAGGAGGTACTGAAATGCAACCTTGTACCCAGAGCTTGATGCAAACACTGCCAAAAACGCGATGTGAACCTCGGATCCCTATTCGACACAATCGACTTAGGCACACCATGCAGCCGCACAATCTCAGCAATGTACAGCTCTGCCAGCTTATCCAAAGAGAACGTAGTATGCACAGGTAAGAAATGTGCACACTTCGTCAGGCGATCCACAATCACCCAAACCGAATTCTTCTTTGACGGAGACAAAGGTAAACCAGATACAAAATCCATGGTAACCCTCTCCCACTTCCATTCAGGGATTTTCAACGGTTGCAACAAACCAGAAGGAAACTGATGCTCAGCCTTGACTCGCTGACACACCAAACACTTGCTCACGAACTCTGCAACATCCTTCTTCAAACCAACCCAATAGTACTCATCACGAAGATCACGATACATCTTAGTACTACCAGGGTGCATAGCAAAAGGACTACTATGACCTTCAGTCAGAATAGCACGCCTCAACTCAGCATCATTGGGCACTACTATCCGACTACCAAAACACAGCACACCATCATCATTGAAACAGAAATCCGAAGGTCTACCCTCCGCGATATCCTGAACATGAGACACCAAGGTATCATCCAACAACTGCTTATCCTTGATCAACTGAAACAAAGATGGTTTCACCTGTAACTCAGCCACAAGACCACCATCACGCGATATGCTCAAGCTAGCAAACATGGCTCTCAACTCAACAGCTACCCTCCTACTCAAGGCATCAGCAACAACATTAGCTTTTCCAGGATGATACTCAATCGTCAGATCATAATCCTTGAGCAACTCCAACCAACGCCGCTGCCTAAGATTCAACTCCTTCTGAGACATCAGATACCTCAAACTCTTGTGATCCGTGTACACAGTACACTTCTCACCATACAGATAATGCCTCCAAATCTTCAGAGCAAAAACCACTGCAGCCAGCTCAATATCGTGCGTAGGGTAATTGCGCTCATGCACTTTCAACTGCCGCGATGCATAAGCCACCACCTTACCCTCCTGCATCAGCACACACCCCAAACCAACATAGGATGCATCACTGTAAACCACAAACTCTTTCCCTGATTCAGGCTGAATCAAGATAGGAGCTTGCGTCAAAGCCGCCTTCAGCTTCTCAAAAGCCTGCTGTCTCGCTTCTGTCCACTCATACCTAACATCCTTCTGCAACAACTTTGTCAAAGGAGCAGCAATCTTGGAAAAACCATCCACAAACCTTCGGTAGTATCCCGCCAGACCAAGGAAACTACGGACCTCATGAACAGACTTAGGAACCTTCCAGCTCATCACCGCCTCAATCTTCTGAGGATCAACACGAATCCCCTCAGCTGAGACCACATGCCCAAGAAAACCCACCTCCTTTAGCCAGAACTCACACTTGCTCAGCTTAGCATAAAGCTGATTCTCCAACAAAGCTTGCAAAACAACCCTCAAATGCTCTTCATGCTCCTCCTCAGTACGCGAGTACACAAGGATATCATCAATGAACACCACAACAAACTTGTCCAGGTATTCATGAAACACACGATTCATCATGTCCATGAAAGCAGCAGGAGCATTTGTCAACCCAAACGGCATCACAAGGAACTCATAATGCCCATACCTTGTCCTGAAAGCTGTCTTAGGCACATCCACATCTTTCACCTTCAACTGATAATACCCTGACCTCAAGTCAATCTTAGAGAACACAGCAGCTCCCCGAAATTGATCAAAGAGATCATCAATCCTCGGCAAAGGATACTGATTCTTGATAGTCAACTTGTTCAGTTGACGGTAATCAATGCACATTCTCATAGTGCCATCCTTCTTCTTCACAAACAAGACAGGAGCACCCCAAGGCGACACACTCGGCCGGATGAATCCACGATCAAGCAACTCTTGCAACTGCGTCTTCAGCTCCTTCAGCTCCTTAGGTGCCATTCTATAGGGAGTAATGGACACAGGAGTTGTATTCTCATACAGCTCAATTCCAAACTCCACCTCGCGGTTAGGAGGTAAACCAGGCAACTCCTCAGGAAAAACACCAGGAAACTCCTTTACAACCCTGATATCTTGCACCCTCAACTCCTTAGAGCTAGGATTCATCACAAAAGCTAGATAAGCTTCGCAACCTTGCCTCAGCATCCTGCTCGCCTCCAAAGAAGACACAACATTGGCAAGAAACTTCACATTCTCACCAACCACCACAACTTCATAATCATCCGCAAGCTTAAGCGAAACACGCTTATTCTCACAATCCACAACAGCACGATGCTCAGCAAGCCAATCCATACCAAGGATCACATCAAAACCATAGAAGGGCAACTCCATAAGATCAACATGAAAGACATGCTCTTGAACAACCAAAGGGCACCTTCTATACAACTTCCGAGTCACAACAGTCTCACCAAAAGAACTAGTGACCCGAACACCAACATCCAAAGACTCAACAGGTAAACCAAGCAATTCAGCATGCTCACGAAGAATATATGAATGCGTAGATCCAGAATCAATCAAAGAAAGCAATGACAAGGACTGCAAAGTAAAGGTACCTGCAATCACATCTGCATCATTCCTGCCCTCTCTCTGAGCATACACCCTCGCTTGGCCTCCACCTTCAGGCTGAATAGCTACAACATGAGCTACCCCACGACCACCTTCCTCTCTCCTCTGGAAATTACCACGGCCGCGCCCACGACCTCTCTGCAGTGCAGCAACAACAGGAGCACGCACCTGCTCACCAGCCAACCTCGGACAATCTCGCCTGATGTGGTCCGCAGAGCCACAATTCCAGCACCCATTTCCACCAGCATTACCAGCTGTCACAACAGGAGCTTGTGCCACTCTCTCAGCACGAGGACAATCACGCTTCAAGTGACCACGGGAACCACAGATCCAACAAGCACTAGGATCAGCTCTAGCACCGCCACCCCTAGCAGGCACACCACCACCTCTCCTGGCTGAGGACTGATACTTCTGATCTCGTCCCCTCTTGTTCCGTCCACCACTGGAACTATACTCAGCAGCTCGCTTGCCAGCACCCTTAGCAGACAAACTCAGGTTCATCTCAACATCCTTTGCTCGGCCCACCAACACATCGAAATCAACATACTCGGTGGCCAACAAATACATCTTGACATCCGTCACAAGACCGTAACGAAACCTCTCGCACCTAGCCCTCTCATCAGGTATCAGCTCCGGTGCATACTGACTGAGCCGTACAAACTGTACCTCATACTCAGCTACGCTCATGCTCCCTTGGGTAAGAGACATGAATTCCCGCTTTTTCTCATCCAGATATCTCACTCCCAGATATCTTCTTTTAAACACATTCTGAAAGAATGTCCAGGTAACATCAGCTTCAGCCATTCCAGAAATGGTAGTCGTCCACCATGTATAAGCATCGTCCTGCAGCAAGGACACAACACAGCCCAGCTTTTGCACATCCGTGCAACTCATCTGACCCAAGATACGCTTGGTACTTTCCAGCCAAGCCTCAGAACTCTCAGCTGATAAACCTCTAAACTCAGTCCCTCCAAGACTGCGCAGACACTCCAAAGGCAATCTGACTCCAGCATCTCCCTGATGCCCAGCTCCCTGAGCTCCAGCTACTGCTGCTCGAAAAGCACCCGCAATAGCTTGTACCAACATCGTCATGTCAGGCATAGCTTGCCCCTGACCAACCTCTGGTCCAGCAGCTCCAGCACCAGCTGCAGCTTCAGCTCTCGCACCTCCATCACCACCACCAGGCGGAGGAGGGGGTAACACAGCACTATCAGCGTGCTCTTCATTCTCATTCTCATTGGGAGCCGTAGCTCGCACATTACCTCTTAACTCTCTACGTGGTGCCATACTTTTACCATGCAACAACAATACAAAATAAAACAAGTCAGGCCCAGCAAGGTAAGCAATCCAAGTATTCAAGCTCAATTTCATTCAAAATCAATTTCATTTCATTAGCTTTTGTTTGGCAATGGGTACCCTCAGCATGCAACATCACAACATACAACTCAATTGTATCAACATCTCAAGCCACTGAACATGCTTTCAAACCACAAGCATACAAAGCAAACATGCTTCAATCATGCATACAAACACTCCCAATTACTCGAGAACTCAGCTCTGATACCACCAAATGTAACCCCCTTAACCCGGCCTAGACGGTTGACCCGAATTAAGAAAGTCACACGGGGATAACCAAAGTCAACCCGAAAGTCAACCTTGATTAACGACCCTTTTTTTTTCTTTTTAAACTTGTCTAGATGCACATTAAGCCTAATGATGATCACACAAACATCATACCAAAAGATCACAAACATCAGAGGTTAAACAGGGACTCAATTGAACAATTTACAACATTAGGGACCAAATTGTAAATTCTGATAAATTAAAGGACTTAATCCAAATTGAAGTTACCAACTTGAAATTAATCAGGTTTCATGCTTCTCTGTGAAATTTCAGCTCAAAAGGACATCCACAGCTCATACAATTGCACAAACTAGTTTCAGGACCAAAACGCAAACTTTTCAAAACATAAAACTGCCATTGTCAGCCCCCAACGGTCGACTGTTCCGAAACGGGAGACAGCCCGTTCCGAAACGCGGGGCCGTTCCGAAACAGGCTTAGCTTGTTTCGAAACGGGGGTCTGGCAGAGGCTTTTCCGTTTCGGAACGGCCCCTCCCGTTTCGGACGCCTGGGCTCATTTAAGGCACCCGTTCTGAAACGGTAGGTGCTGTTCCGAAACACCCTGCCCAGATTGCTTCAAAACATCACTTTAAACATGCAATTACACATCCAAACATGCTCCGAACATCACCAAACTTTGCCAACATGCAATTCAACATAAAAACAACATAATAGCATCGACAATTCATCCCAACATCATCATAAGCAAAAAGCCCCAATTCTAAAGGCATGCTTCCTACACAAGCTAGACATTCAAACACCAAACTTGCAAAACAAGCATAAATGGTTCCAAACCAAAACCAGCAAACACACCAACTTATATCATACTTGGGGAGTCTCCAACACCTCCCAAAACATACACATTGGTCCCCCATTGCCAAAACATTCAAAAGCTAAATGCATTTATAAAACCTTCACACTTTGAGCTTCACTTGAACTTGATTGCTTGCCCTTTCTTGCTGCCCTCAAGGTACTCTAACGCTCTGCATTATTGAATTCAGAAAACAAAGAGAGCGTAAGCAAAAGCTTAGTGAGGGAAGCTCTTAAAAACCATTCAATAATGCAATTCAAAACATTTACAAAACATGCTTTAAATCAACCTTTTCACATGCTCAAAAGCATTCTTAACAAGCAATCTCATGCTTCAATATAAACATTAAAACAAGCATCTCATGCTTCTCAATATTCTTAACATGTCATATTGGCTTAAGTGAAACATTCCATTTATTAAAACAAGTTCAACAACTTTCCCAAGGACTTTTAAACACCTTGGCCTATGGACTTTTAAACACCATAGAAAGTATCTCATCAAGGACTTTTAAACACCTTGATCCCAAGGACTTTTAAACACCTTGGCCATGGACTTTTAAACACCATGAATGAATCACATCAAGGACTTTTAAACACCTTGATCCCAAGGACTTTTAAACACCTTGGCCTATGGACTTTTAAACACCATAGAGAAGGATCACCTAAGGACTTTTAACCACCTTAGTGTCCACAACATGAACCATCCAAGGACTTTTAACCACCATGATGTTCATAAGTAACAAGGCTCACTCAAGGACTTTTAACCACCTTAGTGACCTTAACATTTTAAAAACATCACTTGCCAATATACATCATTTTCATCACTTACATCACTGTTTTTAAGCATAAAACCAAGCCATATTCATCATGCATTTAAAAGCATTATACCACAACATTTCAATGTACAAAAGCAAGGAACTCCTACCTAGAGTTACCTTCAACATATGGCTTACATCAACAGCAAAAACCATGCTAAAACATGCTTCCAAAACAGTATGTAAAACATGCAAATTATCATTTCGCATCACAACAAAATCATGGCCACCACTAGAGAGAAAATTCCGAAAACTTACACTCGAGCTTAGCCAAGTTGTTTAGACTTAAACTAAGCTCCCAAGACACTGGTTTCAAAGCCGAAAACCCAATTTCACTCACCGATTCCACTTCGCCACTTGCCGAAGCACGAATTCAAGCTTCCGGATCAACAACTCTTGGATCCAAAGATGCCTCCCCTGATCAAACACATTAAAGCAGAGATTTAATGCATCATCAAGCATCAAAAGCTTCAATGAAAGCACTCAAACTCGCTGCTCTCATTCATACACCAATTTCGGCCACCAAACACCACCGAAATTGCATCCAAACCACTTCTAAACAAAGCCCAGCCATAAACCAGCAAAACCTCACATCCATCATCACCATACAACACCTAAAAACAACCTATAAACATCCTTTTACCTCCAGCAACAACAGATCCACAAGATCACCACAAAAACATTCAAGAATCTTAAGCTAAACTTAGGAAACACAACCTATCCGGGATTGCATTGATCAAAACTCATTTCCTTATCAATTTAGAGATCATTTAACATCAAAAACATCTCTTAAATCACAGATTACTCAGATCTAACGAAAATCATCAAAAATCATCAAAATCTTGCATAATAAGCCAAGATACAATTCCAAACTCAAAAGCCTTTAATTAAACATCAATCAAGAGTTGATAACTTGGGAATTTCAGTAAAGAACTGATAGTTTAGAGGAGAAGGACGTTCTTACCTCCAAACTTGTGATTCTCCACTTTTTGGAATGAAAATCCTTGAAGAAACAAGAAGCAATTGAAGAGGTTTTGAAGATACAATGATTTGCAATCAAATGAGAGTTGAATGGAGGAATTTAGGTGAGAAAATCAGAAACAAAACTCTGGAAATGGAGTGTTTGGGTTGAGAGAAAAAGAGAGAAAGAAAATGAGAAGTTAGTTGAGAAAATGCCAAATAAATTTTCCCTCCACTTCTAATATGTTTTAAAATCAGATTATAGACTTAAAATATCTTAGAAAAATCTGGAGAAATCATCTTTGGATTAATAGCTCCTTAAAGATTCAAAGTTTCAACTCTTTATAAAATAGCCACCAAACTTTCGAAAATTACATTTTGGTCACTAGCCAAAATGTCATACTTCCAAAACCCATTTTTCAAAATTGATTTCACAGTTCATCTAATTATATTAAAAGATGATTTTAGAACATTTTTCCATATTTTTAATGCAACCCGAACTAGGCTTTCCTAATTTTTCCTCTTAAGATTCGAACAGGACTTTGACCAAACCGGTCAACGCCCAAAACTTCTAAGCCCAAAACCGGGGCGTTACAGCAACTGTGTCATTTTATATAATTGTGATGTATATGTGAAATCTATCCTAAATGCAATGAATTATGCTTGAATGCAGCAGAAATATGGGTTAAATACAGGGTAAAAAGTAGAACTTTTGCACACTCAACAAAGCTCATTTGTGAGCGTTTAAAAGCAGCATCGGATAGGAAAAAGTCTTATGCGGATTTGAAGCGTAAGGAAATTGAGTTCGCGGTTGGCGAACGTGCGTTCTTGAAAGTATCGCCTTGGAAGAAGGTGATGAGATTTGGGCGTAAGGGTAAACTTAGCCAAAGGTTCATTGGACCTTACGAGATTGTGGAGCGTATTGGTCCTGTGGCATATCGGTTGAGATTGCTGCGGAATTGGAGAAGATACATGATGTGTTTCATGTCTCCTTGTTACGGAAATACAGATCGGATCCTTCGCATGTGATGCTTTTTGAGGAAATAGAGTTGAATCCGGATCTTTCGTATGATGAGGAATCGGTGAAAGTACTGGATGTGAGTAACAAAGTTCTTCGTGGTAAGACGATAGAGCTTGTGAAGGTGTTGTGGCGACACCGAGGAGTTGAGGAGGCCATGTGGGAAAGCAAAGCGGACATGCTGAAGCAGTTTTCGCATCTCTTTCCATCAGGTAAGAATTTCGAGGACGAAATTTCCTAAGTGGGGTAGAGTTGTAACGCCCTGGTTTTGGGCCTAGATGTTTTAGACATCGGATCGGACCGATCGAGAACGGTTCGAATCGCGTAAGGTGATTTTTGGAAATCAATGATCGGAATAGGATAAAAATGTTATAAAAATTGCTAAAATCCTCTAAAATATATTTAAGAGGTTTGTCAAATCAATTTTACAAAAAGGGTTTTGGAAAATGGACATTTTGAGTAGTGACCAAATTGTAAAGTTTCAAAACTGGGAAAATGTGATTTTTAATGTGGAAGCCAAAATCTTAGAATCTTTAGGGGGCTTAAAGTCAATTTGACCTTTCCTCAATATGAAATGTGATTGAAAAGGGTTTTTAATTGGATTTTTTATATTAATTAATTAAAATGTAGTTAATGAGATTTTCACTTACGTAACTACCAATTTTCTCTCATTTTCAGCCAAACACAATTTTCTCTCATCTTTTTCCAGAATTCTTTCTTTCAGAAACTGTCTCAACATTTCCTAATTCATTTTCAAGAGATCTTTCTTAATTCTTCAAGATTTTTGCAAGGATAACTTGTCATCTATTGAAGGAAGCAAGGATTGGAGGTAAATCCCGTTCTCAACCTCTAATCAAAGTTTTTTATTGAAATTCCCAAGATATTTGGCTTCTAAATACTATTTTTGATTGAGTTTTCAATATAGTTTTGATTGGAGATCAAAATCTTGTGAAATTGTGGATGAAATCTTGATTTTCGGACTTGATGAGTTAAGCTTTGTTTTGTAATGATTTTAATTGAGTTCTAGGTTGATTTATATGTTAAAATGATGTGTTGATAACATAGATCCCGAAATCCTTGAGATCCTTGAGTTTCTTGGTAGTTTTAAGTGAGATTTTGGGGTGATATGGTGGAATCTTGCTTGCTGGAGGTATAAGGATGAGTTAGGATGTTTATTAGATGTGTTTTGATGTTGATAATTGTTTGGAAGTGATGTATGATGGCTGGGCTTGGTTTAGGAAGCAAACAATTGAGTTTTCGGTTGTTTTGGTAGGGTATTTTGGTGTAGTTTGAGTGGGAAACGAGTTTGTGAATTGTTGCTGGTGTTAGAATGCATTTAGATCTCTGTTATGATGATGTGAAAATAGGGGATCTTGATCCGGAAGCAAACGAGGTGATTTTAGAAGCTACAGAAGAGTAAATTCCTTGTCGGCGAGCAAGGCTTCGGGTATCGGTGAGTGGAAATGCAATTTTCTGCTTTGTAATGCTTTGACCGTGGTCTTGGGAGCTAGTGTAAGTTTGATACACTTAGCTAAGCTCAAGAGTAAGTGAATCGGAAATCCCTCTCTTGGAAATGTGCTATGTTTGATGAAATTGCACTTGATGTAAGAGTGGATTTGTTTACTGTTTGTAGAATGTTTAAGTATGGTTTAATGCTGGATTTTAATGCCATTATGTTAAGGATGCACTAGGTAAGTGATCTTTGGTTTGCATGTGTTGAATGCATATGAATTTAAGCATATGATGCTTGTGGAAATGGCATTGTGGTTATGCTTGTAAAATAGTGGATTAATTTGGTTAAATGATTATATTGGCAAGTGATGAAAATGGTTTTTGGTTACTTTAATCGTATATAGTTAGCCGGCTATAGGATTGTGTGCACCGTGAATAAAGTCGCCTTGGATGTCGAGGGGTTGTGATTGTGCCGTAATCTCAATCCAAGTACCCTAACGATTGAGGTTAAGATCACAACGGTGAATGGTTAGTCCCGTGTGTGAGTCTTGTGTATGTGTTCTATACTCTCGTTAGTGGAATTATACAACTACCGATGAGTGATGTTGAGGGGTTGTGATTGTGTCATTAATCTCCATCACGTGTGTTGAGGGGTTGTGATTGTTCCATTAATCTCCACCTTTTGTAGTCCGGTAGTTTGTATGAAGCGTGAGGGACAACGCTTGTAATCCGCGTATCCGATTGTGTCTTGTGTTGAAATGGTTTATGGATTATCACTTGTGAGCCAATATAATGTAAATGAATAACGTGAAGCATGATATGCTTGTATAAGATGCAAGGATGCATGAGATATTTGTGAATGATGCAAGAATGCATGTGATGCTTGTTAAATCATGAGAAAAGGTTTATTTGCTATTTTAAAATGATGCATATGAGCATGTGGTTAAAAAGTACATTGAGGTCTTGTGAAGACATGTTTTATAAAATGGCATGAGATGTAAAGTGTTGGTTTTGCAAAATATGAGACATGCATTGATGAATGTTATTTAGCAATCCTCGCTAAGCTTTGTGCTACGCTCTTTTGTTTCATCAATGCAGAAAACTAGGATTTGAAGGCAGCAAGTAGGCAAGAGGAATCCAAGCTTTTAATCTTGCAAAGCATGTGGTTTTGCTTCGGTGTAATAAAAGGCAATGAGTGGGGTTTATGCTATTGCATGGTTGAGAATGTTTTCCCCCTTTGCTGGAGCATGTTGGTTAGCTACTTTTGAGATGTAATTGGCCTTTATGGTTTGATTTTGGTTATGGTCGATGGTTATGGCTTGCTATTGTTTTGGTGGACTAGGGAGCATGCCTTTAGTACCTTTACTTGCATGTTGATTGCCATGTTATAGCTAATGCCTCGATATGATGATTGTTGATATGTATCCATGATGTGGCATGTCTCGGGAAAGATTTGAATGTGTTTACGCATGAAAAACCAGCAAAAGCTGCTGTTGCAGGGCAAGGCATATCAGAACGCCCTTGCCTGTTTCGGAACAGTGGCCTGAAATGGCCATCAGGTTTCGGAACGGGTGAAGGTGTATCGAAACATTTTGGCTACTGGAAGGGGGTGTTTCGATACGGGTCTCGAAACACACCCGAGTATCGAAACGGTCAACCTTATTTCAAAACGACCATTTCGGTACAAGGCCATCCGTTTCGAAACGCCTGACCGTTGGGTTTAAATTTGGAACTGTTTTGAGTTTCAGATTCTTGCATTTTGGTCCCTAAATGTTGGTTGTTTAATTCAATGAGTTTGAATGATCCGTTTGAGTTGAAATTTGATCTGATGGCATGTTATGTGATTAATTTTGTACTGGTAACATGAAATCTCGTTTAGTCCTTATAAATCTGTGAATTTACGTTTTAGTCCCTAAAAGATGATTCTTTTCAATTGAGTCCCTATTTGGGTTATGTTCGCTGTGCCGCTTCCGCTGAATTAATTTGCTAAACATATAGGTTAATATTGTGCATCTAGAAAAGATAAAATGAAAAAAGGGTCGTTAATCAAGGTTGACTTTCGGGTTGACTTTGGTTTTCCCCATGTATTCTTCGTAGTTCGGGTCAAACGTCTAGGCCGGGCTAACGGGGTTACACTTACCATACTTAAATCAAGTATAAGCAATTGCAACAACACATGTCATAGGCACAACGCATGCGTCAACCATGCATAAACCATATGTAAACCACATATGCAAACTAAGCATATCGGCTCCAAAAAAACTCACAAGCTTCAAGCGTATAAACATATCCATATGAGTTTACCAAGCTAATATTAGAACCTTAAGCGAGTGAGTATACCAGCATCATTGACACGTTGCTCGGATAAGCAGAAACCTTGATAGCACAACCCCCATCAAGCTACATGGTGAAACAACCCTCACCACAATCTCACTTCGGTCGAGATGCCACAACCCGCTTTGCCCGTTGGTGATAGCACAACCCCTATCACTCGCATCACAATAGCACAACCCCTATTGTGAAACCGAAGAATTTATCTCACATGCAAATTTTATATTTATAGTGCACTCACATCCTATTGATCGATCAATTTATCCGATATAAAGATCCACATGTGTCAATATACTCATCGCAACATCTCATTCCACTGTTTTACACCGGGGTTAAACACCTCCCCAAACACATCCCAAATACCATAAACACAAGCCCATGCATAGCATGAACTCAAGCAACAATTTCATACACCACATGGTATTCTCATGGGACAAAATAAACATGCATTGATCCACACCAACAGTGGAAAAACATCATTAAAATGATATGCTCATGATCTAAACATGATCAACATGTAAAACGACGAAAATTCCAAAAAAAAACTCAAAACTTACTCTTGAGCTTGGATTGGCGTAACGGCACAACCCAAACTCCCAATATTCTTCTTTAACCTTGTTAAGGCGTTAAAAACATTTCCACTCACCAGCGATTACCAAAACCAAGGCGAAACACTTTTCTAGCTTCCCGATTCGCCCACAAATGTATCCAACAATTTCGGATCTTCAACCCCTGCTTTTAACCAACCAAAAACAGAGGATAAGAGATATATTCAACATTCTAACTTGCTAGAAAATAGAGATTCAACAACTCATTAAAATCGCCTATCGAAACATTGCCGAAACAAACCGAAAACATCGGAAAACTCAACTCGAACAACCTCCAGCAAAAACCCAGTATTATACATCATACAAACACATGAATAAACATCTAAAAAATCAACCCATCATCAGAATACCATCAACTACTGATTGATCACAAAACTGACCCAAAAACTCACTTTTACATCCACCAAACTTCAACACAAAAGCCAATTTCGGGATTTCAATCAATCACCCACCATCTTAACATTATTCCACATCAATAACTGTAACACCCCAATTTTGGGCTTAGAAGTTTTGGGTTTTGGACCGGACCGGTCGGGTTGCGGTTCGAATATAAAAGGTGATTTTTAGGAAAGCCTAGTTCGGGTTGCATTAAAAATATGGAAAAATGTCTTAAAATCCTCTTTTATTATATATAAGAGTTTGGTGAAATCAATTTTGTAAAATGAGGTTTGGAAGAGTGACATTTCGGGTTAGTGACCAAAATGTAATTTTTGAAAAATGTGTGACTGTTTTAAAAAGGATTGAAACTTTGAATCTTTAAGGAGCTATTTACCCAATGGGAGTTTCTCCAGATTTTTCTAAAATATTAAAGGTTTAATTAATGTATTTTAAATAAGGGAAAAGAGAGGGAAGATATTTTCCTAAGTTTCTAACTAACTTTTCCACATTTTCCATTTTCATTTTCTCTCATCTTTTCTCTCAAACCAAACATATTTCTCCAGAGCTTTTCCCTCTGATTTTGTCACCTAAATAACTCATTTCAATTCTCTTTTGATCTTCAATCATCTCTTCAACAAAACCTTTGCATTTGCTGAGTGGATTTTCAAGAATTTGGTTCCAAAAAGGGAGAAACTCAAGTTTGGAGGTAAGAACGTCCTTCTCCTCTAAAATCTCAGTTCTTTACTGAAATTCCCAAGTTCTCAATCCTTGATTTGTGATTTATTAAAGGATTTACAATTTTAATCTTGATCTTGGCTTTAAATGCAAGATTTGGTTGATTTTTGGTAAAATTTCGTATGATCTGTTTGAGCAATGATTTGAGGTGTCTTTTTGATGTTGAATGAATGTATAATTGATGAGAAATTGAGGTTTTATCAATGCAATCCCGAATAGGTTAATTTTCCTAAGTTTTGCTTGAGTTTTTGGTTGTTTTTGGAGTGATCTTGGTGATCTGTTATAGCTGGAGGTATAAGGACATGGTTAGATCCTTTTTGGATGTTAATTGATGTTTAAAAATGGTTAGAAGTGATGGATCTTGGCTGGGTTAAGTTTTGGAAGTGTTTGGAGGTGATTTCGATTGTGTTTGGTAGCCGAAATGTTGGATTTGTGTAGAGCAGCGAGTTGAGTTGTGTGGCTGGTGTTTTTAATGCATAATGATGCATTAATCTTCTGTTATTGTGTGCTTGAAACAGGGGAGATTGATCCGTGAGCATTAGAGGTGGTGTGGAAGGTTTCGGATGCTTGGAAGGCTTGTTGGCTAGCCTTGTTTTGTGTATCGGTGAGTGAAGTTGGGTTTTCAGCTTTTAAACCAAGGTTTGAAGGTTTTGGGAGCTTAGTTTAAGTCTAAACAACTTTGCTAAGCTCAAGAGTAAGTAAATGGATTTTCCCTCTTGGTTGTGTTGTGAATTGGTTTTAAAGCATTTGTGATTGTTTGATGCAAAGCCTGTGATTTGCATGTTTTAAATTCTGTTTTGAAAGCATATTTTAGCATGGTTTAATGCTGGTTTTGAAAGTCATGTGTGAAGGATGCTCAAGGTAAGAGATCCTTGGTTTTGTACATTGGAGTTGTGGAATTGATGCATAGTGTTGCATGTTGTTTAATGGCTTTGTGTAATGCTTCAAAAACAGTGGATTAATGAGGGTAAATGGTGGTTTTTGCATTTTGGTTATGCTTGTAAATCAATGGATTAATGTGGTAAGATGGTTATATTGGCAAGTGATGTAAGTGGTTCTTGGTTACTTAAATCGGATATAGTTAGCCGGCTATAGGATTGGATGCACCGTGAATAAAGTCGCCTTGGATGTAGAGTGGTTGTGAGTGAACCGGTAACTCCATCCAAGTACACTAACGAGATGGTTAAGAGCACCATGGTGGTTAAAATTCCATGGGTGGGTCTTGTGTTAAGGTCATAATGGTGGTTGAAATTCCATTCGAGGACCTTGGGTAAGCAAAGGTTATAATGGTGGTTAAAATTCCATTTGAGGACCTTGTGCTTGTTAAGATCACAATGGTGGTGTAAAGTCCATGTGTGGATCTTGTGGAGTATGTCCCGGATCTCGTTAGTGATGTTATACAACTACCAATGGATAATGTTAAGGTTATATGGTGGTTAAAATTCCATATGGGAACCTTGTGAATGTTAAGGTTATATGGTGGTTAAAATTCCATATGGGAACCTTGTGAATGTTAAGGTCATATGGTGGTTAAAATTCCATATGAGGACCTTGCGTATGGTAAGGTCAAATGGTGGTTAAAATTCCATTTGGGGACCTTGGGATTGGTAGTGTGTATGAAGCGTGGGGACAACGCTTGTGATCCGCGTATCCGATTGGATGTTGAGTTGAAAAGTGGATTTGGTTATCACTTGGAAGCCAATATAATGTTCTTGAATATAATGAAGCATGAGATGCTTGAAATGATGCATGGTTGCATGAGAAGTGTGTAATGTACTATGAATGCATGTTTGCTTGTTAGTCTAATCAAATGTTGATTATCTATTGAGAATGGTGTATGTGTACATGAAATCTCTTTAGTGCATTGAAGTCTTGCGAAGACTTGTTTTTAAAGGCATGTGATGCAAATATTGATGATGTGGTTCATATGTTGCATTTGTTTAATGCACGTATTAGATAGAATGAGTAAATGGTTTTAAAGGTTTCTTGCTTTAAAATGATATTCAAGTATGAGAAGGGTATGATGTGAAGTGGAAGTATTTTCCAAGGATTTGAATTTAGCTTTGCATATGATGTTCATGCATGGAATGGTTAAATTGATGGTTTTACAAGTTTGTGCTTTGAAAAGGTTTATTTAGCTTTTCTAAGCTAAGGGTTGGGTTTTCATGTTTGAGCAATGCATGATTTAAAGCATGATGTTGAAAAGGGTTTTCAAACTTTGCTTTGGTTTATCGAATCGAGTTTGCTTTTAAAAGTGGTTTTATGACTCGCTGCATTGATGGTGTTTTGGTTTTGAGCATTCCTCACTAAGCATTATGTGCTTACGCTCCTTTTTGTCCATCAATGCAGATATTTGAAGTTGGAACATCGAGAAGCAAGGGATTCAAGGAGAACTCCACTTGAGTTGTATGTCTCGGTTAATAGCTATAGATAATAAAGGCAATGGGGGAAGAATCTCTTATGTTGATGTTTAATGAGGTTGTGTATGTTGGACAAGTTTGGTTTATGATTTTGAATCATGTGGATTAATGTTGCAACGTTTGAATCTCCTTATGCTTAAGTTGTTATGTTATGCTTCTTGTTTAAAAGCATGTTTGAGTGTTGGATATTTTGAATGAGTTGGTGCACCTAGGGATGGTCTTGTATCTAGATTTTGATGCAATTATGTCCCTTGTATGTTGAATGACTTGCTGGTGTGATTTGGTTGCCTTTGGAGCATGTTTGATGGGTCAAATGTGTGTTAAACCAGCAATTTTTCTGCAATCTGGGCAGCCTGTTTCGGAACAGGTGCTACCGTATCGGAACGGGGGCCTGAAATGGCCTGGGCGTTCCGAAACGGAAGGAACTGTTCCGGAACGGTTTGGCTACTGCCAGGCCCTGTTTCGGTACCAGTTTCGGAACGGTCCCGCGTTTCGGAAAAGGTCCTCCCTGTTTCGGAACACTCGACCGTTGGGCACTGAAATTGTTGGTTAAATGTTTTGAAAACCTTGCATTTTGGTCCTGATCTTTGTATATGCAATTGGATGAGTTCGAGATGTCCATTTGATCTGAAATTTGGCAGTGAAGCATGAAACATGACTAATTTCATATTGGTAACTTTTAATTGGGTTAAGTCCCTGTAATTCTCAGAATTTACAATTTGGTCCCTAATTCCTTAATTTGTGCAATTGAGTCCCTGAATGTTCTCTGATTGGTATGATCTTGGTGTATGCTGTTCTTGTGAACATATCTAGGGTTAATAAGCATCTAGACAAGATTAAAAAGAAAAAAAGGGTCGTTAATCAAGGTTGACTTTCGGGTTGACTTTGGTTTTCCCCGTGTAAACTTCTTAATTCGGTTCAACCGTCTGGGCCGGGTTAAGGGGGTTACAATAACAAGGCCAAAAACAACATTAAACCCAGCTTTAACAGATCACAACGAAAGATACTCCAAGGAACTCATTTACCATATTTTACCCAATTTTTCATTAGAAAGTTTTAGAAATTCTTAACCTTAATACATAAAAGAATAAAAAAATGAGAATACCAATAAAGAACTTTACATCAGAGGAGAATTTCGTTGCTCACCTCCAATGATAGTATTTCCACTTGATTAGCAAAGAACACTTGAGAAAATTAAGAATAAAACACGAGTTTTAGAGATAGAAGATAGGAAAACCTTTTGAAAACATTAAATCAATAAGAAACATCATTTACCTTGATAATATCAAGCTTCAAAGGCTGTTTGGCTGAAGAGAAAATAAGAAAGCTTCAAAATGGTGTTTTAACGTGAAATGAGGAAATATGAGAAAACCTTTTATTAGATATTTGTAAAAACCATTTTAAAACATTTTGATAGTTAAAATAAAGAGGGGAAAATACCATATTGGCCCAACCAATTTAGCTCCTTAAAGATTCTATGTTTTGACTCTTTTACAAAATGGTCACTAAAAACAGATTTTGCAATCTTTACATTTTGGTCACTAAACTGAAATGTCATGGTTCGGAAAACATTTTTCCAAAATTGTTTTACCAAAGCCTTATATATAGTATTTAATGATTTTAGAATTTTATTTCATATTTTTCCGACCATCCGAAGACCACTTTCCCTAAACTCACGTAAACTCCGAACATCAGTCTTTCGGACCTCAAAACCTAACCGAATCTTCTAGACCCAAAACCGGGGTGTTACAGTTGACTCTGACCCGTTGACCTTTGACATGATGAAATCGGTATTGACTACCGACGTCAGCGTTGACTTTGACCATTAACCAAAAAGTAAAATTTTCTAAAAATCCACATTTTATGTTTTTCGACCACTGAGTCTGTTTTGAAGTCTGTTTCACGAAATTCTGACCTTGAACCCGATAGTGCTTATGTATTTAATTATTCGGTTAAAAGCTTTGTGAATAAGGTCTGATATTAGAATTTGTGTAATTGAAAGTGTTCACAGTTCCTTGTATATGGTTTGTTGAAGGACATCAAATTTGAGTTCAAGAATAATCGAATGGAGTGTTATGGATCGACTAATGTATCTCGGAGCTGAGGTAATACATTACTACCAGTTGTATGCTTTATGAACATGTTCAGTATTAGGGTAATGCATGCAAACTTATGGTGAGGTGTATTGTTAACTTTTCTTAAGTCAATTCTTATATGAAAAATAAGTATGATAATTTAGATAAGATTGAAATATTGGAATAAAGGTTAATAATTCGAAAGGATTTGAGGCTCAATAAATAATTAAGAAGCCAAACAATCTACGAACCCGATCCATTGAGTTAAAGGATTCAATGTAAAAAATTATTTGGTTACGAACTATGAAAATGCCCTCGAGGTATAAAAATAACTAAAATACCCCTGACAATTAAAGTGGTATAGATATCTACACTAGATTCGGTAAAATAGCAGACTCTTCTAAAAATCCTGAAATTGCTTGGGAAGTTATGGTAACAAGGCTTAACTTCCAAGTTTGTAAAATACTTATATTGTTTTGAATTTGAATAAATCTTTGAAGACAAATTTACGAGAAGCTATTTGTATGTCTGAATTAGTCAAGGTGCGTAAATTACTCAATTGGTTGAAATGACTAATATGATTGGAAATACTGTTAAGATTGTTTTTACTGGTATAATCATAATGACCAAAGAGACTAAAATATCCTTAGCACCAATGGCCAAATTATCCAAAATGATGGATATACTCTTGAGATCTGAAATGAATGAATAGTTGGAAGGACCGAAAGACTCAGAATAATTGAAATACCTTCAGACATTGAAGTATCTAAAATACCTTCGAATATTGAAAATGACAAAAAATACCTCTAAGACTGCGAATAAGAAATACCAATAAAGCCAAACAATGTAATTACTCTAAAGTGGTAATACACAACCCGTGTTTGTTGGTCGTTTCTGATACTATTCTGATATTGGAAGGATACCATATGAAGGCATGTTAAGTTTATTTGGAGGAAGTACTCAGTTAATAGTAAGAGTAACATGTTCCTCAAAAAGGTACATTCGATGCTAGGGATCGAGTTTGGGTGCAATGTACATGTGTGAATACTGATAAATACAACTTGAATACATGTTCGATTTCTTGTAGTATGTTCAATGGTTGATTGGTGAAGGCAAACCTTTTTGTTATACACTATTGTCAGCTTTAAGAAACGATTATGTAAGGTGTACTTATTTGGTTAAATAATAAACATTGTATTGATGGGTTCCGATTAATTTAAAGGGACTTAGAAACTTGATAAGCTACTAGAATTCCTAAATTCTGTACATCACTGTTTATACCTTGTTGGTTTAAATTACCAAATTACCCTTGAAGGTTAGAATGACCATAATGTCCTCAAAGGCTCTAATTATTCAGTCACTCACGATATATCTCAAAGATCTTGATGTGTTAAGTTCTGAATGTATGGTTTGAGTCGGTCGAACTGAATCCCCCTTTTCATAGGGACATAATTATGAAATCAGTCCAAAATCGTCAGATGCCTAATGTTCTCTTTCTTTTAATTACCAACTACGAGGAATAAATTAGACCATATAAAGTTTTCCATGTGTCCATCAATATTTTTTCAGTTTAAACAAAAACTATCTACTGATACAAAATATGTCTCTGTTATCTGTAATGAAAGCAAAATTCTTAGCTTTTGTCTTATGATACAAAATATATCGAAAACATGTTTTCTGATATCACCGTTTACTAGATAAAACTTATTTTATCTGATGTTATATTATTTGGGATATGATTTATGTTATGTAGGCTCGACGCTGGTAAGTCCTTCTAGACCTAAGCTTCTACTCTCAATGGTCCTAGGGTAATTCTTTCTGTAAGCTCCTAAACCAATGGGCCTAGGGTAAGTCTTTCTAGGATACTGCATATAGGTCTAGAGTTGGAGGGTAGTCAGGTAATTAAAATAAAAAATTTTGTTCACTTTTATAATTCTACCCTACTTAATTAAGGTGCCAAAGTTTGAAACTCTTAGTATGCTTCCAATCTGCGTTTAATGAACCACGCTAACTCCTTGTGTTAACTTCTGAAATCTAGATCTCTTCTGAATCTCCAGCTATAGACATATCTCATGATAGTGTAAATTGACCTATCAAATAAAGCTTTAACGCTTTATGTTATAACGCTTTATTGCACTATCAAATTGTAATTTGACCTCTTCGTTGTCGAGTACATCATGATAGTGTTATACTTACCATATACCTACATGTTGCCTATAGCACCTTTTGGTAGTTTTGTATTAATGAGCTTTTCGAAGCTCACGTTGCTTTTACCATCGTAGGTTAGAAGAAATCTTTCATGTTTTAGGGACTGTTATCAGTGTTTGGAGTTCTCTCGGTGTTGCTTATGGAGTACGGTACAAGTTCAATTAGTGGGCATTATGTTGTGTAATGTTTTATGTTAGTGTCTGTAATATATTTTCCGAACTACTGTATACGTTTAAATGATTTTCTTGAAATGATATTTCAAACATAAGTTTGTTTGTCGTTATAAATGTCTTTAAATAAAAACATTTTTATGTAGATTTTACAGTGGGTCGCTCTTGAGACCCTAATGTGACCTCCTGGAACTCGAAGTAACACATAGACATGTTTAAGGGGTTGTATTTAGTGGTATCAGTGTAACCCCCTTAGCCCGACCTAGACGGTTGACCCGAACTACGAAGATTACACGGGGAAAACCAAGGTCAATCCGAAAGTCAACCTTGATTAACGACCTTTTTTTTCTTTTTAACCTTATCTAGATGTACATTAACCTTAGGCGTACCCTAGAGAAAAGCATACTTGAAAAGCACAGCGACCGGAAAGCATTAAGGGACTCAATTGCACAACATTCAAAAGTTAGGGACCAAATTGTAATTTCTTGAAAGATGGAGGACTTAACTGATTTTTAAATTACCAATATCAAATTAATCATGTTACGTGCTTCCCTGTCAAATTTCACCTCAAACGGACATCCCAAACTCAAGCAATTGCTAAAACGATTTTCAGGACTAAAACGTAAAGCTTGCAAACCTTTAAACCATTCAAATCAGTGCCCAACGGTCATCTGTTTCGGAACGGGGGTTGACCGTTCCGAAACACGGGTTCGTTTCGAGACCTGTATCGAAACAGGGCTTGACAGTGGCCAAAACGTTTCGGAACGGCCTCTACCCGTTTCGATACACGAAGGCCATTACAGGCCCCTGTTTCGAAACACTAGTGCCCGTTCCGATACAGATTGCCCAGAAAGTGCAGAACTTGCTGGTTTAACACACATTTGTCCACTCAAACGCATTCAAAAGACCTCCTAATCATACCAACAAGTCATCATACATATGAGGTACATATTTGCATCATCAAAACACATTCATGGCATCAATTAGGAAAATCCACAAGTCTATAGGCATGCATCCTAACATCCCAAACCAACTAAACATCAAGACACCAACAAACGTACTTTAAACCATTCCTCAACATATCAACAACGTGCCAAGCATCATAGCTACCAAATTGCATTAACAACTAGATACAATCAAACCTGAGGTGCACCAACTCATTCAACACATCCAATACTTGATCATGCTTTTAAAACAAGAAACATAGCATAACAACTTATGAAGAAGAAGATTGAAATGTTGCAAAGCGTTAAACCACATAGTTCAAACCATAACCGAACTTGTTCAACATACACAATCTCATTACACATCAATATAAAAGACTCTCCCCCCATTGCCTTTATTATCTATAGCTATAAACCAAAACATACTTCTCAAGTGGAGCTCTTCTTGAATCCCTTGCTTCTTGCTGTCCCAACTTCAAATATCTGCATTGATGGACAAAAAGGAGCGTAAGCACATAATGCTTAGTGAGGAATGCTCAAAACCAAAACACCATCAATGCAGTGAATCATAAAACCCTCTTTAAAAGTAAATGCACTTCAATAAACCAAAGAATTGTTTGAAAAACCCCTTTTGAAACAACATGCTTTAAACCATTGCTCCGTATGAAATCCAACCTTTAGCTTAGAAAAGCTAAACAACTGACCCCAAAACACATTCTTGCAAAAACTATTATTAAAACCTTTCCATGCATGAACACCACATGCAAAGTTAAACTCAAATTCCTTGGAAAAAACTTCCACTTCAGAACATACTTTCCTCATGCTTGATGATCATTTCAAAGCAAAACCTTTCGAAACCCATTTTTTCCTTCTAACAATCTCATGCATTCCACAAATGCAAAACACATGAACTACAAAAGCAACATTTGCATTACATGCGTTTTTAAACAAGCCTTCACAAGACTACAATGCACTAAAGAGATTCCATGCACATATGCATCATTCACAATAGAACATAAACACTTGTTCAAGCTTAACAATTAATACATGCACTCTTAAACCATTACACATCTCCCATGCAACCTTGAATCATTTCAAGCATCTCTCGCTTCATTACATTCAAGAACATTATATTGGCTTTCAAGTGATAATTCACAAACCATTTCAACTCAAGACACAATCGGATACGCGGATTACAAGCATTGTCCCACACGCTTCATACACACTACCGGCTTAACAAGGTGGAGTTTATCGGTACAAACACAACCCCTCAACACCCATGATGGAGTTTAACGATACAATCACAACCCCTCAACACCCGTGATGGAGTTTAACGGTACAATCACAACCCCTCAACACTCATGATGGAGCTTAACGGTACAATCACAACCCCTCAACATCACTCATCGGTAGTTGTATAACCCACTAGCGAGAGCCAGGACACACCACAAGGCTTACACATGGGAGCTACCTCAACCATTGTAATCACCTTAACCAAGCTCACACACGGGAGCAACCCTCCACTGTTCTGACGCTTAACAAAGTCCACCCACGAGAGCAATCCTCCATCGTGGTGACACCAATTTCCTCAATCGGTAGGGTACTTGGATGGAGTTTACGGTACAATTACAACCCCTCAACATCCAAGGCGACTCTACTTACGGTGCACCCAATCCTATAGCCGGCTAACTATATCCGATTCAAGTACTTTAAAACCAACACATCACTTGCCAATATACATCAATTATCATCAACAATCCACTGTTTTAAAGCATTAATCAAAGCCATTAAACCATCATGCATCACTATGCATCAAAACCACATTTTTCAATATCAAACCAATGATCTCTTACCTTGAGCATCCTTCAACACATGGCTTTCAAAACCAGCATTAATCATGCTAAAACATGCTTTCAAAACAGAATTTAAACATGCAAATTAAATACATTGCATCCAACCATCTCATGGTTCATCAAAGAGAGAGTTTCTCCGAAAACTTACTCTTGAGCTTAGTTAAGTTGCTTAGACTTAAACTAAGCTCTCAAAACCTTCAAACATTGGTTTCAAAGCTGAAAACCCAACTTCACTCACCGATACACAAAAACTATGCTAGTCGACAAGCCTTCCAAGCATCCGAAACCTCCAACGCCACCTCTATTGCTTCCGGATCATTCTCCCCTATTTTAAACACATAGCAACAGAGGATTAATGCATCATCATGCATTAAAACACCAACAACACAACCCAACTCGCTGCTCTAGATAAGTCTAACATTTCGGCTACCAAACACAACCGAAATCACCTCCAAACTCTTCCAAAACATCACCCAGCCAAGATCCATCACTTCTAACCATTTCTAAACATCAATTAACATCCAAAATGAACCCAAACTCGTCCTTATACCTCCAGCATTAACAGAACACCAAGATCACCCCAAAAACCACCATTTTCATAAGCAAAAACTTAGGAAACATAACCTATTCGGGATTGCATTGATCAAACCTCAATTACACATCATTAAACATCCAAAATACATTAAAAAGCCACCTCAAAACCGAGCCCAAACAATCACCACGAAATTCTTCAAGATTTAATCCAAATCTTGAGTTTTAAGCCAAAATCAAGATCACAACATTAAAACCTTTTATAAAACTTAATTTAAGGATTGAGAACTTGGGAATTTCAGTAAAGAACTGAGTATTTAGAGGAGAAGAACATCCTTACCTCTAAATGTAGATTTCTCCTTGATTACAGCCAAAATCCTTGAAAATTCAATAAGCAAATCAAGAGGTTTTGATGTAGAAAGGATTAGGAATCAATTGATAATTGAAACCTCATCATATAGTGTGAAATCAATAGAAATGTTGCTGTAGAAATGTGTTTGGCTGAGGGAATTTTGAGAGAAAATGAGATGAGAAAGTTTTAAAAAAAGTTAGTTATGAAAATCTAAAATATGGTTTTCCAATTTTCATTTAATTAATTAAACATTTATTAAACCATTAAAATCTAAGAAAAATCTGGAGAAATCCTTCCTTGGGTAAATTAGCTCCTTAAGGATTCAAAGTTTCAATCCTTACAAAACAGTCACCACTGAACTTTTCAAAAATTACATTTTAGTCACCATTTCGAAATGTCACACTTCCAAACCTTATTTTGTAAAATTTATTTCACCACTCGCTTATATATATATTAAAAGAGGATTTTTAGATATTTTTTTCATATTTTTAAAGCATCCCGAACTAGGCTTTCCCTAAAACCTCCTTTTATATTCGAACCGAAAATCAGACCGGTCCAGTTCAGACCCTAAACTTCCAAGCCCAAAATTGGGGTGTTACAACTCTCCCCCCTTAGGAAATTTCATCCTCGAAATTTCAACTTGCAAAAAGAGCACAATACCAAACTTCCCAAAGCAACACACAAAGTAACACAAGAGACTTAACCACCACTGAACACTCTCCATCCAGAACACCACAAAAACAACTCCTCCTCAAATCAAACTTACACTATAACCAAACCCAACACCATTACATACTGTTCAAAACTTCCAGAACACTCAGATGTTAACCTCAGCTTAACCTTTCACACTTCTGAACTGCGCATAGCCCCAGCAACCCGAAGAACTTTCAAATTTTTTTACAACATACACCACCTTATCTCATAACTCCCCAAACTCGCACACACGGTGACACCAACCCATCCAGTTTCAGCCACCATGTGACCCACAACCTTCACTGCTTCCAAAACCCCCTTGCAAAACTGCTCAGATTCTTTCAAAGATTACCACAACAAGCCAAAATCCCTTAAGCATCAACTGCTTACCCAAACTTCTCAACGTACTGATGACATTCCTTCACATCCGCCATTAAGACCACCATAACGACTCACCAACCTACCCACACAACATCCGAAATCCACATCACAAGACTCCAACCTTAACTCTATCAGCTGTTCCACGTACCACAAGCTGACTTAGAAAAGATTTATTTATACCCGATTAGCAAACCACTTTTCACAAGAACCCGGCCAACCAACAATGGCCCATAAACTTACATTGCCTTTCCACTTCAAGCTTGACCAAAACACTAGCCTTACCTGGATACCATCCATTCTATACAAACAGGTTAAGATTACGAAACCTCTACTCAACTCCTCGAAGGTTGATACAAACCATCACCTACATAAACAACCCTCCTATTGCAAACATCAATGCCAAGACGCCTCAACACTCTGGAGACACATCCACTAACCTACAACATTACTTAACACAAAGAAACTACCACATCTACCAGCCATTCACAACCAATTGACCGATTCTAACTTCAATCGGTAATCTCCTCACCTCCACACCGCTAAACTCTTTAAGCACCAATACACTTTCTTGCTGCCAACATGCTAGATCGCACTCTCTATTACTGACAGCTCACTTACTACCCCCCAGTACTTCTAACATTCTCCTAGCACCGAAACAACTCTTAAAACCCACCATCCAACCTAATCCTACCACAACACTAACGGACCCAACTAGCTATTAGCAAGTGTGAACGTTCGTATGCATGATCACCAATATGCCCTATCAATTCCTGTGTACATGTATGCAAAACCTCTAATGTCATGTCGCATGTATGCATGTACCAACATATATAATATAATATATAACAAATGGTTTTAACTGTGCATGTATGTCGGTTCACACCCACCAATAACATCCTCAAAATCCGCCTAAGAACAACCTCTTACCTCACTTCTAACTTGTCCAGCTCTACCATTCTAACAATCCGCTAACCACAAAATACTCCGCTAATGCCCTCTTCATACTAAAGTTGTTTTCAAAACAACTCCGGCTACTACCCCAAACTTGCTAGCTACAAGACCAAACCCACTACGCAGGGGAAACCCAACCGAAACCAAACAAAGATAACTAGGGAAAAGATTACTTAACAAGGTTACCTGTAATCACCTCACTGTCCCGGAGCTTCAACAAACAAACTCTCTTCCTCGCAGAACCATCATTCTCTAGCCGCGCTGCCGCAGTATCAACCAACAATTTAAGGTCATCACCATCTCCTTGCGATAAAGAACCCTGACTACCCCGAGCCAACTCCAAACAATTTCGTCTCAAATGTCCAACAGACCCACAATTCCAACAAGATTCATTCCCCAAGCTCCTCACACCTTTCTGCCTTTCCTGCCACCTCCGAACTTTGTCTCGGCCGCGCCCATGACCCTTCTGAGACCCTTTTGCACCCACTGCAGCCGATCTCACCACTTGAGGACAATTTAGCTTCACATTCTCCTTAGAACCACAGTTCCAACAAACTTTCGCACCCCAACAACCTCCATCATGACACCGTCCACAACGGTCACACATCGGCAACTAAGCTACCACTCCTTGATCATGTAGCACTTCACCCACACCTGTACTACCACCCAGACTTCGATCAAAACAAATCCTTCTATCACGTATCCTCTTACGCCGACCGCTCCCGAGGTCAGTACCCACAGCTTTTTTTGCTTAAATTTTTCTCACCTTCATAGTCTGAAGCCAAACCCCTATGTTGCTTAACCCTTGAGAACTTCTCTCCAAGGTATCTTTCATTAAAGGCATACATAAAGAACTCCCAGTCTATATCGTGGATATGCATTGCCACCGCCACAGATGTCCACCAGGCACAAGCGTCCTCCAACATCAACGAGACGACACTTCCCAGTTTACAGGCATAGTCACACCCTTCCTGATCCAAAATCAGAATTACACTGGCTAACCAAGCCTTGAACGCCTCAGGTGTCGAACCATGATACTCCACAGCCCCCAAATCATATAAACGATGTTTTGACAAACTTGCGTGTCCCACAGTCGTCACATCCTCAGGCCTCACTTTCACCACGGCCTGAGATGTTCCCGACACCTCTTGAACTACAGGTGATGAACCCTTCATCATAGAACCAGCTTCCTCCTCCAGGTTTACTACCTCAACTCTAGGCACTGTAGACTGAAACAAAACACCTCCACCAAAAGGTGAATTCCACGCCTTAACAACCTGCTCTAAAGCAGCAACCATCTCACCCAACTTCCATTCTCTCATTGATTCCATCGTGCTATATATAACAAAGCAATGATAACAAAACAAACAAAACGATCAGGCCAGCTTCAAGCAAGGATTCAAGACTCCAACTCCAACATAACACAATAGCTATAATAATAAGGCAATGGGTACCCCAAATTCTCCCCTTTTATACGACATCACAATCGATAAAAACATTGATATCACAAACATCGAGCATATCAATCATCAAACTTCAATCATGCTCTCATCAAACAACATTCACCCTTAACAGCATAATATCAACATATCATACCCATCACATTTTCATCATTCAGAAAATCAACTCACAACACCAGCATATCAACAACACAAGTTCACACTAGTTCACAGAAGATTCATAACCACAATGCATGATAAAAACATCAACCACTCGCTCAAAAACACATTTTTCAACCAACTTTCAACCACACATCAGAACAAACATCAAACACTTATTATAACAACTTACCCTTGCCCCAAATATTCGCAACTTAGCTCTGATACCACCAAATGTAACCCCCTTAGCTCGGCCTAGACGGTTGACCCGAACTACGAAGATTACACGGGGAAAACCAAGGTCAACCCGAAAGTCAACCTTGATTAACGACCCTTTTTTTCTTTTTAATCTTATCTAGATGTACGTTAACCTTAGGCGTACCGTTGAGAAAAGCATATTTGAAAAGCACAGCGACCGGAAAGCATTAAGGGACTCAATTGCACAACATTCAAAAGTTAGGGACCAAATTGTAATTTCTGGAAAGATGGAGGACTTAACTGATTTTTAAATCACCAATATCAAATTAATCATGTTACGTGCTTCCCTGTCAAATTTCACCTCAAACGGACATCTCAAACTCAAGCAATTGCTAAAACAATTTTCAGGACTAAAACGTAAAGCTTGCAAACCTTTAAACCATTCAAATCAGTGCCCAACGGTCATCTGTTTCGGAACGGGGGTTGACCGTTCCGAAACACGGGTTTGTTTCGAGACCTGTATCAAAACAGGGCTTGGCAGTGGCCAAAACGTTTCGGAACGGCCTCTACCCGTTTCGATACACGAAGGCCATTACAGGCCCCCGTTTCGGAACGCTAGTGCCCGTTCCGATACGGATTGCCCAGAAAGTGCAGAACTTGCTGGTTTAACACACATTTGTCCACTCAAACGCATTCAAAAGACCACCTAATCATACCAAAAAGTCATCATACATATGAGGTACATATTTGCATCATCAAAACACATTCATGGAATCAATTAGGAAAATCCACAATTCTATAGGCATGCATCCTAACATCCAAAACCAACCAAACATCAAGACTCCAACAAACGTACTTTAAACCATTCCTCAACATATCAACAACATGCCAAGCATCATAGCTACCAAATTGCATTAACAACTAGATACAATCAAACCTTAGGTGCACCAACTCAATCAACACATCCAACACTTGATCATGCTTTTAAAACAAGAAACATAGCATAACAACTTATGAAGAAGAAGATTCAAATGTTGCAAAGCGTTAAACCACATAGTTCAAACCATAACCGAACTTGTTCAACATACACAATCTCATTACACATCAATATAAAAGACTCTCCCCCATTGCCTTTATTATCTATAGCTATAAACCAAGACATACTTCTCAAGTGGAGCTCTTCTTGAATCCCATGCTTCTTGCTGTCCCAACTTCAAATATCTGCATTGATGGACAAAAAGGAGCGTAAGCACATAATGCTTCGTGAGGAATGCTCAAAACAAAAACACCATCAATGCAGCGAATCATAAAACCTTCTTTAAAAGTAGATGCACTTCAATAAACCAAAGCATTGTTTAAAAAACCCCTTTTGAAACAACATGCTTTAAACCATGCATTGCTCCACATGAAATCCAACCTTTAGCTTAGAAAAGCTAAACAACTCACCCCAAAACACATTCTTGCAAAAACTATTATTAAAACCTTTCCATGCATGAACACCACATGCAAAGTTAAACTCAAATTCCTTGGAAAACACTTCCACTTCACAACATACTTTCCTCATGCTTGATGATCATTTCAAAGCAAAACCTTTCGAAACCCATTTGTTCCTTCTAACAATCTCATGCATTCCACAAATGCAAAACACATGAACTACAAAAGCAACATTTTCATTACATGCCTTTTTAAACAAGCCTTCACAAGACTACAATGCACTGAAGAGATTCCATGCACATATGCATCATTCACAATAGAAGATAAACACTTGTTCAAGCTTAACAAGTAATACATGCACTCTTAAACCATTACACATCTCCCACGCAACCTTGCATCATTTCAAGCATCTCTCGCTTCATTACATTTAAGAACATTATATTGGCTTTCAAGTGATAATTCACAAACCATTTCAACTCAAGACACAATCGGATACGCGTATTACAAGCGTTGTCCCACACACTTCATACACACTACCGGCTTAACAAGGTGGAGTTTATCGGTACAATCACAACCCCTCAACACTCGTGATGGAGTTTAATGGTACAATCACAACCCCTTAACACCCGTGATGGAGTTTAACGGTACAATCACAACCCCTCAACACCCGTAATGGAGCTTAACGGTACAATCACAACCCCTCAACATCACTCATCGGTAGTTGTATAACCCACTAGCGAGAGCCGGAACACACCACAAGGCTTACACATGAGAGCTACCTCAACCATTGTAATCACCTTAACCAAGCTCACACACGGGAGCAAACCTCCACCGTTGTGACGCTTAACAAAGTCCACCCACGAGAGCCATCCTCCATCGTAATGACACCAATTTCCTCAATCGCTAGGGTACTTGGATGGAGTTTACGGTATAATTACAACCCCTCAACATCCAAGGCGACTCTACTTACGGTGCACCCAATCCTATAGCCGGCTAACTATATCTGATTCAAGTACTTTAAAACCAACACATCACTTGCAAATATACATCAATTATCATCAACAATCCACTGCTTTAAAGCATTAATCAAAGCCATTAAACCATCATGCATCACTATGCATTAGAACCACATTTTTCAATATCAAACCAAGGATCTCTTACCTTGAGCATCCTTCAACACATGGCTTTCAAAACCAGCATTAATCATGCTAAAACATGCTTTCAAAACAGAATTTAAACATGCAAATTAAATACATTGCATCCAACCATCTCATGGTTCATCAAAGAGAGAGTTTCTCCTAAAACTTACTCTTGAGCTTAGCTAAGTTGCTTAGACTTAAACTAAGCTCCCAAAACCTTCAAACATTGGTTTCAAAGCTGAAAACCCAACTTCACTCACCGATACACAAAAACTATGCTAGTCGACAAGCCTTCCAAGCATCTGAAACCTCCAACGCCACCTGTATTGCTTCCGGATCATTCTCCCCTGTTTTAAACACATAACAACAGAGGATTAATGCATCATCATGCATTAAAATACCAGCAACACAACCCAACTCGCTGCTCTACATAAGTCTAACATTTCGGCTACCAAACACAACCGAAATCACCTCCAAACTCTTCCAAAACATCACCCAGCCAAGATCCATCACTTCTAACCATTTCTAAACATCAATTAACATCCAAAATGAACCCAAACTCGTCCTTATACCTCCAGCATTAACAGAACACCAAGATCACCCCAAAAACCACCATTTTCATAAGCAAAAACTTAGGAAACATAACCTATTCGGGATTGCATTGATCAAACCTCAATTACACATCATTAAACATCCAAAATACATTAAAAGCCACCTCAAAACAGAGCCCAAACAATCACCACAAAATTCTTCAAGATTTAATCCAAATCTTGAGTTTTAAGCCAAAATCAAGATCACAACATTAAAACCTTTTATAAAACTTAATTTAAGGATTGAGAACTTGGGAATTTCAGTAAAGAACTGAGTATTTAGTGGAGAAGAACATCCTTACCTCTAAATGTAGATTTCTCCTTGATTAGAGCCAAAATCCTTGAAAATTCAATAAGCAAATCAAGTGGTTTTGATGTAGAAAGGATTAGGAATCAATTGATAATTGAAACCTCATCATTTAGTGTGAAAATCAATAGAAATTTTGCTGCAGAAATGTGTTTGGTTGAGGGAATTTTGAGAGAAAATGAGATGAGAAAGTTTTAACAAAAGTTAGTTATGAAAATCTAAAATATGGTTTTCCACTTTTCATTAATTAATTAAACATTTATTAAACAATTAAAATCTAAGAAAAATCTGGAGAAATCCTTCCTTGGGTAAATTAGCTTCTTAAAGATTCAAAGTTTCAATCCTTACAAAACAGTCACCACTGAACTTTTCAAAAATTACATTTTAGTCACCATTTCGAAATGTCACACTTCCAAACCTTATTTTGTAAAATTGATTTCACCACTCTCTTATATATATATATATATTAAAAGAGGATTTTTAGATATTTTTCCATATTTTTAAAGCATCCCGAACTAGGCTTTCCCTAAAACCTCCTTTTATATTCGAACCGAAAATCAGACCAGTCCGGTTCAGACCCTAAACTTCCAAGCCCAAAATTGGGGTGTTACAATCAGATCTTATAGTTGTGTCTTCCTAGTTAGATCGGTCGATCGTTGTTATAGGGTGTCTGGTCTATGCATGCCCCTAGATCATAACCGTACTCCTCAGAGTCGGAACTCCAAAGTCAAATCTTTTTCCTAAAATAAGTGAATCTAAACATTATGTCCTCTATAGTTTGATCTGTATTGGCAAGGAACGCTTGTAACGTTCATCCGTGATTTAAATTTGTTTGATTAATTTGAATCTGGATAAAGAACCTGAGATGGTTCATGTATGTGAAAATGAAGATCTATTTTAGATTGAGGATAAATGTTTGATTATGCGAGGTAATCGATGTAAGATTGCATGTAAGGTTATTCGTTGTTAATGATTATGTTTGAGAATATTTTATTGGAAATTTGATAAAGGTGTGATGAATTTAAAAGAAAGGCGTTCGTGAATGTGGTGAAAGTGTAAACTCTATGGTGAATCTGTTATGCACGAATGAAGTAGTTGATTGAAAATTACGCTAAAGGTAAATAAAATACTTTCAAATCCTTTGTTATGTTAATTGTGTTAGGCTTGTAGCACGCTTGAATCGTTCTTCTAAAACCGTCAAGAGGGTTGAAATTTCTTCCCGGATGAATTGGCTAAAACCGAAAAATAGTAGACAATATTTGCACGATGATTTTATAGTTGTTTGACTACTCAACCGAGTCCACATCCACTACATTAGAACATCGCTACGGATTTCCATATTCAATACTATGAATTCTTCCTTTTGAGGCCAAAGAGATAACCTTGCAACCCTATCTTTTCAATGGCTAAGATATAACCACTATGGTTTTTCCTTAGGCTACACTAGAGCCTCACCCTTTTTACAATGTAATTTGTGTAAACAATAAAAAAAATTCAGAAGGTGGGTGTTTACAAGAATTAAGCTCACAAGAGTGTAAATAATAAAACAATGAAAAACACTTTCTATACAATATATACAAGAGAAATGAATAATAAAGACTTAAATGTTATATTCTCTTGATTATAAAGCTTGGATATTGTCTCTAACTTTCTTCAAGTGACCCAAGTCTTGCTTTTATATTTGGAATGAGCTACTAGCCATTTATGGCCGTTGGGGATGTTTTGGAGCTGTTGAGAGTCATTGAAATATAGCATTAAATTCTCACCTAAATAGTGGTTTCAAAACCATTGAAGAGGTTTCGAAACCATTACTGGTTTTCAAAAGAAAAACTAGCTGTTACATATGTCTAGTATAGAAACCAGGCATGGGGTTTCGAAACCAACTAGAACCTTTAAGGGGGTTTCAAAACTTGTTCCCAAGTTTAGTTTCCAGGCCTTACTGCCTCACTGGTTTGGAAACCGCTTATAGGGGGTTTCGAAACCTGCATTAAAAACTTGTAAAACCGTTTGAAAATTGTCATTAAAAGATATATTTGATATAGGAACAATGTCAAAACTTTTTAAACATATTTTCCAAGTTTTATGGACTTTGAAATATTTGAATTTAGTCTAAAAACATTTTCACTTTGTTATATCAAAACCAATATATCAACAATCTCCCCCTTTTTGATATAACAAAACCACATGAAAAGTTGTTTTTGTGAAAATTCCACCTTAGGAAAATAACTTTAGAAAATGAGAAATATTTTTAGAAAAGTAAAAGCCCCCTTTTTGATTTTGAAATTGATTTTTTTTTCAAACATATCTCTCCCCCCTTTTGTTATATCAAAAATAATTCAAAATCATGTTTGAAATCAAATTTAAGTTCAAAATACCAAATGGTGAAATGTTAAAAACTAATCGTTTGAAATTTAGTACTAATTGATAGAAAATACCAATTGTTGGTGTAAAATAACAATGTAGAATAAGATATATATATATAAAGTCAAAAGCCCCCTTAATATAACCATTCTATTTATGTTTTTTTTTCTTCAAATTTTGACACTTAAGAGAATGAATTTCACCATTAAATCAAATCAATTTAAAATCACGTGAAATTCAATTTTATCCAAGAATTTTCAAAAACTTTATGCAAACATAGGAATGAATCAATGTGATTCATATGCATAAAGAATCATAAAATTTCATGCACTTATAAATATAAATAAGCAATGATGCATGAACATTTATCATCAGAATAGGCAACCAAATGATTTAAAATAGAATACATTAAGATTAGAGGTTACCTATCTTCTTCACTTGTGTGACTAGAGAATTTGATATTCTTTCTTTTCTTGCCTTTCCTCCAACACACCTAGAAGAGACATTTACTTCGATTTTGGTATCCAAATTGCTTTGGATCCATTAACATTAATCTCAATGTCTCTAGTTCCCTTAGGAACCCATACTTGTCTAATCCTATAAGATTTTATCTTCTTTATAGGATAAGTATGCAACGAATGATAATGATAATGACAATGTGAGCATTTTATCATTATGGGATGAGATGAATTATTAAAAACAATTTCTTTTTCTTTTGTTAAGCTTTCAAGCTTAACTTTCAAATCAAGATTTTCTTTTTCTAAAACTCCATTCCATGTTTTTGAAAACTCTAAATCATTTTTTAAAATTTCATTTTGATTTTCAAAATCTAATTTTGATTTCAAAAGAAAATCGTTTTCAAATTCAACTTTAGAAATCATTTTCTTAAATTTGGAATTCATGGTCTCAAATTCCAAAAATAATTCATCAGAAGCATCTTGTAACTCATCAAATGAATTAGAATTTAAATCACTAGAGTTAGAAGATACCTCGGGCTCAATGAGAGCCTTAACACCATCCACCTTAGGGATTGAGAGGAGGTTTGCACAAGATAAAACATCATCTTTCTTCTCTACCTTCTTGTTGTCATAGAGTTTCTCAAGCCTCTCCCATATTTCTTTGGCAATTTTCATGTGTAGACTTTCTTGGAAACGTCATCATTGAGGCCACAAAAAAGATCATGCATGGGCTTGGGGTTTAGCTTTGCTTATATATCGTTTACACTCATTTGCTTCTTCCTCTACTTAGGAGCTTCCAAGTAACCATCTTTAATGATATCCCAAACCTCAAAATCAAGTCTTGATGAAGTACTTCATGGCATTGCTCCATTGGAAGTATGCTTCTTCTTTGAAGAGCGGAGGACACGAGATAGATCGGCCTTCTTCAAATCTTGTCATTTTCTTAAACGGTGGACTTCGAACAAATAATCTTTACTCTCAGATGTTAGTCCTTCAATGGAGACGAGGCTCTAATACAAATTGTTAAGCTTGTAGCACGCTTGAATCGATCTTCTGAAAACGTCAAGAGGGTTGAAATTGCTTCTCAAATGAATTGGGTAAAACCGAAGAATAGTAGACACAATTTACACGATGATTTTAGAGTGGTTCGACAACTCAACCGAGTCGACATCCACTACCTTAGCACACCACTAGGGATTTCCCAATTCACTACTATGAATTCTTCATTTTGAGGCCAAATTAATAACCTTACAACCATATCATTTCAATGGCTAAGATAGAACTACTTTAGTTTTTCCTTAGGCTAAACTAGATCCTCTCCCTTTTACAAGGTAATTTGTGTAAACAATAAAAACCTCACAAGGTGGGTGTTTACAAGAATTAAGCTCACAAGAGTGTAAAGAATAAAACAAATGAAAAACAAATGAAAAACACTCTCCATACAATATATATAAGAGAAATGAAGAATAAAGACTTAAATGCTATTTCTCTTGATCATGAAGTTTGGATATTGTCTCTAACTTTTTTCAAGTGCCCCAAGTCTTGATTTTATGTTTGGAATGAGCTACTAGTCATTTATGGCCGTTGGTGATATTTTGGAGCCGTTCAGAGTTATTGAAATCGAGCATTAAATGCTCACCTACACAGTGGTTTCGAAACCATTAGAGGTTTTCAAAAGAAAAACTAGTCGTTATATGTGTCTGGTATATAAACCAGGCATGAGGTTTCGAAACCAACTAGAACATTTAAGGGGGTTTCGAAACGTGTTCCCAAGTTTGGTTTCTAGGCCTTACTGCCTCACTGGTTTCGAAACCACTTTTAGGGGGTTTCAAAACCTGCAGTAAAAACTTGTAAAACCGGCTAAAAATTGTCATTAAAAGATATATTCGATATATGAACAAATTCAAAGCATTTTAAACACATTTTCCAATTTTTGTGGACTTTGAAATATTTTTGAAACATTTGAATTTAGTCCAAAAACATTTTCACTTTGTTATATCAAAACCAATATATCAACAATCTCCCCCTTTTTGATATAATAAAACCACTTGAAAAGTTGTTTTTGTGAAAACTTCACCTTAGGAAAATAATTTTAGAAAAAAGAGAAATATTTTTAGAAAAGTAAAAAGCCCCCCCCCCCTTTTGATTTTGAAATTGAATATTTTTTCAAACAAATCACTCCTCCTTTTTATTATATAAAAAATAATTCAAAATCAAGTTTGAAATCACATTTAAGTTCAAAATACCAAATGTTGAAAGGTTAAAAACTAATCGATGGAAATTTAGTACCAATTGATAGAAAATACCAATTGTTGGTGTAAAATAACAATGGAGAATAAGATATATATATATTAAGTCAAAACCCCCTTAATATAACTATTCCATTTATTTTTTTCTTCAAATTTTGACACTTAAGAGATTGAATTTCACCATTAAATCAAATTAATTTAAAATCACATGAAATTAAATTTTATCCAAGAGTTTTCAAAAACTTTATGCAAACATATGAATGAATCAAGGTGATTCATATGCATCAAGAATCATAAAATTTCATGCACTTATAAATATAAATAAGAAATGATGCATGAACATTTATCATCAAAATAGACAACCGAATGATTTAAAATCGAATACATTAAGATTAGAGGTTACCTATCTTCTTCACTTGTGTGACTAGAGCATTTGAGATTCTTGCTTTTCTTGCCTTTGCTCCAACACACCTAGAAGAGACATTTACTTCGATTTTGGTATCCAAATTGCTTTGGATCCATTAACATTAATCTCAATGTCTCTAGTTCCCTTAGGAACCCATACTTGTCTAATCCTATACGATTTTGTCTTCGTTATATGATAAGTATGCAACGAATGATCATGATAATGACAATGTGAGCATTTTATCATTATGGGATGAGATGAATTATTAAAAACAATTTCTTTTTCTTTTGTTTTGCTTTCAAGTTTAACTTTCAAATCAAGATTTTCTTTTTCTAAAACTGCATTGCTTGTTTTCGAAAACTCTAAATCATTTTTCAAAATTTCATTTTGATTTTCAAAATCCAATTTTGATTTCAAAAGAAAATCGTTTTCAAATTCAACTTTAGAAATCATTTTCTTAAATTTGGAATTCATGGTCTCAAATTCCAAAAAAAAAATCATCATAAGCATCTTGTAACTCATCAAATGAATAAGAATTTAAATCACTAGAGTTAGAAGATACTTCGGGCTCAATGAGAGCCTTAACACCATCCACCTTAGGAATTGAGAGGAGGTTTGCACAAGATAAAACATCATCTTTCTTCTCTCCCTTCTTGGTGTCATAGAGTTTCTCAAGCTTCTCCCATATTTCTTTGGCAATTTTTCATGTGGATTCTTTCTTGAAAACGTCTTCATTGAGGACACAAAAAAGAGTGTGCATGGCCTTGGGGTTTAGCTCTGCCTTTATATCGTTTACACTCCTTTGCTTCTTCCTCTTCTTATGAGCTTCCTTGTAACCATCTTTAATGATATCCCAAACCTTAAAATCAAGAGATTTGATGAAGTACTTCATGGCATTGCTCCATTGGAAGTATGCTTCTCCTTTGAAGAGCGGAGGATGTTGGGTCACGTCGGCACGCCCCGTGGCGCAGCGGAAAAATTAATCCGACGTAATCCAGCCAGGATATATGTACAGGAACGAATCCGGGGTGAAAAGATGAAAAGTTACCTTTTAAAACTCTGGAAAACCGACGGTATGTCGGAATAACCACATCAAGTAAAACCGGAATTGTCACAGGTTCGCAACCACCTCTACAGAGTCCACCCGAACAAAACGAACAAAGTTTCCGCCTCCCTAACACTTAGGGATAAATTTCGACAGGTTTGAACATCTTCCAGGGAGAAGTCGAAATCCCTCCAGGGATTCCTGAGGGAGTCTGAAATCGACCAGGGGTTCTACCGGGACTTGGATTCGAACTAGGAAATCGCCAGGAATTTTTCAGGGGGCAAGAGGAATACCAGAAAAATATCGAACAGCTTCTCAGAAGAAATCTGGGACTTGTCGAAAATTCTAGAGGGGAATTCCCAGGGATATGTCGAAATTTGCAAGGAGAAATAGGGATAATTTGTTTGCTAGCCCTTATCCCTTTAAATAGTATTCAGAGACTTAATTCTAGTTGAATTCCTTAAATCCAAGTTCAACCAAAATTCATAGAATCTAATTCTACTTGAAATTGGTTTATATTAAATATACATTATATTTAATAATATTAAATGAAATATATATATATATATATTTAATTATGTAGAATCTTATTCTACATAAAACATGGATTTAAATATACATTATATTTAATCCAAATATATATATTTTTATTATATAGAATCTCATTCTATCTTTACTTGGATTTAAATATATGTTTTTAATTATGTGGAATCTAATTCTACTTAAACTTGGAATTAAATATACATTATATAAATTCCAAATATATATTTAAATTTCTAGAATCTTCTTCTATAATATTTAAGTCTCTAAATATTTTTCATACTCTAAATAATATTTGATAAATACAATATTTATCCAATATTATTCCCATTTAAGGGAGTTGCCGATTTCCCTTATCCTATAGGGGATTTTCGGCAACCTCCCTAAAATAGGGAGTATGGTTCTCAATTTTTGTTCGTTTCATTCGAAGGGTGTGACCTTTGTAGATTCATGCAACGTTAGTAGCAAAATTTGAACGGTTCTAATTTTACAAACAATGAGTGACATCTAGCAATACATCATTGCTACCTAAGTTGTATGAAGTCATGGTTTGACTTTCCTAATTCCTGAATAAACTTCCTTTATGTATTTCATCCTTTTGTCCTTTATATCTTAGATGAACACAAGTCATGGGTTAGTCACACTTGTGTTGTCCATCTTGTGTTTCTTGATGTCTTGAGTAGATTATGATAAACGAATCTCTATGATATCTCATATCATAATATTCGAGCATGGCCATGCATTTTCTAATCTCACTCAATCAAGTGGCCGAAGATATTTCTCCCATTATGTAGGAGGGACAAATCCTTTCTTGATCAACCATATTTAACTACATAGGTCATCACGTGTCCAATCATTTGTCTTTATAATGTAGTCAGTTACGACACACATTTGACTATGTCAAAATACGTAAATCTTTATGTTGAAATCATGTTGATCTCAAGTCTGAGGATTATACATATGTTTATCATGAGCAATGTTGTGACTGTCACATAATTACCCAAGAAACATGCTCATAGCGGGTCAATCCAGTATGTTGTTCTCTAACAAATACTTATGTGTTGATTTTGACATCTCTATGTCAATGACAACACTTGTTATCAATCAACCACATATTAGTCTTTATATATTATCATTTTCCATACCTGTAATAATATTCGACTAAGGATCCTATTTCACAATAATCGTATTATTGTATGGACATTATTATCCAATGGTTAGTTTGATGCACATAAACATACCAAATAATAATAATTGCAATGCCATTACTTGATAAATCTAGTAAAATAGTATGTCTATTCAATCATCATATGATTGGTCTTTGGGCATACTCCAACAATCTCCCACTAGCACTAAGACCAATCATTCTCGTATCTAATACGATATGGCTTAGTGTAACTGGCATACTTATGATGAGTCAAAAGCTTTGTCAGGGAGTTGACAAAGTTATCAACTTTGTGCGTATGTTGCATACTTTCACATCTCCAAGATGTAAGTAGTTTAGAATATGTTTGGATTTATTGATGAGATCTGAGTTTTATTTGCTTACGCAAAGGTTCCATCATAACACAGTTATGTAGCATCTAATATGCTGGGAACAACCCTTAGTTCAGAAGTGAACCCTTTAGATCCAAACATCCTTCTTTATTGCTATGTCGACTGTAATACATTCAGCCTATGTTGTAGAGTTAGGTACTATCTCATGTTGCTAACTCGCAATATCTTTTATTAATGCAAAACGGATTGCGATCTTTAGTTCCTTTTGATGAGTATGTCATCTACATACAATACTTAGGAAAGTAACAATGCTCCCACTAGTTCTTTTGAAAACAAGACTCCCCTTTGTTTCTAGATAAACCAAACCTTTTGATTGTATCTTCTGAAATGATTATCCCAACTTTGAGAAGCTTGCCTTAGTCTATGGATAGACCTTTGTAGCTTACATACCTTCCAAGTGTTTACTAGAGTAACAAAACCTTCTGGATGTGTCATGTACACATCTGTTTCAAGTTTTCCCTTAGGAAAGTGGTTTTGACATTCCTTTATTTGATTCCATAATCATCGTGTTTAACTACTTGCAAGTGAGATTAAGATGGATTAAACATAGCTACAAGGAAGATGCTTTATCATAGTCTATACTATGAAGTTTATCGAAAACTTTTAGCGACGAATCATCCTTTGTATGTTTTATCATCCATGTCAGTTTTTCCTTTTTGAAAAACTCATTCATACCACTTAGGTTTTACCCTTTTAGGTAACCAAAGTCTATACTTGGTTTTAGACATGGATTCCATCTCATATCTCATGGCTCTTAGCCATTTCTCAAATTTTGGGCTCACCATTTCTTTCTGATAAGACCTAGTCTTTATCTTGATCCGAAAAGAAGAGTGTTTCCATGTACGGATAGTGAGAAATCCATTTTTCTCAAGTATATTGTATTCTCTTAAGGATCAACACAATGGTTGTGCTTTGTTCCAATGTTACTTGATCATTTGTGGAACATTCTCAATCTTTGGTTCATAAATTTGTTGTCTAAAATTTCTTCACATTCCAAATTCCATCTTTTCCTTTTGTGAGAGGTAATCTCTTTCGAGAGAAACTCTCGTTTGAGCAACAAACATTTTGTTTTCGTTGAAAAATGAAATTCCTTAGTGATAAGTATTCTCTTTCGAGATAAACTATCGTTTGAGCAACAAATATTTTGTTCTCGTTAAAGTTGAAGAAATAATATCCCTTTGTGAGAATTAATCTCTTTCATGATAAACTCTCGTTTGAGAAACAAGCGCTTTGTTCTCGTTAGGATAAACAACAAATGGAGTTTTTAAGGTTCGAACTTTGAAAACATTTTAACATGTAAGTAACCTTAAAACTTCAAAGGTATTCTAGGACAATTCTTAGTCCATATCTTATATGACGTTTCGAAAAAAAAACATGATTAAGTATGAGAGTTGTTTTTCTAGTGTGTAAAGAAGTCGAAAATGACTTGTTCTGAATCAAAACTCTAACATATTTGATTCTCTTTCAAAGACTTTTCGTTCCACTTGTGGGATTTAATTATGGGAAAATCCCATATTCTTTGAAAGTTCATCAAACTTTAAATATTCTTGAATTTGATCTCATCAAATTACCTTAATACTTTTTATGAGTTTGAGATTAGTCATTTGTTTTATTTATCTTATAAATATTATTGATTTGATTAGTTTAAAGATCATTGATTCATTGTTCCATAAGAGATTAAAAGAATAACATTTATTTAAATAATCTCAAAATTAAAATATCTTGTCCTTACAAGATAACTAAAACTTAGGCACACAATAATAATCTTAAAAACTAAAACAAATCTATTTAAGGAAAAACACATGTCCTAACGGATGATGTAGCAACTCTTGCTTTATTTCCATTCGCAGGTCCATGTCTATTCTGATGCCTTCTGTTTACAAGCCTCTGAGGTTGATGCCTCACTAGTTTTTGCTTTCTTGACTTCTTGTAGGTGTGTGGGACAGTTTCTCTTCCAATCTCCGGTCTTGCCGCAATGGAAACATTTTCCATCCTTCTTGATTCCATTCTTAGGTTTCAATGCCTACTTTCCATCGTTTTGGTCTTACCATCACCTTTAGACTTTGCTGCTGATTTACCTTTCTTCTTGCCCTTGCGGACCATCAGAACAGGTTTAGGTCCTACCTTCTTCAGGTTGATTTCAGCAGTTCTCAACATGCCGAGCAACTGTGGCAGCGTCTTGTTAATTTCATTCATATTGAAATTAAGGACGAACTGATTGAAACTATCCGACAACGATTGTAGGATGACATCAGTAGATAATTCGTCTTTCAGCGGAAAGCCGAGCTTCTCCAACGTTTGGATGTAGCCCATCATTTAGATGACGTGAGCTCCTACGGGAGATCCCTCACTCATCTTGCATTGAAACATAGCTTTAGAAGTCTCGTACCTCTCTGGACGAGATTGCCCTTCATAAATCTCCTCGAGATTTTGAATCATATCATAAGCTACCATGTCCTCATGTTGCTTCTGAAGCTCAGGGGTCATGGAGGCAAGCATAAGACAACCGACATCCAGCATGTCGTCCATGTGTTTCTTAAACTTGTCTTTACTCTCAGATGTTAGTCCTTCAATGGAGACGAGGCTCTAATACCAATTGTTAAGCTTGTAGCATACTTGAATCGATCTTCTGAAACCGTCTAAAGGGTTGAAATTGCTTCTCAAATGAATTGGCTAAAACCGATGAATAGTAGACACTATTTGCACGATGATTTTAGAGTGGTTCGACTACTCAACCGAGTCTACATCCACTACCTTAGCACACCACTAGAGATTTCCCAATTCACTACTATGAAATCTTCATTTTGAGGCCAAATGGATAACCTTACAACCCTATCATTTCAATGGCTAAGATAGAACTACTATAGTTTTTCCTTAGGCTAAACTAGAAACTTCTCCCTTTTACAAGGTAATTTGTGTTAACAATAAAAACCTCACAAGGTGGGTGTTTACAAGAATTAAGCTCACAAGAGTGTAAGGAAAAAAATGAAAAACACTCTCCATACAATATATACAAGAGAAATGAAGAATAAAGACTTCAATGCTATTTCTCTTGATCATGAAGCTTGGATATTTTCTCCAACTTTTTTCAAGTGCCCCAAGTCATGCTTTTATGTTTGGAATGAGCTACTAGTCGTTTATGGCCGTTGAGGATATTTTGGAGTCGTTGAGAGTTATTGAAATCGAGCATTAAATGCTCAACTACACAGTGGTTTCGAAACCATTGAAGTGGTTTCCAGGCCTTACTGCCTCACTGGTTTCGAAACCACTTATATGGGGTTTCGAAACCTGTATTAAAAACTTGTAAAACCCGCTAAAAATGACTTTAAAAGATATATTTGATATAGGAACAAATTCAAAACATTTTAATCACATTTTCCAATTTTTGTGGACTTTGAAATAATTTTGCAATATTTGAATTTATTCCAAAAACATTTTCACTTTGTTATATCAAAACCAATATCTCAACAATCTCCCCCTTTTTAATATAACAAAACCACTTGAAAAGTTGTTTTTGTGAAAACTCCCCTTAGAAAAAATTTTAGAAAAAGAAAAATATTTTTACAAAAGAATAAAAGCTCCCCCTTTTCTTTTTGAAATTGAAATTTTTTCAATCATATCTGTCCTCCTTTTTTATATAAAAAAATTTAAAATCAAGTTTGAAATCCAATTTAAGTTCAAAACACCAAATGGTTAAAGGTTAAAAACCAATCGTTGGAAATTTAGTACCAATTGATAGAAAATACCAATTGTTGGTGTAAAAAAATAATGGACAATAAGATATATATATACATAGAGTCAAAAGCTCCCCCTTAATCAAACCATTCCATTTAATTTTTTTTCCAATTCTGACACTTAAGAGATTGAATTTCACCATTGAATCGAATCATTTTAAAATCACATGAAATTCAATTTTATCCAAGACTTTTAAAAAACTTTATGCAAACATATGAATGAATCAATGTGATTCATTTGCATAAAGAATCATAAAATTTCATGCACTTATAAATATAAATAAGCAATGATGCATGAACATTTATCATCAAAATAGGCAACCGAATGATTTAAAATCAAATACATTAAGATTAGTGGTTACCCATCTTCTTCACTTGTGTGACTAGAGCATTTGAGATTTCTGTTTTTCTTGCCTTTGCTCCAACACGCCTATAAGAGACATTTACTTCAATTTTGGTATCCAAATTGCTTTGGATCCATTAACATTAATCTCAAAGTATCTAGTTCCCTTAGGAACTCATACTTGTCTAATCCTATAAGATTTTCTATTCTTTATAGGACAAGTATGCAAGGAATGACCATGATAATGACAATGTGAGCATTTTGTCATTATGGGATTAGATGAATTATGGATAATAATTTCCTTTTCTTTTGTTAAGCTTTCAAGCTTAACTTTCAAATCAAGATTTTCTTTTTCTAAAACTTCATTGCTTCTTTTTGAACACTCTAAATCATATTTCAAAATTTCATTTTGATTTTCAAAATCCAATTTTGATTTCAAAAGAAAATCGTTTTCAAATTCAACTTTGGAAATCATTTTCTTAAATTTGGAATTCATGGTCTCAAATTCCAAAAACAATTCATCATAAGCAACTTGTAACTCATCAAATGAATAAGAATTTAAATCACTAGAGTTAGAAGATACCTCAGGCTCAATGAGAGCCTTAACACCATCCACCTTAGGGATTGAGAGGAGGTTTGCACAAGATAAAACATCATCTTTCTTCTCTCCCTTCTTGTTGCCATAGTGTAACCCCCTAGTCCTTGTTTAGCCAACAGACAGAACCGAACGGGTTACACGGGGAAAACCGAAGCGAAACCCGTTAAGATCTCACCCCGATTAGAAACCATATTTTTCTCTTTAAGTTATCTTGTCTAAATGCTTTATTTGACCCTACATGAGATAAGCAAACATCGAAAAAGAAACCACTAATTCGATCCAAGCAAAACTAACAATTTAAGAAAATTTTTATCCAATTTGCTAAAAGCGTATCGATACTCCAAAAGACCGTATCGGTACGCCTTCAACGATCAACCTTCCCAGAGTAAACTCTAAGAGTCCGTATCGATACCCTCCAAGGTTGGTATCGATACGCTCTCAACGGTCAAAATCTCAAAGTCAACCCTAAGAGTGTATCGGCACGTCTAAGGCCCGTACTGATACCCCAATTTCTTGTCAAATTACCAGATTTCCAAAGAGCAAATTGGGTATCGATACGCCCCCATGTATCGGTACGCTAGGCATAAAAACATGGGACCGTATCGATACCGCCCTTGAGCGTATCGATACGCCCTGCACAAAAAGTTTGCAGATTTGATTTTTAAGCACAAAGGGACTACCCTAAACAACTTAAGCAGGCATTAGATCATCATATAAACAAGCGTACAACCTTAGGCAAACAAGAAACATTCATTTAAGACAAACAAGCACATGAAAAGGCTCAATTCATCAAATAAGATATAAAAAGCAATAGAACATGCTTAACATCCCCCAAAGGATTCAAAGGCCAAAATAAAACATGCTTCAACATTTAAACAAGTTAACAACATCAACAATAACAAGACTTAGGAGTTTGAACACCAACTCCACAACAACAAGCCTAACATTCCCATTGTCTAAGCATTATTACAACATAAAAACCATACTTTGAACTTGGCAAGAACTCCAAGAATTCCTCCCTTGCCCACTTGCCTCCCGAAACCTCTAACGATTTGCATTGTTGGAAAAAGAGAGCGTAAGCCTAAAGCTTAGTGAGCGGAGCTCTAAAACACGACAACAATGCAGTTCAAAACATAAATCTTAATTTGGAAATAAAACCATTTAAGTAAGAGATGTAACAACACAAACATAGGCTAGACATGGTTTGCACATGCACATCCATCCTGATGGGACTACACATCACCGTACACAACAACTAGCATTTTCCGGTGGGACTACACATCACCCTAAACAACGACAACCATCACGTGAGGCTTGACATCCACTACGACAACACAACAACATTAAGACGAGAATAAAAGCATTCTGAAATCAACATCACAACACGCATAAACACATATATCAACAAACAACCAAGGAAGGCAAGTATAGGCAAACTTACACTTGGGTTTAGATTAGCCCTTAAGGTTCCACCCAAACCTCCAAGAAACTTCTTTGAATCATTTCAAACTTCGAATCATTTCCACTCACCGATAGAGCCTAAACAAAAGTCGAAACACCATTCTTAAGCCTTCGCAACACCCGGTATCGCACCCAAAGTACCCAAATCAATCTCCTCTGCTTCAAGACAACCCAAAACAAACTATTAGGATGCTAATACACTTGTAAACTAGCAACAACCCAGAAACCCACTCCTTGCAACCAAAACACATTGATTCGAAATCAAATTCCACCCAAAGCTCCACCAATTTCGTTCTAACCAAACCCCAAACTGAATCCATCGATTTCAACCATCTAAGGAACCACCAACCACGTTTTCAACCCAAAACCAAGCCAAAAACTCAACCTTTTCAACCAAAAACCCCAATTTTTATACCCATTTCGGGTTTCCCACTATTAGCCATCATTTTAACATTTTTAAGACACCAAAGCATGATTAAAAACAACCTTAAACATGACATTAAAATACCCACACGAAAATCCCATTGAAATACCCATTTCTCCAACCCAACACCAAATTAAAAATGCATTTTAATGGGTTTTAAAAGAATGTTTTCAATGAGTACAAGCCAAATACGTAAGAACCTAAACAAGGAAGAGATTACCTTGAGAAATCTTACTTGGATAAGGGATTTGAGGTAATGGAATAGTGAAATAGGGTTTAGGAGAGGGTTTTGGTGAAAAGGGGATTTTTGAAGAAGATAGCTCTTTCCAAACTTCTTTTCTTTATTTCATTTAACTCAAAATTCCCATTTTCTAATTTCATTAATGGAATTATTGTAAATAATGACAATTTTTATAAAACCATCATCTTAATCTAAATTTAACCTGAAACTAATCCTAGATCAAAACCGTTAAACTCTCGGGCTCTAAACTGGGCGTTACACATAGAGTTTCTCAAGCTTCTCCTATATTTCTTTGGCACTTTTGCATGCGGAGACTTTCTGGGAAATGTCTTCATTGAGGGATTGAGAAGAGTGTACATGGCCTTGGCGTTTAGCTTTGCCTTCGTGTCGTTTACACTTCTTTTTTTCTTCTTCTTCTTAGGAGCTTCCAAGTAACCATCTTCAATGATATCCCAAACCTCAAAATCAAGAGATTTGATGAAGTACTACATGACATTGTTCCATTGGAAGTATGCTTCTCCTCGAAGAGTGTATGACACAAGATAGATCGGCCTTCTTCAAATTTTGTCATTTTCTTAAATGGTGGACTTCGAGCAAATGATCTTTAATCTCGGATGTTAGTCCTTCGATAGAGATGAGGCTCTTATACCAATTGTCAGGCTTGTAGCACGGTCGAATCGATCTTCTGAAACTGTCAAGAGTGTTGAAATAGCTTCCTGAATGAATTGGCTAAAACCGAAAAATAGTAGACAATATTTGCACGATGATTTTAGAGTTGTTCGACTACTCAACCGAGTCTACATCGACTACCATAGCACACAACTCAGGATTTCCCAATTCACTACTATGAATTCTTTTTTCGAGGCCAAAGGGAGAACCTTACAACCCTATCTTTCAATGGCTAAGATAGAACCACTATAGTTTTTCTTAGGCTAAACTAGAACCTCTCCCTTTTACAAGGTAAATTGTGTTAACAATAAAAACCTCACAAGGTGGGTGTTTACAGAATTAAGCCCACAAAAGTGTAAAGAATAAGACAATGAAAAACATTCTCTATATAATATATACAATAGAAATGAAGAATGATGACTTAAATGTTATTTCTCTTGATCATGAAGCTTGGATATTGTCTCTAACTTTCTTCAAGTGCCCGATGTCTTGGTTTTATGTTTGGAATGAGCTACTAGCCGTTTATGGCCATTGGAGATGTTTTGGAGCTGTTGATAGTCATTGAAATTGAGCATTAAATGCTCACCTGCACAGTGGTTTCTAAACCATTGAAAAGGTTTCGAAACCATTAGAGGTTTTCAAAAGAAAAACTAGCCGTTACATGTGTCTGGTATAGAAACCATGCATGAGGTTTCAGAACCAGCTAGAACCTTTAAGGGGGTTTCGAAACCATTTCCCAAGTTTGGTTTCCAGGCCTTACTGCCTCACTGGTTTTGAAACCACTTATAGGGGGTTTCGAAACCTGCATTAAAAACTTGTAAAACCGGCTAAAAATGACTTTAAATGATATATTCGATATAGGAACAAAGCCAAAATATTTTAAACATATTTTCCATGTTTTGTGGACATTGAAATATTTTTGCAATATTTGAATTTAGTCCAAAACATTTTTCACTTTGTTATATCAAAACCAATATCTCAACAGATCGTCTTGAAGAAAGACTTTTCTTTGAAAATGTGGCTTGGTGTATCTTTATATATGATTCGTGGATGAAATTCAATATTACATCTTTATCCTAGAAGGCACTGGTTGAGGCCTTGAGTACTCGTCTGGATTTTAGGTATAGTTTTTCATCTGTAAATTGATGGTCTACCTCGTAGAGTAATTCAAGTTCTAGAAAAGATACTTCAGGGTCGTAAGATTAACTTCTGTGGTAGTTGGGAAGATTCTGACCCATGTCTGAGACCATTATAATAACAATTATGTAACCCCCTCGACCCGGTCTAGGCAAAAGACCAAACCGAACAGATCACATGGGAATATTGAAGTATATCAGAAGGTTTAACTCACTAAACAACCCTAATTATTTTTTTTACATTTTATCTTGTCTAGATGCTCATTATGATCCTAAGTAATTAACATCGCAGTAGAGCAATTTGAAACTCGATCAATCAACGATTTGGAACTCAATTGCATTCAAATACATTTTAGGGACCATTTTGTAATTTTAACATAATACATGGACTTATCCACTTTTAAAGTTACCAACCTTTAATTAAAAATATTACATGCTTCTCTGTCAAAACTTAGCTCAAAATAATCATCCATACTGATTTAATTGCATCGACAAAATTCGAGAACTAAAACGCAAAGAATCAGAACTTCAGATTAATCCATCAACTAACATAACATCTAGCTGTTTCGGTATAGGTTACCCTGTACGAAACATGCGTACCAAATAGGTTCTTATGGCTTGTAACACGGGCCCATATCGAAACACCCTTTGAGGTGTTTCGAAATAGAGGTTTCTAGTGGCAAAATGTAATGGAATAGACCTCCATGTTTTGAAACCCTTAGGTCTTTTCAGGCAAACCGTTTCGGTACAGGCTCGAGTGCACTGAAATACATATGTCTGTAATGACACTTTTTGCTGGTTTTTCACACTTTAATCCATACAAAACCATTCTAACATGCTTCCAACATATTCTAAACATCAAACCACAAACATACTTGGTAAAAACATCAACACATCATATTCATATGCATCAAAAGAGTCTATAGGCATGCAACCTAAGCAAAAATAGCCACTTAAGAGTCAAAACACAACTCAAGGCATAAACCAACAATTAAAGGTCATTTACATGTCATCAAGGGCATTTCGAACATGCCTCAAACCAGGGAGTTTCAAAATACATCTCCCAAAACATAATGGCAACCTCACATTGCCAACTATTATTACTAATAAGCAAATGTAAAACCATACTTGAGCTTAACCACACTTCTTGATATTTTTTTGTCCTCTTTGCTTCCCAGTATGCTAATTCTCTGCATTGTTGGAAAAAGAGAGTGTAAGCACAATTGCTTAGTGAGGGGTGCTCAAAACAAATCAACACAACAACACATTTTAAAACAATTTATCATTTAGAAACCTTTATCTCATTCTTGAAATCATTTTCAAAGCAAAATCACCTCATTTAAACCACATGTACCATCTATCACATGCATTCAGGAAAATGCAAAATCCGAAGGCAAAGCCTCACATGCTTAAATCTCATAAAGCATTTCTCAAATCATATTCTCATATGCAAAACACAATGCATAAAATCAAATATAATCAAAGTACATGTGAATCTCATATATTGGCATTTTAGCAACATTACTCAGATATGTGGATAGATTGACTAAGTGTCAAGTCCTACCGGCTGGAATGTCACATCACTGGACTCTCATGGCGGCATCTCTCATCGCTACAAAGCTTGGGTGTTTCACCAAGACCTACCGTTGTGTAATCTCTCATCACTACACTCTCATTTTGGATCGAGATGGCACTGCTCCCATTGCCCGAACTAAATAGCACGTACGAATTGTGTATATTATAGTGCACTTCTCATCATATTAGTCGACCAATTAAATCTGATGATAATAATCTCATCTTATGCCAATATATTCATTTTAAACATCATTACCTACTGTTTTCAATGCATCAATCTGAAACATTCTCATCCCATTTCAAAAGCATGCACAATGCATAACATTTTCTCAAATAGTTCTATCTCATTAAAATTTAAATTCTATCTCATTAAAATCATCATTTCATTTCTCAAAACATGCATAAAAAATAGGTATAAATCTATCTTCAAAACAATAGCATGATCATAAAACAAATGAGACAATAAATGAGAAGCGAGAGCGAAACATCTCATACTTACTTCCGAATTTAGGTTAGTGTTTCAAACTGAACCTAAACCCCCAAACCTTGCTTTCAAGTCTTTCAAAGGCTTTTAAAACCAATTCCACTCAGCGACAACGCCCCGCTCGCATTGCCGAAGTGTAATCAAGCTCCCGGAACTCCTAGAACTTCATCAATCTCGTCTAATATATTCTCCCCTGTTTATAACACACAAGAACATATGATTAATGCATCTCAATGCATTAAAACCACGGCAGCTAAGCTACCTTGCTACTCTTACCAAAAGCACCAAAACGGCTATCCGAAACAACAGAAAACGCCTTCGATTACTCTCCAAACTTTACCCAGCCAAAATCTAACACTTCTAACCACTTTTAATCACCAATTAACTTCTAAAAACAACCTAATCTCATCCATAAACCTCCATTAACACCAAAACCTCAAAACTTCCCCAAAACCCCAAATCTAACCATCTACAACTAGAGATTCAAATCAATTCGGGGTTAATATGATAAAACCTTTATTCAACATCATTTAACATCCAAATCTTGATTAATAACAGCCTTAAATCAAGGAAACAATAGCATTGGAAAATCAAAAAATCTCAACATTAAACTTCAATTTAACCAAATTTCCATGATTAATCCATCAAAACAACTTAGAAAACATATGTAAAGGATTGATAACTTGGGAATTTCAGTAAAGAACTGATCATTAGAGGAGAAGAATAAACCTTACCTATAATGAGTGAAATCTCTCTCAATTGGATGTGTTTTTCTTAAAAAATCAAAGGAAAACAAAACAACAAAGTTTTGTAAATCAAGATTGAAGAATCCTTTTGAAATGATAAACTCAGTAAATCAAGAGCATTACCTCAAGTTTCTTGAAAATGGATAATGTTTGGATGAGAGATATCTTTGAGAGAAAATAGAATGAGAGAAAAAATAACGCAAAATAGGTTTTAATGAAATAGTAACTCTCATTCAATTAAACCTTTTAATCTTTCATTAAAAACTTTTAAAATGGTCCAAATTAAGAGAGAAATTTGATAAAAATAATTAGATAATATAGCTCCTGAAAGATTCAAAGTTTCAATCCTTTTACAAAACAATCACTAAAACAACTTTGCAAAAATCACATTTTGATCACTAACTCAAAATGTCATACTTCCAAAATCCTTTTCTTAAAATTGATTTTTACCAAAATCATTTATATAATTAATAATGATTTTAAGCATTTTCTCATATTTTTATCTTAACCCAAATTTTGTTTTCCCTGAACCGCTCTCGAAAACTCGGATCTCTAGTGTACGCTCTACGAACCTCGAATTGACCTCAAATTCTTCTAGGCCCAAAATCGGGGCGTTACAACTCTCCCCCGCTTAGGAAATTTTGCCCTCAAAATTTTACCTGATGGAAAAAGATAAGGAAACTACTTCTTCATGTCATCCCTTCTTTCCCAAGTGGCTTCCTCAACACTTCCATGTCACCACAAGACCTTGACCAGCTCAATGGTCTTACCACGAAGAACCTTTTTTCTGAATCCAAGTCTCAACTAGTTCTTCATCATAGGACAAATCCGGATTCAACTCAATCTCCTCTACATGCATAACATGAGACGGATCCGACCAATACTTCTGAAGCATGGATACATGGAAAACATCATGTATCTTCTCCAACTCAGAAGGCAACCTCAACCTATAAGCAACAGGTCCAACACGTTCTAGCACCTCATACGGTTCAATAAACCTTGGACTCAACTTTCCCATCCGAAAAAATCTCATCACCTTCTTCCAAGGTGAAACCTTCAAAAACACCTTATCTCCCACATCATACTTGTAACACCCCCTTCTCGCCCAAGACGAGAACCGGGTCAGAGCGTGTTACTGGTGAGCGGTGCGTTGATTGTTGCGATGAAATTCAACTTATTTGTAACCCACTTAGCCCGACCTAGACGTCCAACCCGAACTATGAAGATTACACGGGGAAAACCAAAGTCAACCCAAAAGTCAACCTTGATTAATGACCTTTTTTTTCTTTTTATCTTATCTAGATGCACTTTATTAACCTATGCGATTAGCTAATCATTTCAGTGGAAGCGACACAACGAACGGAACTCGAACATGGGTTCGATTGCATACCAACGACTTTGAGGGACTAAAATGTAAATTTCCAGAATTATAAGGACTAAACAAGTTTTAGTGTTACCAATCCGTAATTAATCATATAACATGCCATCATGTCAAAATTCATCTCAAACGGATCACTCAAACTCATTTAATTAAGCAAACAAGACTCAGGGGCCAAAACGTATGAAACAGAAACCTAAAACAGTTCAAATTTAAACTTCAACGGTCAAGTGTTCCAAAACGAAAAGCCTTGTATCGAAACGGTCGTTTCGATACTCGGGTACGTTCCGATACCCGTATCGAAACACCCCTTTCCAGTAGCAAAACCGTTTTAGGACATTTCTGCCCGTTCTGAAACTTCATGGCCATTCCAGGCCCCTGTTCCGAAACAGGCAAGGGCGTTTCGATACGCCTTTCTCTGCAAAAGAAGATTTTGCTGGTTTTTCACATCTTTTCATATCCAAATACATTCCAAAACATTCCACAACCTATTTATGCACCAAAGATCATCATTGCAAAGCATAAGCTAGAACATGACATCATACATGCAAGCATAGGAACTATAGGCATGCTCCCTAGTCTTCCGAAACCAAACAAACCCAAAATCAACATTTAAACATAAATCAATCCATAAAGGCCATTTACAATTCAAGGATAAACAACCAAACATGCTCAAAGGAGAAAGGAACATCCTCAACCATCCAAGAGTATAAATTTCACCCATTGCCTCTTATTACACCAAAGTAAAGCCACATACTTTGCTAAACCAAAATGTTTGGATTCCCTTGCTTATGTGCTGCCTCAAACGCCTAATTCTCTGCATTGGTGAAACAAATGAGCATAAGAACAAAGCATAGTGAGGATCGCTAAACAACATTCATCAATTCATTCCACACAATTTGCAAAGCCACCACTTTCAACATATGCCTTTACACAAAACATGTCCTTTCAAGACATCAATGCACTTTCCAAAAACATGATCATATGCATCATTCTAAAACAGCAAATAAACCTTTGCTCATGCTTACCAAGCATCTCATGCATTCTAGCATCATTTAGAAGCATCTCATGCTTAACATTTATCATTTACATTATATTGGCTCACAAGTGATAATCCATAACCATACCAACAAAAGACACAATCGGATACGCGGATTACAAGCATTGTCCCACACGCTTCATACACACTACCGGACTACACAAGGATCACACACGAGAGAAACCTTCCATCATTGTGACACCCGTGGTGGAGTATAATGGTACAATCACAACCCCTCAACACCACTCATCGGTAGTTGTATAATTCCACTAAGGAGAGCACGGGACACATAACACAAGATCCGCGCACCGAATTAACATCCACCATTGTGATCTTAACCTCAATCGTTAGGGTACTTGGATAGAGTATACGGTGCAATCACAACCCCTCGACATCCAAGGCGACTTTATTCACGGTGCACCCAATCCTATAGCCGGCTAACAATATCCGATTAACACAACCAAAAACCATTTCCATCACTTGCCAATATAGTCATTTAACCTCATTAATCCATTGTTTTATAAGCATAAACACAATGTCATTTCCACATGCACAACATGCTTAACATCACATGCATTTATCACATGAAAACCAAGGATCACTTACCTAGTGCATCCTTAACATAATGGCATTAAAATCCAGTATCATTCATGCTTAAAACATGCTTTAAAACAGTAATCAAATCCACACTTAACTCAAGTGCATTTTCATCCAACATAGCACATTTCCGAGAGAGAGATTTTCGAATCACTTACTCTTGAGCTTAGCTAAGTGTATCAAACTTATACTAAGCACCCAAGACCATGCTCAAAGCGTTACAAAGCAGGAAATTCCATTTTCACTAACCGATACGTGAAGCCTTTCTTGCTGACGTGAAAATTACTATTCTAGAGCCTCCAACAACACCTTGTTTGCTTCCGGATCAAGATCCCCTATTTTCACATCATCAAAACATAGATCTAAATGCATTAAAATGCATTCCAACACCAGCAACAATTCACAAACTCGTTGCTCACCCAAACCACACCATTTTACCCATCCAAAACAACCGAAAACTCAATTGATTGCTTCCTAAACCAAGCCCAGCCATCATACATCACTTTCAAACCATTATAAACAACAAAACACATCTAGTGAACAACCTAACCCAACCTTATACCCCCAGCAAGCAAGATCCCACCATTTCACCTCAAAAACTCACTTAAACCATCAAGAATCTCAAGGATTTCGGGATCTATGTTATCAACACTTCATTTCAACATAATAATCAACTTACAACTCAATTAAAATCAATCCAAAATAGATCTTAACACAACTAGCCCGAAAATTAAGACTTCAACCACATTTTTACAAGATTTTGATCTCCAATCAAAACTATAATGAATAGTTTCCCTCCAATCCAAAAATAGTAATTAGAAGCCAAATATCTTGGGAATTTCAATAAAGAACTTTGATTAGAGGTTGAGAACGAGATTTACCTCCAATCCTTGCTTTCCTTAATGAATGAGAAGTTTCCCTTAGCCAAATCTTGAAAAGCTTGAAAGGATTTCTTGAAAATTGATTAGGAAATGTTATGAGAGTGTTTGGGAGAAAAGAATTCTGGAGAGAAAAGAATGAAAATAGTGTTTGGCTGAGAATGAAGAGAAAATAGTAGTTATGTAATAGGATCTCACATTAACTACCCATTTAATTAATTAAAATAAAACTAATTAAAACCATTTAATTAAAAACCATTTAAAACACTTTTCATATTAAGGAAAGGCTAAATTGCCATAAAGCTCCCTAAAGATTCTAAGAATTTGGCTTCTTCTTTAAAAATCACATTTTCCACAGTTTTGAAACTTTACAATTTGGTCACTACTCGAAATGTCCTAATTCCGAAACTCTTTTTTTTTTTTAAATTGACTTAACCAACCACTTAAACATATTTTTAGAGGATTTTATCAATTTTTACCACATTTTACCCTATCCCGATCCTTGATTCCCTTAAATCACTTTACGCGATTCGAACCGTTCTCGACCGGTCCGATCTGATGTCTAAAACATCTAGGCCCAAAACCAGGGCTTTACATTATTAATAACATTTAATCAATATTACACAAACAAACATCACCAATATACATATTAGTCCATTTCATTCATAAAAAGACCACATTTAACCATTTATGATTGTTTTATAACTTTTACAAGTTTTAGGGCTATTCTGTAAATCTTACAAACTAGAGGCCCTTCGATGCATTAGACAACACCACAATGAAATTCAGTACAACATTAGTAGGTCTGTAAATTTTCATGCTTAACGGTAATCATTTACCCATTCAATTTACTCTTGCAAAATATAGTGACCAAATTGTAAACAATGTATACTTCAGCTTTTTCTTCTTAACCGCATTAACTAACCATGTATCGAAACACTTAGAGCCGTTTCGATATGGGTGGATGATGATAAGCCTTGTTGACTTTTCCCTTTTGACCGTATCGATATGGGCAAGCCATGTATCGGTACATGTTGACTTCCTTTGACTTTGATCAGTTTCGATACACTTTGAACTCGTATCGAAACAAGGATTTCCAAAGAAAAAATGTTTCGAAACAACCCTAAACTATTTTGATATGCAATGACCCCTGGGCTCAATTATACTTACTCGTATCGAAACGCCATCACCCGTTTCGATACGGCCTGACCTGTAATGACAGATTCTTGCTTGTTTTTATTCATTTTACCTTATCAAACGTTGTCCAAATGCAATGAAACTTCACACACATCATTATAACCATAAATTCTACTAGCATGGCATATATTAGAGCTATACGAATCCATTTACCCAGTTTTTACCTTTTAGTGTCAAAACATGCATTTAGGGCCATTTCATACTACATAGAAGACTCATTTTAAACATATCACACATGTAACATTTAACTATAACATAAGCACATCAAAAGAGACTTAATATACTTATACATGGACCTTGCCACCAACTAGGAGTTCAAAGGGTCAATATACATTACTTAGAGCTTGATTGTGACTTGTGCAACGCTTCAACTTCTCCGATCTCGATCTCATAACTTGACTAACTTGAAATGGATGCAATGGAATGCATTAGGCATACTTTGCCTAGTGAAATAGTCACAAATACAATGGATGACATGAATGCCATATAACATGCTTCATAGAAAATCATAATGTTCATTATGCAATAAACATAACAAGTTCGTTATTCATATTAGAAACATAGTATCATGTCTTCAATGGCAATATCATGATTTCATAGCAAACAATATCAATAATAAATAGTTCCCTTGGATCGATTCATGGTTTATGGATACACGAATTCCACCTCCTCGTCAAATCAATAAATGGTCATCCCATCGGCATCGCCAATAAGACCAATAAACAATACATCCCTCCACCTCGCCAAATCAATATAGGCCGTATCCCTAAGACTGTAGTCCACCTATACATTGCGCTCATGAATTCTATGGAATGCCAACTGTATCCAATACTTCGATGCCAATGTACAATAACAATAATTCAATATCCATGATACATTAACAATATTTCCACATCAATATCAATGACAGTAATTCAGTGGCAATAACATCATATCAATAACCATAATTTCCATGTCAAATAACAATAACTCATGTCAATGATTCTACATGTCAATGCTTCGTTGATTTGCATGATAATAATAGCAACACTATGAACAATGAATCGATGTAATACTTACCACACATACCAACATGGCTTACAATAATGCTTCATGCAAATCCCTTAAAATCAATGGTTAGTAAATCAATAAACAATGATTCGAGATGGCACCTAGCCACTCTCGAGACTCCGACTACACTCACCTTGACAATCTGAAGCTCTTAATGCTCTCGGATGGCGATACCCTTATCCCTAGCTTTCGATGGAGGCATTGGATCAGTCTTTTCCACTTCTCGAGCTAGGAAAAACAATAAGGGATCATTAGAATCAATATAACAATATCGATACTTGAATAGCCATTAGCTATAGAAGAAGTTTATCTTTAAGCTTGAAATTGATCATTCAATAGCCAAGAGAATCGGTGGCTAACTTAGGGCTTTCACTTACCCGATCGATAGCTATGACTTGGTGTTCTTAAATTAAGGAAAGCATAAGCTTATGGCTCACAATAGAGAGGTTTGTGCTTGAGCTTGGTGGAGAAGATGACAATGGTGGTGAGTGCTTATTATCTTGAACAAAATATGGGTGTTTATCTCGGTGAAACTTAAAACAAAGATGAGAGCTTTCCTTTTATAAAGAGCCAAAGCTTATTCATTACTCCACCTCTCACTTAGCCAATAAGAAGATTGCCTCTTGCCAAGGGTTTGCTAGATCTTAAGCTTGTCTCTTCAAGACAAAGAATGGAATTTGGTTTCGGTGAAGCTCAACAAAAGATGAGACCCTTTTCAATTTACTTTATTTATTTTAACCTCAATTATTTTCCCCACCTCCGTTGCAACCAATGATAAGGTTTCCTTCCAACTAAGGTAAGCTTATTTAATAATATTCTACCTTTCCTTTATCCTTTCCAAAACAAACAAGTAGATAGCTATAAGTTATCTTCTCTGATCAGAAATCACGTGGAGAATGGCAGGAAACTAGGTGAGTCATCACCTAATCATTTCTCTTCAATTTATCCTTTAAACAAATTCGAAACACGGGACCCGTTTTGAAACGAGTGAGACCGTATCAGAACGGTTGAGCAAAAGTCCAAAAAGTAGTTATTACAGTTATACCATTTTGGAACACCTTATACCCGTTTCGAAACACCTTGTACCAGTTTCGAAAACACCATGCCTAGGCCATTTCGGTACGAGTTTGATCGTATCGAAATGCCTAGCCCAAAACACTAATTTAGACATTTCAAGGAAGTCTGAACTAAAGATAAGATCTCCTAACAATATAATCTATCCTTGGATAGCAAGGATACAATATTTGAACACTTTAACTTCAATATTCTGATCATCGAAATCCAATTCCAACTAGACCGGTTTTCGGGGTGTTACAATACTCAATCTCCTTATGCTTCAAATTCGCGTAAGAGTTTTGCCGTTGCGAAGCCGCTTTCAGCCTCTTAGTAATAAGCTTCACTTTTTCCGTACTGCCCTTAAGCATATTAGGCAAAGAAACTAACTTCTGCCCTGCTTCCGCCCAACAAAGAGGTGTTCTAAACTTCCTTCCATACAAGGCCTCATAAGGAGCTATTTGAATGCTCGCTTGATAAATATTATTATAAGAAAACTCCACCAAAGGCATTTGTTTCTCCCACGAACCTTGGAAATCAATGATGCAACATCTCAACATATATTCCAACACTTATATAACTCGTTTTGACTGACCATCCGTCTGAGGATGATGCGATGTACTGAAATTCAAACGCGTGCTTAATGCTTGATGAAGTCAATCCTAAAAACTTTATGTGACACGCGGATCTCGATCCGAACTAATGGACTTAGGCACCCCATGTATCCTCACAATCTCAGAGATGTACAAATCTGCCAACTTATCTAACGTATACGTAGTATGCATTGCTAGGAAATGTGCACACTTTATAAAATGATCAACAATCACCCAAATAGAATTCCTCTTGGACGGTGTCAAAGGTAAACCCATCACGAAATCCATGGTGATTCTCTCCCATTTCCATTCTGGAATCTTCAAGGATTGCAACAATCTAGAAGGAAATTGATGCTAAACTTTAACTCGTTAACAAACCATGCACTTACTAACAAAATCGACAATGTCTCTCTTCAAACCAACCCAATTGTACTCCTCCTTCAACTCACGATACATCTTTGTACTACCAGGATTCATAGCAAAAGGACTGCTATGAGCCTAAGTTAGAATAGTGCGTCTTAGCTCAACATCCTTCCGCACAACTATTCGACTCTTAAAACACAAAACACCATCATCATTGAAACAAAAGTCCATTGGATTTCTTTCCATAATGTCCTTAACATACGATACCAACGAATCATCCAACTAATGCTTTTTCTTAATCAACTCCACCAACGAGGGTTTCACTTGTAACTCAGCCACTAAACCACCAGGTCTCGATATATTCAACCGAGCAAACATCGCCCTTAACTCTACAACCACCTTCCTACTCAAGGCATTGACTACAACATTAGCTTTCTCGAGATGGTACTCATCCTCAAATCGTAATCTTTAAGAAACTCAATCCACCTTTGTTGCCTAAGATTCAACTCTTTCTAGGACATCAAGTACTTCAAACTTTTGTGGTCTGTGTACACCGTACACTTTTCACCATAATGGTAATGCCTCAAGATTTGCATGGCAAACAGCACCGCAGCCAACTCGATATCATGTGTAGGATAATTACGCTCATGCACCTTCAACTGTCGAGATGCATAAACTACCACCCTACCTTCTTGCATGTTCACACATCCCAAACCAACACATGATGCATCAATATAAACAACAAACTCTTATCCATATTTAGGTTGAATCAAGATAAGACCTTGTGTCAACGCTTCCTTCAACTTCTCAAAAGCTTGTCGCCTAACCTCCGTCCATTCCAACTTAACATCATTTTGTAACAACTTTTTCAAAAGTGCAACAATCCTTGAGAAACCGTCCACGAACCTACAATAGTATCCCGCCAAACCAAGGAAACTATGCACCTCATGAACCGACTTAGGTGACTTCCAATTCATCACCCTCAACCTTTTGAGGATCAACTCTAATCCCTTCGGCTGACACCACATGACCAAGGAAAACAACTTCTCTAAGCCAAAACTCACACATACTTAACTTAGCATAAAGCTGATTTTCCATCAAAATTTGCAACACAATCCATAAATGGTTATCCTGATCCTCCTCGGTACGAGAATATACGGGAATATAATTGATAAACACAACCACAAACCTATTTAAGAACTCATGATACACGTGATTAATAATATCCATGAACGTAACAGGGGCATTAGTCAAACCAAAAGGCATCACCAAAAACTCATAATACTCGTACCTTGTGCGAAAAGTAGTCTTACGCACATCCACATCTTTTACCTTCAAGTGGTAATATCCAAATCTCAGATCAATCTTAGAAAACACTGAAGCACCTCGAAACTGATCAAAAAGATCATCAATCCTTGGCAAAGGATACTTGTTCTTGACTGTTAACTCGTTCAATTGACGATAATCTATACACATACGCATCGTGCATCTTTTTTCTTCACAAACCAGACCGGTGCACCCCAAGGTGAAATACTAGGCCTAATGAAACCTCGATCAAGCAACTTATGAAGTTGCGTCTTCAACTCCTTCAACACTTTAGGTGCCATTCGATAGGGAACAATAGACACTGGAGTTGTATTTTCATACAACTCAATGCCAAACTCAACCTCTATGTTCGGTGGCAAACCATGCAACACTTCCGGAAAGACACATGAAAACTCACATATTGTACGTATGTTCGGTACTCTTCCCTCTTTTGTACTTGGATTCATCACATAAGCCAGAAATGCTTCACATCCCAAACGCATCCACCGACTCGTGTCAAGAGCCAAAACTAAATTAGATAAGAATTTCACATTCTCACCTATGATGTCTACCTCATAATCATCAAAAAGTTTCAACAAAGCTCTCTTGGTCTCAAATTCAACCATAGCCCTATGCTCGGTTAGCCAATCCATACCAAGGATTACATCGAAACCATAGAAAGGCAACTCCATAAGATCAACTTCAAACACATGACCTTGAACAAACAAAGGACATCTCCTATACAACTTTCTTGTAACAATCATTTCACCAAAAGAACTGGTTACACGCATACCAACATCTAGTAACTAAACAGGCAAACCAAGCATTTGATCATGCTCACGCAAAATGTATGAATGAGTAGAAATATAATCAAACAAATAAAGTAATGACAAGGATTGCAACGTAAAAGTACCTACGATCACAATCGTGTCATTCCTTCCCTCACGATGTGAATAAACCCTAGCCTGTCCACCTTCATCTGGCTGAACATCAACCACATGTGCAACATTCCTGTGACCATCATCCCTACACTAAAAGTTGCCACGACCACGCCCACGACCTATCTGTGGATCAACAACTCTCACTGGAGCTTGTCCATCTCTAACGGGTTGTGAACAATCACGCTTCATATGTCCTCTTGATCCAAAAGCCCAACGCGTTCCCAAATTACCCCAACATTCTCCTGTGTGTCTCCTATCACACCGGTTACAATCTAGAGTACGAATAAAGGCATTCTGGCCTTGATGACCACGACTGGGGTTACCACCACCTTGCCTAGGATTTGATTGATACCTCCAATATGTATGCTTCTTGTAATGATCCTTTCCACCATCATACTCAGCACCCCTCTTCCTAGAGCTAGAACCACTCGAACGAGCATCTAGACCCAAATTTTGTTCGTTGCCCTAAGGTCAAGTGACTAAGACATCAAAGTCGGTGTAGTCCGAAGCCAACATGTAGGTTTTAACATCCTTCACCAACCCATAGCGAAAACTATCGCATCTATTCTATTGATCGGGAACCAGCTTAGGAGCATACTGGCTCAATCGAACAAACTGAACTTCATACTCGGAAACAATCATGTTTCCTTGCACCAAAGGCATAAAATCTCTTTTCTTCTCATCTAGATAGCGACCACCCAAATACTTCTTTTAAAAATCATTTCCAAAGAATGCCCAAGTAACCTCGACAGGTTCTATACCCACATTGATGGTCATCCACCACGTATAAGCATCTCCGTGAGGCAAGGAGACAACACAACCCAACTTCTACACATCATTGCAGCTAATTTGACCAAGAATCCTTCGGGTGCTCTCAAACCAAGCCTTAGAATGTAACCCCCTTAACCCGGCCTAGACGGTTGACCCAAATTAAGAAAGTCACACGGGGAAAACCAAAGTCAACCCGAAAGTCAACCTTGATTAACGACCCTTTTTTTCTTTTTAAACTTGTCTAGATGCATATTAAGCCTTAGATATGATCATACAACAGCATACTCAAAGATCATAAACATCAGAGATCAAACAGGGACCCAATTGAACAATTTACAGCTTGAGGGACCAAATTGTAAATTCTGATAATTATAAGGACTTAACCCAAATTAAAGTTACCAACTTGAAATTAATCATGTTTCATGCTTCTCTGTGAAATTTCAGCTCAAAAAGACTTCCCAAACTCATACAATTGCACAAACAAGATTCAGGACCAAAATGCAAACATTTCAAAACATTTAACTGCCAATGTCAGCCCCCAACGGTCACCCGTTCCGAAACGGGAGACAGCCCGTTTCGAAACACGGGGCCGTTCTGCAACGCGTACCGAAACGGGGGTCGGGCAGTAGCCTTTTCGTTTCGGAACGGTCCCTCCCGTTTCGGACGCCTGGGCTTGTTTAAGGCACCCGTTCCGAAACGGTAGGTGCTGTTCTGAAACACCCTGCACAGATTGCCCAAAAATGCATACTTAAACATGCAATTGACCAACCAATCATGCTCCAAATGCCACCAAACTTTGCCAACATGCAATTCAACATACATGAGACATACTTGCATCAACAATTCATCAAAACATCCACATATATGAAAAGCCCCAAATCTATAGGCATGCTTCCTACACAAGCAACCATTCAAGCATAAACTTCCAATTCAAGCATATAAAGGTCAACCACAAAAACCAGCATTCTCAACAACATTCAACATACTTAGGGAGTTCAAAACATCTCCCAAAACATACACATGGGTCCCCCATTGCCAAATTACCAAAAGCTAAATGTACTTAAGAAAACCTTCCATACTTTGAGCTTTACTACCACTTGAATGCTTGCCTTCCTTGCTGCCCTCAAAGTACTTTAATGCTCTGCAATATTGATTTGAGAAAACAAAGAGAGCGTAAGCAAAAGCTTAGTGAGGAATGCTCAATAAAACCATCCAATAATGCATTTATAAAACACTTTATAAATCATGCTTCAAATCATCATTTACACATGCTCAAAAGCATACTTTAACAAGCATCTCATGCTTCATTTCATTACATGTCATATTGGCCACAAGTGATACATTTCATTTCTTTGAAAACAAGTTCATCAACTTTCACCCCAAGGACTTTTAAACACCTTGGACCCCAAGGACTTTTAAACACCTTGGCCATGGACTTTTAAACACCATGATATAAATTACCTCAAGGACTTTTAAACACCTTGACCCCAAGGACTTTTAAACACCTTGGCCTATGGACTTTTAAACACCATAGAAAGGACCACACAAGGACTTTTAAACACCTTTGTGTCCGTAACAAGAATCATCCAAGGACTTTTAACCACCTTGATGTTCTTAAGTAACAAGGCTCACTCAAGGACTTTTAACCACCTTAGTGACCTCAACCTTTTCAAAACACCACTTGCCAATATACATCATTATCATCAATTTATCCACTGTTCTAAAGCATTAAACCAAGCCATATTCATCATGCGTTTAAAAGCATCAAACCACATTTAATCAATGTTCAAAAACAAGGAGCTCTTACTTTGAGCTTCCTTCAACATATGGCTTACAAAAATAGCATTAACCATGCTAAATCATGCTTTCAAAACAGAATTTAAAACATGCAATAAACCACATTGCACAACAATCAAATCATGGCCACCACTAGAGAGTATTTCCGAAAACTTACACTTGAGCTTAGCAAAGTTGTTTAGACTTAAACTAAGCTCCCAAGACATTGGTTTCAAAGCCGAAAACCCAATTTCACTCACCGATTCCACTTCGCCTCTTGCCGAAGCACCAAAACAAGCTTCCGGATCACCACCACTTGGATCCAAAGATGACTCCCCTGTTTTCACACATTAAAACAGTAGATTAATGCATCATCATGCATTAATAGCTTCAATGAAAGCACCTAAACTCGCTGCTCTCATCCACACTCCATTTTCGGCCACCAAACACAACCGAAAATGCATCCAAACCACTTCTCAACTAAGACCAGCCATTAACCATCAAAACCTAACATCCTTTAACATCATTTAACATCTAAAAAGAACCTAACAACATCCTTATACCTCCAGCAACACCAAATCCACAAGATCACCTCAAAAACAACCAAGAATCATAAGCTAAACTTAGGAAATTCAACCTATCCGGGATTGCATTAATCAAAACTCAATTCCTTATCAAATTAACATTCATTAATCATCATTTTAACACCTTAAAACACTGCCTAAACAGATCCAACGAAATTTCATCAAAAACACACCAAATCTTGCATTTTAAGCCAAGATCCATTAAACAATCTTAAAAGCCATTTATAAAACATCAATTAAGGATTGAGAACTTAGGAATTTCATTAAAGAACTTGAAGTTCAGAGGAGAAGGACGTTCTTACCTCCAAACTTGAGTTTCTCCTCTTTTGGAACCAAAAAGCTTGATGAATCAAGTAGCAAATTGAGAGGTTTTGTAGATATGATGATTAGGAATCAAAAGAGAGTTGAAAGGAGAGAAATGAGTGACAAAATCAGAAGGAAATCTCTAGAGAGAAAGTGTTTGGGTTGAGAGAAAATGAAAGAAAAGAGAAATTGGAAAATATGAGAAATTAGTTACAAAATAACCAAAATGATTTTCCCTCCACTTTTCTTTTGCTTGAAAATCAGAATTAATCATTAAAATATCTAAGAAAAATCTGGAGAAACTCCCTTTGGGTAAATAGCTCCTTAAAGATTCAAAGTTTCAATCCTTTCTAAAACAGTCACAAAACTTTCAAAAATTACATTTTGGTCACTAGCCAAAATGTCACCCTTCCGAAACTCATTTTCCAAAATTGATTTCACAGTTCACTTAAATATATTAAAAGATGATTTTAGAACATTTTTCCATATTTTTAATGCAACCCGAACTAGGCTTTCCTAAATTCACTCTCTTAGATTCGAACAGCACTTTGACCAAACCGGTCAACGCCCAAAACCGGGGCGTTACAACTCTCCCCCCCTTAAGAAATTTCGTCCCCGAAATTTACCTGAAGGAAAGAGATAAGGAAACTGCTTCAGCATGTCTTCCTTTCGCTCCCACGTGGCTTCCTCAACACCTCGATGCTTCCACAACACCTTCACCAACTCAATGGTCTTGCCACGAAGAACCTTGCTATCCGAATCCAGAACCTTCACCGGTTCCTCATCATAGGTCAAATCCGGATTCAAAACCACTTCCTCCACAGGCATCACATGCGAAGGATCAGATCTATACTTCCGGAGCATAGAAACATGGAACACATCATGAATCTTCTCCAACTCCTGAGGTAACCTCAACCGATACGCAACAGGACCCACACACTCAACCACCTCATATGGTCCAATGTACCTAGGGCTCAACTTGCCCTTCCGGCCAAACCGCATCACCTTCTTCCAAGGCGAAACCTTCAAGAACACACGGTCACCCACCGCATACTCTATCTCCTTACGCTTCAAATCCGCGTAAGACTTCTGCCGATCAGAAGCAGCCTTCAACCGCTCACAAATGAGCTTTACCTTCTCCGTGGTCCCTTTCAACAAAGCCGGCATCGAAACCAACTTTTGACCAGTTTCAGCCCAACAAAGAGGAGTCCTACACTTCCTCCCGTACAAAGCCTCATAAGGTGCCATCTGTATACTTGCTTGATAACTATTGTTATAAGCAAACTCAACCAAAGGCAGAAGCTTCTCCCAAGAACCTTGGAACTCAATCACGCAGCACCTCAACATATCCTCCAAAATCTGGATAACTCGCTCAGACTGACCATCCGACTGAGGATGATAGGATGTACTGAAATGCAACCTTGTACCCAGAGCTTGATGCAAACACTGCCAGAACCGCAATGTGAACCTCGGATCTCTATCCGACACAATCGACTTAGGCACACCATGCAGCCGCACAATCTCAGCAATGTACAGCTCTGCCAACTTATCCAAAGAAAACGTGGTATGCACAGGCAAGAAATGCGCACACTTCGTCAGGCGATCCACAATCACCCACACCGAATTCTTCTTCGAGGGAGACAAAGGTAAACCAGATACAAAATCCATGGTAACCCATTCCCACTTCCACTCAGGGATTTTCAACGGTTGCAACAACCCTGAAGGAAACTGATGCTCAGCCTTAACTCGCTGACATACCAAACACTTGCTAACAAACTCCGCAACATCTTTCTTCAAACCCACCCAATAGTACTCATCACGAAGATCACGGTACATCTTAGTACTACCAGGGTGCATAGCAAAAGGACTACTATGACCTTCAGTCAGAATAGCACGCCTCAACTCAGCATCAGTAGGCACTACTATCCGACTCCCAAAACACAACACACCATCATCATTAAAACAGAAATCCGATGGTCTACCCTCCGCGATATCCTGAACATGCGGCACCAAGGAATCATCCAGCAACTGCTTATCCTTGATCAACTGAACCAAAGAGGGTTTCACTTGCAACTCAGCAACAAGACCACCAACTTGCGATATGCTCAAGCTAGCAAACATAGCCCTCAGCTCAACAGCCACCTTCCTACTCAAGGCATCCGCTACAACATTAGCTTTTCCAGGATGATACTCAATCGTCAGATCATAATCCTTGAGCAACTCCAACCAACGCCGCTGCCTAAGATTCAACTCCTTCTGAGACATCAGATACCTCAAACTCTTGTGATCTGTGTACACAGTACACTTCTCACCATACAGATAATGTCTCCAGATCTTCAGAGCAAAAACCACTGCAGCCAGCTCAATATCATGCGTAGGGTAATTGCGGTCATGCACTTTCAACTGCCGCGATGCATAAGCCACCACCTTACCCTCCTGCATCAGCACACACCCCAAACCAACATAGGATGCATCACTGTAAACCACAAACTCTTTCCCTGATTCAGGCTGAATCAAGATAGGAGCTTGTGTCAAAGCCGCCTTAAGCTTCTCAAAAGCCTGCTGTCTCGCTTCCGTCCACTCATACTTAACATCCTTTTGCAACAGCTTCGTCAAAGGAGCAGCAATCTTGGAAAAACCATCCACAAACCTTCGGTAGTATCCTGCCAAACCAAGGAAACTACGAACTTCATGAACAGAGTTAGGAACCTTCCAATTCATCACCGCCTCAATCTTCTGAGGATCAACACGAATCCCCTCAGCTGAGACCACATGCCCAAGAAACACCACCTCCCTTAACCAGAACTCACACTTGCTCAGCTTAGCATAAAGCTGATTCTCCAACAAAGCTTGCAAAACAATCCTCAAATGCTCTTCATGCTCCTCCTCAGTACGCGAGTACACGAGGATATCATCAATGAACACCACAACAAACTTGTCCAGGTATTCATGAAACACACGATTCATCATGTCCATGAAAGCAGCAGGAGCATTTGTCAACCCAAACGGCATCACAAGGAACTCATAATGCCCATACCTTGTCCTGAAAGCTGTCTTAGTCACATCCACATCCTTCACCTTCAACTGATAATACCCTGACCTCAAGTCAATCTTAGAGAACACAGTAGCTCCCCGAAATTGATCAAAGAGATCATCAATTCTCGGCAAAGGATACCGATTCTTGACAGTCAACTTGTTCAACTGACGGTAATCAATGCACATTCTCATAGTGCCATCCTTCTTCTTCACAAACAAGACCGGTGCTCCCCAAGGTGACACACTCGGCCGGATGAAACCATGATCAAGCAACTCTTGCAACTGCGTCTTCAGCTCCTTCAGCTCCTTAGGTGCCATTCTATAGGGAGTAATGGACACAGGAGTTGTATTCTCATACAGCTCAATTCCAAACTCCACCTCGCGGTTAGGAGGTAAACCAGGCAACTCCTCAGGAAAAACACAAGGAAACTCCTTCACAACTCTGATATCTTGCACCCTCAACTCTTTAGAGCTAAGATTCATCACAAAAGCTAGATAGGCTTCGCAACCTTGCCTCAGCATCCTGCTTACGTCCAAGGTAGACACCACATTGGCAAGAAACTTCACATTCTCACCAACCACAACAACTTCATAATCATCCACAAGCTTAAGCGAAACTCGCTTGTTTTCACAATCCACAACAGTGCGATGCTCAGCAAGCCAATCCATACCAAGGATTACATCAAAACCATAAAAGGGCAACTCCATAAGATCAACATGAAAAACATGTTCTTGAACAACCAAGGGACACCTTCTATAAAGCTTACGAGTCACAACAGTCTCACCAAAAGAACTAGTGACACGAACACCAACATCCAAAGACTAAACAGGCAAACCAAGCAATTCAGCATGCTCACGCAAAATGTATGAATGCGTAGATCCAGAATCTATCAAAGAAAGCAATGACAAGGATTGCAAAGTAAAGGTACCTGCAATCACATCCGCGTCATTCCTTCCCTCACGCTGAGCATACACCCTCGCTTGGCCTCCACCTTCAGGCTGAATAGCCACAACATGGGCCACTCCACGACCACCTTCCTCTCTCCTCTGGAAATTACCACGGCCGCGCCCACGACCTCTCTGCGGTGCAGCAACAACAGGAGCACGCACCTGATCACCAGCCGACCTAGGACAATCACGCCTCAAATGGTCTGCAGATCCACAATTCCAGCACCCATTACAAGCTGCCGCAACAGGAGCTTGCACCTCTCTCACAGCACGAGGACAGTCACGCTTCATGTGACCACGTGAACCACAGATCCAACAAGCGCTCAAATCAGCTCTGGTATTGCCTCCTCTAGCAGGTGCACCACCACCTCTCTTAGCTGAAGACTGATACTTCTGATCACGTCCCCTCTTGTTCCGTCCACCTCTGGAACTATACTCAGCAGCTCGCTTGCCAGTACCCTTAGCAGATAAACTCAGGTTCATCTCAACGTCCTTGGCTCGGCCCACCAACACATCAAAATCATCATACTCGGCGGCCAGCAAATACATTTTCACATCCGTCTCTAAGCCGTAACGGAACCTCTCGCACCTTGCCCGCTCATCAGGTACCAGCTCAGGTGCATACTGACTGAGTCGCACAAACTGCACTTCATACTCAGCCACACTCATGCTCCCTTGGGTAAGAGACATGAATTCACGCTTCTTCTCATCAAGATATCTCACACCAAGATATCTCCGCTTGAACACATTCTGAAAGAATGTCCAAGTCACATAAGCTTCTGCCATCCCAGCAATAGTGGTTGTCCACCACGTATACGCATCCTTCTGCAGCAAGGACACAACACAACCCAGCTTCTGCACATCAGTGCAACTCATCTGGCCCAAGATTCGCTTGGTACTCTCTAGCCAAGCTTCAGAACTCTCAGCAGACATACCCCTGAACTCAGTCCCACCAAGACTGCGCAGACGCTCCAAAGGTAGTCTGACTCTAGCATCTTCCTGATGCCCCGCTCCACGAGCCCCAGCTACTGCTTCTTGAAAAGCACCAGCAATAGCTTGCACTAACATTGTCATATCAGGCATAGCTTGCCCCTGACCAGCCCCAGGTCCAGCAGCTCCAGCACCAGCTGCAGCTCCAGCTTCCTCAGCCCCAGCACCACCACCACCAGGTGGAGGAGGAGGTAACACCGCACTACCCGTGTTTTCCTCATTCTCGTTCTCATTAGGAGCCGTAGCTCGCACATTACCTCGTAACTCTCTACGTGGTGCCATACTTTTACCATGCAATCACAACACAAATAAAACAAAGTCAGGCCCAGCAAGGTAAGCAATCCAAGTATTCAAAATCAACACCATTTCATTAGCTTTTATTTGGCAATGGGTACCCACAACATGCTACATCACAACATACATGCAATTCACTCAACATGCTTCCACTCAACAAGCATACAAAGCATACACACTTCAATCATGCACACATTCATTCCCAATTACTCGAGAACCTGGCTCTGATACCACCAAATGTAACCCCCTTAACCCGGCCTAGACGGTTGACCCGAATTAAGAAAGTCACACGGGGAAAACCAAAGTCAACCCGAAAGTCAACCTTGATTAACGACCCTTTTTTTTTCTTTTTAAACTTGTCTAGATGCATATTAAGCCTTAGATATGATCATACAACAGCATACTCAAAGATCATAAACATCAGAGATCAAACAGGGACCCAATTGAACAATTTACAGCTTTAGGGACCAAATTGTAAATTCTGATAATTATAAGGACTTAACCCAAATTAAAGTTACCAACTTGAAATTAATCATGTTTCATGCTTCTCTGTGAAATTTCAGCTCAAAAGGACTTCCCAAACTCATGCAATTGCACAAACAAGATTCAGGACCAAAATGCAAACATTTCAAAACATTTAACTGCCAATGTCAACCCCCAACGGTCACCCGTTCCGAAACGGGAGACAGCCCGTTTCGAAACACGGGGCCGTTCTGCAACGCGTACCGAAACGGGGGTCGGGCAGTAGCCTTTTCGTTTCGGAACGGTCCCTCCCGTTTCGGACGCCTGGGCTTGTTTAAGGCACCCGTTCCGAAACGGTAGGTGCTGTTCTGAAACACCCTGCACAGATTGCCCAAAAATGCATACTTAAACATGCAATTGACCAACCAATCATGCTCCAAATGCCACCAAACTTTGCCAACATGCAATTCAACATACATGAGACATACTTGCATCAACAATTCATCAAAACATCCACATATATGAAAAGCCCCAAATCTATAGGCATGCTTCCTACACAAGCAACCATTCAAGCATAAACTTCCAATTCAAGCATATAAAGGTCAACCACAAAAACCAGCATTCTCAACAACATTCAACATACTTAGGGAGTTCAAAACATCTCCCAAAACATACACATGGGTCCCCCATTGCCAAATTACCAAAAGCTAAATGTACTTAAGAAAACCTTCCATACTTTGAGCTTTACTACCACTTGAATGCTTGCCTTCCTTGCTGCCCTCAAAGTACTTTAATGCTCTGCAATATTGATTTGAGAAAACAAAGAGAGCGTAAGCAAAAGCTTAGTGAGGAATGCTCAATAAAACCATCCAATAATGCATTTATAAAACACTTTATAAATCATGCTTCAAATCATCATTTACACATGCTCAAAAGCATACTTTAACAAGCATCTCATGCTTCATTTCATTACATGTCATATTGGCCACAAGTGATACATTTCATTTCTTTGAAAACAAGTTCATCAACTTTCACCCCAAGGACTTTTAAACACCTTGGACCCCAAGGACTTTTAAACACCTTGGCCATGGACTTTTAAACACCATGATATAAATTACCTCAAGGACTTTTAAACACCTTGACCCCAAGGACTTTTAAACACCTTGGCCTATGGACTTTTAAACACCATAGAAAGGACCACACAAGGACTTTTAAACACCTTTGTGTCCGTAACAAGAATCATCCAAGGACTTTTAACCACCTTGATGTTCTTAAGTAACAAGGCTCACTCAAGGACTTTTAACCACCTTAGTGACCTCAACCTTTTCAAAACACCACTTGCCAATATACATCATTATCATCAATTTATCCACTGTTCTAAAGCATTAAACCAAGCCATATTCATCATGCGTTTAAAAGCATCAAACCACATTTAATCAATGTTCAAAAACAAGGAGCTCTTACTTTGAGCTTCCTTCAACATATGGCTTACAAAAATAGCATTAACCATGCTAAATCATGCTTTCAAAACAGAATTTAAAACATGCAATAAACCACATTGCACAACAATCAAATCATGGCCACCACTAGAGAGTATTTCCGAAAACTTACACTTGAGCTTAGCAAAGTTGTTTAGACTTAAACTAAGCTCCCAAGACATTGGTTTCAAAGCCGAAAACCCAATTTCACTCACCGATTCCACTTCGCCTCTTGCCGAAGCACCAAAACAAGCTTCCGGATCACCACCACTTGGATCCAAAGATGACTCCCCTGTTTTCACACATTAAAACAGTAGATTAATGCATCATCATGCATTAATAGCTTCAATGAAAGCACCTAAACTCGCTGCTCTCATCCACACTCCATTTTCGGCCACCAAACACAACCGAAAATGCATCCAAACCACTTCTCAACTAAGACCAGCCATTAACCATCAAAACCTAACATCCTTTAACATCATTTAACATCTAAAAAGAACCTAACAACATCCTTATACCTCCAGCAACACCAAATCCACAAGATCACCTCAAAAACAACCAAGAATCATAAGCTAAACTTAGGAAATTCAACCTATCCGGGATTGCATTAATCAAAACTCAATTCCTTATCAAATTAACATTCATTAATCATCATTTTAACACCTTAAAACACTGCCTAAACAGATCCAACGAAATTTCATCAAAAACACACCAAATCTTGCATTTTAAGCCAAGATCCATTAAACAATCTTAAAAGCCATTTATAAAACATCAATTAAGGATTGAGAACTTAGGAATTTCATTAAAGAACTTGAAGTTCAGAGGAGAAGGGCGTTCTTACCTCCAAACTTGAGTTTCTCCTCTTTTGGAACCAAAAAGCTTGATGAATCAAGTAGCAAATTTAGAGGTTTTGTAGATATGATGATTAGGAATCAAAAGAGAGTTGAAAGGAGAGAAATGAGTGACAAAATCAGAAGGAAATCTCTGGAGAGAAAGTGTTTGGGTTGAGAGAAAATGAAAGAAAAGAGAAATTGGAAAATATGAGAAATTAGTTACAAAATAACCAAAATGATTTTCCCTCCACTTTTCTTTTGCTTGAAAATCAGAATTAATCATTAAAATATCTAAGAAAAATCTGGAGAAACTCCCTTTGGGTAAATAGCTCCTTAAAGATTCAAAGTTTCAATCCTTTCTAAAACAGTCACAAAACTTTCAAAAATTACATTTTGGTCACTAGCCAAAATGTCACCCTTCCGAAACTCATTTTCCAAAATTGATTTCACAGTTCACTTAAATATATTAAAAGATGATTTTAGAACATTTTCCATATTTTTAATGCAACCCGAACTAGGCTTGCCTAAATTCACTCTCTTAGATTCGAACAGCACTTTGACCAAACCGGTCAACGCCCAAAACTTCTAAGCCCAAAACCGGGGCGTTACATAGAACCCTCTGGAGATAACCTCTAAACTCAATACCACCAAAACCATGCACACATTCTAAAGGTAAGCCAACATTAGCAACATGCTAAGGTGCGTTCACATGTATCTCCGCTATCGCTGACAGAAAAGCCCCAAATATAGCCTAAATCAAAGGTGTCATATCAGAAGTATCTTGCCCTTGCGCTACTTGAGGTCCAACATCTCCAACAGTAGCCCCCGCTCTAGCTCTCTCACCAACAAGAGGAGGAGGAGGAGGTGGCAAATTCTCATCATTCTCACGAATCACATTCTCAACCATGTTTCGCACATTGCCTCCAAGCTCTAGTCTCGGTCCTAATATCAAAACATTATAGCTAAAAAGAATCTGACAATAAAAATAATCAGGCTAGCCAAAGAAGGAATCTAAGGTGCTCAAGTTTTACTTTATAAAACCAAAATTCTCTTTACATTAGTAATAATATGGCAATGGGTACCCTTAACCTCTTCCCCAACAACATATACCAATCACAATTCATGTTATCAAACAGCGTGCATCTCACACAAGTCAAATAATGATCAAAACATGGCATAATCACCCACTGTGTATAACATTCATCAAGAAATCAATCAAGTAATAATATCACATCAACCTTACCTCCCAATTCTTTTGTAACCTGGATCTGATACCACCAAATTTAACCCCCTCGACCCGGTCTGGGTGAAAGACCAAAACGAACGGACCACACAAGGAATATTGAACTAAACCGGAAGGTTTACCTCAATAAAATACCCTAATTAATTTTTTTCATTTTATATTGTCTAGCTGTTCATTATGATCCCAAGTAATTAACATCGCAGCGGAACAATTTGCAACTCGATCCATCAACGATTTCGAACTCAATTGCATTCAAGTATATTTTTGGGACCATTTTGTAAATTTAACAAGATACAAAGACTTATCCACTTTTAAAGTTACCAACCTTTAATTAAATATATTACATGCTTCTCTGTCAAAACTCAACTCAAAATAATCATCCATACTCATTTAATTGCATCCACAACATTTAGGGACTAAAGCGTAAAGAATAATAACTTCAGAATAATCCTTCAACTAACATAACAACTAGCTATTTTGGTACAAGTTACCATGTATCGAAAAAGGCGTTCTAAAACAGGTTCTTATGGCTCGGAACACGGGCCTGTATCGAAACACCCTTTGAGGTGTTTCGAAATAGAGGTTTCTAGTAGCAAAATGTACCGGAACAAACCTCCATGTCTCAAAACCCTTAGGCCATTTCAGGCTCACCGTTTCGGTACAGGCTCGAGTGTACCGAAATACATGTTCCTTTAATGATACTTTTTGTTGTTTTTTCACACTTTAATACATACAAAACCATTCCAACATGTTTCCAACATATTTTAAACATCAAACCACAAACATACTTGGTAGAAACATCATCATATCATATCCATACGCATCAAAGGAGTCTATAGGCATGCAACCTAAGCAAAATAGCCACTTAAGAGTCAAAACACAACCCAAGGCACAAACCAACAATTAAAGGCCATTTACAAGTAATCAAGGGAATTTTGAACATGCATCAAACCAACGAGTTTCAAAACACATCTCCCGAAACATAACTGCGTCCTCCCATTGCCAGCTATTATTACTAATAAGCAAATGTAAAACCATACTTGAGCTTATCCACACTTCTTGGAATTCTTCTTGCCTCTTTGCTGCAAAAGTAAGCTAATTCTCTGCATTGTTGGAAAAAGAGAGCGTAAGCACAATCGCTTAGTGAGGGATGCTCAAAATAAATCAACACAACAATGCATTTTAAAACCATTTCTCATTTAGAAATTTCTATCTTGTCATGCTCATTCTATCTCATGCTTGAAATCATTTTCAAATTAAAACCACCTCATTTAAACCACATGTACCATCTATCTCATGCATTCATCAAAATGCAAAATCCCAAGGCAAAGCCTCACATGCTTAAATCTCATAAAGAATTTCTCAAATCATATTCTCATATGCAAAACACAATGCATAAAATCATTTATAATCAAAGTACATGTGAATCTCATATATTGGCATTTTAGCAAGATTACTCAGATATACAGATAACTTGACTAAATGTCAAGTCCTACCCTAGTGGAATCTCACATCACGAGACTCTCATGGCGACATCTCTCATCGCCAAGAAGCTTGGATGTTTCACCAAAACCTACCTTGGTGGATTCTCTCATAACCACATTCTTACTTTGGAACGGGATGGCACTACCCCCATGCCCGAACCAAAGAGCACGTATGAATTTTGTATATTATAGTGCACTTCTCATCCTATTGGTCTACCAATTGTATTCGATATCAATAATCTCATCTCATGCCAATATATTCATTTTAAACATCATTACCTACTGTTTTCAATGCATCAATCTAAAACATTCTCATCCCATTTTGAAAGCGTGTACAATGCATAACATTTTCTCAAATAGTTCTATCTCATTGAAATATCAATTCTATCTCATGGGATAATTAAAATCATCATTTCATTTCTCAAAACATGCATAAAACAGTCGGTATAAATCTATCTTCAAAACAAGACCATGATCATAAAACAAAATCTCATACGTACTTCCAAATTAGGTTAGTGTTTAAAACTCAAGCTAAACCACCAAACCTTGCTTTCAGGTCTTTGAAAGGCTTTTAAAACTAATTCCACTCACTGACAACGCCGCACTCATTTTGCCGAAGCGTAATCAAGTTTCCGGAACTCCCGGAACTTCACCAATCTCGTCCGATATATTCTCCAATATTTATAAAAAACAAGAAAATGGGATTAATGCATCTCAACGCATTAAAACCACCAGAACCTAAACTGCCTCGCTGCTCTGCCCAAAAGAACCAAAACGGCTATTCAAAAACACCTTCGATTACTCTCTAAACCTTACCCAGCAAAAATCTAACACTTCTAACCACTTTTAATCATCAATTAACCTCTAAAAACAGCCTAATCTCATCTATAAACCTCCAGCAACACCGGAACCTCAAAACTTCACTAAAACCCCCAAATCTAATCATCTACAACTATAGATCCAAACCAATTCGAGATTAATATGATTGTTGTCACTGAATTTTCACCCTCCTTTTATTTATAATAATAATAATAATAATAATAATAATAATAATAATAATAATAATAACAACAACAACAACAACAATTATTATTATTATTATTATTATTATAGTTAAAACCCAAAAAAATGTAAAAAGGTGCCGATCTAATTTAAATAAGTGCCTACTAATAATAAAGCACACTATTTCATATGATGTAAAAACTCACCTAAAATATAATAAAAGAGCCATTTTTTTATTTTTAGAGGCCCAAAAACCCATTTGTTTTAAGGATGAAAATAGACCATTAGATTAGGGGTAATAAAATCAAGGGCCAAGGTTTCAATAAAAGAAAAAACAGCTAATTAAAACAGGAAAAACAAACAAAAACAAATAAAATAAATATAAAATAAGGAAAGAACGCACACGGCCACGCGCCTAGCGCATGTGCCGTACGCGCTCGATCCGGAATCCCTAAATAAAAGAGGTTTTGATCCTTTTGAATTTAGGAATGAAAATGAGTTAATGTTTTAAATAAAATTAAAATCAACTAGTTTAATAAAAGATGATAAATAATGGATATAAAAATAAGTCTTAATTTGTTAGAAAATTAAATGGGTTTTGAAATAAAGTTTTAATAATATAAAGTTCTTAGGTAATTTAAAAAGGTTTTTTTTAAAGAAATAAATAAAGGTGTTTGAAAAAAAATAAGTTTTGAAAAAAAAAACAAAAGATAAAATTTAAAAAGGATTTTAATAAAATGACCATGGTTTATAAGTTTAGAATTTTAGTGAATAAAAGTTTAAAAATATGAAAAATCTTTTTTCTTAAAAACTAATCTAACTAAAAGGTTATAAAATAAAAAAATCTCAAAATCATCTTTTAAAAGAAGCTTTAGAAAATGTAAAAAAAAATAATCAAGGTTTTTAAAAGAAAAAAAAACATTTTTTTGAAAATAAAAATAAAAAATACGTAGAAAATCAATAAGACTAAAGAGCAAAAATGATAAAAAGAAGGGTTTAAGTTTTAAAGCTAAAAAAGAAAAAGAATAAAGGTTTTTTTTTCGAAACAATAAAAATAAAACACAAAGAAAAATTCAGGTTTCTTGTTTGTTCTTTAGAACTAGGCCAAAACTTAGGACTATGTTCTAAAAGCTTAGATAGAGACGTGATTGTATAAAGATTTTCTTCACAAAAAATAAAACATGCTTAAATAAACTCGAACTCTCAATTAGGAAAAAAAGACTTAGACTTTTTTAGGATTTAAAATAATCAAACCTAGATTGAATAAAAATGCTCAACAGATTGAATTTCCATGTGTGTTTGAAAAGTGAAATTAATTTAATGCGGTGTTTTACCAAACGGGAATGATGGGTTAGCGCTAGAAATGTTTGAGATGTTTAAAGTTCATCTCTCGTGCGATAAGGCCGCTAAAATAGTTTGATATTCATTAAACGGAAAATAAAGTTGAACCTTCATGAACTTGCACAATCCAATTTTGAAAACGATTTTGAAATCAATTAGGTACCAATTTTGGGCATTATGGGGGTGCTAACTCTTCCCCACGCGTAACCGACCCTCGAACCTATTTTCTGGTTTTCGTACACCAAAACCGTTGTTTTATTAAAATAATCCTATTTTTAAGTGATCAAATCACACTTTTCAAAATAGATTGGTGGCGACTCCGTTGATTTTAAAAGTTTTTTTTTCTCTAAAAAGTCGAAGCTTCTAAAAAGGGTCGCGACAGCTTGACCACTCCGCTTGGGAAGTTTTGTTTTTTTTTAAAAGAGCGTCATGCCCCAAATTGTTTTCAAAAAGAGTTTCTTAAAAAACTAATGGAATTTGCAAGTTCATAATACGTTCAATTTATTTGACCGTTTAATGAATGTAATTCTATTTTAAGCATTTAAGACTTAATTCCATGCTCTATACCCGAGCTTTGTCTCGTTCATTTAAGTGGGGGAACATGCTTTGCTTATGTAAGAATATTGATTCTTCGTATGAGCCTAGCAAGTACCTTCAAGACTCATTTCCTTTGTCTTCGTAAGAATATTGATTCTTCGAGAAGTCATCGGTGGTGAGTCCTCATGAGTTGAACTCGATTCGTTTGAAGCCTGGGATGGGTGAGAATCGAGGGCCTTGCTACCCTTAGTAGGGGACAACAAGGACAGCTCGGGTACCCTTTTAGAACCAAACCAAGTTTTAGAATCTAGAGCCTACCCCAATAGAGCCATGCATAAAGCCTAGGGTGTTGAGTCTGGTCAAAATCACTTCACAAAAATAATCCATGGAGACATGTCCTGGAGTGTTGGAATGTCTTCCCAGAATTATTCGTACAATAAAATTTTTTTGGACCTTTTAGGTTTTCTTTCTGTTTTTTAAAGTACTAACCGTTTTGTGTGTGTATTTTTTTTTGTTTTTTGGTATATTTATTTGTTGCATACATCCCATATTTAGAGGGGATCGATTCTAAAGCATGTTGCTCAATTAGAGAAGCTTTCGCCATGGATGAAAGGTACCTAAAAGAAGAAGGCAATGCGAATGTACATCACCAATCTGAGTCCCACCAGCAAGTAATGAGAATTTGATGAGTAATCACATCAGCGCTAAACAGAATACCATAAGTGCTATGACTTTGACGGCCAATTAGGAGTCAATAATCTTGGGAATTTCCATAAATAACCTAGATTAGAGGTTGAGAACGGAATTTACCTCCAATCCTTGCCTTCCTTAAAAATTGACAAGTTTTTTTGCTTCGCAAATCTTGAAGACCTTGAAGAGAATTCTTGGAAAAATATGATAAACTAAAGAGAGAGTGTTTGAGAGAAAAGAAATTTGGAGAAAAGGTTTGAGAAAATGGGTTTTGCTGAAAATGAAAATTGAAAGTTAGTTACGTGAAATTAAACCTCCATATTTACCATTTTATTAATTAAAATAAAATCCCTTTTAAATCAATTATATTAAAACTCTTTTAAAACACATGTCAATTTAAGGGAAGGTGTAATTGCACAAAAACTTTACATTTTGGTCACTACTCAAAATGTACAACTTCTGAAACTCATTTTGTAAAATTGATTTAACCAACCTCTTAAACATGATTATAGAGGATTTTAGCAATTTTTGTCATATTTTTATCTTTCCCCGATCCTTGATTTCCCTAAACCACCTAATACAATTCAAACTGTTTCCGACCGGCCCGATCCGATGTCTAAAAGATTTAGGCCCAAAACCAGGGCATTACAATTAACATTAGCCATATTAACTCTACCCACTAGGAGATCAAGGCACAAATTGATAAAATCACAACTATGGATGGACCAGAATTTACGGAAGAAAGACCCCGATAAACCATCGATACCCGAAGCTTTGTTTGGATGAATTTAAAAGAAACCTTTCCTGACTTCCTCTATTGTGAACTCCGCACAAAGCTTATCATTCATCTTCGATGTTATGCAAGTCTCAACTGCTTGAAGGATCATGTCCGTGGTTGTGCCATTGTTAGATTGGAAGAGATTGGAAAATAACTCTTTGGCCACCCCAAAAATGTTCTCCACACCTTCAACCCATTCTCCCACGTTGTTTCCGATTCCCTTTATTAGATTCTTCTTTCTTCTATTATTTGCCCTCGTATGGAAGAAGCTAGTGTTTCGATCTCCTTCTTTTAGCCAGTTAACTCGAGACCTTTGTTTCCAGTACACTTCCTTTTCTAGAATAAATTTGAGCTCCAAAAGGGACCAATTTGAAATTTTAGAAAATTTCAGGGACTTCAACCATGTTAAGGTTACCATCCTTTAATTAGTCATATTTCATGCTATTGCGTCAGTTCTCAGCTCAATTCGATCATCGGAACTCCTCTAATTGCAACCACAACATTTAGGGACTAAAACGTAAGAAAACAGAGCTTCGAAGATCCCCAATCAACTACTTTACATGTCACAATATCGATACACCAAGCACCGTATCAGTAAAATTTTGAGACAATTTAAATCCCAGGTTCCGATAGCTCAAACCATATTGATACGGTCCCGCGTACTGATACACCCAACCATTTTGCAATATAACCTATCAGTATAGGTCTCATCGTATCGATACGCTAAGCCCAGTTTGGCCTACTCGTACCGATACGGTACCCCGCGTACCTATATGCCTGGGCCTGAAATGCCCAATTTGGATAGTTTAACATGCAATAAAGCTAAGAAATCTACCTAATCATGTTTCCAAGACATATACAACATGCCTAAGTATCGATCCTCAATCAAACATAGCATATTCAACATCTTATCATTGCATCATGGTTCAAAAATGAACCTCATGCTTCCTAAAACCACATCAAGTAAGATTCCAAAAACCATAGTAAAGCATAATTCAACCATCAAAGGCCATTTATATGTCCAAAACAACAATCTAAACTTGCTCAAAAAGGGAGTTTACACATATCTCCCCAAAACACAACATATCCCCTATTACCCTTATTACTCATAGTCTAAACCGAAAGCATACTTTCAAGTAGCGAAGTCTTTCTCGATCCCTTGCTTCTTGCTGCCTTCTAAGCTCTAATTTTCTGCATTGATGGATAAAGAGAGTGTAAGCATACAAGTCTTAGTAGGAATGCTTAAAAACAAAACACCATCAATGCATTTAAAACCATTTTCTGAAACCACATTAAAATCTCATTTCAATTACTTCAAATCATCATTAGAAACATCATGCCCTTTAAAACCAATGCACTTTAACCATTCAAAAACCAACATGTTAAACCATATGCAACATGTACCCATAAACCACAACAACTCACATTGCTAACCTCAATTTAAACCTTCCCACACATAACATACCATATGCAAAGCTTAAATAGTAACCATGTATAAATCACTTTATACAAAACATGATACATCAACAATTATATTAGCTTACAAGTGATCATTATCCAAGTTTCATTCCCAAAATATCATATCGGATACACGGATTCAACAAGTGTTCTCATAACACCTCAAGCCATATTAACCAGAATAATGGTACAATCACAACCAACAGGGACAACGACCCCTCGAGAACAACAACCCTAACAATTGGTTAGATGCTTAACCCACTAACAAGAGACGGGACACCAATCTCTTTGATAGTTAGGGTACTTGGATGGAGTCGGCACACCAACCTCCTCGACATCCAAGGTGACTTATTTATAGTGCACTCAAATCTCAATCCTATAGTCGGCTAACTATATTAGATAGCATTTTCAAAACCATTTCCATACCATCAGTTGCCAATATAATTCACATTTAACAATATACCTCACTGTTTTCAAAGCATCAACATTAAACCATTTTCCAAAGCATCAAACCATGTTTTAAACTACAAGTATAACACATATACTTACAAGGATCACTTACCATGTGCATCCTTTATCATCTCATCATTAAAAATAGTATATAACAAACATTAAAATATGCTTTAGCAGTAGGTAATATGAAATCAAAACCAAGTGCATAGAACCTTTTCATAATAACACAACCGAGAGAGAAAACCACTTATACATACCTCTGATCTTAGACAAGCATTTCAAGCTTAAATCTAAGTTCCCAAAACAACCTTTAAAACATTTCAAAGCTGAAATCCATGTTGTGACTCACCGACACGCGAAACCTCGATTTGCCGACGCGAAACTAAGCGTCTGATGCCTCCAAAGCTTCACTGATCACTTTCGGATCAACCTCCCTTGTTTTAACCACATAATAACAGAGGATCAATGCATCTTAATGCATTCAAAATCCCATCAAGCAATTCTACAACATTGTCTTGCCAAAAGCTACCGATCGCCTATTCGAAAAGACAGAAATCTTCACCAAAACCTAACACTTTCAACCATCAATTATCATTGATTTACATCAAAAATCATCATATTAAGACCATTATGCCTCCAACAATCACAAAACTACCACAACTCCACATAAACCCAAATCTAACAACATAAACAATTAGAGATTCACATAGTTTCGGGATTAAAATATTAAAACCTTTATCTTAAAATTATTAAACTTCAAAATAATGATTAAAATCATCAATAAACCCAACAAAACATATCCAATTTGAAAATTACACAAAATCATCAATTAAAGCTTGATTTAACCATTTTCTTCAAACCAACATAAAACCTAATTAAGGAACATAATTAAAGAGTCAAATACTTGAGAATTTCAATAAAGAACCTTGATTAAAGGGGAAGAACAAAGATTACCTATAATCTCTTACTTTTCCCTTAATTGACAAGATTTGATTGAAAATCTTCAAGAAACCATTGAAGCTAGTTGAGGAAATCCATGAAAATCATTTGGAAATCAAAGTAAAATGAAAAGGGATAAATCTCTAGAAGTTGTAGAAGGAAATAGGTAATTTGGATGATGAGAAAATAGAGAGAAATCTTGAGAAATGATAGTTACTTCAAAATGTGATTTTAGGAAATAACCACCAAATCCTCTTTAATCCCTTTTAATTAAAACACATTAACACAAGAAAAATTAAGGGAATAGCTGATTAAAATTACAATAAGCTCTCTAAAGATTCTAAGCTTTGACTCTTTACAAAACAATCATTAAAAATAGTTTTTAAGGTTTACAATTTAGTCACTAAATCAAAATATCCACATTCCAATTACCATTTTTCAAAATTGACAAAACATATTCATAACAAACACCGTGCAATGCAAACAACAGTGTACAATTCACAATTACATCACATCAACATACCAACAACTTACCAATATCCGAATCTTTCGTAACCTGGCTCCGATACCACCAAATGTAACACCCTCGACCCAGCCTAGATGCGAGACCGAACCGAACGTGTCACACGGGGAATATTGAAGTAAACGAGGAAGGTTTATCTCAATAAACGACCCTATTTCTTCTTTTTATCTCATTTAGATGCACATTATCATCCTAAGTGATAAGACTCACAGTAAAAGGAATATCAATTAAATCAGACATCGATTTGGCATTCAATTGATTACGAACAAATGTTAGGGACCAAATTCTAATTTTAGCAAATCACGAGGACTTCATTCAATTTTAAGTTACCATTCTTTAATTAGGCATATTTCATGCCATTGTGTCTAAACTCAGCTCAATTCGATTATCCAAACTCGTTGATTTTCATCCACAACATTGAGGGACTAAAGTGTAAGAAACAGAACTTCAAAAAGAATCCAAATAAAAAAATTACTTGTCGTATTGATACACTAGGCATCGTATCGGTATGATTTCTATATCAAAAATTCCAGTAGCTCAAAACCGTATCGATGCACCCCCGCGTATCGATATGCCCAGCTTTTTCTACTAAGACCGTTCTGATACGAGCCTACTCAAACCTATACGGGCCCTCGCGTACCAATACGCATGGGCTTGAAATGTCCATTTTTGCTGGTTTATCATACGATTATGCTAAGAAAACCACTCATACATGTTTCTAAGGCATACACAACATATCTAAGGATCGATCCACAATCAAACGTAGCCTATTCAGCAACGTAACATACCATCATGCTTCAAAAAATAAAATTATAGGCATTCTTCCTAAAACCACTTCAAGCAAGAATCCAAACACCATTATAAAGCATAAACCAAATACCAAAGGCCTTTTACAAGTCCAAAATATCAAAATAAACTTGCCCAAACAAGGAGTTTACAAACATGTTCAAAAACACAATGGATCCCCCATTGCCCTTATTACTCATAGTCTAAACCAAAAACATACTTTCAAATAGCGGATTCTTTCTTGATCCCTTGCTTTTCGCTGCCTTCCATGCTCTAATTTTTGCATTGATGGACAAAGAGAGCGTAAGCACACAAAGCTTAGTGAGGAGTGCTCAAAAACAAAACACCATCAATGAATTTAAAACAAATTTCAATAGCCACATTGAAATCTTTTTTCAATTACTTCAAATCATGTTACCTATTGTTAAATCATCATGTCCATACAACCATGCACTTTAACCATTCAAAAACTAGTATATTTATCCATATAGAACATGTATCATTAAACCACAACAACTCACATTGCTAACCTCAATTTAAGCTCTCCCAAGCATATCATACCACATACAAAGCTTATAAAGTAAACACACACACACACACACATATATATATATCCCATTATACAAAACATGATAGATCAAAAATTATATTGGCATTGCAAGTGATCAATAACCATGTTTCATTTCCAAAACACAACATCGGATACATGGATTCACAAGTACTGTCCCAACACTTCATACATTCTCACCGGCATCTCAATGTTCACACATGAGTGCTACCCTCCGCCGTTGTGACACCCATGGTGGAGTATTCAGTAAATCGTTTAAACCCCTCGACACCACTCATTGATAGATGTATAACCCTACTAACGAGAGACAGGACACTACACACATTCCTCAATCGTTAGGGTACTTCGAAGGAGTATTCGGTACACCATATAAACCCCTCAATATCCAAGGCGACTTGTTTATAGTGCACTCAATCCAATATCTGGCTAACTATACCGATAACATTTTCAAAACCATTTCCATACCAACACTTTCTATTATAATTCACATTTAATCATATACCTCATTTGATTTTCAAAGCATCAATAATAAACCATTTACCAAAGAATCAAACCATGCTTTAATCCACAAGTATAAAACACATATTTACAAGGATCACTTACCATGTGCAACCTTCATCATTTCATCAGCAAAAACAGTAAATCACATGCTTAAAACATGCTTTAACAGTAGGTAACATGAAATCAAACCAAGTGCATAAAACCATTTAATAATAGAGCAAGTAAGAGAAAAACTTCTTATACTTACTTCCAAACTTAGACAAGCGTTTCAAGATTAAATATAAGTTCCCAAAACCACATTTAAAACATTTCAAAGCTAAAATCCACGTTCTCACTCACAGACACGTGAAACCTCAATTTGCTGACACGAAACTAAGTGTTTGAAGCTTCCAAAGCTTCATCGGTCTCTTTCGGATCAACCTCCCCTGTTTTAACCATATAATAACATAGGATTAATGTATCTCAATTCATTCAAAATCACAACAAGCAATTCACAACTTTTCCTTGCCAAAAATCCACCAATCGCCTATCTGAAACAACCGAAAAAACATCGATTAACCTTTAAACATAACCCAGCCAAAACCCAGCACTTTCAACCCTCTATTATCATTGATTAACATCCAAAATCTTCACATTGCCAACCTTATACCTCTAGCATTCACAAAACCACCAAAACTCCACAAAAACCCAAATCTAGAAACCTAAACAACTACAAAGTCACATAGGTTCAGGATTACCATGCTTAAGCTTTTATCTTAACATTATTAGACTTCCAAATCATGATTAAAATCAACCTCAAACCCAACAAAACAAACCTGTTACGAAAATTACACAAATCCATCAATTAAATCAAATTTCCACAATTAAAACATCAAAACCCATTAGACATCATTAATAAGTGATCAAGAACTTGCGAATTTCAGTATAGAACCTTACATTAGAGAAGAAAAATGCAACTCACCTCTTATGGATACTTTTCCCCTCAATTGGATAGATTTTCATGTAAAACCAAGATTAAAACAATAAGGTTTTGATAGAAAAACAATAAGAAACTATTTGATAACAAGGGATTAAAGAAATCAAGAGTTTACCTTAAGATTTTAAAGAATAAATGAATGTTTGGATGGAGAGAATTTGAGAGAAAAGAAGTTACATCAAATTTGTTTTAATGAAATAACCACAAATTAATTTCTCCAATCTCTTTTATTAATTAAAACCCATTTCAAATATGTCAATTAGGGGATAAAAGTCTGATATTAGACTTTGGGCAATTAGTTCCTTAAAGATTCAAAATTCTGATCCTTACAAAACAATCTCTAAAAGTAGTTTTCAAAGTTTATATTTTAGTCATTAAATCCAAAATGTCTAAATTCCAAATACCATTTTCCAAAATTGATTTCACCAAAACCTTTTATGTATTTAAAAAGGATTTTTATCATTTTTCCATATTTTTATCATCTTCTAAAATAGGTGTTCCTGGAATTCATCCAGAAACTAATCTCTAATCTCAGTCCAATGGACTCTAAACCATCCTAAAAACCTCTTAGCCCAAAAACGGGCTTTACAACTCTCCCCCACTTAGGAAATTTCATCCTCGAAATTTTACATGGAGGAAAAAGGTGCAGAAACTATTTCAACTTGTCCGCCTCGCTTTCCCATGTGGCCTCCTCAACTCCTCGATGTTGCCACAACACCTTTACAAGTTCAATCGTCTTAGTTTGCTACTAGAATCAAGAATCTCAAGAGGTTCCTCATCATAAGACAAATATGGTCGCAACTCAATGTCCTTAACTGAAATAACATGCGACGGATCCGACCTATACCTCCACAACATCGAAACGTGAAATACATCATGAATTTTCTCCAACTCGATAGGTAACCGCAACCGATACGCAACATGAACAACACACTCCACAACCTCATATGGTCCAATAAACCTTGGACTAAGCTTACCCTTACGCCCAAGCCTCATCACCTTCTTCCAAGGTGACACTTTCAAAAACACGCGATCACCAACCGCAAACTCAATCTCCCTACACTTCAAATCTGCAAAGGATTTCTAACGATCTGAGGCAGGTTTTAGACGATCACAAATAAGCTTCACTTTCTAATTTGTGCCTTTCAACACCTTAGGCAAGGTAACTGTAGGGCGTGTAGGTGTTCCTTTTTGGAAGAGCGCAAGTGCACACTCCTGTCAAGTTATAGTATAAAAGATGTCGAATCCCACGAGGATTGGATAACTTGTCTCGTTTTTTGTAGTTCCTGCACAAGGTAAAGTAAAGCATAAGTAAATAGTTTGGCTGAGATCGAAAAGTAAATAAAAACACAAGTAAGGGAGAAAAGAATCAGGATGATAGGGCAGACAGGGTTATAATGCCGCTTAGTGTGAAAACTGCGTTGAATTAGGTATAAGTTATCCTTTGCTGCCTCGGCGGGTAGATGGGCGGCAAACTACGACCCTGTCACGCGGCCGTAGTAGGTCACTGCCACTGCAGGGGTGTGTACTGTCTCGGCAGGTGGAATGGAAGGAAGTCCTGACAGCAAGTTTGGTAGATACTTCAAGTTCAGCAGGATAGTCGACAATGATCTCTCCTGTTTATAGGTAAAGATGCTCGAGATTGAGGATTTGAGGACTAGTGTGGAACAAAGGCAATCAACTCGGTTAGCGATCCCTTTTAGCCGATGAAACTTGTGGACTAGTGTGGAACCTAGTCACGCCTCCCGTTGTGACCGTACTTAACCCTTTCATGAGCCTTGCACTTTCGTACCCGATAAATGGATTCTCTCAAACGACTGGTGTGGAAAGATTGAAAGAATGAAGAACAACGGATTAAGTAAACATGAAATATTTTATTAAAGAAATAACTAAAAAACCTAAAATAATCGTTTCACTCTACTTACAACACAACCCTAACCCAATGGGGAATTAGAACATGGCGGCGGCGGAGACCACAAGAGAAATCTATAGAATACCTAAGATGATATGAACTTGGAGTTACAATGGGTATTTATATACTATAAGACTAGGTTAAGTCCTCCTTAAAGAAGAAGTCCTCTAAAGTAGCTTTCCCTCTTTAATATGGCTTTAAATGATGGCTTCTTTGCATGGAATATGGACTCTTTCCTGTTTGCCTTCTTCCGCAAGCAAGCTTGAGAATTTTGCTTCAGCAGCCCTAGATGATGCTACAGACGTCGGAAAATCACGTCAACACTAGCGATAGAATAATGAGTTTTCGCTCTACAAATCGCGCTCCGGTTCTCCAAACTTCCATAGTCAGCTGTCGCGGCAGCAAGGTCGGCAACATCTTTTGCTCGGCAGGTGCTTGGTAGGTGCTTGGCAACAACTTACTTTTGTTGGAACTGCTTCAGTACAGCTCCTGGGTTTGTTCCTCAGCGTAATGTCCTCCGCTCCTCTGTTCTCTCGCTCAGTTGTTAGTACCTACAAGCAAGAATAAACTAAAATAGTATCTCATATTCACCAAATGAATGATAAGCTATAAAAGTAAGGCAGAACAATGAAATACTGTAAAATGCTATGCATGAACCTAATCATGCCTAAATTGTGCTTAAAAAGAGTCATAATAAGAGTTGGAAAGTGTATTGAATATAGGACTTTTGGACACTTTACACACCCCAAACTCGAACTACTGCTTCTCCTCAAGCAATACAACCTAAAGTACTTGCTCTAATAATAACCATAAAGAAAAATATGCTTTTAACCTGATTTTCTCCCTCAAGGCCGTGGCACCTATATATAAAACTTAATGAAGGGAAATAAGCAAGAACACAACTTAGAATTAAATTTCTCATGCATGTGTGATGTATGTAATTATGTAAACAAGCTGAATATGCAGAGTAAAAGATTAAACAAAGATGTTGTAATTTAAAGGTTATTGCCGAGGCAGCATAGTTAAGCACATTATTATTTTTAATCATGGCGGTGAGGGCTTCAGCTTATCACAACTACTCTTCCAGGTCTGACGTTAAGATAGGAGCAAACTACAGAACCACGAACCCTTTGAGTAGAGTCATCCCGTGAAGGCTTTCATTCACTCATACTGATTTGTCCTTCACTTCAAAGATTTTCAGATACATGGACTTTGATAGCAGCAAAGTGTCCTTGCTCATGATCCTTCCTAGAGCCTGTTTCGGGCACCTCTAGGGCATTCAGCCTTTTCTTTGTTTTTGATTTTGCTACCTTGGCAGTTCTGCATTTTCCTATTTCTTTTGCCCGCCTCGACGACTACCTGCAATTATTGTTAGAATTTTCCAAAGAATTCTAAAAATCAGACAGGCAATGTTCATCAAATATTCTACACATTCAGCAAGTAACAGAAATATTCAACATTTTCAGGCAAAAAAAATTCTAAGTCGTATTTCATGCTTTTTCCCAAGATTAAATTTAATATTAGTTAGGTGCGAAAATAAATTAATCGGTTACCCTATCATAGGCACAAGTCATAACAATTTTTTCTTTTTCGATTATTACTAAGGCAAGTACAATGCAATCTAAATGCAACTAAAAATGCTTACAAATGATGCGAGAGCTATCCCCCCCCAAACTCGAGATGGGCATTACCCTCAATGCACAAAACAGAATAAAGAAAATAAATTATACAAGTTAAAATTAGAAAACAAAGAAAAAAATAAAAATAAAAGAAAATAACGGAAAAGAAAAATAAAAGTTTGTTGAGGGTTAGGAGAAGGCTGGATTCTAGTCATCAGAGGAGGAGGAGGATGTTTTGATGGTGAAGCTTCGGCCGACAGATGCTTTGACAGCGGTCCTGGCAGGTGAGGTTTTCACTTTCTACGGCGGCTGGACTCTCTTTGGCGTATGTTGTGGCTCTTCTTGAGGCTCGAAAAGGGGAACGATGGGAGATTCGTCGCTCTCTTCTGACTCCGTCTTAAGGTCCACAGGGTCTTCAGCTATTATGTGCTGCTTCCTTTTCCTTGTTTCTTCTTCCGTGGATGCCGCCGGAGGGATGAATGTTATAAGGATGGCCGCTATTGCTGCAACTACTGCTCTTTCTTGCTCCGACGACGACTTCTCAATTTCATCTGACGAGGAGGAGTCTACTACTGTGTTGGATGTGCATGCGGGGGGAGATATTTTGATGGTGCCTCTCGTAAGAGTCTGCCACTATGTGTGATGCGGTGGCAGCGGAGTGATGTGGAGAATGCATAGGAGAGGGCAGCTGGCGGTCTGTCGGGCGAGTGGTGGCGACTTGTGGAGTTTGTTGTGTTCGTGCTACTGCAAGCTCCGTAGGGAATTGTGGAATGATGGGCACATCACCAAGAAATTTCTATAGGAAATATGCCACCAGGGCTTCTTGGGTCTCCCCCACATAATTCATGAAGGCAACCTGTTGCTGCTCTATTTTCTTCGTATGTTCCAAGAGTGTGTGCAACAGTGGGATGACCTCTGTGGGTGGGGCAGCATCAGTACTGCAAGGGGTGATTGGCGTTTCGAACTGGGTGGCGGAGGGTTGACTGGGTGTTGCTGGTTCTGGGTCCTGCGTCATACGTGCGCGAACCTTTTTGGTCCTGCCCTCTTTGGCAGTCATCAACTCATATGTGGGCTCTGCCGGGACCCCAATGTTGTTGTAGAGACCTCTGATGAGATATGGGAAATATAATCCGCCCTTCTTCTTCTTGAAGAAGATGTATATTTTCGTGCAGATAGTCCCCATTACGTTGATTGGCCGGTTTGTGATGATGTTGTATATCAGGGCAAGGCGCGGCCGGTCAACTGTGGAGTTGTAGGATGAGTGAAGCAGACACCTCTTCACGAATGAGTTCCATAGCATGGCGTCCAGTAGCAGGTAGCGGCGCTGGACAGATCCAACGTGTTTGCCCCCCAGCCATAGTGTGTTGGTCTTGCAAATTTTGGCCTTGATCTCGTCATAGTGGGCAGCCGTCGGTGACTTCCTCCATTCTTCATGTGGATTGTCGTTCATATCAAGCCCGTAATAGCTTTTGATGACAACATGGTTTAGTTTGACCGCCTCCCCGCGGACGTAGACGAACGTCTTCTCCGGGTAAGGGTGTTGGGAGTAGAACTCTCTGACTATTGTGACATTCGCTATCTCAGGCTACTGCGTGAATGTCTCCCATCCATTATAGTGGATGGTTTGAAACAGGGCAGGCTCGAGACCACGGTCTCCCATTTGTTGCGTGTATTGGAAGCCTTGTTCCTCCCATACGACATGCTTGGAGAATTTTTCCTTGTATCTCTTCTCATATACCTTGAAGGAAAATCTTGTGTAAATGGGTTTCTTGGTTGATGTTGAAGCCATGTGAACGGTTTGTTTGTAACTGAAACTAAAAAATGAAAACTGTGTGAGAGCAGGGTAATCAGATAGCAAATAGCAAGAAGATGGAAGTAAAGTGAAATGGAGTAAGTGAAGGGTGTATGTATAGGGGTTGCCAAGAAGTGTCGGGGTGGCATTAAATCCTCAACTGTCCGATTTTGTCGCACACATTACGGAGTAAGCTGCCCGTTATTTTTGGAGTCGTTTGCGGCCAACTAGCCGTTACACTTGCTGCGTGGGCTGCTGTCTCAGTAGGATTGTGGGTGGGCTTCTTGCTGGGCTTCCCTCTTATTCTTGCTCTCCTATTCTTGATCTTAAAATAAAAATAAAAATAATTAAATAATATATGAAAAACTAAATGCTAAAAATTAATCTTGTCCTAGAATAAAATAAACTATATTCCTAATGCATAAAAATAAAAATAAATAAAAATAAAATTATGTTAGGAGTGCATTTGGGTGCATCCCCTAAACATAACCACTTCCTGAGGTGGTGTAGCCTTTTCTCCCATCCTGGGGGTCCTCTTGTTTCTTCAGTTTTTGTGTGACGAGGTCCTTTAATATGCCCCGAGGTCTGTCATGGCAGCCGCTACCCTTGCCTGTTTCCACACTTACCTTAGCAGCTTTTACAACCAGGCATTCCTTTCCTTCCTCTGAGGGTTGTAGTACATTCATCATTATGCTTTGATCATCTACCCTCATTGTAAATTCCTTGAGTTCCACATCTATCAACGTTCTTCCCGTGGCTAAGAAGGGTCGCACGAGAATTATGGGGGCTTTCTCATCGGCCTCACAGTCCAAGATGTGGAAATCAGCGGGAAGAATTAGGCTACCCACCATGACTAGTATATCTTCAATCTCTCCATCTGTTTGCACGAACGAATGATCGACGAATTTAAGCATAACGAATGTTGGTTTGGCAGGCCCATTACCTAGTTTGTCGAAAACAGCCTTAGGCATCAGGTTTATACTGGCTCCCATGTCACACAAGACACTGCTCTCATGCTTGCTGCCCAGCCGACATAGTATAACAAAGCTGTCCGGATCTGTCTGCTTGGGCGGTAGCTTATTATGCAGCATAGCCATACACTTTTCAGTTACAACCACTATCTCGAATTCCTCTATCTGTCTCTTCTTAGAAACTATATCTCTGAGATACTTGGTGTAGTTAGGCATGCTTTGTATAGCTTCTATCATAGGGATGTTAATAATCACCTATTTTAGAATATCTAAGAATTTTCTAAATTGGTAATCTTGCTGCTGTTGCTTGAGCTTCTGGGGGAATGGTGCTGGCAGGCGAATGTCCTCTATTTGCTCCTTTCTTGGGGGCTTAGTACGGGGAGGATCATCCTTGTCAGTGTTGCGTTTATTTTCTTTTGCTGGGGCAGTTGGAGTAGGTGTTGCTGCTGGGGTGGCTAGTATAGGTGCTACTGGGGCAGGCTTACTTATCTGTTCCGGCTGAGTTCCTAGCTGCTCCACCATCCTAGGTTCATCCAGTTGCTTCCCACTTCTTGTAGTTATGGCTTTGAAATATTTGAAAGTGGGCTTGGCTGCTTCTGGCGGGCTGCTGGATGAGGCTCCCATAATTCGAATGTGGTACATTTCGGTGAACTTCCCAAATTGGGATTCCAAGTTCATAATAACAGCCTCCTAGTTGTATAAACAAGAAATTCACCAGTTGGTTTCATAAAATTATTCAGAGTTTCTTCTATTGAATCATTGTGCTGTGGGTGCTGAGTCAGCTGTCGAGACTGATTCTACTGGTACCCTCCCTGGAGCTTTTGTGGATTTGATGTTGTTTTTTGGTTGCTCCAGGAGAAATTAGGATGGTTCCTCCAGTTAGGATTGTATGTGTTATGGGCTGACCTACTATTCCTCTCATAACCTCCCATGTAGTTCGCAAATGCAGTACAGTTAGAGGGTTCATGGTTGCCTCCGCATTCATCACAGAATGGCTCCACAGCCTTTACTTCTTAGACCTTGCCAGGGTTTTGCACTTTCTTCATCACCAGCTCCGTTAATTGGTCAAGGCGGGCATTTAAGGACTCGAAGGCATCTACCTCATTAACAGTGGTTGGCCGCCTTGTGCCGCCTTGGCGGGCTGTCGGATATTTATAGTCATTTTTGGCTACTATGTTCAACAGCTACAGTGCTTCTTCTGGAGGCCTGTCTGAGATGATCCCTTTGACTGAGGCATCTATCATCATCCACGTCGGGTTATTTAGAACATGGCGGCGGCGAAGAGCACAAGAGAAATCTATAGAATACCTAAGATGATTTGAACTAGGAGTTACAATGGTTATTTATAGACTATAAGACTAGGTTAAGTCCTCCTTAAAGTAGAAGTCCTCTAAAGTAGCTTTCCCTCTTTAATATGGCTTTAAATGCTGACTTCTTTGCATGGAATATGGACTCTTTCCCATTTGCCTTCTTCCGCAAGAAAGCTTGAGAAATTTCCTTCAGCAGCCCTAGCTGCTGCTACAGACGTTGGAAAATCACATGAACGTTGGCAATAGAATCAGGAGTTTTAGCTCTACAAATTGCACTCTGCTTTTGCTCGGCAGCAACTTACTTTTTTGGAACTGCTTCAGTACAACTCCTGGGTTTGTTCCTCAACGTAATGTCCTCCGATCCTCAGTTCCCTCGCTTAGTTGTTAGTACCTACAAGAAACAATACACTAAAATAGTATCTCATATTCACCAAATGAATGATAAGCTATAAAAGTAAGGCATAACAATGAAATACTGTAAAATGCTATGCATGAACCTAATTATGCCTAATATGTGCTTAAAAACAGTCATAATAAGAGTTGGAAAGTGTATGAAATATAGGACTTTTGGACACTTTACAGTAACATACTTTTCCCCAACCTCAGCCCAACACAAAGGCGTACGACACCTTCTTCCATACAAAGCCTCATACGTTTCCATTTGTATACTAGCTTGGTAACTATTATTATTTGCAAACTCCACCAAAGGCAACAGTTTCTCCCAGGTTCCTTGAAACTCAATGGCACAACATCTCAACATATCTACAAAAATCTGAAATACACGTTCAGACTGACCATCCGACTGGGGATGATATGAAGTGCTAAAATTCAATCGCGTACCCAAAGCTCGATGCAAGCACTCCCCAAACCTTGCTGTAAACTGCAGATCTCTATCCGAAATTATAGACATGGGCACTCCGTGCAAATGCACAATCACTACAATGTACAAATCTTTCAACTTTTCCAAAGTATACGTGGCGTGCACAGCCACAAAATGTGAACACTTCGTAAACCGATCAACAATCACCCAAAAAGAATCATTCTTGGATGGTGTTAACGACAACCCAAACACAAAATCCATGGTGGTTCTCTCCCATTTCCATTTCGGTATCCTGAAAGGTTACAACAACCGAGAAGGAAACTGATGTTTAGCCTTAACGCTCTAACACACCACACACGTGGCAAAAAATCAGCCACATCCTTCTTTAAACCAACCCAATAGTATTCTTTCCTCAAGTCTTTATACATCTTAGTACTACCAGGGTGTATAGCAAAAACACTACTATGCGTTTCGGTCAAAATAGTACGTCTCAACTCGTCATCTTTAGGCACCACTATCCGATCCTTGAAATACAACACCCAACATCACTAAAATAAAAATCTGTCGGATTCCCATACATAATATCCTTAACGTGTGGTACCAACTCTTCATCACAAGGTTGCTTTTCCTTTATCAAATATGAAAAAGATAGCTGCACTTGCAATTCGGCCAAAAGACTACCATCTTGTGTCACTCTCAACCATGCAAACATGTCTCTCAACACAACTACAACCTTCCTACTCAAAGCATTGACTACCATATTAGCTTTCCCTAGATGATACTTAATTGTTAAATTATAATCCTTAAGCAACTCCAACCATCTACGTTGCCTAAGATTCAAATCCTTTTCAGTCATTAAATACTTTAAACTCTTATGATTTGTATAAACAACACACTTCTCACCATATATATAATGTCTCCAAAATTTTAAAGCAAACACAACAGTGAAAAGCTAAGGATCATGGGTAGGGTAGTTGCGCTCATGCACCTTCAACTGCCTAGATGCATAGGCCACAACCTTTCCACCTTGCATCAATACACAACCCAAACCAACGTTTGATGCATCACTATCAACCACAAACTCTTTAACCAACTGATGTTGAATTAAGATAGGATCTTGCATCAAAGCTTACTTCAACATTTGAATGGCTTGTTGTCTATTATCCATCCATTCAAAGCGAACATTCTTTTGCATCAACTTAGTCAGCGGAGTAGTAATCTTCGAAAATCCATCAATAAACCAACGATAATAACCAGCCAACCCAAGAAAACTATGAACTTCCGTCACAGATTTAGGTGTCTTCCAACTCATCACCGCCTTGATCTTACGTGGATCAACCTAAATACCCTCGACTGACACTACATGTCAATGAAAAACAACTTCTCTAAGCCAAAACTCACATTTACTCAACTTAGCATAAAACTTATTATCCAACAAAGCTTACAACACTATTCACAAGTGTTTATCATGACCCTCCTTGGTACGAGAGTACCCAAGGATATCATCAATAAGCACAACTACAAACTAATCCAACAATTCATGAAACACTCAATTCATCATATCCATGAATGTAGTAGGTGAATTAGTCAAACCAAATCACATCACCAAGAACTCATAATACTCGTACCTTGTACGAAAACTTGTTTTAGGCAAATCTACATCCTTCACCTTCACCTATACCTAGATCTCAAATAAATCTTAGAAAACACCGAAGCACCTCGAAAGTGATCAAACAAATTATCGATCCTTTACAAAGGCTACTTATTTTGAATCCTCAACTTGTTCAATTTCCGATAATAAGTACACATTCGCATCGTACCATCCTTATTTTTCACAAACAACATCGGCACAACCCAACGTAAAACAAAAGGCCTAATAAAACCTCGATCAAGCAACTCCTGAAGTTGCTTCTTAAAGTCCTTCAACTCTTTCATATCCATACGGTAGGGAGAAATACACACTGGAGTTGTATTTTTGTACAACTCAATGCAAAACTCAACCTCCCTATTTGGCGGCAAACCAGACAATTCTTCCGAAAATACATATGGAAACTCACATATCGTATGTATGTCATGTACTTGCATTTCTTTCGATCTCAGATTAACATAAGCTAAGAAGGACACATAACCCACTTTCATTAGTCGACTCACTTCCAAAGCCGAAACAACATTGGACAAGAATTTAACATTCTCACTCACGATTACCACCTCGTAATGATCAGCAGGTTTCAAGGTAACTCACTTGGTTTCAAAATCAACTACATCCCTATGCTCAGGCAACCAATCCACACCAAGAATCACATCAAAACCATGAAAAGGCAACTCCATCAAATCAACCGCAAACACATGACATTGAACAGATAAAGGACATCTCCTATACAACCTTCTTGTAACGATCGTTTCACCAAAAGAACTAGTTACTTGCATTCCCACATCTAACATCTCAACAGGTGTCAAGCGTCGTGAACTGTCAAATAAATATCCTTAATCTCAATTAAAGAAATAAATTAAAGTAGAATAGTAGGAGTAAGGGTCGATCCACATGGACTAAGGAGTTTCCAATATCGATTTGAGTTGATCTTTATGCAAGTAATCCGCAAGTGACAAAATGAGGGTTTAGCTAAATAATTCGAGAAGATTTAGAAAAATAAACAAAGAAAAAGTAATAATGGAAATCGATGATGATAATAGTTAGCCATCAGCTTTGCTTCGCCACAACTCGTCTAAATCAGTGAAATGGATTTTACTTTGAGTTCTTGTCGGTTGCAGTCTACAAGGCCCAACCCTTGTAACTTGCTTCTCTATGGTAAACTAAGTTCCAAGGCCAATCCTTGGAACCCAGTATATGTTTGATTAGCTTCTTCAATCGATGATAAGGCAAATTCTGTGCTGAGTGCTGGAAAACCCCATGCTCGGATGGTTTGGATCGATGAGAATTGTATCAAATCTTGATTCCCCTTAGCGGACCACCACTAATTTTGTTCTTAAAGAGTTGAATCTGCTACAAGCCTATTTTCGTCCCTAACGGTGGATTAAAACCATGTTCAATCTGATGCGCGCTTTCGGAATGAAGTAATCTAGATGCCTAAAGGAAAGGTCGATTGCCAATCCAATGTTGCTGAAAATCAAGAAAAAATTAAAGGTTTGAAGAATTTGTCTTTTCTCACGAGATAAGTTGGGTTTAGCTTAGCTTTTGGCTAATGGTGAATTTAGCTAGCATAGCTTGCAAAGAAACCATACTTCGCGTTTTTAGCAAAGGAAGGGTAAAAGAAAATTAAGGTGGAGGGAAAGGAAATTTATAAATTCCAAAGTAAAAATGAATAACAAGAACAAGCGATAATTTGAGTTTCACCCCAAATGGGTATTTATAGCATCCTAAACTATAAAAAATAACCCTGAAGAGATTAAAGATAAATCTAAAATATTTTTAAATTAAATAGAAAAGATAATTTCAAAGTTTGAATTTATAATCTGCCTGATAAGTCATCTGATACGCGGCTGATAAGCTATCATCGATGCTGACATCGTCTTCTAGAAGCTGCTGACGTGTCGTCCAGTCAACACTTTCATACCCCAATTCATGCCCACTAATCCAGCCATGAATCCAAAAAAACTTGCCGAATCTAGACTTTTCCATGTTTTCCAGCCACGAAGTTCTACACAAAAAAAGCACACAATAAACCACAATTCGGAACCACAAATCAACCATTTAACAATAATTAGAGCTAAAATAGTTACCAAACTAGCTACACATCAAATTCCCCCTCATATATCTGATGCTTGTCCTCAAGTATCTAAAAAATTTAAACAAAATTTAAGCTCAAGTTCTCATCCCTCATTTCACGAAGTCCCTGGTGTCCAATATGATTTAGTATCTAAACATGAAAGAAAGAAAGGGAACGAATAGACAAGCGACAAGATTAGCAAAAATTTTAGCAACAATATAGACATTCCATCACAAGGATCATTTAAGCCAATCTAAGAATATCAAATTATAGACTTTTAATGAAACCTAGTCTCCACTACTGTGAAATAAACATGATGCAAAAGTTTATTTACTTGCTAGAACCAGTTTTGGGCACTTCTAGCTAAACATGCTTCTTACTAGAGCCAGTGATAGGCACCTCTATCTTTTTCTATTTTTTTTCTCGGCTAGAGCAAATGATAGGCACATCTAGCTTGCATTGTTTCGGCTAGAGCCAATGGTAGGCAACTCTAGCTTTGCATTTCATGCACATAGTTTTGACAAGTATTTCAACACAAGTTTTAGAATGCAAAGACTAGTTTGGCATACTCAAAGAACAAATATGAAAGAATGTCATAAAAAGAGAATTATGAAATATAATGGTCAAGCCATAGTCTAGTATGTTACCTAAAATTTCTAACAAGTGAGATACAAAATTCATATGGCAACAAAGGGACAAGGAAAAATAAAGGATGAAAACAAATGAATTAAATTGAGTAAAGTCAAGAGAACAATTAATCGGACAAGCGAAAATAAGAATTCGACATGGATCCCCCTCCACCTCACTTCAAGCATGATGTTCCATTGTGCAAATAGAAATTAAAGAGAGGGAAGGAGAAAACTCCCTGAACTAGTTGCGGCCACGACCGCTCCCACACCCCCGACGAGACGTGTCCGGCCGAAGATAGGAGAGGATCTTGGCAAATGTAGATTCAATGGAATTGAGCCTCTCATTGACGTCCTGCGGTGGGTTCGGTCTCTTGTGCAAACCATGGTCACCAGAAAATACAAGGTAGGCAAGGGTGATGGTGGTCGAAAGCTTAAGGGAGAGATGGGGGGAAAGACGACTGAAAGCTATGGGTTTTAGGTTTTTTTTATTTACTTGTTTTCTTGTTTTAAGTATCACATGGGGAAAAAGAGTGATAAGGGGGAGGTGGGGGCCGTGGTGGGTTTTAAATTTGAAAAGGAGAATTTTTGCTTAAAATAGAGATAAAAATAAGATTGAAAAGGGTGTAATTTTTTATTTGTTTTGAAAGATGATGGAAAAAGGACTTGGGGAAGGGAATTCATATGATGGTGGGCCCATGGTTATCTCAAAATTGGAATTTTGACCGAGATAAAATTGGTGGGGGTTGAAGGGATTTGAATTGGTTAACTTTGGGCTTTGCTAACATGCGCCTATGGGGTGGGGGGAAACAGTTCTACTAATGTGCGCACTTGATTCCCTTTTGCTCATATGTGTGTGATGCTCTCTTCCATGATATTTATTCAAAAGGGAAAATTAATATAACGTAGAAAAAGCTATATATTAAATAAAATATAAATAAAATTAAATAAAGAAAGGGTTCATCTCATTAAGCACTTTATTTAACGTTGTTAGCTCGACGACCTGGTTCAAACTACATGTACTGAGAGATATGCTCCTTCCATTCATGCACTTTGTCCAACTAAGAATTTCCCTATGGGAAATTTTACGATCACAAAGTTCTTTCATTTTTTCTGACAAAATATCTTCTTTACTCTTTAATTTATCCAACGGTAATTTTAACTCCAAATTTTGTGCCTGCAAAATGGAAGGTAATATTTTAGATTTCGAGGAAATTAATTTTGAATCAGAAATACATAATGAATCCAAAAAATAGATTTTTTTTTCTCAAATTCTTAAATTTCCTCGTTGTCATTCTCCAAATTCCTGCATAAATCATCAATAAAATTAGATTCCATTAAAGTCATCAATAGCAGAATTAATATCATCAACAAAATTTAAACTTGCGACATTATCAGTATGCCGCAACACCTTTTATACATCAAATTTCACTACTTCCCCATCAAATTCCATTGTGAGGATTCTGCTTCTCACATCGTTTTTTGTATGTGTCGTACTAAGGAAAGGGCGCCCAAAGAGAATTTCAAAAGAAAGTACTTGTTCAGTCATTTTCCATGTCAATGACATAGAAATCTGTCAGAAATATTAGTTCATTTACCTTTACTAGAACATTCTCCAAGAGTCCTTCGGGATAAATTACTGAGTGATTCGCTAATTGTATTGTAACTCGTATATCCTTCAATTGCTCATTAGAGATTAGATTATAAATAGATAATGACATAACCTTAATAGATGCTCTCAAGTCACACATTGCACACTTAATTCCAACCTTACCGATTTTACAAGGAATGGAGAACATACTGTGGTCCTTTAGTTTTGGTCGAAGTTTTCGTGTGAGTACAGCTGAAATGTGCTATCCCAAATTAACTTTATCATTCCCGGTGAGCTTTCTTTTTGTTGTGCAAAGTTCTTAAGGAATTGAGCATGCCTCGGAATATTCCAGATTACTTCAAGGAGTGGTATATTGATCTCTACTTTCTGGAATGTATCCAAGATTTCTTTCTCCTCAGCTTGTTAGTCGCGCTCACCAATCTCGAAGGAAAGTGAGGTGGAGCAGCATAAGGAGATGGTGCATGACGAATTTGTAAATCAACTTTCTTCTTCTTCTCGGTATCTGTGTCAACAACATCTTTCCCTTTCTGGGATTTGATTCATCTTTCTTCTAGGGTTCTGCTTCACCATCTTTAGGGACTGACGACGTGACAACATGGCCATTTTGAAGGGTGATTGCGCTAACATTTTTGCGTGGGTTTGCCTCGGTTTGCGATGACAGCTTCCCTCTGGATTCTAAATGACTCACCGCTAATGTCAGTTGACTCATATGTTTGTCAATTACTTCAAAGTGTGCTTTGGTCATTAGTTGAAACTTTTCTTGGGCTAGCGCTAACCTTTCAACACTTGACTCCAACGACGGCTTCTGCAGTTGATATTATTGTGGTACAATTGGTTGATAAGCTTGATTTGGTCTCTGGTTTTGCTTATAATTGAAATTCGGATGATTTTCCATCCCGGGTTATACGTATTACCCATGGCATTTGCTTGTGTAGTATCTTCTTCTTGTATCATTGGACAATAGTCTGTCAGATGTTCTAGACTAGTGCATATTCCATAGAGTCTAGATGTGCTTCTTTTATCTACAACAAGAGAATGAACAATTTCGGCTAGTTTGTCAATCTTATTTTCAAGGGAAATGGTATTTACCTCATGAACCCGTTGAAAAGGTTCACTTGTCGAGTGAAAATCGTTGTGAGTTTGCTGCCATAGTTGATATTAAGGTTCTCGCTTCGGTAGGAGTCATGTTAACAGGTGCTCCTCCACTTGCTACATCAATTACCTTCATATCCATAGGCGTTAGTCATTCGTACAAAAAATGGATAAGTGTTTGCTCAGACAAACCGTGTTGAGGACAGTTAGCGCACAACTTTTTGAAATGCTCCAGTATTCATATAAGGATTTAGTATCCTTCTGTTGGATACTCAAAATGCTTCGCCTTAGCTCGCTCGCTTTAGCCGCTGGAAAGAACCTGTCAAGAAAAAGGTGAGCCATGTCAGTCCATGTTGTAACCGAATTAGAAGGTAGATCAAATAGCCAATCTTTGGCAATATCAGCTAGAGAGAAATGGAAGGCACGAAGTTTTATTTGATCTTCAAAAACTCCCTGCGGTTTTGTACTCAAGCAAACCATGTGGAACTCTTTTAGGTGCTTGTGAGGATTTTCTCTAGGGAGGTCCTAGAAAGTCGGTAAAAGATATATCAAACCCAATTTCAGTATGAATGGCATTGTACCTTTCAGGAATGTTATGCACATCGGTTGTTGATCATCTGGTGCCCTAGTCGGTTGTTGGATTATTTGGTCGTTATCTCTCATTGGAACATGTTTTTCGTTGGTGTACTCGAAATGTGAATCTGCCTCAGACGCTGATTCTAGATCACGTTATAGACGTTGTGGAGCGTGGAGTCTTTGGGTGAATGCTTTGATCTCCGGGTAATATTCTACTTGTTCTCCTAGATTCTTTCTGGTCATAAATCAAATCAAATCAAATATTAGTAACTTTACCGAAATCCCCGGCAAAGGCGCCAATTTGACAAGCGTCGTGAATTGTCAAATAAAAATCCTTAATCTCAATTAAAGAAATAAATTAAAGTAGAATAGTGAGAGTAATGGTCGATCCACAAGGATTAAGGAGTTCCTAATATTGATTTGAGTTGATCTTTATCTGTGTAATTTGTAAGTGACAAAAAGAGGGTTTAGTAAAATAATTCGAGAAGATTTAGAAAAATAAACAAAGAAAAAGTAATAATTGAAATCGATGATGGTAAGAGTTAGCCTCCAGCTTTGCTTCACCGCAACTCGTCCCGATCACCGAAAGGGATTTTACTTCGAGTTCTTGTCGGTTACAGTCTACAAGGCCCAACCCTTCTAACTTGCTTCTCTATGGTAAACTAAGGTACAATGCCAATCTTTAGAACCTAATATATCTTTGATTAGCTTCCTCAATCGATGTTAATGCAAATTCTGTGCTGAGTGCTGGAAAAGCCCGTGCTCAGGTGGTTTGTCTCGATGATAATTGTATCCAATCTTGATTCCACTTAGCGGACCGCCACTTAGTTTGTTCTTAGGGAGTTGAATATGCTACAAGCCTATTCTCGTCCCTAACGGTGGATCAAAACCATGTTCAATCTGATGTGCGCTTTCATAATGAAGTAATCGAGATGCCTAAAGGAAAGGCCAATTGCCAATCCAATATTGCTAAAAATCAAGAAAGAAGTTGAAGGTTTGAAAAACTTGTCTAATCTCACAAGATAAGTTGGGTTAACTTACCATTTGGCTAGTGGTGAACTTAGCTAAGCATAGCTTGCAACGAAACCATACTTAGCGTTTTTTAGCAAAGGGAAGGAAAAAGAAAATTAAGGTAGAGAGAATGGAAATTTATAAACTCAAAAGTAAAATGAAAACGAGAACAAGCAATAATTTGAGTTTTATCCCAAAGGGGTATTTATAGCATCCTAAAACCGTAAAAAATAACCCTAAAGAGATAAAAAGATAAATCTCAAATATTTTTAAATTAAATACAAAAGATAGTTTCAAAGTTTGAATTTAAAATAAGGATGATAAGTCATCTGATACGCGGCTGATAAGCTATCATCGCTGCTAATGTTGTCTTCCAGAGGTTGCTCACATCTCGTCTAGTCAGCATTTTCATGCCCCAATTCATGCCCACTAATCCAGCCATGAATCCAAAAAACTTGTAGAATCCAGCCTTTTCCCATGTAGTTTCCAGCCACGAAGTCCTGCACAAAAAAGCACACAACAAACCATAATTCGGCACCACAAATCAACCTTTTAAGCGTAATTAAAGTTAATATAGTGACCAAACTAGCTACTCATCAATAGGGATATCAAGCAAATGTGAATGCTCACTCAAGATATATGAACGCGTAGAACCATAATCAATGAAATAAAACAATGGCAAGGATTGCAAAGTAAAAGTACATGCAATCACATCGGTGTTATTGTGTCCCTCGCGATCTGCATACACCCTCGCATGACCACCACCCTTAAGTTCGACCACCACTACATGAGCCACGGCCCTCTGACCACCCGCTTTATTCTGGAAATTACCACGACCGCACCCACGGCCTCATTGTGTTGCAACAACAAGTGTTCTAGTATGACCACCGCCAGCCAACAACGGACAAGCACGTCTAATGTGATCATTCGACCCGCAGCTCCAATAAGAGATAGCTGCAACAACAGTAGGAGCTTGTCCTTCAGGAGCCAAACATGGACAATCTCGCCTCATGTGTTCACATGATCCACATACCTAAGAGGCATTTTGCTCAAACCTTACTCGATTACCCTAAACTGGCACACCATGCCCAACAACACCTAATCTCTGCTAAGGTCGATACCTCCGATCATGGTGTCTCTTAAACTGTCCACCACCAGAGCCGGTATCCACAGCTCTCTTACTCAAGCTGTAACCACCCACACGAGAGGAAGAACTCCTAATTCACATCATTGGGCTCCATAGCCATAGTTACAATCGACCACCAACTATAAGCATCGTCTTGCAACAATGAGACATCACATCCCAGCTTACGTGCATCATTGCATCGCATCTATTCCAAAATCCAAATCTCACTGGCGATTGAAGCCTCAGATGCTTTGGGCGACAATCCACGCTACTCAACACTGCCCAAACTACGCAAACATTCTAACAAAAACCTCGTTTGCTGATGGGTGTTGAATATGTAAAAAAAATACCTACTTGTTCTTTGGATTTGTATTAGTGGCAAGTAGGGTCGATCCCACATAGAGCGGTTAAGAAATTAAATTTACAAGCGAATACAATAAAAGTAAAATGAGGTTTTGGATTTGATTTGGAGAAAGCAATTGTAATAAGGAAGAACTCAATATAAATTGGGACTCTTCTCAAGGTAGAACTCGAAATATTAAATTAAGAACTTAGATCATAGATTTCACAAAAGATAAATCAACACCAATCTCAAATAGCTTGGTTTTAAGTTAGATGATAACCCATAAATAACTAACTTTTATTATCAAGGTTAAAATTCATTACATAACCCATTAAGAGTTATAACGTATCAAATAACATTAAGAACCATGGAGACCCAAACGTATTAAGAACATGAATTCATACCTTTGGAAATCTAACCAGAATTTCCTTAACACTTGCATCAATAACCCATGACTTGGTTGCATGCATACGTATAACCCAACATACACAAGATGATGAAGCACAAAAGATAAGAAGATACTTGAATAAGGATGAAGATAATTTAGAAATAAGAAATCTCACTAAAAACTTGAAATAATATCTTTGTAACTACACTTGACTAGAAAATAGGGGTTTAGCCACTCATGGTTGTCGATAGCTATAAAAAAACAGGAGAGGATTTTTGGCTACTTTAGGGTTTCTTGGATATCCGTTCCTTCACCCTTATGATCTCTATTTATAGGGGAAAATAAAGGGAAGACCTTACGTTAAATGCAATAACCCTAGACTACTCTAATTATGGTAAAAGTAGAAGTCCTTGTAGTAGGATTGCTTGTCCTCCAAGTCAACAAGTATGTGGCGCGCCGTGGTCACGCCTTATTTTGTGACTGATACCCGTTTTGCGTGAAGAATTTTCTATAAATTCCAAAAAGATGCTAAAACTCGTCTTTTACGCATAAAACGTCATTATGGTCCAAAAACACTTGCAAAACCAAATTGGAACCGAATCAAGGCCTTTAAGATAAATTAATGTGCTAAAAAAAGGATTTAATATAGGAAAAACATGCAAAATAATGACTTACCATATACCCCCACACTAAGATTATGCTTGTCCTCAAGCATATTGAATTTCAAGATCCAGGGTCCATTCGGTAACAAAGAGAGGATAAGAGAAGTAATAAATCATGATTGCAAATTAGCGCAAGCAAATAATATCTCAATTAATTATAATGAAGTCAAAGATTAGTTGATATGCGTCATATGTGATTTATCCAAATAGATTAAAAACCGTGAATACTTAAAAGGACCTATTAAGTTCCTAAAAAGTGATATGAGAAGCATATTTTGATTTAGAGTACAATTTTTGTCCTAGTGGTCTTTTCATGTTTCAATTGAGCATGCAATAGTACTTCATGTTTATAAAGTGTCCATAATGCATTACGAGTATGAATGGGTTATCTATGCATGTTAAAGTTTGATTCATGTAAAAACAAAGGCAAAATTATACAATTCTGCAGAAGAGGTATCAATACCTCTGGTGAAGGTTTTTATACCTCTACTTCAGGTATCAATAACTTTTTTTAATATGCAATTTTTTGGTTGAACTGAGTTTGCATTCGCTACAATTTAGTCTCAAAACTTTAAATTGCAATTAAATGAGTTGTAAGTGTCCGATTGACTTGAGATTTTGCATGTGAGTCTAAAATATGCTAAGTTTTATGGTAGTAATTTTTAATTACATATTTATTTCTATAATTTGGACAACTATAATTAGTCCATAAAGTTGTAAATTTTGCAATTGAGCATGTTAGAAGAGTCTTATTAGGTTAAAATTGATACTATGACTCTATTGAGAATGATGAATAAGATTTTTCATTTAGATTTAAGTTTTGACATGTCATTTTTTATGTTTTATGTATTACGATTTTACCCTTACATGCCTTACGATTTACTCAGTGTTTGTAATGCATGCTTAGGATTCAAGCCCATCTAGTTGAGGTATGATATTTCGCTGCGAATGTGTGTAAAAAGTTTTAATTTAGGATGCATTTTATTATTGATTAGTATTTAGATTACTTCAATGTTCATTTTGGCAATTGGTATTCGAGTTTATCTATCTCAGTCGAGCATCAGAATCAAGCTTCCAAGGAGATTGAAGAGTCTTCCATGGCATGAGGAAAGGAAAAAGTGGTGAACTTATAGCTTTAGCTTTCTTTGCTATTATTCGATGTAATACCCAACTTATTTGAGGTGTTATATGTGTGTTGTTATATGTGTCTTTGGTTGCTTCTATGGTTATATTACTATTATATTTTATAGCATGCTTTTTGAGCACTACTAATGGTGCTTTACATTTTAATGCATTTTAAGGTGATAAAACACCCCCTTTGATGGTTATGATATGTTTAGACGCCTTAAGGTCGATTTGAGAGCCATTCAAAAATATTTCAAATACAAAAACAATTACTTGTGTTTCATAACTATACATTAGACTTTAAAATTAGGCTATAGGTTTCGAAATTAGTTTCTTGGCTCTTTTGGTTTATTTTGAGCCATTTTGCCCAAATGGGTTTTTTTATCACCCACCACTCCATAAACGATCATTTAAACATAATTTGATGTTTTAAGTGTCATAATACCTTGTGTGTATAAAATTGTTAAAATGCCCCTAGGTTACTAAATTACCATTTCCCCTTAAAGTTTAGAAGAAACTTTGAGAATGATTAAAAATAACCTTCACGCCAATAATGTTGCCAAATGATTAGTTTCAAAACCTTGTGTTGAAAAGACTAAAATAACCCTAAGTTGCGAAAAAAAAGATTTTTTTAGTTGAATTAACTCTACATTAGAGTAAGAAAGACTTTTAAGATTCCTTTTATAGTTTAAAATGAGGGGATAGAGCTCGTCTCAAAATGGTGTCTGTGAGCCTTATTTTTTTTATCTCAAATGTAATTGATATAGCAAGATAAAACCAATTTCAATTCCTCCACAATAAAATAAGATTAATGAGGTCTAAAATAATACTAATGAGCGTCAATTTGATGTGAAAATTGAAGAAAAAAATAGTTTTATTCTTACTCTAATGCACGTTTGAATTGACTAAAAATTACGCTAAAAATAATAGTAGACATAGACTGACTAGATACAAAATAAGATTATTTCTAATTAAAATGTTCAATTTTTATTACTTTATAGATATTTTTAAATTTAGCTTTTTAGTATTTTATAATTTATCATTTTCATAATTTCTTATATATATATTAATTTACTTAATTTTAATATTGTTTTTAGCTATTTAGTAATTTTAAATATTTAAAAGTTTAGCAATTTTAAAATTCTTAATTTTTTCTTAAAGATTAATTAAGACATTGAACTCGATTAAAATCAATTTTGTCCCTTGTCGCATCATTATTTACACGTGGACTACCACATCAATATCGTAACAATCAATTATAGTTTTCACTTGGCAAATGGTAACATTGATGTATTACTGATTTTTGACGATTTCGATGATAAAATTACTCCTGAAGCTTTTTTATATAGTAAACTATTTACCATTTTATTAATTTTTAGCATTATTATTTTTCTAAATAGTTACTATTCAAATAATTCTTACTTTTGTTTCATTTAATATACTTATACTATTAAACATTTATTGATTAAATTGTGTGTCATCAGTTAAGCACAGTTATTGAAGCTAGACAAATATAAGAAAAATCAGCCTCATTAAATTTAAAAATAGAATATAGGGTTATTTACGCCATTTATTTATTTTAATAAAAATATCAATTTTTTAAACCCAAAGAGTAGTTAAAGTGGTCAATGGTGACATATTGTACCTAGGTGACGCGAATATAATTATAAGAAAAATTAGTCGGAGATTCAGAAGAGATCTAGATTTTAGAAGTTGAAACAATGAGTTTATTATGGTTCATTAAACGTAGATTGGAAGCATACTGAGAGTTTCAAACTTTGGTACCTTAATTCAGTAGGGTAGAATTATAATAGGGAACAAAAAGTTTATTTTAATTACTTGACTAGCCTACAACTTTACACCGATATGTAGTATCCCAGAAAGACTTACCCTATGCCCATTAGGCGTAGGATCTTATGTCTAGAAGGACTTACAAGCGCTGAGCCTACATAACTTCAATCATATCCCAGATAATATATACTTAGATAAAATCAGGTTTATCCAGTAAACGGTGATGTCAGAAAACATGTATCAGATATATTTTGTATCATAAGACATAAGCTAAGAATTGTGCTTTCATTACGGATAACAGAGTCATACTTTTAATTCAGAGCAGATAGATTTGGTATAAATAGAGAAAATATTCATGGATACATAGAACACTTTATATGATCCAATTTATTCCTCATAGTTGGTAATTATAAGAAAGAGAACATTGGGCATCTGACGATTTTGGACTGGTTTTAGAACAAGGTCATTATGAAAAGGGGGATTCAGTACAATTGGCTCCAACCAGACATTTAGAAGTTGACACATTAGGATCATTTACATTTCAAATATATCGTGAGCAATCGAATCATTAGAGCCTACAAAGGCATTATGGTCATTATAACCTTCAATGGTAATTTGGTAATTTAAACCAACAAGGTATAAACGGTGATGTACAAAATTTAGGAATTCTAGTAGCTCATCAGGTTTCTAAGTCCCTTTAAATTAATCGGAACCCATCAATACAATGTTTATTATTTAACTGTATAGGTACACGTTACATAATTATTTCTTAGAGCTAACAACATTGTATAACAAAAAGGTTTACCTTCAGTAATCAACCACTAAACATACTACGAGAAATTGAACATGTATTCAAGTGGTATTTTCCAGTATTCACACATGTATATTGCACCCGAATTCGATCCATAGCATCGAATGTACCTTTTTGGGGAATATGTTACTCTTACTATTAACTGAGTGCTTTCTCCAAATAAACTGGACATACACGGTTCGTTTATTACCACTTTAGATTCATTACATTGTGTAGCTTTATTGGTATTTCTTATTCCCAGTCTTAGAGGTATTTTTCAGTCATTTTCAATATTCGAAGGTATTTAGATACATTGATGTCCAAAGGTATTTTAATTATTATGAGCCTTTCGGTCCTTCCAACTATTCATTCATTTCAGATCTCGAGGGTATATCCATCATTTCAGATAATTTGGCCATTGGTGTCGAGGTTATTTCAATCTTTTTGGTCATTATGATCATACCAGTCAAAATATTCTTAACAGTATTTCCAATCCTTTTAGTCTTTCCAACCAATTGAGTATTTTATGCACCTTGACTAATTAAGACATACAATTAGCTTCCCATAAAATTGTCTTTAGAGATTTATTCAAATTCAAAAGAATATATGTATTTTAAAAACATGGAAGTTAAGCCTTGTTACCATAATTTCCCAAGCAATTTCGAGATTTTCAGAAGAATCAGTTGTTTTACCAAATTTAGTGTAGATTTCCATACCACTTTCATTGTCAATCGGTATTTTAGTCATTATCATACCTTGAGGGAAATTTCGTAGTTCAAAACCAAATATTTTTTACGTTGAATCCTTTAACTCTATTGATCGGGCTTGAAGATTATTTCACTTCTTAAATATTTATTGAGCCTCGAATCCTTTCGAATTATTAACCTTCATTAGAGTATTTCAATCTTATCTAAATTATCATACTTATTTTTCGTATCAGAATTGACTTAAGCAAAGTTAACAGTACACCTCACCATAAGTGTGCATGCATTACTCGAATACCGAACATGTTCATAAAGCATACAAGAGGTAGTAAGGTATTACCTCAGCTCCGAGCTACATCGGTCGATCCATAATACACCATTCGATCATTCTCAAACTCTTATTTGACATCCTTTAACAACCCAAATAAAAAGTACTGTGAACACCTTCAATTACACAAATTCTAAGATTAGAACTTATTCACAAAGCTCTTAACTGAATAATTAAATAAATAACCACTATCGGGTTCAAGGTTAGATTCATAGGCCTTCGGGTCAGAATTTCGTGAAACAGACTTCGAAAAAGTACTCAGGACATTGAAAAACAAAAAAATAGGGGTTTTCAGAAAATTTGACTTTTTGGTCAACGATCAAAGTCACCGCTAACGTCAGTAGTCAATGCTGACTTCAGCAGGTCAAAGGTTAATGGGTCAGAGTCAACAATGACATCTGCAGTCAACTGGTAGAGGTCAGCTGAATTGACTCATCGGGTTGACTTGAGTGAGTTGACTCAACGAGCTGACTCGGACGAATTGACTCAGCAGGCTCACTAGGACGAGTTGACTCGGTCAGACGGGTTTACTCGGGTTGACCATGTCAGATTCGGGTTCAGGTTGGGTCAGGGGAGACAAATTGAATTTCAAGCTTAGGTTGGGTTTGGATGCTACGGTCATAGGCTTGGTCATGGGTTTAGACCGATTAGACCGGTGCAAGCAGGATTGATTTGTTAGGGTAATAACCCGAAACCGGTTCACTCACCAGGAAAATTCGGCCATCGAAGAAGCGTTGAAAATGGTTGCTGGAACACCAGAAACACGCAATCCTATCGAATTTCAAAAGCCCATCAGCCAAGGATACAATCAATAAGAGAGCAACTCATTTGGGCCAGAAAACACTCACCGGAATTTACCCAGAACGTCAAATTTCTGCCACAAATGACGAAGCTCTGACGAAGCTTCAGTCGACGTCAGACGAAGAATCGATTGATTGGGTTTTTCTCGCATTGACGTGGGGAACCCAGATACGGTGGCCGTTTCGTGAACGGACGGAAAACGAGGCCGAAAAACGCAAGAAATTGAGTTGACGAGCAAAAGGGTTTCTCACGAACCTTTAGCTTGATTCCTACGACGTACGACAGTGAACAGCGGTGAGTGATTGTTATGGTGGTGGTCGGGACGGTGAGGCGGTCATAAGGATGGCAGTCATGCATGCTACGTCGTGGCGATGGCTGAGATCAGCGGCAACGCCCAATTAGGGTAGCCGAAGCGTCAAAAGAGAAGGGGAAAGATTTGTATATTTCAGATCCAACTGGAGCGTTAATTATGGTAGGGGTTTGGTTCAGTTTTTTTTTTCGGTGTAACCGAGCCAATAAACATAATATCATTTTTTGGTAAACTATATCCAAACACAACCTTATCACAATTGGTTAAACTCCCAACATTGGCAACCAAGGTCATGAGTTCAAACCCCTATGGCTGCATTACCTCATCTTTTATATTCTTTTAAAATCTTTGGGTGTTACGTGTGGGGAAGGGTTAGCACCCCCACTTAAAAGCGGAGTTATTTTAATAAATTGTTTTGTTTTAGTAAAAACAGTTTTGGTATACAAAAACCAGAAAATTGGTTCGGGGTCATTTACGCGTGGGGAAGGGTTAGCACCCCCACAACGCCCAAAACTAGTACCTAATTGATTTGAAAGTTGTTTTAAAAACTGTAATTTGCAAGTTCACGAAGGTTTGACTTTATTTGTTCGTTTAATGAATATCAAACTATTTTAGCGGCCTTATCGCTCGGGAGATGAACTTTAATCACCACCAACATTTCTGGCGCTAACCCATCATTCTAGGGTTGATTATTTTAAATCATAAAAAAATCTAAGTCTTTTATTCCTAATTGAGAGTTCGAGTTTGTTTAAGCGTCTTTTATTTTTTGTGAACAAAATCTTTCTACAATCACGTCTCTATCTAACCTTTTAGAACCTAGTCCTAAGTTTTTGCCTATTTCTAAAGAACAAACAAGAAACTTGAATTTTTCTTTGTGTTTGTATTTTTAATGTTTCTAAAAAAACCATTATTCTTTTTCTTTTTTAGCTTTAAAACTTAAATCCTTTTTTTTCATCGTACTCTTTAGTCTAATTGATTTTCTACATATTTTTTTATTTTTATTTTCAAAAAATGTTTTTTCTATTAAAAACATTAAATGTTATTATTACTCTTTATTACCTCGAGAATTTCTTTTTACATTTTTAAAGCTTCTTTTAAGAGATGATTTTGAGATTTTTTAAAAAAAACTTTTTAGTTAAATTATTTTTTAGGAAAAATATTTTTATGTTTTTAAACTTTTATTCACTAAAATTCTCAACTTCTAACCTATGGTCATTTTATTAAAAACCTTTTTAAATTTTATCTTTTAGTTTTTTTTCAAACACATTTATTTATTTCTTTTAAAAAACATTTTTTAAAATTACCTAAGAACTATATATTATTAAAACTTTATTTCAAAACCCATTTTATTTTCTAACAAACTAAGACTTATTTTTATTTTTTTCATCCATGATTTTTCATCTTTTATTAAACCCCTTGATTTTATTTTTTAAAAACATTAATTCATTTTCATTAATAAATTCAAAAAGGATCAAAACCTCTGTTAATGTCATTATTTCATTTTCAAGATCAAAATTTTAACAACATTCTTTTTACTTATGTAAGAATCTAAAAGATTAAATAAAAAACTAAATCAAAATTTAAAAACGAAATTATTACTGATTTTAGGAATCAATCATCCAATTCCAACAAACGCAACCTAAAACAACATAAACAAACACAACACACAAGAACAAGATTCAACCGAGGACAAGTATGAAATTTACTAAATCAATTTAATCGAAAAGAAAGGATTTTTACCTGAAATGAAGAACTCGTGTATGATTCCTTCTCGGATTGCTTCCAAACGTCTCCGAAAAATATCCAAAAGCTCTAACTCCACTCCAAGAATTTTTCACCAATTGCAGAGAAAATTTCATGAATTTTCGGATTTTTTCAAGGTTTTTCAAGAGGTGAATTGGTGAAGAACAAATGGATTTTGGGGGTATTTATACTTGAACCTAGGCTTGCAAATCAGGGCAAATTCGGGATTCAATCCAACTCTACCAGCTTATCCAACATATACGTAGTATGTACAGATATGAAATGTGCACACTTCGTAAGACGATCCACAATCACCCAAATAAAGTTCTTCTTTAGCTGAGTCAAAGGAAAACCAGACACGAAATACATCGTAACCCTCTCCCATTTCCATTCTGGTATCTTTAAAGGTTGCAACCGTCCGGAAGGAATTTGAAGCTCAGCTTTCACACGCTGACAAGCCATACACCTACTCACAAACTCAGCAACATCCTTCTTCAACCCAACCCAATAGTACTCGTCTTTCAACCCACGATACATCTTTGTACTACCAGGATGCATTGAAAAAAGACTACTATGAGCCCCAATCAAGAGAATATGCCTCAGCTCAACATCCTCTGCCGCAACTATTCAACTTTTAAAGCACAAAACACCATCATCATTGAAACAAAAGTCTGTTGCATTACCATCCGCTATATCCTGAACATGAGGCACCAAAGAATCATCAAGCAACTGCTTCTCTTATCATACACTCGTTTGATACGGCTCGTTTCTCAATTCGGTAACAGGACTTGCACGAATCTGTGGAAAGCTCCCACTAAATCTTCCTTGATCACTTCCCCAAATTAGACCCTGGCCAGTTCTTGCCACTTTCGTGTGATTCCCTTCGTCCGTCCTGCTAGCACCTCTAAATCTGTTCCCACTACCAAGGACCCGATTGACCCCATTTTTACCCAGAACCGGAGCCTTACGCTTCGCTGACCCATTACTAAAATCACAGAGACGATCAGCTGCAGACATGGCCTCAACCACGGTTTCGGGCCTTTGCCTCTGAATCTCTACCCTTGCCCACTGTTTCTGCCCTTCCAGGAAGTAGAAGATCTTGTCATCCTCTGACATCTCCTTGATATCCAGCATTAGTGTCACAAAGTCCCTAACATATTCGTGCACAATCCTTATATGCGGTAACTCTTTAAGCTTGCGCCTAGCATTGTATCCCACGTTTTCAGGAAAGAAAGGTTTCACTTGTAATTCAACTATCAATCCACCACCAATGATATATTTAACCGAGCAAACATCGCTCTCAATTCAACATCCACCTTCCTACTCAAGGCATCGACCATAACTTTGGCCTTTCCAGGGTGATACTCTATCGTCAAGTTGTAACCTTTAAGCAACTCCAACCATCTTTGTTGCCTAAGATTCAACTATTTCTGAGACATTAGATATTTAAAACTCTTATGATCCGTATAAACCACACACTTCTCGTTGTAAAGGTAATGCCTTCGAATCTTGAAAGCAAAAACAACTGCAACAAGTTCTAGATCATGCGTAGGATAGTTGCGCTCGTTCACCTTCAATTGTCAAGGTGCATTCACCACAACCTTCCCACCTTGCATCAGCACACATCCTAAACCAACATACGATGCATCACTATAAATGAAAAATTCTTTACCCGATTTAGGTTGAATCAAGGTAGGAGCTTGCGTCAAAGCTTCCTTCAAACTCTCGAAAGCTTGTTGTCTGACATCCGTCCACTCAAAACGAACAGTCTTTTGCAACAACTTGGTTAACGGAGCAACAATCGTAGAAAACCCATCCACAAACCTTCGATAGTAACCCGCCACACCAAGAAAACTTCAAACTTCTATCACCAGTTTAGGCATCTTCCAATTTATCACTGCCTCAATCTTATGTGGATCAACCTGGATATCTTTGGCAAACACCACATGTCCAAGAAAGACAACTTCCCTGAGCCAAAAATCACACTTATTCAACTTGGCATAAAGCTTGTTTTCCAACGACGCTTGCAACACAATCCGCAAATGCTTATCATGATCGACCTCAGTACGAGAGTGTAAAACTGAAATTGATTTTGATATAACACATAAACTTAAGGACCAATTTGCAAAACAATAAATTTTTAAGTACTCTTTAAAGTCTCACAATTGACAAGTATTTTTGAACAAAATAATATTTAAAGACTAGCTCTTAAACATATATAATTCCCTAAGTCTTTTCCTATATTTTTCAAGCCTAAGTATGCAAAAACGCCCAGGCGTATCGATACCCTTATGTGTCATCTTTTATTTTTCACCAATTCCTCCCACCAAATTTTTAATTGCCAATTCACCCCCCTCTTGGCCATTTGCAATTGTGTGATCAACTAAACAATTGGTATCAGAGCTACACTCATTGGAAGGATTACAACCCTCTTGAGTCGATTCTAGGATAGTTTATCAACAACTAGTCAAGCAATGACTTCCACCTCCAACTATGAGTCCCAATCTACCACCAAGCTACCATTCTTCAATGGGGATAACTACCCATATTGGAAGAATAGGATGAGGCTCTTCATCAAATCTACCGACTACATGGTGTTGGATGTGGTTGAAGAAGGTCCATACATTCCTTTGAAGAGAGATGGAGAAAGACTTGTCAAAAAAGGTAAAAGCCGAGATGACGGATGATGAAAGAAGAAGGATGCAAGTGAATGACAAAGCTCTCCATGTGATATTTTGTGCATTTGGTCCGGATATCTACTCCAAGGTGTCTTCAATCGAAAATGCCAAGGAGGTTTGGGATACCCTCGAGACAACATATGAGGGAACTAGTGATGTCAAGGAGACAAAGATTGGTCTACTCAATCTAAGCTATGAAAATTTCAAGATGGATCCCGATGAAAGTGTCTCCAAGATGTTTGATCGATTCTCGGTCATTGTCAACGGATTGAAGGGGTTCAGAGAGATCATCCCCGAAGACAAACTAGTAAGGAAATTGTTGTACTCTCTTCCGGAGTCATGGGATGGCAAGAGAACGGCTATTATTGAAGCTAGAGATTTGAAGACTCTCAAGCTTGATGCTCTTGCTGGATCTCTACTCACCCATGAGATCATGAGGAAGGGAAGAGAAGAAGAGAAGAAAATGGTTGAGAAGAAAGAAGTTGAGAAGAAGAAAGTGGGAATCGCTCTTAAAGCTTCACATCAAGAAAGTGATTCAAGTGAAGATGAAGATGAGGAGATGGCCATGTTGGCCAAACGGTTTAGTCGGTTCATGAAGTCCAATCGTGGAAGAAAATTTATTAGAAAGTGAGACTTTAAGAGCAAGAGTAAGGAAGAGGAGAAGGACCAAATCACTTGCTATGAATGCAAGAAGCCGGGTCACATCCGTTCCGAATGTCCTCAATTGAAGAGAAAGAGCTTTGGGAAGAAGAACAAGCTCAAAGCTCAAATAGCAACTTGGAATGACGATGAGTCATCCGAGGAAGAGGAGGAAGTGGCCAATCTATGTCTCATGGCCATTGATGATGAACCAAAGGTAAATTCTAACTTATCCAATTTTGATTTTACTTTTGATGAACTTCAAGATGCTTATGATGAATTGCAAGAGGTTTACGATGAGTTAGTAGGAAAATAAAAAGAATCCATTTTGAAAAACAAGAAAACCATTTCCGATTTGAAAAATCAAAATGAGACATTTTCTAAAGCTAACTCCGAATTGGAAAAGAAAGTTTTGTTTTTAGTAAATCTTTCAAGTGATCTTAAAACAAAAAATCTTGAACTTGAAAAACTTTTTTCCGATTTTCAAGATTATCACACAAAGGAAGTGGATAATCTTAAAACATCTATTTCTATTGGGAAAAACAATTTTGAAAAAAGAAATCCTTCTAAATCCCAATATGTAAAAAGAAAACCCTTTATTCCTAAACAAAGAAATTTTAATAAGCAATCTAGAGGTCAAAGAGTTAGGAGTGTTTGGGTTCCTAAGGAGCTCATTATTTCTAATAATATGAATGCTATTGCTTCTTGGATTCCTAAGGGAACCAAAATTTTGAAGGCTAACACTCATGGACCCAAAATGATTTGGGTACCAAAAATCAAGGCCTAATTTCTTTGTTTGTAGGGGGAGCATTGCTACAAGGCCAAAGCTTCAAGCCAAAACTCATGGTACCTTGATAGTGGATGCTCAAGACATATGACCGGTGACAAGAGTAGATTCGTGGAACTAAAGCCAAAGAGTGGTGGAGTAGTGACTTTCGCTGACAACTCCAAAGGCCACATTGAAGGAATAGGCTCCATTGGTAATCACTCTTCTATTTTCATTGAAAATGTTTTGTATGTCAACGGTCTTAAACATAATTTGTTGAGCATTAGTCAATTGTGTGATAAGGGTTTTAATGTTTTATTTGATAAAAGTGGTTGCAAAATTGTAAACATTAAAACAAATCAACTAATGCTCATAGGACATAGAATAGGCAATATGTACATGGTGCATTTAGATGACATCCATTCATCTCATACATGCTTAGTTGCACATGATGAACATGACTCATGGCTTTTGCATAGAAAATTAGGACATGCTAGCATGAGTGCCTTAGAGAAATTAATTTCCCTTAATCTAGTTAGAGGTTTACCCAAACTTAAATTTTCTAATGATAAAATTTGTGATGCATGTCCAAAGGGTAAACAACATAGAACTTCATTTAAATCCATTAATGATGTCTCCACTAGTAGATGTTTACAATTGATTCATATGTATCTTTTTGGGCCTATTAGAACAATGAGCTTGGGTGGTAAATCATATGCTTTTGTGCTTGTAGATGACTATTCTAGGTTTACTTGGGGTTCTATTCTTAAGTACAAAAGATGAGGCTTTAGAAAAATTAATCACATTTTCTAAAATAACTCAAAATGATCCTGAACTTAAAATTTCTCACATTAGAAGTGATCATGGAACCGAATTTCAAAATCTAGGTTTCGATGAGTTTTTAAATGAAAATGGGATTAGCCACAATTTTTCCGCACCTCGCACTCCTTAACAAAATGGGGTAGTTGAGAGGAAAAATCGAACTTTAGAAGAAATGGCAAGAACCATGCTTTGCGAAAATAATTTACCTAAATATTTTTGGGCGGAAGCCACAAATACCGCTTGCTATATTATAAATCGAGTAATGATTAGGCCAATTTTGAAGAAAACACCTTATGAGATTTTGAAATCTAAGAAGCCTAACATTAGCTATTTTCATCCTTTTGGTTGCAAGTGTTTTGTTTTGAATAATGGTAAAGAAAACTTAGGTAAATTTGATGCTAAAAGTGATGAAGCTATTTTCTTAGGGTACTCTTTAAACTCTAAAGCCTATCGTGTGCTTAACAAAAGAACTCTAGTAGTTGAAGAGTCAATACATGTTGTTTTCGATGATAACCCCCTTCCGAGGAAGGAATCTTGTGATGATGATGATGTAGGAATCCTTGATGCCATTGATGGAGGACAAACGTCAAAGGTGGATGAGGTTCCAACTAAAGATGAGGATACACAAGATCCACCTCTTGAAGCCTTGAAGGACTTGGCTCTTGAGGAAAAGGATGTGTCTTACCAAAGGGAGTTCAACTATGTCAAAGGTGGTGAAATCTTGGGTGATCCATCCAAGGGGGTAACTACTATATCCTCTCTCAAATTAATGAACCATGTTGCATTTCTTTCATGCATTGAGCCTAAAAATATTAAAGAAGCTTTAAAAGATGACTTTTGGATTTTGGCCATGCAAGAAGAATTAAATCAATTTGAGAGAATTAAAGTTTGGACATTAGTTGAAAGGCCTAGTAATCAATCTACTATAGGAACTAAATGGGTATTTAGGAATAAATTAGATGAAAGTGGTAATATATTGAGAAACAAGGCTAGGCTTGTTGCTCAAGGCTATACCCAAGAAGAGTGAATTGATTTTGATGAGACATATGCACCCGTAGCTAGGATGGAAGCAATTAGGATGGTTTTAGCATTTGCATGTTATAATAATTTCAAGCTTTTTCAAAAGGATGTGAAAAGTGCCTTTTTAAATGGTTTTATAAATGAAGAAGTGTATGTGGAACAACCACCGGGTTTTGAGGATTCAAAATTTCCAAACCATGTGTTTAAACTAACAAAAGCTCTCTATGGTTTAAAACAAGCTCCTAGAGCTTGGTATGAGAGACTTTCAAATTTCCTAATTGAAAAGGGTTTTTAAAAAGGAAAAGTGGATACTACACTCTTCATAAAAAGATATATCAATGACATCTTAGTAGTACAAATCTATGTTGATGATATCATTTTTGATTCTACTAATGAGTATTATTGTAAAGAATTTTCTAAGCTAATGCAAGGTGAGTTCGAGATGAGCATGATGGGGGAGCTCTCATTCTTTTTGGGACTCCAAATCAAACAAAGGAAAGATGGCACCTTCATAAATCAAGCTAAGTACGTGAATGATATGCTCAAAAAGTTCAGCTTGGAGAATGCAAAACCTCAAGCCACACCTATGAGTTCTTCCATAAAGCTTGACAAAGATGAAGAAGGTAAGTGTGTTGATTCTAAGCTTTATAGATCCATGATAGGTTCTTTGCTTTACCTTACCGCAAGTAGACCGGATATTATGTTTAGTGTTTGCTTGTGTGCTAGGTTTCAAGCTTTATCCTAGAGTTTCACACTTAGTTGCCATTAAGAGAATTTTTAGATACCTTAGAGACACACCTACTATAGGCCTTTGGTATCCTAAAGACTCTTCCTTTAGCCTTCATGCTTTTTCGGATGCGGATTATGGGGGGTGTAAGATAGATAGGAAAAGTACTTCAGGGACATGCCAATTCTTAGGTAGTATGCTCGTATCTTGGTTCTCTAAGAAACAAAATAGCGTAGCCTTATCTACCACTGAAGCGGAGTACATATCCTTAGGGAGTTTTTGTGCTCAAGTCCTTTGGATGAAGTAACAACTCTTATATTATGGTATTAAAATAGAAACCATACCCCTTACGTGTGACAACACTAGTGCCATTTGTCTCACTAAGAATCCCATCCAACACTCTAGAACTAAACACATAGAAATTAGACATCATTTCATTAGAGATCATGTTTTGAAAAATGATGTTGTTATAGAGTTTGTTGACACCTTGAACCAATTAGCGGATATATTTACTTAAGCCTTCCCATGCATAACTACCATATGCAAAACTTAAAGAGTTAAACATGTATAAATCACAATATACATCATAAACCATCTCAACAAAAATTTCTCAAAACAACATATCGGGTACACGGATTCAACAGGTGTTAACGCAATACTTCAAGCCATCTCAACAAGAATTTGGTACAATAATAATCAAGGGGTACAATAACAACCAACGGGGACACCAACCCCTTGAGGACACCAACCCCATTCATTGGTTAGACACTTAACCCACTAACGAGAGACGGAACACCAACCCCCTCGATCGTTAGGGAATTTGGACGGAGACACGGGACACCAACCCCTCGACATCCAATGAGACTTTTTATAGTGCACTCAATCCTATAGCTGGCTAACTATATCCAATATCAAAATATATAAACCATTTTCACAGCATCACTAGCCAATATAATTCATATTTAACCACACACCTCATTGTTTTCAAAACATAATCAATAAATCATATTCCAAAGCATTAAATCATGCATTAAATCACAAGTATAAAATGTTTACTTACAAGGATCAATTACCATGTGCATCCTTCATCATCACATCACTAAAAACAGTAAGCCACATACTTTAAACATGCTTTAACAGTAGGTAAATGCATCCAAAACCAAGTGCATTAAAACCATTTCATAATAGCACAACCGAGAGAGAAAATCCTTATACTTACTTCTGAACTTAGACAAACGTTTCAAGCTTACATCCAAGATCCCAAAACCACCTTTAAAACATTTCAAAGCTGAAATCCACGTTCTCACCCACCACACGCGAAACCTTGATTAACCGACACGAAAATAAGCGTCATAAGCTCCCGAAACCTCAATGATTGCTTCCAAAATGTTCTCCCTTATTTTAACCACATAAGAACAGATGATTAATGAATCTCAATGCATTAAAAACTCTAGAAAGCAATCATACCACGTTGCTCTGCCCAAAACCACCAAAACACCCATCTAAAACAACAGAAAACACCATCAATTACTTTACAAACTCAACCCAGCCAAAACCTATTACTTCCAACCATTTATGAACATTGATTAACATCCAAAATCAACCTACTATCAACCTTATACCTCTAGCATTCACAAAATCACATTAACACCACAAAAGCCCAATTCTAACAACCTAATCAACTAGAGATCCCAATAGTTTCGGGATTACCATGCTTAAACCTCAATCTCAACATTAATAAACTTACAAAACATGATTAAAAGCAACCATAAATCACCCAAAACAGATCCATTACAAAAATTACACAAAATCATCATTAAAAGCTTGATTTAGTCATTTTCTTCAAATCAATCATAAAACCTTGTTAAGAAACATAATTAAAGAGCCATTTTCTTCAAGAATCAATGAAACAAGTTGAGGAAACTCCATGGAAATCATTTGGAAATCAAAGCAAAATGAAAAGAAAAAGATATCTAAATGTTTTGAAAGAAACTAGGTGATTGGCTGATGAGAAAAGAGAGAAATGAAAGTTACGTCAAAATAAGTTTGTAAAGCTTAATTCCTTTTTTATTCAAAAACCTTTTTAATATTTTTTAATTAAATACATTTAAAACTTGAAAATTAAGGGAATATCTAATTATACTTGCATTAGCTCCCTAAAGATTCTAAGTTTTGGCTCTATTACAAAATTGTCATTTCAAATAATTTTCCACTTTTACGATTTAGTCACTAAACTGAAATGTCCACCTTCCAAATGTTATTTTCCAAAATTGACTTCACTAAATCCTTATATACATTTAAAAATGATTTTAGAAATTTTCTCATATTTTTATCACTTATCGAACTAGGTTTTCCGTGAACAAATCTCGAACTAACCCGGATGTAACCCCCTTAGGCCGGCCTAGACGGTTGACCCGAACTATGAAGATTACACGAGGAAAACCAAAGTCAACCCGAAAGTCAACCTTGATTAACGAACTTTTTTTTTCTTTTTAATCTTGTCTAGATGCATATTAATCCTAAGCGTACTCTTGAGAAACACATACTTGAAATGCACAACGATCAGATTACATTAAGGGGCTCAATTGCACAAATTACAACTATTAGGGACCAAAATGTAAATTCTGGAAAGATGAAGGACTTAGCTGAGTTTTAAATGACCAATATCAAATTAATCATATTACATGCTTCCAAGTCAAATTTCACCTCAAACGGACATCTCGAACTCAAGCAATTGCAAAAACAATTTTCAGGACTAAAACGTAAAACTTGCAAACCACAAAACCATTCAAATCAGTGCCCAACGGTCATCTGTTCCGGAACGGGGGTTGACCGTTCCGAAATGCGGGTTCGTTTCGAGATCTGTATCGAAACAGGGCTTGGCAGTGGCCAAAACGTTTCGAAACGTCCTCTACCCGTTTCGATACACGAAGGCCATTACAGGCCCCCGTTTCGAAACGCTAGTGCCCGTTCCGATACAGATTGCCCAGAAAGTGCAGAATTTGCTGGTTTAACACACATTTATCCACTCAAACACATTCTAATGACCTCCTAATCATGCCAACAAGTCATCATACATATAGGGTACATATTTGCATCATTAAAACACATTCATGGCATTAATTAGGAAAAACCACAAGTCTATAGGCATGCATCCTAATACTCAAAACCAACCAATCATCAAACCACCAAAACAAGCATCAAAATGGCCATTTACAAGTCCAAAATATCAAGGCATCATGCCACACTTAGGGAGTCCAAAACATCTCCCAAAAACACAACCTAGGTTCCCATTGCCAAATATCAAAAACTAATAGTGTTGTGAAAACATCACCATACATGAGCTTAGCTTTCCCTTGGATTCTTAGCCTCCTTGCTGCCCTCAAAACACTTCAATTCTCTGCATTATTGGTTCAAGAAAGAGAGCGTAAGCACAATTGCTTAGTGAGGCATGCTCTAAAGAAACAACACAATAATGCATTTTATAAAACACCTTTCATAAGGCCTTTAAACTCATAAACATCATTTCTCATGCAACAATGCATACACAACAAGCATCTCATGCTTCATTAACATCAACATGTCATATTGGCTTTCAAGTGATAATCAATAACATTTTTCAACATAAAACATAATCGGATACGCGGATTACAAGCGTTGTCCCATATGCTTCATACACACTACCGAACACACAAGGTGGAGTTTACCGGTACAATCTCAACCCCCTCAACACCCGTGATGGAGTTCAACGGTACAATCACAACCCCTCCACATCACTCATCGGTAGTTGTATAACATCACTAACGAGAACACGAGACGCACAACACAAGATCCACACATTGCCTTTTAACCACCATTATGATCTTAACCATCTCGTTAGTGTACTTGGATGGAGTTTACGGTGCGATTACAACCCCTCAACATCCAAGGCGACTCTATTCACGGTGCACCCAATCCTATAGCCGGCTAACTATATCCGATTCAAGTACTTTAAAACTAACACATCACTTGCCAATATACATCATTTATCATCAACATTCCATTGTTTCAAAGCATTAATCAAAGCCATTAAATCATCATGCATCACTATGCATCAAAACCACATATATCCATAACAAACCAAGGATCTCTTACCTTGAGCATCCTTCAACACATGGCTTTCAAAACCAGCATTAATCATGCTAAAACATGCTTTCAAAACAGAATTTAAACATGCAAATTAAATACATTGCATCCAACCATCTCATGGTTCATCAAGAGAGAGAGTTTTCCTAAAAACTTACTCTTGAGCTTAGTTAAGTTGCTTAGACTTAAACTAAGCTCCCAAACCTTCAAACATTCACAACAAAGCTGGAAATCCCAACTTCACTCACCAATTCCGTTTCGCAAGTTTGCCGAAACGCCGTTCAAGCCTCCGGATCAACACTACAAGGATCAGAAGATGTCTCCCATGTTTTAAACACATCAATGCAGAGGATTAATGCATCATCATGCATTAAAATCTTCAGCCATTACACCTAAACTCGCTGCTCTCACCACATCTAACATTTCGGCTACCAAACACAACCAAAATCACTTCCAAACTCTTCCACAACATTACCCAGCCAAGATCCATCACTTCTAAACATTCCTAAACATCAATTAACATCCAAAAAGAACCTAAACTCGTCCTTATACCTCCAGCTATAACAGAACACCAAGATCACCCCAAAAACCACCATTTTCACAAGTAAAAACTTAGGAAAATCAACCTATTCGGGATTGCATTCATTAAACCTCAATTACACATCATTAAACATCCAAAATACATTAAAAAGCCATCTCAAAACAGAGCCCAAACAATCACCACGAATTTCTTCAAGATTTAATCCAAATCTTGAGTTTTAAGCCAAAATCAAGATCACAACATTAAAACCTTTTATAAAACTTAATTTAAGGATTGAGAACTTGGGAATTTCAATAAAGAACTGACTATTTAGAGGAGAAAAACATCCTTACCTCTAAATGTAGATTTCTCCTTGATTAGAGCCAAAATCCTTGAAAATTCAATAAGCAAATTAAGAGGATTTGATGTAGAAAGGATTAGGAATCAATTGATGATTGAAACCTCATCATTTAGTGTGAAAATCAAAAGAAATGTTGTTGTGGAAATGTGTTTAGCTGAGGGAATTTTGAGAGAAAAAGAGATGAGAAAGTTTTTAAGAAAGTTAGTTATGAAAAGCTAAAATGTATTTTCCCTCTTTTTCTTTAATTAATTAAACATTAATAAAATCATTAAAATTAAGAAAATTTTGGAGAAATCCTTCCTTGGGTAAACTAGCTCCTTGAAGATTCAAAGTTTCAATCCTTACAAAACAGTCACCACTGAACTTTTCAAAAATTACATTTTAGTCACTATTTCGAAATGTCACACTTCCAAACCTTATTTTGTAAAATTGATTTCACCACTCTCTTATATATATTAAAAGAGGATTTTTAGATATTTTTAATTCACCCGAACTAGGCTTTCCCTAAAACCACCTTTTATTTTCGAACCGAAAATCAGAGCGGTCCGGTTCAGACCCTAAACTTCCAAGCCCAAAATTGGGGTGTTACACCGGATCTCTAGTCTACCCAATCTACAAACTCTTAGGCCCAAAACTAGGGCATTACAACTCCTCGATGTCGCCACAACACCTTCACAAGTTCAATTGTCTTACCACGAAGAACTTTGCTACTAGAATCAAGAATCTCAACAGGTTCCTCATCTTAAGACAAATTCGGTCACAACTCAATATCCTCAAGCAGCATAACATGCGACGGATCCGACCTATACCTCTACAACATTGACACATGAAACACATCATAGACCTTCTCCAACTAGGGAGGCGACCTCAACCAATATGCAATAGAAACAACACGCTCCACAACTTCTTATGTGTAACCTCCTCGACCAGGCCTAGCCGATGGACCGAACAGAACGGGTCACACGAGGAATGTTGAAGCAAACCAGGAAAGTTTACCTCAATAAATGACATTTTTTTTCTTTTTATCTTGTCTAGATGTAAGTTAGGTTCCTATGTGTTCAATCGAAGCAGCGAATCAAACGACAGCACGAACGCTCAACGATTAACACCAATTTTGGGTTTAGGGAGCATTTCATAAATTTGACAATTAGTAAGGGTTTTTTACCAAATTAGGATTATCAACCTTTAATTAGGTTCATTACATGCTTCTCTGCAAAAACTCAGTTCAAGACTACCTTTGGACCTCATCTAATTGCATACATAAGAAACATGGACTAAAACGCATAAAAATAGAAACTCAAAATATTCCAAAAACTGAATTAACAACCACTCGTTTCGGAATAGTGGGCCTCGTATCGAAACAAGCATATTGAAATGGTGATATCGTGTTTCGAAATACGAGATCATTTTGAAACCATTTTAGAACTACTTCGGAACATGGTTTCAAAGAGGAAAAATGTATCGAAACACACCTCACCGTTTAGAAACCCAAGGCAATTTCAAGTCCCCGTTTCAAATTGATCGAGGACATTTTGAAACACCTAGGCCTGAAACGCTTTAATTTGCTGGTTTAACTCAATTTTAACCATCCGAAATTAACCCGATATATGACTAAATATGCTTGCAACTCAAATAAGTTTTAACAATCAAGGATTCATGGCAGAACTATCATCATAGCATCATTAGCATTATGAAAGAGATCTAAAGGCATGCATCCTAAGAAAACAAGCACCGAAATGGTCAAAACTTAATTCCATGCATTAACCTAGTCTTAAAGGCCATTTACATAACCAAATATGCAAATCAAACTTGGACCAAACCAGAAAATACCAAACAACCAACATCTATAACATTGGACACCCCCAATGCCTTTATTATACCAATTCAAAATCTGAACTTACTTTTAAAAAAGTCTCTTGGAAAGGTCCCTTGTTGTCGCTGCCTCTAAACTTCTAATTATATGCATTCATGAATAAAGAGAGCATAAGCACACAAGCTTAGTGAGGATTGCTCAAAGCCAAAAACATCATCAATGCACAAAACCACTTTTCACTTTTTTCAAAACCATCATGCTTCCTTTGAAAACCATGCACTTTTTCATCAAATTCAGCATGGTAAACATCATGCAACGTGATCCATTTATTTTCCAGCAATTAATCCATTGCTACACAAATACCAAGCCTTCTGAGCATAAACACCATTATGCTAAGCTTAAAATAAAACATGCATTTTTCATAATATGCATCAATCATATTTTCCACAACATCTCATTACATTATATTGTCTCACAAGTGATAAACAACATTCTGAAAAACACATCGGATACACGGATTACCAAGGGTTATCCCAAACCCTTCATACACTCTACCGACATCTCAAGGGTCATACACGGGTGCAACCCTCAACCTTTGTGACACCAGTGGTGGAGTATTTGGTACAACTACAACCCCTCAAAACCACTCATCGGTAGATGTATAACCCACTAACGAGAGATGGGACACATACAAGGTTCGCACCCGGGAGTTACCCTCAACCTTTGCAACCTTAAACAAACCTCAATCGTTAGGGTACTTGGATGGAGTTTTCGGTAAAATCACAACCCCTCAACATCCAATGCGACTTGTTTATAGTGCACTCAATCCTATATCCAGCTAACTATATCCAATTTTATTCACAAAACATTTTATTCAAAATTACTTGCCAAATATAATCCACATTTCATGCATTCCTCATTGTTTTTACAAAACATTCATGATAGGCCATAACTAAAGCATTAAACCATGCTTCAAAACTTATGCATCAACACATGCTTACAAGGGTCACTTACCTAGTGCATCCTTAAACCACATGGCATCATCAACACATTTATATACTCAAGAACATGCTTTAAAAACAGTAGATAAATGCAATTAAAATCAAGTGCCACCAATGGCTCAAACTAGCACAATCTGGGAGAGAAATTCACTTTACTTACTTTCGAACTTAGTAAAGCGTTTCAAGCTCATACTAAGTTCTCAAAACCTTTAAAATGTTTACACTCTGGAAAACCAAGTTCCACTCACCGACTTGTGAAACCACACTAGCCGACACACAAATCACCCGACCGAAGCCTCCAAAATCACTTCGTTTGATTCTGGAACACTATCCCATGTTTTCAACACATTAAAACAGAGGCTCAATGCATTAAAATGCATCCAAAACACCAGCATTCAAAAGGAAACCCGCAGCCCTACTCTAAAGCATCAATTTGCCCAATCGATACAACCAAAAACTAAATTAATTGATCTCTAAACTCAGTCCAGCCATCTACCAACACATCCAACACATTTTAAGCATCAATCAACATCCAAAAGCAACCTAAAACCATCTTTATACCTCCAGCAACTCGGATTCCAAATAACACCCCAAAAACCCAACTATAAAAACTTTAAAAACCAAAGATCGCAAGGATTTCGAGATTAATATGATTTAGACTATATTTCAACATTATTAACCTTGCAAAACTCATTTAGAAATCATCTCAAACAAACCAAATCAACACAACTCCAAAAATCAAATTTTAATCATCTTTTTTCAACAAGATTTCAACCTTTTATTAAAACAATAACAAAACCTCAATCAAAACATGAATAAAGAGTCAAATATCTTTGGAATTTCATTAAAGAACCTTGATTAGAGGGTTAGCATGAAATTTACCTCCAATCCTTGCTTCTTTTCTAATTTGGCAAGTTTAGCTTTCAAGAAACTTAAAGAAATTTGAGAGAAATTTAGCATTAAAGTTTAGCTACTCTTCCAATTAGCTCCCTAAAGATTCTATGATCTTGACTCTTTTTGAAAAACACACTTTTTCCACAACTTAAAAACTTTACATTTTGGTCACTGCCCAAAATGTATACTTTCAAAAACTCTTTTCACAAAATTGATTTAACTAACCTCTTAAATACAATTTTAGAGGATTTTAGGAATTTTTATCATATTTTTATCCCATCCTGAACATTGATTTCCCTAAATCACCTCTTAACGATTCGAACAATCGATTACCGGTTCCACCGACCCGACCCAACTTGCAAAACACCTAGGCCCAAAACCGAAGCATTACAACTCTCCCCACTTAAGAAATTTCATCAGCAAAATTTTACCTGAAGGAAAAATATGCAGAAACTGCCTCAACATGTCCATCTTGTTTTCCCACGTGGCCTCCTCAACTCCTCGGTGTTGCCGCAACACCTTCACAAGCTCTATCGGCTTACCACAAAGAACTTTTCTACTCGAATCCAGTATTCTTACCAGGTCCTCATCATAGTATAAATCCAGATTCAACTCAATTTCCTCAACCGGCATCACGTGAGATGGATCCGATCTATACCTCCGCAACATAGAAACATGAAACACATCATGGATCTTCTCCAAATCGGGAGGCAACCTCAACCGATAAGCTATAGGACTAACTCGCTCCACAAACTCATAAGGTCCAATAAACCTCGGACTAAGCTTTCCCTACATCCGAAGCTCATCACCTTCTTCCAAGGCGATACCTTAAGGAACACGCGATCTCCAACCGCAAACTCAATTTCCCTACGCTTTAAATCTGTGTAAAATTTCTGACGATCCGATGCATCCTTCAACCGCTCACATATGAGCTTTACTTTCTCAATTGTTCCCTTAAGCATATATGGTATGGAAACCAACTTTTTCCCCGCCTCAGCCCAACAAAGAGGGGTTCTACACTTCCACCCATACAAGGCCTCACACGGAGCCATTTGTATACTTGCCATAAAACTATTATTATGGGAAAACTCAACCAAAGGCAGTTGCTTTTCCCAAGAACCTTGGAAATCAATCACAAATCCATCGCAACATATCCTCCAGTACCTAGATAACTCGCTCTGATTGTCCATCTGACTGAGGATGATATGAAGTGCATAAATTCAAACGTGTACCCAACACCTAATGTAAACATTCCCAAAACCATGTTGTAAACCTCGGATCCCTATACGACACTATGGATTTAGGCACACAATGCAAACACACAATCTCGGCAATATACAATTCTACAAGCTTGTCCAACGTATGCGCAGTATGCACAACCAAGAACTGCGCACACTTCATAAGACGATCCACAATTACCAATACAGAGTTCTTCTTAGATGGTGACAAAGGCAGACCAGATTCAAAATCCATCGTAATCCTTTCCCATTTCAACTCATGTATCCTCAAAGGTTGTACTAGCCCAGAAGGAAAATGATGCTCAACTTTCACACGCTGGCAAACCAAACTCTTACTTACAAAATCAGCAACATCCTTTTCCAACCCCACCCAATAGTACTCATCCTTCAAACCACGATACATTTTAGTACTACTTGGGTGCATAGCAAAAGGACTGCTATGAACCTCAGTCAAAACAGTGCGCCTCAACTCAACATCTTCCGGCACAACTATTCGACCTTTAAAACATAAAACTCCATCATCATTGAAATAGAAGTTCGTTGCATTACCATCAACTATGTCCTGAACATGGGACACCAATGAATCATTAAGAAATTGCTTCTCCTTGATCAGATGAATAAAGGAAGGATTCACCTGCAACTCGACTATCAACCCACCATCACGCAATAAACTCAACCTAGCAAACATCGCTCTCAACGCTACCTTAATACTGAAAGCATAGGCCACAACATTGGTCTTTCCAGGATGATACTCAATTGTCAGATCAGAATCCTTAAGCAACTCCAACCACCTTTGTTGTCTAAGATTCAACTATTTTTGAGACATAAGATACTTCAAACTCTTATGGTCGATGTAAACCACACACTTCTCACCATAAAGATAGTGTCTCCAAATATTCAAAGCATACACCACCTCATCTAGCTCTAGATCATGATTAGGATAGTTACACTCATGCACCTTCAATTGTCTAGACGCATTAGCTACAACCTTCCCACCTTGCATCAACACGCAACCAAAACCAACACACGAGGCATCACTATAAACTACAAACTCCTTACCCAATTTTGGTTGAATCAAAATAGGAGCTTGTATCAAAGCTTCCTTCAACTTCTCGAAAGCTTGTTGCCTAACATCCGTCCACTCAATGCGAACATTCTTTTGCAACAACTTGGTCAAAGGAGTAGCAATCTTAGAAAAACCCTCGACAAACCTTCGATAATATCCAGCAAACCCAAGGAAACTTCGCACCTCTGTCACCGACCTAGGCGTTTTCGAACTCATCACCCCCTCCACCTTGTGTGGATCAACCCGAATACCTTCGGCAGACACCACATGTCCAAGAAAAACCACTTCCTTGAGCCTCACACTTTCACAGCTTAGCATAAAGCCGATTCCCCAATAGCACTTGTAACACAATTTTCAAATGCTTATCATGATCCTCCTCGGTAGACGAGTACACGAGAATATCATCGATAAACACTACCACGAACTGATCCAGAAACTCATGGACCACCCTATTTATCATATCCATGAATGCATCTGATGCATTTGTCAACCAAAACGGCATCACCAAAAACTCATAATGTCCATACCTAGTCCGAAAAGATGTCTCAGGTACATCCACTTCCTTAAGCATTAATTGGCAATACCCTGACCTCAAACCAATCTTCAAAAACAACGAAGCACCACGAAACTAGTCAAACAAATCATCGATCCTCGGTAAAGGGTACTGGTTCTTAATCATCAACTTATTTAGTTATCGATAATCTATGCACATACACATCGTACCATCCTTCTTCTTTACAAACAGAACTGGTGCACCCCTAGGTGAGATATTCAGCCTTATGAATCCTCGGTCAAGCAACTCCTGAAGTTTCGTCTTCAACTCCTTAGGTGTCATGCGATAAGGAGCAATGGACACATGAGTCACATTCTCATACAATTCAATGCCAAACTCAACCTCTCGGTTCGATGGCAACCCCGGCAACTCCTCCGGAAAAACACCCGAAAACTCACATACTGTCCGTATGTCTTGCACCCGTACTTCCTGTAATCCCCTCGACCCAGCCTGGCCGATAAACCGAACCGAAAAGATCACACGGGGAATATTGAAGTAAACCGGGAAATTTTACCTCAATAAACTACCTAAACTTTTATCTTGTCGAAATGCAACTTAGGTTCCTATTTGTATACATAAGCGGCGGATAAAACAACGCCACACAAACGCTCAATGACTGAAATCAATTAAAGGTTTAAGGACCATTTTGTAAATTTGTCAAATTGCATGGGTCATTACCAAATTCGGATTACCAACCCTTAATCAAATTCATTACAAACTTCTCTGTGAAATCTAAGCTCAAAACGACCATCTGAACTCATTTAATTGCATACATGACCAATAGGGTCCAAAATGTAAGAAATTAGGAACTCAAAATATTCCAAAAAATGTTTTAACTACCAATCGTTTCGGAACCGTGAGCCCTGTATCGGAACGGTCGTTTTGAAACACAACTGACTATTTCAATACGCGAGTTCGTTTCGAAACCCTTTAAGACTCGTTTTAGAACAGGGTTTCACAGAGGAAAAATGTTTCGAAACAGGCCTCACCATTTCGAAACACCAATGACATTTCAAGCCACTGTTTCAAAACTGGCTAGGGTGTTTTGAAACACCTGGGCCTGCAATGTTTTTAAAAGATGTTTTAACTCGATATAAACCATCCGAAACCATCTCGACATACGCCCAAACATGTTGGCAACTGAAGTATACATCAACAACACGTTATATGAAGCATAGGCATCATCATAGCATCGATATCAATAACAAAGAAACTAAAGGCATGCTCCCAAAGCGAAATAAGTACCAAAAGGCCAAAATGCAAATCCAAGAATAATTCAAAACATAAAGGCCATTTACACAACCAAATATGCTTAATAAACATGCACCAAAATGAAAAATACTAATCCAACATCATTCATAGCATCGAACACCCCATTGCCATTATTACTTTTGTTTGAAAACTCAACATACTTTTTAAGAGTTTCTTGGAAGGATGCCATGTAGATGCTGCCTCCAAATGCCTAATTATCTGCATTGATGAACAAAGAGAGCTTAAGCATACGAGCTTAGTAAGGATTGCTCAAAACCAAACACATCATCAATGCACAAAACCATTTTTCACTTTATCCAAAACCATCATGTGTTCTTTAACAAACCATGCACTTTATCATCAAATCTTTGCATTAATCATCATGCATCATGATGCATAAATTTCAACAACTAAACCATTGCTAAACCAATAACAAGCCTTCCGAGCATAAACACCATTATGCAAAGCTTAAACCAAAACATGCATTTTTTCCACAGTATTCATCAACCATATTTTACATAACATTTCATTTTATTATATTGGCTCACAAGTGATAAACAACATTCTCAAAAACATATCAGATACACGGATTACCAAGGGTTGTCCCACACCCTTCATACACTCTACCGGCATCTCAAGGCTCATACACGAGAGTAACCATCCATCGTTGTGACACTCATGGTGGAGTATTCGGTACAATAACAACCCCTCAACACCACTCATCGGTAGATGTATAACCCACTAACGAGAGACGGGACACACACAAGGTTCGCACCCAGGAGCTACCCTCAACCCTTGCAACCTTAAACAATCCTCAATCGTTAGGGTACTTGGATGGAGTTTTTGATACAATCACAACCCCTCAACATCCAAGGCTACTTGTTTATAGTGCACTCAATCCTATAGCCGACTAACTATATCCAATTTCATTTATAGAACACTTTATTCAACATCACTTGCCAATATAATCCACAATTCATGCACACCACACTATTTTTACAAAGCATTCATGATAAGCCATAACTCAAGCATTAAACCATGCTTCACAACTCTTGCATCAACACATCCATACAAGGATCACTTACCTAGTGCATCCTTAAACAACATGGCATCATCATACACATTTATATACTCAAAATATGCTTTAAAACAATAGGTAAATGCAATTAAAATTAAGTGCAACCAAAGGCTCAAACTAGCATAATCTGAGAGAGAAATTCACTTTACTTACTTCTGAACTTAGTAAAGCGTTTCAAACACTTACTAAGTTCCCAAAACCTTTTCTAAAACGTTTCCACACTGGAAAACCAAGTTCCACTTACCGACTTGTGAAACCACACTTGCCGACGCAACTATCGATCCTCTAAAGCCTCCAAAATCAATTTGTTTGATTCTGGAATACTATCCCTTGTTTTCAACACATTAAAACATAGGTTCAATGCATTAAAATGCATCCAAAACACCAGCACTCAAAAGAAATCCCGCAACCATGCTCTAAAGCATCAAATCACCCATCCGAAATAACCGAAAACTCAATTGATTGGCCTCTAAGCTCTGCCCATCCATTACCCAACACATTTTAAGCATCAATCAACATCCAAAAACAATCTAAAACCATCCTTATACCTCTAGTAACTCAGATTCCATAAAAACACCCCAAAAAACTCAACCAAAAATACTTCAAATACCAAGGATCTCAAGGATTTCGGGATCACTATGATTAAGAATACATTTGAACACCAAAATCCTTTCAAAACTCATTTAGAAATCATCTCAAACAAGTCTAACCATCACAACTCCAAAAATCTCTTTAAAACAACTTTTTCAACAAGATTTTTGAACATTTAATCAAACTAACAATAAAACCACAATCAAAAACATGAATTAAGAGCCAAATATCTTTAGAATTTCATTAAAGAACCTTGATTAAAGGGTTAGCACGAAATTTACCTCCAATCCTTGCTTCTCCTCTAATTTGGCAAGATTAGCTTGAAAGAACTTGAAGGAAAATGAGAGAAATCACTAAGGAAAAGTTGGAAATCAAAAGAGAATTCGAGAGTGAAGAAAATTTGGAAATTTGAGAGAAAATGGAGAGTGTTTCGCTGTAGTGAAGAAGAGAGAATGAAAATATCGTCAATATTTTTTTAACCGATTAACTACCTTTCTAATTCAATCAATTAAAAGCCTTTTTAATTTTTAATAAAACATATAAAACACATGCCAAATTAGAGAAAATGCCTAATTTCCACATAGCACCCTAAAAATTCTAAGATTTTGACTCTTCTTGAAAAAAACACACTTTTCCCAACTTTTAAATCCTTACATTTTGGTCAATGCCTAAAATGTTTACTTTCGAAAATTCGTTTTGTAAAATTGATTTAACCAACCTCTTAAATATAATTGTAGCGGATTTTAGGAATTTTTATCACCTCCCGAACCTTGATTTCCCTAAACCATTTTTAACGTTTCGAACAACCGACACCGGTTCCACCGGCCCAACCCGACATACAAAACACCTAGGCCCAAAACAGGGGAGTTACACCTCTCCCCCACTTAGGAAATTTCATCCTCGAAATTTTTACCCGAACGAAAAAGATGTGGATATTGCCTCAGCATGTCCGCCTTACTTTCCCACGTGGCCTCCTCAACTCTCCGATGTCGCCACAACACCTTCACAAGCTCAATCGTCTTGCCACGATGAACTTTGCTACTCGAATCCAGAATTCTCACTGGTTCCTCATCATAGGATAAATCCGGATTTAACTTAATTTCCTCAACTAGCATCACATTCGAAGGATCCGATCTATACCTCTGCAACATAGAAACATGAAACACATCATGGATCTTTTCCAACTCGAAAGGCAACCTCAACCGATAAGATACCTTAAGAAACACGCAAACTCCAACTGCAAATTCAATATCTTTACGCTTCAAATCTGCGTAACACTGCTGGCGATCCGATGTAGCCTTCAAACGCTCACATATGAGTTTCACCTTCTCAATTGTTCCTTTGAGCATATCTGGCACGGAAAGCAACTTTTCCCTGCCTCAGCCCAATAAAGCGGTGTTCTACACTTCCTCCTATACAAGGCCTCATACGGAGCCATTTGTATACTTGCCTTAAAACTGTTATTATAGGCAAACTCAACCAAAGGCAGATGCTTTTCCCAAGAACCTTGGAAATCAATCACACAACATCGCAACATGTCCTCTAGCACCTGGATAAATCGCTCCGACTGTCTATCCGTTTGGGGATGATATGAAGTGCTCAAATTCAACCTGCATACCCAACGCTTGATGCAAACATTCCCAAAACCACAATGTGAACCCTAGATCTCTATACGACACTATGGACTTGGGAACACCGTGCAAACGCACAATCTCTGCAAAATACAACATAGCTAACTTATCCAACGTATACGTAGTATGCACCACCAAGAAATGCGCACACTTCGTGAGACGATCCACAATCACCCATATGGAATTCTTCTTAGATGGTGTCAAAGGCAAACCATACACAAAATACATCGTAATCATTTCCCATTTCCACTCCAGTATCCTCAAAGGCTGTAGCAAACTGAAAGGGAACTGATGCTCTACCTTCACACGCTGGTAAACCATACACTTGCTTACATAATCAGCAACATCCTTTTTCAACCTTACCCAACATTACTCATCCTTCAAGCCACGATACATTTTAGTATTACCTAGGTGCATAGCAAAAGGACTGCTTTGAGCCTTAGTCAAAATAGTGTGCCTCAACTCAACGTCTTTCGGCACAACTATTCGACTTTTGAAACATAGAACTCCATCATCATTAAAGCATAAGTCCATTACCATACCATCAGCTATGTCCTGAACATGAGGTACCAACAAATCATCCAACAACTGCTTCTCCTTAATCAATTGAATCATGGAAGGTTTCACTTGCAACTCGGCTATCAAGCCACCATCACGCGATATACTCAAACGAGCAAACATAGCTCTTAGCTCAACATCTACTTTTCTACTCAAAGCATCGACCCCAACATTGGCCTTTCTCGGATGATATTCAATGGTCAGATCATAATCCTTAAGCATTTCCAACCATCTTCACTGCCTAAGATTTAACTCCCTCTACGACATAAGATACTTCAAACTCTTACGGTTTGTGTAAACCACACACCTTTCACCATAAAGGTAGTGCCTCCAATTATTCAAAGCAAACACCACCGTTCCGAGCTATAGATCATGCGTAGGATAGTTGCGCTCATGCACCTTCAACTACCTAGACGCATAAGCCAAAACCATACCACCTTGCACCAACGCAATCCAAACCAACATATGATGCATCAATATAGACTACAAACTCCTTATCGATTATGGTTGAATCAAGACAGGAGCTTGCATCAAAGTATCCTTCAACTTCTCGAAAGTTTGTTGCCTAACATTCGTCTACTCAAAGCGAACATTCTTTTGCAACAAATTGGTCAAAAGTGCAACAATATTAGAGAAACCTTCGACATACCTTCGGTAATATCCAGCCAACCCAAGGAAACTACGTACCCCGTCACAGATTTAGGCGTCTTCCAACTCATCACCACCTCAACCTTGTGTGGATCAACCCGAATACCTTCGGCTGACACCACATGTCTAAGAAAAACCACTTCCTTTAGCCAAAACTCACACTTACTCAGCTTAGCATAAAGCTGATTCTCCAACAACTCTTGTAATACAATCCTCAAATGCTTATCATGATCCTTTCTTGGTACGTGAATACACGAGACATCATATCTATAAATGCAGCCGATACATTGGTCAATCCAAATGACATCACCAAGAACTCATAATGGTTGTACCTAGTCCGAAAAGTTGTCTTAGGTACATCCATATTTTTAACCATTAGGTGATAGTACCGAGACATCAAACCTATCTTTGAAAACACCGAGGCACCACGAAACTGGTAAAATAAATTATCGATCCTCGACAAAGGGTACTTGTTCTTAATCGTCAACTTGTTCAGATGCCGGTAATCAATACACATACGCATTGTACCATTCATCTTCTTCACGAACAAGACCAACACACCCCAAGGTGAAATACTTGGCCTTATAAAACATCAGTCAAGCAACTCCTGAAGTTGCGTCTTCATCTCCTTCAACTCCTTGGGTGCCATGCGATAAGGAACAATGGACATCAGATTCGTATTCTCATACAACTCTATGCCAAACTCAACTTCCCTGTTAGGTGGCAACCCAGACAACTCTTTCGGAAAAACACCCGGAAACTCACATACGGTTCGTATGTCTTGCACATGCACTTTCCTTCATACCAGGATTCATTACATATTCCAAGAAAGCTTCGCATCCTAATTCCATCATCGGACTCGCTTCAGGAGCCAAAATTGTATTAGACATGAACTTCACATTCTCGCCTACGATTACTACCTCATAATCATCCGCAAGTATCAGTGTAACTCGCTTAATATCAAAATCTACCACAGCTTGGTGCTCAACCAACCAGTCCATTCCAAGAATCACATCATAACCATAAAATGGCAGTTCCATCAAATCAACTAAAAACTCATGACCCTGAACAGATAATGGACATCTCCTATACAATCTCCTTGTAACAACAGTCTCACCAAAAGAACTTTTTACTTGCATTCCTACATCTAACATCTCAACAAAAATATCAAGCAAATGTGCATGCTTACTCAAGATGTATGAATGCGTAAAACCAGAATCAATCCAAGCTAACAAAGACAAGGATTGCAAGGTGAATGTACCTGCAATCACATTAGTGTCGTTACGTCCCTCGCGGGACCACCTCTCACCGACTGAACAACAACTACATGGGCCACACCTCTCTGTCCATCCTCTCTCTTCTGAAAGTTGCCACGGCCGCGCCCACGGCCTCTCTGCTGTGGAACAGCTGGTGCACAACCCTGACCACCTCCCGCAAACAGGGACACTCATATCTCATGTGATCAGCAGCTCTGCAGTTCCAACAATAATTTTCCCCAACAATAGGAGCATGTACCTCATGAGCCGCACGAGGACAATCCCGCCTCAAGTGCTCTTGCGAACCACACGTCCAACATGTGTTCTGCTCAACCCTCGGCATGTTGCCTTGAGCTGGTGCACCTCACCCAAAGTTATCTCGCCTAGCCGTAGGCTGATATCTATGATCCCGATTTCTCTTATTCTGCCCACCACTGCGACCAGCATCAGCAGCTCTCTTGCCCAAACTAGAACCACCACTACGCGAGGTCAAACCCAAGCTCTGCTCTATATCTTTGGCTCGAGTCACGAGCACATCAAAATATGTATAATCAGTCGCTAGCATGAACGTCTTCACATCCTACACTAGGCCATACCGGAAACGGTCGCAACGATGCCAATCACTCGGTACCAACTCCAAAGCATATTGGCTCAGCCATACGAACTGGACCTCGTACTCAGCCACAGTCATGTTCCCTTGAACTAGAGACATAAACTCCTTCTTATCATCAAAGTATCTAACTCCAAGATACTTTCTCTTAAAAAAGACCGGAAGAAAGTCCAATCAACCTCTTCCGGGTCCAATGGTGCAGTCGCAGTCGTCCACCATGTGTATGCATCACCATGCAACAACGACAGTGCACAGCCCAGCTTTTGTGCATCATTGCACGCAATCTGATCTAATATCCATATCGTACTGGCCATCCATGCCTCAGAGGGCTCAGGAGATAATCCGTGAAATCCCACTTACCTAGCAGTAGGTGCTTGTACATGTACTCCAGCAACAGAAGCCTAGAATGCACCCGTCATCACTTGTACCAAAGGCGTTAAATCTCCCAACACCTGACCAGCGTGTCCCTGTTGCCCTTGCTCATAACCCCTAGGTGGTGGTGGCCGAGGAGGAGGTAAGTTTCCACCAACAAGAACCTCGTTCTCATAGTCACGTTGCCCCTCGGCAGGAGCAACTGCTCCCGAATGTAACTCTCGTATCAGTCCCATTGTTCTAGCTAACATTAAAGCATGAACATAAAACAAACAAAAGATCAGGCCAGCTCCTAACAAGGATTCCAAGACTTCCAAAACCAATTTAAAACCTTTCACTAGGTAATAAGGCAACATACATCCCAATTTCCCCCAACATAGCATAAAGCATACAACATGTGATTTACAGCTATCATGCACTCAAGCATCCTCTATAAGTCCATGTAAGCATTATATTTCAGTTCTTAACCAAATAATACAATTTTTACTTCTTTATAGTCATTCACAGTTTCAAGACAGTTTGAACCACCTAACTTTATTCATTTCCATATTTTGACTCGTAACTCCAAATCAAATTCCGTTTGCTCTCAATGAAAATAGACATATGAAGGATTAATCCATACAAATTTCATCCCTAAATTCCATGTATATCATTATTGGTGAATTTTTAAATTTTCTGTCCAGAACAGTCCTGTTCTGGACAGATTTTACCAACTTGCTTCCTAACATTATTTTTACCAATTTTATCACCACTTTCACTTGTCCAATACTTCTAATCAATAGTAAACTCAATTTCTAGTAGTTTTTCCTATGGAAATTTTCCTAAATATGCATGCTTTTCAATTTATCAATTCATTCTGTAGTGTACTTAAAGTGTTTCCTATCATAGTGACCAATGCATATTCTAGTTTTCTATCAATTCACATTCAATATCCAGCATACTCTTTATTCAAATTAAGCTCCATTTCATTGTCAACATTTTCCTGTACCTAGACCAATTTTCCAGCATTAGTTTCACTCAATTAAACCCTTACATTTTACAATTTCCCTACAAAACAACCCTTAAATGTATATAAGTCTTAATTCCTCATCAATTCAATAGCATTCTTAAAGTTCTAGCATCTAACTTTTATTTCTTAGCAAACATTCAATCAAAATACAAATTTCCATACATTATTTCAGCCATTTAAGCAATATATCTACATGAATTTCACAATTTTAAACTTAATTCTAAGAAAAATACATGTTACCTTTCTTTCAAGCTTCTTGGACTAAAATTTCTAACTTGATCGCTTCAATTTCCTTCTCCTAGACCACCATGCAAGCAAGAACTTTTTTCTCCCTTTTTTCTCTCAACATCTATGGCAAACTTGATGGAGAAGAACATGAATAGTCCTCTCTCTTTCTTCCCACTAGTGTAATCTAATTACAATTAATTTCCAATTATATTTATTTTTATTGATTGAACAGAAAAACCTAAGAAACAATAAAACCCTTACTACTACTTTACAAGATCAACCATTAGCCCTGGGGAAGATTTAGAACATGATGAAGAAGAGAAAAGCTAGGGTTTATGATGGAAGACGGCTAAGAGCTAGGCTCTCTTCCCTTGTCGAAATACAAACATATATATAGGCCTTGGGTGTAAGTTTCTTAATGGCCAAGAATACTAGTTTGAATTAAAGTATAATTTATTTAAAGATTAAATCTCTGAATAACCGTTCCTTAGTTCGCCCTATCTTCTTGCTTTGACTTTCTCCTCAAACTTTAGCCAAGGCCTTCCTTGTTCTTCTGGGCTCCAAAAATTATGCGAGTGGTCTACAAAAATCAGGCTTAAAATCCTCTATCAGTTGAACTCCACTTCGCATTTTCTGTTGTCTTCACTGTCGCCACTTGTGTCACGGCAACTGTCAGGACAATGATGTATGAGGCAGTTTTCTTCTTCACTGTCACCACTTCTGTCACGCCAACTGTCATGACAATGATGTATGAGGTAGTTTTATTCAAACCTTCACTCTAGCTCTACGGTTATCTTTTGTTCCTTTGCTGTCCTGGATGCTGCCACGACATATACCTACAAGAGTTGATCGAAATCAGCAGCATCTGAGCGAAATTATCCATCTGTGATGTTTATGCAAATTCTATCCCAAAATGCAACTAAACATGCTTGAGAGCATCAATAATATGGAAAAATGAGGGCTAAAATATAGAACATTTATGCACTCAACAATCCGAGTTATGGACGAGAATGGGCCGGAAGAGCAAGTTGAGAATCTACCACCTCCACCTCTTGGTGGACCACTTGCAGTTTGTGGGGCAGGAGTTGAGGCTGGAGCTAGTGCTGGAGGCGTTGCACATGAGGGATAATCAGGCAAGATGTTTCGGATATGACAATTTTGGTACAAGCTATTGCTAGAGCCTTTCAGACGGCAGTGATTGGCTTTCATGTAGCTGCACCACAACAGGGTGCCAACCCTGGGTTGCCTCTAGGCGTTTACGCAGCCTGGGCGATGCTGAGTTTTGAGGATTGCCTCTTTAGGGGTCTAAGGTTTGGTTCAAGAGTACCAAGCGAATATTGGGACAAATGAACTGTAAAAATATTTAGAAGCTGGGATGTATAGTGTCATTACTGCATGGCGATGCGTATACGTGGTGGACAACTATTACAACTAGGATGGAGCAGGATGAGATTGATTGGACCTTTTTCGTGAGCACGTTTAAGAAAACGTTCTTGGGGGGTCCATTAGCTAGACGAGAAGAAACGTGAATTTATGGCTTTAGTTTAGGGTAATATGTCGGTTGCCGAATATGAGGTGCAATTTGTAAGGTTGAGCTAGTATCCACCTGAGTTAATACTGGATGAGAGGGCGAGGTGTGAACGTTTTCGCTATGGGTTGGTAAGCGAAGTTAAGACATACGTGCTAGCGACTGAGTACACAGACTTTTATGTGCTGGTCTCGCGAGCAAAAGATATAGAGTTGAACCTAGGGATTGCGACTCAATCTTGAGGCTCTAGTTCTGGGAAGAGATATGCAGACCATGATGGTGGGCGTGATCATGGTAAAAGGTCATGGGATAGAGGTTATCAGAGGGATCAGCGTCGAGGTGGTGGCGGTGGAGGTGGAGCAGGCCGAGGGCAGTCTCGTCAGAATTTTGGTGCTCATGCTCCTGTTTGCAACCATTGTGGGAGTCATCACTCTGGAGAGTGCTGAGGAGTCTCAGGGACTTGCTGGCACTATGGAGTGCAGGGTCACGTGAAGCATGACTATCTGCAGTTGGCGAGGCAGGCACCAGTGTGTGCTGTGGAACCTTAGAGAGGTCGTGGGCGCGGCCGAGGTAACTTTTAGAGAAGGGAAGAGGGTCAACATGGTATTGCTCATGTTGTAGCTGTACAGCCTGAGGGAGGAGGTCCTGTGAGGGTCTATGATCAGCGCGAGGGGCGCAACAACACCGATGTGATCACAGGTACCTTTTTTCTACATTCTTTTATCATTGTTGGCTTTGATTGATTCTGGATCCACGCATTCTTATATCTTAAGTGAGCATGCGCATTTGCTTGATGTGGATTTGATAGAGTGACTAGTTCATTTGGTGAGACTGTAGTCACTAGGAAGTTGTATAGGAGGTGTCCCTTATCTGTTCAGGGTCATGTCTTTCATGTGGATTTGATAGAGTTACCCTTTTATGGATTGGACATGATCCTTGGTACGGATTGGTTGTCTAAGCATAGAGAAGTTGTGGACTTTGATGTTAAACGAGTCACCTTAAAGCTTGCTGATGATTATGAAGTGGTGATTGTAGGCGAGAATGTGAAATTCTTGTCTAATGTTTTTTCGTCTATGGAAGAAAGTCGTATGTTAAGGATGGGTTGTGAAGCTTATCTTGCATGCGTGATGAATCCTGGTACAAAGGATGTACGTGTGCAGGACATCAGAACCGTTTGTGATTTTTCGAGTGTCTTTCCGGAAGAATTGCCTGGGTTACCGCCAAACAGTAAAGTTGAGTTTGATATCGAGTTGTATGAGAATACGACTCTGGTGTCCATTGCTCCTTATTGCATGGCACCTAAAGAGCTAAAAGTGTTGAATACGCAACTTCAGGAGTTACTTGATCGAGGGTTCATCGTGCCGAGAGTTTCACCATGGGGAGCGCCAGTGTTGTTTGTAAAGAAGAAAGATTGGACAATGCAGATGTGTATGGATTATCGACAACTGAATAAGTTGACGATCAAGAACAAGTATCCCTTGCCATGAATCGATGATCTTTTTGATCAGTTTCAAGGAGCCTCGGTGTTTTCTAAGATTGACTTGAGGTCACGGTATTACCAGTTAGAGGTGAAAGATGTGGATGCACCTAAGACAGCGTTTCGGACGAGGTACGAGCCTTATGAGTTCTTAGTGATGCCCTTTGGTTTAACCAACGCACTTGCTGCTTTCATGTACATGATGAATCATGTGTTCCATGAATTTTTGGACCATTTTGTGGTGGTGTTCATCGATGATATCCTTGTGTACTCTCGTACGGAGGAGGATCAAGATAAGCACTTAAGGATAGTTTTGCAAGTGTTGTTGGATAACCAATTGTATGTTAAGCTAAGCAAGTGTGAGTTTTGTCTTAGAGAGGTTGTCTTTCTGAGACATGTTGTATCGGCTGAGGGTATATGTGTTGATCCGCATAAGGTTGAGGGAATGATGAGTTGGAAGGTGCCTAAGTCGGTGACAGAAGTGCAAAGTTTTCTTGGTTTGACTGGATATTATCGTAGGTTTGTCGAGGGTTTCTCGAAGATTGCTGCACCTTTGACCAAGTTGTTGCAGAAAAACGTTGGCTTTGAGTGGACAGATGTGAGGCAACAAGATTTTGAGAAGCTTAAGGAAGCTTTGACGCAAGCTCTTGTCCTGATTCAACCTGAGTCTGGTAAGAACTTTGTAGTCTATAATGATGCGTCCATTGTTGGTTTGGGCTTTGTGCTGATGTAGGAGGGTAAGGTAGTGGCGTATGTATCTAGGCAGTTGAAGGTGCATGAGCGTAACTACCCTATTCACGATCTTGAGCTTACAGCTGTTGTGTTTGCTATGAAGATCTGGAGGCATTATCTGTATGGCGAAAAGTGTGTGGTGTTCACAGATCATAAGAGTTTAAAGTATCTTCTGTCTCAGAAAGAGTTGAATCTTAGGCAACAATGTTGCGTGGAGTTGCTTAAGGATTATGATCTGTCAATCGAGTATCATCCTGGAAAGGCCAATGTTGTGGCTGATGCTTTGAGCAGGAATGTGGCTTTGGAGTTGAGGGCGATGTTTTCTCGTTTGAGCATATCGCGAGATGCTAGTCTTGTTACTGAATTGCAAGTGAAACCATATCTGATTCAATTGATCAATGATAAGCAATTGCTTGATGAATCTCTTGTCCCTCATGTTCATGGCATTACGGATGGTAAGCCTTCAGATTTTAGTTTTAATGATGATGGTGTTCTGTGTTCTGGGAGTCAGATAGTGGTGCCGAGTGATGTTGAGTTGAGGCGCACTATTCTGATTAAAGCTCATAGTAGTCCTTTTCCTATGCACCCTAGTAGTACAAAGATGTATCGTGATTTGAAGGATGCGTCTATTGGGTGAGGTTGAAAAAGGATGTTACCGAGTTCGTTAGCAAGTGCATGGTGTGTCAGTGAGTGAAGGTTGAGCATCAGGTTCCTTCTGGGTTGCTGCAGCCTTTGAGAATTCCAGAATGGAAATGCGAAAGGATTACCACGGATTTTGTGTCTGGATTGCCTTTGTCACCATCAAAGAAGAATTCTATTTGGGTGATTGTTGATCGCCTTACGAAGTGTGCACATTTCTTACTTGTGCATACTACGTATACCTTGGATAAGCTGACAGAGCTGTATATCGCTTAGATTGTGCGGTTGCACGGGGTACCAAAATCTATAGTATCAGATAGAGATCTAAAGTTCACGTCGAGGTTCTGGGAGTGTTTGCATCAAGCCTTGGGTACACGGTTGAATTTTAGTACTTCTTATCATCCTCAGACGGATGGACAATCAAAGCATGTTATCGAAGTGCTTGAGGACATGTTAAGATGTTGTGTTATAGATTTTCAGGGTTCTTGGGAGAAGCATTTTCCTTTGGTTGAGTTTGCTTACAACAATAGTTACCGGGAAAGTATTCAAATGACATCATACGAAGCTTTGTATGGGCAAAGGTGTAGAACCCCTCTTTGTTGGGCGGAAACAAGACAAAATTTGATATCGATGCTGGACATGTTGAAAGGAACCACCAAGAAGGTGAAGCTCATTTGTGAGCGTTTGAAGGCAGCATCGGATTGACAAAAGTCTTACACAAATCTGAAGCGTAAGGAGATTGAGTTCGCGGTTGGTGAACGTATGTTCTTGAAGGTATCGCCTTGGAAGACGGTGATGAGATTTGGGCGTAAGTGTAAGCTTAGCCCGAGGTTTATTGGACTATATGAGGTTGTGGAGCGTATTGGTCCTGTGGCTTATCGGTTGAGGTTGCCTCCCGAGTTGGAAAAGATTCATGATGTGTTTCATGTTTTGATGTTACAGAGGTAAATATCGGATCCTTTTCATGTGATGCCTGTTGATGAGATAGTGTTGAATCCAGATTTGTCTTATGGTGAGGAACTGGTAAAGATCCTGGATTTGAGCAGCAAAGTTTTTCGTGGCAAGACGATAGAGCTTGTGAAGGTGTTGTGGCAACACCGAGGGGTTGAGGAGGCCATTTAGGAAAGCAAGGCGGACATGCTGAAGTAGTTTCCGCACCTTTTTCCTTCAGGTAAAATTTCAGGGACGAAATTTCCTTAGTAGGGGAGAGTTGTAACGCCCTGGTTTTGGTCCTAGATGTTTTAGATGTTGAATCGTGCCGGTGGGGAACGGTTCGAACCCTTGAAGTTAGTTTAGGGAACACTTAGTTCGAGATGTTTTAAAAATATGGAAAATATCTAAAAATCCTCATTTACTATATAAATGATTATGGTAAAAACTATTTTACAAAATGAGATTAGGCAATATTACATTTTGGTATAGTGACCAAAATGCAGTTTTTGTAAAAGTTGGCTAGTGACTATTTTGTAAAGGATTGAAACTTTGAATCTTTAAGGAGCTAATTTTACGATTTTTTTTCATCGGATTTCTCTTTAATTTGTGGGCTTTTAATAATGATTTTATTAAAGAAATAAAAAGGAATTAAAAACGAAATCAAAGTTAACTTTTCATAACTAATTTCACGATAGTTTTCTCTTTTCATTTTCTCTCAACTTTCAATCAACCAAACACTTTTCTCTCTTTTGATTTTCATTTTGTTTGCTGAGATTTTATCTTCCAAAGGATTTCCTATCTTTGTTTCATCAAATCCTTTTTGATTTTACTTTGGATTTCAAGAAAACTTGCCCAAATTGAAGAGAGATCAACCATTAGATGTAAACTTTATCCTTCTCCTCTAATGATCATTTCTTTACCGAAATTCCCAAGTTATCAATCCTTTGTTAATGGTTTTTGAGTTGCTTTAATGTTATAAACAAGAAATAGTTGCTAAATTCAAGATTCTTGATGATATCTTGGTGATTTTCGTATTTCTATGTTAAGCTCTGTTTTGAGGTTGATTTTTAATATATTTTGGATGATATTTGATGTTGAGAATGAGGTTTTAACAAATAAATCCTGAATAGGATTGGGTTCCTAAGTTTGAAATGCTAGATTTGTGGTTTTTGAGGTGTTTATGGTGATATGCTTTTGCTGGAGGTATAAGTTTGTGTTTATGGTGATTTTTTATTTTGATTGAAGTTTAGAAAAGGTTAGAATTGATAGATCTTGGATGGGCTTAGTTTATAAGGCAATCAATTGAGTTTTCGATTGTTTCACATGGGTATTTTGGTGTAGTTTTGGTGAGCAACGAGGTTGTGTTTAGTTGTTGGTGTTGAAATTCATTTGGATCTCTGTTTTGATGGTCTAAAAACAGGGGTTCTTGATCCGGAAGCAAGAGAAGCATTTTTCGAGGCTTTGGACGGGTGATCTTCGCGTTGGAACGCGAAGTCTCGTGTATCGGTGAGTGGTTGTGTTTTAAAGCTTTGTTAAGCTTGGATACGAGGTGTTGGGAAGTTAGTGTAAGCTTGAAATGCTTAGCTAATCTCAGAAGTAAGTATGGATACTTGTACTCTCGGATTTTGGTTTGAAATGGACTACATGGTTTATCATGCTCATGTTTTGTTAATGGTTGTTACTTACTGTTAGGCATTGATTTAAGCATGTTTTTGCTTGTGTTTATCCCATAGAATGATTTGATTTGAATACAAGATGGGTTGATCTTGTATGAAATGGTTTTTCTATTTAAAAAGCATGTTTATTTTGGGATATGTGAAGATTTTCAGTGATGCATTGAAAGTAGTGAGTTAACATGGTTTTATGAGTATATTGGCAAGTGTTTGATCTATTTTTAATAGTCAGATACGTTGGTCGACCAATAGGATGTGAGTGCACTATAATTAATAAATCGTATGCGTTACTAGCTACGTGACGTAACAGGGGTGAGCCTATTGCTGGTGGTAGAGGTGAGTCTATCACTATGGGTTAGGGCTGAGCCTAATTCCATTCGTAGCCATTAAGATGGAGTGAGCCATCATTGAGTATAGGGTGAGCCTATTCAAGTCCGTGTATCCGATATTGTGAGTGAAAGTGATAGAGATGAGTCTATCATAATGGATAGGGGTGAGCCTATGCCAGAATGTTATATGCCAATATATGTGTTTGTTGTTGTTGCCCATGTATCATGATTATTGGTGGTTGCATAATGGATTATTATGCATGTGATGTGATGATGAGATGTTGCATAGGGTATATCTATGCATGTGAATTAAGCAAGTAAGGTTTAATGGAGTTTTACATTGTGAACAATGCACGAGGCTAATATTACATGTGGAACATGGTTTAAGAATGGGTTGCTTTGGTTTAGAAGCATGTTTAAGATTGAGCATGATATTGTTTCAATTGATGTTTTAAAAACTGCATTGTTGTTGTGTTTGGAGCTTTCCCTCACTAAGCAAGAGTGCTTACGCTCCTTTTTTCCCAACAATGCAGATAACTAAGCTTGAGGGCTGAGAAGTAGTAAGTGGGAGCACCTAAGTCGTCACTCAAATTCAAGTATGAACTTTGGTGAATTTAAATAAGTAGATTTTGGCAATGGGGAAAGAACCTCAGTTTCGAGGTTTGGTTTTGTAATCTCCTAGTTGAGATATGTTGGTTTGCCTATTTAGTTTGTAAAAGGTCATTATATTGGTTTTGAGGATATACCTTGCCTTTTGGGATCCTTATGGTCTTTTGGTGTTTTTGACCCTTAGGGAGCATGCTTTAGAAGTCAATTTTGATGATGATAATGTTAGACGTTTTACCTTAGCTTGTACCTTTTAGTGTTGATGCATATTTGTGTGCAATCATGTTTAACTATATGTTGGAATCGTTTGGATGGGTCGTTGGGTTTCAAAATCTGCATTTTTGGCATTTGAGAACTGCAGCGTATCGACACACCTTAGAGAGTATCGATACGGCCTACTTGTTTCGTGAGGGGCGTACCGGTACACGGGGTCGTATCGATACGCTCTTTAGTCACTGGACGAGGGCGTACCGATAGGATACCTCAGTGTAACGATATGGTCTTGTGACGCAAGCCTGGGCAGTTTGATCATTGAGGGCGTATCGACACCCTCCTTAGAGTATCGATACACGGGCCGTTAAGTTGGTTAAACCTCACTTGTGAATGTCTTGAAACATTGCGTTTCAGTCCCTGAACCTCATGCATGCAATTGGATGTGATTGGTTGGTTAGATTGTGATGAACATTGATAGAGAAGCATGAAATATGATTAATTGAATAAAGGTAACTTTAAAATCAGAGAAGTCCTTGTAATTTGTAGAAATTACATTTTGGTCCCTAAATATTTAGTTGTGCAATTAAACCCCTAAACGAAATCCGATCGATGTGTCGTTTCTTCCTATGCTCATTGGTGATCACATAGGACTTAAGTTGCATTTAGAAAAGATAAAAAGAAAAAAAAGGTCGTCAATTGTAGTCGGCTTTAACGAGTTTGCTTCGGTTTTCCCTGTGTAATCACCTCAGTTCGGGTCAACCGTCTAGACCGGGCTAAGGGGGTTACAACGTCTCTCCTTTTCAAGTCTGCTTATGATTTTTTCCTACCGAAGGCCTGCTTCAATTTATCATGAATAATTCAGACCTGCTCTTCAGTTTCCCGGAGCAACTGAGGTCCTAAAACCTTGCTTTCCCCCAATTCAGACCAGCACAAGGGAATTCTATATCTCCTACCATATAAAGCTTCAAATAGAGCCATTTGGATGGAAGCTTGATAGCTGTTGTTGTAGGCAAACTCTACAAGAGGTAGGGAGAAGTCCCAGTTCTTCCTGAAGTCTATAACACAAGCTTACAACATATCTTCGAGAATTTGAATAACCCTTTTGGATTGTTCATCAGATTGAGGATGGAAGGTTGTGCTTAGATTTTGTTTAGATCCAAAAGGTCGTTGTAAAGATTTCCATAATCGAGAGGTGAATTCGGGATCTCGATCAAAGATTATAGAAGTAGGGATTCCATGTAAACATATCACCTCACGAATATACATTTCAGCCAATATATCTAAACTCATAGTCACTCGAATAGGGATAAAGTGAGCGGAATTTGTAAACCTATCCACAATCACCCGTACAACATCATTCTTCCTTGGAGTGAGAGGAAGAACTGTGACAAAGTCCATTATGGTCATTTCCCATTTCCACTGAGGGAGCTTGATTGGTTGAAGCAATCCAGCAGGGACTTGATGTTCAGCTTTGATTCTTTGACATGTTAAGCACTTAGATACGAAGTCTGTGATAGCTAATTTCATGCTTGGCCACCAATACAATAGTTTTAAGTCTTTGTACATCTTTACCGATCCAGAGTGAGTCGATAAAGAATTTTGATGAGCTTCTTGTAATATTTCCCTCTTCAATTCTTCATTTTTAGGGACACAAAACCTATCCTTGAAGTATAGTATCCCATTCAAATGGATTAAGAAATCAAAATTGGCTTTTGAGTCAAGCTTCGAGATTATAGCATGAAGATTAGGATCAGTTCGCTGAAGATCTTTAATTCTAGTAATCAAGGTAGATTGAACATGAAGTTCTGATAAGAATCCTTGTCTTCGATATAATCGAAGATGATAATTGATAGCATTAGGAGCTACAAAAGAAATTCTTGGGATTAGACATGTACTTTCGAGGGAAGATTCAAATTACTAAGGTTTTCAATCGTCTTACCTAAAGTTGGTTTACGACTGAGAGCATTCGTAACCATATTCGCTTTACCAGAATGATAGTCAATAACTATATCATAATCTTTCAATAGCTCCATCCATCTTCTTTGTCTCAGATTGAGGTCCTTTTGAGTTAAGAGATATATGAGGCTTTTGTGATCAGTGAACAAGTAGCACTTCTCACCGAACAAGTAAAGCCTCCAGATTTTGAGTGCAAATACAATTACAGCTAGTTCAAGGTCATGAGTAGGGCAATTGAGCTCATGAGGATTCAATTGACGTGAGGTGTAAGCTATCACCTTCCCTTCTTGTATTAGGACACACACAAGTCACAAATGAGATGCATCATTGTACATGGTGAACTCTTTTCTCGACTCTGGTCGGATAAGAACTGGGGCATGAGTAAGAGCTTGCTTATGTTGATCAAAGCTCCTTTGTTGCTTCTCCGTCCATTCATAAGGTTCATCTTTTCGGAGTAGCTTAGTCAAGGGTGCAGCAATGGATGAGAATCCCTTGACGCATCGTCTATAATAGCCGGCTAAATCGAGAAAGCTTTTGATCTAACTAATATTCCTCGGACGTCTCCAATCAAGAATGGTTTGGATCTTTTAGCATCTACTTGGATTCCTTCTGCCGATATGACATTTCCAAGGAACGAGACTTTCGGTAACCAGAATTCACATTTAGTGAACTTTGCAAACAATTGGCGTTCTCGGAGAGTTTGCAAGACAATTCGGAGGTGTTCAACATGTTCATCCTTATTCCAGGAGTAGACAAGTATGTCATCAATGAAGACGACGACAAACTTATCGAGATAAGGTTTGAAAATTCTATTTATGAGGTCCATTACGGGTTCGGAAACATTAGTTAACCCAAATGGCATTACAAGGAACTCAAAATGACCATAACGGGTTTGGAAAGTTGTCTTGGGTACATCTTATTCTTTTACTTTCATCTGATAATACCCCAATCACAGGTCGATCTTTGAAAACACCGCAACATCCTTAAGCTGATCGAATAGATCTTCAATCCTTAGCAAAGGATATTTGTTCTTGATAGTGAGCTTGTTCAGTTGTTTGTAATCAATACAGAGTCTCATCGTTCCATCCTTATTTTTCACGAATAAGACCGGAGCACCCCGGGGAAACGAGCTAGGTATGATGAAACATTTATCTTGTAGTTCTTGGAGTTGTTTCTTCAATTCCTTTAGCTCAGTAGGTGCTATTCTATAAGGAGTGATGGAAATCAAATCCGTCCCAGGCTGACTAATCATCCCTCAGGAAAAACATCAGTAAATTCAGATACAACAGGGATAGTTGATAATCCGAATTCATATTCATCACGTAAAGCCATGGTAGCAAAAACTGATGTAGGTTTATTATCAATAAGCAATATATACTCTTTCCCTAAACCCCAGGAGTATAGTTTCCTATTTTGACAATCAATCCAAGCTTTATGTTTTTCTAACTAGTCTAACCCCAGTACTAGGTCAAATTCACATACAGGTAGTACAAACAAAACAATTCGAAAGGGTATGCTTCGAATGGTGATGGGAGAGTCTTTGCACACTAGGTTGATATTCATTAAACCTCCTATTGGATTTCATACTACAAGACTATTAGCAACTACTTTAGGCTTCAAATTCACTTTCACAAGCATAGCAGAACATATAAATGAATGAGTTGATCCTAAATCAACCAAGGCATATTAAGAGCTTGAATTTAATTCAACCGTACCTGCAATTACAATGGAAGATTCTTCATCTTCTTTTCCCCGAATGTTATAGATCCGAGCAGGGGCCCGAGATTCCAGATAAGTAGGAGCATTAGAATAACTTGCTTTGCCTTTTCCTTTGTTCCCAGATTGATCCTGTTTGGGGCCTTTGTTTCGGTTGGATTGCATAGAGCTCGAATGGATAGGGGGTCGAGTTGCAGCTTTATCACCCTTTTGGGGGACAATCTATGATATAATGGTCATCCCCACCACATGCATAGCACAAATTAGACTAGAATCGACAATGGCCTCGGTGAAGCTTCTGACAGAACTTGCAAGGAGGAATTTTTCTGAACTTCCTGTGCTATTAACTGAGATGACTAGGACTGCTAGTTTATCAACCGATTGATGTCTCAGTGTGAAATTTTCTCAAAAAGGTGAAGTATTGGTCGATGAACTTTCCTTGTGATGTTTAGCCTTCTTAGAATGCCAGTGAGGTTTATCGTCTCGTTTATGCTTCTTGTCACTTCGATTCCCACCCTTTCTCTTCTCTGTAGCTTTCATCTTGGCCTCGGTTGTAATAACTTGATTCACCAGATTTTTGAAGTCCGTATTCCCAAGGGCTGTTAACAAGGGACCGAGTTCGTCATTGAGACCATCAGTGAATTTATGACACTTCTCTTCTTCAGTCTTTATATATTCCAAGCCATATTTACAATACTTGCAGAAATAGGCCACATATTGTTCAATAGGTCGATTAGCTTGCTTAAGGTACAAGAGACACTTTCTACGTTCAGCCAGGTATTGTTCACTTATGTACTTCTTCTTGAACTCTTTGACAAAGAATTTCCATGTAACCGAGTGAGTAGGAGTCGTCAGGGTCGTTGTTTCCCACCAACTCAAGGCTTCATCCGCCAAAAGAGCTACTGCACATTCCAATTTATGCTCGTCCCAACATTGTAGTTGTTTGATTAGAATTTGAGTTGTACGATCTAGCCAATATTGTGCGTCTTCCGGCTTTTCTTCATTACCACCAGCAAAAGTGTAACCTCGATATTGAGCAAGCTTGTCTATAGGAGCTCTGCTCGGTGCAGCAGCACCAAGAGCAAGACAGTCTTGCTTAAGGTTTACTATGAGCTCGTTGAACATCTCCTTCATGCTAATGATACATTCCCTTTGGGCATTCTGAATAACCGGAGCTTCCAGTGGAGGAGCAACTTGGGGTGGAGGTGGAGCTTGTTGTGGAGGGTTTTGTCTCATCTCCACACTCTATCCATCAGTGGAAGATCCTACGGGACTTTCATCATCCCGAGCTAGCCTCGTTTCAAACATACTACGATTGGTAAACAAGGAAGAGATTTAGATTAAGCGAGAACACAAGCACATTATGATATACAACTCCTAGGTGGCATAGTTCAATCCTATATGATGCATGCAGACTCGATTCAGTCCTAAAATCTTAACCTTTTATCTCTGATTACTAAAAAATGTAATACCCCTCACTCGGGTTAGGAGCAAGGAGTAATACTACATTTAATTTGTTATCTTTGTACAAACATGACAATTTTTGGGTCCGTTTAAAACTTTTATCTTATCACTTGTCTTTTTAGCTATCTTTAAGCTATCAATATCTTCTAAACACGGAAGCCTATTCAAGCAAATACTCCATTTGATCTAGCATACTATTCGAATCTTACATATCATGTAATCATATTAACCAATCAATTCAAAACAAATTCCACCAGTCCATGTCAAAAAACAAGCCTATCATTCGAATCATATCCTAATTGAGAACTACTATTTTCATTCACTTAAGCAATTCTTGTAATCATGCTTTGATACATTGAACCAAACAAACAAAAGTAAACACATTGCAATTCCTCTAACAATATCATAATGCATATCAAATAGATACCTATCAAACCAATCAACATTCTTCCTATCAAGCAATTCGAAATCAAGCAAGCATGTTACCAATCCTATATTGATCTAACACATATTTTCATTAGCATCCTAATCACTAAAAACCAAATGACAAGACATATCAACTATATTAATATGATGGTTATATATATGTATATATATACAAACCATGTTCCATCTTAAAATTTTATACAAACCATATGAAAGTGTCAAAATGCATGATGACTAAGATACATACACAAACTAGCCACCACTAGGAGATTGTAAAATACCAAAAATCGTACTTGCTTGTGCTTGTTTTGCTGTCTTGCTTAATCTTAACTCCGGAGCAAACTATCGATCAGTATAACCTGAAGTTTTGGGGAAGAAGGAAAGGAGAGTGGTAAGTACTTAAAGTACTTAGTGAGGCAGCCCCCAATTAGCTTATTAACTTAGTTTCATTTCTATTTAAAGTAAGCTACCCTAGCTAGTTCAATTCATTACATCGATTCAATAAGGATCTTTCAATTTCAGGCATACTAGACAAATCCATAATTTCTAGCAAGTAAATCATCTATTCACTTTAAAATAACTTCATATACATCACATATATATCATTTAAATTCCAAACCAAACCATAGAAACAAAACAAGATAATATGTATCTTTCAATACACTTCAACAAGGCATGTAATCACATTTCATGTCAGCATACTAAACAAGTCATATAATCCAATAATTTCTAGCATAATAATCATTCATTTACTTCTGGATTACATCATACGTAATATATATTTATCAATCCAACTCAAGTATACATGTATGATAGCATATAGAACCAATTATACTTATCATTTTTCATTTCCATTTCAAACATATGAACACATCAAGGGAACCAATTTCCAGCACTTACATTATCAAAATACATTTCAACATTCAAGCCTTTCTTAGTTCTTTTAATCATGTTATGCCTAGGTATTAGTAGGAGAAGGTAAACGAGTCACGTGTTAAGGTGCCAAGCACCAAATCGTGTTAAGGTACCAAGTACCAAATCATATTAAGGTGTCATTTACAACACATGTTAAAGTAGACAAAGTACTATCATGTTAAGGCGTCAGCTACACCGGACTGTAAGGTACACAAAGTACCAATCATATAACCATATCAATTGAGCTCTAGACTCTAGGCATTCCTTACTACCTAACACCCACTAAAAACCAAGGTCTTATAAGATCTTTTACTTATGAAACTTTACATATTGAATCTTTATAAGCATACTTATAAAATCAGTTCCATGGCAACAACATACCTTCATATCAATTCAAGTCACAAGCCTCATATCATTCTTAAGCATATCATGTTATCAAGCAAGCAAATCAATTTTACAGCCGATACAAACAACTTCACTAAAACAGTCTCATAACAATTCATATAGCATGTTTTACTTCATTGTATTATAACAGTCCACTCTTCCCTTTATTACCTCAATTGCCAATAAGAGTTAATTCCATTTCATGCATAATTTACCAAGAAATCAAGTAGACATGTTGTTTAATTAGGAGCTAAGTCCTAACAGTAAATAAAAACTACACTCACAACAAATCCAAGCAAGCACCCAAGGGTTATGAATAATTATCCCCTTGTTTCTCCTCTTGGCAAGTTCAATTCCTGTCTCCTCTTCACTATCAATCTCCTTTGAAGCCTCTAACAAATCCATACAAAAGAATATAGACATTATTAGAATTTATTTAAACTAATTCAATTCCTTATTCTATATGCATAGAATGAAATCAACGAAACTATCCCAGTTGGGCAGTTTGTATAGTGTTAACTAAAATAGTTATATCTTTTAATTCCTACATCGGAATTTCGATCACTATATATTGTTTTAAAGCTAATGAAATCCTCTATAAGTTTATTTAAGGTTTGTATTTTATTTTTTAACCAAATAATACAGATTTTTACTTCTTTACAATCATTCATAGTTTCAAGACATTTTGAACCACCTAAATTTATTCATTTCCAAATCAAATTCTGTTTTCTCTCAATAAAAATAGACATATTAAAGATTAATCCATACTAATATTATCCCTAAATTCCATGTATATCATTTTTGGTGCATTTTTAAAGTTGTTGTCCAGAAGAGGACTGTTCTGGAAAGATTTTACCAACTTGCTTCCTAACATTAATTTTTACCAATTCTATCACAACTTTCACTTGTCCAATACTTCTAATCAATAGTAAGCTCAATTCCCAGAAGTTTTTTTCTATGAAAATTTTCCTAAATATGTATGCATTTCAATTTATCAATTCATTCTATAGTGTACTTAAAGTGTTACTTATCATAGTGACCAATGCATATTCTAGTTTTCTATCAATTAACATTCAATATCCAGCATAGTCTTTATTCAAATTAAGCTCCATTTCATTGTCAACATTTTCCCCTGTACCTAGACCAATTTTTCAACATTAGTGTCACCCAATTAAACCCTTACAATTTACCATTTCCCTACAAAACAATCTCTGAATGTATATAGTGCTTAATTCCTCATCAATTCAATAGCATTCTTAACATTCTAGCATCTAACTTTTGTTTCTTAGCAAACATTCAATCTAAATACAAAATTCCTAACATTATTTCAGCCATGCAAGCAAGACATCTACATGAATTTCTCAATTTCAAACTTAATTCTAAGAAGAATACATGTTACCTTTCTCTCAAGCTTCTTAGACTAAAATTTCTAACTTGATCGCTTCAATTTCCTTCTCCTAGACCACCATGCAAGCAAGAATTGTTTTCTCCCTTATTTTCTATCTATATCACCGGCAAACTTGATGGAGAAGAAGATGAATAGTCCTTTCTCTTTTTTCCCACTAGTGTAATCTAATTACAATTAATTTCCAATTATATTTATTTTTAATGGAATAAAATTCCATCAATTTCCATGTGTCATGGCTGGCAATTCTATGCCATTGCCATGTGGAATTGTCCTCCATTTCTTTGAAATTCAGCATGCAATCATCTACTTTTGTTTGGTTACAAATTAATCCTTTTAATTTTGGTCACTAAATTTTCAATTCCTTATATTTAGCCACTAATTTCAAGATTTCTTTATGCTTTAATAAAATTGATTTCACATCTAACTTCTAGGCTATGATTTGGGACATTACAATCATCATTGAAACATAAATATGTTGCATCATCATCAGCTATATCCTGAACCTGAAGCACCAACGAATCATCAAGAAATTTCTTATCCTTAATTAACTGAATCAAGGAAGGTTTCACTTGTAACTCACCTATCAACCCACCATCATGCGATAAAATCAACCGAGATAACATCGCTTTCAACTCAACAGCCACCATCCTACTCAAGGCATCGGCCACCGCATTGGCCTTTTCCAGGATGGTACTGAATTGTTTGATCATAATCATTAAGAAACTCCAACCTTCTTCCTTGCGCAAGATTCAACTCCCTCTCGGACATGAGATACTTCAAAATTTTATGATCGGTGAAAACTACACACTTTTCACCGTAAAGATAGTGCCTCCAAATCTTCATGGAAAACACAACTGTAGCAAGCTCTATATCATGAGTAGGATAGTTGGGCTCATGCACCTTCAATTGTCTAGATGCATATGGCACAACCTTCCCACCTTGCATCAACACACAACCTAAACCAACATATGACGCATCACTGTAAACCACCAACTCTTTCCCGATTCTGGTTGAATCAAGACAAGTTGCGTCAAAGCTTCCTTCAACCTCTCGAAAGCTTGTTCCCTATAATCTGTCCATTCAAAGTGAACATTATTTTCCAACAACATAGTCAACGGAGCATCAATCTTAGAAAATCCCTCCACAAACCTTCGATAATATCCAGCCAAACCAAGGAAACGACGCATCTCCATCACCGATTTAGGCGTTCTCCAATTCATCACCGCCTCGATCTTGTGAGGGTCAACCCGAATACCTTCGGCCGACACTACATGTACAAAAAATACAACTTCCCTGAGCCAAAATTGGCACTTACTCAGCTTAGTATAAAGCTGATTCTCCAACAATACTTGCAGCACAATCCTCAAATGCTTATCATGATCTTCCTCGGTACGCGAGTATACGAGAATATCATCGTTAAACACTACCACAAACTGATCTAAAAAGTCATGGAATACAAGATTAATTAGATCCTTGAATGCAGCCAGTGCATTTGTCAACCCAAGCGACATCACTAAGAACTCAAAATGGTCGTACCTTGTCCGAAAAACAGTCTAAGGTACATCTACATCCTTAACCTTCAGTTGATAATATACATACCTCAAATCAATCTTCGAGAACAATGTATCACCTCGAAACTCATCAAACAAATCATCAATCCTTGGCAAAGGGTACTTGTTCTTAATCATCAACTTGGTCAGTTGTCGATAATCTATACACATATGCATCATGTCATCCTTCTTCTTTACAAACAAAACCGGTGCACCCCAAGGACTTGGCCTTATGAACCCTCGATCAAGCAACTCTTGAAGTTTCATTTTCAACTCCTTCAACTCCTTAGGTTCCATCTAGTTAGGAGCAATAAAAACTGGAGTCGTATTTTCATACAACTCAATGCCAAACTCAACTTCTCTACTCGTTGGCAAACTAGACAACTCTTCTGGAAAGACACCCGGAAACTCACATACTGTTCGTATGTCCAGCACTCGCACTTCCTTTGTACCATGATTCATCACATAGGCTAGGAAAGCTTCACAACCCAACTCCATCATTCGAATTGCTTCAAGAGCCGAAATTGCATTGGACAAGAATTTCATATTCTCGCCGACCATTACCACTTTGTAATCATCAGTAAGTTTCAAGGTAACTCCCTTAACATCAAAATCAACTACATCTCTTTGCTTTGACAACCAATCCATTACAAGGATCACGTCAAAACCATAGAAAGGCAACTCCATCAAATCAATCGAAAACACATGGCCTTGAATAGATAAAGGACATCTCCTATACAATTTTCTTGTAACAACAATTTCACCAAAAGAGCTTGTTACTTGCATTCCTACATCTACCATCTCAACAGGGATATCAAGCAAATGTGCATGATCACTCAAGATGCATAAATGTGTGGATCCATAATAAATTAAAGCTAATAAAGACAAGGATTGCACGGTGAAGGTACCTGCAATCATGTCGGTGTCATTACGCCCCTCGCGATGTGTATATACTCTCGCAAGACCACCACCCTCTGGTTGAACTACAACAACATGAGCTACACCTCTTTTCCCATCCTCCCTCCATTGGAAATTACCACGGTTGCGCCTACGACCTCTTTGTGGTGCACCAACAGGTGCTTGACCTTGACCACCTCCAGTTAGTAAATGACACTCACGTCTCATATGATCAGCTAATCCACAGTTCCAACAAGAATTTGCCGCCCCAGCCACAGGAGCCCGCGCCTCGAGCCAGACGAGGACAGTCTCGCCTCAAATGCTCTTGCGATCCACATGTCCATCAAGTATTATGTTCAAACCTCACTCTATTACCCTGAGCTGGTGCACCTCGCCCAAAATTACCTCACCTCGCCTCGAGCTTATATCTACGATCACTGTATCTCTTATTCTATCCATCACTAGAAATATAATTTGCTGCTCTGTTACTCGAACAAGAACCACCAACGCGAGATGTCAAACCCAAACTCTGCTCTATATCCTTGGCTCGCCTCAACAACACATCTAAATCAGTAGAATCAGATGCTAGCATGAAAGTCTTCACTTCCTGCACCAAGCCATAACGGAAGCGATCACATCAATGCCTATAACACTGCACCAATTCCGAAGTATACTCGCTCAAACGTAGGAACTGGACCTCGTAATCAGCTATTGACATGTTTCCTTGCACCAGGGTCATGAACACCCGTTTCTTATCATCCAAGTATCTAACTCCCAGATATTTCTTTATAAAGGCAGCCTAGAAGAAATACCAATCCACCACATTGGGTTCCATTGCCGCGATCACAGACGTCCACCAATTGTATGCGTCACCATGCAATAGAGAGACAACACATCATAACTTGTGTGCATCATTACACCCCATCTGATCCAAAATTTAGATCGTACTAGCCATCCAAGCCTTTCATGCTTCAGGAGACAATCCACGATATTCAACACCTCCTAAACTTCGCAAGCGTTCTAACGACAAACCGAATTGCCCAGCCATATGTGCTTGCACTTGGGCTTGCACTCCAGCAACAGCAACCTGGAATGCTACAATCATCGCCTGTACCAAAGGTGTCAAATGTCCCAACACCGAACTAGCCTGTCCGTGTTGCACTTGCTCCTCACCCCTAGGTGGAGACGGCGATGGAGGAGGTAAATTTGAACCAGTCAGAAACTCGTTCTCCTGATTCTTTTGCTCGCCTACAGGAGCAACTGATCCTGAACATAGCTCTCTCCTCGGTCCCATTATGCTATTATCATTAAGGCATGAATATAAAACAAAACAAGACATCATGCCAGCTTCTAGCAAGGATCCAAGACGTTGAATTTAATATAAAACATTTCAATATAGTAATAAGGGAATAGGCATCCCAATTTCCCCCAAACATAGTGTAAAGCATACAACATACATGTCACAACCATCATGCATCACAATCAATAAGATTAAACCCATACTATCATCATATATAACAATCTATACTCATATCACGATCATCATACATAGCATCACCATCATTTGATCAACATTAACATGCTTATAACATTCACCGTGAAAAACAAATATCACCAAACACATAAAATTGCATCGCATTTACTTACCATTATCCCATTCTTTCGAAACCTAGCTCTGATACCACCAAATGTAACTCGTTCGACCTAGCCTAGCTAGTAGACCGAACCGAACGGGTCACACCGGGAATATTGAAGTAAACCGATAAGTTTTACCTCAATAAACAATCCTATTTTTTAATTTTTATCTCATCTAGATGCAAATTAGGTTCATATGTGCTAAACATTGCAGCAGATCAATCGCAACTAAATCATGCATCAATTCCATCCAATTACGGCTTTTAGGGACCATTTTGTAATTGTTTCGAATTACAAGGACTTAAGCAATTTTAGTGTTATCGTCCTTTAATTAGTCTCATTACATGCATCTAGGTCAAAACTCAGCTCAAAATAATCATTCATGCTCATTTTGTAACACCCCAAAATCCGGTCTAGTCAGAAATTGGTTTTAGTCATCAAAAATTCTACATTGATGAAGCCTAAATATAGTATTGGCTAGTTAATTTCCGACATTGGACTTTAATTGAATTAAATCATTGCCATTGGACCCTATTGAATAGTACCAAAAACATTATAGTGACTAAATTGAAGAAAAATGCAAGTTGGAGGTCAAAACTATAGTAGGATGAGAGTTGATGGACTAATCTTGCGATTAGCCCCAATTTAATTAAAACACACCTACATGGGAAAATCTGGTGAAATTGCTTCACCTTAATGAAAGCTTTATAGGTGAGCTATAATAAATAAAAGAAAGGAATTGAAAGAGGATAGAAAACTTACCCGATTATTAAGTAAGCAAGAACCTCCTCATCTTTGTCATCTTCATCACCTACCTCCAAGCACACACATCCATTGGAGAAGTTTTGAGCTTCAATTTTGCTTCGTTTTATTGATATCAAATTGTTTCTATCGATCAGGTAAGCTATATCCCTCAATCAGTTATGGAATTCCATTGATATATCAAGCTTAATCTTGAGCTAGGGTTTTCACTATCCATAGATATTTCATCGTTGTTGTTTATATAGAAATTGGATATCGATTTTGACATTGTTGTATTGATTTTGATATTGTAATATCATTCTAATAGTCTCCTATTGATTTTCTAGCTCAAGAAGTGGAGAAAGAGTTTTCATCGTCTCCATCGAAAGCTAGAAGCAAGGGTATTGTTATCTGAGAGCATTGAAAGCTTCAGATTTTCATGGTAAGTTTAGTCGGAGTCTCAAGATTAGGTGAAATGCCTTCCCAAATCCATTATTGTTATCTTCAATCATTTTACTCACATTGCTATTGGAAAATTTTGAATCATATAATTAAACGGACACCATGGTAAGTGTCGGTAAGTTTGTCATTGAGAATCGGACATAGTCATTGAGCATTGTCACATCGTTATAGAAACATTGCAAAGAAATCATTGATTATTGTTATTAACATTGAACCATGAAACATTGATTATGAGACATATTGGCTATTGATAATATTGAAAATCATTGGTCATTGGAATACTCATTGATTATTGAAATGGATATGAACATTGGAACCTTGGATTGGAATATACATTGGATACAATTGGCATGCCATAGAATTCATGAGCTCAGTGTACGGGTGGACTACGGTCCTAAGGCTACGACCTATATTGATTTGGTGAGGCAGAAGGATGTGTATTGATATTGGTCATATTGGGGAGGCGGCGGGACTAGACAAATCATTGACTTGGCGAGGCGTAGGAATTCGCGTTTCCACTATGTTGATTCAATCCAAGGATTAATGATGAAAAGAATATGTTCAACATTGTATATTGTTGCATATCATAACATTGACATTGATATGCATGAGATCATATATATTGATACTTGACATATTGTTGTTCATATTGCTTATGACTACCTCACTAGGCATCGTATGCCTAACGTATCTCATCTCATGCATTTTCAGGTTGAAATGATCGTGTGTCGGAAGATCGGATTGACAAAACAAGACAAGTCACTACAAGCCTTAAAATAATGTATTTTGAACTTAAGAACTCCTAGGAAGGTGGCAAAGTAGTTGAACTAGTCATTTATGCCCATTTTGTTATGTTTGTGATATGCATATGTTGTAATATGGTTAATGGCCCTAAATGGCCTTTTTTATTGGCTTAAAATGGTATAAAAGTGCATACTTGGCTCATAAAGGTCAAAACATAGTAAACGTATTCGTACGATCATGAAACTTGGCATACTAGTAGTTTATACCATTAAAATACTGTGTGTGAAATTTCGTTGCAGTTGGATAGCGTTCAATAGGTCTAATTGAATAAATACCAGCAAATATTTGTCATTACAGGCCAGGCCGTATCGAAATGGGTGATGGCGTTTCGATACGGTCAAGCCGTATCGAATGGTTCATGGTCGTTTCGAAACATTTTGTCACTGTAACGAGTCAAAGTCAAAGGAAGTCAACCTGTTTCGATACATAGCATGCCCGTATCGATACGGTCTAATGGGGAAGGTTAACAAGGGTTGACCATCGTCCACCCATTTTGAAATAGCCCTAGGGTGTTTCGATACTGGGTCAGTTAAGTTAGTTAAAGGCATATTTAACCGTTTACAAGGTTCATAGTTTAGTCAGTGAATATTGAAAGATTAAATTGAACGAGCTAATGGTATCTAAATTGTATGAAATTTTACAAATATGTTAATAATGTAGTGAATTTCAATATGGTAAAGTCGATTGCATTGAAGAATCTCTAATATTTTGTATTTACAGTTTAGTCCCTGGAACTTGTATTAATTGCAATTTAGCTCCTATTGATTAATTATTGCTTCGTATGGATTAATTGGACTAAAATATGTTGAGGTATTGTGTTATTGTATGAGATAGGTTTAAAGGATAATATTAAAAAGGAAAATTTCTCGCACCGATTACTATATTGATCATCATCAGCACCTTCAGACCCGATTCTCGACCAGACCGAGAAAGGGGTGTTACACATTCAATTGCATCCACAACATTCAGAGGCTAAAACACAAAGAACCAGAACTTCAGAACATGCCATCAACTAACTTAACTATCACCTGTTTCAAAACACTAAAACCATGTTTCAAAACACGGGCTCGTATCGAGACGCCTTTGAAGCGTTTCGAAACAATGGTTTCCAGAAGCTAATTGTACTGGAACAAACCTTACTCGTTTCGAAACCCTAAGGCCATTTTAGGTACTATAGGGCGTGTAGGTGTTCCCTTTTTAGTAAGAGTGCAAGTGCACACTACTACAAAGTTATAGTATAAAAGATGTCGAATCCCACGAGGATTGACAACTTGTTTCAAATTTTCGTTCTTGCACAAGGAAAAGTAAATTACACAAGTGAAGTATTTGTTGAGAAGAAAACAAAAATAAAACACAAGAAATTAAGGAAATAATCAGGTTGATAGAGCGAGCATGGATATGGTGTTGCTTAGTGTGAAACTGCATTGAAAAGGTCAAGTTCTTTTGCGCTTCCACGATATGCTGCCTCGGCGGGTAATGGCGGATTGAGGCTGCGGAAACTTTCGCTGCCACGGCGAAACTCTACTCTTGAAAATTTCGCTAGCTCGACAGGTGGAATGGATATAAGTCATGGCGACAAGTCTAGCAGATACTCCAAGTTCGGCAGAGCAATTCTAAAGTGATCCTTCCTATGTCTAGGCAAGGATTCTGTCACCACGTGGTGTAGACAATGCCTAGCAATCTCAGCGTAAACCTAACACAGGCAGTCGACGTTTGGTTGCTCCTTTTAGCCGCTGAAACTCGAACTTATGTCTAAGCCAAATTAGTCAACACCTCGACATGATGAGACCGTACTTAATTCTTTCGTGACTTTGACACTCTCGTGATTGACAAATGGATTTCTTCAACTGGACTTTTGGAACTAATTGAAGAAGTGAAGAACATGAATTAAGTAAACTTGTAATATTTTATTGGAAACAAACTTGAAATCTATACAACCGTTTTCACAACCAATTTACAATATAACCCCAAACCCAAGAGAAGTTTAGAACATGGCGGCAGCAGAAAACCCTAACTATGTGTGGAGAAAACCCAAGATGATTTGAACTAGGAGTATAATGAGTATTGATAGACAAGTAACTAGGTTTAGTCCTTCTTGAAGTAGAAGTCCTCGAAAGTAGCTTTTCATATTTAATGTGACTTTAAACTTTGACTTCTTTGAGTTGAATGTGGACTTTATCACGTTTGTCTTAGCCCGCAAGCAATCTTGAGATTTCACTTCGGCGGCTCTGCCCACTGCTACAGATGTCGAAAAATCAAGTGGTCATCATCGATAGAATCAGGGTTTTTGGCTCTACAAATCGCACTCCGATTCTCCAACTCCATAGTTTGCTGCCCTGGGCAGCAAGGTTGGCGGCGGTAGCACTCGGCAGCTACTCGGTAGGCTACTACTTCCATTTAGAACTGCATCAGTACAGCTCCCTGGTTCGCTGCGTCAACATCACATCCTCAGCTCCTCTTTTCCTCTGTCAGTCGTTAGTACCTAAAATCAAAAGTACACTAAAATAGTATCTCTTCTTCACCAAATAAAAGATAATCTACAAAAAACAAAGTAAAGCGTAGAAACACTATAAAATGCAATGCATGATCCTAATTATGCCTAAATGAACTGAAAAATAGTAATAATATGAGATGGTATGTGCATGAAATATAGAACTTGTGGACACTTTACACACCCCCAAACTCGAACTATTGCTTGTCCTCAAGCAATGCAACCTAACATACTTGTTCTAATAATAATCAGAAAGAAAAACCAGATTTTCAACTTGATTTCATGCCTCAATGCCGTGTCAACTATATTAAATTAGTGAAGGGAACTAAGCAAAAAAATAACTCAAAATTAATTTCTAATGCCAGTTCAGTGTGTGCATGACTGTGTAAAGGCTGAATATGCAGAATAACTAAATAAAAAAAGATGTTGTTACGATATAAGGTTGCTGCCGAGGCAGCACCGTTAAGTATAATATTCTAATCATGGCAATGAGGGCTTCAGCTTATCACAGCTACTCTTCTAAGTCTGAAGTTAAGATAGGAGCAAACTACAAAACCAAGAACCCTTGAAGTAGAGTCATCCCGTGAAGACTTTCATTCACTCATGTTAATTTGTTCGTCACTTCAAAGCTTACAGATTCATGGACTTTGATAGCAGCAGAGTGTCCTCGGACATGATTCTTCCTAGAGCCTATTGCGGGCACCTCTAGGGTAAAACAACAATGTTCTTTGTTTGTACTTCTTCTGTCGTGGCAGTGGTGTGTTTTTCTTTTTCTTTTACATGCCTCGGCACCTACTGTAGAGTTTCCATGAGTTCTATATTTTGTGCACATTCCTGCCCGTATTATTGTTGTTCTTAAGCTCATTTAGGCATAATTAAGTGCATTACATGCATTATAACAACATCTTCTCTTTTACCATGCTTCTATTGAATAATTTATGTTTGGTTGAGAAAAGTTACTGTTTTAGTTTAGTTTATATTTTCAGGTGCTAGAGCTAGGAGAAGAGAGGAGAGGACATGACAGGAAAAAAAGCTGGAACCAAAGGAGCTGTACTAAGGCAGTTCCAGATGCCGCTAAGGACGCTGCCAAAGCAGCATTGCCGCCAAGTGCCGCTCGGGCAGGAGTTACACCGACTTAGCCAAGATGGGTCATGATTTAAAGAAAGAAATTTCCTAAGCCAAATGAGCCCAGTCTTGCAATTTTCTAAAGCATGCAGCGGCCGGTAGAGCTGATCCAAGATTGATAACTAGGAGCACTTATCCTTACTTGCAGAGGAAGGCAACGTCCAAAGAGTTATATTTAAAGTATAAAGGAGTCTGTATTTAATGTAACTTACTTTTAGAACTCCTACTTCACGGATGACTCAAACTTAGGCCATGAGCCCTATATATACCCAATGTATGAAAGGGTATAGCGGCATCTCGGATAGCACTTCGCATATTTGAGGACGAGAGGTTAGATGGGGGTTGCGGCCCAACTCTCCTAGGGTTTAGACGCATGTATGTAAAGTAGTTTGAGGGAAACGGTTGTATCGTTTTGAGTTGTTTTCAATAAAATTCCAAAGTTTACTTAATCTATGCTCTTTGTTCGTTCAATTAGTCTAAACCAATCAGTTGAAGAGAAAATTCATTCGTCGGGAACGAAAGTGTAAGGCTCACGAAAGGGTTAAGCATGGTCACAACATGCAAAGGCGTGACTAACTTGGGTCCACACTAGTTCACAAGTTTCAGCGGCTAAAAGGGATTACAAACCAAGTTTACTAACTTGGTTCCACATTAGTCCACAAGTTAAGCTCTCGAGCATCCTAACCTAGAAATAGGAGGGATAATTGTCGACCATCCCGCTGAACTTTGGAATGTCTGCCAGACTTGCCGCCAAGACTTCCTTACGTTCCACCTACCGAGACATTACACCTCTGTAGTAGTAGTGACCTGCTCCAGGCTCGTGACAGGGTCGTAGTTTGTCGCCCGCCATACCCGCTGAGGCAGCAATTATTGGCAGCGCAAAACATACTCAGACTTTCAAATGCAGTCCTCATACTACTAAGCTGCATTTGTCTTACCCAGCCTATTGCCCAAATCTCTCCCTATCATCTATCTCATCAATATCTTTCTCTTATTTGTGTTTTTATTTTTCCACATCATGAGATTTAATTGCGCATTTTCTAAATCTTTGTGCGGGAGCCATTCATAGAAGCTGCTCCAATCCCTATGGGAGATGATATCTTTTATACTATAACTTGACAAGAGTGTGCACTTGCGTTCATAAATAGAGAACACTTAGATGCTCTACAAGTTTTTGGCGCCGTTGCCAGAGATTGGAAACAACAACTACGTTTGAATTTTTGCACTCGTATTTAGTTTTTGCACATTAAATCTTTTTTTACTTATTTGCCTAAAAAATCCTATTTGTTTTCTTGGTGTATGTCCCGTCAGGGCAGCAAGGTTGGCATCAACATCCACCTGAGGAGGGGAAGGACATGCCCAGAAGAATAGCCAAACACAAAGACCCTCACGAATTGGTTATGCGTGGGAAAAGCGCAGCCCAACATAACCCCAAAAAATTATTTTTTATTTTTATTTATTTTCAAGCATTAGGATTATATTTAATTTTTACTTTCTTGCATTTATTTCAGGTTAGGAATGAAGGAAATATCAAGAAATATTAAACAATAGCGGAGAGGCCCACTAGCGGCCAGGGCAGCCCACGGCAGATAAGCATAACGGCTAGTGGCTTCATAACGGCTAGCCTCAACGACTATATTTTTCCTTAGCGAGCAAAACGGATATCTCTGTAATGGCTAGAATCTCGTTATTCACGCCGTAATAATTGCCACCCGTTGACAACGTGTCTGCCAAGGTAGAGGAGAGAAAAAACTATATAAAGCCTACTATTCTCCTCTCGTTCTTCACTTTGCTTTCTCTTTTACTCTGAGATCTTTCTGCTATCTTTCCTTCAAAAATTTCATTAGTTTTATTTTCTTTCATGTTCTTTATTTCTTTCTTTAGGAAAAACAACCGTTCCACAACCTATGGCCTTATCACAGCAACCCGCCGCCACCACCAAAACCCCTTTCAAAAGGTTGTTGAACCTTGCTGTCGAGGATACCTACAAAAAAGTTCTACATAGAAAGGCAACTATAGGAAGAGATGGGTTTCCAATACACCCAGTCTGATGGGGATTTAGGCTTGGAACCCTCTCTATTAGAAAGGATCCACAATATGGGATGAGACCAATTCGCACGGAAGCCAGAAGGAATTAACATCAACCGTGTGCGAGAGTTCTACACCCACAGACCGACACGAGCAAGCTCTTTCGTGTACGTTCGCGGAGAAGGTGTCAAGTTTACTGCTGACATGATCAACAGCTTCTACATCATAGAGGTCACCGGCAATCCACATGAGGAATGACAGTCCTACTTAACGGTGGCTAACTACAACAAAATCAAGAAGAAGACTTGTAAGCCAAACACCAAGTGGCTAACAGGTAAAAACAACAGGTCAGTCAACCGCCACGATTTGCTGCCGGAGGCAGCCCTTTGGTTTACTTCATCCAACACCGCCTGATGCCCAGCATACACGGATCCACAATCAACAGGCTGCGTCTTGCCCTCATCCATAGTATTATGTTAGGGCGGCAAATCAATGTTGGCCAGGTAAACATAAAGGTGGTCTATGCCCATGTAGAGACGCCAAACGCCAAAGGACCCCTCTTCTTCCCTGCACTCATCACTGGCCTGTGTGCCAACTTCCGCGTGCCACCGGAACCCAAAGAAAAAATTCTCCCTGCCAAGGAAAGATGGACAAGAAGGGTATGCCAACAGATGATGCATAACGTAGAGCCAGACACACCTTCCACCGCCCAGCCACCGTCCCAAGCTGCCGCCACCCCAGCCGTAGCGGGCAGTACTGAAGATGTCCTCCCATCCGATTTAATCCCCCTACTGCGCAGCCTAGTTGAAAGCTACCAGAGCAACGATCACAAGCATATGATCTTCACCAAATACGTAGAGGACGTGCAAGAGGCCTTTGTGGCCTACTTGCTGGACAAGTATCAGGACGCCGACCCACAATTGCCAGCCTTTCCCACGGAGTTAGCAGCTTCCAAGCCAATTCAAATCACTCCAAGACCAGTTGCTACTCCTACCGCCGATGACACGAGGGTCCGCACCGCCGCCCCTAGAGAAGGAGGAGGAGGAACCGACTGCTGCATCCCCAGTAGTAAAAGGGGCCGCAGGCGACTCAGACATGGAGATCTTAGACTCCTTCGAAGACGAACCATCGGAGGCAGAAAGAAAGAGAAAGCGGCCAGCAGCAGAGCCCCAGAGTGGAGGAACTAAAAGACAATCATAGAAACCCACCCCCTGCCGCATCCAGCCGTCGCGTAGCTCGAAGAAGAGCCCAGTCGAAAGACCGCTACCTACGCGCCTCCTAGTCTTGCTCGCCTACTAAGAATCCTCCTCTGACACGGCAGCAACATAGGGGAACTCCCCCAGCTTATAGCACCATTTTTGTTTTATTTTCCTTTTTAATTTTTATGTTTTATTTCATTATTCTTTTTTTCTTCAGTTTTATTTTGTTTCTATTTTTATTTTTCTTTTTATGTTTTATTTTACTTTTTTAGCTTTTTGTTTTGTAGAGGCATTGAGGACAATCCCAATCTTGAGTTTGGGGGGGAAATTAGTCCTATTTGTTTTAGATTCATGTAGTAGCATTTAAATGCATAGGTAAATTATGCCCCTAGCACTTAATGAAATATAAATCTTTAGCTTAAAAACGTTTGCCTATGATAGCTCAGTTGACTATTTATATTCGTACCATTCTAAAAAATTTAAGCTAACTACGGTAAGAATCATAAAAAGGCCTTAGAAAACTTTTCTTTCTCCCACTTATCTTTACACTTGTCTGTTAAATGCCAAATTTTTGCTTGAATTTTGAGTTTAACACTGCCTGCCTTACTTAATGAAAATTCCTTGATTGAATACAGGTTTGTCGCCACGGTATCGCAGGGCAGCACAACAAAAATGATGAAAAACTTAGAGGTGCCCGAAACAGGCTCTAGGCAGAAAGATTAAAAACCCTAGAGGTACCCGAAACAGGCTCTAGGAAGGATCATGAGCAAGAACATGACGCTGATATCAATAGTCCATGAATCTAAACCAAGTAACAGACAAATTAGCAGGAGTGAATGAAAGTCTTCATGGGATGACTCTGTTCAAAGGGTTCGGAGTTTCGTAGAGTGCACCTATCTTAGCCTCAGATCCAGAGAATAGTTGTGATAAGAAGAAGCCCTTAAAGTCATGATCAGAAAAACAAAACAAAAGTGCCCAACTTTGCTGCCAAGGCAGCAACTCGTTTCCTTTCTAGTAATTTAATTATTTTAGGCATTCTTTGTTAACTTAATTATCTCAGCATGAGCACAGACCTGCACACACTGGCATTAAGAAAATTAAAACCTAAGTTATTTCATGCCATTCCCTATCACTAACATAAAAATAGGTGCCAAGGCCTTAAGGTAAGAAATCAAGTTAAAGGCTAATGTTTCTATTAATTTTATGCTAAGCGCATGTTTACTAGTTACGTTGCATTGCTTGAGGACAAGTAATAGTTCGAGTTTGGGGGTGTGTAGACTGTCCATGAGTTATATATTTTGTACACATTCCTGCCCGTATTATTGCTATTCATAAGCTCATTTAGGCATAATTAGGTGCATTACATGCATTATAACAACATCTACTCTTTTACCATGCTTCTATTGAATATTTTGTGTTTGGTTGAGAAAAGTTATTGTTTTAGTTGCTAGAGCTAGGAGAAGAGAGGAGAGGAGAGGACAAGACAAGACAAAAAGTTTGAACCAAATGAGTGGTACTGAAGTAGTTCCAGATGACGCTAAGAACGCTGGTGAAACAGCATTGCCACCAAGTGCCGCTCGGGCAGGAGTTACACCGACATAGCCAAGATGAGTCTCGATTTAAAGAGATAAATTTCCTAAGCTCAATGAACCTAGTCTTTCAATTTTCTGAAGTCTGTAGCAGCCGGTAGAGCTGATCCAATACCGATAAGTAGGAGCACTTATCCTTACTTGTGGAGGAAGGCAACGTCCAAAGAGTCTATATTTAAAGTATAAATGAGTATGGATTTAAAGTAACTTACTTTAAGAACTCCTACTTCAAGGATGGCTCAAACTTAGGCCCTGAGCCCTATATATACCCAATGTATGCAAGGGTATAGGAGCATTTCTGATAGCACTTCGCATATTTGAGGACGAGAGGTTAGATGGGGGGATAGTTAGATAGGATGGATTTGTTGCGGGTAGCGGCCCAACTCTCCTAGGGTTTAGACGCGTGTATGTAAAGTAGTTTGAGGCAAATAGTTGTATCATTTTGAGTTGTTTTCAATAAAATTCCAAAGTTTACTTAATCTATGCTCTTTGTTCGTTCAATTAGTCTACACCAGTCAGTTGAAGAGAAAATCCATTTGTCGGGCACGAAAGTGCAAGGCTCACGAAAGGGTTAAGCACGGTCACAACATGCAAAGGCGTGACTAACTTAGTTCCACACTAGTCCACATGTTTCAACGGCTAAAGGGGATTACCAACCGAGTTGACTAACTTGGTTCCACACTAGTCCACAAGTTAAACTCTCGAGCATCCTAACCTAGAAATAGAAGGGATCACTGTCGACCATCCCACTGAACTTTGGAATGTCTGCCAGACTTGCCTCCAGGACTTCCTTCTGTTCCACCTGCTGAGGCAGTACACCCCTACAGTGGCAATGACCTGCTGCAGTCGCGTGACAGGGTCGTAGTTTGTCGCCTGCCATACCTGCCGAGGCAGCAATTCATGGCAACTGCATTTTTCTTACCCAACCTATCGCCCAAATCTCTCCTTATCATCTCTCTCATCACTATCTTTCTCTTATTTGTGTTTATATATTTCCACATCATGAGATTTAATTGCACATTTTCTAAATCTTTGTGCAGGATCCATTCATAGAAGTTGCACCAATCCCTGTGGGAGACGATATCTTTTATACTATAACTTGACAGGAGTGTGCACTTGAGCTCATAAATAGAGAACACCTAGACGCTCTACAGCTACATGCAATCATCGTTAGAACTTTCCAAAGAATTCTAAAAACAAGCAGGCACTGTTCATCAGATATTCTAACACATTTAGCAAGTAACAGAGGTGTTTAATAATTTTGGCAAAAAGAAAAAATCTAATTCATTTTTCATGCTTTTTCCATATTAAGTTCAATTTTTAATTTGGTGCAAAAATAAATTAATCTGTTATCCTATCATAGGCACAAGTTATAACAAATTTTTCTTTTCCGATTATTACTAAGGCAAGTACAATGCAACCTATATACTACTAAGTATGCCTAGATAAAACATGGGAGAGCTACCCCCTTAAAACTCGAGATGGGCATTGCCCTCAATGGACAAAATAAAATAAATACATGAGATATATAAAAGAAAACATAAAAGAACAATAAAAATAAAAATAAAGAATAGAGAAAGAAAAGAAATAACTAAAAATTGGCTGAGGGTTGAGAAGGGTCTTGAGTCTTTTCTGCTGAGGAGGAGCAAGAGGTGTGGATGACCAAGCGGCGGCTGGCAGAAGTCTTTGCGGCAGACTTAGATGGTGAGGTTCTTGCTCTCTGCGGCGGCTAGACTCTTTTCGGGGTACGATGTGGTTCTTCTTGAGGTTCGACAGAGGGAACGATAGGAGGTGCTTTGCTCTCTCCTGACTCTGTATCGAAGTCCATAGGCTCGGCGGCTATAATGTGCCGCTTCCTCTTCCTAGTGCTTTCCTCTATGGGTGGTACTGGAGGGACAATCACCAATGGGATGTCTGCTGCTGCTACCACTATTGTTTCTGGCTCCAGCGGCTGCTGCTTAATCTCCTCTAATGAGGAAGTGTCCACCACTATCGCTGTTGTACATGTCGGTGAATGGTGATGTTGATGCCTCTCTGGGGAGTCTGCCACTATGTCCGATGCGTAGGTGGTTGAGTAAGTTTTGTAGTGCGTCAGAGAGGGTACCTGGCGGGCGGCAGCGGTGGTTGGCGTTCCTTGTGCTGGGGCTGCTGCTGCAAGCTCTGTAGGGAATGGAGGCAGTATGGGTCCGTCATCAAGGAATTTCTGCATGAGATAAGCCATAAAGGCTTCTTGGACTTCCCCCACGAATTTTATGAAGGTCAGTTGATGTTGCTCTATGCATTTTGTGTTGTTTATAAGTGTGTGCAGCACTATGAGGACATCATTGTCTGGGGCAGCTTCAGTACTGCCGGGGGCGGCTGGAGTGTCAGGCTGAGCGGAAGAAGGTTGCTGGGTGTTATGGGCTCTGTCTTTGGTGTTTGCATAATCTACAGGCGGACTTGTCTTGTCCACCCTTCTTTGGCAGTCGTCAACTCATGTTTAGGATATGTCGGAACACCAAAGTTGGCGCAAATGCCTGTGATGAGGGACGGGAAGTACAACCTGACCTTCATCTTTTTGAAGATATTGTGGATCTCTGTGCATATGATTTCCCCAACGTTTATTGGTCGGTTCATCAAAATTCTATGAATGAGGACGAGGCGCGACCGGCCAACAGTTGTGGGAGGTGGGCAGCAGACGTCTCTTTACAAATGTGATCCACAACAATGCCTCGGGCAGCAGGTGGCAGCGTTGGACAGATCCTACATTCTTGCCTGCTGTTGCGTTCGTGCAGTGACTATAGATAATATGCAAATGGTGCAAGTATACACGTCGAACGAGAAATAAAGTGATGAGTGAGTATCGTCTCCATAGAGATTGGAGGTATTCACGGTTACTGTAATAATAAAGCTTGAACTTTTTGCATATGACAATGCTATAGTAAAAGAGATGGTGTATAATAATGCTGAAGCAAAATAGTGCATAGAAAGATGAGATAACAATATGATAGATAGGTCCCCTTTCGTATGCGAAACTCACTACGAAATGACTGGTTGGGAATGATGGACAACCTAACTCAAGCTTCTTAATGATACTAAGGCTTTTCAGCTATCTTCTATGCTAGGTGGGATTTACTAAGAGTGCTCCTAAACTATCTCTAGCCAGGAAATTGGGAGTCAGAAATGCTACAGCCATACCTCTCGGTGTAAACTCATAACACTCCCCTACTCTTCATGTACTATCCTTTTTAGCCCTTGAAACCTATCACGTATATCTAAGGCATGTTAGAGTCTGCCTCTTAACAGTCACTCTATTGCTTATGGGGGTTCTAAGGCCAGCTCTCTCGATTACTAACCCAAACATACACTTAAAGAACAACCACTCTCGAAGATGCTTAAGGTAGGGCTTAACTTTTGAAGCACTTACAACCCTAAGGTCTTACAACATTAAGGAAATGATAAAGCATAAGCAAAGCATAGAATCATGATAAACACTGAAAAAAGCCATAGCATGCATTAAAAACTACTTAAAATAACTTCATCCATCAAACCCAAGCCACCTAAAACAGTTCATGGCTGGGCAATATCACCCAACGTATCATTGCCATAACATCACCAAATATAAAAATATAACAAGAAATTGCTATAGCGACAAAAAGAAAGGTGAATACCCTCTCCGCCATGGACTGTCCGACTATCTTAGGCCCACCGCCTCTCTCGAGGCCGGTGAGGCCACTCTTTGGAGCTTTATCGATGAAGGACACCAATATGGAGAAGATGAAGGTGAAAAACTTCTCTCCCCTTTTCTCTCTCTCTTCCGCCTCTCTTTTTGCAATGCTCAGAATACCACCCTTTGCTCCAAGCTTCTCTCCCCTTTATATAGTGGAGGCTTCTAAGGTTTGGTGCCCTAAAGATGCCTTGATATTCCCAAGGAATATCCACCGACAAGGTCTGCTTCGAGGGGACAAGGGAGACAGCCTGCAGGCGGGCATCGGCTGCTGCACATGTCAGATTGTCCTTTTCTGCATGTTCACATTTTTCTGCAGCTCACGTGTATCTCACGTGATGGCTAATGTCCGCTTCCATCATGCTATAGCAATTCCCAGCACCGGCTTTCTCTTAACTCCTTTCCTACGCACCACAAAACCAAAAACCAACCTTCCAAGCAGTATCCCTCGATATGGACCAACAACCAGCAAAGATAAATATGCACCCATAAGAAGAAAATGCAACCTAAATGCTATGGTATGAACTCAAGAACATGTGAATGCTAATGCTATACCAAAAAGGTATGAAAACAAGGATATTTATGCAGTTATCACACCCCCAAACTTAAGCTATTGCTTGTCCTCAAGCAATGAATAGAACAGAACAAAAGAGCTACTATGGCAAAGATTTAACCTAGAGATTGCTATGGCATTATTTCAGTCCTCATAAATAACATAGGCAGATAAATAAATGTACACAACCAGACATGAGGTCCTTAAGAACATTCCTTAGGACTAAGTTGTGTGCGTGTGTGCGTGGCTGCCTTCCTCCTATACTTAAGCTGGTGAGACAAATTTTCAAGGAAGCTCCCTAGTTATACCCTAACTATGTTCTCTAGTTCTTTTTCAATTTTTAGACTCCCAAAGATATAAGTTTTCTGTTACAAAGGGTGTCAGCTTATCACACCTACCTTCCTTAACTCTAGATGAGCAGGGAGCAAACCTCTCACCCCCGAGCTAGTAGGCAGAGTCATCCCGTGACAACTTTCATTCACTCATATGCTATAGCAAGGATTTATTTTATATATATATATATTAAACATGATATAGCAAAGCGGAGTGTCCTTCTACAGATATGTCGTAGCATTTATTTGCTTGTTTTAGCACAAGGTCGTCTAACTTTTCTTTTAAGTTCTCTAGAATCTATATGTCAGAGTTTACTAGGGTTCTTCCTGAAAATTTTTTCTAACAAACTTACATATAGAAAGGGAGCAGTTGTGTGAAAAAAAAATTCAACAACTAGATCCTAAAGTCAGTTCTACAGATCTCAACTAGTTGTGTTTTTCTACTTTAATTCAGGCCTTAGCAATTTCGTCGTCAAACATCATAAATATGTTCATAGGCTGACTCTAGACTAAACAGAATGCCATAGTAAAAATTTTGTTCTATTCTATAATGCATATGCTAAAGCAAAATATTAACAATGAACACTAACACCCCCAAACTTGAGACATGCACTGCCCGCAAAGCAGAAACTAATCTATACTATATGCCATGAAAAATGAAAAAGAGGAAGAAAAAAAAGTTAGTACCTATTGGGTGCATAGGCTAAGTGGTGCTGCTGGTGTGGTCTATCGACGTCTCGAACGAGTAGTGGTGTGGTTCTGCCACATCATCCACGCTCTCGGATGAGACTGATTGAGCACTAGACGAGGGCCTAACACATCCAGTTGTGTGCTTGATGCGAGTTCTCAGTCTGGATGCTGTGGCATCCTCTAATTATGCTAGAGTCGGCTCGGTTGCGTGTGTTGTAGCAGCTTCCTTCTGAGGGGTTTCCTCAGTGTCATTTGGTACGTGCTCTGGTTCTAGAAGTGGGATTTCTAGTCTTGAAGGCTTAGGATTTGTTGCCTTTCGGGTGCGTTTCCTCTTCTTGGCTGGAGAGGTTGCGGGGTCGGTTTCTTCAACAGTAGGCTGGACAGATGGAGTTTCTTGATCTGACTGGGCAGTGGGAGTTGCTCATGCTTTCTTTCGCGGGGTCTTTCTCTTTGCAGCGGATGGGACGGAGCTGGGTTCACTAGGAGACATTGTTTGTGTTGTAGCAGTGGCGGGGGCTTGCAATAACTCCGTTGGAAATAATGGAAAAGAGACATTCTGATCCGATAGGAGTTTGCTCAAGCATGATGCTACGGCACTGTCACGGTGTTGGGCATATTTGAAGTATACCCTCTGATGTGCATTCATCAGATTAATCTCAGAGCTCAGTTCCTTTGTAGTTGATACCAGTGCTGCCACTCTTGCTGCAGCAAAACTTCTAGCTCCACCCTCAAATGCTTGCTGAGGCATGTCTTCGTGAAATCCCTCGAGATTCATCACAAGTGCTGGGGTCAAACATATCTTTCCTGAAACATATGTGTAACACCCCAAAATTGGGCCTAGACTTTTAGAGTCTGAACTGAATCGGTCTGGGAAACGGTTCGAAACAAAAAGGGGGTTTTAGGGAACACCTAGTTCGGGATGCTTTAAAAATATAGAAAAAAATCTAAAAATCCTCATTTAATATATAAAAGAGAATGGTGTAATCAATTTTACAAAATAAGGTTTGGAAATACTACATTTCGATGTAGTGACCAAATCGCAGTTTTTTGCAAAGTTTAGTAGTGACTGTTTTGTAAAGGATTGAAACTTTGAATCTTTAAGGAGCTAATTTTACCAAAAATGTTTTCATCAGATTTTTCCTTAATTTGGGTGATTTAATTAATGATTTAATTAAAGAAAATAAAGGTGATTAAAATAGAAAACCACCTTTGACTTTTCATACCCACTTTTCACAAATTTTCCCTCATTTTGTTTTCTCTCAAATTCCTTTCAACCAAACACTTTTTCTCCAGCAAATACACTTTGATTTCTACTTCATTTGATGAGATTTGAACCACTCTTTGATTCTTAATCAATTCCTTATCAAATCCACTTGATTTCTACATTGAATTTTCAAGAAAACTTGCCCAAATCAAGGAGAAATCATCCATTAGAAGCAAGCTTCGTCCTTCTCCTCTAATGATCAGTTCTTTACTGAAATTCCCAAGTTATCAATCCTTTATTAATGATTTTTAAATGGTTTAATGTTAGAAACAAGAAATTTAAAACTCAAGATTTTGGAAGGGATCTTGAAGATTTTCATGGTGATTGATTGGGCTCTGTTTTGAGATGGTTTTCTAATGTATTTTGGATGTTAAATGATGTTAAAAATGAGGTTTTATCAATCAAAACCCAAATAGGTTTGTTATTCCTAAATTTTTCTTGTTAAAATGATGGTTTTTGGGGTGCTTTTGGTGTTCTGCTATAGCTGGAGGTATAAGGACGTGGTTGTGTTAGTTTTTGATGTTAATTGATGTTTAGAAATGATTAGAAGTGATGGATCTTGGCTGGGTTTTGTTATGGAAGAGTTTGGAGGTGATTTCGGTAGTGTTTGGTAGCTGAAATGTGGTTTTTGTGTAGAGCAGCGAGTTTAGGTGTGTGGCTGATGATTTCAATGCATGATGATTCATTAATCCTCTACTCAAATGTGTTTAAAACAGAGGAAACATATTCGGACACCTTTGGAGTTGATCTGGAAGCTTAGATAGCGTTTCGGCGAACAAGCGAATTGTAATCGGTGAGTGTGTATGGTTTTAGAAGTCTTTGAGGGACAAAGAATCAAGCTTTGGGGATTTAGGAAAGGTTTGAAACACCTTCTTAATTCTGGAAGTAAGTATTGGCTAGATTGCTCTCTAGAATGTGGTGATTGCCCCTTAAATGCTTTTACATGCTCATGGTTTTAGATTGATAAATTCCTACTGTTTTTATGCATGAGTTATAGCATGAGATGATGCTTGAAATGATTTCATAAAGTAACAAGTTGCATAGTTGAGATTTGAGCTTTTATGTTAACGCATAGCAAATGTTATGATTTTGAAATGAGATGAGAATGTTGAGTTTTAATGCATGAAAAACAGTAGGTGAGATGTTGATTTGAAATAATATATTGGCATAGATGTTGAGATACTTACCGGATATAATTGATCGATCAATAGGATGAGAGTGCACTATAAACTAAAAATTCGTACGTTCTCTTTGGTTAAGCCAAAGGGAGAGAACCGATGATAGGCATTCCATCGGGTAGGACTTGGTGAAATACCCAAGCTTTGTAGCGATGAGATATTCTGCCATGTGAGTACGGTGATGTGAGATTCCACCGGAAACTATGTTGCTAGAGGAGTGAGTACGGTGATGAGTGATGCCACCGGAAGTGTCTAGTGAGATGTCTGCATATCCGAGTAATAAAGAGATGTGAAATGCCAATATAAAATATGTTATGGTTTTTGATTCACATGTACCTTTGATGAAATGGTTTTTGCTATGAGAAATGCATATGTGGTTTGTTTATGAAATGCTTTAGAGTTCAAGCATGAGTTTGTCTTTGCCATGAGTTTTGCATTGGTTTAAATCCATGAGATAGAATGAAGGTACATGTGTTATCAATGAGAAATTGCTTTGAAAGGTTTCCAAGCATGAGATAGAATGAGCATGTGGTTTAAAAGCTTTTGAGAAAGTGTTTTCAAGCTATGCATTATTGTGATGGTTTTCTTTAGAGCATGCCTCACTAAGCACTTGTGCTTACGCTCTCTCTTTTACCAATAATGGAGATAATTTAGGTGTTTTCGAGCATCAAGGAAGCTAAGTTCAACCAAGGAAGTCCAAGCTCATGTATGGTGAAGTTTTAATGCACTTTAGTTTTGATAGATTGGCAATGGGAAACCAAGAATTGTATTTCGGAGATGTGTTAAACTCCCTAAGGTTGTGGCATGTTTGTTTTAGCTTGTTTGGGTTGGTGATAGGAAGCATGCCTCTAAAATAATGATATTTTGTGTTTGATGTTATGATTGTGCTTGAATGTCTCAAATATGTTCCTTATATGTATGTTGACTTGGTGGTAAGTTTTGGGAGTCCTTGGTGCATGTTTGAGTGGGTTATTGGATGGAAAACCAGCCTTTGCTGCTGATTCTAGGCAGGTTGTATCGAAACACCCTATGGTGTTTCAGAATGGGGGCCTGAAACGGCCTTGGCGTTTTGAAATGTAAGGGGTTGTTTCGATACATTTTATCTACTGGAATGACATGTTTCGAAACTGGTCTCAGAACATACCCGCGTACCGAAACGGTCAACACCGTTCCGATACGGCGTTTCGGTACGGTGAGTAGGCGTTTCGAAACGGGTTACCGCTGGACCCATATTTGAATTGTGTTGATGTTTGCATGCTTTACATTTTAGTCCTAAATGTTAAGATTGCAATTGCTTGAGCTTGAGATGTCTATTTAAGTTGAAATTTGGAAGAGAAGCATGTAACATGACTAATTACATAATGGTAATCCTAAAATCAATGAAGTCCCTTTAATTTGCAGAAATTACATTTTGGTCCATATTCTGTTGTGAAGAGCAATTGAGTCCTCATATGTTATCTGATCGCTGTGCCTTTCTCAGCCATGATTTGTGAGTACTCACTTAGAGTTAACATGTATCTAAACAAGATTAAAATGAAAAAAAGGGTCGATAATCAAGGTTGACTTTCGGGTTGACTTTGGTTTTCCCTGTGTAATCTTCATAGTTCGGGTCAATCGTCTAGACCATGCTAAGGGGGTTACATTTTTTGGTATCAGAGCTTGGTTATCGAATAATTGGGGTTTGATATGTGGTTAATGTAAGTGTTCATGCATGATGTGTCTTCTTGGTGAAAGGATGATGTATGATTAGTGGTGTGTGATTCAATGGAGATGTTTTGTGATGCTATGCTACGTTGGAGTGTGATAGGGGATCCCATTGTCATATCAAAACTAATAAGAGGAATTTTTTTCGAAAATGAGCTTGAATACTTGGATTACTTAACTTATTGTGCCTAATTGTGTTTATTGCATTTTTGTTAGTGCAATGTTTTCTATATAATGGCGCCACGTAGAGAGCTGAGAATCAATACTAGATCGATGACCGATAATGAGAATGCTGAGAATGTTGAGGATTTACCTCCTCCTCTTGGTGGTGGACCACCCGGTGGTGGTGATGCTGGAGCTGGTAACGCTGGTGCTGGTGCTGGTGCTGGGGTCGCTGGACCCGAGGGTGCGCAGGGGTAAGCTGCCCCTGACATGACCATGTTGATTTAGGCTATTGCTGGAGCTTTCCAGACAGCAGTAGCTGGAGCTCATGGAGCTGCGCATCAGGATGATGCCAATGTGATGTTGCCTTTGGAACGTCTTTGCAGTCTAAGATGGACTAAGTTCAGGGGCTTATCTCCGGAAGGATCTGAGTCTTGGTTGGAGAGCACCAAGCGGATTCTGGGTCAGATGAACTGCAATAATATGCAGAACCTGGGTTGTGTTGTGTCATTGGTGCACGGTGATGCTTATACGTGGTGGACGACCACTATCTCGGGGATGGAGGATGATGAGGTGACTTGGACGTTCTTCTTGAATGCATTCTAGCAGAAGTATCTGGGAGTGTGTTACCTAGATGAGAAGAAAAGAGAGTTTATGTCTCTCGTGCAAGGCAGCATGTCAGTAGCTGAGTATGAAGTACAGTTTGTCCGCCTCAGTCAGTATGCGCCTGAGCTAATTTCTAGTGAGTGAGAGAGGTGCGAACGATTCCGTTATGGGCTAGTAGCGGATGTTAAGACTTATATGCTTGCGGCAGATTATACGGATTTCGATGATTTGGTCACTAGAGCCAAGGACATTGAATTGAATCTTTGTCTGGCTAGTCAGGCGGATGGATCTAGCTCCGGAAAGCGAGCGGCTGAACGCGATTATGGTAGAGATCGCAACAAGTGGCATAAGGATAGGAGGCCGCATTATGATGCTAAGCGTGGGGGTGGTAACCCTGGTAGAGGTCAGCCAGGACCTAATGGTGTTTTGAGGACTCCTGAGTGTAACCGTTGTGGTAGACGGCATGGTAGTGAGTGTTGGGGTAACCTTGGGACATGCTGGAATTGTGGGAACCATGGACATTTGAAGAAAGATTGTCCGCAACCTCTGAGAGAGGGACAGGCTCGGGTGAGAGCAGCTGAGCCACAGAGAGGTCATGGGCGAGGTCGTGGTAATTTTCAGCGTAGGGATGATGGTGGCAGGAACATAGTGCATGTTGTGGCTGTTCAACCTGAGGGTGGCGGTCAGGCTCGAGTGTATGCCCATCGAGAGGGAAGGAATGATACGGATGTGATCGCAGGTACTTTTACTTTGCAATCCTTGTCATTACTTTCTTTGATTGATTCTAGATCTACACACTCGTACATATTGCGTGAACATGCTCAAATGCTTGGTTTACCTATTGAGTCTTTAGATGTTGGTATACGTGTGACTAGTTCCTTTGGTGAGACGGTTGTACCGCGGAAGTTGTATAGGAGATGTCCCTTGAAAGTGCAAAATCATGTTTTTCTTGTTGATCTCATGGAATTGCCATTCTATGGCTTTGATGTAATCCTTGGTATGGATTGGCTTGTTGAGCATAAAGCTATAGTGGATTTCGAAAGCAAGCGAGTTTCGCTGAAACTAGCGGATGATTATGAAGTGGTGGTAGTGGGCGAGAATGTGAAGTTTCTTGCCAATGTGGTGTCTACTTTAGAAGCAAGTCGGATGTTGCGGTAGGGTTGCGAGGCTTACCTAGTTCCAAGGAGTTGCGTGTTCAGGATATAAGAACTGTACGTGAGTTTCCTGGAGTGTTTCCAGAGGAGTTACCTGGATTGCCGCCTAGTCGAGAGGTGGAGTTTGGGATTGAGCTGTATGAAAACACAACTCAGGTGTCCATTGCTCCCTATCGCATGGCACCTAAGGAGCTGAAGGAAATGAAGACACAGCTTCAGGAGTTGCTTGACCGTGGCTTCATTCGGCCTAGTGTGTCACCTTGGGGTGCACCGGTCTTGTTTGTGAAAAAGAAGGATGGCACTGTGAGAATGTGCATCGATTATCGTCAGCTGAACAAGTTGACTATCAAGAACATGTATCCTTTGCCGAGAATTGATGTTCTTTTTTATCAGTTTCGGGGAGCGACTTTGTTTTCAAAGATTGACTTGAGGTTAGGGTACTATCAATTTAAGGTGAAGGATGTGGATGTGCTGAAAACAACCTTTAGAACAAGGTATGGGCATTATGAGTTTCTTGTAATGTCGTTTGGCTTGACGAATGCCCCTGCTACTTTCATGGACATGATGAATAGAGTGTTCTATGAATACTTGGACAAGTTCGTTGTGGTGTTCATTGACGATATCCTTGTGTACTCTCGTACTGAGGAGGAGCATGAAGGTCATTTGAGAGTTGTTTTGCAAGCGCTCTTGGAAAATCAGCTTTATGCTAAGCTGAGCAAGTGTGAGTTTTGGCTAAAGGAAGTTGTGTTCCTTGGTCATGTGGTTTCGGCTGAAGGGATTCGAGTTTATCCTCAGAAGGTTGAGGCGGTGATGAATTCGAAGCCTCCTAAGTCTGTTCATGAAGTCTGTAGTTTCCTTGGGTTGCAGGATATTATCGGAGGTTTGTGGATGGATTTTTCAAAGATTGATGCCCCTTTAACGAAGTTGTTGCAAAAAGATGTTAAGTATGAGTGGACGGAAGCGAGACATCAAGCTTTTGAGAAGCTTAAGGCAGCTTTGACGCAAGCTCCTATCTTGGTTCAACCTGAATCAGGAAAAGAGTTTGTGGTGTACAGTGACGCATCCTATGTTGGTTTGGGGTGTGTGCTAATGCAAGAGGGTAAGGTGGTGGCTTATGCATTGCGACAGTTGAAGGTGCATGAGTGCAACTATCCTACGCATGATAATGAATTAGCTGCGGTGGTTTTTTCTTTGAAGATCTGGAGACATTATCTTTATGGTGAGAAGTGTACTATGTGCACGGATCACAAGAGTTTGAAGTATTTGATGTCTCAGAAAGAGTTGAATCTTAGGTAGCGACGTTGGGTGGAGTTACTTAAGGATTACGATCTAAGGATCGAGTATCACCCGAGAAAAGCTAATGTTGTGGCTGACGCCTTGAGCAGAAAAGTGGCAGTAGAGTTAAGGGTGATGTTTGCTAGCATGAGCATATCGCGGGATGGAGGTCTTGTTGCTGAATTGCAAGTGAAACCATCTCTAGTTCAGTTGATAAAGGATAAGCAGTTGTTGGATGATTCTTTGGTGCCACATGTTCAGGATATTGCTGAGGATGGACCATCGGATTTTTGCTTTAATGATGATGGAGTTCTATGTTTTGGAAGTCGGATAGTAGTGTCGAATGATATGGAGTTGAGGCGTACTATTCTGACCGAAGCTCATAGTAGTCCTTTTGCTATGCACCCTGGTGGTACAAAGATGTACCGTGATTTGAAGGATGAGTACTTTTGGGTGGGTTTGAAGAAAGATGTTGCGGAATATATGAGTAAGTGCATGGTTTGTCAGCAGGTTAAGGCTGAGCATCAGTTTCCTTTGGGGTTGTTGCAACTGTTGAGGATCCCTGAATGGAAGTGGGAGAGAATCACCACGAACTTTGTGTCTGGTTTGCCTTTGACGCCTTCAAAGAAGAATTTGGTGTGGGTGGTTGTGGATCGCCTTACGAAGTGTGCGCATTTATTACCTGTGCATACTACGTATACCTTGGATAAGCTTGTAGAGCTGTATATTGCTGAGATTGTACATCTGCATGGTGTACCAAAATCTATAGTGTCGGATAGAGATCCGAGGTTCACATCGCGATTTTGGGAATGTTTGCATCAAGATTTGGGTACGCGGCTGAATTTCAGTACTTCTTATCATCCACAGACGGATGGACAATCTGAGTGTGTTATCCAAGAGCTTGAGGATATGTTGAGGTGCTGCGTGATTGAGTTTCAAGGCTCTTGGGAGAAGCATTTGCCTTTGGTGGAGTTTGCTTATAATAACAGCTACTAGGCAAGTATTCAAATGGCACCTTATGAAGCCTTGTATGGGAGGAAGTGCAGAACTCCTCTTTGCTGGGCCGAAACAGGTCAGAAGTTGGTCTCGATGCTGACTTTGTTGAAAGGGACCACCGAGAAGGTGAAGCTCATTTGTGAGCAGTTGAAGGAAACCTCTGATCAGTAGAAGTCTTATGCGGATTTGAAGCGTAAGGAGATTGAGTTTGTGGTGGGTGACTGTGTGTTCTTAAAGGTTTCACCTTGGAAGAAGGAGATGAGATTTGGCCGTAAGGGCAAGTTGAGCCCTAGGTATATTGGACCATACGAGGTGATAGAACGTGTGGGTCATGTTGCTTATAAGCTGAGGCTACCACAAGAGTTAGAGAAGATACATGATGTATTTCATGTATCCATGATTCGGAGGTACATATCGATTCCTTCGCATGTTATGCCTGTGGAGGAGGTTAAGTTGAATCCAGATTTGACCTATGATGAAGAGCCAGTGTAGATTTTGGATTCAGACAGTAAGGTTCTCCGGGGTAAGACCATTGTGCTGGTTAAGGTATTGAGGAATCCACGTGGGAAAGAAAATATGATATGAAGAAGCAGTTTCCTTACCTTTTTCCTTCAGGTAAATTTCGAGGACGAAATTTCTTAAGAAGGGGAGAGTTGTAACACCCCAAAATTGGGCCTAGATGTTTAGAGTTTGAACCGGATCGGTCTGGGAAACGGTTCGAATTAAAAAGGGGGTTTTAGGGAACACCTAGTTCGGGATGCTTTAAAAATATAGAAAAATATCTAAAAATCCTCATTTAATATATAAAAGAGAATGGTGAAATCAATTTTACAAAATAAGGTTTGGAAATACTACATTTCGGTGTAGTGACCAAATCGCAGTTTTTGTAAAGTTTAGTACTGACTGTTTTGTAAAGGATTGAAACTTTGAATCTTTAAGGATCTAATTTTACCAAAAATGTTTTCATCAGATTTTTCCTTAATTTGGGTGATTTAATTATTGTTTTAATTAAAGAAAATAAAGGTGATTAAAATAGAAAACCACCTTTGACTTTTCATAACCACTTGTCACAAATTCTCCCTCATTTTGTTTTCTCTCAAATTCCTTTCAACCAAACACTTTTTCTCCAGAAAATACACTTTTATTTCTACTTCATTTGATGAGATTTCAATCACTCTTTGATTCCTAATCAATTCTTCATCAAATCCACTTGATTTCTACATTGAATTTTCAAGAAAACTTGCCCAAATCAAGGAGAAATCATCCATTAGAGGTAAGCTTCGTCATTCTCCTCTAATGATCAGTTCTTTACTGAAATTTCCAAGTTATCAATCCTTTATTAATGATTTTTCAGTGGTTTTAATGTTAGAAACAAGAAATTGGCTTAAAACTAAAGATTTTGGAAGAGATCTTGAAGATTTTCGTGGTGATTGACTGGGCTCTATTTTGAGATGGTTTTCTAATGTATTTTGGATGTTAAATGATGTTATAAATGAGGTTTTATCAATCCAATCCCGAATAGGTTTGTTATTCCTAAGTTTTGCTTGTTAAAATGATGGTTTTTGGGGTGATTTTGGTGTTCTGCTATAGCTGGAGGTATAAGGACGTGGTTGTGTTAGTCTTTGATGTTAATTGATGTTTAGAAATGATTATAAGTGATGGATCTTGGCTGGGTTTGGTTATGGAAGAGTTTGGAGGTGATTTTGGTAGTGTTTGGTAGCCGAAATGTGGTTTTTATGTAGAGCAGCGAGTTTAGGTGTGTGGCTGATGATTTCAATGCATAATGATGCATTAATCCTCTGATCTTATGTATTTAAAACATGGGAGACATCTTCAGTGTAACCCCCTTAACCCGGCCTAGACGGTTGACCCGAATTAAGAAAGTCACACGGGGAAAACCAAAGTCAACCCGAAAGTCAACCTTGATTAACGACCCTTTTTTTCTTTTAAAACTTGTCTAGATACATATTAAGCCTTAGATATGATCATACAACAGCATACTCAAAGATCATAAACATCAGAGATCTAACAGGGACCCAATTGAACAATTTACAACTTTAGGGACCAAATTGTAAATTCTGATAATTATAAGGACTTAACCCAAATTGAAGTTACCATCTTGAAATTAATCATGTTTCATGCTTCTCTGTAAAATTTCAGCTCAAAAGGACTTCCCAAACTCATACAATTGCACAAACAAGTTTCAAGACCAAAACGCAAACATTCCAAAACATATAACTGCCAATGTCAGCCCCCAACGGTCACCCGTTCCGAAACAGGCATAGCCCGTTTCGAAACTCGGGGCCGTTCCGCAACGCGTACCGAAACGGGGGTCTGGCAGTGGCCTTTCCGTTTCAGAACGACCCCTCCTGTTTCGGACGCCTGGGCACAATTAAGGCACCCGTTCCGAAACGGTAGGTGCTGTTCCGAAACACCCTACACAGATTGCCCAAAAATGCATACTTAAACATGCAATTGACCAACCAATCATGCTCCAAAAGCCACCAAACTTTGCCAACATGCAATTCAACATATATGAGACATACTTGCATCAACAATTCATCAAAACATCCACATATATGAAAAGCCCCAAATCTATAGGCATGCTTCCTACACAAGTAAGCCATTCAAGCATAAACTTCCAATTCAAGCATATAAAGGCCAACCACAATAACCAGCATTCTCAACAACATTCAACATACTTAGGGAGTTCAAAACATCTCCCAAAACATACACATTGGTCCCCCATTGCCAAATTACCAAAAGCTAAAATGTACTTAGAAAACCTTCCATACTTAGAGCTTTGTTTCCACTTGGATGCTTGCCCTCCTTGCTGCCCTCAAGTACTCTAGTGTTCTGCATTATTGAATTAAGAAAACGGAAGAGAGCGTAAGCAAAAGCTTAGTGAGGAATGCTAAATAAAACCATTCAATAATGCATTAACAAAACATTTATAAATCATGCTTCAAATCATCATTTACACATGCTCAAAAGCATACTTTAACAAGCATCTCATGCTTCATTTCATTACATGTCATATTGGCCACAAGTGATACAATTCATTTCTTTGAAAACAAGTTCATCAACTTTCACCCCAAGGACTTTTAAACACCTTAGACCCCAAGGACTTTTAAACACCTTGGCCATGGACTTTTAAACACCATGATATAAGTTACCTCAAGGACTTTTAAACACCTTGACCCCAAGGACTTTTAAACACCTTGGCCATGGACTTTTAAACACCATGAATTGAATTACCTCAAGGACTTTTAAACACCTTGAACCCCAAGGACTTTTAAATACCTTGGCCTATGGACGTTTAAACACCATAGAATGGACCACACAAGGACTTTTAACCACCTTTGTGTCCGTAACAAGAACCATCCAAGGACTTTTAACCACCTTGATGTTCTTAAGTAAACAAGGCTCACTCAAGGACTTTTAACCACCTTAGTGACCTTAACCTTTTCAAAACATCACTTGCCAATATACATCATTATCATCAATTTATCCACTGTTTTAAAGCATTCAACCAAGCCATAAACATCATGCATTTTAAAGCATCAAACCACATTTAAACAATGTCCAAAAACAAGGAACTCTTACCATGAGCTTCCTTCAACATATGGCTTACAAAAACAGCATTAACCATGCTAAATCATGCTTTCAAAACAGAATTTAAAACATGCAATAAACCACATTGCACATCAATCAAATCATGGCCACCACTAGAGAGTATTTCCGAAAACTTACACTTGAGCTTAGCAAAGTTGTTTAGACTTAAACTAAGCTCCCAAGACATTGGTTTCAAAGCCGAAAACCCAATTTAACTCACCGATTCCACTTCGCCTCAAGCCAAAGCACCAATTCAAGCTTCCGGATCAACAACTCTTGGATCCAAAGATGCCTCCCCTGATTAAACACAGTAAAGCAGAGATTTAATGCATCATCATGCATCAAAAGCTTCAATGAAAGCACTCAAACTCGCTGCTCTCATTCACACCCCAATTTCGGCCACCAAACACAACCGAAATTGCATCAAAACCACTTCTCAACAAAGCCCACCCATAAACCAGCAAAACCTAACATCCATTAACACCATTTAACATCTAAAAACAACCTATAAACATCCTTATACCTCCAGCAACATCAGATCCACAAGATCACCACAAAAACATCCAAGAATCACAAGCTAAACTTAGGAAACACAACCTATCCGGGATTGCATTAATCAAAACTCATTTCCTTATCAATTTAGAGTTCATTTAACATCAAAAACACACCTCAAATCACAGATTAATCATATCTAACGAAAATCATCAAAAATCACCAAATCTTGCATTATAAGCCAAGATCCATTTCACCACTTAAAATCCTTTAATAAAACTTCAATTAAGAGTTGAGAACTTGGGAATTTCAGTAAAGAACTGATAGTTTAGAGGAGAAGGACGTTCTTACCTCCAAACTTGTGTTTCTCCACTTTTTGGAATCAAAAACCTTGTTGAATCAACTAGCAAATGATGAGGTTTTGAAGATATGTTGATTAGGAATCAAAAGAATGTTGAAAGGAGGATTTTAGGTGAGAAAATCAGAAACAACTCTCTGGAAAACAAGTGTTTGGATTGAGAGAAAATGAGAGAAAGAAAATAGAGAAGTTAGTTAAGAAAATAGCCAAATGGCCTTTCCCTCCACTTTTGATATGTTTTAAAATCAGAATAAATCTCAAAATATCATAGAAAAATCTGGAGAAACTACTTTTGGAATAATAGCTCCTTAAAGATTCAAAGTTTCAACTCTTTATAAAACAGTCACAAAACTTTCAAAAATTACATTTTGGTCACTAGCCAAAATGTCACTCTTCCAAAACCCATTTTTCAAAATTGATTTCACAGTTCACTTAATTATATTAAAAGATGATTTTAGAACATTTTTCCATATTTTTAATGCAACCCGAACTAGGCTTTCCTAATTTCACCTCTTTAGATTCGAACAACACTTTGACCAAACCGGTCAACGCCCAAAACTTCTAAGCCCAAAACCGGGGCGTTACAACTCTCCCCCCTTAAGAAATTTCGTCCTCGAAATTTACCTGAAGGAAAGAGATAAGGAAACTGCTTCAGCATGTCTTCCTTCCGCTCCCACGTGGCTTCCTCAACACCGCGATGCTTCCACAGCACCTTCACCAACTCAATGGTCTTGCCACGAAGAACCTTGCTATCAGAATCCAGAACCTTCACCGGTTCCTCATCATAGGTCAAATCCGGATTCAGTTCCACTTCCTCCACAGGCATCACATGCGAAGGATCAGATCTATACCTCCGGAGCATAGAGACATGGAACACATCATGAATCTTCTCCAGCTCCTGAGGTAACCTCAACCGATACGCAACAGGACCCACACGCTCAACCACCTCATATGGTCCAATGTACCTAGGGCTCAACTTACCCTTTCGGCCAAACCGCATCACCTTCTTCCAAGGCGAAACCTTCAAGAACACACGGTCACCCACCGCATACTCTATCTCCTTACGCTTCAAATCCGCGTAAGACTTCTGCCGATCAGAAGCAGCCTTCAACCGCTCACAAATGAGCTTTACCTTCTCTGTGGTCCCTTTCAACAAAGCCGGCATCGAAACCAACTTTTGACCAGTTTCAGCCCAACAAAGAGGAGTCCTACACTTCCTCCCGTACAAAGCCTCAAAAGGTGCCATCTGTATACTTGCCTGATAACTATTGTTATAAGCAAACTCAACCAAAGGCAGATGCTTCTCCCAAGAACCTTGGAACTCAATCACGCAGCACCTCAACATATCCTCCAAAATCTGGATAACTCGCTCAGACTGACCATCCGACTGAGGATGATAGGACGTACTGAAATGCAACCTTGTACCCAGAGCTTGATGCAAACACTGCCAGAACCGCGATGTGAACCTCGGATCCCTATCCGACACAATCGACTTAGGCACACCATGCAGCCGCACAATCTCAGCAATGTACAACTCTGCCAACCTATCCAAAGAAAACGTGGTATGCACAGGCAAGAAATGCGCACACTTCGTCAGGCGATCCACAATCACCCACACCGAATTCTTCTTCGATGGAGACAAAGGTAAACCAGATACAAAATCCATGGTAACCCTCTCCCACTTCCATTCAGGGATTTTCAACGGTTGCAACAACCCTGAAGGAAACTGATGCTCAGCCTTAACTCGCTGACACACCAAACACTTGCTAACAAACTCCGCAACATCTTTCTTTAAACCCACCCAATAGTACTCATCACGAAGATCACGGTACATCTTAGTACTACCATGGTGCATAGCAAAAGGACTACTATGACCTTCAGTCAGAATAGCACGCCTCAACTCAGCATCAGCAGGCACTACTATCCGACTCCCAAAACACAACACACCATCATCATTGAAACAGAAATCCGAAGGTCTACCCTCCGCGATATCCTGAACATGAGACACCAAGGAATCATCCAACAACTGCTTATCCTTGATCAACTGAACCAAAGAGGGTTTCACTTGCAACTCAGCAACGAGACCACCATCTTGCGATATGCTCAAGCTAGCAAACATGGCTCTCAGCTCAACAGCTACCTTCCTACTCAAGGCATCCGCAACAACATTAGCTTTTCCAGGTTGATACTCAATCGTCAGATCATAATCCGTGAGCAACTCCAACCAACGCCGCTGCCTAAGATTCAACTCCTTCTGAGACATCAGATACCTCAAACTCTTGTGATCCGTGTACACAGTACACTTCTCACCATACAGATAATGCCTCCAGATCTTCAGAGCAAAAACCACTACAGCCAGCTCAATATCATGCGTAGGGTAATTGCGCTCATGCATAAGCCACCACCTTACCCTCCTGCATCAGCACACACCCCAAACCAACATAGGATGCATCACTGTAAACCACAAACTCTTTCCCTGATTCAGGCTGAATCAAGATAAGAGCTTGCGTCAAAGCCGCCTTAAGCTTCTCAAAAGCCTGCTGTCTCGGTTCCGTCCACTCATACTTAACATCCTTTTGCAACAGCTTCGTCAAAGGAGCAGCAATCTTGGAAAAACCATCCACAAACCTTCGGTAGTATCCCGCCAAACCAAGGAAACTACGGATCTCATGAACCGACTTAGGAACTTTCCAATTCATCACCGCCTCAATCTTCTGAGGATCAACACAAATCCCCTCAGCTGAGACCACATGCCCAAGAAACACCACCTCCCTTAACCAGAACTCACACTTACTCAGCTTAGCATAAAGTTGATTCTCCAACAAAGCTTGCAAAACAATCCTCAAATGCTCTTCATGCTCCTCCTCAGTACGCGAGTACACGAGGATATCATCAATGAACACCACAACAAACTTGTCCAGGTATTCATGAAACACACGATTCATCATGTCCATGAAAGCAGCAGGAGCATTTGTCAACCCAAACGGCATCACAAGAAACTCATAATGCCCATACCTTGTCCTGAAAGCTGTCTTAGGCACATCCACATCCTTCACCTTCAACTGATAATACCCTGACCTGAAGTCAATCTTAGAGAACACAGCAGCTCCCCGAAATTGATCAAAAAGATCATCAATCCTCGGCAAAGGATACCGATTCTTGATAGTCAACTTGTTCAGCTGACGGTAATCAATGCACATTCTCATAGTGCCATCCTTCTTCTTCACAAACAAGACCGGTGCTCCCCAAGGTGACACACTTGGCCGTATGAAACCACGATCAAGCAACTCTTGCAACTGCGTCTTCAGCTCCTTAGGTGCCATTCTATAGGGAGTAATGGACACAGGAGTTGTATTCTCATACAGCTCAATTCTAAACTCCACCTCGCGGTTAGGAGGTAAACCAGGCAACTCCTTAGGAAAAACACCAGGAAACTCCTTCACAACTCTGATATCTTGCACCCTCAACTCTTTAGAGCTAGGATTCATCACACAAGCTAGATAAGCTTCGCAACCTTGCCTCAGCATCCTGCTCGCCTCCAAGGTAGACACCACATTGGCAAGAAACTTCACATTCTCACCAACCACAACAACTTCATAATCATCCGCAAGCTTAAGCGAAACCCGCTTTTTCTCACAATCCACAACAGCACGATGCTCAGCAAGCCAATCCATACCAAGGATCACATCGAAACCATAAAAAGGTAACTCCATAAGATCAACATGAAAAACATGCTCTTGAACGACCAAGGGACACCTTCTATAAAGCTTCCTAGTCACAACAGTCTCACCAAAAGAACTAGTGACTCGAACACCAACATCCAAAGACTCAACAGGCAAACCAAGCAATTCAGCATGCTCACGCAAAATGTATGAATGCGTAGATCCAGAATCAATCAATGAAAGCAATGACAAGGACTGCAAAGTAAAGGTACCTGCAATCACATCCGCATCATTCCTGCCCTCTCGCTGAGCATACACCCTCGCTTGGCCTCCACCTTCAGGCTGAATAGCCACAACATGGGCCACTCCACGACCACCTTCCTCTCTCCTCTGGAAATTACCACGGCCGCGCCCACGACCTCTCTGCGGTGCAGCAACAACAGGAGCACGCACCTGATCACCAGCCAACCTCGGACAATCTCGCCTCAAGTGGTCTGCAGAACCACAACTCCAGCACCCGTTACCAGCAGCCGCAACAGGAGCTTGCACCACTCTCTCGGCACGAGGACAGTCACGCTTCATGTGACCACGTGAACCACAGATCCAACAAGCACTAGGATCAACTCCAGCACTGCCACCCCTAGCAGGTGCACCACCACCTCTCTTAGCTGAAGACTGATACTTCTGATCACGTCCCCTCTTGTTCCGTCCACCTCCGGAACTAAACTCAGCTGATCGCTTCCCAGCACTTGCTCCAGCACCTCTCACAGATAAACCCAAGTTCATCTCTATATCCTTGGCTCGACCCACCAACACATCAAAATCATCATATTCAGTGGCCAGCACATACATCTTCACTTCCGTCACAAGACCATAACGGAACCTCTCGCACCTTGCCCGCTCATCAGTTACCAGCTCCGGTGCATACTGACTGAGTCGCACAAACTGCACCTCATACTCAGCCACACTCATGCTCCCTTGGGTAAGAGACATGAATTCACGCTTCTTCTCATCTAGATATCTTACACCCAGATATCTCCTTTTGAACACACTCTGAAAGAATGTCCAAGTCACATCAGCTTCTGCCATCCCAGCAACAGTGGTTGTCCACCACGTATACGCATCCTTCTGCAGCAAGGACACAACACAACCCAGCTTTTGCACATCCGTGCAGCTCATCTGACCCAAGATTCGCTTGGTACTCTCTAGCCAAGCTTCAGAACTCTCAGCAGACATACCCCTGAACTCAGTCCCACCAAGACTGCGCAGACGCTCCAAAGGTAGTCTGACACCAGCATCCTCCTGATGCCCCGCTCCACGAGCTCCAGCTACTACTGCTTGAAAAGCACCAGCAATAGCTTGCACTAACATCGTCATATCAAGCATAGGTTGCCCCTGACCAGCCCCAGGTCCAGCAGCTCCAACGCCAGCTGCAGCTCCAGCTTCCTCAGCCCCAGCACCACCACCACCAGGTGGAGGAGGAGGTAACACCGCACTACCCGTGTTTTCCTCATTCTCGTTCTCATTAGGAGCCGTAGCTCGCACATTACCTCGTAACTCTCTACGTGGTGCCATACTTTTACCATGCAATCACAACACAAATAAAACAAAGTCAAGCCCAGCAAGGTAAGCAATCCAAGAATTCAAGCTCAATTTCATTTCAAAACAACATCTTTCCTTTAGCTTTGATTTGGCAATGGGTACCCACAACATGCTACATCACAGCACATACTTCAATTGCATCAAAATCACAAGCCATTAAACATGCTTTCACTCAACAAGCATACAAGGCATACATACTTCAATCATGCATACATTCATTCCCAATTACTCGAGAACTTAGCTCTGATACCACCAAATGTAACCCCCTTAACCCGGCCTAGACGGTTGACCCGAATTAAGAAAGTCACACGGGGAAAACCAAAGTCAACCCGAAAGTCAACCTTGATTAACGACCCTTTTTTTCTTTTAAAACTTGTCTAGATGCATATTAAGCCTTAGATATGATCATACAACAGCATACTCAAAGATCATAAACATCAGAGATCTAACAGGGACCCAATTGAACAATTTACAACTTTAGGGACCAAATTGTAAATTCTGATAATTATAAGGACTTAACCCAAATTGAAGTTACCATCTTGAAATTAATCATGTTTCATGCTTCTCTGTAAAATTTCAGCTCAAAAGGACTTCCCAAACTCATACAATTGCACAAACAAGTTTCAGGACCAAAACGCAAACATTCCAAAACATATAACTGCCAATGTCAGCCCCCAACGGTCACCCGTTCCGAAACAGGCATAGCCCGTTTCGAAACTCGGGGCCGTTCCGCAACGCGTACCGAAACGGGGGTCTGGCAGTGGCCTTTCCGTTTCGGAACGGCCCCTCCCGTTTCGGACGCCTGGGCACAATTAAGGCACCCGTTCCGAAACGGTAGGTGCTGTTCCGAAACACCCTGCACAGATTGCCCAAAAATGCATACTTAAACATGCAATTGACCAACCAATCATGCTCCAAAAGCCACCAAACTTTGCCAACATGCAATTCAACATATATGAGACATACTTGCATCAACAATTCATCAAAACATCCACATATATGAAAAGCCCGAAATCTATAGGCATGCTTCCTACACAAGTAAGCCATTCAAGCATAAACTTCCAATTCAAGCATATAAAGGCCAACCACAATAACCAGCATTCTCAACAACATTCAACATACTTAGGGAGTTCAAAACATCTCCCAAAACATACACATTGGTCCCCCATTGCCAAATTACCAAAAGCTAAAATGTACTTAGAAAACCTTCCATACTTAGAGCTTTGTTTCCACTTGGATGCTTGCCCTCCTTGCTGCCCTCAAGTACTCTAGTGTTCTGCATTATTGAATTAAGAAAACGGAAGAGAGCGTAAGCAAAAGCTTAGTGAGGAATGCTCAATAAAACCATTCAATAATGCATTAACAAAACATTTATAAATCATGCTTCAAATCATCATTTACACATGCTCAAAAGCATACTTTAACAAGCATCTCATGCTTCATTTCATTACATGTCATATTGGCCACAAGTGATACAATTCATTTCTTTGAAAACAAGTTCATCAACTTTCACCCCAAGGACTTTTAAACACCTTAGACCCCAAGGACTTTTAAACACCTTGGCCATGGACTTTTAAACACCATGATATAAGTTACCTCAAGGACTTTTAAACACCTTGACCCCAAGGACTTTTAAACACATTGGCCATGGACTTTTAAACACCATGAATTGAATTACCTCAAGGACTTTTAAACACCTTGAACCCCAAGGACTTTTAAACACCTTGGCCTATGGACTTTTAAACACCATAGAATGGACCACACAAGGACTTTTAACCACCTTTGTGTCCGTAACAAGAACCATCCAAGGACTTTTAACCACCTTGATGTTCTTAAGTAAACAAGGCTCACTCAAGGACTTTTAACCACCTTAGTGACCTTAACCTTTTCAAAACATCACTTGCCAATATACATCATTATCATCAATTTATCCACTGTTTTAAAGCATTCAACCAAGCCATAAACATCATGCATTTTAAAGCATCAAACCACATTTAAACAATGTCCAAAAACAAGGAACTCTTACCATGAGCTTCCTTCAACATATGGCTTACAAAAACAGCATTAACCATGCTAAATCATTCTTTCAAAACAGAATTTAAAACATGCAATAAACCACATTGCACATCAATCAAATCATGGCCACCACTAGAGAGTATTTCCGAAAACTTACACTTTAGCTTAGCAAAGTTGTTTAGACTTAAACTAAGCTCCCAAGACATTGGTTTCAAAGCCGAAAACCCAATTTCACTCACCGATTCCACTTCGCCTCAAGCCAAAGCACCAATTCAAGCTTCCGGATCAACAACTCTTGGATCCAAAGATGCCTCCCCTGATTAAACACAGTAAAGCAGAGATTTAATGCATCATCATGCATCAAAAGCTTCAATGAAAGCACTAAAACTCGCTGCTCTCATTCACACCCCAATTTCGGCCACCAAACACAACCGAAATTGCATCAAAACCACTTCTCAACAAAGCCCAGCCATAAACCAGCAAAACCTAACATCCATTAACACCATTTAACATCTAAAAACAACCTATAAACATCCTTATACCTCCAGTAACATCAGATCCACAAGATCACCACAAAAACATCCAAGAATCACAAGCTAAACTTAGGAAACACAACCTATCCGGGATTGCATTAATCAAAACTCATTTCCTTATCAATTTAGAGTTCATTTAACATCAAAAACACACCTCAAATCACAGATTAATCATATCTAACGAAAATCATCAAAAATCACCAAATCTTGCATTATAAGCCAAGATCCATTTCACCACTTAAAATCCTTTAATAAAACTTCAATTAAGAGTTGAGAACTTAGGAATTTCAGTAAAGAACTGATAGTTTAGAGGAGAAGGACGTTCTTACCTCCAAACTTGTGTTTCTCCACTTTTTGGAATCAAAAACCTTGTTGAATCAACTAGCAAATGATGAGGTTTTGAAGATATGTTGATTAGGAATCAAAAGAATGTTGAAAGGAGGATTTTAGGTGAGAAAATCAGAAACAACTCTCTGGAAAACAAGTGTTTGGATTAAGAGAAAATGAGAGAAAGAAAATAGAGAAGTTAGTTAAGAAAATAGCCAAATGGCCTTTCCCTCCACTTTTGATATGTTTTAAAATCAGAATAAATCTCAAAATATCTTAGAAAAATCTGGAGAAACTACTTTTGGAATAATAGCTCCTTAAAGATTCAAAGTTTCAACTCTTTATAAAACAGTCACAAAACTTTCAAAAATTACATTTTGGTCACTAGCCAAAATGTCACTCTTCCAAAACCCATTTTTCAAAATTGATTTCACAGTTCACTTAATTATATTAAAAGATGATTTTAGAACATTTTCCATATTTTTAATGCAACCCGAACTAGGCTTTCCTAATTTCACCTCTTTAGATTCGAACAGCACTTTGACCAAACCGGTCAACGCCCAAAACTTCTAAGCCCAAAACCGGGGCGTTACATTCAGACACCTTTGGAGTTGATCCGGAAGCTTAGATAGCGTTTTGGCGAACAAGCGAAATGTAATCGGTGAGTGCGTATGGTTTTAGAAGTCCTTGAGGGACAAAGAATCAAGGTTTGGGGATTTAGGAAAGGTTTGAAACACCTTCCTAAGTCCGGAAGTAAGTATTTGCTAGATTGATCTCTAGAATATGGTGATTGCCCCTTAAATGCTTTTACATGCTCATGGTTTTAGATTGATAAATTCCTACTGTTTTTATGCATGAGTTATAGCATGAGATGATGCTTGAAATGATTTTATAAAGTAACATGTTACATAGTTGAGATTTGAGCTTTTATGTTAAAGCATAGCAAATGTTATGATTTTGAAATGAGATGAGAATGTTGAGTTTTAATGCATGAAAAACAGTAGGTGAGATGTTGATTTGAAATAATATATTGGCATAGATGTTGAGATACTTACCGGATATAATTGATCGATCAATAGGATGAGAGTGCACTATAAACTAAAAATTCATACGTGCTCTTTGGTTAAGCCAAAGGGAGAGAACCGATGATGGGCATTCCACCGGGTAGGACTTGGTGAAATACCCAAGCTTTGTGGCCATGAGAGATTCCGCCGTGTGAGTACGGTGATGTGAGATTCCACCGAAAACTATGTTGCTAGACGAGTGAGTACGGTGATGAGAGATGCCACCAGAAGTGTCTAGTGAGATGTCCACATATCCGAGTAATTAAGAGATGTGAAATGCCAATATAAAATATGTTATGGTTTTTGATTCACATGTACCTTTGATGAAATGGTTTATGCTATGAGAAATGCATATGTGGTTTGTTTATGAAATGCTTTAGAGTATAAGCATGAGTATGGCTTTGCCATGAGTTTTGCATTGGTTTAAATCCATGAGATAGAATGAAGGTACATGTGTTATCAATGAGAAATTGCTTTGAAAGGTTTCCAAGCATGAGATAGAATGAGCATGTGGTTTAAAAGCTTTTGAGAAAGTGTTTTCAAGTTATGCATTATTGTGATGGTTTTCTTTAGAGCATGCCTCACTAAGCATTTGTGCTTACGCTCTCTCTTTTACCAATAATGAAGATGATTTAGGTGTTTTCGGGCATCAAGGAAGCTAAGTTCATCCAAGGAAGTCCAAGCTCATGTATGGTGAAGTTTTCATGCACTTTAGTTTTGATAGATTGGCAATGGGAAACCAAGAATTGTATTTGGGAGAAGTGTTAAACTCCCTAAGGTTGTGGCATGTTTGTTTTAGCTCGTTTGGGTTGTAAATGGCCTTAATCATTTGATTTGAAGTTGGATTGCTCATTTTGGGTTTGTGATAGGAAGAATGCCTCTAGAATAATGAGATTTTGTGTTTGATGCTATGATTGTGCTTGAATGTCCCAAATATGTTCCTTATATGTATGATGACTTGGTGGTATGTTTTGGGAGTCCTTGGTGCATGTTTGAGTGAGTTATTGGATGAAAAACTAGCCTTTGCTTCTGATTATGGGCAGGGTGTATCGAAACACCCTATCGTGTTTCGGAACGGGGGCCTGAAATGGCCTTGGCGTTTCGAAACGTAAGGGGCTGTTTCGATACATTTTATCTACTGGAATGACATGTTTCGGAACTGGTCTCGAAACATACCCGCGTACCGAAACGGTCAACACCGTTCCGATACGGCGTTTCGGTACAGTGAGTAGGCGTTTCGAAACGAGTTACCGTTGGACCCATATTTGATTTGTTTTGATGTTTGCATGCTTTACATTTTAGTCCTAAATGTTAAGAGTCCAATTACTTGAGCTTGAGATGTCTATTTAAGTTGAAATTTGGTAGAGAAGCATGTAACATGACTAATTACATAATGGTAATCCTAAAATCAATGAAGTCTGTAACGCCCCGGTTTTGGGCATGGAAGTTTTGGGTGTTGACCGGTTCGGTCAAAGTGCTGTTCGAATCTAAAAGGGTGGAATTAGGAAAGCCGAGTTCGGGTTGCATTAAAAATATGGAAAAATGTTCTAAAATCATATTTTAATATATATAAGTGAACTGTGAAATCAATTTTACAAAATGAGGTTTGGAAGGGTGACATTTTGGCTAGTGACCAAAATGTAATTTTTGAAAACTGTGAGACTGTTTTAAAAAGGATTGAAACTTTGAATCTTTAAGGAGCTATTTACCCAATGGGAGTTTCTCCAGATTTTCTAAAGATATTAAATGATTAATTAAAAGGTTTTAAATAAAAACAAAGTGGAGGGAAGATATTTTGGTTTTAACTAACTTTTCTCTCAATTCTATTTCCTCTCATTTTCTCTCAAGCCAACCACCTTTTATCTAGAGCTTTTCTCTCTGATTTTGTCACCTAAATTCATCTTTTCAATTACCTTTTGATTGCTAATCATCTCTACAACAAAACCTCACCATTTGCTAAGTGGATTTTCAAGAAAACTTGATTCTAAAAGGGGGAAACTCAAGTTTGGAGGTAAGAACGTCCTTCTCCTCTAAACTCTCAGTTCTTTACTGAAATTCCCAAGTTCTCAATCCTTAATTGATGTTTTATAAATGGTTTTTAAAGTGGTGTAATGGATCTTGGCTTAAAATGCAAGATTTGATGATTTTTGATGGATTTTCGTATGATCTGATTGGGCTGGGTTTTAAAGTGTTAATTTGATGATAAATGAATGTTAATTTGATTGGAAATTGAGTTTTGATTAATGCAATCCCGGATAGGTTGAATTTCCTAAGTTTAGCTTGTGATTCTTGGATGTTTTTGGAGTGATCTTGTGGATCTGTTGTTGCTGGAGGTATAAGGTTGTTGTTAGGTTCTTTTTAGGTGTTAAATGATGATAAAGGATGTTTAGTTTTGATGGTTTATGGCTGGGCTTTGTTGAGGAGTTGTTAGGTTGCATTTTCGGTTGTGTTTGGTGGCCGAAAATGGAGTGTGGATTAGAGCAGCGAGTTTAGGTGCTTTCATTGAAGTTATTAATGCATGATGATGCATTAATCTTTTGCTTTGATGTGTTTAAAATAGGGGAGTCAGCTTTGGATCCAAGTATTGGTGATCCGGAGGCTTGATTTGGTACTTCGGCAAGAGGCGAAGTGGAATTGGTGAGTGAAATTGGGTTTTCGGCTTTGAAACCAATGTCTTGGGAGCTTAGTTTAAGTCTAAACAACTTTGCTAAGCTCAAGTGTAAGGTTTCGGAAAAACTCTCTAGTGGTGGCCATGGTTTGGTTGTTGTGCAATGTGATTATTGCATGTTTTAAATTCTGTTTTGAAAGCATGTTTTATCATGATTATTGCTGATTTTATAAGCCATGTGTTGAAGGAAGCTCAAGGTAAGAGTTCCTTGTTTTTAAACATTGTTTAAATGTGTTTTAATGCCTAAAGATGCATGATGTTTATGGCTTGGTTTAATGCTTTAAAACAGTGGATTATTTGATGATAATGATGTATATTGGCAAGTGATGTTTTGAAAAGGTTAAGGTTACTAAGGTGGTTAAATGTCCTTGAGTGAGCCTTGTGGATTCTAAGAACTTCATGGTGGTTAAAAGTCCATGATGATTCTTGTTAAGGTCACTAAGGTGGTTAAAAGTCCTTGAGTGAGCCTTGTTACTTAAGAACATCAAGGTGGTTAAAAGTCCTTGGATGGTTCTTGTTAAGGACACAAAGGTGGTTAAAAGTCCTTGTGTGGTCCTTGCCATGGTGTTTAAAAGTCCATGGGCCAAGGTGTTTAAAAGTCCTTGGGGCCAAGGTGTTTAAAAGTCCTTGAGGTGAAACTTGTAAGGACACAAAGGTGGTTAAAAGTCCTTGTGTGGTCCTTGGAAATTATAAGATCACAATGGTGTTTAAAAGTCCATGTGTGAGTCTTATGTTGATCTTGTTTTAAAAAGATGGAACTTATCACTTGTGGCCAATATGACATGTATTGATATGGAAGCACGTATTGCTTGTTTAAGATTGCTTTTGAGCATGTTAAAATGGTGTTGAAGTATGATTTCTAAAGTGTTTTTACAAATGCATTATTGAATGGTTTTAATGAGCATTCCTCACTAAGCCTTTGCTTACGCTCTCTTTCGTTTTCTTAAACCAATAATGCAGAACATTAAGGACTATTGAGGGCAGCAAGGAGGGCAAGCAATCAAGTGGAAATTAAGCTCAAGTATGGGAAGGTTTCTTTAAACACTTATTAGCTTTTGGCATTTGGCAATGGGGGACCTTTGTGGATGTTTTGGGAGATGTTTTGAACTCCCTAAGCTTGTTTAATGTTGTTGACAATGCTGGAGTTTTGTATTTGGCCATTATATGTTTGGTTTGGAGGTTTTATGCTTGAATGGTATGCTTGTGTAGGAAGTATGCCTTTAGATTTGGGGCTTTTTATATGTGATGCCATGATGATGAATTGATGTTGCATTTATGCCCTTTTTATGTTGAATTTCTTGCTGGTAAAGTTTGGTAGCTTTTGGAGCATGTATGGTTGATCAATTGTGTGTTTTAGTAGCCTTTTCTAAGCATTCTGAACAGGCCGTATCGGAACAGTAGCCCTTGTTTCGGAACGGGTGCCATATAGCAACACAGGCGTCCGAAACGGGAGACACCGTTCCGAAACGGAAAGGCCACTGCCAGCCTTCGTTTCGGTACGCGTTGCGGAACGGCCCCGCGTTTCGAAACAGGCTCTCCCTGTTTCGGAACACCTAACCTTTGGGGGCTGACATTGGCAGTTATATGTTTTGGAAAGTTTGCATTTTGGTCCTGAATCTTGTTTGTGCAATTTCATGAGTTTGAGATGTCCATCTGAGCTGAAATTTGGCAGTGAAACATGAAACCCGACTAGTTACAAGTTGGTAACTTTAATTTGGGTTAAGTCCTTATAATTTTCAGAATTTACAATTTGGTCCCTAAAGTTGTAAATTGTTCAATTGGGTCCCTGTTTGATCTCTGATGTTTATGATCTTTGAGTATGTGATTTGTATGATCATAACTAGGGTTAATGTGCATCTAGACAAGATTAAAAAGAAAAAAAAGGGTCGTTAATCAAGGTTGACTTTCGGGTTGACTTTGGTTTTCCCCGTGTGACTTTCTTAATTCGGGTCAACCGTCTAGGCCGGGTTAAGGGGGTTACATTTGGTGGTATCAGAGCTGAGTTCTCGAGTAACTGGGAATGAACGTGTGCATGATTGAAGTGTGTATGCTATGTATGCTTGTTGAGTGAAAGCATGATGAGTGGTTTGTGATTTGATGCAATTGAGTTGTATGCTGTGATGAAGCATGTTGTAGGTACCCATTGCCAAATCATAGCTAGTGAAGTGATGTTGATTTTTAAATGAAATTGAGCTTGAGTACTTGGTTTGCTTACCTTGCTGGGCCTGACTTTGTTTATTTGCATTGTGATTGCATGGTTAAAGTATGGCACCACGTAGAGAGTTGAGAAGTAACGTGCGAGCTACGGCTCCTAATGAGAATGAGAATGAGGAGAACGCAGGAAGTGCGGTGTTACCTCCTCCTCCACCTGGTGGTGGTGGTGCTGAGGGAGAAAGAGCTGATGCTGCAGCTGGTGCTGGAGCTGCTGGACCTGAGGTTGGTCAGGGGCAAGCTATGCCTGACATGACGATGTTGGTGCAAGCTATTGCTGGTGCTTTTCGAGCGGCAGTAGCTGCAGCTCAAGGAGCTGGGCATCAGGGAGATGCCGGTGTTAAATTACCCTTGGAGCGCTTACATAGTCTTGGTGGGACTGAGTTCAGGGGTATGTCTGCTGAAGGTTCTGAGGCTTGGTTAGAGAGTACCAAGAGGATCTTAGGTCAGATGGGTTGCACTGATGTGCGAAAGCTGGGTTGTGTTGTATCCTTGCTACAGGATGATGCTTATACGTGGTGGACGACCACTATTGTTGGGATGGCTGATGCTGATGTAACTTGGACATTCTTCCAGAATGTGTTCAAGAGAAGGTATCTTGGTGTGAGGTACCTGGATGAAAAGAAGCGTGAGTTCATGTCTCTTACCCATGGGAGCATGACTGTGGCTGAGTATGAAGTGCAGTTTGTGCGACTCAGTCAGTATGCACCTGAGCTGGTACCTGATGAGCGGGCGAGGTGCGAAAGATTCCGTTATGGTTTAGTGACGGATGTGAAGATGTATGTGCTGGCCACAGAGTATGATGATTTCGATGTGGTGGTGGGCCGAGCCAAGGATATTGAGATGAACTTGGATTTATCTGCTAGAGGTGCTGGAGCAAGTGCTGGTAAGCGAGCTGCTGAGTTTAGTTCCGGTGGTGGACGGAACAAGAGAGGACGTGATCAGAAGTATCAGTCCTCAGCTAAGAGAGGCGGTGGTGCACCTGTTCGGGGAGGCAATGCTAGAGCTGATCCGAGTGCTTGTTGGATATGTGGATCACGTGGTCATATGAAGCGTGATTGTCCTCATGCTGTGAGGGAGGTGCAAGCTCCTGTTGCGGCAGCTGGTAATGGGTGCTGGAATTGTGGATCTGCGGATCACTTGAGGCGAGATTGCCCTATGTTGGCTGGCGGCCAAGTGCGTGCTCCTGTTGCTGTTGCACCGCAGAGAGGTCGTGGGCGCGGCCGTGGTAATTTCCAGCGAAGGGAGGAAGGTGGTCGAGGAGTGGCCCATGTTGTGGCTATTCAGCCTGAGGGTGGAGGTCAAGCTAGGGTGTATGCTCAGCGGGAAGGGAGGAATGACGCAGATGTGATTGTAGGTACTTTTACTTTGCAATCCTTGTCATTACTTTCCTTGATTGATTTTGGATCTACGCATTCATACATTCTGCGTGAGCATGCTGAATTGCTTGGTTTGCCTGTTGAGTCTTTGGATGTTGGCGTTCGTGTCACTAGTTCTTTTGGTGAGACTGTTGTGACTCGAAAGCTGTATAGAAGGTGTCCTTTGGTTGTTCAAGATCATGTTTTTCATGTTGATCTTATGGAGTTGCCTTTCTATGGTTTTGATGTAATCCTTGGTATGGATTGGCTTGCTGAGCATCGTGCTGTTGTGGATTGTGAAAATAAGCGAGTTTCGCTGAAGCTTGCGGATGATTATGAAGTTGTTGTGGTTGGTGAGAATATGAAGTTTCTTGCCAATGTTGTGTCTACCTTGGAGGCGAGCAGGATGTTGAGGCAGGGTTGTGAAGCTTACCTAGCTTTTGTGATGAATCCTAGCTCTAAGGAGTTGCGGGTGCAAGATATCAGGGTTGTGCGAGAGTTTCCTGGTGTTTTTCCTGAGGAGTTGCCTGGTTTACCTCCTAATCGCGAGGTGGAGTTTGGAATTGAGCTGTATGAGAATACAACTCCTGTGTCCATTACCCCTTATAGAATGGCACCTAAGGAGCTGAAAGAGCTGAAGACGCAGTTGCAAGAGCTGCTTGATCGTGGTTTCATTCAGCCGAGTGTGTCACCTTGGGGAGCACCGGTCTTGTTTGTGAAGAAGAAGGATGTCACTATGAGAATGTGCATTGATTACCGTCAGCTGAACAAGTTGACTATCAAGAATCGGTATCCTTTGCCGAGGATTGATGATCTCTTTGATCAATTTCGGGGAGCAGCTGTGTTCTCTAAGATTGACTTGAGGTCAGGGTATTACCAGTTGAAGGTGAAGGATGTGGATGTGCCTAAGACAGCTTTCAGGACAAGGTATGGGCATTATGAGTTCCTTGTGATGCCGTTTGGTTTGACAAATGCTCCTGCTGCTTTCATGGACATGATGAATCGTGTGTTTCATGAATACCTGGACAAGTTTGTTGTGGTGTTCATTGATGATATCCTCGTGTACTCGCGTACTGAGGAGGAGCATGAAGAGCATTTGAGGATTGTGCTGCAAGCTTTGTTGGAGAATCAGCTTTTTGCCAAGCTGAGCAAGTGTGAGTTCTGGCTTAAGGAGGTGGTGTTTCTTGGGCATGTAGTTTCTGCTGAGGGGATTCGTGTTGATCCTCAGAAGGTGGAGGCGGTGATGAATTGGAAGGTTCCTAAGTCTGTTCATGAGGTCCGTAGTTTCCTTGGTTTGGCGGGATACTATCGGAGGTTTGTGGATGGGTTCTCTAAGATTGCTGCACCTTTGACGAAATTGTTGCAAAAGGATGTTAAGTATGAGTGGACAGAAGCGAGACAGCATGCTTTTGAGAAGCTTAAGGCGGCTTTGACGCAAGCTCCTATCTTGGTTCAGCCTGAATCAGGGAAAGAGTTTGTGGTGTACAGTGATGCATCCTATGTTGGTTTAGGATGTGTGTTGATGCAGGAGGGTAAGGTTGTGGCTTATGCATTGCGGCAGTTAAAGGTGCATGAGCGCAATTATCCTACGCATGACATTGAGTTGGCTGCAGTGGTTTTTGCTCTGAAGATCTAGAGACATTATCTGTATGGTGAGAAGTGTACTATGTACACGGATCACAAGAGTTTGAGGTATCTGATGTCTCAGAAGGAGTTGAATCTTAGGCAGCGGCGTTGGTTGGAGTTGCTCAAGGATAATGATCTGACGATTGAGTACCATCCGGGAAAAGCTAATATTGTAGCGGATGCTTTGAGTAGGAAGGTAGCTGTTGAGCTGAGGGCTATGTTTGCCAGTTTGAGCATTTTGCGTGATGGTGGTCTTGTGGCGGAGTTGCAAGTGAAGCCATCTTTGGTTAAGTTGATCAAGGAAAAGCAGTTGCTGGATGATTCCTTGGTGCCTCATGTTCAGGATATCGCGGAGGGTAGACCTTCGGATTTCTGCTTTAATGATGATGGTGTGTTGTGTTTTGGGAGTCGGATAGTAGTGCCTAGTGATGCTGAGTTGAGGCATGCTATTCTGACTGAAGGTCATAGTAGTCCTTTTGCTATGCACCCTGGTAGTACTAAGATGTATCGTGATCTTCGTGATGAGTACTATTGGGTGGGTTTGAAAAAGGATGTTGCGGAGTTTGTGAGCAAGTGTTTGGTGTGTCAGCGGGTTAAGGCTGAGCATCAGGTTCCTTCAGGGTTGTTGCAACCGTTGAGAATTCCTGAGTGGAAGTGGGAAAGGGTTACCATGGATTTTGTATCTGGTTTACCCTTGTCACCAGCGAAGAAGAATTCGGTGTGGGTGATTGTGGATCGCCTGACGAAGTGTGCGCATTTCTTGCCTGTGTATACTACGTTTTCTTTGGATAAGCTTGCGGAGCTGTACATTGCTGAGATTGTGCGGCTGCATGGTGTGCCTAAGTCGATTGTGTCGGATAGGGATCCGAGGTTCACATCGCGGTTCTGGCAGTGTTTGCATCAAGCTTTGGGTACAAGGTTGAATTTCAGTACATCCTATCATCCTCAGTCTGATGGTCAGTCAGAGCGTGTGATTCAGATTTTGGAGGATATGTTGAGGTGCTGCGTGATTGAGTTCCAAGGTTCTTGGGAGAAGCATCTGCTTTTGGTTGAGTTTGCTTATAACAATAGTTATCAGGCAAGTATTCAAATGGCACCTTATGAGGCTTTGTACGGGAGGAAGTGTAGGACTCCTCTTTGTTGGGCTGAAACGGGTCAGAAGTTGGTTTCGATGCCGGCTTTGTTGAAAGGAACCACCGAGAAGGTGAAGCTCATTTGTGAGCGTTTGAAGGCAGCTTCTGATCGGCAGAAGTCTTACGCGGATTTGAAGCGTAAGGAGGTTGAGTATACGGTGGGTGATCGTGTGTTCTTGAAGGTTTCGCCTTGGAAGAAGGTGATGAGGTTTGGCCGGAAGGGTAAGTTGAGCCCTAGGTACATTGGACCATATGAGGAGGTTGAGCGTGTGGGTCCTGTTGCGTACAAGTTGAGGCTACCTCAAGAGTTGGAGAAGATTCATGATGTGTTCCATGTTTCTATGCTCCGGAAGTATAGATCTGATCCTTCGCATGTGATGCCTGTGGAGGAAGTGGAATTGAATCCGGATTTGACCTATGATGAGGAACCGGTGAAGGTTCTGGATTCGGATGACATGCTGAAGCAGTTTCCTTATTTATTTCCTTCAGGTAAATTTCGAGGACGAAATTTCTTAAGGGGGGGAGAGTTGTAACGCCCCGGTTTTGGGCATGAAAGTTTTGGGTGTTGACCGGTTCGGTCAAAGTGCTGTTCGAATCTAAAAGGGTAGAATTAGGAAAGCCGAGTTCGGGTTGCATTAAAAATATGGAAAAATGTTCTAAAATCATCTTTTAATATATATAAGTGAACTGTGAAATCAATTTTACAAAATGAGGTTTGGAAGGGTGACATTTTGGCTAGTGACCAAAATGTAATTTTTGAAAACTGTGAGACTGTTTTAAAAAGGATTGAAACTTTGAATCTTTAAGGAGCTATTTACCCAATGGGAGTTTCTCCAGATTTTCTAAAGATATTAAATGATTAATTAAAAGGTTTTAAATAAAAACAAAGTGGAGGGAAGATATTTTGGTTTTAACTAACTTTTCTCTCAATTCTATTTCCTCTCATTTTCTCTCAAGCCAAACACCTTTTCTCCAGAGCTTTTCTCTCTGATTTTGTCACCTAAATTCATCTTTTCAATTACCTTTTGATTGCTAATCATCTCTACAACAAAACCTCACCATTTGCTAAGTGGATTTTCAAGAAAACTTGATTCTAAAAGGGGGAAACTCAAGTTTGGAGGTAAGAACGTCCTTCTCCTCTAAACTCTCAGTTCTTTACTGAAATTCCCAAGTTCTCAATCCTTAATTGATGTTTTATAAATGGTTTTTAAAGTGGTGTAATGGATCTTGGCTTAAAATGCAAGATTTGATGATTTTTGATGGATTTTCGTATGATCTGATTGGGCTGGGTTTTAAAGTGTTAATTTGATGATAAATGAATGTTAATTTGATTGGAAATTGAGTTTTGATTAATGCAATCCCGGATAGGTTGAATTTCCTAAGTTTAGCTTGTGATTCTTGGTTGTTTTTGGAGTGATCTTGTGGATCTGTTGTTGATGGAGGTATAAGGTTGTTGTTAGGTTCTTTTTAGGTGTTAAATGATGATAAAGGATGTTTAGTTTTGATGGTTTATGGCTGGGCTTTGTTGAGGAGTTGTTAGGTTGCATTTTCGGTTGTGTTTGGTGGCCGAAAATGGAGTGTGGATGAGAGCAGCGAGTTTAGGTGCTTTCATTGAAGTTATTAATGCATGATGATGCATTAATCTTCTGCTTTGATGTGTTTAAAATAGGGGAGTCAGCTTTGGATCCAAGTATTGGTGATCCGGAGGCTTGATTTGGTACTTCGGCAAGAGGCGAAGTGGAATTGGTGAGTGAAATTGGGTTTTCGGCTTTGAAACCAATGTCTTGGGAGCTTAGTTTAAGTCTAAACAACTTTGCTAAGCTCAAGTGTAAGGTTTCGGAAAAACTCTCTAGTGGTGGCCATGGTTTGGTTGTTGTGCAATGTGATTATTGCATGTTTTAAATTCTGTTTTGAAAGCATGTTTTAGCATGATTATTGTTGATTTTATAAGCCATGTGTTGAAGGAAGCTCAAGGTAAGAGTTTCTTGTTTTTAAACATTGTTTAAATGTGGTTTAATGCCTAAAGATGCATGATGTTTATGGCTTGGTTTAATGCTTTAAAACAGTGGATTATTTGATGATAATGATGTATATTGGCAAGTGATGTTTTGAAAAGGTTAAGGTCACTAAGGTGGTTAAAAGTCCTTGAGTGAGCCTTGTGGATTCTAAGAACTTCATGGTGGTTAAAAGTCCATGATGATTCTTGTTAAGGTCACTAAGGTGGTTAAAAGTCCTTGAGTGAGCCTTGTTACTTAAGAACATCAAGGTGGTTAAAAGTCCTTGGATGGTTCTTGTTAAGGACACAAAGGTGGTTAAAAGTCCTTGTGTGGTCCTTGCCATGGTGTTTAGAAGTCCATGGGCCAAGGTGTTTAAAAGTCCTTGGGGCCAAGGTGTTTAAAAGTCCTTGGGGTGAAACTTGTAAGGACACAAAGGTGGTTAAAAGTCCTTGTGTGGTCATTGGAAATTATAAGATCACAATGGTGTTTAAAAGTCCATGTGTGAGTCTTATGTTGATCTTGTTTTAAAAAGATGGAACTTATCACTTGTGGCCAATATGACATGTATTGATATGGAAGCACATATTGCTTGTTTAAGATTTCTTTTGAGCATGTTAAAATGGTGTTGAAGTATGATTTATAAAGTGTTTTTCCAAATGCATTATTGAATGGTTTTAATGAGCATTCCTCACTAAGCCTTTGCTTACGCTCTCTTTCGTTTTCTTAAACCAATAATGCAGAACATTAAGGACTATTGAGGGCAGCAAGGAGGGCAAGCAATCAAGTGGAAATTAAGCTCAAGTATGGGAAGGTTTCTTTAAACACTTATTAGCTTTTGGAATTTGGCAATGGGGGACCTTTGTGGATGTTTTGGGAGATGTTTTGAACTCCCTAAGCTTGTTTAATGTTGTTGACAATGCTGGAGTTTTGTATTTGGACATTATATGTTTGGTTTGGAGGTTTTATGCTTGAATGGTATGCTTGTGTAGGAAGTATGCCTTTAGATTTGGGGCTTTTTATATGTGATGCCATGATGATGAATTGATGTTGCATTTATGTCCTTTTTATGTTGAATTTCTTGCTGGTAAAGTTTGGTAGCTTTTGGAGCATGTATGGTTGATCAATTGTGTGTTTTAGTAGCCTTTTCTAAGCATTCTGAACAGGCCGTATCGGAACAGTAGCCCTTGTTTCGGAACGGGTTCCATATAGCAACCCAGGCGTCCGAAACGGGAGACACCGTTCTGAAATGGAAAGGCCACTGCCAGCCTTCGTTTCGGTACGCGTTGCGGAACAGCCCCGCGTTTCGAAACAGGCTCTCCCTGTTTCGGAACACCTGACCGTTGGGGGCTGACATTGGCAGTTATATGTTTTGGAAAGTTTGCATTTTGGTCCTGAATCTTGTTTGTGCAATTTCATGAGTTTGAGATGTCCGTTTGAGCTGAAATTTGGCAGTGAAGCATGAAACCCGACTAGTTACAAGTTGGTAACATTAATTTGGGTTAAGTCCTTATAATTATCAGAATTTACAATTTGGTCCCTAAAGTTGTAAATTGTTCAATTGGGTCCCTGTTTGATCTCTGATGTTTATGATCTTTGAGTATGTGATTTGTATGATCATAACTAGGGTTAATGTGCATCTAGACAAGATTAAAAAGAAAAAAAAAGGGTCGTTAATCAAGGTTGACTTTCGGGTTGACTTTGGTTTTCCCCGTGTGACTTTCTTAATTCGGGTCAACCGTCTAGGCCGGGTTAAGGGGGTTACAAAGTCCCTTTAATTTGCAGAAATTACATTTTGGTCCCTATTCTGTTGTGAAGTGCAATTGAGTCCCCATATGTTAACCGATCGTTGTGCCTTTCTCCACCATGATTCGTGAGTACTCACTTAGGGTTAACATGTATCTAGACAAGATTAAAATGAAAAAAAGGTCGTTAATCAAGGTTGACTTTCGAGTTGACTTTGGTTTTACCCGTGTAATCTTCGTAGTTCGGGTCAATTGTCTAGACCGGGCTAAGGGGGTTACAAGATGTATCTAAAAGATCGTCTATGAAGACGTCCTTCCTTTTGCACAAGGCAGTGATTAAATTAGGAAAAATAAGGGGGCTATGGGACCGTTTTAAACAAGCATATACCTCACCCACTATTATCTTTCCTATATCAATTTGTCAACCATGTATTATGGAATGAATGAGAAACAATCGAGAGATATGGACGACAGCAGTGTGTAGTGTGGGCAGGAGCTTATGCCTCACAAAGTGATTCCATACCTTAGCCTCTGGTTTGAGGTGTCCTCTCTCAACCGACTTGTTATTATCCAGCATTGTTCCTTGAAAGCAAATATCCTTCAGCACATCTCGTTGCATTTGCGCGTCCATTGTCATCACAAAAGAAGTGTTATGGTCCACAATATGCTTCAGTCCATAGAACTTGTTGATTGCTGCAACAGTAAATTTGATTTTCTCTCCGCGCACGTGAACTGTGGACTTGGTTGGACTCGTCAAGTGGGTATAAAACTCCTTCACCTGTGATAAGCAAATTTCTTCAGGATGGGCAGCAAAGTTTTTCCATCCACGGGTGCCAATGATGTCCATTATGGACTGGTCGAACTGGTATTCTTCTTTTTGAGGGTATTTGAACCCTATTTCTGGAAGAACGTTTTTGTCCTTGAGCTTTGCCCATCTCTCCTTGGCTGCCTCATCAAAAATTTTGGTAATTTCCAGGACTGGACGTTGTGTGGGATGGTCAGAAGTCTCAGGGGCATTTTTGCAACGGGTCATGGTGTTTTTTTTCTAAGAAGTTGGGAGGAATGAATGTGTGTGTAGGAAAGAAAATGGTGAGGGTTTTTCTGTGTTTGAGGAGAGAATCGAAAAGTTGGGGGAAAGTGTTTGAGTGTTTGAAGAAGACGAAGAAGTTGGGGGACGGATGATGAAGAAAATGTTGGGAGTTGAAAAAGGTGGGGAAAACTGATGAGTTAATGGGAGATGGGAGGTGATGGGGACGTGTGTCGGCTTTAAGGGATAGAGAATTTTTTTTGGAGTTAATGCAATGGCAGACGGCTGGAGAGAGAATATGGTTTTATGTGGCTAGGGTTTCTCTTCATTAAGTAGATGAATATTCTCTCTCATGCTTTTTGTATTTTTCTCTCTCTCTTTTAATTCACCTCCCTACTTTTCAGATAAAACCACCTTTATCTTTATCTCTCCCCTTTTCTTGCGTCCCTCCGAAATTGGATAAAAACAAAGTCCACGTCCTTCTCCCCTTGCTACCAACTCTACAGACGGCGTGTTCCCCTGGCATTTTACTTAGGAAAGAGAAAGCCTTTGTACGTGGGTCACGTGAAAAGATATGAAAATTAAAGGCAAAGATAACATAAAACTAGACTAAAAAGAAAAGCATTATTTATGGACATGATATAGCATAAAAGATAGAGTTGGAGATGCAAACTTTCAAGGATCGTGAAGATCTAGGTAAGACTTGTCTCTGAGGATAGGGGCTCCACTATACACCTTTAGGCATTGGCCATTGACTTTGAAAACTTCATCGTCGTCCAACTTCTTGATATCCACTGCGCCATGAGGGTACACCATGTGTATGATGAATGGCCCGGACTACCTCCATTTCAGCTTTTTGGGAAAAAGCTTTAGCCTAGAATTGTGGATAATCACTTGTTGCCCTTCTGAAAAATGCCTTGGAATAATGTGTTTGTCATGCCATTTCTTGGTCTTCTCCTTGTAAATGCGAGCATTCTCATATGCTTGGGCTCTGAATTCCTCCAGCTCGTTAAGCTCTAGCAATCTCCTCTCACCAGCAAGTTGGGCATCCATGTTGAGTTTCTTGATTGCCCAATAAGCCTTGTGCTCATGCTCCACCGGTAACTGGCACACCTTGCCAAATACAAGCTTTAAGGGTGACATGCCTAAAGGCGTCTTGAAGGCTGTCCTATATGCCCAAAGTGCTTCATCCAGCTTGGGGGACCAATCTTTTCTTTTAGGATTTACCACCTTCTCGAAGATTTGCTTGATTTCATGGTTGGAAACTTCAGCTTGTCCATTTGTCCGCAGATGATATTCTATGGCAATCTTGTGTCTGACTCCATAGCGGTGTAATGCTTTAGCAATAAGCTTGTTGTCAAAGTGAGTTTCCTCATCACTTATGATGGCTCGGGGTGCTCTGAATCTAGTGAAGATATTCTTGTGAAGAAACCTCATGACTGTCTTGGAGTCATTCCTTGGGGGGGGGCAACAGCTTCCACCCATTTTGACACGTAGTCGACTACTAGAAAAATAAATAGATCTCCATATGATGCAGGAAACGGACCCATGAAGCCAATTCCCCACACGTCAAAGATTTCAAGTTCCAAAATATTTTGCAACGACATTTCATTCCGCCTGAAGATGTTTCCCGTTCTTTGGCATCTGCCACAAGTATTGTAGAACTCGTGTGCATCCTTTAAAAGTGTAGGCCAAAAGAAGCCCACTTGAAGAACTTTTGCAGCAGTTCTAGCACCACCAAAATGCCCTCCACATGGTGATGAATGACAGTGATACAGAATGCTATGGTATTCTTCTTCTGGAACACATCTCCTTATAATCTGATCAGGACATTGCTTGAACAAGTAGAGTTCATCCCACTAGTAGAATCTTATATTATGTCTGAATTTCTTGAGTCCTTGGCTAGATAAATCATGAGGCAAATACCACTAACAAGATAATTAACAATATCAACATACCACAGAATTGTTGCAGTAGCTAATAGTTTCTCATCACCGAATTCCTCCTTAATTTCAATTTCACTACCTTGCATGACAACATTTTCTAGCCTAGAAAAATGGCCAGCTACCTTGTTCTCACATCCCTTCCTATCTTTAACCTCTAAATGAAATTCTTGAAGCAAGAGTATCCACCTAATAAGTCTAGGTTTAGCATCATGTTTAGTCACTAAGTACTTAATGGCTGAGTGATCGATATGAACTATGACCTTAGTGCCTATCAAGTATGACCTAAACTTATCAAAGGCAAATAATACAACAAGCAATTCTTTTTCAATAGTGGTGTAATTGATTTGCGCATCATTCAAAGTGGGTCTAGCATAATAAATGACATGAAAGAGTTTACCTCGACGTTGTCCAAGTGCTGCACCAACTGCGTAGTCACTTGCATCACACATCAGCTTGAACGGCTCGTTCCAATCAGGTGGAATAAGAACTGGTGCAGAGATAAGCTTCTCCTTCAGTTCTTCAAATGCGCTATGGCAATCTTTGTCAAACACAAATGGTTTGTTTTTCTGTAGCAAACTGCATTGTGGCTTTGAGATCTTCGAGAAACCTTTGATTAATCTCTGATAGAAGCCATCATGCCCTAGGAAGCTCTTTACTCCCTTGACTGTAGTGGTTGGAGGTAGTTTTTCAATGACCTTGACCTTACCTTTGTCAACTTCTATCCCTTGCTTTGAAATCTTGTGGCCCAATATCATTCCTTCCGTTACCATGAAATGGCACTTTTCCCAATTAAGCACCAAGTCAGCTTCCTCACATCTCATTAGGACCTTGGCGAGATTGCCCAATCATGTGTCGAAGGTATCTCCGGAGACCGAGAGGTCATCCATGAAGATTTCTAAAAAAATCCTCGACCATGTCTTAAAAGATAGCAAGCATGCATCTCTGAAATGTTGCTGGAGCATTGCAGAGACCAAAGGGCATTCTCCGGAAAGCATAAGTTCCATAAGGGCATGTGAAAGTCGTCTTTTCTTGGTCTTCGGGTGCTATAGCAATCTGATTGTACCCAGAATACCCATCAAGGAAGCAGTAGAATGCCTTGCCTGCTAGTCGATCCAACATCTGATCTATGAATGGAAGAGGAAAATGGTCCTTCTTGGTCGCCTTGTTGAGCTTCCTATAGTCCATGCAAACCCTCCACCCCGTGACGGTTCTAGTAGGCAATATCTCATTCTCCTTGTTGCTTACCACGATCACGCCTCCCTTCTTTGGTACACACTGCATCGGGCTAACCCAAGAGCTATCATATATCGGGTAGATTACTCCAGCATCCAGCCACTTGATTATCTCTTTCATCACTACTATCTTCACAATTGGGTTTAGTCTCCTCTGGGGCTCAACTGAATTGCTGTGACAATCATCAAGCAAAATTTTGTGCATACAAATAGCATGACTTATACCCTTCAAATCAGCCATAGTCCACCCTATTGCCTTTTTATATTGTAACAACATATTTACTAAACTAGTTTCTTGCTTAAGTGTGAGACTAGAAGAAATTATCACATGCAAAGTTTCATTGCTCCCTAAGTAAACATATTTAAGATGCGATGGCAAAGGTTTCAGTTCTAAAGAAGGTGCATGCTCAAGGGAAGATTGAGGAGGTACAAATTTTGAAAAAATCAAGAGGATCAAAGTGCGTACCTGGTCTAGCCTCGAGTCGACTAGACTGCTCCAGTTCCCTTGAGAGCTCTTCTTGGTAAGAATCATCATCCTTGCAGAGTGCTTCAAACTCCTCCATTTGCACCTCATTGCTACAACAAAACTCATCAATCATACTCTGTGATGTAGCATCAGCATATTTGCATACTCCTAGGTTATCTGCATACTTGAGGATGTCATGAATATTGATCGTGACTGTCTGATCAGCCACTCGCATCGTGAATTCACCCATTTCACAATCGATCAAAGCTCACCCGGTGGCTAAAAAAGGCCTTCCCAAGATAAAGGGTGCGTTGCTATCAGCTTCACAGTCGAGGATCAAGAAGTCGACTGGAAAGATAAATATGTCCACTTTTACCAGAACATCTTCAACTCTCCCTTCTAGACGAACATGAGAATGATCGGCTAGCTGTAGCACAACCTTGGTGGGTTGTGCCTCTCTTATTCCCAGTTTCAGAAAAATCCACTTGGGCATTAAGTTGACACTCGATCCCAAATCGCAAAGTGCTCTTCCAACAAATTTGTCGCCAATAGACCATGGGATATCAAAACTACTTGGGTCCTTCTTCTTAGGTGGCAGCTTGCTCCACATAGAATAGCATTCTTCTGATATAGCGACAATCTCTTATTTCTCGACCTTTCTATTTTTTGTGACTATATCCTTGAGGAACTTAGCATAAGTTGGCATCTGATCAATAGCCTTCAGAAATGGGACATTGATATGTAGTTTGTCCCAGATATCCACAAATTTCTGGAACTGAAGGTCTTCTTTCTGCTTCTTGAATCGTTGAGGAAAAGGAGGTGGGGGTCTAACTTGATCTGTCTAAACTGATGGAGCTACATCTTTTTCTGTAGCAAAAGCAGGCTCCTCCTCTGGTGTTTCTTTTGCTATGACATCCTCACCCTTCTCTTCAACTGGAGGATCATGTGAGTTGGGCTGAGAGTCCTCCTTCTCATTTCCCCCAAACTTGTCTTCCTTACTAATTTCCTTGCCACTCCTTAATGTGAGTGCGCTGCATTGTTCCTTTCTATGGTGCTTAGTGGCTTCAGTGTCACTAGGCAGACTTCCTTGTGGTCGTGCGTGCAAGGTCTGGGCTATTTGGCCAACTTGTGTTTCTAAGGCTCAGAGAGATGAACTATGGCTTTGCAATAAGGCTCCTTGATTTTTGATGTTTGCTACATGATCCTGTAGCAGAACTTTTGTGGTTCCCATTAAGTCTTTTGTCATAGCCATAAATTCTTTGAATGTAGTCTCCAGCGAACTGTTCAATGAGGATGATGTCCCGTTGTGACCTTGCCAAGGCATCATCTGGTTAGAAGATGGTGCTTCGATCAGATTTTGTTGTGGCGTTGGCTGTGCAGAATTACTGTGCCCTTGATTACCCCAACTAAAATTTGGATGCCGACGCCATCCTGGGTTGTGGGTATTGGAGTATAGGTTGATGTTGCGGTTATAATTCCCCACATAGTTTGCTGACTCTTGATTGTCAGGGCAATCACTCAAATGGTGATTGCCATTGCATTTGAGACATGAGGTTGCAGACTTCACTTCCTTGACTTCATTGGGACGTTAGAGGTTCTTTAGCATATTTGTGATAACAGCTAACTGCGTGCCTACCGAGTCATCAGCTTCACTGTCTCGAGCTACTTGGGTTCTCCTCCCCGTTCCAAGCCTTGTGGTTGGAAACTGGTAATCATTGTTGGCTACCCAATCAAGAATGTCAAATGCTTCCTCCAGTGATTTGTCTAACAAGGTCCCATTTGCTGAAGCATCTAGCATCATCCTCGTAGGGACATTTACCCCATTATAGAACATAACCACTTGAGTCCAATCATGAAAACCATGATTTGTGCACTTCCTCAATAATCCTTTGAATCGATCCCAACACTTATACATAGATTCGTCATCAATTTGACCAAAAGAAGCTATATCATTTCTCAACTGAGTGTTTCTATTTGGTAGATTATACCATAGCAGAAAACTTTTGCATATATCTGTCCAAGTCTCCATTGATCCAGCTGGCACTCCACTTAGCCATGCTCTAGCACGATAACGTAAAGAATATGGAAACAATTTAAGCTTTAGCACATCCTCGTGCACTCCTTGTTGTCTGAACGAGTCACAAACTTCCAAGAAAGCACGAATATGTTGTCTTGCATCTTCGTGAGGCATACCTCGAAACTGACCAATAGTGTTCGACATGTTGAACATAACAGGTTTAAGCTCGAACTAGGCTGCCTGAATTTCTGGAGCTACTATTCCGGGATAGTGATCTTCCAAGATAGGAGCTAAATGATCCCTAATAGCTCGTGGTCGAGTTGCTGCTCCCTGGCCATTTGCCATAGCATCTCCGTTACCTTGAGGTGTTGGTATTTCTCCATCCATGTTTCTAGTCTCCTCTCGTCGAACACGTCTGCTAAGTCTCAAGAAATGCTCGATCTCAGAAATAGGTGATTGCAAGGGTCCTGTAGATTGCCTTCTGGTCATACACTAGCAAGACACCCGAAAAGAAAAATGAAAAACTTAAAATAAGTTTATACAACACAAAAAGAACAAACGATAAAAACAAAAACGTAAACAACCAATTGCCAATCCCCAGCAACGGCGCCAAAAACTTGTTGCGTTCGCAGAGTGACTATAAATAATACGCAAATGGTGAAAGTATACACGTTGAATGAGTAATAAAGTGATGAGTGAGTATCGTCTCCACAGGGATTGGAGGTATTCACGGTTACTGTAACAATAAAGCTTGAACTTTTGATAGATGACAATGTTATAATAAAAGAGATGGTGTATAATAATGCTGAAGCAAAATAGTGCAGAGAAAGATGATATAACAATATGATAGATAGGTCCCCTTTCGTATGCGAAACTCACTACGGAATGACTGGTTGGGAATGATGGACAACCTAACTCAAGCTTCTTAACGATACTAAGGCTTTTCATCTATCTTCTATGCTAGGCGAGATTTACTAAGAGTGCTCCTAAACTATCTCTAGCCAGGAAACTAGGAGTCAGAAATGCTACAGCCATACCTCTCGGCGTAAACTCATAACACTCCCCTACCCTTCACGTACTATCCTTTTTAGCCCTTGAAACCTATCACTTATCTCTAAGGTGGGTTAGAGTCTGCCTCTCAACAGTCACTCCATTGCTTATGAGGGTTCTAACCCCAACATACACTTAAAGAACAGCCACTCTCGAAGGCGCTTAAGGTAGGGCTTAACTTTCGAAGCACTTACAACCCTAAGCTATTACAACTTTAAGGAAATGATAAAGCATAAGCAAATCATAGAATCGTGATAAACACTGAAAAAAGCCATAACATGCATTAAAAAGTACTCAAAATAACATCATCCATCAAACCCAAGCCACCTAAAACAATTTGTGGCTGGGCAATATCATTCAACGTATCATTGCGATAACATCACCAAATATAATGATATACCAAGAAATTGCTATAGCGACAGAAAGAAAGGTGAACTCCCTCTCCACCATGGATTTCCCGACTGCCTTAGGCCCACCGCCTCTCTTGAGGTCGGTAAGACCACTCTTTGGAGCTTTAACGATGGAGGACACCAAGCTGGAGAAGATGAAGGTGGAAACTTCTCTCTCCTTTTCTCTCTCTCTTCCGCCTCTCTTTTTGTAATGCTCAGAATACCACCCTTTGCTCCAAGCTTCTCTCCCCTTTATATAGTGGAGGCTTCTAGGGTTTGGTGCCCTAAAGATGCCCTGTTATTCCCAAGGAATATCCACCGACAAGGTCTGCTTCGAGGGGACAAGGGAGACAGTCTGCAGGCGGGCATCAGTTGCTGCACATGTCAGATCGTTCTTTTCTGCATGTTCACATGTTTCTGCAGCTCAAGTGTATCTCACATGCTGGCCAATGTCCACTTCCATCATGCTATAGAAATTCCCTGCACCGGCTTTCTCTTAACTCCTTTCATGTGCACCACAAAACCAAAAACCAACCTTCCAAGCAGTATCCCTCGATATGGACCAACAACCAGCAAAGATAAATATGCACCCAGAAGAAGAAAATGCAACCTAAATGCAGTCTAAATGCTATGGTATGAACTGAAGAACAGACAAATGCTATAGCAAAAAGGTATGAAAACAATGATATTTATGCAGTTATCACCTGCTAACCACGTCGTGTTGGGCCTGCAGAGTTTGGCCTTGTTCTTCTCAAAGTCGGCAGCCGTCACTAACTGCCTCCACTCCTCGTGAGGGTTGTCATGCATGTCCAGGCCATAGTATCTGTTGATGACGGCGACATTCAGCTTGATAGACTCCCCGCAGACATAGAAAAATGGCTGCCCTAGGCGGGGATGGTGGGCATAAAACCCCCTAACCATGATGATGTTTGTTGTCTCTGGCTGTCGTGCAAACATCTCCTATCCGTTGTTATGAATTGTCTCGAACAGGGCAGGCTCTAAGACGAGATCGCCCGTCTCCCTTGGTAGTGGAAGCCTTGCTCCTCCTATACGTTCTGCTTAGAGAACTAATCTTTGTATCTTTCTTTGTCTTCCCTTGAGCAAAATCTCTTGTAGTTGGGTTTCGGCTGTGATGCGGATGCCATGTGAAACGGTTGAAGTGACTGAAAATCAGAAGGAAAAATAATTAGAGAGCTGTGGAAGCAACAAGAAGATAGCAAGGAGGTGAGAGTAAGGTAAATGAATTGAGTGTGAGGGGTTTAAATAGAGGTTGCTGAGAGGTGTCGTGGCGGCAATAAATGCCCAACGGTCTAGTTATTCTGCGTACGTTACGGGATATCTGCACGTTACTTTCGGAGCCATTGGTAGCTAGTCGTTGGCGGCCAACTAGATGTTACGCGTTGCTGCGCTAGGCTGCCACGAGCTGTCTCGGCGGCATGGTGGGTGGGCTCCTTGTTGGGCCTTCTTCTTGGTCCGACTCTTTTATTCTTAATCCTGAAATAAAAATAAAGACAAAAATAAAAGTAATTAATTAACTTCTGAAAAGTAACAATCTAAAAACTAATCTAATCCTAAAAATTAAACTCTAATCCTAATGCATAAAAGTAAAAATAAAAATTAAATGAAAATTTGGTTATGGTGGGAGGTGCAACTCTCAGACAAAACACTTTCTAAGAGTTTTGTGTTTGGATTTTTGTCCATATATGTCCTTCCTCTCCTCAGGTGAGTCCTCTTGTTCCTTTAGGTTCTATGCTGCTAGTTCCTTCAGCCTGCCCCTTGGTCTGTCACGACAGCTGCTGCCCTAGCCTATTTCTATGATGATGCTGACAGCTCTTGCATCTGGGCATCCTTCCTTTCCTTTTTCTAAGGGTTGTAGCACATTCATCTTGATGCTCTAGTCGTCTACCCTCACGATTAGCTCCCCATTTTCAACATCTATTAGCGTTCTGCCCGTGGCCAAGATTGGTCGTTCAAGGATTATAGGGGCTTTTTCATCGGCCTCGCAGTCTAAGATGAGGAAGTCTACAGGAAGTATCAGGTTGCCCACCTTCACTAAGATTCTTCGATTTTACCCTTTGTTTGTACAAATGAATGATCAGTAAGTTTTAGCATGACGGATGTAGGTCTGGTTGGCCCAATTCCTAGCTTATCGAAGACTGCCTTGGGCATAAGGTTGAAGTTGGCTCCCAAGTCGCACAGGGCTCTGGTTTCATGTTTGCTGCCTATCCTGCATGGGATAACAAAGCTGCCCGAGTCTATCTGCTTGGGCGGCAGTCTAGGAACCTTCTGAACTGGTGCTCTTGCTTTTCTTGCTTTAGCCTTTGGGGGAAGGGTACTGGCGGGCGGAAGTCCTCTATATGCTACTTTCGTTGGAAATTAATCTGAGGAGGATCATCTGCTTCAGGACAATAGTCTTTTTCAGTTGTTGTGGCAGGTGGTGTTGGTGTTGCCGCTGTAGGCTTTTTCTTTCTGGTCTGGATGAGTTTCTGGTTGTTTCTCCACCCTGGGTTCATCCAACCGCTTCCCATTTCTTGTAGATATGGACTTGCATTGTTCGTAAGTGGGTTTGGCTACTGCCTCCGAGCTGTTGGATGCTGCTCACATTGTTCGGCTACTGTAGATCTCTGTGAACTGCCTAAATTAGGTATCCTGGTTTTTTATAGCAGCCTCCTGGTTGTTCAACCTCATCTCTGTCCTGTCCATAAAAGACTCAGTTTTAACAATGAATTTATTGGTACGAACAATAAAATCACTAGTTCTAGTCATAAAAGTGTGAAGGGTTGCTTCTAGTGAATTATTATTTTGTGGCTGTTGATTCTGCTGTCTGGACTGGTTCTGCTGGTAGCCTCCCTATAGAAGTTGTAGGTTTGCAGTAGTCTTTGGGTTGCTCCAGTAGAAATTAGGATGGTTCTTCCATCCAGGATTGTATGTGTTTTGGGCAGGTATGATGTTCCTCCCATATAATTGGCAGATGCGGTGTAGTTAGAGGAATAATGGTTGCCCCCACACTCGCCACAGAACGGTTCTACAACCTTTACGTCTTGGACCTTCCCAGCAGGTTGCAAAATTTTCATGACCAGCTCCGTCAGTGTGTCAAGGCGGGCGTTAACAGAGTCTGAGGCTTCTACCTCGTTCACAGTGGCCTGCCGCCTCGGCGGGTTGTTGGATATTTTTAATCGTTTTTGGCGGCCTGGTTCAGAAGCCTCAGTGCTTCCTCTAGTGGTATGTCAAGGATGATCCCATTGGCTGAGGCATCAATCATCATTCGTAATGGGTAGTTCACCCCGTTTTAGAATATTCATACTTGAGTCCATGCAGGAAGACCATGTAGCGGACAGTTATTCAGCAGCTATTGGTACCGCTCCCAAGCTTCGTACATCGGTTCTTCATCCCCTCGCTTGAAGGCTTTTATCTCGTTTCGCAGTCTCTCAGTGACGTTGGACGGGCTAAATCGGTCTAGGAAATCTTTACACAGCTCCGTCCATGTGTTGAATGATCATGTCGGCTAGTTGTTCAACCATTGTTTTGCCGTACCCCATAGTGAATAGGGAAATAATCTCAGCCTCAGGACGTCTTGGTGGACCCCGTGTATTTTAAATGCTCTGTAGATGTCTAGGAATCCTCTCAAATGCTGTCGAGCATCTTCAGTGGCTGTCCGCCGGAAGTGCCCTAATGTATTGATCATGTTAAACATGATTGACTTAACTCGAAGTGGTCCGCCTCAATATCAGGTTCCGTCACTGTTGGATCAAACCCTCTAAAGTCATGCTCTAGGTAATCTCTAGTGGTTCAAACAATCGGAGGCTGCCTGGGCAGAATAGGGGTTCTGCCTTGGTGGATCTTGCTGACCTCTGGGCGGCAAGTCTTGCTGCCCATCCTTGCCGTGCGTGGCACCGTCGGAGGGTTGTCGTTTTCCATTTTTACCTTTGCTTCTTCCTCTTTTATGTTTTCCCTTAGGACTACTCTGATGTCCTTCTTAAGTTCTCTTGCTTTACGCTCGATATCGTCGTAAAAGAGGAGTTCTCCTTTCGGATTCGCCCTGGTCATACACTAGCAAAGGACACTGTAAAATTCTTTTTTCGATTAAAAATAAAATAAAATAAAAAGTAAGGAAAAAGCGAGGAAATTAAAATCGAAATTCGATGTTACCAATCCCTGGCAACGACGCTAAAAACTTATAAGGGCGTGTAGGTGTTCTCCTTTTTGCAAGAGTGCAAGTGCACACTCATGCCAAGTTATAGTATAAAAGATGTCGAATCCCACGAGGATTGGACATCTTGTTTCGAATTGTCTTTCCTGCACAAGTAAAGTGATTGTGAAGAAAACAAAAAATAAAATAAAAAACAAGTAATTAAGGAAGTAATCAGATTGATAGAGCGGGCAGGGTTATGCTGCTGCTTAGTGTGAAACTACGTTGAAAAGGTCAACTTGTTTTGCGCTGCCACGATATGCTGCCTCGGTGGGTAATGGCGGATTGAGGCTGCGGCAACTTTTGCTGCCACGACGGAACTCTGCTCTTGCAACTTTCGCTTCCTCGGCGGGTGGAATGGAGATAAGTCCTGGCGGCAAGTCTAGCAGGTACTCCATGTTTGACAGAGCAATTCTAAAGTGATCCTTCCTAAGTCTAGGCAAGGATTCTGTCACCACATGATGTAGGCAAAACTTAACAATCTCAGCATAAACCTAACACACGCAATCGACAGTTGGTTGCTCCTTTTAGCCGCAGAAACTAGAACTTATGTCTAAGCCGAATTAGTCAACACCTCGACATGATAAGACCATACTTAATTCTTTCGTGAGTTTCACACTCCCGTGCCCGACAAATGGATTTCTTCAACTGGACTTTTGGAACTAATTGAAGAAGTGAAGAACATGAATTAAGTAAACTTGGAATATTTTATTCGAAACAAACATGAAACCTAAACAACCATTTTCACAACTAATTTACAACATAACCCCAACTCCAAGGGAAGTTTAGAACATGCCGACGGCAAAAAACCCTAACTATGTCTAGAGAAAACACAAGATGATTTGAACTAGGAGTACAATAAGTGTTTATAGACAAGTAACTAGGTTTAGTCCTTCTTGAAGTAGAAGTCCTCGAAAGTAGCTTTCCACATTTAATGTGCCTTTAAACTCTGACTTCTTTGAGTTGAATGTGGACTTTATCACATTTGCCTTAGCCCCCAAGCAATCTTGAGATTTCACTTCGACGGCTTTACCCGCTGCTATAGACGTCAAAAAATTAAGTGGTTGACATCGATAGAATAAAGGTTTTAGGCTCTACAATAGCATTCTAATTCTCCAACTCCATAGTTTGTTGTCGTGGGCAGCAAGGTCGGCGATGGCAGCACTCGGTAGGCAATTGCTTTCGTCTGGAACTGCATTAGTACAGCTCCTTGGTTCGCTGCCTCAGCAACACATCCTCAGCTCCTCTTTCCCTCTGCCAGTCGTTAGTACCTAAAATCAAAATTACACTAAAATAATATATCTTCTTCACCAAATAAAAGATAATCTACAAAAACAAGGTAAAGCGTAGAAACAGTGTAAAATGCAATGCATGATCCTAATTATGCCTAAATGAACTCAAAAACAGCAATAGTATGAGATGGTATGTTCATGAAATATAGAACTTGTAGACACTTTAAAGGTACCCCGTTTCAATACAGGCTCAAGTTGTAACACCCTTAGCCCGACCTAGACGCTTGACCTGAACTACAAAGATTACACGGGGAAAACCAAAGTCAACATTGATTAACGACCCTTTTTTTCTTTTTTTTTCTTTTCTAAATGCATTATTAATCCTATGTGATCACCCAAGATCATAGGAAGGAAAGACACAACGATCGGAATTCATATAGGAGTTTAATTGTAAGAATTAGACTTTTAGGGACCAAAACGTAAATTATGCAAATTACGAGAACCTTGCAGATATTAAGTTTACCAATATACAATTAGTCATATTTCATGCATCTCTGTCAAATATCAACTTAATCAGACATTCCAATCTCAACCAATTGCATCCATAATCATCAAGGACTAAAATGTAAGAGGCAAGAACCTGAAACAGTTCAAAATTCAAACCAACGGTCTGCTGTTTCGAAACGACCGTATAGGAACGGAGTTGACCGTTTTGGTACTCGGGTGCGTTCCGAGACCCGTAACGAAACATGGCTTTCCAGTAGCCAAAGTGTTCTGAAACACTCTTACTCGTTCCGAAACATTATGGCCATTTCAGGCCCCTTTTCCGAAACAGATAAGGGTGTTTCGATATACTCTGCCCTGCAACTAAACACTTTGTTGGTTTTTCACTCTTTAACACGTCTGGAAATGTCCAAAAGCATACCAAAACATACTATCAACATATTTAGGCATCAAGGATCACCACAATGAAGCTTAAACTAAAGCATGACATCAATCATGCAATCATTGGAACTAAAGGCATGCTCCCTAGACATGAAAACCAAATGGAAGCCATAAGCCATAAAACAAGCCATAAAGGACATTTACAAACCTCAAATACCATAATAAACTTGCAACAACCACAAGGAGTTCAAAATACATCTCTCAAAACTAACCATACATCCCCATTGTCAATTATCATTACTAGAGTATATGTAAATGTCACCATACTTGAGCTTTTCACTTCCTTGGATATCCTTAGCCTCCTTGATGCCCAATAATGTCTCAATTATCTGCATTGTTAGTAAAAGATAGCGTAAGCACATTTGCTTAGTGAGGCAAGATCTAAGAAAACCAACACCACAATGCAACTTTAAAACTCTATCTCAAAAACCATTTTCTACATCATGCTCTTTCTATCTCATGCTTGAAAACCATTTCAAAGCAATTCTCCATTTGAAAATCACGTGTACCTTTAATCTAGCTCATGCATTCAACCAATGCAAATCTCATGGCAAGGCCATACACATGCTTAATGAAAACAAAAGCATTTCATAAACAACAAATCTCATATGCATTTCTCATAGCAAAAAACATCTCAACATTTGGTACATGTGAATCAAATGTAATCTCATATATTGGCATTTCATATTACATCTTTACCCGGATATGTGAATTAGCTTGATTTAAAGTCAAGTCCTACCCCGGTGGAATCTCACATCACCAGACTCTCATGGTGGTATCTCTCTTTGCCACAAAGCTTTGGTGTTTCACCAAGTCCTACCCCGATGGTATCTCTCATCATCGGATTCTCACTTTGGATTGGGATGAAACTACCCCAATTGCCCGACTCCAAAGAGCACGTACAAATTTTTAGTTTACAGTGCATTTTCATCCTATTGGTCGACCAATTATATCTGGTAATTATATCATCATTTATGTCAATATATTACATTAAAATTATCATCTCACCTATTGTTTTGATGCAACATTTCTCAAATCTTTCTCATCTCATTTCAAAACCATATCTCATGCTTTGCATTAAAAAAAATATCAAAACTCTTTACTACAACATGCTATCTCATGGAATCAACACATAGCATCATCTCATGCTACAAATCATGCATAAAACAGTAGGAATTTTTCTATCTCAAAACAAGAGCATGTTAAAAGAATTTAGGGCATCAACCACATATTTGAGAGCAAATCTAGCCATACTTACTTTATGGACTTAGGATGGTGTTTCAAACCAATCCAAAATCCCCAAACCTTGTTTCCTTATCCCTCAAGGACTTCTAAAACCATTCGCACTCACCGATTACGTTTAGCTTGCTTGCCGAAACGATATCTAGGCTTTTGGCACCGCCGAAACAACACCAAAAGTGTACAAAGATATCTCCCATGTTTATTACACATAAGAGCATAGGATTAATGCATCATCGTGCATTGAAATCACCAGCCACTCATTCAAACTTGTTGCACTACTCAAAAGCACCATTTCGGCTATCCAAAATAACCGAAACCACCTCCAAACTTTCCCAAAACAAAGCCCAGCCAAGATCTATCAATTCTAATCATTTCTAAACCTAAACCAACACCAAAAATCATCACAAACACGTCCTTATACCTCCAGCAACAACATATCACCAAAACCACCCCAAAACCACAAATCTAACTTCTAAAACTTGGGAATCCAAACCTATCCGGGATTTATTTGTTAAAACCACATTCATAACATCATTTATCATCCAAAACACATTAGAAATCAACCTCAAAACAGAGCCTAACAAAGAGTTACGAAAATCATCAAGATCTCACCAAGAATCTTGAATTTTACAACAATTTCATGCTTCTAACATTAAAGCAACTCAAAAATCATTAACAAAGGATTGATAACTTGGGAATTTTAGTAAAGAACTGAACATTAGAGGAGAAGGACAAAGCTTACGTCCAATGGCTGATTTCTCCTCAATTTGGGGAAGATTTCTTGAAAATCCAAAGTAAATACAAAAGGATTTGATGAGATAAAGATTAGAAATCCTTAGGAGAAAGAAATCTTAGAAAAAGAGATGAAAACCAGAGATTATTTGGTGAGGGAAATGTGTTTCACTGAGTGGAAGTGGAGAGAAAATGAAAAAAGGAAAAAATATCGTAAAGTAGTTATGAAAAGTCAAAATAGAATCTCTCTCTTATTTTCTTTAATTAAATCATTATTAAAACTCTCAAATTAAAGAGAAATCTGATGAAAAACAATATGGTAAAATTAGCTCCTTAAAGATTCAAAGTTTCAATCCTTTACAAAACAGTCACTAGTCAACTTTTACAAAAACTGCAATTTGGTCACTACACTGAAATGTAGCATTTCCAAATCACATTTTGTAAAATTGGTTTCACCATAACCATTTATATAATAAATGTGGATTTTAGATACTTTCCATATTTTTAAAGCATCCCGAACTAGGTATTCCCTAAACCTCCCTTAAATATTCGAACCGTTCACAACCGGCCCGATTCAACCTCTAAAACATCTAGGCCCAAAACCAGAGCGTTACAACTCTCCCCCACTTAAGAAATTTCATCCTCGAAATTTACCTGGTGGAAAAAGGTAAGGAAATTGCTTCTTCATGTCATCCATCCATTCCCACGTGGCCTCTTCAACACCACGATGTCTCTACAAGACTTTGACCAGCTCAATGGTCTTACCCCGAAGAACCTTACTATCTGAATCCAGAATCTCAATAGGCTCCTCATCACACGTCAAGTCTGGATTTAGCTCAACCTCCTCCACAAGCATAACATGCGACAGATCCGATCTATATTTCCGAAGCATTGATACATGAAACACATTATGTATCTTTTCCAACTCTTGAGGTAATCTCAGCTTGTAAGCAACAGGACCCACACGTTCTATCAACTCTTGAGGTAAAATCATCACCTTCTTTCAAGGTGAAACTTTCAAAAACACACACCTGCCCACTGCAAACTCTATCTCCTTACGCTTCAAATTTGTGTAAGACTTTTTTCGGTCCGATGCTGCCTTCAAACGCTCACAAATAAGCTTCACCTTCTCGGTGGTTACTTTCAACAAAGCACACATCGAGACTAACTTTTATCCCGTTTCAGCCCAACAAAGAGGAGTTCTGCACTTCCTCCTGTATAAAGCCTCATAAGGTGCCATTTGAATGCTTGCCTGGTAACTATTATTATAAGCAAACTCCACCAAAGGCAAGTGCTTCTCCCAAGAGCCTTGAAACTCAATAACACATCACCTAAACATATCCTTAAGCACTTGGATAACACGCTCTGACTATCCATCCATCTGCGGATGATAAGAAGTACTAAAATACAGCCACGTACTCCCAGAACCTTGCGGAGAACCTCAGATCTCTATCTGACACTATAGATTTTGGCACTCCATGCAATCGGAAAATCTCAGCGATGTATAACTCTGCAAGCTTATCTAGGGTATACGTAGTATGCACATGCAAGAAATGTGCACATATTGTAAGGCGATCCGCAATCACCCAAACAGAATTCTTCTTCGATGGCGATAACGGCAAACCAGACACGAAGTCCATGGTAATCCTTTCCCATTTCCATTCTAGGATTCTCAACGGCTGCAACAACCTAGAAGGAACTTGATGTTCAGCCTTAACACACTAAGAAACCATGAATTTGTTAACAAACTCAGCGACATCCTTCTTCAATCCCACCCAATAGTACTCATCCTTCAAATCACGGTACATCTTCGTACTACCAGGGTGCATAGCAAAAGGACTACTATGAGTTTCAGTCAGAATAGTGCGCCTTAACTCAACATCATTCGGCACCACTATCCGACTCCCAAAACATATAACACCATCATCATTGAAACCGAAATCCAAAGGCCTACCTTCTGCGATATCCTGAACATGTGGTACCAGAGAATCATCCAACAGTTGTTTATCCTTTATCAACTGAACTAAAGATGGCTTTACTTGTAACTCAACAACAAGACCACCATCTCGTGATATGCTCAAGCTAGCAAACATCGCTCTTAATTCTACCGCCACTTTTCTGCTCAAAGCATCGGCCACAACATTGGCCTTCCCCGGATGATACTCGATCGTTAGATCGTAATCCTTAAGCAACTCCACCCAATGTCGTTTCCTAAGATTTAAATCCTTCTGATACATAAGGTACTTCAAACTTTTATGATCCATGTACACAGTACACCTCTCACCATATAAATAATGTCTCCAAATATTTAAAGCAAAAACCACCGCTGCCAGCTCAATGTCATGCATAGGGTAATTACGCTCATGCACCTTCAACTTTCGCGATGCATAAGCCACTACCCTTCCCTCTTGCATCAACACACACCCCAAACCAACATAGGATGTGTCACTATACACCACAAACTCTTTTCCTGACTCAGGTTGAACCAAGATAGGAGCTTGCGTCAAAGCTGCCTTCAGCATCTCAAAAGCTTGTTGTCTTGCTTACGTCCACTTAGACTTAATATCCTTTTGTACCAACTTCGTCAAAGGGGCAGCAATTTTAGAAAATCCATCCATGAACCTTCGGAAGTAACCTGCCAACCCAAGGAAACTACGAACTTCATGAACAGACCTATGAGGCTTCCAATTCACCACCACCTCAGTCTTCTGGGGATCAACACGAATCCCCTCAGCCGAAACCACATGGCCAAGAAAAACAACCTCCTTTAGCCAAAACTCACATTAGCTCAGCTTAGCATAAAGCTGATTGTAACACCCCAATTTTGGGCTTGGAAGTTTAGGGTCTGAGCCAGACCGGTCTGATTTTCGGTTCGAATATAAAAGGTGGGTTTAGGGAAAGCGTAGTTTGGGATGCATTAAAAATATGCAAAAATATCTAAAAATCCTCTTTTAATATATATAAGAGAGTGTTGAAATCAATTTTACAAAATAAGGTTTGGAAGTGTGACATTTCAAAAAAGTGACTAAAATGTAATTTTTGAAAAGTTCAGTGGTGACTGTTTTGTAAGGTTTGAAACTTTGAATCTTTAAGGAGCTAATTTACCCAAGGAAGGATTTCTCCATATTTTTCTTAATTTTAATGACTTAATTAATGTTTAATTAATTTAATGAGAAGGAGAAAAACCAATTTTGAGATTTCATAACTAACTTTTGCTAAAACTTTCTCATCTCATTTTCTCTCAAAATTCCCTCAGCCAAACACATTTCCACAGCAGCATTTCTTTTGATTTTCACACTAAATGATGAGGTTTCAATCATCAATTGATTCCTAAACCTTTCTACATCAAATCCTCTTCATTTGCTTATTGAATTTTCAAGGATTTTGGCTCTAAACAAGGAGAAATCTACATTTAGAGGTAAGGATGTTCTTCTCCTCTAAATACTCAGTTATTTACTGAAATTCCCAATTTCTCAATCCTTAAATTAAGTTTTATAAAAGGTTTTAGTGTTGTGATCTTGATTTTGGCTTAAAACTTAAGATTTGGATTAAATCTTGAAGAAATTTGTGATGAATGTTTGGGCTCTGTTTTGAGATGTCTTTTTAATGTATTTTGGATGTTTAATGATGTCTGATTGAGGTTTAATCAATGCAATCCCAAATAGGTTGATTTTCCTAAGTTTTTACTTGTGAAAATGGAGGTTTTTAAGGTGATCTTGGTATTATGTTATAGCTGGAGATATAAGGACGAGTTTAGGATCTTTTTGGATGTTAATTGATGTTTAAGAATGTTTAGAAGTGATGGATCTTGGCTGGGTAATGTTGTGGAAGAGTTTGGAAGTGATTTCGGTTGTGTTTGGTAGCCGAAATGGTAGATTTGGTGAGAGCAACGAGTTTAGGTGTAATGGCTGAAGATTTTAATCCATGATGATGCATTAATCCTCTGCTTTGATTTGTTTAAAACAGGGGAGACATCTTCAGATCCTTGTGGTGTTGATCTGGATGCTTGAACGGCTTTTCGGCAAGCTTGCGAAACGGAATTGGTGAGTGAAGTTAGGTTTTCAGCTTTGGAACCAATGTTTGAAGGTTTTGGGTGCTTAGTTTAAGTCTAAGCAACTTAACTAAGCTCAAGAGTAAGTTTTCGGAGAAACTCTCTCTTTGATGAACCATGAGATAGTTGGATGCAGTGTCTTTAATTTGCATGTTTAAATTCTGTTTTGAAAGCATGTTTTAGCATGATTAATGCTGGTTATGAAAGCCATGTGTGGAAGGATGCTTAAGGTAAGAGATCCTTGGTTTGATATTGATAAATGTTGTTTTGATGCATAGTGATGCATGATGGTTTAATGGCTTTGATTAATGCTTTAAAGTACTTAAATCGGATATAGTTAGCCGGCTATAGGATTGGGTGCACCGTGAATAAATTCGCCTTGGATGTTGAGGGGTTGTAATCGTACCGTAAACTCCATCCAAGTACACTAACGAGATGTCTAAGATCATAATGGTGGTTAAAAGGCCATGTGAGGATCTTGTGTTGTGTGTCTCGTGTTCTCATTAGTGATGTTATACAACTACCGATGAGTGATGTGGAGGGGTTGTAATTGTACCGTTAGACTCCATTACGGGTGTTGAGGGGTTGTGATTGTACCGGTAAACTCCACCTTCTGTGTTTGGTAGTGTGTATGAAGCGTATGAGACAACGCTTGTAATCCGCGTATCCGATTGTGTTTTATGTTGAAAATGGTTATGGTTTATCACTTGGAAGCCAATATGACATGTTGATGTTAATGAAGCATGAGATGCTTGTTGAGTATGCATAGTTGCATGAGAAATGATATTTATGAGTTTAAAGGCCTTGAAAGGTGTTTTATAAAATGCATTATTGTGTTGTTTCTTTAGAGCACGCCTCACTAAGCAAATGTGCTTACGCTCTCTTTCTTGAACCAATAATGTAGAGAATTGAAGTGCTTAAAGGGTAGCAAGGAGGCTAAGGATCCAAGGGAAAGCTAAGCTCATGTATGGTGATTTTTTTCACACATTATTAGTTTTTGGTATTTGGGAATGGGAACCTAGGTTGTGTTTTTGGGAGATGTTTTGGACTCCCTAGTTGTAGCATGATGCTTTAAATGTTTTGGATATGTAAATGGCCATTTTGGTGTTTGCTTTGATGATTTGATGGTTGGTTGCTTTGGATATTAGGATGCATGCCTATAGACTTGTGGTTTTTTCCTAATTGATGCCATGAATGTGTTTTGATGATGCAAACATGTACCTAATATGTATGATGACTTGTGGGCATGATTAGGAGGTCATTCGGATGTGTTTGAGTGGATAAACGTATGTTAAACCATCAAATTCTGCACTTTCTGGGCAGTCCGTATCGGAACGGGTACTAACGTTTCGAAACGGGGGCCTGTAATGGCCTTCGTGTATCGAAACGGGTAGAGGCCGTTCCGAAACGAATTGGCCACTGCCAAGCCCTGTTTCGATACAAGTCTCGAAACGAACCCACATTTTGGAACGGTCAACCCCCGTTCCGAAACAGATGACCGTTGGGCACTGATTTGAATGGTTTAAGGTTTGCAAGCTTTACGTTTTAGTCCTGAATTTTGTATATGCAATTGCTTGAGTTTGAGATGTCCGTTTAAGGTGAAATTTGACAGGGAAGCATGTAATATGACTAATTTCATAATGGTAACTTAAAAATCAGTTAAGTCCTCTTAATTTCAAGAATTTACATTTTGGTCCCTAATAGTTGTAATTTGTGCAATTGAGTCCCTTAATGTTTACCGATCGTTGTGCTTTTCAAGAATGCTCTTTCCGAGGGTACGCTTAGGATTAATATACATCTAGACAAGATTAAAAAGGAAAAAAAGGGTCGTTAATCAAGGTTGACTTTCGGGTTGACTTTGGTTTTCTCTGTGTAATCTTCGTAGTTCGGGTCAACCGTCTAGGCCGGGTTAAGGGGGTTACATTTGGTGGTATCAGAGCTGAGTTCTCGAGTATTTGGGAATGGTTATGTGGGTGATATATGTATGATTGCTTGGTATCCTTTTAAAGTGAAAGTCTGATGTGTAAATTGTAATAATGTTGCAATTGTGATGCTATGCTGTGTTGAAGCATGTTAGAGGGACCCTTTGCCATATCAAAACTAATGAAATGAATTGTTTTTGAAAAATGAGCTTGAGTGCTTGGATTACTTACCTTGTTGGGCCTAATTATGTTTATTGTATTTGTGTTAGTGCATTGTTTTAGTGAATGGGACCTCGTAGAGAGACGAGGATTAATATGCAAGCTATGGCTTAGAACGAGAATGAGGAGAATGTCGATAATGCTGTGGATTTACCTCATCCTCCTGGTGGTGGACCGCCTGGTGGTGGTGGTGCTGGAGGTGATGGAGCTGGTGTTGGTGCTGGTGCTGGGGTCGCTGGACCTGAGGCTGGGCAGGGGCAAGCTGCTCCTGACATGACAGTTCTGATACAAGCTATTGCTGGAGCCTTTCAGGCAGCAGTAGCTGGAGCTCATGGAGCTGGGCATCAGGGTGATGCTAATGCTAGACTACCTTTGGAACGTTTGCGCAGTCTGGGAGGGACTGAGTGCAGAGGTTTGTCTGCTGAGGGTTCTGAATCTTGGTTGGAAAGTACTAAGAGGAATTTGGGACAAATGAACTGCAATGATGTGCAGAAGTTAGGATGTGTTGTATCGCTGTTGCATGATGATGCGTATACCTGGTGGACGACTGCTGTCTCCGAAATGGAGGAAGTTGATGTGACTTGGACGTTCTTTCTGAACGCGTTCAAGCGAAGGTATCTAGGTGTGCGATACCTGGATGAAAAGAAAAGAGAATTCATGTCTCTTACGCAAGGGAGCATAACAGTGGCTGAGTACGAGATCCAGTTTGTCAGTCTCAGTCAGTACGCACCTGAGATTATCTCTGATGAGCGGGAGAGGTGTGAACGTTTCTGATATGGTTTGGTGTCAGATGTAATGACCTTTATGCTTGCAGCTGAGTACACGGATTTTGATGTGCTGGTTAGTAGGGCGAAGGATATTGAGCAGAACCTGGGTTTGTCTTCCAGGAGTGCTGGTTCTGGCTCGGGCAAGCGAGCTGCTGAGTATAGTTTTGGTGGAGGACGAAACAAGAGAGGACGAGATAGGAGGTACCAGTCCTCGGCTAGGCGTGGTAGTGGAGGGCATGGTGCGCCTGTTCAGGGAGACAGGGCGAGAGCTGATCAGAACACATGCTGGGCGTGTGGATCGCGTGTCCATTTGAGGCGTGATTGTCCTCTGGCAGCGAGAGAGGTGCAGGCTCCTGTTGTAGTGTCTAGTAATTCGTGCTGGAATTGTGGTTCGGCAGACCACATGAGGATGGAGTGTCCTTTGTTGGCCGGTGGTGGTCAGGGACGTACTCCTGGAGTTGTTGCACCACAGAGAGGTCGTGGGCGCGGTCGTGGTAACTTCCAGCGTAGAGAGGATGGTGGAAGGAATGTGGCGCATGTGGTGGCTGTCCAACCTGAGGGTGGAGGCCAGGCTCGAGTGTATGCTCAGCGAGAGGGGAGGAATGACACGGATGTGATCGCAGGTACCTTCACTTTGCAATCTTTGTCATTACTTTCCTTGATTGATTCTGGATCTACACACTCATACATATTGCGTGAGCATGCTCAATTGCTTGGTTTGCCTGTTGAGTCCTTAGATGTTGGTATGCGTGTAACTAGTTCCTTTGGTGAGACCGTTGTGACACAAAAGTTATATAGAAGATGTCCCTTGGTTGTGCAAAACCATGTTTTTCAAGTTGATCTTATGGAATTGCCTTTCTATGGTTTTGATGTAATCCTGGTATGGATTGGCTTGTTGAAAATCGAGTTGTGGTGGATTTTGAGAACAAGCGAGTTTCGTTGAAGCTTGCGGATGAATATGAGGTAGTGGTGGTTGGTGAGAATGTGAAGTTTCTTGCCAATGTGGTGTCTACATTGGAGGCGAGCCGGATGCTGAGGCAAGGTTGTGAAGCCTACCTAGCCTTTGTGATGAATCCTAGCTCCAAGGAGTTGCGAGTGCAAGATATCAGGACTGTGCGAGAGTTTCTTAGTGTGTTTCCGGAGGAGTTACCTGGATTGCCTCCTAATCGAGAGGTGGAGTTTGGAATTGAGCTGCATGAAAATACAACTCCAGTTTCCATTACTCCTTATCGAATGGCACCTAAGGAGTTGAAAGAGCTGAAGACGCAACTTCAGGAGTTGCTTGATCGTGGTTTCATTCGGCCGAGTGTGTCACCTTGGGGTGCACCGGTCTTGTTTGTGAAGAAAAAGGATGGCACTATGAGAATATGCATCGATTACCGTCAGCTGAACAAGGTGCCTATCAAGAATCGGTATCCATTGCCGAGGATTGATGATCTTTTTTATCAATTTTGTGGAGCGGATGTGTTCTCTAAGATTGACTTAAGGTCAGGGTATTACCAGTTGAAGGTGAAGGATGTGGATGTGCCAAAGACAACCTTCAGAATGAGGTATGGGCATTATGAGTTCCTTGTGATGCCGTTTGGTTTGATGAATGCTCCTGCAGCTTTTATGGACATGATGAATAGAGTGTTCCATGAATATTTGGACAAGTTTGTTGTGGTGTTCATTGATGATATCCTTGTGTACTCTCGTACTGAGGAGGAGCATGAAGGGCATTTGAGGATGTGTTGCAGGCTTTGTTGGAGAATCAGCTTTATGCTAAGTTAAGCAAGTGTGAGTTCTGGCTCAGGGAAGTTGTGTTCCTTGGTCATGTGGTTTCTGCTGAGGGGATTCGTGTTGATCCTCAGAAGATTGAGGCAGTGATGAATTGGAAGCCTCCTAAGTCTGTTCATGAAGTCCGTAGTTTCCTTGGTTTGGCATGATACTATCGGAGGTTCGTGGATGGAATTTCAAAGATTGCTGCACCTTTGACGAAGTTGTTGCAGAAGGATGTTAAGTTTGAGTGGAAGGAAGCGAGACAACAGGCTTTTGAAAAGCTGAAGGCAGCTTTGACGCAAGCTCCTATCTTGGTTCAGCCTGAATCAGGGAAAGAGTTTGTGGTGTATAGTGACGCATCCTACGTTGGTTTGGGATGTGTGTTGATGCAAGAGGGTAAGGTGGTGGCTTATGCATCGCGCCAGTTGAAGGTGCATGAGCACAATTATCCTACGCATGAAATTGAATTGGCTGCGGTGGTTTTTGCCTTGAAAATTTGGAGACATTACCTGTATGGTGAGAAGTGTATAGTGTACACGGATCACAAGAGTTTGAAGTATCTGATGTCTCAGAAAGAGTTGAATCTTAGGCAACGTCGTTGGGTGGAGTTGCTTAAAGATTACGATCTGACGATCGAGTATCATCCGAGAAAAGCTAATGTTGTAGCGGATGCCTTGAGTAGGAAGGTGGCAGTGGAGTTGAGGGCTATATTTGCCAGCTTGAGTATTTCGCGTGATGGCGGTCTTGTGGCTGAGTTGCAAGTGAAACCATCCTTGGTTCAGTTGATAAAGGATAAGCAACTGTTGGATGATTCCTTGGTGCCACATGTTCAGGATATTGCTGAGGATAGGCCATCGGATTTCTGCTTTAATGATGATGGAGTTTTATGTTTTGGGAGTCGGATAGTAGTGCCCAATGATGCTGAGTTGAGGCGTGCTATTCTGGCTGAAGCTCATAGTAGTCCTTTTGCTATGCACCCTGGTAGTACTAAGATGTACCGTGATCTTCGTGATGAGTACTATTGGGTGGGTTTAAAGAAAGATGTTGCTGAGTATGTGAGCAAGTGTATGGTTTGTCAGCGAGTTAAATCTGAGCATCAGTTTCCTTCTGGGTTGTTACAACCGTTGAGGATTCCTGAGTGGAAGTGGGAAAGGATTACCATGGACTTTTTGTCTCGTTTTCCTTTGTCGCCATCGAAGAAGAATTCGGTGTGGGTGATTGTGGATCGTCTTACGAAGTGTGCTCATTTCTTACCTATGCATACTACGTACACTTTGGACAAGCTTGAAGAGCTGTACGTTGCTGAGATTGTGCGACTACATGGTGTGCCAAAGTCTATAGTATCGGATAGGGATCCGAGGTTTACATCGCGTTTCTGGGAATGTTTACATCAGGCTTTGGGTACACGTATAACCCCCTTAACCCGGCCTAGACGGTTGACCCGAATTAAGAAAGTCACACGGGGAAAACCAAAGTCAACCCGAAAGTCAACCTTGATTAACGACCCTTTTTTTTCCTTTTTAACCTTGTCTAGATGCACTTTAGACCTAATTGTGATCACACAAACATCATACCAAAAGATCACAAACATCAGAGATCAAACAGGGACTCAATTGAACAAATTACAACTTTAGGGACCAAAATGTAAATTCTGATAAATATGAGGACTTAATCCAAATTAAAGTTACCAACTTGAAATTAATCAGGTTTCATGCTTCTCTGTAAAATTTCAGCTCAAAAGGACTTCCCAAACTCATACAATTGCACAAACAAGTTTCAGGACCAAAACGCAAACATTCCAAAACATATAACTGCCAATGTCAGCCCCCAACGGTCACCCGTTCCGAAACAGGCATAGCCCGTTTCGAAACTCGGGGCCGTTCCGCAACGCGTACCGAAACGGGGGTCTGGCAGTAGCCTTTCCGTTTCGGAACGGCCCCTCCCGTTTCGGACGCCTGGGCACAATTAAGGCACCCGTTCCGAAACGGTAGGTGCTGTTCCGAAACACCCTGCACAAATTGCCTCAAAAAGCATTATTAAACATGCAATTAAACATCCAATCATGCACCAAACGCCACCAAACTTTACCAGCATGCAATTAAACATAGAAGGGACATATAAGCATCTTCAATTCAACAAAATAACATCATAAGCAAAAAGCCCCAAATCTATAGGCATGCTTCCTACACAAGTAAGCCATTCAAGCATAAACTTCCAAAACAAGCATGTAAAGATCCAACACCAAAACCAACCTTCTCAACATCAAACAACATACTTAGGGAGTACTAAACATCTCCCAAAACATATACATTGGTCCCCCATTGCCAAATTACCAAAAGCTAAAATGTACTTAGAAAACCTTCCATACTTAGAGCTTTGTTTCCACTTGGATGCTTGCCCTCCTTGCTGCCCTCAAGTACTCTAATGTTCTGCATTATTGAATTAAGAAAACGGAAGAGAGCGTAAGCAAAAGCTTAGTGAGGAATGCTCGTAAAACCATTCAATAATGCATTAACAAAACATTTATAAATCATGCTTCAAAACATCAATTGTACATGCTTAAAAGCTTACTTAAAACAAGCATCTCATGCTTCATGTCATAACATGTCATATTGGCAACAAGTGATAAATTTCATTTCTTTTAACAAGTTCATCATAACTTTCACCCCAAGGACTTTTAAACACCTCGGCCCCAAGGACTTTTAAACACCTTGGCCATGGACTTTTAAACACCATGAAAGAGGACCACACAAAGACTTTTAACCACCTTTGTGTCCACAACAAGTTTCACCCCAAGGACTTTTAAACACCTTGGCCCCAAGGACTTTTAAACACCTTGGCCCCATGGACTTTTAAACACCATGGAATGGATCACACAAGGACTTTTAAACACCTTTGTGTCCGTAGTAAGAATCATCCAAGGACTTTTAAACACCTTGATGTTCTTAAGTAAACAAGGCTCACTCAAGGACTTTTAACCACCTTAGTGACCTTAACCTTTTCAAAACATCACTTGCCAATATACATCATTAACATCATTTAATCCACTGTTTTAAAGCATTAAACCAAGCCATACTCATCATGCATTTAAAAGCATTTAACCACATTTAATCAATGCCCAAAATCAAGGAACTCTTACCTTGAGTTTCCTTCAACATATGGCTTACAACAACAGCAAATACCATGCTAAATCATGCTTTCAAAACAGTAATTAAAACATGCAATAAACCACTTTGCATCACACATAGTCATGGCCACCACTAGAGAGAATTTCCGAAAACTTACACTCGAGCTTAGCAAAGTTGTTTAGACTTAAACTAAGCTCCCAAGACATTGGTTTCAAAGCCGAAAACCCAATTTCACTCACCGGTTCCACTTCGCCTCAAGCCAAAGCACCAATTCAAGCTTCCGGATCAACAACTCTTGGATCCAAAGATGCCTCCCCTGATTAAACACATTAAAGCAGAGATTTAATGCATCATCATGCATCAAAAGCTTCAATGAAAGCACTCAAACTCGCTGCTCTCATTCACACTCCAATTTCGGCCACCAAACACAACCGAAATTGCATCAAAACCACTTCTCAACAAAGCCCAGCCATAAACCAGCAAAACCTAACATCCACTAACACCATTTAACATCTAAAAACAACCTATAAACATCCTTATACCTCCAGCAACATCAGATCCACAAGATCACCACAAAAACATCCAAGAATCACAAGCTAAACTTAGGAAACACAACCTATCCGGGATTGCATTAATCAAAACTCATTTCCTTATCAATTTAGAGTTCATTTAACATCAAAAACACACCTCAAATCACAGATTAATCATATCTAACGAAAATCATCAAAAATCACCAAATCTTGCATTATAAGCCAAGATCCATTTCACCACTTAAAATCCTTTAATAAAACTTCAATTAAGAGTTGAGAACTTGGGAATTTCAGTAAAGAACTGATAGTTTAGAGGAGAAGGACGTTCTTACCTCCAAACTTGTGTTTCTCCACTTTTTGGAATCAAAAACCTTGTTGAATCAACTAGCAAATGATGAGGTTTTGAAGATATGTTGATTAGGAATCAAAAGAATGTTGAAAGGAGGATTTTAGGTGAGAAAATCAGAAACAACTCTCTGGAAAACAAGTGTTTGGATTGAGAGAAAATGAGAGAAAGAAAATAGAAAAGTTAGTTAAGAAAATAGCCAAATGGCCTTTCCCTCCACTTTTGATATGTTTTAAAATCAGAATAAATCTCAAAATATCTTAGAAAAATCTGGAGAAACTACTTTTGGAATAATAGCTCCTTAAAGATTCAAAGTTTCAACTCTTTATAAAACAGTCACAAAACTTTCAAAAATTACATTTTGGTCACTAGCCAAAATGTCACTCTTCCAAAACCCATTTTTCAAAATTGATTTCACAGTTCACTTAATTATATTAAAAGATGATTTTAGAACATTTTTCCATATTTTTAATGCAACCCGAACTAGGCTTTCCTAATTTCACCTCTTTAGATTCGAACAGCACTTTGACCAAACCGGTCAACGCCCAAAACTTCTAAGCCCAAAACCGGGGCGTTACAACTCTCCCCCCCTTAAGAAATTTCGTCCTCGAAATTTACCTGAAGGAAAGAGATAAGGAAACTGCTTCAGCATGTCTTCCTTCCGCTCCCACGTGGCTTCCTCAACACCGCGATGCTTCCACAGCACCTTCACCAACTCAATGGTCTTGCCACGAAGAACCTTGCTATCCGAATCCAGAACCTTCACCGGTTCCTCATCATAGGTCAAATTCGGATTCAGTTCCACTTCCTCCACAGGCATCACATGCGAAGGATCAGATCTATACTTCCGGAGCATAGAAACATGAAACACATCATGGATCTTCTCCAACTCCTGAGGTAACCTCAACCGATACGCAACAGGACCCACACGCTCAACCACCTCATATGGTCCAATGTACCTAGGGCTCAACTTACCCTTCCGACCAAACCGCATCACCTTCTTCCAAGGCGAAACCTTCAAGAACACACGGTCACCCACCGCATACTCTATCTCCTTACGCTTCAAATCCGCGTAAGACTTCTGCCGATCAGAGGCCGCCTTCAACCGCTCACAAATGAGCTTCACCTTCTCAGTGGTCCCTTTCAACAAAGCAGGCATCGAAACCAACTTTTGACCAGTTTCAGCCCAACAAAGAGGAGTCCTACACTTCCTCCCGTACAAAGCCTCAAAAGGTGCCATCTGTATACTCGCCTGATAACTATTGTTTTAGGCAAACTCAACCAAGGGCAGATGCTTCTCCCAAGAACCTTGGAACTCAATCACGCAGCACCTCAACATATCCTCCAAAATCTGGATAACTCGCTCAGACTGACCATCCGACTGAGGATGATAGGATGTACTGAAATGCAACCTTGTACCCAGAGCTTGATGTAAACACTGCCAGAAACGCGATGTGAACCTCGGATCCCTATCTGACACAATCGACTTAGGTACACCATGCAGCCGCACAATCTCAGCAATGTACAGCTCTGCCAGCTTATCCAAAGAAAACGTAGTATGCACAGGCAAGAAATGCGCACACTTCGTCAGGCGATCCACAATCACCCAGACCGAATTCTTCTTCGATGGAGACAAAGGTAAACCAGATACAAAATCCATGGTAACCCTCTCCCACTTCCATTCAGGGATTTTCAACGGTTGCAACAACCCTGAAGGAACCTGATGTTCAGCCTTAACTCGCTGACACACCAAACACTTGCTCACAAACTCCGCAACATCCTTCTTCAAACCCACCCAATAGTACTCATCACGAAGATCACGATACATCTTAGTACTACCAGGGTGCATAGCAAAAGGACTACTATGACCTTCAGTCTGAATAGCACGCCTCAACTCAGTATCATTGGGCACTACTATTCGACTCCCAAAACACAGCACACCATCATCATTGAAACAGAAATCCGAAGGTCTACCCTCCGCGATATCCTGAACATGAGACACCAAGGAATCATCCAACAACTGTAACGCCCCGGTTTTGGGCTCAGAAGTTTTGGGCGTTGACCGGTTTGGTCAAAGTGCTGATCGAATATATAAGAGTGAATTTAGGAAAGCCTAGTTCGGGTTGCATTAAAAATATGGAAAAATGTCCTAAAATCATCTTTTAATATAATTAAGTGAACTGTGAAATCAATTTTTGAAAATGAGGTTCGGAAGGTTGACATTTTGGCTAGTGACCAAAATGTAATTTTTGAAAGTTCGGTGACAGTTTTATAAAGGATTGAAACCTTGAATCTTTAAGGAGCTATTATTCCAAAAGAGTTTCTCCAGATTTTTCTAAGATATTTTAAGGTTTTATTCTGATTTAAAATATAAAGAAAGTGGAGGGAAATCATTTTTACTATTTTATAACTAACTTTTCTATTTTCTCTCAATTTTCCTTTTCTCTCATTTTCTCTCAACCCAAACACATTCTCCAGATTTTCTTCTTTGATTTTGTCAATCTAAATCACTCATTTCAACTCTCATTTGATTCCTAATCATCTCATCAACAAAACCTCTCAATTTGCAAGTTGTTTCATCAAGCTTTTTGGCTCTAAAAAGGAGAAACTCAAGTTTGGAGGTAAGAACGCCCTTCTCCTCTAAACTTCAAGTTCTTTATTGAAATTCCCAAGTTCTCAATCCTTGATTTGTGTTTTGTTAAAGGCTTTTCAATTGAAATCTTGATTTTGGCTAAAATGCAAGATTTGGTGATTTTGGTGAAATTTTCGTGTGATCTGTTTGGGCAGTGTTTTGAAGTGTCAAAATGATGTTAAATGAATGCTAAATTGATTAGAAGTTGAGGTTTAGTTAATGCAATCCCGGATAGGTTGAATTTCCTAAGTTTGGCTTGAGTTTTTGGTTGTTTTTGGAGTGTTTTTGGTGATCTGTTATACCTGGAAGTATAGGGACGTGTTTGTGATCATTTTGGATGTTAATTGATGTTTAAAAATGGTTAGAAGTGATGGATCTTGGCTGGGTTAAGTTTTGGTAGTGTTTGGAGGTGATTTCGGTTGTGTTTGGTAGCCGAATTGTTGGTTGTGTGATGAGCAGCGAGTTTGGTTGTGTGGCTGCTGTTCTTAATGCATAATGATGCATTAATGTGCTGTTTTTGTGTGCTTGAAACAGGGGAGTTTGATCCGTGAGCTTTAGAGGTGTTGCGGAAGGTTTCGGATGCTTGGAAGGCTTGGTGGCTAGCCTTGTTTTGGTTATCGGTGAGTGAAGTTGGGTTTTCAGCTTTTGAACCAAGGTTTGAAGGTTTTTGGGAGCTTAGTGTAAGTCTAAACAACTTTGCTAAGCTCAAGAGTAAGTGAATGAATTTTCGCTCTTGAATTATGATTGTGAAATTGGCTTTTAAGCAATTGTGGTTGATGATTGAAATGCATGTGTTTTGCATGGTTTAAATCTGTTTTGAAAGCATATTTTAGCATGGTTTAATGCTGGTTTTGAAAGCCATATGTGAAGGATTCTCAAGGTAAGAGATCCTTGGTTTTATACATTGAAAATGTGGTTTTGATGCATGGTGTTGCATGTTGTTCAATGGCTTTGTTTAATGCTTTAAAACAGTGAATTAATGTTGGTAAATGATGGTTTTTGCATTATGGTTATGCATGTGAAACATTGGACTAATGTGGTAAGGTTATTATATTGGCAAGTGATGTAAGTGGTTCTTGGTTCTTTGATCGGATATAGTTAGCCGGCTATAGGATTGGGTGCACCGTGAATTAAGTCGCCTTGGAGGTGGAGTGGTCAAGAGTGGACCGGTAAACTCCCTTCAAGTATCCTAACGAGATGGTTGAGGTCATAATGGAGGTGTTGCCCATTCGAGGACCTTGGTTGAGCAAAGGTTATATGGTGTTTAAAAGTCCATATGTGAGAACCTTGTGCTTGTTGAGATCACAATGGCGGTGTTAAGTCCATGTGTGGATCTTGTGTAGGGTGTCCCGGATCTCGTTAGTGATGTTATACAACTACCAATCGGTGAATGCAAAGGTTGTATGGTGTTTGAAAGTCCATACATGGGAACCTTGTGCATGTCAAGGTTGTATGGTGTTTGAAAGTCCATACATGGGAACCTTGGGGAAAAGTTGAGGTTGTATGGTGTTTGAAAGTCCATACATGGGAACCTCGGGAAAGCTAAGGTTGTATGGTGTTTAAAAGTCCATACATGGGAACCTTAGGATGTTGAGGTCAAATGGTGTTTAAAAGTCCATTTGGGAGACCTTGGATTGGTAGGGTGTATGGAGCGTAGGGACAACGCTCGGAATCCGTGTATCCGATTGGGTGTTGAGTTGAAAAGTGAATGTGGTTGATCACTTGAAGGCCAATATGATGTTCTTGATTGTGATGAAGCATGGGATGCTTGAAATGATGCATAATTGCATGTGAAGCATTAGATGCTTGAAAAGATGCATGGTTGCATGGAAAGTGTATAATGCTTGTGAATGCATGTTTACTTGTTAAGTTGAACAAGTGTTGTTTATCATTTGGAAAATGATGCATGTGAGCATGAAATATCTTTAGTGCATTGGAGTCTTGTTAAGACTTGTTTTTAAAGGCATGTGATGTTGATGTTGTGGTACATATATGTTGCCTTGGTTTAATGCATGTGTTGGTTGGTTTGTGAAATGGTTTTAAAAGATTCTTGCTTGAATTGGCTTTCAAGTTTAAGAAAGGTATGTTGTGAAATGGGAGTGTTTTCCAAGGTTTTGTTTTAGCTTGCATATGGTGTTTATGCATGGTTTGGCTAAATGGTTGATTTTGCAAGTTGTGCTTTGAAAACGGTTTTCTTAGTTTGCTAAACTAAGGGTTGGTTTTCATGTATATGCAATGCATGGTTTTAAGCATGTTGTTGAAAAGGGTTTTTCCAACTTTGCTTGCTAATCAAATCGGGTTGCTTTTCAAAGAGGTTTTTATGGCTCGCTGCATTGATGGTGTTTTGGTTTTGAGCATTCCTCACTAAGCATTATATGCTTACGCTCCTTTTTGTCCATCAATGCAGATTCTTGAAGTTTGGACAGCGAGGAGCAAGGGATTCAAGAAGGACTCCACTTGAGATGTATGTCTCGGTTAATAGCTATAGTTAATAAAGGCAATGGGGTAGAATCTCTTGGGTTGATGTATGTGTTTGTTTATATTCGGACAAGTATGGTTTTGTGTTGTTGATGTTGTTGGAACATGGTTTGGCTTATGAGTTTGAATTGGAAGTATGTTGTTTAAATGGTTGCTTGTGTTGGAAGCTTAACCTTGAAATTGGGGTTTTTCGTGTATGTTGACATGTTGTTGAATTGTTGATGCAAGTATGCCTCTTTTATGTTGAATTGCATGTTGGCAAAGTTTGGTGGCTTTTGGAGCATGATTGGATGTTTAATTGCATGTTTAAGAATGCATTTTGAGGCTTGCTGTGCAGGGTGTTTCGGAACAGCCAATACCGTTTCGGAACGGGTGCCTTAAACAAGCCCAGGCGTCCGAAACGGGAGGGACTGTTCCGAAACGGAAAGGCTACTGCCAGACCCCCGTTTCGGTACGCGTTGCGGAACGGCCCCGCATTTCGGAACGGGCTAAGCCTGTTTCGGAACGGGTGACCGTTGGGGGCTGACATTGGCAGTTAAATGTTTTGAAAAGTTGCATTTTGGTCTTGAATCTTGTTTGTGCAATTGTATGAGTTTGGGACGTCCGTTTGAGCTGAAATTTGGCAGTGAAGCATGAAACCTGACTAATTGCAATATGGTAACTTTAATTTGGGTTAAGTCCTCATATTTAACAGAAATTACAATTTGGTCCCTAAAATTGTAATTTGTTCAATTGGGTCCCCGTTTGATCTCTGATGTTTGTGATCTTTGAGTATGGTGTTTGAGTGATCACATATAGGACTAATTTGCATCTAGACAAGATTAAAAAGAAAAAAAAAAGGGTCGTTAATCAAGGTTGACTTTCGGGTTGACTTTGGTTTTCCCCGTGTAATCTTCGTAGTTCGGGTCAACCGTCTAGGCTGGGCTACGGGGGTTACATTTGGTGGTATCAGAGCTGAGTTGCGAATGCTTGGGGAAAACGGTAAGTTGTTGTGATGTGTGTTGATGTTTACCTTGTTGTGTGGATGAAAGTTGGTTGAATGTTGGTTGAAACACGTGTTTCTGGGCATGATGCTGATGTTTCTGAGCAAATTGTTGATGTTTCTGATCAAGTTGCTGATGTTTTCGAGCATGCTTTGCGTTTATGAATCATTGTTGAATTAATGTGGATATGTGCTGATGTTGTGAGCTGGTGATATGCTTGATGATTGTGTAATGAGTATGTTATGTTGATAATATGCTGATGCAAATGGATGCTGTTGGATGTAAGCATGATCGAGTATGTAGATTGATATGCTTGATGTTGTGATATCCATGTTGTGTTGATTGTTATGTCATGTAAAGGGGAGGATTCGGGATACCCATTGCCTTATTAATATAGCTATTGTGTTATTTTGGAGTTGGAGTTTGAATCCTTGCTTAATGCTGGTCTAACTGGTTTGTTTGTTGTTGTGATTGTATGTTTGTTGTTGTTAGTAGTATGGGTAAGACGATGAAAGAATGGCAGTTGGGTGAGATGGTTGCTGCCTTGGGGCAGGTTGTTAAGGCGTGGAATTCACCCTTTGGTGGAGGTGTTTTGTCTCAGTTTTCTGTGCCTGGGGTTGAGGTGATAAGGCAAGGGAAAGAAGCTGGTTCTGTGGTGAAGAGTTCATCATCTGATGTTCAGGAGGTGTTGGGAACATCTCAGGCTGTGGTAAAGGTAAAGTCAGTGGATGTGCTGGCTGTGGGATGTGTGGGTTTGCCGAAGCAGCGTTTGCTTGATTTGGGTGCTGTGGAATATCGTGGTTCTACACCGGAGATGTTTGAGGCCTGGTTGGCCAGTGTGGTTCTGATCTTGGATCAGGAAGGCTGTGATCTTGCTTGTAAGCTGGGGAGTGTTGTTTCTTTGATGTTGGAGGATGCCTGTGTCTGGTGGACATCAGTGGCTGTGGCGTCACATATTCCTGATATTGATTGGGATTTCTTTGTATCTGCCTTTTATGAAAGGTATCTTGGAGGGAAGTTTCCAAGGGTTGAGCAATGTGACGGTGGTGTTGTTGTAGAGCAAGTGTTGCTTGGGCAAGGAGTGGAAGTTCAGCCACCGGTGTGTGACCGTTGTGAAAGGCGCCATGTTGGAGGTTGTTGGGGCGCGGGTGCTTGCTGGAACTGTGGTTCCAAAGTGCATGTTAAGCGTGATTGTTCTCTTGGAGTGAAGTCAGCTTTAGTGTTAGCCAAAGGGTCTCAGAAAGGCCGTGGGCACGGCCGAGGCAAGGTTCAGAAGTGGCAGAAAGAGCAGAAAGTTGTGAAGAGTGTGGGAAAGGAGAATTGCTGGAAATGTGGGTCTGCTGGACACATGAGACGTGATTGTTTGATGTTGGCTCGGAACAGCCAAGGTCCCTTACCGCAAGGAGTTGGTGGTGACCCTGGTGTGTTAGCTGGTGCTGCAGTGGTGCGGCAGGAGGATGATGGTTCTGCGAGGAAGAGAGTTCGTCTGATGAAGCTTCAGGGTGGTGTGGTGCTTTTAGGTAACCTTGTTTAGTAATCTTTGCTCTAGTTACCTTAGTTTGGTTTCTGTTGGTTTTCCTTGCGTGGTAAGTTTAGTCTTGTTGCTAGCATGTTTGGGGTAATGGTTGTAGTTTGGAAACATCTTTGGTGTGAAGAAGGCTTAGGTGAGAATCTTGTGGTTAATGATTGTTGGTACGATGGAGTTAGATAAGTTAGAAGTGAGGTAGGAGGTTGTTCTTAGACGGATTTGAGGATGTTATTGGAGGGTGTGAACTGGCATTCATGCACAGTTAAAATCATTGTTATATGCTATATTATATATGTTGGTCCATGCATACATATGGCATGACATTAGAGGTTTTGCATACATGTACATCAGGCATTGATAGGGCATGTTGGTGATCATGCATACGATGTTCACACTCGCTAATAACTAATCGAATCTGTTAGAGTGGTGGTTGGGTTAGGTTGGATGATGGGTTTTTAGAGGTTGTTTTGGTGCTGGGTGAGAGTTAGACGTAATGGAGTATATATTAGGCTAGTTGCTAGTAATAGTGAGAGTGGTATGGTCTGATGGTAGAAGGATAGTGTTTGTTGCTTAAAGAGAGTTTAGTGGTTTGGATAGCTAAGTGGAAGGGGTAGCACCTTGATGCTAAGTGATGTTGTAGTTTAACGGTTGTGTTTCCAGGTGCTGGGGTAGCTTAGCATTTGGGTTGTTGTGGAAGGGTTGTGTTTGTAAGTGTTGGTTCTTAGCAACCTTTGAGGAGTTGAGGAGTTGGTATGTATGATAGGTTGGGCGATGTCCTGGTAAGACAAGTGTTATGGTTGAAGTTTGAGGTGGAAGGGTTATGAAAGATCGAAGGCTTTTGTTGGTTATTGGGTTCTTGTGAGAAGTGGTTGGCTGGTTGTGTGTATGTGATTTTCTTTTGAGGTCAGCTGGTGCTGTATGGAACAGCTGGCGGAGTCGAGTTGGGGTTGCGATGTGATTTTTGGAATCTGGGTGAGTGATCCTGGTGAGATGTTGTGGTAATGTTAGCAACAGTTGTGAGGGTTTATCAGCATTCGTTGGGGAGTTTGGGTAAGCAGTTTATGTTTAAGGATTTTTGCTTATTGGGAAATTCTTGGAAGGGGTTTGAGAGTTGCAAGAGTTTTGGAAGCAGAGAAGTTTGCAGAGTGGTTGAATTGGATTGGTTAGAGTCCCTGTGTAAACCAGTCTTGGAAGTTGTGTGTTACAGTAATGTGTGCTGTGAGAGTTAAAGTTCTTCATGATTGAAGTTGGGGCTGTGTACAGTCCGGATATGTGGAAGGTTAAGTTGTGGCTATCTTTGAGTGTTCTGGGTTTGTGAACAGCATGTGGTGGTGTTGGGTTCAGTGGAGTTTTGTGTGGAAAGTGTTCGGTGTTGGTTGAGGTTTTTATGTTGCCTTGTGTGTGTTTTGAGAAAGTTGTTGTTCTCTTTTCGCCGGTTAAATTTCGAGGACGAAATTTCCTAAGGGGGGGAGAGTTGTAACGCCCCGGTTTTGGGCTCAGAAGTTTTGGGCGTTGACCGATTTGGTCAAAGTGCTGATCGAATATATAAGAGTGAATTTAGGAAAGCCTAGTTCGGGTTGCATTAAAAATATGGAAAAATGTCCTAAAATCATCTTTTAATATAATTAAGTGAACTGTGAAATCAATTTTGGAAAATGAGGTTCGGAAGGTTGACATTTTGGCTAGTGACCAAAATGTAATTTTTGAAAGTTCGGTGACAGTTTTATAAAGGATTGAAACTTTGAATCTTTAAGGAGCTATTATTCCAAAAGAGTTTCTCCAGATTTTTCTAAGATATTTTAAGGTTTTATTCTGATTTAAAACATAAAGAAAGTGGAGGGAAATCATTTTTACTATTTTATAACTAACTTTTCTATTTTCTCTCAATTTTCCTTTTCTCTCATTTTCTCTCAACCCAAACACATTCTCCAGATTTTCTTCTTTGATTTTGTCAATCTAAATCACTCATTTCAACTCTCATTTGATTCCTAATCATCTCATCAACAAAACCTCTCAATTTGCAAGTTGTTTCATCAAGCTTTTTGGCTCTAAAAAGGAGAAACTCAAGTTTGGAGGTAAGAACGTCCTTCTCCTCTGAACTTCAAGTTCTTTATTGAAATTCCCAAGTTCTCAATCCTTGATTTGTGTTTTGTTAAAGGCTTTTCAATTGAAATCTTGATTTTGGCTAAAATGCAAGATTTGGTGATTTTGGTGAAATTTTCGTGTGATCTGTTTGGGCAGTGTTTTGAAGTGTCAAAATGATGTTAAATGAATGCTAAATTGATTAGAAGTTGAGGTTTAGTTAATGCAATCCCGGATAGGTTGAATTTCCTAAGTTTGGCTTGAGTTTTTGGTTGTTTTTGGAGTGTTTTTGGTGATCTGTTATACCTGGAAGTATAGGGACGTGTTTGTGATCATTTTGGATGTTAATTGATGTTTAAAAATGGTTAGAAGTGATGGATCTTGGCTGGGTTAAGTTTTGGTAGTGTTTGGAGGTGATTTCGGTTGTGTTTGGTAGCCGAATTGTTGGTTGTGTGATGAGCAGCGAGTTTGGTTGTGTGGCTGCTGTTCTTAATGCATAATGATGCATTAATGTGCTGTTTTTGTGTGCTTGAAACAGGGGAGTTTGATCCGTGAGCTTTAGAGGTGTTGCGGAAGGTTTCGGATGCTTGGAAGGCTTGGTGGCTAGCCTTGTTTTGGTTATCGGTGAGTGAAGTTGGGTTTTCAGCTTTTGAACCAAGGTTTGAAGGTTTTTGGGAGCTTAGTGTAAGTCTAAACAACTTTGCTAAGCTCAAGAGTAAGTGAATGAATTTTCGCTCTTGAATTATGATTGTGAAATTGGCTTTTAAGCAATTGTGGTTGATGATTGAAATGCATGTGTTTTGCATGGTTTAAATCTGTTTTGAAAGCATATTTTAGCATGGTTTAATGCTGGTTTTGAAAGCCATATGTGAAGGATGCTCAAGGTAAGAGATCCTTGGTTTTATACATTGAAAATGTGGTTTTGATGCATGGTGTTGCATGTTGTTCAATGGCTTTGTGTAATGCTTTAAAACAGTGAATTAATGTTGGTAAATGATGGTTTTTGCATTATGGTTATGCATGTGAAACATTGGACTAATGTGGTAAGGTGATTATATTGGCAAGTGATGTAAGTGGTTCTTGGTTCTTTGATCGGATATAGTTAGCCGGCTATAGGATTGGGTGCACCGTGAATTAAGTCGCCTTGGAGGTGGAGTGGTCAAGAGTGGACCGGTAAACTCCCTTCAAGTATCCTAACGAGATGGTTGAGGTCATAATGGAGGTGTTGCCCATTCGAGGACCTTGGTTGAGCAAAGGTTATATGGTGTTTAAAAGTCCATATGTGAGAACCTTGTGCTTGTTGAGATCACAATGGCGGTGTTAAGTCCATGTGTGGATCTTGTGTAGGGTGTCCCGGATCTCGTTAGTGATGTTATACAACTACCAATCGGTGAATGCAAAGGTTGTATGGTGTTTGAAAGTCTATACATGGGAACCTTGTGCATGTCAAGGTTGTATGGTGTTTGAAAGTCCATACATGGGAACCTTGGGGAAAAGTTGAGGTTGTATGGTGTTTGAAAGTCCATACATGGGAACCTCGGGAAAGCTAAGGTTGTATGGTGTTTAAAAGTCCATACATGGGAACCTTAGGATGTTGAGGTCAAATGGTGTTTAAAAGTCCATTTGGGAGACCTTGGATTGGTAGGGTGTATGGAGCGTAGGGACAACGCTCGGAATCCGCGTATCCGATTGGGTGTTGAGTTGAAAAGTGAATGTGGTTGATCACTTGAAGGCCAATATGATGATTGTGATGAAGCATGGGATGCTTGAAATGATGCATAATTGCATGTGAAGCATTAGATGCTTGAAAAGATGCATGGTTGCATGGAAAGTGTATAATGCTTGTGAATGCATGTTTACTTGTTAAGTTGAACAAGTGTTGGTTATCATTTGGAAAATGATGCTTGTGAGCATGAAATATCTTTAGTGCATTGGAGTCTTGTTAAGACTTGTTTTTAAAGGCATGTGATGTTGATGTTGTGGTACATATATGTTGCCTTGGTTTAATGCATGTGTTGGTTGGTTTGTGAAATGGTTTTAAAAGATTCTTGCTTGAATTGGCTTTCAAGTTTAAGAAAGGTATGTTGTGAAATGGGAGTGTTTTCCAAGGTTTTGTTTTAGCTTGCATATGGTGTTTATGCATGGTTTGGCTAAATGGTTGATTTTGCAAGTTGTGCTTTGAAAAGGGTTTTCTTAGTTTGCTAAACTAAGGGTTGGTTTTCATGTATATGCAATGCATGGTTTTAAGCATGTTGTTGAAAAGGGTTTTTCCAACTTTGCTTGCTAATCAAATCGGGTTGCTTTTCAAAGAGGTTTTTATGGCTCGCTGCATTGATGGTGTTTTGGTTTTGAGCATTCCTCACTAAGCATTATATGCTTACGCTCCTTTTTGTCCATCAATGCAGATTCTTGAAGTTTGGACAGCGAGGAGCAAGGGATTCAAGAAGGACTCCACTTGAGATGTATGTCTCGGTTAATAGCTATAGTTAATAAAGGCAATGGGGTAGAATCTCTTGGGTTGATGTATGTGTTTGTTTATATTCGGACAAGTATGGTTTTGTGTTGTTGATGTTGTTGGAACATGGTTTGGCTTATGAGTTTGAATTGGAAGTATGTTGTTTAAATGGTTGCTTGTGTTGGAAGCTTAACCTTGAAATTGGGGTTTTTCGTGTATGTTGACATGTTGTTGAATTGTTGATGCAAGTATGCCTCTTTTATGTTGAATTGCATGTTGGCAAAGTTTGGTGGCTTTTGGAGCATGATTGGATGTTTAATTGCATGTTTAAGAATGCATTTTGAGGCTTGCTGTGCAGGGTGTTTCGGAACAGCCAATACCGTTTCGGAACGGGTGCCTTAAACAAGCCCAGGCGTCCGAAACGGGAGGGACTGTTCCGAAACGGAAAGGCTACTGCCAGACCCCCGTTTCGGTACGCGTTGCGGAACGGCCCCGCGTTTCGGAACGAGCTAAGCCTGTTTCGGAACGGGTGACCGTTGGGGGCTGACATTGGCAGTTAAATGTTTTGAAAAGTTGCATTTTGGTCCTGAATCTTGTTTGTGCAATTGTATGAGTTTGGGACGTCCGTTTGAGCTGAAATTTGGCAGTGAAGCATGAAACCTGACTAATTGCAATATGGTAACTTTAATTTGGGTTAAGTCCTCATATTTAACAGAAATTACAATTTGGTCCCTAAAATTGTAATTTGTTCAATTGGGTCCCCGTTTGATCTCTGATGTTTGTGATCTTTGAGTATGGTGTTTGAGTGATCACATATAGGACTAATGTGCATCTAGACAAGATTAAAAAGGAAAAAAAGGGTCGTTAATCAAGGTTGACTTTCGGGTTGACTTTGGTTTTCCCCGTGTAATCTTCGTAGTTCGGGTCAACCGTCTAGGCCGGGCTACGGGGGTTACAACAACTGCTTATCCTTGATCAACTGAACCATAGACGGCTTCACTTGTAACTCAGCCACAAGACCACCATCTCGCGATATGCTCAAGCTAGCAAACATGGCTCTCAGCTCAACAGCTACCTTCCTACTCAAGGCATCCGCAACAACATTAGCCTTCCCAGGATGGTACTCAATCGTCAGATCATAATCCTTGAGCAACTCCAACCAACGCCGCTGCCTAAGATTCAACTCCTTCTGAGACATCAGATACCTCAAACTCTTGTGATCCGTGTACACAGTACACTTCTCACCATACAGATAATGCCTCCAGATCTTCAGAGCAAAAACCACTACAGCCAGCTCAATATCATGCGTAGGATAATTGCGCTCATGCACCTTCAACTGCCGCGATGCATAAGCCACCACCTTACCCTCTTGCATCAGCACACATCCCAAACCAACATAGGATGCATCATTATAGACCACAAACTCTTTCCCTGATTCAGGCTGAATCAAGATAGGAGCTTGCGTCAAAGCCACCTTCAGCTTCTCAAAAGCCTGATGTCTCGCTTCTGTCCACTCATACTTAACATCCTTCTGCAACATCTTTGTCAAAGGAGCAGCAATCTTGGAAAAACCATCCACAAACCTTCGGTAGTATCCCGCCAAACCAAGGAAACTACGGACCTCATGAACCGACTTAGGAACCTTCCAGCTCATCACCGCCTCAATCTTCTGAGGATCAACACGAATCCCCTCAGCTGAGACCACATGTCCAAGAAACACCACCTCCTTAAGCCAGAACTCACACTTGCTCAGCTTAGCATAAAGCTGATTCTCCAACAAAGCTTGCAGCACAATCCTCAAATGCTCTTCATGCTCCTCCTCAGTACGCGAGTACACGAGGATATCATCAATGAACACCACAACGAACTTGTCCAGGTATTCATGAAACACACGATTCATCATATCCATGAAAGCAGCAGGAGCATTTGTCAAACCAAACGGCATCACAAGGAACTCATAATGCCCATACCTTGTCCTGAAAGCTGTCTTAGGCACATCCACATCTTTCACCTTCAGCTGATAATACCCTGACCTCAAGTCAATCTTAGAGAACACAACTGCTCCCCGAAATTGATCAAAGAGATCATCAATCCTCGGCAAAGGATACCGATTCTTGATAGTCAACTTGTTCAGCTGACGGTAATCAATACACATCCTCATAGTGCCATCCTTCTTCTTCACAAACAAGACCGATGCTCCCCAAGGCGACACACTCGGCCGGATGAAACCACGATCAAGCAGCTCTTGCAACTGCGTCTTCAGCTCCTTCAGCTCCTTAGGTGCCATTCTATAGGGAGTAATGGCCACAGGAGTTGTATTCTCATACAGCTCAATTCCAAACTCCACCTCGCGATTAGGAGGTAACCCAGGCAACTCCTCAGGAAAAACACCAGGGAACTCCTTCACAACACAGATATCTTGCACCCCCAACTCCTTAGAGCTAGGATTCATCACAAAGGCTAGATAAGCTTCGCAACCTTGCCTCAGCATCCTACTCGCCTCCAAGGTAGACACCACATTGGCAAGAAACTTCACATTCTCGCCCACCACAACAACCTCATAATCATCCGCAAGCTTAAGCGAAACCCGCTTGTTCTCACAATCCACAACAGCACGATGCTCAGCAAGCCAATCCATACCAAGGATCACATCGAAACCATAGAAGGGCAACTCCAAAAGATCAACATGGAAAACATGCTCTTGAACAACCAATGGACACCTTCTATAAAGCTTCCTAGTCACAACAGTCTCACCAAAAGAACTAGTGACTCGAACACCAACATCCAAAGACTCAACAGGCAAACCAAGCAATTCAGCATGCTCACGCAAAATGTATGAATGCGTAGATCCAGAATCAATCAATGAAAGCAATGACAAGGACTGCAAAGTAAAGGTACCTGCAATCACATCCGCATCATTCATGCCCTCTCGCTGAGCATACACCCTCGCTTGGCCTCCACCCTCAGGCTGGATAGCCACAACATGGGCCACTCCATGACCACCTTCCTCTCTCCTCTGGAAATTACCACGGCCGCGCCCACGACCTCTCTGCGGTGCCGCAACAACAGGAGCACGCACCTGATCACCAGCCAACCTCGGACAATCTCGCCTCAAGTGGTCTGCAGAACCACAACTCCAGCACCCGTTACCAGCAGCCGCAACAGGAGCTTGCACCACTCTCTCAGCACGAGGACAGTCACGCTTCAGGTGACCACGGGAACCACAGATCCAACAAGCACTAGGATCAACTCTAGCACTGCCACCCCTAGCAGGTGCACCACCACCTCTCTTGGCTGAGGGCTGATACTTCTGATCACGTCCCCTCTTGTTCCGTCCACCTCCAGAACTAAACTCAGCTGATCGCTTCCCAGCACTTGCTCTAGCACCTCTCACAGATAAACCCAAGTTCATCTCTATATCCTTGGCTCGACCCACCAACACATCAAAATCATCATATTCAGTGGACATCACATACATCTTCACTTCCGTCACAAGACCATAACGGAACCTTTCGCACCTTGCCCGCTCATCAGGGATCAGCTCCGGTGCATACTGACTGAGTCGCACAAACTGCACCTCATACTCAGCCACACTCATGCTCCCTTGGGTAAGAGACATGAATTCACGCTTCTTCTCATCTAGATATCTTACACCCAGATATCTCCTTTTGAACACACTCTGAAAGAATGTCCAGGTCACATCAGCTTCAACCATACCAGCTATGGTGGTCATCCACCACGTATAAGCATCGTCCTGCAGCAAGGACACAACACATCCCAACTTTTGCACATCCGTGCAGCTCATCTGACCCAAGATACGCTTGGTACTCTCCAACCAAGCTTTCGAACTCTCAGCAGACATACCCCTGAACTCAGTCCCACCCAGACTGCGCAGACGCTCCAAAGGTAGTCTAACACCAGCATCACCCTGATGCCCAGCTCCCTGAGCTCCAGCTACTGCTGCTCGAAAAGCACCCGCAATAGCTTGTACCAATAACGTCATGTCAGGCATAGCTTGCCCCTGACCAGTCTCAGGTCCTGCAGCTCCAGCATCAGCTGCTGCATCAGCTGCATCTCCCTCAGCTCCACCACCACCAGGTGGAGGAGGTAAAACCGCACTTTCCTCATTCTCGTTCTCATTAGGAGCCGTAGCTCTCACGTTACTCCTTAACTCTCTACGTGGTGGTGCCATACTTTTACCATGCAACAACAATGCAAATAAAACAAGTCAGGCCCAGCAAGGTAAGCAATCCAAGTATTCAAGCTCAATTTCATTTCAAAACAACATCTTTCCTTTAGCTTTTATTTGGCAATGGGTACCCACTACATGCTACATCACAGCACATACTTCAATTGCATCAAAATCACAAGCCATTAAACATGCTTTCACTCAACAAGCATACAAGGCATACATACTTCAATCATGCATACATACATTCCCAATTACTCGAGAACTCAGCTCTGATACCACCAAATGTAACCCCCTTAACCCGGCCTAGACGGTTGACCCGAATTAAGAAAGTCACACGGGGAAAACCAAAGTCAACCCGAAAGTCAACCTTGATTAACGACCCTTTTTTTCCTTTTTAACCTTGTCTAGATGCACTTTAGACCTAATTTTGATCACACAAACATCATACCAAAAGATCACAAACATCAGAGATCAAACAGGGACTCAATTGAACAAATTACAACTTTAGGGACCAAAATGTAAATTCTGATAAATATGAGGACTTGATCCAAATTAAAGTTACCAACTTGAAATTAATCAGGTTTCATGCTTCTCTGTAAAATTTCAGCTCAAAAGGACTTCCCAAACTCATACAATTGCACAAACAAGTTTCAGGACCAAAACGCAAACATTCCAAAACATATGCCAATGTCAGCCCCCAACGGTCACCCGTTCCGAAACAGGCATAGCCCGTTTCGAAACTCGGGGCCGTTCCGCAACGCGTACCGAAACGGGGGTCTGGCAGTAGCCTTTCCGTTTCGGAACGGCCCCTCCCGTTTCGGACGCCTGGGCACAATTAAGGCACCCGTTCCGAAACGGTAGGTGCTGTTCCGAAACACCCTGCACAAATTGCCTCAAAAAGCATTATTAAACATGAAATTAAACATCCAATCATGCACCAAACGCCACCAAACTTTACCAGCATGCAATTAAACATAGAAGGGACATATAAGCATCTTCAATTCAACAAAATAACATCATAAGCAAAAAGCCCCAAATCTATAGGCATGCTTCCTACACAAGTAAGCCATTCAAGCATAAACTTCCAAAACAAGCATGTAAAGATCTAACACCAAAACCAACCTTCTCAACATCAAACAACATACTTAGGGAGTACTAAACATCTCCCAAAACATATACATTGGTCCCCCATTGCCAAATTACCAAAAGCTAAAATGTACTTAGAAAACCTTCCATACTTAGAGCTTTGTTTCCACTTGGATGCTTGCCCTCCTTGCTGCCCTCAAGTACTCTAATGTTCTGCATTATTGAATTAAGAAAACGGAAGAGAGCGTAAGCAAAAGCTTAGTGAGGAATGCTCGTAAAACCATTCAATAATGCATTAACAAAACATTTATAAATCATGCTTCAAAACATCAATTGTACATGCTTAAAAGCTTACTTAAAACAAGCATCTCATGCTTCATGTCATAACATGTCATATTGGCAACAAGTGATAAATTTCATTTCTTTTAACAAGTTCATCATAACTTTCACCCCAAGGACTTTTAAACACCTTGGCCATGGACTTTTAAACACCATGAAAGAGGACCACACAAGGACTTTTAACCACCTTTGTGTCCACAACAAGTTTCACCCCAAGGACTTTTAAACACCTTGGCCCCAAGGACTTTTAAACACCTTGGCCCCATGGACTTTTAAACACCATGGAATGGATCACACAAGGACTTTTAAACACCTTTGTGTCCGTAGTAAGAATCATCCAAGGACTTTTAAACACCTTGATGTTCTTAAGTAAACAAGGCTCACTCAAGGACTTTTAACCACCTTAGTGACCTTAACCTTTTCAAAACATCACTTGCCAATATACATCATTAACATCATTTAATCCACTGTTTTAAAGCATTAAACCAAGCCATACTCATCATGCATTTAAAAGCATTTAACCACATTTAATCAATGCCCAAAATCAAGGAACTCTTACCTTGAGTTTCCTTCAACATATGGCTTACAACAACAGCAAATACCATGCTAAATCATGCTTTCAAAACAGTAATTAAAACATGCAATAAACCACTTTGCATCACACATAGTCATGGCCACCACTAGAGAGAATTTCCGAAAACTTACACTCGAGCTTAGCAAAGTTGTTTAGACTTAAACTAAGCTCCCAAGACATTGGTTTCAAAGCCGAAAACCCAATTTCACTCACCGGTTCCACTTCGCCTCAAGCCAAAGCACCAATTCAAGCTTCCGGATCAACAACTCTTGGATCCAAAGATTCCTCCCCTGATTAAACACATTAAAGCAGAGATTTAATGCATCATCATGCATCAAAAGCTTCAATGAAAGCACTCAAACTCGCTGCTCTCATTCACACTCCAATTTCGGCCACCAAACACAACCGAAATTGCATCAAAACCACTTCTCAACAAATCCCAGCCATAAACCAGCAAAACCTAACATCCACTAACACCATTTAACATCTAAAAACAACCTATAAACATCCTTATACCTCCAGCAACATCAGATCCACAAGATCACCACAAAACATCCAAGAATCACAAGCTAAACTTAGGAAACACAACCTATCCGGGATTGCATTAATCAAAACTCATTTCCTTATCAATTTAGAGTTCATTTAACATCAAAAACACACCTCAAATCACAGATTAATCATATCTAACGAAAATCATCAAAAATCACCAAATCTTGCATTATAAGCCAAGATCCATTTCACCACTTAAAATCCTTTAATAAAACTTCAATTAAGAGTTGAGAACTTGGGAATTTCAGTAAAGAACTGATAGTTTAGAGGAGAAGGACGTTCTTACCTCCAAACTTGTGTTTCTCCACTTTTTGGAATCAAAAACCTTGTTGAATCAACTAGCAAATGATGAGGTTTTGAAGATATGTTGATTAGGAATCAAAAGAATGTTGAAAGGAGGATTTTAGGTGAGAAAATCAGAAACAACTCTCTGGAAAACAAGTGTTTGGATTGAGAGAAAATGAGAGAAAGAAAATAGAAAAGTTAGTTAAGAAAATAGCCAAATGGCCTTTCCCTCCACTTTTGATATGTTTTAAAATCAGAATAAATCTCAAAATATCTTAGAAAAATCTGGAGAAACTACTTTTGGAATAATAGCTCCTTAAAGATTCAAAGTTTCAACTCTTTATAAAACAGTCACAAAACTTTCAAAATTTACATTTTGGTCACTAGCCAAAATGTCACTCTTCCAAAACCCATTTTTCAAAATTGATTTCACAGTTCACTTAATTATATTAAAAGATGATTTTAGAACATTTTTCCATATTTTTAATGCAACCCGAACTAGGCTTTCCTAATTTCACCTCTTTAGATTCGAACAACACTTTGACCAAACCGGTCAACGCCCAAAACTTCTAAGCCCAAAACTGGGGCGTTACAACACGGCTGAATTTCAGTACTTCTTATCATCCACAGTCGGATGGACAGTTTGAGCATGTTATCCAAGTGCTGGAGGATATGTTGAGGTGCTGTGTGATTGAGTTTCAAGGCTCTTGGGAGAAGCATTTGTCGTTGGTGGAGTTTGCTTATAACAATAGCTACCAGGCAAGTATTCAAATGTCACCCTATGAAGCCTTGTACGGGAGGAAGTGTAGGACTCCTCTTTGTTGGGCTGAAACCGGTCAGAAGTTGGTTTCAATGCCAGCTTTGTTGAAAGGAACCACCGAGAAGGTGAAGCTCATTTGTGAGCGATTGAAGGCAGCTTTTGATCGACAGAAGTCTTACGCGGATTTGAAGCGTAAGGAGATTGAGTATGCGGTAGGTTACCGTGTGTTTTTGAAAGTTTTGCCTTGGAAAAAGGTGATAAGGTTTGGTCGAAACGGTAAGTTGAGCCCTAGGTACATTGGACCATACGAGGTGATTGAACGTGTGGGTCCTGTTGCGTACAAGTTGAGGTTGCCGTAAGAGTTGGAAAAGATTCATGATGTGTTTCATGTCTCTATGCTTCGGAGGTATAGATCGGATCCTTCGCATGTTATGCCTGTGGAGGAAGTGGAGTTGAATCCAGATTTGACCTATGATGAGGAGCCGATGGAAATTCTGGATTCAGACAGTAAAGTTCTTCGAGGTAAAACCATTGAGTTGGTAAAGGTGTTGTGGAAGCATCGTGGTGCTGAGGAAGCCACGTGGGAAAGAAAGGATGTCATTAATAAGCAGTTTCCATACCTTTTTCCTTCAGCTAAATTTCGAGGACGAAATTTTTTAAGGGGGGAGAGTTGTAACACCCCAATTTTGGGCTTGGAAGTTTAGGGTCTGAGCCGGACCGGTCTGATTTTCGGTTCGAATATAAAAGGTGGGTTTAGGGAAAGCGTAGTTCGGGCTACATTAAAAATATGGAAAAATATCTAAAAATCCTCTTTTAATATATATAAGAGAGTGGTGAAATCAATTTTACAAAATAAGGTTTGGAAGTGTGACATTTCAAAATAGTGACTAAAATGTAATTTTTGAAAAGTTCAGTGGTGACTGTTTTGTAAGGATTGAAACTTTGAATCTTTAAGGAGCTAATTTACCCAAGGAAGGATTTCTCCATATTTTTCTTAATTTTAATGACTTAATTAATGTTTAATTAATTTAATGAGAAGGAGAAAAACCAATTTTGAGATTTCATAACTAACTTTTGCTAAAACTTTCTCATCTCATTTTCTCTCAAAATTCCCTCAGCCAAAAACATTTCCACAGTAGCATTTCTTTTGATTTTCACACTAAATGATGAGGTTTCAATCATCAATTGATTCCTAAACCTTTCTACATCAAATCCTCTTCATTTGCTTATTGAATTTTCAAGGATTTTGGCTCTAAACAAGGAGAAATCTACATTTAGAGGTAAGGATGTTCTTCTCCTCTAAATACTCAGTTCTTTACTGAAATTCCCAAGTTCTCAATCCTTAAATTAAGTTTTATAAAAGGTTTTAGTGTTGTGATCTTGATTTTGACTTAAAACTTAAGATTTGGATTAAATCTTGAAGAAATTCGTGATGAATGTTTGGGCTCTGTTTTAAGATGTCTTTTTAATGTATTTTGGATGTTTAATGATGTGTGATTGAGGTTTAATCAATGCAATCTCGAATAGGTTGATTTTCCTAAGTTTTTACTTGTGAAAATGGTGGTTTTTGAGGTGATCTTGGTGTTCTGTTATAGCTGGAGATATAAGGACGAGTTTAGGATCTTTTTGGATGTTAATTTATGTTTAAGAATGTTTAGAAGTGATGGATCTTGGCTGGGTAATGTTGTGGAAGAGTTTGGAAGTGATTTCGGTTGTGTTTGGTAGCCGAAATGGTAGATTTGGTGAGAACAGCGAGTTTAGGTGTAATGGCTGAAGATTTTAATGCATGATGATGCATTAATCCTCTACTTTGATGTGTTTAAAACAGGGGAGACATCTTCGGATCCTTGTGGTGTTGATCAAGATGCTTGAATGGCGTTTCGGCAAGCTTGCGAAACGGAATTGGTACGCGAAGTTGGGTTTTCAGCTTTGGAACCAATGTTTGAAGGTTTTGGGAGCTTAGTTTAAGTCTAAGCAACTTAACTAAGCTCAAGAGTAAGTTTTCGGAGAAACTCTCTCTTTGATGAACCATGAGATAGTTGGATGCAATGTCTTTAATTTGCATGTTTAAGTTCTTTTTTGAAAGCATGTTTAGCATGATTAATGCTGGTTTTAAAAGCCATGTGTGGAAGGATGCTCAAGGTAAGAGATCCTTGGTTTGATATTGATAAATGTGGTTTTGATGCAAAGTGATGCATGATGGTTTAATGGCTTTGATTAATGCTTTAAAACAGTGAATTGTTGATGATAATTGATGTATATTAGCAAGTGATGTGTTGGTTTTAAAGTACTTGAATCGGATATAGTTAGCTGGCTATAGGATTGGGTGCACCGTGAATAAAGTCGCCTTGGATGTTGAGGGGTTGTAATCGTACCGTAAACTCCATCCAAGTACACTAACGAGATGTCTAAGATCATAATGGTGGTTAAAAGGCCATGTGAGGATCTTGTGTTGTGTGTCCCGTGTTCTCGTTAGTGATGTTATACAACTACCGATGAGTGATGTGGAGGGGTTGTAATTGTACCGTTAGACTCCATCACGGGTGTTGAGGGGTTGTGATTGTACCGGTAAACTCCACCTTGTGTGTTCGGTAGTGTGTATGAAGTGTATGGGACAACGCTTGTAATCCGCGTATCCGATTGTGTTTTATGTTGAAAATGGTTATGGTTTATCACTTGGAAGCCAATATGACATGTTGATGTTAATGAAGCATGAGATGCTTGTTGTGTATGCATTGTTGCATGAGAAATGATGTTTATGAGTTTAAAGGCCTTGAAAGGTGTTTTATAAAATGCATTATTGTGTTGTTTCTTTAGAGCACGCCTCACTAAGCAAATGTGCTTACGCTCTCTTTCTTGAACCAATAATGCAGAGAATTGAAGTGCTTAAAGGGCAGCAAGGAGGCTAAGGATCCAAGGGAAAGCTAAGCTCATGTACGGTGACTTTTTCACACATTATTAGTTTTTGGTATTTGGCAATGGGAACCTAGGTTGTGTTTTTGGGAGATGTTTTGGACTCCCTAGTTGTGGCATGATGCCTTAAATGTTTTGGATATGAAAATGGCCATTTTGGTGTTTGCTTTGATGATTTGATGGTTGGTTGCTTTGGATATTAGGATTCAAGCCTATAGACTTGTGGTTTTTTCCTAATTGATGCCATGAATGTGTTTTGATGATGCAAACATGTACCTAATATGTATGATGACTTGTGGGCATGATTAGGAGGTCATTAGGATGTGTTTGAGTGGATAAACGTATGTTAAACTAGCAAATTCTGCACTTTCTGGGCAGTCCGTATCGGAACGGGTACTAACGTTTCGAAACGGGGGCCTGTAATGGCCTTCGTGTATCGAAACGGGTAGAGGCCGTTCCGAAACGAATTGGCCACTGTCAAGCCCTGTTTCGATACAGGTCTCAAAATGAACCCGCGTTTCGGAACTTTCAACCCCCGTTCCGAAACAGATGACCGTTGGGCACTGATTTGAATGGTTTAAGGTTTGCAAGCTTTACGTTTTAGTCCTGAATTTTGTATATGCAATTGCTTGAGTTTGAGATGTCCGTTTAAGGTGAAATTTGACAGGGAAGCATGTAATATGACTAATTTCATAATGGTAACTTAAAAATCAGTTAAGTTCTCTTAATTTCTAGAATTTACATTTTGGTCCCTAATAGTTGTAATTTGTGCAATTGAGTCCCTTAATGTTTTCCGATCGCTGTGCTTTTCAAGAATGCTCTTTCCGAGGGTACGCTTAGGATTAATATGCATCTAGACAAGATTAAAAAGGAAAAAAAGGGTCGTTAATCAAGGTTGACTTTCGGATTGACTTTGGTTTTCCCCGTGTAATCTTCGTAGTTCGGGTCAACCGTCTAGGCCGGGCTAAGGGGGTTACACTAATTCTCAACAACGCTTGCAAAACGATCCTCAAATATTCTTCATGCTCCTCCTCGGTATGAGTGTACACAAGGATATCATCGATGAACACCACAACGAACTTATCTAAAAATTCATGAAACACCCTGTTCATCATATCCATGAAAGCAGCAGGAGCATTCGTCAACCGAACGGCATCACTAGAAATTCATAATGCCCATATCTCATTCGAAAAGTTGTTTCCGGAACATCTACATCATTCATCTTTAACTAATAATACCCTGACCGTAGATCTATCTTTGAGAACACAACCGCTCCTCGAAACTGATCAAAAAGATCATCAATCCTCGGCAAAGGATACTTGTTCTTGATAGTCAACTTATTCAGCTGACGGTAATCAATGCACATCCTCATCGTGCCATTTTTCTTTTTAACAAACAAGACCGGTGCACCCCAAGGTGACACACTAGGCCAAATAAAGCCTCGATCAAGCAACTCTTGAAGATGCGTCTTCAACTCCTTCAACTCCTTGGGTGCCATGTGATAGGGAGCAATGGACACCAGAGTTGTGTTCATATACAACTCAATTTTGAATTCAACCTCTCGACTAGGCGGCAAACCCGGTAATTCCTTTGGAAACACTCTAGGGAATTCACACACGGTTCTTATATCATGTACACAAACCTCCTTTGTACTAGGATTCATAACAAAGGCTAGATAAGCCTCGTATCCCTGACGCAACATTCAGCTTGCTTCAAGCGTCGACACCACATGAGACAGAAACTTCACATTTTCTCCCACCACCACAACCTCATAATCATCCACATGTTTCAGTGAAACTCGCTTATTTTCAAAATCCACAACGGCCCTATGCTCAACAAGCCAATCCATGCCAAGGATTACATCGAACCCATAGAATGGCAATTCCATAAGATCAACTAAACACACATGCTTTTGCACCTTTAAAGGGCATCTCCTATACAATCTCCTTGTTACAACCGTCTCACCAAAGGAACTAGTCACACGCATACCCACATCCAAATACTCAACAGGCAAACCAAGCATTTGGGCATGTTCACGCAAAATGTACGAGTGTGTAGATCCAGAATCAATCAAAGAAAGTAATGACAAAGACTGCAAAGTAAAGGTAAATGCGATCACGTCCGTGTCATTCCTCCCTTCACGATGGGCATACACTCTAGCCTGGCCACCACCTTTAGGCTGAACAACCACCACATGTGCTATATTACTCGCACATTCATCTCTGCGCTGGAAGTTACCACGGTCGTGCCCACGACCTCTCTGTGGCTCAGCCGCTCTCACTGGATCTTGACCTTCTCTCATCGGCTGCGGAAAATCCCTTTTCATGTTCCCACGATTACCGCAATTCCAACATGTACCAAGGTTGCCCCAGCACTCACCAGTGTGCCTCCTACCACACCAATTACACTCAGGTGTCCGCATGAAAGCATTCGGTCCTTGCTGACCTCTTCCAGGGTTACCCCATCCACGTCTCACATCCATATGTGACCTTCTATCCTTAGGTCTCTTGAATCGATCTCTACCAAGATCAAGATCCGCAGGTCGCTTCCCTAAGCTAGACCCTCCTGCTTGACTTGCCAGGCCAAGGTTCAGCTCAATGTCCTTGGCTCGAGTGACCAGAACATCAAAATCAGTATAGTCTGCTGCGAGCATATATGTTTTCACATCAGCCACCAGCCCATATCTGAACCGTTCGCAGCTCTCACATTCACTAGGGATCAGCTCGGGCGCATACTGGCTAAGGCGTACAAATTGCACCTCTTATTCCGCCACTGACATACCTCCCTACACTAGGGACATGAACTCCCTCTTTTCTAATCCAGGTAGCAGATTCCCAAGTACTCTTACTTGAACACATTCAAGAAGAACGTCCAAGTCACCTCATCATCATCCAACCCCACTATTGTGGTTGTCCACCACGTATATGCATCACCGTGCAACAGGGACACATTGCATCCTAATTTCTGAGCATTATTACTGTTCAGCTACCCAAGAATCCTCTTGGTACTTTCCAACCAAGATTCATAACCTTCCGGGGTCAGCCCCCTGAACTCAGTCCCTCCAAGACTACGAAGTCGCTCCAACGGCAGACTCAACCAACATCGGCCTGAGGTGCAGCCCAATGAGCTCCAGCTACTGCTGCCTGAAAAGCCCCATCAATTGCTTGTATTAACATTTCCATATCAGGGGCAGCTTGCCCTTGTACTCTCTCGGGTCCAACAACCCCTACTCCAGCTCCCGCAGCACCAACTCCCGCTCCACCACCACCAGGTGGTACACCAGGAGGAGGAGGTGGTAATTCTCAACATGCTCATCATTCACATTCTCAGTCGCAGCACATGCATTAACTCTAAGCTCTCTATGTGGCCCCATTTAAAATCAATGCAACTATCAAAATTCAATAAATTCAATTAGGCAATATAAGGCAAGAAATCCAAGTACTCAAGCTCATTTTTCAAAACAATTCTTTCCAATAATAATGATATGGCTATGGGATCCCCCAACTATACCCCAAACATAACATAACATCACAAATTCATCTCAATCTATCATCTTGCATGCATTACATCTCATTAGAGCTAGAACATCAACAATCACACATCATTCTTTCACCAAAAAGGCATAATCATTCATAATCACACACATTAACCACTTACCAAGCCCCAAATTTTCGCAAACCTGGCTCTAATACCAACAAATGTAACCCCCTTAGCCCGGCCTAGACGCTTGACACAAACTACGAAGATTACACGTGTAAAATCAAAGTCAATCCGAAAGTCAACCTTAATTAACGACCCATTTTTTTCTTTTTTAAATGCATTATTAATCCTATGTGATTACCCAAGATCATAGAAAGGAAAGACACATCGATCGGAATTCATATAGGGGTTTAATTGTAAGAATTAGACTTTTAGGGACCAAAATGTAAGTTTTGCAAATCACGAGAACCTTGTAATTATTAAGTTTACCAATATACAATTAGTCATATTTCATGCATCTTTATCAAATATCAACTTAATCAGACATTCCAAACTCAACCAATTACATACACAATCACCAAGGACTTAAATGTAAGAAGAAGGAAACCTGAAACAGTTCAAAATTCAAACCAACGGTCGGGTGTTTCGAAACGTTGAGCCTTGTATCGAAACGGCCGTATCGGAACGGAGTTGACTATTTCGGTACTCGGGTGCATTCCGAGACCCGTATCGAAACATGGCTTTCTAGTAGCCAAAGTGTTCTGAATCACTCTTACTCGTTCCAAAACATTATGGCCATTTCAGGCCCCTGTTCCGAAACAGATAAGGGCGTTTCGATACACCATGCCCTGCAACTAAACACTTTGTTGGTTTTTCACACTTTAACAGGTCTAGAAATGTCCCAAAGCATACCACAACATACTAGCAACATATTTAGGCATCAAAGATCACCACAATGAAGCTTAAACTAAAGCATGGCATCAATCATGCAATCATTAGAACTAAAGGCATGCTCCCTAGACATGAAAACCAAATGGAAGCCACAAATCAAGCCATAAAGGACATTTACAAACCTCAAATACCATAATAAACTTGCAACAACCACAGGGAGTTCAAAATACCTCTCCCAAAACTAACCATAGATCATCATTGCTAATTATCATAACTAGAGTATATTGTCACGGACCAGCTTCCCACGACCGAGCAAGCCGCACCCATAGGTGCTTGCCCTAATGCACCACGTCCTTCACCCGACTGAAGGACACGAGAAGTCGCCAACACCACACACCAAGGGACCATGCACAACGCCCTTTGTGCTTTCCGCATCCAAGAGAATCGAGCTGGGGCACTTCCAGCGCACCATGGGGCCATGTCAAGAACCCAATGTGCTGCCCACGAGAACAGGACCCGAGGGGGCACGCTACACGCACCCGAGGGGGCCTTGCCGAGCACCCTCCATGCCGCCCAAGCTATGGAGCCCGAGCTTGCACCCGACCTGCACACTAATGAGGCCGAATTTGCATCTGATGTGCACACTGAGGGGCCTAGGGGAAGCCCATCTGAGTTGCCCACACCCTTAGGGCCCGATTTCGCACCAAGCATGCTACCAAGGGGGTTTTGGACACAAGAATCGGGCCTTGCCAAGCCCAATCCGCCCAAGAGACAAAGACCCTTGTTGTGTTGTCATCCTTTGACCAACACACATGGAAAGATATCATCCATGGAGCCATATTCAAGGAAAGTCTTCATTGCCAAAAAATATCTGATGTCATAGCAATTCATCTTAGGCAACTTTGTTTATATTAGAGTGTTGCCATATATATGAGATAGGATTCATCCATAGCCCTTGGATGGAATCGTTAGAGACCGTTAGATCAAGAGGGCCAATGCTATAAATAGAGCCCTTCCCTCATCATTGTATTCATCTTCCATTCTTTGTAAATTCATTCTTGAGTAAAGAGTTTAGAGTTTCTCTTCACCTTGTCTTGTTTCTTTGCCTAGCCATCATCATCACCTTTCCAAAGCTTTCACCGCATCAAGTTCTAAGCGCTGTAGCTTAGATATTCGAAGGTTGACTTAGTGCTTGACTTAAGATCGACGACTAAGGCCGCACGGGTTAGCGATTCAAAACCTATCCTCGTGACAAGTAGTATCAGAGCCATTTTTTCGCATCCATGCGAGTTGAGATGGCAGGCGAAGGATCCGATCATGAGCACAGTGAGCGCGGGAGCTGACGTGTGACACGACAAACCGAGAAGGCCAAGAGGGCTAGTTCGAAGGACCGAATCACGACACTTGAGGACAAGGTCATCCGCCTTGATAATTCTAACCCCCTTAGCCCGGCGTAGGCGTTAGACCCGAACAACGAAGATCACACAGGGAAAACCAAAGTCAACCCGAAAGTCAACCTTGATTAACGACCCTTTTTTATTTTATCTTTTCTAGATGTGTATTATGCCTATGTGAATGCTCAAGAACCTTGGAAGAGAAAAGCACAGCGATCAGAAAACGTTTAAGGACTTAATTGCAAGAAATACACATTTAGGGACCAAAATGTAAATTTTGGAAATTATAAGAACTTTGTAGGTTTTAGCTTTACCGAACCTTAATTAATCATATTACAAGCCTCTCTGCCAAATTTTAGCATAAAAATACATCTCAAGCTCAAGCAATTGCCATTACAAAATTCAGGACTAAAATGTAAAGCATGCAGACTTCAAGGCAATTCAAATCTGTGTCCAACGGTCACCCGTTTCGAAACACCTACTGCCGTATCGAAACACTGGATCAAAACTCACACCCGTTTCGAAACTAGTTCTGAAGCATGGCATTCCAGTAGCCAAAGTGTTTCGAAACACTTATAGTCGTTCCGAAACACCCAGGCCATTTCAGGCACCCGTTTCGAAACAGCTAAGGGTGTTTCGATACACCCTGCCCAGAAACAGCAGAAATTTCTGGTTTTTCACATCAAATCACCATCAAACACACTTTAAATCATTCCACAACATATCAACAACATGCCAAGCATTATAACTACAAAATTGCATTAAAAAGTATATACAAATCAAGCATTAGGCACACCAACTCATTTACTACGCTCAACACATGATCTTGATTTTAAACAAGGAACATAGCTATATCAAAAGTGAAGATGAAAATCCAATCATCACAAAACAATCACCAACAAGTATCGAACCATAAACCGAACATGCTCAAAAAGAACAATCTCATTACACAGCAACATATAAGACTCTTCCCCCCATTGCCTTTATTATCTATAGCTATAAACCAAAACATACTTCTCAAGTGGAGCTTTTCTTGAATCCCTTGCTTCTTGCTGTCCCAACTTCAAATATCTGCATTGATGGACAAAAAGGAGCGTAAGCACATAATGCTTAGTTAGGAATGCTCAAAACCAAAACACCATCAATGCAGCGGATCATAAAACCATCTTAAAATGTAATCACAACTCAAAAACCCAAAGTATTGATTGAAAATCTCCTTTGAAAAACCATTGCTTTAAAACATGCATTGCTCAACAAGAAAACCAACATTTTACTATGAAACACCAAACAACTCACCCCAAACAACATCTTAGCAATTACTACCATTTAAACCTTTCAATGCACAAACACTTCATGCAAAGTTTAAACCAATTCCCTTGGAAAACTCTTCCACTTAACATTGTACTCTTCTCATGCTTGATGATCGTTTCAAAGCAAAATACTTTTTGGAAACCATATATTCCTTCTATCTATCTCATGAATTCAACAAATACAAAACTCATGGCAAAGCCATACATGCTTGTTACTCAAAAGCATTTCATAAACTCAAACCCCATTTGCATAAGCAAACCTCCATTTTTAAAACCACATGTACCATCTAGCTAACACATGCATACAACCCATGCAATTCTCATGGCAATGCCACACATGCTTGATATACAAAAGCATTTCACAAAATTATTATCTCATATGCATTTCTCATTACATTCAACATATCAAGCATTGATACATGTGACACATTTCATTCTCATATATTGGCAATTCTAGAAATTACTTTCAACAAAACTTTTAAACCACAAGCTCATCACTTTCTCATGCTACCTTGCAACATTTTCAAGCATCTCACGCTTCGTTGCAATCAAGTACATTATATTGGCATCAAGTGATAGTTCATAACCATTTCGACACAAGACACAATCGGATACGCGGATTACAATCGTTGTCCCACACACTTCATACACACTACCAGTTTACAAGGTGGAGTTTATCGGTACAATCACAACCCCTCAACACCCGTGATGGAGTTTAACGGTACAATCACAACCCCTCAACATCACTCATCGGGAGTTGTATAACCCACTAGCAAGAGCTGGGACACAACACAAGGCTTACACATGGGAGCTACCTCAACCATTGTAATCACCTTAACCAAGCTCACACACGGGAGCAACCCTCCACCGTTGTGACGCTTAACAAAGTCACCCACGAGAGCCATCCTCCATCATGGTACGCCAATTTCCTCAATCGCTAGGTTACTTGGATGGAGTTTACGGTACAATCACAACCCCTCAACATCCAAGGTGACTTTACTTATGGTGCACCCAATCTGATAGCCGGCTAACTATATCCGATTCAAGTACTTTAAAACCATTTCATCACTTGCCAATATACATCAAATACCATAATCAATTCACTGTTTTAAAGCATAAATCAAAGCCACTTGTCATCATGCATCAGTATGCATCAAAACCATATTAATAACATGTCAAACCAAGGATCTCTTACCTTGAGCATCCCTCAATACAAGGCTTTCAAAACCACCATTAATCATGCTAAAACACGCTTTCAAAATAGTAATTAAACATGCATTTCATAACGAATGCACCAAACCATAACTTAGCACATCCGAGGGAGTTTTTCCGGAAACTTACTCTTGAGCCTAGCTAAGTTGTTTAGACTTAAACTAAGCTCCCAAAACCTCCAAATAATCGTTTCAAAGCTGGAAAACCATCTCCACTCACCGATACACAAAACTATGCTAGCCGACAAGCCTCCTAAGCGTCCGAAACCTCCAACGCCACCTCTATCGCTTCCGAATCATTCTCCCCTATTTTTAACATATAACAACAGAGGATTAATTCATCACCATGCATTAAAATCGCCAACAATACACCCTAAACTCGTTGCTCTACAGAAGAACCTCATTTCAGCTTCCAAAAACAACTGAAATCACCTCCAAACTCTTTCAAAGCAAAGCCCACCCAAGATCTATCACTTCTAACCATTTCTAAACATCAATTAACATCAAAAACAACCCTAAACTCGTCCTTATACCTCCAGCTATAACAGAACACCAAAATGACCCCAAAAAACCACCATTTTCACAAGTAAAAACTCAAGAATCATAACCTACTCGGGATTGGATTGATAAAACCTCTTTTCTAACATCATTTAACATCCAAAATACATTAGAAAACCATCTCAAAACAGAGCCCAACCAATTACAACGAAAATCCTCAAGATCTCTTCCAAAATCTTGAGTTTTAAGCCAAAATCTTGTTTCTAACATTAAAACCATTCATAAATCATTAATAAAGGATTGACAACTTGGGAATTTCAGTAAAGAACTGAGTACTTAGAGGAGAAGAACAATCTTACCTCTAAATGATGATTTCTCCTTGATTTGGGCAAAATTCCATGAAAATGCAATGTGGAAATCAAAAGGATTTGATGCAAGATTGATTAGGAACCAATAGATGATGGAAATCTCATTAATTGAAGTGAAGATCAATGTGAATTTTTCTGGAGAAAATGTGTTTGGATGATGGGATTTTGAGAGAAAAAAGAATGAGAGAAAATTAGGAAAAATAGTTATGAAAGTTAAAAAGTAGTTTTCACCTTTCTTTTATTTAATTAAAACATTAATTAAATCACCCAAATTAAGGAAAAATCTGGAGAAAAACATTTTGGGTAAATTAGCTCCTTAAAGATTCAAAATTTCAATCCTTTACAAAACAGTCACTACTAAACTTTGCAAAAATCACAATTTGGTCACTACACCGAAATGTAGTATTTCCAAACCTTCTTTTGTAAAATTGATATCACCAATCACCTTTATATATTAAAAGAGTATTTTTAGATATTTTTCTATATTTTTAAAACATCCCGAACTAGGCTTTTCGTAAAACCCCCTTTTATATTCGAACCGTTTCTCAGATCTGTTCGGTTCAAACCCTAAACCTCTAAGCCCAAAATTAGGGTGTGACAAGAATGCCGCGATCGATGCCAAGAGTAGGCTCGATGTGGTTGAAGTCCAAACATAGGAGTTGGGCCAACAGGGTGACAAACTCATGGAGGAGTTCCAAGGAATAATCAACGATGTCAATGAACGCGTCGATCTACAAGATGGATCCCTTAAAGATGATGTGAAAGCACACAAGAAGATCGTGGAAGATCTTGCTAAACAAACTGAGGTAGCCGCGCTCAGAAAGGAGATAGAGGATCTCAAGAGTGAGGTGCTTGTTTACAAAGCCGTCGTGAGAAATGGTGTGGTGGCTAGCCCAGCGAGGGTGCTAGTCGATGTCCCAAAGCCGAAGCACTTTGTGGGGACGAGATCAGCCCAACAAGTGGAGAACTTCTTGTGGGGGCTCGAGCAGTACTTCAAAGCATCGTGCATCATCGAGGATGCAGACAAGGTAAGTATCGCATCAATATATTTAACTGATAACGCTTTACTTTGGTGGAGACGCAAGTGCTCCGACGAGAAACGTGGAGGCGCTAGTGTTCGAACATGGGACGAGTTCCAAACGAAGTTCAAGAACCAGTTCTATCTCAGAGATGCCCAGAGAGAGGCGCGATCAAATCTTAGACATCTCAAGCAAGAGGGATCGATCCGAGACTATGTTCAGGAATTTAGCCAGCTACAACTCCAAATTTCCGACTTAAGCGAGAAAGATGCCTTGTTCCATTTCATGGACGGGTTAAACCTGTGGGTAAACACCGAGCTAAAGAGGAGAGACGTGAAAGAACTCTCCAAGGCGATTGCCGTTGCCGAGTCATTGAAAGATAAGTGCTGATCGAAAAAATCACCCAAGTCCAAGCCACGATCGAGTGAAAGGGAGGAGTCATCGAATGGTAGTGGTAAGCCATCGAATGACAAGTCCTATCGATCCACGAGGCCTTGGGAGTGGAAGGACCGAGGTCCAATGAAGTGCCATCATTGCAACGGGCCACATTTCATTCGGGATTGCCCGAAAAAGACGAGCATTTCCGCCATCCGAGGAGGAGATGGAGAAAAGGACGAGTTTTCCCAACTTGGTTCCATCATGAGTTCGCTTCAAGCCAAGAGTGGCCGTAAGAACAAGGAACTTATGTTTGTGGACATGAAATTTTTCGGTAAAGAAGTGAGAGCGCTTGTCGACACCAGTGCATCTGAGTTGTTCGTGTCCGAGCAAGCGGCCAAGCGACTAAACCTTCGAGTTGAGAAGGTAAGTGGATGGATAAAGACTGTCAATTCCAAAGAAGAACCGGTTGCGAGAGTTGTGAACGGAGTGGATCTTCGGATTGGAGATTGGCACGGTAAAGCATCCATCAAGGTAATCCCTTTAGATGATTATGATTTTGTTTTGGGCTTATCTTTTCTCGAACGGATTGACGCGCTTGTCTTGCCTAAAAGGATGTGTTATGTATTCTAGATCCCCGCCAACAATGCGTTGTGCCAATGAAGCGAGTTGCGGATAAGAACAACAAGGCGCTAGAACCAACCCATTTCTTCGAGGAAGTACCCAAGACAAGAGTCAACGATGACGAGGCCATGGTAGAGTCCATGGTAGTCCTCGAGGCAATGGGACAAGTCCTTGATGAGTCCAAGGACGTAGAGGCATTCGAAGTCCATACCTTCGCGAGTGCCAACACCATCGAAGGAATTCTCTTAGAGAAGGGAGTTTCGGTTGCTCGAGAGAGTTGAGTGCTCAACGAGTCCGAGAAGAGGAACTCAGATCTTGAGAAAGAAGTGACTGTCGTAGTGCACTTCCTACATACATGGAGACATTATTTACTTGGGTCAAGGTTTGTTGTCTATTCCGAGAATCCTTTGAATAATTATTTTCTAAGCCAAGAAACTTTGTCTCGTAAGCAGGATCGTTGGAAAAGAATTCTTGCAAAATTCGACTTCACTTGGAAGTGCAACCAAAGGTTGTCGAATGACGTAGCCAATGCCTTAAGTCGAGGGTACAAGGTGGGGCATGCTAGTCGCCCGCCAATGAGTGAGGTGGACAATAAGAACAAAGACGAGAAGCCTTTGGAGTTTCCAAAGACTTTGCCACCAAGGAGTAAGGTGGTTCGTGAGATCGAGTTCCCAACCAAGTTTGGCGAAGTGGATCAAGTTTCCAAAGAAGAAAGGCTATCAATTTTCTACGAAGAGTTGCAAGCTGAGTTTGACGAGTGGTCAAAGTCCATGGACGAGTGGCATGAGCCCATGGAACCAAACCAAAGCACCATCATGAAAGTGATGGCCAAGCACATTGACGAGGGGCCAAGCCATGCCAACAACACTTGCCTTGGGTATCGACAAGGCAAAGTGGATCGAGCCGACAAGGACCTTGTGTCTGAGGTAAGTGATCCAATTTTTAAAAATTTGGGTCTAACTTGTTGTGGTTTTGTCCACAGGTTGCTTGCGAGGCCAAGCGAGGAATCGAGTGATAAGGTGGTTGGAGCAAGCCGAAAGCCTCCAACATTCATCCAAGCCGAGGGACAGGTGCTAGAAAGCACCGAAGTGGGGCCATCCCACGACCCTGCCATCATCACTTGCCTTGAGTATCAACAAGGCGTAGTGAAGCCACCCGACGAGGACATTGTGTCTGGGTAAGTGAGCAAAATTCTTATGAAAATTTGAGTCTAACTTACTTTGTTTCCTTCACAGGTTGCTTGCGAGATCAAGCAAGGAGCCGAGTCGAGCCGTGGAGCAAGTTGGTGAGAAGGCCTACGAGATCAAGCTGCCATCAAGAGAGCAAGCAGACCTTGCCATCATCCTTAAGCCATTGGACGAGGATGCCGATGGCTGAAAGTGGAGCAAGCCGAGCCAAGCACATAGCAAAGAGAACGTCTCCTTTGACGAGGAGGCACCACCAATCGAGAGGGATCGAGAGCCAAGGCACAAACGCCTTGCACTTTGCACGAGAGTTCCCTTAGCCAAACGGGAACATGACGAGGAGCTGAGGTCGTTGGAGGACGAGATGACCAAGACTCTTCATCGCCTATCGACGATGGCGTCGATAGATTCAGTAGGGGAGAATGTCACGGACCAGCTTCCCACGACCGAGCAAGCCGCACCCATAGGTGCTTGCCCTGACGCACCACGTCCTTCACCCGACCGAGGGACCCAAGTAGTCGCCAACACCACACACCAAGGGACCATGCACAACGCCCTTTGAGGTGTCCGCATCCAAGAGAACCCAGCTGGGGCACTTCCAGCGCACCATGGGGCCAAGTTAAGCACCCCATGTGCTGCCCATGAGAACTGGACCCGAGAAGGCAAGCTGCACTGACCCGAGTGGGCCTTGGCGAGCACCCTCCATGCCGCCCAAGCCATGGAGCCCGAGCCTGCACCTGACGTGTACACCAAAGAGGCCAAATCTGCACCCGATGTGCACACCGAGGGGCTTAGAGGAAGCCCATTCGAGTTTCCCACACCCCTTGGGCCCGATTTAGCACCAAGCATGCTACCAATGGGGTTTTGGACAAAAGAATCGGGCCATGCCAAGCCCAATCCGCCCAAGAGACCAAGACCCTTGTTGTGTTGTCATCCTTTGACCAAAACACATGGAAAGTTATCATCCATGGAGCCATATTCAAGGAAAGTCTTCCTTGCCAACAAATATGTGATGTCATAGCCATTTATCTTAGGCAACTTTGTTTATATTAGAGTGTTGCCATATATATATGATAGGATTCATCCATAGCCCTTGGATCGAATCGTTAGAGACCGTTAGATCGAGAGGGTTAAGGCTATAAATAGAGCCCTTCCCTCACCATTGTATTCATCTTCCATTCTTTGTAAATTCATTCTTGAGTAAAGAGTTTAGAGTTTCTCTTCACCTTGTCTTGTTTCTTTGCCTAGCCATCATCATCACTGTTCCAAAGCTTCCTCTGCATCAAGTTCTAAGCGCTATAGCTTAGATATTCGAAGGCTAAATTAGTCCTCGACTTAAGATCGATGACTAAGGCCGCACGGGTTAGCGAGTCAAAACCTATCCCCGTGACAATATGTAAATGTCACCATACTTGAGCTTTTCACTTCCTTGGATATCATTAGCCTCCTTGCTGCCCAATAATGTCTCAATTATCTGCATTGTTGGTAAAGGAGAGCGTAATCACATTTGCTTAGTGAGGCAAGCTCTAAGAAAACGAACACAACAATGCAACTTTAAAACTCTATCTCAAAAACCATTTTCTACAACATGCTCTTTCTATCTCATGCTTGAAAACCATTTCAAAGCAATTCTCCATTTGAAAATCACATGTAACTTTAATCTAGATCATGCATTCAACCAATGCAAATCTCATGGCAAGGCCATACACATGCTTAATGAAAACAAAAGCATTTCATAAACCATAAATCTCATATGCATTTCTCATAGCATAAAACATCTCAACATTTGGTACATGTGAATCAAATGCAATCTCATATATTGGCCTTTCATATTACATCTTTACCCGGATATGCAAATTAGCTTGACTTAAAGTCAAGTCCTACCCCGGTGGAATCTCACATCACCGGACTCTCATGGCGGTATCTCTCTTCGCCACAAAGCTTGGGTGTTTCACCAAGTCCTACCCCGATTATATCTCTCATCATCGGATTCTCACTTTGGATCGGGATGGCACTGCCCCCATTGCCCGACTCCAAAGAGCACGTACGAATTTTTAGTTTATAGTGCACTTTCATCCTATTGGTCGACCAATTATATCTGTTAATTATCTCATCATTTATGCCAATATATTACATTAAAATCATCATCTCACCTACTGTTTTGATGAAATATTTCTCAAATATTTCTCATCTCATTTCAAAACCATATCTCATGCTTTGCATTAAAACAAAATCTCAAAACTCTTCACTACAACATGCTATCTCATGGAATCAACACATAGCATCATCTCATGCTACAAATCATGCATAAAACATTAGGAATTTGTCTATCTCAAAAGAAGAGCATGTTAAAAGCATTTAGGGCATCAACCACATATTTGAGAGAAAATCTAGCCATACTTACTTCTGGACTTAGGATGGTGTTTCAAACCAATCCTAAATCCCCAAACCTTGTTTCTTTGTCCCTCAAGGACTTCTAAAACCATTCACACTCATCGATTACGTTTTGCTTGCTTGCCGAAACGATCTCTAGGCTTTCGGCACCTCCGGATCAACACCAAACGCGTCCAAAGATGTCTCCCATGTTTATTACACATAAGAGCAGAGGATTAATGCATCATCATGCATTGAAATCACCAGCCACTCATTCAAACTCAATGCACTACTCAAAAGCACCATTTCGGCTATCCAAAATAACCGAAATCACCTCCAAACTTTCCCAAAACAAAGACCAGCCAAGATCTATCAATTCTAATTATTTCTAAACCTCAACCAACACAAAAAATCATCACAAACACGTCCTTATACCTCCAGCAACAACAGATCACCAAGACTACCCCAAAAACCACAAATTTAACTTGTAAAACTTAAGAATCCAAACCTATTCGGGATTTATTTGTTAAAACCTCATTCATAACATCATTTATCATCCAAAACACATTAGAAATCAACCTCAAAACAGAGCCTAACCAAAAGTTACGAAAATCATCAAGATATCACCAAGAATCTTGAATTTTACAACAATTGCATGCTTCTAACATTAAAGCAACTCAAAAATCATTAACAAATGATTGATAACTTGGGAATTTCAGTAAAGAACTGATCATTAGAGGAGAAGGACGAAGCTTACCTCTAATGGCTGATGTCTCCTCAATTTGGGCAAGATTTCTTGAAAATCCAAAGTAAAAACAAAAGGATTTGATGAGGTAAAGATTAGAAATCCTTAGGAGAATGAAATCTCAGCAAAATAGATGAAAATCAGAGATTATTTGGTGAGGGAAATGTGTTTGGCTGAGTGGAAGTTGAGAGAAAATAAAAAGAGAGAAATATCGTAAAATAGTTATGAAAAGTCAAAATAGAATCTCTCTCTTATTTCCTTTAATTAAATCATTATTAAAACTCCCAAATTAATGAGAAATCTGATGAAAAACAATTTGGTAAAATTAGCTCCTTAAAGATTCAATGTTCCAATCCTTTACAAAACAATCACTAGTCAACTTTTGCAAAAACTGCAATTTGGTCACTACACCGAAATGTAGCATTTCCAAATCACATTTTGTAAAATTGTTTTCACCATAACTATTTATATAATAAATGAGGATTTTTAGATATTTTTCCATATTTTTAAAGCATTCTGAACTAGGTCTTCCCTAAACCTCCCTTAAAGATTCGAATTGTTCACAACCGGCCCGATAAAACCTCTAAAACATCTAGGCCCAAAACCAGGGCATTACACAAGTGTTTCGAAACATCTGGGCCTTTAATGACCTATTTTGCTGGTTTTTTACCCAAAAATTCTAACCTAAACCAATCCAAAATGTTTCTAACATATATACATCATGCATAAACATTATTCCTCAAACATATGCGGGATATTAAGCATCAAAACATGGCCAATTGCATCAATGGAAATCTAAAGGCATGCAACCTATCAAGCAAGCCACTCAAGAGTCAAAACTCAAACCAAAACTTCAAACACCAATTAAAGGCCTTTTACAAGTATAAAAGCATATAGCAAACATGCTCAAAGGGTGTTCATACACGTCACCCAAACAAAACATGAAACCTCTCATTGCCCTTATTACTCTAGTTTATAACCGAAACATACTTTCCAAGTGAAGTCTCTTAGGATTCCCTTGCTAGTTGTTGCCTCCAAACACCTAGTTATCTGCATTGATGGACAAAAGAGAGCATAAGCATACAAGCTTAGTGAGGAGTGCTCAAACACAAAAACTCCATCAATGCATAAAACCATTTTACACTTTTTGAAAACCATAATGTTTTCTTGAATTCCATGCACTTCAGTAACAAAAATTAGCATGTTAAACCACATGCAACAATTGTCAAATACTTCAACAGCAAAATCCATTTGATAACACATAACTCAAGCCTTCCACGCATAGCTACCAATATGCAAAGCTTAAGAGTAAATCATGCATTTTCATGTTATGCATCCATAAACATTTCATAGCAATTAATCAATTATATTGGCTCACAAGTGATCAACAACATTCTCATTTCTCAAATTGTATAGGATACACGGATTCCCAAGTGTTGTCCCAACACTTCTTACATTCTCATCGGCATCTCAAGCTTCACACACGAGAGCTACCCTCCACCGTTGTGACACCCGTGGTGGTGTATTCTGTACCTTACAACCCCACTCATCGGTAGATGTATAACCCCACTAAGGAGAGACGGGACACAACTCAATTTCCTTAATCGTAAGGGTACTTGGATAAAGTTTTTGGTATAATCACATCCCCTCAATATCCAAGGTGACTTGTTTACAGTGCACTCAATCCTATAGCTGGCTAACTATATCTGATTTCATTTATAAACAACTTTTCACAACATCACTTGCCAATATAATTATCATTTGGCATAAACCTCATTGTTTTGAAAGCATTTACAACAAGCCATATTTCCAAGCATCAAACCATGCTTCATAAAATAAGTATAAACACATACTTACAAGGATCACTTACCTAGTGAATCCTTCAACAATATGGCATCATAAACAGCAAATTATATGCTCAAATCATGCTTTAAAACAATAGGTAACCACATATAAAAACAAATGCATCCACAAGCTTACAATAGCACAAACTGAGGGAGAAAATAATTTTACTTACTTCCAAACTTAGTAAATCGTTTCAAGTGTACACTAAGTTCCCAAAATCACTTTTAAGATGTTTCAAGCTAGAAATCCCATTTCCACTCACCGACACGTGAAACCTCAATCGTCGACATGAAAATCAAGCGTCTGAAGTCCCCGGAACTTCGCCAAATGCTTTCAGAGAATCCTCCCATGTTTAAATCACACAAGAACAGAGGATTAATGCATCTCAATGCCTTAAAACCATCAGCAAACTCTAAAAACTCGTAGCTCTGCCCAAAGGCACCAAAATACCCATCCAAAACAACCGAAATCACCTTCGATTGATCACTAAACTCAACACAACCATCAACAAACACTTCCAACACATTTTAACCATAAATCCACATCCAAAAACACCCTAATATCATCCTTATACCTCAAGCAACTCAGATTTCACATTTCTAAGCCAAAAAACCCAAAACTAAAAACATAGACAATTAGAGATCTCAATGATTTCGAGATTACTATGATCAAAACTTATTATCAACATCAATAATCTTCCAAAACATGAATAGAAACCATCTCAACTGAACCAAAACAAAGCAAGTACGTAAATCACATTTTAATTCCTCTTTTAGCAAGATTTCAATATTTTCAACAAATCAACATTAAAACCTTAATTAAAAACACAAATCAAGAGTCAAATACTTTGGAATTTCATTAAAGAACCTTGATTATAAGAGTAGCACGAAATTACCTCCAATCCTTGTTTTCTTCCAATTGGCAAGTTTTCAACTCAAGAAGCTTTAAAAAAATCTTTGTAAATCTTTGAGAAAAATATTTGGAAAAGAGTTGTGAATCAATAGAGCAAAAGAATGAAAAGAATTCTAGAAATTGAGAGAAAAGAAGGAATGATTGGTTGAAGAGAAAAGGAGAAATAGAAAAGTTACGTCAAAAATGTTTTTACAAAATAACTACCTCTTTATTTTAATAAAACCTCCCTCTTCAATTTTTAATTAAACAATATAATCACATGTCAATTAAAAGAAAAGGCTTAATTTCCAATAAGCTCCCTAAAGATTCTAACAATTTGACTCTCCTTTAAAAACTGCACTTTTTACACAGTTCTAAATCTTTACATTTCAGTCACTGCCCAAAATGTTCACGTCCCAAAAACTTTTTTGTAAAATTGATTTTACCAAACCTATCTATTTGATTTTAGATGATTTTAGAAATTTTTACCATATTTTTACCTTATCTCGAATCATAATTTCCCTGAATCGATTCTAAAAGCTCGAATCTCCAACTCTAGGTTCGACTAACTCAAACCGATGCCTAAAACATCTAGGCCCAAAATCGGAGCGTTACATCAACCACCGCCTTATGCTCAGTCAACCAATCCATACAAAGAATTACATTAAAACCATAAAAAGGCAACTCCATAAGATCAACCTCAAACACATGACCTTGAACAGAAAAAGGAAACCTCTTATGCAACTTCCTTGTAACAATCGTTTCACCAAAGGAATTAGTTACTTGCATACCAACATCTAACAACTCAACAGGTGAATCAAGCGCTTGTGCATACTCACGTAAAATATATGAATGAGTAGAACAAGAATCAATCAAAGAAATTAATAACAAGGATTGCAAAGTGAAGGTACATGCGGTCACATTCGTGTCATTCCTTCCCTCTCGGTGAGCATACACCCTATCATGTCCACCTCCCTCAGGCTAGACAACAACAACATGAGCAACATTCCTCTGTCCATCATATCTACGCTGAAAATTACCATGATCGTGCCCACAACCTCTCTGTGGCTCAACAACTCACACCGGAGCATGTCCATCTCTGACCAGTTGTGGACAATCACGCTTCATATGACCTTGTCACCCACAACTCAAACACGTACCAAGATTACCCCAACATTCTCTCGTGTGCCTTCTACCACACCGGATACACTCTAGTGTACGAACAAAAGCATTTTGGCCTTGCTGACCACGGCTAGGGTTACCACCACCACGTCTTGGATCTGATTGGTACCTTCTATCCTTTTGCTTCTTGTAACGATCTCTACCAGTATCAAACTAAGCCGACCTCATTCCGGAACTAGAACCACCCAAACGTGCAACTAAGCCCAAATTTTGTTCAATGTCCTTAGCCCGAGTGACTAAGATATCAAAATTTGTGTAATTCAAAGCTAACATATACGTCTTAAACTCCTTCACAACCCGTAGAGAAAACGATCACATCTCTTTTGTTCGTTGGGAACCAGTTTAGGGGCACACTACCTCAACCAAACAAATTGAACCTTATATTCTGAAACGGTCAAGTTTCCTTGCACCAAAGACATGAATTCTCACTTCTTTTCATCAAGATAACGAACACTCAGGTACTTCCTCTTGAAAACAGTTTCGAAGATCTCGCAAGATGCATCGATAGGTTCCATACTCGCGGTGATGGTCATCCACCGCGTATAAGCATCTCCATGTAGCAAGGATACAACACAACCCAACTTATGTGCATCATTACACCCCATTTGACCACGAATCATTCGGGTGCTCTCAAAACAAGTCTCAAAACCCTCAGGAGATAGACCTCGAAACTCAGTTCCGCCCAAACTGTGTAGACACTACAATGGTAAACCAGCATTAGCACCAGACTGTGGTGCGACCACATGCATACCCACCATCGCTACCTAAAAAGCCCTAGCTATAGCCTGAATCAATGGTGCCATATCGGTAGCAACATGCGCTTGCTCTGCCTGAGGTCCAACACCTCCACCGCCAGCTCCCGCACCAGCTCCATCACCACCAGGAGGAGGAGGAGGGGGAGGCAAATTCCCAACAACATTAATCTCATTCTCAATCACATTACGCACATTGGTTCTAAGCTCTCGTCTCGTTCCCATTATCAGAACAATATGAATCTTTAAGCTAAAAATGCAACATCAAAAACAATCACGCTAGCCGAAGTAAGAATCTAAGGTGCTCAAGTTTTTCTTTAAACCAAAATCCTTTTAATATTATTAGTACTATGGAAATGGGTACCCTTAATCTCTCCCCCAGTATGACATAAAAAATTATAAATCATGTTATCATACATTGTGCATCTCACACAAAGCAAACAACGATCATTTCATAGCATAAAACAGCATCGTGCACAGCATGTATCATTAAATCAACCAAGCAACAATATCATATCAACCTTACTTCCCAATTCTTTCAAAACCTGGCTCATACCACCAAATGTAATCCCCTCGACCCGCTTTGGGCGATAGACCGAACCAAACGGATCACACGGGGAATATTGAAGTAAATTGGGATGGTTTACCTCAATAAACGACCCTGTTTTTTTTTTATTTTATCTTGTCTAGATACACAATATTACCCTATGTGTTAAGCCTTACAACGGAACAATCATCAACCCGATGAAACATTGATTATGGACTCAATTGAACACAAACACATTATAGGGACCATTTTGTAATTTTAATACTTTATAGGGACTTCTTCAAAATTTTAGATTCACAACCTTTAATTAGTCACATTACATGCCACTCCATAATATCTGAGCTCAAAACAATCATCCAAGCTCACTTAATTGCACCGACAACACTCAGGGACTAAAACGTAATGAAACAAAATACTTTATCAACATATTGTTTCGGTACACAGAGCATTGTACAGCAACACCAGTATCGAAACAAGCCCTAGTGTTTCGAAATACGAGCCCATATCGAAACACCCTTTAAAAATGTTTTGGTACACCCAATTCCAGTAGCCAAATGTTCTGATACATAATGCCCTGTTTCAAAACCCCATGCTTATTTTAGAGACCTTGTTTCGATACAGTCTTACGTGTATCGAAACACTGGGCCTGAAATGTCACATTTTTACTAGTTTTACTCACTTTTAAGCAACCATAAACATTCAAGCATGCTTCTAACTTACATCTAACATATCCAAACACCAAACTTCAAACATTCAAAGCATGATCAACATCATTCTATGGCATTTAGCAACATAAGTAAACTATAGGCATGCAACGTAGAATATAAGCCAAGAAATATACCAAAATACATATCCAAGCATAAACCAAGTACCAAAGGGCATTTACAAGTCAACTTAGGCATCACAAACTTGCTACAAAACAAGGACTTTCAAAACACACCCTCCCAAAACTTTAAGGCATCCTACCATTGCCAATTATTACTAATAGGTAAGCATAAAACCATACTTGAGCTATGTATCACTCCTTGAAATCCTTCTTGATTCCTTACTGCCCCAAAAGAGTTAATTCTCTACATTGTTGGTAAAATAGAGCGTAAGCACAAATGCTTAATGAGGGATGCTCTAAACAAAACCAACTACTACAAAGCATCAAAAACCATTTTCGCAATTACAATCTCTATCTCATCATGCTCATTCTATCTCATGATTGAAATCATTTTCAAAGAAAAAATCACATCATTTAAACCATATGTACCATCTATCTCATCCATTAACCAAAATGCAAAGTCTCAAAGCAAAGCTTACCCATGCTTGTTTCTCATAAACACTTCTCAAATCATGTTCTCATACGCAAAACACAATGCATAAAATCATTTATAATCAAGGTACATGTGAATCTCATATATTGGCATTTTTGCAACATTACTCGGATATGCAGATAGCTTGACGAAATATCACATCGTCAAGTCCTACCTCAGTGGAAAATCACATCACCGAACTCTCATGGCGGTATCTCTCATCGCCACAAATCTTGATGGACTCTCTCATCATCAAGACCTATCATGGTGGAATCTCTCATCACCTAACTCACTTTGGAACGGGATGGCACTACCCCCATTGCCCGAACCAATGAGCACGTACAAATTTTATATATTATAGTGCACTTCTCATCCTATTGGTGACCCAACTATATCTGGTAAAAGTAATCACATCTCATGCCAATATACACTTTTAAACATCATTTACCTACTATTTTTCAATGCATAAACACAAACCATTTCTCATCCTATTTCAAAAGCATAAACAATGCATAGCATTTTCTCAACAAGTTTTATCTCTTTGAAAGCATAATTCTATCCCATGGGATCACATAAATCATCAAACCATTTCTCAAAACATTCATAAAATAGTAGGTTTAATTCTATCTTCAAAACATGAGCATGATCATATAAATCAATGGGATAAAAATCGAGAAACAAAAGCGAAACATCTCAAACTAACTTCCAGGCTTAGATTAATATTTCAAACTCAATCTAAACCCCAAAAACTTGCTTTCAAGTCTTTGAAAGGCTTTAAAACCAATTCCATTCACCGACAACGCCTCGCTCGCTTTGCCAAAGCGTAATCAAGCTTCCAAAGCTCTCGCAACATAACCGATTGCTTCTAGTACATTCTCATTTGTTTAAACCATACAAGAACAGAGGATTAATGCATTTCAATGCATTAAAATCACCAACAACCAAAACCACCACGCTGCTCTGCCCAAAAACACAAAAACGCCTAAACGAAACAACCGAAAACACCTTCGATTACTCTACAAACTCAACTCAGCCAAAGCCTAACACTTCCATCCATTTTTAATCATCAATTAACATCCAAAAACAACCTAATAGCATCCTTATATCTCCAATAACACCAAAACCACATTATCACCTCAAAACCCCAAAATCTAACATCCTAACAACTAGAGATCCAACTCATTCCACGATTCCTATGATAAAACCTTTATTTCTACATTATTTAACATCCAAAACATGATTAAAATCAATCTCAAATTAACCAAAATAGTATCATTACAAAAATCTTGAGAAATCATCTTTCAAAGCTTGATCTAACCATTTTCATCAAATAGATTATAAAATTTTATTAATAAACACAATTAGAGAGACAGACTTGAGAATTTCATTAAATAACCTTTGATTAATGGAGTGAAAAGAAAGATCACCTCTAACACAAGCTTTTTCCCTTGATAGGCAATGGTTTAGATGAAAACCTTTCAGAAATCTATATCTAGTTGATGTAGAAATCCATGAGAACCATTTAGAAATCAAGAGTGGGTGAAAAGAGATAAATCTCTTGAGATTTTAGTGATGAGAAAATAGTTTGACTGATGGGAAAGTTAGGAGAAAAGTAGTTACGTAAGAAAATGTTTTAGCCTTTTAAAATCCTTTTTATCAAAACTCATTTAATAAATCAATTTATTAAATCTTTTAAAAATGCTAAAACAAGGGAGAAAGTATGATAACACCTTGGTGTAATAGCCCCCTAAAGATTCTACGCCTTGACTCTTTTCAATCCAGTCATTAAAACGTATTTTGCAATTTTTACGATTTAGTCATTGTTTTCAAAATCCCAATTAAATCAGTCCAATTTTATCAAATTGAACTCTCCAAAACCTTCAAAACATTATTTTAAGATCATAAAATATTTTTCCATATTATATCTCCCTCAAAAACCATTTATTTCAAATTATTCCCGAAACTAGTCTATTCCGCTCGAACCGTTCACCCGAACTGCTTAGCCGAACTTGGCTAACTCCTAAGCCCAAAATTGGGGTGTTACATTCCTCACTAAGCCTTGTGTGTTTACGCTCTATTTTTTCATCAATACAGAGAATTGATGCTCGGAAAGGCAGCATGGAGCAAGGGATCAAAGAGACTTCATTCTTAAAAGTATGTTTAGCTTTAAACTAGAAGTAAAAAGGGCAATGGCTGATTCGTTTTGTTTTGGGGAGATTTGTGCAAACTCCTCATTCGAGCATGTGTTCATTGTTGTTTTAGACTTGTAAATGGCCTTTGGTTATTGGTTTGTGCTTTGCTATGCATTTTTGTATCTTTCTTCGCTTGTTTACTAGATTGCATGCCTATAGTTTACTTTTGATGCAAATTTACATGCTATGATGTTGAATATTCCATGAATGGTTGAGGTTTGATGTTTGGATATGTGTTGGAAGCATTCTTGATTGGTTATGGGAGCATTAAAGATTGAAAAACTAGCAAAATGTGAAATTACAGGCCCGTGTATTTCAATACGCCTAAGGCTGTATCGAAACGATGAGCTTGAAATGGGAATGGAGTTTCGAAACAAGGAAAGGTGTGTCGAAATAGGCTCGGTTAAATTGTCTACTAGAATTTGTGTATCGATACTTCTTGGAGACCGTATCCAAACGGGCTCGTGTTTTGAAACACCTAGAGGTATTCCAAAATAGGGTGTATCGGTAACGGGCTAAGTGTATCGATACACGAAGCTGTTAAGTTTGTTAATCAGATTCTTTTGAAGTTTTGTTCCTTTACGTTTCAGTCCTTGAATGTTAGGAATGAAATTAAATGAGCTTAGATGATCGGTTTGAGGTGAGATTTGATACAGTGGCATGTAACATGACTAATTAAAGGATGGTAACGTAAAAATTTGAAGATGTCCTTTTATTTTTCTAAAATTAAATTTTTTCCCAGAACATGTTTGTAATCAGTTGAATGTTAAATCGATGTCCGATTGGGTTGATGTATCTTCCGCTGCGAGTCTCTACACTTAAGGTATCAATGTGCATCTAGAAAAGATAAAAAGAAAAAAATAGGGTTGTTTATTGAGGTAAACCTTCCCGTTTTACTTCAATATTTCCTGTGTCGCTCGTTCGATTCGGTCTTTCGCCCAGGCCGAATCCAATGGTTCCATTTGGTAGTATTAGAGCCAAGTTTCGAAAGAATGGGATATTGGTAAATTGATGTGATGTGATTTCAAATTGTATGTTGATGTTTCTTGTACGGTGATTGTTATGTACATGTTGATGTAGATGGTATATTGTTGATTGTTATGCGCAATGATTGATTTATACATGTTGTTGTGAATTGAATCATGTTGATTGTTGTGCACGGTACTTGCGATATGTATGTTGATTGCTTTATGACATGCTTGGGGAAAATTGGGATACCCATTGCCTTATTACTATAGTTGAAATGTTTTTATTTGAATTGGAAGTCTTGGACCCTTGCTTGAAGCTAGCCTACTTATTTTGTTTTGGTTTATTATCATGCCTTGATTATAATAGCACAATGGGGCCGAGGAGAGAGTTGTCATCTGGTACGTTGATGCTGCCATTGGGCAGGGAAATCAGGAGAACGAGGTACCTCCAAGAGGGAACCTACCTCCTCCATCGCCTCCACATGAGGGTGAGGAGCAAGTACAACATGAGCAAGCTGGGCCAGTGTTGGGCGATTTGACGCCTTTAGTTCAGGCGATGACTGGAGCATTCTAGGTTGCTATTGCTGGAGTACAAGTGCAAGCACGAGCTGCTGGGCAAGGGGGTTACCGTTGGAATGCTTGTGTAGTTTGGGCGGTGTTGAGTATCGTTGTTTGTCGCCTGAGGCATCTGAGGCTTGGATGGCCAGTACGATTCGGATTTTGGAATAAATGGGGTACAATGATGCACATAAGCTGGGATGTGCTGTTTTGTTGTTGCAAAGCGATGCTTACAATTGGTGGATGACTGTAATTGCGGTTTTGGGGCCTAGTGAAGTGAACTAGGAGTTCTTTCAAGCTGCCTTTAAGAAGAAGTATCTTGAAGTTAGATACTTGGATAATAAGAAATTTGAATTCATGTCTTTGGTTCAGGGTAGCATGAATGTGGCTGAGTATGAGGTTCAGTTTGTTTGTTTGAGCCAGTATGCCCCTAAGTTGGTGCCGATTAATAGGCATCGTTTCTGCCGTTTCTTTTATGGTCTAGTGCACGAAGTGAATACCTTCAGGTTGGCTTCTGATTACACAGATTTTGATTTGTTAGTGACGCGAGCTAAGGATATTGAGCAGAGTCTAGGTGTGACTTCTCGTGTGGATGTTTCTAGCTCAGGTTAGAGAGATACATATTTTGGTCCAGGAGGTTGACAATATAAGAGGCATCGTGATAAGAAATATCACTCTTATATGAGGCGAGGCAGAGGAAGGCTTAAACATGGAGCACATGGTCAGAGTGCTCCGGCTAGATCGATTTTTAATTCTTGTTTGGTATGTGGATCTCGTGAGGATTTGAGGTGAGACTATCTTCATTTGGCTCGAGAAGTGCAAGCTCTTGCGACTGTGGCGACTAACTATTGTTAGAGTTGCATATCGGCTGATCATTTGAGACATGATTATCCGTTATTGGTTGGAGGTGGTCAGGTTAGAGCACCTGTTTCTTGCACTACAATGAGGTTGTGGGCATGGTCATGGCAATTTTTAGCATAAGGAGGATGGTGAGAGGGCTGTAGCACATGTAGTGGCAGTTCAACCTGAGGGTGGTGGTCCTGCTAGAGTGTACGCACATCGCGAGGGATGCAATGATACATATGTGATTGCAGGTACATTCACTTTGTATTCTTTGTCATTTTTATCTTTAATTGGTTCCGGTTCTACGCACTCATATATCTTGAGTGAACATGGACATTTGCTTGATATGCTTGCTAAGGTGTTAGATGTAGGAATGCAAGTAACTAGTTCTTTTGGTGAAACTGTTGTTACAAGAAGGTTGTTTAAGAGATGTCCTTTATCTTTTCAAGGTCATGTGTTTGCGGTTGATTTGATGGAATTGGGATGCGAGGCTTTTTTAGCTTATGTTATGAATCCAGGATCGAAGGAAATGCGTGTGCAGGATATACGTACAATATGTGGGTTTTCGGGTGTATTTCTGAAAGAGTTGTCTGGGTTACCTCCGAATAGAAAGGTTGAGTTTTGGATTGAGTTGTATCCAAAATACGAGTCTAGTGTCTATTAGGCCTAGTGTTTCAGCTTAGGGTGCACCAGTTTTGTTTATGAAGAAGAAAGATGGCACAATGTGAATGTGTATGGATTATTGGCAATTGAACAAGTTGACAATTAAGAATAAGTATTCTTTACCAAGAATTGATGATTCGTTTGATCAATTTCGAGGTGCTTCAGTATTTTCTAAGATTGATTTGAGATCTGGGTATTATCAATTGAAGGTAAAGGATGTGGATGTGCCTAAGACTGCTTTTTGTATGAGGTACTGGTATTATGAGTTTTTGGTTATGTCGTTCGGTTTAACAAATGCACCTTCTGCATTCATGGACATAATGAACTGTGTGTTCCATGAATTCTTGGATCAGTTTGTGGGTGTGATTATTGATTATATTCTCGTGTAATCTCATACTGAGGAGGATCATGATAAGCACTTGCGAACTGTGTTGCAAGTTTTGCAGGATAATCAGCTTTACGCCAAGTTGAGTAAGTGTGAGTTTTGATTTAAAGAAGTTGTATTTCTTAGACATGTGGTATCAGCCAAGGGTATCCGAGTTGATCCACATAAGATCGAGGCGATGATGAGTTGGAAGACGCCTAAGTCTATGACGGAAGTCTGTAGTTTCATTTGATTGGCAGGTTATTACCGTAGGTTTATGGACAATTTTTCAAAGATTGATGCTCCGTTAACCAAGTTGTTGCAAAAGAATGTTTGCTTTGAGTGGACGAAAGATAGGCAATGAGCTTTTGAGAATTGAAGAAAGCTTTGACGCAAGCTCCCATCTTGATTCAACCTGAGTCGGGAAAGAAGTTTGTGATTTATAGTGATGCATCATATGTTGGTTTGGGTTGTTTGTTGATGCAAGGTGGGAAGATTGTGGCGTATGCATCTAGATAATTGAAGGTGCATGAGCGCAACTATCCTACTCATGATCTTGTGCTTGCCGCGTTCGCGTTTTCTTTGAAAATTTAGAGGCATTACCTTTATGGCTAGATGTATGTTGTTTATACGGATCAAAAGAGTTTGAAGTTTTCGATCGTACAAAAGAACTTAAATCTTAGGCAACGAAGATGGTTGGAGTTGCTTAAGGAATATTACTTGACGAATAAGTATCACCCTGGTAAGGACAATGTTGTAGCTGATGCTTTGAGTAGGAAGACAGTTGTGGAGTTGAGAGCCATGTTTGTGTGAGATTGTTTGTCGCGGGATGGTAGATTGATAGCTAAGTTGCAAGTGAAACCTTCCTTGGTTTAGTTGATTAAGGAGAAGCAGTTGCTTGATGATTCATTGGTGTCACATGTTCACGATATAGCGGATGGTAATTTGACAAACTTTTGTTTTAATGATGATGGTGTTTTGTGTTTTAACAGTCGAATAGTTGTGTCAGATGATGTTGGGTTGAGGCACACTATTCTGACTGAGGCTCATAGTAGTCCTTTTGCTATGCATCCTGGTAGTACTAAGATGTATCCTGGATTGAAGGATGACTACTATTGGGTCATTTTCAAGAAGGATGTTGTTGATTTTGTGTGTAAGTGTATAGTTTGTCAGCGCGTGAAAGCTGAGCATCAGTTTCCTTCTGGTTTGTTGCAACCTTTAAAGATACCGGAATGGAAATGGGAGAGTATTACGATGGATTTTATGGCTGGTTTTCCTTTGACCCTGTCAAAAAAGAACTCTATTTGAGTGATTGTAGACCGTCTTACGAAGTGTGAGCATTTTATAGCTGTGTATACTGCGTATACGTTGGATAAGTTGGTGGAGTTGTACATTACGGAAGTTGTGAGGTTATATGGTGTACCTAAATCCATAGTTTTGGATAGAGATCCAAGGTTTACAGCAAGGTTTTGAGAGTGTTTGCATAGAGCTTTGGGTACACGGATCAATTTCAGTACCTCGTATCATCCTGAGACGGATGGTCAGTCCGAGCGAGTTATCCAAGTGCCTGAGGATAGGTTGATGTACTTTGTTATAGATTTCCAAGGTTCTTGGGAGAAACAATTGCCTATGGTGGACTTTGCTTATAATAATAGTTATCAAGCAAGTATACAAATGGCTCCATATGAAGCCGTGTATGGTAGGAAGTGTAGGATGCCTCTTTTTTGGGTGAAAGCGGGGAAAAAGTTAATTTCTTTGTCGGATTTGCTTAATGGAACGACGGAGAAGATAAAGCTTGTTTTTGATCAGTTGAAGGCGGTTTCGGATCGTCAAAAGTCTTACGCGAATTTAAAGCTAGGGAGATTGAGGTTGCGGTTGGTGATTGCGTGTTTCTGAAAGTGTCACCTTGGAAGAAGGTGATGAGGTTTGGACGTAAGGGTAAGCTTAGTCCAAGGTTTATTGGACCGTATGAAGTTTTGAACCGTGTTGGTCCGGTTGTCTATCGGTTGAAGTTGCCTCCCGAGTTGGAGAAGATCCATGATGTGTTTTATGTGTCGATGTTGCAGAGGTATAAGTCGGATTTGTCGCATGTTATGCCAGTTGAGGATATTTAGTTGCGACCAGATTTGTCTTATGATGAGGAACCTATTGAGATTCTTGATTATTGTAGCAAAGTTCTTCTTGGTAAGGCGATTGAACTTGTGAAGGTATAATGGCAGCATCGAGGAGTTGAGGAGGCCACGTGGGAAAGCAAGGCAATATGTTGAAGTAGTTACCGCACATTTTTCATTCAGGTAAAATTTCGAGGACGGAATTTTCTAAGTGGGGGAGAGTTGTAATACCACTGTTTTGGGCTTAGAAGTTTTTTAGGTTTGGTTTGGGGTCCATAGGACCGAGACTAAAGATCCGAGTTAGTTCGGGATTGGTTCAGGAAAAACCTAGTTCTGGAAGTGATAAAAATATGAGAAATTTTTCTAAAATCTTTTCTAAATGTATATAAGGGTTTGGTGAAGTGAATTTTTGAAAATGACATTTGAAAGGTGGACATTTCGGTTTAGTGACCAAACCGTAAAAATGGAAAACTATTTTTAATGGCTAGTTTGCGAAACAGCCAAAACTTAGAATCTTTAGGGAGCTAATGCAATTATAATCAACTATTCCCTTAATTTGACATATTTTAATTCTGTTTTAATTAAAAAGGATTAAAATGTTTTGATTAAAAAAAGGAAATTAATCTTTTAAGAACATTTTGACGTAACTTCCATTTTTCTCTTTTCTCATCAGCCAACCACCAATTTTCTTTCAAAACATCAAGATATCTTTTTCTTTTCATTTTACTTTGATTTCCAATTGATTTCCATGGAGTTTCCTCAACATGTTTCAATGGATTCTTGAAGATTTTCAATCAAATCTTGTCAATTAAAGGAATAGCAAGAGATTAGAGGTAATTTTCATGATTGATTTGAAGAAAATGGCTAAATCAAGCTTTAAATGATGATTTTGTGTAATTTTCGTAATGGATTCGCTTTTGTTGGGTTATAATAGATTTTAATCATGTTTTGTAAGTTTATTAATGTTGAGATTGAGGTTTAAGCATTGTAAGCCCGAAACTATTTGGATCTCTAGTTGATTAGGTTGTTAGAATTGGGTTTTTGTGGTGTTAATATGATTTTGTGAATGCTGGAGGTATAAGTTTGATAATAGGATGGTTTTTGATGCTAATCAGTGATTATAAATGGTTGGAAGTTTTAGGTTTAGGTTTAGTTTAGTTTGTAGAATAATCGATGATGTTTTCGGTTGTTTTGGATAGGCGTTTTGGTGATTTTGGGCAAGGCACCGTGGTAGGTTTTCTTGATGGTGTTTTGAATGCATTGAGATGCATTAATACTCTGTTCTTTTGTAGTTAAAATAGAGGAGAACATTTCAGAAGCAACCGATGAGGTTTCAGGAGCTTCAGGCACTTAGTTTCCCGTCGGCTGATCAAGGTTTTGTGTGTCGGTGAGTGAGAACGTGGATTTCAGCTTTGAAATGTTTTAAAGGTGGTTTTGGGAACTTTGATGTAAGCTTGAAACGCTTGTCTAAGTTTGAAAATAAGTATAAGGAATTTATCTCTCGGTTGTGCTATTATGAAATGGTTTTTATGCAATTGGTTTTGGATGCATGTTACCGATTGTTAAAGCATGTTTAAAGTATGTGGTTTACTGTTTTTAATGATGTGATGATGAAGGATGCACATGGTAAGAGATCCTTGTAAGTATACGATTTATACTTGTGATTTAAAGAATGGTTTAATGCTTTGGAATATGATTTATTGATGATGCTTTGGAAACAGTGAGGTATGTGGTTAAATATGAATTATATTGGCAAGTGATGTTGTGAAAATGGTTTACAAATGATATCGGGTATAGTTAGCCGGATATAGGATTGAGTGCATTATAATAAAGTCACCTTTGATGTCGAGGGGTTGGTGTCCCGTGTCTCCATTCAAGTACTCCTAAAAATCGAGGAGGTTGATGTCCTAACTCTCGTAAGTGGGTTAAGCGTCTAACCGACGAATGGAATTGGTGTCCCCGAGGGGTTGGTGTCCATTTTGGTTGTTATTGTACCAAATTCTGGTTGAGATGGCTTGAAGTGTTGTGTGAACACTTGTTGAATCCATGTATCCAATATGTTGTTTTGAGAAATGAACTTGTTTAATAATCACTCTTAAGCCAATATAATTGATGATGTATCTTGAGATAGTTTATCATGTATATTGTGATTTATACATGTTTTACTCTTTAAGCTTTGCATATGGTAGTTATGCATGGTAACACTTAAATTGAGTGTTAGCAATGGGGCTTGTTGTTGATTCATGATACATGTTGCATAAGGTTTATTATTGTGATTTATGATTAAGGAAAGTGAATGGTTTTAAAGGCATGATGATTTTCAAATGATGTTTTAAGTTAATTGAAATGAGATTTCAACGTGGACGTGGAAAATGGTTGTAATGCATTGATGGTGTTTTGTTTTTGAGCACTCCTCACTAAGCCATGTGTGCTTATGCTCCATTTTGTCCATCAATGCAGAGAATTGAGGCTCGGAAAGATAGCGTGGAGAAAGGGATCCAAGAGACTTCATTCTTGAAAATGGGCGATTCATTGTGTTTTTGGGAGATTTGTGCAAACTCCCTATTCGAGCAAGTGTTCATTGTTGTTTTAGACTTGTAAATGGCGTTTTGTTATTGGTTTGTGCTTTGCTATGTATTTTGGTATCTTGCATGGCTTGTTTACTAGGTTGCATGCCTATAGTTTACCTTTAATGCAAATTGCCATGATATGATGTTGAATATGTCATGAATGATTGAGGTTTGATGTTTGGGTATGTTATATATATGTTGGAAGCATGCTTGATTGGTTATGGGAGCATATTAAAGTGTGAAAAAACAGTAAAATGTGACATTACAGGCCGAGGTGTTTATATACGCCTAAGGTTGTATTAAAACGGTGAGCTTGAAATGAGCACGGGGTTTCGAAACAGGGAAGGGTGTATCGAAACAAGCTTCGTTAAGTTGGCTACTGGAATTTTGTGTATCGATACGCCTTGGAGACAGTATCAAAACGAGCTCGTGTTCTGAAACAGCCGGAGCTGTTCAAAACAGGGTGTATCGATACAGAGATACTATTTCAGTCCTTGATTGTTGGGAATGCAATTAAATGAGCTTGGATGATCGATTTGAGCTGAGATTTGTCATAGTGGCATGTAACATGACTAATTAAAGGATCGTAACTTAAAATTTTGAAGATGTCCCTATATTTTGATAAAATTACAAATTAGTCCCTAACACATATTTGTAATCAATTGAATGCTAAATCGATATCCGATTGAGTTGATATATCTTTCGATGGGAGTCTCTACACTTAAGGTATCATTGTGCATCTAGACAAGATAAAAAGAAAAAAATAAGGTTGTTTATTGAGGTAAACCTTCCCGATTTACTTCAATATTCCTCGTGTGGCTCGTTTGATTCGGTCTTTTTCCCAGGATGGGTCGAGGGGTTACAAATAAAAAAAATCAAGAGTTTACCTTAAGATTTTGAAGAAGAAATGAATGTTTGACTGGAGAGAATTTGAGAGAAAGCTTTTAAGATAAAAGAAGTTACGTCAAATTTGTTTTAATGAAATAACAACCAATTAATTCTCCAACCTCTTTTATTAATTAAAAACCATTTAAAATAAGCCAATTAAGGGGTAAAATTACGATATTAGACTTTTGGCAAATAACTTCTTAAGGAATAAAATTTTTGATCCTTTTTACAAAACAGTCACTAAAAACAGTTTTCAAAGTATATATTTTGGTCACTAAATCCAAAATGCCCGAATTCAAATACCATTTTCAAAAATTGATTTCGCCAAAACATTTTATATATTTAAAAAGGATTTTAGATAATTTTTCCATATTTTTATCACCTTCTCGAATAGGTTTTCCCTAAACTCATCCTGAAACTAATCTGAATCTCTAGTCTCGGTCCAACGGACCCTAGAACCATCTCAGGATCCTCTAGGCCCAAAACTGGGGCATTACATTTTCCTAGGTGGTCAAGGTATCCCTTCTTTATTAGATCTTCGGACATTGTCTCTCCCCTTACATTAACTGTAATAGTCATTTCCTTTGATTGGGACTTATGGCCTTCTCTTCGTGTTATTTGGAATACCTTGTTCGGTTCTTGCCATTTCCTCATTGATACATCGTTGTAGAAGTTCTTTCATTGGTCCTATTAATCTTTCTATTTCCCAAAGTATATCTTCATTGATATTGTTAACATTGTTCCCACTGTTATTATTGACGGTTGTATTGCTCATTGTACCTTACAAAAATTAAACAAGAAACCTCACCCGAAAAAGGAAACAATGCAAAGAAATGAATCACTCACACTCGTGTTTGCTCTCATATATGGATTTTAGGATTCTCTGATGACCGTACCACACTTGCCTTTTCCCACTAGTGTTTTATCTCGAAGTTCTTAAAAGAACAAACCTTGATTTTTCCCAAAGTTCATTGTGGAGTCAGCTTGTGAATGATGTAGGGTAGGAAGATGAATAGGTAAATAGGGTATAATTAGAAACAAAGGCTAGGGTGGCTAAAAATAATATCGGTAAGAAAAAAATCTAATAGGGAGCTTGTACTCAAATATTTATATTTTTTTTCTTCTCTTCTCCTTTTATTTTCCTTTTTTCTCTTTTTCTTTCTACAACTAAGAGAGACCTTATAGAAGTTCCTCAAGGATCAATCACTTGGGCAAGGGCTAAACAATTCAAGGACACTCTCACAATGTTAATCAAGCGAGTTTGGGACGTTGGGTTTCAAAAGGGTGCTGGACATGAAGCTAATGAGAGTGAAGAGACATGCAAGTCATGCACTTTATTGCATTTAGTTTAAATTTTACACATCGTTCTTTATTTTATTTTTGAACACATTGTTATTTGTTATGTGCCTAGTTTTCTTTTTCTTTTTTTGTTTTCTTTTGTTTTCTTTTTTAATTTGTTTCACACACTAGAAGAAAGAAGAATCGAGTACCTTGATTTAAACTAGCTCTGATACCAAATGATATGTGCTCGCCTCCGTAGATTAAAGTTGAGATATATTTGCTCCCGATCTTAAATCAAGGTAAATTTGAAATTGTTGTTGAAGGCTAGCAAAAGGGTTCGGTGGGATGAAACAAAGAAGATGAAGACAGTAAAGAGTATGGATTGCGTGGATGATTGGGTGGATGGGAGTGGACGTTTGGATAGATTAAAGGATAGTTTGGATGGAACATGACCCACTAGATATTGAGATTTACGGACCAACGTTATAATTAGATGGAAAGATAGATGGTGGAACGTGACCCAGTATTTATATGCAAATAGGAACCAAGGTTATAATTAGATGGAAAGGTAGATGGTTGACAATCGCAAGAAAAAGCTTGGAAGTCAAGAAGTTCAATAAAGAACAATGAGGAGAACAATCTCACAAGTATATTTAAATTCCAAGTTGTTTTTTCAAATGACCAAAAGACTTCTATTTATAGGCTTAAAAAGGATATGAAAGCCCAAAAGTCCTTCCTTCATTCAAGATGATGCATAAAGCCTCTTCGTTAGTGCTGAAATATGAATGGGCATGCCTTTTGAAAGTGAATGGTTGTAAATCTCATATGACTTTCCATCTTGCACTGCCTTCGGTATTCTCGACATATCTTGAGCTCTCGATATCGGATTGATGTGATTCAAATTGCATTGGAAAGATAAGAGATAGGAGATTAAGTTTTCTAAAGACTTCACAACCAAGTTATGCTTGGATCCTACTCGAAAATGGAAAACAATTTGACTAACGTTATTGGTGATGAGTCTGCACTAATGCATCCTCCTTTATTGAATATGAATGGACATCATATGAGAAGGCACTTGTAACCACCTCGGCTCGGTCTAGGCGAAAGACCGAATCGAACGGATCAAACGGGGAATATTGAAGTAAACCAGGAAGTTTACCTCAATAAACAACCCTATTTTATCATTTTATGTTGTCTAAATGCTAATTATCATCTTATATAATTAACATTACAACAGAACAATTTGCAACTCGAGCAAATAACGATTTGAGACTCAATTACATACAAACACATTTTAGGGACCATTAAATAATTTTACCAAATAACTAGAACTTCTTCAATTTTTAAGTTACCAACCTTTAATTAGTCACATTACATGCATCTCTGTCAAATCTCTACTCAAAACAGTCATCCAAACTCATTTAATTGCATCCACAACATTCAGGGATTAAAACGTAAAGAAATAGAACTTTAGAAGATTCCAATAACCAACTTAACTGCTTACTGTTTCGGTACAGGTTGCCATATACCGAAACAACCGTATCATAACAGAGTCAAGCGACTCGGAGCTCAGGCCCGTATCGAAACAACCGAAGGGTGTTTCGAAACATGCAATTCCACTAGAAAAACATACTGAAACAGCATTTCCCTGTTTCGATACCCTTAAGCCATTTGAGGCTCACCGTTTCGGTACAGGCTCGAGTGTACCAAAACACCTGGGCCTGTAATAACACATTTTGCTGGTTTTTCAAATTTTAATCCATCCAAAAACCATTCCAACATGCTTCTAACATGCTTACAACATATTTAAACATCAACCCACAATCATACATGGCAGAATCAACATCATAACATGTCAATATGCAACAAAGGAATCTATAGGAATGCAACCTATGCGAAATAACCACTCAAGTGTCAAAACATAAACCAAGGCATAAACCAGCAAGTGAAGGCCATTTACAACTCATCAAAGGCATAATAAACTTGCCACAAAACATGGAGTTTCAAAACACATCTCCCAAAACATTAAGGCATCCTCCTATTGCTAACCATTATTACTAATAGGTAAATGTAAAATCAGACTTGAGCTAAATCCCACTCCTTGGAATCCTCCTTGCCTCTTTGCTGCCCAAAAATGCTAATTCTCTGCATTGTTGGAAAAAGAGAGCATAAGAACAAATGCTTAGTGAGGGATGCTCAAAACAAACCAACAACAACAATGCAGTTTCAAAACCATTTCTCGTTTAGAAATCTCTATCTCGTCATTCTCATTCTATCTCATGCTTGAAACCATTTTCAAAGAAAAACCACATCATTTAAACCACATGTACCATATATCTCATGAATTCATCAAATGCAAAACCACATCAAAATGAAAAATCATTTAAACCACATTCTTAAATCTCATAAAGCATATCTCAAAACATGATCCCATATGCAATCAAATTTAATTAAACCATTTGTAAATAAGGTACATGTGAATCTCATATATTAGCATTTTAGCAACATTACTCGGATATGCGGATAGCTTGACAGAATCACACATCGTCATGTCCTACCTCGGTGGAATCTCATATCACCGGACTCTCTTAGCGGCATCTCTCATCGCCACAAAGCTTGGTGGAATCTCTCATCATCAAGACCTACCGTGGTGGAATCTCTCATCAGCACACTCTCACTTTGAAACAGCATGGCACTACCCCATTGCCCGAACCAAAAAGAACGAACGCATTTTGTTTATTATAGTGCACTTCTCATCCTATTGGTCGACCAATTATATCCGGTAACAATAGTCTCATCTCATGCGTATATACTCATTTTAAACATCATTACCTACTGTGTTTTAATGCATAAAGATATTCCATATCTCATCCCATTTTAAAAGCATAAACAATGCATAGCATTTTCTCATCAATTTCTATCTCTTTGAAATAACAAATCTATCTCATGGGATCATGTAAATCATCAAATCATTTCTCAGAACATGCATAAAATAGTAAGTGTAATTCTATCTTCAAAACATGAGCATGATCATAAAAATTGATGGGATAAACACCGAGAAACGAGAGCAAAACATCTTAAATTTACTTCCAGATTTAGGTTAGTGTTTCAAACTCAACCTAAACCCCCAAACCTTGCTTTCAAGTCTTTGAAAGGCTTTTAAAACCAATTCCACTCACCGAAAACACCACGCTCGCTTTGTCGAAGCGTAATCAAGCTTCCCAAGCCCCTGGAACTTCAACGATTGTTTCTAATACATTCTCCCTTATTTATACCACACAAAAAAAGAGGATTTGTAACACCCTCGACCCGGCCTAGCCGATAGACCGAACCGAACGGGTCACACGGGGAATATTGAAGTAAATCGAGATAGTTTACCTCAATAAACGACTATATTTTTTTCTTTTTATCTTATCTAGATGCAAGTTACATTCCTATGTGATCAACAAGCAGCGGATTGAAAGACAACACGAGAATTCATCGATTAATACCAATTTTGGGTTTAGGGACCATTTTGTAAATTTGACAATTTGTAAGGGTTATTACCAAATTCGGATTACCAACCTTTAATTAAGTTCATTTCATGCATCACTATCAAAACTCAGCTCAAATTAATCAATAGAACTCATTTAACTGCAAACAAGACAAACAAGGACTAAATCGCAATGAAACAGAATTTCAAAAGATTCCAAAAGCTGTCATAACAGCCAACCATTTCGAAACAGCAACCTCGTATCGGAACGAGTATATCGAAATAGGAGCACCTATTTCGAAACACGAGATCGTAATGAAACGACCCTGGACTCGTTTTGGAACAGGGGTTCACAGTTTCAAAACGTACCGAAACGGACCTCTCCGTTTCGATACCGCAAGGCGTTTTCAAACACTCGTTTCAAAACAAGCAAGGGTGTTTCGAAACACCTGGACCTGCAATGCAAAAATTTGCTGGTTTAACTCGAGTTTAATCACAAAGGAGAAGTTGAAAATCAAGAGAGAAAGCAGAAGTGAAGGAAATCTGGAAATTGAGATTAAAAGAATTGTGTCTGGCTGAACTGAAAAAAAAAAGATAATGAAAATGATCGTCGAAATCTCTTAACAAAATAACTACATCTTTAATTAAATTAATAAAAGCCAATTTAATATTTAATAAACCATTTAAAACACATGTCAAATTAGAGAAAAGGATTAATTGCCAATTAGCTCCCTAAAGATTCTAAGATTTTGACTCTTTTTGAAAAACATTATTTTTCCACAATTTTAAAACTTTACATTTTGGTCACTGCCCAAAATGTATACATTCCAAAACTTGTTTTGCAAAATTAATTTTACCAACCTCTTAAATATAATTTTAGAGGATTTTAGGAATTTTTTATGATATTTTTATCCCATTCCGAACCTTGAATTACATGAACCACCTTTAAATGATTCGAACAACCGATTACTAGTTCCACCGGCCTAACCCGACACGTAAAACACCTAGGCCCAAAACCAGGGCATTACAGGAATAATGCATCTCAATGCATTAAAACTACCAGCAATCAAAGCTACCTCGCTGCTCTGCCCAAAAACATCAAAACGCCTATCCGAAACAACCGAAAACACCTCTAATTACTCTACAAACTCAATCCAGCCAAACCTAACACTTCAATCCAATTTTAATCATCAATTAACATTCAAAAACAATATAATTACATCCTTATACCTCCAGCAACACCAGATCCACATTAACATCACAATAACCTCAAATCTAACAATATAACAATTAGAGATCCAACTCATTTCAAGATTACTATTATAAAAACTTTATTTCAAATTAATCCTGAAACTAGCATAACTCGCCCGAACTAGTTCACGAACCTCTTAGCCGAACCCGGCTAACTTCTAAGCACAAACTCGGGGCATTACAACTCTCCGCCACTTAGGAAATTTTGTCCTCGAAATTTTACCTGAAAGAAAAAGGTAAGGAAATTGCTTCTTCATGTCATCCTTCCTTTCCCATGTGGCTTCCTCAACACCACGATGTCGCCACAAGACCTTAACCAACTCAATAGTCTTACCTCGAAGAGCCTTGCTGTCTAAATCTAAGATCTCAATTGGTTCTTCATCATAGGACAAATCCAGATTCAACTCAATCTCCTCAACAGGCATAACATGAGACGGATCCGATCTATATCTCTGAAGCATGGATACATGGAAAACATCATTTATCTTCTCCAACTCGGGAGGCAACCTCAACCTATAAGCAACAGTACCAACACGCTCCACCACTACGAATGGTCCAATTAACCTTGGACTAAGCTTACCCTTAAATCCAAACCTCATCACCTTCTTCCAAGGTGACACTTTCAAAAACACGTGATCACCAACCGCGAACTCAATCTCCTTACGCGTTAAATCCGCGTAAGACTTTTGACGATCCGAAGCCGCTTTCAACCGTTCACTACTAAGCTTCACTTTCGCCGTAGTGACCTTAAGCACATTAGGCAAAGAAACCAACTTTTGCCCCACTTCCGCCCAACAAAGAGGCGTTCTACACTTACTTCCATACAAGGCCTGATAAGGAGACATTTGAATGCTCGCCTGATAACTATTTTTGTAAGAAAACTCCACCAAAGGTAATTGTTTCTCCCAAGAACCTTGGAAACCAATAATGATGCAACATCTCAACATATCCTCCAACACTTGGATAACTCGTTCAGACTGACCATCCGTCTGAGGATGATACAAAGTACTGAAATTCAAACGCGAACCCAACGCTTGATGAAGACACTCCCAAAACCTCACTGTGAGACACGGATCTCGATCCGAAACAATGGACTTAGGCACCCCATGCAACCTCACAATCTCACAGATGTACAAATCTACCAACTTGTCTAACGTATACGTAGTATGCACTTCCAGAAAATATGTACACTTCGTAAAACGATTAACAATCACCCAAATGGAATTCTTTTTGGACGGTGTCAAAGGCAAACCCACTATGAAATCCATGGTGATTCTCTCCCATTTCCATTTCGTAATTTTCAAAGGTTGCAATAATCTAGAAGGAAATTGATGCTCAGCTTTAACTCATTGACAAACCATACACTTGCTAACAAAATCAGCCACTTCCTTCTTTAAGCCAACCCAATAGTACTCATCTTTCAATCCACGGTACATCTTTGTACTACCAGGATGCATAGCATAAGGACTCATATGAGACTCAGTCAAGATAGTGTGCCTCAGCTCAAAATCCTCTAGCACAACAATTCGACTCTTAAAACGCAAAACACCATCATCAATGAAACAAAAGTCTGTTGGATTTCCTTCTGCAATGTCCTGAACATGAGGTACCAACGAATCATCCAACAACTGCTTCTCCTTAAACAACTCTACCAACGAGGGTTTCTCTTGTAACTCAGCCACTAAACCACCATCTCGCGATATACTCAACCGAGAAAACATCACCCTCAAATCTACAACTACCTTCCCCCTCAAGGCATTAGAAACATCATTAGCCTTCCTTAGATTGTACTCAATTGTTAAGTCATAATCTTTAAGCAACTCTAGCCACCTTCATTTCCTAAGATTCAACTCTTTCTGTGACATTAAGTGCTTCAAACTTTTGTGGTCCGTGTACATCGTACACTTTTCACCATAAAGGTAATGCCTCTAAATTTTCAAAGCATACACTACAGCGGCCAACTCGATGTCATACGTAGTGTAATAACGCTTGTGCACCTTAAACTGTCAGGATGCATAAGCTGCCACTTTACTGTCTTGCATCAACACACATCCCAAACCAACATAGGATGCATCACTATAAACCACAAACTCTTTACCCGACTCAAATTCAATCAGGATAGGAGCTTGGGTCAACACTTCCTTCAACTTAATAAAAGCTTCTTCCCTAACCCCCTTCTACTCAAACTTAACATCCTTTTGCAACAACTTTGTCAAAGAAACAGCATTCCTTGAAAAACCATCCACGAACCTACGGTAGTATCCCGCCAAACCAAGGAAACTACGCACCTCATGAACCGACTTAGGTGACTTCTAATTCATCACCGCTTTAACCTTTTGAGGATTAACTCTAATCCCTTCAACCGACACCACATGACCAAAGAAAACAACTTCCTTAAGCCAAAACTCATACTTTCTCAACTTGGCATAAAGCTGAGTTTCCAACAAAACTTGCAACACAGTTTGCAAATGCTTATCATGATCCTCCTTGGTACAAGAGTACATGAGAATACCACCAATAAACACAACCACAAACCTATCCAAAAACTCATGGAACACACGATTCATCATATCCATGAACGCAGTAGGGGCATTAGTTAAACCAAAAGGCATCACCAAAAACTGATAATGTTCGTACCTTGTGCGGAAAGCAGTCTTAGGCACATCCACAGCCTTTACCTTCAGCTGGTAATATCTAGATCTCAAGTCAATCTTAGAAAACACTGAAACATTTCGAATCTGATCAAAAAGATCATCAATCCTTGGCAAAGGATACTTGTTCTTGATTGTCAACTTGTTCAATTGAGGATAATCTATACACATGCGCATCATGCCATCTTTCTTCTTCACAAACAAGACCGGTGCACCCCCAAGGTGAAACACTAGGCCTATTGAAACCTCGATCAATTAACTCCTGAATTTGCGTCTTCAACTCCTTCAACTTCTTGGTGTCATTCGATAGGGAGCAATAGACACTATTTCGTATTTTCAAACAACCCAATGCCAAACTCAACCACTCTGTTCGGTGGCAAACCATGCAACTTGTATAGCATTTTAGTGTTTTTTAAATATGAGCGCAAGTGCACACTACTATCAAGTAACAGTATAAAAGATATCGTCTCCCACAAGGATTGGACAACTTGACTCGAATCATAACTCCTACACAAAGGAAAATTAAATGCACAAATAAGTTGAATGGTTTAAGAGGAAAATAAAATAAAACACAAGTAAAGATAAGGGAAGAGTTTAGATTGATGGCATGGGCCGGGTTATGCTGCTGTTTAGTGTGAAACTGCGTTAAATATGATAAGTTGCTTTGCGCTGCCAGACTTCACTGCCTCGGCGGGCGATGGCAGGTAGGCTGCTGTGACGCTCTCGCTGTCCTGGCAGTGGAATGGAAGTGTGTCTCGGTGGCGAACTCGGCAGGACGCTTCAAAAGTGATCCTACTTATGTCTAAGTCAGAATGTTGTTGATGCCCACTGTAGATAATACCAGTCGCGACGTGAATCATGCAAAGACAACAATGTTTGGTTCGTTCTCTTTTAGTCGCCTTAAACCCTAACCTATGTCTAGGCTAGATTGATCAACACTTGATTAAGGTGAAGACCGTACATACTCCTTTCGTGAGTTCGACTCTCTCGATACTGAACAAATGAATAGTAATCAACTAATCTTTCACCTTAATTGAAAACTATGAAGAACATGGAATAAGAAAACCTTGAAACTTTATTGCAAAAACAAACTTAAAATCATAAACAATCATTCTCACGCTAATTACAGCATTACTCAAACCCAAAGAAAATTTTAGAACATAATGGCAGCAAGAAAAGCTAAACTATGCCTAAGGGAAAACCTAAGTTGTTTTGAAGTAAAAGTACAATGGATATATATAGGCATTAGCTAGGTCTAGCCCTTCTTGAAGTAGAAGTCTTCAAAGTAGCTTTTGCATTAAATGCAACCTTAAATTCTGACTTCTTTAAGTTGAATGTGGACTTCTTCATGTTGCCTTGCTCCGCAAGTAATCTCGCATTCCCCCTTTGGCGTCTCTACCTGCTGCTACAGTTATCGGAAAATTAAGTGGACAACATCGTTAAGATCATGATTTTCTACTCTACAGATCACACTCTAGTTCTCCAATTCCTAAGTTTGCTGTCTTGGGCAGCAGGTATGGCGGTGGCAGCTACTCGGCAGTTGTTGTCTCTGTCTAGAACTGCATCAGTACAGCTCAATGGTTTGTTACCTCAGCATCATGTCCTCAGCTTCTCTCTCCTTCTATCAGCCTCTAGCACCTGAAACTAAAACTAAACTAAAACAATACCTTTTCTTTACCAAATAAAAGATAATAAATACAAAGCATGGCCAAGTAAACAATACTGTAAAATGCAATGCATGATCCTAATTATGCCTAAAATGTACTTAAAATAGCAATAATATGAGATGGAATGTGCATGAAATATAGAACTTATGGACACTTTACACAACTCTCCGGAAATACACTTGGAAACTCACATATTGTATGTATGTCCCGTACTCGCACCTCATTTGTACTTGGATTCATCACATAAGCTAGGAAAGCTTCACATCCCAAACGCATCAACTGATTCGCTTCAAGAGCTGAAACCACATTAGATAAGAACTTCACATTCTCACCTACGATCACCATCTCATAATCATCGGTAAGTTTCAACGAAACTCGCTTGGTCTCAAAATCAACCATAGCTCTATGCTCTGATAACCAATCCATACCAAGAATTACATCGAAACCATAGAAAGGCAATTCCATAAGATCAACCTCAAACACATGACCTTCAACAGACAAAGGACATCTCTTATACAACTTTCTTATAACAATCGTTTCACCAAAAGAATTGGTTACACGCATACCAATATCTAACAACTCAACAGGCAAACCAAGCACTTGTGCATGTTCACGCAAAATGTATGAATGAGTAGAACCTGAATTAATCAAAGAAATTAATGACAAGGATTACAAAGTAAAGGTACATGTGATCGTATCTGTGTGTTTCCTTCTTTCTCGGTGTGCATACACCCTAGCTTGTCCACCTCCTTCAGGCTGAACAACAACAACATGATCAACATTCATTTGCCCATCATCTCTACACTGAAAATTACCACGACCGCGCCCACGGCCTCTCTGTAGCTCAGCAGCTCACACTGGAGCTTGTCCACCTCTAATTGGTTGTGGACAATCACACTTCATATGTCTCTATGATCCACAATTCCAACACGTTCCCAGATTACCCTAACACTCTATCGTGTGCCTCCTACCGCACCGGTTGCATTATAGAGTACGGACAAAAGCATTATGGCCTTGATAACCACGACCAAGGTTACCACCACCTCGCCTAGGATCCACTTGATACCTTCGATCCTTTTGCTTCTTGTAACGATCCTTACCAACACCAAACTCAACCGACCTTTTCCCAAAACTAGAACCACCCGAACAAGCAACTAAACCCAAATTTTGCTCGATATCCTTAGCCCAAGTGACTAAGACATCAAAATCGGTGTAGTCTGAAGTAAACATATTAGTCTTTACATCCTTTACAAGCCCGTAACGAAAATGATCACATCTCTTTTGTTCATCGGGAACCAGCTTAGGAGCATATTGGCTCAACCAAACAAATTGAACCTCATAATGGAAAACAGTCATGTTTCCTTGCACCAAAGACATAAACTTTCGCTTCTTCTCATCAAGATAACAAACACCCAGATACTTCCTCTTGAAAGCATTTCCAAAGAACTCCCAAGTAAAATCAGCAGGTTTCATACCCGTAGTGATGGTCATCCACCATGTATAAGCATCTCCGTGAAGAAAAGATACAACACAACCTAACTTTTGCACATCATTGCAACTCATCTGACCAAGAATCCTTCGGGTGCTCTCATACCAAGCCTCAGAACCCTCATGAGATAGACTTCGGAACTCAGTTCCATCCAAATTGCGTAAACGTTCCAAAGGTAAATTGGCATTAGCACCAGGCTGAGGTGTGGCCATATGCATACCCTCTATCGCTACCTGAAATGCCCCAACTTTAGCCTGAATCAACGGTGTCATATCAACAGCAGCTTTCCCTTGTGTTGCTTGAGGTCCAACACCTCTAACGCCAGCTCCCACTCCAGCTCCATCACCAGCAGGAGGAGAAGGAGGCGGCAAATTCTCAACATTCCTAGTAAACTTATTCTCAACCACATTACCAACATTGGCTCTAAGCTCTCGTATCGGTTCCATTATCAAAATGATATAGCTAAAAAGAATGCAACAATAAAAACAATCAGGCTAGCCAAAGCAAGAATCAAAGGTGCTCATGTTTTACTTTCCAAAACCAAAATTCTCTTTACATTAGTAATAATATGGAAATGGGTACCCTTAACCTCTCCCCATCAGCATATAACAATAATAATTCATGTTATCAAACATCGTGCATCCCACACAAATCAAAGAATGATCAAAATATAGCATAATCAAACAATGGTCAAACAATGGTCAAAACCTGGCTCTAATACCACCAAATGTAACCCCTTCGACCCAGTCTGAGTAAAAGATCGAACTAAACGGATCACACAGGGAATATTGAAGTAAACCAGGAATTTTACCTCAATAAACAACCCTATTTTTTCATTTTATCTTGTCTAGATGCTCATTATCATCCTATATGATTAACATCGCAATGGAATGATTTGCAACTCGAGCAGACAACGATTTGAGACTCGATTGCATACAAACACATTTTAGGGACCATTATGTAATTTTACCAAATTACAAGAACTTCTTCACTTTTTAAGTTACCAACCTTTAATTAGTCACATTACATGCATCTCTGTCAAATCTCAGCTCAAAATAGTCATCCATGCTTATTTAATTGCATCCACAACATTCATGTAGTAAAACGTAAAGAAAATGAACTTCAAAAGATTCCAAGAACTAACTTAACTGCTTGTCGTTTCGGTACAGGTTGCCATGCATCAAAACAGTCGTATCGAAACAGGGTCAAGCTACTTGAAGCTCGGGCACGTATCGAAACAGCCCCATGGGTGTTTCGAAACATGCAATTCTAGTAGCAAAACGTACCGAAACAGGCTTTCCCTGTTTCGATACCCTAAACCCACTTTAGACTCACCGTTTCGATAAAGGCTCGACTATACCGAAACACATGGGCCTGTAATGACACTTTTTGCTGGTTTTTCACACTTTAATCCATTCAAAACTATTCCAACATGCTTCTAACATGCATACAACATATTTAAACATCAACTCACAATCATACATGACAGAATCAATATCATAAAATGTCAATATGCAACAATGGAATCTATAGGCATGCAACCTATGCAAAATAACCATTTAAGTGTCAAAACACAAACCAAGGCATAAACCATCAAGTAAAGGCCATTTACAAGTCATCAAAGGCATAACAAACTTGCAACAAAACAGAGAGTTTCAAAACACATCTCCAAAAAATTAAGGCATCCTCCCATTGCCAAACATTATTACTAATAGGTAAATGTAAAATCATAATTGAGCTTAATCTCACTCCTTGGAATCCTTCTTGCCTCTTTGCTGCCCAAATGTGCTAATTCTCTGCATTGTTGGAAAAAGAGAGTGTAAGCACAAATGCTTATTGAGGGGTGCTCAAAACAAACCAACAACAACAACAATGTAGTTTAAAACAATTTCTCATTTAGAAATCTCTATCTCATCATGCTCATTCTATCTGATGCTTGAAACCATTTTCAAAGCAAAAACCACATCATTTAAACCACATATACCATCTATCTCATGCATTCATCAAAATGCAAAATCTTAAGGCAAAGCCTTACATGCTTAAATCTCATAAAGCATATCTCAAAACATGATCTCATATGCAATCTCATTACATTAAACCATTTATAAACAAGGTACATGTGAATGTCATATATTGGCATTTGAGCAACATTACTCGGATATGTGGATAGCCTGACAGAATCTCACATCATTGGACTCTCATGGCGGCATCTCACATCGCTACAAAGCTTGATGGAATCTCTCATCATCAAGACCTATCGTGGTGGAATCTCTCATCACCACACTCCTACTTTGGAATAGGATGAAACAACCCACATTGCCCGAACCAAAGAGCACGTATGAATTTTGTATATTATAGTGCACTTCTCATCCTATTGGTCGAACAATTATATCCTGTAACAATAGTCTCATCTCATGCCAATATACTCATTTTAAACATCATTGCCTATTTTTTTCAATGCATAAACATATACCATATCTCATCCCATTTTAAAAGCATAGACAATGCATAGCATTTTCTCATCAATTTCTATCTCTTTGAAATAACAAATCTATCTCATGGGATCATTTAAATCATCATATCATTTCTCAAAACATACATAAAACTGTAGGTGTAATTCTATCTTCAAAACATGAGCATGCACATAAAAATCAATGGGATAAAAACTGAGAAACGAGAGTGAAACATTTTAAACTTACTTATGGATTTAGGTTAGTGTTTCAAACTCAACCTAAACCCCCAAACCTTTCTTTCAAGTCATTGAAAGTCTTTTAAAACCAATTCCACTCACCGACAACGCCACGCTCGCTCTGCCGAAGCGTAATCAAACTTCTAGAGCACTCGGAACTTCAATGATTGTTTTCGATACATTCTCCCATGTTTATACCACATAAAAATAGAGGATTAAGGCATCTCAATGCATTAAACCCACCAGCAATCAAAGCTACCTCGCTGCTCTGCCCAAAAACACAAAAATCTCTATCTAAAACAACAAAAAACACCTTCGATTACTCTACAAACTCAACCCAGTCAAAACCTAAAACTTCCATCCTATTTTAATCATCAATTAAGATCCCAAAACAATCTAATTACATCATTATACCTCCAGCAACACCAAATCCACATTAACGTCACAAAAACCCTAAATCTAACAATTAAAGATCCAACTCATTTCGGGATTACTATTATAAAACCTTTATTTCAAATTAATTTCGAAACTAGTATAACTCGCCTGAACTGGTTCACCGGAACCTCTTAGCCGAACCCAGCTAACTTATAAGCTCAAAATTGGGGCGTTACAACATTTATAGATCATGCTCCTTATTATTGACATCTATTGAAGATTCAAATAGAGGTGTCTCTTGGCTTTCCTTCTTCCATCTTTTGGTGTCCCAATCCTCTCCAAATGACTTGGACAATGCATCCTCTCCAAGCTCCAAGTTGGCGTGCCCATGGCTTCTCTGTGGTCAAAAACAGGCGCTCGTCCTTGACCACCTCACTACAACAAATTAGCTTATCGCTGATGTTGAAAATATTGTCATGTAAAATTACATTTACGTCAATATTTATATTTTGTAACATAAAATTCGATGTCACGGTAAACGTCACGCTAGGTGTGTCACTAAATGTCAAATGTGACGATGTAGTAATTATCATCACGTATTATTAAACATATAGTGACGTTACACATGAACGTCGACTTATAATTTATATTCAATGACAATAAATTACGTCACCAAATAACATAAAAATTTATCATCAATCATTCATATCGTTACCATTAATATAAAAAATTTATTGTATAAATGACAAAAAAAAATTATTGTCACAATTTCTTATTTAAAAAAATAAAATCATAAATATACTCTAGAGGTCTAAACTTTTATATAAATTATAATAAAGACCAAATTTTTATTCTAATTACAGTAAAGGGCAAAATTATAAATTAAAATAGATGATAGCAATTTTTATAATTTACAATAAAGGTCAACATATTTTATAAATTAAAATGAAAGCTAAAACTTTTAGATAATTACAATAAAAGTTAAAACTTTTAGAAAATTACAATAAAAGCCAAAAGTTCTCGTAAATTACAGTAATGAGTTATTTTTTTAATTACAATAAAAGCTCAAAATTTTACAAATTACAATAAAAACCTAAAACTATACAACCATTACAATTTGATGATCCCTTCCTCAAAAATGACTAGAATAAAACGCAAGATATGGTCCACCGATCTAGTCCTCTCTGCCACCAATTTCCCTTGGTTATCGAGGTTCATCAATAAATCATAAAAAACCCACAAAGCATCCAACAATAAGAGTTTATGTTGTACAAGTAGCCACCTTCAATTCAGCCAAATACCAATGATTCAAACGATGCTATATCCACTTTATATTTCCCAATAGCAGGCCACCCGTGAGCTTTTAAACTGTCAAATATCAATAGCAGACATAGTTTTTATTTTAGCAGGACTATCTTTCAATCTTCTTCTTTTTCAATTGTAAAAGAAATCATCAAGTCTATGAATAGTGGTAGAATAATCATAATCAAAAGAACCATGCGTAACCAGATTGCTCACACAGTTCACATGAAACAAACGAACATGGGAAAATTGATTATTTAAGGCGTGTGATTCATTTATGAACAATCCAAAAACCTCACAAATTTATCCCCCTTATTCATTTTCGACACTGATGCTAACCATTATTCCCAGTTATAACATTTGTAAATTCACATTCCAGCTCAAATTTCACTGCATTTTCGCCACCAATCCCACATTACTAAATTGAGGAATATATTAAAAGAATAAGAAAAATATAACCTGTAAATAGTGAAAGAGGCGAGGCGGCCTTTGTGACCATCTAAGGAGATGACTTCAAACCCAACCCTCTAAACTCTATGTCAAATATCTTGAGAGTAGAATCCCTGGAGCTTGATGTTGGGGGTTAGAGTGCTTCATGCTCTCGCATATACTCATAATCAGACATGTTTTACCAACACCCTACACATTTAACAATCCAGTTTCAAATTTCTCATTATTACAAAAATAATGGTAATAGTTACGGGAGGGCCAGTAACGCGTACACCTGGGCAGTGTGGATGATGCTATGGACGATATAAAGAAATAAGAGGTCAAAAATAAAAGGCGGCAAGAGCATATTTCAGAATAAGGGTAACTCAGCAAGGGTTTTCACGGGAGAGATGAAGAGGTGGCTAGGTTTATATTATTCAAAAAAATTGAAATAACGTGTTAATGTGCTATAAAATTATACGTATATAGATAAAAACAAAAAGGAAAATTGAGGGTTTAACCCTTCAACAATTTATAGTTTTTGAAAAAGAGTTTTAAACTTATGAAAATCACAATTTTACCCATTATTTAATTTTTCACAATTTGAGCCATTTTCTCACCATTTTAAAATTACTTAAATTTGAGACCCAAATTTATAAGTTTTCTTACTAATCCATAGTTCAAACTTTTAAAAAATTTACTATTGTATTCAGTCGAGATCTTCAATACTAAATATTTGTAGGAATGTCTTTTTTAAATTTCTATGAATTTGTAACGTAACAAATTAACAATTCATCTCCCACGAATAATTTAGAATATTTTTAAAATTTTACATACTTTTTAAATAATTCATATACTTTTTTTAAAAAAATATAGCCACCCTTGATACCTTCAATTTTAATACAAACCAAAATCACACAAATTTTCTGACAAAAATATTTGTAACGTACTCAAACATAGGCAACTCATGCTCCACCTATATTGTCTAATAATAAATTTTAGAGCTATTTAAGACCACATCAATTTGAACTTCACAGTGGTTGAACGACATCAATGTGAGACAAGATATAACAATGATTTTAAAACTATTTACTTATTAGTTTAAAATCGGTCAATATAAATGATTAAGACGAGACAATTTCCATAAAATTTTAAATTAATCAGCAATTTATATCGACTTCTCGTCAATTTATAGAAAATTTCTATTTGTTTAATAACTAAAATAACCACTAATGTTTTTTTTAAATCTAATTCTAATCATGATCCTACCTAGAGGGGAGGAAAAGTGGGATTCTAGGGGAAGGAATGAGGTGTTTCTATCACTCGTGCCTTTTAAATTGTCATAAAACACAAGAGATATAACAATAAGGGACGGATAATTGATTTTGTCATGTTAAACCTATTTTATGGTATGAATAATATGTCACTTTTTATAGCTTACTATAAAATATGACGTATCAAATTGCCACGAATAAAATTTATTAGTGACAAATTTACAACGTCGCTAATTTTAATCATGTGATCATAATATTAAATCGTCACTAATACTTCCATTTCATTGGTGACGATTTTAGAACGTCACCATTTTGTTTAAACGTCATTGAAAGTTTTCCCACCAAATTTTTTCGAGGAAAATTTTGGCTCCAAACATATAGTGACGAAAATCAATGACAATATTTAAAATCGTCATAGAAGTTATAACATCAAACATTAAATTTGACGGAAAAAAAATAATTGTCAAGTTTATAGTGTATTCAGTGACGTTATACACAACGTCATTTTCAAATTTCGTCACAAATTAGTCGCCTCAAGCATAGGAGCATGCGCCTCTCGAGCCACACGAGAACAATCTCGCCTTAAGTGCTCTCGCGATCCACATGTCCAGCAAGTATTCTGTTCGGACCTCACCCTGTTACCCTGAACTGGCACACCTCGCCGAAAATTACCTCGCCTTCCCTGAGGCCGATATCTATGATCACGATTTCTCTTATTTTGTCCACCACTAGGACTAGAATCTGCAACTCTCTTACTCAAGCTAAAACCACCAACGCGAGAGGTCAAACCCAAATTTTTCTCTATATCTTTGGCTAGCGTCGCCAACACATCAAAATCAGTATAATCGGAAGCTAGCATGAAAGTCTTCACTTCCTGCACCAAGCCATAACGGAAGCGATCACATCGATGCCTATCACTTGGCACCAATTCCAGAGCATACTGGCTCAAACGTAGGAACTGGACCTCGTACTCAACCACTGCCATGTTTCCTTGCACCAAGGACATGAACTCACGCTTCTTGTCGTCCAAGTATCTAACTCCTAGATACTTCTTTTGAAAAGCAGCCTGGAAGAACTCTCAATCCACCTCATTGTGTTCCATGGCCGCGGTCACAGTCGTCCACCAACTGTATGCATCACCATGCAATAAAGAGACAGCACATCCTAACTTGCGTGCATCATTACACCCCATCTGATCCAAAATCCAGATCGTACTAGCCATCCAAGCCTCGGAAGCTTCACGAGACAATCCACAATATTCAACGCCTCCCAAACTTTGCAAGCGTTCCAACAGAAAACCCAATTGCCCAGTAACAGGTGTTTGCACTTGCACTCCAGCAACAGCAGCCTGGAACGCTCTAGTCACCGCCTGTACCAAAGGCGTCAAATCACCCAACACTGGACCAGCATGTCCGTGTTGTACTTGCTCCTCACCCACATGTGGTGGCAGTGGAGGTGGTAAATTCGCTCCAGGAAGAACCTCGTTCTCCTGATTCCTTTGCTCACCCACAGGAGCAACTGATCATGAACATAGCTATTTCCTTGGTCCCATTGTGCTATTATAATCAAGGCATGAATATAAAACAAAACAAGAAATCATGCCAGCTTCTAGCAAGGATCCAAGACTTTGAATTCAATTTAAAACATTTCACTATAGTAATGAGGCAATGGGCATCCCAATTTCCCCAAAACATAGCATAAAGCATACAACGTACATGTCACAACCATCGTGCATCACAATCAATAAGATTCAGCCCACATTATCATCATATATAACAACTCATGCTTATATCACAATCATCATACATAGAATCACTATCATTTACTCAACAATAACATGCTTATAACATTCACCGTGCAAAACAAACATCACCAAATACATACAATCACATTACATTGACTTACCATTAACTTACCATCATTCAATTCTTTTGAAACTTGGATCTGATACCATCAAATGTAACTCTTTTGTAATTTTCTTACTTATCTTATCTAGATGCAAATTAGGTTCCCATGTGTTAAACATTGCAGCGGATCAATCGCAACTCGATCATACATCAATTTCATCCAATTACGGCTTTTAGGGACCATTTTGTAATTTTCCCATATTATAGGGACTTAAGTCATTTTAGAGTTAGAGTCATTTAATTAGTCTCATTACATGCATTTCAGTCAAATTTCATCTCAAAAATAGTCATTCATGCTCATTTAATTGCATCCACAACATTTAGGGACTAAAACGCAAAGAATCAAAACTTCAGAATATCCCAACAACTAACGTAACTGACATCTGTTCCAATACAAGCTAGCTCTGTTTCGAAACACGGGCTTGTATCAAAATGCCCTTGAGGTGTTTTGAAACCGAGGTTTCCAGTAGCATATCATACCGAAACAGACCATTACCGTTTCGAGACCCTAAGATCATTTCACGCATACCATTTCGATACAGCTCGAGTGTTTCAAAACACCTGGGCCTATAATGACACTTTGTGTTGGTTTTTCACTCTTAAATACATCCTAAATCAATCCAACATGCTTCCCACATGCATACATCATGTGTAAACACTAATCCTCAAACATTTGCAGCATATTTAGCATCAAAGCATGACTAATTGCATTATTAAAAAACTAAAGGCATGCAACCTAACAAATAAGCCACTCAAGAGTCAAAACTCAAACCAATACTCTAAACACCAAATATAGGCCTTTTACAAGTATAAAAACATAAAGTAAACATGCTCAAAGGGTGTTCATACACATCACCCAAACAAACCGTGAAATCCCCTATTGCCCTTATTACTTTAGTCCATAACCGAAACATATTTTCAAAGTGAAGTCTCTTAGGATTCCCTTGCAAGTTGCTGCCATCAAACACTTAGTTATCTGCATTGATGGACAAAAGAGAGCATAAGCATACAAGCTTAGTGAGGAGTGCTCAAAACCCAAAAACACCATCAATGCTTAAAACCATTTTACGCTTTTGAAAACCATCATGCTTTCTTAAAATCCATGCACTTCATTAACAAAATCAGCATGTTATACCGCATGCAACAAGTATCAATACTTCAACAGCAAAATATATTTGCTAACGCGTAACTTAAGCCTTCCATGCATAGCTACCAATACGCAAAGCTTAAGAGTAAAACATGCATTTTTCATGTTATGCATCCATGTACATTCTATAGCAATTAATCAAATATATTGGCTCACAAGTGATCAACAGCATTCTCATTTCTCAAAACGTATCGGATACACGGATTCTCAAGTGTTATCCCGACACTTTATACATTCTCACCGGCATCTCAAGGTTCACACACGGGAGCTACCCTCCACCGTTGTGACACCCGTGGTGGAGTATTCGGTACCTTACAACCCCTCAACACCACTCATCGGTAGATGTATAACCCTCACTAACGAGAGACGGGACACAACTCAATTTCCTCAATCGTTAGGGTACATGGATAGAGTTTTCGGTACATTCACAACCCCTCAACATCCAAGGCAACTTGTTTATAGTACACTCAATCCTATAGTCGGCTAACTATATCTGATTTCATTTGTAAACCACTTTACACAACATCACTTGCCAATATAATTCTTATTTAGCATAAACCCCACTGTTTCCAAAGCATTCATAATATGCCATATTTCCAAGCATCAAATCATGCTTCATAAAACAAGTATAAACACATATAAACGGCAAATCACTTATTCAAAATCATGCTTTAAAATAGTAGGTAAACACATATAAAATCAAGTGCATCCACAAGCTTATAATAGCACAATCTGAGGGAGAAAATCAATTTACTTACTTCCGAACTTAGTAAATCGTTTCAAGCTTACACTAAGTTCCCAAAATAACTTTTAAGATGTTTCAAAGCTGGAAATCCCATTTCCACTCACCGACTCACGAAACCTCAATCGTCGACACGAAAATCAAGCGTCCGAAATCCCCAAAACTTCGGCAAATTCTTCCAAAGAATCCTCCTTTGTTTATACCACACAAGAACAAAGGATTAATCCATCTCAATGCATTAAAACCACTAATAAACACTAAAAACCCGCAGCTCTGCCCAAAGGCACCAAAATACTCACCCAAAACAATCAAAATCACCTTCAATTGATCGCTAAACTCAACCCAGCCATCAACAAACACTTCCATCACATTTTAACCATAAATCAACATCCAAAAACATCCTAATATCATCCTTATACCTCCAACAACTCAGATTTCACATTAACAACCTAAAAACCCAAAATCTAACAATCTAACAATTAGAGATCTCAATGATTTCGAGATTATTGTGATTAAAACTCATTATCAACATCAATAATCTTCAAAAATATGATTAGAAACCACCTCAATTGAACAAAAACAAAGCAAGTACGAAAATCACATCTTATTTCCTCTTTTAGCAAGATTTTGGTATTTTTACCAAATCAACATTAAAACCTCAATTAAAAACACAAATAAAGAGTCAAATACTTTGAAATATCATTAAGGAACCTTGATTAGAGGAGTAGCACAAAATTACCTCCAATCCTTGCTTTTCTTCCAATTGGCAAGTTTTCAACTCATGAAGCTTTAAAGAATCTTGAAACTCTTTGAGAAGAATCTTTGGAAAAGAGTTGTAAATAAAAAGAGCTAAAGAATGAAAAGGAATTCTAGACATTGAAAGAAAAAAGGCAATAATTGGTTGAAGAAAAAATGAAAACTGAAAAAGTTACGTCAAAATGGCTTAACAAAATAAATATCTCCTTTTTAATAAAACTTCCCTCTTAAATTTTAATTAAAACATTATAATCATATGCCAATTAAAAGAAAAGGCTTAATTGACAAAAAGATCCCTAAAGATTCTAAGAATTTGACTCTCCTTTGAAAATTACACTTTTTCTACAGTTTTAAATCTTTACATTTCGATTACTGCCCAAAATGTACACGTCCCCAAATCCATTTTGTAAAATTGATTTTACAAAGCCCATCTATATGAATTTAGATAATTTTAGAAAATTTTACCATATTTTTACTTTATCCCGAACCATGATTTCCCTGAACCGATTCTAAAGGCTCGAATCTTCAATTCTAGGTTCAACTAACCTAAACAGATACCTAAAACATCTAGGCCCAAAACTGGGGCGTTACAAAACATATAAAACAAACTGCATGACCCACTAAATAAAATGTTGGAAGTTCAAAAAGAAAAATAGGCACAAAACAATAACAATGTCTCCAAAAATTAAACAAACAACGATGTGTAAAATTTAAACTAAATGCAACAAAGTGCATGGCTTGCATGGCTCTTCACTCTCATTGCCTTCAAGTCCAACACCCTTTGAAACCCAACATCCTAAACTCGATTGATTAACATTGTGAGAGCGTCCTTGAATTGTTTTTCCCTTGCCCGAGTGATTGACTTTGAGAAACTTCAATCGGGTCACTCTTAGGTGTAGTACTAATGTCCGCATCACTCAACTCAAAGCCAATAACCAAAGGCGAAATGGTGAAACTTACGCTTGAGCTTAGTTATGCTTTTAGGCTATAACTAAACCCCCATGATCCATCGATCAAACCTTTAAGAGCTTTAATGCTTTTATTCACTCACTGATACGCCTCACTAAGCTCGCCGATGCGAATTTAGCATATGGGAAGCAATGCACGCAACTAGGAAACCTCGCCTTGATCGTCCCATGTTTTAACCACATAAAACCAGAAGGAAAATGCATCATTATGCAATCAACTCATAGGCCAACAACAATCCCATGAAATCTTTACGTTAACCTTTCGAAAACTAACCGAAACTACCAAAAACAACATCAATCTTCGCTCTACCAACTCCTAACCTTAAACCAACGAATCTAACATTAAATCCACATCAAACCTCAACCAAAAACACCTTCCAAACATCCTTATATCTCCAGCAACTAAAAAACACCTAAAGCAACCAAAAAAATAGCAAAAACACATCTAAAAATTAGTGAATTAAATAGTTTCAGAATTTATTCTCGTAATCTCATTTCACAATATGATTAGCTTATCAAAACATGAAATTACCCAATTAAAATCTCCAGGTTTCATCAATTTAAATAAATCTTTAAGCAAAACATCAAAATCACCATTTACAATTCAAATCTTGAAATCCATTGCAAAACCATGTTAATATCAATCCATTATCAGCCAACTACTAGGGAATATTAATAAATAACCTTAGTTTTAAGAGAGAGAAAGAAATTCACCTTTGAAGAAGCTCCCACCAAAATTGACGTAAGATTTTCTTTAAAATTTAACTTGTGAAATTGATTAAATCCTTGAGAAATCCTTATGAAGTTTTGTTAAGAAACAAAAGTGAAATAAAATGATGGATTCTCCATTTAAAATCAGCAAAGAATTGTGGAGAATCTTGTTTGGAAGTTGAAATGGAAAATGAGGGAAAATATGGAGAGAAAATGAGGGAAAATCAAAACAATAGGAAAAATGATTTAGAAAAAAAATAATTGTCAATTTCTTAATCAATTAAGGTGGTTATTTTCAGATTAAAACATTTGGAAAATATATCTATCTAAGGATTCTTAGTATTGGCCTATTTACAAAATAGTCATTAAAAAACAGTTTTGCAATTTTTACAATTTGTCCACTAAAATCCAAAATCCATTTAATTACATTAAATTACCTTCCAATTAAGATCCATCAATGTTAAATAAAATATCAAACATATTTAGAAGCCCAAATTGTTTCCCAAATAATTCAAAATTCCATTTTTTTTACTCTTTTAACTTTACCCGAAAACTAATTAATCGACTAATCTGGCTTAACTAGTTCAAACCAAACCCGGTCAAATCCTCTAAACACCTAGTCCTATTTTTGGGGTGTTACATTATTTCATCGTTGTGTTGTAATAATTTTTTTCATCTAGAGATATGAACAAGATTCAATTTACCTTCTAGCAAACAAGCAATGCCATAATACGTTTGGAAACTAACAATAGCTTGTTTATCGTCAACTGTGTAACCTAAGTGGGCACACAAATGCCAGAATACGATTGGCTACACAACTAGTAAGAAATTTCACCTATCGTGAAATTAAAACGAGTGAAAGTTGTACTCTGATAGACTCATGTTAGGTGTAACCCCCTTAGCCCGGTTTAGCGGCTCGACCGAACTAAATGGGTTACACGGGGTAAATCAAAGAAAAACCCGTTAGGGTTTCACTCCGACTAGCAACCCTATTTTTATTTTTAAAACTTATATTTTCTAGATGCACATGTAAATCCTATGTGAATGGACTCGCAGCGGAAAACAAGCATTAACCAGGCGATCGAACAATGAAGGGCCAAAATGCAAATCTAGCATACTATAGGGACCTAGAATGAAATTAGGCTTACCAATGTTCAGTTAGTCATATTTAATGCACATATAACAAAATGCAGCTTAAAACAACCATTTGAACTCATTACAACGATTACATAACAAATAGGGCTAAAACGTAAGAAAACAGAACTTTAGAAATTTTCAATAACTAACAAAACAGTCGGCTGTATCGATACAGGTTGCCCTATACCGATACGGGCGTATCGAAATAGATTTGAAGGTCTCGGAACACTAGCCCGTATCGAAACACCCTCGGGGGCGTTTCGAAAACAAGGTTTCTATTAGCGAAATGTACCGAAACGAATCTTAAACGTATCGATACACTTAGGCCATTTCAGGTACCCCGTATCGATACAGTCTCCACCATATCGATACGCTCGACCTGCAATGACACATTCTAATGGTTTATTGCAACCTTAACCCATAAAGACTCTCCAAACAAGACATAGACATGCATACAACTCAAACATACCACAAATCATCAACAACCATGGCAACAACATCTACATAGCATGATCAAACGTAGCAAGATTCTAAATATAAGCAACTTAAGCATAAACAAAACCACAATATAGTCAAACTTCAAGCCAAACTATACTTCAACATAAAAAGGTCACAAACAATACAAAAATGGCATCATAAACTGTCTCAACACAGGGAGTCTCAAAACAACCTCCTATTACTAATACACTATTATTGATGCTAAACCATACTTGAGCAAAAAGAGAAAACTCTTGGACCATTCCTTGCTTTCTTACTGCCACGAATGGTCTATGGATCTGCATTGATGGAAAAGAGAGCGTAAGTAAGAATGCTTAGTGAGCGGTGCTCAAAACAACAACAACAACAACAACAACAATGCAGTTTTAAACCATTTTGCTTGCTTTTGAAAATAGGGCCATTTCAATAATCACATCTCAAACATAACTTTCAACATAACATGCTCAAATTTATCACATGCTTGAAATACCAAACAAGACATAACATCCACATCTACATGGAACATATATCTCAAGCTTAACAACATCTACACAATAAGGCATAAAGAGCAAATTGAGTCACGTGATTAATCAAAACAACTAGACAACTTCATGTGTAATGTCCATCATCGTACTCACAACATCTAGCAAAATATAAACTTCCAGTGGAATTCCCATCATCGTACTCCTCCTTAGTGGAATATAACATCACTAAGGCCACGCACAAATTTTACCATTATAGTTCACTCTTATCCTATTGGTCGACCAATTATATTCGGTAATAAGGATCTCAACAAGTGCCAATATACTCATCAAGGCCAACACTTACCAATTGTTTGTAAAGCCACAAGCATAATATTTCTCATCCCGTTTCATACACATTTCCATGCATAGCATGTACTCAACAACATATAACTCTTCATAACACAAATCAAGACATGGGATTTACATGATTCATCATCTTAACATCTCAACACATGTGAAAAAATAAACATCATCATTTGCAATAAGGTATAATTGGACTCAACAAAATTAAAGTAAAAAGCCGAAAACAACCAAACTTACTCTTGAGCTTAGATTGGCTTTTCAAGCTCAATCTAAACCCCCAAAAACTTGTCCTTAACCATGTTAAGGCTTAATAAAACAGTTCCACTCACCAGAACTACACAAATGTTAGCCGAAAAACCCGAATCAAGCCTCCGGATCACCCAAAATCGCATCCAAAGTTTCCAAACCCAAATCCCCTGCTTCTAAACAATTCAAAAAAGAGCATTAGAGCTCATACCAGCCCTTAAACTTGTAGCAACTCAGAAATCCAACATCTAGCAACATTCGCTCATCAATTTGTATCCAAAATTAACCGAAAACATCAAATAAATCAACCCAAACAATCTCCAGCTTAAACCAAGCAAGATTATCATCAAAATCACATCTAATAACAGCCAAAAACATCAACCCACCATCATATAACCATCAGCTAGTTATTTCTCACAAACCTAAGCCAAAATCTCAAGATTTTCAACTTCAAACATCACCCACATACCTAGTTTCGGGTTTTTTATAATCAAACCATTATTTCAACATTATTTAATATAAAAAACATAACTAAAATCATTCTCAAATCCATTAATCACATTGAAAGACTTTTAGATAATCATTATAAAAGAACCAAGAACTTGAGAATTTCAATAAAGAACCTTACATTAGAGGAGAAAAATGCAGCTCACCTCTAATGCTGGATTTTCCCCCTTTTCCAAATGAAAACTTTGAGATAACTAGAGAAAAACAATGGGTTTTAGAGATAAATCATAGAAATAAGGTTTAATGATGCAAAAACAATTTTAAAAAGGGTTTACCTTTGAAATCTTGATTGAAGAATGTTGTTTGGATGAAAAAAGTTTGATGGAAAATGAGAGGAGAAAAGATAATGTGAAAATGATGAGGCCTTTTCAAATTTTCTTTTATTTTAATTAAAACCCTTTTAAAAATTATTTTTAGAAATCAAAATATTTAGCAGAAAATATGAAATTAGAGTTGGCTAAATAGCTCCTTAAAGATTCAACGTTTTGATCCTTTTACAAAAAAGTCACCAACATAGTTTTAAAACTTTACATTTTAGTCACTAAACTAAAATGTCCGATTTTTTGACAACATTTTTCCAAAATTGATTTCACACACACCTTATATATAATTAATAAGGATTTTAGAAAAAAATTCCACATTTTTAAGAACACTCGATGACGGTTTCCCCTGAACTCACCCACAACACCGAAATTGGTTCAACGAACCGCGAAACCTTTACCGAAACTTCTAAGCCCGAAATCAAGGCGTTACATCATGAATCTCTTATGCACGTCGCTGACACGTCATCTCCTTATTAGGATTCTCTGTTGTACGCGCCCGACAAATCTTCTCTTGTCAAGATTCTTAGTTGTAACAGAACTAAGAGTTTTGATACTCAAACATATACAATGTACCCAATCTTGTAACGTGTCGATACTAATCGTGTACCATGTTCATGTTCATGTATAGTTACATGTTCATATTTTATTGGCAGTATCAAAACATAGGTAAGAGATTTGATACTTATAACGAGAATGACCACCTTAAATGTTACCAAATCCTGTAGCATTTTAGGTTTCATATTAAAGAATATCGAAACTTGAAGTTTAATATCAAAACTTATATGATGTCGAATGTGTTTAACGATATACTCAGCTCTAATTAAGTTGTCAGAATCCCATTACATTTGGTACATTTGTTCGAGGAATCGATGTATGAGAAATATGATCACAAACACAAACAAAAATTAGATTAAAAATTACAATCTAAAATTTGATACATGGTTCATTAATACAAAGTTTAGTTTAGTTAAAATGAATGGAAGAAGAGTATGCTTTTGTGTTGTCGTAGTCTGTACATATATCAGATGTGACGTTCAATTCCTCAATTATTTGTTCTTTCTCATGTCATTTCCTAGAATTACGTACAGCAACAACATCTTCATCTACGGAAGGTGGAGCACCTCCTACGACTCTTGATGAACTATCACCTTCATCAAAATTTACATACAACTCGATGTTGGTACCCCCTACACGGTTCTATCTCCTAACCATCTTGCGAAGGTCGCTTGCATTACATATCGTTAGCATGTAATGCGCTTCAGGGCCAAACTCATCAACGAGAATTTTAGCTTCCAATGAGGAGAACTCTTCCTTGTTGATTTGCTAACCTCTGTGGAAATCAACTCAATCAAATAATCCTTATTGATGTTGTTGTTGAATGAAGTGTAGAGGTAAGTTCCTAAAATGAAATGGTTGCAGAAAATGTTTGTAATATCCTCGATGTACCCTAGAAGAAAATAAGCTAAGCCGATAAAATTAATTAAATTAATTGATCACAAATTAATCGTAATTAGAAGATTTAGTGCCTAATTGAATGGAATTGAAAAGATAAGAGCCAAATTAAGATGACTTAAATAGGAATTAGCTTAAATAAAAAGTTTGCATGCAAATGTTTTAAATAGACCAAGCCTAGCCCTTGTAAATAGATAACTCTAGAAGAGAGTTGAGGGGTAAAATTGAGACTTCCCTAGCCCCTAATCATCACATGGTTGGCCACTTTAGTGTGAGAGAGAAGGGAGATTAGACTTTCCACTATCAAACAAAACTATCTTCTCTTTCTCCCTTTCTTCTTGCTGTGAGTTTAGAGTGAAAAAGTATCATACATGCATGTGTTGTCATGATCTTAGAATTGAAATTTGAAGGATTGTACTAGAAGGGAGATATGTTGCTGGTTTTGCTGGCCATGGAGGGGTGTTGAAGCTCAACTTAAGATTAGAATCAAGAGAAATTAGAAATTTCAATTTAAGTAGCCTATTTGTCATCATTTTGTTAACCGATTGTGTGGTGCATTTGCATGAGGTTTATTTTGAATTCATGGATGAAAATAATAGTATGATACATGCATGTGTTGTCATGATCTTAGAATTGAAATTTGATGAAGGATTGTACTTGAAAACCGATTTTTAGATTGAATTAGAGAACCGATTAACCTAAGGACAAATTTGAAGATAATGTTTAAGGCCTTGGACTAATCTGAAAAATTGGAAGAATTTGGGTTTGAATTGGAAAATTTCTATTGGGAATGAATTGAAGATTAGGGTCTTAATTATAAGGTTTAGGACTTGGATTGGCCAAAATGTGATTAAAATGAAGCTTGATTGAAGGAATAAACAAATTGGTTCAGTGAATTATGAAAACTGAAATTCGGGACTGTTTTGTAATAATTAGAAAATGCTAGGATTAAAAATTGATTTAATTATGATTCTGGAGTTTTATTTAAAAATCAGGGGATTATGTTAAAAATATTTTAGTAACTTGAAATTGAATTTAAAATGGCTCAAATTGATAATTTAAGCAAATTAGTGAAAGCTGTCCAAAAACAACCATGTTCCGGAACCTCAACTTTGAAAATTCACTATAAATTGTATATAAGAAATTTGAAGCTGAAATTTTGATAGGTTAAAATTTCATGTATATTTTAGTTGAGAGAAAACAGAATTCAATTTGAAGCTATTTTCTAAAATCTGGAAGTGGATTAAGTTAGGCACACCAAAACTGTTTAGAATCCAGAATACCTATAAAGAAGTAATAAATTGTATTAATATAGAAGTGATAAAAATGTGAGGCCACTTTTGTTAAGTAGGATATCGAATTACCTTTCTAATAATGTATGATAATTAATTTTTGGAATTGTATACAGAAAGTTATGACCAATTTAGTGGCTGATGCTCAAGTCCGCCAGTTTAGGACAGCCTTGAGAAATTGAAATTAGCATTTTCATATTGGTGGTCTAAAGCATGATTTAGATACTAATGTGTCTTTTATATATATGTGTATGATCAACAAGACCAAGGGATTGACAACTTGGAGGAGGAAATCAAGATTGGATCATCCCAAAGAAGGAACAAAGGGATAACTATCAAGGAACAAGATTAGCTTGGAAGTTTGTGAGTGTAGTTACCTTAGGGTTGAGACTAGTGTCCTAACCACCATTTTTAATTTGATTTTACTTATGTTACAAGCATGAAAATGACTTAAATTAAAGTTGGTAATTTAGTAAGGGAAGGAGGCTAAATAATTAAACATGAATGTATGCTCGAATGGATTACTTGGTATTGTGTATTATTGGACTGCTTTGTGTGATGTTGTGAATGATTGAAGAGGCATGAAATTTCTTGTTGCTGCTGAATTTTAAATGCACTTAAAGATCGATACTTGTTTGTTTACCATGCACTTGAAGATCGATATATGTCTGGTTAACATAGCTAATTGTTATATGTATAAATTGATTATGGTTGCTCTTGATTTAGATGATTGAATGATATGAAAATTCATATGAAAGTTTGTTGAAAATTATCATGCCATGGTTTGATTGAGTAACCTCTTGTTATATCATGATTTACCTTCTATGTCACGAAAAATGCTAATTTAAAAAGTTAAAAGTCCTTGGTTTACTATATGACTTAGGTAGAAGGGCATGCCTTAGGGTTTGGAGCTCTCTTGATTCGAGTATTGACATACCTTCTTGTATTGGTGATCATACACCTTCTTGATTAGCACCTTGTGTGCCTTGTGAAAGGGTACCATATGTACTAGTGGATTTGGTGTCTTGGCACCTACTTTTGATACTATCTAGTATCTTCTTGATTAGGTACAAATGTATCAACTTGTGACTCGATTATCTAGACCAATATATTAACCAAGGCAACGTAATAACAAGATTAAACATAAAATGACTTGTCTTGCATGAATTGTTCTTATGAAAACTGGTATTGTGACTTATTTTGTAAGTATTGATTATTGTTATCTGACTCTTATGATTGTATATGATTGAATATGCAATGAAACTAGCTAGGTCTTCTTAATAAAAGCTTATGTAGAAAATCTTGGTGCAACTTTGAATAAGATCGAACTTGACTTAAAAATTGAATAATAATTGCTACCTCACTAAGTACAATTTTGTACTTACCATCTCTCGTTTCCTTCTTCCCAACCTAGCATATTGAACCTAGTTCGATAGCCTACTCTCTTGATCGAGAGCAAAGACTACAAGCATAGTAATCATGTATGACTTGATCCCTTCTTGTTTGACTTCTGCATGGTGGCATAGAGTTAGCTTTTGTGCTTTTGTGTTAGCTATGTCATGCATATGGTGTCTAAATGTTATGGTTAATGATGTATTTGTTAGTTTGAACTTGACATGTAATGTTTTGAGACTTTGTTTATAAATATGTTACTTGGTTTAACGAATGAAAGTATGTTGTGTTTTGAAATCTTGAACTAAATGTATGGTTGAATGAGTTGTTAAATGGGTATGTTTGAACCAATTGTCTTTAGCATCTCATTCGAATAATGCTTGCATTGTAATCAATCGAATGAAATTATATTTTAACTATGTATGAGATGACGTTTGAATAAGTCAATAAAGATTAGAATACATCGTTTACTGGTATGATTTAATAAGTTAAAACAATGTCTTCCCTAACATGATTGATCGTTGCTTGTTAGCCAAGCAACTCATTCTATAGGAATGAGTTGCGAATTTTTTTAAAATTTTTCGCGTCCTCGCGACGCTTCCTGACCGTTTTACTGTTAAGTTGAGAGGGAGGTGTCACAATGTTGCCATAATTTTTAAATATTGCTGCAAAATATGGTAGAAGTGTAATAGTATTTATAGACGATTCTGTAAGTGTTGAATTTAGGGTTTGACACCGAACATGTTATCGACATTAATTTGAGGTTCAACACCTAAAATGTTAATGATAATCAGCTTGGGGTTCGGGACTTAAAATGTTATCAATAATTAATTTGAGGTTCAACACCTAAAATGTTAACTAATAATCAGTTTGGGTTCGAAACTTATAATGTTACCAAAAATTAGTTTAGGGTTCGGAATTTAAAATGTTATCAGAAATTAATTTGGGGTTCAGACAATAAAATATTAATTAAATTCAGTTTTGAGTTCATCACCTAAAATGTTATCTACATTCAGTTTTACCCAAAAATATTAATGAAATTCAGTTTCAGGATTGGCAAACATTTCATTTGTCACCTAGAATGTTACCGAAAAGCAGTTTGTGTGGTTCAAGAGCCTAAAATATTAGGAACATATAACATTTCACTTGACACCTAAAATGTTAGAAACAATCAGTTTATGGGTTAAATATTTCCTTCGACAACCTTAAATGTTACCAAAACCTGTTTGAATTGTTTGGTAACCTGTAAATGAAAAACAGATAATGCATGTTAACTGCATTTTAAACTGCCGCACCGCAATCAGGGATAGATTTGATTGTCTCCCACCCTCGAAGAAATTTTTTTCATCTTTATCCTTTATTTAAATTTCTTTAAAATGAATTTATTTATGAATTTATCCTTCACTTTCAAACATTTATAGTTTACCTACAAACCCAAAATGTTGACTTCATCCTGACCGCAACCTCTTCGAATAAAGGCGGCTACAAATGGAACACAACAGATAGAGGTGTGGTCAACTCTGAGGTTGTGAGCAGACTACACGGCCACGAACCCAACGGCGACGACAAGGCACAACGCCGAGAAAACCACACATGCACTGCACAGAATGATCTGACTTCAACAGAAAATTGGATGAAAGAGAATCAAGTGGAACAGACACGACGTTGAAAACAATGAAAATGGTGGAAATATGAACGGTTTGACGGGAGTGGAAAGAGTGCATAGACGGATGATGGGAAGAGGAGATGCGGCAGAGAATCAAATTGTAAATTTGATTTTGGGTTTAATAAAAGATAAATCTGTATTACATTAAAATAATGGGGAAATTTCAATATAAGCCCCTTCATCTTTTCTCCGTATTCCGATCAGCCCTCAACGCTCAAATTGCACAAGAACCACCAAATTTTATGTCTTTTACTCAGATTAGTCCAAAATTAACGCAATAAATTTAACCCCTAAATTGGGATATTACAAGTTTCTTGTTTTAAAAAAACAATATAAATATATTTTAGAAATTTAAATCATATTTTTATTAAATAACATTATAAATCTTATTTATACATGCAAAAATATATAAAGAAATATATGTGTATATATGCATACATATATTATATGATTAGAGAAAGTCATTTACATTGAAATCAAATTGTACTATAACATGATAAATAATTAGAATTAAATGTGTTTATGAACTCGAGAACACAACTCGAATTTCATAAACTTATATTTCATAAACACGATTCGAAAATATGACGTGTCAACTTAAATAACTCAAAATTTTTAATTCGACTTAACTCGATCAAACGATCCCCTAATCAAACCAATAACCCAACATATTTATGCGGTTATGTAAAATTAGCACCAAAACACCATCTAAGAGTAGCGGTTAATAGGAGATATCCCGAATGTTAGATCAAGACAATATTGCTCATTATTTATCATTTTCACTATCTACACGAAATAAACTCATATTTAGTGGTAAAATTTAGTGAAATAGTTTGAAATTTTCAAATATTGTAGAGGTTTAAATAAGTTTCAAAAAAATTTGAAGTACATTAAAAAAACGAGCCAAATTATTTTAGAGGTTTAATGAGTAGTTTTAAAAATTCTAGGAGGAAATTTAATTATAATTTTTTTAATTTTTTTTCATACATAATAAAAATTTATAGAATTTTGAGGAACCAAATTAAAAATATATATTTTTTTTGCTTGGAATAAATGGAAGATAAGGAAAAAAAACATACACAAAACTGTTTTGGCAAATGAACAATTTTTTCTCTCTATAAGCAGCCTTGATCTATTTCTTGTATCTTGTAGTAGTGCAAAGACTTATACAGTTATTATAGCAAACAAAACTATATGTCCACCGATTCGTATTTAAACTCATTGAAGTTGATTTGAAGTATATGACTTTGAAATAGAATTTTGATAATTTGGGTTTCTTCACTTTCATTGATTCACACGATCTTATTCGATTCTAATCAGCTACAGTTGCAGAGTAAGAATAATGTCAATTTGGTCTGTGCATTAGCCAGTCTCTGGTCAGGCTCAGCCCTTCATACCTTTGAAAAATGTTTTGGACTAGTACCGCTTTAGCCAGAAATGGGAACCACTCAACCTCCCACCCGTGTTATTGAATCTAAAAACCTGAAAAAGTGTTGCAAAAATCATGCTTATGATTATGAAGTAGAAGCTACTCCAAAATGTTGCAGAATATGCATGACAAATTCACACAAAAGAACACTAGCATCAGTAGATGGAAAAAATGGCATGTGTATGCCCCATTCTGGAACAAAGCCTCAGAGTGTCATTGCTGCGAACGTCAGTCCTACTGTACAAAATTGGAAAAGAAAAATCAAAGACAATGATCACTTTTTACGTTACATTCCTATGTCTCTGACTGAGCAAAACTCGGTGAGTCTTCCTCCTCCCTCGTTGATCTCCGACAACTAAACGGTGGTGGAGGCGGATCAACAGGAAGTGAGCCTTCCAATACCTTCACTACCTCCCCCATTGAAGGTTTCACACGTTCATCCGCTTGAAGGCACCAAAATGAAATCCTCAACAGTCGTTCGAGTTCCTCGGGATGAACTTCGTCCTTGAGTCTTTTGTCTACTACATTCTCCGGATGACCTTCGAACCATTCCTTATGAGCCCAATCAAGTACATCATTTGCTTCTTTAAAGCCACTAACCATTGTCAAAACCATCTTGCCAAAATCTTCCACATCTTTTTGAGCTGAAGCCATATTGGAGGATGTCTCACCATAAAGCATCCCCAATCCAAATTCATTCACTTTGGCCTCAAGGTTTTCATCGAGAACTACATTTTCACATTTCAAATTTCCATGGCATAAAAATTCCCGGCACCCCGAGTGCAAGTAAAATATGGCTCGACCAACACTTAAGCAAATTTCCATTCTCTTTCTCCATGTCAGTCTCACAGCTAGTGTTGAATCTTCTATGTATTTCTCCACAGAGCCATTGTCGGCATATTCGTAGACTAAATACCTTCGATCCAACTCACAACAATAGCCTTCCAGCTTGACAAGACCTTTGTGATAGATGCTTCCAACCTTTGACAATGCAGCTCGAAATTTTCTTGCTTCAATGGTTGTTTCGAGCTTTTTGATTGCAACTGACTGGTTGTTGGGTAAGGTACCTTTGAACATCTTCGGCCCAATTTGGTGGTTGAAATTCTCCGTAAGGTCCTTGATCTCGGTGAAGGATAACATAATTAGACATTTGGAAGCAGGGCTGGAATAAGCTAAAGAAGCAAGTCTCTTATAAGTGTTTCTCCTTTTATAAAGATAAAATCCCATTGCCAGCTGAATCACAACAAACACAAAAATTGTGCCTGAGGCTGCTCCAACTAGACAAGGAATGCAAATATTATAAGACTCCTTACGCGCTTGTGACGGAGACTTCAAGGGGAAGATGGGGTCAGCAGCTATGGGATCCGAACACCTCTTAACAAAAGAGGATGAACTAAGAGAAGGATCTGAATAACCGCTAATGTACTGAGTTGTCATCATCCTGCATTTTGCTCTGCCATCATTTGTGTAGGTTACAGCAGTACAACTAGAGTCACTGAGGCAAGTGCTTTTGCATCTGTCTAAACTAGTTATGGAGATGGAATCATTGACGGGGTAAATTCCATAAAGAAACATATTGGCATGCTCAACCAGAATCGACCCTGATTTGCAGTCATGCTGATATGAAACCAAACATTTTGTATAAGAGTGGATCACACGGCGAAACAGGCATGTGCAAACAGGGGAACCAGATGCATTAAACGTGCAGATGCCTCGCTGGTCACAAGTTGCAAATACATTACACTGATTCTCAACAGCTTGCCAAACCGTTCTCCATTTTTGTGAATCGTCCATCCATGAATATAACCGCAAATTACCATCCACATCCAGCCGGAGGAACCTAAATTTCACAGTGTCATTATGATCGTCTCCATACACAGACCATACAGGTCTGGAAGTTGGGGCCACAAGTTGTACGGTTCCATCAGAAGTGAGAACGGCACTGAGATTCGATTGAGAAGGCCTTCCAGTGCTCCAATAGATGATACTGCTTTCCCATCTTAACTGTAGCTGACCAGAAACATTCATGTAGAGACTATATAAACTCGAAACATCATTTTGGCTTGCAGCTCTCAATGTTGTAAAAGGCGAAAGTCTTTGGCCAGGAACAAGGGTATCAGTCGGATAATCAAAGCTTTGCCAAATCACATCTTTCTTCTCGTTCAATAAGATAAGATTGCCATCGTTGCGAAGAAAAGCTACTGCAATGGATAAATGGCTTGTTTTGCTGGACCAAACTTCTTGACCCTGTAAGGCATCAAAAAGAACCAATTCTCCATTCATTTGAAGCTCCAAATAGGAATTGTTACTAACAGCAACATCACCTCCGGCAACCCAAACCATTGTGTGTTTATCAACAGGGATCGACTTCGAATTGAAACGAATGCCAACACTAAACTGGTTTGGCATATCAGATCGGCTATAGAATCCGATTGCAAAATCACCACTAGAAGAAACCCATGAAGTATTGTCTCCCACAGAAAGTTTAGATCCCAATGGTATTTCTGAAATTACAACCCCAAATAGCAAAGATCCAAGAGAGATGCACAGCAGGAAAGTAGAACCATAGAGAAATCTCTGCAGTTCAAGCATATTTGCATATGCTTTAGATGTTCAACATTAAATTAAAAAATCAGTACAGCAGCCGATGCAAAATAAACCACACAAAAAACCTAAGCAGTAATTAAGTCATTGAGCTTCATCTGACATATATTTAAGCTAAAATAAATTAGGAAAGTAGGCAAAATTCATGGTATTCAAAACCAAGCATAATGCAGCTCACAGACAAACTATAATCACAAGCTTAAAAAATTGTGAACTAATCACAGTTATGAACCAGATTTCAGTATCTATAAGGTAAAAAGAAGTCTATTTCAAAGTATTAGAAACAAAAAAAAAAAGAGACAGAAAGCTTAAGATGAATACAAGAACAGAAATGGAAATCATTCAAGAAAAGGGAAGGGAGTAGTTTCAGAGTTTGGTACCTCAAAAGGATAAATGAAGAGCGAGAAAATCAAGTAGCCAGCATAGAATACCGTCTTGGGAATAAACCAGAAAAGAATCCGAGTCTGCCCTTTGGGGCCTTATAAACGACTGAGCACCAACATATTGACCAAAGCAATAAGATTTGAGAAAGTGATTGAATCTATTAGATTAATAGAAGAAAAGTAGGAGTATTTATTTATACTCTATGCATGAATGAACTGTAAAAAAATCTTTTTTAAGTGATTTTGGTGAGCATGTCGAGTTAAGAAAAGAAAATTTGAAGCTTTTAGGCAAAAATGGGACCCAAATTTAGTGAACAAAAAAAGAACAATTGGGAGAATGCAACCATTTTCAAAGCTGGAAAAGATGGATTTTAAAATATTTTAGGTTTAACCATCAAATAAATAAGTGCCTAAATTTTTTTTTTCTAGTTAGATGCCTAATGTTTTATTTCGTGACCCGTTTAAAGTTTTACCGTCAACGATATTAATAAAATTCTACCATCCAATCAAACGTGACAAGTGGCCTGTTTTTTATTTTTTAATTTCCAAATTTCTTTAGAAATCTAAATTTCTTTAAAATCCCTAAGTTTCAATTTCTTTTCAATCAAACCCTTAAATCACATCTCCTCCGTCGTCCGGCATCCTCACATGTGGGTGGTTCACCGTTCACCGTCAAAAGTGTTGGGTACCTCACCGTTCGACATTCCTCACCTTCTAGTTGTCGATCGGAACCCGATCGATCTATTTTTTCTTCATTTTTGGGTGTTTATCGACGGTGAAAATCGGTAGTTCATTCGTGATTTTTTTACGACAAAATGATGGGGCTTTCGGTAGAGGGTCCGATGAAGACAAGAGTGGCTGGTGGTGGTCGAATCGGTGGTCGAAGTAAGGAATTTGGGAATTTAGGGTTGGGGTTGGGTTTTTTTAGAGAAATTAAAGATTGTTGGGTTTATTAATATAATTTATTTTTTTATTTTTTTATTTTTCGAATTTTAATTTCAGAAAATGATAATACATGCCATGTGTTCAAATTTCGTTGGATAACAGAAAAAAATAACGTCTATCACAGAAAAACTTTAAATGAATCACTGAACGAAACGTAAGGCACCTATTAACCCAAAATATAGTTTAGGCACCTAACGAAAAAAGTATAGTTTGGGTAGTTATTTGACGGTTTAGCTAATATTTTATTGGAAAAGAGAGTAAAGGTTCCAACTACTAAATTAGCTTCTTAAAACAAGAATTAGAGCCACTTAAGTCAAAGTAGATATGAGTCTGTTGTGGTTTTAATTTTCTCGAGAAAGACAAGTCAGAAAAGGGTTTTTCTAACGTGAGGCGGCTAAAATGAATGTAACATCCTCGAATTAAGCAGTAATTTATTTAATTAGTTAATTAATTTAAATTTAGTAATTTAATTTGTAGAAAGATTATTTAATTTAATAAGAGTCTTAATTGAGTAATTAAATTTAATTTTCTTTCTTTTCAATAAAGGACCAAATCAAAAGGAATTAAAAATATAATAACCTAAATTAAAAAGGGCTTAATCGAATACATGATAAATACAAGAATTGCATGCTTAATTTTTGGATTTCATTGGATGCCCTTGATTTAAAATGCAACATAGTTATAGAGTGATGGGTAGTTAGGTAAACTCCTAGCATAATAATCATGGCCAAGGATATAGCTTAGAATCTTCTCTCTTCTCTTTTCTCCTTACCAGCCGTTTAAGGAAGAGGAGATTAGAGAGAGAAAAATTGAGTGGAAGTCATGGGAGAGCTTGGAAGAATTCATGCATGTTAGAATCTTAAGCATTGAAATCGAAAATTTGAGGTAAATTCAATATTTTTCGGTTGTTTAAGCTTGCAAATTTATGTTAGTTTGCTTTGTAATTCGAATAGATTGATATTATGATGAATTGATTCTGGAACATTATATTATTGTTGCTGGAATTCTGGAATTTTGATTGGAAAATTAATATAAATGCATTTAGATCCATATATAAAGATTATTAGGGTTATCGAATGAAATTAGTGACTAAAATGAAAATCTAGAAATTTCTTGTCTTAGGAATTAAATCTGGAAATTGTACACAAGTAAAAAAATTAGAGAATTTGGTGATCTTGCTGATAGAATTCGAAGGGTGAAGAAAGAAACATCACCAATCGAATAAATTTTTGCTTAGAATAAGCTTATGGAGCAAGATGAATAAAAACAGTACTTTAGGGACAATTTTGTTTAAAAATTTAAGTATTAGGGAGTAGCTAAAAGGGCTGGAATCTTATGAACAGTAGAAAATTTTTAATTGAGTAATGAATAATCTTAGACTAAGTAAATTATTGAAAGGAACTAGATAATTAAAGGTGATATTAGGCAAAAAAGAATTTAAACTATAAACATAAAAGTTTAGGGACTGTTTCGAGTAATGTGAAACTTAGTGTTCTGAATTGAATAAAACAGTGGCTAATGTGACTTAAAATAACTTTAATAAGTATTAAGGACTTATGTGGAATGATTAGTAATAAGAATGTATAGGTTTATTAGTGATTTTGAATCTTAAATATTAAGATAAAGTATATTGTCTAGAACTGCCATGTTCTGGATAGCCACTTAGAAAATTCACTAAAACTCGTGTGTAACGAGTTTAGAACTGAAATTTTAACTGGAAATGCTATAGGATGTCTAGTTTAATTGAGTGGAAACAGAACTACATTTGAGTAAAGGAATCATAAGTTATAAATAAAAGAAGACATGTAGTGCAGTCTGTCCAATTAAGTAAAACAACTTGAATTAAAGTATTAAATTGTACTAATTTTTATAAAGGAAAATTATAAACTTTATTTCGTAATAAAGTCAGTTACCTAAGCTTTCTAAGGAGGTATGATAATTAGAATTTTGATGAACGGTCTAGGAGATATGGTCAATTTAGTGTAGCTAGTACAAACTGCTTAAATAAGAAAATAGTTTCAATATAATTGGATTACATAAAATTTGTTGGTTAAGGAATAATGGCTGAATTAAATGTAAAATGGATTCTTATGAAACCTCACATGTATTGCAAGATCAAGGAGGGGAAGAAGCTTCGGATGGTCCAACCAAGAAGAACCAAGGAATTATAATTAAGGAGCAAAGCTAGTGGAAGCTTGGAAAATTTGTGAGTGTGGCTAAATTAAGGTTAGAATTAGCATCCTAACCAACCCTTGTACTTATTTAACTTTTTAGTTTCATAAACCTAAGTATGAAACATGATTAAGTAATATTTGGTAATCCTAAAATGAGGGAAGGAGGCTAAACGGAAACTTGTCTAAGCTTAGATTATTAATGATGGTTACGAATTATGTCATGGTTGCTAAGAGATTGTTTATTGGATTGTTGCTTGCTCGATTTATTGGATTGTTTCTTGTACAATTTATTTAATTGAGCTTGTTCAATTGTTGCATTGTCGCTTGGTTGATTGTTAGATTTATATTTATTTGACATGGATTGTTAAGGTTAATCGAAATGCTTAGGCTGTTTATGTTGTATGAATGACTTGGTTGAGTGTAAAGGTTTACTTGAGATGTAAGAAACGTAATAAATGATATTGAATTATTTGACTAAGACAAATTAAGAGAAGCCTTGGTGGAGTAGTTGGTTAAGTAGTTGGCATGCCTTGAGTCTAGGTTTGATCTTAGTACATACGTACTCTCTCTAGGTGTAGATACACGTAATGGTCACCTTGTGAAGCATATATTGGTGAACTCGATACAAGTAGTATCATTTGTCTTGGTGCTAAGAAGCACCCCTTCGATTGGTATTATAACCTTATGTTAGACTCGACTACTTACTCCACTAAACTTCGAGAGAATCGGTCTCCGGTTTGGCAAAAGAGGGAAACTCAGTCCCCGGTTTATAGGCCCTTTTGAAATAATTGAGAGAATCGGTCCAGTGCCTTATCGACTCGCATTACCAAGCGAGTTCGATAAAATACATAATGTTTTTCATGTTTCAATGCTCAGATGTTATCGGTCTGATCTATCCCATATTCTTGAACCGGAAGAAGTGGAACTGAACCCTAATTTATCCTATGAAGAAGAACTTGTTCAAATTCTTGACTGAGAATGTAACCCCCTCGTCCCGGTCTGGTCGGACGACCGGTCCGAGTGGGCCACACGGGGAAAACCGAAGCGAAACCCGTTAAGGTTCCTCCTCGGTTAACGACCCAGAAAATTCCTTTTGTTTATCTTGTCTAAATGCGTTACCAACACCTATGTGAAACACGTCAGCGGAAAAAAGAGCAATACAAGGATCGACTATTCAAGACTTCATTCATCAAACAGCCCATTTTCTGTAATTAAGCAGGCCGTATCGATACACTTGTTAAGGGTATCGATACGCCTTGACCAAGGTCAACACTCAAGGGTCAACACAGGAAGACCGTATCGATACAGCCCTTGAGCGTATCGATACACCCTTCCCAGTCAACATCTCGTGGTCAACGAGATAAACCCGTACCGATACACTAACCCACCGTACCGATACGGTAACATCTCACCAAAATCTCAGAATTCCAGTGAGCAAAAACCGTATCGATACACCCCCGTGTATCGATACTCCCAACCAAACTTGAGTCCTGGAGGCAATAGCGTATCGATACGGCCCTTAGGCGTACCGATACGCCCTGCACTGCAAAACTCCCAAACTCAGCAAATTCATGCAAGACTCGAACCTAGATGCAATTTAAGACTTCTCTAGACCCAAACAAGCATTCATACAACATTTATTATCCATGATCTATTCATAAAAGGCACTCCACGAGGATAAACAACATGCATCAAGGGAAACATGCATTGAGCAAAAGATAGCATAAAAGCACCCAAAGGTTCATACTTCAACAACCATACATAAAGAGTCCTTCTAAGGCACTTGGCCAACACACACATGGTAAGCAATTTAGGCATGGTTAACAATCCACACAAGGCTTTAACAAACCACACAAAACATCATAACAAAGGAGTCCAAACATGCTCCTACACAACTAACAAAGCATACATCCCATTGCTTAACTATTACATGTCCAAAACATAAAAACTCATACTTGATGAACTCAAGTCAACAACCACACTTGGAGGCCCTCCACTTGCGCTAGCAACCCACGAACTAAGGATCTGCAATGTTGAACAAAGAGAGCGTAAGCAATAAAGCATAGTGAGGGTAAGCTCTTAAAAACAAACCTCAACATTGCAGGGTCCAAGCACGATCTTAGCCAAGGTAAACACACAATTACCAAGGATCCTCAAGAGCCAAAGGATAAAGATGCATGAACAATATTCAATTAAATGTCATGCTCAACAAGCTCTATTCGACAACATATGTAAACACATATATACATCCAAGCAAGGATCACATATCTCAACACATTGATATACATATCAATCAACATTGGCACCTAGCTATGACCCGAATACGCGGATAAATACGTTGGAACTCTCATCCAACAACCACTTTACCTCACGGTGGGATTACACTCATCACCAGTCTCGCGGAGGGGATTCCACTCATCCTCACGCCCCGTCGATGGGATTCCACTCATCATCGACTATATATAAATACAATTTCCGGGCGAACCCGTACTCCTCCTTGGTGACTCAACGCCACCAAGGCCACGCGCGACTTTTGACTCATGTGTACACACTAACATCCTAATGATCGATCATTTGTACTCAAGCATACTAGTGCCAACATTTACTCATTCCACATTAGTCATTTTAATCAATTCCATGCTTAGCACGTACTCACCATGATCACAATCATGAACCATTTCCATGCATGCCATAAGCATCACAAAATCATGCCTTATCTCACATGTATAACACAATATACATAATCAAACATTTCACAAATCATACGAGGCATAAACATCCATACACAAGTTCAACCAATGGCTCTAGATCAAGTTTAGGATTAGGCTACCACCCTAATCCTAACTCTAGGTGGGTCTACCAAGCCCGACCTAGTCCACATACTCGAACCAACCATTTACAAACCATGTAAAACATTTAACCACTCACCTAAGCTTCCAAGCTCCAAGCCAAGCAAGCAAACACTCTCACAATCCCGGATTTCTTCCCGAAGCTTCTCCAACACAAGTTTCCACTTCTAAACAACCTCAAACATAATTCAAACAATCCCAAATCAGCTCAACATCAAAAGACCAACCCGGAACACAATTCAATCACAATTTACAATGTTGCAAGCTATGAACAAATCTCATTTTTAGCAAACTCGGGCAGCCCCAAAACCATCTCCAAAATCCATGTTTCCAACACCCAAAGCACCCACAAATGATCTCAAATCAACCCCTAACCATAGTACTATCAAAAGCCTATCAAATTCCACCTAAACCAACCCCCAAAACTCACCCAAAACCCTCCAAAAACCCCTTTTTACCCAATTTCGGGAATTACTCAAAATCATTCAAAATTCACATATGTGGTACCATTTAACTTCTATACATCATAACTAACCATAATAAATCAAAATATTGAGTTTAGCTACATAAAGACACCATTTTTAATTAAATTCTTTGAAAACCCCAATTTCAAAACTTCAATGAAAATAAATGGTACTTTTAAAGAGAGAGAGTTGAGGAGAAGTCAAAAACAGTGTTACCTTTCGAAAAAGGAGTTGAAATGGAGGAGCTTTTTGGATGGAATAGTGTTTGGGTAGAGAGCTCTTTGTTTTCCCGTTGAAGGAGGAAGTGAATAGTGGAAGATGGTGAGAAATGGGTATTTTTAATTGTTTGTTTAAATTTAAAGGCTAAAGACCACTTTGCCCTTAATGAATTGGACTATTCACAAAGATGGTAATCCATGGCTATTTAGGTTCAAATCAAAACATGTTCAACACCATTTATTTTGAAATTAAATCCCGATCATTAATTTAACCATAAAACCGAACCCGAAATAATATTAAATTATTATTTTCACCTAACCCCTAAACCCGGGTGTTACAGAGAAGTTAAACGTCTCCGAAACAAGAACATTTCCCTTGTAAAAGTTTTATGGAGAAACCATAAGATCAAAGAAGCCACGTGGGAACCGGAGGATACGATGCAGAAGCAATATCCTCATTTGTACGGTTCAGGTAAGAATTTGAGGGCAAATTCTTCTTTTAAGGAGGGGAATTGTAACATCCTCAAATTAAGAAGTAGCAAAGCTAAGTTAATTAGTTAATTAATTTATGTTTAGCAATTTATTTGTAGAAAGATTATTTAATTTAATAAGAGTCTTAATTGAGTAATTTAATTTAATTTGCTTTCTTCTTAATTAAGGACTAAATCGAAAGGAATTAAGAATATAGTAACCTAAATTAAGAAGGGCTTACTCGAATACATGATAAATACAAGAATTGCATGCTTAATTTTCGGATTCCATTGAATGCCCTTGATTTTAAATGCAACATAGTTATAGAGTGAGGGATAGTTAGGTAAACTCCTAGCATAATAATCATGGCAAAGGATATAGCTTAGAATCTTCCCACTTCTCTTTTCTCCTTACCAGCCGATTAAGGAAGAGGGGATTAGGGAGAGAAAAATTGAGTGGAAGCCATGGGAGAGCTTGGAAGAATTCATGCATGTTAGAATCTTAATCATTGAAACCGAAAATTTAAGGTAAATCCATTATTTTCGGCTGTTTAAGCTTGCAAATTTATGTTAGTTTGCTTTGTAATTCGAAAAGATTGATATGATGATGAATTGATTATGGAAAATTAGATTATTGTTGTTAGAATTTTGGAATTTTGATTGGAAAATTGATATAAATGCATTTAGATCCATATATATATTATTAGGGTAGAGAAAGAAACTTCACCAATCGAATGAATTTTTACTTAGAATAAGCTTAGGGAGCAAGATGGATAAAAACAGTACTTTAGGGACTGTTTTGTTTAAAAATTTAAGTATTGGGGACTAGCTAAAAGGGCTGGAAACTTATGAACACTAAAAAATTTATAATTGAGTAATGAGTAATCTTAGACTAAGTAAATTATTGAATGGAACTAGATAATTAAAGGTGACATTAGGCAAAAAGGAATTTAAACTATAAACATAAAAGTTTAGGGACTGTTTCAAGTAATGTGAAACTTAGGGTTCTAAATTGAATAAAATAGTGGATATGGGACTTAAAATAACTTTAGTAAGTATTAAGGACTTTTGTGGAATGATTAGTAATAAGAATGTATAGGTTTATTAGTGATTTTGAAGCATAAATATTAAGATACTGTAAGTTGTCCAGAACTGCCCTGTTCTGGACAACCACTTGGAAAATTCACTAAAAATCATGTGTAAGGAGTTTGGAACTAAAATTTTAAATGAAAATACTATATGATGTCTAGTTTAATTGAGAGGAAACATAACTACATTTGAGTATGGGAATCATAAGTTATAAAATAAAAGAAGATAGTTAGTGCATGATGTCCAATTATGTAAAACAACTTGAATTAATGTATTAAACTGTACTAATCTGTGTAAAGGAAAATTATAAACTTTATTTGGTAATAAAGTCAGTTACCCAAGCTTTATAAGGAGATACGATAATTGGAATTTTGATGAACAGTCTAGGAGATATGGTCAATTTAGTGTAGCTAGTACAAACTGCTTAGATAAGAAAACAGTTTCAATAGAATTGGATTACATAAAATTTGTTGGTTAATGAATAATGGTTGAATTAAATGTAAAATTAATTCGTATGGAATCTCAAATGTATTGCAAGATCAAGTAGGGGAAGAATCTTTGGAAGGTCAACCAAGAAGAACCAAAAAATTCTAATTAAAGAGCAAAGCTAGTGGAAGCTTGGAGAATTTGTGAGTGTGGCTAAATTAGGGTTAGGATTAGCATCCTAACCAACCCTTGTACTTATTTAATTTTTAGTTTCATAACCCTAAGCATGAAACATGATTAAGTAATATTTGGTAATCCTAAAATGAGGGAAGGAGGCTAAATGGGAACTTGTCTAAGCTTAGATTATTAATGATGGTTATGAATTATGTCATGGTTGCTATGAGATTGTTTATTGGATTGTTGCTTGTTCGATTTATTAGATTGTTGCTTGTTCAATTTATTCAATTGAGCTTGTTCAATTGTTGCACTGTCGCTTGGTTAATTGTTAGATTTATATTTATTTGACATGGATTGTTAAGGTTAATCGAAATGCTTGGGCTGTTTATGTTGTATGAATGACTTGGTTGAGTGTAAATGTTTACTTGAGATGTAAGAAACATAATAAATGATATTGAATTATATGACTAAGACAAATTAAGAGAAGCCTTGGTGGAGTAGTTGGTTAAGTAGTTGGCATGCCTTGACTCTACGTTTGATCTTAGTACATACGTACTCTCTGTAGGTGTAGATACAACTAATGGTCACCTTGTGATGCATATATTGGTGAACTCGATACAAGTAGTATCCTCTATCTTGGTGCTAAGAAGCACCCCTTCGATTGGCATTATAACCTTTTGTTAGACTCGACTACTTACTCCACTAAACTTCGAGGCTATTCTAATAACTTGATAATAATAAATTAAGTTGCTTAACCACCTGGAACTTATATGGTTTGCTCATGATTTTGATAATGTTATGCGTACTAAATTTTATGCTATGTATGCTTGAAGCTTGTACATACAATGGCTTAGTATAATAAGTGAGGGAACTTCACTCTCAATCGAATGGATAAGTTGTATGAATGTAAACCTTGGTTGCTCTAATCGATTGGTTTATATGGTATACTTTGGCTTATGTGATTGTAATTACATGCTTGTATACTTGTATGATTATGTTGCTATATAGTAATAACTGTTGTAGGATTATGCATGCTAGGAATTAACGTTTGATCTAAGCCTAGCTAGGTGATCCCTTAAAGCAACATAGATCATTAATGAATCAAATGGATAGTAATTAGGAACCACCTCACTAAGTACTATAGTACTTATCATTCGTTTGATTCCTTCTTCCCAAAACCAACAGGTCTTGGTTTGAAAGATTTTAATCAGATTGAAGTCCACACAAGCAAACTTCAAGTATGCCTAGTCTAATTTTGTTTGCCCTACTAGTCGATGGCTTAATGTCTAGCATAGTCATTCATGTGGTCTGTCTTTGCATGTTATTCCGTATGTATTTGAAGTTTATATTAACTTGTAGTGCAATGCTTAATTGACTTGTTATGTAAATATGTAGTAAGTAGGCCTAAACTTTTGTTGTACTTATGTTATAAGCTTGGTGTAACATTTTGTATGTATAGAATCACCAAGTAAATGGATTGTTGTCAACATTAATGGTTTGTTAATGAATGGCCGAATGGTATATGTATGTAGAATTTCGAATGGTTGAGTTAATTATCATTGAACTATGCTTTAATGTAGTTAAATTAAATTGCTAGAATTGACTTCATGTCTTTTGAAACTTAGTTATAAAAAAAAAGAAGAGAAAATTTGTAGCTCACTATTCCGCTAATTGAATAATAACATTTATCACACCTTGATCTGCTCAAGTGTTTTAAGAGTCTGTTTAGCATTACTATAATGCTCATTACTCCTAACCCGGGTAATGGGTGTTACAATGAAGCTATACAGAAATGCTTACAAAAATGGTATGAATTTGTGTATCGACTGATAAGGATTTCTGTACATAATAGGTACATAGAAATCAGTAAGCATTTGTGTACATACCGTAATTCTTACCATTTTTGTAAGAATTTTTGTAGGTATATAAAAGTCAATACACAAATTCTTACCGTTTTTGTAAGCATTTCTGTATAGCCTCATTTTAGAGTGTCTCGCCCTAGAATCACCCGTCATAAAAAGTAACATTTTTCACCTTGGAAAGTAAACTTAAAATATACTTTCCTTTCTATTTTCTTACTAAACTAAAATTGAAGAGGGACATGTTAGTATGCGGTTAAAAGGCGGCAAGTTTGAGATCAAGTATCGAAACTTACAAAATAAGTATAGAAACTTGTTCTTAAACTTAAAATGTTAGACTTCTTGATAACATTTGCGATTTAGTTTTTTGAGTTTTTTCTACAAGTATCGATACTTATTTTTGTAAGTATCGATACTTAGTTTTTGATAAATTTTCAATTCGGGAAAAAGTATAAAAACTTACAAAAATAAGTATTAAAACTTGTTCTTGAACTGAAAATGTTAGATTTATTGATAACATTTTCAAATGGTTTCTTTTGAGTTTTTTGATACTTTGTTTTTTTGATAAATTTTCATTTCGGGATACAAGTATCGAATGAGTTTCCACTAAGCATCAGGTACACACACTCTATGTGAGGCTCGATCCCAGTAAGCATCCTGTTCATACACTCATACTCGGAATCTCTCATCGAGCATCTTCGAATGAGTCCCGGTCCCACTAAGCATTGATTTCATACATTAAAAAATCTTTAACCATGGTGTTGCAGCACTCTCTTTTCACATGGGTTTCCGAAATCCCATCAAACAAGGTGACTCAACCATAATAATACCCTTAAGTAGGATACATTCATTATTCGATCCACCAAGGATCCTTATTAATACAACACAAAAAGTCACCCAAGGTTTTCATTAAGTCATTACCCATTAAGGTCGTATATGAGGTTTAAATCTCAATTTCTCGATTTTACTATTCATTTTACTACTTTAGAAACTCATCGGCCTTAGTCCTTGAATTATAAGTCCCTCAAACTCAAAACGTATTTTTCGGGAAGATTGCCCAGTGAGTACTGATACTCACCAACGCGTACGAATACGTTCTGGGTACTGATACCCATCCTAAACGTACCGATACTCAGCTACCACTCAAAGGGGTTTGTCTTGTAACCCCGTACTGATACACAAGGCCTTATACCAATACCCATAGGGTATCGATATGCTCAAACACCTATCGATACATTTTTTTTGTCATTGGAATTTGGATGGAACATGGGGTACCGATACTCCCCTTGGGCGTACCGATACGCCCTTAAAGAAAAGTTTGGCTTCACCAATTTTAACATAGGGTACCGATACATGTTTAGCCTGTATCGGTACCCGAACCCAAAACTTGGTTTCTAAAGTTCGTAAATCACCTCCCTAGCCCCAAAAACCCATGTTTAAGACTCTAAAATGAACCTAAAAAATTATGGGAAGTGGTTTAAGTGGTTTCCTACCATTTTCAGCTATATTAACATCAATCTTAGGATTTACCATTTTAGAGGTCTCAAGGATTCAAGCAACCAAAATATCAATCAAACTAAAAAGCAATCAAATTAATGATATCCAAGAATATAAGGAAGTTAGTAGTGTACTAACCTTGATATTAAGTTGCAAACGAAGCTCCAAGCCAACACCTTGTAACAATAGAGTCTCCGCTGGTCCCTTTTATTATATTAGGTGGGCTGGAAACCTAAAAAACTAACCAGATTGAGGGTTCAGGGGCACGATTACATGTGGGGAAGGATTAGCACCTCATCAAGCTTGGAGATCGACGCTTACTTGATCACTAATATTTACTTATAAACCGAATGCGTGCATGCAAAGATTAATACAAAAATCCATGGAGTTCTAAAATTGGCCCGAACTCGCTCACGGATGAGAAAATCTAAATCAATCTAGACGCAAAGGGATTAAGGTATTAATCCTTAAAATTAAAAAATGCACTTTCGCATAGGAGTCTCGACCATTACCACAACGGCTAGGGGAAGATTGAATTAACCCTAATTGAAATGCATCTCGTTTTCATGATGCAATAAAACCTTTTTTGAATGATATTTTATTCGGACTTTATTATATTTCTAAACCTAAAATGTCGATTATTAAGTGGTTAAGGTGACTAATCCTAAAAGGCTCTACTTGATAAGTTTTAATCAAAAGCATATTTAATGGTCGAATGGGAATTACCGAGTTAATTAAAAAAAAGTGTTATGTGAGAGAAGATCCTAAACTTAGGGGATTTATTACTACACATTATTAAAGCCTACAAAGAAATTAATGACACCCTACACCTTTGTATATACATTTAAATAGCTAAGCCTAAAGTATATATTTTTAAGAATATACAAATTTTAAATTACAATGAAGTCAAATTATTTAAGTATGTGTATAGTCTCTTTAACCTACATTTTTATAGGTGTTTGGTAAGCAAATTAAATAACATTAAAAATAAAATAAAAGGGTTAAATTCCATGAAATACAAAATTAAAGAACTGAAATTAATGTAAAAGGACTAGAGTGAGAGAATTGCAAACAATTGGATAAAGTCGCGAAATTGTTGGAAGTAGAGGGACGCAGGTCGAACTCTCATGCGGGTCGGATCCAGTTCATCTCACTGGTCGAATATAAGGCTAAAAAATCATAAACACTCACACTCTTACCCCCCTTTGTTTTGTGAACCAAATAATTCTCTGAAAATCCTTTGAAAGCCCTTCCGTCTTTACTGCCCAAAAACAGGCTGCGCGCAACCGCAACACTGGCCGCCGTGGATCGACGCTGCAAATGTTCCATCTACCCTACTCCTCCCAGTTTTGGTCTCCACTTCCGACAGTGATGGTAGCGGCCTCCCACAGCGACTCCTCCTTCTTGAACGGTAACTCCAGCACCCCTCACCTTTTTGATTCAAATGAATGCAAACATATGATAAGAGAAAAAACATTGGTATGAAAGAATACCTAAAATTTGGCCAGAAATTATTGTTTATTTCTTGTAATTCGTGTAATAATTTGTGTCTTTACAACTAAAAATCAGTGGCTTTTATCGCCATTACAATGGGGGTATATGCAATGAGTTAAAAACCCTATTATCTAAAGATCCTTGTTCCCCGATTCGATATTGATTTTTTCCATCTATGCTTGATCCAATTTGGATAATTCCTTTGCCTTGTTTGCCTTGAATTTGATTCGGATGACTTGAATCCCCAATTTCTTGCCATGTTTGTTTGATTTGGTCATTGATTCTTCCTTTTTTCCTTGCATAGCATGTTTGAACGAGGAGCAAATTCATAGCGCACAATGGTGACGACAGCGGAGCATGGCTTTAGTATGAATGGTCAGAGGAAGTCCAAAGGTCGAGCGCGTGCCTGCCACGTGTGAGTGGTGATCCCAATGACATCATCTTGTGCGATCAAAACCATGTCTTTTGGGGATAGGGTTTCAGATGCTAATCGTGATCGTTGGATCAAAGAAAGATCCAACAGTAATAAGGGGTGGCGACTCAAGATCTTTAGGTTATAGGGTTTTTATGTTTTTTGTGGTTAACCGAATTGGGGTTGTAAAGGGGCTCTTTTTTGTAATAAATTGGATCAAATAGATTATTTTTATATATATTGCTTTTGGGATTTCAAATATTTCTTTCTTTTTTTCTTTATTTTGGGCTCTAATATATATACAAAAACGAAATAAATATGGGCCGAATAAAATAGGTGACTACGACTACCCCTCTTTGCTCTTTCTGGTGAAACGTTAATAGGGAAAAGAAAAGAAGGCACTGATTTTATCCGGCCAGGCAAAGTGTGGCGGCGAACATTTCTTCAAATGATGCAATTCGTTTCTCAAGAGCGGTAGAAACAAATTGGGTACCACTAACTCGTCTTTCTGAAATGACAAAGAACTAAGCAATTATTCAAATGACCTATCTCTCCGAAACAGCAGTAAATAAATAAAATGACCTCAATCGGTAAAGACCTATTCTTCCAAAGCGGCATAAACAAATCTAATAAACTATTGTATCATTTTGAAGCAGAAATGAACAATCTTCCAATGACTCATTCCTCCGAAGCGACAATGAATTAATCAAATAACTTCAGCCAATCAAAAGACATATTTCATTGTAGTGGCAAAAACAAATTGGGTAAAAATAGCTTGTCATTCCAAAGCGGCAATGGACAATGCGATTCTTCAAATGACTTATTCCTTCGAAGTGGCAACAAACAAATCAGATGACTTCAGATGGTGAAAGGATCTATTTCTCTGAAGCGGCAGAAACAAATCAGATAAAACTGATGTGCCATTCCGGAGTGGAAATGGATAACCTGGGTATCAATTCTTCAAATTTGTAAGGTGACTTGCTCCTTCGGACCCGTGGAGAGCAATTTGAATGACACTTCTTTAGATGGTACGGAGCATTAAGTTGAAACTGACCATGCCTTTGCGCCATTTTGCTTCATAGAAAACATCTGATCTTTGCATATTTTCTCACTTAGTCCATTATTCTTGTACTCCTGATGGGTAAAGTAGTCTTTCAGCTCGTCAAAGTGTTGGAGTATGCCCAAAGACCAATCATATGATGATTGAATAGACATACTATTTTACTAGATTTATCAAGTAATGACATTGTCGTTATTATCATTTGGTATATTTCTGTGCATCAAACTAACCATTGGATAATAATGTCCATACAATAATACGATTATTGTTAAATAGGATCCTTAGTCAAATATTATTATGGGTATGGACAGTGATAATATATAAAGACTAATATGTGGTTGATTGATAACAAGTGTTGTCATTGACATAGAGATGTCAAAATCAACACACAAGTATTTGTTAGAGAACAAAATACTGGATTGACCCGCTATGAGCATATTTCTTGGGTAATTATGTGACAGTCACAACATTGCTCATGATAAACATATGTATAATCCTCAGACTTGAGATCAACATGATTTCAACATAAAGATTTACTTATTTTTGACATAGTCAAACGTGTGTCGTAACTGACTACATTATAAAGACTGATGATTGGATACGTGATGACCTATGTAGTGAAATATGGTTGATCAAGAAAGGATTTGTCCCTCCTACATAATGGGAGAAATATCTTCGGTCACTTGATTGAGTGAGATTAGAAAATGCACAGCCATGCTCGAATATTATGATATAAGATATCATAGAGATTCGTTTATCATAATCTACTTAAGACATCAAGAAACACTAGATGGACAACGCAAGTCTGACTAACCCATGACTTGTGTTCATCTAAGATATAAAGGACAAAAGGATGAAATACATAAAGGAAGTTTATTCAGGAATTAGGAAAGTCAAACCATGACTTCATACAACTTAGGTAGCAATGATGCATTGCTAGATGCCACTCATTGTTTATAAAATTAGAACCGTTCTAATTTTGCTGCTAAAGTTGCATGAACCTACAAGGGTCACACCCTTCGAATGAAATGAACAAAAAATTGGAAACCATACTCCCTATTTTAGGGATGTTGCCGAAAATCCCCTATAGGATAAGGGAAATCGGCAACTCCCTTAAATGGGAATAATATTGGATAAATATTGTATTTATCAAATATTATTTAGAGTATGGAAAATATTTAGAGACTTAAATATTATAGAATAAGATTCTAGAAATTTAAATATATATTTGGAATTTCTATAATGTATATTTAATTCCAAGTTTATGTAGAATTAGATTCCACATAATTAAAGAACATATATTTAAATATACTTAAATCCAAGTAAAGATAGAATGAGATTCTATATAATAAAAATATATATATTTGGATTAAATATAATGTATATTTAAATCCATGTTTTATGTAGAATAAGATTCTACATAATTAAATATATATATATATATTTTATTTAATATTATTAAATATAATGTATATTTAATATAAACCAATTTCAAGTAGAATTAGATTCTATGAATTTTGGTTGAACTTGGATTTAAGGAATTCAACTAGAATTAAGTCTCTGAATACTATTTAAAGGGACAAGGGCTAGCAACCAAATCATCCCTATTCCTCCTTGCAAATTTCGACATATCCCTGGGAATTTCCCTCTGGAATTTTCGACAAGTCCCAGATTTCTTCTGAGAAGTTGTTCGATATTTTTCTAGTATTCCTCTTGCCCCCTGGCAAATTCCTGGTGATTTCCTAGTTCGAATCCAAGTCCCGATAGAACCTCTGGTCGATTTCAGACTCCCTCAGGAATACCTGGAGGGATTTCGACTTCTCCCTGGAAGGTGTTCAAACCTGTCGAAATTTATCCCTAAGTGTTAGGGAGGCGAAAACTTTGTTCGTTTTGTTCGGGTGGACTCCGTAGAGGTCGTTGTGAACCTGTGACGTTTCCGGTTTTACTTGACGTGGTTATTCCGACATATCGTCGGTTTTCCAGTTTCCAGAGTTCTAAAAGGTAACTCTTTATCTTTTATCCCCGGATTCGTTCCTGTACATGGATCCTGGCTGGATTCCGTCGGATTAATTTTTCCGCTGCGCTACAGGGCGTGCCGACGTGACCCAACACAAAGCTTCTTAAATTTCTTGTATGTGGATCTTTACAGCAAAGCTTATTTCCACCTTAAGTGCCTTGGAATGACAGAGTCTTGCCCCTAATCTGCACAAAATTTCATGCTTATGCGGATGATATGATCAAAGTCAGAATAATGAAATCCATCATAGTCCCTGTATTTCTTAAATCGCGTTTAGTGTAACCCTTTAGCCCGGCCTAGTCGGTGGACCGAACCGAACGAGTCACACGAGGAATATTAAAGTAAACTGGGAAAGTTTACCTCAATAAACGACCCTATTTTTTTATCTTGTCTAGTTGCACATTACATTCCTATGTGTTCAACAAAACAACGGATCAAACAATAACTCAAACGCTCATCGATTTCATCCAATATCAAATTTAGGGACCATTTTGTAAATTCGACAATTTGTAAGGGTTATGACCAAAATTCAAATTACCAACCTTTAATTAAACTCATTACATGCATCTCTGCCAAAGATCAACTCAAATTAACCATTAAATCGCTTTTAATTGCATCCATAAGAAACAAGGACTAAAATGTAAAGGTTTAGAACATTTAAAGATGTCAAATAACCAAATTAACTAACACCGTATCGATACCCTTAGAGAGGGTATCAATGCCCCACCGTATCGATACCTTGAGAGAGGGTATCAATACCCAACTGTATCGATACCCTGAAAGAAGGTATCGATACTCCTACGACGACCAATCCACTAACCTCACAATTCAAAGGTTGTATCGATACACTTGAGGCCCATATCGATACACCTAAAAACAGTGGCAAAAATGGGTGTCGATACACCCCCGAGTATTAGAACACCCCTTCAAAAATATACACACAGTATCGATACCCTTACAAGGGTATCGATACCCTCAGACCTACAACGTCATACTTGGCTGTTTTAATCATTTTAATCCATTCCTAAGCACACCAACTTACCTATAATATGCATACAACTCATGTAAACTTCCATTCTCAAGAATACATGGCAACAACAACATCATAACATGACATTTATCAACAAAGAATTCTAGAGGCATACTTCCTATGGAAAATCAAGCATCAAAAGATCAATTCTCCAATCCAAACACAAACCAACACTTAAAGGCCACTTACATACCCAAATATGCATATCAAACTGTACAAAACTAGAGAACGCCAAATCAACCATCATTCATAGCATTGGACACCCTAATTGCCTTTATTACTCTAGTCCATAACCAAAACATACCTTCAATCAAAGTCCTTCACCGATCCCTTGCAAGTGCTGCCTCCAAAGCTTAAATTGACTGCATTGATGGACAAAGAGAGCGTAAGCACACAATGCTTAGTGAGGAAAGCTCAAAACCAAAAACAATATCAATGCACAAAACCATTTCTCCACTCTTTTAAAACCATCATGCCTTCTTTGATAAACCATGCACTTTAACATCAAAATCAGCATGCTAAACACCATGCAACTTGAATCACATATTTTCCAGCAATTAAACCATTGCTACACATCATCAAGCCTTCCAAGCATAAACACCATTATGCTAAGCTTAAGGTAAAGCATTCATTTTTCATAACATGCATCAACAACATTTCTATAATATTTCACTTCATTATATCGGCTCACAAGTGATAAACAACAATCCCAAAGCACGTATCAGATACACGGATTACCAAGGGTTGTCCCACACCCTTCATTTACTCTACCGACATCTCAAGGCTCACACACGAGAGCAACCCTCCATCGTTGTGACACCCGTGGTGGAGTATTCGGTACAATCACAACCCTTCAACACCACTCATCGGTAGATGTATAACCCACTAACGAGAGACAGGACATACACAAGGTTTGCACCCGGGAGCTATCTTCAACCGTTGCAACCTTAAACAATCCTCAATCGTTAGGGTACTTAAATGAAGTATTTGGCACAATCACAACCCCTCAACATCCAAGGCAACTTGTTTATAGTGCACTCAATCCTATAGCCGGCTAACTATATCCGATTTCAATTATAAAACAATTTATTCAACATCACTTGCCAATTTAATCCATATCTCATGCATACCTCACCGTTTTTACAAAGCATTCATGATAAGCCATAAATAAGCATTAAACCATGCTTAAAACCTCATGCATCAACACATGCATACAAGGACCACTTACCTAGTGCATTCTTAAACCACATGACATCATCATACACAATTTATATACTCAAAAACATGCTTTGAAATAGTAGGTCAATGCAATTAAAATCAAGTGCAACCAAAGGCTCAAAACTAGCACAACCGAGGGAGAAAGTTCGATTTACTTACTTCCGAACTTAATAAAGCGTTTCAAGCTCTTATTAAGTTCCCAAAACCTTTTCTAAAACGTTTCCACACTGGACAACCAAATTCCACTCACCGACTCGCGAAACCATGCTTGCCGATGCAACTACTGATCTTCCGAAGCCTCCAAAAACACTTTGTTTGCTTTCGGATTACTATCCCCTATTTTCAACACATCAAAACAGAGGTTCAATGTATTAAAATGCATCCAAAACTCCAGCACACACAAGAAATCCCGCAGCTCTGCTCTAAAGCATCAAAACACCTATCGAAACAACCGAAAACTCAATCGATTGACCTTAAACCTCAGCCCAGCCATTACCCAACTCATCCAAGACATTTTAGGCATTAATCAACATCCATATACAACCTAAAACCATCCTTATACCTCCAACAACTCGAATTTCTCAAGAACACCTCAAAAACTCACCTAAAAGCACTTCAAAAACTAAGGATCTCAAGGATTTTGGGATCTATATGATTAAGAGTCCACTTCAACACTGAAATCCTTTCAAAACTCATTTAGAAACAATCTCAAATCAACCATTTAAATCAAAATCCCAAAATCACATTAAAATCTATTTTTCAATCAAAACTTCAAGAGTTTATCAATCTAACAACAAAACCTCAATCAAAATCAGTATTAAAGAGTCAAATATCTTTGGAATTTCGTTAAAGAACCTATATTAGAGGGTTAACACGAAAATTACTTCCAATCCTTGCTTCTCCTCTAATTTGGAAAGATTTGCTTAAAGAAACTTAAACGAAAAATGGAAGAAATCAATAAGGAAAAGATAGAAACCAAACGAGGATTTGAGAGAAAAAAATTTCTGGAAAATTGAGAGAAAGGGGAGAGTGTTTGGCTGAAGTGAAAGTGAGAAATGAAAAGCTCGTCAAAAAATTTGTGAACTGATTAACTAACTCTCCTTAATTAATTTAATAAAACCTTTTTTAATTATTTAATAAACATTTAAAACACATGCCAAATTAGGGAAAAGACATAATTGCCAAGTAGCTCCCTAAAGATTCTAAGATTTTGACTCTTCTTGCAAAAACACATTTTTTCCAACTTTTAAATCTTTACATTTTGGTCATTACCCAAAATGTACACTTTAGAAAACCCGTTTTGTAAAATTGATTTGAACAAAATCTTAAACATCATTTTAGAGGGTTTAGGAATTTTTATCATATTTTTATCCCATCCCGAACCTTGATTTCCCTAAACCACCTTTTAAATTGTTCGAACAACCGACACCGGTTCCACCAGCCCAACCCGACTCGCCAAAACCTCTAAGCCCAAAAACCGAGGCGTTACATTTAGAGTAGTGCTTAAACATCTCTTATGTGAATGCAAATCCATTGGTTCCCATTGCAATATGCAAAAAAAAGGTACAAAGAGAAGATTTTATGGTAAGCAAGAAAGTGGTTACAAAGTGTTCAGATATCAAGGACTAAAGTACTATGAGTCGATCCCTTGATGATTCTTCCGAGTGCAACCCATGTTGAATGAATTGTTGATTCTTTCTGACGGTTATCAATGTTCAAGCCGCCATTTGCGTGTTGTTGTCACTGAAATTTCACCCCATTCTTTTTATTATTATTATTATTATTATTATTATTGTTGTTGTTGTCGTTATTATTATTATTATTATTATCATGTATATTAATATTATTAATACTTATTTATAAAACCCAATTTTAAATAATAAAGGTGGTCCATTTTAATTTATAAAATTAAAGCCCATTTAAATTAATAAATAAGGAACCCATTTTTTTAAAGAGGGCCCAAACTAACCCATTTATGTTGTTTTTGTGCAGGATTAATAAGGGCCTTTGGATCAGGGGTAAGGAAGATCAAAGTCTAGGATTTAAAAAAAGGAGGGAATCACCCGCACCCACGCGCCTAGTGTGTGTACCACACACGCACGGGGCTGGTCCCCTCCCCCATGATTCAAAGCTGTGTAACAACGGAGGGGGGTGTCGTCCAGCTGCCGTCGGCCACGACTATCACTGTCGTTGGTGTCGGCTGATTCCCCATGCCCTCACCGACTCGATGTCGCCATCACCGCTCCAAGCGACTGTCGTTCACCTGGAAAATGGAGGAGAGAATGGGTCAAACCCTTGGTTGTATTTGGGGATATTTTCATCTCTAAATCCCTAAATCTGAGCCATTCTAATCTGCAAAATTGAAAAGAGGCTTGATTCTCGTTGTTTGTTTGATTTTAGCATTTGTTTAAGGATTAAAAAATAGATTTCGGGGGTTTAAATCCGGGTTTTGAAACCTATATAAACCCCACATTTCCACAATTTTAACACACACTATTCACCAACACTCATACACACACAATCCAAATTTGATTGGAAGAATTCTTGCAAAAAAGCTTGTAATTTCTCGGTGAAAGTTTGAAGAAAAGCAATACAAAATTCCAGAAGTTTCGTTGAATGATTGAATCAAGCTTTGATACATTTAGGTATGGTGTTCTTCATCTCTTGCTTTTAATTCATTGATGTTGGTTGTTTAGTTTGATGTTAAAAATAATATTTGAATTTTGAAGTTCGATATTGAAAATTTAAAATTATTTTTGTTCAAATTAGAATCGATTTTGAACCCTTTTTTTTAATTTCAAATAAAAATAAAAATGGTGTTCTTCATTTTGAAGAACACCGAGAACACTCTTTTTTTGGAGTTTGATTTTTCATGATTAAAAATAAAAATAAAAATGTGTTTTTGGGCTAAAAAAACCAATCCTTAATTTTAGTTGGGATCTAAAAGATTAGTTTACATGGACTCATTTTTGAATCCATGTAACGCCCCAGTTTTGGGCTTAGATGTTTAGGCATCGGTTTAATTTGGTCGAACCTTAAATTGAATATTCGAGCCTTTAGAAACAATTCAAGGAAATCATGGTTCGGGATCAGGTAAAAATATGGTAAAATTTTCTAAAATTATCTAAATCATATAGACGGGTTTGGTAAAATCAATTTTACAAAATGGATTTGGGACGTGTACATTTTGGGCAGTGACCGAAATGTAAAGATTTAAAACTTTGGAAAAAGTGTAATTTTCAAAGGAGAGTCAAATTCATAGAATCTTTAGGGAGCTTTTTGGCAATTAAGCCCTTTCTTTTAATTGGCATGTGAATATAGTGTTTTAATTAAATTTCAAGAGGGAGGTTTTATTAAAAGGGAGGTAGTTATTTTGTTAAGCCATTTTTGACGTAACTTTTTCATTTCTCATTTTCTCTTTAGCCAATCATTCTCTCTTTTCTCTCAATTTCCAGAATTTCTATTCATTCTTTTGCTCTTTTGATTTACAACACTTTTCCAAAATTCTTCTCAAAGATTTACAATATTTCTTAAAGCTTCATGAGTTGAAAAATTGCCAATTGGAAGAAAAGCAAGGATTGCAGGTAATTTCGTGCTACTCCTTTAATCAAGGATCTTTAATGAAATTCCAAAGTATTTGACTCTTAATTTGTGTTTTTAATTGAGGTTTTAATGTTGATTTTGTAAAAATACCGAAATCTTGCTAAAATAGGAAATGAAATGTGATTATCGTACTTGCTTTGTTTTGGTTCAGTTGAGGTGGTTTCTAATCATGTTTTGGAAGATTATTGATGTTGATAATGAGTTTTGATCATAATAATCTCGAAATCATTGAGATCTCTAATTGTTAGATTGTTAGATTTTGGGTTTTTAGGTTGCTAGTGTGAAATCTTAGTTGCTAGAGATATAAGGATGATATTAGGATGTTTTTTGATGTTGATTTATGGTTAAAATGGGATGGAAGTGTTTTTTGATTGCTAGGTTGAGTTTGGGGATCAATCGAAGGTGATTTTGGTTGTTTTAGATGAGTATTATGATGCCTTTGGGGAGAGTTCCAGGTTTTTAGTGTTTGTTGGTGGCTTTAATGCATTGAGATGCATTAATCCTCTGTTCTTGTATGGTATAAATAGGGGTGGATTCTTTGGAAGCATTTGGCAAAGTTTCGGGGATTTCAGACGCTTGATTTTCGCGTTGGCGATTGAGGTTTTGCGAGTCGGTGAGTGGAAATGGAATTTCCAGCTTTGAAACATCTTAAAAGTGGTTTTGGGAACTTAGTGTAAGCTTGAAACGCTTTACTAAGTTCGGAAGTAAGTAAAGTGATTTTCTTCCTCGTATTGTGCTATTATAAGCTTGTGGACGCACTTGATTTTAGATGTGTTTACCTACTATTTTAAAGCATGATTTTGGGTAAGTGATTTGCTGTTGATGATGGCATATGGTTAAAGGATGCACTAGGTAAGTGATCATTGTATGTATGTGTAGATACATGTTTTATGAAGCATGGTTTGATGCTTGGAAATATGGCTTATTGTGAATGCTTTGAAAACAATGAGGTTTATACTAAATGTGAATTAATATGGCAACTGATGTTGTGTAAAGTGGTTTACAAATGAAATCGGATATAGTTAGCCGGCTACAGGATTAAGGGCACTATAAACAAGTCGCCTTGGATGTTGAGGGGTTGTGAATGTATCAAAAACTCCATCCAAGTACCCTAACATTGAGGAAATTGAGTTGTGTCCCGTCTCTCATTAGTGGGGTTATACATCTACCGATGAGTGGTGTTGAGGGGTTGTAAGGTACCGAATACTCCACCACGGGTGTCACAATGATGGAGGGTAGCTCTCGTGTGTGAACCTTGAGATGCCGGTGAGAATGTATGAAGTGTTGGGACAACACTTGGGAATCTGTGTATCTGATACGTTTTGAGAAATGAGAATGTTGTTGATCACTTGTGAGCCAATATAATTGATTAATTGCTATGGAATGTATATATATGCATAACATGAAAAATGCATGTTTTACTCTTAAGCTTTGCATATTGGTAGCTGTTGGGTTTTTCGGTGCTCGATTCGATCAACCGTTCTTGCTCGCCAAGTGGTGGAGAGGTGAATTTTTGGGTGGAAGGGTTTAGGAAGCTAGAAAAATAAAGACACGATGATTTATAGTGGTTCGACTACTCAACCGAGTCTACATCCACTACCTTAGCTCCCCACTAAGGATTTCACAACCAATTCCACTAATTGATTCGTCCCCTTTTCTAGGATCAGGAGGAAACCCTTTACAACGATCAAGCTTCTACCCAAAGCCTTGATCAAAACCCTCTTTTACAAAGAGATAAATAAAGAAGCAAACTTGAACCCTCTAATAGGTGTTTTGTTTGCACAATGAAGCACTCACCCAAAACCTAAACACTTGAGCAAATTTAACAATGTAAGCTCACAAGTGTTGTCTAAGCAAGAAATGAACGATTTAAGCACTGGACAAGTTTTTCACTCATAATGTTGTAACAATTGAAGCTCTTGTTAATCTTGATGCTTGGAGGTCCCTTTTATACTCCAAATTGAGTTTCTAGCCGTTTATGGCCGTTGGGATCAAAATATAGCCGTTGAAGACTTTAATTTCCTCCATAAATGCAATTCAGCTGCTACCCGTTTTGGAACGCTTCAAGCCCGTTTCGAAACGCCTTCTTTATAGAGATAGCCGTTGCAGTCTGTCGGGGTACCCGTTTCGGAACACCCTATATCCGTTTCGGAACGCGTATCGGAACGCCTTAATCCTGTTTCGAAACGCCTGCATTTTAAATATTAGTTGGGAAAGAGCCGTTGGGGTTTATAACCGTTAGGGTCGTTGCCACGTCGGCGTATCGAAACGGCCTATACCATTTCGGAACGCTTGGCCCGTTTCGATACGAGTATCGAAACGTTTTGCCATTGGAATCCCCCCGTTTCGAAACGCCCTATGGTGTTTCGAAACACCTGGACATGTTTGAGAGATTTGGCCTTTGAAACACATTAAAAACCATTTAAAAACTTCCCTAAACATAATTTCAAGATGTTTGGACTTTAGAAATGTTTTAAATTCTTTTTAAATTAGTCCAAAATATTTTTCAAATATTATATCAAAACATTAGTTCTACAATTGTTGGGCTTGTAGCACGCTCGAATCGATCACTGAAACCGTCAAGGAGGGTTGTAATTGCTTGGTGGTTGAATTGGCTAAAACCGAAAATAGTAGACAATTTTTGCACGATGATTTTAGAGTGGTTCGACTACTCAACCGAGTCTACATCCACTACCTTAGCACACCACTAAGGATTTCCCAATTCACTCAACAATGAATTCTTCCTTTTGAGGACAAAGGGTAACCTTACAACCCTATCTTTTCAATGGCTAAGATAGAACCACTCTAGTTTTTCTCTCAAGGCTAAACTAGAACCTCTCCTTATACAAGGGTAGAAAGATGTAAACAAATATACCTCACAAGGTGGGTGTTTACGAGAATTAAGCTCACACGAAAGAGTGAAGGATAAAAACAATAAAATCACTCTCTACAAATATTTACAAGAGAAATGAAGAAAATAAAGACTTAAACTCGATTTCTCTTGAACATTAAGCTTGGATGTTATCTCTCTTGCATTCTTCAAGTGTTCCAGCCTTCAATTTATAGTCCCAAATGAGTTTGTAGCCGTTTATAGCCGTTGGGAATATTGCCGTTTATAGCTGTTGGGAATAGAGCCGTTTATAGCCGTTGGAATAGTGCCATTTATGGCCGTTGGAAATAGTACCATTTATAGCCGTTGGAAATAGTACCATTTATAGCCGTTGGAAATAGTACCATTTATGGCCGTTGGGAATAGTACCATTTATGGTCGTTGGGAATAGTACCATTTATGACCGTTGGGCTATTTCAAAACACACCGTATCGATACGGCTAGGCGTATCGGTACGGGTTTTGGCTACTGGAATTTTGGTAGTTTGAAAACCCTAAGGCGTATCGGTACGGTCCAATACCGTATCGGTACGGTCACTTGAAAATTATGGTTTTGACTACTTTAAATGTATTTTAAAACCATTCCAAAGCCTTTAAAAACCGTTAAACATATTTTCAAGTTGTTTTTGACTAAAAACATATTTTAAATTCTTTTCAATTTAGTCCAAAACATTTTTCAAATATTATATCAAAACTTTGGTTCTACAATCTCCCCCTTTTTGATATAATAAAACCAACTTGAAAAATTGTTTGGGATTCTCCCCCTTTAACTTTAAAATTGTGAATAAGAGATTAAGATATGAAATCAAATAAAGCTCCCCCTTATTCGTTTGAAAATTCAATTTTTCAAACCATTTCTCCCCATTTTTGTTATATCAAAAAGAATTTAAAATGACATTTAAGTTCAAGATAACATAGGAGGCAAAAAAAAATTTTGACACTTAAAATTTTGGTTTTTTAAAAAATTGGCTCCCCCTTACTCAAAGCATCACATTAAATTTTTAGCTCAAAAACTTGACACTTAAGAGATTGAATTTCACAATTGAATCAAATCAATTTAAAAACACATGAAATTCAATTTATCCAATACTTTAAAACTTTATGCAAACATATGAATGAAACAATGTGATTCATATGCATAAAGAATCATAAAATGTCATGCACTTATAAATATAAATAAGCAATGATGCATGAACATTTATCATCAAAGTAGGCAACCGAATGATTTAAAATCACATACATTAAGATTAGAGGTTACCCATTTTCTTCACTTGTGTGACTAGAGCATTTGAGATTCTTGCTTTTCTTGCCTTTGCTCCAACACACCTACAAGAGACACTTACTTGGATTTTGGTATCCAAATTGCTTTGGATCCATTAAAATTAATCTCAATGTCTCTAGTTCCCTTAGGAACCCATACTTGTCTAATCCTATAAGATTTTTTCTTCTTTATAGGACAAGTATGCAAAGAATGACCATGATAATGACAATGTGAGCATTTTGTCATTATGGGATGAAATGAATTATTAAAAATGATTTCTTTTTCTTTTGTTAAGCTTTCAAGCTTAACCTTTAAATCAAGATTTTCTTTTTCTAAAACATCTTTGTTTGTTTTTGAAAATTCTAAATCATTTTTCAAAATTTCATTTTGATTTTCAAAATCCATTTTTGTTTTTAAAAGAAAATCATTTTCAGTTTCGAGTTTTGAAATCATTTTCCTAAATTTGGAATTCATGGTCTCAAATTCCAAATATAATTCATTAAATGCATCTTGTAACTCATCAAAAGAATGTGAATTTAATTTATCTGAGTTAGAAGATACCTCGGGCTCATCGAGAGCCAAAACACCATCCACCTTAGGTGTTGAGGGGAGGATTGCACATGATGAAGCATCATCTTTCTTCTCTTCTTTCCCATAGAATTTCTCAAGCTTCTCCCAAATTTCTTTGGCACTTTTGGATGGGGAGACCTTCTTGGAAATCTCTTCACTTAGGGCACAAAGAAGAATGTGCATAGCCTTTGCATTGAGATGGTCCTTCTTTGTGTCATTGACACTCCTTTTCTTCTTCTTCTTAGGAGCTTCCGAATGTCCATCATTGATAATCCTCCAAATGTCGAGGTTGAAGCCTTGGATGAAATACTTCATGATGTTGCTCCATTGGAAGTAACCTTCTCCTTTGAAGAGAGGAGGACACATGATAGAGCGGCCTTCTTCAAATGAAATCATTGTAGAACCGCTTGCCATTTTCTTGTACGGTGGACTACGAGCGTTGGATCTTTACTCCTGGATGTTAGTCCTTCGATGGAGACGAGGCTCTGATACCAATTGTTGGGCTTGTAGCACGCTCGAATCGATCACCGAAACCGTCAAGGAGGGCTGTAATTGCTTGGTGGTTGAATTGGCTAAAACCGAAAATAGTAGACAATTTTTGCACGATGATTTTAGAGTGGTTCGACTACTCAACCGAGTCTACATCCACTACCTTAGCACACCACTAAGGATTTCCCAATTCACTCAACAATGAATTCTTCCTTTTGAGGACAAAGGGTAACCTTACAACCCTATCTTTTCAATGGCTAAGATAGAACCACTCTAGTTTTTCTCTCAAGGCTAAACTAGAACCTCTCCTTATACAAGGGTAGAAAGATGTAAACAAATATACCTCACAAGGTGGGTGTTTACGAGAATTAAGCTCACACGAAAGAGTGAAGGATAAAAACAATAAAATCACTCTCTACAAATATTTACAAGAGAAATGAAGAAAATAAAGACTTAAACTCGATTTCTCTTGAACATTAAGCTTGGATGTTATCTCTCTTGCATTCTTCAAGTGTTCCAGCCTTCAATTTATAGTCCCAAATGAGTTTGTAGCCGTTTATAGCCGTTGGGAATATTGCCGTTTATAGCCGTTGGGAATAGAGCCGTTTATAGCCGTTGGAATAGTGCCATTTATGGCCGTTGGAAATAGTACCATTTATAGCCGTTGGAAATAGTACCATTTATAGCCGTTGGAAATAGTACCATTTATGGCCGTTGGGAATAGTACCATTTATGGCCGTTGGGCTATTTCAAAACACACCGTATCGATACGGCTAGGCGTATCGGTACGGGTTTTGGCTACTGGAATTTTGGTAGTTTGAAAACCCTAAGGCGTATCGGTACGGTCCAATACCGTATCGGTACGGTCACTTGAAAATTATGGTTTTGACTACTTTAAATGTATTTTAAAACCATTCCAAAGCCTTTAAAAACCCTTAAACATATTTTCAAGTTGTTTTTGACTAAAAACATATTTTAAATTCTTTTCAATTTAGTCCAAAACATTTTTCAAATATTATATCAAAACTTTGGTTCTACAATCTCCCCCTTTTTGATATAATAAAACCAACTTGAAAAATTGTTTGGGATTCTCCCCCTTTAACTTTAAAATTGTGAATAAGAGATTAAGATATGAAATCAAATAAAGCTCCCCCTTATTCGTTTGAAAATTCAATTTTTCAAACTATTTCTCCCCATTTTTGTTATATCAAAAAGAATTTAAAATGACATTTAAGTTCTAGACAAGTTTTTCACTCATAATGTTGTAACAATTGAAGCTCTTGTTAATCTTGATGCTTGGAGGTCCCTTTTATACTCCAAATTGAGTTTCTAGCCGTTTATGGCCGTTGGGATCAAAATATAGCCGTTGAAGACTTTAATTTCCTCCATAAATGCAATTCAGCTGCTACCCGTTTCGGAACGCTTCAAGCCCGTTTCGAAACGCCTTCTTTATAGAGATAGACGTTGCAGTCTGTCGGGGTACCCGTTTCGGAACACCCTATATCCGTTTCGGAACGCGTATCGGAACGCCTTAATCCTGTTTCGAAACGCCTGCATTTTAAATATTAGTTGGGAAAGAGCCGTTGGGGTTTATGACCGTTAGGGTCGTTGCCACGTCGGCGTATCGAAACGGCCTATACCGTTTCGGAACGCTTGGCCCGTTTCGATACGAGTATCGAAACGTTTTGCCACTGGAATCCCCCCGTTTCGAAACGCCCTATGGTGTTTCGAAACACCTGGACATGTTTGAGAGATTTGGCCTTTGAAACACATTAAAAACCATTTAAAAACTTCCCTAAACATAATTTCAAGATGTTTGGACTTTAGAAATGTTTTAAATTCTTTTTAAATTAGTCCAAAATATTTTTCAAATATTATATCAAAACATTAGTTCTTCAAGATGTTTGGACTTTAGAAATGTTTTAAATTCTTTTTAAATTAGTCCAAAATATTTTTCAAATATTATATCAAAACATTAGTTCTACAATAGCTATGCGCGGAAGGCTTGAGTTATATGTTCGCAAATGTATTTTTGCTATTGAAGTATTTGATACTTTTTGCATGTGGTATAACATGCTGATTTTTGTTAATGAAGTGCATGGATTCTAAGGAAGCATGATGGTTTTCAAAAGTGTAAAATGGTTTTAAGCATTGATGGTGTTTTTTTGGGTTTTGAGCACTCCTCACTAAGCATGTATGCTTACGCTCTATTTTGTCCATCAATACAGATAACTAAGTGTTTGAAGGCAGCAACTTGCAAGGGAATCCTAAGAGACTTCACTTTGAAAGTATGTTTCGATTATGGACTAGAGTAATAAGGGCAATTGGGGATTTCATGGTTTTTTTGGGTGATGTGTATGAACACCCTTTGAACATGTTTGCTTTATGCTTTTTTACTTGTAAACGGCCTTTAAATTTTGGATTGCTTTGGTTTATGGTTTTTGATATCTTGAGTAATTCGAAACTAGGAAGCATGCGTATAGGATTTTTATATGTTGCTAAGCTTGATGTTAAATGCAATGGTTGGTGCCTATGATGAGTTATGAAGTACCTTTGTTGCTCCATGATTTTATCTTGCTTTTATATGATGAATCGAACCATGTTTGAATGCTCTATTATGCTACAGTGAGACTTTTTCTGGTACATGAATCGAAACACCTACTTCCGTTTTGATACGGTATGCATATTTGGCTTAAGTAATTCAAAACACGTAAGGGTCATTTCGAGACCCCAAGGCTATATTCAAGCATGTATCGAAACACGTGGTCATTTCGATACGCTTATGTTTTATCTAAGGTAGGGGATGTAACCCCCGTAGCCCGGCCTAGACGGTTGACCCGAACTACGAAGATTAGACGGGGAAAACCAAAGTCAACCCGAAAGTCAACCTTGATTAACGACCCTTTTTTTCCTTTTTAATCTTGTCTAGATGCACATTAGTCCTATATGTGATCACTCAAACACCATACTCAAAGATCACAAACATCAGAGATCAAACGGGGACCCAATTGAACAAATTACAATTTTAGGGACCAAATTGTAATTTCTGTTAAATATGAGGACTTAACCCAAATTAAAGTTACCATATTGCAATTAGTCAGGTTTCATGCTTTACTGCCAAATTTCAGCTCAAACGGACATCCCAAACTCATACAATTGCACAAACAAGATTCAGGACCAAAATGCAACTTTTCAAAACATTTAACTGCCAATGTCAGCCCCCAACAGTCACCCGTTCCGAAACAGGCTTAGCCCGTTCCGAAACGCGGGGCCGTTCCGCAACGCGTACCGAAACGGGGGTCTGGCAGTAGCCTTTCCGTTTCGGAACGGTCCCTCCCGTTTCGGACGCCTGGGCTTGTTTAAGGCACCCGTTCCGAAACGGTATTGGCTGTTCCGAAACACCCTGCACAGCAAGCCTCAAAATGCATTCTTAAACATGCAATTAAACATCCAAACATGCTCCAAAAGCCACCAAACTTTGCCAACATGCAATTCAACATAAAAGAGGCATACTTGCAGCAACAATTCAACAACATGTCAACATACACGAAAAACCCCAATTTCAAGGTTAAGCTTCCAACACAAGCAACCATTTAAACAACATACTTCCAATTCAAACTCATAGCCAAACCATGTTCCAACAACATCAACAACACAAAACCATACTTGTCCGAACATAAACAAACACATACATCAACCCAAGAGATTCTACCCCATTGCCTTTATTAACTATAGCTATTAACCGAGACATACATCTCAAGTGGAGTCCTTCTTGAATCCCTTGCTCCTCGCTGTCCAAACTTCAAGAATCTGCATTGATGGACAAAAAGGAGCGTAAGCACATAATGCTTAGTGAGGAATGCTCAAAACCAAAACACCATCAATGCAGCGAGCCATAAAAACCTCTTTGAAAAGCAACCCGATTTGATTAGCAAGCAAAGTTGGAAAAACCCTTTTCAACAACATGCTTAAAACCATGCATTGCATATACATGAAAACCAACCCTTAGTTTAGCAAACTAAGAAAACCCTTTTCAAAGCACAACTTGCAAAATCAACCATTTAGCCAAACCATGCATAAACACCATATGCAAGCTAAAACAAAACCTTGGAAAACACTCCCATTTCACAACATACCTTTCTTAAACTTGAAAGTCAATTCAAGCAAGAATCTTTTAAAACCATTTCACAAACCAACCAACACATGCATTAAACCAAAGGCAACATATATGAACCACAACATCATCATCACATGCCTTTAAAAACAAGTCTTAACAAGACTCCAATGCACTAAAGATATTTCATGCTCACATGCATCATTTTCCAAATGATAATCAACACTTGTTCAACTTAACAAGTAAACATGCATTCACAAGCATTATACACTTTCCATGCAACCATGCATCTTTTCAAGCATCTACTGCTTCACATGCAATTATGCATCATTTCAAGCATCCCATGCTTCATCACAATCAAGAACATCATATTGGCCTTCAAGTGATCAACCACATTCACTTTTCAACTCAACACCCAATCGGATACGCGGATTCCGAGCGTTGTCCCTACGCTCCATACACCCTACCAATCCAAGGTCTCCCAAATGGACTTTTAAACACCATTTGACCTCAACATCCTAAGGTTCCCATGTATGGACTTTTAAACACCATACAACCTTAGCTTTCCCGAGGTTCCCATGTATGGACTTTCAAACACCATACAACCTCAACTTTTCCCCAAGGTTCCCATGTATGGACTTTCAAACACCATACAACCTTGACATGCACAAGGACCCATGTATGGACTTTCAAACACCATACAACCTTTGCATTCACCGATTGGTAGTTGTATAACATCACTAACGAGATCCGGGACACCCTACACAAGATCCACACATGGACTTAACACCGCCATTGTGATCTCAACAAGCACAAGGTTCCCACATATGGACTTTTAAACACCATATAACCTTTGCTCAACCAAGGTCCTCGAATGGGCAACACCTCCATTATGACCTCAACCATCTCGTTAGGATACTTGAAGGGAGTTTACCGGTCCACTCTTGACCACTCCACCTCCAAGGCGACTTAATTCACGGTGCACCCAATCCTATAGCCGGCTAACTATATCCGATCAAAGAACCAAGAACCACTTACATCACTTGCCAATATAATCACCTTACCACATTAGTCCAATGTTTCACATGCATAACCATAATGCAAAAACCATCATTTACCAACATTAATTCACTGTTTTAAAGCATTAAACAAAGCCATTGAACAACATGCAACACCATGCATCAAATCCACATTTTCAATGTATAAAACCAAGGATCTCTTACCTTGAGCATCCTTCACATATGGCTTTCAAAACCAGCATTAAACCATGCTAAAATATGCTTTCAAACAGATTTAAACCATGCAAAACATATGCATTTCAATCATCAACCACAATTGCTTAAAAGCCAATTTCACAATCATAACTCAAGAGCGAAAATTCATTCACTTACTCTTGAGCTTAGCAAAGTTGTTTAGACTTACACTAAGCTCCCAAAAACCTTCAAACCTTGGTTCAAAAGCTGAAAACCCAACTTCACTCACCGATAACCAAAACAAGGCTAGCCACCAAGCCTTCCAAGCATCCGAAACCTTCCGCAACACCTCTAAAGCTCACGGATCAAACTCCCCTGTTTCAAGCACACAAAAACAGCACATTAATGCATCATTATGCATTAAGAACAGCAGCCACACAACCAAACTCGCTGCTCATCACACAACCAACAATTCGGCTACCAAACACAACCGAAATCACCTCCAAACACTACCAAAACTTAACCCAGCCAAGATCCATCACTTCTAACCATTTTTAAACATCAATTAACATCCAAAATGATCACAAACACGTCCCTATACTTCCAGGTATAACAGATCACCAAAAACACTCCAAAAACAACCAAAAACTCAAGCCAAACTTAGGAAATTCAACCTATCCGGGATTGCATTAATTAAACCTCAACTTCTAATCAATTTAGCATTCATTTAACATCATTTTTACACTTCAAAACACTGCCCAAACAGATCACACGAAAATTTCACCAAAATCGCCAAATCTTGCATTTTAAGCCAAAATCAAGATTTCAATTGAAAAGCCTTTAACAAAACACAAATCAAGGATTGAGAACTTGGGAATTTCAATAAAGAACTTGAAGTTCAGAGGAGAAGGACGTTCTTACCTCCAAACTTGAGTTTCTCCTTTTTAGAGCCAAAAAGCTTGATGAAACAACTTGCAAATTGAGAGGTTTTGTTGATGAGATGATTAGGAATCAAATGAGAGTTGAAATGAGTGATTTAGATTGACAAAATCAAAGAAGAAAATCTGGAGAATGTGTTTGGGTTGAGAGAAAATGAGAGAAAAGGAAAATTGAGAGAAAATAGAAAAGTTAGTTATAAAATAGTAAAAATGATTTCCCTCCACTTTCTTTATGTTTTAAATCAGAATAAAACCTTAAAATATCTTAGAAAAATCTGGAGAAACTCTTTTTGGAATATTAGCTCCTTAAAGATTCAAAGTTTCAATCCTTTATAAAACTGTCACCGAACTTTCAAAAATTACATTTTGGTCACTAGCCAAAATGTCAACCTTCCGAACCTCATTTTCCAAAATTGATTTCACAGTTCACTTAATTATATTAAAAGATGATTTTAGGATATTTTTCCATATTTTTAATGCAACCTGAACTAGGCTTTCCTAAATTCACTCTTATATATTAGATCAGCACTTTGACCAAACCGGTCAACGCCCAAAACTTCTGAGCCCAAAACCGGGGCGTTACAGGGGAATCGTCCCAGGTCTGCTTGGTCTCGAAATGGGTAAGACATGTTTCGATACATTTTGCTACTGTAATTCATAGTTTTGAAACAAGATTGATCTATTTCGAAACAGGGGTCGTTATGTTAGTTGTTGGAATATTCTGATGTTCTGATTCTTTGTGTTTTAGTCCCTGAATATTGTGGATGCAATTAAATGAGCATGAATATCTAATTTGAGCTGAGATGCATGTAACAGGTTTAATTAAAGGACGATAACACAAAAATGGGCTAAGTCGCTACGAATCAGAAAAATTACAATTTGGTCCCTAAAAGCTGTAATTGTATGAGATTGATGTATGATTGAGTCGTGATTGATTTGCAGCAATGTTTAACATATAGGAACCTAATTTGAATCTAGATAAGTTAAAAGGAAAATAAATATGGTTGTTAATTGAGGTAAACCTTCCCGGTTTACTTCAATATTCCCCGTGTGACCCGTTTGGTTCGGTCTATCGGCTAGGCCGAGTCGAGGAGTTTACATTTGGTGGTATTAGAGCTAGGTTGCAAAAGAATGGTATGATCGTAAGTCAATATGATGTGATTTTATGTATTTGGTGATGTTTGCTATGCACGGTGAATGTTATAAGCATGTTAATGTTGAATAAATGATGGTGATGCTATGTATGATGGTTGTGATGTGAGTATGAGCTAGAGCGTTTGGGTGTTTTCTATTTATGAGTGCAAATGCACACTCTTGTGAAGTTATAGTATAAAAGATATCGTCTCCCACATGGATTATACAGCTTGATTCGAATTGTTGTTCCAGCACAAGAAAAAGTAAATGCACAATTAATTAAAAACACAAGTAGTTAAAAGAGAAGAAATCATGTTGATATAATGGGAAGGGTTATGATGCTTCTTAGTGTGAAAGTGCGTTGAATAGGACAAGGTTCTTTGCGCTACCAGACTCTGCTTCCTCGACGGGGGATGACAGGTACACTGCTGAGACCCTCTCGCTGCCTCGGTAGGGGAATGGAACTGTGTCTCGGCGGCAAACTCGGCAGAACTACAAGGCTTGGCAGAACGATTCGAAAGTGATCCTGCTTATGTCTAAGATAGAATTCTGTTGATGCCCACTACAGATAATACCAGTCGCGGCGTGAATCGTGCAAATACAACAATGTTGATTTGTCCTCTTTTAGCCACCTTAAACCCTAACCTATATGGAGGGAAGATTGATTGTACCGTCTATAGATGAAATCATACTTACTCCTTTCGTGAGTTTGACTCTCTCCATACCAAACAAATGGATAGAATTCAACTAATCTTTCACCTTAATTGAAAACTATGAAGAACATGGAATAAGCAAACCTTGATGTTTTATTTACAAAAACAAACATGAAATCTTAAACAACCGTTCTCACACTAATTACAACAGAACCCAAACCCAAAGAGAGAATTAGAACATAATGGCTGCAAGGAAGATCTAAACTATGCCTAAGGAAAACCTAACTTGTCTTGAAGTAATATTATAATGAGTATATATAGGCATTAGCTAGGTCTAGTCCTTCTTGAAGTACAAGTCTACAAAGTATGTAACGCCCCGGTTTTGGGCTTAGAAGTTTTGGGCGTTGACCGGTTTGGTCAAAGTCCTGTTCGAATCTTAAGAGGTGAAATTAGGAAAGCCTAGTTCGGGTTGCATTAAAAATATGGAAAAATGTTCTAAAATCATCTTTTAATATAATTAAGTGAACTGTGAAATCAATTTTGAAAAATGGGTTTTGGAAGTATGACATTTTGGCTAGTGACCAAAATGTAATTTTTGAAAGTTTTGTGACTATTTTATAAAGAGTTGAAACTTTGAATCTTTAAGGGGCTATTAATCCAAAGGTGATTTCTCCAGATTTTTCTAAGATATTTAGAGTTTTAATTCTGATTTTAAAGTGAATCAAAAGGAGGGAAAAACTCATTTGGCAATTTTCTCAACTAACTTCCAATTTTCTTCTCTCTTTTTCTCTCAAACCAAACACACCATTTCCAGAGATTTGATTCTGTTTTTCTCACTTAAATTTCTCCTTTTAACTCTCATTTGATTCTTAATCAACATATCTTCAAAACCTCTTCAATTGCTTCTTGATTCTTCAAGGATTTTCATTCCAAAAAGTGGAGAAACACAAGTTTGGAGGTAAGAACGTCCTTCTCCTCTAAACTACCAGTTCTTTACTGAAATTCCCAAGTTCTCAACTCTTATTTGATGTTTAATTAAAGGCTTTTGAGTTTGGAATTGGATCTTGGCTTATAATGCAAGATTTGATGATTTTTCATGATTTTCGTTAGATCTGATTAATCTGTGATTTGAGATGTGTTTTTGATGTTAAATGAACTCTAAATTGATAAGGAAATGAGTTTTGATTGATGCAATCCCGGATAGGTTGTGTTTCCTAAGTATAGCTTGTGTTTCTTGGATGTTTTTGTGGTGATCTTGTGGTTCTGATGTTGCTGGAGGTATAAGGATGTTTGTAGGTTGTTTTTAGATGTTAAATGGTGTTGATGGATGTTAGGTTTTGCTGGTTTATGGCTGGGCTTTGTTGAGAAGTGGTTTTGATGCAATTTCGGTTGTGTTTGGTGGCCGAAATTGGAGTATGAATGAGAGCAGCGAGTTTGAGTGCTTTCATTGAAGCTTTTGATGCTTGATGATGCATTAAATCTCTGCTTTAATGTGTTTAATCAGGGGAGGCATCTTTGGATCCAAGGGTTGTTGATCCGGAAGCTTGATTTCGTGCTTCGGCAAGTGGCGAAGTGGAATCGGTGAGTGAAATTGGGTTTTCGGCTTTGAAACCAATGTCTTGGGAGCTTAGTTTAAGTCTAAACAACTTTGCTAAGCTCGAGCGTAAGTTTTCGGAATTTCTCTCTAGTGGTGGCCATGATTTTGTTGTGTTGCAAAATGATTATTTGCATGTTTTACATACTGTTTTGGAAGCATGTTTTAGCATGGTTTTTGCTGATGATGTAAGCCATATGTTGAAGGTAACTCTAGGTAGGAGTTCCTTGCTTTTGTACATTGAAATGATGTGGTTTAATGCTTTTAAATGCATGATGAATATGGCTTGGTTTTATGCTTTAAAACAGTGATGTAAGTGATGAAAATGATGTATATTGGCAAGTGAGGTTTTAAAATGTTAAGGTCACTAAGGTGGTTAAAAGTCCTTGAGTGAGCCTTGTTACTTATGAACATCAAGGTGGTTAAAAGTCCTTGGATGGTTCATGTTGTGGACACTAAGGTGGTTAAAAGTCCTTAGGTGATCCTTTTTCATGGTGTTTAAAAGTCCATGGCCAAGGTGTTTAAAAGTCCTTGGGATCAAGGTGTTTAAAAGTCCTTGATGTGATACATTCTATGGTGTTTAAAAGTCCATAGGCCAAGGTGTTTAAAAGTCCTTGGGGCCAAGGTGTTTAAAAGTCCTTGGGGTGAAAGTTGATGAACTTGTTTTTAAAGAAATGGAATCTATCACTTGTGGCCAATATGACATGTTATGATTTGATGCATGAGATGCATGTTTAAGTAAGCTTTTGAGCATGTGTAAATGATGGTTTAAAGCATGTTTAATAAAGTGTTTTACAAATGCATTATTGGATGGTTTTATTGAGCATTCCTCACTAAGCTTTTGCTTACGCTCTCTTCGTTTTCCCTTGATTCAATAATGCAGAGCATTAGAGACCTTTTGAGGGCAGCAAGAAGGGCAAGAATTCAAGTGCAAGTAAAGCTCAATGTATGGAAGGTTTTTGTTAAACATTTTAGCTTTTGGGTGATTTGGCAATGGGGAACAATGTGTATGTTTTGGGAGGTGTTTTGTACTCCCTAAGTATGTTTCTTGATGTTAAGATTGTTGGTCTTTGGTTTGGATCCTTATATGCTTGTTTTGTAAGTTTGGTGCTTGAATAACTAGCTTGTGTAGGAAGCATGCTAATAGAATTGGGGCTTTTTGCATATGATGATGTTTGGTTGAATTGATGATGCTAATATGTTAGATATATGTTGAATAGCATGCTGGTAAAGTTTGGTGACATTCGGAGCATGATTGGTTGTGTAATTGCATGTTTAAAGTGGAGTTTTGGAGCAATCTGGGCAGGGTGTTTCGGAACAGCACCTACCGTTTCGGAACGGGTGCCTTAATCGTGCCCAGGCGTCCGAAACGGGAGGGGCCGTTCCGAAACGGAAAGGCCACTGCCAGACCCCCGTTTCGAAACGGGCTATGCCTGTTTCGGAACGGCCCCGCATTTCGAAACGGGCTGTCTCCCGTTTCGGAACGGTTGACCGTTGGGGGCTGACATTGGCAGTTATATGTTTTGAATTGTTTGCGTTTTGGTCCTAAATCTTGTTTGTGCAATTGTATGAGTTTGGGAAGTCCTTTTGAGCTGAAATTTCACAGAGAAGCATGAAACCTGATTAATTTCAAGTTGGTAACTTCAATTTGGGTTAAGTCCTTATAATTATCAGAATTTTCAATTTGGTCCCTAAAGTTGTATCTTGTTCAATTGGGTCCCTGTTTGATCTCTGATGTTTGTGATCTTTTGGTATGATGTTTGTGTGATCACAATTAGGTCTAAAGTGCATCTAGACAAGTTTAAAAAGAAAAAAAAGGGTTGTTAATCAAGGTTGACTTTCGGGTTGACTTTGGTTTTCCCCGTGTGACTTTCTTAATTCGGGTCAACCGTCTAGGCCGGGTTAAGGGGGTTACATTTGGTGGTATCAGAGCTGAGTTCTCGAGTAATTGGGAATGTTTGTATGCATGATTGAAGTATGTATGCTATGAATGCTTGTTGTTGGAAAGCATGTTCAGTGGGTTGAAATGTTGATGCAGTTGAGTTGTATGCTCTGATGTTGCTTGTTGAGGGTACCCATTGCCAAACAAAAGCTAAAAGAAAGATGTTGTTTTGAAATGAAATTGAGCTTGAATACTTGGATTGCTTACCTTGCTGGGCCTGACTTTGTTTTATTTGTGTTGTGATTGCATGGTAAAAGTATGGCACTACGTAGAGAGTTAAGAGGTAATGCGAGAGCTACGGCTCCTAACGAGAATGAGAATGAAGAGCACACTGGTAGTGCTGTGTTACCCCCTCCTCCGCCTGGTGGTGGTGCTGGAGGTGCGAGAGCTGAAGCTGCAGCTGATGCTGGTGCTGGAGCTGCTGGACCAGAGGTTGGTCAGGGGCAAGCTATGCCTGATATGTCTGTTTTGGTACAAGCTATTGCGGGTGCTTTTCGAGCAGCAGTAGCTGGAGCTCAGGGAGCTGGGCATCAGGGAGATGCTGGAGTCAGATTGCCTTTGGAGCGTCTGCGCAGTCTTGGAGGGACTGAGTTTAGAGGTTTGTCAGCTGAGAGTTCTGAGGCTTGGCTGGAAAGTACCAAGCGTATCTTGGGTCAGATGAGTTGCACGGATGTGCAAAAGCTGGGCTGTGTTGTGTCCTTGCTGCAGGACGATGCTTATACATGGTGGACGACTACCATTTCTGGAATGGCTGAAGCTGATGTTACCTGGACATTCTTTCAGAATGTGTTTAAAAGAAGATATCTGGGAGTGAGATATCTGGATGAGAAAAAGCGGGAATTCATGTCTCTTACCCAAGGGAGCATGAGTGTAGCTGAGTACGAGGTACAGTTTGTACGGCTCAGTCAGTATGCACCGGAGCTGATACCTGATGAGAGGGCTAGGTGCGAGAGGTTTCGTTACGGTCTTGTGACGGATGTTAAGATGTATGTGCTGGCCACTGAATATGATGATTTTGATGTTTTGGTGGGCCGAGCCAAAGACATTGAGATGAATCTGGGTTTGTCTGCTAGAGGTGCTAGAGCAAGTGCTGGGAAGAGGTCAGCTGAGTTTAGTTCCGGAGGTGGACGGAACAAGAGGGGGCGAGATCAGAAGTATCAGTCCTCAGCCAGGAGAGGTGGTGGTGCACCTGCTAGAGGAGGCGATGCAAGAGCTGATCCTAGTGCTTGTTGGATCTGTGGTTCCCGTGGTCACTTGAAGCGTGACTGTCCTCGTGCTGAGAGAGTGGCACAAGCTCCTGTTGCAACAGCTGGTAATGCTGGGAATGGGTGCTGGAATTGTGGTTCTGCGGACCACTTAAGGCGAGATTGTCCGAGGATGGCTGGTGAGCAGGTGCGTGCTCCTGTTGTTGCTGCACCACAGAGAGGTCGTGGGCGTGGCCATGGTAATTTCCAGAGGAGAGAGGAAGGTGGCCGAGGGGTAGCTCATGTTGTAGCTATTCAGCCTGAGGGTGGAGGCCAAGCGAGGGTGTATGCGCAGAGAGAGGGCAGGAATGATGCTGATGTGATTGCAGGTACCTTTACTTTGCAGTCCTTGTCATTGCTTTCTTTGATTGATTCTGGATCTACGCATTCATATATTCTTCGTGAGCATGCTGAATTGCTTGGTTTGCCTGTTGAGTCTTTGGATGTTGGTGTTCGGGTCACTAGTTCTTTTGGTGAGACTGTTGTGACTCGAAAGTTGTATAGAAGGTGCCCTTTGGTTGTTCAAGAGCATGTCTTTCATGTTGATCTTATGGAGTTGCCCTTCTATGGTTTTGAGGTGATCCTTGGTATGGATTGGCTTGCTGAGCATCGTGCTGTTGTGGATTGTGAGAATAAGCGTGTTTCGCTTAAGCTTGCGGATGATTATGAAGTTGTGGTGGTTGGTGAGAATGTGAAGTTTCTTGCCAATGTGGTATCTTCTTTGGAGGCGAGCAGGATGCTGAGGCAAGGTTGCGAAGCCTATCTAGCTTTTGTGATGAATCCTAGCTCTAAGGAGTTGAGGGTGCAAGATATTAGGGTTGTAAAGGAATTTCCTGGTGTTTTTCCTGAGGAGTTGCCTGGTTTACCTCCTAACCGCGAGGTGGAGTTTGGAATAGAGCTGTATGAGAATACAACTCCTGTGTCCATTACTCCCTATAGAATGGCACCTAAGGAGCTGAAGGAGCTGAAGACGCAGTTGCAAGAGTTGCTTGATCGTGGTTTCATCCGGCCGAGTGTGTCACCTTGGGGAGCACCGGTCTTGTTTGTGAAGAAGAAGGATGACACTATGAGGATGTGCATTGATTACCGTCAGCTGAACAAGTTGACTATCAAGAATCGGTATCCTTTGCCGAGGATCGATGATCTCTTTGATCAATTTCGGGGAGCTGCTGTGTTCTCTAAGATTGACTTGAGGTCAGGGTATTATCAGTTGAAGGTGAAAGATGTGGATGTGCCTAAGACAGCTTTCAGGACAAGGTATGGGCATTATGAGTTCCTTGTGATGCCGTTTGGGTTGACAAATGCTCCTGCTGCTTTCATGGACATGATGAATCGTGTGTTTCATGAATACCTGGACAAGTTTGTTGTGGTGTTCATAGATGATATCCTCGTGTACTCGCGTACTGAGGAGGAGCATGAAGAGCATTTGAGGATTGTTTTGCAAGCTTTGTTGGAGAATCAGCTTTATGCTAAGCTGAGCAAGTGTGAGTTCTGGTTAAGAGAGGTGGTTTTTCTTGGGCATGTGGTCTCAGCTGAGGGGATTCGTGTTGATCCTCAGAAGATTGAGGCGGTGATGAGCTGGAAGGTTCCTAAGTCTGTTCATGAGGTTCGTAGTTTCCTTGGTTTGGCGGGATACTACCGAAGGTTTGTGGATGGGTTTTCCAAGATTGCTGCTCCTTTGACAAAGCTGTTGCAGAAGGATGTTAAGTATGAGTGGACAGAAGCGAGACAGCAGGCTTTTGAGAAGTTGAAGGCGGCTTTGACGCAAGCTCCTATCTTGATTCAGCCTGAATCAGGGAGAGAGTTTGTGGTCTACAGTGATGCGTCCTATGTTGGTTTGGGATGTGTGCTGATGCAGGAGGGTAAGGTGGTGGCTTATGCATCGCGGCAGTTGAAAGTGCATGAGCGCAATTACCCTACGCACGATATTGAGCTGGCTGCAGTGGTTTTTGCTCTGAAGATCTGGAGGCATTATCTGTATGGTGAGAAGTGTACTGTGTACACAGATCACAAGAGTTTGAGGTATCTGATGTCTCAGAAGGAGTTGAATCTTAGGCAGCGGCGTTGGTTGGAGTTGCTCAAGGATTATGATCTGACGATTGAGTATCATCCTGGAAAAGCTAATGTTGTTGCTGATGCCTTGAGTAGGAAGGTAGCTGTTGAGTTGAGAGCCATGTTTGCTAGCTTGAGCATATCGCGAGATGGTGGTCTTGTGGCTGAGTTACAAGTGAAGCCCTCTATGGTTCAGTTGATCAAGGATAAGCAGTTGTTGGATGATTCCTTGGTGTCTCATGTTCAGGATATCGCGGAGGGTAGACCTTCGGATTTCTGTTTCAATGATGATGGTGTGCTGTGTTTTGGGAGTCGGATAGTAGTGCCCAATGATGCTGAGTTGAGGCGTGCTATTCTGACTGAAGGTCATAGTAGTCCTTTTGCTATGCACCCTGGTAGTACTAAGATGTATCGTGATCTTCGTGATGAGTACTTTTGGGTTGGTTTGAAGAAGGACGTTGCGGAGTTCGTGAGCAAGTGTTTGGTGTGTCAGCGAGTTAAGGCTGAGCATCAGTTTCCTTCTGGTTTGTTGCAACCGTTGAAAATCCCTGAATGGAAGTGGGAGAGGGTTACCATGGATTTTGTATCTGGTTTACCTTTGTCTCCATCGAAGAAGAATTCGGTCTGGGTGATTGTGGATCGCCTGACGAAGTGTGCACATTTCTTGTCTGTGCATACTACGTTATCTTTGGATAAGCTGGCAGAGCTGTACATTGCTGAGATTGTGCGGCTGCATGGTGTGCCTAAGTCGATTGTGTCGGATAGGGATCCGAGGTTCACATCGCGGTTTTGGCAGTGTTTGCATCAAGCTCTGGGTACAAGGTTGCATTTCAGTACATCCTATCATCCTCAATCGGATGGTCAGTCTGAGCGAGTTATCCAGATTTTGGAGGATATGTTGAGGTGCTGCGTGATTGAGTTCCAAGGTTCTTGGGAGAAGCATCTGCCTTTGGTTGAGTTTGCCTATAACAATAGTTATCAGGCGAGCATACAGATGGCACCTTATGAGGCTTTGTACGGGAGGAAGTGTAGGACTCCTCTTTGTTGGGCTGAAACTGGTCAAAAGTTGGTTTCGATGCCGGCTTTGTTGAAAGGGACCACAGAGAAGGTAAAGCTCATTTGTGAACGGTTAAAGGCTGCTTCTGATCGGCAGAAGTCTTACGCGGATTTGAAGCGTAAGGAGATAGAGTATGCGGTGGGTGACCGTGTGTTCTTGAAGGTTTCGCCTTGGAAGAAGGTGATGCGGTTTGGCCGGAAGGGCAAGTTGAGCCCTAGATACATTGGACCATATGAGGTGGTTGAGCGTGTGGGTCCTGTTGCGTATCGGTTGAGGTTACCTCAGGAGTTGGAGAAGATTCATGATGTGTTTCATGTTTCTATGCTCCGGAAGTATAGATCTGATCCTTCGCATGTGATGCCTGTGGAGGAAGTGGAATTGAATCCGGATTTGACTTATGATGAGGAACCGGTGAAGGTTCTGGATTCGGATAGCAAGGTTCTTCGTGGCAAGACCATTGAGTTGGTGAAGGTGCTGTGGAAGCATCGCGGTGTTGAGGAAGCCACGTGGGAGCGAAAGGAGGACATGCTGAAGCAGTTTCCTTATCTCTTTCCTTCAGGTAAATTTCGAGGACGAAATTTCTTAAGGGGGGGAGAGTTGTAACGCCCCGGTTTTGGGCTTAGAAGTTTTGGGCGTTGACCGGTTTGGTCAAAGTCCTGTTCGAATCTTAAGAGGTGAAATTAGGAAAGCCTAGTTCGGGTTGCATTAAAAATATGGAAAAATGTTCTAAAATCATCTTTTAATATAATTAAGTGAACTGTGAAATCAAATTTGAAAAATGGGTTTTGGAAGTATGGCATTTTGGCTAGTGACCAAAATGTAATTTTTGAAAGTTTTGTGACTATTTTATAAAGAGTTGAAACTTTGAATCTTTAAGGGGCTATTAATCCAAAGGTGATTTCTCCAGATTTTTCTAAGATATTTAGAGTTTTAATTCTGATTTTAAAGTGAATCAAAAGGAGGGAAAAACTCATTTGGCAATTTTCTCAACTAACTTCCAATTTTCTTCTCTCTTTTTCTCTCAAACCAAACACACCATTTCCAGAGATTTGATTCTGTTTTTCTCACTTAAATTTCTCCTTTTAACTCTCATTTGATTCTTAATCAACATATCTTCAAAACCTCTTCAATTGCTTCTTGATTCTTCAAGGATTTTCATTCCAAAAAGTGGAGAAACACAAGTTTGGAGGTAAGAACGTCCTTCTCCTCTAAACTACCAGTTCTTTACTGAAATTCCCAAGTTCTCAACTCTTATTTGATGTTTAATTAAAGGCTTTTGAGTTTGGAATTGGATCTTGGCTTATAATGCAAGATTTGATGATTTTTCATGATTTTCGTTAGATCTGATTAATCTGTGATTTGAGATGTGTTTTTGATGTTAAATGAACTCTAAATTGATAAGGAAATGAGTTTTGATTGATGCAATCCCGGATAGGTTGTGTTTCCTAAGTATAGCTTGTGTTTCTTGGATGTTTTTGTGGTGATCTTGTGGTTCTGATGTTGCTGGAGGTATAAGGATGTTTGTAGGTTGTTTTTAGATGTTAAATGGTGTTGATAGATGTTAGGTTTTGCTGGTTTATGGCTGGGCTTTGTTGAGAAGTGGTTTTGATGCAATTTCGGTTGTGTTTGGTGGCCGAAATTGGAGTATGAATGAGAGCAGCGAGTTTGAGTGCTTTCATTGAAGCTTTTGATGCTTGATGATGCATTAAATCTCTGCTTTAATGTGTTTAATCAGGGGAGGCATCTTTGGATCCAAGGGTTGTTGATCCGGAAGCTTGATTTCGTGCTTCGGCAAGTGGCGAAGTGGAATCGGTGAGTGAAATTGGGTTTTCGGCTTTGAAACCAATGTCTTGGGAGCTTAGTTTAAGTCTAAACAACTTTGCTAAGCTCGAGCGTAAGTTTTCGGAATTTCTCTCTAGTGGTGGCCATGATTTTGTTGTGTTGCAAAATGATTATTTGCATGTTTTACATACTGTTTTGGAAGCATGTTTTAGCATGGTTTTTGCTGATGATGTAAGCCATATGTTGAAGGTAACTCTAGGTAGGAGTTCCTTGCTTTTGTACATTGAAATGATGTGGTTTAATGCTTTTAAATGCATGATGAATATGGCTTGGTTTTATGCTTTAAAATAGTGATGTAAGTGATGAAAATGATGTATATTGGCAAGTGAGGTTTTAAAATGTTAAGGTCACTAAGGTGGTTAAAAGTCCTTGAGTGAGCCTTGTTACTTATGAACATCAAGGTGGTTAAAAGTCCTTGGATGGTTCATGTTGTGGACACTAAGGTGGTTAAAAGTCCTTAGGTGATCCTTTTTCATGGTGTTTAAAAGTCCATGGCCAAGGTGTTTAAAAGTCCTTGGGATCAAGGTGTTTAAAAGTCCTTGATGTGATACATTCTATGGTGTTTAAAAGTCCATAGGCCAAGGTGTTTAAAAGTCCTTGGGGCCAAGGTGTTTAAAAGTCCTTGGGGTGAAAGTTGATGAACTTGTTTTTAAAGAAATGGAATCTATCACTTGTGGCCAATATGACATGTTATGATTTGATGCATGAGATGCATGTTTAAGTAAGCTTTTGAGCATGTGTAAATGATGGTTTAAAGCATGTTTAATAAAGTGTTTTACAAATGCATTATTGGATGGTTTTATTGAGCATTCCTCACTAAGCTTTTGCTTACGCTCTCTTCGTTTTCCCTTGATTCAATAATGCAGAGCATTAGAGACCTTTTGAGGGCAGCAAGAAGGGCAAGAATTCAAGTGCAAGTAAAGCTCAATGTATGGAAGGTTTTTGTTAAACATTTTAGCTTTTGGGTGATTTGGCAATGGGGAACAATGTGTATGTTTTGGGAGGTGTTTTGTACTCCCTAAGTATGTTTCTTGATGTTAAGATTGTTGGTCTTTGGTTTGGATCCTTATATGCTTGTTTTGTAAGTTTGGTGCTTGAATAACTAGCTTGTGTAGGAAGCATGCTAATAGAATTGGGGCTTTTTGCATATGATGATGTTTGGTTGAATTGATGATGCTAATATGTTAGATATATGTTGAATAGCATGCTGGTAAAGTTTGGTGACATTCGGAGCATGATTGGTTGTGTAATTGCATGTTTAAAGTGGAGTTTTGGAGCAATCTGGGCAGGGTGTTTCGGAACAGCACCTACCGTTTCGGAACGGGTGCCTTAATCGTGCCCAGGCGTCCGAAACGGGAGGGGCCGTTCCGAAACGGAAAGGCCACTACCAGACCCCCATTTCGAAACGGGCTATGCCTGTTTCGGAACGGCCCCGCGTTTCGAAACGGGCTGTCTCCCGTTTCGGAACGGTTGACCGTTGGGGGCTGACATTGGCAGTTATATGTTTTGAATTGTTTGCGTTTTGGTCCTAAATCTTGTTTGTGCAATTGTATGAGTTTGGGAAGTCCTTTTGAGCTGAAATTTCACAGAGAAGCATGAAACCTGATTAATTTCAAGTTGGTAACTTCAATTTGGGTTAAGTCCTTATAATTATCAGAATTTTCAATTTGGTCCCTAAAGTTGTATCTTGTTCAATTGGGTCCCTGTTTGATCTCTGATGTTTGTGATCTTTTGGTATGATGTTTGTGTGATCACAATTAGGTCTAAAGTGCATCTAGAAAAGTTTAAAAAGAAAAAAAAAGGGTCGTTAATCAAGGTTGACTTTTGGGTTGACTTTGGTTTTCCCCGTGTGACTTTCTTAATTCGGGTCAACCGTCTAGGCCGGGTTAAGGGGGTTACAAAGTAGCTTTTTGCATTAAACGTGACTTTAAACTCTGACTTCTTTGAGTTGAATGTGGACTTTATCATGTTGCCATGCTATTCAAGTAATCTCGAGTTCTTTCTTTGGAGGCTCTACCTGCTGCTACAGACGTCGGAAAATTGAGTGGACAACATTGATAAAATCAGGATTTTCTGCTCTACAGATCGCACTCCGGTTATCCAACTCCATAGTCTGCTGTCTTGGGCGGCAGATTGGGCGGCGACATCTACTCGGTAGCTGTTGTCTCTTTCTGAAACTGCATCAGTACAACACCTTGGTCTGCTACCTCAGCATCATGTCCTCGACTCCTCTTTCCTCTATCAACCTTTTGTACCTAAAACTAAAACTAAGCTAAAACAATACCTTTTCTTCACCAAATAAAAGATAATCCATAAAAGCATGTCAAAGTAAGGAAATACTGTAAAATGCAATGCATGGTCCTAATTATGCCTAGAATGTACTAAAAACAGCAATAATGTGAGATGGAATGTGTATGAAATATAGAACTTATGTACACTTTACACACCCCCAAACTCGAACTATTGCTTGTCCTCAAGCAATGCAACCTAAACATACTTGCCCTTATATTAACCAGAAAGAAAAAACTTGTTTTCAACTTGATTTCACACCTCAAGGCCGTGGCACCTATATTAGATTAGTGACGAAAAATAGCAAGAAAATAACTAGGAATTAATTTCTACAATGCCAGTGCAGTGTGCGCAAAACTGTGTACAGGTTGAATATGTAGAATAACTAGATAAACAAAGATGCTGTTATGATATATAAGGTTGTTACCGAGACAGCATAGTTAAGCACATTTATTTAATCATGGCAATGAGGGCTTCAGCTTTTCACAACTACTCTTCTAGGTGTGAAATTAAGATAGGAGCAAACTACAAAACCCCGAACCCATGGAGTAGAGTCATCCCGTGAAGACTTTCATTCACTTATGCTAATTTGTCCGTCACTTCAAGATTTTTAGATTCATGGACTTTGATAGCAGCGGAGTTTCCTCGCACATGATTCTTCCTAGAGCCTGTTTCGGGCACCTCTAGGGTAAAACAACAATTTTTTGCTGTCGTAACAGTGCTTTATTTTTCTAATTTTTTCATGCCTTGGCGACTACCTGCAACCATTGTTAGAACTTTGCAAAGAATTCTAAAAACAATGTATGCAGTGTTCATTAGATATGCTAGCAAATTCAGCAAGTAAAAGAAGTGTTAGACAATTTTGGAAATTATAAAAAATTCTAAGTCATTTTTCATGCTTTTCCCAAATTAAGTTCAATTTATTTAGTGGTGCGAAAATAATTAATCGGCTAACTATCATGGGCACAAGTTATAACAAATTTTTCTATTCTGATTAATATTAAGGCAAGTACAATGCAACCTATATGCTACTAAGTATGCATAAACAAAAATGTGAGAGTTACTATCCCCCCAAACTCGAGATGAGCATTGCCCTCAATACACAACATCAAAATAGAAAATAAAAAAAACATAAAAATAAAACAAAAAGAATAAAAAAGTAAAAAAGAAGTACAATTGATAAAAACAGATAAATAAATTAAAGAGAAGAAAAGAGAAAAAACTAAAAGTTGGCAGAGGGTTGAGAGGAGGCTTGGGTGTTTTTGATTTATTGCTCGTGTGGAGTTGGTGCTGTGTGAAAGGTAGTTTTTGGCTGTTTGTGTGCAGGATGATAGAGCAGAATGCGAGGGAATAAGCAAGGAACAAAATTCTACAGCAAGGGAGGAGAAATAAGGCTAGTTGGCGCGCGAAAGTACAAGCACGTGAAGTGTAGAAAAGGACGCCTGACAATGTCAGGCAACTTTATGCAGCAACCACACTCCATCTGCGGACCGTCCTCTTTGTCCCCTGAAGGATAGAGCTTATCGAAGAATATGTTTTGGGATCCCCAAAAAATACTAAGGCACCAAAACCCTAGAAGACCCCCCACTATATAAAGGCTTCATCTCTTTTTTGAAGAAGGAGGGAGGCAAGGTGACGAGAAAGAGAGAGAGTGTGCAAGAAGAAGCACAATAGAGGGGAGGATCACTTCATCGTTGACCAGACTTAGTGTCCTTCATCGGAAAGCTCGAGGTGTGGCCTCACCACCCTCTTCCGAGGCGGTGAGCCTAAGGTGGTCATGGCAGTCCACCGGCGAACTAGGAGTTTATCTTTCCTTTTTGCTATAGAGTTTATTTATCTGGAGGGTTATATGATGATGATACGTTTGATTATCGCCCAACCATGAACTGTTTTAGATGGTTTGGGTTCTGTTTGTTAATACTCTGTTGATTTTCTTAATTTCATGTTAATGCTTACTGTTCTTTCTTGATCTATGATTTGATTATGGTGTGCGTAATTTCCTAAAGCTGTAAGAGCTTAGGGTTGTAAGTGCTTTGAGTTATATGCCCTACCTTAAGCGCCTTTGAGAGTTGGCCTTGCCTTAGGAACAACCTAGGGTTGTAAGAGATTAGGGATGTTAGTGCCCCGTGAGACAGACCATTCCTTATGATGCTTCGAGTGATGGTCGTTCCTTAGGTGCAGATGGGGGTGGTGATCGAGGGAGCAAGCATTAGCTAATAGTGAAAGCTAGAATAGTGCGTGATAACCGTCGAGAGAGGGTCATTGCTTTAGCATTATCCTGGGAGAGTGAACGAGAGAGCTAGCCTTAGATCCCATAAACAATGGAGTAACCACCAAGAGGAAGGACTCCAACCTGCCTTAGAGATAAGTGATAGGTTTAAACGACTAAGAGGGATAGATATTAGGAGAGTAGAGTGTTTAGAGTTTATGCCGAGAGGTATTGCTGTAGCATTTTAGTCTCCCAGTCTTCTTGCTAGAGATAGTTTAGAAGCAGCCTTAGTAAATCTCGCCGAGCATAGTGGAATGAACTAGGACTCGTTAGTAGTGTTAAGAGACTTCAGAAGATTATCCTTCAGGAGCTAGCCAGCCATTCCATAGAGAGCTTTGTATCCGAGAGAGGACCTATCTGTCATTTGATTATCTCTTCTCTGTTTGCTTCCTTTGCTACAACATTTTCCCATCATTCTTACTGCCTCAGCATACTCACATTACAATTTGGTTGCTATAGCAATTTGGATACGAAAACTGTGTTCACCTCCAATCCCTGTGGAGACGATACTCACTCATCACTTTATTACTCGTTCGACGTGTATACTTGCACCATTTGCGTATAATTTATAGTACTGCACGAACACGAATAAGTTTTTGGCGCCGTTGCCGGGGATTGGCAATTGGTTGTCCACAGTTTTTATTTTCATTTTGCTCTTTATTTTTCACGTTGTAAATATTCACTTGTCTTCTTTTTGGTTGTTTTACTTTTCTTTCAGGTATTCTTCTAGTTTATGACAAGAAGAAGACCGAGAGGACCTATTCAGCCCATTGTTCCAGAAGTTGATCGTTTATTTTTCTTAAGAAGACACGGGCAAGTAGAAGCTAGAGTCATAGAACCAACACCTGTTAATACAGATGCTATGGCAAATGGCCATGGAGCGGAGGTTCGACCACGAACCATTAGGGATCATTTGGCTCATAGTTTGGATGATCTTTAACCCAGAATTTTAGCTCTAGAAATTTAGGCAGCCTAGTTCGAACATAAACCCGTCATGTTCAACATGTTGAGCAACATTGGATAGTATGGTGGCTTGCCTCATGAAGAAGCTAGACAACATATCCATGCTTTTTTTGGTGTTTGTGATTCTTTCAGACAACAAGGGGTGCACGAGGATGTGTTGAAATTAAAGTCATTTTCGTATTCACTAAGAGATCATGCTAGAGCATGGCTAAATGAAGTGTTGGGACCGATTTAAAGGATTGTTGAGGAAATGCTCTAAGCGTGGGTATCATGAGTGGAACCAGGTGGTTATGTTCTATAATGGTGTCAATGCGCCCACAAGGATGTTGATAGATGCTGCAGCAAATGGGACATTGTAGGACAAGTCACCAGAAGAAGCATTTGACATCCTCGACAAGGTAGCCAACAACGATTATCAGTTCCCAACAACAAGGCTTGGAACGGGGTGTAATACCCCAAATTTTAGCCTAGTAGAATTGTTAAAAAAAGAAAAGAAATGTTTCATGGTTATATGCTATGGAAAATATGTTTAATGTTTGTATGCTATAGCAATTATTGTTCCATGATTATATGTTGTGGCAAATGTGTCTAAGGGTTGTAGGTATATATATATAAGCTTATGGTTATAATAGAAAAGAAGTGTATAAACAATTTTTAAACTAGAATTAAAATGTAAGATTTAAAGCTAGGAAATTATGACTAGATATTATAAACACTAGTTACATTATATTAACTAAGTATTATAATAATTAAATGGTAAAAACTTGGTTGTAATAACAACCGTGTGTCATCACTATCACCACCCAAAAGGGGATAGTGGGACACACGACAAAACCCACAAACAAGACACCAAATGGTGTCATCTTCTTTCTTCATCACACCACCGAAACCATGCAAGGAAAACGAGAGAAAATTTAGAGAGAGAAAACTGAAGAAAACACAAGATTGGGCTGGAAATCTATTTTATAATTTGCATGCATGTTCGATTAAAATTGATATAAGTGTTTATGTTATTACCGATCTTGTTCTTGAAAGCTTGTTTGTTTCATTGTATTATGGTTTGTTTATTACTGGAAAATTATGATTAGATGCTTGTTTGTTCATAGAAGAAACATGTTCGAGCACCAAAACTGCCCAGATTCGTACAAGTAGAACAGCCTGTAGAAATCTGCGCTTTTGAACATGTTAGAGGCAAAACTGGAAAAGTTTCCATAGGAAAAAGTTGTAGGAAATTGAATATTATATAGGATAGAAGTCTTGGAAGCATGAAAATGTTCATAGGATTGCTGGAAAATGAGTTAGAACAAAACTGGCCACGTTTGGGACTCAATTGGTGATTAGGGACTGTTTTAGATTAAAAATAAAATATTAGTTCCTAAATGAACAAAATGAAGGCTGAAAATGACACCTTAATAACAGGGAAAACAATGGTAAAAAGGGATAAAATAAACTAGCAAGGGTCCTAAGTTGAAAAGATCACTAAAGTGGGTTAAAGCACAAGCTCGACAGATTTGATCATGGAAAATCGCCTAACTTCGAACATTAAATTGTATTGATGTAGAAATGATAAAAATATGTGCTATACATGGTTAGAAATACGGTTGAATAAGATTTTTAGGGATGTAAAGTAAATTAAAATCCAATATGTGTACTGAATGTTATGGGCAAATTACTGAAGGGTGTCCAAACTGCCTGAAACAGGGCAGTTTAGTGTATAATGTGAAAATGTTTGCTTGTATGTGATGTATAGATGAATTCTAATGATGTATTTGTGTTATTAATACATGAAATGATAGACCAAGAGATAGAAGAGGCTTGTGAGGGCATCAAGGCTGGGCAAACAAAGGAAAGAAACAAGGGGATTAGCATTCAAGACTAGCTTGGAGTTCTTGTGAGTGTAGCTATCAATAGGGTTGGGACTTAGGTCCTAACCAAGCTTGATTATGATTATGCTTTATTTAGATGTTGCTATGAAAATGGACTTAAATTATATTTGGTAATTAACTAAGGGAAGAATGGTATACACTAAGCTTGATAAATGCATAAATACGTATTAGACCTTGTATGATTTCATGATGCCGTGACATGTTTAATTCCCTAAATGCCATGACATGTTTAATGCCTTGAATGCCATGACATGTTTAATACCTTGAATGCTTACATTGGCTACTTTACGAATCATGCTTAAAGAATGATATGTTGTGATAATGATCTAGGGTTCACTAGCCTAAGGGCTCCCTGATCTTGTTGAATGTCTAATGACATCTTGGATAAGCTTGAAATGTGCCTTGAACATGCCTTGATTCTTGCCTTGTTTATCACATGTATCTTGATAAATGAACACCAAACTAAATGATGCCTTGGTAGCTAGTGAGTCATAGGTAGAATGGCATGCCATAGAGTCTTGAGCTCATTTGTGTGTTGGGTGGTCTACGGACTGGGCTAAGGCCCTTAATTGGCGACAGTATGAGGGATGTGTGTTATGGTCTTTGGCGACAGTAGGAGGGATATGACCAGCACTACTGTGCATCTTGATTTGGCAGCAATTTGGTTGGTAATTCGATTACCTAGACTTGACTACATACCAAGGCCTAAACTTGAATTGATTATCTAATATTGCTAAAGCAAAGCTTGGATATCCTTTGAAATTGAAATGAAACTTGACTTGAGCTTATACTTGAATTGGATGGTATAATCCTGATAATGCAAAGCTGCTATCACATGTACATGAAATGAATATTGAATCCATTGAGTTTAACTTGTGATATGCCATGACATTTGAGATGTTGCTATGAATCCATGATTTTGATGATAATATGTAATGTTGGCTTGGAATTGAGTAGTGCTATGTATGCTCATGAATATGAAAAGCCATGGCTATGGATTGAGTAATTATACGAAATGATATAATGCGTTGCATGATCTAGACTATTCGAATGTCTTGTATTCTTGTATAGGATTGATCTTCATGAACCTAGTTAGGTCTCCTTTGAATAAGATACACTTGAAAACTTGAATAAACTCGCCTAGCTTAGGTTGTTAGCTCACTAAGTACTTAACCGTACTTATCACTCTCGTTTTCATTCTTCCCAAAATACAGGTTAATAGATTGCAAGCTACGTTGAGTTGGAGGCAAGGCAAGACAAGCTAAAGCACAAGTATGGTTATGACTTTTTGTATACTCCTAGTTGGTGGCCATAGTCTTGTATCTAGATTTCATATTCATGCATTTTGAGCCTAGGAAAGGCTATATGTATATATTTGATATGAAATGGCATGAATAACTTGCTAATGTGACTTTTTTGGTAGCCTAGTTAATCTAGGTATTATGCTATGGTATATGAGTATGGATGGCTTTACGCTGCGATATATGATGTCTTGGAAGCTTTTATGGTTGATAGATGTATTGATTCATGCTTTGATTGCTTATCATAATTTAAGAATAATGAATGCTCATCTGCTACAACATAGTATTGTTATGCTCAGATGATATTGTAAATGCTATAGCATGTTTTGATGATTTTGTTTAAATTGATTAGTTGAGTTAAGAATGCAAGGGTTTAATATCTGGTTTGCTTGGCATTTAAAATGGTTAGTTTAGTCATGTACATGTTGTTCAAATGTTATGGTTTGATTGTAATATAATTCATGATGATTGATTGATTAGAAGTCTAACTAACCTATTAGAGGAAAGTTAGGCAAAAGTTATTGTTGGTTCGTGTTTTTCCTTGCATGAGTAAAGCTCCTTATCCGATTTACGACTAAACCGGGTGAGGGGTGTTACATTTGTTGGTATCGGAGCTTCGGTTTAGTCGATCCTCGGACTAAACCATGTCTATTTTATCATATAGGAATTAATGTGCCACCTAGGAGTTGTATATGTTCGATTAAGCTTGTCACTTGCCTAACAAACTCTTCCTTGATTATCAATATAGAATCATGTCCGAAACAAGATTAGCGAGGGACGATGAAAGTCCCGTAGAGTCCTCCAACGAGGGCAAGAGTGATCGGATGGCTCAAGGACCAACGAACGCTCATAAGGGTAAAGAATGAGAGCAAGAAGCTCCAAGGAATAACTAACCGTAAACGGCAGCCCCATCTACCAATCTGGTGCAACAAGTATTCTTGAAAGCATTAAAGAAGTGTTCGATCAGCTTGTTATGTCCTTAAAACGAGACTCCCCCGCTCCAACACCTGCTCATGTACCATCTACGGCTCCTATTGACAAGCTCGCTGAACACTGAGACTACACTTTCACCGGTACTGATGAGACGAATCTCGATTTGCTGAATATTGGCTAGATGCCACTACTCGGATCCTCAATAAACAACTCTCTTGTTCAGATGAACACAAACTCGAATGTGCCATCGCGCTACTTGCGGACGAACCACTAAGTTGGTTGGAAACCACTACTCTAATTGTACCTCCAGAAAAGTCACTTGGAAATTCTTTCTCGACGACTTCAAAAAGAAATACATTAGTGATCAATATTTCGCTGAACGTCGGAACCGGTTCTTACATTTGAAACAAGCCGGGAGACCTATCTAACAGTACGTGAGTGACTTTTGCAAGTACGAGTCTGAGTATATCAAAACCGAGGCGGATAAGTGTAAGATGTTTATGGACGGCCTTAGCGACGAACTCAGCCCTATTTTCACGACCCTTGAGATCTCGGATCTTCAAAGTCTTGTCAACCGAGCTACTGCCACTGAAGCAAAGATGAGAGCTTCAGAAAAACGCAAGAACAATCAATCCCAGAAAGACAAGCGGTTGAGGCAAGATGATCGGCCACAATGGCAGTTCAAAAAGCCTAAGTACTCGGGTGGAAACACTTCGAGTCATACTCACTTCCAAAAGAGTAATTATATACCAAAACCCCAGTCGGTAATTAAGTCATCACCCCCAACAATGTATGTTGATAGTACGGGTAATACGAGAAAAGTTTCACAAGTTCCTACTTGCAAATTCTGTCAAAAACATCACTTGGGTCAATGTAGGACCAAATCCAATATGTGTTATCTTTGCGGAGGATCTGATCACTACATCATGGAGTGTCCGCAGAATTAAGACAAGCTTCCTACTCGATCTCCAGTGGTTGTTAGTTCAGCACCAAATGTTCGAAATAAAGCTCCCCAACCTGTTCACTCAGGAAATCAGGGTAAAGGTAGAAGGTCATCCTCAGCCACCACACATCAAAAATCTCGAGCTCCTGCACGTATTTACCACATCCGAGGAAGAGAGGAGGAAGAAGCTCCCGATGTAATCACAAATACAATAGAGTTAAACTCAATTCCTGCTTATGCTTTGATTGATTCGGGATCTACTCACTCTTTCGTATGCTCTGCCATGTTGTTAAAAGCAAACTTGAAACTTGAAACTGTTGATTCTAGCTTGATAGTATCAAACCCAATAGGAGGCCTAATGAATGTAAACTTTGTTTGTAAAGACACCCCTGTGACTATTCAAAATGTACCCTTTCCTATTAATCTTTATGTACTACCAAACTGTGAGTTCGATCTAGTATTGGGACTAGATTGGTTGGGAAAACATGAAGCCTGGTTAGATTGCCAAAATAGGAGATTATATTTACGAGGTTTAGGAAAAGAATCGATCCTTTTAATAGACAAGAAACTGACATTTATCTTCGCCGCTATGGCTTTACAAGATGAAATTGATTTCGGCTTACCTTGTATGCCTATTGTTTCTAAATATATCGATGTTTTTCCCGAGGAACTCCCTAGTCTTCCTCCAATTCGAGAAGTGGAATTCGGAATTGAAGTTCAACCTGGAATGAATCCGGTGTCCATTACGCCCTATCGTATGGCACCTGTTGAGCTAAAAGAACTCAACAAACAAATTCAAGAATTAGAGGACAAGAGATTGATCCGACCTAGCACATCTCCCTGGGGTGCTCCTGTCCTGTTCGTGAAAAAAAGACGGTACGATGCGGCTTTGCATTGATTATCGGCAACTGAATAAAGTGACGATAAAAAACAAGTATTTTTTGCATAGGATCGAAGATTGTTCGATCAGCTCAAGAATGATGTCGTGTTCTCCAAGATCGATCTTCGATCAGGTTATTATCAAATGAGGGTAAAAGATGATGATGTGCCCAAAACAGCCTTCCGAACTCGTTACGGCCATTACGAGTTTCTTGTGATGCCATTCGGGTTAACGAATGCCCCTGCTGCGTTCATGGACCTAATGAATAGAGTTTTCAAGCCTTGTGTCGACAAATTTGTGGTTGTATTCATAAATGATATTCTTGTCTACTCCCAGAACAAGGAGGAACATGCTGAACATCTTCGGATTGTGCTCCAAACGCTCCGAGAACGTCAATTGTTCGCCTAGTTCACTAAATGCGAATTTTGGCTATCGGAAGTTTCATTCCTTGGACATGTTATCTCGGCCGAAGGAATCAAAGTTGACTCCAGGAAAGTTCAAACTATCCTAGACTGGAGACCTCCGAGAAATGTGAGCGAGGTCCGAAGTTTCCTCAGTTAGGCCGGGTATTACCGAAGATTCGTGAAAGGGTTCTCGGTGATTGCTGCACCGTTAACCAAACTTCTTAGAAAAGATGAAGTGTTCGAGTGGTCGAAAAGGCAACAACGAAGTTTCGATCAACTCAAACAAGCCTTGAGTCATGCCCCGGTTCTTATCCAACCAGAATCGGGAAAAGAATTCACCGTATTCAGCGATGCATCACACTCGGGTCTCGGGCGCGTCTTGATGCAAGAAGGCAAAGTGATCGCGTATGCATTTCGACAATTGAAACCTCACGAGCTAAACTATCCCACTCATGATCTCGAATTAGCAGCCATTGTGTTCGCAGTAAAAATCTGGAGACACTACTTGTACGGTGAGAAGTGTAAACTATTTACCGATCACAAGAGTCTCAAATACGTCCTGACTCAAAAAGATTTGAATTTGAGACAAAGAACATTGCTTGAACTACTCAAAGATTATGATATGATTATTGACTACCATCTGGGTAAAGCAAATGTGGTTGTCGATGCCCTTAGTCGAAAATCGTACTCGGGTAACTTCTTAAAAACAAATCCTAGTGAATTTCATTTGAAATAAATCTTTCTTGTTATACATGTAACCATTCAATTTTTCCCTAAATAACCTTGTTCGAATTCTTGTAGCTTCCATGGCTATCAATGTACATTTCCGTTTATTCAAGAAACGAGGGTTCTTGTCTGAACTACAAGTACAATCTAGCTTAATTTTGAGAATTAAAGAATTACAACAAATCGATCCCGATCTTCAGAAGATCATTTTAAAGCTTGATTCCGAGCCTAATCCTGATTTCTCCCTAAAGCCTAATGGACTCCTCTATTTCCGAGATAGAGTGTGTATTCCTGACAACAATGATCTGGAATGAGAGATGTCACAAGAAGCTCATCAAAATCCGTTCTCGATACACTTGAGATCGGTTAAAATGTATAAAGACTTGAAATCCTTGTACTGGTGGCCAGGCATGAAGTCGGCTATCACTGAATTTGTGTCCAAGTGCCTAACGTGTAAACGAGTTAAAGCAGAGCACAAAGTCCCTACAGGATTACTTCAACCGATCGAGTTACCGCAATGGAAGTGGGATCGAATTACTATGAATTTTGTAACTGGTCTCCCTTGCACTCCAAGGAAGAATGATGCCGTATGGGTGATCGTTGATAGATTCACAAAATCGGCTCATTTTCTCCCTGTTCAAATGAGCCTGAGCTTGGATAATTTAGCGGAGATATACATCCGAGAAGTGATTCGGTTACATGGTATGCCAACCTCGATAATTTCCGATAGAGATCCTAGATTTTCCTCCCAGTTTTGGAGGTCTTAACAATGAGCTCTTGGAAGCAAACTGAATATGAGCACTGCATTTCATCCACAAACTGATGGATAATCGGAACGTGTAATACAAGTACTTGAAGATATGTTACGTGCTTGTGTGATCGACCTCGGTAAGAACTGGGAGAAATCCCTACCACTAGTAGAGTTCGCCTACAACAACAGTTATCAAACGTCGATCCAAATGGCCTCGTATGAAGCCTTGTATGGGAGAAGATGTAGAACACCCTTGTGTTGGTCGGAATTGGGTGAAAACAAAGTCTTGGGACCTCAACTGTTACGAGAGACGGAAGAACAAGTTTGGTTAATTCATAATCGACTAAAAGAAGCCTTTGATAGACAAAAGGCATATGCTGACTTGAAAAGGAGGGACATCCAACACAATGTTGGAGATAAAGTCTTTCTCAAAGTGTCTCCTTGGAAGAAAGTCTTTAGATTCGGGAAGAAAGGAAAGCTTAGCTCTCGCTTCATCGGACCTTTCGAAGTTATTTAAAGAATAGGTCTAGTGGCTTATCGTCTAGCACTCCCCAGTGAATTCGAAATGATTCACAATGTCTTCCATGTTTCTATGTTGCGGAAATATCAATCCGATCCAACTCACGTTCTTGAACCTGAAGAAGTTGAATTGAATCCTGATCTATCATATGAGAAAGAACCAATCCGAATTTTTGACCATGAAGTCAGAAAAGCTTAGAAATAAAATCATTTCCCTCGTGAAAGTCCTTTGGAGGAATCACAAAGTTGAAGAAGCAACGTGGGAACCAGAAACAACGATGAGGAAACAATACCCTCATTTGTTCACATCAGGTAAATTCGAGGACGAATTTGTTTTAAGGGGGGAGGAATTGTAATACCCAAAATTCTAGCCTAGTCGAATTGTTAAAAAAAAGAAAAGAAATGTGTCATGGTTATAAGCTATGGCAAATATGTTTAATGTTTGTATGCTATAACAATTATTGTTCCATGATTATATGTTGTGGCAAATGTGTCTAAGGGTTGTAGGTATATATATATAAGCTTATGGTTATAATAGAAAAGAAGTGTATAAAAAATTTTTAAACTAGAATTAAAATGTAAGATTTAAAGCTAGGAAATTGTGACTAGATATTATAAACACTAGTTACATTATAATAATTAAATGGTAAATACTTTGTTGTAATAACAACCATGTGTCATCACCATCACCACCCAAAAGGGGATAGTGGGACACCCGACAAAACCCACAAACAAGACACCAAATGGTGTCATCTTCTTTCTCCTTCACACCACTGAAACCATGCAAGGAAAACAAAAGAAAATTTAGAGAGAGAGAACTGAAGAAAACACAAGATTGGGCTGGAAATCTATTTTAGAATTCACATGCATGTTCGATTAAAATTGATGTAAGTGTTTATGTTATTACCGATCTTGTTCTTGAAAGCTTGTTTGTTTCATTGAATTATGGTTTGTTTATTACTGGAAAATTATGATTAGATGCTTGTTTCTTCATATGAATTGTTGGGTTAGTGATTTTATTGAATTGAAATTGAAATTACATAGTAGAAACATGTTCGAGCACCAAAACTGCCCAGATTCGTACAAGTAGAATAACATGTAGAAATCTGCATTTTTGAACATGTTAGAGGCAAAACTGAAAAAAATTTCATAGGACAAAGTTGTAGGATATTGAATTTTATATCATATAGCAGTCTTGGAAGCATCTAAATGTTCATAGGATTGCTTGAAAATGAGTTAGAACAAAACTTGTCATGTTTCGGACTTAATTGGTGATTAGGGACTGTTTTAGATTAAAAATAAAATATTAGTTCCTAATTGAACAAAATGAAGGCTGGAAATGACACCTTAATAACAGAGAAAACAATGGTAAAAAGGGATAAAATAAACTAAAAAGGGTCCTAAGTTGAAAAGATCACTAAGGTGGGTTAAAGCACAAGCTCGACAGATTTGATCATGGAAAATCGCCTAACTTCGAACATTAAACTGTATTGATGTGGAAATGATAAAAATATGTGCTATACATGGTTAGAAATCTTGTTAAATAAGCTTTCTAGGAATGTAAAGTAATTGAAAATACAATGTGTACTGAAAGTTATGGGCAAAATACTGAAGGATGTCCAAACTGCCTGAAACAGGGCAATTAGTGTATAATGTGAAAATGTTTGCTTGTATGTGATGTATAGATGAATTCAAATGATTTATTTGTGTTATTAATACATGAAATGATAGACCAAGAGATTGAAGAGGCTTGGGAGGGCATCAAGGCTGGGCAAACAAAGGAAAGAAACAAGGGGATTAGCATTCAAGACTATCTTGGAGTTCTTGTGAGTGTAGCTATCAATAGGGTTGGGACTTAGGTCCTAACCAAGCTTGATTATGATTATGCTTTATTTAGATGTTGATATGAAAATGGACTTAAATTATATTTGGTAATTAACTAAGGGAAGAATGGTATACACTAAGCTTTATAAATGCATAAATGTGTATTAGACCTTGTATGATTGCATGATGTTGTGACATGTTTAATGCCCTGAATGCCATGACATGTTTAATGTCCTGAATGCCATGACATGTTTAATACCTTGAATGCCTAGATTGGCTACTTTACGAATCATGCTTAAAGAATGATATGTTGTGATAATGAACTAGGATTCACTAGCCTAAGGACTCCCTGATCTTGTTGAATGTCTAATGACATCTTGGATAAGCTTGAAATGTGCCTTGAACATGCCTTGATTCTTGTCTTGTTTATCACATGTATCTTGATAAATGAACATGTAGTACTAAGTGTTTTGATATAATATTTGAAAAATGTTTTGGACTAATTGAAAAGAAATTAAAATATGTTTTCAGTCAAAAACAACTTGAAAATATGTTTAAGGGTTTTACAAGGCTTTGGAACAATTTAAAGTACATTTAAAGTAGTCAAAACCAAGAACTTCAGGTGTCCGTACCGATACGGTCTTGGACCGTACCGATACGCCATAGGGTTTCAACCATATGAGTTTTCTAGTAGCCAAAACCCGTACCGATACGCTTGCCGTATCGATACTGTGTGTTTTGAAATAGCCCAACGGCTAGTCGCGTACCCATACGGGTGTATCGCGTACCGATACGCCTAACTACCACAACGGTCATTTTCCCAACGGTCTTTTAATTTGCAGGACCGTACCGATACACTAGGTAAGCGTATCGATACGAATCAGCTGATGAAGCCCAACGGCTAATTCCTTATCGGGACCGTATCGATACGGTTTGAAGAGTATCGATACGCCAAGCTGCAGAACTACATTTATGGTGGGAAATAACGGCTCCAACGGGTCCAATTCAATCCCAACGGCTAGTAACGGCTACAAACTCATCAAGGAGTATAAAAGGGACCTCCAAGCATCTTGTAATGGTTAATGCTTCAATTGTTACAACATTATGATGTCAAAATTTGTCTAGAGCTTAAATTGTATATTTCTTGCTTACACAACACTTGTGAGCTTAACATTTTTAAGTTTGCTCAAGTGTTTAGGTTTTGGGTGAGTGTTTAGTATTGCAAACACATACCTATTAGAGGGATTTCTAGTTTGCGAAGTCTTTCTCTTGTAAGAGAGTGTTTGATCAAGCTTTGGGTAGAAAGCTTGATCGTTGTAACGGTTTCCTCCTAATCTTAGAAAAGGGGACGAAATTCTTAGTGAATTTGTTTGGAAATCCTTAGTGGGAAGCTAAGGTAGTGGATGTAGACCTTGGTTAGAAGGTTGAACCACTATAAATCCTTGTGTAAATTGTCCATCTTTTCCTTCCTACAATTTCACCCAAATTATTCAACTTCTCCACACTTGGCGAGCAAGAACGGTTGAAGGAATTGAGCCCCCTAAATCTCAACAATTGGTATCAGAGCTTGGCTCAATCGAAGAGGATTAACATTGTAACCCCCTTAGCTCGGCCTAGACGATTGACCCGAACTACGAAGATTACACGAGGAAAACCAAAGTCAACCTGAAAGTCAACCTTGATTCATGACCTTTTTTTTTATTTTTAATCTTGTCTAGATGCTTGTTAACCCTAAGTGAGAACTCACGAAACACGATTCAGAAAGGCACAACGATCGGATAACATATAGGGACTCAATCGCACAACACACGAAATTAGGGGCCAAATTGTAATTTCTGAAAATTAGAGGGACTTTACTGGTTTTAAGGTTACCATTATGAAATTAGTCATGTTACATGCTTCTCTGCAAAGTTTCAACTTAAAAATACATCTCAAACTCAAGCAATTGCAATTACAACATTTGGGACTAAAATGTAGAGCTTGCAAACATCAGCACAATTCAAATTTGTGTCCAACGGTCACCCGTTTCGGAGCACCCACCTGCCGTATCGAAACGCTGGATCGAAATGGCGTTGACCGTTTCGGTACGTGAGTGTGTTCCGAGACCAGTTCTGAAACATGGCATTCCATTAGCCAAATCGTTCCGAAACATCCTCCACCGTTTCGAAACACGAAGGCCATTACAGGCCCCCGTTCCGAAACACTAGAGGGTGTTTCGATATGGATTGTCCAGAAACTGCAGCAAATGCTGGTTTTTCACTCAAAAACCTATTCAAACACATCCCAAGGACTCTCTAATCATACCAACAAGTCAACATACATATAAGGTACATATTTGGAACACTCAAACACAATCATAGCTTCAAACACGAAATCTCATTGATCTAGAGGCATGCTCCCTAATATCAAATCACAAATAGGCAATCCAACCTCAAAACAAGCAATTAAGGCCATTTACAATTCAATCCAGCCAAAGGAGACATGCCACAACCTTCGGGAGTTTAACACATCTCCGAAATACAAATCTTGGTTTCCCATTGCCAATCTATCAAAACTAAGGTGTATGGAAACTTCACCATACATGAGCTTGGACTTCCTTGGATGAACTTAGCTTCCTTGATGCACGAAAACACCTCAATTATCTACATTATTGGTAAAAGAGAGAGTGTAAGCACAAATGCTTAGTGAGGCATGCTCTAAAAAACCATCACAATAATGCACACTTTGAAAATCTTTTCACAAAAGCTTTTGAACAACATGCTCATTCTAACACATGCTTGAACACCTTTCAAAGCAACTTCTCATTGAAACCACATGTACCTCAATTCTATCTCATGCATTTACAAATGCAAAACTCATGGCAAGGCCATACACATGCTTGTATCATCAAAGCATTTCTAAAACAAATCTCATATGCATATCTCATAGCATAAATCATTTCATCAAAGGTACATGTGTAACAAAAACCATTTCATCATTTATATTGGCATTTAACATCTCATTATTACTCGGATATGCGAACACATTTCTACACTAGACTCTTCCGGTGGAATCTCGCATAACCGTACTCACTTGTCTAGCAACATGGCTTCCGGTGGAATCTCTCATCACCGTACTCACATGGTGGAATCTCTCATTGCCACAAAGCTTGGGTATTTCACCAAGTCCTACCCGATGGAATGCCCATCATTGGAATATCTCCCTTTGGCTTAACCAAAGAGCACGTACAAATTTTTAGTTTATAGTGCAATTTCATCCTATTGATCGATCAATTATATCCGGTAAGTTTCTCAACATCTATGCCAATATAATGTGTTAAAACATCATCACACCTATCGTTTTTCATGCAATATTACTCAAAGGTTTTCTCACCACATTTCAAAACATAAATCATACTTTGCTTCATACCAAAAGCTCAAATCTATTCAGTGCAACATGCCATCTCATGACACCTCTACAAGCATAATCTCATGCTATGAATCATGCATAAAAACAATAGGAATTTATCAATCTCAAACCATGAGCATGTAAAAGCATTTTAGCGACAAACACCACTTTAAAGAGAGCAATTGAAACCATACTTACTTCCGAATTTAGGAAGGTGTTTCAAACCTCTCCTAAATCCCCAAACCTTGTATTTTTGTCCTCATGGACTTCTAACCCAATCACACTCACCAATTTACGTTTCACTTGCATGCCGAAATGCCAATTAAGCTTTCGGATCAACTCCAAAAGTGTCCGAAGATGTCTCCCCTGTTTTAGACACAAAAAAGCAGAGGATTAATGCATCATCATGCATTAAAATCTTCAGCCAACACTCCAAAACTCGTTGCTCTACTTAAACACAACATTTCGGCTACCAACACAACCGAAATAACCTCCAAACTCTTCCAAAACATAACCCAGCCAAGATCCATCACTTCTAATTATTTCTAAACATCAAGTAACATCAAAAACAACCCTAAACTCGTCCTTATACCTCCAGCTATAACTGAACACCAAAATCACCCCAAAAACCACCATTTTCACAAGCAAAAACTTAGGAAAAAAAACCTATTCGGGATTTGATGATAAAACCTCATTTCTAACATCATTTAACATCAAAAATACATTAGAAAACCATCTCAAAATAGAGCCCAATCAATTACCACGAAAATATTCAAGATCTCTTCCAAAATATTGTGTCCAACATTAAAACCATTCATAAACCTTTAATAAAGGATTGACAACTTGGGAATTTCAGTAAAGAACTGAGTATTTAGAGGAGAAGAACAAGCTTACCTCTAAAAGATGATTTCTCCTTGATTTGGGCTAGTTTCCATGAAAATTCAATGTAGAAAACAAATAGATTTGATGAAAGATTGATTAGGAATCAATGAGTGATGGAAATCTCATCAAATGAAGTGGAAATCAAAGTAAGATTTGCTGGAGAAAAAGTGTTTGTGTAACACCCCAATTTTGGGCTTAGAGGTTTTGGGTTTGAATCGGACCGGTCGGATTTCAGTTCGAATATAAAAGGTGGTTTTTAGGGAAAGCCTAGTTCGGGATGCATTAAAAATATGGAAAAATATCTTAAAATCCTCTTTTATTACATATAAGAGAGTGGTGAAATCAATTTTACAAAATGAGGTTTCGAAATGTGACATTTCAAGTTAGTGACTAAAATGTAATTTTTGAAAAGTTGGTGACTGTTTTAAAAGGATTGAAACTTTGAATCTTTAAGGAGCTAATTTACCCAAGAAGAGTTTTCTCCAGATTTTTGTTAATATTAAAAATTTATTAAATGATATTTAATAAAAGGAAAAAGGGGAAATAGATATTTTGAGTTCATAACTAACTTTTCTCAAAATTTTCCCTCTTCATTTTCTCTCCCTTTTCTCTCAGCCAAACACATTTCCCCAGCCATTTTCCCTCTGATTTTAACACCTAAAGATGAGATTTCAATCTCCAATTGGTTTCTAATCATTCCTACATCAAATTATTACCATTTGCTTATTGAATTTTCAAGAATCTTGGCTTTAAACAAGGAGAAACTCACATTTAGAGGTATGAACGTCCTTCTCCTCTAAATACTCAGTTCTTTACTGAAATTCCCAAGTTCTCAATCCTTGATTTGAGTTTTATTAAAGGTTTTAATGATGTGTTCTTGATTTTGGCTTAAAATGCAAGATTTGGATTTAAATTGGATTAAATTCGTACTAAGTGATTGGGCTGTGTTTTGAGATGTCTTTTTGATGTTTAATGGATGTATAAATGATGTGTAATTGGGGTTTAATCAATGCAATCCCGGATAGGTTGATTTTCCTAAGTTTTTGATTGAGTTAATGGTGGTTTATGGGGTGATTTTGATGTTCTGCTATAGCTGGAGGTATAAGGACGTGATTAGATCCTTTTTGGATGTTAATTGATGTATAAGTATGTTTGGATTTGATGGATCTTGGCTGGGTAAGGTTGTAGAGGTGTTTGGATGTGATTTCGGTTGTGTTTGGTAGCCGAAATGTGGGTGTTGATGAGAGCAGTGAGTTTAGGTGTCTTGGTTGAAGATATTAATGCATGATGATGCATTAATCCACTCCTTTGATGTGTTTAAAACATGGGAGACATCATCGGATCCTTGTGGTGTTGATCCGGAGGCTTGATCGGTGTTTCGGCAAGCTTGCGAAACGGGATCGGTGAGTGAAGTTTGGTTTTCAGCCTTGAAACCAATGTTGGAAGGTTTTGGGAGCTTAGTTTAAGTCTAAACAACTTAGCTAAGCTCAAGAGTAAGCTTTTCGAGGAACTCTCTTGTTGATGAACCATGAGATGGTTGAATGCAATGTGTTTTGTTTGCATGATTAAATTCTGTTTTGAAAGCATATTTTAGCATGTTTAATGCTGATTTTGTAAGCCATGGATTGAAGGATGCTCAAGGTAAGAGATCCTTGTTTTGGAACCTTGATAAATGTGGTTTAATGCATTGTAATGCAAGATGATTAAATGGCTTTGTTAAATGCTTTAAAACAATGGATTAATGATGTTATATGATGTATATTGGCAAGTGATGTGTTGGTTTTAAAGTACTTGAATCGGATATAGTTAGCCGGCTATAGGATTGGGTGCCCCGTGAATAAAGTCGCCTTGGATGTTGAGGGGTTGTGATTGTACCGTAACTCCATCCAAGTACACTAACGAGATGGTTAAGATCATCATGGTGGTTAAAAGTCCATGAGTGGATCTTGTGTTAAGATCACAATGGTGGTTAAAAGTCCATGTGTGGATCTTGTGTTGTGTGTCCCGTGTTCTCGTTAGTGATGTTATACAACTACCAATGAGTGATGTTGAGGGGTTGTGATTGTACCATAGTCTCCATCACGGGTGTTGAGGGGTTGTGATTGTACCATGCTCCACCTTGATATTGGTAGTGTGTATGAAGCGTATGGGACAACGCTTGTAATCCGCGTATCCGATTGTGTTTTGAGTTGTAAAATGTTATTGATTATCACTTGTAAGCCAATCTGACATGTTGATGATATGAAGCATGAGATGCTTGGCTTGTATGCATGGTTGCATGGTAAATGTTGTTTTGAAACTAAAGGCCTTGAAAAGGTGTTTTTACAAATGCATTATTGTGATGTTTTAATTGAGCATTTCGTCACTAAGCTATGTCCTTACGCTCTCTCTTTTCTTAAACCAATAATGCAGAGCATTGAAGTGCATTGAGGGCAGCAAGGAGGTCAAGAATCCAAGTGGAAGATTAAGCTCATGTATGGTGAATGTTTTCCTAACACTATTAGCTTTTGGCATTTGGCAATGGGAACCTAGATTGTGTTTTTGGGAGATGTTTTGGACTCCCTAAGTTTGGTTAATGCTTTTGATGATGTTGGAACATGTAAATGGCCTTTTGGTATTTGGTTTTGGTGATTTGATGGTTGCATGGTTTTCAATATAGGGTGCATGCCTATAGAATTGGGTTTTTCTTTGAATGATGCCATGATTGTGTTTAGTTGATGCTAATATGTTCCTTAAGTGTTTGATGACTTGCTGGTACATTTTGAGTGTCATCGGAATGTGTTTGATGGGTCAAATGCTTGTTAAACCAGCAAAATTTTGCAATTCTGGGCATCTCGTTTCGGAACGGGTGCTACTGTTTCGGAACAGGTGGCCTGAAATGGCCTTGGCGTTTCGAAACAGGTGGAGCTGTTCCGAAACGGTTTTGCCACTGCCAAGCCTTGTTCCGCAACAAGTTTCGGAATGGTCCCGCGTTTCGGAACGGATGATCCCCGTTTTGGAACACTCGACCATTGGGCACTGAATCTGATGGTTATATGTTTTGAAACTCTTACGTTTTGGTCCCAAACTTTGTATATGCAATTGGTTGAGTTTGTGACGTCCGTTTGAGATGAAATTTGACAGAAAGGCATGGAATATGATTAATTTTATAATGGTAACTTTAAAACATGTTAAGTCCTCTTAATTTCCAGAATTTGCAATTTGGTCCCTAAATTTGTATGTTGTGCAATCGAGTCCCTAAATGTTTTCCGATTGCTGTGATTTTTGAGTATGTTCTTCTCAAGAGTTCACCTAGGAATAATATGCATTTAGACAAGTTTAAAAATAAAAAAAAGGGTCGTTAATCAAGGTTGACTTTCGGGTTGACTTTGGTTTTCCCCGTGTAATCTTCGTAGTTCTGGTCGACCGTCTAGGCCGGGCTAAGGGGGTTACAGTTTGGTTGATAGGATTTTGAGAGAAAATGAAATGAGAGAAAATTAGAGAAAAATAGTTATGAAAGTCAAAGGTAGTTTATCTCCTTTATTTTATTTTATTAAATCATTAATTAAATCACCCAAATTAAGGAAAAATCTGATGTAAACATTTTTGGTAAATTAGCTCCTTAAAGATTCAAAGTTCCAATCCTTTATAAAACAGTCACTACTAAACTTTGCAAAAACTGCGATTTGGTCACTACACCGAAATGTAGTATTTCCAAACCCTATTTTGTAAAATTGATTTCACCATTCACTTTTATATATTAAATGAGGATTTTTAGATATTTTTCTATATTTTTAAAGCATCCCGAACTAGGTGTTCCCTAAAACTCCCTTTTATATTCGAACCGTTTCTCAGACCGGTCCGGTTCAGACCCTAAACTTCTAAGCCCAAAATTGGGGTGTTACAACTCTCCCCCTCTTAAGAAATTTCGTCCTCAAAATTTACCTGGAGGAAAAAGGTAAGGAAACTGCTTCTTCATGTCATCTTTCCTTTCCGACGTGGATTCGTCAACGCCACGATGCCTCCACAACACCTTAACCAACTCAATGGTCTTACCTCGAAGAACTTTACTGTCCGAATCCAGAATCTCAACCGGCTCCTCATCATAGGTCAAATCTGGATTCAACTCAACTTTCTCTACAGGCATAACATGCGAAGGGTCCGATCTATACCTCCGAAGCATGGAGACATGAAACACATCATATATCTTTTCCAACTCTTGTGGTAGTCTCAGCTTATAAGCAACAGGACCCACACGTTCAATCATCTCGTATGGTCCAATATGCCTAGGGCTCAACTTACCCTTCCGGCCAAATCTCATCACCTTCTTCCAAGGTGAAACCTTCAAGAACACACGGTCACCCACCGAAAACTCAATCTCCTTACGCTTCAAATCTGAGTAAGACTTTTGTCGATCAGAAGCTGCCTTCAACCACTCACAAATGAGCTTCACCTTTTCGGTGGTTCCTTTCAACAAAGCCGGCATCGAGACCAACTTCTGACCTGTTTCAGCCCAGCAAAGAGGAGTTCTGCACTTCCTCCCATACAAGGCTTCATAAGGTGCCATTTGTATACTTGCCTGGTAACTATTATTATAAGCAAACTCCACCAAAGGCAAATGCTTCTCCCAAGAGCCTTGAAACTCAATCACCAGCACCTCAACATATACTCAAGTACTTGGATAACACGCTCAGACTGTCCATCCGACTGTGGATGATAAAAGTACTGAAATTCAGCCGCGTACCCAAAGCTTGATGCAAACACTCCCAAAATCGTGATGTAAACCTCAGATCTCTATCCGACACTATAGATTTTGGTACACCATGCAAACACACAATCTCAACAATATACAACTCTGCAAGCTTATCCAAGGTATACGTGGTATGCACAGGTAAGAAATGCGCACACTTCGTAAGGCGATCCACAATCACCCACACAGATTTCTTCTTCGCTGGCGACAAAGGCAAACCAGACAAAAAGTCCATGGTGATTCTTTCCCATTTCCATTCAGGAATCCTCAACGATTGCAACAACCCTGAAGGAAACTGATGCTCAGCTTTAACCCGCTGACAAACCATACACTTACTCACATATTCCACAACATCTTTCTTCAAACCCACCTAATAGTACTCATCCTTTAAATCACGATACATCTTTGTACTACCAGGGTGCATAGCAAAAGGACTACTATGAGCTTCGGTCAGAATAGTACGCCTCAACTCCACATCATTCGGCACTACTATTCGTCTTCCGAAACATAAAACTCCATCATTATTAAAGAAGAAATCTGATGGTATACCCTCAGCAATATCCTGAACATGTGGCACCAAAGAATCATCCAACAACTGCTTATCCTTTATCAACTGAACCAGAGATGGTTTCAATTGCAATTCAGCCACAAGACCTCCATCTCGCGAAATGCTCAAGCTAGCAAACATAGCCCTTAACTCTACCGCCACTTTCCTGCTCAAGGCATCCGCCACAACATTAGCTTTTCCCGGATGGTACTCGATCGTTAGATCATAATTTTTAAGGAACTCCACCCACCGTCGTTGCCTAAGATTCAACTCCTTCTGAGACATCAAATACTTCAAACTCTTGTGATCCGTGTACACAGTACACTTCTCACCATAAAGATAATGTCTCCAAATCTTCAAAGCAAAAACCACCGTAGCTAACTCAATATCATGCGTAGGATAATTGCGCTCATGCACCTTCAACTGTTGCGATGCATAAGCCACCACCTTACCCTCTTGCATTAGCACACACCCCAAACCAACGTAGGATGCGTCATTGTACACCACAAACTCTTTTCCTGATTCAGGTTGAACCAAGATAGGAGCTTGCGTCAAAGCTGCCTTAAGCTTCTCAAAAGCTTGATGTCTCGCTTCCGCCCACTCATACTTAACATCTTTTTGCAATAACTTCATCAAAGGGGAAGCAATCTTTGAAAACCCATCCACAAACCTCCGATAGTATCCTGGCAACCCAAGGAAACTACGAACTTCATGAACAGACTTAGGAGGCTTCCAATTCATCACCGTCTCAACCTTCTGAGGATCAACATGAATCCCCTCCGCCGAAACCACATGACCAAGGAACACAACTTCCTTTAGCTAGAACTCACACTTGCTCAGCTTAGCATAAAGCTGATTTTCCAGAAGCGCTTGCAAGATAACCCTCAAATGACATTCATGCTCCTCCTCAGTACGAGAGTACACAAGGATATCGTCGATGAACACCACAACGAACTTGTCCAAGTATTCATGGAACACTCTATTCATCATGTCCATGAAAGTAGCAGGAGCATTCGTCAAGCCAAACGACATTACAAGGAATTCATAATGCCCATACCTCGTTCTAAAGGCTATTTTCGGCATATCCACATCTTTCACCTTAAGCTGATAATACCCTAACCTCGGGTCAATCTTGGAAAACACAGCCGCTCCCCTAAACTGATCAAAAAGATCATCAATCCTTGGCAAGGGATACCTATTCTTGATAGTCAACTTGTTCAGTTGACGATAATCGATGCACATTCTCATAGTGCCATCATTCTTCTTCACAAATAAGACTGGTGCACCCCAAGGTGACACACTAGGCCGAATGAAACCACGGTCAAGCAACTCCTGAAGTTGCGTCTTCAACTCCTTCAGCTCCTTAGGTGCCATGCGATAGAAAGTAATGGACACCGGAGTTGTGTTTTCATACAGCTCAATCCCAAACTCCACCTCTCGACTAGGCGGTAATCCAGGTAACTCCTCTAGAAACACTCCAGGGAACTCACGTACAGTTCTTATATCCTGAACGCGCAACTCCTTGGAACTAGGATTCATCACAAAGGCTAGGTAAGCCTCGCAACCTTGCCTCAGCATTCGACTCGCTTCTAATGTAGACACCACATTGGCAAGAAACTTCACATTCTCACCTACCACCACCACTTCATAATCATCCGCAAGTTTCAACGAAACCCTCTTGCTTTCGAAATCCACCACAACTCTATGCTCAACAAGCCAATCCATTCCAAGGATTACATCAAAGCCATAGAATAGCAATTCCATTAGATCAACAAGAAAAACATGATTTTGCACTTTCAAGGGACATCTCCTATACAACTTCCGCGTTACAACCGTCTCACCAAAGGAACTAGTCACGCGCATAACAACATCCAAAGACTCAACAGGTAAACCAAGCATTTGAGCATGTTCACGCAATATGTACGAGTGTGTAGATCTAGAATCAATCAAAGAAAGTAATGATAAGGATTGCAAACTGAATGTACCTGCGATCACATCCGTATCATTCCTTCCCTCACGATGGGCATACACTCGAGCCTGACCGCCACCCTCAGGTTGAACGGCCACAACATGTGCTACATTCCTGCCACCATCATCTCTGCGCTGAAAATTACCACGTCCGCGCCTACGACCTCTCTGTGGCTCAGCTGCTCTCAACGGAGTCTGTCCCTCTCTCAAAGGCTGAGGACAATCTTTCTTCAAATGTCCACGGTTCCCACAATTCCAGCATGTCCCAAGGTTACCCCAACACTCGCCACCATGCCGTCTACCACAACGCTTACACTCAAGAGTCCTCAGAACAACTTTAGGTCCTTGCTGACCTCTACCATGGTTACCACCCCCACGCCTAGCATCATAATGCGGCCTCCTATCCTTATGCCTCTTGTTGCGATCTCTTCCATAATCGCGTTCAGCCGCTCGCTTCCCAGAGCACGTACAAATTTTTAGTTTATAGTGCACTCTCATCTTATTGATCGATCAATTATATCTGGTAAGTTTCTCAACATCTATGCCAATATAATGTGTTAAAACATCATCACACCTACTATTTTTCATGCAATATTATTCAAAGGTTTTCTCACCACATTTCAAAACATAAATCATACATTGCTTCAAACCAAAAGCTCAAATATATTCAATGCAACATGCCATCTCATGACACCTCTACAAGCATAATCTCATGCTATGAATCATACATAAAAATAGTAGGAATTTATCAATCTCAAACCCTGAGCATGTAAAAGCATTTTTGGGGCAAACACCACTTTAAAGAGAGCAATTCAAACCATACTTACTTCTGGATTTAGGAAGGTGTTTCAAACCTCTCCTAAATCCCCAAACCTTGTATTTTTGTCCTCATGGACTTCTAACCCAATCGCACTCACCAATTTACGTTTCACTTGCTTGCCTAAACGCCAATCAAGCTTCCGGATCAACTCCAAAAGTGTCTGAAGATGTCTCCCCTGTTTTAGACACATGAAAGCAGAGGATTAATGCATCATCATGTATTGAAATCTTCAGCCAACACTCCAAAACTCGTTGCTCTACTTAAACACAACATTTCGGCTACCAACACAACCGAAATCACCACCAAACTCTTCCAAAACATAACCCAGCCAAGATCCATCACTTCTAATCATTTCTAAAAATCAATTAACATAAAAAACAACCCTAAACTCGTCCTTATACCTCCAGCTATAACAGAACACCAAAATCACCCCAAAAACCACCATTTTCACAAGCAAAAACTTAGGAAAAACAACCTATTCGGGATTTGATGATAAAACCTCATTTCTAACATCATTTAACATCAAAAATACATTAGAAAACCATATCAAAATAGAGCCCAATCAATTACCACGAAAATCTTCAAGATCTCTTCCAAAATCTTGTTTCCAACATTAAAACCATTCATAAACCTTTAATAAAGGATTGAAAACTTGGGAATTTCAGTAAAGAACTGAGTATTTAGAGGAGAAGAACAAGCTTACCTCTAAAAGATGATGTCTCCTAGATTTGGGCAAGTTTCCATGAAAATTCAATGTAGAAAACAAATAGATTTGATGAAAGATTGATTAGGAATCAATGAGTGATGGAAATCTCATCAAATGAAGTGGAAATCAAAGTAAGATTTGCTGGAGAAAAAGTATTGGGTTGATAGGATATTGAGAGAAAATGAAATGAGAGAAAATTAGAGAAAAGTAGTTATGAAAGTCAAAGGTTGTTTATCTCCTTTATTTTATTTTATTAAATCATTAATTAAATCACCCAAATTAAGGAAAAATCTGATGAAAACATTTTTGGTAAATTAGCTCTTTAAATTCAAAGTTCCAATCCTTTACAAAACAGTCACTACTAAACTTTGCAAAAACTGCAATTTGGTCACTACACCGAAATGTAGTATTTCCAAACCCTATTTTGTAAAATTGATTTCACCATTCACTTTTATATATTAAATGGGGATTTTTATATATTTTCCTATATTTTTAAAGCATCCCGAACTAGGTGTTCCCTAAAACTCCCTTTTATATTCGAACCGTTTCTCAGACCGGTCCGGTTCAGACCCTAAACTTCTAAGCCCAAAATTGGGGTGTTACAAACATCCTATTGAGAAGCTCCAGCAAGCTCGATCATCATTTCACCAACCAGCTCAAATGGCGCAATCCATCGACAAACCACCTTTCTTCGACGGAAATCACTATGCCCATTGGAAGACAAAGATGAAATTCTTCATGAAGTCAAGAGACTACAAGCTATGGGACATAGTTGAAGATGGTCCGTTCATGCCTCAACGAAGCAAAGTGGAATGGAGTGCCGAAGATCGCAAGAAGATAGAGCTAAATTGCAAGGCCTTGCACATCCTATTTTGTGCTTTTGGCCCAACCATCTATGAGAAGATGTCTTCTTGTGAGAGTGCCAAGGAGGTATGGGAGAATCTTGAAGTCACATACGAAGGGACAAATTAAGTAAAGGAGACCAAGATCGGACTCCTCACCTTAGAGTATGAGAACTTCAAAATGAATCTAGAAAAGAACATCGAGAAGATGTTTGATAGGTTCTCCACTATCACAAATGGACTCAAAGGATTTGCAGAAGCCATCCCGGAAGAGAAGCTTGTCCGAAAGCTCATCTACTCACTTCCTGAGTCATGGGACTCAAAGAGGACTGCCATCATCGAAGCCAAGAATCTCAAAACCTTGAAGCTTGATGAACTCATGTGGTCACTTCTCACTCACAAAATAATGAAGAAAAATAAAGAAGATGAGAAGAAGGAAGAGATTAGAGCGATGGGGAAGAAGAAGATCATGGAACTAGGCATCAATGCAAGTGTCGTTGCTCTCAAATCCTCCACATGCCATCATGTAGATTCAAGTGAGGAGGAAAGTGAAGATGAAGAGATGGCCTATCTCTTCAACAAATTCACCTGGTTCATGAAGAGCGAAATGGATAAACTAAGCATGAATCAAGGAACAAGATGAAGGACTCCTACAAATCCAAAAAGAGGGGATCATCTTCAAAACAAGCATATGTGGCCACATGGAGTGATGAAGACTCCACCGATGATGAAGTAGCCCACCTATGCTTGATGGCCCTCAATGAGGGGGAGGTAACTTCTAACTCATCTATTTCAAATTCATATACATTTGATGAGTTTCAAGATGCCTATGATGATTTGCTTTTGGAATTCAAGGCATCGTTTTCCAAAAACAAAAAGTTGATTTAAAAAATAAAAATTGAAAATGATTTGTGTTCCATAACAAATCTTGAACTTGAAGCAAAATTAAAAGATTTTGAACAAAAATGTTTTGATTTACAAAATTTGCTTCTTAAAGTTCAAAAAGAAAAAAAATGATTTCCAATGAACTTTGAAAGAAAAATAGTTTTGGAAAATCAAATTTTTATGTTAGACAATCTAGTGCCCCTAGATTTGTGAATGGTAAATGTTTTAGAAGTGCTTGGGTCCCAAAAGGGCTAACCACTTCAACTAAAAAGGATGAAATTGACAAATGGATTCCTAAGGGGACTAAATTTTGTGCTACTAATGTCTATGGATCCAAAGCAATTTGGATACCAAAAATTACTTGATTGTCTTTTTCTAGGTGTGATAGAGAGTGATCAACAAGTCAAAAATTGAGGGGGAGCTCCATGCACACAAAGGAAGAACACTTGAAGAAGGAAGGCTTCACATCCTCCCTTGTGTTCAAGTGTGGTAAAATCTAGTTGTTTTTTGTTCTTATTTGATTTATTTTCATTTATGTCAACTAGATAATCATATATGTTGAACTAACATTCTTATGATGCTTTGAGTAAGGGGGAGCCAATTTTAAACAAAAACTTTTAAGTGTGTCAAATTTTCTTTTTATCTCCCAAGTTATTTTGAGCTCAATGTCATTTTAAATTCTTTTTAATATAACAAAAAGGGGGAGAAATGGTTTGAAAATTTGATTTTTCAAGTTTTTCAAGAGAATAAGGGGTAGCCTTAATCAAATTTAAATTTTAAGTCTCTTATTCAATTTTTTAAATACAAAGGGGGAGAGAATCCAAAACAATTTTTCAAGTTGGTTTTATTATATCAAAAAGGGGGAGATTGTAGAACTAAGTGTTTTGATATAATATTCGAAAAAAGTTTTGGACTAAATTGAAAAGAATTTAAAATATGTTTTCAGTCAAGAACAACTTGAAAATATGTTTAAGGGTTTTACAAGGCTTTGGAACAATTTAAAGTACATTTAAAGTAGTCAAAACCAAGAACTTCAGGTGTCCGTACCGATACGGTCTTGGACCGTACCGATACGCCTTAGGGTTTCAACCACATGAGTTTTCCAGTAGCCAAAACACGTACCGATACGCTTGTCGTATCGATATGGTGTGTTTTGAAATAGCCCAACGGCTAGTCGAGTACCGATACGCCTAACTACCCCAACAGTCTTTTAATTTGCAGGACCGTACCGATACGCTAGGTAAGCGTATCAATACGTATCAGCTGATTAAGCCCAACGGCTAATTCCTTATCGAGACCGTATCGATACGGTTTGAAGGGTATCGATACACCAAGCTGCAGAACTGCATTTATGGTGGGAAATAAATGCTCCAACGGCTCCAATTCAATCCCAACAGCTAGTAACGGCTACAAATTCATCAAGGAGTATAAAAGGGACCTCCAAGCATCTTGTAATGGTTAATGCTTCAATTGTTACAACATTATGATGTCAAAATTTGTCTAGAGCTTAAATTGTATATTTCTTGCTTAGACAACACTTGTGAGCTTAACATTGTTAAATTTGCTCAAGTGTTTAGGTTTTGGGTGAGTGCTTAGTATTGCAAACACATACCTATTAGAGGGATTTCTAGTTTGCTATGTCTTTCTCTTGTAAAAGAGTGTTTGATCAAGCTTTGGGTAGAAAGCTTGGTCGTTGTAACGGTTTCCTCTTAATCCGAGAAAAGGGGACGAAATTCTTAGTGAATTTGTTTAGAATCCTTAGTGGGAAGCTAAGGTAGTGGATGTAGACCTTGGTTAGAAGGTTGAACCACTATAAATCCTTGTGTAAATTTTCCATCTTTCCCTTCCCACAATTTCACCCAAATTATTCAACTTCTCCACACTTGGCGAGCAAGAACGGTTGAAGGAATCGAGCCCCCTAAATCTCAACAGAACACCAAACTAAATGATGCCTTGGTAGCTAGTGAGTCATAGGTAGGATGGCATGCCATAGAGTCTTGAGCTCATTTGTGTGTTGGGTGGTCTATGGACCTGGCTAAGGCCCTTAATTGGCGACAGTAGGAGGGATGTGTGTTATGGTCTTTGGCGACAGTAGGAGGGATATGACCAGCACTACGGTGCATCTTGATTTGGTGACAATTTGGTTGGTGACTCGATTACCTAGACTTGACTACATACCAAGGCCTAAACTTGAATTGATTATCTAATATTGCTACAACAAAGCTTGGATATCATATGAAATTGAAATGAAACTTGACTTGAGCTTATACTTGAATTGGATGGTATAATCCTGATAATGCAAAGCTGCTATCACATGTACATGAAATGAATATTGAATCCATGGAGTTTAATTTTTGACATGCCATGACATTTTAGATGTTGCTATGAATCCATGATTTTGATGATAATATGTAATGTTGGCTTTAAATTGACTAGTGCTATGTATGCTCATGAATATGAAAAGCCACGGCTATGGATTGAGTAATTATACGAAATGATATAACGTGTTGCATGATCTAGTCTATTCAAATGTATTGTATTCTTGTATAGGCTTGATCTTCATGAACCTAGCTAGGTCTCCTTTGAATAAGATACACTTGAAAACTTGAATAAACTCGCCTAGCTTAGGTTGTTAGCTCACTAAGTACTTAACCGTACTTAACACTCTCGTTTTCATTCTCCCCAAAATACATGTTAATAGATTGCAAGCTACGTTGAGTTGGAGGCAAGGCAAGACAAGCTAAAGCACAAGTATGGTTATAACTTTTTGTATTCTCCTAGTTGGTGGCCATAGTCTTGTATCTAGATTTCATATTCATGCATTTCGATATGAAATGGCATGAATAACTTGCTAATGTGACTTGTTTGGTAGCCTAGTTAATCTAGGTATTATGCTATGGTATATGAGTATGGACGGCTTTATGCTGCGATATATGATGTCTTGGAAGCTTTTATGATTGATAGATGTATTGATTCGTGCGTTGATTGCTTATCATGATTTAAGAATAATGAATGCTCATTTGCAACAACATTGTATTGTTATGCTCAGATGATATTGTAAATGCTATAGCATGTTTTGATAATTTTGTTTAAATTGATTAGTTTAGTTAAGAATGCAAGGGTTTAATATCTGGTTTGCTTGGCATTTAAAATGGTTAGTTTAGTCATGTACATGTTGTTCAAATGTTATGGTTTGATTGTAATATGATTCATGATATTGATTGATTAGAAGTCTAACTTACCTATTAAAGGAAAGTTATGCAAAAGTTTTTGTTGGTTCGTGTTTTTCCTTGCATGAGTAAAGCTCCTTATCTGATTTACGACTAAACCGGGTGAGTGGTGTTACACGGGGAGGAGAACTCAAGATGCCAGGGAAAGTGAAGTTGACAACTCATTACTGAATCAACTGGCCAACATCACAAATATGCTAAAGAACCTCCAACGTTCCAACAAAGTGAAGGAAGTTAAGGCAGCAAGCTCATGCCTAAGATGTGATGGCAATCACCACCTCAACGATTGCCCTGACAATCAAGAATCTACCAACTATGTGGGGAACTACAACCGTAGCAACAACAACCCTTATTCATACTCCTACAACCCAGGATGGTGTCAACACCCAAACCTAAGTTGGGATAATCAAGGGCACAACAACAATTCGACCAATCAAATGCCACATCAAAATTCACAAGAGGCACATCATTCCCGCCAGAATTAGCCATGGCAAAATAAAAAAGAAGCAGCACCTTCATCAAGAAATTCATTGGAGTCTACTTTTAAGGAGTTCATGGCTATGACAAAGGACTTCACGCGGACCACAAAAGTTTTGCTACAGGATCAGGCATCACACATAAAAAATCAGGGAGCCTTTCTACAAAGTAATAGTGCATCCTTAAGAGCCTTAGAAACTCAAGTGGGCAAGATTGCTCAAGCCTTGTACGTGCAACCACAAGGAACGTTGCCTAGTGACACTGAAGCCTCTAAGCACCATGGCAAGGAACAGTGTAGTGCACTCACACTAAGGAGTGGCACGAATATTAACAAAGGTGATAAGTTTGGGGGTGGAGAGAAGGACGAAGCCCAACCCAGCTTACTGCCACTACAAGAAGATCTTCAGGAACCACAACAAGTAGAAGGAATAAAGGAGGATAACAAAGCCAAAAAACCAATCAAGGAAGGGCCAATTTTTGTTACAGCAAAAGACACAGCCTAACGAGCTACAATAGATTTAGCTGAGCCACCTCCACCATTCCCTCAAAGACTCAAAAATCATAAAGAATATCTCCAATTTGAAAAGTTTGTAAATATCCTTTATCAGTTGCATATCAATGTTCCACTCTTGGAGGCCATTGACCAGATGCCCACATATGCTAAGTTTCTCAAGGATATCATTACAAAGAAGAGGAAGGCGGAAAAACACGAGACAATTGATATAGCAAATGAATGCTACTGTATTTGGAGAATACTCCCACCAAAAAGAAAAGACCCAGGAAGCTTTATTATTCCCTGCTCTATTGGAGATGAGTTCGTTGGAAGAGCATTGTGTGATTTGGGATCGAGTGTGAACTTAATGCCTAAGTCCATATTTCAGAAACTAGGGTTAAGGGATGTCAAGACTACTAGGGTTATGCTACAGCTTGATGATCACTCTCAAGTTCGACCAGAGGGGAAAATTCAAGATGTTGTAGTGAAAATGGATCGTTTTGTTTTCCCAGTTGATTTCTTGATCCTGGATTGCGAAGAAGACATCGATGCTCCTATTATTCTAGGGAGGCCATTTTTAGCTACAGGTCAAGCCTTGATTAACTGTGAGAATGGTAAATTCACAATGAGAGTGGGTGAAGAGACAATTACCATCAACATACATAACACCCTTCATGACAAGCCAATGGAAAATCAGCACTGCAATGCTATAGCATGGGATGAGCTACAAGAATTTTGCTGTAACAACAACATTTAGATGAAAGCCTTTGATGGACCAGTTCAAATGAGAGAATTTGAGGGCCTGAGCAACGAAGGGAAACCAGATGCTGAAAATCACCCAAACGAAGTGGGGCTAGCCACATCTCACCTCAGCCTTCCCGACCCTTGACAGTATGGCTCTTATACTTTTTCTTTCTACTTTAGCATTTTCAATAAAGAGTAGTTAGTCTATTTTTAGTGTTGTTTTTAGCGTTGTTTGTCTTTTCTTTTTATCTATAGATCCGTATCACAGTACATGTCCTCTGTAGTACTAATTAGACATGCAGGTGGTACCTCAAAAAGGGGATTTTTTCATTGGTTGGTGAAGAAAATCAGGGTTTGAAGGGAACAAAAATTTGTCTTCGCGTGGAAAGTGGACGAACGCAAGAAAAAGTTGGAAAACAAAAAGGGTATTAGAAAAGGAAATTAATTGAGAGAATATTTGGTTATTTATTGAAGATTAAACCCTAGCCACAAATAACCTAGTTCTCTCTCCTACTTTTTCCTTGAGCAATAAAAAGACCCCTTTCTCTTTCCTGACAAAAAACGGCTCCCATCACCCTCAAACCTCTCTCCTCATTAAGGAGAGTCAGTTGCTAGTCGTTTCCCAAGGAAACCTCCCACATCTCTTCTCCCACTTCCCCACTCAACCTTTCCTCACTCTTCATCTTCCTCACTCAACCAAAGACTTTCCATCTCCTCTTTCTCACAAAACCCTTTGTTCCCTAAGACCGAAAAACTTACCTTCAAATCATCAACCATGGTTCGATGCAAAAATGTCTCTGGTGCATCATCAAGTTCGCAGAATCCACCGACCATCAAGATTAAATTTTTCTATGACGAAGCAGCCCGAGAGAGATGGCTAAACCTAAGGGATATGAAACTACTTCCAGAGCAGGGACTCTGATTCCCTAAAAGAGATGAAGAGAACTTTGAGTCAGACATTCTAGATGTCATAGCCAAGCACGACTGGAGGAAGGTAGCCGAGCATCCCCAAAATATATGTGTTCCACTGTTAAAGGAATTCTATGCACACCTAACGAGCCCAACACAGTCAAGCGTCTACGTTCGAGGAGAACAAGTAAAGTTCACTGCTGCAACAGTGAACAAATTCTATGACCTGAAAAATGTGGTAGACGAGTATGGAAGGTTTGTTGCTGGGCTAGATGACAAGGCCCAAGAAGAAATCGTGAAAGAACTATGCTTCCAGAGGACAAAGCTTAACCGGAACACCATGAAAGTCGAACGAGGGAGATTAAAGCCTGAAGCAAAACTCTGGAATCATCTTCTCCGAACTCGATTGATGCCAACATTGCATACAACTATGGCACAACTATCTCGTTTACTGGTTATTCACTCTATAATTAATGGGCGTAAAATTGATGTAGGGAAACTAGTGGTTGACGAGGTCTACGCGTGCCTCAAGAGGAGCAAGAGCCCACCGATCTTCCTAAATTTGATAATCGCCATGTGCCAGAGGAAGGACGTCTTTGAAAACCCGGCCAAGGACGAACAAATGGAGGGCAAAAAGGATTTGATGAGGAAGCACCAATTGAAACCTTGGGAGGAGGAGCCAAAAGCTTTGTCGCAGCTAGGACCGCAGTATTGGTTGCTAAAGCAACCTACCTAGCCTCAGAGCTTCACAGTCTTAAGGTGCAGCTGAGCACATATTTCAAGTATGCCCACCAAAAGGACGTGGCCATCTTGCAATGCTTTTTCGAGGTCTTGCCAGGCATAGCAATTCAGTTCCCTCCATTCCCAAAGGAAATTCTCATCACTTTTGAGCCTCAGGACCAAAATGCTACAGCAAGAACGCTTCGACCACCAGCCCAAAAAAGGAAGTTGACTGCTAGGAAGAAAGTCAACCCAGCCCCGGCCCATGAACCAGCCACTCAAGACCCCTCAGCCCAAGAAGAACAGACCTCTGCCCAAGAATCACAGCAAGTCGATCATGCTTCCACACCCACTAGGAAGAGAACAAGAAGCAGCAAGAAACCTGCTACAGCAACATCACACCCACCTGAATCCCAAAGGGAACCAGTCACCACCTTGAGTGACGATGATCAACCTATGGTTGAGGCAGCCCCCACCACTGAACCCAACAAAGTTGTGCCACCATCTGAGGATGCTACAACATCCAAGCCGAAACGATATAAGCGCACAGCCGGGCGCACCGTCAAAACAATTGATCCAGCCCCTGTTCAATCTGACGATAGTGCGACCTCAACATTTCCGATGGTGCACAACGACCACTCCACGAATGACACAAGCGACATTTCACCTTAGCACCCATAAGGTACAAATTTCTTTTTTTAAGTTTTAGTTCTTTTTAGTTTATTTTCCATCAGCATTTTGCATAAACATTTTCTTCATGCATCGAGAACGACACATCTCCAAGTTTGGGGGTGTTTCGCCTTCGTTTAGTTTAGGACCATAGCATTTGCATCGTAAAACTAGACAAAAGTTTGGCTATGGAATTCTGTTTAGCTAATAAGAAATATGCAAATGTGTTGATGATGCTGAATGATGATCATTCGAAATTCAATAGGCTTGAACTTAAATTTTTCAATTGCATGAGACTTAGAGAACTATCTTAGGAGTGAGTTTTTTTTCTATAAAAAAAAATTCAGACACATATTGCTTTCTTTCTCTGCTTGGTAGGTTTAGAAAACTTTTTTAAGAAGGACTTTAGTATTACCTTGCATGAAAGAATGAAAAATGAGCTAAAAAGAAAATAGACTCCCATGTACCTAAAACTAAAAATTGAATAAATGCTATAGCATAATTGTAGAAGGACACTCCGTTGTGCAGTCTTTAGCCCACATGCCCCAAAAAAAGAAGAAGAAGAAAAGAGATGATAAAAAGAAACAAAATAAATAAGTGGCAACGAAAAGTACATGAGTGAATGAAAGTTGTCACGGGATGACTCTACCTACTAGCTCGGGGTGAGATGTATGCTCCCTACTCATCTAGAGTTAAGGACGGTAGGTGTGATGAGCTGACACCCTTCACAACAATACCTTTTACATTTTTGTGGAAGTCTGTAATAATTGAAAATTCATTGCTAAGGCATTATTATTGAGCTACCATAAAAAAATTTCTTCGCATATCATGCATAGTTCGAAAGTAATCTTGTGCACACAATCACAAGCAGCTTATTCTTAAGAGAAATTTTTGACAGTCTCAAATAAATGTTGTTGATATTGAATGGCTATCTTTTTCTGAAATCTGAAACACTATCGTAGTATTTATTCCTTGTTAAATCTTTGCCATAGCAACCTTTTTTTTAGTTTTACTCCTTGCTTGAGGACAATCAATAGCTTAAGTTTGGGGGTCTAATAGCTACGCTATAACCTCTATATTTATGCCTCTTTTCTATACCAATTGCTTGTTTTCATGTGCATTACATTGCATGTAGGTTGCATTTTTAGTATATAATGGGTGCTTTTTGATTTATTGCTCGTGTGGAGTTGGTGCTGTGAGAAAGGTAGTTTTTGGTTGTTTGTGTGTAGGATGACAGAGCAGAATGCGAGGGAAGAAGCAAGGAAAAAAATGCTACAGCAAGGGAGGAGAAAGAAGGCTAGCTGGCATGCGAAAGTACAAGCACGTGAAGTGTAGAAAAGGTCGCCAGACAATGCCAGGCAGCTTTATGCAGGAGCCGCACTCCATCTGCGGACCGTCCCCTTTGTCCCCTGGAGGATAGTGCTTATTGAAGAATATTTTTGGGATCCTCAAGGAGATACCAAGGGACCAAAACCCTAGAAGACCCCCACTATATAAAGGCTTCATCTCTTTTTTCAAGAAGGAGGGAGGCAAGGTGAAGAGAAAAAGAGAGAGTGTGCAAGAAGAAGCACAATAGAGGGGAGGATCACTTCATCGTTGACCAAACTTAGTGTCCTTCATCGGAAATCTCGAGGTGTGGCCTCACCACCCTCTTCCGAGGCGGTGAGCCTAAGGTGGTCATGGCAGTCCACCGGCGAACTAGGAGTTTATCTTTCCTTTTTGCTATAGCATTTATTTATTTGGAGGGTTATATGATGATGATACGTTTGATTATCGCCCAGCCATGAACTGTTTTAGATGGTTTGGGTTCTGTTGGTTAATACTCTATTGATTTTCTTAATTTCATGTTAATGCTTATTGTTCTTTCTTGATCTATGTTTTGTTTATGGTGTGTGTAATCTCCTAAAGATGTAAGAGCTTAGGGTTGTAAGTGCTTTGAGATATAGGCCCTATCTTAAGTGCCTTCGAGAGTTGGCCTTGCCTTATGAACAACCCAGGGTTGTAAGAGATTAGGGATATTAGTGCCCGTGAGACAAGCCATTCCTTATGATGCCTTCGAGTGATGGTCGTTCCCTAGGTGCAGATGGGGGTAGTGATCGACGGAGCAAGCCTAAGCTGATAGTGACAACTAGAGTAGTGCGTGATAACCGTCGAGAGAGGGTATTTGCTTTAGCATTAGCTTGGGAGAGTGAATGAGAGAGCTAGCCTTAGATCTCATAAACAATGGAGTAACCACCAAGAGGAAGGATTCCAACCTGCCTTAGAGATAAGTGATAGGTTTAAACGGCTAAGAGGGATAGAGATTAGGAGAGTAGAGTGTTTAGAGTTTACGCCGAGAGGTACTGCTATAGCATTTTAGTCTCCCAGTCTTCTTACTATAGATAGTTTAGAAGCAGCCTTAGTAAATCCCACTGAGCATAGTGGAGAGAACTAGGACTCGTTAGTAGTGTTAAGAGACTTTAGAAGATTACCCTTCAGGAACAAGCCAGCCATTCCATAAAGAGCTTTGTATCCGAGAGAGGACCTATCTGTCATTTGATTATCACTTCTATGTTTGCTTGCTTTGCTACATCATTTTTCCCATCATTCTTACTGCCTCAGCATACTCACATTACAATTTAGTTACAATAGCAGTTTGGATACGAAAACTGTGTTCACCTCCAATCTCTGTGGAGAAGATACTCACTCATCACTTTATTACTCGTTCGACGTGTATACTTGCACCATTTGCATATCATTTATAGTACTGCACGGACGCGAACAGTCATCCACTGGCTCGGCGGCTATGATGTGCCATTTCCTATTCCTTTTTCCTTCCTCCGTTGGTGCTGCCGGAGGATATATCGCCATTGGGATGGCTGCTACTACTGTTGCTGCTGCTTGCGTTATTGGCAGCTGCTGCTGCACCGCTTCTGATGAGGATGTGTTGGCCACTGTGGCCGTTGTGCAGATAGGGGAATGATGTTACTGATACTGCTCTGGGGAGTCTACCATCGTGTTGGAAATGGAGGTGGCTGAATACGATGGGTAGTGCGTCGGGGACGACATCTGTCTGCGGAAAGCGGCATGGCGAGCAGCAGCGGCTGATGGCGTTCCTTGTGCTGTGACAGCTAGATCTGTAGGGTAAGGTGGCAAGATGGGGCTGCCATCTGGGTACTTCTGCAGGAGTTAATCCACAAAGGCATCTTGTACCTCCCCCACATACTTCATAAAGGTCACCTGCTGCTGCTCGATTCTTTTATTGTTGTCGATCAGGGTGCGCAGCAGAGTGAGGACTTCCCTTGTTGTGGCAGCTTCAACACTACCGGGGGCGGCTAGAGTGGCAGACTGGGCGGCAGAGGGCTGGTTGGGGGTGATGGGCTCTGTCTCCGGGGCTTGCATCATTTGCAAGCAGATTTTCCTAGTCCACCTATCGTTTGTTGTTGTCATCTCATCCTCGGGGTCGGTTGGGACGTTGAAATTGGCACAAAGGCCGGTGATGAGTGACGGGAGGTATAGCCTGCCCTTCTTCTTGCGGAAGTAATTGTGGATCTCCTTGCATATGATCTCCCCAACATTGATGGGCCGGTTTGACATGATGATGTAGATGAGTACAAGGCGTAGCTGGTCGACAGTGGAGTTGTGAGAGGTGGGCAGCAGACGCCTCTTGTACAAGGCGCGACTGCTGTGTGAACATCTCACATTCCTTGCTGTGGATGGTTTTGAAGAGGGTGGGCTCTAAGCCAAGGTCTCTTGTCTGCTTCGTGTAGTGGAAACCTTGCTCTTCCCAAATTGCATTCTTGGAGAACTGATCCTTGTATCTTTTCTTGTTTGTCCTGGAGCAAAATTTTGGTAGGTGGGCTTGGGTTGGGATGCGGATGACATGTGAAATGGTTGTAATTAACTGAAACTTGGAAGAAAATTTGTGAGACGAGAGAGAAAGCAATGGATTCAAGAATAATATAGCAAGGAGATGAGAGTAAAGTAAATGAATGAGGTGAGGAAGGTTTAAATAGAGGCTACCAAGAGGTGTCGTGGCAGAATTAAATGTCCAACGGTCCAGTTGTCTCTCGCACGTTACAGGATTTCTGCCCGTTATTTCTATAGTTGTTGGTAGCTAGCCGTTAGCGGGCTACTAGCTGTTGCACGATGTTTGTGCTGGGCCGCCCTTGGATATCTTGGCAGGATGTTGGGAGGGCTCCTTGCTGTGCCTTCTTCTTGATCTAGCTCTTTTATTCCTAATCTTGAAAAAATAAATATAATTAAATACTAAAATAAGTTCTGAAAAATGAGAATGTGAAAAATAAATTAAAGATCTAATCCTAAGGAAAATAAATTGCAATAAATTAAACTTTAATCCTAATGCATAAAAATAAAAATAAGGAAAATATAAAAATAAAAATTAAGTTATGTTGGGAGTGCATTTGGGTGCATCTCCCAGACATAACCACTTCTCGAGGTGATTTGGCTTGTTCTTCCCTCCTGGGGGTCCTCTTGTTCTTGCAGGTGGTGTGCTACTGGGTCCTTCAGCCTGCCGTTGGGTCTGTCGCGACAGCTGCTGCCTTGGCCCGTCTCTATGCTGATTTTGGCGGCCTAAGCATCTCGACATCATTCCTTTTCCTTTTCTGGGGGTTGTAAAACGTTTACTTTGATGCTCTAGTTGTCTACCCTCATGATCAGCTCCCCATGTTCCACATCTATTAGAGTTCTGCTTGTGGTGAAGAATGGTCGCCAAAGGATGATAGGGGCTTTTCATCGGCCTCAAAGTCTTAGATGAGGAAACCAGCTGGTAGAATAAGGTTGCCCTCCTTCACAAGGATGTCTTCAATTTTCCCCTCCGGTTGTACAAAAGAATGATCGGCAAGTTTTAGCATGATGGAGGTACGTTTGTCTTGCCCAATTCGCAGTTTGTCGAAGACTGCCTTAGGCATTAGGTTGATGCTCGCTTCTAAGTCGAACATGGCTTTTTTTCATGGTTGTTGCCTATAATGCATGGAATAACAAAGCGGCCCGGGTCTGTTTCCATGGGCGGCAGTTTATTGTGCAACATGGCCATGCACTCATCTGTTACAACAACTATTTCGAATTCCCTAATTCTCTTCCTTTTAGAAATCATGTCCCTAAGGTATTTGTCATAATTGAGCATGTTCTGAATGGCTTCTATAAGAGGGATATTTATATGCACCTGCTTCAGAATATCCAAGAATTTCATGAATTGGTGCTCCTGTTTCTGCTGCCGAAGCCTCTGAGGGAAAGGTGCTGGCAGGCGGATGTCCTCTGTTCTTTCTTTGCAGGGGAACATTATCCATTGAGGCTCATCTACCTTAGGACTGCTGCCAGGTTCAGCTGTCGAGGCCACTGGAGTTGATATTGCCGTGACAGGTGGTTCTTTCTGTGTTGGCTTTGTTTCTAGTTGCTTTTCCACCATGGGTTGTTTCAACTGCTTCCCACTTCTGGTTGATATGACTTTGCACTGCTCATAAGTGGGCTTGGCTATCGCCTCTGTACTGCTGGATGCTGCTCCCATTGTTCTGCTGCTAAAGATCTCTGTGAACTGCCCAAATTGGGTCTCCAAGTTCTTTATTGTAGCCTCTTGGTTGTTCATCTTCATCTCTGTCCTTTCCATGAAAGACTCAGTTTTATCAATAAATTTATTAGTGCGAACAATAAAATCACTAGTTCTAGACATGAAAGTATGAAGAGTTGCTTCTAGTGAATTATTGTTTTGGGGCTGTTGAGCTTGCTGTCTGGACAGGTTTTGCTGGTAGCCTCCCTATTGCTGTTGTGGATTGGCAGCAATCTTGAGATTGCTCCAGGAGAAGTTGGGATGGTTCTTTTATCTAGGGTTATACGTGTTCTGGGCATGCTTGTTGTTCCTCTCGTATCCTCCAATAAAATTGGCAGATGCAGTACATTTAGAGGAATCTTGGTTGCCTCCACACTCATCATAGAATGGCTTCATAGCCTTGGCCTAATAGACTTGCCCGATGGGTTTCATTATGCTCATAACCAGCTCTTTCAGCTTATCGAGGCGGGCATTGACAGATTCTGAGGCTTGCACTTCATTCAAAGCAGCTGGTCTCCTAACGCCGCCTCGGCGGGCAGTTGGGTACTTGTAATCGTTCTTGGAGGCTTGGTTCAGAATCCATAGTGCCTCCTCTAGTGGTCTGTGGAGGATGATTCTGTTGGCTGAGGCATCAATCATCATCCGAGTTGGGTAGTTCACCCCATTATGGAACATTGACACATGTGTACAAGTTGGAAAACCATGGACCAGGCAGTTGTTGCGCATCTGTTGGTACCGCTCCCATGCTTCATACATCGGCTCATCATCCTTTTGTCGAAACGCTATTATCTCATTTCTCAATCTGTTTGTGACATTGGATTGTCAGAAACGATCCAGGAAATCCTTGCACAGCTCTGTCCATGCGTTGAATGACCCTGCTGGCTGGTTGTTTAACCACTGCTTTGCCCTATCCCTTATTTTATAGGGGAATAACCTCAGCCTAAGCACGTTTTGGTGGACTCTGTGTATCTTGAATGCTCTATAGATGTCCATGAATCCTTTTAAGTGTTGTCGAGCATCTTCTGTGGTAGTCCCTCCAAATTACCCTAACGTGTTGATAATGTTCAACATTATGGCCTTCAGATCGAAGTGATCCTCCTCAATCTCAGGTTTGAATGCTCTATTATGCCACAATGAGCCTTTTCTGGGTACATGTTTCGAAACAGTTACTGTCGTTTCGATATGGTATGCATTTTTGGCTTAAGTGATTCGAAACGTGTAAGGGTCGTTCCGAGACCCCAAGGCTATTTTTAAGCCTGTATCGAAACACGAGGTCGTTTCGATACACTTTTGTTTTATCGGAGGCGGGGGAATCGTCCCATGTGTGCTTGGTCTCGAAACGAGTAAGACCTGTTTCGATACATTTTGCTACTATAATTCGTAGTTTCAAAACGGGCTTGATCTGTTTCGAAACGGGGGTTGTTATGTTAGTTGTTGGAATATTCTGATGTTCTGATTCTTTGCGTTTTAGTTCCTGAATGTTGTGGATGCAATTAAATGAGCATGAATGTCTAATTTGAGCTGATATTTGACCGAGATGCATGTAACATGTTTAATTAAAGGACGGTAACACAAAAATGGCCTAAGTCCTTACGAATTGGAAAAATTACAAAATGGTCCCTAAAAGCTGTAATTGGATGAGATTGATGTACGATTGAGTCGCAGTTGATTTGCTGCAATGTTTAACACATAGGAACCTAATTTGCATCTAAATCAGATAAAAAGAAAAAGAACATGGTTGTTTATTGAGCTAAACCTTCTCGGTTTACTTCAATATTCCTCGTGTGACCCGTTCGGTTCAGTCTATTGGTTAGGCCGGGTCGAGGAGGTTACAATTCAACTTAAAAAAGATGAATGCTTTTTCTTTTCTTTCTTTAATTAATTTTTAAGTAAAAAATATTTTCTTTAAAAAACAAAAATATTTGTCTATAAAAAATATTTTTCAAGTAATAATAAAAACATATTTTCATCATTTAATTTATTTTTTTGAAGTGATAATAAAGATATTGACTCGACTAAAAATAAATTAAAAAAATATATAAAAAGAATATTTTTTAAAAAATAAATAAATAAAAATTTTCTTCATTTACCAACAAATGAAAATGATAAAGTTAAAAAATAAAAAGGGTTTAAATGATAATGTTTGTTTCTCGCTTTTTGTTTAGATTTAGGAAGCTTTAGGATTTAAGTTCTGAAAACTTAGATATAATCTTGTCTTTGAACAAAATGACTCTTTAAGGAAAAAAATAAAAACAACACTTAATTAGACTTTAACCCTAAAAAATAGGTAAAATGCTTAGACACTTTGTTAATAATTTTTGAGCTTAGAAATAATAAAAATGTTCAACACATTAATTTTCTTTGTTTGTTTGTAAAAAGTGAAATTAATTAAAATATGATGTCTTATCAAACAGGAATGACGGGTTAGCATCAAAAATGTTAGCGGTGATTAAAGTTCATCTCCCGGGCGATAAGGCTGTTAAAATAGATTGATTTTCATTAAACAGGCAAATAAAATCGAACCTTCATGAACTTGGAAATTCCAGTTTTTGAAAATATTTTTGAAATCAATGAGGTACCAATTTTTAGGCGTCGTGGGGTGCTAACCCTTCCCTATGCGTAACCGACCCCTGAACCAATTTTCTGGTTTTCACAGACCAAAACCATTGTTTTAATAAAATAAAACATTTTATTAAAATAACCATGCTTTAAAGTGATCTAATCACAGTTTTTTCAAAAATATTGGTGGCGAATCTTTTGATTTTAAAAGTTTTCCAAAAAGTCGAAGCTCGAAAGGGTTGCGACAGCTTGGCGACTCCGCTGGGGAAGTGTTTTTGTTTTTAAAATAAAAAACAAAAGAGGGTCATGCCACCATACTATTGGAAAAGTCACGATTTGACCACCTTACTTTTTTTTCCGAAGCAATTAAACCACAAAACTATTTAAATGGTATCAATGTGACCACCAGCCGTTTGAGTTTAAAGGTAGGGTGACGTGGCAGTTAAAAAATAGGGGTATAATTACACATTTGGTCCTTGCTATTTACACATTCTTTCAATTTAGTTCTAATTTTAAATTAATAAAATTAATTAATTTTTTAATTAGATAGTGACACGTGTCAATACCTTATTGGAGGACTTTAATTATTTATTTTTGATTTAATAAATTTATTTCCCTCCTCCAATCAGGTAGTGACATGTGTCACCACATGTTTAGAGGAGAAAAAACGAATTCAAGCAATATGCTTGAAAAGGGAATCAAACCCATGTAACAAAGGGTGATTGGCAGCGATATAGCCACCGCACCAAAACTAGCCTTGTGCTTAAATTTACTCAATTAGATATATATGTCTTATTTTTCTATATTTATTCTTTTAATTCAACATATATAATCATCCAACTTATTTCACGTATATAATACAAAATGCTAAACCATAAACCCTAAACCCCAAACCTAAACGCTAAACCATAAACCTAAAAAACTAAATACTAAACTCTGAACTTCAAACATTAAACCTTAAAATATACATTTATTTCATCCACTAAATAAAAAATGAACTGATTTTACACACTTGTACTCGTATGCTTCAAGCCCAAAAGTAGGGAAGCTAGCAAATCCACAATCCTCTCCAACAGTGAAAAACCACTGAAAGAAACCCCACAAAAAGTTGAAAGAAAAGAACTTCCCCAATGTTTTTACTTGCTTCCTACAAGTAAAAGAACATGAAAAGATTAGGATATATAAATGTCGAAACGATCAGCTTTAATTAGAAATTGAAACTATGACACTGATTTTACTTTGCTAGCTTTGATCCTTGAGGAGTGTGGAAGCTATTGATGAGATGTGCAGTTGCAGTACCACTTGGATATGTCAACTTGAAGTCTATGATCATGATCTGAGAAAAAAAAAGAGAGGACAAAAGTTGGCTATGGAGGTTAACACGGGCGAAGGGGAAAAACTTTTCCTTGCAAAATTATCATCCATTATCGACTCAATGATTTCAGTTCTATATATAAACAATTATATATGTGCTATTGTAGACATAATGCATGTCTTTGTCCATTAAACACATTGTTGCACTAAGTTTGCAAAATATGGTGGAGCAAAGCACAATGTACCTTCCGAAGAGGCACCACGAAAAAGAGACCAAGAAAGCTAACAACAAAGAGGAAGCCAATAATCCATCCTAGAGACGGATTCTTGAAACCTCCATTATCCCATGAATGTTTCGCAATGAGTTCGCTCATTCTGAAGAGGTAACTTCCGAATCCCCCTGTTTGTCAGCAGGTAAAGTGAGCATAAAAGTTTCTGCACATCAGTTGAGGTTTTAATTTAAGCAAAATAAATGCTGAAATCATCTTCAATCAATCATAACGCATCATACATTACAAAAGTTTCTGCAGATCAGTTGAGGTTTTAATTTAAGGTTATTTATATGAAATTAATTTGATGGTTAGATATATGAAATTAGTGTTTAGGGTTTGTAGTTTAGGGTTATATACGTGAAATTAATTCGATGATTATATATGTTGAATTAAAGGAATAAATGTAAAAAAATAAGACATATATATCTAGTTGAGTAAATTTAAGCATAAGGCTGGGTTTAGTGCAGTGGCTATGCTGCTGCCAATTACCCTTTGTTGCCTGAATTTGATTCCCGTGTCACCACCTGATTGGAGGAGGAAATAAATTTATTAAATCAAATATAAATAATTAAAGTCCTCCAATAAGGTGTTGACACGTGTCACTACCTAATTAAATAATTACTTAATTTTATTAATTTAAAATTAGGACTAAATTAATAGAATGTGTAAATAACAAGGACCAAATGTGTAATTATACAAATTTTATTTAGCAGTCCCGTCAACTTGTCTGTTATATTTCACGGTCGGTGGTCATATTGATACCATTTAAATAGTTTGGTGGTTTAATTGCTTCGAAAAAATTAAGGTGGTCAAATCGCGGCTTTTCCAATAATATGGTGGTCATTTATGTAGTTTACCCCTTATTTTAAATGGTTTTCAAAAGTTTTTTTTAAAAAAAACTAATGGAATTTGCAAGTTAATAATAGGTTCAATTTATTTGTCCGTTTAATGAATATAATTCTATTTTATGCATTTAAGACGTAATTCCAAGCTCTATACACGAGCTTTGTCTCGCTCGTTTAAGTGAGGGGAACACGCTTTGCTCATGTAAGAATATTGATTCTTCGTATGAGCCTAAACTACCTTCAGGACTCATTCCCTTTGTCTTCGTAAGAATATTTATTCTTCAAGAAGGCATCGGTGGTGAGTCCTCCTGAGTTGAACTCGATTCGTTTGAATCCTGTGATGGGTGAGAATCGAGGGCCTTGCTACCCTTAGTAGGGGAAAACAAGGACATCTCGGGTACCCTTTTAGAATCGAACCAAGTTTGAGAATCTAGAGCCTACTTCAATAGAGCCATGCGGAAAGCCTAGGGTGTTGAGTCTGGTCAAAGTCGCAAGAATAATCCTTGGAGACATTTCCTGGAATGTTGGAATGGTTGCCCAGAATTATTATGCAATTAAATTATTTTGGATATTTTAGGTTTTATTTCTATTTTTTATTAAAAAGAGTACTAACCTTTTTGTGTGTGTGTTTTGTTTTGTTTTTGTGGCATATTTATTTGTTGCGTGCATCCCATATTTAGAGGGGATCAATTCTAAAGCACGATGCTCAACTAGAAAAGCATTCACCATGGATGGAAGGTACCTAAAAGAAGAAGATAATATGGATGTACGTCACCAATCTTAGGCCCACCAGCAAGAATTGAGAAGTTGACGAGTAATCACGTAAAGGAAACATCGAAGTATGCTCACATCAGCGCCAAGAAGATTACCATAAGTCGCAAGTGTCATGAGACCACTTCGACGGCCCAACCAAGCAGAATTTGAAAATGATCATTGGTTGTTGAGATGTGTGGGGCTCGATTCGTTCAACCGATTATGCTCACCAAGTGGTGGAGAGGTGGATTTTTGGGTGTTAGGGTTTAGGAAGCTAGAATAGAAATGGACACAATGATTTATAGTGGTTCAACCTTCTAACCAAGGTCTACATCCACTACCTTAGCTCCCCACTAAGGATTTCACAATCAATCCACTATTGATTCGTCCCCTTTTCTAGGCTTAGGAGGTAACCCTTACAAACGATCAAGCTTCTACCCAAAGCCTTGATCAAAACCCTCTTTTACAAAGAGATAAAGAAAGCAAACTTAAAACCCTCTAATAGGTGTTTGTTTGCACAATTAAGCACTCACCCAAGACGTAAAACACTTGAGCGAATTTGACAATTTTGGCTCACTAGTGTTTGTCTATACAAGAAATGACAAATTAAGCACTAAGACAATTTCTTGATCATTTGATGTTTGACAATATGAGCATTAGCCTTCTCTTGATGCTTGGAGGTCCCTTTTATACTCCCAAATGAGTTTGTAGCCGTTACTAGCCGTTGGGGATGAATTGGAGCCGTTGAGGACTTTATTTCCCTTCATAAATGCTGTTCTGCAGCTAACCGTATCGATACACGTGACACCGTATCGGTACGGGCTTCATAGGAACTAGCCGTTGAGCTTTTGCCAGCTGAGGCGTATCGATACGCTTGAGAGCGTATCGGTACGAGTCCACATTTGAATAGCCGTTGGGAAATAGCCGTTGGGGTGGTTGAACTGGGATCGGTATGCTTACCTGGCGTATCGAAACGACCCCGATCCGTATCGATACGCTAAACCCTCGTATCGATACGAGTTTTGACAGTGGCCAAACTGGGGCAAAAAAGGTATCGGTACGGGTACAACCGTATCGATACTGGTAACGTGAAATCACAAGTTTGGCTATTGAAAACAGGAAAAATCTTTGCCAAAAACCTTTCAAAATGCCTCAAACATAAATTCAAGTTGTTTGGACTTAAAAACAAGTTTTAGATTCTTTTCAAATTAATCCAAAACATTTTTCAATTATTATATCAAAACATTAGTTCTACAATCTCCCCCTTTTTGATATAATAAAACTAACTTGAAAAATTGTTTGGGATTCTCCCCCTTAAACTTTTAAAAATGTGAATAAGAGATTAAATGTATGAAATCAAATAAAGCTCCCCCTTATTCATTTTAAAATTCAATTTGTTTGCACAATTAAGCACTCACCCAAGACCTAAAACACTTGAGAAAATTTGACAATTTTGGCTCACTAGTATTTGTCTATACAAGAAATGACAAATTAAGCACTAAGACAATTTCTTGATCATTTGATGTTTGACAATATGAGCATTAGCCTTCTCTTGATGCTTGGAGGTCCCTTTTATACTCCCAAATGAGTTTGTAGCCGTTACTAGCCGTTGGGGATGAATTGGAGCCATTGAGGACTTTATTTCCCTTCATAAATGTTGTTCTGCAGCTAACCGTATCGATACACGTGACACCGTATCGGTACGGGCTTCATAGGAACTAGCCGTTGAGCTTTTGCCAGCTGAGGCGTATCGATACGCTTGAGGGCGTATCGGTACGGGTCCACATTTGAATGGCCGTTGGGAAATAGCCGTTGGGGTGGTTGAACTGGGATCGGTACGCTTACCTGGCGTATCGAAACGACCCCGATCCGTATCGATACGCTAAACCCTCGTATCGATACGGGTTTTGACAATGGCCAAACTGGGGCAAAAAAGGTATCGGTACGGGTACAACCGTATCGCTACTGGTAACGTGAAATCACAAGTTTGGCTATTGAAAACAGGAAAAATCTTTGCCAAAAACCTTTCAAAATGCCTCAAACATAAATTCAAGTTGTTTGGACTTAAAAACAAGTTTTAGATTCTTTTCAAATTAGTCCAAAACATTTTTCAATTATTATATCAAAACATTAGTTCTACAATCTCCCCCTTTTTGATATAATAAAACTAACTTGAAAAATTGTTTGGGATTCTCCCCCTTAAACTTTTAAAAATGTGAATAAGAGATTAAATGTATGGAATCAAATAAAGCTCCCCCTTATTCATTTGAAAATTCAATTTGTTTGCACAATTAAGCACTCACCCAAGACCTAAAACACTTGAGCAAATTTGACAATTTTGGCTCACTAGTGTTTGTCTATACAAGAAATGACAAATTAAGCACTAAGACAATTTCTTAATCATTTGATGTTTGACAATATGAGCATTAGCCTTCTCTTGATGCTTGGAGGTCCCTTTTATACTCCCAAATGAGTTTGTAGCCGTTACTAGCCGTTGGGGAAGAATTGGAGCCGTTGAGGACTTTATTTCCCTTCATAAATGCTGTTCTGCAGCTAACCGTATCGATACACGTGACACCGTATCGGTACGGGCTTCATAGGAACTAGCTGTTGAGCTTTTGCCAGCTGAGGCGTATCGATACGCTTGAGGGCGTATCGGTACGGGTCCACATTTGAATGGCCGTTGGGAAATAGCCGTTGGGGTGGTTGAACTGGGATCGGTACGCTTACCTGGCGTATCGAAACAACCCCGATCCGTATCGATACGCTAAACCCTCGTATCGATACGGGTTTTGACAGTAGCCAAACTGGGGCAAAAAAGGTATCGGCACGGGTACAACCGTATCGATACTGGTAACGTGAAATCACAAGTTTGGCTATTGAAAACATGAAAAATCTTTGCCAAAAACCTTTCAAAATGCCTCAAACATAAATTCAAGTTGTTTGGACTTAAAAACAAGTTTTAGATTCTTTTTAAATTAGTCCAAAACATTTTTCAATTATTATATCAAAACGTTAGTTCTACATTGGTCTACTCAGCTTAGGGGCAACGCCAAAAGGACCCAGGAGCGAGACGAGTTCGATAGAAGCATCACATCCTAAATTAAAAATGTATCTAAGCATGTGGGGTCAAGAAGCTACATTTCTTTGCCCCACGTCAGACCGATAGGGAAGGTAGGACCAAGGCTCGAAAGATTGATCAAAGAAATGAGTGCTCTGACCGAGACATATTCGTAGGACTTTCATCATCCAATGGAAGCTACATCTAGAGCAACACCTTAATAGAATTGTTGACCCTTCACCTGCATTCTTGCTTTTGCATACATACATTTGCTTTCATGCATTTGTTTTTTTGTTTGCGTTGAATAATATTCCGATCATTGCATTCACAAATGTATAATAAAAAGATTAATTTTGGAAAAATTAATTTAAGTAGTAGAGATCCCGCGCAAACACGGTACTCGAGCTATGACTATAGAAGATAGATTAACAACCCTGGAAGCAAATTAGAAGAGCATTAAGGATAAGCTTGAGGAAATGGAAAATGATATGAAGAAAGAGACTGAGTTATCACACAGGAAAACAATCATCCAAATCGCAGCCATTTTTGGGTTCAAAGACCCAGATGAAGTTAAAGCAGGAGAAGACACCAATACTTTGCCTCGGTTCCCGGGGTTTGCTTTTGCACATTCATTGATGCAAAAGGAAGTTGCCTCACCTAAATTGAAGATTTCGCCTTATTCTTCTGAATCTTCTGCCCAAATTGAAGTGAAGGCAAATTCTGAGGAAGTTTACGAGGTACATGACCTCGATAAGATAACTAACAAGGAAAAGGTCGAAAGGAAATGGGAAGACCGCTAGAAGTTTGAGTAAATGATTAAATCTTCTCAAGAAAGAAACATTTATGGTGGCATAGATGCTAGAGATTTGAGTCTAGTATCTGACTTGGTGGCTCCTCCAAAGTTCAAGGCCCCTGAATTTGAAAAGTATAATGAAACTACGTGCCTGTTGACAAACTTGACCATGTACTGTCGAAGAATGTCAGCACACTTGGAAAACGAGAAATTATTGATTCACTTTTTCTAGGATAGTCTATCTACGTATGCTATTCGATGGTATGCTCAGCTGAGTCGGGTCAACATACGCACTCTGAGAGATCTATCAAAAGCCTTCCTGAAACAGTACGAGTATGTGACAGATATGGCCCCAAGCAGGATCGTACTATAGGACATGTAACAAAAGCCGAATGAGAGCTTTTGCCAGTATGCTCAGAGATGGAGAGATGTGGAATCCCAAGTTCAACCTCCACTGTTGAAAAATGAGGTTACTCCAATGTTTGTGGAGACTTTAAATGGTCCATTCTATTACTATATGATAAATCACTCCACCAATGGTTTCGCGGACATGGTCATGAATGAAGAGTTGATATTGGCACCCGTCAGAAGTGGAAGACTCAAAGAAGAAGAATATGACGAACACATTTAGAAAATTCGTCACAAAATAGATGAAGGAAAGACTAGCTAAAATTTATGCTTGTTTATTTAAAATAATGTAGAATCTTCTTAGAAAGTTGGGGTCATACTTAGAATCAACCCTTTTTCTTTTGCTCGCGAGCATTAGAGATCTTTTGTAAGGGCTTCTATGTCAATTTACTTGTTTAAAGATGCATTTTCTTTCTTCTCTCAAGTGGTAAACATTTCTTATTTTCTTTTCTTTCCATCCATTTCTCTTCAAACATATGTCTTTCTGGCAGAGCCCTATGATTGTAGGAATGATTCTTGAATCTAATCCCGAGATAGAGAGCAAAAAAGTGTGTTTAGGTTTAATATACAGATTCTGAGTGAATTTTCCTCTTAGACATTGTTGTAAGGGTCTTGGAATGAAGTGATAACTCTAAAATATCAACCAACTAAAGACTGCTTCTTTTCGATGATGTTTGTGTGTGAAATGACATTTGACATTCCTTCATTTCCCTTCACGAATAAGAAAATGAAAAAATCCATTTGTTTTCCCCTTTGAGCTTTATACTTTTTCATGTTTGAACCCTAACCATGGATCACTCCCCACACTAGGGGCAAAAATGATGAAAATTGCAAGCAAAGGAAACACGGCAAATTAAGCAAATGTTCTAAATTTGAAATGAAAAGGACACAAAAAGAAAAGAAGGAAAAAGAAAAAGACGGAGAAAGAAAAAGAAAAAGAAAAGGAAGGAAAAAGGAAAGAGAAAAGAAGAAAGAAAAGAAGAAAACGAGAAGGAAAAGAAAGAAAGAGAAACAAAAGAAAAAGAAGAAAAGAAGAGAAATGAAAAAAAATGAAAAAAAGAGAAAAAGAAAAAAGAAAAAAGGAGAAAGAAAAAGAAAGAAAAGAGAAGAGAAGAGAAGAGAAGAGAAGAAAAAAAGGAAAATAAATGAAGAAAAAAGAAAGAAAGAAGAAATGCGAAGGAAAATTTGAAATAAATCCTTCAAACGAGATGTGTGCCAGAAAAAGAAATGAACTCTAGGGTGAAAACCTAAAATGGACAGTCTAGAGTGATCCAAAGAATAAAAGAAGAAGAATAGAGATTCATCAGGAAAAGTTGATTCTCAGTTTAATCACCCTTAAACATGTTTTTGAGCCTTTATACCTTTCTTTGGAAACCCGATCCTAGCCAACATTACAAGCCTCTAAAGACCATTTCGATCACACATAAATATTTGAGAAAAGGGAGTTTGTCTTCAGAACACAATCCACCTAATTGAGTTAACCTTTCTTCTGGGACCTCGAGCTTCTAATGTCTGATTAAGATTAGAAAAGTGGGAAATTTTAAATTTGGGGCGTGTGTGAGTAAAAGAGAGCCACCAAAAAGTGGGGCAATATCCGGTTGATGGATTCATGAATCATTCGTGCTATGAATTTTGGGGCATCTAACTTTGCCCTATTACTATGTTTGCCATGACTTTTTTCCTTTCTTCCCCTCTCTTCATTCATATTTCTAGCATTTTCTTGCATCTTACAAGTAAGCTGACATGGATTCGTGAAAAGCAAAAGATTCTTGGTATTGATCCCAACTGTAGGGAGTCATGAACTAGTGTTTACATCGCTTCAAGAAATAATGAAATGGCTGATAATTGAACCTCAGATTGAACGAGGGCATTGCCTTGCATGAGAATGCAAAAAAGAGAAAAGAAGAAGAAGCACATTCGTTGAAGAGTTTTAAGTGGGCCATGTTGCCAAGAAAATCTGCAAATTAGATGTAAAAGCTCAGAAGCATGAAAAAGAGATAGAATTGCACTTGATAATCAAACGATGCCAGCAGATTGAGACAATCTTCGTTGGCCAATGATTTAATGCCCTTAGTGTTAATAGGCGAGAGGGGAAGAGATTAAAGCGCCAACATCATTCGAAGATATTCAAGGTAGAATTAAGCTTGCTACAAGGATTTATATGCAAGCACTGCAAGGTGCCCTCTATGGGCAAGAATTTGAAAACTCACAAGAAGCGCTGAAGGTGCTTAATGCTTAATAAGGGGCATATGAAGATTTGAAGCTTTCAAGACTAATCAAGGAGGCCTTTCACTCGAAATTGATGTGTCAAGAATGAGGATGGTAAAGTAAGAGACAGTTGAAAAAGACAGTCCTTCCAACCATGAGTATAAGATCACTGGATTGAGTGAGCAAATTTTCGAAGATTAGACGTTTTCCATCAATCAAAGAAATACAATGAAAAAGCAAAATTGTTAATCTAGATTGAGTGAGCAAACACGTGAATTCAAAAAAACAAAGGAAAAATTAATTCTGAAGAAAAGAATTTAAAAAGTAAAAGAAATCGACATGCATCCATGTTTTAGGCATCCCTAGGGGCATGTTTGCTTATTCATCCAAGCATAAGGAGGATGAAATCTTTTGAAGCATGTTTGCTTATTCATCCAAGCATGAGGAGGATGAAATCTTTTGGAACTTTCTTATCCATCCAAGCATTTGGAGGATGAAATCTTTTTTTCGAAATCGGCTCATCTATTCGGGCATTCGGAGAATAGAACCCATCTCATCTATTTAGACATTTGGAGAATAGAACCCAACTCATCTATTCTGGAATTCGGAGCATAGAAACCAACTCATCTATTCGGGCATTTGGAGAATAGAACCCAGCTCATCTATTCGGGAATTCGAAAAATAGAACCATGCTCATCTATTCAGGCATTTGGAGAATATAACCCAACTCATGTATTCGGGCATTTGGAGAATACAACTCAGCTCTTCTATTCGGGCATTTGGAGAATAGAACCATGCCTATCCGTTCGGGCATCAAGAGAATGGAACTAATCAGCAAATCGGTGAAAATCAGTGTGTTTTGTTCTTTGCTCTATCCTTGTTTCATAGAGATGAGCAAAGAGGGGCAACTGTTGTAATTGAATTTTCACCCCTTATTATTATTATTATTATTATTATTATTATTATTATTATTATTATTATTATTATTATTATTATTATTAATACTTATTAATAAAACCCCATTTAAAAAATAAAGGTGGTCCATTTAATAATAAAGGGTCCATTTTAATTTATAAAAATAAAGCTCATTTAAAATAATAAATAAGGAACCCAATTTTTTAAAGAGGCCCAAACTAACTCATTTACGTTGTTTTTGTGCAGGATTAATAAGGGCCGCTGGATCAGGGGAAAGGAAGATCAAAGGCTAGGATTTTTTTTTCAAAAAAGAAGGAATCACCCGCACCCACGTGCCTGGCGCGTGGGGGCCTGGTCCCCTCCCCCACGATTCAAAGTTGTGCAACAAGAGAGGGGGCTGTCGTCCAGCTACCGCTGGCCACGGCTGTCACTGCCATTGGTGCCGGCTGATTCCCCACGCCCGCGCCAACTCGACGCCGCCGTTCACCTACAAAATGGAGGAGAGAATAGGTCAAACCCTTGGTTTTATTTGGGGATATTTTCATCTCCAAATCCCTAAATCTGAGCCATTTTAATCTTCAAAATTTAAAAGAGGCTTGATTCTTGTTGTTTGTCTGAATTTAGCATATGTTTAGGGATTGAAAAACCCTCAATTTCCACCATTGTAACACACACTCTTCACCAACAATCATACACACAGAAATCCGAATTTGATTGGAAGAATTCTTGTAAAAAAGCTTGTAATTTCTCGGCGAAATTTTGAAGAAAAGCAATGCAAAATTTCAGAAGTTTTGTTGAAGGATTGAATCAAGCTTTGCTACATTTAGGTATGATGTTCTTCATTTCTTGCTTTTAATTCTTTGATGTTGGTTGTATAGTTTGACGTTAAATTCGTATTTGATTGTTGAAGTTCGATAATAAAAATTTAAAATTGTTTTTCTTCGAATTAAAATCGATTTTTGAACCTTTTTTGTTAATTTTCGGGTAAAAAACGGTGTTCTTCATTTTGAAGAACACCAAGAACACTTTTTTTTTGGAGTTTGATCTTTCATGATGGTAAAAAATTTAAAAATGTGTTTTTTTGGGGTAAAATCCTTAAATTTAGTTGGGCTCTAAAAGAATAGTTTACATGGACTCATTTTTTAATCCAACTTAAAAAAAGATGAATGCTTTTTCTTTTATTTCTTTAATTATTTTTTAAAGGAAAAAATGTTTTTTAAAGAAAAAAAATATTTTTCAAGTAATAAAAAAATATCTTTTCATCATTTAATTTTTTTTAAGTGATAATAAATATATTGACTCGGCTAAAAATAAATTTAAAAAAATGTAAAAAAAAGAATATTTTCTAAAAAATAAATAAATATTTTCTTCATTTTAAAAAAGGAAAATGATAAAGTTAAAGAATAAAATGTGTTTAAATGTTAAAGTTTGTTTCTCGCTTTTGGTTTATATTTTGGAAGCCTTAAGATTTAAGTTCTAAACACTTAGACTGAACATTTTCTTTGAATAGAATGACTCTTTAAGGGAAAAAAATAAAAAAAACACATTGATTTTTGGGTTAATAATATTTAAGCTTAGAAATAATAAAAATGTTCAACACATTAATTTTCTTTGTTTGTTTTAAAAAGTGAAATGAATTAAAATGTGGTGTCTTATCAAACAAGAATGATGGGTTAGCGCCATAAATGGTGGCGGTGATTAAAGTTCATCTCCCGGACGATAAGGTCGTTAAAATAGATTGATATTCAATAAACGGACAAATAAAATTGAACCTTCGTGAACTTGCAAATTCTAGTTTTTAAAAACATTTTTGAAATCAATGAGGTACCAATTTTTTAGCGTCATGGGGCTGCTAACCCTTCCCCACGCGTAACCAACCCTGAACCTATTTTCTGGATTTCACAGACCAAAACCGCTATTTTAATAAAATGAAATATTTTACTAAAATAACTCTACTTTAAAGTGATCCAATCACACTGTTTTCAAAAAGATTTGCGGCGACTCTGTCGATTTTAAAAGTTTTCCAAAAAGTCGAAGCTTGAAAGGGTTGCGACACATGTTTTCAACTTGAATCCTCGTTTGTTTTCAAGACGCCCTTTGCGGGTTTACATCTTGAACCTTCATTTTATTTTTCTTTCCTTGGAGCTAAAGCGCCCTTTACGGGTTTTCATTTTTAGATACCTCTTTCCTTTTTCCTTTTCTTTTTTCCTTTTTTCCTTTTTTCTTTTCTTCAAGAGTAGTAACTTTTGACCGAGTCTGAATTCACAGGACCTTGCATCTCATCCCCATACATTTCAGCTAAAATAAGAGCTCCTTCAGAAAAAGCCTTTGTAACACATAAGGTCCCTCCCAATTGGGTATCCACTTCCTGCGGGAATCTCTTTGAATTGACAACATCTTTTTCAACACCAAATCTCCTTCTTGAAACTTCCTCGGGTGAACCTTCTTGTCATGGGCTCGCATCATCCTCTTCCGGTACATTTGGCCATGGCATATTGCCTTCAATCTTTTCTCCTCAATTAGATTGAACTGATCATAGCGTGCTTGAATCCATTCAGCTTCATCTAATTCAGCCTCCATCAAAATGCAAAGTGATGGGATCTCAACTTCATTTGGTAGCACAACCTCTATAACGTATACGAAGGAAAACAGTGTTGCCCCTGTTGACGTTTGCACAGCCGTCCGATAGGCATATAGGGGAAAGAAAACTTCTCATGCCAGTCCTTGTAAGCCTTGGTAACCACATAAGGTCCCTCCCAATTGCGATACGTTACTGAGTTGTGATGTTTAATCTGAAATTGCTCACAAACTACGATTATCATCTTGTTGTTCAAGTTTGAGGCATTGTCTACGATAATACTATTAGGGAGCCCATAGCGACAGATGATCTCTTTCTTGAGGAGTTTGCAAACCGTTGGTCTAGTGATGTTTGCATATGAAACTGCCTTAACCCACTTGGCGAAGTAGTAGATAGTCACCAGGATAAACCTATGTCCGTTAGAGGCTTTTGGATGAATTTTTCCAATTACGACCATGGCCCACATTGAAAATGGCTAAGGCGTAGTCATCACATAAAGAGATTGCGGTGGTGCATGTATTTTATCCGTATAAATTTGACACTTGTGGCATTTCCGAGCGTAATCGACACAGTCTTCCTCCATGGTTGACCAATAATAACCGAATCTCATGATTCACTTGGCCATGGTAAACCCGATAGGGTGAGTCGCACAAACTCCTTCATGGACCTCCTCGAGAATTAGTCAGGCCTCTTTAGCATTCACGCATCTAAGTTAAACCTGATCCCTGTTCTTCTTATAAAAAACTTATCCGTCCAAAACGTACGCCGAAGCCATCCTCCGGATCGTTCTTTTATCATTTTCAGTTGCTTGAGGTGGATATTCCTCCAACTTAATATATTGCAATAGATCATTGTACCATGGAAGACCATCTATTTCCTCCTCTATGTCAGAGCAGTGTGTTGGTAGATCATAAATTTTTATTTGGACGGGCTTCTTCTTAGCACCCTCAGTTGCCTTGAATGCTGCTGATAGTTTGGCAAGAGCATCAGCAATCTTGTTTTCTTCCCTCGGGAGTTGTTGAAAAGTAATCTCTTTGAATTATTTAATTAATTCTCGGACTAATTCTGGTATTCAACCAATTTTGAAACTTTCGTTTCCCATTCTCCATGGATTTGATAACTAACAATGGAAAAATCTCCAAAGGCCTTCAGAACCTTGATCTACTTTTCTATGGCCGCCCATAAACCCATAATGCAAGCTTCATACTCGGTCGTGTTGTTAGTGTAGAAAAATTCCAAATGGTTAGTAAAGGGATAATGCTCACCTCTTGGGGAAACTAATATCACTCTGATACCATGATCCAAGGCGTTAGATGCTCCATGAAAGTTAATGACCCATGAACTTTCTTCAAATGCGACACCTATTAAGTCTTCATTTGGGAAATCAAAATCCAAGGCCTCTTAATTCTTAGAGGCGCGACTCATCAATAAATTTTCTATGTCGCCTCTTTTTACTACTTTTTGGCTAACATATTGAATGTCAAACTCTGTTAATAGCATCTGCCAGTGGGCCAATCTTCCAGACAAAGTTGGTGCTTCCATCGGAAATTTCAATGGGTCAAGCTTAGAGATCAACCACGTGGTGTGGTACAACAAATATTGTCTAAGTCTCCTGGATGCCCAAACCAAAGCGCAACACATCTTCTCAATCAATGGATGCCTCAACTCACAATCTGTGAATTTCTTGCTTAGATAATAGATCGCCCTTTCTTTTCTCCCAGTATCATCAAGTTGACCTAACACGCATCCCCTGGAATTCTCGTATATGGTTAGGTACAAAATTAAGGGTTTACCCGAGACATGTGGCATCAACACTGGTGGATTTGAAAACTATTTCTTAATTTTCTCAAAGGTCGCTTGGCATTCTTCGTTCCATTTTCTTGGATTGTTCTTTCAGAGCAATTTGAATACCGGGTCACACTTCTCTGTCAACTGAGAAATAAATCAGACAATATAAATATGGCGGCCCAGGAGGAGGGAGCTGATGTATTGCCTTTACCTTATCGGGGTCAACCTCAATTCCTTTTTTACATACCACGAAACACAAGAGTTTTCTTGACGTTACTCCGAAGATACATTTGGCGGGATTGAGCTTTAGTCGAAACTTTCTTGACCTTCTGAAGAGCTTCTCCAGATTCGCAATATGCTCTTTTTCAGTTCGGGATTTAGCAATCATGACGTTCACGTATACCTCAATTTCTTGGTATATCATGTCATGGAATAGGTTTACCATGGTCCTCTGGTAGGTGGCTCAAGCATTCTTCAGTCCGAAAGGCATTACCTTGTAGCAAAAGGTTCCCCATTGTGTCACAAATGTGGTCTTTTCCATGTCTTCAGGCACATCTTGATATGGTTATGGCCCGAGAAACCATCCATGAATGAAAATAGGGAGTGGTCGTTCATATTATCCGTCAAAGTATCAATGTGTGGGAGTAGGAAATTATCCTTTGGGCTTGCCCAGTTAAGGTCTCTATAATCGACACACATGCGAACTTTCTCATCTATCTTTGGAACTAACACGATGTTAGCCACCCATTCAGGGTATCTGGCTTCTAGTAGGAAACCGACGTCGTATTGCATTTTCACCTCATCCTTTTTCTTCAGTAACATGGTGATTTTCATCTTTCGTAGCTTATGTCTCATAGGCCGACATTTTGGCTTATGGGTAAACGATGTACCACAATGCCCGTATCCAGACCATGCATATCCTGGTATGACCAGGCAAAGATATCCTTCTAGTCCTGCAAAAGTTCCATCAAGTCTTGCCGTGTTCCCATGGTAACAATGGTGCCAATTTTTACTTCATGTCTCTCTTCTTCAGTGCCCAGATTCACGATTTCTAACAGCTCATGATAGGGTATAATTTGTTTTCCTTTGCTCTTCATTAGTCGAAGTAAATCTTCTGAGATATCGACCTCAATTTCATCTTCAGGGTCTTCGAATCCTTCTGAACACATGGGCCGCTCGAAATTCACCCCCGATTCAGACTCGATATTTCTCACTTCCTTCATATCTATGGACCTATCAGGAAAGGGAATATATTGATATTTTCCAAAAGAAAACAAAATTCTTGGTATGTGTTACGTATATTCGGTGTCACAATTTTAGTGCAAGTATACATGTCGCCAAGTTATAGTATAAAAGATATCGTCTCCACAGGTATTAGTTCTACTTCAAGAGATTATCGTCTCGCAATGTAGAAAATTAAAAAACACAAGTAATGGTTTGGTTGAAGTAACAACTAAAAATAAAGAAAGCAAGTAAACTAAGAGATTGAGTAGATATGATGATAGAGCAGGCCAGATTATGTTGCGTCGTAGTGTGGAAGTTGAATGAAACTATCTTTGTTCTGAATGCAAACGTCAAATTGATTGCCTCGATAATGGGCAAGAGAATTGCCATGGCAATGGGCAAAACTATTGCCGCTGCAAAGAACGAAGCTACTGCCTGGGTAATTGAGCAACAACCTTCAAGGTTCGACAAAGCGTTCTTCAATGGTTTCTTCTTATCCCTAAGCTGAAACTTTGCTGATGTGTAGGACTTGATAATACGTCCCAGTGTGAACCAAGGGTGAGCACCAATCAATCTTACGCTTCTTTTAGCCGTTGAAACTCGTACTTATTCTTAAGCCAAGTTAGTCTTCACCGATTGGGATAAAGACCATGCTTATTCGTTTTGTGGGTCTAACTCTCCTTATATTAGAGAAATAGATGCAATCGCAATATCCTCTCCCGATTCATTTGCAAGATAAAGTAAAACACCAAGAATAAGCAAACCTTGAACTTAGTTGCATTAACAAAAACCTAAACAAATTACAATTGCCTTCTCACAACTACTAAACAAAATAATCCTAAACTAAGAAAGAATTAGAACATAATGGCGATAACGACCACTCTCCTAAACCCATAAGTCTCTTGATATCTAGATAGCTTGATGGTGGCGGATGGGTCTTGGCTTTATAGGTCATGGCCATGCCAAATCCTTCTTTGAGTAGGAGGATAAGTTGGAGTTGAATATAACTTCATAAAAGAGATGAAACTCTTTTAATTCATTATTTTATTCCTCCTTATCGGTTTCCTATCTTTGACCTTCCTTTGGCTTTTTCATGGCCTTCCCTTGCTCTGATATTCATGCAAAGTATCTCTAAAAATTCAATGTTTTATGCTCTTCAAGTCGCCTACAACTTTGTCTATTTTCTCCCTCGTCGATACTTGTCTGGGCATTGCCTCGGCAGTGGCTTGGTCCTTGCCTCGACAATGGTTTGTCATTCCCTTCTACTCGACAGGGCTCGTTCTTGGTCCAACATTCCTTGGTAAGGCTTGACATTAATTGATGGCCTGGTCTGGATCGTCGAGTGATGGTTATGCACCTTTTCTTCCCCTCCCTTCATTGTCGCGGTAATGCTTGCCCGGGTAGTGGGTAATGAAATCTGCACAAAAACAAAACATACACCAAAGCAGTACCTTTTCTACCAAATATATCCAAATAAAATTGATCAACCATAACAATGATAAGAACAATGAAATTGTGGTTGTATGGCTAGTAATGCATCTGAATTGAACTTAAGTCTAACAATAATTGAGTTATAAAGGGTCCTAAAATGAATACTTTTATACGCCTAACACACCCTCAAACTCGAACTATTTCTTGTCCTCAAGAAATGTAAAACTAACATTTAATTGCCAAAGATTTAATTTTAATGAAATTAGCTATCGATTTTAGTTTTTCTTCTCTTCTCTAAGCCATGAATGTGAACATGCTTTGCCTTCAATTCTTCGGATGTCGAGGATTTCCCTAGAATCATACTATAAGATTCGTGACTGTGTACGTGATTGTGAACAAGATGATTTTGTGGGTTCTAAGTAAACACTTAAGAAATTAACCAACTTTCCTTGGGTTTTCTATTTCAACTAGAGCCAATTTTAGGCATCTCTAGTGTTTTCTTTTATTTTTAAAGATTTAATCTACTAGAGCCAATTTCTGGCACCTCCAGTGATTTTTATCCTTTTCCTTAAGCTAGAGCCGGTTTTAGGCACTTCTATCTTTTTACCCAAAAATTCTTTTTTTCTAAGTAACTAGATGTCATAAGTGTCCTAGAACTCCTTCAATCATTCAAGTCACAAAAGTGTACTTTTTCGTTTTCAGCCTCATAGTGTGATTCTAAGTATTCTTCCATAGACATCCAAAAATTGAAAGTTTGCTAGAAAAATTTAAGGCTATTGTAGAGCGTTTTAGTGTTTTCTAAATATGAGCGCAAGTGCACACTCTTATCAAGTAATAGTATAAAAGATATCGTCTCCCACAGGGATTGGACAACTTAACTCGATTCGTTGTTCCTGCACAAGAAAAGTAAAAGCACAAATAAGTTGGGTTGTTTAAGAAGAAAATAAAATAAAACACAAGTAAATAAAAGGGAAGAAGTCAGATTGATAGAATGGGTAGGGTTGTGCTATTGCTTAGTGTGAAACTGCGTTGAATAGGACAAGTTGCTTTGCGCTGCCAGACTCTGCTGCCTCGACAGGGGATGACAGATAGGCTGCTAAGACGCTCTCGCTGCCTCTGTAGGGGAAAGGACTTCTGTCTCGCCGGCAAACTCGGCAGAACTACAAGGCTCGGTAGAACACTTCTGAAGTGATCCTACCTATGTGTAAGTTAGAATGCTGTTGATGCCCGCTGCAGATAATACCAGTCGCGACGTGAATCGTGCAAAGAAAATAATGTTTATTCGTCCTCTTTTATCTACCTTAAACCCTAACCAATGTCTAGGCTGGATTGATCAACACCATCTATAAATGAGATCGTACTTACTCCTTTCGTGAGTTCGACTCTCTCGATACCGAACTAATGGATAGTAATCAACTAATCTTTCGCGTTAATTGAAAACTATGAAGAACATGGAATAAGCAAACCTTGAAGCTTTATTGTAAAAACAAACTTAATATCCTAAACAACCATTCTCACACTAATTACAACATAACCCAAACCCAAAGAGAGTTTTAGAACATAATGGCGGCAAGAAAACCTAAACTATGCCTACGGGAAAACCTACATTCTCTTGAAGTACAATTACAAAGAGTATATGTAGGCATTAGCTAGGTCTAGTCCTTCTTGGAGTAGAAGTCTTCAAAGTAGCTTTTTGCATTAAATAAAACTCTAATTGCCGACTTCTTTGAGTTGAATGTGGACTTAATCACATTTTCTTGCACTGCAAGTAAGCTCGAGTTCCTCCTTCGGCGGATCTGCCTGCTGCTCCTGTTTCTGTTACTTTAGCCTTTGGGTGAAAGGTGCCGGCAGGCGGATGTCCTCTATACGTTCTTTACATGAAAACGTTATCTGTGGATGATCATCTACTTCAGGACTACTGTCAGGGGCGGCTGGTGTTGATGCTGCCGTGGCTGGTAGTTCTTTCAGTGCTGGTTGTTCTTCTGTCGTTTCCACTATGGGCTAATTCAACTGTTTCCTACTCCTGGTTGATATGGATTTCCACTGCTCATATGTGGCTTTAGCTACTGCCTCTGAACTGCTAGATACTGCACCCATTGTCCTACGACTATAAATCGCAGTGAACTGCCCAAACTGGGTCTCCAAGTTCTTCATCGTAGCCTCCTAGTTGTTCATTCTAATCTCTTTCCTATCCATAAATGACTCAGTTTTATCAATAAACTTATTTGTACAAACAATAAATTCACTAGTGTTAAACATAAAAGTTTGAAAGGTTGCTTCTAGTGAATTATTTTTTATGGTTGCTGAGCTTGCTGTCTGGACTGGTTTTGGTGGTAACCTCCCTACTGCGGATGTTGATTGGCAGGAGTTTTGGGATTGCTTCATGAGAAATTTGGATGATTCTTCTAACCAGGGTTGTATATTTTCGTGTTGGGCCTGCTATTCCTCTCGTATCCTCCCATGAAATTGGCAGATGCAGTACATTCAGTGGAATCGTGGTTTCCTCCACAATCATCACAGAATGGTACTACAGCCTTGGCATCATAGACTTTCCTAGTGAATTTCACCATGTTCATTACCAACACTGTCAGCTTGTCTAGGCGGGCATTAACAGATTCTGAGGCTTCTACCTCGTTTATTGTGGTTAGCCGCCTAACACCACCTCGGCGGGTTGTTGGGTACTTATAATCGTTCTTGGCAGCGTGGTTCTAGATCCGCAGTGCCTCCTCTGGTGGTCTGTCAAGGATGATTCTGTTGGCTGAGGCATCAATCATCATGTGAGTTGGGTAGTTCACCCCGTTCTAGAACATTGGCACTTGTGTCCAAGCCGGGAAACCATGGAACGGGCAGTTGTTAAGCATATGTTGGTACTGCTCCCATGCTTCATACATTGGCTCATCATCCCCTTTTCGGAAGGCTGTGAACTCGTTTCTCAATATGTCTGTGACAATGGATGGGCTTAAACGATCTAGGAAATCCTTACACAGCTCTGTCCATGTGTTGAATGACCCTGCTGGCTGGTTGTTCAACCACTTTTTTTCCATATCCCAGTGTGAATAGGGGAATAATCTCAGCCTTAGCACATCTTGGTGGACTCTGTGTGTTTTGAATGCTTTGTATATGCCCAGAAATACTTTTATGTACTGCCGAGCATCTTCTGTAGCAGTCCCTCCAAATTGCCCCAATGTGTTATTCATATTGAACATCATGGGCTTTAGCTCAAAGTGATCCGCCTCAATCTCAGGTTCTGTCACTGTCGGATTGAACCCTCTGAAGTCATGTTCCAAGTAATCCCTGGTTGTTTGAACGTACTATGGCAACCTGGGCGGAATAGGGGGTGGTTGTCTTGGTAGAACTTGTTGTTCTCTGGGCGGCGGCTCTTGATGCTCGTCCCTGCAATTCGGAGAATTGTTGGCAGGGTTGTCGTTTTCCATGTTTACGTATGCTTTTCTTTCGTCTTTAGCTTTCCCTAGGGCTGTTTTAATTTCCTTTTTGAGTTTTCTTGCTCTTCGTTCTATATCGTCGTAATAAACGATTTCTCCTTTTGGATTTTCCCTGGTCATGCACTAGCAAAGGAAACTGTAAAATATTTTTTTCGATTAAAAAAATATAAACTAAAAATAATATAAAGTGCATAAATTAAAGAACAAATTTTGTTGTTATCAATCCCCGAAAACGATGCCAAAAACTTGTAGAGCATTTTAGCATTCTCTAAATATGAGCGCAAGTGCACACTCCTGTCAAGTAATAGTATAAAAGATATCATCTCCCACATGGATTGGACAACTTAACTCGATTCGTTGTTCCTGCATAAGAAAAGTAAATGCACAAATAAGTTGGGTTGTTTAAGAAGAAAATAAAATAAAAAAAACAAGTAAATAAAAGGGAAGAAGTCAGATTGATAGAATGGTTAAGGTTATGATGCTTCTTAGTGTGAAACTGCGTTGAATAGGAAAAGTTGCTTTGAGCTACGAGACTTTGCTGCCTCGGCGGGGGATGGCAGATCGGCTGCTGAGATGCTCTCGCTGCCTCGGCAGGGGAATGGACTTGTATCTCGGAGGCAATCTCGGGAGAACTACAAGGCTCGGTAGAACGCTTCGAAAGTGATCCTGCTTATGTCTAAGTCAGAATGCTATTGATGCCCACTACAGATAATACCAGTCGCAGCGTGAATCGTGAAAAAAAATAGCAATGTTTATTCGTCCTCTTTTAGCCGCCTTAAACCCTAACCTATGTCTAGGCTGGATTGATCAACACCATCTATAAATGAGATCGTACTTACTCCTTTCGTGAGTTCGACTCTCTCGACACCGAACAAATTGATAGTAATCAACTAATCTTTCGCCTTAATTGAAAACTATGAAGAACATGGAATAAGAAAACCTTGGAGCTTTATTGCAAAAACAAACTTAAAATCCTAAAAAATTGTTCTCGCACTAACTAGAACATAACCTAAACCTAAAGAGAGTTTTAGAACATAATGGCGGCAAGAAAACCTAAACTATGCCTAAAGGAAAACCTATGTTATCTTGAAGTACAATTACAATGAGTATATATAGGCATTAGCTAGGTCTAGTCCTTCTTGGAGTAGAAGTCTTCAAAGTAGCTTTTTTCATTAAATGCAACTCTAAATGTTGACTTCTTTGAGTTGAATGTGGACTTAATCACGTTGCCTTGCTCCGCAAGTAAGCTCGAGTTCCTGCTTCAGCGTCTCTGCCTGCTGCTACAGTCATCGTAAAATTGTGTGGACAACATCGTTAGGATCAAGATTTTATGCTCTACAGATTGCACTCCAGTTCTTCAATTCCTCAGTTTGCTGTCTTGGGCGGCAGGTAGGGCGGCGGCATCTACTCAGAAGCTGTTGTCTCTGTCTGGAACTGCATCAGTACAACTCCTCTCTCCTTCTGCCAGCCTCTAGTACTTGAAACTAAAACTAAACTAAAATAGTACCTTTTCCTTACCAAATAATAGAAAATCAATACAAAGCATGGCAGAGTAAAGAATACTGTAAAATGCAATGCATGAACCTAATTATGCCTAAAATGTACTCAAAAACAGCAGTAATATGTGATGGAATGTGCATAAAATATATAACTTATGGACACTTTACACACCCCCAAACTCAAATTATTGAATGTCCTCAAGCAAAGCAACCTAAACATACTTGCCCTTTAAACTAATGAAAAAGAAAAAAATTCTGTTTTAAACTTGATTTAACACCTCAAGGCCTTCGCACATGTCATTAATTTAGTGAGAGGGGATGAACATGAATTACCTGAGAATTAAACTATAATATGCCAGTGAAGTGTGTGCAGAAACTATGAACAAGCTGAATTTGAAGAACATTCTAAGTAAACAAAGATGCTGTCATGATAAACAAGGTTGATGTCGAGACAGCATATTCACGCACAATTTAAATAATAATGGCAATGAGGGCTTCAACTGATCACAACTACTCTTCTAGGTCTGAAATTACGATAGGAGCAAACTACAAAACCAGGAAACCATGGAGTATAGTCATCCGTTGAAGACTTTCATTCACTCATGCTAATTTGTTCGTCACTTTAAAATTTTCAGATGCATGGACTTTGATAGCAGTGGAGTGTCCTCGCACACGATTCTTCCTAGAGTCAGTTCGGGCACCTCTAGGAGTAGACAACATAAAATTTTTCTTTTGCCTATCTTGGTAGTGCTTCTGTTTTTCTGTTTGTTGCCTGCCGCGACAGCTTCCTGCAACCATTATTAGAATTTTAAAAATAATTCAAGTAGGCAATGTTTACCAGAAATTCTAACAAATTCAGCAAGTAACAGTAGTGTTTTTAAATTTTTGGCGACTATAGAAAAATCTTAAGTTTACTTCATGTTTTTCCCAAAATTAAGTTATTTTTAACTTGGTGCGAAAATTTAAAGTCGGCTATCCTATCATAGGCACAAGTTCTAATTTTTTTTATTTTCAATTATTTTTTCTAAGGTAAGTATATTATGCAATCTAATATGTACTAAAGTGTGCCTAAACATGATGAGTGCTAACCCCCCAAAACTCAAGATGGGCATTGCCCTCAATGCACTAAATAAAAACAAAAAAAATAAAATAGATATAAAAAATACAATTAATAGTAAAATAGAAAAAAAAAATAAAAAGAAGAGAAGAAAAAAAACTAGAAGTTGGCAGATGGTTGGAAGGAGGCTTGTGTCTTTGCTGCTAAGAAGGAGGAGGAGGATTGAATGATAAGGCGGTGGCCGGCACATGCCCGGGCGGCAGCCTTAGCAGGTGAGACTTTTGTTGTCCGTGGCCGCTAGACTCTATTGGGAGTAGGGCGAGGCTCTTCTTGCTGTTCTGTAGGCGGAGCAATAGGAGGCGCTTCGTTCTCTTCTAAATCTATTTCCTCATCCTCTGGCTCAGCGGTTATGATGTGCCACTTCCTCTTCCTTGTTCATTTCTCCGTTGGTGCTGCCGAAGGGTCAATCGCCATTTGGGCCTGATACTTCTGTTGCTTCTGCTTCCGTTGCTGGCGGCTTCTGCTCAACCTCGTCTGATGAGGAGATGTTGCCCACCGTTGCCGCTGTGCAGATGGGGGAATGATGTTACTGATACCGCTATGGGAAGTCTGCCACCATGTCGGACGTGCATGAGGCGGAGTACGATGGGTAGTGCGTCGAAGACGACATTTGTCTGCGAAAGGCGGCGTGGCGGGCAGCTGCGGCTCAGGGTGTTCCTTGTACGGGGGCAGCCACGACAACAAGATCAGCGGGGTAGGGAGGCAAAGTAAGGCTGTCATCGAGGTACTTCTGCATGAGATAGGCCACAAAGGCCTCTTGGACTTCCCCCACATACTTCATGAAGCTCAACTGCTGTTGTTTGATCTGTTTGTTGCTGTGAATGAGGCTGCACATCACAGTGAGGACTTCATTGGCTGGGGCAGCTTCAGTGCTGTTGGGGGCGACTAATTAGCTGGTTGGGCGGCAGAAGGCTGGCTAGGGGTGATGGGCTCTGTCTTCTGGGCCTGCATCATCTATAGGCGGACTTTCCCGGTCCACCCTTCCTTAGCGGTCGTCATCTCATCGTCGAGGTCAGTGGGACGTTGAAGTTGGCACAAAGGCCGATGATGAGTGACGAGAACTATAGCCTGCCCTTCATCTTGTGGAAGTAGTTGTGGATCTCCTTTCTTATGATCTCGCTAACATTGATGGGCCGGTTCACCATAATGATGTGAATTAGTGCGAGGCGCAGCCGATCGACAGTGGATTTGTGGGAGGTAGGCAGTAGACGCCTTTTGATGAAGGTAATCCACAACATTGCCTCGGGAAGCAGGTGAGGGCGATGGACAGAGCCACCATGCTTTCCTGCCAACCACGACGTGTTGGGCTTGCACAGCCTGGCCTTGAGTCTATCATAGTCGACAGCCGTCAGTGACTGCCTCCACTTCTTATGAGGGTTGTCATCCATCTCTAGGCCGTAAATGCTGTTGATTACGGTAGCGTACAGCTTGACAGGCTCCCCTCTAACATAGACGAACGACAGCTCTGGGCAGGGGTGATGGGCATAGAATTCTCTGACCATTGTGATGTTGGTCATCTTTGGTTGTCGTGCGGATATTTCCCATCCTCTTCTGTGGATGGTCTCGAACAAGGTGGGCTCTAAGCCAAGGTCCCCCGTTTGCTTTGTGTAGTGGAAACGGTTGCGTGTAAATAAGACTATCGCAATTAGGTGCAAGTATACACGACACAAGTAATATAGTGATACAAAGTATCGGATATCGTCTCTACAGGGACTGGAAATACTTCTAACTTTAAAACTTTGCACAAGAAAAGAGATAGTTTTAATAAAGTGTTTTGAGAATTCTTGAAGATAAACAAAAATAGAGAAGGAAATCAGATTTATAAAGTAGGCTGGTATTGATTTGTTTAGTAGTGCAGGTGTTGCACTGTTTAGAGGACTTCTGTTGCGTATGTCGTCGAGCCTGTCGTGGCAGCACCTGTCATGGCAGAGGTCTATTGTTGTCTCAACATCAATCTTCAACTCTGTTACTTCAAGTTCAGCAAGAACCCCTGTTGTGACATGTCCTAACCCTAGGTCCAAGTTCTTTCGATGAACACGTCTTGGATGATACCCCCCGACGTGAATCGAAGGATAAACACCGATGTTTGTGAATTCTTCTTTAGCCGCTTAACCTTGTACCTATCCCTAGGCCAAGACAATTTAACTATAAAATGGAAAATTGTATTTACTCCTTTCTTATACTTAACTCACCCGATATTAAGTAAATAGATAACGTCAGAATGCTCTCCTGATACTCTTATGAGATGTTAACACCATAGTAAATAAACTTGAAGTTTTATTGATTGAGCAAAATAACTTAAGAAACAGTTTAACCCTTACAACTACTTTACAAGATCAACCCCTAGCCCTGGGGAAGATTTAGAACATGATGAAGAAGAAAAAAGCTAGGGTTTATGATGGAAGACAACTAGGAACTAGGTTATCCTCCCTTGTCGAAATACAAGCATATATATAGGCCTTGGGTGTAAGCTTTCTTAATGGCCAAGAATACTAGTTTGAATTAAAGCACAATTTATTTAAAGACTAAATCTATGAATAAACGTCCCTTAGTTTGCCCTATCTTCTTGCTTTGACTTCCTCCTCAAACTTTGGCTAAGGACTTCCTTGTGCTTCTGGGCTCCAAAAATTATGTGAGTGGTCTATAAAAATAAGGCTTGAATTCCTCTATCAGTCGAATTCCACTTCGCATTTTCCATCTCTGTTGTCTTCACTGTCACCACTTCTGTCACGGTAGATGTCACGACAGTGATGTATGAGGCAGTTTTCTTCAACCTTTCACTCAAGCTCTGCAGTTATCTTCTGTTCCTTTGTTGCCCTGGATGCTGCCACGACAGGTACCTGCAAGAATTAACCGAAATCACCAGTATCTGTGCAAAATTATCTATTTGTGATGTTTATGAAAATTATATCCTAAAATGCAACTAAACATGCTTGAGTGCATCAATAATATGGATAAATGAGGGTTAAAATATAGAACATTTATGCACTCAACACATCCCCAAACTCAAATTATAGCTTGTCCTCAAGCAAATGCAATCTAACTAAGAATGAATCTTTTTTGCTTTGGCTTAACTTAATGAACAACCATTACCTACAACACCTTCACCATCAAGACCAATACCTTTTTGGATGTTTACGGACTTATCTGAAGCAAGACTATAACTCTCGTGTGAGTGTGTGTAGGTTTTGTGAACAAATATGAGCCTAGACTCTTTAGCAACAAGAATAGTTACTCAACTGACTTGGGTATTACTTCAAAATAATTCTTAACTAGAGCCAATTTTGGGCACCTCTAGTTTACTTCCTAACTTAGATTGAAGGCTTTCTATTTCTACTAGAGACAGTTTCGGGCACCTCTAGTTTTCTTCCTAGAGCCAGTTTTGGGCACCTTTGTAACGCCTTGATTTTGGGCCTAGATGTTTTAGTGGTTGAATCGGGCCGGTCGTGAACGATTCAAATCTTTAAGGGAGGTTTAGGGAACACCTAGTTCAAGATGCTTTAAAAATATGGAAAAATATCTAAAAATCCTCATTTATTATATTAATGGTTATGGTGAATTTTTTTTTACAAAATGTGATTTGGAAATACTACATTTTGGTGTAGTGACCAAATTGCAGTTTTTGCAAAAGTTGACTAGTGACTGTTTTGTAAAGGATTGAAACTTTGAATCTTTAAGGAGCTAATTTTACCAAATTGTTTTAATCAGATTTCTTTTAATTTGGGAGTTTTCATAATGATTTAATTAAAGGGATTAAAAGAGAAAATCTATTTTAACTTTTCATAACTACCTTACGATATTTTTTCCCTTTTTTCATTTTCTCTCAACTTCCACTCAGCCAAACACATTTCCCTCGTCAAATAATCTCTGGTTTTCATCCCTTTTGCTGAGATTTCATTCTCCTAAGGATTTCCAACCTTTGTTTCATTAAATCCTTTTGTTTTTACTTTGGATTTTCAAGAAATCTTGTCCAAATTGAGGAGAAATTAGCCATTAGAGGTAAGCTTCGTCCTTCTCCTCTAATGATCAGTTCTTACTGAAATTCTCAAGTTATCAATCCTTTGTTAATGATTTTTTAGTTGTTTTAATGTTAGAAGCATGAAATTGTTGTAAAACTCAAGATTCTTGGTGAGATCTTGATGATTTTCGTAACTCTTTGTTAAGCTCTGTTTTGAGGTTGATTTCTAATGTGTTTTGGATGAAATTGATGTTATGAATGAGGTTTTAACCAATGATTCCCGAATAGGTTTGGTTTCCTATGTTTTAGATACTAGATTTGTTGTTTTTTGAGTGTTCTTGGTGTTCTGTTGTTGTTGGAGATATAAGGACGTGTTTGTTGTGATTTTTGGTGTTGATTGAGGTCTAGAAATGATTAGAATTGATAGATCTTGGATGGGCTTTGATTTGGGAAAGTTTTGAGGTGATTTCAGTTATTTTGGGTAGCCGTAATGGTGCTTTTGTGTAGTGCAGCGAGTTTGAATGAGTGGCTGGAGATTTCAATGCATGATGATGCATTAATCCTCTTCTCTTATGTGTAATGAACATGGGAATCATCTTCGGACGCTTTTGGTGTTGATCCGGAAGTGTCGGAAGCCTTGATATCGTTTTGGCAAGCAAGCGAAACGTAATCGGTGAGTGGGAATGGTTTTAGAAGTCCTTGGGGGACAAGGAAACAAGGTTTGGGGATTTAGGATTAGTTTGAAACACCATCCTAAGTCCGGAAGTAAGTATGGCTAGATTTGCTCTCGATATGTGGTGGATGCCCTCAATGCTTTTAACATGCTCTTGTTTTGAGATAGACAAATTCCTACTGTTTTATGCATGATTTGTAGCATGAGATGATGCTATGTGTTGATTGCATGAGATAGCATGTAGTATTAAAGAGTTTTGAGATTTTGATTTAATGCAAAGCTTGAGTTATGGTTTTGAAATGAGATGAGAAAGATTTGAGAAATGTTGCATCAAAACAATAGGTGAAATGATGATTTTAATGTAATATATTGGCATAAATGATGAGATAATTATCGGATATAATTTGTCAAACAATAGGATGAAAGTGCACAATAAACTAAAAATTCGTGCGTGCTCTTTAGAGTTGGTCAATGGGGGTAGTGCCATCCCGATCCAAAGTGAGAATCCGATGATGAGAGATACCATCAAGGTAGGTCTTGGTGAAATACACAAGCTTTGTGGCGAAGAAAGATACTGCCATGAGATTCCGGTGATGAGAGATTCCACCGGGGTGGGACTTGGCTTTAAGTCAAGCTAATATGCATATCCGAGTAAAGATGTAATATGAAATGCCAATATACGAGATTGTATTTGAGTCACATGTACCAAATGTTGAGATGTTTTATGCTATGAGAAATGGATATGAGATTTGTGGTTTATGAAATGCTTTTGTTTTCATTAAGCATGTGTATGGCTTTGCCATGAAATTTGCATTGGGTAAATGTATGAGCTAGATTGAAGGTACATGTGATTTTCAAATGGAGAATTGCTTTGAAATGATTTTCAAGCATGAGATTTCAAGCATGAGATAGAAAGAGCATGTTGTAAAAAATGGTTTTGAGATAGAGTTTTAAAGTTGCATTGTTGTGTAGGTTTTCTTAGAGCTTGCCTCACTAAGCAAATGTGCTTACACTCTCTTTTACCAACAATGCAGATAATTGAGACATTATTTGGCAGCAAGGAGGCTAAGGATATCCAAGGAAGTGAAAAGCTCAAGTATGGCGACATTTACATATACTCTAGTAATGATAATTGGCTATGGGGATCTATGGATAGTTTTGGGAGATGTATTTTGAACTCCTTATGGTTGTTGGAAGTTTATTATTGTATTTGAGGTTTGTAAATGTCCTTTATGGCTTGTTTTGTGGCTTGTGGCTTCCATTTGGTTTTCATGTCTAGGGAGCATGCCTTTAGTTCCAATGATTGCATGATTGATGCCATGCTTTAGTTTAAACTTCAGTCTGGTGATCTTTGATGCCTAAATATGTTGCTAGTATGTTATGGTATGCTTTGGGACATTTCCGGACGTGTTAAAGTGTGAAAAATCAGCAAAGTGTTTAGTTGCAGGGCAGGGTGTATCGAAATGCCCTTATCTATTTCGGAATAGGGGCCTGAAATGGCCATAATGTTTCAGAACATGTAAGAGTGTTTCGGAGCACTTTGGCTACAGGAAATCCATGTTTCGATACGAGTCTCGGAACGCACCCGAGTACCGAAACGGTCAACTCTGTTCCGATACGGCCATTTCGATACAAGGCTCGGCGTTTCGAAACACCTGACCGTTGGTTTGAATTTAGAATTGTTTCAGGTTCTTGATTCTTACATTTTAGTCCTTGATGATTATGGATGCAATTGGTTGAGTTTGGAATGTCTGATTAAGTTGATATTTGATAGAGATGCATGAAATATGACTAATTGTATATTGGTAAACTTAATATCTGCAAGGTCCTTGTAATTTGCAAAATTTATGTTTTGGTCCCTAAAAGTCTAATTCTTACAATTAAACCCCTATATGAATTCCAATCGTTGTGCCTTTCCTTCCGATGATCTTGGGTGATCATATAGGATTAATAATGCATTTAGAAAAGATAAAAAGAAAAAAGGGTCGTTAATCAAGGTTGACTTTAGTTTTCCCCGTGTAATCTTTGTAGTTCGGGTCAAGCGTCTAGGGCGAGCTAAGAGGGTTACATTTTGTTGGTATCAGAGCCAGGTTTGCAAATATTTGGGGCTTGGTAAGTGGTTAATGTGTGTGATTATGAAATATTATGCCTTTTTGGTGAAAGCGTGATATGTGATTGTTGATGTTCTAGCTCTAATGAGATGTAATGCATGCAAGATGATAGATTGAGATGAATTTGTGATGCTATGCTATGTTGGGGTATAGTTGGGATCCCATTTCCATATCATTACTATTCAAAAGAATTGTTTTGAAAAATGAGCTTGAGTACTTGAATTTCTTTCCTTAGATTGCCTAATTGAATTTATTGCATTTTGATAGTTGTGTTGCTTTTAAATGGGGTCGCGTAGAGAGCTTTGAGCCAATGCACGTGCTGCGGCTAAGAATGAGAATGATGAGCATGTTGAGAATCTACCACCTCATCCTCCTGGTGGTGGTGGAGCGGGAGTTGATGTTGCGGGAGCTAGAGTAGGGGTTGCTGGACCCGAAGGAGTACAAGGGCAATCTGCCCCTGATATGTCAGTGTTAATACAAGCTATTGCTGGGGCTTTTCAGGCAGTAGTAGCTGGAGCTCATGGGGCTGCACCTCAGGCTGGTGCTGGTGTGGGTCTATCGTTGGAGCGACTCCGTAGTCTTGGAGGGACTGAGTTCAGAGGGCTGACCCCGGTTGGTTCTGAGTCTTGGTTAGAAAGTACCAAGAGGATTCTCAGGCAGCTGAACTGTAACAATGCTTAGAAACTAGGATGTATTGTGTCCCTCCTGCACGGTGATGCGTATACGTGGTGGACAACCACAATAGCGGGGTTGGATGATGATGAGGTGACTTGGACGTTCTTCTTGAATGCGTTAAAGCGAAAGTACTTGGGAGTCCGCTACCTGGATTAGAAAAAGAGGGAGTTCATATCCCTAGTGCAAAGGAGTATGTCAGTGGCGGAGTATGAGGTGCAGTTTGTACGCCTTAGCCAGTATGCACCCGATCTGATTTCTATCGAACGAGAGAGATGCAAACGATTCTGATATGGGTTGGTGGCTGATGTTAAAACATATATGCTCGCAGCTGACTACACTGATTTTGATGTTCTGGTCACTCGAGCAAAGGACTTTGAGCTGAACCTTGGCCTGGCAAGTCGAGCAGGAGGATCTAGCTCAGGGTAACGAGCTGTGGACCGTGACATTGGTAGAGATCGGTTCAAGAGACCTAAGTATAGAATGTCACATATGGATGTGAGACGTGGAGGGGGTAACTCTGGAAGAGGTCAGCAAGAATATAATGCTTTCATGCGGACAACTGACTGTAATCGGTGTGGTAGGAGGCACACTGGTGAGTGCTGGGGCAACATTGGTACGTGCTGGAATTGCGGTAATCGTGGGCACATGAAAAGGGATTGTCTACAGCCGATGAGAGAAGGACAAGCTCCAGCGAGAGCAGCTGAGCCACAGAGAGGCTGTGGCGCGGCCGAGGCAATTTCCAGCGTAGAGACGAGAGTGCGAGAAATGTAGCACATGTGGTGGCTGTTCAGCCTGAAGGTGGTGGTCAGGCTAGAGTGTATGCCCATCGTGAAGGGAGGAATGACACGGACGTGATCGTAGGTACCTTTACTTTGCAGACTTTGTCATTACTTTCTTTGATTGATTCTGGATCTATCCACTCGTACATATTGCGTGAACATGCTCAAATGCTTGGTTTTCCTGTTGAGTCTTTGGATGTGGGTATGCGTGTTACTAGTTCTTTTGGTGAGATGATTGTAACAAGAAGATTGTATAGGAGATGTCCCTTAAAGTGCAAGAGCATGTGTTTCTAGTTGATCTTATGGAATTGCCATTATATGGATTCGATGTAATCCTTGGTATGGATTGGCATGTGGAGCATAGGGCTGTTGTGGATTTTGAAAATAAGCTAGTTTCACTGAAACTTTCGGATGATTATGAAGTTGAGTTGGTGGGAGAAAATGTGAAATTCATGTATAATATGGCGTCGACGCTTGAAGCAAGCCGGATGTTGCGTCAGGGGTGTGAGGCTTATCTGGCTTTTATTATGAATCCTAGTACAAATGAGGTTCGCGTACAAGATATAAGGATCATGTGTGAATTCCCTGGGGTGTATCCGGAAAAGTTACCGAGTTTGCCGCCTAGTCGAGAGGTTTAATTCGGAATTGAGTTGTATGAGAACACAACTCTGGTGTCCATTGCTCCCTATCGCATGACACCCAAAGAGTTGAAGGAGTCGAAGACGCAACTTCAAGAGTTGCTTGACCGAGGCTTTATTCGGCCTAGTGTATCACCTTGGGGTGCACCGGTCTTGTTTGTTAAGAAGAAGGATGACACTATGAGAATGTGCATTGATTACCGTCAGCTGAATAAATTGTCTGTCAAGAATAAGTATCCCTTACAAAGGATTGAAGATCTTTTTGATCAGTTTCGAGGAGAGGCTGTGTTTTCAAAGATAGATCTGCGGCCATGATATTATTAGTTGAAGGTTAAGGATGTGGATGTGCCGAAGACAACCTTCCAAACGAGATATAGGCATTATGAATTTCTAGTGATGCCGTTCGGATTGACGAATGCCCCTACTGCTTTCATGGATATGATGAACATGGTGTTTCATGAATTCTTAGATAAGTTTGTCGTGGTATTCATCGATGATATCCTTGTGTACTCTCATACCGAGAAGGAGCATGAAGAACATTTGAGGATTGTTTTGCAAGCGCTGTTAGAGAATCAGCTTTATGCTAAGCTGAGTAAATGTGAGTTTTGGCTGAAGGAGGTTGTTTTTCTTGGCCATGTGGTTTCGGTTGAGGGGATTCGTTTTCATCCCCAGAAGATTGAGGTGGCGGTGAATTGGAAGCCTCCTAGGTCTATTCATGATGTTTGTAGTTTCCTTGGGTGGCAGCTTACTACCGAAGGTCGTGGATGGATTTCTAAGATTGCTGCCCCTTTGAAGAAGTTGTTACAAAAGGATGTTAAGTTTGAGTGGACAGAAGCGAGACAATAAGCTTTTGAGAAGCTAAAGCAAGCTTTGACACAAGCTCCTATCTTGGTTCAACCTGAGTCAGGAAAGAGGTTTGTGGTGCATAGTGACGCATCCTATGTTGGTTTGGGGTGTGTGTTGATGCACGAGGGAAGGGTAGTGGCTTATGCATCGCAACAGTTGAAAGTGCATGAGCGTAATTACCCTACGCATGACATTGAGCTGGCAGCGGTGGTTTTTGCTTTAAAGATTTGGAGAAATTATCTATATGGTGAGAGGTGTACTGTGTATACGGATCATAAAAGTTTGAAGTACCTTATGTCTCAGAAGGAGTTAAATCTTAGGCAACGACGCTGAGTGGAGTTGCTTAAGGATTACGATCTAACGATCGAGTATCATCCGAGGAAGGCCAATATTGTGGCTGATGCTTTCAGCCGAAAGGTGGCTGTGGAATTCAGGGCGATGTTTGCTAGCTTGAGCATATCGCAAGATGGTGGTCTTGTCGCTGAATTGCAAGTGAAACCATCTTTAGTTCAGTTGATAAAGGATAAACAGCTGTTGGATGATTCTCTGGTACCGCATGTTCAGGATATCACAGAAGGTAGGCCTTCAAATTTCTGTTTCAATGATGATGGTGTTATATGTTTTGGGAGTCGGATAGTGGTGCCGAATGATGTTGAGTTGAGGCGCACTATTCTGACTGAAGCTCATAGTAGTCCTTTTGCTATGCACCCTGGTAGTACGAAGATGTACCGTGATTTGAAGGATGAGTACTATTGGGTGGGATTGAAGAAAGATGTCGCTGAGTTTGTTAGCAAATGCATGGTTTGTCAGCGGGTTAAGGGTGAACGTCAAGTTCCTTCTGGGTTGTTGCAGCCGTTGAGAATCCTAGAATGGAAATGGGAAAGGATTCCCATGGACTTCGTGTCTGGTTTTCCGTTATCGCTATCAAAGAAGAATTCTGTTTGGGTGATTTTGGATCGCCTTACGAAGTGTGCACATTTCTTGCGTGTGCATACTGCGTATACCCTATATAAGCTTACGGAGTTGTAAATCGCTGAGATTGTGCGATTTCATGGAGTGCCAAAATCTATAGTGTCAGATAGAGATCTGAGGTTAACCGCAAGGTTCTGGGAATGTTTACATCAAGCTTTGGGTACACGACTGAATTTTAGTACTTCTTATCATCTGTAGACGGATGGATAGTCAGAGCGTGTTATCCAAGTGCTTGAGGATATGTTGAGGGGTTGTGTTATTGAGTTTCAAGGCTCTTAGGAGAAGCACTTGCCTTTGGTTGAGTTTGCTTATAATAACAGTTACCAGGCAAGCATTCAAATGGCACCTTATGAGGCTTTATACGGGAGAAAATGCAGAACTCCTCTTTGTTGGGCTGAAACGGGACAAAAGTTGGTCTTCATGCCGACTTTGTTGATAGGAACCACTGAGAAGGTGAAGCTCATTTGTGAGCATTTGAAGGCAGCATCGGACCGGCTAAAGTCTTATGCGGATTTGAAGCGTAAGAAGATAGATTTTGCAGTGGGCGAGCGTGTGTTTTTGAAAGTTTCACCTTGGAAGAAGGTGATGAGATTTGACCGGAAGGGAAAATTGAGTCCAAGATTCATTGGACCATATGAGGTGATAGAACGTGTGGGTCCTGTAGCCTACAAGCTGAGACTACCTCAGGAGTTGGAAAAGATACATAATGTGTTTCATGTATCCATGCTTCGGATATATAAATCGGATCTGTCACATGTTATGCCTGTGGAGGAAGTTGAGCTAAATCCAAATTTGACGTATGATGAGGAGCCCGTTAAGATTCTAGATTCAGATAGTAAGGTTCTCCGGGGTATGACCATTGAGCTGGTCAAAGTCTTGTGGAGACATCGTGGTGTTGAGGAAGCCATGTGGGAAAGGAAGCATGACATAAAGAAGCAATTTCCTTACATTTTTCTTCCAGGTAAATTTCGCGGATGAAATTTCTTAAGTGGGGGAGAGTTGTAAAGCCGTGGTTTTGGGCCTAGATGTTTTAGAGGTTGAATCGAGTCGATCGTGAACGGTTTGAATCTTTAAGGGAGGTTTAGGGAACACCTAGTTCGGGATACTTTAAAAATATCTAAAAATCCTCATTTATTATATAAATGGTTATGGTGAAAACAATTTTACAAAATGTGATTTGGAAATACTACATTTCGGTGTAGTAACCAAATTGCAGTTTTTGCAAAAGTTGACTAGTGATTGTTTTGTAAAGGATTGAAAGTTTGAATCTTTAAGGAGCTAATATTACCAAATTTTTTTCATCAGATTTCTCTTTAATTTGGGAGTTTTAATAATGATTTAATTAAAGGGGTTAAAAGAGAAAATCTATTTTGGCTTTTCATAACTACCTTACGATATTTTTTCCCTCTTTTCATTTTCTCTCAACTTCCACTCAGCCAAACACATTTTCCTCATCAAATAATCTCCGGTTTTTATCCCTTTTGCTGAGATTTCATTCTCCTAAGGATTTCCAACCTTTGATTCATTAAATCCTTTTGTTTTTACTTTGGATTTTCAAGAAATCTTGCCCAAATTGAGGAGAAATCAGCCATTAGAGGTAAGCTTCGTCCTTCTCATCTAATGATCAGTTCTTTAATGAAATTCCCAAGTTATCAATTCTTTGTTAATGATTTTTGAGTTGTTTTAATGTTAGAAGCATTAAATTGTTGTAAAACTCAAGATTCTTGGTGAGATCTTGATGATTTTCGTAACTCTTTGTTAAGCTCTGTTTTGAGGTTGATTTCTAATGTGTTTGGATGATGATTGATGTTATGAATGAGGTTTTAACCAATGATTCCCGAATAGGTTTGGTTTCCTATGTTTTAGATGCTAGATTTGTGGATTTTGGAGTGTTCTTGGTGTTCTGATGTTGCTGGAGATATAAGGACGTGTTTGTGGTGATTTTTGGTGTTGATTGAGGTTTAGAATTGATAGATCTTGGCTGGGCTTTGATTTGGGAAAGTTTGGAGGTGATTTTGGTTATTTAGGGTAGCTGAAATGGTGCTTTTGTGTAGTGCAGCGAGTTTGAATGAGTGGCTGGTGATTTCAATGCATGATGATGCATTAATCCTCTGCTCTTATGTCTAATGAACATGGGAGACATCTTCGGACGCTTTTTGTGTTGATCCGGAAGTGTCGGAAGCCTAGACATCGTTTCAGCAAGAAAACGAATCCTAATCGGTGAGTGCGAATGGTTTTAGAAGTCCTTAAGGGACAAGGAAACAAGGATTGAGGATTTAGGATTGGTTTGAAACACCATCTTAAGTCCCGAAAAATGTATGGCAAGATTTGCTCTCGGTATGTGGTGGATGCCCTAAATACTTTTAACATGCTCTTGTTTTGATATAGAAAAATTCCTACTGTTTTATGCATGATTTGTAGCATGAGATGATGTTATGTGTTGATTCCATTAGATAGCATGTAGTAGTAAAGAGTTTTGAGATTTTGATTTAATGCAAAGCTTAAGTTATGGTTTTGATATGAGATGAGAAAGATTTGAGAAATGTTGTATCAAAACAGTAGGTGAAATGATGATTTTATTGTAATATATTGGCATAAATGATGAGATAATTATCGGATATAATTGGTCGACCAATAAGATGAAAGTGCACTATAAACTAAAACTTCGTACGTGCTCTTTGGAGTCGGGCAATGGGGGTAGTGCCATCCCAATCCAAAGTGAGAATCCAATGATGAGAGATACCATCGGGGTAGGTCTTGGTGAAATACCCAAGCTTTGTGGCAAAGAGAGAGATCGCCATGAGAGTCCGATGATGAGAGATTCCACCGGGGTAGGACTTGGCTTTAAGTCAAGCTAATTCGCATATCCGAGTAAAGATGTAATATGAAATGCCAATATCTGAGATCGTATTTGAGTCACATGTAGCAAATGTTGAGATGTTTTATGCTATGAGAAATGCATATGAGATTTGTGGTTTATGAAATGCTTATTTTTTCATTAAAAATGTGTATGGCTTTGCCATGAGATTTGCATTGGGTAAATGTATGAGCTAGATTGAAGGTACATGTGATTTTCAAATGGAGAGTTGCTTTGAAATTGTTTTCAAGCATGAGATAGAAAGAGCATATTGTAGAAAATGGTTTTGAGATAGAGTTTTAAAGTTGCATTGTTGTGTTGGTTTTCTTAGAGCTTGCCTCACTAAGCAAATGTGCTTATGCTCTCTTTTACCAACAATGCAGATAATTGAGACATTATTGGGTAGCAAGGAGGCTAAGGATATCCAAGGAAGTGAAAAGCTCAAGTATGGTGACATTTACATATACTCTAGTAATGATAATTGGCAATGGGGATCTATGGTTAGTTTTGGGAGATGTATTTTGAACTCCATGTGGTTGTTGCTAGTTTATTATGGTATTTGAGGTTTGTAAATGTCCTTTATGGCTTGTTTTGTGGCTTCCATTTGGTTTTCATGTCTAGGGAGCATGCCATTAGTTCCAATGATTGCATGATTTATGTCATGCTTTAGTTTAAGCTTCATTGTGGTGATCTTTGATGTCTAAATATGTCGCTATTATGTTGTGGTATGCATTGGGACATTTCATGACATGTTAAAGTGTGAAAAACCAGCAAAGTGTTTAGTTGCAGGGCAGGGTGTATCGAAACACCCTTATCTATTTCGAAATAGGGGCCTGAAATGGCCATAATGTTTCGGAACGGGTAACAATGTTTCGAAACACTTCTGCTACTCAAAAGCCATGTTTCGATACGGGTGTTGGAACGCACCCGAGTACCGAAATGGTCAACTCCGTTCCAATACAGCTGTTTCGGTACAAGGCTCAGCGTTTCGAAACACCTGATTGTTGGTTTGAATTTTGAACTGTTTCAGGTTCTTAATTCTTACAATTTAGTCCTTGATGATTATGGATGCAATTGTTGAGTTTGGAATGTCTGATTAATTTGATATTGGACAGAGATGCATGAAATATGACTAATTGTATATTGGTAAACTTAATATCTGTAAGATCCTCGTAATTTGGAAAATTTACCTTTTGGTCCCTAAAAGTCTAATTCTTACAATTAAACCCCTATATGAATTCCAATCGCTGTGCATTTCCTTCCTATGATCTTGGGTGATCACATAGGATTAATAATGAATTTAGAAAAGATAAAAAGAAAAAAAGGGTCGTTAATCAAGGTTGACTTTTCGGTTTACTTTGCTTTTCCCCGTGTAATCTTTGTTGTTCGGGTCAAGCGTCTACACCGGGCTAAGGGGGTTACAACCTCTAGGAGTAAATATGAGTGTAAGTTTTTTTTCTAACTCAAGTGGCTAAGCTTCCTATTCTAAGTTTACTAACAGAGACTTAACAACATATAAGTCACAAAGGTGTTTTAAGAGTTCAGAACTATAGTAAGGCTCTAAATAATTACTAAAACACTCTAAAGCTACTATCACGACAGTGAAGGCCACGACAGGTAAGAGAAGTTCAAAAAAACGTAAGCCAATATTTTTTAGACACAAAATTAAATAGTTATAAACACAAAATATAATTAGTCCATTAATAATAGGAGGACTGCCTAGCCCCAAACTCGAGGGTTGCATTGTCGTCAATGCATGACACATAAAAAACAGAAAGATAAAAAACATCACAAATAGATAATAGAAACACATAAGACATAAAGAGTAAGAAACTTAAATTGATGTGCCAGCATTGCTGTTGTCACTGTTGTCGTCTATGCGGAGCTGCTGGCGGGCAGTTACTTTTGAGGCTGAGGCTGCCTTCGTAGTTGGAGAGGATGAGGTTGCCTTTTTCTTTGCCTGTCAAGGTGGTTGGATTCTAGTAGGTGAAATTTTTGGAGCTTTGTCCAGAATCTCTAGCTCACTGCCACTTTTGTTGCTACTTTTGCTGCCGTCTCCACTGTCGTGGCAGGGTCCCTCTACATCGAGATCAAGCTTCTTTTTCTTCATAGGATGGAAGTCCTTGGCTATTTGGCATACGACAAAAGGATTAGAGTCTGAATCATCTTGCCAGACTGAAGAGGAGGAGAAACCCTCGAAGTATTTTGGATTCATTTCTGGACCTGGTTCCTTTCTCTTGGCTCCTCGAGAGGGATGGTCTTTCTCCTTGGGAGAGGTGGGAGTAACCAAGGGTGATGCAAACCTTTTGTCGCCTGGTCCTATCGCGGCAGGTGGCGAGGCGGAAGCAGCAGTCAGTGTGGCTTTCTTGGGGGAGGTGAAAGGTGATGGGGTAGAGACAAGGTTTTCTAGAAAAGGAGGAAATTGCACGTTGGGAAAATTAAGTTCAACTTTAATAAAATTTACCGTTGCTGTGTGGAAATCCCTCATATACTCCATATATCCTTGTTGTCAAGCCTCCATTCGTTGTAGCAGGTGGATAATGTGGCTGGAGGAAGTGCCTGCTAGTATGTCAGGTTCTGTCTGATCAGGATCTGTCGTGGCAGGTTTTGTTGAGTCAGGTTCTGTCGTGGGCTCTGTCGTGGCAAAAGGGTCGAAGTATGCCATTGGTGTGGCTACCTTGAGCTCCATCAGGTTGTAAAGGTTTTGTTGTGTCCAACTCCTGCCTTGGATCTTGACATCCTCTTCAATCTAGGGGACGTTCTTTGCTCTACATAGGGATGTGATCAAGTGAGGGAAGAAACGGGGACCTTTATCTTTATGTGCGCACTTGAAAATTCCATCGAGAATGTACTTCCCTACGATGATCTGTTGTTCATTGATAATGGAATGAAAGAGGGCCAGCCTTGGTCTATCCACTGTCGTGTTGTGTGATGTTGGCATGAGGTCTTTCTTCACGAATTGGTTCTATAGCTTGGCGGCAAGCATGAGTTGAGTCCTTTGAACAGTCCACCGATGTTTTGGATCGTCATTCAAGCTAGTGTCTTCTGTGGTGAGGTCTGCCATGATGCTGTCGTAGCCTGCCGGCGATAGATTTTCGACGAACCGTTTGTGTGCGTCCTCTTGCCTGCCCATGTAAATGACATACAAGGAATTTATATAAGCTAGTTCTAACTCAATTGTCTTACCCCTGATGGTGACTTGAGATGTGTCCTTGGTGGGATTTGCAACATAGAACTCTTGAACGAGGGTGACATTCATTTCCTCTGGTTTCTCAACAAACATCTGCCATTTCAGACCGATGTTTATTTTTGCGATAAACCCTTCCAAACCCAGATCTCCTCTCTTCTTTTGGTAAGTAAAACTCCTATCTTCCCATATTTCTCTCTTCTGAAAAGATTCGTAGTATCGTTTCTCCATTTTTGCAGAGGCGAACCTTCTTCAAATTCTGCTGTGTGTGGGTGTTGCGTGTAAAAGTGTCTATCGCAATGTAGTGCAAGTGTACACGACGCAAGTAGTAAAGTGATACTAGAGTATCGGATATCGTCTCCACAGGGACTGGGCTAACCCTTTCCTTTGCTATCTGCACAAGGGGAAAAGAAATAGTTTAAATTATTTGTCACGAATATAATAAGGAAAACGTAAATAAAAGGATTGAGATATCAAGATAGAGAGAATGGGCTGGTATTGAATTGCTCAGTAGTGCAGGTATTGAATTGCTTAGGAACTCCAGTTCTGTCGTCGCGCCTGTCGCCGACAGCACCTGTCGCGGCAGCTGTCCGTTGGCTGTCGCGGCAGCGAACACACCAACTCTGTTCTTCAAGTTTGGCAAGAATCCCAGATCTGCCTTGGCCTATCCCTAGGTCCAAGTCTGTCGATGATCACGTCTTTGATGATACCTCCCGGCGTGAATCGAAGGATGAACACCGATGTGTATGAATTCTTCTTTAGCCACTTAACCTCGCCCTATCCCTAGGCACGAGATAGTTCAACTATAAACTAGAGAACTTGCTCTTATTTCTTTCGTATACTTAACTCTCCCGATGCTAAGTAAATAGATAACCTCACAATGCTCTCCCGATGCTCTTGCAAGATGTTAATAACCAAAATAAGAGAACTTGAAGTTTATTTTATTGAACTTGGAAAATCCTAAAACAAAACAACCCTTGCAACTACTTTACAAAACAACCCGTGGCCCTAGGGGGAATTTAGAACATGTCGGTGACGGGTAAACGGCAGAGGGGTTTAGGTTATCGGTTATGGGGTATGGGATATGGAGGTTTAGAGCTCCCTAGGTTAAAATACATGCCCTTATATAAGCTTTGGGCTCAAGTTATCTAATTTAACAAGGATTACAACTTTAATTAAAAGTATGATTTTAATAAAGACTAAATCTTCAAGGAATCTACTTTCCAGCCGTCCTCCTTGTTTCTTGGGATTTTCTCTCCTTGAACTTTGGGCTTGACATATCTTTTGATCTGGGGCTCGGAAAAATATGAGGTTTTCACACGACAGACGAGCAGATTTTTCTCTATCTATCGAGGTCCACTTTACTTTTCCTCTTCATAAGGTTGCTGTCACCTTGCTGTCACGACAGGTCCATGACAGCTTCGTCTTCTTCGTCTGCTTGTCCAGTTCAGCTTTCCTGCTTCTCTGCCCTGCGCCTGCCTTCACCGTCTACGATGGCGGCAACCTGCCAAAAACAGCCATTTTTAGTAGAATCTGTGCCTTTTATATATTTGTGATGTTTTGCTGAAAACTAACCTAAATGCAATGAAATGATGCTTGAATGCAGCAGAAATATGGGTTAAAAAGGGTGTAAATAATAGAACTTTTAGACACTCAACAGTGGGAGTGGAAGCTGTTGAGGCAGAGGTGGAGGCAGAGCTTCTGCGGGTTGATCTTATCGTCATTGTAAGGGTGCTGTGGAAAAATGAACGAAAGAAAAACTGAAAGCTAAAACATATTCTGAAACAGAGTAGAGAGAGTAGAATGAAGGTGAAAAATTAAATGGGAGTCAGTCTTTATATAGAATTGAACTCTGCCCGTTGAAGCTGTAACGGTTGGCGTGGAAAATGGGGCCAGCTGTCACGCGGTTTCTGGATGCATCTTTTACATGTTTCCGTGTTTTTCCCGCGTCTACTGCGTTTCACTCCATACTTCTTCAATGTTCTTCACTTCTCTATTGGAGATCTTGGCCTGCCCATTGGTTTAAGGGTGATATACTGTTGTGATTTTGTGTTTCACTCCATACTTCTTCAATGCGCTAGCAATCACCCTATTGTCAAAATGCCTACCTTCATCACTAATGATTGCCCTTGGGATGCCAAACTTGGTGAAGATGTGTTTGTGTAAAAAAAATTGGACGGTTTCGGCTCATTCTTTTGTGTGGCGATGGCTTCTACCCACTTGGACACATATACCAACAGTATATACAGATTCCCACAAGAGGCTGGGAATGGTCCCATGAAGTCGATTCCCCAAATATCAAAAATTTTGAATTCGAGAATGTTCTACAGGGGCATCTCATGCCCTCTAGAGAGGTTTCCTGTCCTTTGGCACTTGTCATAACGCTTGTAAAAAGCTTGTGCATCTTTGAACAGTGTAGGCCAAAATAAACTGGACTGCAGAACCTTGGCAGCAGTTTTGTTTCCTCCAAAGTGTCCTCCATAAGGAGCAGCATGGCAGTGGTGGAGTACATCTTCATGTTCTTCCTTCGGTATGCATCTCTTGATAATTTGATCTGCACAATGTTTGAACATAAGAGGTTCGTCCCAATAATAATGTTTTGCATCATTTTGGAACCTCTTCCTTGCTTGATAGTTAAGTTCAGGAGGTAATAAACCACCAACGAGATAGTTTACTATGTCTGCAAACCAAGGAACATTAGAAAACTTACATGTCGTCGTGGCTGTCGCAGCAGCGCTTGTGTGTGCTTCCATGGCAGTGAATAACTGCTCATCAGGGAAAGTCTCCTAAATGTTAACCTTGAATTTATCTTGATCCTTTCCCATCTCCAGTCTTGACAAGTGATCAGCTACTTGGTTTTCTGTTCCCCTTTTGTCTTTGATTTCTATATCAAACTCTTGTAGCAGCAAAATCCAATGTATCAATCGTGGTCGTGCATCCTTCTTGGTGAACAAGTATTTTATTGCTGAATGATTCGTGTGAACCACCACTTTTGTGCCAAGTATGTATGGTCTGAACTTGTCAAAGGCGAATACCATAGCTAGCAACTCCTTCTCTGTCGTGGTGTAGTTTATCTGGGCGTCATTTAAGGTCTTGCTGGCATAGTATATTACGTGGAAGAGTTTCTTCTTCCGCTGCCCTAGTGCTGCCCCCACAACATAGTCACTAGAATCACACATTATCTCGAACGGTAAACTCCAGTCCGGTGGCTGTACTATTGGGGCTATTACCAGCTTCTCTTTCAGTGTCTTGAATGCTTCAGTACATTCGGTATTGAAGTCAAAGGCCTTATTCTGTTCCAACAAAAGACACAAAGGTTTAGTAATCATAGAAAAATTAGCAACAAACCTACGATAAAAACCTGTGTGTCCTAACAAACTCCTAATGCCTTTGATTGTGGTGGGTGGCGGCATTTTTTGATGACTTCAATTTTAGCTCTGTCCACTTCTATGCCATGACAGGATACCTTGTGTCCCAACACTATGCCCTCGTCAACCATAAAATGGCATTTTCCCCACTTCAGTACAAGATTTGCCTATTTACATCTTTCAACTTGTATTGTGTCTAGCTTTTGATGTAAATATGATAGAGTTGATGTTAATCTTGTGTGGATATGTTGTAGTATGAGTTGGGGCATGTTTGAATGTGTTTGAAGGTGAAAAGATGTCAAAAGCCAGAAAATTGAATGGTTGCAGAGTAGGGTGTATCGAAACACCCTAATCTGTTTCGGAACGGGGGCCTGAAATGGTCATAGTGTTTTGGAACACTTTAGCTACTGGAGAGGCATGTTTCGATACTTTTCTCAGAACGCACCCGTGCATCGGAACGGTCAACTCCGTTTCGATACGGTCGTTTCAATACCAGGGTCAGCGTTCCGAAACGGTTGATCATTGGTCTGCAAATTTGAATTGTTCCAAGTTCTCATATCATACATTTTAGTCCTGAATGTTGTGGATGCATTGGTTTGAGCTTGGAATGTTCTTTTGAGCTGATTTTTGACCGAGGTGTATGCAAAATGACTAATTTCATAATGGTAAGCTTAAAATCTGCAAAGTCCATATATTTTCCAAAATTTACATTTTGGTCCATAAGAGTGTAATTCTTACAATTGAATCCCTAATTGATTTCCGATCGCTGTGCCTTTCTCTCCCGTGTTTCTGGAGTAATCACCTTGGCGTTATGTGTAATTAGAAAAGATAAAAAATAAAAAGGGGTCGCTAATCAAGGTTTACTTTCGTGTTGACTTTGGTTTTCCCCGTGTAATCTTCGTAGTTCGGGTCTAGCGTCTAGGCCGGGCTAAGGGGGTTACATTTGTTGGTATCAGAGCAAGGTTTGCGAACACTTGGGGCGATGGTAAGTTTGTGGTGAGTTGTTATGGTAATTTTTTGATGTCTCTCTTGTTGTATGGTTGAAAGATTGTTGAAAAATATGTTTTGGGTGAAATGTTGATGTTTATATCATGCTTAATTGTTATGACTCATATGTGAGTAGTGTGAACATGTGTTGATAATATGGTGACGTTGTAAGCTGAGTTGAATCATAAAAAGTATGTTAAATGTGATATGTTGCTATTATGATCCTGTGTGAGAATATTGTTTGATGAGAGCATGACTTTTGTTGATGATTGAATATTGTTGTTGATGTGCACGGTGTTTGTAATATCAATGTTAATATTGATTTTTATGTCATACAAGAGGGGAAATTAGGGATACCCATTGCCTTATTATTATAGCAAATGTGTTAACTTGGAGTTGAAGTCTTGAATCCTTGCTGGAAGCTGGCCTGATCGTTTTGTTTGTTTTGTTGTCATTGCCTTCTTAATAATAGCACAATGGATTCGATGAGATAATTGCAATCGGGTATGATTGTTGCTGCTTTAGAGTAGGGTGTTGGAAGGTGGAAGTCATCCTCTAGTGAGAGTGTGTCATTTCAGTCGTCAGTGCCTGGGGTTGAGGTGATAGGACAGCATGGGGGGGCTGGTCCGGTGATGAAAGATTAGTTGTTTGTGGTTCAGGGGATGTCGAGAACATCTCAAGCCGTAGTGAATGTAGGGTCCGTGTGTGTGCCGGCTGTGGGACATGCTGGTTTGTTAAAGCTGCATCTGCAGGTTTTGGGAGCTGTTGAGTATCATGGGTCGACGCCTGAGGCGTTCGAAGCTTTGTTGGCCAATACGTTTTTAATCATGGATCAAGAAGGATGTGACAGCGCCTGTAAGCTGGGAAGCATTGTCTCATTAATGTTGGAGGATGCTTGCACTTGGTGGATATCTGTGTCGGTTGCAACGAATATCCACAATGTGGATTGGAGTTCTTTTTGTCTTCCTTTAATAGGAGATATTTTGGGGATAAGTTTTTAGGGGTTAAGCAATGTGGGAGTGTGGCTTCTGTTAATGAAGGTGAGAAAAATGAAAGCAAAAGAGCTGTGAGCACTGGTCTCGAGAGTGGGAAGCGTAAGAGACTTCGTGACAGAAGAGTTCGCTTAAACCGGAGTTTTGGTGGTAGTATTGATGTGGTCAAGTACAACAAGGTCAAGGAGTGATGGTGCGTTTTCCGGAGTGTGGCTGTTGTAGAAGGCGCCACTTTGGGGTTTGCTGGGGTGTTGGAGCTTGTATGAATTGTGGTTCAGTGGAGCATGTGAAGGGTAATTGTCCTCAAGTAGTGAAACCAGCTTCAGCGCGTGCAAGTGAGTCTCAAAGAGGCCGTGAGCGCGGCTGAGATAGGGTTCGGAGGTGGCAATAAAGGCAGAGAGGTGCGAGGTGTACGATGGTTGAGTCTTGTTGGAATTATGGGTCTGCTGGACATTTGAGGCGTGATTGTCCATAGTTAATTTGGGGTGGTCAAGGTGGGATGTCGGTTGAAGCTCCTTGTGAACGTGAGTGTGGCCAGGATTCCTTTCAACAGTGAGGCGATGATGACCTTAAGGTGTTAGTCGAGGCTGTGGTGGCACGGCCGCAAAATGGTGGTTCTGCGGGGGTGAGTGCTTGTCGCTTGGAGCTCCAGGACAGTGATGTGGTTGCAGGAATCTTTACTATGCGATATTTGTCATTGTTGTCTTTGATTGGTTCTGGTTTTGAGTCTTCTTGTGGGGTAGATAGGGTTCTATAGTTAGTGTGTTTGGGTAGTGGTTGGTGTTGTTTTTGAAAACAACACTGGTGGCAGAAGTGTAATTGTTGGAGTAGTTGTTGTTCTCGAGTTGTTAGCATGGTGAGACAAGAAAAGTTTAAAGTGGAGTTAAAAGTTGTTCTTGGACAGATTCTGATGACGTTATTAGTAAGTGTGAACGGACATACATGCACAGTTAAAGTCATTTGTATATATATATATATATATATATATATATATTGGTACATGCATACATATGGCAGGACATTAGAGGTTTGCATACATGTACACATGCATTGATAAGGGCATGTAGGTGACCATGCATACAAACGTTCACACTTGCGTATAGCTACTTGGGTTCGTTAGTGATATGGTAGGATTAGGGTAGTTTGTGGGTTAAAGTGTTGTTTTAGTGCAAGGTAAATGCCAGATGTCATGGAAGAAGTAAACAAGTTGCAGGTAGTAATAGGCGCAGTCTATCGTGGTTGGCACGAGAAAAGGTGTTTTAAGAGTTTTTGGTGGCGTGGTGGTAAGGAGGTGACCGTTTGGGGTTAGAATCGGTCGGGAATGTTGGAGGTGTGGTTAAAAGTATTTTGGGTATAGCAGTTAGGTGTAGTAGTTTCTTTTTGTTGGATGGTTGTTGTAGGCTCGCATATGTGTTTCGAAGTGTTGATGCATCCAGGCATATGTGGTTACAATAAAATGGTTGTTTTAGGTGGGTGATGGTTCGATAGTAACCTTACAGGAGTTGGAAGGGGGTTCTAATGAGAGCTTTAATTGAGGTTTGGCTTGAGATGAGTGAAGGAAATCGTGGTTCTAGTATGTTTTGTATATGGATGAATGGGTGGCTAGGTAGGTTGGAAAAGCTGTAGTGTATGCTTTTGGACAATTGTAAGTGTTTGGGAAAGAATTTTTTTATACGTGGCATGTTACGGTTGTTTTGTGTAAAGAATAAGATTTGTCGTTGGGTAACGTCCAGATAAAATTAGAGTAATAACTGAAGCTTGAGTTGGGAAAAAGTATTGTAAGTTCAAAGATCATGATGGTTTTGTAACCCCCTTAACCCGGCCTAGACGGTTGACCCGAATTAAGAAAGTCACACGGGGAAAACCAAAGTCAACCCGAAAGTCAACCTTGATTAACGACCCTTTTTTTCTTTTTAAACTTGTCTAGATGCACATTAACCCTAGTTATGATCATTCAAACAACATACTCAAAGATCATAAACATCAGAGATCGAACAGGGACCCACTTGAACAAATTACAACTTTAGGGACCAAATTGCAAATTCTGATAAATATAAGGACTTCACCCAAATTAAAGTTACCAACTTGAAATTAATCATGTTTCATGCATCTCGGCCAAATTTCAGCTCAAACGGACATTCCAAACTCATACAATTGCACATACAAGTTTCAGGACCAAAATGCAAACATTTTGAAACATATAACTACCAATGTCAGCCCCCAACGGTCATCCATTCCGAAACGGGAGACAGCCCGTTTCGAAACGCGGGGCCGTTCCGCAACGCGTACCGAAACGAGGGCTGACAGTAGCCTTTCCGTTTCGGAACGGTGTCACCCGTTTCGGACGCCTGGGCTGCTTCGAGGCACCCGTTCCAAAACGGCAGGCACTGTTCCGATACGGCCTGCACAAAATGCAGAAATTTGCTTGCCTAAACATGCAATTGACCAACCAATCATGCTCCAATTGCTATCAAACTTTACCAGCATCTCATACAACATACAAGAGACATATTTGCATCAACCAATCATCATTATATCAACATATATGAAAAGCCCCGAATCTAAAGGCATGCTTCCTACACAAGCAACCATTCATGCACAAAAGCCTTCAAACCAACACATAATGGCCAATTACAAAAACCAACATTAACAACAACATAAATCCAACTTAGGGAGTCCCAAACATCTCCCAAAACAACAACATAGGTCCCCCATTGCCAAATGCCAAAAGCTAAAAGTGTTTAAGAAAACCTTCTCATACATGAGCTTAACTTCCACTTGATTGCTTGCCCTCCTTGCTGCCCTCAATGCACTTTAATGCTCTGCATTATTGGTTTAAGAAAAGAGAGAGAGCGTAAGCAAAAGCTTAGTGAGGAAAGCTCCTTAGAACCACACAATAATGCATTTATAAAACTCATTTATAAATCATACTTCAAAATACATTTAGACATGCTCACAAGCAATCTTAAACAAGCATCTCATGCTTCACATCATAACATGTCATATTGGCCACAAGTGATAGTTACCATCTTTAAAACAAGATCAACATAAGACTCACACATGGACTTTTAAACACCATTGTGATCTTATCCCCAAGGACTTTTAAACACCTTGGCCCATGGACTTTTAAACACCATGGCAAGGACCACACAAGGACTTTTAAACACCTTTGTGTCCTTAACAAGTTTCACCTCAAGGACTTTTAAACACCTTGACCCCAAGGACTTTTAAACACCTTGGCCATGGACTTTTAAACACCATGATATAAATCACCCCAAGGACTTTTAAACACCTTGGCCCCAAGGACCTTTAAACACCTTGGCCATGGACTTTTAAACACCATGATATAAATCACCCCAAGGACTTTTAAACACCTTGGCCCAAGGACTTTTAAACACCTTGGAAAGGACCACACAAGGACTTTTAAACACCTTTGTGTCCGTAACAAGAACCATCCAAGGACTTTTAACCACCTTGATGTTCTTAAGTAAACAAGGCTCACTCAAGGACTTTTAACCACCTTAGTGACCTTAACCTTTTCAAAAACATCACTTGCCAATATACATCATATATCATCAATAATCCACTGTTTAAAAGCATTTAACCAAGCCATAAAAATCATGCATCTTTAAGCATCAAACAACATTTATACAATGTTCAAAAACAAGGAACTCTAACCTTGAGCTTCCTTAAACACATGGCTTATAATCTCAGCAACACACATGCTAGATATGCTTTAAAAACAGAATTTAAACATGCAACAAACACATTGCACCCAACCATCACATGGTTCCTCAACAAGAGAGTTTTTCCGAAAACTTACTCTTGAGCTTAGCAAAGTTGTTTAGACTTAGACTAAGCTCCCAAACCTCCAAAACATTGGTTTCAAAGCCGAAAACCAAAATCCACTCACCGATTCCGTTTCGCCTCTTGCCGAAACACCAAATCAAGCTTCTGGATCACCACCACTTGGATCCAAAGAAGACTCCCCTGTTTTAACACATTTAAACAGTAGATTAATGCATCATCATGCATTAATAGCTTCAATGAAAGCACCTAAACTCGCTGCTCTCATCCACACTCCATTTTCGGCCACCAAACACAACCGAAAATGCATCCAAACAACTCCTCAACAAAGCCCAGCCATAAACCATCAAAACTAAGCATCCATAAACATCATTATACATCTAAAAAGGACCTAACAAGATCCTTATACCTCCAGCAACAACAGATCCACAAGATCACCCAAAAACAACCAAGAACCACAAGCTAAACTTAGGAAATTCAACCTATCCGGGATTGCATTAGTTAAAACTCAATTCCATATCAAATTAACATTCATTTATCATCAAATTAACACCTTAAAACACAGCCCAATCAGATCCCACGAAAATCCATGAAAAACCATCAAATCTTGCATTTAAAGCCAAGATCCATCACAAAACTTAAAAGCCATTTATAAAACATCAATTAAGGATTGAGAACTTGGGAATTTCAGTAAAGAACTGAGAGTTTAGAGGAGAAGGACGTTCTTACCTCCAAACTTGAGTTTCTCCTCTTTTAGAACCAAAAAGCTTGAAGAATCAACTTGCAAAATGTGAGGTTTTGTTGATGAGATGATTAGCAATCAAAGGTTGATTGAAAAGAGGTGTTTAGATGCCAAAACCAGAAGAAAATCTCTGGAGAAAAGATGTTTGGGTTAAGAGAAAATGAGAGAAAGGAAAATTGGAAAATATGGGAAGTTAGTTACAAAATAGGAAAAATAGTTTCCCTCCTCTTTTCTTTTGTTTTAAAATCAGAAATAAACCATAAAACATCTTAGAAAAATCTGGAGAAACTCCCTTTGGGTAATTAGCTCCTTAAAGATTCAAAGTTTCAATCTTTTCTAAAACAGTCACGCAGTTTTCAAAATTTACATTTTGGTCACTAGCCAAAATGTCACCCTTCCAAACCTCATTTTGTAAAATTGATTTCACAGTTCACTTATATATATTAAAAGAGGATTTTAGAACATTTTTCCATATTTTTAATGCAACCCGAACTAGGCTTTCCTAAATTCACTCTTATATATTCGAACCGCACTTTGACCGAACCGGTCAACGCCCAAAACTTCTAAGCCCAAAGCCGGGGCGTTACAACTCTCCCCCCCTTAAGAAATTTCGTCCTCGAAATTTACCTGAAGGAAAGAGATAAGGAAACTGCTTCAGCATGTCATCCTTCCGCTCCCACGTGGCTTCCTCAACACCGCGGTGCTTCCACAACACCTTCACCAACTCAATGGTCTTGCCACGAAGAACCTTGCTATCCGAATCCAGAACCTTCACCGGTTCCTCATCATAGGTCAAATCCGGATTCAATTCCACCTCTTCCACAAGCATCACATGTGAAGGATCAGATCTATACTTCCGGAGCATAGAAACATGAAACACATCATGAATCTTCTCCAACTCTTGAGGTAACCTCAACCTGTACGCAACAGGACCCACACGCTCAACCACCTCGTATGGTCCAATGTACCTAGGGCTCAACTTACCCTTACGGCCAAACCCCATCACCTTCTTCCAAGGCGAAACCTTCAAGAACATACGGTCACCCACCGCATACTCAATCTCCTTACGCTTCAAATCCGCGTAAGACTTATGCCGATCAGAAGCTGCCTTCAAACGCTCACAAATGAGCTTCACCTTCTCGGTGGTTCCTTTCAACAAAGCCGGCATCGAAACCAACTTCTGACCCGTTTCAGCCCAACAAAGAGGAGTCCTACACTTCCTCCCGTACAAAGCCTCATAAGGTGCCATTTGAATGCTCGCCTGATAACTATTGTTATAAGCAAACTCAACCAAGGGCAAATGCTTCTCCCAAGAGCCCTGAAACTCAATCACGCAGCACCTCAACATATCCTCCAAAATCTGGATAACACGCTCAGACTGACCATCCGACTGAGGATGATAGGATGTACTGAAATTCAACCTCATACCCAGAGCTTGATGCAAACACTGCCAGAACCGCGATGTGAACCTCGGATCCCTATCCGACACAATCGACTTAGGCACACCATGCAGCCGCACAATCTCAGCAATGTACAGCTCCGCAAGCTTATCCAAAGAGAACGTAGTATGCACAGGCAAGAAATGCGCACACTTCGTCAGGCGATCCACAATCACCCACACCGAATTCTTCTTCGACGGTGACAAAGGTAAACCAGATACAAAATCCATGGTAACCCTTTCCCACTTCCACTCAGGGATTCTCAACGGTTGCAACAACCCTGAAGGAAACTGATGCTCAGCCTTAACTCGCTGACACACCATACACTTGCTGACAAACTCCGCAACATCCTTTTTCAAACCCACCCAATAGTACTCATCACGAAGATCTCGATACATCTTAGTACTACTTGGGTGCATAGCAAAAGGACTACAATGACCTTCAGTCAGAATAGCACGCCTCAGCTCAGCATCATTAGGCACCACTATCCGACTCCCAAAACACAACACTCCATCATCATTAAAACAGAAATCCGAAGGTCTACCCTCCGCGATATCCTGAACATGAGACACCAAGGAATCATCCAGCAACTGCTTTTCCTTGATCAACTGAACCAAAGATGGTTTCACTTGCAACTCAGCCACAAGACCACCATCACGCGAAATACTCAAACTGGCAAACATAGCCCTCAGCTCAACAGCTACCTTCCTACTCAAGGCATCCGCTACAACATTAGCCTTTCCAGGGTGATACTCAATCGTCAAATCATAATCCTTGAGCAACTCCACCCAACGTCGCTGCCTGAGATTCAACTCCTTCTGAGACATCAGATACTTCAAACTCTTGTGATCTGTGTACACAGTACACTTCTCACCATACAGGTAATGTCTCCAGATCTTCAAAGCAAAAACCACTGCAGCCAGCTCAATGTCATGCGTAGGATAATTGCGCTCATGCACCTTCAACTGCCGCGATGCATAAGCCACCACCTTACCCTCTTGCATCAACACACATCCCAAACCAACATAGGATGCATCACTATACACCACAAACTCTTTCCCTGATTCAGGTTGAACCAAGATAGGAGCTTGCGTCAAAGCTGTTTTAAGCTTCTCAAAAGCCTGCTGTCTCGCTTCCGTCCATTCATACTTAACATCCTTCTGCAACAACTTCGTCAAAGGTGCAGCAATATTAGAAAACCCATCCACAAACCTCCGATAGTATCCTGCCAAACCGAGGAAACTACGAACTTCATGAATAGACTTAAGAACCTTCCAATTCATCACCGCCTCAACCTTCTGAGGATCAACCCGAATCCCCTTAGCAGAAACCACATGCCCAAGAAACACCACCTCACTTAACCAGAACTCGCACTTGCTCAGCTTAGCATAAAGCTGATTCTCCAACAAAGCCTGCAAAACAATCCTCAAATGCTCTTCGTGCTCCTCCTCAGTACGCGAGTACACGAGGATATCATCGATGAACACCACAACAAACTTGTCCAGGTATTCATGAAACACACGATTCATCATGTCCATGAAAGCAGCAGGAGCATTGGTTAAACCAAACGGCATCACCAGGAACTCATAATGCCCGTACCTTGTCCTGAAAGCTGTCTTAGGCACATCCACATCCTTCACCTTCAACTGGTAATACCCTGACCTCAAGTCAATCTTAGAGAACACAGCAGCTCCCCGAAATTGATCAAAGAGATCATCAATTCTCGGCAAAGGATACCGATTCTTGATAGTCAACTTGTTCAGCTGACGGTAATCAATGCACATTCTCATAGTGCCATCCTTCTTCTTCACGAACAAGACCGGTGCACCCCAAGGCGACACACTCGGCCGAATGAAACCACGCTCAAGCAACTCTTGCAACTGCGTCTTCAGCTCTTTCAGCTCCTTAGGTGCCATTCTATAGGGAGTAATGGACACAGGAGTTGTATTCTCATACAGCTCAATTCCAAACTCCACCTCGCGGTTAGGAGGTAAACCAGGCAACTCCTCAGGAAACACACCAGGAAACTCCTTCACAACCCTGATATCTTGCACCCTCAACTCCTTAGAGCTAGGATTCATCACAAAAGCTAGGTAAGCTTCACAGCCTTGCCTTAGCATCCGGCTCGCCTCCAACGTAGACACCACATTGGCAAGAAACTTCACATTCTCACCAACCACAACAACTTCATAATCATCCGCAAGCTTCAGCGAAACTCGCTTATTTTCACAATCCACCACAGCACGATGCTCAGTAAGCCAATCCATACCAAGGATTACATCAAAACCATAGAAAGGTAACTCCATGAGGTCAACATGAAAAACATGATCTTGAACAACCAAAGGACACCTTCTATACAGCTTTCGAGTCACAACAGTCTCACCAAAAGAACTAGTGACACACATACCAACATCCAAAGACTCAACAGGCAAACGAAGCAATTCAGCATGCTCACGCAATATGTAAGAGTGCGTAGATCCATAATCAATCAAGGAAAGTAATGACAAGGATTGCAGAGTAAAAGTACCTGCGATCACATCCGCGTCATTCCTCCCCTCTCGCTGAGCAAACACTCTAGCCTGCCCGCCACCCTCTGGCTGCACAGCTACAACATGAGCCACACCCCGGCCACCTTCCTCTCTCCGCTGGAAATTACCACGGCCGCTCCCACGACCTCTCTGCGGTGCTGCAACAACAGGAGCACGAACTTGGCCACCAGCCAACATAGGACAATCACGCCTCAAACGATCCAAAGATCCACAGCTCCAGCAACCATTACCAGCTGCCGCAACAGGAGCTTGCACCTCCCTCACAGCACGAGGACAATCACGTTTCATGTGACCATGAGAACCACAAATCCAACAAGCACTCGGATCAGCTCTAGCGTTGCCTCCCCGAGCAGGTGCTCTACCACCTCGCTTAGCCGAAGACTGATACTTCTGATCACGTCCCCTCTTGTTCCGTCCACCACCGGAACTATACTCAGCTGCTCGCTTACCAGCACCTTTAGCAGATAAACCCAAGTTCATCTCAATATCCTTAGCTCGGCCGACCAACACATCAAAATCATCATACTCGGTAGCCAGCACATACATCTTCACATCCGTCACTAAGCCATAACGGAACCTTTCACACCTCGCCCGCTCATCCGGGACAAGCCCAGGTGCATATTGATTGAGTCGAACAAACTGTACTTCATACTCAGCCACTGTCATGCTCCCTTGAGTAAGAGACATGAACTCCCTCTTTTTCTCATCTAGGTACCTCACACCCAGATACCTTCTCTTGAACACATTCTGAAAGAATGTCCAAGTCACATCAACTTCTGCCATCCCAGCAATAGTGGTTATCCACCACGTATATGCATCCTTCTGCAGCAAGGACACAACACAGCCAAGCTTCTACACATCAGTGCAACTCATCTGCCCCAAGATTCTCTTGGTACTCTCTAACCAAGCTTCAGAACCTTCCGCTGACATACCCCTGAACTCAGTCCCTCCTAGACTGCGCAAACGCTCCAAAGGTAGTCTAACTCCAGCATCTTCCTGATGCCCAGCTTCTCGAGCTCCAGCTACCGCTGCTTGAAAAGCACCAGCTATAGCTTGAATTAACACCGTCATGTCAGGAACAGCTTGCCCCTGACCAGCCTCAGGTCCTGCAGCCTCAGCACCAGCTGCAGCTCCAGCTTCCTCAGCCCCAGCACCACCACCACCAGGTGGAGGAGGTAAAACCGCACTCTCAACATTCTCCTCATTTTCATTCTCATTCTGAGCCGTAGCTCGCACATTACTCCTCAACTGTCTACGAGGTGCCATACTATGAATATGCAATCACAATGCAAATAAACAAAGTCAGGGCCAGCAAGGTAAGTAATCCAAGTACTCAAGCTCATTTCCAATTAAAAACAACATCATTTCATTAGCTTTGATTTGGCAATGGGTACCCACAACATGCTTCATCACAGCATACATCTCAATTGCAACATACATACAATCCACTCAACATGCTTTCACTCAACAAGCATACAAAGCATACACACTTTAAACATTCACATACACATTCCCATTTACTCGAGAACTCAGCTCTGATACCACCAAATGTAACCTCCTTAACCCGGCCTAGACGGTTGACCCGAATTAAGAAAGTCACACGGGGAAAACCAAAGTCAACCCGAAAGTCAACCTTGATTAACGACCTTTTTTTTCTTTTTAAACTTGTCTAGATGCACATTAACCCTAGTTATGATCATTCAAACAACATACTCAAAGATCATAAACATCAGAGATCGAATAGGGATCCACTTGAACAAATTACAACTTTAGGGACCAAATTGAAAATTCTGATAAATATAAGGACTTCACCCAAATTAAAGTTACCAACTTGAAATTAATCATGTTTCATGCATCTCGGCCAAATTTCAGCTCAAACGGACATTCCAAACTCATACAATTGCACATACAAGTTTCAGGACCAAAATGCAAACATTTTGAAACATATAACTACCAATGTCAGCCCCCAACGGTCATCCGTTCCAAAACGGAAGACAGCCCGTTTCGAAACGCGGGGCCGTTCCGCAACGCGTACCGAAATGAGGGCTGACAGTAGCCTTTCCGTTTCAGAACGGTGTCACCCGTTTCGGACGCCTGGGCTGCTTCGAGGCACCCGTTCCGAAACGGCAGGCACTGTTCCGATACGGCCTGCACAAAATGCAGAAATTTGCTTGCCTAAACATGCAATTGACCAACCAATCATGCTCCAATTGCTATCAAACTTTACCAGCATCTCATACAACATACAATAGACATATTTGCATCAACCAATCATCATTATATCAACATATATGAAAAGCCCCGAATCTAAAGGCATGCTTCCTACACAAGCAACCATTCATGCACAAAAGCCTTCAAACCAACACATAATGGCCAATTACAAAAACCAACATTAACAACAACATAAATCCAACTTAGGGAGTCCCAAACATCTCCCAAAACAACAACATAGGTCCCCCATTGCCAAATGCCAAAAGCTAAAAGTGTTTAAGAAAACCTTCTCATACATGAGCTTAACTTCCACTTGATTGCTTGCCCTCCTTGCTGCCCTCAATGCACTTTAATGCTCTGCATTATTGGTTTAAGAAAAGAGAGAGAGCGTAAGCAAAAGCTTAGTGAGGAAAGCTCCTTAGAACCACACAATAATGCATTTATAAATCATACTTCAAAATACATTTAGACATGCTCACAAGCAATCTTAAACAAGCATCTCATGCTTCACATCATAACATGTCATATTGGCCACAAGTGATAATTACCATCTTTAAAACAAGATCAACATAAGACTCACACATGGACTTTTAAACACCATTGTGATCTTATCCCCAAGGACTTTTAAACACCTTGGCCCATGGACTTTTAAACAGCATGGCAAGGACCACACAAGGACTTTTAAACACCTTTGTGTCCTTAACAAGTTTCACCTCAAGGACTTTTAAACACCTTGACCCCAAGGACTTTTAAACACCATGATATAAATCACCCCAAGGACTTTTAAACACCTTGGCCCCAAGGACTTTTAAACACCTTGGCCATGGACTTTTAAACACCATGATATAAATCACCCCAAGGACTTTTAAACACCTTGGCCCAAGGACTTTTAAACACCTTGGAAAGGACCACACAAGGACTTTTAAACACCTTTGTGTCCGTAACAAGAACCATCCAAGGACTTTTAACCACCTTGATGTTCTTAAGTAAACAAGGCTCACTCAAGGACTTTTAACCACCTTAGTGACCTTAACCTTTTCAAAAACATCACTTGCCAATATACATCATATATCATCAATAATCCACTGTTTAAAAGCATTTAACCAAGCCATAAACATCATGCATCTTTAAGCATCAAACAACATTTATACAATGTTCAAAAACAAGGAACTCTAACCTTGAGCTTCCTTAAACACATGGCTTATAATCTCAGCAACACACATGCTAGATATGCTTTAAAAACAGAATTTAAACATGCAACAAACACATTGCACCCAACCATCACATGGTTCCTCAACAAGAGAGTTTTTCCGAAAACTTACTCTTGAGCTTAGCAAAGTTGTTTAGACTTAGACTAAGCTCCCAAACCTCCAAAACATTGGTTTCAAAGCCGAAAACCAAAATCCACTCACCGATTCCGTTTCGCCTCTTGCCGAAACACCAAATCAAGCTTCCGGATCACCACCACTTAGATCCAAAGAAGACTCCCCTGTTTTAACACATTAAAACAGTAGATTAATGCATCATCATGCATTAATAGCTTCAATGAAAGCACCTAAACTCGCTGCTCTCATCCACACTCCATTTTCAGCCACCAAACACAACCGAAAATGCATCCAAACAACTCCTCAACAAATCCCAGCCATAAACCATCAAAACTAAGCATCCATAAACATCATTATACATCTAAAAAGGACCTAACAACATCCTTATACCTCCAGCAACAACAGATCCACAAGATCACCAAAAAACAACCAAGAACCACAAGCTAAACTTAGGAAATTCAACCTATCCGGGATTGCATTAGTTAAAACTCAATTCCATATCAAATTAACATTCATTTATCATCAAATTAACACCTTAAAACACAGCCCAATCAGATCCCACGAAAATCCATGAAAAACCATCAAATCTTGCATTTAAAGCCAAGATCCATCACACAACTTAAAAGCCATTTATAAAACATCAATTAAGGATTGAGAACTTGGGAATTTCAGTAAAGAACTGAGAGTTTAGAGGAGAAGGACGTTCTTACCTCCAAACTTGAGTTTCTCCTCTTTTAGAACCAAAAAGCTTGAAGAATCAACTTGCAAAATGTGAGGTTTTGTTGATGAGATGATTAGCAATCAAAGGTTGATTGAAAAGAGGTGTTTAGATGCCAAAACCAGAAGAAAATCTCTGGAGAAAAGATGTTTGGGTTGAGAGAAAATGAGAGAAAGGAAAATTGGAAATATGGGAAGTTAGTTACAAAATAGGAAAAATAGTTTCCCTCCTCTTTTCTTTTGTTTTAAAATCAGAAATAAACCTTAAAATATCTTAGAAAAATCTGGAGAAACTCCCTTTGGGTAATTAGCTCCTTAAAGATTCAAAGTTTCAATCCTTTCTAAAACAGTCACGCAGTTTTCAAAATTTATATTTTGGTCACTAGCCAAAATGTCACCCTTCCAAACCTCATTTTGTAAAATTGATTTCACAGTTCACTTATATATATTAAAAGAGGATTTTAGAACATTTTTCCATATTTTTAATGTAATCCGAACTAGGCTTTCCTAAATTCACTCTTATATATTCGAACCGCACTTTGACCGAACCGGTCAACGCCCAAAACTTCTAAGCCCAAAACCGGGGCGTTACAGGTTTGGCTGGGTCCTTGTGAGAGGGTGGTTTGCTGGCTGAGTGCAAGTAAATCTTTCTTGAGACGGTTGAGGTAGGTGAAGCAATTGTTGGAGATAAGGTTAGAGTCTCATGACGATGATCTTCAGATGATGTATGGGTAGATTTTTGGTTATCTGTTGAGGCGTGTGATGGTGCTCTGGGTTTTGCATCTTGATGGTTGAACGTATGGCGCATATTGTAGTGGATGTGTAGGAGTGTTTGTTAATACGTTGGGGAGTTTGAGTAAGCAATCGTTATCTAGGAAATTTTTGTGCGTCGTTTTGAACTTCGATGCTAGAGTTTGAGCGGTTTGTAAGAGGTTTTGGAAAGTAGAGTGGGCTGTAGATCACATGGTTGCTTGAGAAGTGATGGGTTGGTGTCCCCGTGTGTGTTGTATTGAAAGAATTATGAAGGAAAGCGGAGTATGTTGCGAAGGGTTAGGAGTTATTTGGGTTTTGGAAGTCTTGCACGGATTGGAGGAGTGTGTTGGTTTCATTGTGTTCTGATTGAGGATGTTTCCGTAATGGGCTTGTCTCTTACGTTTATGTTGTGTTTGGTTTGAAGAGGTTGTGTACCACAATGTCTTCTCAAGTTGAAAATTTCGAGGACGGAATTTCTTAAGAGGGGGAGAGTTGTAACGCCCTGATTTTGGGCCTAGATGTTTTAGAGTTTGAATCGGGTCGGTTGAGAATGATTTGAATCTTTAAGGGAGATTTAGGGAACACCTAGTTCGGGATGTTTTAAAAATATGGAAAAATATCTAAAACTCCTCATTTATAATATAAATGATTTTGGTGGAAACAATTTTACAAAATATGATTTGGAAATACTACATTTCGGGGTAGTGACCAAATCGCAGTTTTTGCAAAAGTTGACTAGTGACTGTTTTGTAAAGGATTGAAACTTTGAATCTTTAAGGAGATAATTTTACCAAAATGTTTTTAATCAGATTTCTCATTATTTTGGGAGTTTTATTAATGTTTTGATCAAGGGAAATAAGGATTATTAAAAAGAAAAACTATCTTTGACTTTTCATAACTATCTAACGTTAGTTTTCTCTCATTTCATTTTCTCTCAAATTCTTTTCAGCCAAAAAAAATTCCTCCATCAATTAGCCTTTGATTTTCATTCCTTTTGATGAGATTTCAATCTTCTTTTGATTCCTAATCTCTTCCTCATCAAATCCTTTTGTTTTCACTTTGGTTTTTCAAGAAAACTTGCCCAAATCAAGGAGAAATCAATCATTAGAGGTAGATTCGTCCTTCTCCTCTAATGATCAATTATTTACTGAAATTCCCAAGTTATCAATCATTTGTTAATGATTTTTGAGTTTCTTTAATGTTAGAAACATGGAATTTTGATAAAACTCAAGATTCTTGAAGGGATCTTGATGATTTTCGTAACTATTGGTTAGACTCTGTTTTGAGGTTGATTTCTAATAAGTTTTGGATGGTAATTGATGTTATAAATGAGGTTTTATCAAGCAAATCCCGAATAGGTTTGGATTGCTAAGTTTTGCATGCTAGAATGGTGGTTTTTGCAGTGGTTTTGATGTTCTGTTATAGCTGGAGGTATAAGGACGAGTTTATGGTTATTTTTTGTGTTGATTGATGTTTAGAAATGAATAGAAGCGATAGATATTGGCTGGGCTTTGTTTTGGAAGAGTTTGGAGGTGTTTTTGGTTATTTCGGATAGCCGAAATGCTTGTTTTGAGTGAAGCAGCGAGTTTGAGTGAATGGTTGGTGATTATAATGCATGGTGATGCATTAATCCTCTGCTCTTATGTGTTAAAAATAGGGGAGAGTAATCCGGAAGCAATAGGGGTAGCGTTGGAGGTTTCGGACGCTTGGGTGGCTCGCCGGCTTACGTAGTGTTGTGTATCGGTGAGTGAGAACACGTTTTCCAGCTTTGGAATGATTCTTAAAAGAGGTTTGGGAACTTAAATCTAGGCTTGAAACGGCGGTTTAAGTTCGGAAGTAAGTGAAGTAGATTTCTCTCTCGGTTTGTGCTATAATTATTTTGAAAATATTAAATTGGGTTTAGATGTGCCAAGTTTGGCATTGTGTTTTGATTTGATGATTGAGCATGGTTTTCAAGCATTAGAGTTGGTTATCAAGTTTGGTGTGGTGAAGGAACCATGAAACTAACGATTCTTGAGAATAGGTGGTTGATGCCCCTAAAATGCTTTTACATGCTTTTACTTTGAGATAGACAAATTCCTACTGTTTTTATGCATGATTTGTAGCATGAGATGATGCTTGACGAGATTTCATGGGATAGCATGTTGCGTTGATGAGTTTTGAGATTTTGATTTAATGCAAAACATGCGTAATGATTTTGAAATGAGTTGAGAAGGTTTTGAGAATTATTTCATTAAAACAGTAGGTGAGATGATGATTTTAATGTACTATATTGGCATAAATGATGAGATAATTACCCGATATAATTGGTCGACCAATAGGATGTATAGTGCACTATAAACTAAAAATTCGTACGTGCTCTTGGGATGCGTTCCAAAGAGAGAGGTCGATGAGGGGCATTCCATCAAAGTAGGACTTGGTGAAATATCTAAGCTTTATGGCAATAAATGTTATCGCCATGAGAAACCGTTGATGGGCATTCCATCGGAGTAGGACTTGTTGAAACACCCAAGCTTTGTGACGAAGGTAGATACCGCCATGAGAGCCGGTGGCGAGATCCCACCGGGGTAGGACTTGACCTCGAGTCAAGCTATCCGCATATACGTGTACAACAGAATATGAAAATGCCAATATATGAGAATGAAGTGTATTTCACATGTACCAATGCTTGAAGTGTTTTTATGCTATGAGAAATGCATATGAGATTTTGAGATTATGGAATGCTTTTGTGTAACAAGCATATGTGGCCTTGCCATGAGTTTTGCATTGATTAAATGCGTGGGATAGGTAGATGGTACATGTGACTTTCAAATGATGATTAGACTTGAAATGATTTTCAAGCTCGAGAAAGAAAGAGCATAATGTGGAAAATGGTTTCCAAGAGAAATGGATTAAACTTTGCATATAGTGCTCATGCATGAGAAGGTTTTAATGGAAATAACTTTGAGGATGTTGTTTAATATTGAGATACATAATGCACTTGAATTTTAATGTTGGTTTATGTGTTGAGCTATGCATGATTTAAGGCAACGGTGTTTTCAATTGGAGTTTCAAACAATACATTGGTTTGTAGAAATGAATTTTTGGTTAAAGGGAATTTTATGGTTTTGCTCCATTGACAGTGTTTTGATTTTGAGCATTCCTCACTAAGCATTATGTGCTTACGCTCATTTTTGTCCATCAATGCTGATAGTTGAATTTGGGACAACAAGAAGCAAGGGATTGAAGAAGAACTCCACTTGGGAAGTATGTTTTGTTTCATAGCTATAGATAATAAAGGTAATGAGGGAATTCCTTTACCATGTTGTGTGATGAGGTTGATTATCTAGAACGAGTTGGTTTATGATTTGAGACTTGTTGATGGTTATTGTGTGGTTTTTGAATCCTCGTCTTACATTTTAGTCTTGCTATGCTTTATGGATGGAAGTATGTTTCGATTAGTTGTATAAGATAAATGAGTTGTTGAGATGAGCGCTTGTATTGTGTAAAGCTTTTGATGTAAATATGATAGAGTTGATATTAATCTTGTGTGGATACGTTGTAGTATGAGTTGGGGAATGTTTGAATGCGTTTGAAGGTGAAAAGATGTCAAAAACCATAAAAATAAATGGTTGAAGAGAAGGGTGTATCGAAACACCCTAATATGTTTCTGAACGGGGGCCTGAAATGGCCATAGTGTTTCGGAACGGGTAAGAGTGTTTCAGAACACTTTAGCTACTGGAGAGGCATGTTTCGATACTGGTCTTGGAACGCACCCGAGCATCGGAACGATAAACTCTGTTTCGATACGGTCGTTTCGATACCAGGGTCAGCGTTCCGAAACGGCTGACCGTTGGTCTGCAAATTTGAATTGTTCCAAGTTCTCATATCATACATTTTAATCCTGAACGTTGTAGATGCAATGGTTTGAGCTTGGAATGTCCTTTTGAGCTGATTTTTGACCGAAGTGTATGTAAAATGACTAATTTCATATTGGTAAGCTTAAAATCTACAAAGTCCTTATATTTTCCAAAATTTACATTTTGGTCCCTAAGAGTGTAATTCTTACAATTGAATCCCTAATTAATTTCTGATCGCTGTGCCTTTCTCTCATGTGTTTCTTGAGTAATCACCTTGGCGTTATGTGTAAATAGAAAAGATAAAAATAAAAAGGGGTCACTAATCAAGGTTGACTTTTGGGTTGACTTTGGTTTTCCTCGTGTAATCTTGGTAGTTCGGGTCTAGCGTCTAGGCCGGGCTAAGGGGGTTACATTTGGTATGATTTTGGTATCTTGAGTTGATGGATAACTAGGTTGCATGCCTATAGATTCATTTGAAGCAAGAAAGCATGTTTGATTAATGATCCTTGAATATCTTGGGTTAGTGTGTTTATGGTGCCTTAAATGTATGATTAAAGCTGATAATATGCAATTTTGGACCTCAGGCATATCGATACGGCTAGGCAAAATCAGGCATCGCGTTTTGATACACCAGTCCCATTTCGATACCATTAAGCTAATTTAACATATCGTATCGTTGGTACACGGAAAGGTGTATCAATACGGGTGTAGAGTGTCCATGAGTCCTATATTTTGTACACATTCCTGCCCTTATTATTGTTGTTCTTGAGCTCATTTAGGCATATTTAGGAGCATTGCATGCATTATAACATCATCTTCTCTTGTACATGCTTTTATTGAAAATCTTATGATTGGTAAAGAAAAGTTACTGGTTTAGTTTAGTTTATGTTTTCGGGTGTTATAGCTAGGAAAGTAGAGGAGATGACAAAATAAGGCTAGGAAAGCTGGAACCGAAGAAGCCGTACTGAAGCAGCTCAAGTTGTCGCCAAGGACACTGTCGAAGCCGCACTACTGCTAAGAGCTGCTTGAACAAGAGTTACACCGACTTAGCCAAGATGGGTTACGATTTCAAGAGGACAACTTCCTAAGCCCAATGAGCCGAGTCTTGCAACTTCATGAAGCCTGTAGTGGCCGGTAGAGTTAATTCAAGATTGATATGTAGGAGCACTTATCCTTACTTGCTTTAGAAGGCAATGTCCAAAGAGTCTGTATTTAAAGCATAAAAGAGTCTTAGGGGTGTAGATAGGGGTATAAGGGAATGCATGTCGTGAGGAATTAATGGCATCTGCCGATAAGAGTGTAGATAGGGGTTAGCTAGATAGGTTGGAGTGTTAGGGATCGCGGCCCTACTCTCCTAGGGTTTAGACGCGTGTATGTAAAGTAATTTTGGAAACGATTATATAGTTTGTAGTTGTTTTCAATAAAGTTCTGAGTTTGCTTAATCTATGCTTCTTGTTCGTTCAATTGAGAGAAAATCTATTTGTCCGGCACGAAAGGGTTCAAAACGGTCACAACTCAAAAGGTGTGACTAACTTGGTTCCACACTAGTCCACAAGTTTCAGCGGCTAAAAAGGATACCAACCGAGTTGTCTAATTTGGTTGCACACTAGTCCTCAAGTTAAGCAATCTCGAGCATCCTAACCTAGAAATATGAGGGATCACAGTCGACTATCATGCCGAACTCAGAATGACTGTCAGACTTGCCGCAAGGACTTCTCTCCGTTCCACCTACTGAGGCTGTACACACCCCTGCCATCGCAGTGAACTACTATGATCGTGTGACAAGGTCATAGTTTGCCGCCCACCTTACACGTCACGGCAGTATCTCATGGCAGCGCGAAACATACTCAAGACTCTGCAATGCAGCCCACAAGCTACCGAGCTGCACTTGTCTTACCCAGCTTATCCCCCAATCCCACTATCATTCTTCTTATCACTATCTTTATCTTTACTTGTATTTTTTATATTACCACATCTTGAGATTTAAGGGCGCATTTATTAAATCTTTGTGCAGGAAACCATTCATAGGAGTTGCTCCAATCCCTGTGGAGACGATATCTTTTATACTATAATTTGACAAGAGTGTGCACTTGCGCTCACAAAAGAAGAACACATAAACGCTCTACAAGTTTTTGGCGCCATTTTCGGGGATTGGCAACATCAACTATGTTTGAATTTCGTCACTTATATTTAGTTTTTGCACATTAAATTTCTTTTTACTTATTTTGTTTAAAAATATTATATATATATATAGCCTCCTTGCTTTCTTGGTGTATGTCCTGCCAGGGCAGCAAGGTTGGCAGCAACATCCACCTGAGGAGGGGAAGGACATGCCCAGACGAATAGCCAAACCCAAAGACCCTCGGGCAGTGGTTATGCTTGGGAAAAGCGCAGCCCAACATAACCCAATTATTATTTTACCTTTAATTTTAATTTTTAATTTACTTTTATTTCTTAGGAATGGATTTAATTTTTCATTTTCGTATTTATTTTATTTCATGATAGGAAGGAAGAAAGGACCAGGAAAGATGAAGGAATAAAGGAGAGGCCCAACTATCGGCCAAGGCAGCCCAAGACAGAGGAGCATAATGGCTAGTGACTTCATAACGGCTAGCCGCAACGACTATAATTGCCCAAGCGAGCAGAACGGATATCTGCATAACGACTAGAACCATGTTATTCACGCTGCAATAATTGCGGCCCGTTGACAGCGTGCCCTCCAAGGTAGTGGGAGAAACATCTATATAAGGCCAACTATTCTACCACCCGTTATTCACTTTGCTCTATCTTTTCTCTGAATGCTTTCTACAGTCTTTTGCTTCCAATATTTCTTTGCTTTATTTTCTTTCACTTTCTTTTTACTCTCTTTAGGAAAACAATCGTTCCCAAAATAATGGCCTCGTCACAAAAACCCGCCGCCACCTCCAAAACCCAATACAAGAGGTTCTTGAAACCTGCTGTCAAGGAGACTTACAACCAGTTCTACAAGGACAATCAAAAAAGGGAAGAGACGGGCTTCCACTACACCAAGCCTGATGGTAACTTCAGGTTGGAACCTTCCTTGTTCGATACAACCAAGTGTGAGAGTTCTATGCCCACCAGCCAAACCCGGAGAGTCCGTTTGTCTACGTTCAGGGAGAGGGTGTAAAGTTCACTGCTGACATGATCAACAACTTCTATAGCATAGAAGTCAGCAACGACCATCATGGAAAGTGGGAGTCATATCTAACGCGACACAACTACAACCAAATCAAAAAAGACCTCTGCAAGCCAAAAACAAAATGGCTAACAGGCAAAAACAACGGGTTGGTCAACCGCCGAGATTTGCTGCCGGAGGCAGCGTTTTGGAGCAACTTCGTCCGGCGCCGCATGATGCCAACCTCGTACGGATCGATGGTAAACATGTCGCGGCTGGCTCTCATCAGCAGCATCATGAAAGTGCGAAAATCAACGTGGGAGAGGTAATAATCAAGGAAATTTATGCCCACGCAGAGAAACCAGCTACCAAAGGTCCACTCTTCTTTCCTGCACTTATCACAGCCCTCTATGCCAATTTTGGCGTGCCACTACACCCAAAGGAAAAAATTCTTCTGCCAAGGAACGATGGACAAGAAGAGCGCGCCAACAAATGTTGCATAGTGCAGAGCTAAAAACACCCTCTACCGCCCAGCTGACGTCCCAAGCTGCAGCCACCCTAGACGGAACAGGCATTACTGATGCTTCCCTTACATCTGCCGCAATTCCTCTACTACGCAGCCTTGTGGAAAGCTACCAGCGGATTGAGCACAAGCAGGTGATTTTCACCAAATATGTAGCAGATGTGTATGAGGCCTTTGTGGCCTACCTGCTGCACAAATACCAGGACGACAGACCATAGTTGCCCGCCTTTCCAACGGAGCTAGCAGCATCCAAACCAGTAAACATCACTCCAAGACTTGCTGCTCCTGCCGCCGACGACAGCGAGGGGCCGCACTACCGCCCCAAGAGAAGAACCTCCCTGACCCCCATCCAGCTTTATGACCTCATCTCTTCCTCCGAATCCACGAATGAAGGAGAGACCACTGTTGCCTCCCCAATAGCCAAAGCTACTACTGCCCATGACTCCGGCTACTCAGACCTGGAGATTTCAGACTCCTTTGAAGATGCACCGGCCGAGGTAGCACGAAAGGGAAAGCGGCCAGCAGCAGAACCCCTAAGTGGAGAAGCTGATAGACAAATCAAGAAAGCCACCCCCAGCCGTATCCAGCCACCGCGTAGCTCGAAGAAGAGCCCAACAGAAGTACCAACCGCTATGCGCCGCCTTGTTCTACCTGCCATTTCAGATTCCTCTGCTGACGCGGCAGCAACAGAGGGAAACTCCCCTAGTTTATAGAACTTTTTTTCTTTTCTTTTTAATTTTTTTATGTTTTATGTTTTTTTTTACTTCTTTTTGTTATTTTCTTTATATATGTTTTTAATTCCTATTTTGTACAGGCATTGAGGACAATGCCAAAATTGAGTTTGGTGCGAATTAGTCCTCTTTGTTTTAGATTTATAGCATATAGATGCATTTGTAAATTCTGCCCCATAGTACTTAAAAAATAGAATCCTTAGTTCAAAACTTGTGCCTATGATAGCTTAGCCGACTACTTATTTTCGCACCATTCTAAAAATTCTAAACTAACTTTGGGAAGAAGCGTGAAAACACTTCAAAATATTTCTTTGTGCCAATTATCCTTTACACTTGTCTGTTAAATGCAGAATTTTTGTTTAAGTTCTAAGTTTAACATTGTCTGCCATACTTGATAAAAGTTTCTAGCCAGAAAGAATAAAAACCTAGGGGTGCTCGGAACAGGCTATTGGAAGAATACAGACCCTAGAGGTGTCCAAAATAGGCTTAGGAAGGATCATGAGCAAGGACACTCCGCTGCTATCAAAGTCCATGAATCTAAGCCAAGTAATAGATAAATTAGCAAGAGTGAATGAAAGTCTTCACGGCATGACTCTATTCAAAGGGTTCAGAGTTTGTTGAGTGAAACTACCCTAGCTTCAAACCCGGAGAATAGTTGTGATGAGCTGAAGCCCTTAAAGACACGATCATAAAAAGAAAACAAAAAGAGCCCAGTTGTGCTGCGAAGGCAACAACTTGTATCCTTTAAAGAGATATAATTATTTTTAGGCATATTGTGTTAACTTGGTAACCTCGGCATGTTTAGCATGAACACATACATGCACACACTGCACTGGCACTAAGAAAAATTAATCTGAGTTATTTCAAGTGATTCCCTATCACTAACAATATATAGGTGCCACGGCCTTGAGGCGAGAAATCAAGTTGAATAGCTATCGTTCTATTAATTTTGTGTTAAGGGCAGTTTTACTAGTTAGGTTGCATTGCTTGAGGAAAAGCAATAGTTCGAGTTTGGGGGTGTGTAGAGTGTCCATGAGTCCTATATTTTGTACACATTCCTGCCCTTATTATTGATGTTCTTGAGCTCATTTAGGGATATTTAAGAGCATTGCATGCATTATAACAACATCTTCTCTTGCGCCATGCTTTTATTGAATATCTTATGATTGGTAAAGAAACATTACTGTTTTTGTTTAGTTTATGTTTTCAGGTGCTATAGCTAGGAAAGTAGAGGAGATGATAGAACAAGGCTAGGAAAGCTGGAACCGAAGAAGCTGTACTGAAGCAGCTCAAGTTACCGCCAAGGACACTGCCAAAGCAGCACTACCGCTAAGAGCCACCGGGGCAAGAGTTACACCGACTTAGCTAAGATGGGTTGCGATTTCAAGAGGACAATTTCGTAAGCCCAATGAGCCCATTATTGCAACTTCATGAAGCCTATAGCGGCCAGTAGAGTTAATTCAACATTGATAAGTAGGAGCACTTATCCTTACTTGCTGATGAAGCCAACATTCAAAGAGTTTGTATTTAAAGCATAAAGGAGTCTATATTTAATGTAATTTACTTTTAAGACTCTTACTTCAAGAAGGACTCAACTTAGGTCAAGAGCCCTATATATACCCAATGTATGTAAGGGTATAGGGGCATGCATGTTGTGAGGAATTAACGACATCTGCCGATAAGAGTGTAGATGAGGGGGTTAGCTAGATAGGTTGGAGTGTTGGGGGCTGCGGCCCAACTCTCATAGGGTTTAGGCGCGTGTATGTAAAGTAATTTGGGAAACTGTTGTGTAGTTTTGAGTTGTTTTCAATAAAGTTCTGAGATTGCTTAATCTATACTTCTTGTTCGTTCAATTAGTCCACACCAGACAGTTGAAGAGAAAATCTATTTGTCGGGCACGAAAGTGCAAGGCTCATGAAAAGGTTAAGCAGGGTAACAACTCACAAGGCGTGACTAACTTGGTTCCACAGTAGTTCACAAGTTTCAGTGCCTAAAAGGGATTACCAACCGAGTTGTCTAATTTGGTTCCACACTAGTCCTCAAGTTAAGAAATCTCGAGCATCCTAACCTAGAAATAGGAGGGATCACAGTCGACTATCCTGTTGAACTCAAAATGACTACTAAACTTGCCTGCAGGACTTCTCTCTGTTCCACCTGCCGAGGTAGTACACACCCCTGCCATGGCAGTGAACTGCCGCGATCGTGTGACAAGGTCATAGTTTGCCGCCTACCTTACCCGTCGCGGCAGCATCTCATGGCAACGTGAAACATACTCAAGACTCTGCAATGCAGTCCACAACCTACCGAGCTGCACTTGTCTTACCTAGCTTATCGCCCAATCTCCCTTATCATTCTTCTTATCACTATCTTTATCTTTACTTGTGTTTTTTTATATTTCCACAGCTTTATATTTAATGGCGCATTTATTAAATATTTGTCCAAGAAACCATTCATATGAGCTGCTCCAATTCCTGTGGAGACGATATCTTTTATACTATAACTTGACAAGAGTGGGCACTTGTGCTCACAAAAGGAGAACACCTAAACGCTCTACAACGGGCATCGTGATTTCAAAACTGGGGGCTTACTGGAAGATCGTGTACCGATACGAGCCTACGACGAATTTATAAAATGGTCCTTATTTGCTTAACAAGGCAATCGGACGTCAAATCAACACCCAATCGAGTTGAGATTTTAACCGCTGCTTGCCTGTACACTTAGGTTAATAATGAACCATTTAGATAATTTAAAAAGAAAAAAAGGTCCATTTATTGAAGTAGAACTTTTGGGTTTTGATTCGATTTTCCCCATGTGACTCGTTCAGTTCGATCTTGCGACTAATCCAAGTCAAGGGGGTTACATTTGTTGGTATCAGAGCCAAGTTTGTTTCGAAAGATTAGGATGTCGGTAAGTTGTTGTGATGTTGTTTGATTTGTTATTTCTTGTTGCTACGTACGATGAGTGCTTATGCCTTTTTTTATCATTATTGATTATGTGATTTGCACGGTGATTGATGTCGGTAAGTTGTTTTGGATATCTTATTATCTTTGGGAAACATAATTGGGGTACCTATTGCCATATTAATATTGAAGGATTTTTGTTTAAAACTGAGCACCTTGGATTCTTGATTTGACTAGCCTCATTGTTTCTAATGTTGCATTTTTAGTTCAAATATTCATATTATTTTGATAATGGGAACGAGATGAGAGCTTAGAATCAATGTGCGTAATGTGGTTCAGAATGAGGTTAATGATGATGAGATTGTGCATCCTCCTGGTGGTGATGACGTTGGGGCTAGAGCTGGAGCTGGTGTGGGTACGGGAGGTGTTGGGCGTCAGGCAACACAAAGGCCAGCGGTTGGCGATATGACACCGTTAATCCATATGATAAATGGAGCTTTTTAGGTTGCAATGGGGAGTATGCACGCTATTGCGCCATAGCCTGGGGTTGATAACCATGGACTTCCTTTGCAGAATTTGCGTAGTCTTGGTGGGACCGAGTTCAAAGGGTTGAGTCCTGACATATTTGAGGAGTGGTTTGAGAGCACCCGCAGGATTCCTGGTCAGATGGGTTGTAATGATGTGCATAAGTCAGGTTGTGTTGTATCTTTGATGCATGGAGATGCTTATACGTGGTGGATGACCATCACTGCGGGTATGGAACTTGTTGATGTGACTTGGGAGTTCTATAGAACTGTTTTTAGGAGGAAGTATCTGGGTGTTCGCTATCTTGATGAAAAAGAAATGAGAATTCATGTCCTTGGTGCAACCAAACATGTCCATTTCAGAATATGAGGTTCACTTTGTTCAATTGAGCCAGTATGCCCTTGAACTGGTTCCCATCGAACAGAAAAGATGTGATCATTTTCTCTACAGACTCGTGAAGAAAGTTAAGAAATATATGTTGGTTTCAGATTACACAGATTTTGATATCTTAGTCACTCGAGCCAAGGACATTGAGAGAATTTAGGTTTAGCCGCTCGTTCGAGTAGTTTTGGTTCTAGAAAGAGGTCGGCTGAGTTTGATGTTGGTAGAGATCATTTCAAGAAGCACAAGGATAAGAGGTACCAATCGAATCTAAGGCGTGGTGGTGGTAACCCTGGGCCTGGTTAGCAGGGCCAAAATGTCTTTGTTCGTACTCTAGAGTGTAATCGATGTGGCATAAGGCACTTGGGAGAGTGTTGGGGTAATCTGGGTACGTGTGGGAATTGTGGGTCACGATGTCATATGAAGCGTGATTGTCCACAACTGGTTAGAGATGGACAAGTTTCGGTATGAGTTCCTGAGCCACAAAGAGGTCGTGGGCACGATCGTGGTAATTTTCAACATAGAGAGGATGGACAGAGGAATGTTGCTCATGTTGTTATTGTTCAGTCTGAGGGAGGTGGACAAGCTAGGGTGTATGCACACTAATAGGGAAGGAATGACATGGATGTGATCGCAAGTACCTTTACTTTGCAATCCTTGTCATTACTTTCTTTGATTGATTCTGATTCTACTCATTCATATATTTTGTGTGAGAATACCCAAGCGCTTGAACTACCTGTTGAGTTGTTAGATGTTGGTATGCGTGTAACTAGTTCTTTTGGTGAGATGATTGTTATGAAAAAGTTGTTTAGGAGGTGTCCCTTGTCTATTCAAGGTCCTGTGTTTGAGGTTGGTCTAATGGGATTGCCTTTCTATGGTTTTGATGTAATTCTTAGAATGGATTGATTGACGGAACATAGGGTCGTGGTTAATTGTGATACCAAGCGAGTTACCTTGAAACTTGTTGTTGATTATGAACTGGTAATCGTGGGCGAGAATGTTAAATTCTTGCCCAGTGCTATTTTGGCTTTAGAAGTGAGTCGTTTGATGGAATTGGGTTGCGAGGCTTTCTTAGCATATGTTAAGAATCAAGGATCGAAAGAAGTGCGTGTGCAAAACATACGTATGGTATGTGAGTTTCCAGGTGTATTTCTGGAAGAGTTGCGTGGTTTTCTGCTGAGTAGAGAGGTTGAGTTTGGCATTCAGTTGTATAAAAATACGTCTCCAGTGTCTATTGCTCCCTGTCAGATGGCTCCAAAAGACATGAATGAGTTGAAGATGTAACTTCAGGAGTTGCTTGATCGAGGTTTCATTAGACCTAGTGTTTCTCCCTTGGGGTGCACCGGTGTTGTTTGTGAAAAAGAATGATGGCACAATGCGGATGTGCATTGATTACCGACAACTGAATAAGTTAACAGTTAAGAACAAGTACCATTTTCCAAGGATTGATGATCTTTTTGATCAGTTTCGACGTGTTTCGGTGTTTTTTAAGATTGACTTTAGGTCAGGGTATTACCAGTTTAGGGTAAAGGATGAAAATGTACCTAAGACAACATTTCGTACGAGATACGAGGATTGTGAGTTTTTGGTGATGTTGTTTGGTTTGACGAATGCACCTGCTACATTCATGCACATGTTGAATCGTGTGTTTCATGAATTCTTAGATCAGTTTGTGGTTGTGTTTATTGATGATATTCTCGTGTACTCTCATACCGAGGAGGATCATGATAAACACTTCCAGGTTGTCTTACAAATTTTTTTGGAAAACCAGCTTTACGCAAAGTTGATTAACTGTGAGTTTTGGCTTAGGGAAGTTGTCTTTCTTGGACATGTGGTGTCGGCCTAAGGGATTCGGGTCGATCCACAAAAGGTTGAGGCAGTGATGAATTGGATGTCGCCTATGTCAGTCCATGAGGTGCATAGTTTCCTTGGTTTGGCAGGATACTATCGTAGGTTTGTGGATAGTTTTTCAAGAATTGTTGCTCCTTTGACAAAGTTGTTGCAAAATGATGTTAGGTTTGAATGGAAATAGGTTAGGCAACATGCTCTTGAGAAGTTAAAGAAAGCGTTGATGCAAGCTCCCATCTTGATTCAACCTGAATCATGTAAAGAGTTTGTGGTTTATAGTGATGCGTCATATGTTGGGTCGGGATGCGTGTTAATTTATTTATTTTAATATTGTTTTAATAAATAAAATGAGTTGAAGAAGATTAATTAGACTTTTTTTTCAAAACCACATTTTACAGAACTAACTTTTCTCTCTATCATTTTCATATTAAATGATTTCCTATTGTTTTACGATCAAAATCTTATGTTTGTATCTTGGTTTTCTAATGAAAATCTATTCAATTGGAGGATATACCTAACATTAGAGTTAAGGTTTCGTTCTTCTCCTCTATTGACAAATTCTTTATTGAAATTCCAAAGTTTTTGGTCTCTTATGAGTGTTTTCTAATGGGTTTTGATATTATGTTTATGGAAAATGGCTTTAATTGATGTTTAATGGGTCTAATCAAAAGATCTTTGTTTCGAATTGATTTTGATGTGTTTATAATGAGATTTAATCATGATTATGATGCGTTGGAATGTTGATTTAATCATTTAAGTAATGGAAACCCGAAACTAGTTGGATTGCTTGATTTCTTGATTGAAATCTTTGAGATTATGGGGTGTTTGTATGGTTTATTGATATCTGAAGGATCTTTGGTGTTGGGATGATGTTTTTAGATGTAAATTGATGTTGTTTAGATGTTAATTTCGTTGGGTAACGGCTGGAGATTAATTAGAGAGGTTTCATCGATGTTTTCGGTTGTTTTCGAATGCCAATTGCTTGGCGATTGTGGGTAGAAGTTTAGATGTTGTGTTGCTAGGGATTTTGGTGCATTATGGTGCACTAATTCTATGTTTCGCTTTGGTTAGAAGCAGGGGATGATGTTTGAAACGCCAAATTCATGCTCGAAAGTAAGTATGAGATGTTTTTCTCGTTTATCAGTTTTATTTTATTGTTTTATGTGACCATGCTCATGTTTTAACAATAGAATTAAACCTACTATTTTATGCATGTTTTGGAAAATGTTTTGATGATTTATGCAGTCCCATGAGATAGATTTATGATTTCAAAGAGAGGGAATCTGTTGAGAAAAAGCTATGCATTATTTATGCTTTTGAAATGGGATGAGAAATGGTTTATGTTTATGCATTGAAAAATTGTAGGTAAATGATGTTTAAAGCGGTATATTAGCATGAGATGAGATTATTATTACCGAATATAATTGGTCGACAAATAGGATCAGAAGTGCACTATAATATACAAAATTTGTTCGTGCACTATAATATACAAAATTCGTTCGTGCTCTTCGGTTTAGGCAATGGGGGTAGTCCCATCGCGTTCTGATGTGAGAGTATGGTGATGAGAGATTCCGCCACGGTAGGGCTTGATGATGTGAAGTTCCATCAAGCTTCGTGGCGATGAGAGATACTGCCATTAGAATCGGTGATGTGAGATTCCACCGAGGTAAAACTTGACGATGTGAGATTCCGTCAAGCTATCCGCATATCTGAGTAATGTTGTTAGAATGCCAATATATGAGATTCACATGTACCTTGATTATAATGTTTTTATGCGTTGTGTTTTATGTATGAGAACATGTTTTGAGAAATGCGTAATGAGAAACAAGCATGAGTAAGCTTTCCTTTGAGAATTTGCATTATGGTTAATGCATTTGATAGATGGTACATGTGGTTTTAATGTTGTTGATTTCTCTTTGAAAATGGTTTCAAGCATGGGATAGAATGAGCATGACGAGATAGTGATTTTTATTGAGGAAATGGTTTTAGATGCATTGTTGTGGTTGGTTTTGTTTTGAGCACCCCTTACTAAGCAATTGTGCTTATGCTCTCGTTTACCTACAATGTAGAGAGATAACTCTTTTGGGGCGGTAAGGAAGCTAGAAGGAATCCACATGAAAGTGCTAGCTCAAGTATGGTTTATGGTTTATATAATAGTAATAATCGACAATGGGGAAATGCTCAAAGTTTGGGGTTGTATGTTTTGAAACTCCCTAGTTGTTGGCATGTTTTAGATGCCTATTTGGACTTGTAAATGGCCTTTGGTTGGTGATTCTTGCTTTGGTATCATTTTCGTATCTTGAGTGGTTGGAAAACTAGGTTGCATGCCTATAGATTCATTTGAAGCAAGAAAGCATGTTTGATTGATGATTCTGATGTTTTTGGTTGAGGATCGATCCTTGAATATGTTGCTATGGGTTAGAATCATGTTAGATTCTTTATGGTGGCTTAAATGTATGATTAAATATGAGAAAATGCAATTTTGGACCTAGGTGTATCGATACGGCTAGGCAAAATCAGGCATCGCGTTTCCACACACCCAGTCTCGTTTCGATACCCGTAAGCTAATTTAATACATTGTATCAGTACACGGGAAGGTGTATCTATACGAGCATCATGATTTCAAAACTAGAGGCTTACGGAAGATCGTGTATCGATACATGCCTAGGGTGTATCGATACCCTGTTAGGTAATTAGTTACTAGGCATTTCTTGAAATTCTAAATCTTTACAATTTGACCCCTAAATATTTGTAAATGCAATTAAATGAGTTTGGAAGATCAGATTGAGCTGAAATTTAACACGGTTGAATAGAACCTAAGTAATTGATTTGTGGTAACTTTAATTTCAATAAAGTTTTATAAATTTTATAAGTTTTACAAAATGGTTCCTATTTGCATAACGGGGCAATCAGACGTCAAATCAATGACCGATAGTGTTGATATTTTAACCGATGCTGACTTGTACACTTAGGTTAATAATGAAGCTTTTAGATAATTTAAAAAAATGGTCATTTATTGAAGTAGAACTTTCAGGTTTTGATTCGATATTCCCCATGTCACCCGTTCGGTTCGGTCTTACGACTAGTTCGGCTCGAGGGGTTACAGCGAGAGAGCAAGTGAAGAAGTCCAAGCGTCGCTCATAGTTCAAGTATGGTTTTTAAATGAATCAATAGTAATAAATTGGCAATGGGAGGTTACCTTGATAATTTGGGAGCTTGTGTACTGAACTCCTTGGTTTGCCACAAGTTTGTAGTGCCTTAATTGACTTCTAAACGGCCTTTAATTGCTGGTATTTGGTTTGGTTTTGCATTTGTGTACTTAAATGGATATTATGCATAGAAAGCATGCCTATAGATTTCTAAATTTGTTGTGTTGATGTTGAAAGCATGCCTTGGTGTTATTTGCATTTAGAATCATGACCTAAGTGATTGCTTTTGCTTTGTTAACATGTTGGTTTGATATTTGATAAGTTTTGACTTGTAAAATCAGCAAAATGTGACACTATAGGCCCATGTATACCGATACGCGGACTATAGTATCGGTATAGTATAGCCAAATAAAGCATACCGTATCAGTACAGTGTAGACCATATTGATACGGCTAAAGGGCCAAATGAGAAATCGTACTGGTACACAAGGCTGTATCGATACCCTTTTGTGCTACTAGAAATCTGAGAAATTGACGAGATAATGGCGTATCGATACGTCTGAAGTGTACCAATGCGTTTGGCTGTTAAGTTGGTTAATTTAGGCTTTTTGATGTTCTGTTTTCTTCTGTTTGGTCACTAAATATTTGGATGTTCAATTGAATGAGTTTTGATGATTGAAAGAAGTTGTAAATTCAAGTGTTGACACGAAAATTGACTAATTGTTTATCGGTAACTTTAATTTGGTTGCATTCCCTATAATTTGTTAAAATTACAAATTGGTCCCTAACCTATGTTTATGAGCAATTGGGTGCCAAATCATTGTATGATTGCGTTGGAGTTCCTTTCGCTATGAGTGAGAATCACATAGGATGTTAATGAGCATCTAGACAAGATTAAAATAAAAAAATAGGGTCGTTTATGGAGGAAAGTCTTCACCGATATATTTCAATATTCCCCGTGTGACCCGTTCGGTTCGGTAAACAGTTAGACTGGATCGAGTGGGTTTCATTAATAAAGGATCAAGACTTTATAAATTTTAGTAAAGAACCTTATATTATAGGAGAAAAATGTAGCTCACCTCTAATGGATGCTCCCCCTCCAGTGGATAGATTTTCATATAAAAACAAGATTAAAACAATAAGGTTTTGATAAAAAAACAATAAGAAATCATTTGATAACAGAAGATTAAAGAAATCAAGAGTTTACCTTAAGATTTTGAAGAAGAAATGAGTGTTTGGCTGGAGAGAATTTGAGAGAAAGATTTTGAGAGAAAAAAAGTTACGTCAAATTTGATGTAATAAAGTAACCACCAATTAATTCCTCAAACATCTTTTATTAATTAAAAACCATTTAAAGTAAGCCAATTAATTGATAAAAGTCTTCTATTATACTTTAGGTAAATAGCTCTTTAAGGATTCAAAGTTTTGATCCTTTTTACAAAACAATCACTAAAAACAGTTTTCAAAGTTTACATTTTGGTCACTAAATCCAAAATGTCTGAATTCCAAATACCATTTTCCAAAATTGATTTCAGAAAAATCTTTTATATATTTAAAAAGGATTTGAGAGCATTTTCCATATTTTTAAACATTCCGAAATAGGTTTTCCCTTAACTCATTCCGAAACTAGCTTGAATTTCTAGTCTCGGTCCAACGGACCCTAGAACCATCCCAAAAACCTTTGGGCCCAAAACCGGGGTGTTTCATTAAAGAATACTACTATTGGATTGGTTTAAATAAAGATGTAGTTGATTTTGTAGCTAAGCGCATGGCGTGTCAGTGTGTCAAGGTTGAACATCAATTTCCTTCCAGTTTGTTGCAACAGTTGAGGATACCGAAATGGAAATGGGAGAGAATAATCATGGATTTTGTGTATGGGTTGTCGTTAATGCCAACTATAAAGGATTCCATTTGGGTGATTGTTGACCAGTTTACAAAGTGTGCACATTTTTTTTCTGGTGCATAAAACATATACTTTGGATAAGTTGGCAGATTTGTATATTACGGAGATTGTACGTTTGCACGGAGTGCCCAAGTACTATTTCGGATAGATATCCACAGTTTACGGCGAGGTTTTGGGAGCGTTTGCATCAAGCATTGGGTACACAGTTGAATTTATGTACTTTGTATCATCTTCAGACGGATGGTCAATGTGAACTTGTGATCTAGGTCTTGGAGGATATGTTGAGATGTTGCATCATCGAATTCCAAGGAACCTAGGAGAAAAAATTGCCTTTGGTGGAGTTTGCATATAATAATAGTTACCTAACTTCTATACAAATGGCATCGTATGAGGCCTAATATGGTAGAAGGTTTCGTACACCTTTGTGTTGGGATGAGCATGGGGAAAAGCATGTTTCCTTGCCTGATGTGTTGAAAAGGACAAATGAAAAACTGAAGCTTATTTGTGATCGTCTGAGAGCTGTCTCGGATCGACAGAAATCCTACAAAAATTTAAAGCGTATAGTGATTGAGTATACGGTTGGTGATCGTGTATTTTTTAAAGTGTCGCCTTGGAAGAAGGTGATGAGGTTTGGACGTAAGGGTAAGCTTAGTGCAAGGTTTATTGGACCGTATGAGGTTGTGAAGTGTGTTAGTCATTTTGCTTATCATTTAAAGTTACCTCCTGAATTGGAGAAAATTCATGATGTGTTTCATGTATCGATGTTACAGAGGTATAGCTCAGATTCGTCGCATGTTATGCCAGTGGAGGATATTGAGTTGCGAACAGATTTGTCTTATGATGAGGAACCTGTTGAGATTCTTGATTATAGTAGCAAAGTCCTTCGTGGTAAGACAATTGATCTTGTGAAGGTGTTGTGGCAACATCGCGGAGTTGAGAAGGCAACATGGGAGAGTAAAGCGGACATGTTGAAGCAATTTCTGCATTATTTCATTCGGGTAAAATTTTGAGGACTAAATTTTCTGTGCGAGGAAGAGTTGTAACGTCCCGATCTTGGGCCTTGCTATTTTTGGTTTAATTAGACCGTCTGGTGGACCGAGTTAGAGATTCGACTCGGATTCGGGATTGGATATTTTTATATGAGATAAAAATATGGAAAATGGTTAATGGTGAAATCAATATTGGGGAAATTGATTTGGAGATGTGACATTTTGGATTAGTGAATAAAACTTGAGTTTGGAAAAACTGTTTTGGTGACTGTTTTGTAAAGAGTTAGAACTCTGAATCTTTAAGGAGCTATTTTATATTAATCAGCCATTTCCCTTAATTTAGACTTTTTTCAATAAATGTTTTAATTAACTGATAGTTAAAGATGAGAAGGATTTTAATATAAGAGTTAGTTTAGCAAAATATTTTCTTACGTAACTTCTTTTCTCTCAACTTTTCTCTCTACTTTCTTATCAGCCAAACTAGCTTTTATCTTCTAAAATCTCCAGAGATTTGGCCATTTTCCCCAACTTTGATTCCTAAATGATTTCCTTGAATTTCTACAACAAACTTCAATTATTTTCTTGAAGATTTCAATCCAATCTTGCCAATTAAGGGAAAAGCAAGGGATTGGAGGTAATCTTCATTATTCTCCTCTAATCAAGGTTCTTTATTGAAATTCCCAAGTTCTTGACTCTTTAAATATGTCTTCTAATGAGGTTTTATGATTTAATTGGGTAATATGATTAAATCAGGGGTTAATTGTTGGATTTATGTGTTTTTTGGATTAGTTCTCTTTTATTGAGTTTTTGATGATTCTAATCATGATTTTGATGTTTAATAATGATGAGATAATGGTTTTAACATTGGAATCCAGAAACTATAAGAATCTCTAATTGTCTAGGTTGATAGTTATGTGTTTTTGGAGAGTTATGATGGTGTAATGGTTGCTGGAAGTATAAGGATGTTATGAGATTGTTTTTAGATGTCTTTTGATGTTAATTGATGGTTGAAAGTGTTAGGATTTGGATGGGTTAAGTTTGGAGGTTAATCGATGTTGTTTTTGGTTGTTTCGGATGGGCATTTGGTAGCTTTTAGTGAGGAAATATTGAGGAATTGTTTGATGGGATTTAGAATGCATTATGATGCATAAATCCTCAGTTGTAATGTGGTTAAAATAGTGGAGGTTAATCCATTGGATACCGATGTAGTGTTGGAGGCTTCAGACAATTGATTCGCATCGACAAATTGATGTTTCACCTGTTGGTGAGTGAGAACAAAACCCACATCTTTTAAAAGGTTTGAAGGTGGTTTAGGAACTTAGATTTGAGCTTGAAACGCTTGTCTATGTTCGAAAGTAAGTATAAGTGGATTTTCTCCCTCGGGCGTGCTTTTACGAAATGGTTTATGAATGATTTGAGGCATGAGATATATTGTTTTTAATCATGAGATGGTGATGGATGCACGTGGTAAGTGATCCATGTAAGTATATGTTTTATACTCATGTTTAAAGCATGGTTTGTTGCTTTGCAATATGGTTTTATGTTGATGCAATTGAAAACACTGAGGTATGTGGTTATAATGAATTATATTGGCAAGTGATGTGGTTTAAAAATAATATCGAATATAGTTGGCCAGCCATGGGATTGTTAGTGCAATATAAAAAGTCGCCTTGGATGTGGAGGGGGTTATATGGAATACTGAATACTGCATCCAAGTACCCTAACGGTAAAGGGGTTTATAGGTACTGAAAACTCCCGTTAGTGGATCATACATCTACCGATGAGTGGTGTTGAGGGGTATATATGGTGTACCGAATACTCCACCATGGATGCCACAACGATGGAGGGGTTTATGTGGACCGAGAACTACCGTGTGTAAACCTTGTGTGTTTCTGGTGAGAATGTATGAAGTGTTGTGTGAACACTTGTTGAATCTGTGTATCATATATCAAATAATCTCAACCTTGGGATTATAGCTCCCGAGATTCAGGTAGCCCACTTCGAACTCAAACCGATGATGTTTAACATGTTGAAGTCCATTGGGCAATTTGGTGGCTTATAATACCCTAAAACGTACCCTAGAAGTAATTGAGATAAGTGACCTAATTAGCTAACTTAATTAAGCTTTATCCTAAATGAATTAGGATATCTAGTGACTTAATAGAATAAAATGGAGGATTGGTGACCAAAATAAAGTGACCAAAATGAATAAATTGGAAATAGGGAATGCTTGTAAAATGATAGAAAAATTAATCATTGCTAGTTGTGAAAATTTTGATGATAACATGTGGTTACCCTTAATGACACTCGGCTATGTGAAGAGAAAAAAATGACAGGTTCTCATCTTCCTCTTCAATTCACTCGACTAAAAGGAGAAATAGAGAGCGAAAACATAGAGTGAGACATGAGAGTATTCATACATGGTTAATGGAGGAATTAAGCTTGGATTAACATAGGAAAGGTTATCTTGAAAATTGGGTAAGCATCTATTTTATTTTCCTTTCCATTCGAATTGCTTAGACTAGGTTGATTTGGATTTTCTTGAAGATTGTATGTACCTTAATTGATTTCGTGATAGAAACTACATGCATGATTAAAATGTTAAAAGGGTCTTAGAAATTTAAGGGGTACTTATATTTAATCAAGTAGTCTAATTATATGAACTTGTAATTTGATAGTTAAATTCGAAATATACATGAATTAGAGCATGAAATGGATTATATACATGCTGGAAATTAAGATACATGTTGAATTAGGATGTTGGTTATATGAAAATCATGCTTAGAAAGGGGGATTTAAACTAGTAATGAAACTAGTCACCTAGATTGCGAAATTGGCTAATAAGGATTGTTTTGAAAAAAAATTGTAAAATTGGGATCGAATTGAATATAGTTAAGGGCCGGTGATGTTAGCTAAAAACAAGGGATAACCTAAAATGAATGTATAATAAGTGGTGTGGCTTGATTAGTAATGAATTTATAGCTTTGAAGTGATGCATTGGTATGATAGTGAAATCTGGACTAATCTGGAATAATGGATTAATTAAGGACTGAATTGGATTGTTTAGGGACCTATCCTAACTGGAAAGAACAGGGGAAAACAAGGGAAACTAAGGTAAAAAGGACTAAAATGAACTAGTAAAAAAGTGGACTTAAATGAGAACTAGGCATATTTGAAACTGTAATTTGACTTGACTTTAAATTGAATTTTGTATTGATCTATAAAGGCTACAAATATGAGCCATACATGGTTGAATAGATAATGGAATTAGCTTTCCAAAGGTATAAACTAATCGAAATTCCAACGTATAGATTAAAATATATAGGCAAAATAGTAACTAGTATGCAATCTCCTAGGGGCGGAAAACAATTTAGTGTTATAGTGTGAATGTGCTTGATGAGGATTTGAATGAGGATTCAGGTATCCCGTAACTTCGGGATACAAGGTGAGTGTAGCTTACTTAGGGTTAGGACTTAGGTCCTAACCAATTACATTTTGTTACCTTGTGATATGGAATTGATATGAAATGAATTTAATATGAACTTGGCAACTAATAATATGGGAATGATGCTTAATTGGAAATTTGATGATGAATACATGCATGCTTGATTTCTTGATAATCAATCGAATGTAGTGGAATGTACTTGTTTGGATTGCCCTTGCTTAAAATTTGATGTGTATACCTAAATATGATTGAATTTTTCTACTGTGGTTGTAAGATGGTACTTTCTTGTGTAGGATGACCAATAGAGTAATACTAGATTAAAATGAGCTTGCTTGATAAGTAATAATCACTTGCAAAGTGAATGAAATGTGCCCTATGCCTTGATTGTCCTAATCGAAGTGCTTGTCCTAATCGAATTGCTTGATGGTTTAGGTGACCATGTTTGATGCTTGAATTCCTTGATCACTTGTGAAATGAACTAAGGTTTACATGGCTTAAAGAATTAAAATGAACTTGATTTTGAATTGCTTGATTCTTAATCACTTGATGGTTGATGGCTTGAAATAAAAGATTCAAGAAGCCCTTGGTTGTTAGTTGGTCTTAGGTAGAACGACATGCCTTAGAGTCTAGAGCTCATCTTGTTAGGTACTTTTTGTACCATCTTGTTTGGTGTTCTGCACCTCCTTATTAGATACCTTGGGTATCATCTTTCTAGGTACTTTGTGTACCCTCTTGAGTGGTGTCTTGGGCACCTTCTTGTTAGATACTTTGTGTATCATCTTGTTATGTACTTTGTGTATCGTCTTGTGACTCGATTACCTAGTCCTACTATCTACCAAGGCAAAATAGGTCTAATAAGCTTGAAACAAGATATGTTAAACATGAGTAAAGAATGATCAAACTTGATTCTTGATAATGAAATGGTAAAGTAATGAATTCACATGAGTAAAATGGTAAACATGGTAACTTGAATTGCATGTCGCTTGAAAGATAAATAATAAGGTATATGCCCACCTTCTTTGAATGGAATTGATGTCCTTCTTGCTTGATTGTTTGATTCTTGCTAAAAACAATGCATGCTTGATCACCTAGTACATGAAAATGGCTACTTGTAATAGTAAATGACCTACAGGGATGAAATGATGAACTTGATAACCCAACCTTGCTTGAATCTTGAAAGATAAAACTTGGTAATATGGGAGACTACTATTCGAATGGATTGGTGTAAATACATGGGTTGAATTACATGTACTTGAATGTGTGTTATTTTGTTTAGCATGTGTGAAGTAATTCTTGAACTAAAACCTTCGATAATGAGCTTGAAACTAATGAACTTACAAGAATAGGATAATGAATTTATTCACTTGAACTATCTTATACCTAAGAGATAAAATGAAATGCAATACTTCATGATCTAGTGAAACTTGGTTAGTTCTTATGATTGTGTTGCTTACTTGGCTTGTATAAGTAGATCCTTGAAGTGAATTGCTTGCTCTTGTTCGAATTGGGATGCTTGTTGCTAGATTGGATGCCTGTGATACTAGGCTATTGAGTACTAGTGTTAAGAGTCTAAAATACTTGGACTAAATTAAAAGAGAATTAGATGTAAAATTTGATTATACAATATAAGCTACCTTGGTGTCATTCGAATAGGACTAAAAGTCTTAGACCAATTGTATACTTCTACCTAAATGGCATGGTCCTAAAACGGATTAGAAGTCTAGAATTAAAATAAGGGATTATTCATGCTAGTTTAATGAATTAAAATGAATCATAACTACATGTAAGTGAATCGGCCTTCACTGGATGATGAACTACAAAAATAGTGAATTAAAGTAATGTTGTTAATCAAATGGATTAATTCGAACATAGTATTATAATGCCCTGTTTTAATCATATTAATAGGTAAGTTCGACTGACATAGACTAGTAGGAATACATCTGCATGTTGAATAATAATGTTAGAAGCGTGGTCTAAGTGAATAATGAAGCTAAAATCAAGTCTAGTGAAACCTGCCCAGAAAATTCTATTTTGGGCATCAACTTTGAAAAGCCACCATAAATTGAGTAAGTCGAATAAAGGGCTGAAATTTTTATGGAATGATCCTTAGTATGTTTATTTTAATTTGGAGTATATAGAATTGAATTCTGATTTGTGAGCTAGAATCTAGAGATGACAACCTCTGGACAGTGCCAATTGTCCAAAAATGTAAATGCCCCATCTTCGAACTAAAAACTTATTAATTGGAAAATCATTAAGATGAGATGTCTAAACAGATGTAAAGAGGGTTAAGTATGCTTTCAAACAGTGTAAATTAATTGAAATTTCGATGTACGTAATGAAAATTATGTATGTTTACGTAAACAGTGCACAAGTTGCATGGTCGTAGTAGTCTAGGTGATTTGCATAATTTTGTAAACTATTTTGTAAACAGTTTGGAATGTTTGGCTAGTTCCCTAAATGAATTATTGACCTTGAATAGTGAATCACCTTAGATAATTATACTTGAAACCAAGTCAAGAGCTAATTAACATTGAATACTAAACTTAACTGAATAGTCTAATAAAATTACATGCTAAGTGGAGTAATGAAATGAACTGTGTAATATATAAAGGTAAAAGGTCAATTAAGACACTTGATAAATGGAATGCCAAGATTATTTGTTACTTGAAAGATGAGTTAAAGCATAAATGAACCTAATTTGAATTGGAAGGTGTGACTATCTAGTTCGGATGCCTAATTTGAATGAAAATAGTCGAACCTTTGTTGGCTTGCCTAGTTACTGCTCATGAGGTGCTTGCTTGAATGTGTAGTATAAATCATTGAATTGGATTCCTTGATCATTGTGTTTGTACATCTGAATGATGTTTGAAATTCTAACCTAAGGCTTGAATTTAAGTTTAAGGCTTAATTAAGTTATAAATGGATTAAAGACCTTTGTAACCTAGAAGCTTGATAGATTAGATACTACGTCACTAAGTACAATATTGTAATTACCACTATTGTTTGCATTCTTCCCAAACCTCATGTTAAAGCCATCTCGATTGGTACCTTGTCCCTGAAGCTATCTTTCCCGGTGCCACGTGGCTAGGTTTTGACTCGGCAACCCGTGCGGCCTTAGTCGTCGATCTTAAGTCGAGGACTAAGTCCACCTTCGAATATCTAAGCTGAAGCGCTTAGAACTTGATGTTGCAGAAGCTTTGGGAAAATGATGGTGATGGCTAGGCAAGATAAGATAAGAGAGACAAGGGATTTTCTAAGCCAAGAGCCTTGTTAAAAACTCCCCCTAAGCCTAGACAGGGAGAAAAGAGTACTCGATGCCTTCTCTTATTGATAAGCAAAGAAGAAGAAATGTAGAAAGCATGGAATGAATACAAAGGGTGATGGAAGGCTCAATTCATAGCCTTGGACCCCTCGATCTAATGGCTACGAATGACTCGATCCAATGGCTATGGATGAGTCTTACAAAGAGAATCTCCTATACATGGCAAGTATATCATCCTATTACAAGGTTGCCTAAAATATGTGCCCAATGACATCATTGCTTTGGTGTCATTGGCTTGTTTCCTCAATTGTGGCTCCATGGATGAAAGCTTTCCATGTGTGTTGGTTAAAGGATGACACCTTGGCTTGGGTCTTGGATACTTGGGCGGATTGGGCTTGACATGGCCCGGTTCTTGTGTCCAAAACCCCCTCTTTAGCATGTTGGGTGCTAAGTCGGGCCCTAGGTGTGTGGGCAACTCGGATGGGCTTCCCCTAGGCCCCTCGGTGTGCACATCGGGTGCAGACACGGCCTCCTTGGCGTGCACATCGGGTGCGGGCTCGGGCTCTATGGCTTGGGCGGCATGGAGGGTGCATGGCAAGGCCCCCTCGGGTGCAGACTCGGCCTCCTTGGTGTGCACGTCGGGTGCGGGCTCGGGCTCCATGGCTTGGGCGGCATGGAGGGTGCATGGCAAGCCTCCCTCGAGTGCGTGTGATGGGCTCCCTCGGGTCAAAGTCTCGTGGGCAGCACATGGGGTGCTTGGCAAGGCCCCATGGTGTGCTGGAAGTGGCCCAGCTCGCTTCTCTTGGGTGCGGACACCACAAAGGGCGTTGTGCATGGCCCCTTGGTGCGTGGTGTTGACAACCACTCGGGTCCCTCGGTCGGGTGAAAGACGTGATGCGCTAAGGTCAGCACCTATGGGTGCGGCTGGCTCGGTCGCAGAATGTTGGTCCGTGACATTCTCCCACACTGAATCTATCGACGCCCTCGTCGATAGGCAATGAAGAGTCTCGATCGTCTCGTCCTTGGATGGCCTCGGCTCCTCGTCATGTTCCCGCTTTGCTAACGGAACTCTTGTGCAAATGGCAAGGCTTTCATGCCTTGGATCTCGATCCGTCTCGAACGGTTGCCACTCCTTGGTAAGCTCTCGATTTGTCTTATCCTCGAACAGTTGCCACTCCTTAGTAAGTTCTTGATTCGTCTTATCCTTGAACGGTTGCCACTCCTTGACAAGTTCATGATCACCCTCGGCTTTGGGATGACCCGTCCAAAATGCAAGGCCTTTCTGCCTTGACGCTTGGCCCGTCTCCATGGTTGGTGCTTCCATGTCAATGGAGATGCTCGCCTTGCTTTGTGATTGGCTCGATTCACTCCAAGTGTGGATCGTCTCACACCACTCCTCGTACCACGACTCGAGTATGCAAGCATGGTCCACTCGCCTTTTCGGTGGTAACTCCACCTTGTAGGCTATCTCGTCTACTTGCTCCTTGGCTCGACTCGGTCCCTCGCTCGATCGCATCAGCGGCCTATGGACAAAACCAGAGCAAGTTAGACTTAAATTTTCGTAGAAACATGGCTCGCTTACCTCGGACACAAAGTCCTTGTCAAGTGGCCTCACTACGCCTTGTCGATACTCAAGGCAAGTGATGATGGCGGGGTTGTGGAATGGCTCCACTTCGGTGCTCTCTAGCACTTGTCCCTCGGCTCGAATGAAGGTTGGAGGCTCTTGGCTTGTTCCAACCACTTCGTCGCTTGGTTCTTCGTTATCCTTGTCGTATGGCTTGACTAGGATAGCTGCTCGCCCCATGCCTTGATTTGGATCATCCTTCAAACTACAAACATCCAAATGACCATGGGTTAGAATGGATTCTTCAAATAAAGAATCACTTACCTCGGACTCAAGGTCCTTGTCGGCTCGGTCCAGTTTGCTTTGTCGATACCCAAGGCAAGTGTTGTTGGCATGGTTTGGCCCCTCATCAATGGGCTAGGGCATCATGGTGCTTTGGCTTGGTTCCATGGATTCATGCCACTCATCCATGGGATTTGACCACTCGTCAAACTCGACTTGGTAGGTTGGAGACTCATGGCTTGGTCCATCCACCTTGGTACTTAGCTTGGGTGCCATGGATTCAACAAACTCATCCATGGGCAGCGTCCATCTTTCTAACGTGGCTTGGTATTGCTCCATGAGGAGGGTTCGGTCCCCATCGTTGGCCAACCACAGTATGGATTAGTCTTGTGGCAACGTTGCGTCGCCTTCTTTGGCTCGATCCACTTCTCCAAACTCGCATGGTAACTCGAACTCACGAGCCATTTCACACTTTGGCGGCGATGTCTTTCGCAACTCTAAAGGCTTCTTGTTCTCGTTCTCTTGGTCCACCTTGCTCATTGGCGGACAAGTAGCATGCCCCACATTGTACCCTCGGATTAAGGCATTGGATACTTCATTCGACAAACTTGTGTTGCACTTCCAAGCAAAGTTGAACTTTGCAAGAATTTCCCCCAACGAACCTGCTTACGAGACAACTTTGCTTGGGTTAGAAAATAATTATTCAAGGAACTCTTGGAATAGACATCAAACCTCGACCCAAGTAACCGTTGTCTCCAAGTGTGCAAACAATGCACGACTGCGATAAGCTCTTTCTCACGATCCGGGTACTCCTTCTCGGCCTCGTTAAGCACTCGACTCTCTTGAGCTATCAGAATTCCCTTCTCTAGGAGAATTCCTTCGATGGTGTTGGCATTTGCGAAGGTATGGACTTTGAATGCCTCTACGTCCTCTGACTCATCAAGGATTTGTCCCTTTATCTTGGAAACTTCCATGGACTCTTCCATTGCCTCATCGTCATTGGATGTCTCGGACTCAAGCACTCTTTCATGGATGCTTGGTGATGCCTTGGTCTTATCTCCCTCATCGTGGCTCAACGACTCAATGTCTTTTTGGTGTGGATCTGCAACACACCTTTCCTCGATTTCTGACAAGAGAAGCGCATCAATCTGTTCCAAAGATGAAAATCCAATAACGATTTCATATACATCAAGAAATTCACAAGATAATACCTTGATGTTTGTTGTGCCTCGGAAATCGCCAATTTGATGGTACACATCCCTTGCGATTCCCAAAACTGGTTCCTCACTGAAGTTGGCTTTCACAACTTGTTCTTTTACCTTCTCAACCTGAAGGTTTAACCGCTCGGATACGAGCACTGCAGATGCACTAGGATCCACTAGTGCACTTAACTTTGCGTCGGGAAACACTATGTCTACAAACATAGGCTCCTCTTCCTCATAGTCACTCTCGACTTCACTTGAGCTCCAAGATGACCCATGCTCGATCTCATTTTCCCCATCGTCTCCATAGAAAGCAGAAAGCATGTCACTTGAAGATTTGTCATCGTCGCTTGAATACTCCACGTAACCGAGCTTCTCCCATGGCTTTGTGGACTCATTGCCTCTTGGCAATCTTTCGCTCATCAAGACTTCATGCTTGAAGTTTGACGCCTCAACCACCATACTCACTGGTGATTTCCTAAACAAGGAAGCAAGCTTCGTGGCCTCGGTCTCATCGGGCAAGTCCTGCTCCTCGAACGCATCTACCGTACCCATTGGTAGCTCTTTGGAGCGCGAATCAAGCTTCAAAGCCTCGGTCTCGTCGGGCTCGTCCTGTACCTTGGACTGCTTGGTTCGGTGCGGGCAATCGTAACACATGTGTGGCCCATTGCATCGAAACACTCTTTTCATATCCCAACTATCCTCTTGTGGGCGGCAAAGCTGCTGATCTCTGGGCACTCATGAGTTCGATGTTGGTCTCTACAAATCAAACACTCTGGCGGCATTTCTCTTGGGCAGCCTTTACAATGGTTGATTCTGCAAAGAGAACAAAACCATGAATCATTAAAAAGGTCACTCAATCGTGATTTGCTCACCTCGCTTTCAAACGAGACGCCTGGTGATTCCACGTTCATTTTTGTCGCAATGATTCTTCTTTCTTGTGCCATCTCGACTCGTAAGGAGTGGAACTCGCTCTGATACCACTTGTCACGGGGCTAGGTTTTGACTCGCCAACCCGTGTGGCCTTAGTCGTCGATCTTAAGTCGAGGACTAAGTCAGCCTTCTTATATCTAAGCTGAAGCGCTTAGAACTTGATGTTGCGGAAGCTTTGGGAAAATGATGGTGATGGCTACGCAAGATAAGATAAGAGAGACAAGGGATTTTCTTAGCAAAGAGCCTTGTTAAAAACTCCTCCTAAGCCTAGACGGGGAGAAAAGAGTATTCGATGCATTCTCTTATTGATAAGCAAAAAATAAGAAATGTAGAAAGTGTGGAATGAATACAAAGGGTGGTGGAAGGCTCTATTCATAGCCTTGGCCCCTTCGATCTAATGGCTACGAATGACTCAATCCAATGGCTATGGATGAGTCTTACAAAGAGAATCTCTTATACATGGCAAGTATATCATCCTATTACAAGGTTGCCTAAAATATATGCCCAATGACATCATTGCTTTGGTGTCATTTGCTTGTTTCCTCAATTGTGGCTCCATGGATGAAAGCTTTCCGTGTGTGTTGGTCAAAGGATGACACCATGGCTTGGGTCTTGGATACTTGGGCGGATTGGGCTTGACATGGCTCGATTCTTGTGTCCAAAACCCTCTCTTTAGCATGTTGGGTGCTAAGTCGGGCCCTAGGGGTGTGGGCAACTCGGATGGGCTTCCTCTAGGCCCTTCGGTGTGCACATCGGGTGCAGACTCGGCCTCTTTAGCGTGCATATCGGGTGTGGGCTCGGGCTCCATGGCTTGGGCGGCATGGAGGGTGCATGGAAAGGCCCCTCAGGTGCAGACTCGGCCTCCTTGGTGTGCACGTCGGGTGCGTGCTCGGGCTCCATGGCTTGGGCGGCATGGAGGGTGCATGGCAAGGCCCCAGGGTGCGCTGGAAGTGGCCCAGCTTGGTTCTCTTGGGTGCGGACACCACAAAGGGCGTTGTGCATGGCCCCTTGGTGCGTGGTGTTGGCAACTACTCGGGTCCTTCGGTCGGGTGAAAGACATAGTGCGTCAGCACCTATTGGTGCGGCTGGCTCGGTCGCAGAAAGTTGGTCCATGACATTCTCCCCCACTAAATCTATCGACGCCCTCGTCGATAGGCAATGAAGAGTCTCGATCGTCTCGTCCTTGGATGGCCTCGGCTCCTCGTCATGTTCCCGCTTGGCTAAGTGAACTCTCGTGAAAATGGCAAGGCTTTCATGCCTTGGATCTCGATCCGTCTTGAACGGTTGCCACTCCTTGGCAAGCTCTCGATTTGTCTTATTCTCGAACAGTTGCCACTCCTTGGCAAATTCTTGATCTGTCTTGTTCTCGAACGGTTACCACTCCTTGGCAAGTTCATGATCACCCTCGGCTTTGGGATGACCCGTCCAAAATGCAAGGCCTTTCTGCCTTGACGCTTGGCCCGTCTCGATGGTTGGTGTCCTTGTAAAAGGAGACGCTCGCCTTGCTTTGTGCTTGGCTCGATTCACTCCAAGTGTGGATCGTCTCGCACCACTCCTCGTACCACGGCTCGAGTATGCAAGCATGGTCCACTCGCATTTTCGGTGGTAACTCCACCTTGTAGGCTATCTCGCCTACTTTCTCCTTGGGTCGACTCGGTCCCTCGCTCGATCGCATCGGTGGCCTGTGGACAAAACCAAAGCAAGTTAGACTTAAATTTTTGTAGAAACATGGCTCGCTTACCTCGGACACAAAGTCCTTGTCAAGTGGCTTCACTACGCCTTGTCGATACTCAAGGCAACGAATGATGGCGGGGTCATGGAATGGCTCCACTTCGGTGCTCTATAGAACTTGTCCCTCGGCTCGAATGAAGGTTGAAGACTTTTGGCTTGTTCCAACCACTTCGTCGCTCGGTTCTTCGTTATCCTTGTCGTACGGCTTGACTAGGATAGTTGCTCACCCCATGCCTTGATTTGGATCCTCGTTCAATCTACAAACATCCAAATGACCATGGGTTAGAATGGATTCTTCAAATAAAGAATCACTTACCTCGGACTCAAGGTCCTTGTCGTCTCGGTCCACTTTGCCTTGTCGATACCCAAGGCAAGTGTTGTTGGCATGGTTTGGCCCCTCATCAATAGGCTTGGGCATCATGGTGCTTTGGCTTGGTACCATGAATTCATGCTACTCGTCCATGGAATTTGACCACTCGTCAAACTCGGCTTGGTGGGTTGGAGACTCATGGCTTAATCCATCCACCTTTGTACTTAGCTTGGGTGCCATGGGTTCAACAAACTCATCCATGGGCAGCGTCCATCTTTCTAACGTGGCTTGGTATTGCTCCATGAGGAGGGTTCGTCCCCCATCGTTGGCCAACCTTAGTATGGATTAGTCTTATGGCAACGTTGCCTCGCCTTCTTTGGCTCAATCCACTTCTCCAAACTCGCATGGTAACTCGAACTCACGAGCCATTTCACACTTTGGTGGCGATGTCTTTGGCAACTCCAAAGGTTTCTTGTTCTCGTTCTCATGGTCCACCTTGCTCATTGGCGGACAAGTAGCATGCCCCACATTGTACCCTCGGCTTAAGGCATTGGATACTTCATTCGACAAACTTGGGTTGCACTTCCAAGCAATGTTGAACTTTGCAAGGATTTTCCCCCAACGAACCTGCTTACGGGACAACTTTGCTTGGGTTAGAAAATAATTATTCAAGGAACTCTTGGAATAGACATCAAACCTCGACCCAAGTAACCGTGTTCTCCAAGTGTGCAAGCAATGCACGACTGCGATAAGCTCTTTCTCACGATCCGGGTACTCCTTCTCGGCCTCGTTAAGCACTCGACTCTCTCGAGCTATCGGAATTCCCTTCTCTAGGAGAATTCCTTCGATGGTGTTGGAATTTGCGAAGGTATGGACTTTGAATGCCTCTACGTCCTCGGACTCATCAAGGACTTATCCCTTTATCTCGGAAACTTCCATGGACTCTTCAATGGCCTCATCGTCTTTGGATGTCTCGGACTCAAGCACTCTTTCATGGATGCTTGGTGATGCCTTGGTCTTGTCTCCCTCATCGTGGCTCAACGACTCAATGTCTTTTTGGTGTGGATCTACAACACACCTTTCCTCGATTTCTAACAAGAGAAACGCATCAAATTGTTCTAAAGAAGATAATCCAATAACGATTTCATATACATCAAGAAATTCACAAGATAATACCTTGATGTTTGTTGTGCCTCGGAAATAGCCAATTTGATGGTACACATCACTTGCGATTCTCAAAACTGGTTCGTCACTGAAGTTGGCTGTCACAACTTGTTCTTTTACCTTCTCAACCTGAAGGTTTAACCGCTCGGATACGAGCACTGCAGATGCACTAGGATCCACTAGTGCACTTAACTTTGCGTCGGGAAACACTATGTCTACAAACATAGGCTCCTCTTCCTCATAGTCGCTCTCGACTTCACTTGAGCTCCAAGATGACCCATGCTCGATCTCATTTTCCCCATCGTCTCCATAGAAAGCAGAAAGCATGTCACTTGAAGATTTGTCATCGTCGCTTGAATACTCCACGTAACTGAGCTTCTCCCACGGCTTTGTGGACTCATTGCCTCTTGGCAATCTTTCGTTCATCAAGACTTCATGCTTGAAGTTTGACGACTCAACCACCATACTCACTGGTGATTTACCAAACAAGGAAGCAAGCTTCGTGGCCTCGGTCTCACCGGGCAAGTCTTACTCCTCGAACGCATCTATCGTACCCAATGGTAGCTCTTTGCAGCGCGAATCAAGCTTCAAAGCCTCGGTCTCGTCGGGCTCGTCCTGTACCTTGGACTGCTTAGTTCGGTGCGGGCAATCGTAACACATGTGTGGCCCATTGCATCGAAAAAACTCTTTCCATATCCCAACTATCCTCTTGTGGGCGGCAAAGCTGCTGATCTCTGGGAACTCATGAGTTCGATGTTGGTCTCTAAAAATCCAACACTCTGGCGGCATTTCTCTTGGGCAGCCTTTACAATGGTTGATTCTGCAAAGAGAACAAAACCATAAATCATTAAAAAGGTCACTCAATCGTAATTTTCTCACCACACTTTCAAACGAGACGTCTGGTGATTCCATGTTTATCTTTGTCGCAACGATCCTTCTTTCTTGTGCCATCTCGACTCGTACGGATTGGAACTCTCTCTGATACCACTTGTCACGGGGCTAGGTTTTGACTCGCCAACCCGTGTGGCCTTAGTCGTCAATCTTAAGTCGAGGACTAAGTCAGCCTTTGAATATCTAAGCTGAAGCGCTTAGAACTTGATGTTGCGGAAGCTTTGGGAAAATGATGGTGATGGCTAGGAAAGATAAGATAAGAAAGACAAGGGGTTATCTAAGCAAAGAGCCTCGTTAAAAACTCCCCATAAACCTAGACGGGGAGAAAAGAGTACTCGATGCCTTCTCTTATTGATAAGCAAAGAAGAAGAAATGTAGAAAGCGTGGAATGAATACAAAGGGTGGTGGAAGGCTCTATTTATAGCTTTGGCCCCCTCGATCTAATGGCTATGAATGACTCGATCCAATGGCTATGGATGAGTCTTACAAAGAGAATCTCCTATACATGGCAAGTCTATCATCCTATTACAAGGTTGCCTAAGATATGTACCCAATGACATCATTGCTTTGGTGTCATTGGCTTGTTTCCTCAATTGTGGCTCCATGGATGAAAGCTTTCCATGTGTTTTGGTAAAAGGATGACACCTTGGCTTGGGTCTTTGATACTTGGGCGGATTGGGCTTGGCATGGCCCGGTTCTTGTGTCCAAAACCCTCTCTTTAGCATGTTGGGTGCTAAGTCGGGCCCTTGGTGTATGGGCAACTCGGATGGGCTTCCCCTAGGCCCCTCGGTGTGCACATCGGGTGCAGACTCGGCCTTCTTGGCGTGCACATCGGGTGCGGGCTCGGGCACCATGGCTTGAGCGGCATTCAGGGAGCATTGCAAGGCCCCACCGGGTGTAGACTCGGCCTCCTTGGTGTGCACGTCGGGTGCGGGCTCGGGCTCCATGGCTTGGGCGGCATGGAGGGTGCATGGCAAGGCCCCCTCGGGTGCGTGTGATGGGCTCTCTCGGGTCCAAGTCTCGTGGGCAGCACGTGGGGTGCTTGGCAAGGCCCCATGGTGCGCTGAAAGTGGCCCAGCTCGGTTCTCTTGGGAGCGAAAACCATAAAGGGCGTTGTGCATGGCCCCTTGGTGCGTGGTGTTGGCAACTACTCGGGTCCCTCGGTCGGGTGAAGGACGTGGTGCGCTAAGGTCAGCACCAATGGGTGCGGCTGGCTCGGTCGCAAAAAGTTGGTCCGTTACATTCTCCCCCACTGAATCTATCGACACCCTCGTCGATAGGCAATGAAGAGTCTAAGTCGTCTAGTCCTTGGACGGCCTCGGCTCCTCGTCATGTTCTCGCTTAGAACTCTCGTGCAAATGGCAAGGCTTTCATGCCTTGGATCTCAATCCGTCTCGAATGGTTGCCACTATTTCACAAGCTCTCGATTTGTCTTATCCTCGAACGGTTGCCACTCCTTGGTAAGTTCTTGATCCGTCTTGTACTCGAACGGTTGCCACTCCTTGGAAAGTTCATGATCACCTTCGGCTTTGGGATGACCCGTCCAAAATGCAAGGCCTTTCTGCCTTGCGGCTTGGCCCGTCTCGATGGTTGGTCCCTCCTTGTCAAGGGAGACGCTCGCCTTGCTTTGTGCTTTGCTCGATTCACTCCAAGTGTGGATCGTCTCGCACCACTCCTCCTACCACGGCTAGGGTATGCAAGCATGGTCCACTCGCCTTTCCGGTGGTAACTCCACCTTGTAGGCTATCTCGCCTACTTGCTCCTTTGCTCGACTCGGTCCCTCGCTCGATCACATCGGCGGCCTGTGGACAAAACCAGAGCAAGTTAGACTTAAATTTTCGTAGAAACATGGCTCGCTTACCTCGGACACAAAGTCCCTGTCGGGTGGCTTCACTACGCCTTGTCGATACTCAAGGAAAGTGATGATGGCGGGGTCGTGGAATGGCTCCACTTCGGTGCTCTCTAGCACTTGTCCCTCGGCTCGAATGAAGGTTGGAGGCTCTCGGCTTGTTCCAACCACTTCGTCGCTCGGTTCTTCGTTATCCTTGTCGTACGGCTTGACTAGGATAGCTGCTCGCCCCATGTATTTATTTGGATCCTCGTTCAATCTACAAACATCCAAATGACCATGGGTTAGAATTGATTCTTCAAATAAAGAATCACTAACCTTAGACTCAAGGTCCTTGTCGGCTCGGTCCAGTTTGCCTTGTCGATAGCCAAGGAAAGTGTTGTTGGCATGGTTTGGCCCCTCGTCAATGGGCTTGGGCATCATGGTGCTTTGGCTTCGTTCCATGGATTCATGCCACTCGTCCATGTAATTTGACCACTCGTTAAACTCGGCTTGGTGTGTTGGAGACTCATGGCTTGGTCCGTTCACCTTGGTACTTAGCTTGGGCGTCATGGGTTCAACAAACTCATCCATAGGCTGCGTCCATCTTTCTATCGTTGCTTGGTATTTCTCCATGAGGAGGGTTCATCCCCCATCGTTAGCCAACCACGGTATGGAGTAGTCTTGTGGCATCGTTGCCTCACCTTCTTTGGCTCGATCTACTTCTCCAAACTCGCATGGTAACTCGAACTCACGAGCCATTTCACACTTTGGTGGCGATGTCTTTGGCAACTCCAAAGGCTTCTTGTTCTCGTTCTCATGGTCCACCTTGCTCATTGGCGGACAAGTAGCATGCCCCACATTGTACCCTTGGGTTAAGGCATTGGCTACTTCATTCAACAAACTTGGGTTGCACTTCCAAGCAAAGTTGAACTTTGCAAGGATTTTCCCCCAACGAACCTGCTTACGAGACAACTTTGCTTGGGTTAGAAAATAATTATTCAAGGAACTCTTGGAATAGATATCAAACCTCAACCCAAGTAACCATTGTCTCCAAGTGTACAAGAAATGCACGACTGCGATAAGCTCTTTCTCACAATCCGGGTACTCCTTCTCGGCCTCGTTAAGCACTCGACTCTCTCGAGCAATCAGAATTCCCTTCTCCATGAGAATTCCTTCGATGGTGTTGGCATTTGCGAAGGTATGGACTTTGAATGCCTCTACGTCCTCGGACTCATCAAGGACTTGTCCCTTTATCTCGGAAACATCAATGGACTCTTCCATGGCCTCATCGTCATTAGATGTCTCGGACTCAAGCACTCTTTCATGGATGCTTGGTGATTCCTTTGTCTTGTCTCCCTCATCGTGGCTCAACGACTCAATGTCTTTTTGGTGTGGATCTGCAACACACCTTTCCTCGATTTCTGACAAGAGAAGCGCATCAATCTGTTCTGAAGATAAAACCTTGATGTTTGTTGTGCCTCGGAAATCGCCAATTTGATGGTACACATCCCTTGCGATTCCCAAAACTGGTTCGTCACTGAAGTTGGCTGTAAAAACTTGTTCTTTTACCTTCTCAACCTGAAGATTTTACCGCTCGGATACGAGCACTGCAGATGCACTTGGATCCACTAGTGCACTTAACTTTGCGTCGGGAAACACTATGTCTACAAACTTAGGCTCCTCTTCCTCATAGTCGCTCTCGACTTCACTTGAGCTCCAAGATGACCCATGCTCGATCTCATCTGCCCCATCGTCTGCATGGAAAGCAGAAAGCACGTCACTTGTTGACTCGTTATCTTCGCTTGATGATTCGTCATCGTCACTTGATGATTCGTCGTCGTCGCTTGAATACTCCACGTAACAGGGCTTCTCCTACGGCTTTGTGGACTCATTGCCTCTTGGCAATCTTTCGCTCATCAAGACTTCATTCTTGAAGTTTGACGCCTCAACCACCATACTCACTGGTGATTTACCGAACAAGGAAGCAAGCTTCGTGGCCTCGGTCTCATCGGGCAAGTCTTTCTCCTCAAATGCATCTACTGTACCCATTGGTAGCTCTTTGCAGCACGAATCAAGGTTCAAAGCCTCGGGCTCGTCGGGCTCGTCCTGTACCTTGGACTGCTTGGTCCGGTGCGGGCAATCGTAACACATGTGTGGCCCATTGCATCGAAAACACTCTTTCTGTATCCCAACTCTCCTGTTGTGGGCGGCAAAGCTGCAGATCTCTGGGCACTCATGAGTTTGATGTTGGTCTCTACAAATCCAACACTATGGCGACACTTCTCTTGGGCAGCCTTTACAGTGGTTGATTCTGCAAAGAGAACAAAACCATGAATCATTAAAAAGATCACTCAATCGTGATTTGCTCACCTCGCTTTCAAACGAGACGCCTGGTGATTCCACGTTCATCTTTGTCGTAATGATCCTTCTTTCTTGTGCCATCTCGACTCGTACGGAGCGGAACTCGCTTTAATACCACTTGTCACGGGGCTAGGTTTTAACTCGCCAACCCGTGCGACCTTAGTCGTCGATCTTAAGTCAAGGACAAAGTCAGCCTTCGAATATCTAAGCTGAAGCGCTTAGAACTTGATGTTGCGGAAGCTTTGGGAAAATGATGGTGATGGCTAGGCAAGATAAGATAAAAGAGACAAGGGATTTTCTAAGCAAAGAGCCTCGTTAAAAACTCCCCATAAGCATAGACGGGGAGGAAAGAGTACTCGATGCCTTCTCTTATTGATAAGAAAAGATGAAGAAATGTAGAAAGCGTGGAATGAATACAAAGGGTGGTGGAAGGCTCTTTTTATAGCCTTTGCCCCCTCGATCTAATGGCTACGAATGAAACGATCCAATGGCTATAGATGAGTCTTAGAAAGAGAATCTCCTATACATGCCAAGTCTATCATCCTATTACGAGGTTGCCTAAGATATGTGCCCAATGACATCATTGCTTTGGTGTCATTAGCTTGTTTCCTCAATTGTGGCTCTATGGATGAAAGCTTTCCATGTGTTTTGGTCAAAGGATGACACCTTGGCTTGGGTCTTGGATACTTGGGCGGATTGGGCTTGGCATGGCCCGGTTCTTGTGTCCAAAACCCCCTCTTTAGCATATTGGGTGCTAAGTCGGGCCCTAGTTGTGTAGGCAACTCGGATGGGCTTCCCCTAGGCCCCTCGGTGTGCACATCGGGTGCAGACTCAGCCTCCTTGGCGTACACGTCGGGTGCGGGCTCGGGCTCCATGGCTTGGGCGGCATGGAGGGTGTATGGCAAGGCCCCCTAGGGTCCAGTCTCGGCCTCCTTGGTGTGCACGTCGGGTGCGGGCTCAGGCTCCATGGCTTGGGCGGCACGGAGGGTGCATGGCAAGGCCCCCTCAGGTGCGTGTTATGGGCTACCTCGGGTCCAAGTCTCGTGGGCAGCACATGGGGTGCTTGGCAAGGCCCCATGGTGCGCTGGATGTGGCCCAGCTCGGTTCTCTTGGGTGCGGACACCACAAAGGGCGTTGTGCATGGCCCTTGGTGCGCGGTGTTGGCAACTACTCGGGTCCCTCGATCGGGTGAAGGACGTGGTGCGCTAAGGTCAGCTCCTATGGGTGCGGCTGGCTCTGTCGTGGAAAGTTGGTTCGTGATGTTGGAGTATGCCCAAAGACCAATCATATGATGATTGAATAGACATACTATTTTACTAGATTTATCAAGTAATGGCATTGCCGTTATTATCATTTGGTATGTTTCTGTGCATCAAACTAACCATTGGATAATAATGTCCATACAATAATACTATTATTGTTAAATAGAATCCTTAGTCGAATATTATTACGGGTATGGGCAGTGATAATATATAAAGACTAATATGTGGTTGATTGATAACAAGTGTTGTCATTGACATAGAGATGTCAAAATCAACACATAAGTATTTGTTAGAGAACAACATACTGGATTGACCCGCTATGAGCATGTTTCTTGGGTAATTATGTGACAGTCACAACATTGCTCATGATAAACATATGTATAATCCTCAGACTTGAGATCAACATGATTTCAACATAAAGATTTACGTATTTTGACATAGTCAACCGTGTGTCATAACTGACTACATTATAAAGACTGATGATTGGATACGTGATGAACTATGTAGTGAAATATGGTTGATCAAGAAAGGATTTGTCCCTCCTACTATTGAGAGTGTAAAAGTTCTATATTTTACCCCCTATTTAACCCATATTTCTGCTGTATTCAAGCATAATTCATAGCATTTAGGTTAGATTTTAGTTATACATCACAAATATATCAATTGGCACAGTTTCTACTGAAATTGGTTGCTTTTGCAGGCAGCTGCTGTAGCAGATGGAGGGCAGTAGAGAAGCAGACACTGGGCAATGAAGAAGCAGAGCTGGAACTGGATGTGCAGACGTGAAGGACGATGCTGCCATGGCAACTAAGGATGACAGCGATAGTGAAGGGAAGAAGTGAAGTGGGCCTCGACAGAAAGAGAAAATTAAGGCCATCTGTCGTGGAGCACCCTTATATTTTTCCAAGCCCTAGATCAGAATGAAGGCCAAGCCCAAAGTTCAAGGAAGAAACTCCAAGCAAGAAGGAAGGACGAATTAAAGACTTATGCTCTGAAGATTTAGTCTTTAATAGAGTTGTGCTTTAATTTAAACTTGTATTCTTGCCATATTAGAAAACTTGAACCCAAGGCCTATATAAAGGCATGTAATTCGATCTAGGAGAGGACATCATCATACTCTCTAGCCTTCTTCCCAAAACCCTAGCCGTTTTCCCTTCCTCACAATGTTCTAAACTTTCCCTAGGGCTAAGGGTTGATTTGTAAAGTAGTTGCAAGGATTGCATTTGTTTTAGGAATTTCTTTGTTCAATAAAATAACTTCAAGTTTGCTTATTCTGGTTTTCAACATCTTGCAAGGGTATCGGGAGAGCATTGTGAGATTATATATTTACTTAATATCGGGAGAGTTAAGTATACGAAAGGAATAAGTACGGGTTCTCCAGTTTATGGTTGAACTATCTCGGTCCTAGGGATAGGACGAGGTTAAGTGGCTAAGGAAGAATTCAACAACTTTGGTGTTCATCCTTCGATTCACGCCGGGAGGTATCATCAAAGACGTGTTCATCGACAGACTTGAACCTAGGGATAGGCCAAGGCACAACAAGGATTCTTGCCAAGCTTGAAGTACAGAGTTGTGTGATCGCTGCCGCGACTAACAACAGACCGCTGCCGCAACAGGTGCTGCCGCGACAGGCACAACGACAGAACAGATATTCCTAGACTTTGCAACAACTACACTACTGAGCAATTCAATATCGGCCCATTCTCTCTATCCTGATTTCAATACTCTTTTATTATCAGTATTCTTTATTCTCTCGTGACAACAATTTAAACTATTTCTTTTCCTCTCGTGCAGTAAACCAAGGTGAAGCTATTAGCCCAGTCCCTATTGAGACGATATGTGATACTTGCGTATCACTTTACTACTTGCGTCGTGTACACTTGCACTACATTGCGATAGACACTTTTACACGCAACAAGTTTTTGGCGCCGTTCCCGGGGACTGGCAACATATCTTTACCCTATCTTTTACTGCACTTCTTTTATTTTTCTGTTTTATTTTTCTTGGATTGTTCAACCTGTGTTTTTCACAAGGTTTTCTGTTTATGCGCAGATCGAGACGAGGAGAGGAACCTCAGTATCCATTAGACCCTGAAATCGAACGCTCGTACAATCTTAGGAACCGACTTCGCTTCGTGTTAGCCAGAAACGAATACCTCGAATAACAATTAGAGGCCATGAACAGCCAAGGGAATCCCCATGATAATGACAATACTGTCGGAGATGGAAGGAACGGTCAACCTGTCGATCCACCTGTCGCTACCGCACGTCGGTCATGCCGAGACTACATGCTCAATGATCATGTAGAACTAGATACAACCCTGCCAGATGTAGACGTTGACAACTTTGAGATGAAACCTGTTATGTTCAGCATGATCAACAATGCTGGCCAATTTAGTGGTGCTGCTACAGAGGATGCTAGGGAGCATCTGAAAACGTTCCAGGAAATCTGTGGTTCGTTTAAACTACCAGGAGTTAATCCGGAGATACTGAGGCTTCGGTTATTTCCTCATTCATTAAGGGACAGGGCAAAAACCTGGTGGAATAAACTAATGTCGGGTTCAATACGAACTTGGGCAGATTTAACTCGTTAATTTTTGTCTCGTTTTAATCCTTCACACATATCTGAGCGATTGCGTAACGAAATTGCTACTTTTCAACAGGAAGAAGAGGAGCCAATGCATGAAGCCTAGGACAGATTTACCACTCTTCTAAGAAACTGCCTGATGCATGGATTTCCCGTTTGCAACTAGGTAACTAAGTTTTATAATGATGCCAATTTACAGACTCGTATGAGAATTGATTCAGCAGCGAATGGACTGCTGTTGGACAAAGATCCTGAAGATGCAATGACAATATTGAAAAATCTGGCGAAGAATGAGGAACAATTTCCTACAGCAAGAAGAGGGGGTAAACGAGTTCTAGCTGTAAAAGATTATGAGGCCGACAGTTCTTTAAAATCACAGGTGGCATATCTCACTAAGGTAATGAAAAAGCTCTTGAGAGAAGATTCACAGCCTGCCTACTCTGCTGAAGAGGTATGCGAGACTTGCGATGGAAATCACAGTTCGGAAGATTGTCCGCTACAGCTAGAGGAAGGGATGTATGTTGGGATCTACAATAAACAGAACTATAATTTCAACAACTACAATCCCAACTGGAGAAAGGATCCCAAGTTCTCCTGGAGCAACCCTAACAATGCCCTGAATCCTCAAGCACAAAACACACAGAATCAGGGGGACCTAGATTAATGACTCGACAGCAACCGCAGCAGCAGCAGCAACAACCACCACCTATCACGACTAGTATACTGGAGAAGACCCTAGCTAAGTTTATGTCTCAAACAGGAACTTATATTGAGAACATGAATCACTTCGTCAAGAAGACTGAGACATTCATGGATAAAACAGCGATGCGGATGACGAACCATGAAGCTACTCTGAAATCACTGGAGACACAGATGGTTCAGGTCTCCCAGCATATTAAACCGAGGCAGAATGGTGGATTTCCTAGCGATACTGAAAACGCTAGACAACCCACACATGAGCAGTGTAAAAGCCGTCATTACTGGGAGTGGGAAGAAATTACCAGGGCCAGTGAAGCAAGCTGAACCAATTAAAGAACCAGCCCTGGAGTCGACTGCCGAGAACGCTTCCCCGGCAGGCAACAAACAGCCTACTGCCGATGAACCTGTCACGACAGCAGAAGGGACAGAGGAGAAAGACGAAGAATCTAAGCCTCATCAGATTCGAATACAGTGGGAAGGACACATTGCTGATTACCGTCCCCCACCTCCTTTTCCTTAGCGGTTACAGAAATTGAAGCAGGAAACCCAGCTTAAGAAGATCTACGATATTTTTAAGCAGGTCCATATCAATATTCCACTGTTAGATGCCGTTAGGGAAATACATGGTTATGCCAAATTTCTCAAGGATGCCATGTCGAAGAAATTCAGACTTGGGGAATTTGAAACGGTTAAAATGACAGAGGGATGCATGAGTATTCTACACAAGCATCCACCCCAGAAGAAGAAGGATCCTCGAAGCTTCATCATACCATGCATAATCGTAGACAAATTTGTGGGTAAGGAACTTTCTGATCTTGGTGCTAGTATAAATTTAATGCCCAAATTTGTTTTTTAGAATTTAGGTATTGGAAAAGCTCGGCCCACAACAGTAGTACTATAGCTGGCAGACCGCTCTTACGTTCATCGAGAAGGAAAAATTGAAGATAATCTGGTAAGAGTGGATAAATTTATTTTTCCTGCTGACTTTCTTGTCTTAGAATGTGAAGCAGATGAAAACGCACCAATCATCCTGGGGCGACCCTTCTTAGCCACAGGAAGATCACTAATTGATATGGAAAAAGGAGAACTCAATATGAGAGTAAACGATCAAGAGATCAAGCTGAACGTTCTCCAGGCAATAAAACATGCTGATGTAGAAGAAGAGTGCAAGGCCATCACTGAATATACCTTTGACCAACCCTACATCAGGTCGGGCTGCCACGACATCACAATTGGCCACTACCTCAGCAGCCATTTAGAAGACTATCACGACAGCACCTGTAACCCCCTTAACCCGGCCCAGACGGTTGACCTGAATTAAGAAGGTCACACGGGGAAAACCAAAGTCAACCCGAAAGTCAACCTTGATTAACGACCCTTTTTTTTTCTTTTTAGTCTTGTCTAGATGCACATTAACCTTAGATATGATCACACAACATCATACTTAAAGATCATAAACATCAGAGATCAAACAGGGACCCAATTGATCAATTTACAACTTTAGGGACCAAATTGTAAATTCTGAAGACTTAAGGACTTAACCAGATTTTAAGTTACCAACTTAAAATTAATCATGTTTCATGCTTCACTGCCAAATTTCAGCTCAAACGGGCATCCCAAACTCATACAATTGCACAAACAAGTTTCAGGACCAAAATGTAAACTTTTCAAAACATTTAACTGCCAATGTCAGCCCCCAACGGTCACCCGTTCCGAAACAGGCAGAGCCCGTTTCGAAACGTGGGGCCGTTCCGCAACGCGTACCGAAATGGGGGTCTGGCAATAGCCTTTCCGTTTCGGAACGGTCTCTCCCGTTTCGGACGCCTGGGCTGGTTTGGGGCACCCGTTCCGAAACGGTATGGACTGTTCCGAAACACCCTGCACAGAAAGCCACCATATGCACACTTAAACCTGCAATTGATCATCCAATCATGCTCCAAAAGCCACCAAACTTTACCAACATGCAATTCAACATGTAAAAGGCATACTTGCATCAACAATTCAACAAAATATCAACATACATGAAAAGCCCCAATTCAAAGGATATGCTTCCTACACAAGCAACCATTTAAACACCATACTTCCAATTCAATCTCATAAAGGCCAAAACATGTTCCAACAACATCAACAACATAAAACCATACTTGTCCAAACATATACGAATACACAAACATCAACCCGAGAGGTTCTACCCCATTGCCTTTATTAACTATAGCTATTAACCGAGACATACATCTCAAGTGGAGTCCTTCTTGAATCCCTTGCTCCTCGCTGTCCAAACTTCAAGAATCTGCATTGATGGACAAAAAGGAGCGTAAGCACATAATGCTTAGTGAGGAAAGCTCAAAACCAAAACACCATCAATGCAGCGAGCCATAAAACCTCTTTGAAAAGCAATTCAACTTGTTTACCAAGCAAAGTTTGAAAACTCCTTTCAACATCACTCTTAAAACCATGCATTGCACATACATGAAAACCAACCCTTAGTTTAGCAAACTAAGAAACCATTTTCAAAGCACAACCTGCAAAACCAACCATTTAACCATCCCATGCATAAACACCATATGCAAAGTTAAATACAAACCTTGGAAAACCATCCCAAGTAAGAATCCCTTTAAAACCATTTACTCAATCAATCCAACACATGCACTAAACAAAGGCAACATATGAACCACAACATCATCTTCACATGCCTTTCAAAACAAGTCTCAACAAGACTCCAATGCATTAAGGAGATTTCATGCACATATACATCATTTACCAAATGATAATCAACACTTGCTTAACTTAACAAGTAAACATGCATTCACAAGCATTTAACACTTATCATGCAACCATGCATCTTTTCAAGCATCTCATGCTTCTTTATAATCAAGAACATCATATTGGCTTTCAAGTGATCAACCACATCCACTTTTCAACTCAACATCCAATCGGATATGCGGATCCCAAGCGTTGTCCCCCACGCTTCATACACACTACCAATCCAAGGTCTCCAAATGGACTTTTAAACACCATTTAACCTCACCATCCTAAGGTTCCCATGTATGGACTTTTAAACACCATACAACCTTAGCTTTCCTGAGGTTCCCATGTATGGACTTTCAAACACCATACAACCTCAACTTTTCCCAAGGTTCCCATGTATGGACTTTCAAACACCATACAACCTTGACTTTTCCCAAGGTTCCCATGTATGGACTTTCAAACACCATACAACCTTGACTTGCACAAGGTTCCCATGTATGGACTTTTAAACACCATACAACCTTGACTTGCATTCACGGATTGGTAGTTGTACAACATCACTAACGAGATCCGGGACACCCTGCACAAGATCCACACATGGACTTAACACCGCCATTGTGATCTCAACAAGCACAAGGTTCCCATATATGGACTTTTAACCACCATATAACCTTTGCTTAACCAAGGTCCTCGAATGGGCATACATCAAACAGCATTCACTTGCAACAGCATATTATCAACATAACTTACTCACAGCACTTTCATCGTGCATAACACCAGCTCACAACATCAGCACATATCCACATAAGCTCAACCAAGATTCATAACCATAAAGCATGCTTGAAAACATCAACAACTTGCTCAGAAACATGTGTTTCAACCAACATTCAACCAACTTTCATCCACGCAACAAGGTAAACATCAACACACATCACAACAACTTACCGTTTTCCCCAAGCATTCGCAACTCAGCTCTGATACCACCAAATGTAACCCCCTTAACCCGGCCCAGACGGTTGACCCGAATTAAGAAGGTCACACGGGGAAAACCAAAGTCAACCCGAAAGTCAACCTTGATTAACGACCCTTTTTTTTCTTTTTAGTCTTGTCTAGATGCACATTAACCTTAGATATGATCACACAACATCATACTTAAAGATCATAAACATCAGAGATCAAACAGGGACCCAATTGATCAATTTACAACTTTAGGGACCAAATTGTAAATTCTGAAGACTTAAGGACTTAACCAGATTTTAAGTTACCAACTTAAAATTAATCATGTTTCATGCTTCACTGCCAAATTTCAGCTCAAACGGGCATCCCAAACTCATACAATTGCACAAACAAGTTTCAGGACCAAAATGTAAACTTTTCAAAACATTTAACTGCCAATGTCAGCCCCCAACGGTCACCCGTTCCGAAACAGGCAGAGCCCGTTTCGAAACGCGGGGCCGTTCCGCAACGCGTACCGAAACGAGGGTCTGGCAGTAGCCTTTCCGTTTCGGAACGGTCTCTCCCGTTTCGGACGCCGGGGCTGGTTTGGGGCACCCGTTCCGAAACGGTATGGACTGTTCCGAAACACCCTGCACAGAAAGCCACCATATGCACACTTAAACCTGCAATTGATCATCCAATCATGCTCCAAAAGCCACCAAACTTTACCAACATGCAATTCAACATGTAAAAGGCATACTTGCATCAACAATTCAACAAAATATCAACATACATGAAAAGCCCCAATTCAAAGGATATGCTTCCTACACAAGCAACCATTTAAACACCGTACTTCCAATTCAATCTCATAAAGGCCAAAACATGTTCCAACAACATCAACAACATAAAACCATACTTGTCCAAACATATACGAATACACAAACATCAACCCGAGAGGTTCTACCCCATTGCCTTTATTAACTATAGCTATTAACCGAGACATACATCTCAAGTGGAGTCCTTCTTGAATCCCTTGCTCCTCGCTGTCCAAACTTCAAGAATCTGCATTGATGGCCAAAAAGGAGCGTAAGCACATAATGCTTAGTGAGGAAAGCTCAAAACCAAAACACCATCAATGCAGCGAGCCATAAAACCTCTTTGAAAAGCAATTCAACTTGTTTACCAAGCAAAGTTTGAAAACTCCTTTCAACATCACGCTTAAAACCATGCATTGCACATACATGAAAACCAACCCTTAGTTTAGCAAACTAAGAAACCATTTTCAAAGCACAACCTGCAAAACCAACCATTTAACCATCCCATGCATAAACACCATATGCAAAGTTAAATACAAACCTTGGAAAACCATCCCAAGTAAGAAACCCTTTAAAACCATTTACTCAATCAATCCAACACGTGCACTAAACAAAGGCAACATATGAACCACAACATCATCTTCACATGCCTTTCAAAACAAGTCTCAACAAGACTCCAATGCATTAAGGAGATTTCATGCACATATACATCATTTACCAAATGATAATCAACACTTGCTTAACTTAACAAGTAAACATGCATTCACAAGCATTTAACACTTATCATGCAACCATGCATCTTTTCAAGCATCTCATGCTTCTTTATAATCAAGAACATCATATTGGCTTTCAAGTGATCAACCACATCCACTTTTCAACTCAACATCCAATCGGATACGCGGATCCCAAGCGTTGTCCCCCACGCTTCATATACACTACCAATCCAAGGTCTCCAAATGGACTTTTAAACATCATTTGACCTCACCATCCTAAGGTTCCCATGTATGGACTTTTAAACACCATACAACCTTAGCTTTCCCGAGGTTCCCATGTATGGACTTTCAAACACCATACAACCTCAACTTTTCCCAAGGTTCCCATGTATGGACTTTCAAACACCATACAACCTTGACTTTTCCCAAGGTTCCCATGTATGGACTTTCAAACACCATACAACCTTGACTTGCACAAGGTTCCCATGTATGGACTTTTAAACACCATACAACCTTGACTTGCATTCACCGATTGGTAGTTGTACAACATCACTAATGAGATCCGGGACACCCTACACAAGATCCACACATGGACTTAACACCGCCATTGTGATCTCAACAAGCACAAGGTTCCCATATATGGACTTTTAACCACCATATAACCTTTGCTTAACCAAGGTCCTCGAATGGGCATTCATCCTCCATTATGACCTTAACCATCTCGTTAGGATACTTGAAGGGAGTTTACCGGTTCACACTTAACCACTCCACCTCCAAGGCGACTTTATTCACGGTGCACCCAATCCTATAGCCGGCTAACTATATCCGATCAACGAACCAAGAACCACTTACATCACTTGCCAATATAACCATCTTACCACATTAGTCCAATGATTCACATGCATAACCAATATGCAAAACCATTACCACATTAGTCCAATGATTCACATGCATAACCAATATGCAAAAACCATCATTTACCACCATCAATCCACTGTTTTAAAGCATTACACAAAGCCATTAAACATCATGCAACACCATGCATCAAAACTACATTTTCAATGTATAAAACCAAGGATCTCTTACCTTGAGCATCCTTCACATATGGCTTTCAAAACCAGCATTAAACCATGCTAAAATATGCTTTCAAAACAGAATTAAACCATGCAAAACACATGCATTGGAACCATTAAACACAATTGCTTTTAAAGCCAAATCACAACACAATTCAAGAGCGAAAATCCATTTACTTACTCTTGAGCTTAGCAAAGTTGTTTAGACTTAAACTAAGCTCCCAAAACCTTCAAACCTTGGTTTAAAAGCTGAAAACCCAACTTCACTCACCGATACACAAAACAAGGCTAGCCAACAAGCCTTCCAAGCATCCGAAACCTTCCTCACCACCTCAAATGCTCACGGATCTTCCTCCCCTGTTTCAAGCACATAACAACAGAAGATTAATGCATCATTATGCATTAAAAACACCAGCAACACAACCAAACTCGCTGCTCATCACAAAACCAACAATTCGGCTACCAAACACAACCGAAATCACCTCCAAACACTACCAAAACTTAACCCAGCCAAGATCCATCACTTCTAACCATTTTTAAACATCCATTAACATCCAAAATGATCACAAACACGTCCTTATACTTCCAGGTATAACAGATCACCAAAAACACTCCAAAAACAACCAAAAACTCAAGCTAAACTTAGGAAATTCAACCTATCCGGGATTGCATTAATTAAACCTCAACTTCTAATCAATTTAGCATTCATTTAACATCATTTTGACACTTCAAAACACTGCCCAAACAGATCACACGAAAATTCCACCAAAATCAAGCAAATCTTGCATTTTAAGCCAAAAATCAAGATCACATCCATAAAACTTTTACCAAATCATAAATCAAGGATTGAGAACTTGGGAATTTCAGTAAAGAACTGATAGTTTAGAGGAGAACGACGTTCTTACCTCCAAACTTGAGTTTCTCCCTTTTTAGAACCAAAAAGCTTGATGAAACAATTTGCAAATTGAGAGGTTTTATTGATGTGATGATTAAGAATCAAAAGAGAGTTGAAAAGGAAGATTTGAGTGACAAAATCAGAGGAGAAAATCTGGAGAAATGTGTTTGGGTTGAGAGAAAATAAGAGAAAAGGAAAATTGAGAGAAAATGGAAAGTTAGTTATGAAATAGTCAAAATGATTTCCCTCCACTTTTCATAAACTTTGTAACCCCCTTAACCCGGCCTAGACGGTTGACCCGAATTAAGAAAGTCACACGGGGAAAACCAAAGTCAACCCGAAAGTCAACCTTGATTAACGACCCTTTTTTTTTCTTTTAAAACTTGTCTAGATGCATATTAAGCCTTAGATATGTTCATACAACAACATATTCAAAGATCATAAACATCAGAGATCTAACAGGGACCCAATTGAACAATTTACAACTTTAGGGACCAAATTGTAAATTCTGATAATTATAAGGACTTAACCCAAATTGAAGTTACCATCTTGAAATTAATCATGTTTCATGCTTCTCTGTAAAATTTCAGCTCAAAAGGACTTCCCAAACTCATACAATTGCACAAACAAGTTTCAGGACCAAAACGCAAACATTCCAAAACATATAACTGCCAATGTCAGCCCCCAACGGTCACCCGTTCCGAAACAGGCATAGCCCGTTTCGAAACTCGGGGCCGTTCCGCAACGCGTACCGAAACGGGGGTCTGGCAGTAGCCTTTCCGTTTCAGAACGGCCCCTCCCGTTTCGGACGCCTGGGCACAATTAAGGCACCCGTTCCGAAACGGTAGGTGCTGTTCCGAAACACCCTGCACAAATTGCCTCAAAAAGCATTGTTAAACATGCAATTAAACATCCAATCATGCACCAAACGCCACCAAACTTTACCAGCATGCAATTAAACATAGGAGGGACATATAAGCATCATCAATTCAGCAAAACAACATCATAAGCAAAAAGCCCCAAATCTATAGGCATGCTTCCTACACAAGTAAGCCATTCAAGCATAAACTTCCAAAACAAGCATATAAAGGCCAACCACAAAAACCAGCATTCTCAACAACATTCAACATACTTAGGGAGTTCAAAACATCTCCCAAAACATATACATTGGTCCCCCATTGCCAAATTACCAAAAGCTAAAATGTACTTAGAAAACCTTCCATACTTAGAGCTTTGTTTCCACTTGGATGCTTGCCCTCCTTGCTGCCCTCAAGTACTCTAATGTTCTACATTATTGAATTAAGAAAACGGAAGAGAGCGTAAGCAAAAGCTTAGTGAGGAATGCTCGTAAAACCATTCAATAATGCATTTATAAAACACTTATAAATCATGCTTCAAATCATCATTTACACATGCTCAAAAGCATACTTTAACAAGCATCTCATGCTTCATTTCATTACATGTCATATTGGCCACAAGTGATACAATTCATTTCTTTGAAAACAAGTTCATCAACTTTCACCCCAAGGACTTTTAAACACCTTGGACCCCAAGGACTTTTAAACACCTTGGCCATAGACTTTTAAACACCATGATATAAGTTGCCTCAAGGACTTTTAAACACCTTGACCCCAAGGACTTTTAAACACCTTGGCCTATGGACTTTTAAACACCATAGAAAGGACCACACAAGGACTTTTAAACACCTTTGTGTCCGTAACAAGAATCATCCAAGGACTTTTAACCACCTTGATGTTCTTAAGTAACAAGGCTCACTCAAGGACTTTTAACCACCTTAGTGACCTCAACCTTTTCAAAACATCACTTGCCAATACACATCATTTATCATCAATATTTCACTGTTTTAAAGCATTTAACCAAGCCATAAACATCATGCATTTTAAAGCATCAAACCACATTTAAACAATGTCCAAAAACAAGGAACTCTTACCTTGAGCTTCCTTCAACATATGGCTTACAAAAACAGCATTAACCATGCTAAATTATGCTTTCAAAACAGAATTTAAAACATGCAATAAACCACATTGCACAACAACCAAATTATGGCCACCACTAGAGAGTATTTCCGAAAACTTACACTTGAGCTTAGCAAAGTTGTTTAGACTTAAACTAAGCTCCCAAGACATTGGTTTCAAAGCCGAAAACCCAATTTCACTCACCGATTCCAATTCGCCTCAAGCCAAAGCACCAATTCAAGCTTCCGGATCAACAACTCTTGGATCCAAAGATGCCTCCCCTGATTAAACACATTAAAGCAGAGATTTAATGCATCATCATGCATCAAAAGCTTCAATGAAAGCACTCAAACTCGCTGCTCTCATTCACATTCCAATTTCGGCCACCAAACACAACCGAAATTGCATCAAAACCACTTCTCAACAAAGCCCAGCCATAAACCAGCAAAACCTAACATCCACTAACACCATTTAACATCTAAAAACAACCTATAAACATCCTTATACCTCCAGCAACATCATATCCACAAGATCACCACAAAAACATCCAAGAATCACAAGCTAAACTTAGGAAACACAACCTATCCGGGATTGCATTAATCAAAACTCATTTCCTTATCAATTAAGAGTTCATTTAACATCAAAAACACACCTCAAATCACAGATTAATCATATCTAACGAAAATCATCAAAAATCACCAAATCTTGCATAATAAGCCAAGATCCATCTCACCACTTAAAATCCTTTAATAAAACTTCAATTAAGAGTTGAGAACTTGGGAATTTCAGTAAAGAACTGATAGTTTAGAGGAGAAGGACGTTCTTACCTCCAAACTTGTGTTTCTCCACTTTTTGGAATCAAAAACCTTGTTGAATCAACTAACAAATGATGAGGTTTTGAACATATGTTGATTAGGAATCAAAAGAATGTTGAAAGGAGGATTTTAGGTGAGAAAATCAGAAACAACTCTCTGGAAAACAAGTGTTTGGATTGAGAGAAAATGAGAGAAAGAAAATAGAAAAGTTAGTTAAGAAAATAGCCAAATGGCATTTCCCTCCACTTTTGATATGTTTTAAAATCAGAATAAATCTCAAAATATCTTAGAAAAATCTGGAGAAACTACTTTTGGACTAATAGCTCCTTAAAGATTCAAAGTTTCAACTCTTTATAAAACAGTCACAAAACTTTCAAAAATTACATTTTGGTCACTAACCAAAATGTCACTCTTCCAAAACCCATTTTTCAAAATTGATTTCACAGTTCACTTAATTATATTAAAAGATGATTTTAGAACATTTTTCCATATTTTTAATGCAACCCGAACTAGGCTTTCCTAATTTCACCTCTTTAGATTCGAACAGCACTTTGACCAAACCGGTCAACGCCCAAAACTTCTAAGCCCAAAACCGGGGCGTTACAACTCTCCCCTCCCCTTAAGAAATTTCTTCCTCGAAATTTACCTGAAGGAAAGAGATAAGGAAACTGCTTCAGCATGTCTTCCTTCCGCTCCCACGTGGCTTCCTCAACACCACGATGCTTCCACAGCACCTTCACCAACTCAATGGTCTTGCCACGAAGGACCTTGCTATCCGAATCCAGAACCTTCACCGGTTCCTCATCATAGGTCAAATCTGGATTCAAAACCACTTCCTCCACAGGCATCACATGTGAAGGATCAGATCTATACCTCCGGAGCATAGAGACATGGAACACATCATGAATCTTCTCCAACTCCTGAGGTAACCTCAACCGATACGCAACAGGACCCACACGCTCAACCACCTCATATGGTCCAATGTACCTAGGGCTCAACTTACCCTTTCGGCCAAACCGCATCACCTTCTTCCAAGGCGAAACCTTCAAGAACACACGGTCACCCACCGCATACTCTATCTCCTTACGCTTCAAATCCGCGTAAGACTTCTGCCGATCAGAAGCAGCCTTCAACCGCTCACAAATGAGCTTTACCTTCTCTGTGGTCCCTTTCAACAAAGCCGGCATCGAAACCAACTTTTGACCAGTTTCAGCCCAACAAAGAGGAGTCCTACACTTCCTCCCGTACAAAGCCTCATAAGGTGCCATCTGTATACTTGCCTGATAACTGTTGTTATAAGCAAACTCAACCAAGGGCAGATGCTTCTCCCAAGAACCTTGGAACTCAATCATGCAGCACCTTAACATATCCTCCAAAATCTGGATAACTCGCTCAGACTAACCATCCGACTGAGGATGATAGGATGTACTGAAATGCAACCTTGTACCCAGAGCTTGATGCAAACACTGCTAGAACCTCGATGTGAACCTCGGATCCCTATCCGACACAATCGACTTAGGCACACCATGCAGCCGCACAATCTCAGCAATGTACAGCTCTGCCAACTTATCCAAAGAAAACGTGGTGTGCACAGGCAAGAAATGCGCACACTTCGTTAGGCGATCCACAATCACCCACACCGAATTCTTCTTCGATGGAGACAAAGGTAAACCAGATACAAAATCCATGGTAACCCTCTCCCACTTCCATTCAGGGATTTTCAACGGTTGCAACAACCCTGAAGGAAACTGATGCTCAGCCTTAACTCGCTGACATACCAAACACTTGCTAACAAACTCCGCAACATCCTTCTTCAAACCCACCCAATAGTACTCATCACGAAGATCACGATACATCTTAGTACTACTAGGGTGCATAGCAAAAGGACTACTATGACCTTCAGTCAGAATAGCACGCCTCAACTCAGCATCATTGGGCACTACTATTCGACTCCCAAAACACAGCACACCATCATCATTGAAACAGAAATCCGAAGGTCTACCCTCCGCGATATCCTGAACATGCGACACCAAGGAATCATCCAACAACTGCTTATCCTTGATCAACTGAACCATAGACGGCTTCACTTGTAACTCAGCCACAAGACCACCATCTCGCGATATGCTCAAGCTAGCAAACATAGCCCTCAGCTCAACAGCTACTTTCCTACTCAAGGCATCCGCAACAACATTAGCCTTCCCAGGATGGTACTCAATCGTCAGATCATAATCCTTGAGCAACTCCAACCAACGCTGCTGCCTAAGATTCAACTCCTTCTGAGACATCAGATACCTCAAACTCTTGTGATCTGTGTACACAGTACACTTCTCACCATACAGATAATGTCTCCAGATCTTCAGAGCAAAAACCACTGCAGCCAGCTCAATATCATGCGTAGGGTAATTGCGCTCATGCACTTTCAACTGCCGCGATGCATAAGCCACCACCTTACCCTCCTGCATCAGCACACACCCCAAACCAACATAGGATGCATCACTGTAAACCACAAACTCTTTCCCTGATTCAGGCTGAATCAAGATAGGAGCTTGCGTCAAAGCCGCCTTAAGCTTCTCAAAAGCCTGCTGTCTCGCTTCCGTCCACTCATACTTAACATCCTTTTGCAACAGCTTCGTCAAAGGAGCAGCAATCTTGGAAAAACCCCCCACAAACCTTCGGTAGTATCCCGCCAACCCAAGGAAACTACGGATCTCATGAACAGACTTAGGAACTTTCCAGCTCATCACCGCCTCAATCTTTTGAGGATCAACACGAATCCCCTCAGCTGAGACCACATGCCCAAGAAACACCACCTCCCTTAACCAGAACTCACACTTGCTCAGCTTAGCATAAAGCTGATTCTCCAACAAAGCTTGCAAAACAATCCTCAAATGCTCTTCATGCTCCTCCTTAGTACGCGAGTACACGAGGATATCATCAATGAACACCACAACAAATTTGTCCAGGTATTCATGAAACACACGATTCATCATGTCCATGAAAGCAGCATGAGCATTTGTCAACCCAAACGGCATCACAAGGAACTCATAATGCCCATACCTTGTCCTGAAAGCTGTCTTAGGCACATCCACATCCTTCACCTTCAACTGATAATACCCTGACCTCAAGTCAATCTTAGAGAACACAGCAGCTCCCCGAAATTGATCAAAAAGATCATCAATCCTCGGCAAAGGATACCGATTCTTGATAGTCAACTTGTTCAGCTGACGGTAATCAATGCACATTCTCATAGTGCCATCCTTCTTCTTCACAAACAAGACCGGTGCTCCCCAAGGTGACACACTCGGCCGGATGAAACCACGGTCAAGCAACTCTTGCAACTGCGTCTTCAGCTCCTTCAGCTCCTTAGGTGCCATTCTATAGGGAGTAATGGACACAGGAGTTGTATTCTCATACAGCTCAATTCCAAACTCCACCTCGCGGTTAGGAGGTAAACCAGGCAACTCCTCAGGAAAAACACCAGGAAACTCCTTCACAACTCTGATATCTTGCACCCTCAACTCTTTAGAGCTAGGATTCATCACAAAAGCTAGATAGGCTTCGCAACCTTGCCTCAGCATCCTGCTCGCCTCCAAGGTAGACACCACATTGGCAAGAAACTTCACATTCTCGCCCACCACAACAACTTCATAATCATCCGCAAGCTTAAGCGAAACTCGCTTGTTTTCACAATCCACAACAGCATGATGCTCAGCAAGCCAATCCATACCAAGGATCACATCGAAACCATAGAAGGGCAACTCCATAAGATCAACATGGAAAACATGCTCTTGAACAACCAAGGGGCACCTTCTATAAAGCTTCCTAGTCACAACAGTCTCACCAAAAGAACTAGTGACTCGAACACCAACATCCAAAGACTCAACAGGCAAACCAAGCAATTCAGCATGCTCACGCAAAATGTATGAATGCGTAGATCCAGAATCAATCAAAGAAAGCAATGACAAGGATTGCAAAGTAAAGGTACCTGCAATCACATCCGTATCATTCCTGCCCTCTCGCTGAGCATACACCCTCGCTTGGCCTCCACCCTCAGGCTGAATAGCCACAACATGGGCCACTCCACGACCACCTTCCTCTCTCCTCTAGAAATTACCACGGCCGCGCCCACGACCTCTCTGCGGTGCCGCAACAACAGGAGCACGCACCTGATCACCAGCCAACCTCGGACAATCACGCCTCAAATGGTCTGCGGATCCACAATTCCAGCACCCATTACCAGCTGCCGCAACAGGAGCTTGCACCTCTCTCACAGCACGAGGACAGTTACGCTTCAGGTGACCACGGGAACCACAGATCCAACAAGCACTAGGATCAACTCCAGCACTGCCACCCCTAGCAGGTGCACCACCACCTCTCTTAGCTGAAGACTGATACTTCTGATCACGTCCCCTCTTGTTCCGTCCACCTCCAGAACTATACTCAGCAGCTCGCTTGCCAGCACCCTTAGCAGATAAACTCAAGTTCATCTCTATATCCTTGGCTCGACCCACCAACACATCAAAATCATCATATTCAGTGGCCAGCACATACATCTTCACTTCCGTCACAAGACCATAACGGAACCTCTCGCACCTTGCCCGCTCATCAGGTACCAGCTCCGGTGCATACTGACTGAGTTGCACAAACTGCACCTCATACTCAGCCACACTCATGCTCCCTTGGGTAAGAGACATGAATTCACGCTTCTTCTCATCAAGATATCTCACACCAAGATATCTCCACTTGAACACATTCTGAAAGAATGTCCAAGTCGCATCAGCTTCTGCCATCCCAGCAATAGTGGTTGTCCACCATGTATACGCATCCTTCTGCAGCAAGGACACAACACAACCCAGCTTTTGCACATCAGTGCAACTCATCTGGCCCAAGATTCGCTTGGTACTCTCTAGCCAAGCTTCAGAACTCTCAGCAGACATACCCCTGAACTCAGTCCTACCAAGACTGCGCAAACGCTCCAAAGGTAATCTGACACCAGCATCTTCCTGATGCCCCGCTCCACGAGCTCCAGCTACTGCTGCTTGAAAAGCACCAGCAATAGCTTGCACTAACATCGTCATATCAGGCATAGCTTGCCCCTGACCAGCCCCAGGTCCAGCAGCTCCAGCGCCAGCTGCAGCTCCAGCGCCACCACCACCAGGTGGAGGAGGAGGTAACACCGCACTACCCGTGTTTTCCTCATTCTCATTCTCATTAGGAGCCGTAGCTCGCACATTACCTCGTAACTCTCTACGTGGTGCCATACTTTTACCATGCAATCACAACACAAATAAAACAAAGTCAGGCCCAGCAAGGTAAGCAATCCAAGTATTCAAGCTCAATTTCATTTCAAAACAACATCTTTCCTTTAGCTTTGATTTGGCAATGGGTACCCACAACATGCTACATCTCCACATACATCTCAAATGCAACATACATGCAATTCACTCAACATGCTTCCACTCAACAAGCATACAAAGCATACACACTTCAATCATGCACACATACATTCCCAATTACTCGAGAACTCAGCTCTGATACCACCAAATGTAACCCCCTTAACCCGGCCTAGACGGTTGACCCGAATTAAGAAAGTCACACGGGGAAAACCAAAGTCAACCTGAAAGTCAACCTTGATTAACGACCCTTTTTTTTCTTTTAAAACTTGTCTAGATGCATATTAAGCCTTAGATATGTTCATACAACAACATACTCAAAGATCATAAACATCAGAGATCTAACAGGGACCCAATTGAACAATTTACAACTTTAGGGACCAAATTGTAAATTCTAATAATTATAAGGACTTAACCCAAATTGAAGTTACCATCTTGAAATTAATCATGTTTCATGCTTCTCTGTAAAATTTCAGCTCAAAAGGACTTCCCAAACTCATACAATTGCACAAACAAGTTTCAGGACCAAAACGCAAACATTCCAAAACATATAACTGCCAATGTCAGCCCCCAACGGTCACCCGTTCCGAAACAGGCATAGCCCGTTTCGAAACTCGGGGCCGTTCCGCAACGCGTACCGAAACGGGGGTCTGGCAGTAGCCTTTCCGTTTCGGAATGGCCCCTCCCGTTTCGGACGCCTGGGCACAATTAAGGCACCCGTTCCGAAACGGTAGGTGCTGTTCCGAAACACCCTGCACAAATTGCCTCAAAAAGCATTGTTAAACATGCAATTAAACATCCAATCATGCACCAAACGCCACCAAACTTTACCAGCATGCAATTAAACATAGGAGGGACATATAAGCATCATCAATTCAGCAAAACAACATCATAAGCAAAAAGCCCCAAATCTATAGGCATGCTTCCTACACAAGTAAGCCATTCAAGCATAAACTTCCAAAACAAGCATATAAAGGCCAACCACAAAAACCAGCATTCTCAACAACATTCAACATACTTAGGGAGTTCAAAACATCTCCCAAAACATATACATTGGTCCCCCATTGCCAAATTACCAAAAGCTAAAATGTACTTAGAAAACCTTCCATACTTAGAGCTTTGTTTCCACTTGGATGCTTGCCCTCCTTGCTGCCCTCAAGTACTCTAATGTTCTGCATTATTGAATTAAGAAAACGGAAGAGAGCGTAAGCAAAAGCTTAGTGAGGAATGCTCGTAAAACCATTCAATAATGCATTTATAAAACACTTATAAATCATGCTTCAAATCATCATTTACACATGCTCAAAAGCATACTTTAACAAGCATCTCATGCTTCATTTCATTACATGTCATATTGGCCACAAGTGATACAATTCATTTCTTTGAAAACAAGTTCATCAACTTTCACCCCAAGGACTTTTAAACACCTTGGACCCCAAGGACTTTTAAACACCTTGGCCATGGACTTTTAAACACCATGATATAAGTTGCCTCAAGGACTTTTAAACACCTTGACCCCAAGGACTTTTAAACACCTTGGCCTATGGACTTTTAAACACCATAGAAAGGACCACACAAGGACTTTTAAACACCTTTGTGTCCGTAACAAGAATCATCCAAGGACTTTTAACCACCTTGATGTTCTTAAGTAACAAGGCTCACTCAAGGACTTTTAACCACCTTAGTGACCTCAACCTTTTCAAAACATCACTTGCCAATACACATCATTTATCATCAATATTTCACTGTTTTAAAGCATTTAACCAAGCCATAAACATCATGCATTTTAAAGCATCAAACCACATTTAAACAATGTCCAAAAACAAGGAACTCTTACCTTGAGCTTCCTTCAACATATGGCTTACAAAAACAGCATTAACCATGCTAAATCATGCTTTCAAAATAGAATTTAAAACATGCAATAAACCACATTGCACAACAACCAAATTATGGCCACCACTAGAGAGTATTTCCGAAAACTTACACTTGAGCTTAGCAAAGTTGTTTAGACTTAAACTAAGCTCCCAAGACATTGGTTTCAAAGCCGAAAACCCAATTTCACTCACCGATTCCACTTCGCCTCAAGCCAAAGCACCAATTCAAGCTTCCGGATCAACAACTCTTGGATCCAAAGATGCCTCCCCTGATTAAACACATTAAAGCAGAGATTTAATGCATCATCATGCATCAAAAGCTTCAATGAAAGCACTCAAACTCGCTGCTCTCATTCACATTCCAATTTCGGCCACCAAACACAACCGAAATTGCATCAAAACCACTTCTCAACAAAGCCCAGCCATAAACCAGCAAAACCTAACATCCACTAACACCATTTAACATCTAAAAACAACCTATAAACATCCTTATACCTCCAGCAACATCAGATCCACAAGATCACCACAAAAACATCCAAGAATCACAAGCTAAACTTAGGAAACACAACCTATCCGGGATTGCATTAATCAAAACTCATTTCCTTATCAATTAAGAGTTCATTTAACATCAAAAACACACCTCAAATCACAGATTAATCATATCTAACGAAAATCATCAAAAATCACCAAATCTTGCATAATAAGCCAAGATCCATTTCACCACTTAAAATCCTTTAATAAAACTTCAATTAAGAGTTGAGAACTTGGGAATTTCAGTAAAGAACTGATAGTTTAGAGGAGAAGGACGTTCTTACCTCCAAACTTGTGTTTCTCCACTTTTTGGAATCAAAAACCTTGTTGAATCAACTAACAAATGATGAGGTTTTGAACATATGTTGATTAGGAATCAAAAGAATGTTGAAAGGAGGATTTTAGGTGAGAAAATCAGAAACAACTCTCTGGAAAACAAGTGTTTGGATTGAGAGAAAATGAGAGAAAGAAAATAGAAAAGTTAGTTAAGAAAATAGCCAAATGGCCTTTCCCTCCACTTTTGATATGTTTTAAAATCAGAATAAATCTCAAAATATCTTAGAAAAATCTGGAGAAACTACTTTTGGAATAATAGCTCCTTAAAGATTCAAAGTTTCAACTCTTTATAAAACAGTCACAAAACTTTCAAAAATTACATTTTGGTCACTAACCAAAATGTCACTCTTCCAAAACCCATTTTTCAAAATTGATTTCACAGTTCACTTAATTATATTAAAAGATGATTTTAGAACATTTTTCCATATTTTTAATGCAACCCGAACTAGGCTTTCCTAATTTCGCCTCTTTAGATTCGAACAGCACTTTGACCAAACCGGTCAACGCCCAAAACTTCTAAGCCCAAAATGGGGCGTTACAAACTTTAAAATCAGAATAAAACCTTAAAATATCTTAGAAAAATCTGGAGAAACTCTTTTTGGAATAATAGCTCCTTAAAGATTCAAAGTTTCAATCCTTTATAAAACTGTCACCGAACTTTCAAAAATTACATTTTGGTCACTAGCCAAAATGTCACCCTTCCAAACCTCATTTTCCAAAATTGATTTCACAGTTCACTTATATATATATTAAAAGATGATTTTAGGACATTTTTCCATATTTTTAATACAACCCGAACTAGGCTTTCCTAAATTCACTCTCATATATTCGATCAGCACTTTGACCGAACCGGTGAATGCCCAAAACTTCTGAGCCCAAAACCGGGGCGTTACAGCACCGACGACAGCAGCTCCTCAGAGTCTGATACATCTGATACTGAGGATCAGGAGGAGGTAAATTGGATAGGCAAACGTCCAGGTAAGTTATTCGAGCCCTTAAACTATACCTCGGATGAACATATAGTCCAAAAGCCATCAACTGTAGAGCCCCCTGTTCTAGATCTTAAGCCCCTGCGAGGGCAGCTCAAGTATGTTTTCCTTGGATTAAATGATACGTTGCCCGTAATCATCTCTTCCAAGTTGATACAGGAACATGAACATCAGCTGATAGTGATGATGCAGCAGCACAAAAAGGCTATTGGATGGATGATAGCTGATATCCAAGGCATCAGTCCGACACTATGCATGCATAAAATCCTCTTAGAGGATGATCATAAGTCGACAATTGATGCACAAAGACGACTGAACGATGCTATGCGAGAGGTGGTACGTAAGGAGATCATAAAATGGCTAGATGCTGGAATAATCTATGCCATCTCGGATAGCAAGTGGGTGAGCCCAATGCAGTGCGTTCCCAAGAAAGGAGGAATAACCATGGTAACCAACGAAGAAAACGAGCTAATCCCAACCAGGACTGTGACCGGTTGGGGTGTTTGTATGGACTACTGGAAGCTTAACAAAGCTACCCGGAAAGACCATTTCCCCTTGCTCTTTATTGATCAAATGCTTGATAGATTAGCGGGTAAACCTTACTATTGTTTTCTTGATGGTTACTCAGGAGAAGACGACGTTCACATGCCCATACGGTACTTATGCTTTTCGAAGGATGCCATTTGGACTGTGTAATGCACCAGAGACCTTTCAAAGGTGCATGATGGCAATATTCTCCGATATGGTGGAGGATTTCCTGGAGATTTTCATGGATGATTTCTCTGTCTTTGGAGACAATTTTGAAAGCTGCCTTGGCAACCTACAGAAAGTGATCGAAAGATGTGAGAAAGCAAACTTGGTATTAAACTGGGAAAAATGTCACTTCATGGTGGATGAAGGGATAGTCCTAGGCCATAAAGTGAGCTGCCGCGGCATAGAAGTCGACAGAGCCAAGATTGAAGTAATCGAAAAGATACCGCCACCCACCACAGTCAAGGGAATCAGAAGTTTCTTAGGGCATGTTGGTTTTTATCGGAGATTCATCGCGAATTTTTCGAAGATCACCAAACCCTTATGCCATCTTCTGGAGCAGAACCGTCCCTTCGACTTCAACGTTGAATGTACTAAGGCATTCAAGGTTCTGAAAGAAAAGCTGGTAACAGCCCCAATAGTACAGCCACCATATTGGAAACAACCATTTGAGATCATGTGTGATGCTAGTGACTATGTTGTCGGGGCAGCTCTTGGGCAAAGAAAAGACAAGCTCTTTGATGTCATTTACTATGCCAGCAAAACATTGAATGACACCCAAGTAAATTACACCACAACAGAGAAGGAATTGTTAGCTGTGGTGTTCTCTATATACAAGTTCCGTTCTTATATACTTGGAACGAAGGTCATAGTCCACACAGACCACTCTGCATTAAAGTATATGTTCACCAAAAAGGATACAAAGCCTAGACTGATACGTTGGATTCTGCTACTGCAAGAGTTCGACCATGAGATCAAGGATAAAAAGGGGACAGAGAATCAAGTTGCAGATCACTTGTCAAGACTAGAGAAGGGAAAGAGTCTCCCAGCAGACGAGACACCCATACTGGAGACTTTCCCTGATGAGCAGTTGTTCGCTGCCACAAGCACTGCCGCGACAGCCATGGTGGCAGGTAAGTTTTCTGAACTCCCCCGCTATGCTGATTTCTTTAATTATTTAGTTAGCGAATAACTCCTCCTGACCTTAATTATCAAGCTAGGAAGAGGTTCCAAAATGATGTAAAGCATTATTATTGGGACGAACCTCTTCTCTTCAAATATTGTGCAGATCAGGTTATTAGGAGATGTGTACCACAGGATGAACAAGAAGGTATACTACATCACTGCCATGCTTCACAATATGGAGGCCACTTAGGTGGTAACAAAACTGCTGCCAAAGTTTTGCAGTCTGGATTTTACTGGCCGTCACTGTTTATGGATGCCCAAACATTCTACAAAAATTGTGACAAGTGTCAACGGACTGGAAACATCTCAAGAAGACTTGAGATGTTGTTGCAAAACATTCTTGAAGTCGAGATCTTCGATGTTTGGGGGATAGATTTTATGGGACCATTCCCAACTTCATGTGGGAACTTATACATCCTCCTGGCTGTAGATTATGTGTCCAAATGGGTTGAAGCGATCGCTACTCAGAAGAACGATGCCAAGACAGTTCAAAGGTTTTTACATAAGAACATTTTTTCCAGATTTGGCATCCCCAAGGCGATCATCAGTGATGAAGGGAGGCATTTCGACAATAGGGTTATAGATGCTGCCTTGAAAAAGTATGGTGTCAAACATCGGATCGCAACAGCATACCACCCTCAGACCAATGGACAGGTTGAAATATCGAACAGAGAGGTTAAGAACATTCTTGAAAAGATGGTTAAGCCAACTCGGAAGGATTGGTCTCTACACCTCAACGATGCATTATGGGCCTACAGAACAGCATTCAAAACTCCATTGGGAATGTCACCCTACCGGTTGATTTATGGAAAAACCTGCCATCTACCTGTTGAGATTGAGCACATAGCATACTGGGCCATCGAGGCAGTGAATATGGACTTGGATAAAGTAGGACAGAAAAGGGTGCTTGACTTGAACGAGATAGAAGAAATTCGAGCAATGGCCTATGACAACGCAAGGATTTACAAAGACAAGACAAAGAAGTGGCATGATAGGAAGTTGCTGCCACGACAGTTCTGCCCAGGGCAGCTTGTGTTGTTGTTCAACTCTAGGTTAAAGCTCTTCCTAGGAAAGCTAAAGTCTAGGTGGTCCGGCCCATTCCAAGTGGTGCAAGTTTTTCCCCATAGTGCCATTACAATTAGATCATTAAAAGACGAGCACCAATTTAAAGTCAATGGACAAATATTGAAGCATTATTAGGGGACTGAAACCCCAAGAATGCAGGAAGTGGTTACTTTAGGAGATGCCAGTGGCATCCCTAATTTAACCTAATTTTTATTTTTGTTATTATTATTATTATTATTATTTATAAATATATTAGGTAATTAGAGTTATTTTATTTTTAGGAATTAAAGTTTTTATTTTTATTATTTTCATGAAATAAAGGAGACAAAGAGAAAAGAAGAAGTGAATCCAGCCCACCATCTTTCCATCAGCCCAAAAAGCCCAACTCAGGAGCCTGTCGTTATATCTGCTGCGACAAACACGGAAAAATCCAGCCCGTCAACACGCTGTCGCGGCAGACACGCAAACGCGTAACAGACGCGCATCAGACACGGAAACGTGTGACAGACGCGTCAAAAACCGCGTAACAGCTGGCCCCGTTATTCGCGCCTGCCGTTACAGCTCTAACGGGCAGCAACTCCCCATCTATATAAACCCTATTTTACTATTCATTTTTCACTCACTTCTACTATTTCTATTTATCTCCTCTAGGATTTTCACTTGCTTTTACTTTCTTTCCACAGTCCTTGCAACATGAGTACTAGGAACACCCGCAGAAGCTCTGCCTTAGGATCTGCCCCGGCAGCATCCACTCCAAGCTCTTTCCATATTCGTGATATGTGGGAGGAGAGAGGTTTCATTTACACCTCCAAAACGGGGAACCTGGGGCTGCAGCCGTTCATTACCAGAAAAATCTGAGCTCTAAAGTGGCAGATATTCGCGGAGCAGCCAGAAGAGATGAATGTGACTCTTGTTCGGGAATTTTATGCTACCATCAGCAGCAGGAACGCGACAGCAGTTACAGTCTGAGGGAAAGAGGTACCTTTCGAGCCCGAGTACATCAACACACTCTACGGGTTCTATGTAGGCAGAAACGAAGATGGCCACCAACAATTTCTCGATAGTCTAGAACCTGCCGACTATGATGTTGTGATGGCAGAATTCACAGATGAAGGTACTTAGTGGAACACTGGTCTGAAGCATCCGAGAACGGGAAAGAGAGTCCAACTCAGCCCGGAGGCGAAGCTTTGGAATGCTTTTATCAAGAAACGAATCATGCCCTCCTCGCACAACACAACGGTCGACCAACCAAGGTTAGCCCTCATCCATTCCATTTTAAATGAGAGGTCGATTAATATTGACAGATACATCCGGGAAGGTATGCTTGACTGTGCTTACCGACCGTCCGGACCACTGTTCTACCCCTACCTCATTACTACCCTCTGCCGCGCCCAAAACGTACCGGAGGCTACCGAAGATTTAAGAGTTCGAGGGAAAGGTTGGAACGACAGGAACATACTCAGCCTGATGGAACTCAAAGCTGCCATGCCCCTGTCATCTTTTGATCCTACTGCCACGGCAACTGAGCCGACAGAGCCCACCGACATCGAGCCTGCTGCCACAGAACCGAGGCAGCCTACTGCAGCAGCTCCTTCAGCCGACACCTCCTCCCAAATCCTTACTGCCATACAAAAAACGGAGGAAAGACAGCTCAACCTCATGAGTTTCATCCGAGATTTCACCACAGCCACGGTACACTTTATCCACACTTCTCTTGATTTCCCCGATGCTCTGTTCCCTACCTTCCCCAATCAATATTTTGCTGCCCCTACCCCTGCCCACACCCTTACACCTGCTGCCACGCCCAAAACACCATCTGATGCGTCCACACCAACCCCTGCCACAACAGCTGCAGGTGGCAGCCGCACAGCCAACACATCTGCCCGAGGAACCAAGCGAAAGGAGCCTGAAGACGACCTTGACAGATATATTGCTGGTTTCTCTTCTTCTAAAATCTGGGCGGCATCCGACAACGAGCCCTCTGTTAAGAGGAACTTGTCAAAGGAGTTCACACCAGAGAAGCGGCAGAAAACAGTAGCCGACAAAGAAAAATCTGACAGCGGCAGTAGCAGCAGCGGTAGTAGAAGCGAGAGCAGCAGCAGCTCCGAGGTTCAGGTAGTAGAGAAGCCACCTCATATCTCTCCTACCCGTATCCAACCCCCAAGGGAGGCCAAAACCAAGAATACTTCTGCCTCTCTCATCCGTCTGCCAGCACCAGCAAAGAAAGTCACTGCCCGCCGGCAGATCCAGCTCAGCAGCAGCAGCAGCGGCAACGACAGCGCCTAAATTTTAAGTTTCTTATCTTATATTGATGTCTGCCTTTTTATATTTTGTGATGTACTTTTTATTTTCCTTATCTGTCATTTGCATTGAGGGCAATGCAACCCTCGAGTTTGGGCGTGGCATCCCTCCATTAATGGAGTCTTTTTAAGTTTAAAAATTGTGTCTTTCACTTAGTTTATATTTTCTTAAAAAATGAAAATTTGGCTTAAGTCTTTGAACTGAACTTACCTGCCGCGACAACCTCTGTCGTGGCAGTGCCTTTAGGATAGTTTTAGGAACAGTTTAGAGCCTTGCTATAGTTTTGAAATCTCAAAACACCATTTGTGACTTTTATACTATCTTGAACTTTACTGGTAAACTAGAATAGGGAAAAGCTTAACACTTGAGTTGCCCCTAGAGGTTCCTAACACTGGCTCTAGGAGAAGAAGTTAAGAAAAATAGACTCTTACACCTAGAGGTGCCTGAAACCGGCTCTAGAAAGTTAGCTAAAGGTGCCTGAAACCGGCTCTAGTCGAACTTAAGCTTGAGAAATAGAGTCGAGTCTACATAAAAACTAAATGAGCCTAAGAATTGCCTCCAAAAAGATGAAAATTGGCATAAAAATTCAAGTTAGAAGTTTCAGCTATTCTAGTAAACTAAGTAAGTCTATGCATATAATTGTTCACAAAGTATGCACACACTACACGAGAATTATAGCATGGTTCCGAATGAATGCTGAATTATCCGACAAGGTGTTGCTTACAATAGAGAATGAATGGTAGGTAAGGAAAGTTCACTGTTTTAAGCCAAAAAAAAATTTAGGTCTAAATTGCTTGAGGGCAAGCAAAAACTTGAGTTTGGGGGTGTGTTGACTGTGTAAAAGTTCTATATTTTACCCCCTATTTAACCTATATTTCTACTGCATTCAAGCATAATTCATAGCATTTAGGTTAGATTTTAGTTATACATCACAAATATATCAATTGGCACAGTTTCTACTAAAATTGGATGCTTTTGCAGGCAGCTATTGTAGCAGATGGAGGGCAGTAGAGAAGAAGACGCTGGGAAGTGAAGAAGCAGAACTGGAACTGGATGTGCAGACGTGAAGGACGATGCTGCCATGGTCGCTGCCAAGGACGATAGCGATAGTGAAGGGAAGAAGTGAAGTGGGCGTCGATAGAAAGAGAAAATTAAGGCCATCTGTCGTGGAGCACCCTTATATTTTTCCAAGCCCTAGATCAGAATGAAGGCCAAGCCCAAGGTTCAAGGAAGAAACTCCAAGCAAGAAGAAAGGATGAATTAAAGACTTATGCTCTGAAGATTTAGTCTTTAATAGAGTTTTACTTTAATTTAAACTTGTATTATTGCCATATTAAAAAACTTGAACCCAAGGCCTATATAAAGGCATGTAATTCGACCTAGGAGAGGACATCATCATACCCTCTAGCCTTCTTCCCAAAACCCTAGCCGTTTTCCCTTCCTCACCATGTTCTAAACTTCCCCTAGGGCTAAGGGTTGATTTGTAAAGTAGTTGCAAGGATTGCATTTGTTTTAGGAATTTCTTTGTTCAATAAAATAACTTCAAGTTTGCTTATTCTGGTTTTCAACATCTTGCAAGAGTATCAGGAGAGCATTGTGAGATTATATATTTACTTAATATCGGAAGAGTTAAGTATACGAAAGGAATAAGTACGGGTTCTCCAATTTATGGTTGAACTATCTCGGACCTAGGGATAGGACGAGGTTAAGTGGCTAAGGAAGAATTCAAAAACTTCGGTGTTCATCCTTCGATTCACGCCGGGAGGTATCATCAACGACGTGTTCATCGACAGACTTTGACCTAGGGATAGGCCAAGGCACAGCAGGGATTCTTGCCAAGCTTGAAGTACAGAGTTATGTGATCGCTGCCGCGACTAACAACAGACCGCTGCCGCGATAGGTGCTACCGCGACAGGCGCAACGACAGAACAGATATTCCTAGACTTTGCAACACCTACACTACTGAGGAATTCAATACCGGCCCATTCTCTCTATCTTGTTTTGAATACTCTTTTATTATCAGTATTCTTTATTCTCTCGTGACAACAATTTAAACAATTTCTTTTCCTCTCGTGCAGTAAACCAAGGTGAAGCTATTAGCCCAGTCTCTGTGGAGACAGTATCCGATACTTGCATATCACTTTACTACTTGCGTCGTGTACACTTGCACTACATTGCGATAGACACATTTACACGCAACACCTACATAATGGGAGAAATATCTTCAGCCACTTGATTGAGTGAGATTAGAAAATGCATGGCCATGCTCGAATATTATGATATAAGATATCATAGAGATTCGTTTATCATAATCTACTCAAGACATCAAGAAACACTACATGGACAACGCAAGTGTGACTAACCCATGACTTGTGTTCATCTAAGATATCAAGGAAAAAGGGATGAAATACATAAAGGAAGTTTATTCAGAAATTAGGAAAGTCAAACCATGACTTCATACAACTTAGGTAGCAATGATGTATTGCTAGATGCCACTCATTGTTTGTAAAATTAGAACAGTTCTAATTTTGCTGCTAACGTTGCATGAACCTACAAGGGTCACACCCTTCGAATGAAACGAACACAAATTAGAAACCATGCTCCCTATTTTATGGAGGTTGCCGAAAATCCCCTATGGGATAAGAGAAATCGGCAACTCCCTTAAATGGGAATAATATTGGATAAATATTGTATTTATCAAATATCATTTAGAGTATGGAAAATATTTAGAGACTTAAATACTATATAATAAGATTCTAGAAATTTAAATATATATTTGGAATTTATATAATGTATATTTAATTCCAAGTTTATACAGAATTAGATTCCACATAATTAAAAACATATATTTAAATATATTTAAATCCAAGTAAAGATAGAATGTGATTCTATATAATAAAAATATATATATTTGGATTAAAAATAATGTATATTTAAATCCATGTTTTATGTCGAATAAGATTCTACATAATTAAATATATATATTTCATTTAATATTATTAAATATAATGTATATTTAATATAAACCAATTTCAAGTAGAATTAGATTCTATGAATTTTGGTTGAACATGGATATAAGGAATTCAACTAGAATTAAGTGTCTGAATACTATTTAAAGGGACAAGGGCTAGCAACCAAATCATCCCTCTTGCTCCTCTTGAAGATTTCGACAACACCCCTAGGGTTTCCCCACTAGAATTCGACCTATCCCATAAAGCTCTCTGAGAAGTTGTTCGATATTTTTTTGGTGTTCTACTTGCCCCTGGCAAATCCCTGAAGGTTCCCTTGCTCGATTGCAAGTCCCGGTTGAACTCCTGGTCGATTTCAGACTCCCTCAGGAATCCCTGGAGGGATTTCGACTTCTCCCTGGAAGTTGTTCAAACCTGTTGAAATTTATCCCTAAGTGTTAGGGAGGCGGAAACTTTGTTCGTTTTGTTCGGGTGGGCTTCGTGGAGGTCGTTGCGAACCTGTGACGATTCCGGTTTTACTTGACGTGGTTATTTCGACATACCGTCGGTTTTCCAGTTTCTAGAGTTTTAAAAGGTAACTCTTCATCTTTTCTCCCCGGATTCGTTCCTGTACATGGATCCTGGCTGGATTACTTCGGGTTAATTTTTCCGCTGCGCCACGGGGCATGCCGACGTGACCCAACAGTGGTATCAGAGCCATTTGTATCATACGAATTTGGACTTAAATTCTTGGGTGATGTTTATGTATGAGATGCATGCTGTTTGATTCGATTTAGATATTTATCGTTTATCGTAATACACCTAATAAAGACTTATTTTGATTATCACTGAATGATTAAGAGTTAATCATAACTATGTTAGGTTGCTTCAATGTTAAATGTTAACATGTTGAGACTAATTGTTAGTCTAGAGAACAAGTAGTTGTTCGTAGTTTCATAAATTTATGAAATCTCTGAAAGGGCTTCTAATTTGATAAAAGTTATCAAACTATCTTTCACGGTGAATCCATAAGAGTTATGGTTAGACGTTATGAAAAATGCATGTCTAGGATTGGCATCATCAAAGACATGGTACTTAAGTGTGCCTAGTGCGCCACCTCTCTTTCATGTTGACCTACCTGGTGCATTTTTTCATTAACGCAAATGGTTTATGAAACCTCGTGATCCTTCTTTGGCCTATTAACCACAACATAGGGATAATCAGTTTAAAACTCCGTAAACACGTCGTTACATTGTTCGCACGATGTTTGAAATGCATGTTAGATTGCACGGTGTTTGTTTTGCATGGTTATAGCCCATAGCCTTTATAGTTTTGGTTTTTATAAATACGGCCTGCGTGTCGTGCCTTTCTCTATCTTCTATTGTACTTCTCTTCTCATCTCACTCCCTCGCATGTAACGCGATTTTCTGAAAATTGTAAATACTCATGGAGATAAAGCAAGAACCAAGGTAGCAGTGCGGTAGGCCTTCCCTGGTGGACCGGACGTTTTAGAAGCAGATTCTATCTTCAGTAGAATAGTCCTCCCATTGGCTTGGGACGGGTCGCCTTAGGTTAAGAAGGGCTATCATCATTGCATATTTATTTACCGCTTATATTTACCTTGTATGTGATGCAATGGATGTTTTATAAGCATGATTAAACATAGTTCTATTGATAGGATCAATGCTAAAATGATGAGATAATTAAGTAAATCCCTCACTATAATTCTAAGTTTGTTTTAACCATCCAATATTTACCCTCGTTAAAGCTTCGATCGATAAAATGCGAGCTTTGCCAAAGCAATGTCACATTTATCTATCTTAGTTAAACGCGAAGAATAAGCTAGTGATACTCGCCGGTTGAGATATTGGTATTGACTTAGCTGGGTTGTTCTAATAGGATTAGAAAACCTAGTGGTTAAAAGTTTTGGATAATCATAAGATGATTTAAAGAACAAGAGTTGTTCACCAAAAGATAAGGAATTACATGAGATGTAATTAGTAAGGTGTTACTTACCTAATTAACCATTTCCTAAAAGACTGGCCAAAGCTGATTTAGGAATGGTGAAATACGGATCCTCACTCACTAGAAAAACTATCGAAACGTTTTTCCGAAATTAAAACTAGAGGGTTTTTAATTTTGAAGAAAATAGTGGGAGTAAATTTACAGTAAAGGCCTATCTATAAATTTTAAAATTTAGTAAAACTTATGCAGCATATTTTCTTTGTTATAGAATTAATGGCAAATAATACTCTATCACTGCGATCTATCCTTGAGAAGGATAAGCTCAATGGCATAAACTTCCTTGACTGGTTCCGCAATTTGAGAATTGTTCTCAAACAGGAAAAGAAGGAATATGTCATTGAAGAACCTGTTCCTGATGAACCGGTTGCCACTGCTTCCAGAGCTGACAAAGACAAGTTTAAGAAACACATGGACGACATGCTGGATGTCGGTTGTCTTATGCTTGCCGCCATGACCCCTGAGCTTCAGAAGCAACATGAGGACATGGTAGCTTATGATATGATTCAAAATCTCAAGGAGATTTATGAAGGGCAAGCTCGTCAAGAGAGGTACGAGACCTCTAAAGCTCTGTTTCAATGCAAGATGAGTGAGGGATCTCCCGTAGGAGATCACGTCATCAAAATGATGGGCTACATCCAAACGTTGGAGAAGCTCGGCTTTCCGCTGAAAGACGAATTAGCTACTGATGTCATCCTGCAATCGTTGTCGGATAGTTTCAATCAGTTCGTCCTTATTTTCAATATGAATGAAATTAACAAGACACTGCCACAGTTGCTCGGCATGTTAAGAACTGCTGAAATCAACCTGAAGAAGGTAGGACCTAAACATGTTCTGATGGTCCGCAAGGGCAAGAAGAAAGGTAAATCGGCAACAAAGTCTAAAGGTGATGGTAAGACCAAAACCGATGGAAAGGAAGCATTGAAACCTAAGAAGGGAAACAAGAAGGATGGAAAATGTTTCCATTGCGGCAAGATCGGACATTGGAAGAGAAACTGCCCCACGCACCTACAAGAACTCAAGAAAGCAAAAACGAGTGAGGCATCAACCTTAGAGGCTTCTAAATAGAAGGCATCAGAATAGACATGGACTTGCGAATGGAAATAAAGCAAGAGTTGCAACATCATCCATTAGGACATGTGTTTTTGCTTTAATAGATTTGCTTTAGTTTTTAAGATTATTATTTTGTGCCTAAGTTTTAGTTATCTTGTAAGGACAAGATATTTTAATTTTGAGATTATTTAAATAAATGTTATTCTTTTAATCTCTTATGGCACAATAAATCAATGATCTTTAAACTAATCAAATCAATAATATTTATAAGATAAATAAAATAAATGACTAATCTCAAACTCATAAAAAGTATTAAGGTAATTTGATGAGATCAAATTCAAGAATATTTAAAGTTTGATGAACTTTCAAATAATATGGGATTGTCCCATAATTAAATCCCACAAGTGGAACGAAAAGTCTTTGAAAGAGAATCAAATATGTTAGACATGTTTTGATTCAGAACAAGTCATTTTCGACTTCTTTACACACTAGAAAAAACAACTCTCATACTTAATCGTGTTTTTTTTGAAACGTCATATAAGATATGGACTAAGAATAGTTCTAGAATACCTTTGAAGTTTTAAGGTTACTTACATGTTAAAATGTTTACAATGTTCAAACCTTAAAAACTTCATTTGTTGTTTATCCTAAGGAGAACAAAGCATTTGTTTCTCAAACGAGAGTTTATCTTGAAAGAGATTAATTCTCACAAAGGGATATTATTTCTTCAACTTTAACGTGAACAAAATGTTTGTTGCTCAAACGATAGTTTATCTCAAAAGAGAATACTTATCACTAAGGGATTTCATTTTTTAACGAGAACAAAAAGTCTGTTGCTCAAACGAGAGTTTCTCTCGAAAGAGATTACCTCTCACAAAAGGAAAAAATGGAATTTGGAATGTGAAGAAATTTTAGACAACAAATTTATGAACCAAAGATTGAGAATGTTCCACAAATGATCAAGGAACATTGGAACAAAACACAACCATTGTGTTGATCCTTAAGAGAATACCATATACTTGAGAAATATGGATTTCTCACTATCCGTACATGGAAACACTCTTCTTTTCGGATCAAGATAAAGACTAGGTCTTATCAGAAACCAATGGTGAGCCCAAAATTCGAGAAATGGCTAAGAGCCGTGAGATATGAGATGGAGTCCATGTCTAAAACCAAGTATAGACTTTGGTTACATAAAAGGGTAAAACTAAGAGGTATGGATGAGTTTTTCAAAAAGGAAAAACCGACATGGATGATAAAACATACAAAGGATGATTCGTCGCTAAAAGTTTTCGAAAAACTTCATAGTATAGACTATGATAAAGCATCTTCCTTGTAGCTATGTTTAATCCATCTTAATCTCACTTGCAAGTAGTTACATACGATGATTATGTAATCAAATAAAGGAATGTCAAAACCACTTTCCTAAGGGAAAACTTGAAACAGATGTGTACATGGCACATCCAGAAGGTTTTGTCACTCCAGTAAACACTTGGAAGGTATGTAAGCTACAAAGGTCTACCCATAGACTAAGGCAAGCTTCTCAAAGTTGGGATATTCGTTTTAGAAGATACAATCAAAAGGTTTGGTTTATCTAGAAACAAAGGGGAGTCTTGTTATCAAAAAAGCTAGTGGGATCATTGTTACTTTCCTAAGTATTGTATGTAGATGACATACTCATCAAAAGGAACTAAAGATCGCAATCCGTTTTGCATTAATAAAAGATACCGCACGTTAGCAACATGAGACAGTACCTAACACTACAACATAGGTTGAATGTATTACAGTCGACATAGCAATAAAGAAGGATGTTTGGATCTAAAGGGTTCACTTCTGAACTAAGGGTTGTTCTCAGCATATTAGATGCTACATAACTCTGTTATGATGGAACCTTTGCATAAGCAAATAAACCCAGATCTCATCAATAAATCCAAACATATTCTAAAGTGCTTATATCTTGGAGATGTGAAAGTATGCAACATACGCACAAAGTTGATAACTTTGTCAACTTTCTGATAAAGCTTTTGACACAGCATAAGCATGTCAGCTACACTAAGCCATGTCGTATTAGATACGAGAATGATTGGTCTTAGTGCTAGTGGGAGATTGTTAGAGTATGCCCAAAGACCAATCATATGATGATTGAATAGACATACTATTTTACTAGATTTATCAAGTAATGGCATTTCCGTTATTATCATTTGGCATGTTTATGTGCATCAAACTAACCATTGGATAATAATGTCCATACAATAATACGATTATTGTTAAACAGGATCCTTAGTCGAATATTATTACGGGTATGGACAATGATAATATATAAAGACTAATATGTGGTTGATTGATAACAAGTGTTGTCATTGACATAGAGACGTCAAAATCAACACATAAGTATTTGTTAGAGAACAACATACTGGATTGACCCGCTATGAGCATGTTTCTTGGGTAATTATGTGTCAGTCACAACATTTCTCATGATAAACATATGTATAATCCTCAGACTTGAGATCAACATGATTTCAACATAAAGATTTACGTATTTTTGACATAGTCAAACGTGTGTCGTAACTGACTACATTATAAAGACTGATGATTGGATACGTGATGACCTATGTAGTGAGATATGGTTGATCAAGAAAGGATTTGTCCCTCCTACATAATGGGAGAAATATATTCGGCCACTTAATTGTGTGAGATTAGAAAATGCATGGCCATGCTCGAATATTATGATATGAGATATCATAGAGATTCGTTTATCATAATCTACTCAAGACATCAAGAAACATTACATGGACAACGTAAGTGTGACTAACCCATGACTTGTGTTCATCTAAGATATAAAGGACTAGGAAAGTCAAACCATGACTTCATACAACTTAGGTAGCAATGATGTATTGCTAGATGCCATTCATTTTTTGTAAAATTAAAACAGTTCTAATTTTGCTGCTAATGTTGCATAAACCTACAAGGGTCACACCCTTCGAATGAAACGAACAAAAATTGGAAACCATACTCCCTATTTTAGGGAGGTTGCCGAAAATCCCCTATGGGATAAGGGAAATCGGCAACTCCCTTAAATGTGAATAATATTGGATAAATATTGTAATTATCAAATATTATTTAGAGTATGGAAAATATTTAGAGACTTAAATATTATATAATAAGATTCTAGAAATTTAAATATATGTTTGGAATTTATATAATGTATATTTAATTCCAAGTTTATGTAGAATTAGATTCCACATAATTAAAAACATATATTTAAATATATTTAAATCCAAGTAAAGATAGAATGATATTCTATATAATAAAAATATATATATTTGGATTAAATATAATGTATATTTAAATCCATGTTTTATGTAGAATAAGATTCTACATAATTAAATATATATATTTCATTTAATATTATTAAATATAATGTATATTTAATATAAACCAATTTCAAGTAGAATTAGATTCTATGAATTTTGGTGGAACTTGGACTAAGGAATTCAACTAGAATTAACTCTCAGAATATTATTTAAAGGGACAAGGGTTAGCAACCAAATCATCCCTCTTCCTCCTTTTGAAGATTTCGACAACACCCCTAGGGATTCCCCACTGGAATTCGACATATCCCATAAAGCTCTCTGAGAAGCTGTTCAATATTTTCTGGTGTTCTAATTGCCCCCTGGCAAATCCCTGAAGGTTCCCTTGCTCGATTGCAAGTCCCGGTTGAACTCCTGGTCGATTTCAGATTCCCTCAGGAATCCCTGGAGGGATTTCGACTTCTCCCTGGAAGGTGTTCAAACCTGTCGAAATTTATCCCTAAGTGTTAGGGAGGCGGAAACTTTGTTCGTTTTGTTCGGGTGGACTCCGTAGAGGTCATTGCGAACCTGTGACGGTTCCTGTTTTACTTGACGTGGTTATTCCGACATATCGTCGGGTTTCCAGTTTCCAGAGTTTTAAAAGGTAACTCTTCATCTTTTCTCCCCGGATTCGTTCCTGTACATGGATCCTGGCTGGAATACGTCGGATTAATTTTTCCGTTATGCCACGGGGCGTGCCGACGTGACCCAACACGTGACACCTGGACTCGAAGCAAGTTATGCAACACTTGAAGTATGATTGTGTATTTATTTGTAATCTCCTAGTTGGTGGCACATAGCTTGACATGCATTTTACTTGGCTAAAGAATATGTATATATAAACTTGGTTAAATCTTGTAATGACCTTTATGGTGCTCTTGATGAATATATGTTTATACAATGGTCACTTGGTAATGTTCTAAATTTGTCTTGCAATTGAACCATGTTAACAAACTTGTCTATCTCGAAAATAGTAGTGAATCTATAGAACTTGAACTTATTTAGATTAACTCTATGTGAACTCATCTAGTTATAGTTCAATTCGAATAGGGCTAGGGTTTTATAAGGCTTGTCTGATTTAACTTGAAATGGCCAAGAAATATTAATATAGTTAAGGAGATTAAACTCATTAGATTAGTGCATTAAAAAGAAATTAGATGCACAAATCTTGAAGGGAAATTAGTATTGAACTTGGAAACTAGCTTGTCATGGTTTTAGATAACTTACAAATTATGTCTAATTGGTAACCATATCGAATCAATCTGTTGGTATTAAAATAAAATGGATAGTCTAGTGAATCGTATGTGTTACAATGAATTGAATTTCTAACTTGCTAGCTAGGTAACTCATCCATTAGGGATGGGTTCTAAATGGAAAAATATTTAATTGGCTCGTAATTTCGTGTTTTCTTGTCTAGTTTTCTCGACGTAATGCTCCTGACCCCTATCCCGGGTTTGGGGTGCTATATGGATCGCCTCATGAAGATTCTAGACAACACATTCGCACATTCTTCGTGGTTTGACCTTCCTTTAGACAGCCATGCGTGCATGAAGATGGGTTGAAGCTTAAGTTATTTCCTTATTTATTACGTGATCGAGCACGAGCATGGTTGAGTGGAGTACCCGCCGGTTTGATGGACAGATTTATGCAAAACTTTTTTGCTGTAGTATAATCCACCCAACAAGAATACTCAACTAAGGAATGATATACCTTCCTTCCGTCAAGCGAATGGAAAATCGATGTTCGAGTGTTGGGATCGATATAAGGGATTTCTTCACAAATGTACGAATCATGGTTTCCACAATTGGACGCAAGTGGTGATGTTCTACAATGGTGTCAATTCTTCCACGAGGATGATGCTAGATGTTTCAGCAAATGGAACTTAGCTGGACTAGTCATCTGAAGAAGCATTTTCTATCCTTGATAGGATAGAAAATAATAATTACCAATTTCCTACTGCAAGGCTTAAACTAGGGAGGAAGACTCGTAGGACACCTGAGCCTGATGCTAAGGATTATGTTTCAGCCCAATTGTCAGCTATTACACGTATGTTGAAGAATCTCTAACATCCTAGTGAGGTGAAGAAAGTGAAGGTAGCAACTACTTGTGTTCTTTGCAATGGAAATCATCATGTGAGCGAGTGCCTCGAAAACTAAGAGTCTACCAATTACGTGGGGAAATTTAATAGGAGCAACAACAACCCCTATTCGAACACTTATAACCCAGGATGGCGTTGGCCTCCTAATCTTTCTTGGGGGAATCAAGGAGCCGGCAATATTGAAAGCTCGAATCAACAACAAAATCTGACTGAACCCCTAGGTTTTCAAAAAAAATATCCATGGCAAAACAACAACAAGGGTTCAGCATCTTCATCAGACGGAAATTCTTTAGAAGGGACTTTTCCAAGACTTTCTGACGACTACGAAGGCTTTATTTCAAGACCATGTTGTATCTATCAAGACCCATGGAACATTGCTAAAAAGCCATAGTTCGTCTTTAAGCAAGTCAAATCGCGCAAGCTTTAAATGTTTGACCTCAGGGCAATCTACCTAGTGATATTGAAGTCACTAAAACTCAAGGCAAGGAACAGTGTAGTGCACTTACTTTAAAAAGTGGCACCCAACTTAACAAAGAATATATGTTTGGGGGGAAGAAAGTGGATGATTCCAACCCCAAAAAGGTGCATAAAAACCCAAGTTTCAAGAGGATTCATCACTTGAAGAGGACAAGAATGAGGGCTCGACAAGTGAACCAACTAATGGAAGACAAAATATTGCTACAACAAAAGATAGACCCCCACCACCCTTCCCCTCAAATATTGAAGAAGAAAACTGAAGACCTTCAGTTTAAGAAATTTGTATACATTCTTGACCAGTTATACATCAATGTCCCATTCTTGGAGGCCAGTGATCAAATGTTCACTTATACGAAGTTTCTCAAGGATATCATCATAAAGAAGATGAAGGTTGAGACTATTGCAATAGCAAAAGAATGACGAAGCTTGCCTCTAATGGCTGACTTCTCCTTAATTTGAGCAAAATTTCTTGAAAATAAAAAGCAAAAACAAGAAGAATCTGGTGAAGTAAAGATAGGAAATCCTTTTGAAGATGAATTCTCAGCAAATGAAATGAAAATCAGAGGTTCTTTGCCGAGGGAAAAGTGTTTGGCTTATTGGAAGTTGAGAGAAAATAAAATGAGAGAAAACTAACGTAAGGTAGTTATGAAAACGTCAACTTTGGTTTCCTTTTTAATTATCTTTTATTACTTTAATTAAAACATTATTAAAAACTCCCAAATTAAAGAGAAATCTGATAAAAACATTTGGTAAAATTATCTCCTTAAAGATTCAAAGTTCCAATCCTTTACAAAATAGTCACTAGTCAACTTTTTGCAAAAACTGTAAATTGGTCACTACACCGAAATGTCGTATTTCCAAACCACATTCTGTAAAATTATCTTCACTATAAAAATTTATATAATAAATGAGGATTTTTAGTTATTTTTCCATATTTTTAAAGCATCCTGAACTAGGTGTTCCCTAGACCTACCTTAAAGATTCGAATCGTTCCCGATCGGTCTAATTCAACATCAAAAACTTCTAGGCTCAAAACCAGGACGTTATAACTCTCCCCCACTTAATAAATTTTGTCCTCAAAATTTACATGGTGGAAAAAGGTAAGGAAATTGCTTCTTCATGCCATCCTTCCTTTCCCACTTGGCTTCTTCAACGCCATGATGTCTCCACATGACTTTAACCAGCTCGATGTCTTACCCCGGAGAACCTTACTATCCGTATACGGAATCTCAACGGGCTCTTCATCATAAGTCAAATCTGGATTCAGCTCAACCTCTTCTACATGCATAACATGCAACGGATTCGATCGATACCTCTGAAGCATGATTACATGAAACAGATTATGTATCTTTTCCAAACCTAAAGGCAGTCTCAGCTTGTAAGCAACTGGAACCACACGTTCTATCACCTCATATGGTCCAATGAACCTCGGACTCAATTTTCCCTTCCGGCCAAACCTCATCACCTTCTTCCATGGTGAGACTTTCAGAAATACACGTTCGCTAACCGCGCACTCTATCTCCTTACGCTTCAAATCCGCGTAAGACTTTTTCCGGTCAGATGCCACCTTCAAATGCTCACAAATGAGCTTCATCTTCTCGGTGGTTCCTTTCAACAATGCTGGCATCAAAACTAACTTTTGTTCTGTTTCAACCTAACAAAGAGGGGTCCTACACTTTCTCCCGTATAAAGCCTCATAAGGTGCCATTTGAATTCTTGCCATGTAACTATTATTATAAGAAAACTCAACCAAAGGCAAGTGCTTCTCCCAAGAGCCTTGAAACTCAATAACGCAGCACCTCCACATATCCTCAAGCACTTGGATAACACGCTCCGATTGTCCATCCGTTTGCGGATGATAAGAAGTACTGAAGTTCATCTGCGTACCCAAAGTTTGATGTAAACATTCCCAGAACCTTGCCGTGAACCTCAGATCTCTATCCGACACTATAGATTTTCGGTACTCCATGCAAACGCACAATCTCAGCAATGTACAGCACATCAAGCTTATCCAAGGTATACGTAGTACGCACATGCATGAAATGTGCACACTTCGTAAGGCGATCAACAATCACCCAACTTTTATTCTTCTTCGATGGTGACAAAGGCAAACCAGACACGAAGTCCATGGTAATCCTCTCCCATTTCCATTATTGGATTCTCAACGGCTACAACAACCCAGAAGGAACCTGATGTTCAGCCTTAACCCGCTGACAAACCATGTATTTGCTAACAAACTCGGCAACATCTTTCTTCAACCCCACTCAGTAGTACTCATCCATCAAATCACGATACATCTTCGTACTACCAGGGTGCATAGTGAAAGGACTACTATGAGCTTCAGTCCGAATAGTGCGCCTCAACTCCACATCATCCGGCACCACTATCTGACTCCCAAAACATAAAACACCATCATCATTGAAACTGAAATCTGAAAGCCTTCCTTCCGCAATATCTCGAACATGCAGTACAAGAGAGTTATCAAGCATCTGCTTATCTTTTATCAACTGAACTAAGGATGGCTTCACTTGCAACTCATCAACAAGACCACCATCTCACGATATGCTAAAGCAAGAAAACATCACCCTCAACTCCACTGCCGCTTTTCTTCTCAAAGCATCGGCAACAACATTGGCCTTTCTCGGGTGATACTCGATCGTTAGGTCATAATCCTTAAGCAATTCCACCCAACGTCGTTGCTTGAGATTTAGCTCATTCTGATACATAAGATACTTGGAACTCTTGTGATCCGTGTACACAGTACACTTCTCACCATATAGGTAATGTCTCCAGAATTTTAAAGTGAATACCATTGCCGCTAACTCAGTGTCATGTGTAGGGTAATTACGTTCATGCACCTTCAACTGTCCCGATGCATAAGATACCATCCTATCTTCTTACATCAGCACACACCCCAACCCAACATAGGATGCGTCACTATACACCACAAACTCTTTTCCTGATTCAGGTTGAATCAAAATAGGAGCTTGCGTTAAAGCTTCCTTCAGCTTCACAAAAGCTTATTATCTAGCTTCCGTCCACTCAAACTTCACATCTTTCTGCAATAACTTTGTCAAAGGAGCAGCAATCTTGGAAAACCCATCAACAAACTTTCGGTAGTAACCCGTCAAACAAAGGAAACTACAAACTTCATGAACAGACCTAGGAGGCTTCCAATTCACCACCGCCTCACTCTTCTGAGGATCAACACGGATCCCTTCATCCGAAACCACATGACCAAGAAAAACAACCTCCTTCAACCAAAACTCACATTTAATCAGCTTAGCATAAAGCTGATTCTCTAACAGCACTTGTAAAACAATCCTCAAATGTTCCTCATGCTCCTCCTCAACATGAGAGTACACAAGGATATCATCGATGAACACCACAACGAATTTATCCAGGAACTCATGAATACCCCTGTTCATCATATCCATGAAAGCAGCAGGAGCATTCGTCAAACCGAATGACATCACCAGAAATTCATAATGTCCATATCTCGTTCAGAAATCTATCTTCGGCAGATCTACATCATTAACCTTCAACTGATAATATCCTGACCGTACATCTGTCTTTGAGAACACAGCCGCTCCACGAAACTGATCGAAGAGATCATCAATCCTTGGTAAAGGATATTTATTCTTAATATTCAACTTATTCAACTGACGGTAATCAATGCACATTCTCATCGTGCCATCTTTCTTCTTCAGAAACAAAATTGGTGTACTCCAAGGCAACACACTAGGTCGGATAAAACCCTTATCCAGCAACTCCTGAAGTTGCGTCTTCAGCTCCTTTAACTCCTTTGGTGCCATTCGGTAGGGAGCGATGGACATCGGAGACGTGTTCTCATATAACTCGATTCCGAACTCAACCTCTCGACTAGGCGACAAACCAGGCAGCTCCTTCAGAAATACCCCAAGGAATTCATGCACCGTCCTTATATCTTGAACTCGTACTTCCTTCGTGCTAGGATTCATTACAAAAGCCAAATAAGGTTCGCATCCTTGACGTAACAATCGGCTTGCTTCCAGCGTCGAAACCACATTAGATAAGAACTTTATGTTCTCTCCTACCACAAATACTTCATAATCATTAGCGAGTTTCGCTGAAACTAGCTTATTCTCGAAATCCACAACCGCTCTATGTTAAACGAGCCAATACATACCAAGAATAACATCGAATCCATAGAAAGGCAATTCCATAACATCCACCAAGAACACATGTTCTTGTACCTTGAGGGGACACCTTCTATACAACCTCCGTGTTACTACCGTTTCACCGAAAGAGCTAGTTACATGCATACCAACATCCAAAGACTCAACAGGCAAACCAAACATTTGAGCATGTTCACGCAATATGTACGAGTGTGTAGATCCAAAATCAATCAGAGAAAGTAATAACAAAGACAGCAAAGTAAAGGTACATGCAATTCCGTCTGTGCCATTCCTCCCTTCACGATGGGCGTACATTCTGGCCTGGCCACCACCTTCAGGCTGAACAGCTACAACGTGCGCCACATTCCTCGCCCCGTCATCCCTACGCTGGAAAGTGCCTCGGCCACGCCTACAGCCCCTCTATGGCTCAGCTGCCCTCACCGAAACCTGCCCCTCTCGTGCCGGCTGAGGACAATCCCTTTTCATGTGTCCACGGGAACCACAATTCCAGCACGTACCAACATTGCCCCAGCACCCTCCCGTGTGTCTCCTACCACATCGGTTACATTCAGGGGTACGGAAAAAAGCATTCGGCCCTTGCTGACCTCTCCAATGAATACCTGTCCCACGTCTAGCATCCATGTGTGACCTCCTATCCTTAGGTCTCTTGAACCGATCCCTTCCAAGATCACGATCCGCATGTCGCTTCCCCGAGCTAGAGCCTCTCGTTCGACTTGCTAGACCAAGGTTCAGCTCGATGTCCTTGGCTCGAGTGACCAAGACATCAAAATCGGTATAGTCCGATGCAAGCATATACGTTTTCACGTCAGCTACCAACTTATATCTGAACCGCTCGCATCTCTCTCGTTCACTCAGGACCAACTCTAGCGCATACTGGCTAAGGCGTACAAATTGTACTTCATAATCCGCCACCGACATGCCACCTTGTACTAGGGACATAAACTCCCTCTTCTTTTCGTCCAGATAACAGACTCCCAAATATTTCCTCTTGAGCGCGTTCATAAAGAACGTCCAAGATACCTCAGCATCCTTTAAACCAGCAATTGTGGTCGTCCACCACGTATAGGCATCACCATGCAACAGAGATACAATGCACCCCAATTTCTGGACATCAATACAGTTCATTTGTCCAAGGATTCTCTTGGTACTCTCAAACCAAGACTCGGAACCCTCAGGGGTAAGCCCCTAAACTCAGTCCCTCCCAGACTGCAGAGTCGCTCTAGAGGCAAACTCGCACCAGCACCAGCCTGAGGTGCAGCCACATGAGCTCCAACTACTGCCGCCCGAAAAGCTCCAGCTATAGCATGTATTAGCACTGTCATATCAGGAGCGGCTTGCCCTTGTGCTCCCTCGGGTTCAGCAACCCATATTCCGGCTCTCGCAACACCAACCCCCGCTCCACCACTACCGGGTGGTCCACCATGAGGAGGAGGCGGTAGATTCTCAACACGCTCATCATTCTCATTCGTTTCATTCTCGACTACATTACACATGTTCATTCTATGCTCTCTGCGTGGCCCCATTTCAAAATAATGCAAATAGAAAAAATGCAATAAATCACAGTTAGGCATTATACGGCAAGAATTCCAAGATGCTCAAGTTCATGTTCAAAACAATTATTTCCAATAGTAATGATATGACAATGGGTTCCCCATCTATACACCTAAACATAACATAGCAACACAATTTAATCTTAAACCATCAACTTGCATGCATTACACCTCATTAAAGTTAAAACATCGAACAATCACACAACATGCTTTCACAAAAGTCATAACCATTCATATTCACAACTATTAACCACTTACCAAGCCCCAATAATTCGCAAAACTGGCTCTGATACCAAAAAATGTAACCCCCTTAGCCCGGTTTAGACGGTTGGCCCAAACCAAGGTGATTACACGGGAAAAACCGAAGCCAACTCGTTAAAGATGACTTTGATTGACAACCCTTTTTTTCTTTTCTAAATGAAATTAAACTCTTATGTGATCACCAAGGAACGTAAGAAGAAGAAGCACAACGATAAGATATCAATTAGGGATTTAATTATATACTTTTGCCCTTTTAGGGACCAAATTGTAATTTCTAGATTTACGAAGACTAAACAGATTTTTAATTTACCAATCCAAAACTAATCGTATAACAAGCCAGCACGTCAAATTTGAACTCAAACGGAGCATCCAAACTTAACCAATTAAACTTCAACATTCAGGGACCAAAACGTAACATACAAAAACCTGAAACAATTCAAATTCAATTCCAACGGTCGGGTGTTTCGAAACTCAGGGCCTCGTATCGGAATGGTCGTGTCAAAACTAAGTTGACAGTTTTGGTACTCGGGTGCATTCCGAAACTCGTATCGAAACATAGCTTTCAAGAAGAAAAACATTCCGGAACGTTCCTACCCATTCTGAAACCTTATGACCATTCCAGGCCACCGTTCCAAAACAGATAAGGGCGTTTCGATACGCCTTGCCCTGCAACTACATATTTTTATGGTTTTCTAAACTAAACACCTTTGAGAATGTTCCAAAACATGCCACAACATACATACAACATGTATAAGCATCAATGACCAATATTATGAAGTATAAACTAAAACCTATCATCAATCATGCATGTACTAGTTCTAAAGCCATGCTTCCTAGTCCTCAAAACCATACAAAAGCTACAAGCCACAAAGAAAACCTTAAAGGCCATTTAAACTTCAATCCATGTTAAACCAACAACAACCACATGAAGTTCAAAATACATCTCCCAAAACAAACCATTGATCCCCATTGCCAAATATCATTACTAAGGTAAACGTAAAACTTCACCATACTTGAGCTTTTCAATTCCTTGGAAATCTTTACCCTCCTTGCTGCCCAAAAGTGTCTCAATTATCTGCATTGTTGGTAAAAGAGAGCGTAAGCACATTTGCTTAGTGAGGCAAGCTCTAAGAAAAACCAACACAACAATGCAACTTTAAAACTTATTCTCAAAAACAATTTTCTACAACATGATCTTTCTAACACATGCTTGAAACCTTTCAAAGCAAATCTTCATTTTAAAATCACATGTACCATCAATCTAACTCATGCATTCAACCAATGAAAATCTCATGGAAAAGCCATACACATGCTTAACGTAAATAAAAGCTTTTCATAAACCTCAAATCTCATAAGCATTTCTCACAGCATAAAACATCTCAACATTTGGTACATGTGAATCAAATACAATCTCATATATTGGCATTTCACATTATATCTTTAATCGGATATTCGGATTAGCTTGACTTAAATCTAAGTTCTACCCCGGTGGAATCTCACATCATCGAACTCTAATGGCGGTATCTCTCTTCGCCAGAAAGCTTGTGTGTTTCACCAATACCTACCCCGATGGTATCTCTCATCATCGATATTCTCACTTTAGATCGGGATGGCACTACCCCCATTGCCCAACTCCAATGTGCACGTACGAATTTTTAGTTTGTAGTGCACTTTTATCCTATTGGTGGACAAATTATATTCGATAATCATCTCATCATTTATGCCAATATATCCCATTAAAATCGTCATCTCACCTACTGTTTGGATGCAACATTTCTCAAATCATTCGCATCCCATTTCAAAACCACAATTCATGCATTTCATTTAGTCAAAGTCTCAAAACTCTTTACATAGACATGCTATCTCATGGGATCAACACATAACATCTTTTCATGTTATAAACCATGCATAAAACAATAGGAATTTGTAAATCTCAAAACAAGAGCATATTAAAAGCATTTAGGGGAATCAACCACATATCGAAAGCAAACCTAACCATACTTACTTCCGGATTTAGGATGGTGTTTCACACCAAACCTAAATCCCCAAACCTTGTTTCATTGTCCATCGCGGACTTCTAAAACCATTCGCACTTACCGATTACGTTTCGCTTGCTTGACGAAATTATTTCTAGGCCTCCAACACCCTCAAATCAAAACCAAAAGTGTCCGATGAATTCTCCCTTGTTCATTACACATAAGAGCAGAGGATTAATGCATCATCGTGCGTTGAAATCACCAGCCACACATTCGAACTCGCTGCACTACCCAAAAAACCATTTCAGCTATCCGAAATAACCGAAATCACCTCCAAACTTTATCAAATCAAAGCCCAGCCAAGATTTATCAATTCTAATCACTTCTAAACCTCAAAAAACATCAAAAATCGTCATAAAACGTCCTTATATCTCCAGCAATGACAAATCACCAAAAGCACTCCAAAAACCACCAATCTAACATCTCAAACATAGGAATCCAAACCTATTCGAGATTTATTTGTTAAAATCTCCTTTTCAACATCAAATATCATCCAAAATGTATTAGAAATCAACCTCAAAACAGAGCCTAACATAGAAATACGTAAATCAACAATATCCCATCAAGAATCTTGAAATTAACAACCATTTCATGTTGATAACATAAAAACAACTTAAAAACAATCAACAAAGGATTGATAACTTGGGAATTTCAGTAAAGAACTCATCATTAGATGAGAAGGACGAAGCTTACATCTAATGGCTGATTTCTCCTTAATTTGAGCAAGATTTCTTGAAAATCCAAAGCAAAAACAAGAAGAATTTGGTGAAGTAAAGATAGGATATCCCTTGAAAGATGAATTCTCAACAAATGAAATGAAAATCAGAGGTTCTTTGGTGAGGGAAAAGTGGCCGAGGGGAAGTTGAGAGAAAATGAAATGAGAGAAAACTAACGTAAGGTAGTTATGAAAAAGTCAACTTTGATTTCCTTTTTAATTCTCTTTTATTACTTTAATAAAAACATTGTTAAAAATTCCCAAATTAATGAGTAATCTGATAAAAACAGTTGGTAAAATTAGCTCCTTAAAGTTCAAAGTTCAAATCCTTTACAAAATAGTCACTAGTCAACTTTTTGCAAAAACTGCAATTTGGTCACTACACCGAAATGTAGTATTTCCAAACCACATTTTGTAAAATTATCTTCACTATAAACATTTATATAATAAATGAGTATTTTTAGTTATTTTCCATATTTTTAAAGCATCCCGAACTAGGTGTTCCCTAAACCTACCTTAAAGATTTGAACCGTTCCCGACCGGTCTGATTCAACATCAAAAACTTCTAGGCTCAAAACCAGGGCGTTACATGCAGTGGGGGTAGCACTTGAACAACACCGAGGTAAAATCTTTCATGTTATTTATTATGCTATCCGCACTTTCAATGATGCGTAAATCAATTACAAAACCACTAAAAAGAATTGATGGTTGTTGTGTTTGCAATTTATAAGTTTAAAGCATACAAGGTAGGCACTAAAATAATTGTACATATCGATCATTTAGCTATTAAGTACTTATTGACTAAAAAGGATGCCAAACCTAGACTTATTAGGTGGACATTTGATGCTCGCGTAAAAGTGTCTCGCAATAGTGCAAGTGTACATGTTTCAAATAATATAATGATAAGTATATTGAGTATCGTCACAACAAAGATTGAGCTTACTTCCTCGCAGTATAAAACAAATAAAGTAAAAACACAGATTAATTGTTGGGTTTGGAGTAATCTAAAAATATTAAAACTAAAATAAGCCAGAAAATAAAATAAAGAGAAATCAAGATGTGATAGTGGACCGGATTAGAATGCGTCGTAGTGTGGAATCCTATTGACTTGTCTTTGTCTTGAATGCAAAAATAGAAAATTGTCGTGGCAGTAACCTAAGTCCATGCCACGGCCGCAATGGTTGAGTCCCTGCCGCGACAATCCTTTGCTCTTAGGCAGAAGCTATTAAGGCTCGGCAAAGCATCCTTAGATGGTTCCTCCTTATCCCTAAGCACGGAACACTGGTTGTGTAACCCCCTTAGCCCGGTCTAGACGGTTCACCCGAACTACGAAGATTACACGGGGAAAACCAAAGTCAACCCGAAAGTCAACCTTGATTAGCAACCCTTTTTTTTCTTTTTAAACTTGTCTAGATGTACCTTAACCCTAGGCGTACTATTGAGGTAAGCATACTAAAAAATCACAGCAATCGGAAAGCAAAAAGGTACTCAATTGCACAACATAAGAATTTAGGGACCAAATTGTAAATTCTGGAAAATAAGAGGACTTTACCAATTTTTAAGTTACCATTATGAAATTAGTCATGTTTCATGCTTCTCTGCCAAATTTCACCTCAAACGGACATCCCAAACTCAAGCAATTGCATAAACGAAGTTCAGGACTAAAACGTGAAGATTTCAAAACATAAAACCATAGATTTCAGTGCCCAACGGTCAAGTGTTCCGGAACGGGGGTTGACCGTTCCGAAACGCGGGACCGTTTCGAAACCTGTTCCGAAACAGGGCTTGGCAGTAGCAAAAGTGTTTCGGAACGGCTCTACCTGTTCCGAAACACCAAGGCCATTTCAGACCCATGTTTCGAAACAGTAGCACCCGTTCCGATACGGGCTGCCCAGAAATGCAGAAATTTTCTGGTTTTACACACATTCGACCCATCAAACACACCCCTATAACCCCTTAATCATGCCAACAAGTCATCATGCATAAAAGGAACATATTTGCATCAACAAATCATATTCATGACATCAATTAGGGAAAATCTCACTCTATAGGCAAGCAACCTATTGCTTCAAACCAATCAAACATCAAACCAACAAAGCAAACACCATAATGGCCAATTACATATCCGAAACATCATAGGCATCATGCCAAACTTAGGGAGTCCAAAACATCTCCCAAAAACACAACCTAGGTTCCCATTGCCAAATACCAAAAGCTAATAATGTTGTAAAAATTAGTCACCATACATGAGCTTAGTCTTTCTCTTGGATTCTTGGCCTCCTTGCTGCCTTTAAAGCACTTCAATTCTCTGCATTATTGGTTCAAGAAAGAGAGCATAAGCACATATGCGTAGTGAGGCATGCTCTAATGAAACAACACAATAATGCACTTTTACAAAACACCTTTCACAAGGCCTTTTCATTCATAAAATCATTTACATGCAACAATGCATTAACAACAAGCATCTCATGCTTTATAATCATCAACATATCTTAAACAACAAGCATCTCATGCTTCGAAAACATTAACATGTCATATTGGCTTCCAAGTGATACCATAATCATTTTCCACATAAAACACAATCGGATACGCGGATTACAAGCGTTGTCCCATACGCTTCATACACACTACCAAACACACAAGGAGGAGTTTACCGGTACAATCTCAACCCTTCAACACCCATGATGAAGTTTAACGGTACAATCACAACCCCTCCACATCACTCATTGGTAGTTGTATAACATCACTAACGAGAACACGAGACACACATCACAAGATCTACACATGGCATTTTAACCACCATTATGATCTTAGACATCTCGTTAGTGTACTTGGATGGAGTTTACGGTACCATTACAACCCCTCAACATCCAAGGCGACTTTATTCACGGTGCACCCAATCCTATAGTCGGCTAACTATATCCGATTCAAGTACTTTTAAACCAACACATCACTTGCCAATATACATCAATTATCATCAATATTCCACTGTTTTTAAGCATATAAAACAAAGCCATTTAACAATATGCATCACTATGCTTCAATCCACATTTTTAACAAATCAAACCAAGGATCTCTTACCTTGAGCATCCTTCAACAAATGGATTTCATTACCAGCATTAACCATGCTAAACATGCTTTCAAAAACAGAATTTAAACATGCAATTATCAACAAATGCATCGAACCAATCCATGGCTCATCCAAGAGAGTTTTTTCGAAAACTTACTTTTGAGCTTAGTTAAGTTGATTAGATTTAAACTAAGCTTCCAAACCTGCAATTATTCAATACACGGCTGGAAATCCAACTCCACTCACCAATTTCCGTTTCGCAAGATTGCCGAAACGCCGTTCAAGCCTCCAGATCAACACCACAAGGATCCGAAGATGTCTCCCCTGTTTGAAACACATCAAAGCAGAGGATTAATGCATCATCATGCATTTAAATCTTCAGCCATTACATCTAAACTCGCTGCTCTCACCAAAACTCACATTTCGGCTACCAAACACAACCGAAAACACATCCAAACACTTCCTCAACATTACCCAGCCAAGGTCCATCACTTCTAATCATTCTTAGACATCAATTAACATCCAAAAAGGACCTAATCACGTCCTTATACCTCCAGATATAACAGAACACCAAAATCACCCCAAAAACCACCATTTCCACAAGTAAAAACTTAGGAAAATCAACTTATTCGGGATTGCATTGATTAAACCTCAATTACACATCATTAAACATCAAAAATACATTAAAAAGGCATCTCAAAATAGAGCCAAAACAACCTCCACGAAATTCTTCAAGATTTGATCAAAATCTCAAGTTTTAAGCCAAAATCAAGATCATAACATTAAAACATTTAATAAAACCTAATTCAAGGATTGAGAACTTGAGAATTTCAGTAAAGAACTGAGTATTTAGAGGAGAATGACGTTCATACCTCTAAATATGGATTTCTCCTTGTTTAGAGCCAAAATCCTTGAAAATTCAATATGTAAATGGAGAGGATTTGATGTAGAAATGATTAAGAATCATTTGAAGATTGAAATCTCATCATTTGGTGTGAAAATTAAAAGAAAAGCTACTGTGGAAATGTGTTTGGCTGAGGGAATTTTGAGTGAAAACGAAATGGGAAAATTTTAGCAAAAGTTAGTTATGAAACTAAAATATGATTTTTTCCCTCTTTTCTTTTTATTAATTAAACATTAAATGAGTCTTTAAAAATCAAGAAAAATCTGGAGAAATCCTCCCTTGGGTAAATTAGCTCCTTAAAGATTCAAAGTTTCAATCCTTTCAAAACAGTCACGAACTTTTCAAAAATTATATTTTAGTCACTAACTCGAAATGTCATATTTCCAAGCCTCATTTTCTAAAATTGATTTCACCACTCTCTTATATATATTAAAATATGATTTTTAGATATTTTTCCATATTTTTAATGCATCATGAACTAGGCTTTCCCTAAAACCACCTTTTATATTGGAACCGAAATTTAGACCGGTCTGGTTCAGACCCTAAACTTCCAAGCCCAAAATTGGGGTGTTACAACTCTCCCCCCTTAAGAAATTTCGTCCCCGAAATTTACATGGAGGAAAAAGGTATGGAAACTGCTTCATCATGTCATCCTTCCGTTCCTACGTGGCTTCCTCAGCACCACGATGCTTCCACAACACCTTTACCAACTCAATGGTCTTGCCTCGAAGAACCTTACTATCCGAATCCAGAATTTCCACCGGCTCCTCATCATAGGTCAAATCCGGATTCAACTCCACTTCCTCCACAGGCATAACATGCGAAGGATCCGATCTATAGCTTCGAAAGAGACATGAAACACATCATGAATCTTTTTCAACTCTTGCGGTAACCTCAATTTGTACGCAACAGGACCCACACGCTCAATCACCTCGTATGGTCCAATGTACCTAGGGCTCAGCTTACCCTTTCAACCAAACCTCATCACCTTCTTCCAAGGCGAAACTTTCAAAAACACACGGTCACCTACCGCATACTCAATCTTCTTACGCTTCAAATCCGCGTAAGACTTCTGTCGATCAGAAGCTGCCTTCAAGCGCTCACAAATGAGCTTCACCTTCTCGGTGGTTCCTTTCAACAAAGCTGGCATTGAAACCAACTTCTGACCTGTTTCAGCCCAACAAAGAGGAGTTATGCACTTCCTCCCGTATAAAGCTTCATAAGGTGCCATTTGAATACTTGCCTGGTAGCTATTATTACAGGCAAACTCCACCAAAGGTAAATGTTTCTCCCAAGAGCCCTGAAACTCAATCACACAGCACCTCAGCATATCTTCCAGCACTTGGATAACACGCTCAGACTGTCCATCCGACTGTGGATGATAAGATGTACTGAAATTCAACCGTGTACCCAAAACCTGATGCAAACACTTTCAGAAACGCGATGTAAACCTCGGATCTCTATCCGACACAATCGACTTTGTCACACCATGCAGCCGCACAATCTCAGCAATGTACAGCTCCGCAAGCTTGTCCAAAGTGTACGTAGTATGCACGGGTATGAAATGCGCACACTTGGTCAGGCGATCCACAATCACCCACACTGAATTCTTCTTCGATGGCGACAAAGGAAAACCAGACACAAAGTCCATGGTAATCCTTTCCCACTTCCACTCAGGAATCCTCAACGGTTGCAACAACCCTGAAGGAAACTGATGCTCAGCCTTAACTCGCTGACATACCATGCACTTGCTCACAAACTCATCAACATCTTTCTTTAAACCCACCCAATAGTACTCATCACAAAGATCACGGTACATCTTAGTACTACCAGGGTGCATAGCAAAAGGACTACTATAAGCTTCAGTCAGAATAACACGCCTCAACTCAGCATAATTGGGCACTACTATCCGACTCCCAAAGCATAAGACTCCATCATCATTAAAGCAGAAATCCGATGGTCTATCCTCAACAATATCCTGAACATGTGGCACCAAGGAATCATCCAACAACTGCTTATCCTTTATCAACTGAACCAAGGATGGTTTCACTTGCAACTCAGCCACAAGACCACCATCACGCGAAATGCTCAAACTGACAAACATAGCCCTCAACTCCACCGCCACCTTCCTACTCAAGGCATCCGCTACAACATTAGCTTTACTCGGATGATACTCGATCGTTAAATCATAATCCTTAAGCAACTCCACCCAACGTCGTTGCCTAAGATTCAACTCTTTCTGAGACATCAGATACTTCAAACTCTTGTGATCCATGTATACAGTACACTTCTCACCATACATGTAATGTCTCCAAATTTTCAAAGCAAAAACCACCGCAGCTAACTCAATGTCATGCGTAGGATAATTGCGCTCATGCACCTTCAACTGGCGTGATGCATAAGCCACCACCTTACCCTCTTGCATCAACACACATCCCAAACCAACGTAGGATGCGTCACTATACACCACAAACTCTTTCCCTGATTCCGGCTGAACCAAGATAGGAGCTTGCGTCAAAGCTGCCTTAAGCTTTTCAAAAGCCTGTTGTCTCGCTTTCGTCCACTCATACTTAACATCCTTCTGCAACAACTTCGTCAAGGGTGCAGCAATCTTCGAAAATCCATCCACGAACCTCCGATAGTATCCCGCCAAACCAAGGAAACTGCGGACTTCATGAACAGACTTAGGAGGCTTCCAATTCATCACCGCCTCAATCTTTTGAGGATCAACACGAATCTCTTCAGTAGAAACCACATGACCAAGAAACACAACTTCTCTAAGCCAAAACTCACACTTGCTCAACTTGGCATAAAGCTGATTCTCCAACAAAGCCTGCAACACAATCCTCAAATGCCCCACATGCTCCTCCTCAGTACAAGAGTACACGAGAATATCATCAATGAACGCCACAAAAAATTTATCCAAGTATTCATGGAACACCCTATTCATCATGTCCATGAAAGCTGCAGGAGCATTCGTCAAACCAAACGGCATCACAAGAAACTCATAATGCCCATACCTCGTTCTAAAGAATGTCTTTGGCACATCCACATCCTTCACCTTCAACTGGTAATACCCTAACCTTAGGTCAATTTTAAAGAACACAGCCGCTCCCCAAAATTGATCAAAAAGATCATCAATCCTCGGCAATGGATACCAATTCTTGATACTCAACTTGTTAAGCTAACGGTAATCGATGCACATTCTAATACTGCCATCCTTTTTCTTCACAAACAAGACCGGTGCACCCCAAGGTGACACACTCGGCCGAATGAAACCACGATCAAGCAACTCCTGAAGTTGCGTCTTCAGCTCCTTCAACTCTTTAGGTGCCATACGATAAGGACTAATGGACACTGGAGTTGTGTTTTCATACAGCTCAATTCCAAACTCCACTTCGCGATTAGGAGGCAATCCAGGCAACTCCTCCGGAAACACACCAGGAAACTCTCGCACAGTCCTGATATCTTGCACTCGCAACTCCTTAGAGCTAGGATTCATCACAAAGGCTAGGTAGGCTTCACAACCTTGCCTCAACATCCGGCTCGCCTCCAATGTAGACACCACATTGGCAAGAAACTTCACATTCTCACCCACCACCACTACCTCATAGTCATCCACAAGCTTCAAAGAAACTCGCTTATTCTCAAAATCCATCACAGCTCAATGTTCAACAAGCCAATCCATACCAAGGATCACATCAAAACCATAGAAAGGAAATTCCAAAAGATCAACATGAAAAACATGGTCTTGCACAACCAAGGGACATCTTCTATAAAGCTTTCGTGTCACAACAGTCTCACCAAAAGAACTACTTACACGCATACCAACATCCAAAGACTCAACAGGCAAACCAAGCAATTAAGCATGTTCACGCAATATGTATGAGTGTGTAGATCCAGAATCAATCAAGGAAAGTAATAACAAGGATTGCAAAGTGAAAGTACCTGCTATCACATCCGTGTCATTCCTCCCCTCCCTCCGAGCATACACTCGGGCCTGGCCACCACCCTCACGCTGAACAGCCACCACATGAGCCACATTCCTTCCACCATCCTCTCTGCGTTGGAAGTTACCACGGCCGCGCCCACGACCTCTCTGTGGTGCAACAACTCCCGGAGCACGTCCCTGACCACCACCGGCCAACAGAGGACACTCCCTCCTCATGTGATCCGCCGAACCACAGTTCCAGCACGAATTACCGGTCACCACAACAGGAGCCTGCACCTCTCTCGCTGCCCAAGGACAATCACGCCTCAAATGACCACGCGATCCACACGCCCAGCATGTGTTCTGATCAGCTCTCGCCCTCTCTTCCTGAACAGGCGCACCTTGCCCTCCCCCACCACGCCTAGCCGAAGACTGATACCTCCGATCACGTCCTCTCTTGTTCCGCCCACTACCGGAACTATACTCAGCAGCTCGCTTGCCCGAGCTAGAACCAAAACCTCTAGAAGATAAACTCAGATTCAGCTCAATATCCTTCGCTCTAATAACCAATACATCAAAGTCAGTGTACTCAGTGGCCAGCATATATGTCTTTACATTCGTCACCAAACCATAACGGAAACGTTCACACCTCTCCCGCTCACCAGGGATAAGCTCGGGTGCGTACTGACTGAGACGGACAAACTGAACCTCGTACTCAGCCACTGACATGCTCCCTTGAGTAAGAGACATGAACTCCCTTTTCTTTTCATCCAGGTATCGCACACCCAGATACTTCCTCTTGAACGGGTTCAGAAAAAACGTCCAAGTTACATCAGTTTCCACCATTCCGGAGACAGTGTTCGTCCACCAGGTATACGAATCATCATGCAACAGCGATACCACACAGCCTAACTTCTGCACATCATTGTAGTTCATTTGTCCCAATATCCTCTTGGTACTTTCCAACCAAGATTCGGAACCTTCAGCAGACAAACCTCTGAACTCAGTCCCTCCCAGACTGCGTAAACGTTCCAAAGGTAGTCTAGCATTAGCATCACCCTGATACCCAGCTCCATGAGCCCCAGATATCACCGCCTGAAAGGCTCCAGCAATAGCCTGAATCAGCATTGTCATGTCAGGAGCAGCTTGCCCCTGCCCAGCTTCAGGTCCAGCGACCCCAGCACCAGCATCAACGCCAGCTCCATCACCTCCAGCACCACCACCACCAGGAGGAGGAGGTAAATCCACTACATTATCAGCATTCTCTTCATTCTCATTCTGAGCCATAGCTCGCGTATTAACTCTCGTCTCTCTACGAGGTCCCATTCACTAAACAATGCACTAACACAAATGCAATAAACATAATCAGGCTCAGCAAGGCAAGTAATCCAAGTACTCAAACTCATTTCTCAAAAACAAACCATTTCATTAGTTTTGATATGGAAATGGGTCCCTCTAACATGCTTCAACACAGCATAGCATCACAATTGCAACATTATTATAATTTACACATCAACTTTCACTTAAAAGCATATCATGCAATCATACATACACCAACCACATAATCATTCCCCAATTACTCGAGAACTCAGCTCTGATACCACCAAATATAACCCCCTTAGCCCGGTCTAGACGGTTGACCCGAACTACGAAGATTACACGGGGAAAACCAAAGTCAACCCGAAAGTCAACCTTGATTAGCGACCCTTTTTTTTCTTTTTAAACTTGTCTAGATGCACCTTAACCCTAGGCGTACTCTTGAGGTAAGCATACTCAATAATCACAGTAATCAGAAAGCAAAAAGGTACTCAATTGCACAACATACGAATTTAGGGACCAAATTGTAAATTCTGGAAAATAAGAGGACTTTACCAATTTTTAAGTTACCATTATGAAATTAGTCATGTTTCATGCTTCTCTGCCAAATTTCATCTCAAACGGACATCCCAAACTCAAGCAATTGCATAAACGAAGTTCAAGACTAAAATGTGAAGATTTCAAAACATAAAACCATAGATTTCAGTGCCCAACGGTCAAGTGTTCTGGAACGGGGGTTGACCATTCCGAAACGCGGGACCGTTTCGAAACCTGTTCCGAAACAGGGCTTGGCAGTAGCAAAAGTGTTTCGGAACGGCTAATAATGTTCCCATTGCCAAATACCAAAAGATAGGTTCCCATTGCCAAATACCAAAAGCTAATAATGTTGTAAAAATTAGTCACCATACATGAGCTTAGTATTTCTCTTGGATTCTTGGCCTCCTTGCTGCCCTTAAAGCAGTTCAATTCTCTGCATTATTGGTTCAAGAAAGAGAGCGTAAGCACATATGCTTAGTGAGGCATGCTCTAATGAAACAACACAATAATGCACTTTTACAAAACACCTTTCACAAGGCCTTTTCATTCATAAAATCATTTACATGCAACAATACATTAACAACAAGCATCTCATGCTTTATAATCATCAACATATCTTAAACAACAAGCATCTCATGCTTCGAAAACATTAACATGTCATATTGGCTTCCAAGTGATACCATAATCATTTTCCATATAAAACACAATCGGATACGCGGATTACAAGCGTTGTCCCATACGCTTCAGACACACTACCAAACACACAAGGTGGAGTTTACCGGTACAATCTCAACCCCTCAACACCCGTGATGGAGTTTAACGGTACAATCACAACCCCTCCACATCATTCATTCATAGTTTTATAACATCACTAACGAGAACACGGGACACACAACACAAGATCTACACATGGCATTTTAACCACCATTATGATCTTAGACATCTCGTTAGTATACTTGGATGGAGTTTACGGTACCATTACAACCCCTCAACATCCAAGGTGACTTTATTCACGGTGCACCCAATCCTATAGCCGACTAACTATGTCCGATTCAAGTACTTTTAAACCAACACATCACTTGCCAATATACATCAATTATCATCAATATTCCACTGTTTTTAAGCATCTAAAACAAAGCCATTTAACAATATGCATCACAATGCATCAATCCACATTTTTAACAAATCAAACCAAAGATCTCTTACCTTGAGCATCCTTCAACAAATGGCTTTCATTACCAGCATTAACCATGCTAAACATGCTTTCAAAAACAGAATTTAAACATACAATTATCAACAAATGCATCGAACCAATCCATGGCTCATCCAGGAGAGTTTTTCCGAAAACTTACTCTCGAGCTTAGTTAAGTTGATTAGACTTAAACTAAGCACCCAAACCTTCAATTATTCAATACAAGGCTGGAAATCCAACTCCACTCACCAATTTCTGTTTCGCAAGATTGCCGAAACGCCGTTCAAGCCCTCGGATCAACACCACAAGGATCCGAAGAAGTTGCCCCTATTTTAAACACATCAAAGCAGAGGATTAATGCATCATCATGCATTTAAATCTTCAGCCATTACACCTAAACTCGCTGCTCACACCAAAACTCACATTTCGGCTACCAAACACAACCTAAAACACATCCAAACACTTCCTCAACATTACCCAGCCAAGATCCCTCACTTCTAATCATTCTTAGACATCAATTAACATCCAAAAAGGACCTAATCACGTCCTTATACCTCCAGATATAACAGAACACCAAAATCACCCCAAAAACCACCATTTCCACAAGTAAAAACTTAGGAAAATCAACCTATTCGGGATTGCATTGATTAAACCTCAATTACACATCATTAAACATCCAAAATACATTAAAAAGGCATCTCAAAACAGAGCCCAAACAACCTCCACGAAATTCTTCAAGATTTGATCAAAATCTCAAGTTTTAAGCCAAAATCAAGATCATAACATTAAAACATTTAATAAAACCTAATTTAAGGATTGAGAACTTGGGAGTTTCAGTAAAGAACTGAGTATTTAGAAGAGAAGGACGTCCATACCTCTAAATGTGGATTTCTTCTTGTTTAGAGCCAAAATCCTTGAAAATTCAATATATAAATGGAGAGGATTTGATGTAGAAATGATTAGGAATCATTTGAAGATTGAAATCTCATCATTTGGTGTGAAAATTAAAAGAAAAGCTACTGTGGAAATGTGTTTGGCTGAGTGAATTTTGAGAGAAAATGAAATGGGAAAATTTTAGCAAAAGTTAGTCGTGAAACTAAAATATGATTTTCCCTCTTTTCTTTTTATTAATTAAACATTAAATGAGTCTTTAAAAATAAGAAAAATCTGGAGAAATCCTCCCTTGGGTAAATTAGCTCCTTAAAGATTCAAAGTTTCAATCCTTTCAAAACAGTCACGAACTTCTCAAAATTACATTTTAGTCACTAACTCGAAATGTCATATTTCCAAGCCTCATTTTCTAAAATTGATTTCACCACTCTCTTATATATATATATATTAAAATATGATTTTTAGATATTTTTCCATATTTTTAGTGCATCTCGAACTAGGCTTTCCCTAAAACCACCTTTTATATTCGAACCGAAATTTAGACCGGTCTGGTTCAGACCCTAAACTTCCAAGCCCAAAATTGGGGTGTTACAGGTTGATGGCTGAACTTCGATGATACCTCCCGGTGTGAACTAAAGACAAACACCAACTATTCTAACACTTATTTTAGCCGCTGAAACTCATTACCAATCATTAGGCTGAGTTAGTTAACACCATGTGGGATGAAAACCGTGCTTAGTCTTTTTGTGAGTTCAACTGTCTCGATATTGAACAAATAGATAACCTCACAAATTCTCTCTCGATAAGTATGCAAGAATTATTTAAGCCAAGAATAAGCAAACCTTAACTTTAATGCATTACGAACTTAAACAAATACAATAGTCTTCACACAACTACTAAACAAACTAATCCTAACCCTAAGGGAAATTTATTCATAATGAATGTAAAGAAAACCCAAACTAAATCCTAAGATCTCTCGTCTCTCTACTCCTCGATTCTCTACCTCCACTCGATGATGGCGGTAAGCCTCCTTTGTATAGGGGAAGATGTAGGGAAAAATCCTTCTTGGAGAGGAAGTTAAGCTAGACTTGGACTTAACTTTATTAAACATGTGAATCTCTTTAATTTAATACATTATTCACTTTTGGCCAAAAGTCTAACTTTGTCCTTCAATCCATGTTTTCATCCTTTTCTTGAGCTCCAACTACCACGCAAAGTGTGTAGAAAACACCGGCATTTAAACATCAACAAATCGACCACAACTTTGCATGTTTTTTCCTCCGGCAAGTTGAGTAGTACACTACCTCGGCATTGTTTTGGAACTGGATTTGCTCCGCAAGGCTTCATTCTTCATAAATTAGCTTCCCTTAGTAGAAGCTGCAAGTTGTGGCTCAATCAGGGTCTGGTACTAGCTGGTTCTGCCTCATCCTTCCTTTTTCTTCATTGTCGTCACGGCATCTCCTACCTTGGCAGCGTGTAAATCTACAAAAGCACCAAACATGCATCAAACATTACATTTTTTATAGAATAAATAGATTATAAGGATCAAAGGCATAAATGATGAAATCAATGCATGAAGGGCCATATTGTAGCTCAAATGGGTGTAGGTTGAGTGATAATTGCCATGTAAATAGGGGTAAAAATATATGACTTTTGGGCACTTATCACACCTCCAAACTCGAACTATTGCTTGTCCTCAAGCAATGCAAATCATCAATTGCCAAACCTTACTTTTTATAAATCGTCTTCTTGGTCTTACTTTTCCTTCTCTCTTTTAAACATGGCAAAGAATGCTCGACCCTTAAGTCTTCAGATGCCTTAGGAATTCCCTGGAATCAAACTATAATATTTGTGAGTGTGTGCATGCATTGTGAACAAGATGATTATCTGGTTCTAAGTAAACAATTAAGCATTAAACTACTTAACTTGGATATTTTCTTTTATTTTGTTTTTTCTCTTTCTCTTTTTTATAAGCATTCTAACCTACTAGAACCAGTTTTTGGCACCTCTAGTGATTAGCCTAGAGTCAGTTTCAGGAACCTCTAGGGCTTCCTTAAGCTAGAGCAAGTGTTAGGCACCTCTAACTTTTTACCCAAATTTTTCTTTCTAAACAAGTCTATGCCCTAAGTGTACTAGAACTCCTTAAATCATACAAGTCACAAAGGTGTTTTAAAGTTCTAATCTCATAGTGTGATCCTAAGATGTCTTTCTTTAAGCATCCTAAAATTAAAGGCTCTAAACAGTTCAAAGCTATGGTAAGAAGAGAGAGTTCTATTGTCAAGTAAGAAGATTTAATTAAAATTAAACTAAGGCAATTGATAGAAAGTACTATTGCGGTATAAGCAATGTTTGGTTAAGGAAATGCAGTAAGCATAAAATTAAACTAAGGCAATTGATAGAAAGTAATACTTCGGGTCGCAAGCTCCACCGTTGAATCAATCCTCTGTGTGGACGTGCCTCCCATACCGTGCCGACATAACATAGCTCTTCTTTAATCCGCTGGTAGTCTTCTTCTGTTAGCGCCTCCAAGACCTCCACGTGGTCGTCTCTTTCAATGTGCAGGCCATAAAAGTGGTTTATGGCATCAACATAAACCCTGATTGCCTTCCCTCTTATGTGCACGAAGATCGTATCGTCATTAGGCTTGTGGGCATAAAATTCTCAGACTATGATGATGTTGGCCTGGGCAGGTTGAAGGCAGAATATTTGCCACGTCTAATGATTGATCTTGTTGAACAAATAGTGGTCGATGTCGTAGTTGGGTTCGTTAGAAGCTTGGAATCCATGTCCTTCCCACACTTGCTGAGAGATGAAGTATTTCTTGAATTGCCTTTCTATTCCTGGTGGTGTGAAACAGGTGTAAGTCTGTGTCGTAGTAGTGTTATAGCTTTCTCCTTTGTTGAGCTTGAGTGCCATCTGGAAGAGTTGAGAGTCTTATTCGAGAGTAAAAGAAAGTAATAAGCTTTGGAGATTTCAAGGCAGTAGAAAAGAATGTTGAAGTGAAGAATAATAGAGAATAGTGGCCTTTATATAGACTTTCGGCACATAATGTTGTTGGAGCGCAAATATCGGCCGCATCAATTTCTAGCCGTTACTAGCCATTTTTTGCCCGTCAAAAACTAGCCGTTGCGGCTCTTGTGGCTCATTGGGTGATAAATGTTGCGGCAGCTAACGGTTCTTTCTCCTAGCCATTTGTTCATCTCCTCTTCCTTTCTTGATCTTCATCCTAAAAATAAAAAATAAAATTTTATTCCTAAAAAATATAGAGAATTAAAATAATTGAAACTAAAAAATTAAAATAAAATATAGAGGGAAAAAGAGATTATTGTACTAAAGGAATGCATGTGGATACATCTCCTAAAGTGTATTCTTCCTTTTTCCGCATGATATGTGATCTCGATTGGGGTAGCAGCTTGTGTCCAGGATCTCCCGTTAGAGTGTCGCGACAGTTGTCCTGGCAGGGTCCTATGTGTTTGCCACGGCATTGTGCAACTTCTACGCCACGATAGGTTGGTTCTTTGTTAAGGCCTGGTTTCCTTGTGGCCTAGATTGCTTGACAATTTTCTGAATCCTCATCATGTTTCCTTGTGTTTAGTACGTGGAGTTTCACATGCTCGTTGTTGCTTCTCATTTTTAGCTCTCTCTTTTCAATATCAATTATCGTCCTCCCGGTGGTAAGAAATGGCCGTCCCAGAATGAGTGTAGCTTTTTCGTCTACATCGCAATCAAAAATGAGAAAATCAATAGGGAAAATAATTTTTTTCACTTACCGATATATCCTCGATTTTCCCTTCAGGTTGCACATGGGATCCATCATCAAGCTGTAGCATTATAGTTCTAGGTCTGACCGTCCCAATCCCCAATATTTGAAAGACTGACTTAGGCATGATGTTTATGCTTGCTCCTAGATCACAGAGTGTTCTCCCATTGTAATGATTCCATATTTCGCATGGTATGAGAAAGCTTCCGAGATCCTTTAGCTTAGGTGGAGCTCAGTTATGAAGTGCGACCATGCATACATCTGTTACGACCATCGTTTCGAATTCTCCAATCCTTTTCTACTTTGACACGATGTCTTTGAGGAATTTGGCATAGTTTGGGATCTCCTTGATTTCCTCTACCAAAGGTAGATTAATGTGTAGCTGTTTTAGGATGTCCAAGAACTTCTTAAACTGGTACTCTTGCTTTTTTTGTTTCAGCCTTTGTGGGAATTGTGGTGGGGGTCTCATGTCCTCGATCCATTCTTGACCTGGTAATCTAATTTGCAGTATTAGATATGGGTTGCTCATATCTTTCTTCTTGGCATTGGTCGAATCAGTCAGCTCAGCCGAGGTAGTGTAGTCAGCACCTGCTAGAGCAGCGGGATCAGGTATTGCCGCGGCAGGTTCTGTCGCAGCAGAGGCTTCGTTCTCCTTCTTTTCATCTTTTTCACTGGTCTAGAATTAAAAATTGTATGAATTGTCCGACTTGGGCTTCTAGGGATTTTATGGTTGCCTCGTTGTTCTGCAGCCTCATCTCAGTCCTGTCCATAAAGTTTTCAGTCTTTTTTATGAACTTGCCGGTGTTGGCCATATATGCACTAGTCTGAGTCATAAAAGCATGAAGAGTGGTTTCTAGAGAACTAAACTAAATTTGATGTTGTTGTTGTGGCAACATCTGTTGAGCTTGCGGCAACAACATGGTCTGCCGCGATTGTTGCTGAAATCCCATTGCTGGAGCATTCTGGTTTTACAGATTAAATACATTATTGGGGTTGCTCTAGGAGAAGTTGGGTTCCTTTTCCAGGCTGGGTTGTAGTTTTCGGACATTATGTTGTTGTTCCTATTAAAGTTTCCAACATAGCCGGCTGATTCTGGGTTCTATGGACACTCAGAAGAAACATGGTTACCTCAACAATTTTCACAAAATAAATCCATTACCTTGACCTACTTGTGGTTGTTTTGTGATTGCATGTTTAGGACCAACTTTGTCAAGGTGGAAATTTGAGATGAAATTGAGTTTGAGGAGCCTATTTCGTTTACTGTGGGTTTGCGTCGGATTCCTCCTCGTATGGCCATTGGGAACTGATAGTCTTTCTTGGTCTTCTTGTCGTCTTGTTCAGAATATCTGTTGCTTCCTTCGGTTTTTTGTCTAGGAGTATGTCATTTGTCGAGGCATCGAGCATCATCCTAGTTGTCCTGTTGACAGTGTTATAGAACATGGCCACCTGTGTCTACAATGGGAAGTCGTGCAAGGGGCATTTGTGTAACAGCTCTTTGTATCGCTCCCAAGCCTCGTGTATAGATTCGTCGTCAACCTGTCGAAAAGAAGTGATTTTGTCACGCAATTTATTAGTTAAATTTGTAAGATTAAAACGTGCTAAGAAATCATGACATAAATCACTCCAGGATCCAATTGATCATGCTGGAATACTGTTTAGCAAGATTTTTTCCCTATCCCTCAGTAATTAGGGGAACAATTTTAATCTCAAAGTATCCTCATGTACTCCTTGTATTTTAAACAAATTACAAATCTGTATGAAGGATTTGAGGTGCTATCTGGCATCTTCAGTTGTTGAACCACCAAATTGCCCCTTTATATTGATCATATTGAACATTACAGGCTTTAGTTCAAAGTGGGCGGCCTCTATTTCTGGTGTAACAACTTTAGGATTTTGTCCGTTCAGATCCTCTTCATGGTAGTTTCGGACAATTAGGTTTCGTACTGGCGCGAATAGAATTTGCTGATTTTTGCCATCTCCAACAAGGATATTCTGCTGCCCATCGGCAATTGGTTGCTTGACGGTAGGTTGCTACCCATTGACATTCCGGTTGTTGTTGGCATTATCTTCCGAGGCACCTTGGTTCTTGTTTAGGCCTCGGCCCTAATGTTCCTGCATTACAGTTATGATCTTTCGTCCAAGCTTTAAGTAAGAGCGTTCGATTTCTGGATCTAAGTCTCGCAACAGAATGCTTGGGTTCGCCCTGATCATGCACCAAAACAAAACAAAGTTTTATTAGTACTAAAACAAAAAAATAAACTAAAAAAAGTAAAGACTGTAAGAAAATAAAAACAAAAGTTGTCAATCCACGACAACGGCGCCAAAAACTTGATGCTCGCATAAAAGTGCCCCGAAATAGTGCAAATGTACACGTCTCAAGTAATATAATGATAAGTATATCGAGTATCGTCTCCACGGGGATTGAGTTTACTTCCTCGCAGTGAAAAAAAAATAAAGTAAAAACATAGATTAATTGTTGGGTTTAGAGTAATCTAAAATATTAAAACTAAAATGAGCCAAAAAATAAAGTATAGAGAAATCAAGATGAGATAGTGGGCCAGATTAGAATGCGTCGTGGTGTGGAATCCTATTGACTTGTCTCTGTCTTGAATGAAACAACACAAAATTGCCATGGTAGTAACCTAAGTCTCTACCGCGGCCGCAAGGGTTGAGTCCCTGTCGCGGCAATCCCTTACTCTTGGGCAGATGTTGTTAAGGCTCGGCAAAGCATCCTTAGATGGTTCCTCCTAATCCCTAGCTCGAAACATTGGTTGATGGCTGAACTTCGATTATACCTCTCGGCGTGAACCATAGGCAAACACCAACTATTCGAACACATCTTTTAGCCGTTGAAACTTAAAACCCATCCCTAGGTCGAGTTAGTTACACCACGTGGGATGAAAATCGTTCTTATTCTTTTCGTGAGTTCAACTCTCCCGATGTTGAACAAATAGATAACCTCAAAAACTCTCTCCCGATAAGTATGCAAGAATGATTTAAGCCAATAATAAGCAAACCTTAATTTTATTGCACTAAGAACTTAAACAAATAAAATAGTCTTCACACAACCACTAAACAAACTAATCATAACCCTAAGGGAAATTAGAACATAATGAATGTAATAAAACAAAAACTAAATCCTAAGCTCTCTGTCTCTCTTATCCTTGATTTTATACCTCCTCTCGATGATGGCGGCAAGCCTCCTTTATATAGGGGAAGGTGTAGGATGAAATCCTTCTTGGAGATGAAGTTAAGTTGATTTGGACTTAACTTTATTAAAGAGGTGAATCTCTTTAATTTATTACATTATTCACTTTTGGACAAAAGTCTAACTTTGTCCTTCCTTTCATCTTTTCGTCCCCTTCTTGAGCTCCAACTGCCACACAAAGTGTGTAGAAAAATCCAGCATTTAAAGCTCTACAAGTCGACCACCACTTTGCTTGTTTTGCCCTTCGACAGGTTGAGTAGTACACTTCCTCGGCATTGGTTTGGAACTTGATCTGCTCCGCAAGGCTTCATTCTTCATAAATTAGCTTCCCTCAGTAGAAGCTGTCAGTTATGGCTCGATCAAGGTCTGTTACTAGCTAGTTCTACCACATCCTTCCTTTTTCTTCATTGTCATCACGACATCTCATGCCCTGGCAGCGTGCAAATCTACAAAAGCACCAAACATGCATCAAACAGTACATTTTTCATAGAATAAACAAAATATAAGGATCAAAGGCATAAATGATGAAACCAATGTATGAAGGGCCATAATATAGCTCAAATGGGTGTAGGTTGAGTGATAATTGTCATGCAAAAAGGAGTAAAAATATAGGACTTTTGGGTACTTATCAATACTTCTCTTGGAACAATTCAATTTAGAGGTTAGGGATAGAAAGGACATTGAAAATCAAGTTGGTGGTCATCTGTAATGCCCTGGTTTTTGGGCCTAGGAGTTTGTAGGTTAGGTTTAGGGTCTGTTGGACCAAGACTAGAGATCCGGGTTAGTTTAGGATTGGTTCAGGGAAAACCTAGTTCGGGAAGTAATAAAAATATGAGAAAATTTTCTAAAATCCTTTTAAAATATATAATTGTGCGCATTTCATAGCTATGCATAGTACGTATACATTGGATAAGTTGGCAGAGTTGTACATTGTGGAAGTTGTGAGGTTACGTGGTGTACCTAAATCCATAGTTTTGGATAGAGATCTGAAATTTACAACAAGGTTTTTGGAGTGTTTTCATAGAGCTTTGGGTACACGACTCAATTTCAGTACCTCGTATCATCCTCAGACGGATGGTCAGTCTGAGCGAGTTATCCAAATGCTTGAGGATATGTTGCGGTGTTGTGTTATATATTTCAAAGGTTCTTTGGAGAAACAATTTCCTTTGGTGGAGTTTTCTTATAATAATGGCTATCAAGCAAGTATACAAATGGCTTCATATGAAGCCTTGTATGGTAGAAAGTGTAGGACGCCTCTTTGTTGGGTGGAAGCGGGGCAAAAGTTAGTTTCTTTTCCGATTTGCTTAAAGGACGATGGAGAAGGTAAAGCTTGTTTGTGATCGGTTGAAGGCAACTTCGGATCGTCAAAGTCTTATGTGGATTTGAAGTGTAGGGAGATTGAGTTTGCAGTTAGTGATCGCGTGTTTCTGACAGTGTCGCTTTGGAAGAAGGTGATGAGGTTTGGACGTAAGGGTAAGCTTAGTCTAAGGTTTATTGGGCCATATAAAGTTGTGGAATGTGTTGGTCCTACTGCGTATCAGTTGAGGTTGCCTCCCGACTTGGAGAAAATTAATGATGTGTTACATGTCTTGATGTTGCGGAGGTATATGTCGGATACGTCGCATGTTATGCCAGTGGAGGATGTTGAGTTGCGACCAGATTTTTCTTATGATGAGGAACCTGTTGAGATTCTTGATTCTAGTAGAAAAGTTCTTCATGGTAAGACAATTGAACTTGTAAAGGTGTTGTGGCGTCATCGAGGAGTTGAGGAGGCCATGTGGGAATGCAAAGCGGACATATTAAAGTAGTTTCCCCACCTTTTTCCTCTAGGTAAAATTTCGAGGACGAAATTTCCTAAGTGGGGGAGAGTTGTAATGCCACGGTTTTTGGGCCTAGATGTTTGTAGGTTGGGTTTAGGGTCTGTTGGACCGAGACTAGAGATCTGGGTTAGTTCGGGATTGGTTCAAGGAAAACCTAGTTCAGGAAGTGATAAAAATATGAGAAATTTTTCTAATTTTTTTAAATATATATAAGGGAGTTGTGAAGTAAATTTTGGAAAATTTTAATTGGAAGGTGGACATTTTGATTTAGTGACTAAATTGTAAAAAGTGAAAACTGTTTTTAATGGCTAATTTTCATTGAGCCAAAAGTTAGAATCTTTAAGGAGCTAAAGTAATTGTTATTAGCTATTACATTAATTTGACATGTTTTAATTGTGTTTTAATTAGAAAGATTTAAAAAGGTTTTGATTAAAAAGGGAATTAAGCTTTACAAACTTATTTTGACGCAACTTCCATTTCTCCCTATTTTCTTATCAACCAACTACCTATTTTCTTTCAAAACTTCCAGAGATCTTTTTCTTTCCATTTTACTTTGATTTTCAAATGATTTTCATGATGTTTCCTCAATTAGTTTCAATGGTTTCGTGAAGACTTTCAATCAAATCTTGTTAATTGAAGGAATGGAAAGGGTTTAGACGTAATTTTCATGCTTATACTCTAATCAAGGTTCTTTAATGAAATTCTCAACTATTTGGCTCTTTAATTATGTTTCTTAACAAGGTTTCATGATTGATTTCAAGAAAATGGCTAAATCAAGCTTTAAATGATGAATTTGTGTAATTTTCGTAATATATCTATTTTTGTTGGCTTATGGTTGATTTTTAATCATGTTTTGAAGGTTTATTAATGTTGAGATTGAGGTTTAAGCATGGTAATCCCGAAACTATTTGGATCTCTAGTTAATTAGGTTGTTAGAATTGGGTTTTTGTGGTGTTAATATGATTTTGTGAATTTTGGGGGTATAAGGTTGATAGTAGGGTGATTTTGGATGTTAATCAATGATATTAAATGGTTGGAAGTGTTAGGTTTTGGCTGGGTTGAGTTTGTAGAGTATTCCATGATGTTTTCGGTTTTTTTGGATGCGCATTTTGGTGGTTTTCGGCAAAGTAACGTGGTAGGTTTGCTTGTTAGAGTTTTCGGAAGCAACCAGTGAAGTTTTGGGAGTTTCAGACGCTTAGTTTTGCGTCGGCTAGTCAAGGTTTCGCGTGGCTATGAGTGAGAACGTAGATTTCAGCTTTGAAATGTTTTAAAGGTGATTTTGGGAACTTAGATGTAAGTTTGAAACGCTTGTCTAAGTTCGGAAGTAAGTGTTGTAAAAAGTCTATTTTTCATGCCTTTTTACTTAGAATATTGCTTGGTTTTAAGCTCATTTCATTGCATATAGTTGCATTTAGTCCATATAGTTGCATATGGTGTTGTTAATTTAGTTTTTTTTTAATTAAATTATGAATTTGATGCTACTTGAGCAAGGTTTGGTTTTGTGTTGTGATGTGCAGGTGAAGCAAGGAATAATGATGGGAAACGAGAAAAATGCTCCAGCATTTTTGGGTGTAGAAAAGACAAAAAGAGAAGATATTTTGAGAACCCCCACACGTGAACCCACCAGCCAGCTATGCCACTCATGTGACCTAGGGAATATTCCCTAGGGCACAAAATCCTAAGAGCCCCCACTATATAAAGGACAACACACCCACATTAAAAGGGGGGCTAGAAAGTTCCTTTTGGAGATAAGAGAGAGAGAAGGGAAGAGACGTCCACTCTTCTTCTTCTTCTCCTTCATTGCGTCCTCCATTGATGGAGCTCTAAAGGGAAAATCTTGTTTGACTTTGAGTGAAGCAGCAAGCTTGAAGCGGTTCACGGCAGTCCACGACAGCTTGGGAGTTTCTTTTACTCTTAGTTGCTTCAGCTTTATCATTTTCTATTCTAGAAATGGGTTGTTTGAAATGGATGATTATGGATGATATTTACCCAGCCATGAACTAACTTTAAGTGGCTTGGGTTTGTTTTGGATGATGATGTTTTAGTTTTAATGGATGTTTTCATCATTTTCCAGTTTCCATATTCTTTGTATGTTGTTTTATTGCCCTAAGTTTGTAGGAGCTCTCGAGAGTTAGCATTTACTTGGGTGTTAGATTAGCTTAATAGTTGAGAGAGTTAAGCTTAGATCCACGTAGACAATGGGGTTGGATACTGAGAGGCACAACTATAACTCACCTTAGAGATAAGGATAGAGTTTCAACGACTAAAAGGAGTAGTACTTAAACGATAAGTAGCTTGCTAGGGTTCACGCTGAGAGGTATTGCCGTAGCATTTAGGCTGTCAGGTTTCTTACTAGAGATAGTTTAGAAACACCTTAGTAAACTCTGTCGACCATAGTTTGAGCTGGAAAGTGTTAGACATACATTAGTACTTGGCATAGGATTTCTCAACAAGCCCAGCATGTCTTCGTATCTAAGAGTTTCCACATGTGTGAGGAAGTTTGAAGTCTTATCATTTAGCTCAAGTTTTTATTTACAATTTTTGCTATAGTATTTCTTTAGAACTACTCATATCAACTCTTTCATTCAATATTCAGTTTGTGTTTGGTGTGCTTAAACTTGACTTAATTTACCTCCAATCCCTGTGGAGATGATACTCACTCATCACTTTACTACTTGCTTCGACATGTATACTTGCACCTTTTTGCGCGACATTTATAGTACCTCAAACACGCAAACAAGTTTTTGGCACCATTGTCGGGGATTGTAAACTGGTTATTTTAAGTTTAGTTTTTGCACCATTTTATTTCTTCTTTTTGTATATTTTTATTTGCTATTTCTGTTTGTCTTTGCAGGTGTTGTGTTGTTGCATGACCCGAGGAAGACCCGATGGACCCTTACTACCACTGATTCCAGAAATTTGAACACCTTTTTCGTCAAAGAAGACGTATACAAGAAGCTCTCAAAATCATGAATAGATGACAAAACTACCGAGGTCAACCAAGTGACGATCTGGGTGATCCTAATGTTGCGGAAAATCATAGAGCTTTAGCTCGCCCACGTCCTATTGGAGACTATTTCCATCCTATCTTGGATGATCTCAACCCTGGGATTGTAGCTCCCGAGATTCAGGTAGCCCGCATTGAACTCAAACCAGTGATGTTCATCATGTTGAACTCGATTGGAGAATTTGGTGGCTCACCTCATGAAGATGCAAGACAACACATTAATGCATTCTTGGAGGTTTATGATTCCTTTAACAACAAGGTGTGCATGAAGTTGTGTTGAAGCTGAAGCTATTTCCTTTTTCATTGCATGATCGAGCACGAGCTTGGTTAAGTGGTGTACTCGTCGATTCAATAAAGTCATGGACATATCTATGCAAGAGCTTTCTGCTGCGGCATAATCCACCCCACATGAACACTCAACTAAGGAATTGCATTGCTTCCTTTCGTCAAGCTGATGACAAGTCGATGTACGAGTGTTGGGATAGATACAAGGGACTACTTCGCAAATGTACAAATAATGGTTTTCACGATTGGACTCAAGTTGTTATGTTCTATAATTGTTTCAATGCTCCCACGAGGATGATGATAGAAGCTTCAGCAAATGGAACTTTTTTGGACAAATCACCTAAAGAATCATTCGATATCCTTGATAGGATAGCAAACAATGACTACCAATTTCCTACTTCAAGACTTCGAACGGGGAAGCAGACTCATGGGATACGTGAGCTTGATGCTAATGATTTTGTTGCAGCTCAATTGTCGGCCATTACTAATATGTTAAAGAATCTCCAACGTCCTAATGAGGTGAAGGAAGTGATGGTAGCAACTACTTGTGTTCGTTGTGATGGAAGTCACCATATGATCGAGTGCCCCGAAAACCACGAGTCTATCAACTACGTGGGGAACTTCAATAGGAACAACCACAACACCTATTCTAACACTTATAACCCAGTATGGCATCGAAATCCTAATCTCTCTTGGGGGAATCAAGCAATAAACAATTTCGGCAGCTCAAATCAGCAACAAAATCCAATTGAACCCCCAGGATTCTAGCAAAATATGTCATGGCAAAATGACAACAAGGGTTCAACATCTTCACCGAACAACAATTCTTTGGAGGCTACTTTCCAAGACTTTATTTCAAGACCATGATGTGTCTATCGAGATCCAAGGAGCACTGCTACAAAGTCATAGTTAGTCTTTGAGAGCTTTGGAAACTCAAGTGTGTCAAATTGCTCAAGGATTACATGCATGCCCTTAGCGCAGTCTACCTAGTGATACTGAAGTCACTAAACCTTAAAGTAAGGAGAAATGTAGTTAATTCAACTTAAGGAATGACACTCAGATCACCAAATAAGCTAAGTTTGGGAGGGAGACACTCGGAGAACCCAACAACGAGATTGTGCATGAAGAATCTCATTTTCAAGAGGACTCACCTTTGATTGAGAGTAGAGATAAGGGTCCGACTAGTGAACCCAATGATGACATGCAAACTATTTTCACAGTAATAGATAACCCCCACCAATAGGAGTGGATAACCAAGGGGTAGATATAAACGTCTTCAACACCCTCAAATATGTGGATGAACATGAGGAGTATCAATATATGGATGCTACAACAGAGGAGGAAGCTGCAGAATTTTGTTGTAGCAACTTTCTAAAAGTTGAGGACTATATGAAGCTCAATGAAGATGGCAATGAGGAGTTCAAGGATCTTAAGGAGTTCCCAATGGAGGTGCAGCAGTCTAGCATGCTCATAGCTAGACCAGGTACGGAATTTGAACATTTAGATTTTTCTGAATTTACACCTCCAAAACCCTCACTTGATCATGCACCCACATTAGAATTAAAGCCTTACCTTCATACCTTAAGCATGCTTAGTTGGGTTCCAATGAGACTTTATGTAACCCCCTCAGCCCGGCCTAGCCACCAGACATGCCCGAGATGGTCACACGGGACTAACCAAAGAAAAACACAAAGATTTCTCTCTGATTAGCAACCCTAAAAGAGGAACAAACTTTTAAACTTATCATTTTCTAAATGCTCTCTTTAAAACCTAGGTAAGAAACACTTACAGCGGATGAAAACACGATGAAACGAACTTCGAATTGCCAAACAAGTATACATGGATCAAAATGCAATTCTAGCATAAAACAAAGACCTAACATGAAATTATTGTTACCATTTTGCAATTAGTCAGCTTCAAGCTTGTATGCCAAAATGCAGCTCCAAACAACCATCCAAACTCACCCAATCGATAATACATGAACCGGGGACCAAAACGCAAGAAAACAGAACTTAGGAGATACCTTCAACTAACATAACTGCCAGGTGTTTTGAAACACCAATGCTCGTTTCGAAACAGGGCTTCAAAATAGATTTTCTAGAAGCAAACTGTTCCGAAACACCAAGGGGCGATACGAAACAACTAGGCATAATTCATTCATGTTTCGATACTGTCGAGCCCGTTTCGAAACCCCTAAGACCAAATTGATACAAAAAATGAGTTTTCGGCATTCACAAAGCTTACCGAAACTAACCCAACAAAATACATCAAACAAGAGCATTCCAATGCAACGGTTAAACAAGAACGATTCATACAAAGATCCACATTTGCATAAGAGGCCAAAACACGAATTAAGCTTTAAAACAATGAAACCAAACCTCAAAGAACTTCAAAAGATCATAAAAACATGTCTCAACAAAAAGGGAGTCCAACATTGTAACGCCCTGGTTTTTGGGCCTAGATGTTTTGGATATCGGATCGGACCAGTCAGAAACGGTTCGAATCGCGTTAGGTGATTTAAGGAAATCAAGGATCGGGATAGGATAAAACATGGTAAAATTTGCTAAAATCCTCTAAAATTATGTTTAAGAGGTTGGTCAAATCAATTTTACAAGAAGAGTTTCGGAAGAGGTACATTTTGGGTAGTGACAAAAATGTAAAGTTTCAAAACTGTGGAAAATGTGAGTTTTAAAAGAGGAGCAAAAATCTTAGAATCTTTAGGGAGCTTTATGGCAATTTAGCCTTTCCTTAATGTTACATGTGTTTTAAAAGGGATTTTAAAGTTATTTAATAAAAGGATTTTTATTAAATTAAAATTATTAAATTAGAAAAATGAGATTTCACTTGACCTAACTACCTTTCGATTCTCATTTTCAGCCAAACACAATTTTAACTCATTCTCTCCAGAATTCTTTTCTCCCAAACACTCTCTCAATATTTTTTAAACAAACTTCAAGAGTTCTTCAAGATTTTTGCTAAGGAAAATTTGTCATTCATTGAGGAAAGCAAGGATTGGAGGAAAATTACGTTCTCAAGCATCAATCTAGGTTCTTTATTGAAATTCCCAAGATCTTTGGCTTCTAATTAATATTTTTAGTTGAGTCTTCATTATAGTATTGATTTGAGAGTGAAATCTTACAAAAATAAGATGAAATTCTTGATTTTCGGACTTGTTTTGTTAAGCTCTATTTTGGATTGATATTAATTGAGTTTTGAGATAGTATGTTGAAAAGAGGTTTTGTTGATATAGATCCAGAAATCCTTGAGATCCTTGATAGTTATAGTTGGGTTTTTGAGGTGAAATGTGGGGGTAATGCTTGTTGTAGGTATAAGGATGGGTTTAGGTTGATTTTAGATGTGTTTTGATGTTTATAATTGTTTGGAAGTGATGTATGTTGGCTGGGCTTAGTTTAATAAGCAATCGATTGAGTTTTCGGTTGTTTCGGATGGGTAAATTTGTGTAGTTTGGGTGAGCAACGAGTTTGTGATTGGTTGCTGGTGTTGAAATACATTTTAATGCATTTGGATCTCTATTTTGATGATGTGAAAACAGGGGATCTTGATCCGGGAGCAAACGAGACATTTTTGGAGGCTCCGAAAGAGTAATTTTCGTGACGGCGAGCAAGACTTCGCGTATCAGTGAGTGGAAAAGAGTTTTCCATCTTTGAAACATTTTTAATGTGGTTTTGGGAGCTTAGTGTAAGTTTGAAACACTTAGCTAAGCTCAAGAGTAAGTAAATCGAAAGTCTCTCTCGGATTGTGCTATGTTTTGGTTTAAATTGCACTTGATTTAAATGTGTTTTGATTACTATTTTAAAGCATGTTTTGAGCAATGATGTTGCTGGTTTTAAATACCATTTTGTTAAGGATGCACATGGTAAGTGATCCTTGAGTTTATGAGATTTATGCAATTGGTTTTAAGCATGTTAATGCTTGTGGAAGTGGCATTGTGGTTTATGCTTGTAAAACAATGAATTAATTATGATTGATGATTATATTGGCAAGTGATAGTAAATGGTCTTGGTTATTTTAATCGGATATTGTTAACTGGCTATAGGATTGGGTGCACCGTGAATAAAGTCACCATGGATGTCGACGGGTTTGTGATTGTGCCGTAATCTCCATCCAAGTACCCTAACGATTGCTAAGATCACAACGGTGAATGGTTTAATCTCATATGTGAGTCTTGTAGTATGTGTCTTGTACTCTTGTTAGTGGAATTATACAACTACCGATGAGTGATGTTGAGGGGTTGTGATTGTGCCATTGATCTGCACCTTGTGTAGTCTGGTAGTATGTATGAAGCGTGTGGGACAACGCTTGTAATCCGCGTATCCGATTGTGTCATTTGTTTTGCTATAGTTTGCGGATTATCACTTGAGACCCGATATAAGGTTAATGATTAATGATTAAGCATGAGATGCTTGTGAATGATGCAAGAATGCATGTGATGCTTGGTTTAAGCATGAGCAAAGGAATTTGATGTTGATTTAATGATGCAATATGCATGTGGTTTTAAAAGTGCATTGAATGATTAAATGAGCAAGTTTAAAAGAAAGGCATGAGTTTGCAAATGATGTTGCAATGGTTTAATGATATGCATTGATGAATGTAGTTTTAGCGGTCCTCACTAAGATATATGCTTACGCTCATTTGTTTCATCAATGTAGAGAATTAAGCATAAACAAGTAGTCTTTATGAGATACATCGCAGAGGTGCAAGAGGCCTTTGTGGCCTACTTGCTGGACAAATATCACGACGACGGCCCAAGGATGCCAGCCTTCCCGCCGGAGTTAGCAGCTTCTAAACCAACCCAGATCACACTTCGACCACATCCCACTCCAGCCGCAACAAACAACGATGGACCACATATCCGCCCCAAAAGAAGGACCACGTCCACTCCCATCCAGCCATACAACCTCACCTCCTCCTCGGATTCTGAAGAAGAGATCCAGGAAAAAAAGAGGACGAGACTACCGTCGCCGCCACAATAGCAGAGGCTATAGCCAAGGTGACAGCTGCCAAGGAGAAAGTCGAGGCCTCAGATTCATTGGACATGGTGGTATCTGATTCCTCCAGCGACGAACCGGCCGAAGCAGCAAGGAAAAGGAAGCGGTCCGCCAGGACGACTGAGCCTCAAGAAGAAGGATCTGAAACCGAGTTAGAAGCACCACCTAAAAGACCCACTCCAAGTCACATCAAGCCACCACATGGCCAGAGGAAGAGCCCAGCCGCCAAATCTCCCGACTCACGCCGCCTCGTCCTTCCCCCCACCTTAGAGTCCTCCTCTGAGGCAGCACCAGAAACGAAAAGGAACTCACATATTTTTTAGCACCTTTTCTTTGTTTTTATGTTTTCTTTTAATTTTATGTTTTCTTTTCCTTTTTTATGTTTTATTTTTTCTGTTTTTATTTTATATTTTGTGTAAGGCTTTGAGGACAATGCCAACCTTGAGTTTGGGGGGTTAGTCCTCTTTGTTTTCTTTGCTTTTAGTTGTATTTAGCCGCATGTAGCAGCATGTGTAAATTCTGCCCTAGCACATAATGAAATAGAAAGTATTAGCTTAAAACTTGTGCCAATGATAGTTAGCCAACTTCCATATTCGCACCATACTTAAAATTGAACTTAATCATGGGAAGAAACATGAAAAATACTTAGAAAAAAATTAGTTGCCAATTATTCTTACATTGTCTGCTAAGTGCTGAGTTTTGCTTGAGCTCTAAGTTAACATTGCCTGCTTTATTTAATAAAAATCTCTTAATTGGATGCAGGATTGCCGCCACGGCAACACAGGGAAGCTAAGTAAGAAAGCAAGACGCCATGGCCGTAGCACAAAGATGCTTAAAACCCTATAGGTGCCTAAAATAGGCTCTAGGAAGGATCATGAGCAAGGACACTCTGCTGCTATCAAAGTCGAAGTATCTAAAATTATTTGAAGTGACGGACAAATTAGTAAGAGTGAATGAAAGCCTTCACGGAATGACTCTATTCAAAGGGTTCGGAGTTTCGTAGTATGCTTTTATCTTAGCTTCTGACCTGGAGAATAGTTGTGATGACCTGAAGCCCTTAAGGCTATGATAGGAAATATGAGGAAAGAAGTGCTTAACTGTGCTGCCATGGCAGCAACTCATATCCTCTTTCGTATTTAATTATTTTTAGCATTCTTTGTTCACTTAGTATACTCAGCATGTTTAGCATGGACACAGACCTGGACACACTGCACTGGCACTAAAAAAAATTAAATTCTAAGTTATTTAACGTCATTCCCTATCACTAACATAAAATAGGTGCCACGACCTTGAGGTAAAAAATCAAGTTAAAGGCTAAGTTCGGTTAAATTTTGTGCAGGGGGCAGGTTTACTAGTTAGGTTGCATTGCTTGAGGACAAGCAATAGTTCGAGTTTTGGGGTGTGTAGAGTATCCATAAGTTCTATATTTTGTACACATTCCTGCCCTTATTATTGTTGTTCTTAAGCTCGTTTAGGCATATTTAGGTGCATTGCATGCATAATAACAATATTTGCTCTTTTGCCATGCTTTTATTGAATATTATATATTTGGTTAAGAAAAGATACTGTTTTAGTTTAGTTTTCATTTTCAGGTGTTGTAGTTGTGTAGAGGAGGAGAGGACAAGAAAGCAGGGAGCGAAAAAGAGTTGTACTGAAGCAGTTCCAAATTGTTGCCAAGGACGCCATAATAGCATCCAGCCGCCTAGGCTGCAATACACCGACTCAGCCAAGATGGGCTTCAATTTATAGAGGATGATTTTCTGAATCCAACAAATCCAGCCTTGTAATTTTCTTAATCCTTGAATAGTGTGTAGAGCAGATTAAAGATTGATAAGTAGGAGTATGTATCTTTACTTGTTGGAGAAGGCAACATCCAAAAGGAGTCCACATTCAAGTCAAAGAAGTTACCATTTAATGTAAAGCAGCTTAAAGACTTCAACTCAAAGGAGGACTCAAACTTAAGGCCATGAGCCCTATATATACCCATGTATTCGAGGGTATAGGGGCAGAGATCACGTTTTTAGATAACCCTAATTGCCTCCTAATCTATCATGTTCTAATTCTCCCATAGGGTTTAGGTTTTTGTAAATAAAGTAGTTGTGAGAAACGGTTGTATTAGTTTGAGTTGTTCTCGCAATAAAATACTCTTAGTTTGCTTAATTCATTTGCTTCACTTCCTTCAATTAGTTCCAAAAGTCCATTTGAAGAATCCATTTGTCGGGCACGGCAATGTCAAACTCACGAAAGAATTAAGCACAGTCTCATCATGAAGAGGTGTTGACTAATTCAGCTTAGACATAAGTTATAATTTCAGTGGCTAAAAGGAGCAACCAAACGTTGATTGTCTGTGTTAGGTGTACGCTGAGATTGCTAGGCATTGCCTACATCATGCAACAACAGAATCCTAGCTTAGACATAGGTAGGTTCACTTCAGAATTTCTTCGCCAAACTTGGAGTATCTGCCAGACTTGCCGTCGGGACTTCTCTCCATCTCACCCGCCGGGACAGCGTTGCAAGTGCAGAGTGCCGTCGTGGCAGCGAAAGTTGTCGCCGCCTCAATCGGCCATTACCCGCCAAGGCAGTAGATTGTGGCAGCGCAAAACAAACTTAATCTTTACAACGCAGTCTACACACTACTGAGCTACAACTACTTGACCCAATCTATCAACCTGATCTCTCTCTCTCTCTCTCTCTCTCTTCAATTACTTATGTTTTTACTTTTATGATTTTTAATTTAATTGTACAATTTACTTTTCGTGTGCAGGAACAACAATTCGAATCAAGCTGTCCAATCCCTATGGGAGACAATATCTTATATACTATAACTTAACAGGAGTGTGCACTTGCGCTCATAAATATAGAGCACCCAAACGCTCTACACTTAGTGAGCGGCGCTCAAAATCAAAGCAACAACAATGCAATTTTAAAACTATAAAATTTGTTCATAAAACAAAACCTTCCATCAAATCATTCCCTTGCAACCAAACCGATAAAACAAACGAGAAATACAACACAAGGCATAGCCTCAATAGTCAAAACCAAAATACCACAGTTCATGCATTAACGATGCATATCAACCATAACTTGCCAAACTCATTCAAATCATGCATTACCGATGCATATCAAAACTCAACTTACCAACACATGATCAACACCATACCAAAACATAATATAAACATATTGTGAATTAACACATGTATATTGGCCACAAGTGATCCGAGATGCCACTACACGCAGAGCCCAAGGTGATAGCACTACCCCTATCACTCTCAAATTGGATATACGGACACCTTGATGCCACTACCCCCATCTAGTCACATGCATTACCGATGCATAAAATTCACTTCGGTCGGGATGTCATTACTCGCAGAGCCCGTTGGTGATAGCACTGCCCCTACCACTCGCATCGCAATAGCACTAACCCTATTGTGAAACCGAAAGATACCACACGCGCGAATTTTGTATAAAAGAGCTCTCTACATCCTATTGATCGATCAACATATCTGATATATATATATATATATAATCTCGTCACTTGCCAATATACAATTTACCTCCAAGTTTAGCCATTGTTTTCAATGCATAAACATGAGCACAACATCCCATTTCAAAACATATACAATGCATGACATTTCTCAACATAATTACAAAAACTTTGAAATCTTAACATTAACTCATGAGATTTCATATAACAACATTTAAACAACTCATTATGCATAAAAATAGTAGGATTGATCATAACCACCTAAGCAATCGCATCATCGTCTCTTTAAACCAAAACAATTGGAAACAAGGGTGAAAAATACCCAAACTTACACTTAAGCTTAGATTGGTCTTTTGTACACAATCCAAACCCTTAAAACATGTCCTTAACCACGTTAAGGCTTTAAAAACATTTCCACTAACCAACAAACCACAAACGCAAGCCGAAACACCGATTCAAGCCTCCGGATCACCCAAAAATGTGTTCGATGATCCCAAATCCAAAACCCCTATTTCTAACTATTAAATCAGACAATTAGACTTTATTTCAACCCAAAAACTTGCCAGAAAACAGAGACTCGTCATCTAACAACAATCGACTATCAAAACATATCTGACATAAGCTGAAAACATTGAATAAATCAACCCAAACAATCTCCTGCCAAAACCCAACAAGATTATCATCATAGATACATCTAATAGCATCCAAAAACATTAACCCATCATCAAATAACCACCAGCTACTGATTTCTCCCAAATCCAAGCCAAAAGCCCAACAATATTAATCCAAAACTTCATCAACACAATCAAATCCGGGATTCTCTTGATTAACCCATTATCTCAACATATTTCAACATCAAAAACATTGCTTACAACAATCTAAAACCCAGCAAAACCTGAAATAACAATGAAACTCACTAAACAACCATTTATCGCTTGATTTCTTAATTTTTCATAAATATCATTGTAAAACTTTTAATCTAAAACCATAAAAGAATCAATAACATGGGAATATCAATAAAGAACCTTACATTAGAGGAGAAAAATGTAGCTCACCTCTAATGGTAGAATTTCCCCTTGATTTTCAAGAAAAAACTTAAGAAATCTAAAGAAAGACAATTGGATTTTAGAAGAAATCATAAGGAAAATGCTTTGATGATTAAAAATCAACTTAAAAAGAAGTTTACCTTTGAAAACTTGCTGCTATGTTGCGGCTTGGTTGTAAAGAGAATGAAGAAAAGCTTTTTAGAAGTTTTAACGTCAATTCTTGAAATGATATGAAACCTTTTTAAAAATATGAATTAATACATTTTAAAAATCATTTTTAGGAATTAAATAAATAAGTGAAAAGTCTGAAATTAGACTTGGTTAATTATCTTCTTAAAGAATCAATGTTTTGATTCTTTTACAAAAGAATCACTAAAATAGTTTTGAAAATTCACATTTTAGTAACTAAACCAAAATGTCATAATTCTGAAACTCATTTTCCAAAATAGATTTCGAACACAACATAAATATAATATATAAGGATTTTACAAATTGTTTCCACATTTTTAAGAACACTCGAGGGCAGTTTTCCTGAACTCACCCCAAACTTACCCGAACTTCAAAAACAGGTTCGACTAACTCTAAAACCATAACTGGAACTCCTAAGTCCAAAACCAGGGTGTTACACTTTGCCTGTGATTAATGATGGTAATCCTAAGCATGAGCAAGAGAGTAATTTGATTCATATTTTAGCTGAACATCAAAAGGCTTTAGGTTGGACCATTACTAATTTGAAAGGCAATGAAAACCAAGTAGTTGTTCATCTTTCTAGGCTAGAAATTATGAAAGAACTAAGGAATGAAATAGAGATTAAGGAAGAATTTCCTAATGAGAAATTATTATTTTCTACGGCAATTCCTTGGTATGCTAATATTGTCAATTTTCTCGTTAGTGGTATTTTTCCTCCTGATTTGAATAGCCAGGGAAAGAAAAAGTTCATGCACGATGTTCCTTGTAACACCAAAATTTCGGGCTTAGAAGTTTAGGGTCTGAACCGGACCGGTCTGATTTTCGGTTCGAATATAAAAGAAGGTTTTAGGGAAAGCCTAGTTTGGGATGCTTTAAAATTATGGGAAAATATCTAAAAATCCTCTTTTAATATATATAAGAGAGTGGTGAAATAAATTTTACAAAATAATGTTTGGAAATGCAACATTTTGAAAAAAGTGACTAAAATGCGATTTTTGAAAAGTTCAGTGGTGATTGTATTGTAAGGATTGAAACTTTGAATCTTTAAGGAGCTAATTTACCCAAAAATGATTTCTCCAGATTTTTCCTTAATTTAAGTGATTTAATTAATGTTTAATTAATTAAATGAAAAAGGGAAATCACCTTTTAGAATTTCATAACTAACTTTTCCTAAAATTTTCCCATCTCTTTTTCTCTCAAAATAACATCATCCAAACACTTTTCTCCAGCAACTTTTTCCATTCATTTTCAATCCAATTGATGAGATTTCAATCATCAATTAGTTCCTAATCCATCTTACATCAAATCCTTTTGATTTGCTAATTGGATTTTCAAGGAAATTGGCTCAAATCAAAGAGAAATCATCATTTAGAGGTAAGGTTGCCCTTCTCCTCTAAATACTCAGTTCTTTACTGAAATTCCCAAGTTATCAATCCTTAATTTATGTTTTATAAATGGTTTTGATGATATGAACTTGATTTTGGCTTAAAACTCAAGATTTGGAGGAAATCTTGAAGAATTTCGTTGTGATTGTTTGGGCTCTGTTTTGAGTTGATTCTTAAATGTATTTTGGATGTCTAATGATGTGTAAATGGGGTTTTATTAATGCAATCCCGGATAGGTTGTATTTCCTAAGTTTTTGCTTATGAAAATGGTGGTTTTTGAGGTGATCTTGGTGTTCTGTTATAGCTGGAGGTATAAGGACGAGTGTAGGTTCATTTTGGATGTTGATTGATGTTTAGAAATGGTTAGAAGTGATGGATCTTGGCTGGGTTAAGTTTTGGAAGAGTTTGGTGGTGATTTCGGTTCTGTTTGGTAGCCGAAATGTTGGCTTTAAGTAGAGCAGCGAGTTTAAGTGTGTTGGCTGAAGATTTCAATGCATGATGATGCATTAATCCTCTGCTTTGATGTGTTTAAAACAAGGGAGACATCTTCGGACACTTGTGGTGTTGATCCGGAGGATTGATCGGCGTTTCGGCAAGCTTGTGAAACGGAATTGGTGAGTGAATTTAGATTTCCAGCTTTGAAACAAATGTTTGAAGGTTTTGGGAGCTTAGTTTAAGTCTAAGCAACTTAGCTAAGCTCAAGAGTAAGTTTTTGGGAAAACTCTCTTGGATGAGCCATGATGTGGTTCGATGCATTGTTTATATTTGCATGTTTAAATTCTGTTTGGAAAGCATGTTTTAGCATGGTAAATGCTGGTTTTGAAAGCCATATGTTGAAGGATGCTCAAGGTAATAGATCCTTGGTTGACTTATTGTAAATGTGGTTTTGATGCATAGTGATGCATGATGTTAAATGGCTTTGTCTAATGCTTTAAAACAGTGAGTCGTTGATGTTAGATGATGTATATTGGCAAGTGATGTAAAGGTTTTAAAGTACTTGAATCGGATATAGTTAGCCGGTTATAGGATTGGGTGCACCGTGAATAAAGTCGCCTTGGATGTTGAGGGGTTGAGATTGTACCGTAAACTCCATCCAAGTACACTAACGAGTAAAGTAAGATCACAACGGTGGTTAAAAGTTCGTGTGTGGATCTTGTGTTGTGTGTCCCGTGTTCTCGTTAGTGAAGTTATACAACTACCGATGAGTGATGTTGAGGGGTTATGATTGTACCGGTAAACTCCACCTTGTGTGTTCGGTAGTGTGTATGAAGCGTATGGTACAACGCTTGTAATCCGCGTATCCGATTGTGTTTTATGTTGTAAATGGTTATGGATGATCACTTGGAAGCCAATATGACATGTTGATTTTAATGAAGCATGAGATGCTTGTTTTGTATGCAAGGTTGCATGAATAATGATGATTATGTGATGGAAGGCTTTATTAAAAGTGTTTAATGAAAAGCATTATTGTGTTGTTTCTTTAGAGCATGCCTCATTAAGCAATTGTGCTTACGCTCTCTCTCTTGAACCAATAATGCAGATAATTGAAGTGTTTGAGGGCAACAAGGAGGCTAAGAGTCCAAGGGAAACTAAGCTCATGTATGGTGATGTTTTCATAACACTATTAGTTTTTGATATTTTGGCAATGGGAAACTAAGATGTGTTTTGGGAGATGTTTTGGACTCCCTAGTGGTGGCTTGATGCCTTTGATTATTTAGACTTGTAAATGGCCTTTTTAAGCTTGATTTGGTGTTTTTTTGGTTGTTTGGTTTTGGACATTAGGGTGCATGCCTATAGACTTGTGGAATTCTATGATTGATGCCATGAATGTGTTTTGAAGTTGCAAACATGTACATTATATGTATGATGACTTGTTTGCATGACTAGGAAGTCATTATGATGCGTTTGAGTGGTTTTATGCATGTTAAACCAGCAAAATCTGCAGTTTCTGGGCAACCCGTATCGATACACTCATAGGCGTTTTGAAACGGGGGCCTGTAATGGCCTTGGTGTTTCGAAATGGCTGGTGACCGTATCGAAACGGTTTGGCCACTAGAAGGCCATATTTTGAAACAAGTCTCGAAATGAACCCGTGTTTAGGAAAGGTCAACCCCGTTTCGAAACATGTGACCGTTGGGCTCTGATTTGAATGGTTTTGAGGTTTGCAAGCTTTACGTTTTAGTCCCGAAAATTGTATTTGCAATTGCATGAGTTTGAGATGTCCGATTAAGGTGAAATTCGACAGGGAAGCATGTAATATGACTAATTTTATATTGTTAACTTAAAAATCAGTTAAGACTTCCTAATTTCCAAAATTTGCATTTTGGTCCCTAATATTTGTGATTTGTGCAATTGAGTCCCTTATTGATATCCGATCGCTGAGCTTTTCTCATAAATGTTTCTCAAGAGTACGCTTAGGGTTAATGTGCATCTAGTCAAGTAAAAAGGAAAAAGGGTCGTTAATCAAGGTTGACTTTTGGGTTGACTTTGGTTTTCCCCGTGTAATCTTCGTAGTTCGGGTCAACCGTCTAGGCCGGGCTAAGGGGGTTACATTTGGTGGTATCAGAGCTGAGTTCTCGTGTAAATGGGAATGGTTATGTGGGTGAAGTATGTGTGATTGCATGATATGCCTTTTAAATGAAAGTATGATGTATGAATTGTAAAGTATGTTACAATTGTGATGCTATGCTATGTTAAAGCATGTTAGAGGAACCCATTGCCATATCAAAACTAATGAATGAAATTATTTTTGGAAAATGAGCTTGAGTACTTGGATTACTTACCTTGTTGAGCCTAATTATGTTTATTGCATTTGTGTCAGTGCATTATTTTTCATGTAAATGGGGCCTCGTAGAGAAATGGGGGTGAATACGAGAGCTATGGCTCAGAATGAGAACGAGGAAAACATTGAGAATGTTGTGGATATACCTCCTCCTCCTGGTGGTGGACCGCCCGGTGGTGGTGGTGCTGGAGGTGATGGTGCTGGTGTTGGTGCTGGTGCTGGGGTCGCTGGACCTGATGGTGTGCAGGGGCAAGCTGCTCCTGACATGACTGTTTTGATACAGGCTATTGCTAGAGCCTTTTAGGCAGTAGTAGCTGGAGCTCACGGGGATGTGCATCAGGGTGATGCTAACGTGAGATTACCTTTGGAACGTCTTCGCAGTCTGGGAGGGACTGAGTTTAGAGGTTTATCTCCTGAAGGTTCTGAATCTTGGTTGGAAAGCACCAAGAGGATATTGGGACAAATGAACTGCAACGATGTGCAGAAGTTAGGTTGTGTAGTATCGCTGTTACATGATGATGCGTATACGTGGTGGACGACCACTTTCTCCGGAATGGAGGAAGTTGATGTGACTTGGATGTTCTTTCTGAACGCGTTCAAGCGGAAGTATCTAGGTGTGCGATACCTAGATGAGAAGAAAAGAGAATTCATGTCTCTTGTACAAGGAAGCATGACAGTGGCTGAGTATGAGATCCAGTTTGTCCGTCTTAGTCAGTACGCACCTGAGCTTATTCCTGATGAACGAGAAAGGTGTGAACGCTTCCGATATGGTTTGGTGCCAGATGTGAAGACCTTTATGCTTGCTGCTGAGTATACAGATTTTGATGTGCTGGTGAGTAGGGCAAAGGACATTGAGCAGAACCTGGGTTTGTCTTCCAAGGGTGTTAGTTCTGGCTCGGGCAAAAGAGCTGCTGAGTATAGTTCCGGTGGTGGACGGAGCAAGAGAGGACGAGATAAGAGGTATCAGTCTTCTTCTAGGCGTGGTAATGGAGGGAATGGTGCGCCTGTTCAGGGAGATAGGATGAGAGCTGGTCAGAACACGTGCTGAACGTGTGGATCGCGTGGCCACCTGAGGCGAGATTGTCCTCGAGAAGCGAGGGAGGTGCATGCTCCTATTGTAGTGACTGGTAATTCGTGTTGGAATTGTGGTTCGGCAGACCACATGAGGAGGGAGTGTCCTTTGTTGGCCGGTGGTGGTTAGGGACGTGCTCCTGGGGTTGTTTCACCATAGAGAGGTCGTGGGCGCGGCCGTGGTAACTTCCAGCGCAGAGAAGATGGTGGAAGGAATGTGGCGCATGTGGTGGCTGTCCAACCTGAGGGTGGTGGCCAAGCTCGGGTGTATGCTCAGCGAGAGGGGAGAAATGATACAGATGTGATCGCATGTACCTTTACTTTGCAATCCTTGTCATTACTTTCCATGATTGATTCTGGATCTACACACTCATACATATTGCGTGAACATGCTCAATTGCTTGGTTTACCTGTTGAGTCTTTGGATGTTGGTATGCGTGTAACTAGTTCCTTTGGTGAGACCGTTGTGACACGGAAGTTGTATATAAGATGCCCTTTGGTAGTGCAAAACAATGTTTTTCTTGTTGACCTCATGGAATTGCCATTCTATGGTTTTGATGTAATCCTTGGTATGGATTGGCTTGTTGAACATCGAGCTGTGGTGGATTTTGATAACAAGCGGGTTTCGTAGAAACTTGCGGATGATTATGAGGTAGTGGTGGTTGGTGAGAATGTGAAGTTTCTTGCCAATGTGGTGTCTACATTGGAAGCGAGTCGTATGCTGAGGCAGGGTTGTAAGGCCTACCTAGCCTTTGTGATGAATCCTAGCTCTAAGGAGTTGCGAGTTCAAGATATCAGGACAGTGCAAGAGTTTCCTGGAGTGTTTCCGGAGGAATTACCTGGATTGCCTCCTAGTCGAGAGGTGGAGTTTGGAATTGAGTTGTATGAAAACACAACTCCAGTGTCCATTACTCCTTACCGGGTGGCACCTAAGGAGTTGAAGGAGCTGAAGACGCAACTTCAGGAATTGCTTGATCGTGGTTTCATTCGGCCGAGTGTGTCACCTTGGGGTGCACCAGTCTTGTTTGTGAAGAAAAAGGATGGCACTATGAGAATGTGCATTGATTATCGTCAGCTGAACAAGTTGACTATCAAGAATCGGTAGCCTTTGCCGAGAATTGATGCTCTTTTTGATCAGTTTCAGGGAGCGGCTGTGTTCTCTAAGATTGACTTAAGGTCAGGTTATTACCAGCTTAAGGTGAAGGATGTGGATGTGCCAAAAACAGCCATTAGGACGAGGTATGGGCATTACGAGTTCCTTGTGATGCCGTTTGGTTTGACGAATGCTCCTGCAGCTTTTATGGACATGATGAATAGAGTGTTCCATGAATACTTGGACAAGTTTGTTGTGGTGTTCATTGATGATATCCTTGTGTACTCTCGTACTGAAGAGGAGCATGAGGGGCATTTGAGGATTGTGTTGCATGCTTTGTTGGAGAATCAGCTTTATGCTAAGCTGAGCAAGTGTGAATTTTGGCTTAGGGAAGTTGTGTTCCTTGGTCATGTGGTTTCTGCTGAGGGGATTCGTGTTGATTCTCAGAAGATTGAGGTGGTGATGAATTGGAAGCCTCCTAAGTCTGTCCATGAAGTTCGTAGTTTCCTTGGATTGGCAGGATACTATCGGAGGTTCGTGGATGGATTTTCAAAGATTGCTACACCTTTGACGAAGTTGTTGCAGAATGATGTCAAGTTTTAGTGGACAGAGGCAAGACAACAAGCTTTTGAGAAGCTTAAGGCATCTTTGACGCAAGCTCCTATCTTGGTTCAACCTGAATCAGGGAAAGAGTTTGTAGTGTACAGCGATGCATCCTATGTTGGTTTGGGGTGTGTGTTGATGCAAGAGGGTAAGGTGGTGGCTTATGCATCGCGCCAGTTGAAGGTGCATGAGCGCAATTATCCTACGCATGATATTGAGTTAGCTGCGGTGGTCTTTGCTTTGAAAATTTGGAGACATTACCTGTACGGTGAGAAGTGTACTGTGTACACGGATCACAAAAGTTTGAAGTATTTGATGTCTCAAAAAGAGTTGAATCCTAGGCAACGACGTTGGGTGGAGTTGCTTAAAGATTACGATCTGACGATCTAGTACCATCCGGGAAAAGCTAATGTCGTAGCGGATGCTTTGAGTAGGAAAGTGGCAGTGTAGTTGAGGGCTATGTTTGCCAGTTTGAGTATTTCGCGAGATGGAGGTCTTGTGGCTGAATTACAAGTGAAACCATCTTTGGTTCAGTTGATAAAGGATAAGCAGTTGTTGGATGATTCCTCGGTGCCACATGTTCAGGATATTGTTGAGGATAGACCATCAAATTTTTGTTTTAATGATGATGGAGTTTTATGTTTTGGAAGTCGGATAGTAGTGTAGAATGATGCTAAGTTGAGGCGTGCTATTCTGACTGAAGCTCATAGTAATCCTTTTGCTATGCACCCTGGTAGTACAAAAATGTATCGTGATCTTAAAGATGAGTACTATTGGGTGGGTTTGAAGAAAGATGTTGCGGAGTATGTGAGTAAGTGCATGGTTTGTCAGCCAGTTAAGGCTGAGCATCAGTTTCCTTCTGGGTTGTTGCAACCGTTGAGGATTCCTGAGTGGAAGTGGGAAAGGATTACCATGGACTTTGTGTCTGGTTTTCCTTTGTCGCCATCGAAGAAGAATTCGGTGTGGGTGATTGTGGATCACCTTACGAAGTGTGCGCATTTCATACCTGTGCATACTACGTATACTTTGGACAAGCTTGCAGAGTTGTACATTGCTGAGATTGTGCGACTACATGGTGTGCCAAAGTCTATAGTGTCGGATAGAGATCCGAGGTTTACATCGCGTTTCTGGGAATGTTTGCATCAAGCTTTGGGTACACGGCTGAATTTCAGTACTTCTTATCATACATAGTCGAATGGACAGTTTGAGCGAGTTATCCAAGTGCTGGAAGATATGTTGAGGTGTTGTGTGATTGAGTTTCAAGGCTCTTGGGAGAAGCATTTGCCTTTGGTGGAGTTTGCTTATAACAATAGCTACCAGACAAGTTTTCAAATGGCACCTCATGAAGCCTTGTGCGGGAGGAAGTGCAGAACTCCTCTTTGTCGGGCTGAAACAGGTCAGAAGTTGGTTTCAATGCCAGCTTTGTTGAAAGGAACCACCGAGAAGGTGAAACTCATTTGTGAGCGTTTGAAGGCAGCTTCTGATCGACAGAAGTCTTACGCGGATTTGAAGCGTAAGGAGATTGAGTTTGCGGTAGGTGACCATGTGTTCTTGAATGTTTCGCCTTGGAAGAAGGTGATGAGGTTTGGTCGAAAGGGTAAGTTGAGCCCTAGGTACATTGGACCATACGAGGTGATTGAACGTGTGGGTCCTGTTGCGTACAAGCTGAGGTTGCTGCAAGAGTTGGAGAAGATTCATGATGTGTTTCATGTTTCTATGCTTCAGAGGTATAGATCGGATCCTTCGCATGTTATGCCTGTGGAGGAAGTGGAGTTGAATCCAGACTTGACCTATGATGAGGAGCCGGTTGAAATTCTGGATTCGGACAGTAAAGTTCTTCGAGGCAAGACCATTGAATTGGTTAAGGTGTTGTGGAAGCATCGTGGTGTTAAGGAAGCCACGTGGGAAAGAAAGGATTAGATGAGGAAGCAGTTTCCGTACCTCTTTCCTCCAAGTAAATTTCGAGGACGAAATTTCATAAGGGGGGAGAGTTGTAACACCCCAATTTTGGGCTTAGAAGTTTAGGGTCTGAACTGGACCGGTCTGATTTCGGTTCGAATATAAAAGAAGGTTTTAGGGAAAGCCTAGTTCGGGGTGCTTTAAAATTATGGAAAAATATCTAAAAACCCTCTTTTAATATATATAAGAGAGTGGTGAAATAAATTTTACAAAATAAGGTTTGGAAATGCAACATTTTGAAATAGTGACTAAAATGCGATTTTTGAAAAGTTCAGTGGTGACTATTTTGTAAGGATTGAAACTTTGAATCTTTAAGGAGCTAATTTACCCAAAAATGATTTCTCCAGATTTTTCCTTAATTTAAGTGATTTAATTAATGTTTAATTAATTAAATGAAAAAGGGAAACCACCTTTTAGAATTTCATAACTAACTTTTCCTAAAATTTTCTAATCTCTTTTTCTCTCAAAATTCCATCATCCAAACACTTTTCTCCATCAACTTTTCCATTGATTTTCACTCCAATTGATGAGATTTCAATCATCAATTAGTTCCTAACTCATCTTACATCAAATCCTTTTGATTTGCTCATTGGATTTTCAAGGAAATTGGATCAAATCAAGGAGAAATCAACATTTAGAGGTAAGGTTGCCCTTCTCCTCTAAATACTCAGTTCTTTACTGAAATTCCCAAGTTATCAATCCTTAATTTATGTTTTGTAAATGGTTTTGATGATATGAACTTGATTTTGGCTTAAAACTCAAGATTTGGAGGAAATCTTGAAGAATTTCGTTGTGATTGTTTGGGCTCTGTTTTGAGTTGATTCGTAAATGTATTTTGGATGTCTAATGATGTGTAAATGAGGTTTTATCAATGCAATCCCGAATAGGTTGTATTTCCTAAGTTTTTGCTTATGAAAATGGTGATTTTTGAGGTGATCTTGGTGTTCTGTTATAGCTGGAAGTATAAGGACGAGTGTAGGTTCATTTTGGATGTTGATTGATGTTTAGAAATGGTTAGAAGTGATGGATCTTGGCTGGGTTAAGTTTTGGAAGAGTTTGGTGGTGATTTCAGTTGTGTTTGGTAGCCGAAATGTTGGTTTTAAGTAGAGCATCGAGTTTAAGTGTGTTGGCTGAAGATTTCAATGCATGATGATGAATTAATCCTCTATTTTGATGTGTTTAAAACAGGGGAGACATCTTCGGACACTTGTGGTGTTGATCCGGAGGCTTGATCGGCGTTTCGGCAAGCTTGCGAAACGGAATTGGTGAGTGAAGTTGGATTTCCAGCTTTGAAACAAATGTTTGAAGGTTTTGGGAGCTTAGTTTAAGTCTAAGCAACTTAGCTAAGCTCAAGAGTAAGTTTTCGGGAAAACTCTCTTGGATGAGCCATGATGTGGTTCGATGCATTGTTTATATTTGCATGTTTAAATTATGTTTTGAAAGCATGTTTTACCATGGTAAATGCTGGTTTTGAAAGCCATATGTTGAAGGATGCTCAAGGTAAGAGATCCTTGGCTGACTTATTGTAAATGTGGTTTTGATGCATAGTGATGCATGGTGTTAAATGGCTTTGTCTAATGCTTTAAAACAGTGAGTCGTTGATGTTATATGATGTATATTGGCAAGTGATGTAAAGGTTTTAAAGTACTTGAATCGGATATAGTTAGCCGGCTATAGGATTGGGTGCACCGTGAATAAAGTCGCCTTGGATGTTGAGGGGTTGAGATTGTACCGTAAACTCCATCCAAGTACACTAACGAGTAAAGTAAGATCACAACGGTGGTTAAAAGTCCGTGTGTGGATCTTGTGTTGTGTGTCCCGTGTTCTCATTAGTGAAGTTATACAACTACCGATGAGTGATGTTGAGGGGTTGTGATTGTACCGTTAAACTCCATCACGGGTGTTGAGGGTTGTGATTGTACCGGTAAACTCCACCTTGTGTGTTCGGTAGTGTGTACGAAGCGTATGGGACACCGCTTGTAATCCGCGTATCTGATTGTGTTTTATGTTGTAAATGGTTATGGATGATCACTTGGAAGCCAATATGACATGTTGATTTTAATGAAGCATGAGATGCTTGTTTTGTATGCAAGGTTGCATGAATAATGTTGATTATGTGATGGAAGGCTTTATTAAAAGTGTTTAATGAAAAGCATTATTGTGTTGTTTCTTTAGAGCATGCCTCATTAAGCAATTGTGCTTACGCTCTCTCTCTTGAACCAATAATGCAGATAATTGAAGTGTTTGAGGGCAACAAGGAGGCTAAGAGTCCAAGGGAAACTAAGCTCATGTATGGTGATGTTTTCATAACACTATTAGTTTTTAATATTTTGGCAATGGGAAATTAAGATGTGTTTTGGGAGATGTTTTGGACTCCCTAGTGGTGGCTTGATGCCTTTGATGATTTGGACTTGTAAATGGCCTTTTGAAGCTTGATTTGGTGTTTTCTTGGTTGTTTGGTTTTGGACATTAGGGTGCATGCCTATAGACTTGTGGAATTCTATGATTGATGCCATGAATGTGTTTTGAAGTTGCAAACATGTACATTATATGTATGATGACTTGTTTGCATGACTAGGAAGTCATTAGGATGCGTTTGAGTGGTTTTATGCATGTTAAACCAGCAAAATCTGCAATTTCTGGGCAACCCGTATCGATACACTCATAGGCGTTTCGAAACGGGGGCCTGTAATGGCCTTGGTGTTTCGAAACGGCTGGTGACTGTATCGAAACGGTTTGGCCACTGGAAGGCCCTGTTTCGAAACAAGTCTCGAAACGAACCCGTGTTTCGGAACTGTCAACCCTGTTTCGAAACAGGTGACCGTTGGGCACTGATTTGAATGGTTTTGAGGTTTGCAAGCTTTACGTTTTAGTCCTGAAAATTTTATTTGCAATTGCATGAGTTTGAGATGTCCGATTAAGGTGAAATTTGACAGGGAAGCATGTAATATGACTAATTTAATATTGGTAACTTAAAAATCAGTTAAGACCTCCTAATTTCCAGAATTTGTATTTTGGTCCCTAATATTTGTGATTTGTGCAATTGAGTACCTTATTGATATCCGATCGCTGAGCTTTTCTCATAAATGTTTCTCAAGAGTACGCTTAGGGTTAATGTGCATCTAGACAAGTAAAAAGGAAAAAACGGGTCATTAATCAAGGTTGACTTTCGGGTTGACTTTGGTTTTCCCCGTGTAATCTTCGTAGTTCGGGTCAACCGTCTAGGTCGGGCTAAGGGGGTTACATTCCTTACTATCATTGAGATGACCCCTACCTCTTCAAAGAATGTACCGACCAAATGATTAGAAGATGTGTCCCCAAAGAAGAGCAAAAAAACGATCATATTCCACTACCATTCAGCTTCATGTGGAGAGCACTTTGGAGGAGAGAAGACTACTGCAAAGGTCCTACAATCTGAGTTCTATTGGCCTACACTCTTCAAGGATACCCAAGATTTTTATAAATCTTGTGATATATGCCAAGAGATGGTGAACATATATGGAAGACACGAAATGCCCATGCAAAATATATTGAAGGTGGAACTATTATATGTGTGGGGCATTTTGGTCTATATTGGTGCTCCAATCGAACGTGACAAAAATCGCCACATAAATTTAGGATGTTTGAGAGTTTGCATCCCTTCAACCCTCTCTAACTTCTGCTATAGCAATTTTTTCGTTTGCTTTTTTGTTTGTTTTCTTTCTTTATTGATTGTTTTTTTTCTTCTTTAGCAAAACAACTGCCAAACATGTGGATAAGGGTAAAGCCCCTGTGGATGCAGAACCTACTTAGGAAAAAGACCATTCACTACTGGTACGAACAATGAGATGAATGATGATGTCTCTCCTACCATAATGCCACAACAAATTACAACACCTCAGCACTAAAGAAGAGGCGTGTCAAGCATATGGCGCACAAGACAACCCTACCACCATCAAAGTAGATTTAGTCAAGGTACCTTGCATTGCATTTAGTTTAGTTTTAGTTAATTTTCATGCACTGATGACAATGCCTTCTTCAAGTTTGGGGGGAGGTAGTGTTCATACTTAGTCATTTGCATTTGTAGTTATGAACAGTTTTTGCCATGGCATATTGTTTAGTTTAAAGACAGTTTTTATGAATAAATTTAGGATTTCCGATGATGAGAATTTTTTTTCTTTTCTGATATTAGTATAACTGACTTTAGGATTTTATGGTTTATGATTAAACTTTTACAGAATTTCATGTTCTCTATGCTTAAAGGTGTTCGAAAATTTTTAAGAACTTTTGCATACCTTAGTATGAATGATATTAATAAACTTGATTGATAAATGAAAGCAGTAAAGGCTTTGTTAAACTCTCGTGTGCTTATTGAATATGTTGAATTGTGAATAAATTCTCAAGCATAACTATAGAGGGACACTCCTCTGTGCATTGATTTGCATGGATATTGCATTTAAATAAATGGCAGCAATAGCATATCAGTAAATGAAAGTTGTCACAGGATGACTCTACCTACTTGCTCGGGGGTGAGAGGTTTGCTCCCTATTCATCTAGAGTTAAGGACGGTAGTTGTGATGAGCTGACACCCTTCGTAGCAGTACAAAAAAAAAGAAAATCATTTGGAGTTATGGGAGTAAACTTGTGCTTAATTGATAAACAAAACTAGGATGCAATAGAGTTCTTGCCTAATTTTTTTCTCTAACTCTGTTAAGCAAAGAATGCATGCAATTACGCACACACGTACAAAGGATCTTGTCCTAAGGAAAAGTTCTCAAAATCTCAAGTTTGTCTAGCATGTTAAAGCCTATATTTTCTAGGGACTGAAATTTTGCCATAGCACTGTCTTGAACTGAACTTTGCCATAGTATTTTTCTCTGTTTTTATCTACTCATTTCTTGAGGACAAGCAATAGCTTAAGTTTGGGGTGTGTTAACCTTGTAAAAAGTCTATTTTCCAAGCCTTTTTACTTAGAATATTGCTTGGTTTTAAGCTCATTTCATTGCATACAGTTGCTTTTAGTTCATATAGTTCCATACTGTGTTGTTAGCTTGGTTGTTTTGATTAAATTATGAATTTGATGCTGCTTGAGAAAGGTTTGGTTTGGTTGTAAGATCATTTCATTTCATACAGTTGCATTTAGTTCATATAGTTGCATACAGGTTCATTTAGTTCATATAGTTGCATATAGTTGCATATGGTATTGTTAGCTTCATTGCATTTAGTTGCATTTAGTTCATAATGTTTTTAGCATTTTCTAGTTTTCATATGCTTTGTCTATTGTTTTATTGCCCTAAGTTTGTAAGAGCACTCGAGAGTTAGCCTTTACTTGGGTGTTAGATTAGCTTAAAGGTCGAGAAAGTTAAGCTTAGATCCACGTAGACAATGTGGCTGGATGCTGAGAGGCACAACTCTAACTCACCTTAGAGATAAGGATAGAGTTTTAACGACTAAAAGGAGTAGTACTTAAACGATAAGTAGCTTGATAAGATTCACGATGAGAAGTATTGTCGTAGCATTCTGGTTGTCAGGTTTCTTGCTAGAGATAGTTTAGAAACACCTTAGTAAACTCTGTCGAGCATAGTTTGAGCTGGAAAGTGTTAGACATGCATTAGTACTAGGCATATGATTTCTCAACAAGCTCAGTCTGTCTTCCTATCTGAGAGTTTCCACAGGTGTGAGGATGTTTGAAGTCTTAGCATTTAGCTCCAGTTTTTAATTACAGTTTTTACTATAGCGTTTCTTTAAAATCGCTTATATCAACTCTTTCATTCAATATTCAGTTTGTGTTTGGTGTCCTTAAACTTGACTTAATTTACCTCAAATGCGCAAACGGTAAGTATAAGGAATTTCTCTCTCGGTTGTGCTATTATGAAATGGTTTTTATGCACTTGGTTTGAATTCATATCACCTATTGTTTAAGCATGTTTAAAGCATATGGTTTGTTTTCCTTAATGATGTGTTGATGAAGGATGCACATGATAAGTTATCCTTGTAAGTGTATGTTTTATACTTGTGATTTAAAGCATGGTTTAATGCGTTGGAAAATGATTTAATGATGAGGCTTTGAAAACAGTGAGGTATGTGGTGAAATGAGAACTATATTGGCAAGTGATGTTATGAAATTGGTTTATATCGGATATAGTTAGCCAACTATAGGATTAAGTTCACTATAAACAAGTTGCCTTGGATGTCGAGGGGTTTATACGGTGTACCGAATACTCCATCCAAGTGCCCTAACAATTGAGGCATGTGTGTGTGGTGTCCCGTCTCTCGTTAGTGGGCTTATACATCTACCGATGAGTGGATTTGAGGGGTTATACGGTGTACTAAATACTCCACCACGGGTGTCACAACGGTGGAGGGTGGCACTCGTGTGTGAACCTTGAGATGTCGGTGAGAATGTATGAAGTGTTTGGGACAACACTTGTGAATCCGTGTATCCGATATGTTGTTTTGAGAAATTAACTTTCCTAATGATCACTTGTAAGCCAATATAATTGATGATGTATCATGCGATGGTTTATGTTGTATATTATGATTTATACATGTTTTACTCTTTAAATTGTGCATATGGTAGTTATGCATGGGAAGGCTTAAATTGAGTGTTAGCAATGGGACTTGTTGTTGGTTCATGATACATGTTGCATAAGTTCATTATGCTGATTTTTTTTATTAAGAAAAGTGCATGGTTTTAGAGTTATGATGGTTTTCAAATGATGATTAAGTTAATCGAAATGAGATTTCTATGCGGGTTTGGAGAATGGTTTTAAATGCATTGATGTTTGAATATGTTGTATATATGTTAGAAGCAGGTTTATTTGGTTTGTGTTGCATTTAAAAGTGAAAAACCAGCAAACTGTGACATTATAGGCCCAGGTGTATCGATACACCTAAGGCTATTTCGATACAGTGAGCCTAAAATGGGAATTGGGTTTCGAAACAGTGAAGAGAGTATCGAAACAAGCTCAAATGAATTGACTATTTGAATTTCGTGTACCGATACGCTTTGGAGACCGTATCGATATGGGCTCGTATTCCAAAACACCCAGAGCTGTTCCGAAATAGGGTGTCTCAATATAGGGGCGAGTCTATCGATACACGTAGCAGTTAACTAGTTATTTGGAAACTTTTGGAGTTCTGTTTCTTTGCATTTCAGTCCTTGAATGTTGTTGGTTCAATAAAACATGTCTGAATGATTGGATTGAGCTGATATTTGGCACAATGGCATGTAATGTAACCGATTAAAGGATGGTAACTTAAAATTTGAAGAAGCCTCTGTAATTTGCTAAAATTACATATTGGTCCCTAACGCGTGTTTGTAATAAATTGAATGCCTAATCGATTACTATTTGAGTCGATGATTCTTCTGCTATGAGTCTTAACAATTAGTGTAACAATGTGCATCTAGAGAAGATAAAAAGAAAAAACAGGGTCGTCTATTGAGGTAAACTTCCTGGTTTATTTCAATGTTCCACATGTGACCCGTTCGGATCAGCCGGGCGTCTAGGTCGGGTCGATGGGGTTACACCATCTTTCTAGGCTAGAAAACAAGGTTGACTACAATGATGAACTATAAATTATGGAGGGATTCCTTGATGAGAAAATATTATTGTTAAAGTATGCCCAAAGACTAATCGTAAGATGATTATAAATGATATTTTTTACCTTGTTTATTCATAAAAAGGCATTACCACTATTATTTTCAGTTAAAATTATGTGTGCGTAAATAAATTGAATTATATTGAAGTCCTTAGAATAATATGGTTATTCTTAAATGTCATTAGTCGAGTATTATTGTTGGCGTGGACAACAATAATGCATTAAGACTAATATGTAGTTGATTGATGACAAAGTATTGTCATTGACATGGAGATGTCAAAATCAATACATAAGTATGTGTTAAAGAACGACATACTAGATTGACCTGCTATGAGCATGTTTCTTGGATTATTATGTGACAGTCACAACATTTCTCATAGTGATAACTACATGTATGATCCTCGGACTTCAGTCATCTTTATTTCAACATCGTGAGTGACATATTTTGATACAGCCAAACGTGTGTCGTTACTGACTACACTATAAAGACTGGTATTGGATATGTCACTATCTATGTAGTGGGATATTGTTGGTCAAGATAGGATTTGTCCCTCCTACATAATAGAAGTAATATCATAGGTCACTTGATTGGGTGAGACTAGAAATGCATGGCTATGCTCGAATAAGTTGATATGAGATATCATAGTTATTCATTTATAATAGTCTACTCAAGATATCAAGAAATATTATATGGACTATACAAGTGTGACTATTCCATGACTTGTGTCCAATCTAGATATAAGGACAAAAGGATGTAATACATGAAAAGTGTTAATCATGAAGAGATTACGTCGAATAATGATTTCTTGTAACTTAGGTGACAATGACATATTGCTAGATGTCATTCATTGTTTGTAATATTAGAAATGTTCCAATATTTAGTATTAACGTTACATGAACCTACAGGGTCACACCCACAGTTGAAATGAGCATATATTAAATGAATTATATATGTACAAACTTGTTGTACACAGATTTAGTTAAATTAATATATATTTGCTATATATATAATTTAACTATTGGGTAAATATTAAAAGAAAAATAATTACTGTAATTATGACTCTTTTAATATATATATATATATATATATATATATATATATAATTCAATTTAAACTAATATATATCGAAATCCTAATTAAGTTGGATTGTGATTATAATATATATATATATTGAGATCCTAATTAATGTTAAATTGGGATTATATTTATTTAATATATATATTGAAATCCTAATTAAATTGAATTGGGATTATATATATATATATTGAAATCCTAATTGAATTGAATTGAATTGGGATAATATATATAGATATAAATATGAGTTTAATTAGGATTACAAAGGCTATATAAATGCATAAAAGATCTAGCAGCCATTAATGTCTTTTTGGAAAAAAAATTCTAAATAGTTTAGAGTGATTTTATATGCTCGTTCCCTTCTAAATAGTTTAGAGAGTTTTATATGCTCGTTTTAACTGGGTGAACTACGTAGAGGTCGGGGCGTTATCATTGCGGCTTAAGAATCGACATCGTGGAATCGTGATTGGATATCTAACTTCTCCAAAGTTAGAATTCTAAATTTTAAATAGGTAATTCTTCACCCTTATTCACCTTGATTTGTTCCTCGTACATGGATCTCAGGTGGTGATCGCTAGATAATTTTTTCGCTAGGCCATGGGGTGTACTAGCGTAACCCAACAATTATTTGTTGCGGCAATTCCGTGGTATGTTGATATTGTTAACTTTCTCGTTAGTGGTATTTTGCCTCCTAATTTGAATAGCCAAGGAAGAAGAAAATTCAACGTGATGTGCGATCCTAATATTGGGACGAGCCTTATTTATTCAAGCAATCTGCTGACCAAATAATTCGAAGATGTTTCCCCGATGAGGAGCAAAGGAGATCTTATGTAACGCCCCGATTTTGGGCCTAAGAGTTAGCCGAGTTTAGGCTAGATAGTTTGAGAGAACAGGTTCAAACCATTTAGACTAGTTTCGAGATTTGATTATTTTAAAGGGCTTTTGAGGTTGGTAAAATGTTTTAAAATCATTATATATATATATATATATGATTTTGGTGGGATTAATTTTGGAAAATGGTGTTTGAAGGTTTGACATTTTGCAAATGGTGAGCAAAAATGTAAATTTCGTAAAACTGTTTTTAGTGACTAAATCGTAAAAGATCATAATTTTGAATCTTTAAGGAGCTATTGATCCAAAGTCTAATTCAGACTTTTTCCCTTTTAATTGTTCAATTTTAAAGTGGTTTTAATAAATAAAAAAATATGGAGGGAATTATAATTAGCTTTTATCTCTCAAAACATATTTCACGTAACTACCTTTTTTGACAATCATTTTCTCTCAAATTCCTTCCAGCAAAACATCAGTTTCTTCTTCAAATGATTTCTTAATGTTTTCCTATAAAAATCTTATGGTTTTATCTTTGTTTTCTCATGTAAATCTTTACAATTAAAGGGAAAAGTAATCATTAGAGGTAAGGTTTTGTTATTCTCCTCTAATGAAAGGTTCTGTATTTAAATTCTCAAGTTCTTGATCTTTTATGAATGCTTTTGAATGGGTTTTGATGTTACAATTAGGGAAAATTGGTTTAAGTGATATGTAATTGAGGTTTAATTGATTAAATCAAGAAATCTCTATTTTGAATACGTTTTGCTGGGTTTATGATGAGATGAGATTATATCATAATTATGATGTATTGAAATGTTGAATAAGTGAATTTAACATAGGAAACCCGAAACTAAGTGAGTTGGTTGATTTTTAGGTTGAGTTTTTTGGGTTTTTTATTTAGTTAGGTGGCTGATTGGTTGATGGTGGTTCTTCAGTGTTGAAAAGGCGTTTATAGATGTAAATTGATGTTGATTTCGCTGGGTTATGGTTGATGATTAGTTAGAAATGTTTCGCTGGTGTTTTTGGTAGTTTTTGGTAAGCGAAAGCTTGGTTGTTGATGGAGGATGATGTAGTTTTGTGATGTTGGGGGTTTTGATGCAAGGTTAAGCATTAAACCTCTGTTTTACTTTGGTTAGGAGCAGGGGAAGTGGATCTGATAGCTTCAGGGAGAGTTTCGGTTGATCCAGAGGCTTGATTTTCGTTTCGGTAAGGCAAGCGAGGTGTTTTGGTGAGTGGAACTGGTTCTAAATCTTTTCAAGGGTTTGAAAGAAAGGTATGGGGGTTTAGATTAAGCTTGAAATGCTAATATAAGCTCAGAAGTAAGTATAATTGGTTTCGCTCTCGGTTCTTGGCTTTTCCCATTGTTTTGGATTATCATGCTCAAGTTTTGATGAAAGATTTGTTACCTACTGTTGTGCATATTTTTATGAATTGTGAAATGATTCATGGGATCCCATGTGGTTGATTTATGCTTTTGAAAAGACAATGTCTTGTTGAGAAAATGTTATGCATTGAGTATGCTTTAAAATGGGATGAGATATGGTTTGAGTTTATGCATTGAAAACAGTAGGGTAACATGGTTTGAAGGAGTATATTGGCAAGTGATGATGCTTAATGTTGCATCTAGAAAAGAAAAAAAGAAAAAAAGGGTTGTCAATCGGAGTCGGCTTTAACGAGTTGGCTTCGGTTTTTCTCGTGTAATCACCTCGGTCTGGGTCAACCGTCTAGACCGGGCTAAGGGGGTTACAGTAACACCCCCTTCTCGGCCTGATCGAGAACCAGGTCGGAGCGTGCTACCGGTGAGCGATACGGTGATCGGTGCGATAAAATTTCAGATTATTATCAATACTTAATAAATATCACACATCATAGTCCAACTCATTCATAAGAAGGCCACAATTAACCACATAGGACCAATTTATAAATTTTACAAGTTTTAGGGACTAATATGTAAATCTTACAAATTAAAGGACCTTTGATGCAACAAACTACACCACAATGAAATTCAGTACAATATTAGCTAGCCTGTAAAATTTCATGCAAAGCAGTGTTCTTTTACTCATTCCAAACTCAGTGACTAAACTGTAAACAATACAGACCTTTAGATTAAGCTTTTTAACCACTTTAACTAACCCTGTATCGAAACGCTCAAGGCCACTTCGATATAGGTGGATGATGGTCAACCCACGTTGACTTTTTCTCTTGACCATATCGATACAGGTAAGCCTTGTATCGATACGGGTTGACTACCTTTGACTTAGACTTGACCAGTTTCGATACGCTATGAACCCGTATCGAAACGATGGATTCCAGTAGCAAAATGTTTCGGTACAACCCTAAACTGTTTCGATACACCCTGACCCCTGAGTTCAATTATGCTTGACCGTATCGAAACGCCATCACCCGTTTCGATACGACCTGACTTGTAATGAATAATTCTTGCTGGTTTTTTTTCAATTTAACTTATCAAACAGTGTCCAAATGCAGTTAAACTTTACACAGAACATTATAACCATAAATTCTACTTGCATGCCAAATTTTAGAGCTATATGAATCCATTTACCCATTTTTTACCTTTTACTGCCAAAACATGCATTTAGGGCCATTTTCCACTATATAGAAGACTCATCTTAAACATATCACTCATATAACACTTAACCATAACATAGGCACTCCAAAAGAGACTTAATAGACTTATACATAGACCTTGCCACCAACTAGAAGTTTCAAAGGGTCAATATACATTACTTAGAGCTTGATTGTGACTTGTACAACGCTTCAACTCCTCCGATCTCGATCCAAAAACTTGACTATCCTGAAATGGATGCAATGAAATGCATTAGGCATACTTTGCCTAGTGAGGTAGTCACAAAACAATAAATGATATGGATGCCACAAAACATGCTTCAATGATAATCATAATATTGATTATGCAATGAAAACAACATACTCCTAACTCATAATAAGAACATAGTATCGTGTCATCAATGGCATTATCATGATTTCATAGCAAACAATATCAATAATCAATAGTTCCATTGGATCGATTCATGGTATATGGATACACAAATTCCACCTCCTCGCTAAATCAATAAATGGTCAATCTGCCGACATCACCAATAAGACCAATACACAATACATCCATCCGCCTCGCCAAATCAATATAGGCCGTAGCCCTAGGACCGTAGTCCACCCGTACCAATGAGCTCATGAATTCTATGGCATGCCAATTGTATCCAATACTTCGAATCCAAGGTCCAATAATCAATAGTTCAATATCCATGATTCATTGACAATATTTCAATAATCATATGGTCATAGCAATAGACATTAGCAATAATCTCATATCAACGATTCTACATGTCAATGCTTCAATGATTTCCATGACAATGATAGCAATGCTTTGAACAATGAATCGATGCAATACTTACCAAAACTTACCAACATGGCTTACAATAATGCTTCTTGCAAATCCAATAAAATCAATGGTTAGTAAATCAATAAACAATGATTCGAGATGGCACCTAGCCACTCTTGAGACTCCGACTGCACTCACCTCGACAATCTGAAGCTCCTAAGGCTCTCGGATGGTGATACCCTTGTCCCTAGCTTTTGATGGAGGCGATGGATTAGTCTTGTCCACTTTTTGAGCTAGGAAAAGCAATAAGAGATCATTAATATCTATATAACAATATCGATGCTTGAATAGCCATTAGCTATAAACAAAGCTTATCTTTAAGCTTGAAATTGATTATCTAATAATCAAGAGAATCGCTGATTGACTTAGGGCTTTCAGTTACCCGATCGATAGCTATGACTTGGTGTTCTTAAATCAAGGAGAGCCTAAGCTTATGGCTCACAATAGAGAGGTGTGTGCTTGAGCTTGATGGAAAAGATGACAATGGAGGTGTGTGCTTGTTCTTTCAAACCTAAAAGATGAGAATGGTTCTCGGTGAAGCTAAACAAATTTGAAAGCTTTCTTTTGTTCATTTTAAGGGAATTTCAAACCTAATCATTACCCACCATTCTTTACGCCAATAGGAAGGTTTCCTTCAACCTAAGGTAAGCTATTTAATAATATTTTCTACCTTTCCTTTATCCTTTCCTAATTAGACATATAGATGACTATAAGTCATCTTTTCTGATCATTCACGTGAGAGAAGGTGATAAGCAAGTTGGTGAGTCATCACCTAATCATTTCTTTTCGATTTTATCCTTTAAACATATTCGAAATAGGGGACCTGTTTCGAAATGAGTGAAACCGTATCGAAACGGTTCAGCAAAAGTCCAAAAGTTAGTTAATTCTGTTACACCGTATCGGAATGCCCCTTAACCGTTTTGAAACGCCTTACCTAGGTCGTTTCGATACGGGTCTGAGTGTATTGAAATGACTAGCTCAAAGACATTAATTTCAGCATTCTCAAAGCAATCTTAACTAAGGACTTGATTCAATTAGAGTACTTAACAACATAATCTATAGCAAGGGTTTAGTATTTCAATATTTTAATATCAATACTCCGATCATAGGAATCCAATTCCGACTAGACTGATTTTCGGGGTGTTATACCTAGACTCAACATCATCCGACACAAGTATTCAACTCTTAAAACACAAAAAACCATCATCATTAAAACAAAAGTCCGTCGAATTACCATCCACTATATCATGGACATGCGGTACCAACGAATCATCAAGCAACTGCTTCTCGTTAATCAACTGAATTAAGGAAGGTTTCATTTACAACTCGGCTATCAATCCACCATCCCGCGACACAATCAATCGCGCAAACATGGATCTCAATTCCACAGCTACCTCCCTACTCAAATCATAGACCACTACATTGGCCTTTACAGGGTGAGACTCTATCGTCAAGTCGTAATCCTTAAACAACTCCAACCATCTCCGTTGCCTAAGATTCAACTATTTTTGAGACATCAAATACTTTAAACTTTTATGATCCGTATACATCACACATTTTTCTCCATAAAGGTAATGTCTCCAAATCTTCAACCCAAACACCACTGTAGCCAACTCAATATCATACGTAGGATAGTTACGCTCACGCACCTTCAACTGCCTAGATGCATATGCCACAACTCTTCTGTCTTGCATCAACACACACCCTAACCCCACATAGGATGAATCACTATAAATCACAAATTCTCTACCTATTTCGGGTTGAATCAAGATCGAAGCTCGTGTCAAAGCTTCATTAAACTTCTCAAAAGCTTGTTGTCGCATCTTCGTGCACTCAAACTTAACATCCTTTTGCATCAACTTCATCAAAGGAGCAGCAACCTTAGAAACACCGTCCACAAAATGACGATAATAACCCGCCAAGCCTGAGAAATTACAAACCTCCGACACTGATTAAAGTTGTTTCCAATTCACAACAACCTCAACTTTCTACGGATCCACACGAATTCCTTCCACCGACACAACATGACCAAGGAACACCACTTCCTTAATCCAAAACTCACACTTGCTCAACTTAGCATATAACTGATTATCCAACAAGGTCTGCAACACAATCCGAAAATGTCTATCATGATCCTCTTCGGTACATGAATACACAAGGATATCATCAATAAGCACAACCAAAAATTGATCCAAGAACTCATGGAACACTCGATTATCGTCTCTATAAAAGCTTTTGGTGCATTCGTCCACCCAAACGACATCACCAAGAATTCATAATGCTCGTAACGGGTATGAAATGCTGTCTTCAACACATCTTTATCCTTCACCTTCAACTGATAGTATCCCAATCTCAAATCAATCTTAAAAAACACTGTTGCACCACATAATTGATCGAATAGGTCATAAAATCGTGGTAAAGGATAATTGTTCTTTATCGTCAACTTGTTCAGTTGCTGATAATCAATGCACATTCTCATAGTGCCATCTTTGTTTTTCACAAACAACAATGGTGCTCCCTACGACGATACACTAGGCCAAATAAACCCACGGTCTAACAACTCTTGAAGTTGCGTCTTCAACTCTTTCAACTCCGTAGACAGCATGCGATACGAAGCAATGGACACCAGAGCCGTATCCACAAACGTCTCGATACAAAACTCTACCTCCCTATCTGAAGGCAATCCAGACAACTCTTTCGGAAATATCCCCGAAAAATCACAAACAGTCCGAGTATCTTGATGACGTACCTCCTTCATACTCGGATTTATAACATACACCAGGTATTCTTGACATCCTCCATACATCAACTTTTGTGCTTCCACTGACGAAACAACATTGGACAAGAACTTAACGTTCTCGCCTACCACCACAACCTCATGATCCTCGGCAAGCTTCAACTAAACATGCTTAGTTTCACAATCTACCACAGCCTTATGCTCGGTTAACCAATCCATACCAAGAATAACATCAAAACCATAGAAAGGTAACTCCATCATATCAACCTCAAACACATGTCTTTGAACCATCAACAGACATCTCTTATACAACTTTCTAACAACAACTGTCTCACCAAAAGAACTCATCACTTAGATACCCACGTCTAACAACTCAACTAGTATGTCAAGACACTTTGCATGATCAATTAAATATATATGAATGCGTGGAACCAAAATCAATCAAAGAAAGTAATGACAAGGATTAAAAAGTAAAGGTACCTGCGATCACATCCGTGTCATTCCTTCCCTCGCGGTGTGCATACACCTTAGCAAGTCTACCTCCCTCAGGCTGAACTGCCACAACATGAGCAACATTCCTCTGACCATCCTCCCTACGCTGAAAGTTACCTCGGTCGTGCCCACGTCCCCTTTGAGGCTCAACAACATGCATCTGTGCCTGTCTAGCTTGCTGATGACAATCACGCTTCATATGACCCTGTGAACCACAACACCAACAAACACTAAGATTACCCCCAACACTCTCCAGGATGTCACCTTCCATAATGGTTACATCCAAGCAAACGAACCACCATATTCTGACCCTGCTGCTCACGGCCCACATTACCGCCGCCACCACACCTCTGATCCGGATAAAACTTCTTATCACGCTGCATCTTGTAACAATCCCTTCCTCTGTCAAACTCAGCAACCCTATTTCAAAAAATAGAATTCCCCTTACGAGAAGACAAACCCAAACTCTGCTCTGTCCTTAGCACGAGCGACCAAGATGTCGAAACCCATGTACTCCAAAGCTAGCATATAAGTTCGTACATCCTTCACCAAACTGTATCGGAAGCGATCACATCTCTTATGTTCGTTGGGAACCAGCTTAGGGGCATACTGGCTCAACTGGACAAACTGATCCTCATACTCCAAAACAAACATGTTTCCTTGCATCAAGGCCATAAACTCTCGCTTCTTCTTGTCTTGATAATGAGCACACAAATATTTCTTTCAAAAAGCATTCCCGAAGAACTCCCATGTTACCTCCGCAGGTTCCATCCCCGCAATAGTGGTAGACTACCATGAGTATGCATCTCCCTGAAGCAAAGATATCGTACAACCTAGCTTGCGCACATCTGTGCACTCCATCTGACCAAGATTCTTCTGAGTTCTCTGAAACCATGCCTTAGAACCATTTAGACACAAACCTCTAAACTCGGTGCCACCTAGACTGCGTAAACGCTTCAAAGGTAAACCAGCATTAACCGTAGGTTGTGGCGCAACCACACGCATACCCACTACTGCAGCCTGGAAAGCTTATGATATGGCCTGAATCAATGATGTCATATCACGGACAGCCTGACCCTACGCTGCATGAGATTCAATACCTCTCGTACCAACTCCAGCTTCGACTCCCCCACCACCGGGAGGAGGAGGAAGTGGGAATTCCTCATCACCCTCATTCACCATATTCTCCACAACATTACGCACATTGTTTCTAAGCTCTCGTCTCGGTCCCATTATGAAAATAGTAAAAAACCTCTAGCATATGAATGCAACAATATAAATAGTTAGGCCAGCCAGAAGAAAGAATCTAAGACACTCACTTTTAAAACAAGATCTCTTCACATCAATAGTAATAATGGCAATGGGTACCCCAAACTCTAACTCAGATCATCACATAATAAGTCATACAATATGTTATCAAGCATCGTACATAGAACACATCAATCAACGATTAAAGTATATTGTAAGCAACCACCGTGCACATTAAACATCACGAAATTATCTAACCATTTGATGTTACCACAACTTACCTCCAAATTTTTTTGTAAACCTGGCTCTAATACAACAAATGTAACCCCATTAACCGGGTTTAATTGTTTTACTGACTCGAGCGAGTTACACGGGGAATATTGAAGTAAACCAACGAAGATTTACCCCAATAAACGACCCTATTTTTTCTTTTATCTTGTCTAGATACTCATATGAATCCAAAGGTGATCAAGCTTGCAACCAATAAAATTACAACTTGGACGAAGTCAATTTATCATTTGGTTAAGACTGAACATGCTTTAGGGACCATTTTGTAACACTTACAAAATTCAGGGACCCATTACAAAATTAATGTTATTGATATTCAATTAGTCGGGTTTTATGCTCACAGTTCAATTTTTAGCTCATTTCGACCATCCAAACTCATCCAATTGATCATCCAAATATTTAGTGACCAAAACGTAAGAAAACATAACATCAAAAAGCTTCAAATAACCAACTTAATAGCTAAGCATATCGATACCCTTGTGCTCGTATCGATACGCTATTATCTCATCAATTTCTCAAGTTTCTAGTGGCACAAAAGGGTATCCATACAGTCCCGGGTACCGATACGGATCCTCATTTTCCCTTTATCCATATCGATACGGTCTACCTAGTATCGATATGACATGTCTATTTTGGCTATACTGTACCAATACGGTAGCCCGTGTATCAGTATGCCTGGGCCTGTATTGTCATATTTTGCTGGTTTTACATGTCAAAACACATCCGATATCAATCTAACATGTAATCAAAGCATAAGTAATCACCTAAATCATGATTCTAAAGGCAAACAACACAAAGGCATGCTTTCCACATCAACAGAACATGTTTATCAAACTATAGACATGCTTCCTAAGAAAAATAGCCATTTAAGTACCAAAATGGAAACCAAACCAAATACCAGCAATTAAAGGCCATTTACAAATCATAATAGGCATATAAAACTTACCACAAACTAGGGAGTTTCAAAACTCACTCTCCCAAAACATAAGGACTTCCTCCCATTGCAAATTATTACTATTTTGTAAACCAGAATCCATACTTGAGCTATGTGTCATCTCTTAGATTTCCACATGCTTCCTTGTTGCCCTCAAATGCTTATTCTCTACATTGTTTTAAAAAGAGAGCGTAAGCACAATTTTCTTAATGAGGGATGCTCAAATTAAAACCAACAATAATGCATTTTAAAAGCCATTTCTCAAATAGAAATCTCTTCCACACCATGCTCACTTATTCTCAGACTTTAAAACACATTAAGCAAATCATTTTACTTTAAAACACATGTATCATTTGGCTCATGCATTAATCCCAATGCAAATCTCAAAATAAGCTTCACATGCTTTAACTTACAAACATGCTACAAAAATAAAATCTCATGTATAATGCTCATTATACAAAACCATTTAAATCAATAATACATGAAATCTCATATATTGTCATTCAAGTGACCCAGATGGTTGTTACCCATCCTATAACACATGGTGTGGCTACTCCCACCATAAAAACAACTCGAATATGCGAATACACCTTATGGCGTGGCTGAGCCCACCAAAGTGTTCACAAGGTGTGGCTGCTCCCACCTTAATGCTCGTAAAGTGTGGTTGTTCCCAATTTACGACTCACATGATGCGGCTGCACTCATCATGTTTTTTCACACGTACATACAGATTTTGCTTATATTTTATAGTGAACTCTTATCCTATTTGTTGACCTATTATATTCGGTTATAAGGTCATCACAGATTTTAAGGTTACCAGTATTCAATTTGTCTCATTTCATGCCACTTTGTTAGTTTTCAACACAATCATACATTACAAACTCATTCAATTGTATCCATAAGTTTTGAGGACTAAAATGTAACAAAATCAAACTTATGAAGATGCCTTTTAACAGAATTAGCAGTCGTGTTTCGATACGCTTGTGACCGTATCGATACGCGAGATGGCAGTGACCAAAGTCACAAATAGCGTATCGATACGCCTCCTCGTGTATCGGTACACCCTTCAAGCCCATATCGAAACACTTCACAATCGTACTGTAACACCCCAAATTTGGGCCTAGATGTTTAGAGTTTGGACCGGACCGGGGTGAAAAACGGTTCGAATCTAAAAGGGAGTTTTAGGGAACACCTAGTTCGGGATGCTTTTAAAAATATAGAAAATATCTAAAAATCCTTATTTAATATAAGAAAGACAATGGTGGAATCAATTTTACAAAATAAGGTTTGGAAATACTACATTTCGGTGTAGTGACCAAATCTCAGTTTTTTCAAAGTTAAGTAGTGACTGTTTTGTAAAGGATTGAAACTTTGAATCTTTAAGGAGCTAATTTTACCAAAATGTTTTCATCAGATTTTTCTTTAATTTGGGTGATTTAATTAATGTTTTAATTAAAGAAAATGAAGGGTGATTAAATTAGAAAACCACCTTTGACTTTTCATAACTACTTTTCACAAATTTTCCCTCATTTTATTTTCTTTTCAATTCCTTTCAACCAAACACATTCTCTCCAGCAAATTTACTTTGATTTTCATTTCATTTGATGAGATTTCAATCTCTTTTTGATTCTTAATCAATTCCTCATCAAATCCACTTGATTTCTACATTGAATTTTCAAGAAAACTTGCCCAAATCAAGGAGAAATCGTCCATTAGAGGTAAGCTTTGTCCTTATCCTCTAATGATCCGTTCTTTACTGAAATTCCCATGTTATCAATCCTTTATTAATGATTTTTAAGTGGTTTTAATGTTAGAAACAAGAAATTATCTTAAAACTCAAGATTTTGGAATAGATCTTGAAAATTTCGTGGTGATTGATTGGGCTCTGTTTTGAGATGGTTTTCTAATGTATTTTGGATGTTAACTGATGTTACAAATGAGGTTTTATCAATCAAATCCCGAATAGGTTTGTTTTCCTAAGTTTTGCTTGTTAGAATGATGGTTTTTGGGGTGATTTTGGTATTCTGTCATAGCTGGAGGTATAAGGACGTGGCTGTGTTGTTTTTGATTTTAATTGATGATTAGAACTGATGGATCTTGGCTGGGTTTGGTTTTGGAAGAGTTTAGAGGTGTTTTCGGTAGTGTTTGGTGGACGAAATGTGGTTTTTGAGTAGAGCAACGAGTTTAGGTGTGTGGCTGATGATTTCAATGCATGATGATGCATTAATCCTCTGCTCTTATGTGTTTAAAATAGGGGAGACATCTTCCTAAGTCCAGAAGTAAGTATTTGCTAGATTGCTCTCTTGAATGTGGTGATTGCCCCTAAAATGCTTTTACATGCTCATGGTTTGAGATTGATAAATTCCTACTGTTTTTATGTATATTTTATATCATGGGACGACGCTTGAAATGTTTTCATGAAGTAACATGTTGCATAGTTGAGATTTGAGCTTTTATGTTAAAGCATAGCAAATGTTATGGTTTTGAAATGAGATGAGAATGTTGAGAATTGTTGCATGAAAAACAGTAGGTGAGATGATGTTTTAACATAACATATTGGCATAGATGTTGAGATACTTACCGGATATAATTGATCGATCAATAGGATGAGAGTGCACTATAAACTAAAAATTCATGCGTGCTCTTTGGTTAAGCCAAAGAGACAGAACCGATGATGGGCATTCCATCGGGTAGGACTTGGTGAAATACCCAAGCTTTGTGGCGATGAGAGATTCCACCATGTGAGTACCGTGATGTGAGATTCCACCGGAAACTATGTTGCTAGACGAGTGAGTACGGTGATGAGAGATGCCACCGGAAGTGTCTTGTGAGTTGTCCACATATCCGAGTAATAATGAGATGTGAAATACAAATATTAAATATGTAATGGTTTTTGATTCACGTGTACCTTTGAAGAAATGATTTATGCTATGAGAAATGCATATGATATTTGTATTAGAAATGCTTTTGTGTTACAAGCATGAGTATGTCTTTGCCATGAGTTTTGCATTGGTTTAAATGCGTGTGATAGAATGAAGGTACATATGTTTTCAATGAGAAATTGCTTTGAAAGGTTTTCAAGCATGAGATAGAATGAGCATGTGGTTTAAAAGCTTTTGAGAAAGTGTTTTCAAAGATATGCATTATTGTGTTGGTTTTCTTTAGAGCATGCCTCACTAAGCATTTGTGCTTACGCTCTCTCTTTTACCAATAATGCAGATAATTGAGGTGTTTCCGGGCATCAAAGAGGTTAAGGTCATCCAAAGAAGTTCAAGCTCATGTATGGTGAAGTTTTCACACACTTTAGTTTTGATATAATGGCAATGGGAAACCAAGGATTGTATTTGGGAGATATGTTTGAACTCCCTAAGGTTGTGGCATGTTTGTGTTGGCTTGTATGAGTTGTAAATGGCCTTAAATGTTTTGTTTGAGGTTGGATTGCTTATATTGGTTTTGTGATTAGGAAGCATGCCTCTAGACTATATGAATTTGTGTTTGATGCTATGTCCATGTTAGAATGTCTTAAATATGTTCCTTATATGTATGATGGTTTGCCGGTATGATATGGGAGCCTTTGAGGCATGTTTGAGTGTACTAAAGGATGAAAAACCAGCATTTGCTATTGTTTCTGGGCAGGGTGTAACAAAACACCCTCCAGTGTTTCGAAATGGGGGCCTGAAATGGTCTTCGTGTTTCGAAACACCTGAGGTTGTTTCGAAACATTTTGGCTACTGGAATGTCATGTTTCGGTACTGGTCTCGGAATATACCCGCGTACCGAAACGGTCAACACCGTTTCGATACAGCGTTTCGGTACGGTGGGTAGGTGTTCCGAAACGGGTGACCGTTGGGCACAGATTTGAATTGTTTTGAGTTTGCATGCTTTACGTTTAAGTTCTAAATGTTGTGATTGCAATTGCTTGAGCTTTAGACGTCTTTTTAAGCTGAATTTTGGCAGAGAAGCATGTAACATGATTAATTTCATATTGGTAATCCTAAAATCCATGAAGTCCCTCTAATTTACAAAAATTACAATTTGGTCCCTAAATTTGTATAAAATGCAATTGAGTCCCTAAATGATATCTGATCGATGTACCTTTCTCATTCATGATTCATGAGTACTCACTTAGGTTTAATATGTATTTAGACAAGATTAAAATAAAAAAGGGTCGTTAATCAAGGTTGACTTTGGTTTTCCCGTGTAATCTTCGTAGTTCAAGTCAAGCGTCTAGTCCGAGCTAAGGGGGTTACATTTGTTGGTATCAGAGCCAGGTTATCGAATAATTGGGGTTTGGTATGTGGTTGTTCTATGTGTTTATGCATGATGGTGACTTTTGGTGAAAGTATGATGTATGATTAGTGATGTATGACTCAATTGAGATGATTTTGTGATGTTATGCTATGTTTAGAGTGTGGTTGGGGATCCCATTGCCATATCAAAACTAATGGGAAGAGTTGTTTTCGAAGATGAGCTTGAGTACTTGGATTACTTACCTTATTGTGCCTAATTGTGTTTATTACATTTTTGTCAGTGCATTGTTTTTATAATGGGGCCACGTAGAGAGCTGAGAATGCTGAAGATTTACCTCCTCCTCCTCTTGGTGGACCACCCGGTGGTGGGGAAGCTGAAGCTGGTAATGCTGGTGTTGGTGCTGGGGTAACTGGACCCGAGGGTGTGCAGGGGCAAGTTGCTCCTAACATGACCATGTTGATTCAGGCTATTGCTAGAGCTTTCCAGGCAGCAGTAGCTGGAGCTCATGGAGTTGCGCATCAGGATGATGCTAATGTCAGGTTGCCTTTGGAACGTCTTCGCAGTCTAGGAGGGTTGGAGAGCACCAAGAGGATTCTAGGTCAGATGAACTGCAACAATGTGCAGAAGCTGGGTTGTGTTGTGTCTCTGCTGCATGGTGATGCCTATACGTGGTAGACAACCACTATCTCGGGGATGGAGGATGACGAGGTGACTTGGACGTTCTTCTTGAATACTTTCAAGCGGAAGTACCTGGGAGTACGTTACCTCGATGAAATGAAAAGAGAGTTTATGTCTCTCGTGCAAGGCAACATGTCTGTAGCTGAATATGAAATTCAGTTTGTTTGCCTCAGTCAGTATGCGCCTGAGCTAATCCCTAGTGAGCGGGAGAGATGCGAGCGATTCCGTTATGGGCTGGTAGCGGATGTTAATACCTATATGCTTGCAGCTGACTACACTGATTTTGATGTCTTGGTCACTAGAGCCAAGGACATTGAATCAAATCTTGGTTTGGCAAGTCGAGCTGGTGGGTCTAGCTCAGGGAAACGAGCTGCGGAACGCGATTATGGTAGAGATTGCAACAAGAGGCATAAGGATAGGAAGCCGCATTATGATGCTAGGCGTGGGGGTGGTAACACTGGTAGAGGTCAGCAAGGACCTAATGCTGTTCTGAGGACTCCTAAATGTAATCGTTGTGGTAGAAGGCATGGTGGTGAGTGTTGGGGTAACCTTGGGACATGCTGGAATTGTGGAAATCGAGGGCATTTGAAGAAAGATTGTCCTCAGCCGCTGAGCGAGGGACAGGCTCCGGTGAGAGCAGCTGAGCCACAGAGAGGTCGTAGGCGCGGCCGTGGTAATTTCCAGTGTAGGGATGATGGTGGCAGGAACGTAGCACATGTTGTGTCCGTTCAACCTGAGGGTGGCGGTCAAGCTCGAGTGTACGCCCATCATGAGGGAAGGAATGATACGGATGTGATCGCAGGTACCTTTACTTTGCAATCCTTGTCGTTACTTTCTTTGATTGATTCTGGATCTACACACTCGTACATATTGTGTGAACATGCTCAAATGCTTTGTTTACCTGTTGAGTCTTTGGATGTTGGTATGCGTGTGACTAGTTCCTTTGGTGAGACGGTGGTAACAAGGAAGTTGTATAGGAGATGTCCCTTGAAGGTGCAAAATCATGTTTTTCTTGTTGATCTCATGGAATTTCCATTCTATGGCTTTGATGTAATCCTTGGCATGGATTGGCTTGTTGAGCATAGGGCCATGGTGGATTTCGAAAGCAAGCGAGTTTCTTTGAAACTTGCGGATGATTATGAAGTGGTAGTAGAGGGGGAGAATGTGAAGTTTCTTGCCAATGTGATGTCTACATTGGATGCAAGTCGGATGTTGTGGCAAGGTTGCGAGGCTTACCTAGCCTTTGTTATGAATCCTAGTTCAAAGGAGTTGCGTGTTCAGGATATAAGAACTGTATGTGAGTTCCCTGGAGTGTTTCCGGAGGAATTACCTGGATTGTCGCCTTGTCGAGAGGTGGAGTTTGGGATTGAGTTGTATGAGAACACAACTCCGGTGTCCATTGCTCCCTATCTCATGGCACCCAAAGAGCTGAAGGAGTTGAAGACGCAACTTCAGGAGTTGCTTGATCGTGGTTTCATTCGGCCTAGTGTGTCACCTTGGGGTGCACCAGTTTTGTTTGTGAAGAAGAAAGATGGCACGATGAGAATGTGCATCGATTATCGTCAGCTGAACAAGTTGACCCTCAAAAATAGGTATCATTTGCCGAGGATTGATGATCTTTTTGATCAGTTTCGGGGAGCGGCTGTGTTTTCAAAGATTGACTTGAGGTTAGGGTACTATCAGCTTAAGGTGAAAGATGTGGATGTGTCGAAAATAGCCTTTAGAACAAGGTATGGGCATTATGAGTTTCTTGTAATGCCGTTTCGCTTGACGAATGCTCCTGCTGCTTTCATGGACATGATGAATAGGGTGTTTCATGAATACTTGGACAAGTTCGTTGTGGTGTTCATCGATGATATCCTTGTGTACTCTCGTATTGAGGAGGAGCATGAAGGTCATTTGAGAGTTGTCTTGCAAGCGCTGTTGGAAAATCAGCTTTATGCTAAGCTGAGCAAGTATGAGTTTTGGCTTAAGGATGTTGTGTTCCTTGGTCATGTGGTTTCGGCTGAGGGGATTCGAGTTGATCCCCAGAAGGTTGAGGCGGTGATGAATTGGAAGCCTCCTAAGTCTGTTCATGAAGTTCGTAGTTTCCATGGGTTGGCAGGATACTACCGAAGGTTTGTGGATGGATTTTCAAAGATTGATGCTCCTTTAACAAAGTTGTTGCAAAAAGATGTTAAGTATGAGTGGACGGAAGCGAGACAACAAGCTTTTGAGAAGCTTAAGGCAGCTCTGACGCAAGCTCCTATCTTGGTTCAACCAGAATCAGGAAAAGAGTTTGTGGTGTACAGTGACACATCCTACGTTGGTTTGGGGTGTGTGCTAATGCAAGAGGGTGAGGTGGCGGCTTATGCATCGCGTCAGTTGAAGGTGCATGAGGGCAATTATCCTACGCATGATATTGAGTTAGCTGCGGTGATTTTTGCTTTGAAGATCTAGAGACATTATATTTATGGTGAGAAGTGTACTGTGTACACGGATCATAAAAGTTTGAAGTATTTGATGTCTCAAAAAGAGTTGAATCTTAGGCAACGAAGATGGGTGGAGTTGCTTAAGGATTACAATCTAACGATCGAGTATCACCCGGGAAAGGCCAATGTTGTGGCTGACGCCTTAAGCAGGAAAGTGGCGGTGGAGTTGAGGGCGATGTTTGCTAGCTTGAGCATATCACGAGATGGAGGTCTTGTTGCTGAATTGCAAGTGAAACCATCTCTAGTTCAGTTGATAAAAGATAAGCAGTTGTTGGATGATTCTTTGGTGCCACATGTTCAGGATCTTGCTGAGGATAGACCATCGGATTTTTGTTTTAATGATGATGGAGTTCTATGTTTTGGAAGTCGGATAGTGGTGCCGAATGATGTGGAGTTGAGGCGTACTATTCTGACCGAAGCTCATAGTAGTCCTTTTGCTATGCACCCTGGTAGTACAAAGATGTACCGTGATCTGAAGGATGGGTACTATTGGGTGGGTTTGAAGAAGGATGTTGCGGAATATGTGAGCAAGTGCATGGTTTGTCAGCGGGTTAAGGCTGAGCATCAGTTTCATTCGGGGTTGTTTTAACCGTTGAGGATCCCTGAATGGAAATGGGAGAGGATCACCATGACTTTGTGTCTGGTTTGCCTTTGTCGCCATCAAAGAAGAATTATGTGTGGGTGATTGTGGATCGCCTTACGAAGTGTGCGCATTTCTTACCTGTGCATACTACGTATACCTTGGATAAGCTTGCAGAGTTGTACATTGTTGAGATTGTACGTCTGCATGGTGTACCAAAATCTATAGTGTCGGATAGAGATCTGAGGTTCACGACAAGGTTTTGGGAGTGTTTACATCAGGCATTGGGTACGCGGCTGAATTTCAGTACTTCTTATCATCCGCAGACGGATGGACAATCTGAGTGTGTTATCCAAGTGCTTGAGGATATGTTGAGGTGCTGCGTGATTGAGTTTCAAGGCTCTTGGGAGAAACACTTGCCTTTGGTGGAGTTTGCTTATAATAATAGCTACCAGACAAGTATTCAAATGGCACCTTATGAAGCCTTGTAGGGGAGGAAGTGCAGAACTCCTCTTTGTTGGGCTGAAACGGGACAAAAGGTTGTCTCGATGCCAGCTTTGTTGAAAGGAACCAGCGAGAAGGTGAAGCTCATTTGTGAGCGGTTGAAGGCATCATCGGATCAACAAAAGTATTACGCGGATTTGAAGCGTAAGGAGATAGAGTTTGCGATGGGTGACCGTGTGTTCTTAAAGGTTTCACCTTGGAAGAAGGTGATGAGGTTTGGCCGTAAGGGCAAGTTGAGCCCTAGATATATTGGACCAAATGAGGTGATAGAACGTGTGGGTCCTGTTGCTTATAAGCTGAGGCTACCACAAGAGCTAGAGAAGATACATCATGTGTTTCATGTATCCATGCTTCGGAGGTATAGATCGGATCCTTCGCATGTTATGCCTGTGGAGGAAGTTGAGTTGAATCCAGATTTGACTTATGATGAGGAGCCAGTGGAGATTTTGGATTCGGATAGTAAGGTTCTCTGGGGTAAGACCATTGAGTTGGTTAAGGTGTTGTGGAGGCATCGTGGTATTGAGGAAGCCACGTGGGAAAGAAAGGAAGACATGAAGAAGCAGTTTCTTTACCTTTTTCCTCCAGGTAAATTTCGAGGACGAAATTTCTTAAGAGGGGAGAGTTGTAACACCCCAAATTTGGGCCTAGAATTAGAGTCTGGACCGGACAGGTTTGAAAAACGGTTCGAATCTAAAAGGGAGTTTTAGGGAACACCTAGTTCGGGATGCTTTAAAAATATAGAAAAATATCTAAAAATCCTTATTTAATATAAGAAATAAAATGGTGGAATCAATTTTACAAAATAAGGTTTGGAAATACTACATTTCGGTGTAGTGACCAAATCGCAGTTTTTGCAAAGTTAAGTAGTGATTGTTTTGTAAAGGATTGAAACTTTGAATCTTTAAGGAGCTAATTTTACCAAAATGTTTTCATCAGATTTTCCTTAATTTGGGTGATTTAATTAATGTTTTAATTAAAAAATGAAGGGTGATTAAATTAGAAAACCACCTTTGACTTTTCATAACTACTTTTCACAAATTTTCCCTCATTTTATTTTCTCTCAAAATCCACTTGATTTCTACATTGAATTTTCAAGAAAACTTGCCTAAATCAAGGAGTAATCATCCATTAGAGGTAAGCTTTGTCCTTCTCCTCTAATGATCAGTTCTTTATTGAAATTCCCAAGTTATCAATCCTTTATTAATGATTTTTAAGTGGTATTAATGTTAGAAACAAGAAATTGTCTTAAAACTCAAGATTTTGGAAGAGATCTTGAAGATTTTTGTGGTGATTGATCGAGCTCTGTTTTGAGATGGTTTTCTAATGTATTTTGGATGTTAATTGATGTTACAAATGAGGTTTTATCAATCAAATCTCGAATATGTTTGTTTTCCTAAGTTTTGCTTGTTAGAACAATGGTTTTTGGGGTGATTTTGGTGTTCTGTCCTAGCTGGAGGTATAAGGACGTGGTTGTGTTGGTTTTCATGTTAATTTATGTTTAGAAATGATTAGAAGTGATGGATCTTGGCTGGGTTTGGTTTTGGAAGAATTTGGAGGTGTTTTCGGTAGTGTTTGGTGGCCGAAATGTGGTTTTTGAGTAGAGCGGCGAGTTTAGGTGTGTGGCTGATGATTTCAATGCATGATGATGCATTAATCATATGCTCTTATGTGTTTAAAACAAGGGAGACATCTTCGGACATCTTTGGAGTTGATCTGGAAGCTTAGATAGCATTTCGGCGAGCAAGCGAAACGTAATCGGTGAGTGCGTATGGTTTTAGAAGTCCTTGAGGGACAAAGAATCAATGTTTGGGGATTTAGGAAAGGTTTGAAACACCTTCCTAAATCCGGAAGTAAGTATTGGCTAGATTGCTCTCTTGAATGTGGTGATTGCCCCTAAATGCTTTTACATGCTCATGGTTTGAGATTGATAAATTCCTACTATTTTATGCATATTTTATAGCATGAGATGATGCTTGAAATGTTTTCATGAAGTAACATGTTGCATAGTTGAGATTTGAGCTTTTATGTTAAAGCATAGCAAATGTTATGGTTTTGAAATGAGATGAGAATGTTGAGAATTGTTGCATGAAAAACAGTAGGTGAGATGGTGTTTTAACATAATATATTGGCATAGATGTTGAGATACTTACCGGATATAATTGATCGATCAATAGGATGAGAGTGCACTATAAACTAAAAATCCGTACGTGCTCTTTGGTTAAGCCAAAGGTAGAGAACCGATGATGGGCATTGGTTTAAATGCATGTGATAGAATGAATGTACATGTGTTTTCAATGAGAAATTGCTTTGAAAGGTTTTCAAGCATGAGATAGAATGAGCATGTGGTTTAAAAGCTTTTGAGAAAGTGTTTTCAAAGATATGCATTATTGTGTTGGTTTTCTTTAGAGCATGCCTCACTAAGCATTTGTGCTTACGCTCTCTCTTTTACCAATAATGCAGATAATTGAGGTGTTTCCGAGCATCAAAGAGGTTAAGGTCATCCAAAGAAGTTCAAGCTCATGTATGGTGAAGATTTCACACACTTTAGTTTTGATATAATGGCAATGGGAAACCAAGGATTGTATTTGGGAGATATTTTTGAACTCCCTAAGGTTGTGGCATGTTTGTGTTGGCTTGTATAAGTTGTAAATGGCCTTAAATGTTTTGTTTGAGGTTGGATTGCTTATATTGGTTTTGTGATTAGGAAGCATGCCTCTAGACTATGTGAATTTGTGTTTGATGCTTTGTCTGTGTTAGAATGTCTTAAATATGTTCCTAATATCTATGATGGTTTGCTGGTATGATTTGGGAGCCTTTTGAGGCATGTTTAAGTGTGCTAAAGGACGAAAAACCAGCATTTGATGTTGTTTCTGGGCAGAGTGTATCGAAACACCCTCTAGTGTTTCGAAACGGGGGCCTGAAATGGTCTTCGTGTTTCGAAACGCCTTAGGCTCTTTCGAAACATTTTGGCTACTGGAATGTCATGTTTCGGTATTGGTCTCGGAACATACCTGCGTACCAAAACGGTCAACAATGTTTCGATATAGTGTTTCGGTACGGTGGGTAGGTGTTCCGAAACGGGAGACCGTTGGGCATAGATTTGAATTGTTTTGAGTTTGCATGCTTTACGTTTTAGTCCTAAATGTTGTGATTGCATTTGCTTGAGCTTGAGATGTCTTTTTAAGCTGAATTTTGCAGAGAAGCATGTAACATGATTAATTTCATATTGGTCACCCTAAAATCCATGAAGTCCCTCTAATTTACAAAAATTACAATTTGGTCCCTAAACTTGTATAAAATGCAATTGAGTCCCTAAATGATATCCGATCGATGTGCCTTTCTCATTCATGATTCGTGAGTATTCACTTAGGTTTAATATCTATTTAGACAAGATTAAAATAAAAAAGGGTCGTTAATCAAGGTTGACTTTCGGGTTGACTTTGGTTTTCCCCGTGCAATATTCGTAGTTCGGGTTAACCATGATTAACGACCCCTTTTTCATTTTAATCTTGTCTAGATGCATGTTAAACCTAAGTGTGCACTCGCGAATCATGGAAGAGAAAGGCACAGCGATCGAATAAAATTTAGGGACTCAATTGCTTAAATTACACGTTTAGGGACCAAAATGTAATTTTTGGAAATTAGAAGGACTTTACTGATTTTAGGATTACCAATATGAAATTAATCATGTTACATGCTTCTCTATCAAGTTTCAGCTTAAAAAGACATTCCAAGCTCAAGCAATTGCATCCACAACATTTAGGACTAAAATGTAAAGCATGAAAACTCAAAACAATTCAAATCAGCATCCAATGGTCAACTGTATCGGAACGCCTACCCACCGTACCGAAACACCCGTATCGAAACGGTGTTGACCGTTTCGGTACTCGGGTATGTTCCGAGACCAGTATCGAAACAGGATTCACCAGTAGTCAAACTGTTTCGAAACAGCTTCGACCGTTTCGAAACACCATGACCAATACAGGCCCCCGTTTCGAAACAATTGAGGGTGTTTCGATACACCTTGCCCAGTAACAACAGATGTAGCTGGTTTTTCACCTTTTAAACCAATCATACATGCCTTAAAGAGCACTTCAACATACCAGCAACTCATTTTACTATTAAGGAACAAATTTAAGACTCTCTAACAAGAGCATGGCATCAAACACAAAATCACATAGTCTAAAGGCATGCTCCCTAGTCTCAAAACCAATATAAGCAACCAAACATCAAACCAAACATTTAGGACCATTTACAACACATAAATGCCAACATAAACAGGCCACAAACTTAGGGAGTGTAAACATAACTCCCAAATACAACCTAGGTTTCCCATTGCCATTTATAAAAACTAAAGTGTATAAAAACATCACCATACATGAGCTTTGTACTTCCTTGGATGTTCTTATCCTTCTTGATGCCCGGAAACACCTCAATTATCTGTATTATTGGTAAAAGAGAGCGTAAGCACAAATGCTTAGTGAGGCATGCTCTAAAGAAAACCAACTCAATAATGCATTTCTTGAAAACGCTTTCTCAAAAGCTTTTTATCAACATGCTTATTCTATCTCATGCTTGAAAACCATTCAAAGCAACATATCCTTGAAAACACATGTACCTCAATTCTATCTCATGCATTTAAACCAATGCAAAACTCATGGCAAAGCCACACTCATGCTTGTAACACCAAAGCATTTCATATACAAATCTCATATGCATTTCTCATAGCATAAATCATTTCATCAAAGGTACATGTGAATCAAAAGCATTTTCATATATTATATTGGCATTTCACATCTCATTTTTACTCGGATATGCGGACAACTCACTAGACACTTGCGGTGGCATCTACCATCACCGTACTCACTCGTCTAGTAACATAATTTCCGGTGGAATCTCACATCACCGTAAACACATGGCGGAATCTCTCATCGCCACAAAGCTTGGGTATTTCACCAAGTCCTACCCGATGGAATGCCCATCATTGGTTCTCTCCCTTTGGATTAAACCAAAGAGCACGTACGAATTTTAGTTCATAGTGCACTCTCATCCTATTGATCGATCAATTATATCCCGTAAGTATCTCAATATCTATGCCAAAATATTACGTCAAATCATCATCTCACCTACTGTTTTTCATGCAACATTTCCAAATCATTCTCATCTCATTTCAAAACCATAACATTTGCCATGCTTTAAAACAAAAGCTTAAATCTCAACTATGCAACAAGTTATCTCATGAATCATTTCAAGCATCATCTCATGCTACAAATCATGCATAAAAACAGTAGGAATTTATCAATCTCAAACCATGAGCATGTAAAAGCATTTTAGGGGCAACCACCACATTTAAGAGAGCAATCTAGCTAATACATACTTCCGAACTTAGGAAGGTGTTTCAAACCTTTCCTAAATCCCCAAACCTTGATTCTTTGTCCCTCAAGAACTTCTAAAACCATACACACTCACCGATTACGTTTCGCGTGCTTGCCGAAACGCTATCTAAGCTCTCGGATCAACACCAAAGGCATCCGAAGATGTCTCCCCTATTTATAACACATAAGAGCAGAGGATTAATGCATCATCATGCATTGAAATCATCAGCCACACACCTAAACTCACTGCTCTACTCAAAAACCACATTTCGGCTACCAAACACAACCGAAATCATCTCCAAACTCATCCAAAACAAAGCCCAGCCAAGATCTACCACTTCTAATCATTTCTAAACATCAATCAACATCAAAAATCACCACAAACTCGTCCTTATACCTCCAGCTATAACAGAACACCAAAATCACCCCAAAAACCATCATTCTAGCATACAAAACTTAGGAAACCAAACCTATTCGGGATTTGATTGATAAAACCTCATTTGTAACATCAATTAACATCCAAAATATATTAGAAAACCACCTCAAAACAGAGCCCAATCATTCACCACGAAAATCTTCAAGATCTCTTCCAAAATCTTGAGTTTTAATACAATTTCTTGTTTCTAACATTAAAACAACTCAAAAATCATTAACAAATGATTGATAACTTGGGAATTTCAGTAAAGAACTGATCATTATAGGAGAAGGACGAAGCTTACCTCTAATGCATGATTTCTCCTTGATTTGGGCAAGTTTTCTTGAAAACTCAATGTGGAAAATAAGAGGATTTGAAGAGGAAATGATTAAGAATCAAAAGAAGATTGAAATCTCATCAAATGAAGTGAAAATCAAAGTATAATTTTTGGAGAGAATGTGTTTGGCTGAAAAGAATTTGAGAGAAAATGAAATGAGAGAAAATTTGTGAAAAGTAATTATGAATAGTCAAAGGTAGTTTTTTCATTAATTAACCTTCATTTCCTTTAATTAAAACATTAATAAAATCACCCAAATTAAGGAAAAAAATGATGAAAAACATTTTGGTAAAATTAGCTCCTTAAAGATTCAAAGTTTCAATCCTTACAAAACAGTCACTATTTAACTTTTGCAAAAACTGTGATTTGGTCACTACACCGAAATGTAGTATTTCCAAACCTTATTTTGTAAAATTGATTTCACCATAATCTTTCATATATTAAATGAGGATTTTTAGATATTTTTCCATATTTTTAAAGCATCCCGAACTAGGTGTTCCCTAAAGCTCCCTTTAAGATTCAAACCGTTTTCTGACTGGTCCGACTCGGACTCTAAAACATCTAGGCCCAAATTTAGGGTGTTACAACTCTCCCCCTCTTAAGAATTTTCGTCCTCGAAATTTACCTGGAGGAAAAAGGTAAGGAAACTGCTTCTTCATATCTTCCTTTCCTTCCCACGTGGCTTTCTCAACACCACGATGTCTCCACAACACCTTAACCAGCTCAATGGTCTTTCCAAGGAGAACCTTACTGTCTGAATCCAAAATCTCAACAAGTTCCTCATCATATGTCAAATCTGGATTCAACTCAACTTCCTCCACAGTCATAACATGCGAAGGATCCGATCTATACCTCCGTAGCATGGATACATGAAACATATTATGTATCCTTTCTAGCTCTTGTGGTAGCCCCAGCTTATAAGCAACAGGACCCACACGTTCTATCACCTCGTATGGTCCAATATATTTAGGGCTCAAATTGCCCTTCCGGCCAAATCTCATCACCTTCTTCCAAGGTGAAACATTCAAGAACACACGGTCACCCACCGCAAATTCTATGTCCTTACGCCTAAAATCCGCGTAAGACTTTTACCGATCCGACGCTGCCTTCAACTGCTCACAAATGAGCTTCACCTTCTCGGTAGTTCCTTTCAACAAAGCCGGCATCGAGACCAACTTTTGTCTCGTTTTAGCCCAGAAAAGAGGAGTTCTACACTTCCTCTCGTACAAATCTTCATAAGGTGCCATTTGAATACTTGTCTGGTAACTATTACTATAAGAAAACTCCACCAAAGGCAAGTGCTTCTCCCAAGAGCCTCGAAACTCAATAACACAACACCTCAACATATTCTCAAGCACTTGGATAACACGCTCCGACTGCCCATCCATCTGCGGATGATAAGAAGTACTGAAATTCAGCCGCGTACCCAATGCTTGATGTAAACACTCCCAAAACCTTACAGTGAACCTCAGATCTCTATCCGACACTATAGATTTTGGTACACCATGCAGACGTACAATCTCAGCATTGTACAGCTCTACAAGCTTATCCAAGGTGTACGTAGTATGCACAGGTAAGAAATGCACACACTTCGTGAGGCGATCAACAATCACCCAAACAGAATTCGTCTTTGCTGGCGATAGAGGCAAACCAGACACAAAGTCCATGGTGATCCTCTCCCATCTCCATTCAGGGATCCTCAACGGTTGCAACAACCCCGATGGAAACTGATGCTCAGCCTTAACCCGCTGACAAACCATGAACTTGCTCACATACTCAGCGACATCGTTCTTCAAACCCACCCAGTAGTACTCATCCTTCATATCACGGTACATCTTTGTACTACCAGGGTGCATAGCAAAAGGACTACTATGAGCTTCGGTCAAAATAGTACGCCTCAACTCATCATCATTCAGCACTACTATCCGACTTCCAAAACATAGAACACTATCATCATTAAAACAGAAATTCGATGGTCTATCCTCAGCAATATCCTGAACATGTGGCACCAAAGAATCATCCAACAACTGTTTATCCTTTATCAACTGAACTAGAGATGGTTTCACTTGCAATTCAGCAACAAGACCTGCATCTCGCGATATGCTCAAGCTAGCAAACATCGCCCTTAACTCCACCGCCACTTTCCTGCTCAAAGCATCGGCCACAACATTGGCCTTTCCCGGGTGGTACTCGATCGTCAGATCGTAATCCTTAAGCAACTCCACCCATCGTCGTTGCCTAAGATTCAGCTATTTCTAGGACATCAAATACTTCAAACTCTTGTGATCCGTGTACACAATACACTTCTCACCATAAAGATAATGTCTCCAGATCTTCAGAGCAAAAACCACCGCAGCTAACTCAATATCATGCGTAGGATAATTACGCTCATGCACTTTCAATTGTCGCGATGCATAAGCCACCACCTTACCCTCTTGCATTAACACATACCCCAAACCAACATAGGATGTGTCACTATACACCACAAACTCTTTCCCTGATTCAGGTTGAACCAAGATAGGAACTTGCGTCAAAGCTGCTTTAAGCTTCTCAAAAGCTTGTTGTCTCACTTCTGTCCACTCATACTTAACATCTTTTTACAAAAACTTCGTCAAAGGGGCAGCAATCTTAGAAAATCCATCCACGAACCTCCGTAGTATCCTGCCAACCCAAGGAAACTACGGACTTCATGAACAGACTTAGGAGGCTTCCAATTCATCACCGCCTCAACCTTCTGGGGATCAACTCGAGTCCCTTCAGCCAAAATCACATGACCAAGGAAAACAACTTCCTTTAGCCAAAACTCACATTTGCTCAACTTAGCATAAAGCTGATTTTCCAACAGCGCTTGCAAAACAATTCTCAAATGGCCTTCATGCTCCTCCTCAGTACGAGAGTACACAAGGATATCGTCGATGAACACCACAACGGACTTGTCCAAGAATTCATGGAACACCCTATTCATCATGTCCATGAAAGCGGCAGGAGCATTCGTCAACCCAAACGGCATCACAAGGAACTCATAATGCCCATACCTCATTCTAAAAGTTGTTTTCGGCACATCCACATCTTTCACCTTTAACTGATAGTACCCTGACCTCATATCAATCTTTGAAAACACAGCCGCTCCCCGGAACTGATAAAAAAGATCATCAATCCTCGACAATGGATACTTGTTCTTGACGGTCAACTTATTCAGCTGACGATAGTCGATGCACATTCTCATCGTGCCATCCTTCTTTTTCACAAACAAGACCGGTGCACCCCAAGGTGACACACTAGGCCGAATGAAGCCATGGTCAAGCAACTCCTGAAGTTGCGTCTTCATCTCCTTCAACTCTTTGGGTGCCATGCGATAGGAGCAATGGACACCGGAGTTGTGTTCTCATAAAGCTCAATTCCAAACTCAACCTCTCGACTAGGCGGCAAACTAGGTAATTCTTTCGAAAACACTCCAGGGAACTCACACACGGTTCTTATATCCTGAACGCGCACCTCCTTTGAACTAGGATTCATAACAAAGGCTAGGTAAGCCTCGCAACCTTGCCGCAACCTCCGTCTCGCTTCCAACGCAGACACCACATTGGCAAGAAACTTCACATTTTCTCCCACCACCACCACCTCATAATCATCCGCAAGTTTCAACGAAATTCGCTTGCTTTCGAAATCCACAACGGCTCTATACTCAACAAGCCAATCCATTCCAAGGATTACATCAAAACCATAGAATGGCAATTCCTTGAGATCAACAAGAAAAACATGATTTTGCACCTTCAAGGGACATCTCCTATACAACTTTCTTGTTACAACTATCTCACCAAAGGAACTAGTCACACGCATACCAACATCCAAAGACTCAACAGGTAAACCAAGCATTTGAGCATGTTCACGCAATATGTACGAGTGTGTAGATCCAGAATCAATCAAAGAAAGTAATGACAAGGATTGCAAAGTAAAGGTACCTGCGATCACGTCCATGTCATTCCTTCTCTCACGATGGGCATACACTCGAGCCTGACCACCACCCTCAGGTTGGACAGCCACAACATGCGCTACGTTCCTTCCACCATCATCCCTATGCTAAAAATTACCACGACCGCGCCCACGACCTCTCTGTGGCTCAGCTGCTCTCACCGGAGCTTGTCCCTCTCTCAGCGGTTGAGGACAATCTTTCTTCAAATGCCCTCGGTTTCCACAATACCAACATGTCCCAAGGTTACCCCAACACTCACCCCCGTGTCTCCTACCACACCGATTACACTCAAGAGTCCTCAAGACAGCATTAGGTCCTTTCTGACCTCTACCAGGGTTACCACCCCCACGTCTAGCATCATAGTGTGGCTTCCTATCCTTATACCTCTTGTTGCGATCTCTGCCATAATCGCGTTCTGCAGCTCCTTTTCCCAAGCTAGAGCCACTTGCTCGGCTCACCAACCCAATATTCAATTCAATGTCCTTTGCTCTAATGACCAAGACATCGAAATCAGTGTAATCAGCTGCAAGCATATAGGTCTTGACATCCGCGACCAGCCCATAACGGAACCGTTCGCACCTTTCTTTCTCGCTAGGAATTAGGTCAGGCGCATACTAGCTAAGGCGAACAAATTGAATCTCATATTCTGCTACAGACATGTTCCCTTGCATAAGAGACATAAATTCCCTCTTCTTCTCGTCGAGGTAGCAAACTCCCAGATATTTCCGCTTGAACGCATTCAAGAAGAATGTCCAAGTCACCTCATCGTCCTCCATTCCGGAGATAGTGGTCGTCCACCATGTAGCAGCGACACAATGCATCCCAGCTTTTGCAAATTATTGCAATTCAGCTGACCAAGAATCCTCTTGGTGCTCTCCAACCAAGACTCAGATCCTTCAGGTGTCAAACCTCTGAACTCAGTCCCACCCAGACTGCGGAGACGCTCCAACGGCAATCTCACATTAGCGCCATCCTGAGGTGCAGCTCCATGAGCTCCAGCTACTGGTGCCTGGAAAGCTCCAGCAATAGCATGTATCAACATGGTCATGTCAGGAGCAGCTTGCCCCTGAACACCCTCGGGTCCAGCAACCCCAGCACCAACTCCAGTAGCACCAGCCCCAGCTCCACCACCACCAGGTGGTCCACCAGGGGGAGGAGGAGGTAAATCCTCAGCATTCTTCGTGTTCTCATTATCAGCCATAGATCTAGTATTGATTCTCATCTCTCTACGTGGTCCCATAATAAAAACAATGCACTTACAAAAATGCAATAAACACAATTAGGCATAACAAGGTAAGTAATCCAAGTACTCAGGCTCATTTTCGAAAACAATTCTTCTCATTAGTTTTGATATGGAAATGGGATCCCCAGCCACACTCCAAACATAGTATATCATCACAAAATCAACTAAATTGAATCACATATCAATGTTCATATATCAGGCTTTCACCGAAAAGACACAATCATGTATAATCACATACAACAACCACATACGAAGCCCCAATTATTCGATAACCTGGCTCTGATACTAACAAATGTAACCCCCTTAGCCAGGCCTAGACGCTTGACCCGAACTACGAAGATTACACGGGGAAAACCAAAGTCAACCTGAAAGTCAACCTTGATTAACGACCCTTTTTCATTTTAATCTTGTCTAGATGCATGTTAAACCTATGTGAGCACTCACGAACCATGGAAGAGAAAGGCACATCGATCGGATAACATTTAGGGACTCAATTGCTTAAATTACACGTTTGGGGACCAAAATGTAATTTTTGGAAATTAGGACTTTACTGATTTTAGGATTACCAATATGAAATTAATCATGTTACATGCTTCTCTGTCAAGTTTCAGCTTAAAAAGACATTCCAAGCTCAAGCAATTGCATACACAATATTTAGGACTAAAATGTAAAGCATGAAAACTCAAAACAATTCAAATCAGCATCCAACAGTCAACTGTATCGGAACGCCTACCCACCGTACCGAAACGCTCGTATTGAAACGGTGTTGACCGTTTCGGTACTCGGGTATGTTCCGAGACTAGTATCGAAACAGGCTTCACCAGTAGCCAAACTGTTTCAAAACAACTTCAACCGTTTCGAAACATCATAACCAATACAGGCCCCCGTTTCAAAACAATTGAGGGTGTTTCGATACACCTTGCCCAGTGACAGCAGATGTAGCTGGTTTTTCACCTTTTAAACCAATTATACATGCCTTAAAGAGCACTTCAACATACCAGCAACTCATTTTACTATTAAGGAACACATTTAAGACTCTCTAACAAGAGCATGGCATCAAACACAAAATCACATAGTCTAAAGGCATGCTCCCTAGTCTCAAAACCAATAAAAGCAACCAAACCTCAAACCAAACATTTAGGACCATTTACAACCCATAAATGCCAACATAAACAGGCCACAAACTTAGACAGTTCAAACATAACTCCCAAATACAACCTTGGTTTCCCATTGACATTTATCAAAACTAAAGTGTATAAAAACATCACCATACATGAGCTTTGTTCTTCCTTGGATGTTCTTATCCTTCTTGATGCCCGGAAACACCTCAATTATCTGCATTATTGGTAAAAGAGAGCGTAAGCACAAATGCTTAGTGAGGCGTGCTCTAAAGAAAACCAACTCAATAATGCATTTCTTGAAAACGCTTTCTCAAAAGCTTTTTAACAACATGCTCATTCTATCTCATGCTTGAAAACCATTCAAAGCAACATCTCCTTGAAAACACATGTACCTCAATTCTATCTCATGCATTTAAACCAATGCAAAACTCATGGCAAAGCCACACTCATGCTTGTAACACCAAAGCATTTCATATACAAATCTCATATGCATTTCTCATAGCATAAATCATTTCATCAAAGGTACATGTGAATCAAAAGTATTTTCATATATTATATTGGCATTTCACATCTCATTTTTACTCGGATATGCGGACAACTCACTAGACACTTCCGGTGGCATCTACCATCACCGTACTCACTCGTCTAGTAACATAATTTCCGGTGGAATCTCACATCACCGTACTTACATGGCGGAATCTCTCATCGCCACAAAGCTTGGGTATTTCACCAAGTCCTAAACTCGCTTCTCTACTCAAAAACCACATTTCGGCTACCAAACATAACCGAAATCATCTCCAAACTCATCCAAAACAAAGCCCAGCCAAGATCTACCACTTCTAATCATTTTTAAACATCAATCAACATCAAAAATCACCACAAACTCGTGATTGATAACTTGGGAATTTCAGTAAAGAACTGATCATTAGAGGAGAAGGACGAAGCTTACCTCTAATGGATGATTTCTCCTTGATTTGGGCAAGTTTTCTTGAAAACTCAATGTGGAAAATAAGATGATTTGAAGAGGAAATGATTAAGAATCAAAAGAAGATTGAAATATCATCAAATGAAGTGAAAATCAAAGTATAATTTCTGGAGAGAATGTGTTTGGCTGAAAAGAATTTGAGAGAAAATGAAATGAGAGAAAATTTGTGAAAAGTAGTTATGAATAGTCAAAGGTAGTTTCTCATTTAATTAACCATCATTTCCTTTAATTGAAACATTAATAAAATCACCCAAATTAAGGAAAAATATGATGAAAAACATTTTGCTAAAATTAGCTCCGTAAAGATTCAAAGTTTCAATCTTTACAAAACAATCACTATTTAACTTTTGCAAAAACTGCAATTTGGTCACTACACCGAAATGTAGTATTTCCAAACCTTATTTTGTAAAATTGATTTCACTATAATCTTTCTTGTATTAAATGAGGATTTTTAGATATTTTTCCATATTTTTAAAGCATTCTGAACTAGGTGTTTCCTAAATCTCCCTTTAAGATTCGAACCTTTTTCTGACCGGTCCGACCTGGACTCTAAAACATCTAGGCCCAAATTTGGGGTGTTACATTCCTAGGCTTCCGGCACTTCCGGATCAACACCAAAATCGTCCGAAGATGTCTCCCCTATTCATTACACATAAGAGCAGAGGATTAATGCATCATCATGCATTAAAATCATCAGCCACTCATTCAAACTCGCTGCATTATTCAAAAACACCATTTCGGCTATTCGAAATAACCGAAATCACCTCTAAAGTTTCTCAAATCAAATCCCAGCCAATATCTATCAATTCTAACCACTTCTAAACCTCAATCCACATAAAAATCATCACAAACATGTCCTTATATCTCCAGCAATAGCATATCACCAAAAACACCCCAAAAATCATAAATCTAACATGTAAATCTTAGGAACCCAAGCCTATTCGGGATTCATTCATTAAAACCACAATCTTAACATCAAATATCATCCATAGCATGTTAGAAATCAACCTCAAAACAGAGTTTAACTCAGAAATATGAAAATCATAAAAATCACCTCAAGAACCATGAATTTAGCAACCATTTCTTGATTACAACATTAAAACAACATAAAGATCATTAACAAAGGATTGATAACTTGAGAATTTCAGTAAAGAACTAATCATTAAAGGAGAAGGACGAAGCTTACCTCTAATGGCTAATTTCTCCTCAATTTGGGCAGGATTTCTTGAAAATCCAAAGTAAAAACAAAAGGATTTGATGAAGTAAAGGTTGGAAATCCTTAGAAAGATGAAATCTCAAAAAAGAGATGAAAACCAGAGATTATTTGATGAGGGTAATGTGTTTGGCTGAGTGGATGTTGAGAGAAAATGAAAAGAGGGAAAGGTATCGTAAAGTAGTTATGAAAAGTCAACATAAGATTTTTTCTTTTAATTCCTTTAATTAAATCATAATTAAAACTCCCAAATTAAAGAGAAATCTGATGAAAAACAATTTGGTAAAATTATCTCCTTAAAGATTCAAAGTTTCAATACTCTATAAAACAGTCAGTAGTCAACTTTTTCAAAAACTGCAATTTGGTCACTACACCAAAATGTAATATTTCCAAATCACATTTTGTAAAATTGTTTTCACCATAAATATTTATATAATAAAGGATGATTTTTAGATATTTTTCCATATTTTTAAAGCATCCCGAACTAGGTGTTCCCTAAATCAACCTTAAAGGGTTCGAACCATTCCCGACCGGTCCGATTCAACCTCTAAAACATCTAGGCCCAAAACCAGGGCATTATAACTCTCCCCCACTTAACGTGGCTTCTTCAACGCCACGATGTCTCCACAAGACTTTAACCAGCTCGATGGTCTTACCCTGGAAAACCTTACTATCCGTATCCAGAATCTCAACGGGCTCTTATAATAAGTCAAGTCTGGATTCAGCTCAACCTCTTCCACAGGCATCACATGTGACAGATCCGATCGATACCTCTGAAGCATGGATACATGAAACACATTATGTATCTTTTCCAACTTTGAAGGCAGTCTCAGCTTGTAAGCAACATGACCCACACGTTCTAACACCTCATATGGTCCAATGAACCTCGGACTCAATTTGCTCTTCCGGCCAAATCTCATCACCTTCTTCGAATGTGAGACTTTCAGAAATACACATTCGCCAACTCCGAACTCTATCTCCTTATGCTTCAAATCCGCAAAAGACTTTTGCCGGTCCGATGCTGCCTTCAAACGCTCACATATGAGCTTCACCTTCTCGATGGTTCGTCACAACAAAGTTGGCATCGAAACTAAGTTTTGTCCCGTTTCAGCCCAACAAAGGGGAGTCCTACACTTTCTCCCATATAAAGCCTCATAAGGTGCCATTTGAATGCTTGCCTGGTAACTATTATTATAAGCAAACTCAACCAAAGGCAAGTGCTTCTCCCATAAGCCTTGAAACTCAATAACACAGCACCTCAACATATCCTCAAGCACTTGGATAACACGCTGCGACTGTCCATCCATCTGCGGATGATAAGAAGTACTGAAATTCAGCCGCGTACCCAAAGCTTGATGTAAGCATTCCCAAAACCTTGCTGTGAATCTCGGATCTCTATCCGACACTATAGATATCGGTACTCCGTGCAAACGCACAATCTCAGCAATGTACAACTTAGCTAGCTTATACAAAGTATACGTAGTATACACAAGCAAGAAATATTTGGGACCGTATCGATACGCACTATAGATGCCTTTTAACAGAATTAATGGTCGCGTTTCGATACGCTTGTGACCGTATCGATACGCGGGATGGCAGTGACCAAAGTCACAGATAGCGTATCGATACGCCTCCCCGCGTATCGGTACGCCCTTCAAGCCCATACCGAAATGCCTGTGCAGCAAAGCACAAATTTGGCCAATGTGTATCGATACAGAAGCTCGTGTATCGATACGCATACCAGACCTGTACTAAAAATAGCCTCGAAAACACTTCATACTTCAACAAGTCATCCTCAAATCATACATACATACTATTGGCATCCACACAAACATATAGACATGCAAATCCCAACACATAACATCATTTGATTGACCATCTCATGCATAACAAGGCAATTCATGAAGCATGCTTATGACACAAACCATGAACATACCAAAAGGTATCATAAAGCACCATAATTACCATAAAGGCCTCTTACAAACCACATATATTGTAATGCCCTAGTTTTGGGCCTAGATGTTTTAGACATCGGATCGGACCGGTCGAGAATGGTTTGAGTCGCGTAAGGTGATTTTAGGAAATCAAGGATTGGGATATTATAAAATTGTGATAAAAATTGATAAAATCCTCTAAAAATATAATTAAGAGGTTGGTCAAATCAATTTTACAAAAAGGGTTTTGGAAAATGGACATTTTGAGTAGTGACCAAATTGTAAAGTTTCAAAACTGGGAAAATGTGCTTTTTAAGGTGGAAGCCAAAATCTTAGAATATTTAGGGGGCTTTAAGTCAATTTGACCTTTCTTCACTATGACATGTGATTTAAATGGATTTTAATTAAAGGATTTTAATTAAAATATGATATTAATTAATTGGTAGTTAGTGGATTTTCATTTTTACGTAACTACCAATTCCCTCTCATTTTAGCCAAACACCATTTTCTGTCATCTTTTCCAGAATTCTTTCTTCTAAAAATCCTCTCAACATTTCCTTAATCTTTTTCAAGATGTCTTCTTTAATTCTTCAAGATTTTTGCAAAGAAAACTTGTTATCTATTGAAGGAAGCAAGGATTAAAGGTAAATCTCGTTCTCAACCTATAATCTAAGTTCTTTATTGAAATTCCCAAGATATTTGGCTTCTAATAACTATTTTTGATTGAGTTTTCAATATAGTGTTGATTTGAGATCAAAATTTTGTGAAAATGTGGATGAAATCTTGATTTTCAGACTTGATGTGTTGGGCATTTTTTGTGTTGATTTTAATTGATTTCTAAGTTGTTTTATATGTTAAAATGAGGTGTGGTTAATATAGATCCTGAAATCCTTGAGATCCTTGAGTTTCTTTGTAGTTTTAAGTGTGATTTTGGGGTGTAATGGTGGTATTTTGATTGTTGGAGGTATAAGGATGAGTTAGGATGTTTAATAAATGTGTTTTGATGTTGTTAATGGTTTGGAAGTGATGTATGGTGGCTGGGCTTGGTTTAGGAGGCAATCGATTGAGTTTTCGGTTGTTTTGGAATGGTATTTTGGTGTAGTTTGAGTGCGCAACGAGTCTATGGATTGTTGCTGGTGTTAGAATGAATTTTAATGCATTTAGATCTCTGTTTTGTTAATGTGAAAATAGGGGATCTTGATCTGGAAGCTAACGAGGTGATTTTGGAGGCTCCGGAGGTGTAATTTCCGTGTCGGCGAACAAGGCTTCGCGTATCGATGAGTGGAAATGCAATTTCATGCTTTGTAACGCTTTGAGCGTGCTCTTGGAAGCTTAGTGTAAGCTTGATACACTTAACTAGGCTCAAGTGAAAGTGTTTCGGTAATCCCTCTCTTCGAAATGTGTTAAGTTGGATGAAAATGCATTTGATGTAAGATTGAATTTGTTTACTGTTTTTAAGCATGTTTAAGCATGGTTTAATGCTGGAATTTAATGTCATTATGTTAAGGATGCACTAGGTAAGTGATCCTTGGTTTTCATATGAAAATGCATATGATGTTAAGCATGTGTGATATGACCATCAAGAAGAAGGACCCAGAGAAGTACCCAAGTGGCCCCATTACACGTGCATGGGCCAAAAAGTTTCAATCAGCCATGGAAAGCTTGTTTACAACAAGCCATGAACGTGGGAAAGAAGAAATAATAAGGGAGGAATGCCTTACCTTGCTCATGCATGCATTTTCATGAGAATTTAAGTATTTCAAACTTCCATTGCATTGATAAACTGTACTGGTCATTAAAGCATGCACTTCATTTATAGTTTTAGTTCATTTAGGGAAGTAGTTTAATTATGTATCTTAAATCATTCGTTAAACTACTTCATTCATGCATTTAGTTAAATTCAATAAAGTTAGTTCTTTAATTAAACTAGTTCATTCATTTAACTAATTCACTCAATTAACTAACTCTTTAATTGTTTCATGCATCTATTATTTTAAGTTTGAATAAATCCTTTGTGTGTGTCTACGTTCATGTGACGTGTGGATTAAAGAAGAGACTTTTCAACTTCAGCTTGGAAACAAGTCATTGATGACCATCTTTACTCATGCAAACAAGGCAATTGAAGGCAATTCAAGGCTGAATTCTTTTCATCTTTTCAAGGCTGTTCATCTTCTTAGAGTAACAATGCATTTAAGCTTCATAATTCACCTATTCAAGGTTGAAATTATGAACCAATGAAGGTCATTCACGTTCAAGAGAAGGGATATGCAATAATCAGCATTCAAATTATGCATTCAAGGCCTTTATTTATCATTTTTTGAAGGCTGGTCATATTACACAAATGGGCAAGCAATGAAGGCTAGTTTAATGTCATTTAATCATCAAATTAAATGATAAAATCAGCAAGGAATTTAAAAAGACAAGCTGATTTGGACGTATGGGATGTCTACATTCATCCTATGTTCACATTCATTCCCTTTTATCCATTTGCAAGCAAAATGAAGCAGCCCAAGAGTCACCACTCCTTTTGGACGAATTTAAGGCTAAATTCATCTCAATTTAAAGCAAAATTCATCCATCAAAAGGATAAGAAAGAAACGTTTTATTTATTTGTATTCAATAGCATTTAGATGAGCATTCATCTCTCTTTTGTGTGACTTTTCATATGGTGCCTAGCCACACTATAAATAGGCACCTTAGGTTCATTTGTAAGGACTTTTATTTTTTTTCTTTGGAGAATATAAACCTTTGAAAGATTGCTTTCATCTTGTTCTTGCGAGAACTCTATCGGCTTCATGTTGTGCTTGTAGTCTTCTATCCATTTCATTTTACTATAGTGTTGGTTCCAAGCTCTCTTATAGCTTGTGGGTCACGTTACACACTCCTCCACCTCAACTCCATCAAAGTATATTGTTGGTTCTTAGCTCATTATAGCTAGCGAGTCACAATTCGCTATCCTTCCAACCATAAAAATCCACGCCGCCTTTGGCATCTCCCATCACTCCTTCTTTGATTTACACCTTTCCACGATTATCATCCTCCATCCTTAGCCACCATACTATCCAAATTACCTATCTAATTCCTTTCTTCATTAATTTTTTTATTATATTGATATTCATCTCACATGTATGTTTTATGATATCTCAGAGTTCAAAGCGTACCGAATAATATTTCTTACTAGAATCACGATCGGGCACATCTATATGACTCGGGTCACATTACCGGGTTCATATCAATTGGTATCATAGCAAGGTTGATTTAGTAAGATAGTCATTGTCTCTCTTCTGGAAAAAAAAGAGAAAAAAAAGAGAAAAAAAAATCAAAAAAAAATTAGAGAAAGTTAAAATGGGAGGGGGCGTCATATTCTCTATTCTTCTTTAAAAAAATCTTACATCATTTTTTTCTTTTGCTACTATTTTGTCATCTTTACCAACCCTCACAATTGACCTTTTTTTTGTTGTTGCCACTTTTCTTATCCTACCTTCCAAATTCTTTTCACCAAGTTTTGTTTTTTCAGTCGAATTCTACAAGCCATTTGCAAGCCTTGAGGAAGTTCTTAAAAGGACTTGGTTGAGAGCAAGAGTGCACATCAAGGGTAAAAGCCATCCCGAGTGAAACACGAGTGTGAGTGCATTTTCTTGCAGTGGAATAGGTGAGGTTTTGTGTTTGTGAGGTTTTAATTTTTTTTATTTTTGTTACTAATAATGTCTCAAAATTCCGTGAGAAACTCCATTGGAGGAAGTAATAATGTTAACGTAGATGCAACTAACTCCAATCTTCAAGATGTTATCCGAGAGATGGACAGGTTGTTGCAACAAAGGTTGGGGCTGATGCAAGAACGATTAGATCATTTGGAGGAAAGATCTTAACGAAGGCATAATTCAGATCACAAGGAAGAGTATGAGGGAGAGGTGGACGAAGAACTCATAGACGAGCGAGCCTCCCAACAAAGTTTGAGGCGTCGAGAACCTATGTACCAAAGAGCTCGGCCAAGAGTTGATGATAATCTTAGCAACATCAAAATAACCATTCCTTCTTTCCAAGGAAGAACGGATCCTGAAGCTTATCTTGCATGGGAGAAAAAAGTTGAGCACATCTTTGAGTGCCACAACTACTCCGAGCTTAAGAAGGTAAAACATGCAGCCATTGAATTACAGATTATGCACTAATATGGTGGGATCAGTTGACATCTAGCAGGAGACGCAATGGAGAACATCCAATTTCTACTTGGAATGAGATGAAGGCTGTTATGCGTAGGAGGTTCGTTCCAACTCACTATCATAGGGAGTTGTTCAACAAGCTTCAAAATCTCACCCAAGGCAACCGTAGTGTTGAGGATTACTTTAAAGAGATGGAAGTAGCCATGATCCGAGCCAACATTGATGAGGATCGAGAAGTCACCATGGCCAGATTTCTATCCGGCTTTGATCCTAATATTGTGGCCACTGTTGAGTTGCAACATTATGTGGAGATCGAATACATGGTTCATATGGCCATGAAGGTCAAGAGGCAACTCAAAAAAAGGGCACAACTCGTGCCTATGGAGGCTCTTCTCCTAAATGGGGGCAGGGTACCTACAAACAGAAGGCATCCTTTACGCCTAAAGAACGAAGCGTTCCAACAAAGAGTGCCAAACCCATTGCCGAAACTAGAAAAGGTAAGGCTCCAAATGTTCCAAACTGTTCCCGAGATATACAATGCTTCAAGTGCTTGGGAAGAGGGCATATTGCAAGCCAATGCCAAAATCGTAACACCATGCTTCTTCGTGATGATGGAGAGGTTGATTCGGAACAAGAGGAGGAAGATGAAGTTGCTTCCATACAAGATGATGAAGATGATGATATAGAGTATGCAGCAGAAGGAGAGGCCATTATTGTGAAAAGGAGCCCAAGTGTGCAAGCGAATGAAGGGAATGAGCAACGCGAGAATATCTTTCATACTCGCTGCCATGTTAATGGAAAGGTATGCTTTGTCATTATTGATGGAGGTAGTTGTACTAATGTTGCTAGTACTCTTATGGTAGAAAAACTTGGATTAGCAACCACAAAGCATCCACATCCCTACAAGCTGCAGTTGCTTAATGACGAAGGAGAACTCAAGGTTACCAAGCAAGTTCTTGTTGCTTTCTCCATTGGAAAGTATAAGGATGAAGTTCTTTGCGATGTTGTTTCGATGCACGCTGGCCATTTACTACTTGGGAGGCCATGGCAATTCGATAAACGAGTCGTACATGATGGATATACCAATCGGTATACACTCACCCATGGAGTAAGAAAGATTACCTTAGCCCCTCTTTCACCAAAACAAATTCACAAAGACCAAATACATTTGAGAGAAAGTATTGAAAGAGCCAAAGAGAGAGAATCAAAATGGAGGTAAAAGCAAGTGAGAGTGAGCAAAGTGAGGGTGCGAAAATGAGTGTTTTTACCAAAGAAAGAGAGTTGAGAAAGTGTTTGCTGTCGGGAAAGGAATTACTTGTACTTGTGTACAAGGAAAGTTTATTGAACACTAACCAACTTGATCATACTTTGCCTTCTTCTATTGTGTCTTTGTTGCAGGAATTTGACGAATTATTTCTGGAGGAGATACCAAGTGGGCTGCCACCAATCCGTCGCATTGAACATCAAATAGATTTCATTCCCAGTGCCATCATTCCTAACCGTCCAGCTTACCGAAGCAATCCTGAGGAAACCAAGGAGTTGCAAAGGCAAGTGGCTGAACTGATGGCCAAAGGCTACGTGAGGGAGAGCCTTAGCCCATGTGTCGTTCCGGTATTACTTGTGCAAAAGAAGGATGGAACTTGGCGCATGTGTGTAGATTGTCGAGCGGTAAACAAAATTACGGTAAAGTATCGTCACCCTATTCCTCATCTAGATGATATGTTAGATGAGCTTAGTGGTTCTAACCTTTTCTCTAAGATTGATCTTAAGAGTGGTTATCACCAAATAAGGATGTGGGAACGTGATGAATGGAAAACAGCATTTAAAACAAAGCAAGGACTCTATAAATGGTTGGTTATACCTTTTGGCTTAACTAATGCACCAAGTACTTTCATGAGGTTAATAAACCATGTTCTTAGACTGTTTTTGGGTAAATTTTGTGTGGTTTATTTTGATGAAATCTTAATCTATAGTAAATCAATGGAAGAACATGTTCAACACTTGAGGTCAGTTTTGTTGGTTTTAAGAAATGAGAAGTTATATGCTAATTTAGACAAGTGTACATTTTGTACTGACAAAGTTGTCTTTCTTGGTTTTGTTGTCAGTTCTAAAGGCTTAGAGGTTGACAAAGAGAAGGTTAAAGCCATTGAAGAATGGCCACGGCTAGCAAGTATTTCCCAAGTTAGGAGTTTCCATGGACTTGCAAGCTTTTACCGGAGATTTGTGCCAAACTTCAGCACCACTGCCGCCCCTTTAACTAGTGTCATCAAGAAGAATGCTAACTTTTTCTGGGGGGAGACCAAGAGAAATCTTTTAATGACATTAAAGAATGTTTAATTCATGCCCATTTGCTTACCTTACCTGATTTTAACAAAACGTTTGAAATTGAATGTGATGCATCAGGTGTGGGAATTGGAGCAGTATTATCTCAAGGTGGACGTCCTATAGCATATTTCAGTGAGAAATTAAGTGGAGCTACGTTGAATTATCCAACATATGATAAGGAGATGTATGCCCTTGTTCGCGCAATGGAAACATGGCAACACTATCTATGGCCTAAGGAGTTCATTATTCACACCGATCATGAGGCATTGAAGCACATTCGGGGGCAACATAAACTCAACAAACGACCTGCCAAATGGGTGGAGTTTCTTGAATCTTTTCTTTATGTGATCAAATATAAGAAAGGTAAGGAGAATATAGTTGTGGATGCATTGTCTTGGAGGTACGTTCTTCTAAACACCTTAGAATCTAAGTTGCTGGGTTTTGTTTTCATTAAGGATTTATACGAATCTGATTCTGATTTTAAAAAAAAATTACAAAGCTTGTGAGAAAGGAACATTTGAAAACTATTATAGGGACAATGGGTTCCTATTCAAGGAAGGAAGGCTTTGTATTCCACAAGGTTCCACACGTGAATTACTTCTCAAAGAAGCCCATGGAGGAGGCTTAATGGGACATTTTGGAATAGCAAAGACTTTGGCCATACTTCAAGAGCATTTATATTGGCCAAAGATGAGACGAGATGTATAGAGGTTATGTGAACGTTGCATCACTTGCAAGAAGGCTAAGTCTAAACCCATGCCACATGGACTCTAAACGCCACTACCTATTCCAGAAGCACCATGGATGGACATTTCAATGGACTTTGTGCTAGGGCTTCCACGCACAAAGAATAACAAAGACTCCATCTTTGTAGTAGTGGATAGATTTTCCAAAATGGCTCATTTTATTCATTGCAACAAGACTAATGATGCCTTACATATTGCTAACTTGTTTTTCAGGGAAGTCTTGAGATTACATGGTGTGCCAAGAACTATCATTTCCGATCGAGACGTAAAGTTCTTAAGCCACTTCTGGAGAGCCCTATGGAGTAAGATTTGAACTAAGCTGCTATTTTCCACCACTTGTCACCCTCAAACGGATGGCAAAAACAAAGTGGTGAATCGAGTACTCTCCACGTTGCTTAGGAGCATTATTAAGAAGAATCTAAAGACATGGGAAGAGTGCTTACCACATGTGGAGTTTGCACATAACCGATCAGTCCATACCACCTCGGGACACACCCCTTTTGAAGTTGTGTATGGGTTCAATCCATTAACTCCGATGGACTTATTGCCCTTACCCGTTGAATTTGTTAAGAAACTTCACCAACAAGTGCGAGATAATATTGAAAAGAAAACCAAGCAATATGAGCAGCAAGCAAACAAGGGTCGAAGGAGAGTTGTCTTTGAGCCGGGAGATTGGGTGTGGTTGCACATGAGAAAAGAAAGGTTTCCATCCCAACAAAAATCTAAATTGATGCCTCGAGGAGATGGGCCATTTCAAGTAGTTAAGAGGATCAATGATAATGCTTATCAACTAGACCTCCCAGGTGAGTTTAATGTTAGTGCATCCTTTAATGTTGCTGATTTATCTCCTTTTGATGTAGGTGACAATTTGGGGACAAATCGCTTTAAAGAGGGAGGGACTGATATGACCATCAAGAACAAGTACCCGGAGAAGTACCCAAGTGGCCCCATTACACGTGCACGGGCCAAGGAGTTTCAATCAGCCATGGAAAGCTTGTTTACAACAAGCCATGAACGTGGGAAAGAATAAATAATAAGGGAGGAATGCCTTACCTTGCTCATGCATGCATTTGCATGAGAATTTAAGTATTTCAAACTTCCATTGCATTGATAAAGTGTGCTGGTCATTAAAGCATGCACTTCATTTATAGTTTTAGTTCATTTAGGGAAGTAGTTTAATTATGTATCTTAAATCATTCGTTAAACTACTTCATTCATGCATTTAGTTAAATTCAATAAAGTTAGTTCTTTAATTAAACTAGTTCATTCATTTAACTAGTTCACTCAATTAACTAACTCTTTAATGGTTCATGCATCTATTATTTTATGTTTGAATAAATCCTTTGTGTGTGTCTAGGTTCATGTGACGTGTGGATTAAAGAAAAGACTTTTCAACTTCAGCTTGGAAACAAGTCATTGATGACCATCTTTACTCATGCAAACAAGGCAATTGAAGGCAATTCAAGGCTGAATTCTTTTCATCTTTTCAAGGTTGTTCATCTTCTTAGAGTAACAAAGAATTTAATCTTCATAATTCACCTATTCAAGGTTGAAATTATGAACCAATGAAGGCCATTCGCGTTCAAGAGAAGGGACATGCAATAATCAGCATTCAAATTATGCATTCAAGGCCTTTATTTATCATTTTTTGAAGGCTGATCATATTACACAAATGGGCAAGCAATGAAGGCTGGTTTAATGTCATTTAATCATCAAATTAAGTGATAAAATCAGCAAGGAATTCAAATAGACAAGCTGATTTGGACGTATGGGATGTCTACATTCATCCTATGTTCACATTCATTCCCTTTTATCCATTTGCAAGCAAAATGAAGCAGCCCAAGAGTCACCACTCCTTTTTGACGAATTTAAGCCTAAATTCATCTCAATTTAAAACAAAATTCATCCATCAAAAGGATAAGAAAGAAATGTTTCATTTATTTGTATTCAATGGCATTTAGATGAGAATTCATCTCTCTTTTGTGTGACTTTTCATATGGTGCCTAGCCACACTATAAATAGGCACCTTAGGTTCATTTGTAAGGACTTTTATTTTTTTTTCTTTGGAGAATATAAACCTTTGAAAGATTGCTTTCATCTTGTTCTTGCGAGAACTCTATCGGCTTCAAGTTGTGCTAGTAGTCTTCTATCCATTTAATTTTACTATAGCGTTGGTTCCAAGCTCTCTTATAGCTTGTGGGTCACGTTCCACACTCCTCCACCTCGACTCCATCAAAGTATATTGCTGGTTCCTAGCTCGTTATAGCTAGCGGGTCACAATTCGCTTTCCTTCCAACCATACAAATCCACGCCGCCTTTGGCATCTCCCATCACTCCTTCTTTGATTTACACCTTTCCACGATTATCATCCTCCATCCTTAGCCACCATACTATCCAAATTACCTATCCAATTCCTTTCTTCATTAATTTTTTTATTATATTGCTATTCATCTCACATGTATGTTTTATGATATCTCAGAGTTCAAAGCGTAGCGAAGAACATTTCTTACTAGAATCACGATCGGTCACATCTATATGACTCGGGTCACATTACCGAGTTCATATCAATGTGTGCTTGAGGAAATGACATTGTGGTTATGCTTGAAAAATAGTGGATTAATGTGGATAAATGGTTATATTGGCAAGTGATGTAAATGATTTTTGGTTACTTAAATCAGATATAGTTAGCCGACTATAGGATTGGGTGCACCGTGAATAAAGTCGCCTTGGATGTTGAGGGGTTGTGATTGTGTCGTAATCTCCATCCAAGTACCCTAAAGATTGAGGTTAAGATCAAAACGGTGAATGGTTAGTCCCGTGTGTGAGTCTTGAGTATGTGTCCCATGCTCTCATTAGTGGAATTATACAACTACTGATGAGTAACATTAAGGGGTTGTGATTGTGCCATTATTCTCCATCACGGGTGTTGAGGGGTTGTGATTGTGCCATTTGTCTCCACCTTGTGTAGTCCAGTAGTTTGTATGAAGCGTGGGGGACAACGCTTGTAATCCGCGTATTCGATTGTGTCTTGCATTGAAATGATCTGTGGACTATCACTTGAAAGTCAATATAATGTAAATGAACAAAGTGAGCATGAGATGCTTGTAAATGATGCATGTGTGCATGAGGTTTCAGAAGTGCATTGAAGCCTTGAGAAGACTTGTTTTATAAAGGGCATGTGTTGTAAAGTGTTGTTTTTGCAAATCATGAGTTATGCATTGATGAATGTTCTCTAGAGATCCTCACTAAGCTTATTGCTTACGCTCTTTTGTTTCATCAATGCAGAGAATTGAACCTTTGAAGGCAGCCCAAAAGCAAGAGGAATCCATAGCTTTGTTAAAGAGATGTATGTGATTCATCCCTAGTGTAATAAGAGGCAATGGGTGGGATTTATACTTTGGAATGTTTGAGAATGTTTCTTTTACTTTGAGCATGTTGGTTTGCCTATACATGAGTTGTAAATGGCCCTTGGAGTTTGGATTTTGGTTTATTTGGAGTTTTGCATTGTTACGGTTTTTAGCAAACTAGGAAGCATGCCTCTAGTGTCTTAGCTTATGTGTTGGTTGCTATGTTTAAGCTATAGCTTCGATATGATGATTGTTGATATGAATCCTTGATGTATGCATGTTGTGGCATGTCTCAGGGCTGATTCGAGTGCGAAAAAGTATGAAAAACCAGCATTTTCTGCTGTCACAGGGCAGGGTGTATCGAAACACTCTTAACTGTTCCGAAACGGGGACCTGTAATGGTCATAGCGTTTCGGTACGGTTGAAGGTGTTTCATAACAGTTTTGCCACTGGAGAGGCATGTTTCGATACTGGTCTCGGAACACACCCGAGTACCGAAACGGTCAACACCGTTTTGATACGGGCGTTTCGGAATGAAGGTTTGGTGTTCCGAAACGGATGACCGTTGATGATGATTTTGAATTGTTTTAAGTTTCCATGTTTTACACTTTAGTCCTGAATGTTGTGGATGCAATTGTTTGAGCTTGGAATGTTCTTTTTAGTTGAAATTTGATAGAGGAGCATGCAATATGACTAACTACATAATGGTAAGCTTAAAATCCATTAAGTTCTTATATTTTCTAAAAATTGCGTTTTGGTCCCTAAAAGTGTAATTCAAGCAATTGAGTCCCTAAATGTTTTCCGAACGATGTGTCCTTCTCTCCTATGATTCTTGAGTAATCACATAGGCTTAATGTGCATCTAGTAAAGATAAAAAGAAAAAAAGGGTCGTTAATCAAGGTTGACTTTTGGGTTGACTTTGGTTTTCCCCGTGTAATCTTCGTAGTTCGGGTCAAACGTCTAGGTCGGGCTAAGGGGATTACATTTGTTGGTATCAGAGTGTGGTTTCGAAAGAATTGGGAATGTTGGTATGTGTAATTGATGTGGGTTGAAGTATGATGTTTGAAAAGTATGCTAATGTTCGAATTTTGAACCTTATGCCATGTTGATTAATGTGATTTGTATATGGAATGAATATGATTGTTTGGTGATGATGTTATGTGGATATGTGCTGATTTGGAATGATGAAAAGTATGTGAGCATGATGATTTGTGTATGCTATGCTCTGTGGGAAAATTGGGTGCCCATTGCCTTATTACACTAATCAAATGTTTTGTAAACTTGGATTCTTGCTTGCAGCTAGCCTAAATGGTTTGATTTGTTTTCGTTGTTGTGTTTGTTTAAAGTAGCACATGGGACCTAGAAGAGAGTTGAAGTCCAATACGATAGTACCTACGGCTGAGCAGGATAACCAGGCTGAGCAGGGGGCTGATGTCCCTCCTGGTGGAGATCTACCTCCTCCGCCACCACCTGGAGGGGGGAGCATGTGAACAAGGACAAGCTGGTCCTAGATTGGATAATTTGGCGCCATTGGTTGAGGCGATCACTGGAGCGTTTCAGGCTGCTGTTGCCGGAGCGCAAGGGCAGGCCCCTGTAGCTGGGCAAGTGGATCTACCTTTGGAGAGGTTGAGGAGCTTGGGAGCGGTAAAGTTCTATGGTATGGCACCTGAGGTGTCTGAGGCCTGGTTGGCAAGTACGATCCGCATAATGGATCAAATGGGTTGTAACGATGAGCGCAAGCTAGGATGTGCAGTTTCCTTACTGCAAGGTGATGCTTACAGCTGGTGGACGACTACCACAACTGCTACGGAACCCAATAAAGTTGATTGGGAGTTCTTCAAGGTTGCATTCCGGAGAAAGTATCTAGGTGTGAGATACTTGGATGAGAAGAAACGGGATTTTATGTCTCTCGTTCAAGGCAACCTATCGGTGGCTGAGTACGTGGTCCAGTTCGTACGCTTGAGCCAGTATGCTCCTGAGCTGGTACCTAGTGAGAGGAATCGTTCTGATCGCTTTCGGTATGGATTGGTGCAAGATGTTAAGACGTACATGCTAGCTGCAGAGTACACAGATTTTGATGTGCTTGTGTGTCGGGCAAAGGACATCGAGTAGAACCTGGGCTTGTGTTCTAGAGGTGTTGGTTCTAGCTCTGGAAAGAGAGATGCTGAGTATAGTTCCGGTGGTGGACGGAACAAGAGAGGCTGTGATAGGAGACATCAGCCTGAGGGAAGACGTGGTGTTTCGGGTCGAGGTGGGCAGGCTCAGGGAGGTCATATGAGGTCCGAGTAGCATACATGCTGGACATGTGGTTCGAGGGACCATTTGAGGCGAGATTGTCCTCGAGCAGCTAGAGAGGTTCAGGCTCCTGTTGTGGTGACAGGGAATTCTTGCTGGAATTGTGGCTCGGCAGATTATATGAGGAGGGAGTGTCCTTTGTTGGCTGGTGGTGGCCAAGGACGTGCTCCTGGGGTAGCTGCACCTCAAAGAGGCCGTGGGCGCGGTCGTGGGAATTTTCAGAGGAGAGATGAGGGGCAGCGAGGTATTGCTCACGTTGTAGCCGTTCGACCAGAGGGAGGTGGACCAGCGAGGGTGTATGCTCAGCGCGAAGAGCGCAACGATACCGATGTGATCGCAGGTACCTTTGCTCTCCAGTCTTTATCTTTGCTGGCTTTAATTGATTCTGGATCCACGCATTCTTATATCTTGACTGAGCATGCATATTTGCTTGATATACATGTTGAGATGCTTGAAGTAGGAATGCAAATGACTAGTTCTTTTGGTGAGACTGTAGTCACTAGGAAATTGTTTAGGAGGTGTCCTCTGTCTGTGCAAGGTCATGTTTTCCTTCTGGATTTGATGGAATTGCCTTTCTACGGATTTGATGTAATCCTTGGCATGGATTGGTTGACGGGGCATAGGGTCGTGGTTGACTTTGATGTTAAGCGAGTCACCTTAAAGTTGGTCGACGACTATGAGGTTGTTGTAGTAGGCGAGAATGTGAAATTTTTGTCGAATGTGATTTCGACCTTGGAAGCAAATCGTATGATGAGGTTGGTTTGTGAGGCTTACCTTGCTTATGTGATGAATCCTGGTACTAAGGATGTGCGCGTGTAGGACATCCGAACGGTTCGCAATTTTCTGGGTGTCTTTCCGGAAGAATTGCCTGGATTGCCATCAAACAGGGAAGTTGAGTTTGGTATAGAGTTGTAAGAGAACACAACTCCGATGTCCATTGCTCCTTATCGCATGGAACACAAAGAGTTAAAGGAGTTGAAAATCCAGTTGCATGAGTTGTTGGATCGAGGTTTCATCCGGCCTAGTGTGTCACCTTGGGGTGCACCGGTTCTGTTTGTGAAGAAGAAAGATGGGACGATGAGAATGTGTATAGATTACCAGCAACTGAACAAGTTGACGATCAAGAACAAGTATCCCTTGCCTGGAATTGGCGATCTATTTGATCAATTCCGGGGAGCCTCGGTGTTTTCTAAGATAGACTTGAGATCGGGGTACTATCAGTTGAAAGTGAAAGATGTGGATGTACCTAAAACTGCTTTTCGGACGCGGTACGGGCATTATGAGTTTTTCGTGATACCGTTTGGTTTGACCAATGCGCCTGCTGCTTTCATGGACATGATGAATCGTGTATTCCATGAATTCTTGGATCAGTTTGTGGTGGTGTTCATCGATGATATCCTTGTGTATTCGCGTACCGAGGAGGATCATTATAAACACTTGAGAATCGTTTTGCAAGCGTTGTTGGAGAATCAGTTGTATGCGAAGCTGAGTAAATGTGAGTTTTTGCTTAGGGAAGTAGTCTTCCTTGGGCATGTGGTATCGACTGAGGGTATTCCTGTTGATCCGCAAAAAGTAGAGGCTGTGATGAGTTGGAAAGTGCCTAAGTTAGTGACTGAGGTACATAGTTTCCTTGGGTTGGTTGGGTACTACCGTAGGTTTGTTGAGGGTTTTTCAAAGATAGCAGCACCTTTGACCAAGTTGTTGCAAAAGAATGTTCGGTTTGAGTGGACGGTGGCGAGGCAACAAGCTTTTGAGAAGCTGAAGGAAGCGTTGACTCAAGCTCCTGTTTTGATTCAACCTGGATCTGGTAAGGAGTTTGTGGTCTATAGTGATGTGTCCATTGTTGGTTTGGGCTGCGTGTTGATGACGGAGGGTAAGGTGGTGGCCTATGCATCTAGGCAGTTGAATGTGCATGAGCGCAACTACCCTACTCATGATCTTGAGCTTGCATCTGTGGTGTTTGCCTTAAAGATTTGGAGGCATTACCTGTATGGTGAGAAATGTGTTGTGTTTGCGGATCATAAGAGCTTGAAATACCTTATGTCTCAGAAGGAGTTAAATCTTACGCAACGACGTTGGGTGGAGTTGCTTAAGGATTATGATCTGGCGATTGAGTACCACCCGGGCAAGGCTAATGTTGTGGTCGATGCTTTGAGCCGGAAGGTGGCTGTTGAGTTGAGAGCGATGTTTGCTCGTTTGAGCATATCGCGTGAAGGTGGTCTTGTGGCAGAGTTACAAGTAAAGCCATCTTTGTTACAGTTGATTAAAGATAAATAGTTGCTTGATGATTCTCTTGTTTCGCATGTTCAAGACATTGCGGAAGATAGACCTACGGATTTCAGCTTTAGTGATAATGGTGTTCTGTGTTTTGGAGTCGAATAGTGGTGCCAGATGATGCTAAGTTAAGGCGCACTATTTTGACTGAAGCCCATTGTAGTCCTTTTTCTATGCACCCGGGTAGCACAAAGATGTATCGTGACCTAAAGGATGAGTACTATTGGGTGGGTTTGAAAAAGGATGTAGCGGAGTTCGTTAGTAAGTGTATGGTGTGTCAACGGGTGAAGGCTGAGCATCAGGTTCCTTCTGGATTGTTGCAGCCTTTGAGAATTCCAGAATGGAAGTGGGAGAGAATCACCATGGATTTTGTGTATGGTTTGCCTTTGTCACCGACAAAGAAGAATTCAGTTTTGGTGATTGTAGATCGGCTTACGAAGTGTGCACATTTTTTGCATGTGCCTACTACGTATACTTTGGATAAGTTGGCTGAGATTTACACAGCTGAGATTGTGCGGTTGCACAGTGTGCCAAAGTCCATTGTGTCGGATAGAGATCCGAGGTTTACAGCGCGATTTTGGGAATGTTTGCATCAAGCCTTGGGTACACTATTGAATTTCAGCACTTCTTATCATCCGCAGACGGGTGGACAGTCAGAACGTGTGATTCAAGTGCTTGAGGACATGATGAGATGTTGTGTGATAGATTTTCAGGGTTCTTGGGAAAAGCACTTTCCGTTGGTTGAGTTTGCGTATAACAATAGTTACCAGGCAAGTATCCAAATGGCTCCATACGAGGCTTTGCATGGGAGGAGGTGTAAAACCCCTCTTTGTTGGGCAGAAGCTGGGCCAAAGTTGATTTCAATGCTGGCTATGCTTAAGGGAACCACCGGGAAGGTGAAGCTCATTTGTGAGCGGTTAAAAACAGCATCGGATAGGCAGAAGTCTTACGCGGATTTGAAGCGTAAGGAAATTGAGTTTGCGGTTGGCGAACGTATGTTCTTGAAAGTTTCTCTTTGAAAGAAGGTGATGATATTTGGGCGTAAGGGTAACCTTAGCCCAAGGTTTATTGGACCTTACGAGATTGTGGAGCGTATTGGTCCCGTGGCATATCGGTTGAGATTGGCTGTAGAGTTGGAGAAGATACATGATGTGTTTCATGTCTCCATGTTACGGAAGTATAGATCGGATCCTGCGCACGTAATGCCTGTTGAGGAGATAGAGTTGAATCCGGATCTATCATATGATGACGAACCGGTGAAGGTTCTGGACGTGAGTAGTAAAGTTCTTCGTGGCAAAACGATAGAGCTTGCGAAGGTGTTGTGGCGGGACCGAGGAGTTGAGGAGGCCACGTGGGAAAGCAAGGCGGACATGATGAGGCAGTTTTCGCATCTCTTTCCATCAAGTATGAATTTCGAGGATGAATTTTCCTAAGTGGGGGAGAGTTCTAACGCCCTGGTTTTGGGCCTAGATGTTTTAGACATCGGATCTGACCGGTAGAGAACGGTTCGAATCGCGTAAGGTGATTTTAGGAAATCAAGGATCGAGATAGGATAAAATTGTGATAAAAATTGCTAAAATCCTCTAAAAATAAAATTAAGAGGTTGGTCAAATCAATTTTACAAAAAGGGTTTTGGAAAATGGACATTTTGAGTAGTGACCAAATTGTAAAGTTTCAAAACTAGGAAAAATGTGCTTTTTAAGGTGGAAGCCAAAATCTTAGAATCTTTAGTGGGCTTTAAGTCAATTTGACCTTTCTTCAATATGACATGTGATTTAAATGGATTTTAATTAAAATATGATATTAATTAATTGGTAGTTACTGGATTTTCATTTTTACGTAACTACCAATTCCCTTTCATTTTAGCCAAACACCATTTTCTGTCATCTTTTTCATAATTCTTTCTTCTAAAAATCCTCTCAACATTTCCTAAATCTTTTTCAAGAGATCTTCTTTAATTCTTCATGATTTTTGCAAAGAAAACTTGCCATCTATTGAAGAAAGCAAGGATTGGAGGTAAATCCCGTTCTCAACCTAAAATCTAAGTTCTTTATTGAAATTCCCAAGATATTTGGCTTCTAATAACTATTTTTGATTGAGTTTTCAATATAGTGTTGATTTGAGATCAAAATCTTGTTAAAATGTGGATGAAATCTTGATTTTCGGACTTGATGTGTTGGGCACTGTTTTTTGTTGATTTTAATTGATTTATAAGTTGGTTTATATGTTAAAATGAGGTGTGCTTAATATAGATCCTGAAATCCTTGAGATCCTTGAGTTTTTTTGTAGTTTTAAGTGTGATTTTGATGTTGTTAATGGTTTGGAAGTGATGTATGGTGGCTGGGCCTGGTTTAGGAGGCAATCAATTGAGTTTTCGGTTGTTTTGGAAGGTATTTTGGTGTAGTTTGAGTGGGCAACGAGTCTATAGATTGTTCCTGTTGTTAGAATGCATTTTAATGCATTTAGATCTCTGTTTTGTTGATGTGAAAACATGGGATCTTGATCCGGAAGCTAACAAGGTAATTTTGGAGGCTCCTGAGGTGTAATTTTCGTGTCGGCGAACAAGGCTTCGCGTATCGGTGAGTGGAAATGCAATTTCCTGCTTTGTAACGCTTTGAGCATGCTCTTGGAAGCTTAGTGTAAGCTTGATACACTTAACTAAGCTCAAGTGTAAGCATTTCGGTAATCCCTCTCTTGGAAATGTGTTAAGTTGGATGAAAATGCATTTGATGTAAGAGTGGATTTGTTTACTGTTTTTAAGCATGTTTAAGCATGGTTTAATACTGGATATTAATGTCATTATGTTAAGGATGCACTAGGTAAGTGATCCTTGGTTTTCATATGAAAATGCATATGATGTTAAGCATGTGTGCTTGTGGAAATGACATCGTGGTTATGCTTGAAAAATAGTGGATTAATGTGGATAAATGGTTATCTTGGCAAGTGATGTAAATGGTTTTTGGTTACATAAATTTGATATAGTTAGCCGGCTCTAGGATTGGGTGCACCGTGAATAAAGTCGCATTGGATGTGGAGGGGTTGTGATTGTGCCGTAATCTCCATCCAAGTACCCTAACGATTAAGGTTAAGATCACAACAGTGAATGGTTAGTCCCGTGTGTGAGTCTTGTGTATGTGTCTCATACTCTCGTTAGTGCAATTATACAACTACCGATGAGTGACGTTGAGGGGTTGTGATTGTGCCATTAGTCTCCATCACGGGTGTTGAGGGGTTGTGATTGTGTCATTTGTCTCCACCTTGTGTAGTCTGGTAGTTTGTATGAAGTGTGGGGGACAACGCTTGTAATCCGCGTATCCAATTGTGTCTTGCGTTTAAATGATTTGTGGACTATCACTTGAAAGCTAATATAATGTAAATAAACAAAGTGAAGCATGAGATGCTTGTAAATGATGCATGTGTGCATGTGGTTTCAAAAGTGCATTGAAGTCTTGAGAAGACTTGTTTTATAAAGGGCATGTGTTGTAAAGTGTTGTTTTTGCAAATCATGAGTTATGCATTGATGAATGTTGTCTAGCGATCCTCACTAAGTTAATTGCTTACGCTCTTTTGTTTCATCAATGTAGAGAATTGAACCTTTGAAGGCAGCCCAAAAGCAAGAGGAATCCATAGCTTTGTTAAAGAGATGTATGTGATTCATCCCTAGTGTAATAAGAGGCAATGGGTGGGATTTATACTTTGAAATGTTTGAGAATGTTTCATTTACTTTGAGCATGTTGGTTTGCCTATACATGAGTTGTAAATGGCCTTTGGAGTTTGGATTTTGGTTTATTTGGAGTTTTGCATTGTTATAGTTTTTAGCAAACTAGTAAGCATGCCTCTTGCTTATGTGTTGGGTGCTATGTTTAAGCTATAGCTTCGATATGATGATTGTTGATATGAATCCTTGATGTATGCATGTTGTGGCATGTCTCGTGGCTGATTCGAGTGCGAAAAAGTATGAAAAACCAGCATTTTCTGCTGTCATAGGGCAGGGTGTATCGAAACTCCCTTAACTGTTCCGAAACAGGGACCTGTAATGGTTATAGCGTTTCGGTATGGTTGAAGGTGTTTCGGAACAATTTGGCCACTCGAGAGGCCTGTTTCGATACTGGTCTCGGAACACACCCGAGTACCGAAGCGGTCAACACCGTTTTGATACGGGCGTTTCGGTACGAAGGTTTGGTGTTCCGAAATGGATGACCGTTGTATGATGATTTTGAATTGTTTTAAGTTTCCATGTTTTACACTTTAGTCCTTAATGTTGTGGATGCAATTGATTGAGCTTGGAATGTTCTTTTTAGTTGAAATTTGACAGAGGAGCATGCAATATGACTAATTCCATAATGGTAAGCTTAAAATCCATTAATTCCTTGTATTTTCTAAAAATTACGTTTTGGTCCCTAAAAGTGTAATTCGAGCAATTGAGTCCCTATATGTTTTCTGAACGTTGTGTCCTTCTCTCCTATGATTCTTGAGTAATCACATAGGCTTAATGTGCATCTATTAAAGATAAAAGGAAAAAAATGTCGTTAATCAAGGTTGACTTTCGGGTTGACTTTGGTTTTCCCCGTGTAATCTTCGTAGTTCAGGTCAATCGTCTAGGCCGGGCTAAGGGGGTTACATTTGTTGGTATCAGAGCGTGGTTTCGAAAGAACTGGGAATGTTGGGAGTGTTCTCTTCATTGTTCTTTAAGAACTTTATCAGCTTTCAAGCTAGTCTTATGGCAAATTTCCCCTTTTCATTCCATTCTGTTTATAGCGTTGGTTCCTAGCTTTCTAGCTAGCGGGTCACGTTCCACTCTTCCGCCATCACTTCCATTTGGTTATATTGTTGGTTCTTAGCTCAATTATAGCTAAAGGGTCACAATCCAACCTTCTTCCATCATTTCACAAAGGGTAAGAATGTGTAAGGTTCGGGTCAACATTCACTATCTTGTTGGTTCTTCCTTGTTCCACATCGATTATATTCCATCCATATCAACTTTTATCCATTTTTCCCTTACATCTATCTTTCAAACCATAATCACCAACCATTCCAGCACCTATTAAAACAACAACTTTCACCATCTTCATTCCAAATACATCACTTCCACACTCAAGTTTCAAGTTTGCAACTTCCTACTAGAATCACGACCGGGCAACATCACATACGAATTCGGTCATCACACAACCGGATACGTATCATTTTGTATCAGAGCTATTTTTATTCAGTAAGTTAAGTGTTTCTCTCTCCCGGTTTGCATAAAAAAGGAAAAAAAGAAAGAAAAAAAGGGAAGTTTGGTTGTTGTTGGTATTACTCAATTCAGTAAATTATTATTTCCTATTGCCTTGTTATTTTCTAATCATTCTACTTTTCTACCTATAGCCTTTTTTCTAAACTTTTCCTTTCAGCCAATTTTCCACAAGCAAACTTGTTAAGCCTTGTGTAAGTTCTCTAAGGACTTTGATAGGAGAACAAGAGCGGTAAAAGGCAAGAGTGCACATCAAGGGTAAAAGCCATCCCGAGTGAAACACGAGTGTGAGTGTTTTCCTTGGAGTGTAACGGTGAGAATTTGTGCTAGTGAGGTTTATTAGTTAATCATGTCTCAAGATTCCGTGAGAAACACTATTGGTGCTAGTAATAATGTTAACGTAGATGCAACTAACTCCAATCTTCAAGATATTATCTGAGAGATGGACAGGTTGTTGCAACAAAGGTTGGGGCCGATGCAAGAATGATTAGATCATTTGAAGGAAAGATCTCAACGAAGGCATAATTCAGATCACAAGGAAGAGTATGAGGGAGAGGTGGATGAAGAACTCATAGACGAGCAAGCCTCCCAGCAAAGTTTGAGCCGTCGAGAACCTAGGTACCAAAGAGCTCGACCAATAGTTGATGATAATCTTAGCAACATCAAAATAACCATTCCTTCTTTCCAAGGAAGAACGGATCCTGAAGCTTATCTTGCATGGGAAAAAAAGTTGAGCACATCTTTGAGTACCACAACTAATCCGAGCTTAAGAAGGTAAAACTTGCAGCCATTGAATTTACAGATTATGCACTAATATCGTGGGATCAGTTGACATCTAGCAGGAGACGCAATGGCAAACATCCAATTTCTGCTTGGAATGAGATGAAGGCCGTTATGCGTAGGAGGTTCGTTCCAACTCACTATCATAGGGAGTTGTTCAACAAGCTTCAAAATCTCACCCAAGGCAACCGTAGTGTTGAGGATTACTTTAAAGAGATGGAAGTAGCCATGATCTGAGCCAACATTGATGAGGATCGAGAAGCCACCATGGCCAGATTTCTATCCGGCCTTGATCCTAATATTGGGGCCATTGTTGAGTTGTAACATTATGTTGAGATCGAAGACATGGTTCATATGGCCATGAAGGTCGAGAGGCAACTCAAAAGGAAGAGCACAACTCGTGCCTATGGAGGCTCTTCTCCTAAATGGGGGCAGGGTACCTACAAACAGAAGGCATCCTTTACGCCTAAAGAACGAAGCGTTCCAGCAAAGAGTGCCAAACCCATTGCCGAAACTAGTAAGGGAAAGAGCATCGCTATGCAGTTCGATCCTGTGACGTGCAATGCTTCAAATGCTTGGGGCGAGGTCACATTGTACAAATCGCAACACAATGCTCATCCAAGAAGAAGAAGAGATGGAACATGTTGTAGATGGTAAGGTTCTTGTTGTGAAAAGAAGCCTAAGCGTGCAAGCCATAGAAGGAGAAGATCAACGCGAGAACATCTTCCATACTCGCTGCCATGTAAACGAAAATGTATGTTTTGTCATTATTGATGGAGGAAGTTGCACTAATGTTGCTAGTACTTTGATGGTAGAGAAGCTTAGATTGGCAACAACAAAGCATCCTCATCCTTACAAGCAACAATGGCTCAATGATGGGGGAGAACTCAAAGTCACCAAGCAAGTTCTTGTGCCATTTTCCATTGGAAAATACAAAGACGAGGTGTTGTGTGATGTTGTACCAATGCACGCTAGCCATTTCTTGTTGAGGAGACCGTGGCAATTCTACAAAAGGGCTATACATGATGGTTATACCAACCGTTACACTTTCACCCATCAAACCAAAAAGATCACTTTAGCCCCTCTTTCACCAAAACAAGTCCATAAATACCAAATCCACTTAAGAGAGAGTTTCAAAATAGCCAAAGAGAAAGAAAAAGAGTTTAAATCCAAAGAGAGTGACAAAAATGAGGGAAAACAAACCATTCTTTTTGCAAGAGAGAAAGAGATCAAAAAGTGTTTGCTTTCAGAGAAATGGGCACTTGTACTCATGTACAAGGAAAATCTTTTGAACATTAATGATCTTGATCCTGGTTTGCCATCTTTTACTGTCTCTTTATTGCAGGAATTTGAAGATTTGTTTCCGGAGGAGATTCCGAATGGGCTTCCACCTATTCGAGGAATAGAGCACCAAATTGATTTCATTCCCAGAGCCATCATTCCAAATCGACCAGCATATAGAAGCAATTCGGAAGAAACTAAGGAGTTGCAAAGACAAGTAGTCGAGTTAATGGAAAAAGGCTATGTGAGAGAGAGCCTTAGTCCATGTGCCATGCCGGTTTTACTTGTACCTAAGAAGGATGGAACTTGGCGTATGTGTGTGGACTGTCGAGCAGTGAACAAGATAACGGTAAAGTATCGTCATCCTATTCCTAGATTAGATGATATGCTTGATGAATTAAGTGGTTCTAACATCTTTTCTAAGATTGATCTTAAGAGTGGGTACCACCAAATAAGAATGCGAGAAGGAGATGAGTGGAAGACAGCATTCAAAACCAAACAAGGTTTGTATGAGTGGTTGGTTATGCCATTTGGATTAACTAATGCACCAAGTACATTCATGAGGTTAATGAATCATATACTTCGACCACTCTTGGTTAAGTTTTGTGTGGTGTATTTTGATGACATACTTGTGTATAGCCAAACTTTGAATGATCATGCTCAACATTTAAGGTTAGTATTGGATGTTTTGCGAAAACAAAAGTTGTATGCTAACCTACAAAAATGTACATTTTGCACTAACAAAGTTGTGTTCTTAGGTTTTGTTGTTATTTCAAAGGGTTTGGAGGTTGATCAAGAAAAGATTAAAGCAATTGAGGAATGGCCGAGACCTACTAACACTAGTCAAGTGAGGAGTTTTCATGGACTTGCTAGTTTCTATCGCCGGTTTGTTCCTAATTTTAGCACCATAGCCGCACCTTTGACCGGAGTTATCAAAAAGAACTCTAGCTTCTTTTGGGGAGACGAACAAGAGAAGTCTTTTTGTTTGATTAAAAAACTTTTAACCAATGCACCCTTATTATCCCTACCTGATTTTGATAAAGTTTTTGAAATTGAATGTGATGCATCAGGTTTAGGAGTTGGAGCTGTATTATCTCAAGAAGGACGCCCTATTGCATATTTCAGCAAGAAATTGAGTGGAGCAACTCTAAATTATTCAACTTATGACAAGGAGATGTATGCTCTCATGAGGGCATTAGAAACGTGGCAACACTATCTATGGCCTAAGGAGTTTATCATCCACACGAATCATGAGGCGCTGAAACACTTGAAGGGATAACACAAGCTTAATAAGAGACATGCCAAGTGGGTTGAATTCCTAGAAACATTCCCATATGTTATCAAATATAAGAAGGGTAAGGAAAATGTTGTTGCTGATGCTTTATCAAGAAGGTATACTCTTCTTAACCTTTTGGATTCTAGATTGGTAGGTTTTGCCTTAATCAAAGAGCTTTATGAATCTGATTATGATTTTGGTGAAATTTACAAAGCTTGTGAAAAAGGAACATATGAGAAGTTTTGTAGTGTTGATGGGTATCTTTTCAAGGAAGGAAAGCTTTGTATCCCTCAAGGATCCATTAGAGAATCGCTTATCAAAGAGGCCCATTGTTGAGGACTAATGGGCCACTTTGGAGTGGCCAAAACACACTCTATATTGCAAGAACATTTGCATTGGCCAAAGATGAAACGAGACGTGGAGAAGTGGTGTGAGCATTGCATCACATGTAAGAAGGCAAAGTCCAAAGTCATGCCCCATGGACTTTACACACCATTACCAATTCCAAATACACCATGGGAGGATATTTCCATGGATTTTGTGCTAGGACTTCCACACACAAGGAATAAAAAAGATTCCATTTTTTGTTGTAGTAGATAGATTCTCAAAAATGGCTTATTTCATTCCATGCAACAAGACTAATGATGCTTCCCATATTGCTAATCTGTTTTTAGGGAAGTTGTGAGATTACATGGAGTTCCGAGAACTATTGTGTCTGATCGAGATGTGAAGTTCTTGTGTCACTTTTAGAGGACGCTATGGAGTAAGATTGGAACAACGCTGTTGTTTTCTACAACTTGTCATCCACAAACGGATGGCCAAACTGAAGTTGTCAATCGTGTATTGTCCATGCTTCTTAGGACAATTATATTCAAGAATCTAAGGACTTGGGAAGAGAACTTGCCACATATTGAGTTTGCATACAATCGCTCCATGCATACCGCCACTAAATGTTCTCCATTCGAAGTGGTATATGGATTCAATCCTTTGACCCCAATTGATTTGCTTCCTTTGCCTATTGATCAGTTCAAAAATAAGGATGGGCAAAATAGAGCTGAATTTGTGAAGAAGCTTCACCAACAAGTGCGGGAGAACATTGAGAGGAGAACAAAGCAATATGAGCAGGAAGCTAACAAAGGGAGGAAACGAATAACTTTTGAACCCGGAGATTGGGTTTGGTTGCACTTGAGGAAAGAGAGGTTTCCAGCCCAACGCAAATCTAAACTTATGCCTCGAGGAGATGGTCCTTTCCAAGTGGTCAAGAGGATTAATGATAATGCTTATCAAATAGACCTTCCCGGTGAGTATAATGTGAGTGCTACTTTCAATTTTGTTGATCTATCTCCTTATGATACAGGTGACGATTTGGGGGCAAATCGCTTTCAAGAGGGAGGGACTGATGTGACCACAACCAGCAAGAATCCCAATGAATTTCCTAGAGGTCCTATGACTCGTGCAAGAGCTAAAATGATTCAAGATGCTGTGGAAAGTTTGCTTTGCCAATGTTGGAAAATGAATGAAGAAATGACAGCAACAATTAGATCTTGCAATGTTTTGAGTTTGTTGTAAAGTTGAAATAAGTTGCATAAGAATTTGCATGAGTAGTTGCATAATAGTCCATTCATTCCATGAGAATAAATATGCTTGTTGTTGCATTTATGCAAGCACTTCATTTATGAAAATACTTCACTTATGAATGTGTTTCATTTAAGCATGTAGGTTCATTAATTAAACTAGTTCATTCATTGAACTTGTTCAATTAATTCTTTAAGTTTGCATAACATTTTTATCATATTTTGATTAATATTTTATGTGTTTTTAGTGTCATTACACGTTGGGATTAAGATGGAAACAATTGAAGACTTTTCATCTTCTTCAAGGAGACATGTCATCTTTATCACCATTCAAAGAGAGAGTTTTTTTGAATTCCATGGAGGATGAAGCATTTAGAAGACTTTATTATGCTTTTATTCAGCCAATAAAGTTCAGAAATAAAGAAAGGAAGTGGAAGAGACACATACACTTAGATGCAAACATGGGCAGATTCATTTCAAGTCATCTACATGCACTTTTAAGAGCCAAGCAAGTGGAATGTCAAAATATCCATCACTTGGACGTGTATAAGTCTTCATTCAAGCATTATTATGTCCAAATTAATTCTAAAATACACAAATGGCCAGCCACACTTGATTGGATTGAAGACAAACCATTGAATGTCATAAATTGGAGCCTTAATGCATTGTTTTGTCCATTCAAATTCTAGGATGCCATGTACTATAAATTGGATGCTCATTTACCTTTGTAAGGACCTTTTTTTTGCATGAAAATATATGAGAGTGTTCTTTTCATTGTTCTTTAAGAGCTTTATCAGCTTTCAAGCTAGTTTTCTGGCAAATTTCCCCTTTTCATTACATTCTGTTTATAGCGTTGGTTCCTAGATTTCTAGCTAGCAGGTCACATTCCACCCTTCCACCATCACTTCCATTTGATTATATTGTTGTTTCTTAGCTCAATTATAGCTAAAGGGTCACAATCCAACCTTCTTCCATCATTTCACAAAGGGTAAGAACGTGTAAGGTTCGGGTCAACATTCAATATCTTGTTGGTTCTTCCTTGTTCCATACCGATTCTATTCCATCCATATCAACTTTTATCCATTTTTTTCCCTTACATCTATCTTTCAAACCATAATCACCAACCATTCTAGCACCTATTAAAACAACAACTTTCACCATCTTCATTCCAAATACATCACTTCCACACTCAAGTTTCAAGTTTGCAACTTCCTACTAGAATCACGATCGGGCAACATCACATACGAATTCGGTCATCACACAACCGGATACGTATCAAAATGTGTTTGGCTGAGTGGAAGTTGAGAGAAAATGAAAATAGGGAAAACTATCGTAAAGTAGTTATGAAAAGTCAACATAAGATTTTTCTTTTAATTCCTTTAATTAAATCATTATTAAAACTCCCAAATTAAAGAGAAATCTGATGAAAAACAATTTGGTAAAATTAGCTCCTTAAAGATTTAAAGTTTCAATCCTTTACAAAACAGTCACTAGTCAACTTTTGCAAAAACTGCATTTTGGCCACTACACCAAAATATAATATTTCCAAATCACATTTTGTAAAATTGTTTTCACCATAAACATTTATATAATAAAGGAGGGTTTTTAGATATTTTACCATATTTTTAAAGCATCCCAAACTAGGTGTTCCCTAAACTATACTTAAAGAGTTTGAATCATTCCTGACCAGCCCGATTCAACCTCTAAAACATCTAGGCCCAAAACGAGGGCGTTACAATTACACTAGGCATACTATTCTGATGGAGGCACATAGTAATCCTTTTGTTATGCATCCTGGTAGTACTAAGATGTATCATGGGTTGAAGGATGAGTACTATTGGGTTGGGTTGAAGAAGGATGTTGCTGATTTCGTGAGTAAGTGTATGGATTGTCAGCGTGTGAAAGCTAAGCATCAATTTCCTTTCGGGCTGTTACAACCTTTGATGATACCAGAATGGAAATGAGAGAGGATTACGACGGATTTCGTTTCAGGTTTTCCTTCGACCCCTTTAAAAAAATTCTATTTGGTTTATTATGGAATGTCTTACGAAGTGTGCGCATTTCATAGATGTGCATACTACGTATACGCTGGATAAGTTGGCGGAGTTGTACATTGCGGAAGTTGTGAGGTTGCACGGTGTACCTAATTCCTTAGTTCTAGGATAGAGATCTGAGGTTTACAGCGAGGTTTGGGGAGTTTTTGCACAGAGCTTTGGGTACACGGCTCAATTTCAGTACTTTGTATCATCCTCAGATGGATGGTCAGTCTGAGCGAGTTATCCAAGTACTTGAGGATATGTTGTGGTGTTATGTTATAGATTTCCAAGGTTCTTGAGAGAAACAATTACCTTTGGTGGAGTTTTCTTATAATAATAGCTATCAAGCAAGTATACAAATGGCCCCATATGAAGCTTTGTATGGTAGGAAGTGTAGGACACCTCTTTGTTGGGAGGAAGCGCGGAAAAAGTTAGTTTCTTTGTCGGAATTGCTTAAAGGGACAACAGAGAAGGTAAAGCTTGTTTGTGATCGGTTGAAGGTAGCTTTAGATGGTCAAAAGTCTTACACGGATTTGAAGCGTAAAGAGATTGAATATGAAGTTGGTGATAAGGTGTTTTTGAAAGTTTCGCCTTGGAAAAAGGTGATGAGGTTTGGTCAGAAGCGCAAGTTGAGTCCGAGGTTTATAGGACCATATGAGGTGCTTAAGCGCATTGGACCGGTGGTTTATAAGTTGGGGTTACCTCTTGAGTTAGAAAAGATACATGATGTTTTCCATGTATCGATGCTTCAGAGGTATAGATCGTATCTGTCGCAAGTTATGCTCATTGAAGAAGTTGAGTTGAATACTGATTTGACCTATGATGAGGAACCGCTTAAGATCTTGGATGTGAGCAGCAAGGTTCTTCGTAAGAAGACCATAGAGTTGGTTAAGGTGTTGTGGCCACACCGAGGTATCGAGGAAGCTGTGTGGAAAAAAAGGATGACATGAAGAAGCAGTTTCCTTATCTTTTTCCACCGGGTAAATTTCGTCCTCGAAATTCCTTAAGCAGGGGAGAGTTGTAACTCCCCGATTTTGGGCCTAAGAGTTAGCCAAATTTAGGCTAGATGGTTCGGGAGAACCGGTTCAAACAATTTAGACTAGTTTCGGGATTTAATTATTTTAAAGGGATTTTGAGGTAGGTAAAAATATGGAAAATGTTTTAAAATCATTATTATATATATATATATATATATATATGATTTCGGTGGGATTAATTTTGGAAAATGGATTTTGGAGGTTTGACATTTTTGAAATTGGTGACCAAAATGTAAAGATCGTAAAACTGTTTTTAGTGACTAAATCGTAAAAGATCACAAAATTTTGAATCTTTAGGGAGCTATTGATCCAAAGTCTAATTCATACTTTTCCCTTTTAATTGGTCAACTTTAAAATGGTTTTAATAATTAAAACAAGGAGGAGGGAATTAAAATTAGCTTTTATCTCTTAAAACATATTTCACGTAACTACCTTTTCTCACAATCATTTTCTCTCAAATTCCCTCCAGCCAAACATCGGTTTCTTCTTCAAATACTTGAGGTAAACACTTGATTTGATTTATCTTTTTAACACTAAATGATTTCTTAATATTTTCCTATTAAAATCTTATGGTTTTATCTTTGTTTTCTCATGTGAATCTTTATAATTGAAGGGAAAAGTCATCATTAAAGATAAGGTTTCATTTTTATCCTATAATGAAAGGTTCTTTATTGAAATTCCCAAGTTCTTGATCTTTTATGAATGCTTTTGAATGGGTTTTGATGTTACAATTAGGGAAAATTGGTTTAAGTGATGTGTAATTGAGGTTTAATTGATTAAATCAAGAAATCTCTGTTTTGAGTATGTTTTGCTAGGTTTATTATGAGATTATATCATAATTATGATGTATTGAAATGTTGAATAAGTGAATTTAACATAGGAAACCCAAAACTAGGTGAGATGGTTCATTTTTAGGTTGAGTTCTTTGGGTTTTTGATTTAGTTATGTGGCTGATTGGTTGTTGGTGGTTCTTCGGTGTTGATAAGGTGTTTATAGATATGATTTGATGTTGATTTCGTTGGAATATGGCTGATGATTAGTTAGAAATGTTTCGCTGGTGTTTTTGGTAGTTTGTGGTAGGTGAAAGCTTAGTTGTTGATGGAGGATGATGTAGTTTTGTGATGCTGGGGATTTTTATGCAAGGTTAAGCATTAATCCTCTATTTTACTTTGGTTAGGAGTAGGGGATGTGGATCCGATACCTTTAGAGAGAGTTTTGGTTGATCCGTAGGCTTGGTTTTTGTTTGGGCAAGGTAAGCGAGGTGTTTCGGTGAGTGGAATTGGTTTTAAAGCTTTTTCAATAGTTTGAAAGTAAGGTTTAGGGGTTTAAATTAAGCTTGAAGTAAGTATAATTGGTTTCTTTCTCGGTTCTCGGCTTTTCCCATTGTTTTGGATTATCATGCTCAAGTTTTGATGAAAGATTTGTTACCTACTATTGTGCATGTTTTTATGAATTGTGAAATGATTCATGGGATCCCATGTGGTTGATTTATGCTTTTGAAAAGACTATGTCTTGTTGAGAAAATGTTATGCATTGAGTATGCTTTAAAATGGGATGAGATGTGGTTTGTGTTTATGCATTGAAAACAGTAGGGTAACATGGTTTTAAGGAGTATATTGGCAAGTGATTATGCTTATTACAATCGGATATAATTGGTCGACCAATAGGATGAGAGTGCACTATAAAATGTAAGCAAAATCCGTACGTACGTGTGACAAAACATGATGAGTGTAGCTGCATCATGTGAGCTAAAATTGAGAACATGTAGCGCCCCAGTTTTTGGCCTATGAGCTCTAAAGGTGGTTTAGGGTCCGATGAACCTTAGAGATCTGAGTTAGTTTGGGAGTGGTTCAAGGAAAACATGGTTCGAGATGTGATAAAATTATGAGAAAATTCCTAAAATCCTCTTAAAATATAAAAGGGTGTGGTGAAGTCAATTTTGGAAAATGAGTTTTGGAAGATTGACATTTCGGTTTAGTGACGAATTTGTAAAAATGTAAAATTTGATTTTAAAGGATTGTTCTAAAAGAGGGACAAAACTTAGAATTTTTAGGGAGCTAATATATTATTAATTAGCCTTTTTTTCCTTTAATTGACTATTTTACATGTGTTTAATTAAAAGAAATAAAGATAGATTTTATTGAAAGGGGATTTAGCTTTTTAAATCTATTTTGATGTAACTTCCATTTCTCTCATTTCTAATCAGCCAAACACCCCCATTTCTCTCATAACTTCTAGAGATTTTCATCTTTCCACTTCACTTTGATTTTCAAATGATTTCCTTCGTGTTTCGTCCATTTATCTCAAAGGATTCTTGATGGTTTTTCAACAAATCTTGTCAATTGAAGGAATAGGCAAGGGTTAGAGGTAATTTTCATTCAAATCCTCTAATCAAGGTTCTTTAATAAAATTCTTGAGTCTTTGGCTCTCTAATTGTGTTTATTAACAAGGTTTTATAATCTATTTGATGAAAATGGTTAAATCAAGCTTTGAAAGATAATTTCTTAAGGTTTTCGTAATGGTATTGTTTTGGTTAATTTGAGTTTGATTTTAATCATGTTTTGGATGTTAAATGATGTTGAAATAAAGTTTTTAACATAGTAATCCCGAAATGAGTTGGATCTCTAGTTGTTTAGGTTGCAAGATTTGGGTTTTGTGGTGATAATGTTGTTTTGGTGTTACTGGAGATATAAGGATGCAATTCGGTTGTTTTTGGATGTTAATAGATGATTAAAAATGGATGGAAGTGTTAGCTTTTGGCTGGGTTGAGTTTGTAGAGTAATCAAAGGTGTTTTTCGGTTGTTTCGGATAGGCGTTTTGGTATTTTTGGGTAGAGCAGCGTGGTGGTTTGGTTGCTGATGATTTTAATGCATTGAGATGCATTTATCCTCTGTTCTTGTGTGGTATAAATAGGGGAGAACGTATCCTAAGCAATCGGTGAAGTTCCGGGAGCTTTGGAAGCTTGATTACGCTTCGGCAAAGCGAGCGACGCGTTGTCGGTGAGTGAAATTTGGTTTTAAAGCCTTTCAAAGACTTGAAAGCAAGGTTTGGGGGTTTAGATTGAGTTTGAAACACTAATCTAAGCCTGGAAGTAAGTTTGAGATGTTTCGCTCTCGTTTCTCGGTTCTTATCCCATTGATTTATATGATCATGCTCATGTTTTGAACATAGATATAAACCTACTGTTCTATGTATGTTTTGAGGAATGATTTGATGACTTATATGGTCTTATGAGATAGAATTATGATTTTGAAAAGATAGAACTTATTGAGAAAATGCTATGCTTTAATTATGCTTTTGAAATGGGATGAGAATGTTTTATGTTGATGCATTGTGTTAGACTTATATTGATTTTGGTATAACTAAAATGATTAACTTGCAAAAATTTTGTAAACTCCATATTCAATTCAGATTTATCAAATATAATATTTTTAAGTTGAACAATTTTTCCAAAGGTTTAACTTAATACCTATATGTTTTTCTCTTTGAAAAAGTCAACAAAAGTCAAAATAGTGTATTTTTAAGTAGAGGTTTTGAAACCATCTAAGTGGTTTCGAAACCTCTTTAATGGCTTCTAACGGCTCCAAAGTCCCCCAACGGCTCCCAACGATTAGAAAACACCAAGAGCACATAAAAGAGGTCTAAGAACAGTATTGAAGTAACAAGAAAGTCCATACAAACATTAAAGCTTTCAAGAGTTCATTGTGTGCTTAATTTTCGATCTTTCTTGTAAAACACTAGAGTGTTCTTCATTGTAATTCTTTTGCTAGTATTTCTTTGGGTGTGTGAGAGAGCTTAAACTTTGCAAACACATTCTTAGTGATGAATTTCTAGTTTGCTTATTTGTATTTGTTTTGGGGAAAGGATTCAATAGACTTTGGGGTATAAGTATATTGAATTGTATAAGGTTACTCCTTATCCTTAAAGGAAATACAAATTAGTGGATTTGTGGAAAATCCTTAGTGTGGTCACTAAGGTAGTGGATATAAACTCCAATTAAGGGAGTTGAACCACTCTAAATCTCCTTGCAATTTCTACCTTTGCAATTAGTGTCCACCTTCTTTCAAAAATCCAATTCACCCTCTTGGTTTTGCTCGATTGATTGTCACTCTCATCAATTGGTATTAGATCTTGGCTCATTGAAAGGTCTTACAACCTCTTGAGAAGATCCAAGAAGTGTGCAATCATCTACAAGGTCATCCATGGCTTCCACCTCCACCATTGAAGCTTGGGACGATTCTCAACCCACCAACAAGCATTCCTTCTTCAATGGAGTTAATTATGCTTATTGGAAGAACCGCATGAAGCTATTCATTCAAGCTTTTGATCTTGAAGCTTGCAAGATCTTCATGAGTGGTTACACCGCACCAACTAGTAGTATGGAGACATGGAGCAATGAAGAAAACTAGAGATTCTCCACAAATGCTAAGGCAATGCATCTCATATTTTGTGCCCTTGGCTTGGATGAGTATGGAAGGATGTCATCTTGTTTCAATGCTAAAGAGATTTGGGACAAACTTGAAGTTACACATGAAGGAACCAATCAAGTGAAGGAGACCAAAATTGGGCTTCTCAATCTCATTTATGAAAACTTCAAGATGGGCCCCGTAGAAGACATCAAAACCATGTCTGATCGATTCTCCGCGATTGTTAATGGATTTAAGGGCTATGGAGAAGTGATCCCAGAAGATAAACTTGTGAGGAAGATGATCTACTCTCTTCCTGATTCATGGGATTCAAAGAAAACGACGGTCATAGAAGCAAAGGACCTCAAGACTCTCAAGTTGGATGAGCTCATTGGTTCCTTGCTTACACATGAAATGATGTCAAAGGGTAAGGAAAAAAAGAAGAAGGAGGTGGAAAAGAAGAAATTTGGTGTTGCTCTCAAAGCATCAAAAGAAGATATTGATTCTAGTGGAGAGGATGAAGATAAATAGATGGCTATGTTTGCCAAGAGATTCAAAAGATTCATGAGGTCCAACAAAGGGAGAAGATTTCAAAGAGAAGAGGGCTTCAAGAATGACAACAAAGAGAAAGATCAAATTATTTGCTATGAGTGCAAAAAACTAGGACATATCAAGTTCGATTGTCCCTAATTAAAGAAAAAGAGCTATGAGAAAAAGAAGCAAAAGGCTCATGTAGCTACTTGGAGCGATGATGAATCATTCGACGAGGACGAGAATAAAGTAGCCAACTTGTGTCTCATGGCTATCAATGATGACTCTATGGTAACCTCTAAGCTTAATGCTTTCATTTTATATATAGTTGGTTATCTAACTTTTGTTTAAAGTCTTGGATTATTTGTTAAGCCTAATATGATGCAATAAGTAAGGGGGAGCCAATTTTTAAGACCTAAATTTTAATTGTGTCAAAAAAATTACCTCATAAGTTACTTTGAACTTAAAGTTATTTGAAATCTTTTTGATATAACAAAAAATGGGAGAGATGGTTTGAAAATTTAAATTTTCAAATGAATAAGAGGGAGCTTTAATTGATTTTAAATCTTAATTCTCCTATTCAAAATTTATTTCACAAAGGTGGAGAATCCCAAACAATTTTTCAAGTTAGTTTTATTATATCAAAAGGGGGAGATTGAAGAACTAATGTTTTGATATAATAATTAGAAAAATGTTTTTGGACTTGTTTGAATATTTTGAAAACTTATTTAAAGTCCAAACAACTTGAAAATATGTTTGAAATGGTTTCATAGGTTTTTAATATGTCTAAAACACTTTTTAAATGGCCAAAATATCATTTTTACAAGGCCCGTATCGATACACCTTGATCCGTATCGATACCACCATTTCCAGTAAGCAAAACCCAGATGTAGGGCTAGTGGTATCGAAACCACCTTTCTGGTATTGAAACCACCTTGCTGGTATCGAAACCAGTCTGACTTTTTCAGCCTCAAACGGCTATTTCCATAATAGGACCTTATCGATACGCCCAAGCGAGTATCGATGCTGAAGGCACAAGAAGTGGAAATTTTACATGGAAATCAGTCTCCAACGGCTCCAAACTATCCCTAACGACTAGTAACGGCCATAAGCTCATTTAAATCAATAAAAGGAAGGCTAGAACACTTGGAGATGGTAAGAGACAACATCCAAGCAATATGGTCAAGAGAATTAGAGTTTAAATCTTTATTTTACTATTCTTTTGTACATAGTCTTTAGAGAGAGCTTAATTGTAAATCCTTTGTTCTCGTGTGAGTTTAAATTTGTGTAAACACCTACCTTGTGAGGTATTAAGTTTACCAAACAAATCTCTTGTAAAAGAAGAGGTTCTAGTTTAGCCTTGAGAGAAAAACTAGAGTTGGTTCTATCTTAGCCAAGTCCAATAGATAGGGTTGTAACGGTTTCCTCCTAAACCAGTAAAAGGGGACGATTTCATTGTTGAGTGAATTGGGAAATCCCTTGTGGTGTGCTAAGGTAGTGGATGTAGGTGCTTGGTTAATAGCCCAACCCACTCTAAAATCATTGTGTCACTTGTCTACCTTTATTTCGATTTTAGCCAATTCAACCACCAAACATTTACGACCGTCCTTGACGATTTCAGTGATCGATTCGAGCGTGCTATAAACCCAACACATTAGGGAACAATAGGTAAATGATGTTTAAAATGTGTATATTGGCATGAGATGAGATTACTTTTACTGGATCAACCAATAGGATGAGAAGTGCACTATAATATACAAAATTCGTACGTGCTCTTTGGTTCGGGAAATGAGGGTAGTGCCATCCCGTTCCAAAGTGAGAGTGTGGTGATGAGAGATTCCACCACGGTAGGTATTGATGATGTGAGATTCCATCAAGCTTTGTGGCGATGAGAGATGCCACCATGAGAGTTCGGTGATGTGAGATTCTACCGAGGTAAGACTTGACGATGTGAGATTCTGTCAAGCTATCTGCATATCCGAGTAATGTTGCTAAAACGCCAATATATGAGATTCACATGTACCTTGTTTATAAATGATTTAATGAAATGATATTTGTATGTGAGATCATGTTTTGAGAAATGCTTATGAGAAACAAGCATGTATGGCTTTGCTTTAAGACTTTACATTTTGTTTAATGCATGAGATAGATGGTACATATGGTTTAAATGATGTGGTTTTTTCTTTGAAAGTGATTTCAAGCATGAGATAGAATTAGCATGATGAGATAAAGATTTCTACTTGAGAAATGATTTTAAAATGCAATGTTGTTGTTGGTTTGGTTTGAGCATCCTTCACTAGGCATTATTGCTTATGCCCTCTTTCTCCAACAATGCAAAGAAATATCATCTTTTGGGTAACAAGGAAGCAAGAAAGATCCCAAGGAGTGAGACTTAGCTCAAGTATGGTTTTATGTTTTCCTACCAGTAATAATTGGCAATGGGAGAATGCCTTATTGTTTTGGGAGGGTGTGTTTTGAAGCTCCCTATTTTGTGGCAAGTTTGTGATCCCTATTTTGACTTGTAAATGGCCTTTGGTAGTTGGTTTATGCTTGGATATGCAATTTAGTATCTTGCTTGGCTTATTTTCTAGGTTGCATGCCTATAGTATACTTATGTTGTTAATTGCCATGGAATGATGTTGATCATGCTTGGAATGTTTGGAGTTTGATGTTTTGATATGTTAGATGTAAGTTGGAAGCATGCTTGGATGTTTATGGTTGCTTAAAAATGAGAAAAACCAGCAAAAATGTGACATTTCAGGTCCAGTGTTTCGATACACCTAAGGTTGTATCGAAACAGGTTCTCTGAAATAGGCATGGGGTTTCGAAACAGGGCATGGTGTATCAGAACAGTCTCGTGAGGTTTGGCTACTGGAATTGGGTGTATCGAAAGGTTTTTTAGGGTGTTTCGATGTGGGTTCGTGTTCCGAAACACTAGGTCTTGTTTTGATATGGCGTTTCGGTACGATGCTCTATGTACCGAAACACCAAGTTGTTAAAGGTTCTGTTTCATTACGTTTTAGTCCTTGAATGTTGTGGATGCAATTAAGTGAGCTTGGATGATTGTTTTGAGCTGAGATTTGATGGAGTGGCATGTAATGTGACTAATTAAAGGATTGTAATCTAAAATTTAAAGAAGTCCCCGTAAATTATTAAAATTATGAAATAGTCCATAAAATGTGTTTGTGTGCATGTGAGTCTCTAATCAATGTTCGATCAGGTTGATGTTTGTTCCGCTGCAAGGTTTAACACATAGGGTAACATTGTGCATCTAGACGAGATAAAATAAAAAATAGGGTCGTTTATTGGAGTAAACTTCTTGGTTTACTTCAATATTCCCCGTGTGACTCGTTCAGACCGGTCCTTCACTCAGGCCGGGTCGAGGGGGTTACAAAACAACCACACTTTACGAGCATTAAGGTGGGAACAGCCACACCTTGTGAACACTTTGGTGGGAGCAGCCACACCAAGTGTTCTGCCCTTTCTTATGGTGAGAGCAGCCACGCCACAAGGTGTATCCGTATATCCGAGTTTTTTATGGTGGGAGCAGCCACACCATGTGTTATAGGATGGGTAACAACCATCTGGATCACTTGAATGCCATTATATGAGATTTCATGTATCATTGATTTAAATGGTTTTGTATAATGAGCATTATACGTGAGATTCTATTTTTGTAGCATGTTTGTATGTTAAAGCATGTGAAGCCTATTTTGATATTGGCATTGGGATTAATACATGAACCAATGATACATGTGTTTTAAAGTAAAATTATTTACTTAATGTGTTTCAAAGCATGAGAATAAATGAGCATGATGTGGAAGACATTTCTATTTGAGAAATGGTTTTTAAAATGCATTGTTGTTGGTTTTGATTTGAGCATCGTTCACTAAGCAATTGCGCTGACGCTTTCTTTTTACAACAATGCAGAGAATTAGCATTTCACGGCAATTAGGAAGCAAGTGGAAATCCAAGACAAGACACATAACTAGAGTATGGATTTTTGTTTACTTAATAGTAATAATTGGCAATGGGAGGATGCCTTTATGTTTTGGGAGAGTGTGTTTTGAAACTCCCTAGTTTGTGGCAAGTTTTATATGCCTATTATGAATTGTAAATGGCCTTCAATTGCTGGTATTTGGTTTGGTTTGCATTTTGGTACTTAAATGGCTATTTTTTCTTAGGAAGCATGCCTATAGTTTGATAAACATGTTGTGTTGAGGTTGAAAGCATGCCTTGGTGTTATTTGCCTTTAGAATCATGATTAAGGTGATTACTTCTGCTTTGATTACATGTTGGATTGATATCGGATGTATTTTGACATGTAAAACCAGCAAAATATGACACTACAGGCCTATGCGTACTGATATGCGGGCTACCGTATTAGTACTGGGTAGACCGTATCGATACAGCTAAAGGGGAAAATGTGGATCTGTATCAGTACACGGGACTGTGATACCCTTTTGTGCCACTGGAAATCTAAGAAATTGACGAGATAATGGCGTATCGATACGAGCACAATTGTATCGATACACTTGGTTGTTAAGTTTGTTATTTGAAGCTTTTTTATGTTCTATTTTCTTATGTTTTGGTCACTGAATATTTCGATGATCAATTGGATGAGTTTGGATGATCTAAATGAGCTGAAATTTGACATGTGATCATGAAACCTGACTAATTGAATATTAGTAACTTTAATTTCGTAATATGTCCCTAAATTTTGTAAGTGTTACAAAATGGTCCGTAAAGCATGTTTAGTTTAACCGAATGATCAATTGACTTCGTCCAAGTTGTAATTTTATTGGTTGCAAGCATGATCACCTTAGGATTCATAAAAGCATCTAGACAAGATAAAAGAAACAATAAGGTCATTTATTGGGGTATATCTTTGTCGATTTACTTTAATATTCCCTATGTAACTCACTCGAGTCGGTAAAATGGTTAGACCGGGTTAAGGGGGTTACATCTTATTCTATTGTCATTCATCTTCGTGTGGAGGCCATTTTGGAGGATCTAGGACTGCTGTGAAAGTTCTACAATCCAGATTCTATTAGCCCGCACCCTTTAAGGATGCACATGAATATTACGAGGCTTGTGACAAATGCCAAAGGATGGGGAATATATCTCAAAGGCATGAAATGCCATTGCAAAGCATCTTAGAGGTGGAGCTTTTTGACATATGGGGAATAGACTTCAAGGGACCCTACCCTTCATCATTTAGAGTTCTCTACATCTTATTAGCTGTGGATTACGTGTCAAAATGGGTCGAGGCAATGGCTACATCAAATAATAACTCTAAGACGGTTTTGAAGTTCCTTCATAAGAACATTTTCACAAGATTTGAAGCCCCAAGAGCCATCATAAGTGATGAGGGAACCCACTTCGACAACAAGCTCATTGCCAAATCATTTTAAAGATACGAGATGTGGCACAAATTTGCTACGACATACCACCCCCAAACTAATGTCCAAGCTAAGATCTCCAATCGAGAGATAAAACATATGTTAGAGAATATGGTTAACCCCAAAAGGAAAGATTGGTCTCCAAAACTTGATGAAGCCTTATAGGCTTATCGAACAACTTTCAAAACACATTTGAGAATGTCCCCATTTAAGCTTGTCTATGGCAAAACATGTCACTGCCCAGTTGAGTTAGAACACAAAGCTTATGGGCCATTAAAAATCTCAATATAGATGCCCAACTGGCTGGAGAGAAAAGGTTATTAGAGCTGAATGAGATGAAAGAATTTAGAGCCCAAGCTTATGAGAATGCACGCTTGTACAAGGAGAAAACAATGAAGTGGCATGACAAGCATCTTTTTCCATGACATTTCTTAGAAGGCCAACAAGTGCTCCTCTGCAACTCTAGGATCAAGCTATTCTCTGGAAAGCTCAAACCACGATGGTTAGGACCATTTCAAGTGAACAAGGTTTATCCTTATGGTGTTGTGGACATTAAGAACCTTGACGATGATACTATTTTCAAGGTCAATGGCCAAAGACTAAAGGCCTACGCTGGAGTTTCGATCCTGCGTGACAAGTCCTCTTTGCTTCTTCATGATCCTTGAAAGTTTGAATCCTCTTACCTTTTTCTATTTTTGCTATAGCATTTTGTTTTTCTGCTTACTGTGTCCATAGCTTTATTTCTCTTTATCATTTAGTTCTTTATTTCATGTTATTTTTTTATTATTACCTCGTGCCAATTTGTTTCTCTAGCTATAGGTGTCACGTGGGGAAAGGTTTAAGGAAGGAAGTTGTTTCTAATTTGGGTTAGGGTTTTGTCTTTACCATAGAGAAGGAAGTTGAAAAGAACTCTACTTTTCCAAACCTTTTGGGTGGCATTAAAAGAGCAAAAATGGGGGATTTTATTTAATTTTAACTTTCAAACCCCACACCATCATTGCACTTTTCATATTCTCTCTCCACCTTTTTGGTTTTTATTAACTCCCCACCACATCTCTCCTCTTCCTCAAGCTTCATAATTGTCACCCCCATTATCCCTTCCCTCTACTTGTCAATTCCTTTCCTCTCAAACACCCCTCTTTTTCCTTTCTTTTACTTGTTTTTATTTGTTTTCAACCCATCATCTTCTTCTTTTACACCACAACCCCGTCCAAAACCCTAATCAGACCCAAAAATCATTGTTTTCCTTCCTCCCACATTGGTCCGATACAAGAACATTACCATTGCCTCTAGTAATGCACAAGCCCAACCATCCATCCAAATCAAAAAGTTACATGATGAGGCGGCCAAGCAACGGTTCCAACAAATCAAGGAGAGGAAGGTCTACCCTGAACAAGGGCTGATTTTTCCTTTTGAGGATGAACCATGATTTGACATCGAGGTGATAGAAGTTGTCACCAAGCAGAGTTGGGAGGCATTTGTCAAGCACCCGGGCTCTACATCTGTGCCACTGGTGAGGGAATTTTACGCCCATCTTACAAGCCCCACGCAATCTAGCGTGTATGTATGAAGAGACCATATCAAGTTTACTGTAGCATCGATAAAACAAATTCATTGGGCTGAAGAATATGGTAGACCAACACTTCTTGTTTGCTGAAGTCGCCGATGCCCAAACTAACAAAGAAATCCTGGAGGACTTGTGCTTTAGAGGGACTGAGTTGGATCCAACAAACAAAATGGTGGAGAAGGGGCAGTTGAAGCCAAACGCAAACCTATGGAACCACTTCCTCAAAACATGTTTGATGCCAACCTCTCACCATACAACCCTATCCCTCAATAGAATGCTCCTCTTGCATTCCATACTCATGGGGAACTTGATTGATGCGGGGAAGATTATTGTGGATGAGGTTTATAGTTGCTTTAAAAAGAAAACCGAGCTCTTTGATTTTTCCAAATATGATCACGACACTTTGCAGGAAAAAGAAGGTTTATGAAGACCATGAAGATGAGGTGATGCGAGGGAAACAAGATTTGACCCATGACAAGATACCAGGGCTGAAGGGCTTTGATGAAGATGCTTCAGATGAGACTCTTGATAGCGGATCTAAAATTATTGCTGCAGCGAGGGTTGCTTGATTGGTAGCCTCAACTAGACGCTTTAAGGCCCAATTGGATGAGATGCGCGGCAACCTGCATACTTTTTTCATGTATGTCAAGGAAAGAGATGTTGTGATGAACTCCTACTTGAGGAGATGCTGCCGCAAATGAGCATCGACTTCCCTCCCTACCCAGAGGCCCCACTTCCTGCCCTAAAAGACCACTCTACGCCAATGAAAGCACCTACCCCTTACACAGCCTTTGCACAACCAGAGATAGCTACTCATTAGCTGGCCCCGGCTGCAGCCACAGCTAGTCATCGCCCGCCGCAGCAAAACAAAGAGAAGGCCCAAATGGAAACCCCACCAAGTGAAACCCATGCAGATGATCTTGTCACTGTTGAGAGTGATGAAGAGGAGATGGTTGACACTACTCCAATGCCTACACCAGCCCAGACACGGAATATCACAATAAGGATAAGGCCTCGTCTGAAGCATACTAATTGTCGCATTTGGAAATCTCCCACTGAGAGGAGTGATGCTTAGGATGACCATGATGTCTAGGATGAGCAGGACCCACCACCACAACCAACTGAAGTTAAGCAGCCCATTGCAGCGCTAAGGAAGAAGCCTATGAAGCACAAGACGACCAAGACACAACCACCATAGTAGGACCATAGTTAGGTACCTCTCATTTGCATTTCATTTCATTTAATTTAGGTTAGTGCTCATGCATTGAGGACACTGCATCCTTCAAGTTTGGGGGAGGTAGTGTTCATAGTTAAGCATTTGCAGTTGTAGTTATGAACAAGTTTTTCTATGGCATTTTGTTTAGTTTAAAAGATAATTTTTATGAATAAATTGAAGTTGTCCGATGATGAGCATTTAAATTTTATGGTTATAGATTGCTTGAATGTGCATGTTTGTTGAGATTGGTAGAACTGACTTTAGGACTTGATATTTTGCGATTAAACTCTTACACGATTGTATGTTCTCTGTGCTTAAGGGTGTTAGAAATATTTATGAACGAACTCTTGCATGCCTTGGTATGAATGAACTTTAATGAACTTGAATGATAAATGAAAGAATTAAAGGCTTTATTAGACTCGCGTGTGTTTATTGAATGTGTTGAATTGCGAATAAATGCTTCAGCATAATTGTAGAGGGACACTCTGCTTTGCGTTGTTTGCCTGGATACCGCGTTTCAATAAATGGCAGCAACAACAAATGAGAGAATAAAAGTAGTCACGGGATTACTCTACCTACTAGCTCAGGGATAGAATGTTTACTCCATTTTATATAGAGTTAAGGACGGTAGGTGTGATGAGATGACACCCCTCGTAGCGGTGTAAAAATTTTCAAATTTAAGTTAGAATTATGGGAGTAAACTTGTGCTTGATTGATTAAAAAATACTAGGGTGTAATAGAGAGCTTGCCTAAAAATTTTTCTAACCATGTTAAGCATAGATTGGATACAATCACGCACACGCATGCAAAGGATCTTGTCTTAAGGAAAAATTCTTATAATCTCAATTTGTCTAACATGTTGAAGCCTGTATTTTGTGAGGACTGAAATTTTTGCCATAGTGCTGTCTTGAGCTGAACTTTCCCATAGCATTTCCTTTGTTGGTCACTACTGATTCCTTGAGGATAAGCAATATCTTAAGTTTGGGAGTGTGTTAACCTTGTAAAAAGGATATATTTCATGCCTTTTTACCTAGGTTATTGTTTGGTTTCAAGCTCATTTCATTGCATTTAGTTCATATAGTTGCATATGGTGGTGTTTGCTCACTTGATTTTATATATTTATGAAATTGGTGCTGCTTTGAGAGAATGATATGTTTTGGTGTGGTGACGTGCAAGTTAGTTAAGGAGAAATGCTAGGAGAAGGAAAACATGTTGCAACATTTTGGATGGCATTTTTGGGTGCGAAAAGGACAAAAATGAAGATATTTTGCAACCCATATGTGAATTCCACCAGCCAGCTATGCCCAATATATGAAGGGAATCTTTTCCCAAGGGCACACAATGAATTAAGGGCACAAAATCCTAGGAGCCCCACTATATAAAGGATAAGACTCCTACATTTTTGGGGAGCTAAATAGAGGTTTTATGAGATAAGAAAGAGAAAAGAAAGAGGCATCCACTCTTCTTCTTCTCCTTCGTCGCGTTTCCTCCATTGTTGAAGCTCCAAAAGGATGAACTTGTTGGCCTTTGAGAGAAGCAGCAAGCTTGAGGTGGTTCACGACAGTCCATAACGGCTTGTGAGTTTCTTTTTACTCTTAGTTGCTCTTTAACTTTTCATATTTTTCTGAAATGGGTTGTAATGAACGAATGATTTTAGATGTTGTTTACCCAGCTATGAAGTAACTTTAAGTGTCTTGGGTTTATTGTTCGATGATTATGTTTTTATTTGAATGAACGTTGAAGCATTTTCCAGTTTTATATATGCTTTGTTCATTGTTTTATTGGCTTAGGTTTGTAAGAGCTTTCGAGAGATAGCATTTACCTTTGTGTGATGCTTAATGGACAAGATAGTTAAGCTTAGATATATGTGGACAATGGGGTTGAGCTGAGAGGTCAAACCCTAACTCACCTTAGAGATAAGGATAGGTTTCAACGACTAAAATGAGTAATACTTAAAGGATTGTAGAATGCTAAGGTTTACGCTGAGAGGTATTGATTGATGTAGCATTTTTACTATTAGTTTCTTGCTAGAGATAGTTTGGAAGCACATATTTAAGATCTATTGAGCGTCGTATTAGCTGAAGAGTGTTATTCATTCATTGAAGCAAATCATAGGATTCCTCAATAAACCCTGCCTGTCATCCTATTTGAGAGTACCCACACGTGTCAGGACATTCGTAACCTTATCTTGTGATTCCAGTTTTTAATACAGTTTTTGCTACATCATTTCTTTTAATTGTTCCTACCAACTCTTTCATGCAATATTTAGTCTTTATTTTGAGTGCTTAAACTTTACTTGAATTCCCTCCAATCTCTGTGTAACACCCCAAATTTGGGCTTAGAAGTTTAGGGTCTGAACTGGATCGGTCTGCAAAACGGTTCGAATTTAAAAGGGAGTTTTAGGGAGCACCTAGTTCGGGATGCTTTAAAAATATAGAAAAATATCTAAAAATCCTCTTTTAATATATAAAGGTGATTGGTGAAATCAATTTTACAAAATGAAGTTTGGAAATACTACATTTCGGTGTAGTGACCAAATCGCAGTTTTTGCAAAAGTGAAATAATGATTGTTTTGTAAAGGATTGAAACTTTGAATCTTTAAGGAGCTAATTTTACCAAAATGTTTTAATTAATGTTTTAATTAAAGGAAATGAAGGTTAATTAAAAGAAAAACTAACTTTGACTATTCATAACTACTTTTCACAAATTTTCCCTCTCTTCATTTTCTCTCAAATTCCTTTCAACCAAACACATTTTCTCCAGCAAATTTACTTTGATTTTACACTTCATTTGATGAGATTTCAATTCCTTTTTGATTCCTAATAATTCTTGCATCAAATCTATTGGTTTTCTACATTGAATTTTCATGGAAACTTGCCCAAATCAAGGAGAAATCATCATTTAGAGGTAAGCTTGTTCTTCTCCTCTAAATATTCAGTTCTTTACTGAAATTCCCAAGTTTTCAATCCTTTATTAAAGATTTATGAATGGTTTTGATATTGGAAACAAGAATTTGGCTTAAAACTCAAGATTTTGGAAGAGATCTTGAGGATTTTCGTGGATCTTGATTGGGCTCTGTTTTGAGGTGGTTTTCTAATGTATTTTTGATGTTAAATGATGTTAGAAATGAGGTTTTATCAATCCAATCCCGAATAGGTTGTTTTTCCTAAGTTTTTGCTTGTGAAAATGGTGGTTTTTTGGGTGATTTTGGTGTTTTGTTGTTGTTGGAGGTATAAGGTCATGTTTATGTTGCTTTTTGATGTTAATTGATGTTTATAAAAGGTTAGAATTGATAGATCTTGGCTGGGATTTGTTTTGGGAGAGTTTGGAGGTGATTTCGGTTGTTTTTTGTAGCCGAAATGAGGTTCTTGAGTAGAGCAGCGAGTTGGGTTGTATTGCTGGTGATTTTAATGCATGGTGATGCATTAATCCTCTGTTGTTATGTGTTAAAAACAGGGGAGAATGATCCGGAAGCAATAAAGGTGGCGTTGGAAGTTTCGGACGCTTGGGAGGCTTGTCGGCTAGCATAGTTTTGTGTCTCGGTGAGTGAGATCGTGTTTTCCAGCTTTGGAATGATTTGAAAAAAGGTTTGGGAACTTAAATTTAGGCTTGAAACGCTGGTTTAAGTTCGGAAGTAAGTAAAGTAAAATAAAAAAGGGTCGTTAATCAAGGTTGACTTTCGGGTTGACTTTGGTTTTCCCCGTGTGATCTTCGTAGTTCGGGTCTAGCGTCTAGGTCGGGCTAAGGGGGTTACCTTTGTTGGTATTAGAGCCAGGTTGCGAACTTTTGGGGAGATGGTAAGTTTGTGGTAAGTTGTTAGGGTAAGTGTTGGATGTTTATTCTGATGTGTGGTTGAAAGTTGGTTGAAAAATACATTTCTGAGTGAATTGTTGATGTTTTTAATGTGCTTTGTGGTTACGATTCTTCTGTAAGCTAATGTGAACATGTGTTGGTGACATGCTGGTGATATGAGTTGATTTTCTGAATAATGAAAATGTGATGGGTATGGTATGTTGATGTTATGCTGTTGAGGGTGAATGTTGTTTGATGAGAGCATGATTGAATTTTTTTGATTGGTATGCTCGATGTTGTGATTTCAATGTTTTTTTTATTGATTGATATGTCATATAAAAGGGGAGAATTCGGGATACCCATTGCCTTATTATTATAGCTATTGTGTTATGTTGGAGTTGGAGTCTTGAATCCTTGGTTGAAGCTGGCCTGATCGTTTTGTTTGTTTTGTTATCATTGCTTTGTTAATAATACCACAATGGGATCGATGAGAGAATGGCAGTTGGGTACGATGGTTGCTGCTTTAGAGCAAGTTGTAAAGGGGTGGAATTCACTTTTGGTGGGAATGTATCATTTCAGTCTACAGTTCCTGGAGTTGAGGTAGTAAGACAGGAGGTGAGAGTTGGTTCTGTGATGAAGGATTCATCACATGTGATTCAAGAGGTGTCGGGAACATCTCAGGCCGTGGCGGAGGTGAGGCCAGTGTACGTGCCAACTGTGGGGCATACGAGTTTGTCAAGGCAGCGTTTACAAGATTTGGGAGTTGTGAAGTATCGTGGTTCGACACTTGAGGCGTTCGAGGCCTGGTTAGCCAGTATAATTCCGATTTTGGATCAGGAAGGGTGTGACAACGCCTGTAAGTTGGGAAGCGTTGTCTCGTTAATGTTGGAGGATGCTTGTGCTTGGTGGACATCTGTGGCGGTGGCAACGAATATCCACGATATAGATTGGGAGTTCTTTGTGTCTGCCTTTAATAGAAGATACCTTGGAGAGAAGTTTCCGGGGGTTAAGCAACGTAGGGGTGTGGCTTTAGATTATGATGGTGAGAAAAGTACAAGCAAAAGAGTTGTGAGTACCGACCTTGAGAGTGGTCAGCGTAAGAGGTTACGCGACGGAAGGGTTCACCTGAATCAAGGTTTTGGTGGTGGTGTTGATGTGGGTCAAGTACAATATGACCAAGGAGTGGTAGCTCGGTTGCCGATGTGTGACCGTTGTGGAAGGCGTCACGTTGGAGTTTGTTGGGGTGTGAGAGTTTGTTGGAACTGTGGTTTTATGGAGCATGTGAAGCGGAATTATCCTCAAGTGGTGAGATCAGCTTCAGTGGGTGCAAAATGGTCTTAGAAGGGTTGTGAGCGCGGCCAAGACAGAGTTCGGAGGTGGCAAGAAAGGAATAAAGATGTGAGGTGTTTGGGGAATGGATCTTGTTGGAATTGTGGGTCTGTTGTACATTTGAGGCGGAATTGTCTGGAGTTAGCTCGAGGCAGTCAGGGTTCTTTATCGTAGGGAGACGGTGATGACCTTAAAGTGTTGGTTGGTGCTGCGGCGGTGCGGCCAGAGAATAATGGTTCTGCAGGGAAGAGAGTTTGTTTGTTGGAGCTCCGGGGCAATGAGGTGATTACATGTAACTTTTCTAAGTAATCTTTGCCCTAGTTATCTTTGTTTGGTTCCGGTTTGGATTCCCTTGTGTAGTGGGTAAGGTCTTATAGCTAGCAAGTTGGGGTAGTAGCCGGTGTTGTTTTGAAAACAACTTTAGTGTGAAGAGGGTATTAGTGGAGTATTTTGTAGCTAGCAAATTGTTAGAATGGTAGAGCTGGAAAAGTTAGAAGTGAGGTAAGAGGTTGTTCTTAGGCGGATTTTGAGGATGTTATTGGTAAGTGTGAACCGACATACATGCACAGTTAAAACCATTTGTTATATATTATATATATAGGTTGGTACATGCATACATGCGACATGACATTAGAGGTTTCGCATACATGTACACAGGCATTGTTAGGGCATATTGGTGACCATGCATACGAACGTTCACACTTGCTAATAGCTAGTTGGGTCCGATAGTGTTGTGGTAGGATTAGGTTGGTTGGTGGGTTTAAAGTTTTGTTTTGGTGCTAGGTGAATGCTAGAAGTAGTAGAAGGTAGTAAACAAGTTGTCAGTAATAGTGAGTGCGATCTAGCATGTTGGCAGAAGGAAGGTGTTTAGGTGCTTAAAGAGTTTAGCGATGAGGTGATAAGGAGGTGGTCGTTTGGAGTTAGAATCGGTTGAGGTGGTTGCGAATAACAGATAAGTGTTGTAGTTTCTCTGTGCTGGGTGATTGTTGTAGGGTAGTGGATGTGTTTCCGGAGTGTTGAGGCGTTTTGGCGTTGATGGTTGCAATAGGAGGGTTGTTTATGTAGGTGACGGTTCGTAGTAACCTTAGAGGAGTTGGGAGGAGGTTATGTTGAGAGTTGTAGATAAGGTTTGGCTTGGGATGAGTAGAGGTTTCGTAATCTTAATATGTTTGTAGGGAAATGGGTGGTATCCAGGTAAGGTTAGTGTTATGGTCAAAGCTTGAAGTGGAAAGGCAATGTAAGTTCAAGGGCCATTGTTGTTTGGTCGGGTACTTGTGAGAAGTGGTTTGTTTGTTGAGTATAAGTAAATCTTTTCTAAGTCAGTTGGGGGTAAGTAGAACAGCTGGTGGAGTTAAGTTTGGAGTCTTGTGACGTGGATTTCGGATGTTGTGTGAGTAGTTTTGATGAGTTGTTATGGTAGTGATAGAGGCGGATGTGAAGGAATGTTATCAATACATTGAGAGGTTTGGGTAAGCAGTTGTTGCTTAAGAAATCTTTGCTTGTCGTGGTAATCGTTGAGCAAGAGTTGAGCGGTTGGCGAGAGGTTTTAGAAGTAGAGTAGGTGGTGGGTCACAGGGTGGCTGAAAAAAATGGATGGGTTGGTGTCACCGTGTGTGCGAGTTTTGTTGAGGGAGTTATGAGATAAGGCGGAGTAGGTTGTAAAGGTTTGAGAGTTCTTCGGGTTGTTAGGGCTATGCACCGTTCGAAAGTGTGAAAAGTTAAGCTCAGACTAATAGTCGAGTGTTCTGGAAGTATTGCACCGTAAGTAGTGGTGCTGAATTTGGGAATAGTGTAAGTTTGATTTGAGGATGTGTTGGTTTCGTGGTGTTTTGGGTTGAGGATGTTTCAGTGGTGGTTAAGTCTCCTGTGTTATATTGTGTATTGCTTTGGGAAGTTTGGTATCGTGCTCTTTTCGCAGGTTGAAATTTCAAAGACGAAATTCCCTAAGAGGGGGAGAGTTGTAACACCCCAAATTTGGGCTTAGAAGTTTAGGGTCTGAACCGGATCGGTCTGGAAAACGGTTCGAATCTAAAAGGGAGTTTTAGGGAGAACCTAGTTCGGGATGCTTTAAAAATATAGAAAAATATCTAAAAAACCTCTTTTAATATATAAAGGTGATTGGTGAAATCAATTTTACAAAATGAAGTTTGGAAATACTACATTTCGGTGTAGTGACCAAATCGCAGTTTTTGCAAAAGTAAAATAGTGACTGTTTTGTAAAGGATTGAAACTTTGATTCTTTAAGGAGCTAATTTTACCAAAATGTTTTCATCAGATTTTTTCCTTAATTTGGGTAATTTTATTAATGTTTTAATTAAAGGAAATGAAGGTTAATTAAAAGAAAAACTAACTTTGACTATTCATAACTACTTTTCACAAATTTTCCCTCTCTTCATTTTCTCTCAAATTCCTTTCAACCAAACACATTTTCTCCAGCAAATTTACTTTGATCTTACACTTCATTTGATGAGATTTCAATTCCTCTTTGATTCCTAATCAATCTTGCATCAAATCTATTGGTTTTCTACATTGAATTTTCATAGAAACTTGCCCAAATCAAGGAGAAATCATCATTTAGAGGTAAGCTTGTTCTTCTCCTCTAAATACTCAGTTCTTTACTGAAATTCCCAAGTTGTCAATCCTTTATTAAAGATTTATGAATGGTTTTGATATTGGAAACAAGAATTTGGCTTAAAACTCAAGATTTTGGAAGAGATCTTGAGGATTTTCGTGGATCTTGATTGAGCTCTGTTTTGAGGTGGTTTTCTAATGTATTTTGGATGTTAAATGATGTTAGAAATGAGGTTTTATCAATCCAACCCAGAATAGGTTGTTTTTCCTAAGTTTTTGCTTGTGAAAATGGTTGTTTTTGGGGTGATTTTGGTGTTCTGCTGTTGCTGGAGGTATAAGGTCATGTTTATGTTGCTTTTTGATGTTAATTGATGTTTATAAAAGGTTAGAATTGATAGATCTTGGCTGGGCTTTGTTTTGGGAGAGTTTGGAGGTGATTTCGGTTGTTTTTGGTAGCCGAAATGAGGTTCTTGAGTAGAGCAGCGAGTTGGGTTGTATTGCTGGTGATTTTAATGCATGGTGATGCATTAATCCTCTGTTGTTATGTGTTAAAAACAGGGGAGAATGATCCGGAAGCAATAAAGGTGGCGTTGGAAGTTTCGGACGCTTGGGAGGCTTGTCAGCTAGCATAGTTTTGTGTATTGGTGAGTGAGATCGTGTTTTCCAGCTTTGGAATGATTTGAAAAGAGGTTTGGGAACTTAAATTTAGGCTTGAAACGCCGGTTTAAGTTCGGAAGTAAGTAAAGTGGAATTCTCTCTCATTGTGCTATTATTGTTTTGTAAACTATCAAAATGGGTTTTGATGTGTTTGATTTGACAATGTGGTTTAATTTGTTGTTGAGCATGGTTTAAAAGCATGTGAGTTGGTTGACAAACTAGGTTTGAGGAAAATGCATGAAATTGATATTCCTTGTGAGTATGAGTTGTCAATTTGTGTCTCAAATGCTTGTTCGGCTTTTTGGCTTCGAAGGTGTTGCATGCTTTAAAAACAGCGAATGTGTTGATGTTTAACATGATATATATTGGCATAGATGATGTAAAGATTACCAGATATATTGATCGATCAATAGGATGTAGAGTGCACTATAAACTAAAAATTCGTACGTGCTCTTGGGTGTCGTCCCAAAGAGAGAGACCAATGATGGGCATTCCATTGGAGTAGGACTTGGTGAATTATCCAAGCTTTTTGGCAACAAGAGTTCTTGCCATGAGACCGATGATGGGCATTCCATCGGAGTAGGACTTGGTGAGAGACCAAGCTTTTTGGCAACAAGAGTTTTTGCCATGTGAAATCGATGAGGGGCATTCCATCGTAGTAGGACTTGGTGAAATACCCAAGCTTAGTGGTGAGGGTAGATAACGCCATGAGAGCCGGTGGCGAGATCCCATCGGGGTAAGACTTGACCTCGAGTCAAGCTGTCCGCATATCCGTGTACAACAGAATATGTAAAATGCCAATATATGAGAATGAAATGTGTCACATGTACCAATGCTTGAGATGTTGTATGCAATGAGAAATGCATATGAGATAATAATTTTTATGAAATGCTTGTGTGTATCTAGTCTTTGATGCAATTCGATAGTTATAATGCTTATCATGTTGATGATATGTTATGGAATGGTTTCATTCATGTTTGATGGTGTTTTGAAGTGAAAAACCAGAAGTTTCTGCTGTTTCTTGGCAGGGTGTATCGAAACACCCTTGGCTGTTTCGAAACGGGTGCCTGAAATGGCTTGGGCGTTTCGGAACGTCTAGAAGTGTTTCGAAACACTTTGGCTACTGAAAGTGTCTGTTTCAGAACTAGTTTCGGAACATACCCGCGTACCGAAACGGTCAACACCGTTTCGATACGGGCGTTCGACATGGGTGTTTCGATACGGTTGTTAGTGTTTCGAAACAGGTGACCGTTGGACACAGTTTTGAATTGCTTTGAAGTCTGCATGCTTTACATTTTAGTCCTGAAAGTTGTAATTGCAATTGCTTGAGCTTGAGATGTCTTTTTAAGCTGAAATTTGGCAGAGAGGCTTGTAATATGATTAATTGAGGTTTGGTAAATCTAAAATCTTGGAAGTCCCTTTATTTTCCAAAATTTACATTTTGGTCCCTAAAAGTGTATTTCTTGCAATTGGGTCCTTAAATGTTTTCCGATCGCTGTGCTTTTCTCTTCCAAGGTTCTTGGGCTTTCACATAGGTTTAATGTGCATCTAGAGAAGATAAAATAAAAAAGGGTCGTTAATCAAGGTTGACTTTCGGGTTGACTTTAGTTTTCCCCGTGTGATCTTCGTAGTTTGGGTCTAGCGTCTAGGCCGGGCTAATGGGGTTACACTCTATGGAGACGATCTCCCTTATTAGTATTATTACTTGTTCGATGTGTATACTTGCACAAATTGCGTATAATTTATAGTACATTACAACATGCAACAGTGGCCGAGGAGCACATCATGAAGGGATCTCCCAGCACCGCATCGCTTTAGAGTACAATGCTTAGTATTTAGTTTTGAGATTATGTATTCATAGGACCTTACGAGTTATTGAGTCTGTAAACTCTATTAAAATGTTATTTTGATATACGATATTTTAAACTTGGAGCTTGTTTTGTAAACTTATTTATAATGTTTATTTAATTACTTGGATTTGTTAATGATTTGATATTTTGAAAATGGCTAAATTTATGGTTTTATAATGGAGATTTTGATTGGTCAATTTTGGGTGACCAGAATGTAGTACTTCGGACCGAGATCTGGATCGAGATTGGGGTGTTACAAGAGTGACCATTTTACTCATGTTTGAAATATACATGAATTAATTTGTTATTTTTTAGTAAAACTAATATACAATCTGATATCAAGACAGATCCAATAAAGATCTAAGTGGTTAGATTAATTCACTAGTCAAAATCCCATATTTTTCTTTCTAAAATCCCTTCAACCCTAACCCTACTCTGTTTGGCTTCAGCGATGGCCAATCATCACTTCCGGTGGTGGTTGGCCTTCCTTTATGTTCTTTCTCCCTTCCTTTCACCTCCCATTTTCTTCACTCTTTCTTTGCTTGCCTTCGATCATTTTCATATCCTTCCTCTTTGTTGTTGTTTTTTTCGATTTTTGGTTTGAATGGTTCGATGGGAGCTCTTTCCCCGACGTTTTTGCTTCAAGCGATGGTATCTTCGTTTTGGGGGAGAGCGTGGACCGTCCATTGGCGATGGTTTTAGGAGAAGGATATGTTTTAATTTTTCTTTTCTTTCGGTTTCTTGTCTTTTTTTTCTATTTTTTTCATTTTTACCCCCTAATTGTCTTTCTTCATGTCGAATTTGTCGACGTTGGTTCAATCTAGTTTGACTACGGTTGTTGCACAGGTGCTATGCTCTTTCTTTACGGCTTTGGCGACGGTGATATAGAAAGACAACACGCGCTAAGTTCACTTGGCTCGGTGGTTAGCGCTGTAATTTCGCACGGGGTTGGAATCATCATTCCTTGTTAAAAGTTTAATCGGGGTTGTCACTTATCGCTGATGGTGAAACGTTCTTCCTTGCCGGAGACGCTCGTTTTTGATAAGATACACTACAGACGACTCTCACCCATGCAAAAACTTTTGTTGATCTTTGGACCTGACCTTTAGGGTTTTTTTTTTTCTCCTAAGATTTTTTGGGTTCTGTTTGGGCTTGAGTGTGTGTAAGGTTTTTATTCCTCGGCTTGTGTAACTTATCCTTTATAATGATATCCAATCATGTTTAAAAAATAGGCATAATGCCGAATAATACTCTTAACGTTTGACTGAATAGTCACTTTGGCCCCTATTGGTTTTTAAGCAATTTAGCCCTCGATGTTTCATTTTGGACAAAATAGCTCATTTGTGAATTAAAACTGCTAGTCAACTGATGATAAACAACTTGAAATGACTTGACAAAATGACACGTCAGAAGAAAAAAAATATTTTATATTGTATACAATTTTATAAAATTATTTTTTGATTGATGTGCCATTGTTATAAAGTTAGCATATTTGCCTATATGATACTATTATTGCGACGTGCATATCCATGTAGGTTCGCTTGTCATTTCATGCCATTTACCGTTAGTTGACTAATAGTTTTTATCCGTATAGGGACTATTTTGACCCAAAACAAACGTTAAAAACTAAATTGCTTCAAAAAAAAAAGTAGAAACTAAAATGACAATTCAATTAAACATTAGATACATATTTTTAGAATTGTAAAAAAAATACAATCCGCTGATGGTATGGTACGTTTACCGAAAATCTTTTATTAATAAAAGCTAGAACACTATATAAATCATTGTTTCCAGGACCTTTTATAAAAATAAGCACTTTTATTTTTTGGTTCAAAAATTTCAAGCGAGTCTGTAAGGTTCTAAACTCTCTATCCTTCAGCAACCTGATTTTTACCCACAATCTGTCCTTTTGATTCGTTTCTTCTTTTATTTGTCAATATATGTATAGAACAAAGAAATGCCTAAATCAATGTGTATTGGATCATAATAATTACTTCATCTGTTACTCTCTCTGTTTTTTTGTTTCGTATTCTCTCTCTCTCTCTTTCTTTTCAATTTTCAACATTCTTAAGTTAAGGGGGATATGTTTTATAAATTTTTAAATGTGGGTTTGACTTTGATTTTTTCAGTACTTTCAGTCAATTTTTGTTAGTTTTCATCTTGTAATTTTTATGGAATGCTCTATTTTTAGGGTTTTTGCTTTCTTTTAAATTTCTCAGTGACTAGGTTTTTTATTTTAAAAATGGGTTTAATTATGATATTTCAGTCTTTTTGGTTCAGTTATCCACGGAAAAACTATTGCTCTAGCGCTAGGTTATTGAAAGATTATGCTTGAAATCTATCCGATTAGTGTTCATACCTGTTGTAATTTCTCCCTTTCCTTCAATTAGTTTTGATATATTTCGTTCGTTGCTTAATTTATCTTGCATTTCTTGCGGCTTTTATGTTTCATTGCTCGTTTCTGCGCATGTGATTGCAAGTTTTGCCAGTTGTGGATAAAAACAGTGATTTTCTCGTGCTTGAATTATACTATCATTAATTTTCTGTGGCTGAAAGGGTTCAAATTTATGAAATTAATGTGTTTGTAATAGGTAGATCGAGTGCTTTCCCTTGAACTCGTGCATTCTCGTGGACCGACTGGGTCCGATGTCTGGCCTTTATTCTTCTGGTTCTCCACTTGTATGGCAGTGGATCATAGAGTATTTATCAAGCTTCCCCCAGATAGATACTTCCATTATAAGCAGTATGGACAAATATGATTTTCTTGATGTTATTATTATTATTTTTGGGTTTTTTTTTTACCTTTTCTCTGTTCTCTCAGGTCTGATTGAAACAGCTCCAATATTACCAGAGGAGTTAGAAAGAAATACTGATGAAAGGGTTGCTTTAAGGTGTTTGGAGGAGTTATTTGGTCCTGAAAACAGTCCTGGAAGTGTTGCTCCTCCTGTTTCGGGAGCTGCTTTTCATCCTTCGCTGAGCTGTGGTACTGTTCTCAACCGCATACTGGAGGAGGTAAAATATAAAACATACTTTCTAGTTTCGGCATTGCTCTATAAATTTTGGTTGTCTCGAATAGAAAACCTTTTTTGACTCTCATAAAAACTTGCTAGCTGAAATGTATGCATTTTCAGTTATAAGAATCTTTTCTTTATCAGGTTCCATTTCCAAATCTGAAAAAATCTGCGCCAGATCTCTTGAGATGGGATGGCCACTCCTTTATTAAGCATAAAAGAGCCACCCTACCTAAATGTGCCTTAGAAAAGGTAAATTTGGATTTTTCTCCCGCTGTAATCATGTGATAATGTGCATCAAGCTTTACTCCTTTTGCTTTTTTGCAACCACGTTCTTATTTGTTTACTTGTTTATCGTTTTGACCCTTTTTGGAACAGCTAAAAGATTTTATATTGGCGGACATTCCTGCTTCTGATGGTCATAAAAATGGGCCTCCGTGGAGGTCTGATGACAATGATGATAAAAATGGTAACCAAGAGGGTAACTTGATTCCTCAAATTCATGAAAATGATAATGAATCGGTGCTTGGAAAAGATCTATTACCCTCTAAGAGGTGTAGAGATGACTTGGTAGCTGGAAATCCAATGGGAGTAGTAAGTGTTAACCACGGAAGTCTGCATAATTATCTTTGTTTGAATGCAAAAAAGTTCAAGCAGGATGCTACTCCCTCTTGTACTATTCAGCCTGTTGAAGAGCTTCCAATTCACTTGCATGGTGGTTATGAACAGTTAGAAGATGAATCTCAAAGGATTGCTGAAATAGAAGGTAATAACTTGGGAAAGGATTCTCAGATAGGTGAAGGTGATAAAGATTTATGTGTTGCCTCAAGGACCCATGGGCCAGTTGATGTTGGTCTTGCAGAATTGCTGGACGATCAGATGGAAAATGTTCAAAATGATAATGCTGATGTGATGGTTGAGCACAAGCGTGGAGATATAACTTGCCAAAATGTTGTGATTAATGAATCCAATCCTATTGAAAATGGTGCACTGCAAAAGGGTCCTAGTGGTGATGCAGGCGTGGATATTGATCAAGATTTTACATTAAATTCCCGAAAATCCATCTCCACTGATCGATTGCAACGAAATATTGATTCTAGTGTGGAAAAAGCTGACTTGGATCACCCTTGTCCGGACGAAATATTTGAATTTGAAGATGAGATCATTAATAATGCTGCAAAGAAAAACAATTTCTTGAGTACGCATCGGAAAGCGAGTCAAGATCCTGTGCAAAAAGCTGGTTGGACAGAACAAATTTCTTGTGTAAAATGTAATCAAAATAGTCAGGTGTTGGTATGCAGTGCTAGTGGTTGTCCACTTGTGGTTCATGAGAGTTGCTTGAATTGTGCTGCAAGATTTGATGATAAGGGCAACTTTCTTTGCCCTTTCTGTGCATATTCTGTTTCCATCTCAAAGTACCTAGAAGCTAAGGACAAGACCATCTTGGCAAGGAAAAAACTAGTTGCATTTATGAGATTTATGGGAAAACTTACTCAGGAACGGGAGAGGTTTCCGAGTCATTCAACATTAAATCAGGTAGAAGTTGAAGGAGATGACATTTTAAAGGAAGCTGTAGGGCCTCAGACTACTGATGCATGTCAGGACCTTGTCAGTAGTGGTGGAAAGGGATCATATACCAGTGCAGATGATAAATTTATAACATCTAATGACTCCACAAGATTCAGAGAAAAATTGTAAGTTCTTTTTGCATAAATTGATATTCTTGTTTCCTATAACATTCATTTATCTTTTTAAAAATTTTAGCATGCTTTTGTTTACTTTGTGCGAGGAAATGAGTCAGCATTTGATTTGATTGAGAAGTAAATGTTAACAACATTCTTATTTGTAGCTCATTGCCTCCAACTAGACAATCGAGAAAGAAAGTTCCATGGACGAATGAGGAGGAAGAGATTCTCAGGGTAATCACTCTCTGTCGTAGATTACTTATAGTATTTATAAAGAGTTGATAGTTTTGAAGTTCACATCCTTGTCTACTCCTGGTGTTAAGAAGTTCACATTCCTGAAATGTTAATTGACCAAGCATGTGGCTTGTAAGATTTGAACTGGCTATTTTATACTTGCAGAAGGGAGTAGAGGAGTTTGCATGTAGTTACGATGGAACAATTCCATGGAAGAGAATTTTGGAGTTTGGTTCGCAAGTGTTTCCCAAGGATAAAACTCCAACAGACCTGAAGAATAAGTGGAGAGCTATGTGCAAGGGTAGTCCCAACTGCAAATGACTTGATGTGATGTTGCATGTAATGTAAGATCATGTCATCTTATAATCATTTTGTATAAAGGAATTAAACTCATATGTTGTACTCAGGGCTAGGGCAGAAGTAATTAGGAAGTTGGGAGTGACACCCCTCCTGTTTTTGTCGCTGTGGCTTTGATGGAATTGGAAGCCAGTATTTTGAATGATGGTAATGTAGTTTACCTTTTATGCTTTAATCTTTGACATTCAGAATGGGATTTGGAGGCTAAATGATTTAATTCCATTTTACAAATTGCAAAGTTTCTTTACAAAATGAAAATAAACCTTGTAAGTTCAATTAAGTCCCTTCATGAAAAATGGGTAGGTTTGCTGTGCAGCAGGCTACTATACGATGGCACTTGTTTTCTCAGCTATAGGTTTTTAACTGTTTCGGTTAACATTTTCATTTGGCTACCGAAATGTTTTACTCCTAAATTGTTTTTTTTTTTTTTACATTTTAAGTGCTGAGTTAAATGTTTCTCTTTGAACTTTGTGAAATGTGTTTGTAATATTTTAGGTTTTTCAACCACTCAAAATGTTTTTTGGTAACATTTTAGGTGTCGAATGAATTGTTTCATTGAACTTAAAAAGTTCAATATCTCAGTAATAATTTAGGTTCTTTAACGCCAAACTGAATGCGAGTAACATTTTAGGTGTCGATCCCGAAACTAAATTTCATTAATATTCTAATGTCAAACCGAATGTAGGTAACATTTTAGGCGTCGACCCCGAAACTGAATTTCATTAACATTTTATAGTTAAATTGCGAATGTAGGTAACATATTAGGTGTCGACCCCGAAACTAAATTTCATTTAAAATTTAGGGTTCGAACCCCAAACTAATTTTTACTAACATTTTGGATTTAGAACGCAAAACTGATTTTCAGTAACATTATATAGGTCACGAACCCCAAAATCATTGCAAATAACATTTTAAGTGCCGAACCTCAAATTGAATTTCGGTAACATTTTAGGTGTCCAACCTGAAACTCGTTTTTGGTAACATTTTAGGTGCCAAACCCCAAACTAGATACTAGTAATATTTTAGGTGTCGAACCCCAAACATGAATACGAATAACATTTTAGGTGTCGAGACCCAAACTGATTATCAGTAACATTTTAAGTGTCGAACACCAAAATAATTATCTGTAAAATTTTAGGTTCTGAACCCCAAACTAAATATCGGTAACATTTTAAGTGCCGAACCCTAATTTTACCCTTACAAATCTTCTATAAATACTTCTACACTTACCAATTTTGCATAAATTCTTATTTAAATTTATGACAATATTTTCTGCAACCGTTTTCTTTTTAGGAACATATTTCTACACTTCATTCAACATCAACATCAAGAAGGATGATTTGTTTGAGTTGATTTCCACGGAAGTTAGAAAATCAACAAAGAAGAAATTGTCTTCATTTGAAGCCAAAATCCATGTTTATGAGTCGTCCCTGAAGCTCATTACAAGCTAAAGATATGTAATGCAAGCAACCTTCACAAAATTTTTAGGAGATACAACCGTGTAGGGGGTACCAACATCGAGTTGTATGTAAATTTTCATGAAGGTGTTAGTTCATCAGGAATCTCAGAAGGTTCTCCACCTTCCGCAGACGAAGACGTTGTTTGTAACCCCCTCGACCGGTCTGGCGAAAGACCGAACCGAACGGATCACACGAGGAATATTGAAGTAAACCGGAAGGTTTACCTCAATAAACAAACCTATTATTTTTTATTTTATATTGTCTAGATGCTCATTAGGATCCTAAGAGATTAATATCGCAACGGAACAATTTGCAACTCGATCAAACAACGAATTGAAACTCAATTGCATTCAAATACATTTTAGGGGCCATTTTATATTTTTCACATTTTATAAGGACTTAACCACTTTTAGAATTACCAATCCTTAATTCAACATAATACACGCTTCTCTGTGAAAACTCAGCTCAAAACCATCATCCATGCAACTGTAATTGCATCCACTACATTCAGGGACTAAAATGTAAAGAGTCGGAACTTCAGAATATTCCATCAACTAACACAACAACAAGCTATTTCGGTACATGCTATCCCTGTATCGAAATAGGTTCCAAAGGCTCAGAACACGGGCTCATATCGAAACACCCTTGAGATGTTTCGGAACAGAAGCTTCCAGTAGCAAATCGTATCGGAACAAGCTTCCCCTGTTTCAAAACCCTTAGGCCATTTCAGGCTAACAGTTTCTGTACAAGCTCGAGTGTACCGAAACACTTGGGCCTGTAATGTCACTTTTTGCTGGGTTTTCACACCTTAATCCACATTAAACCATTCCAACATGCTACTAACATACATACCACATATTTAGAACATCAAACCACAACATATATGACAGAAGCAACATCATAGGAAGTCCATAGGCATAAATAGAATCTATATGCATGCATCCTGTGCAAATATAACCACTTAGAAGTCAAAATATTAGGAATTATAATTCTGACATATTAGGAATTATAGTATCGTATTTTTAGTATAGTACAATGAATGCATATAGGTATTATGTGCTGCATCACTTAGGATTATTTTCACTAAAAATACGCTACTATAATTCCTAATATGTTGGAATTATAATTCCTAATACAAAACACAAGCAAAGGCATAAACCAAACATTAAAGGTCTTTTACATGTCATTAAGGGCATTACAAACATGCCTCAAAACAGGGAGTTCCAAAATACAATCTCCCAAATACAAAGCATCCTCCCATTGCCAACTATTATTACTAATTAGAAAATATAAAATTATACTTGAGCTTAGTCCAAATCCTTGAAAACCTTCTTGCCTCTTTGCTGCATACACAAGCTAATTCTCTGCATTGTTGGAAAAAGAAAGCGTAAGCACATTTCCTTAGTGAGGGATGCTCAAAACATACAACCACAACAATGCATTTTAAAACCATTACTCATCTAGAAATCTCCATCTCATCATGCTCTTTCTATCTCATGCTTGAAATCATTTTCATAGCAAAACTACATCATTTACATTACATGTACCATCTATCTCATGCATTTAACAAATGCAAAGTCTCAAGGCATAGGCTTACATGCTTAAATCTCATAAAGCATTTCTATACTCATATTCTATATAACCCTCTCGTCCCGGCCTGGGCGGCCGACCGGTCAGAGTGGGTCACACGGGGATAACCGAGGTGAAACCCGTTAAGGCTCTACTTCGGTTAACAACCCGAGAAAACTTTCTTTTAACATTATCTTGTCTAGATATTTAATTAGTCCTATGTGTGACAAACGGCAGCAGAAAACAAGGACAAGACTAAGCAAAAGAGCGCGTAAGTTAATTTAAATTTACCAATTGTCAAGTTAATCTGATTTCTTACAAACGCAACCCAAACACACATAAACGATCACGAACAAGGTTCACAAGAAAGCTAACATCAAACAGGGCCTAATGCCCAACACTTGAGAACCTTTAGAGATGCCAAAAGCCCACATTTCAAGCCTGTGTTTCGAAACAGGCTTGCCCATTTCGATACACGGGCCCCAATTTAAAAAGCCAGACCATCCGTACCGAAATGCTCCACCCCGTTTCGATACAAGGGTCCATTTCACCTAGGTGTTCTGAAACACGTTCCGGAACAGACACTCACAGTAGCAAAAATGTTTCGATACTCATATCGGAACAGGGGTTCACAGTAGCCAAACCGTACCGGAACGCGTTCCGATACGGGTGTCCCTAGAACCACACCCGTTTCGAAACAGCCTTACCCGTTTCGAAACGCCTGCAGTCTGTGTGTTAATAAAAACCAGATTTTTACATCTGCAAAAGCTCCCAACAAGCCTCAAACATCAAGAAACAAGATATAACATGCATTTACATACTCTAGAGGCATTCACCCTACTCCAAACATGATCAACACACAACGAACATGAAAAGGCCATACATTTTTAAGGAATCAAGCATTCACCAAAGGAGACATACATTGCATATCAAGGTTTTCATGCCTTAGAACAAAACATACACATAAGCATAAAGATAAGGGCACAAGGCCAACATACATGGCATAAACAAGCCACAACCAAAACATCAACATACTAAAAGGAGTCCTAACAAGCTTCTTAACACAAAGCAACAACACAAATCCCATTACTTATCTATTACATCCATTAACTTAAAAGTTCATACTTGAAGATAGCAAAAAGCACACTTGGAGGCCCTTCTCCTTGCACAAGCAACCCACGAACTAAGGATCTGCATTGTCGAACAAAAGAGAGCGTAAATGTAAAGCTTAATGAGGGTAAGTACATAAAACAAACCTCGACAATGCAGGGTCCAAACACGAGCAACAAAACCAAGGACGCATGCATGTTTCCTTACCTTCGAAACCACATGTAACAATTACATGGAATGCATGAACATAACCTCAATTATCATGCCATGCTCAACATGTCCATACTACAACCATATGAAAACATATTTAACAAAACGTATTGGCACTAGGGGTGTTCAAAATTACCCGACCCGAACTACCCGACCCGACTACCCGAACATAAACAATCGGGTATTTACCCGGAATTTTTTTTTTACCCGGGTCGGGCCCGGGTCAAAAAATATGATTTTTTCTGGTACCCGGTTCCTATTTTTTATTATTTTTTATTTTATTATATTACTTAATATTTTTACTTTAGAACTATATTTAAATCTCTAAATTCATTTTATATTTGTATTATATGCTTTCATGTTTTAAATTTTTCAAAAAAATATTAATTTGTGAATATGTAATATTCGATATAAAACAAACAACAAGGTTTCTCTATTGCATTTATGTATTAGTAGGTTTCTTTAAAAAATATGAGATTAAAAAAAATCATGATCCATATTAATATTTTTAATGTCTTTCTTATGGTTATAAACTTCAAATCATTATTATTTTTTGTTTGGATCATGTGTTATAAACTTTTAAGGTTTTTTTTTAATTTTAAAATAAAAAAAAATATAAAAAAATAAAAACCGGGTACCCAGTACCCGATTTTACGGGTACCCGAGTTTAACGGGTACCTGATTATCGGGTACCCAGTATTTACGGGTCGGGACATGGGCCGACAAACCTAATACCCGAAGGTCCGGGTACCCAGTTTTTCGGGTACCCAAAAACCCGGGTACCCGGATTTGAACACCCCTAATTGGCACCTAGCTATGACCCGAATACGCGGATAACAACCGTTGGAACTCACATCCAACAACTCAACCATTACATTACCTCTCGGTGGGATTACACTCATCACCGAGTCACGCGGAGGGGATTCCACTCATCACCGACTAAAATACAAAAGAAGATTTCTGGGCATACCCGTACTCCATTTTGGTGACTACCATCACCAAGACCATGCGCGCATTTCGACACTCGTGTGCACACTAACATCCTAATGATTGATCATTTGTACCCAAGCATACTAGTGCCAATACTAACTCATTTCATAGCTCAACCTCACAACATTCTTACCAATTTCCGTGCTTAGCACGTACTCACCATGATCCACCATCATGCACAAACCAGATTCCAACAATTATGCATGTCACAATGCATAAAACATCATGCCTCAACACACATGTATATCACAATATACTTAATAACATCAATCACATAAATATAGAACAAGAGGCATAATCACATAATATCCACAAGTTCAACCAACATCTTCTAAACTAAAGCTTGTGATTAGACTACCAATCTAATCCCAACTCTAGGTGGGTTTACCAAGCCCGACCTAGGTCCACATGCTCGAACCAAACATTTTGAAAACCAATTAAAAATCGAAGAACCACTCACCGACTACTCCAAGCTCAACAACCTCTAACCGATCAAACTTCCAAGCTTCCCGGATTGATTCCCGAAGATTCTCCAACACCAAATCCCGATGCTAGTCAATCAAAGCCAACAAAACAAACACAAATCAGCCCACAAATCACTGTAGCAACCTCAGAGCACAAAACAAGCATTTAGCCAACTAAGAACACCCTTAAACCTATATTTTCGAGCAGCCCATTTGCACAGCTAATAACCATTGATTCCAACCCCTTTTTCACTCTCATAAGCTTCCAAAATAACCCCTAACCATCATACAATCATCAGCAATCAATTCCCACTCATAAACAGCCCCCAAAAACCAACCTTTGAACCACCTAAAACCTCCCTAAAACACATATCCGAAAATGTTGTTAAAACTTTGTAAAAATCATATATGTTGAACCTTTAATGATGCTAAGAGCATGTCTAACATCAGAGAATCAGAAGCTTGCTTAAAGGTTATTAAATTTTAGATTTTTAACTTAAAACCCAAAAATCTCCAAGTACAAAATAATGGGTTTCAATGAAAACTAAAAACATGGGTAGCAAGGGGAAGATGAGGACAACATGGGAGTGTGCTTACCTTTTGAAAATCACCAAGGATGAAGGAGGTTGGTGATGGAATAGTGACTTCCAATGGAGGGGAAGAGTTTCACGTTGGAAATGTTTTTGGAGTTAGAAGATGATAGAAATTTGGGTATTTGAAATAAAATGAGTTTTATTTTAAAAGACCATGTAATTACAAAACTGCCATTAATGAAAAATGGCCATCATCCAAGACTCTAAAATTCCATGGAAATTCGGGCTTTAAATCAAAATCGGGTCCAACATATTAAATAGATTTTAAAAAGAAAAAGGAAAACTCGAAACATTATTTTAATATTTTATTTCCACACGACCCCAAACCCGGGTGTTACATTCTAATATGCAAAACATCATGCATAAAATCATGTATATCAAGGTACCTATGAATCTCATAATCAACCTCATATATTGGCATTTTAACAACATTACTCGGATATGCGGATAACTTGACTAAATGTCAAGTCCTACCCCGATGGAATTCCACATCACCGGACTCTCATGGTGGCATCTCTGATCGCTACCAAAGCTTGGGTGTTTTACCAAGACCTACCCCGATGGAATCTCACATCATCGGACTATCACTTTGGAACGAGATGGCACTACCCACAATGCATGAACCAAAGAGCACGTACGAATTTTGTATTTTGTAGTGCACTTCTCATCCTATTGGTCGACCAATTATATCCGGTAACAATAATCTCATCTCATGCCAATCTATTCATTTTAAACATCATTACCTACTGTTTTTCAATGCATCAATCTAAAACATTCCCATCCCTTTTCGAAAGGATGTATAATGCATAACATTTTCTCAAATAGTTCAAACTCATTGAAACATCAAATCTATCTTATGGAATCTTTAAAGTCATCATTTTAATTCTCAGAAAGTGCATAAAATAGTAGTTATAAATCTATCTTCAAAACGGGAACATGATCATTAAATCAATGAGACAATAACCGAGAAACGAGACCGTGATATCTCAAACTTACTTCTAGGTTTAGATTAGTGTTTTAAACTCAATATAAACCCCCAAACCTTGCTTTCAAGTCCTTCAATACTTTTTAAAACCAATTCCATTCACTGACTCGCGAAACCAAGATTCGCCGAAACGAAATTAAGTGTTTGAAGCCCCCAGAACTTTGCCGATTGCTTCCGATGTATTCTCTTGTGTTTATACCATACAAGAACAGAGGATTAATGCATCATAATGCATTAAAATCACCAGCAACTTAAACAATCCCGCGGCTCTGCCCAATACACCAAAATACTCATTCGAAAACAACCGAAATCACCTTAGATTGCTCTCTAAACTCAACCCAACCAAAATCTAACACTTCCACCCAAATTTAATCATCAATCAACATCTAAAAAGAACCTAACAACACCCTTATACCTCCAGCTTGTAATGCCCGAGTTTTGGGCCTAGATGTTTCAGAGGTTGAATCGGGCCGGTCGAGAACAATTCGAATCTTTAAGGTAGGTTTAGGGAACACCTAGTTCGGGATGCTTTAAAAATATGGAAAAATATATAAAAAATACTTATTTATTATATAAATGGTTATGGTGAAAACATTTTACAAAATGTAATTTGGAAATACTACATTTCGGTGTAGTGACCAAATTGCAGTTTTTGCAAAAGTTGACTAGTGACTGTTTTGTAAAGGATTGAACATTTGAACCTTTAAGGAGCTAATTCTACCAAATTGTTTTTCATCAGATTTCTCTTTAATTTGGGAGTTTTAATAATGATTTAATTAAAGGAATTAAGATATAAATTCTATTTTGACTTTTCATAACTACCCTACGATATTTTTTCCTCTTTTCATTTTTCTCTCAACTTCCACTAAGCCAAACACATTTCCCTCACCAAATAATCTCTGGTTTTCACCCCTTTTGCTGATATTTCATTCTGCTAAGGATTTCCATCCTTTGCTTCATTAAATCCTTTTGTTTTTACTTTGGATTTTCAAGAAACCTTGCCCAAATTGAGGAGAAATCAGCCATTACAAGTAAGCTTCGTCCTTCTCCTCTAATGATCAGTTCTTTACTGAAATTCCCAAGTTATCAATCCTTTGTTAATGATTTTTGAGTTTTTTTAATGATATAAGCATGAAATTGTTGTAAAACTCAAGATTCTTGGTGAGATCTTGATGATTTTCATAACTCTTTGTTAAGCTCTGTTTTGAGGTTGATTTCTAATGTGTTTTGGATGATAATTGATGTTGTGAATGAGGTTTTAACCAATGATTCCCGAATAGGTTTGGCTTCTTATGTTTTAGATGCTAGATTTGTGGTTTTTGGGGTGTTTCTTGGTGTTCTGTTGTTGCTGGAGATATAAGGACGTGTTTGTGGTGATTTTTGGTGTTGATTGAGGTTTAGAAATGATTAAAATTGATAGATCTTGGATGGGCTTTGATTTGGGAAAGTTTTGAGGTAATTTCGGTTATTTTGGGTAGCCGAAATGGTGCTTTTGAGTAGTGCAACGAGTTTGAATGAGTGGCTGGTGACTTCAATGCATGATGACGCATTAATCCTCTGCTCTTATGTGTAATGAATAGGAGAGACATCTTCGGACACTTTTGGTGTTGATCCGGAAGTGCCAGAAGCCTAGTTATCGTTTCGGCAAGCAAGCGAAACGTAATCGGTGAGTGCGAATGGTTTTAGAAGTCCTTGAGGGACAAGGAAACAAGGTTTGGGGATTTAGGTTTGGTTTGAAACACCATCCTAAGTCCGGAAGTAAGTATGGCTAGATTTGCTCTCAATATGTGGTTGATGCCCTAAATGCTTCTAACATGCTCGTGATTTGTGTTAGACAAAATCCCACTGTTTTATGCATGATTTATAATATAAAAAGATGTTATGCGATGATCCCATGTGATAGCATGTCTATGAAAAGAGTTTTGAGATTTTGATTAGATGAAATACATGAATTGTGATTTTGAAATGGGATGAAAATGATTTGAGAAAGGTTGCATCAAAACAGTATGTGAGATGATGTTTTTGATATAATATATTGGCATAAATGATGAGATAGTTACCGGACATAATTTGTCGACCAATAGGATGAAAGTGCACTATAAACTAAAATTTGTACGTGCTCTTTGGAGTCGGGCAACGAGGGTAGTGCCATCCCGATCCAAAGTTAGAATCCGATGATGAGAGATACCATCGGGGTAAGTCTTGGTGAAACACCCAAGCTTTGTGGAAAAGAGATATACAGACATGAGAGTCCGGTGATGTGAGAATCCACCGGGGTAGGACTTGGCTTTAAGTCAAGCTAATCAGCATATCCGAGTAAAGATGTAATATGAAATGCCAATATATGAGATTGTATTTGATTCACATGTACCAAATGTTGAGATGTTTTATGCTATGAGAAATGCATATGAGAATGTGGTTTATGAAATGCTTTTGTTTTCATTCAGCATGTGTATGACTTTGCCATGAGATTTGCATTGGTTAAATGCATGAGCTAGATTGAAGGTACATGTGATTTTCAAATGGAGAATTGCTTTGAAATGGTTTTCAAGCATGAGATAGAAAGAGCATGTTGTAGAAAATGGTTTTGAGATAGAGTTTTAAAGTTGCATTGTTGTGTTGGGTTTTCTTAGAGCTTGCCTCACTAGAAAATGTGCTTACGCTCTCTTTTACCAACAAAGCAGATAATTGAGATATTGTTGTGTTGTGTAAAGCTCAAGTATGGTGACATTTACATATACTTTAGTAATGGTAATTGGCAATGGGGATTTATGGTTAGTTTTGGGAGATGTATTTTGAACTCCCTATGTTTGTTGCAAATTTATTGTGATATTTGAGGTTTGTAAATGTTTTTTATGGCTTGTTTTGTGGCTAGTGGCTTCCATTTGGTCTTCATGTCTAGGGAGCATGCCATTAGTTCCAATGATTGCATGATTGATGCCATGCTTTAGTTTAAGCTTCATTGTGATGATCTTTGATGCTTAAATACGATGCTAGTATGTTGTGGTATGCTTTGGGACATTTCCGGACATGTTTAAGAGTGAAAAACCAGCTAAGTTTGCAGTTGCAGGACTGGGCGTACCGAAACACCCTTATCTGTTTCGAAACAGGGGCCTGAACTGGCCATAATGTTTCGGAACGAGTAAGTGTTCCATAACGCTTTGGCTACTAGAGAGCCATGTTTCGATACGGGTCTTGGAAAGCACCCGAGTACCGAAACAATCAACTCTATTTCGATACGGCCATTTTGATACAAGGCTCAACGTTTCGAAACACTCGACCGTTGGGTTGGATTTTGAACTGTTTCAGGTTCTAGCTTCTTACATTTTAGTCCTTGATAATTATAGATGCAATTGGTTGAGTTTGAAATGTCTGATTAAGTTGATATTTAACAGTGTGGCATGAAAAATGATTAATTGGATATTGGTAAACTTAAAATCTTCAAGGTCCTCTTATTTTGCAAAATTTACGTTTTGGCCCCTAAAAGTCTACTTCTTACAATTAAACCCCTAAATGAAATTCAATCGCTGTGCCTTTCCTTCCTATGATCTTGAGTTATCACATAGGATTAATATCGTGTTTAGAAAAGATAAAAAGAAAAAAGGGTCGTTAATCAAGGTTGACTTTCGGGTTGACTTTGGTTTTCCCCGTGTAATCTTCGTAGTTCGGGTCAAGCGTCTAGGCCGAGCTAAGAGGGTTACATTTGTTGGTATCATATCCAGGTTAGCGAATATTTGGGGCTTGGTAATTGGTTAATGGGTTTGAATATGAATGATTATGACTTTTTGGTGTAAGCATGATGTGTGATTGTTGATGTTCTAGCTTTGATGAGTTGTAATGCATGCAAGATGATAGATTGAGATGAATTTGTGATGCTATGCCATGTTTGGGGTATAATTGGGGATCCCATTGCAATATCATTACTATTGTAAGGAATTGTTTTGAAAATGAGCTTGAGTACTTGGATTTCTTACCTTATATTGCCTAATTGAATTTATTGCATTTTGATAGTTGCATTGCTTTTAAATGGGGCCACGTAGAGAGCTTAGAGTTAATGCATGTGCCACAGCTGAGAATGAGAATGATGAGCATGTTGAGAATCTACTGCCTCCTACTCCTGGTGGACCACCCGGTGGTGGTGGAGCGGGGTAGGTGCTGCGGGAGCTGGAGTAGGGGTTGCTGGACCCGAGGGAGTACAAGGGCAAGCTGCCCCTGATATGTCAGTGTTAATACAAGCTATTGTTGTAGATTTTCAGACAGCAGTAGCTGGAGCTCATGGGGCTGCACCTCAGGCTGGTGTTGGTGTGAGTCTGCCGTTGGAGCTACTCCGTAGTCTTGGAGGGACTGAGTTCAGAGGACTGACCCCAGAAGGTTCTGAGTCTTGGTTAGAGAGTACCGAGAGGATTCTCGGGCAGCTGAACTGTAACAATGTTCAAAAATTGGGATGTATTGTGTCCCTGCTGCACGGTGATGCGTATACGTGGTGGACAACCACAATAGCGGTAGTTTCAGGATTACCTTAACAAAATCCATCAAGTTAACATTATTAACCATTAAAGACACATTAATAATCAGCCATTAACCCAACAACTAACATCAATTTCAAAGATCCACCATAAATCTTCAAGAAACCTCAATTAAACACAATTTCTTCAATTAACATATAAAAACCAATTACAAACAATATGTAAAAGAATATATACTTGGGAATTTCAGTAAATAACATGTCATTAGAGGAGAAGAACGAACCTACCTCTAATGATGAGCTCATCCTCCATTTTTGAAAATAATTCCAAAGAAAACCAAAGAGAAAATAGTAGATTCAATAGAGAATCAATAGAAAATAAGAAAATCTTTGAAATCTAAATCAAAATGAAAGTTTATCTTTGAAATCTTGCTTTTTGGATGAAGGGATTTTAAGAGAAAAGTGAGAGAAGAGAAAACTAGGTCAAATCCAATTTTGTGAAAAATGAATACCGTTTCTAAAACTTCCCTCCATCTTTTAATATAATTCTTTTAATTAAAATTGTAAAATAGGAGGAAAATTCTTTATTAGCCTTGGTAATATTGCTCCTTAAAGATTCAGAGTATTAGCCTTTTACATTTTTTCCATTAAATCAAACTTTACCAGTTTTAGATTTTGGTCACTAAACCAAAATGTCCGATTTCAAAAATTGTTTTCCTTAAATTTCCTTTACCAAAATTAATCATATATATATAATTATGATTTTAGGAAATTTTTACTTATTTTTATCCGACCAAAAACCTTTCAATTTAATTATTTCCCGAAACTAGACTAGACTGCTAAACGGGTTCGAACCGAACTACCTAACCAAACCCGGCTAACACCTAGACCCAAAAACTGGGGCGTTACAACTCTCCCCCACTTAAGAAATTTCTTCCTCGAAATTTACCTGGTGGAAAGAGACAGGGAAACTGTTTTTTCATATCCTCCTTCCTTTCCCACGTCGCTTCCTCGACACCTGGGTTTCTCTAAAGCACCTTCACCAATTCAACGGTCTTTCCTTGAAGCACCTTACTATCCAAATCCAAGATCTCTACATGTTCCTCATCATAAGATAAGTTCGGATTTAACTCCACTTCCTCAACTGGCAACACATGTGAAGGATCTGAACGATACCTCCGAAGCATAGATACATGGAAAACATCATGTATCTTCTCCAACTCCGCCACATCCTTTATTATGCCCACCCAATAGTACTCAACTCGCAACCCCCGATACATCTTAGTACTACCACGATGCATGGCAAAAGGACTATTTTGTGCCTCCGTCAAGATTGTGCGCCTCATCTCAACGTCCTCTGGAACCACTACCCGACCCTTAAAACACAAGACACCATCGTCACTGAAATTGTAATCCGTAGGAATACCCTCCGTTATGTCCGAAACATGTGAAACCAAGGAATCATCAAGCAATTGCTTTTCCTTGATCAACGCAACCAAAGATGACTTCACCTAAAGCTCGGCCACCAAGGCAGCATCACGAGACAAATTCAGACGAGCAAACATCACTCTCAACTCCACTGCAACCTTTAGGCTCAAAGCATCGGCCACCATATTGGCCTTCCTTGGGTGATACACAATACATCTCTCGCCATAAAGATAATGCCTCCATATCTTTAGAGCAAGCACCACAACCGTAAGCTCGAGATCGTGAGTAGGATAATTACGCTTATGCACCTTCAATTGCCTCGAAGCATAAACAACCACTCTACCCGCATGCATCAACACACACCCTAAACTCACATAGGATGTATCACTTTACACAACAAATTCTTTTCTCGATTCAGGTTGAATCAGGATCGAAGCTTGTACCAAAGCTTCCTTCATCTTTTCAAAAGCTTGCTGCCTCGCCTCCGTCCACTCAAACTTAACATCTTTCTAAAGCAACTTTGTCAACGGAGAAGCTGTCTTAGAAAACCCATCCACGAATCGACAGTAATACCCAGCCCAGCCCAGAACACTACGAACTTCCATCATTGATTTTGGTTGTTTCCATCCCACGACCGCCTCAATCTTTTGAGGATCCACATAGATACCCTCATATTACACCATATGACCAAGAAACACCACATCCCTGATCCAAAACTCACATTTACTCAACTTCGCATAGAGTTTATTATCCAACAGAGTCTGCAGTACTATCCTCAAATGCTTATCGTGATCCTCCTTGCTACGAGAGTACACAAGAATATCATCAATAAACACCACCACAAACTTATCAAGGTACTCGTGGAACACTCGGTTCATCATGTTCGTGAACGCAGTCGGGCATTGATCAAACCAAAAGGCATCACTAGGAACTCGTATTGCCCTTACCTCGTACGAAAATCTGTCTTTGGTACGTCTTTATCTTTCACCTTAAGCTAATAATACCCCGACCTTAGATCAATCTTCGAAAACACAACAGCGCTGCGAAACTGATCAAAGAGATCATCAATTCGAGTTAAAGGGGATTTTTTCTTTATCGTCAACTTATTCAGTTGCCAATAGTCTATACACATCCGCATTGTCCCATCCTTCTTCTTAACAAACAAAACTGGAGCTCCCAATGCGAGATACACTACCTAATGAAACCATGATCTAGAAACTCTTGAAGCTGCGTCTTTAACTTATAACGCCCTTAGCCCGGCCTAGACGCTCGACCCGAACTAAGAAGATTACACAAGAAAAACCGAAGTCAACCTCGATTAACGACCCTTTTTTTATTTTTTTCTTTTCTAGATGCACAATATTAACCTATGTGAATAGCATGACACATAGGAGAAAACAGCGTAGCGATCGGAGTTCGTTAAGGGGTTCAATTACGTACATTTGACTTTTAGGACTAAATTGTAAATTTCAAGAATTATAAGGACTAACAAGTTTTAAGGTTACCAATCCAAAATTAAGCATATCATATGCCAACATGTCAAATTTCAACTTAAACGGATCATCCAAACTCATTTAATTAAGCATTTAAGACTCAGGGATCAAAACGTAATAAAATAAAAACCTGAAGCAATTCAAATTCAATTTCAACGGTCGGTTGTTTCGAAACACGAGACCCTGTATCAGAACAGTCATTTGAAAACCAAGTTGACCGTTTCGATACGCGTGTAACCCACTTAGCCCGGCCTAGATGCCCGACCCGAACTATGAAGATTACACGGGGAAAACCAAAATCAACTCGAAAGTCAACCTTGATTAACAACCCTTTTTATTTAACTTATCTAGATGCACTTGATTAACCTAAATGATTAGCAAAAAATTTCAGCGGAAGCGACACAACGAACGGAACTCAACAGGGGTTCAATTACATAGAAACGACTTTTAGGGACTAAAATGTAAATTTCAAGAATTTAGAGGACTTAACAAGATTTTTGGTTACCGATCCAAAATTAGACTTATAATAAACCAACATGGTAAATTTAAACTTAAAAATATCAACCAAACTCATTTAATTAAGCACGTAAGGTTTAGGGACCAAAATGCAAGAAACATAAACTTGAAACCATTCAAATTCAAACTTCAACGGTCAGGTGTTCCGAAACCAGGTTGACCGTTTCGATACTCGGGTGCGTTCCGAGACCCGTATCGAAAGACCCCTTTCCAGTAGCAAAACTGTTTCGGTACGTCCCTACCCGTTCCGAAACCCCATGGCCATTTCAGGCCTCTGTTCCGAAACAGGCAAAGGCGTTCCGATACACCTTGCCCTGAAACAGAAGATTTTGCTGGTTTTTCACATCTTTTCATGTTCTATTACATCCCAAAACATGTCACTACATACAACATATTTATGCATCAAGGATCATCATTATAAAGCCAAAGCTAAAGCATAGCATCAATCATGCAAATAATGAAACTATAGGCGTGCTCCCTAGTCCACCAAAACCATACAAAGCTAGAATCAACCTTTAAACATAAATCAATACTAAAGGCCATTTACAACTCAAGGATAAACAACCAAACATGCTTTAAAAAGGAACATCCACAACCATCCAAGGGTATAAATCCCACCCATTTCCTCTAATTACACCAAAGTAAAGCCACATACTTTGCTAAAACAAAATGCTTGGATTCCCTTGCTTGTGTGCTGCCTCAATCTCCTAATTCTCTGCATTAATGAAACAAATAGGCGTAAGCACAAAGCTTAGTGAGGATCGCTAAACAACATTCATCAATGCATGTCACATGACTTGTAAAACCACCACTTTTCAACACATGCCTTTTCATAAAACATGTCTTCCCAAGACATCAATGCACCTTATAAACACATGTTCATATGCAACATTTTAAAACCGAAAAATAAACCTTTGCTCATGCTTTACCAAGCATCTCATGCATTCTTGCATCATTTACAAGCATTTCATGCTTCACATTAATCATTAACATTATATTGGCTCACAAGTGATAATCCATAAACCATACCACAAAAGACACAATCAGATACGCGGATTACAAGCGTTGTCCCACACGCTTCATACACACTATCAGACTACACAAGGCTCACACACGAGTGCAACCCTCCATCCTTGTGACACCTTTTGTGGAGTATAACGGTACAATCACAACACCTCAACACCACTCATCGATAGTTGTATAATTCCACTAACGAGAGCATGGGACACATAACACAAGATCCACAAACAGAATTAACATCCACCGTTGTGATCTTAACCTCAATCGTTAAGGTGCTTGGATGGAGTATACGGTACAATCACAACCCTCGACATCTAAGGCAACTTTATTCACAGTGCACCCAATCCTATAGCAGGCTAACTATATCCGATTAACACAACCAAAAACCATTTCCATCACTTGCCAATATAATCATTTAACCTCATTAATCCACTGTTTTACAAGCATAAACACAATGTCATTCCACAAGCATATCATGCTTAACATCACATGCATTTATCACATGAAAACCAAGGATCACTTACCTAGTGCATCCTTAACATAATGGCATTAAAATCCATCAACATTCATGCTTTAAAACAGTAATCAAATCCACATTTAACTCAAGTGCATTTTCATCGAGCATAACACATTTTCGAGAGAGAGATTTCCGAATCACTCACTTAAGATATAAGAATGCTTGGATCCAAAATCAATCAAAGCCAGCAAAGATAAAGACTGAAGAACAAAGGTACATGCGATGACATTTGTATCATTGCGCTCCTCGCGCTGAGCATAAACCCTCGCTGGTCCACCTCCCTCAGGTCGGACAACTACTACATTAGCAATACCTCGTTGCCGGTCGTCTCTCCTCTGAAAGTTCCCACGGCCGCGCCCACGGCCTCTCTGAGGTGCAGCTACTACAGGAGCATGTCCTTGGCCTCTACCAGCCAACAAATAACACTCCCTCCTCATGTGATCCACCGAACCACAATTCCAACATGAATTCCTTGTCACTACAACAAGAGCCTAGACCTCTCTAGCTGCTCGAGGACAATCTCGCCTCAAATGACCCCAAGAACCACACGTCCAGCACGTGTTCTGTTCAGCCCTCATCCTATCTCCTTGAGCAGGTGTACCATGTCCACCATTACCCCGCCTAGCAGCAGGGTGGTATCTTCTTTCTCGTCCCCTCCTGTTCCGTCCACCACTGGAACTAGACTTAACTACTCTCTTCCCAAAGCTAGAACTTGCACCTCGATGTGACAACCCCAAATTTTGTTCGATGTCCTTCGCTTGACAAACAAGCAAATCAAAATTAGTGTAATCCGCAGCCAACATGTACGTCTTGACTTCCTGTACCAGACCATACCGGAAGCGATCACAACAGTGCCTCTCACTAGGTATCAACTCAGGGGCATACTGGCTCAAGCGTACGAACTGGACCTCGTACTCAGACACACAAAGATTGCCCTGAACTAGCGATATAAACTCACGTTTCTTTTCATCCAAGTATCTCACCCCTAGATACTTCCTCTTGAAGGCACCACTGAAAAACTCTCAATCAACCTCATTGGGTTCCATACCAGCAGTGGTAGTCATCCACCAGCTTTAGGCATCACCTTGCAACAAAGAAACTATGCATTCCAGCTTGCGCACATCATTACAACCCATATGATCCATGATACGGATCATACTTGCTAACCAGGCCTCAGACGCCTCAAGAGACATACCATAGAATTCCACAACTCCTAGGCTCCTCAACCTCTCTAATGGCAAGCCCGCATGCCCAACTGCAGGGGCTTGTACATGCGCTCCGGCCATAGCAGCCTGAAGAGCCCCAGTGATCGCCTGAATCAGTGGCGCCAAATCACCCAAACATGGACCAGCATGTCCTTGTTGCACCTGTTCCCCACTTCCAGGTGGTGGCGGAGGAGGTAGATTTCTACCAGGAGGGACATCAGCCCCTTGCTCACCCTGGTCACCCTGAGGTACTATTGTATTCGATTTCAACTCTCTTCTCGGACCCATAGTGCTATTTTAAACAAGGCATAACAACAAAAACAAGGCAAGCCATTTAGGCCAGCTACAAACAAGAATCCAAGTTTACAAAAACATTTGATTAGTGTAATAAGGCAATGGGCACCCCGATTTCCCTCAACATAGCATAACATACAATGATACATCATGTTCAACATGCTTTCCATCATCCTAAATCAGCACATGACAACTTTGCATCTTTATCGCACAATCATATTCATTCCACATGCAATTCACATCAATCAAACACACCATAAGCTTCAAAATTAAACCAATTGCATGCTTTTCACACAACGTACATCAACACATATCAATTTATCATACAAACATCCCCAAGTCTTTCGAAACCTGGCTCTGATACCAACAAATGTAACCCCCTAAGCCCGGCCTAGACGCCTGACCCGAACTACGAAGATTACACGGGGAAAACTAAAGTCAACCCGAAATCAACCTTGATTAACGACCATTTTTTAACTTATCTAGATGCACTTGATTAACCTAAATGATTAGCAAAACATTTCAGCGGAAGCGACACAGCGAACGTAACTCAACAGGAGTTCAATTACATAGAAACGTCTTTTAGGGACTAAAATGTAAATTTCCAGAATTTAGTGGACTTACCAAGACTTAAGGTTACCAATCCAAAATTAGCCTTATAATAAACAAACATGGTAAATTTCAACTTAAAAAGATCAATCAAACTCATTTAATTAAGCACGTAAGGTTCAGGGACCAAAATGCAAGAAACAGAAACCTAAAACCAATCAAATTCAAACTTCAACGGTCAGGTGTTCTGAAACCAGGTTGACCATTTCGATACTCGGGTGCGTTCTGAGATCCATATCGAAACACCCCTTTCTAGTAGCAAAACCGTTTCGGTACGTCCCTACCCGTTCCAAAACCTCATGGCCATTTCAGCCCTCTGTTCCGAAACAGGCAAGGGTGTTCCGATACGCCTTGCCCTGTAACAACATATTTTGCTGGTTTTTCACATCTTTTCATGTTCGATTACATCCCAAAACACGTCACAACATACTTACAACATATTTATGCATCAAGGATCATTATAAAGCCAAAGCTAAAGCATAGCATCAATCATGCAAATAATGAAACTATAGGCATGCTCCCTAGTCCACCAAAACCATACAAAGCTAGAATCAACATTTAAACATAAATCAATCCATAAAGGCCATTTACAACTCAAGGATCAACAACCAAACATGCTCAAAGTAAAAAGGAACATCCACAACCATGCAAGGGTATAAATCTCACCCATTGCCTCTTATTACACCAAAGTAAAGCCACATACTTTGCTAAAACAAAAAGCTTCGATTCCCTTGCTTGTGTGCTGCCTCAATCTCCTAATTCTATGCATTGATGAAACAAATAAGCGTAAGTACAAAGCTTAGTGAGGATCGCTAAACAACATTCATCAATGCATGTCACATGACTTGTAAAACCACCACTTTTCAACACATGCCTTTTCATAAAACATGTCTTCCCAAGACATCAATGCACCTTATAAACACATGTTCATATGCAACATTTTAAAACCGAAAAATAAACCTTTGCTCATGCTTTACCAAGCATCTCATGCATTCTTGCATCATTTACAAGCATTTCATGCTTCACATTAATCATTAACATTATATTGGCTCACAAGTGATAATCCATAAACCATACCACAAAAGACACAATCGGATACGGGGATTACAATCGTTGTCCCACACGCTTCATACACACTATCGAACTACACAAGGCTCACACACGAGAGCAACCATCCATCGTTGTGACACCCGTGATGGAGTATAACGGTACAATCATAACCCCTCAACACCACTCATCGGTAGTTGTATAATTCCACTAACGAGAGCACGGGACACATAATACAAGATCCACACACAGACTTAACATCCACCGTTGTGATCTTAACCTCAATCGTTAGGGTACTTGGATGGAGTATACGGTACAATCACAACCCCTCGATATCCAAGGCGACTTTATTCACGGTGCACCCAATCCTATAGCCGGCTAACTATATTCGATTAACACAACCAAAAACCATTTCCATCACTTGCCAATATAATCATTTAACCTCATTAATCCACTATTTTACAAGCATAGACACAATGCCATTTCCACAAGCATATCATGCTTCACATCACATGCATTTATCACATGAAAACCAAGGATCACTTAGCTAGTGCATCCTTAACATAATGGCATTAAAATCCAGCAACATCCATTCTTTAAAACAATAATCAAATCCACATTTAACTCAAGTACATTTTCATCGAGCATAGCACATTTTCGAGAGAGAGGTTTCCGAATCACTTACTCTTGAGCTTAGCTAAGTGTATCAAACTTACACTAAGCTCCCAAGACCACGCTCGAAGCGTTATAAAGCAGGAAATTCCATTACCACTCACAGATACACGAAGCCTTGCCCGCCGACACAAAAATTACTCTTCCGGAGCCCCAACAACACCTCGTTTGCTTTCGGATCAAGATCCCCTATTTTCACATCATCAAAACAGAGATCTAAATGCATTAAAATGCATTTCAACACCAACAACAATTCACAAACTCGTTGCTCACCCAAACTACACCAAATTACCCATCCAAAACAACCGAAAACCCAATCGATTGCTTCCTAAACCAAGCCCAGCCAATATACATCACTTCCAAACCTTCATAAACACCAAAACACATCTAACAAACAACCTAACCCAACCTTATACCTCCAGCAAGCAAGATTCCACCATTTCACCTCAAAAACTCACTTAAATCAACCAAGAAACTCAAGAATCTCAAGGATTCCGGGATCTATGTTATCAACACATCATTTCAACATATTAATCAACTTAGAACTCAATTAAAATCAATACAAAACAGAGCTTAACACATCATGTCCGAAAATTAAGATTTCAACCACAATTTCACAAGATTTGGATCTCCAATCAAAACTATAATGAAAACTCAACCAAAAATAGTATTTAGAAGCCAAATATCTTGGGAATTTCAATAAAGAACTTTGATTAGAGGTTGAGAATGTGATTTACCTCCAATCCTTGCTTTCCTCAATGAATGACAAGTTTTCCTTAGCCAAATATTGAAAATCTTGAAAGGATTTCTTGAAAATTGATTAGGAAATGTTAGAAGTGTTTGGGAGGAAAGAATTCTGGAGATAAAATAATGAAAATTGTGTCTGGCTGAAAGTGAAGAGAAAATGGTAGTTTCGTAATGGGATCTCACATTAACTACCTATTTTAATTAATTAAAATAAAACCAATTAAAGTCATTTAATTAAAAGCCTTTTAAAACACATGTCATATTGAGAAAAGGTCAAATTGCCTTAAAGCCCCCTAAAGATTCTAAAATTTTGGCTTCTACTTTAAAAATCACATTTTCCACAATTCTGAAACTTTACAATTTGGTCACCACTCAAAATGTCCATTTTCCGAAAATCTTTTTGTAAAATTGACTTAACCAACCACCAAAACATATTTTTAGAGGATTTTAGCAATTTTACCACGTTCTCGACCGCTCCGATCCGAGGTCTAAAACCTCTAGGCCCAAAACCATGGCGTTACAACGCGGGTGCGTTCTAAAACCCGTATCGAAACGTTGTTTTCCAGTAGAAAATCATTCCGGAACGTTCCTACCCATTCCGAAACCCATGACCATTCCAGGCCACCGTTCCGAAATAGGTAAGGGCGTTATGATACGCCTTGCCCTGCAACTTCACAATTTGCTGGTTTTTCTCACACAATCACCTCCGAAATCATCCCAATCCATGCCATATCACACATACAACATGTATAAGCATCAAAGACCACAATCAAGAAGCACAAGCTAAAACATAGCATCATTCATGCAAGCAATAGAACTATAGGCATGCTTCCTAGTCTTCAAAACCATACAAAACTAAAAACCACATTCAAGCACAAATCAATCCTCAAAGGCCATTTACAAACCAAAATATGCAAACCAAACATGCTTAAGCTTAAGGTGTTTACATCACCAAATACTAATAAGAGTAGAAATCCCTCCCGTTGCCTCTTATTACACTAAGGTGAAACTACATACATTTCTTAGTCAAAAGCTTTTATTCCACTTGCTATCGGACTGCCTCGAATGCTCAATTTTCTGCATTGATGAAACAAATGAGCTTAAGCATAAAGCTTAGTGAGGATCGCTAAATGAAATATTCACCAATGCATTTCATAAAACCAGTGCATCATCATTTGAAAACTCATGCCTTCCCTTAAACATGCTCCTCTAAGCATCAATGCACTTTTCAAACCACGTGCTTTGAACATCATTATAATAACAACAACAAATCTTTTGCTCATGCTTAAATCAAGCATCACATGCATTCTTACTTCATTCACAAGTATCTTATGCTTAATCATTAATCATTAACATTATATTAACTCTCAAGTGATCATTCTCAAACCATACCAAAACAAAAGACACAATCGGATACGCGGATTACAAGCATTGTCCCACACGCTTCATACATACTACTGGACTACACAAGGTGGAGATTAATGGCACAATCACAACCCTCAATACCCGTGATGGAGATTAATGGCACAATCACAACCCCTCAACATCACTCATCGGTAGTTGTATAATTCCACAAATGAGAGTACGGGACACATAACACAAGACTCACACACGGAATTAACATCCACCGTTGTGATCTTAACCTCAATCGTTAGGGTACTGGGATGGAGTATACAGTACAATCACAACCCCTCGACATCCAAGGCGACTTTATTCACGGTAAACACAATCACATCCACCGTTGTGATCTTAACCTCAATCATTTAACATCAATATTCCACTGTTTTACAGGCATAAACACAATGTCATTTCCACAAGCATAAACATGCTTAACATCATATGCATTATCGCATAAAACCAAGGATCACTTACCTAGTGCATCCTTAACATAATGGCATTAAAATCCAGCATTAACCATGCTTAAAACATGCTTTAAAACAGTAATCAAAACCACAATAACTCAAGTGCATTTCCATCAAAACATTGTACATTTCGGAGAGAGGTTTTCGAATCACTTACTGTTGAGCTTAGATAAGTGTTTCAAACTTACACTAAGCTCCCAAAACCACGCTCAAAGTGTTACAAAGCTGGAAAATCCATTTACAGTAACCGATACACGAAGCCTTGCTCACCGACACGAAAATTACTCTTTCGGAGCCTCCAACAACGTCTCGTTTACTCGCGGATCAAGATCCCCTGTTTTCACATCATCAAAACAGAGATCCAAATGCATTAAAATGCATTTCAACACCAGAAACCAATCACAAACTCGTTGCTCACCCAAACTACACCAATTTACCCATCCGAAACAACGGAAAACTCAATCGATCGCTTCCTAAACCAAGCCCAGCAAACATACATCACTTCCAATCAATTATAAACATCAAAACACATATAAAACAACCTAAACTCATCCTTATACCTCCAGTAAGCATAATTCCGCCATTTCACCTAAAAAACCCAACTAAAACTATCAAGAAACTCAAGGATCTCAAGGATTTCGGGATCTATATAAAAAAAACCTCTTTTAAACATATTAACCATCTCAAAACTCAATTAAAATCAATCCAAAATAGAGCTTAACAAAACAAGTTTGAAAATTAAGAATTTCATCTTATTTTTGCAAAATTTCAATCTCAAATCAAAATTATAATGAAAACTCAACCAAAAACATTAATTAGAAGCCAAAGATCTTGGGGATTTCAATAAAGAACCTTGATTAGAGGTTGAGAATGAGATTTACCTCCAATACTTGCTTTCCTCAATGAATGACAAGTTTTCCTTTGCTAAAATCTTGAAGATCTTGAAAGAACTCTTAAAGTTTGTTTAGAAAATATTAAGAGAGAATTTGGGAGAAAAGAATTCTGGAGAAAATGAGTTAGAATTGTGTTTGGCTGAAAATGAGAACATAATGGTAGTTATGTGATGATATCTCACTAATTAACCACCTAATTAATTAAATAAAATAAAAGCCAATTAAAACTATTTAATTAAAACCATTTTAAACACATGTCATATTAAGGAAAGGCTAAATTTCCATAAACCTCCCTAAAGATTCTAAAACTTTGGCTCCTCTTTTAAAAATCACATTTTCCACAGTTTTGAAACTTTACATTTTGGTAACTACCCAAAATATACCTCTTCTGAAACTCTTTTTGTAAAATTGATTTGACCAACCTCTTAAACATATTTTTAGAGGATTTTAGCAATTTTAACATATTTTTATCCTATCCCGATCCTTGATTTCCTTAAATCACCTTACGCGATTCGAACTGTTTCCGACCAGTCCGGTCCGATGTCTAAAACATCTAGGCCCAAAACCAGGGCGTTACAACTCTCCCCCACTTAGGAAATTTCGTCCTCGAAATTTTACCTAAAGGAAAAAGGTGCAGAAATTGCCTCAGCATGTCTGCCTTGCTTTCCCACGTGGCCTCCTCAACTCCTCGGTGTCGCCACAACACCTTCACTAGCTCTATCGTCTTGCCACGAAGAACTTTACTGCTCACATCCAGAACCCCCACTGGTTCCTCATCATATGATAGATCCGGATTCAATTCTATCTCCTCAACGGGCATCACATACGAAGGATCCGATCTGTACCTCCGCAACATCGAGACATGGAACAGATCATGTATCTTTTCCAGCTCCGAAGGCAATCTCAACCGATATGCCATAGGACCAATATGCTCCACCACCTCGTAAGGTCCAATGAACCTTGGGCTATGCTTACCCTTACGCCCAAATCTCATCACCTTCTTCCAAGGCGATACTTTCAAAAATACACGTCCGCCAACCGCGAACTCAATCTCTTTACGCTTCAGGTCCGCGTAAGACTTTTGCCTATACGATACTGCCTTCAAACCCTCACAAAAGAGCTTCACCTTCTCGGTGGTTCCCTTTAACATAGCTGGCATCGAAATCAACTTTTGCCCAGCTTCTACTCAACAAAGAGGGGTTCTACATCTTCTCCCATACAAAGCCTCGTATGGAGCCATTTGAATACTTGCTAGATAACTATTATTATACGCAAACTCAACTAACAGCAAGTGCTTCTCCCAAGAACCCTGAAAATCTATCACGCATCATCTCAACATGTCTTCAAGCACCTTGATCACGTGTTCCGACTGTCCATCCGTTTGAGGATGATATAAAGTACTAAAATTCAACCGTGTACCCAAGGCTTGATGCAAACATTCCCAAAATCGCGATGTAAACCTCAGATCTCTATTCAACACAATGGACTTCGGCACACCGTGGAACCGCACAATCTCAGCAATGTACAACTCAGCCAACTTATCGAGGGTATACATAGTATGCACAAGCAAGAAATGTGCACATTTCGTAAGGCGATCAACAATCACCAAAACCAAATTCTTCTTTGACGGTGAAAACGGCAACTCAGACACAAAATCCATGGTAATTATATCCCACTTCCATTCTAGGATTCTCAGAGGCTGCAACAACTCAGAAGGAACCTAATTTTCAGCCTTCACTCGCTGACACACCTTGCACTTACTAACGAACTCAGCTAAATCCTTTTTCAACCCCACCCAGTAGTACTCATCTTTCAAATCACGATACATCTTTGTACTACCAGGATGCATAACAAAAGGACTACTATGAGCATCAATCAGAATAGTGCGCCTCAACTCAACATCATCTGGCACCACTATTCGACTTCCAAAGTACAGAAAGCCGTCATCACTAAAGCTGAAATCCGAAGGTCTACCCTCCGTAATGTCCTGAACATGAGGAACAAGAGAATCATCTAACAACTGCTTATCTTTGATAAACGGAATCAAGGATGGTTTCACTTTCAATTCGCAATAAGACCACCATCACGCGATATACTCAAACGAGCAAACATCGCCCTTAACTTCACGAACACTTTCCAGCTCAGAGCGTCAGCCACAACATTAGCCTTGCCCGGGTGATACTCGATCCTCAGATCATAATCCTTAAGCAACTCCACCCAGCGACGTTGCCTAAGGTTCAACTCCTTCTAAGACATGAGATACTTTAAACTCTTATGATCCGTGAACACAACACACTTCTCACCGTACAAGTAATGCCTCCAGATCTTCAGGGCAAACACCACAACCTTAACCTAAAGATCATGAGTAGGATAGTTACACTCATGCACCTTCAACTCTCTAGATGCATATGCTACCACCTTACCCTCCTGCATCAACACACAGCCCAATCCATCAATGGACGCATAACTATAGACCACAAACTCCTTACCAGACTCAGGTTGAATCAGGAGAGGAGCTTGCGTCAAAGCTACCTTCATCTTCTCAAAAGCTTGTTGCCTCGCATCTGTCCACTCAAAGCGAACATTCTTCTGTAACAACTTGGTCAAAGGTGCAGCAATCATCGAGAAACCCTCGACAAACCTTCGGTAATACCCGGCTAAACCAAGGAAACTTCGTACCTCTATCACTGATTTAGGCACTTTCCAACTCATCACTGCCTCTACTTTGTGCAGATCAACATGAATACCCTCTACTGATACAACATGTCCAAGGAAGACCACCTCCTTAATCCAAAACTCACACTTACTTAGCTTGGCATACAACTAATTCTCCAGCAACGCTTGCAAAACGATTCTCAAGTGTCTATCATGATCCTCCTCGGTACGCGAATACACAAGGATATCATCGATGAACACCACCACAAACTGATCCAAGAATTCATGGAATACACGATTCATCATGTCCATGAAAGCAGCAAGCGCATTGGTCAAACCAAACGTCATCACTAAGAACTCATAATGCTCGTACCTTGTCCTAAAAGTTATATTAGGTACGTCCACATCCTTCACCTTCAGCTGGTAATATCCTGACCTTAAGTCTATCTTAGAAAACACTGAGGCTCCTCGGAACTGATCAAAGAGATCATCAATCCTAGGCAAAGGATACTTGTTCTTGATCATCAACTTGTTCACTTGCCGATAATCTATGCACATCCGCATCGTCCCATCATTCTTCTTTACAAACAAGACCGGTGCACCCCAAGGTGACACACTCGGCCGGATAAACCCTCGATCCAGCAACTCCTGCAGTTGTGTTTTCAACTCTTTTAGCTCTTTGGATGCCATGCGATAAGGAGCAATGGACACCGGAGTCGTATTCTCATACAACTCGATACCAAACTCAACTTCTCTGTTTGGTGGCAACCCCGACAATTCTTCTGGAAAGACATCTGGAAAATTGCAAACGGTTCGAATGTCCTGCACACGTACATCCTTTGTGCAAGGATTCATCACATAGGCAAGGTAAGCCTCACAACCCAACCTCCTCATACAGTTTGCTTTCAAAGCCGAAATCACATTCGACAAGAATTTCACATTCTCACCTACTTTCACCACTTCATAATCATCGGAAAGATTTAAGGTGACCCGTTTGACATCAAACTCAACCACATCTCTATGCTTAGTCAACCAATCCATACCAAGGATCACATCGAAACCGTAGAAGGGTAACTCCATTAAATTCACAGGAAAAACATGACCTTGCACAGATAAAGGGCATATCCTATATAACTTCCTAGTGACTACTGTCTCACCAAAAGAACTAGTCACTTGCATTCCTACATCAAACAACTGAACATGTATATCAAGCAAATGTGCATGCTCACTCAAGATATAAGAATGCGTAGATCCAGAATCAATCAAAGCCAACAATGATAAAGACTGAAGAGCAAAGGTACCTGCGATGACATCGGTATCATTGCGCTCCACGCGCTGAGCATAAACCCTCGCAGGACCGCCTCCTGCAGGCTGAACTGCTACCACATGAGCAATGCCTCTCTGACTCTCATCTCTCCTCTGAAAATTCTCTCGCCCGTGCCCACGGCGTCTCTAAGGTGCAGCCACAACAGGTGCACGTCCTTGGCCTCCACCAGCCAACAAAGGACACTCCCGCCTCATGTGATCCGCTGAACCACAGTTCCAGCATGAATTCCCTGTCACCACAATAGGAGGCTGAACCTCTCTAGCTGCTCGAGGACAATCTCGCCTCAAATGGTCCCTCGACCCACATGTCCATCACGTGTGCTGCTCAGACCTCATTTGGCCTCCTTGTGCCTGACCGCCTCAACCCGGAGCGCCTCGCCTCACCTCAGGCTAATGTCTCCTATCACGACCTCTTTTGTTCTGTCCACCACCGGAGCTATACCCAGCTACTCTCTTCCCCGAGCTAGAACCAATACCTCAAGATGACAAACCCAAGTTCTGTTCGATGTCTTTGGCTCGACACACAAGTACATTGAAGTCGGTGTAATCCACAACCAACATATACGTCTTGACTTCCTGTACCAGCCCGTACCAGAAGCGATCACATCGGTGCCTCTCACTAGTTATCAGCTCAGGGGCATACTGGCTCAGACGTATGAACTGGACCTCGTACCCAGCCACGGAAAGGTTGCCCTGAACTAGCGACATAAACTCGCGTTTCTTCTCATCCAAGTATCTCATCCCCAGATACTTCCTCTTGAAGGCACCCTTAAAATACTCCCAATCCACTTCATTGGGTTACATACCGGCAGTTTTAGTCATTCACCAGCTATAGGCATCGCCTTGCAGGAAAGAAACTACACTCCCCAGCTTGCGCATATCATTGAATCCCTTTTGATCCATAATACGGATCTGACTCGCTAACCAGGTTTCAGACACATTGGGAGACATCCCATAAAACTCAACAGCTCCTAGGCTCCTCAATCTCTCTAAAGGTAAACACGCCTGCCCAGCTATAGGGGCATGTACATGCGCTCCGGCTTCTGGAGCCTGAAACGCCCCGGTCACCGCCTAAACCAACAGTGCTAGATCACCCAAACTCGGACCAGCAGGTCCTTGGTGCTCCTGCTCCCCACCTCCAGGTGGTGGCGGAGGAGGTAAGTTTCCACCATGAGGGACATCAGCCCCTTGCTCACCCTGGTCGCCCTGCTCAGCCGCAGGCACTATTGTGTTCGACCTTAGCTCTCTCCTCGGACCCATAGTGCTATATTTAACAAGGCTTAACAAATAAACAAAACAAACCATTTAGGCCAGCTTCAAGCAAGGATCCAAGTTCACAAAAACATTTAATCAGTGTAATAAGGCAATGGGCACCCCGATTTCCCTCAAACACAACATAGCATACAATGACACATCATGCTTTCTATCATTCAAAAACTGCACATAACAACATCGCATCATCAACATATAATCATATACATCTCACATGCGATTTACATCAATCAGGCATAGCATAAGCTCCAATATTCAACCAAAATCACGTTTTTCAATCAACACGCATCAATACATACCAATTTAACATACCAACATCCCCAGTTCTTTCGTAACCTGGCTTTGATACCAATAAATGTAACCCCCTTAGCCCGGTCTAGACGCCCGACCTAAACTAAGAAGATTACACGGGGAAAATCGAAGTCAACTCATAAAAGTCAACCTCGTTCCAAATGCTCAATGTAAACACTCCCATAACCTCGACTTCAACCGCTGATCCCTATCAGAGACTATAGATCTAGGAAAACTATGCAACCGCACAACTTTTGCAACATAAAGCTCCGCCAGCTTGTCTAGGGTAAACGTAGTATGCGCTGGCAAGAAATGTGCACACTTCGTCAACCGATCCATGATCACCCACACAGAATTCTTCTTTGATGGTGTCAAAAGCAAACCCGACACAAAGTCCATTGTGACCCTCTCTCATTTCCACTCTGAAATCCTCAAAAGTTGCAATAGACTGGATGGAAACTAATGTTCGGCTTTCACACACTGACACACCAAACACATGCTAACAAACTCTGCCACATCCTTTTTCAGGCCCACCCAATAGTACTCATCTCGCAACCCACGATACATCTTAGTACTACCACGATGCATGGGAAAAGGACTAATGTGTGCCTCCGTCAAGATAGTGCGCCTCATCTCAACGTCCTCTGGAACCACTACCTGACCCTTAAAACTCAAGACACCATCATCACTGAAATTGTAATCCGTAGGAATACCCTCCGCTATGTCCGAAACATGCGAAACCAAGGAATCATCAAGCAAATGCTTTTCCTTGATCAACTCAACCAAAGATGGCTTCACCTGAAGCTCGGCCACCAAGCCAGCATCACGAGACAAATTCTGACGAGCAAACATAGCTCTCAACTCCACTACAACCTTTCGACTCAAAGCATTGGCCACTGCATTAGCCTTCCCCGGGTGATACTCGATCGTAAGATCGTAATCCTTCAGCAATTCCAACCATATACGTTGCCGAAGATTCGATTCCCCCTAGAAAATAAGATACTTGAATCAGGATCGGAGCTTGTACCAAAGCTTCCTTCAACTTTTGAAAAGCTTGCTTCCTCGCCTCCGTCCACTCAAACTTAACATCTTTCTAAAGCAACTTTGTCATCGGAGAAACTATCTTAGAAAACCCATCCATGAATCAACGGTAATACCCAACCAAGCATAGAAAACTACGAACTTCCGTCATTGATTTTGGTTGTTTCCATCCCACAACCGCCTCAATCTTTTGAGGATCCACACGGATACCCTCATATTACACCACATGACCAAGAAACACCACATCACTGATCCAGAACTCACATTTACTCAACTTCTCATAGAGTTGATTATCGAACAGAGTCTGCAGTACTATCCTCAAATGCTTATCGTGATCCTCCTTGGTACGAGAGTACACAAGAATATCACCAATAAACACCACCACAAACTTATCAAGGTACTCGTGGAACACTCGGTTCATCATGTTCATGAACGCAGCTGGCGCATTGGTCAAACCAAAAGGCATCACTAGGAACTTGTAATGCCCGCACCTCGTACGAAAAGCTATCTTGGGTACGACTTTATCCTTCACCTTAAGCTGATAATACCCCGACCTTAGATCAATCTTCGAAAACACGGCAGCACCGTGAATCTAATCAAAGAGATAATCAATTCGAGGTTAAGGGGATTTGTTCTTTATCGTCAACATATTCAGTTGCCAATAGTCTATACACATCTGCATCGTCCCATCCTTCTTCTTAACAAACAAAACTGGAGCTCCCAAGGCGAGATAATCGGCCTAATGAAACCATGATCTACCAACTCCTAAACTTGCGTCTTTAACTTGTAATGCCCTTAGCCCGGCCTAGACGCCCGACCCGAACTAAGAAGATTACACGGGGAAAACCGAAGTCAACTCGTAAAAGTCAACCTCGATTAACGACCTTTTTTTCTTTTTATATTTTCTAGATGCACAATATTAACCTATGTGAATAGCATGATACATAGGAGAAAATGGCATAGCGATAGGAGTTCGTTAAGGGGTTCAATTGCATACATTTGACTTTTAGGGACTAAATTGTAAATTTCTAGAATTATAAAGACTAAAAAGTTTTAAGGTTACCAATCCAAAATTAAGCATATCATATGCCAACATGTCAAATTTCATCTTAAATTGATCATCCAAACTCATTTAATTAAGCATTTAAGACTCAGGGACCAAAACGTAAGAAAACAGAAACCTGAAGCAATTCAAATTCAATTTCAAAGGTCGGGTGTTTCGAAACACAAGACCCTGTATCAGAACAGTCGTTTCGAAACCAGGTTGACCGTTTCGATACGCGGGTGCATTTCTCGTATCGAAACGTTGCTTTCCAGTAGCAAATCGTTCTGGTACGTTACTACCCGTTCTGAAACCCAATGACCATTACGGGCCACCGTTCTGAAACAGGTAAGGGCGTTCCGATACGCCTTGCCCTTCAACTTCATAATTTGGTGGTTTTTATCACATAATCACCTTTGAAATCATCCCAATCCATGCCGCAACACACATACAACACGTATAAGCATCAAAGACCACAATCAAGAAGCACAAGCTAAAACATAGCATCATTCATGCAAGCATTAGAACTATAGGCATGCTTCCTAGTTTTCAAAACATACAAAGCTAAAAACCACATTCAAGCACAAATCAATCCTTAAAGGCCATTTACAAACCAAAATAAGCAAACCAAACATGTTTAAGGTGTTTACATCACCAAATAAGGTGAAACTACATACATTTCTTAGTCAAAAGCTTGGATTCCACTTGCTATCGGGCTGCCTCGAATGCTCAATTTTCTGCATTGATGAAACAAATGAGCGTAAGCATAAAGCTTAGTGAGGATCGCTAAAAGCAATATTCATCAATGCATTTCATAAAACCATTGCATCATCATTTGAAAACTCATGCCTTCCCTTAAACATGCTCCTCTAAGCATCAATGCACTTTTCAAATCACATGCTTTTAACATCATTATAATAATAGCAAATAATCTTTTGATCATGCTTAAACCAAGCATCACATGCATTCTTGCATCATTCACAAGCATCTTATGCTTAATCATTAATCATTAACATTATATTGGCTCTCAAGTGATAATTCTCAAACCATACCAAACAAAAGACACAATCGGATACACGAATTACAAGCGTTGTCCCACACGCTTCATACATACTACCAGACTACACAAGGTGGAGATCAATGGCATAATCACAACCCCTCATCACCCGTGATGGAGATTAATGGCACAATCACAACCCCTCAACATCACTCATCGGTAGTTGTATAATTCCACTAACGAGAGTACGGGACACATAACATAAGACTCACACACAAAATTAACATCCACCGTTGTGATCTTAACCTCAATCGTTAAGGTACTTGAGTGGAGTATACGGTACAATCACAACACCTCGACATCCAAGGCGACTTTATTCACGGTGCACCCAATCCTGTAGTCGGCTAACTATATATGATTTAAAGTAACCAAAAACCACTTTCATCTATTGCCAATATAATCATTTAACATCAATATTCCACTGTTTTACAAGCATAAACACAAGGCCATTTCCACAAGCATAAACATGCTTAACATCATATGCATTATCACATAAATCCAAGGATCACTTACCTAGTGCATCCTTAACATAATGGCATTAAAATCCAACATTAACCATGCTTAGAAAACATGCTTTAAAAAAATAATCAAAACCACAATAACTCAAGTGCATTTCCATCAAAACATAGCACATTTCCGAGAAAGGTTTTCGAATCACTTACTCTTGAGCTTAGCTAAGTGTTTCAAACTTACCCTAACCTCCCAAAACCATGCTCAAAGCGTTACAAAGCTGGAAAATCCATTTCACTTACCGATACACGAAGCCTTGCTCGCCAACACGAAAATTACTCTTTCGGAGCCTCCAACAACATCTCGTTTGCTCCCGGATCAAGATCCCTTGTTTCACATCATCAAAACAGAGATCCAAATGCATCAAAATGCATTTCAACACCAGCAATCAATCACAAACTCGTTGCTAACCCAAACTACACCAATTTACCCATCCAAAACAACAGAAAACTCAATCGATTGCTTCCTAAACCAAGCCCAGCCAACATACATCACTTCCAATCAATTATAAACATCAAAACACATCTAAAAACAACCTAAACTCATCCTTATACATCCAACAAGCATAATTCCACAATTTCACCTAAAAACCCAACTAAAACTATCAAGAAACTCAAGGATCTCAAGGATTTCGGGATCTATATCAACAAAAACTCTTTTCAACATATTAACAATCTCAAAACTCAATAAAAATCAATCCAAAATAGAGTTTAACAAAACAAGTCCGAATATTAAGAATCTCATCTTATTTTTGCAAAATGTCAATCTCAAATCAAAACTATAATGAAAATCAACCAAAAACATTAATTAGAAGCCAAAGATCTTGGGAATTTCAATAAAGAACCTTGATTAGAGGTTGAGAACGAGATTTACCTCCAATCCTTGCTTTCCTCAATGAATGACAAGTTTTTCTTAGCTAAATTCTTGAAGATCTTGAAAGAACTCTTAAAGCTTGTTTAGAAAATATTGAGAGAGAATTTTGGAGAAAATGAGTTAGAATTGTGTTTGGCTGAAAATGAGAAGAGAATGGTAGTTACGTGATGAAATCTCACTAATTAACCACCTAATTAATTAAATAAATTAAAAGCCAATTAAAACAATTTAATTCAAACCATTTTAAACACGTGTCATTTTAAAGAAATGATAAATTTCAATAAAGCTCCCTCAAGATTCTAAGATTTTGGCTCCTCTTTTAAAAATCATATTTTTCCAAAGTTTTGAAACTTTACATTTCGGTCAGTACCCGAAATGTACCTCTTCCGAAAATCTTTTTGTAAAATTGATTTGACCAACCTCTTAAACATATTTTTTGAGGATTCTATCAATTTTTACCACATTTTATCCTATCTCTATCCTTGATTTCCTTAAATCACCTTACGCGATTCGAACCGTTTCCGACCGGTCCAGTCCGATGTCTAAAACATATAGGCATAAAACCAGGGCATTACATAACTATTTTAACTCCTTCGGTGCCACTCGGTAAGGAGCAATGGATACCAGACTCTTATCAACAAATGTCTTTATGCGGAACTCAACCTCCCTATTTGGTGGTAACCCAGGCAACTCTTGCGGAAACACACCGGAAAATCAGAAACTGTCCGAATATCCTTCAGATGTGCTTCCTTCATATTTGGATTCATCACATACGCCAAATAAGTTGACAACCACCAATCATCAACTTGTGAGCTTCCACCACCGAAACAATATTGGACAAGAACCTTATGTTCTCACCCACCACCACAACTTCAAAATCATCGACAAGCTTCAACGAAACACACATGGTCTCACAATCGACCACAACTTTATGCTCCGACAACCAGTCCATCCCAAGGATAACATCAAAGCCATAGAAAGGTAACTCCATTACATCAACATGAAAAACATGTCCTTGAACCATCAAAGGACACCTTCTATACAACTTCCTAACAACTATAGTTTCACCAAACAAACTCGTAATTTGTGTACCCACATCAAGAAACTCTAATGGCACATCAAGCAACCGAGCATTCTCATGCAAAATGTATGAATATGTAGAACCAGAATCTATCAAGGCAAGCAATGAAAAGGATTGTAAGGAGAAGGTACTTGCAACCACATACGTGTCATTTCGGCCCTCCCGATGTGCATTGACTCGAGCTGCTCCACCACCCTCTGGCTGCACCACGACCACATGTGCCACATTTCTCTAACCATCCTTCTTTCACTGAAAATTACCTTGGTCGCACCCACGACCCCTCTAAGGCTTCATAGAACGAGTTGGTGCTTGCCTCGCCAACTGTGGACAGTCACGCTAAACGTGACACTGAGCCCCACACTGGCAACATTATCCACGATTACCCTCGGCCCGATCCACCACCACCGCCTCGACGATGATCACGCTGATAGCTCCTATCCCATGATCTCTTACCTCGATCACATCCACCATCATAATCAGCAGCTCTCCTCCCGGAGCTAGAACTCCCCGAGCGAGACGTCAATCCCAGACTCTGCTCGATGTCCTTGTCTCGAGTAACCAGCATGTCAAAATATGTATACTCAGCCGCAAGCATATAGGTCATTACTTCCTTCACCAACCCATAGAGAAACCGATCGCATCTCTTCTGCTCATCCGGTACCAGCTCAGGGGTGTACTAGCTCAATCGAACGAACTGCGCCTCATATTCCGTAACGGTCATGTTGCTCTGCATCAACACCATGAATTCCCTTTTCTTCTCATCCAAATGTAACCCTCTTAGCCCGGTCTAGATGTTTAACCCAAAGTCAACTCATTAAAGTCAACCTCGATTAGCAACACTTTTTTTCTTTTAACTTGTCTAGATGTATAGTCAAGTCGTACAATGCTAACTCCAGCAACGAATATATTTTTATTTTTCACAAATTGGATTTGACGTAGTTTTCTCTTCTCTCACTTTTCTCTGAAAATCCTTTCACCCAAACAACAAGATTTCAAAGGTAAACTCTAAATTTGATTTAGATTTCAAAGATTTACTTATTTTCTATTGATTCTCTATTGAATCTCTTATTTTCTCTTTGCTTTTCTTTTCAAAAATGGAGGAAGAGTTCATCATTAGAGGTAGGTTCGTTCCTCTCCTCTAATGACATGTTCTTTACTAAAATTCCCAAGTATTTAATCTTTTACATATTGTTTTTAATGAGATTTTAGATATTAATTGATAAAATTGTGTTTAATTGAGGTTTCTTGAAGATTTATGGTGGATCTTTAAAATTGATGTTAGTTGTTGGGTTAATGGCTGATTATTAATGTGTTGTTAATGATTAATAATGTTAACTTGATGGATTTTGTTAAGTAATCTTGAAACTAGTTAGATTACTAGATGTTAGTGATGAAATCCTGAGTTTTAGGCGTTGTTGTTGTGGTTTCTTGATAGCTGGAGGTTAATAGAGGTTAGGGAAGTGTTTTAGGTTGTAAATGTATGAGGATTGATGGTTGATTTTGCTGGGTAATGATTGGGAATTGTTGTGTGGATCAATGGATTGGTCAAAGCCAAGAGGGGGGTGAATTGGGCTTTTAAAAATTTGTTGGAGAAAATGATAGCTAAAAATGAAGAACAAAGGATTTTAGAGTGGTTCAAGTTCCAAATGAACTCTACATCCACTACCTTAGCTACAACAAAGGATTTGCAACAATTCACTAATTTGTTCTTCCCCTTTTCAAGGCTTAGGAGGTAACCTTTACACAACCGGTCAAATTTTCTACCCAATATTTAACCAAACCCTCACAAGTGAACAAAGAATAATTTAGGCAAGAAAGATATCTCTCAAATACAATATTGTCCCTTTAAGTACAAACACTCAACCCAAATTTGATGATAGGATAGGAATTGAATACAACACAATTTTGGGGTTTACAAGAAATTGGAAAATAAGCACAATGAGCTTGAAATTTTTGCTTGGATGTTTATCTTTTATGCAATAGTTGTTGTTGGTCCTCAATTAGCTTCAATTCATACCTTCTCTATCAATTCTATCCATTTGGGTGGTTAGGGTATTGATTATAGTCGTTGGGACCCTCTCTTTCCACCATAAATGCACTTTTGCAACTATCTATATCGGTACACGAAGACCCGTATCGATACATGTCTCAAAATAGAAAGAGCCATTGCACAATAATAAAGAGGGCGTATCGATACACTTGTAAGCGTACCGGTACGGGACAGGGGCCATTTCGATACGGATAAGACCGTATCAATACCTTTTTCTCAACTTAGCTCACTGGAAGTGTCCGTTTCGATACGGGGAACACCGTATCGATACAGGACAACTACCACTTTAAATGTTAGTTACCTAACCAGCTCACACTAACGGTCAAAAGATTTAAATGCTTTCGATTTAAAAATTCCGTTAAAACTGTATCGATACGGGTTGAATCGTATCGGTACACTATTCAAACTCCTATAGTTTTTATAGAGGGGCGTATCGATACAGATTCAATCTGTTTCGATACGCTAAGGGGTGTATCGAAACACGTCTTTCCAGTAGCCAACTTTGCAAAAAAAAAGGTATCGATACGGCTGGAAGCGTATCGATACGCCTTGACGTTTTTCAATACTTTAGCTTTGGAACACTTAGAAAATATTTGGAGTTTTGAGTTTTTCAAATCAGATTGAAGTGTTGGTGATTTATAAATCATTTGAGGGACTTAAAAATCTATTTCAAGTTTTCAATTTAGTCCTTAACATACTTAGTTATATCAAAATCAAACATAGGTTTTACAATCTCCCCCTTTTTTATATAACAAAACCAAAACTTGAAATTTTTGATACTTTGATAAACTTTGCAAAATAACTCCTCCTTAATATTAGCTAGGTAATATTGAAGTTTGAAAATTAAAATTTTTAAGTGGTTTGAGCTTGTTCCCTCTCCCCCTTTTTGTTAGATCAAAAATAATTGAGACATAATATAAATTGCATAAATAGTAAAAAGGTATAAATAACCAAGCAACATAATATTGATAAACATTAAGTTCAAATGAAAGATAACATCAACTTAAAATCCAAATAACAGAAAATCAAAGCATAGGTTTTAGAATAATGCAAACTTAGTCCTAAAAACATAAATCAAAGGTGCATAAATAAATATCCTAAATGATATGAATGATATGAAAAGATATGCTACTATGCATCTCCATCTCCATCGCCATCTTCATCACCCTCCTCAATTGCATCATCATTCCTCCTAGCTTGACGCCACTCGTCATGGAAAGCGGTAAGAGATATGTTCATTGATTTGTGACCGCCTTCAAGGGAAGTGAGGCGAGACTCCACATTCTTCATTCGATCTTCAAGGCTTTTAAACCTTGTGTCAATAGCGGTAAACCCTGAATTCATCGCTTGATCTATAGAGGCAATTCCCGTGCGCAAACTCGTGAATTGCCCATTGAGAAAAGTCATGAGGGATTCCATAGAAGGTGGAGGAGGAGCTTGAGGAACTTGATCGACATGAGGATTAGCAAACTGTTCTGCGGCCTCACTAGGGAGCTCGGATAGACGAAGCCAACTACCATTGAAGTAATGAAACTTACCCTGTGCAAGAGATCTTTCATCGATAGGATCGGTGAGGGGAGTTGGGTAGTCATGTGAGCAATCTATCTCCTTTTGTAGGAAGAAATAACTCAAAGCCGTACCATATGTGAAGGAAGTGACGAGTGTAGTGTGGCGATGTTGCATGAGATAGACAATCTCCGCAAACATAATTCGAGCAAGGTTTGGACGTTTTCTCTCATAGAAGCAACGAATCCAAAAATCATCAACTTGGCGGATAGTGGAATACTTCCCTCCCGAGGGCTTAAACCACCAAGAAACCATCAAATGTAGGATCCAATCTTGAGCATTAAGGGCGGTGACGGAACCACTTAGGACATGGCCAAGAGCATTCTCATCATCATAGCCTTCATCCTCCAACTTAAACACATCACAAATGCATTGAACATCGATAGTGATCTTTTTACCCATAAGATGAGAATTAATGGCCGTAACAACACCATCTCGATTGGCACAACACTTAGCATTGGCATAGAACATCAAAACTAAGATGCGAAAGAAAAAACCGGGAATTTGGAGAAAATCCATAAACATCCATTCTTGGAGCAAAGGTAAATACTCAAATTTGAAATGCACTGAGTTAAGAAAAGGAATGGAAATTACCCTCTCCGGATAGATCTTATAGTTTTGGAATTGGCGAAAATAATTGAGATCTCTGGTGGACTTAAAGGATTGTTGATAGATAAGAGTGAGGTTCGGACGAGTACCACCTCCGGTATTGGAACCTTCACTGGCTTCACTAGTACGTGCTCTCTTTTTAGGTGCCATTAACTAGAGAAAATATCAAAATTAGTGTATGCATTAATTTTCTTCATTCAACTCATTGAAAACCAATAATCAAGATTGTTGTAAAAAAATTTGTAAACAAAACAAAAGAAAAAGTTTGAAAAGAGATAAGTTTTGAGAAAACAAAAAAACAAAACAAAAGGAAAGGAAATTTGAAACGAAAATCAAAAGAAAATTTAAAAGAAAAGAGGAAAGAGTTTTACCTTGATATTGATAGAGAGGAATGGGAGAAGAACTTAGCACCAAATTGATGAAAAGCTTGAAGAGCTTTGCTTGTTTTTGAAAACCCTCAAGAGATTTTGAGTTGTTATGTGAAAATATGATGGATTGAGAGGTTATTTATAGAGTGAAAACGGCTAGGGTTTTTAGGGTTTTGAAAAATTCAATTTTGGTAAAAGTTGAACTCTTTAAATGCCAATTAGAAGCTGTCTGCGCAATCGCGTATCGATACACCTGAGGGTGTATCGATACGGGGGTAAAAAAATAATTCCATTTGAAACGCTCGTTGAAGGTCCGTATCGAAATGGATGCAATCCGTATCGAAACGATTGTTACTCGTATCGAAACGAGTTTAACCGTATCGATACCCGTTTTAGGCAAAATGTAATATGGGAAGCTAATACAGTACTCCTATCGATACGCTTAAGGCTGTATCGATACCTTATGCCCAGAAATACATTTTAGGCTTTCAGAACAACCAAAGGCTCGATTTTAATACCTCTTAAAAAGAATGCAAATGATGAATGAGCAGTTCTAAGCATATTCTAACATAAGCATACTCCCCTAGCTATAAGCATGGATATTTTCAAGAGCAACAACACATAAACATGCAATTTCACAAGATCAAGCAATTTTAACTTCACAAAGGGTCCTAAAGGTTCAAGGAAGGCTAGTTAGACCTAACTCTCTCCCAAGGGACCAAAAACGCTCTATATCTAAAGGCTTTGTAAAGATGTCCGCTAATGGGTTTAAGGTGTCAACGTACTTTATAACAACATCTTCCTTAAGGACATGATCTCTAATGAAATGATGTCTTATCTCTATATGTTTGGTTCTAGAGTGTTGGATGGGATTTTTAGTTAAGCATATGACACTAGTGTTATCACACTTAAGGGGTATGGTTTCAACTTTAATACCATAATCTAAGAGTTGTTGCTTCATCAAAAGGAATTGAGCACAACAACTCCCTAAGGATATGTACTCGGCTTCGGTGGTAGAATGAGCTACACTATTTTGTTTCTTAGAGAACCAAGATATGAGCATACTACCTAAGAATTGACAAGTTCCCGAAGTACTCTTTCTATCGATTTTACACCCCCCATAATTTGCATCTGAATAAGCATGAAGGTTGAAGGTTGAGTCTCTAGGGTACCAAAGACCTAAACAAGGGGTATCTCTAAGGTACCTAAAGATTCTCTTAACGGCTATAAGGTGAGACTCTCTAGGACTAACTTGAAAACTAGCACACAAGCAAACACTAAACAAAATATTAGTCTACTTGCGGTAAGGTAAAGCAAATATCCAATCATAGAGCGATAAAGCTTAGAGTCAACACACTTATCTGCTTCATCTTTGTCAAGCTTTGTAGATGAGCTCATTGGTGTGTCTTGAGGCTTTGCATTCTCCAAGCCAAACTTCTTGAGCATATACTTGATGTACTTTGCTTGATTGATGAAGGTGTCATCCTTCCTTTGCTTGATTTGGAGTCCAAAAAAGAATGAGAGCTCCCTCATCATGCTCATCTCGAATTCACCTTGCATTAACTTAGCAAACTCTTTGCAATGACACTCATTAGTAGATCCAATAATAATATCATCAACATATATTTGTACTACTAAGATGTCATTTTTATACCTTTTTATGAAAAGTGTAGTGTCCACCTTACCTTTTTCAAAACCTTTTTCAATCAAAAAGTTTGAAAGTCTTTCATACCAAGCTATATGAGCTTGTTTTAAACCATAAAGTGCTTTAGTTAGTTTGAAAACATGATTTGGAAATTTTGAGTCTTCAAAACCCGATGGTTGTTCTACATACACTTCCTCATTTATAAAACCATTTAAAAATGTGCTTTTAACATCCATTTGAAAAAGCTTGAAGTCATGATAACATGCATATGCAAGCAACATCCTAATGGCCTTCATTCTAGCTACGGGTGCATAGGTTTCATCAAAATCTATTCCCTTTTCTTGAGTGTAACCATGTGCAACTAATCTAGCTTTATTTCTCGCAATGTTACAACTCTCATCTAGTTTGTTCCTAAAGACCCATTTAGTTCCTATAGTAGATTGATTACTAAGCCTATCAACTAATGTTCAAACATTACTTCTCTTAAATTGATTTAATTCCTCTTGCATGGCCAAAATCCAAAAATCATCTTTTAATGCTTCTTTGATATTTTTAGGCTCTATGCATGAGATAAATGCAACATGGTTCATAAGTTTAAAAGAAGATCTAGTAGTTACCCCCTTGGATGGATCACCCAAGATTTCACCACCTTTGACATAGTTGAACTCCCTTGGGTAGTTCACTTCCTTTTCCTCAAGAGCCAAGTCCTTCAAGGCTTCAAGAGATGGATCTTGTGTATCCTCTTCTTTTGTTGGAATCGCATCCTCCTTTGAAGTTTGTCCTCCATCAACGACATCAATGATTCCTACATCATCATCATCACAAGAATCTTTCCTTGGAAGGAGGTTATCATCGAATACAACATGAATAGACTCTTCTACTACTAAATTTATCTTGTTAAATACACGATATGCTTTAGAGTTTAAGGAATATCCTAAGAAAATAGCTTCATCACTTTTTGCATCAAATTTACCTAAGTTATCTTTTCCATTATTTAAAACAAAACACTTGCAACCAAATGGATGAAAATAGATAATGTTAGGCTTTTTAGATTTTAAAATCTCATATGGTCTTTAAAAGTGGCCTAATCATTACTCGGTTTACAATGTAGCAAGCCGTGTTTGTGGCTTCCGCCCAAAAATATTTAGGTAAATTGTTTTCACAAAGCATGGATCTAGCCATTTCTTGTAAAGTTCTATTTTTTCTCTCAACTACCCCATTTTGCTGAGGAGTTCGAGGGGCCAAAAAATTGTGGCTAATACCATTTTCATTTTAAAAATCTTCAAAACCAAGATTTTGAAATTCGGTTCCATGATCGCTTCTAATATGAGAAATTTTAAGTTCAAGATCATTTTGAGTTAATTTGAAAATATGATGAATTTTTCTAAAGCCTCGTCTTTAGTACTTAAAAATAGAACCCAAGTAAATCTAGAATAGTCATCAACAAGTACAAATGCATAAAATTTACCACCCAAGCTCATAGTCCTAATAGGCCCAAATAAATCCATGTGAATAAGTTGTAAACATCTACTTGTAGAAACACCATTAATGGATTTAAAGGATGGCTTATGTTGTTTACCCTTAGAGCATGCATCACAAATTTTTTCATTTGAGAACTTGATTTTGGGTAAACCTCTAACTAGATCTAGGGAAACAAATTTTTCTAAAACACTAATGCTAGCATGTCCTAGTTTCTTATGCCATAGCCATGCATCATTTTCATTTTGAGCTACTAAACCTGCATGGGATGTATGTATGTCATCTAAATGCACCATGAAAATATTACCTATGTGATGACCTATGAGCATAATATTATTTGATTTAATGTCAACAATTTTGCACCCATTCTTATCAAATAAGATATTAAACCCTTTATCACATAATTGGCTTATGCTCAACAAATTATGTTTAAGACCATCGACATATAAAACATTTTCAATAAGAATAGTAGAGGGGTTACCTATGGAGCCAATACCTTTAATATGGCCTTTGGAGTTGTCACCAAATGTCACTACTCCTCCACTTTTTGGCTTTAAGTCCATGAATCTACTCTTGTCTCCGGTCATATGCCTCGAGCATCCACTATCAAGGTACCATGAATTTTGACTTTGTGCTTTGGCCTTGTAGCAATGCTCCCCCTACAAACAAAGATATTAAACTTTTGTTTTTGGTACCCAAATCATTTTTGGTCCACATGTGTTAGCTCCCAAAAGCTTGGATCCCTTAGGAATCCAAGGTGACATAGCAACAACATTATTAGACTTGACGAGTTCCTTAGGAACCTATACACTCCTAATTTTTTTAGTTCTATTATGTCTAGGGAGGCCACTTTGTTTGTAGTTATAAGTCTTTCTCCTAGGTTGGTTTGTTTTAGATGATTCACCTTTTTCATGCTTCACATTACCAACATTTTTGAAAGACTCTTTGAGCTTGTTAAGCTCATCTAACACCTTTTAGTGTTCACTATTACATTGAGAAAGAAGATTATTTAGGTCTAAATTTTCATCTTGGAAGAATTTAAGTTCATCTTTTAAACCTAAAATCTTTTTCTAAAATTTTAAGTTAGCTTGAGAAAGTGAGTCATTTTTATCATTTAATTCCAAAATAATCTTATTATTTCTAATGACCGACTCTTTGTACTTCTCAACTAACTCATCATAAACCTCTTGCAACTCATCATACGCATCATGTAATTCATCAAATTTAAAGTCAAAAGATGATGAGTTAGAGGTTACCATGGAGGAATCCTCCTCAAGTGACATGAGGCAAACGTTGGCCACTTCGTGTTCGTCATCCTCAGATGACTCCTCATCTCTCCAAGTAGCAAGCTTGGCTTTGAGCTTCTTCTTCTTCTCAAAGCCCTTCTTCTTGAGTTGAGGGCACTCCGAACGAATGTGACCGAGCTTTTTGCACTCATAGCAAATGATTTGATCCCTCTCTTCTTCTTTGTTTTTTCTCTTGGAGTCCATTTTTCTTTGAATCTTCCTTCCTCGATTGGACCTCATGAATCGTGAGAACCTTTTGGCTATCATAGCCAATTCTTCTAGGTCATCCTCCTCACTAGAAGTGCTCTCCTCATGTAATGAAGCTTTGAGAGCCACTCCTATCTTCTTCTTTTTTTCTACTTCTAGCTTCTCCACTCTTTTCTCTTCCTTTTTCTTTTCATCTTCTCTTCCTTGCTTCATTATCTCATGAGTAAGGAGAGAACCCACTAGCTCATCAATTTTAAGTGTCTTCAAGTTTTTGGCCTCAATGATGGCGGTTCTCTTCGCATCCCAAGATTCGAGAAGTGAGTAGAGTAGCTTCTGGACTAGTTTGTCTTCCGGGATTGTCTCTCCAAAACCCTTAAGCCTGTTGACGATTGTTGAGAAGCGATCGAACATCTTGGACACGGTTTCGTCGGACTCCATTTTGAAATTCTCATAACTACGATTGAGAATTCCAATCTTGGTCTGCTTCACATCACTAGTTCCTTCATAAGTAGTCTCTATTGTATGCCACACTTCTTTAGCACTTTCAATGGAGGTGACTTTCGAGTAGATGTCGGGACCGAAAGACCAAAATAGCATGTGAAGAGCTTTATTTTTGATTTGGATCTTCTTTCTCTCTTCATCACTCATCTCAATCTTCTTCTTTAGAACAAATCTTCCTTCATCGTCTCTCTTTAATGGAATATAGGGACAATCTTCAATGTCATCCCATACTAGATAATCGTTGGATTTGATGAAGAGACGCATCTGGTTCTTCCAAAATGGATAGTTATCACCGTTGAAGAATGGTGGTTTTGTGGTTGATTGAGACTCGTACATGTTTGACCCGGAGGTAGATGCCATGGCTTGATTTTTGGATGATCACACTCTTCCTAGAAACTCCTCTTGTGGTTGTTAATCATTCAAAGAGATAGGCTCTGATACCAATTATTGAGTGGATCAATGGATTGATCAAAGCCAAGAAAAGGGGTTGAATTGGGCTTTTAAAAATTTGTTGGAGAAAAATGATAGCTAAAAATGAAGAACAAAAGATTTTAGAGTGGTTCAAGTTCCAAATGAACTCTACATCCACTACCTTAGCTACAACTAAGGATTTGCAACAATTCACTAATTTGTTCTTCCCCTTTTCAAGGCTTAGGAGGTAACCTTTAAACAACCAGTCAAATTTTGTACCCAATATTTGACCAAACCCTCACAAGTGAACAAAGAAGAATTTAGGCAAGAAAGATATCTCTCAAATACAAGATTGCCCCTTTAAGTACAAACACTCAACCCAAATTTGATGATAGGATAGGAATTGAATTCAACACAATTTTGGGGTTTACAAGAAATTGGAAAATAAGCACAATGAGCTTGGATTTTTGGCTTGGATGCTTTTCTTTGATGCAATAGTTGTTGTTGGTCTTCAATTATCTTCAATTTATACATTCTCTATCAATTCTAGCCGTTTGGGTTGTTAGGGTATTGATTATAGCCGTTGGGACCCTCTCTTTCCACCATAAATGCACTTCTACAGCTATCTATATCGGTACACGAAGACTCGTATCGATACATGTCTCAAAATAGAAAGAGCCGTTGCACAATAATAAAGAGGGCATATTCATACGTGTGTAAGCGTATCGATAAGGGGAATACCGTATCGATACGGGATAACTACCACTTTAAATGTTAGTTACCTAACCAGCTAACACCAACGATCAAAAGATTTAAATGCTTTCGATTTAAAAATTCTGTTAAAACCGTATCTATATGGGTTGAACTGTATCAATACGGGTTAAACCGTATCGGTACACTATTCAAACTCCTTCAGTTTTTACAGAGGGGCGTATCGATACAGATTCAATATGTTTCGATACGCTGTTTCGATACGCTAAGGGGTGTATCGAAACGCGTCTTTCCAGTAGCGAACTTTGCGAAAAAGGTATCGATACGGCTGGAAGCGTATCGATACGCCCGAACATTTTTCAATACTTTGGTTTTGGAACATAGGTTTTACAGGAATGGTTTAGGGTGGTTTTGTCAGTGTTTTCAGTTTGTATCGGTTGTTAATTGTTTGGCGAATGTTGGAATTGAGTGGGAGTTTGTGTTGCTGGAGGTTTTGATACATGAGTGTGCATTAATCCTCTAGTTTTTCTTGGTTAGAAGTAGGGAAAGACATTGCTTGATCCTTAGAAGGCTTATTTGGAGTTTCGAAGGCTTCGAATGTCTTTGGCAAGTGAGGTGAAGTTGTATCGGTGAGTGGATGTGGTTTGAAGGTTTTCGTAAGCTTTGAAACAAGGTTTTGGGAGGTTTAAAGTCCATGTGGATTATCATGCTCATGTTTTGAATTATGTTTGTTACTCACTGTTATTCATGTTTTATAAGCATGGTTTTGCTAAATTATTTCCCATGAAATGATTTGATTATGTTTCAAGAGGTTATATTCTTGATGAGATATATTATGATATATTTGAGGCATGTTTTGAGATGGGATATGTGACGATGTTATTAATGCATTGAAAGCAGTGAGTTAACATGAATTTAAATGGTATATTGGCTTAGTAATGAAATTTCTATTATCGGATATATTGGTCGACCAATAGGATGTGAAGTGCACTATAATATATAAAATTCGCGCGTGAGATAAATTCTTCGGTTTCACAATAGGGGTAATGCTATTGTGATGCAAGTGATAGCGGTAGTGCTATCACCAAGGGGCAATGCAGGTAGTGGCATCCTGACCGAAGTGAGATAATGGTGAGTGTAGTTTCACCATGTGACTTGATGAGGGTAGTGCCATCAAGGTATCCATATATCCGATCATGAATGGATAGGGGTAGTGCTATCCAAGGATGGGGGTAGATTCCATCCGATTAACTTGAAATGTCAATATATGAATTGAACATGTATCATGGTTTTAAAATACTTTTGTATAAAGACTCTTATACATGAAGATTATGCTTTATGAGATTTAAGCATGTGAAGCTTTGGTTTGGTTTTGCATTGAGATGTGCATGAGGTAATGATATATGTGGTTTATAAAAGATTCTTTAATTGTGGTTTCAAAAGAATGTGAAAGTTGAGCATGATGTGGTTACGTTTTAAAGAAATTCATTGTTTTGAAAAGTGCATTGTTGTTGTTTAAATTGAGCTTTCCCTCACGAAGCAAATATGCTTATGATCTCCTTTCCATCAATACAGATAAGTGAATGTTTGGGTAGCAAAATAGCAAGGGATTTCATCCATGACATCACTCGATTTCTATGTATGGGATTTGAAATTTTTAACAAGGTAGAAATGGCAATGGAAAGGGTACCTCAGTATTTGGGAGAGGATTGTTTAAACTCCTTGGTTTGGCAAGTGTGTTTTGCCTTATAAGGCTTGTATTGGGCCTTTAAATATTGTTATGTTTTGCTTTTTGGTTTTTGATGCTCTATGTGGATTGCTTATAGAGTGCATGCCCTTAGAGAAATGCATTATACAATTCATGATGCTAAATGCCTTTGTTGATGTCTATGTGTTGGATAAATATGTTGTTAATATTTACATATGATTGCATGATGATTGGTGGCCATATGGTATGTTTTAAGATGTTTAAATGTTGTTGTTTTAGTGCATATTTTGTATGTGTTTCGAAACAGTAGTAGTTGTTTTGATACACCTTGCATATTTCGTCTCAATGTTTTAGAACACTACTAGACCGTTTCAAGACCCTTAGTTATAATTTGATTGCAGGGGAGTTTAATTTGGGGTTTTGGTTTCGAAACGGGTAAGGTCGTTCCGAGACCAAATGCTACTGTAATGCATGGTTTCGAAACAGGGGTTACTGTTTCGAAACGGGGTCATTAAGTTAGTTAATGGCATGATCAGCTAGTTTTGATTGTTTACATTTCAGTCCTTGTTTATATGATTTGCAATTGTGGATGTTTAAATGATCGTATGATGTTGATATTTCACTTACAAGCACGTAATGAACCTAATTAAAGGTCGGTAACATTAATTGGTAATCTAACCTTATATCGGGTTGTTTGCAAATGAAAGTTCAATATAGGTTTGGTTTAAATGAAAATATATTGGTTGCACGAGTAAGCACTGTAGGACTTAACTATGCATCTGGACAAGTTAAAAGAAAAAGGGTTGCTAATCGAGGTTCACTTTAACAAGTTGAATTTGGTTATCCCTGTGTAATTCTCTTAATTCGAGTTAAATGTCTAGACCGAGATAAGGGGGTTACATTTGTTGGTATCAAAGCCAGGTTTTGAAAGATTGGGATGTATGTTGAATGTTGAATTATGGTTGGTGACATGATGTATTCGAGGCTATGCACGGTGAATGATTGTATCACGATTTGATTGATAGTATGTGATGTATGATGATTATGTGATGAATTGATATATGTGACTGGGGTGCCCATTGCCAACACTACATGAAAAGAAAAGAGTTTTGTTTTAAAAGATGGAATGAGTGACTTGGGTTCTTGCTATTTGTAAGCCTAACTATTTTTGCTATTATATTTGCATGATAGAATTGTTTATCATATCATGGGACCGAGGCGAGAGCTGAGAGGCAATATACGGAATGTAGTTGAGAATGAGGTTGAGGTGGATGCTGAGAACTTGTCGCTGCCTCCTTCTGGTGGAGTTGGAGCTGAAACAGGAGCTGGCGCTGAGGGTGTTGGACCTCAGGCAGCGTAACGGCAATCTTCTCCTGACATGACACCTTTAATTCAGGCTATTACTAGAGCTTTCAGGCAGCAATAGCAGGTATGCACGTGGCTGGACCTCAGCCAGGTGTCAATGCTGGTTTACCCTTAGAGCGTATGCGCAATTTGGGTGGAACACAATTTAGAGGTTTGTCTCCTGAGGGTTCAGAGGCTTGGTTTGAAAGTACCAAGAAGATTTTAGGGCATATGAGTTGCAATAATGTGCAGAAGTTGGGTTGCGTGGTCTATTTGCTTCACGGAGATGAATATACATGGTGGATGACCATCACAAGGGGTATAGAATAGGATGAGGTTACCTGGCCATTCTTCGTAAATGCTTTTAAGAAGTATCTGGGCGTTCATTATTTGGTTGAGAATAAGAGGGACGTCATGGTGTTGATGCAGGGCAACATGACCGTTGTGGAATATGAGGTGCAGTTCGCCCAATTGAGCTAGTAGGCCCCTGAGCTGGTACCGGATGAACGGAAGAGATGTGATCGGTTTTGCTATGGGTTAGTGAAGGAAGTAAATATCTATATGCTTGCGGCTGAGTATACCGATTTTGATGTGCTGGTTACTCGTGCAAAGGATATCGAGCAAAGTCTGGGATTGACGTCTCGTTCAAGGAGTTCTAGCTCAGGGAAGAGAGTTTCTGATTTTGATGGATGATGTGATTGAGGTAAGAGATCACGAGATAGGAACTATTAGGGAGACCATCGTCGAGGCGGTGGTGGTAGATCGGGCTGAGGATAGTATGGTCGGAATGTTGCTACACGTATCCCTATGTGTAACTGTTGTGGGAAGAATAACACGAGAGAGTGTTAGGGTAATCTCGACGCTTGTTGGCAGTGTGGGGCTAGGGGTCATGTGAAGCGTGACTATCCACAGTTGGCGAGGAAAGCTGCCACTCGTGCTATGGAGCCTCAGAGGGGTCGTGGTGCAGCCAGAGGGTGGTGGACCAGCTCGAGTCTATGCTCATCGAGAGAGCCGGAATGACACAGATGTGATCGCAAGTACCTTCTCCTTGTAATCCTTGTCATTGCTTGCTTTGATAGATTCTGGTTCTACACATTCATACATTTTGCATGAGCATGCTAGGTTGCTTGATGTGTCGTTAGAGTTTCTTGATGTGGGTATGCAAGTTACGAGTTCGTTTGGTGAAAACGTTGTTGTTAGGAAGTTGTATAGAAGGTGTCCCTTGATGGTTCAAGGACATGTGTTTCTTGTTGATGTAATGGAGTTACCTTTCTACGGCTTTGATGTTATCCTTGGGATGGATTGGTTGTCGGAACATAAAGTTGTGGTCGATTGTGAGACCAAGCGTGTTTCGTTGAAGCTTGCTGATGATTTTGAAGTTATGGTTGTGGGTGAGAACATAAGGTTCTTGTCCAATATTGTTTCGGCGGTGGAAACTCACAAGTTGATTAATGGTGATAGCCAAGCTTGTTTGGCATATGTGTAACTCCCTAAACCCGGCCTGAAAGAAAAGATCAAATTTATGAAGTTACGATTTCAAACTTTGCCCTCAAAAAAATCAATTTTAGAAATTATGTTTTAATTCAATTTAAAATAATATATAACAATAATTTATTATATAACTTGAAATAAATAAAATATAAAGGTCATAATTAATATTCGAATGATTAAATAAAATCTACGAAATGAAAAGCACATTGAATGAATGCTAAAAATAATCCCAAAACATAAATAGTCACCAACGCAATGCACCCATACTACATAGTCACCAAAAAGTGTAACCCCCTTAGCCCGGCCTAGACGGTTGACCCGAACTACGAAGATTACACGGGGAAAACCAAAGTCAACCCGAAAGTCAACCTTGATTAACGACCCTTTTTTTCTTTTTAAACTTGTCTAGATGCACATTAAACCTAGGCATACTCTTGAGATAAACATACTCAAAAATCACAGCAATCGGAAAACAATAAGGGACCCAAATGCACAAAATACGAATTTAGGGACCAATTTGTAAATTCTGGAAATTAAGAGGACTTTACCAATTTTTAAGTTTCCATTATGAAATTAGTCATGTTTCATGCCTCTTTGCCAAATTTCACCGTAATCGGACACCTCAAACTCAAACAATTGCACATACAAAAATCAGGACTAAAACGTAAAGCCTGCAAACCTCAAAACCGTTCAAATCAGTGCCCAACGGTCATGTGTTCCGAAACGAGGTTAGCCCGTTCAGAAACGGGGCTTGGCATTAGCCAAAGTGTTTCGAAACACCTCTACCCGTTTCGAAACACCCAGGCCAAATCAAGCACCTGTTTCGAAACAGGCAAGGGTGTTTCGAAACACCCTGCCCAGAAACAGCAGATAGGACTGTTTTAACACATTTAATCCCCATTGAACATGCTCCAAACCATTCCACAACAAATCAAAAACATGCCAAGCATCATACCTACCAAATTACATCAAAAGCTAGATACAAAACCACTCCTAGGTGCACCAACTCTTTCAACACATCCAACACTTAATCATGCTTTTAAAACAAGAAGCATAGCATAACGACTTATGAATAAGAAGATTCAAACGTTGCAAGAATTAAACCACATAGTTCAAAACATAAACCGAACTTGTCCAACATACACAATCTCATTAAACATCAACATAGAAGACTCTCCCCCCATTGCCTTTATTATCTATAGCTATTAACCGAGACATACTTCTCAAGTGGAGCTCTCCTTGAATCCCTTGCTTCTTGCTGTCCCAACTTCAAATATCTGCATTGATGGACAAAAAGGAGCGTAAGCACATAATGCTTAGTGAGGAATGCTCAAAACCAAAACACCATCAATGCAGCGAGTCATAAAACCTCTTTTAAAAGTAAACACATTTCGATAAACCAAAGCAGTGTTTGAAAACCCCTTTTTAAACAACATGCTTTAAATCATGCATTGCTTCAACATGAAAACTAACCCTTAGCTTAGAAAAGCTAAGTAACTCACTTCAAAGCACATCCTTGCAAAACCATCAATTTAACCTTTCCATGAATGAACATCATATGCAAAGTTAAACACAATTCCTTGGAAAACACTTCCACTTCACATAATACTTTTCTCATATTTGAAAATCATCTCAATGCAAGAAACCTTTGAAATCCACTTACTCCTTCAATCTATCCCATGCATTAAACAAATGCAACATATGAACCACAAAATCAACAATTGCATTACATGCCTTTTAAAACAAGCCTTCACAAGACTTCAATGCACTAAAGAGATTCCCATGCACATATGCACCATTCTCAATATAAGATAAACACTTGTACAAGCTTAACAAGTAATACATGCATTCTTGGAACATTACACACTTTCCATGCAACCTTGCATCATTTCAAGCATCTCATGCTTCATTACATTCAAGAACATTATATTGGCTTCCAAGTGATAATTCACAAACCATCACAACACAAGACACAATCGGATACGCGGATTACAAGCGTTGTCCCACACGCTCCATACACACTTCCGAACAACACAAGGTGGAGTTTACCGGTACAATCACAACCCCCTCAACACCCGTGATGGAGTTTAACGGTACAATCACAACCCCCTCAACATCACTCATCGGAAGTTGTATAATACACTAGCGAGAGTCGGGACACATCACAAGGCTTACACATGGAAGATACCACAACCATTGTAATCACCTTAACCAAGCTCACACACGGGAGCAACCCTCCACCGTTGTGACACTTAACAAAGTCCACCCATGAGAGCCATCCTCCATCATGGTGACATTTAACAAGGTTCACCCACGAGAACCATCCTCCATCGTGGTGGCACTAAACCAAGCCCACCCACGAGAGCCATCCTCCATCGTGGTGGCACTAAACCAAGCCCACCCACGAGAGCCAACCTCCATCGTGGTGACACCAATTTCCTCAATCGCTAGGATTCTTGGATGGAGTTTACGGTACAATTACAACCCCTTCGACATCCAAGGCGACTCAATTCACGGTGCACCCAATCCTATAGCCGGCTAACTATATCCGATTAAAGTAACCAAGAACCACTTACATCACTTTCCAATATAACCATCTTACCACATTAATCCATTGTTTTCACAAGCATAACCCAAATGCCAAAACCATCAATTACTATCATCACTTCACTGTTTTGAAACATTAAACAAAGCCATTAAACAACATGCAACACTATGCATCAATTCCACAATTCCAATGTACAAAACCAAGGATCTCTTACCTTGAGCATCCTTCACACATGACTTTCAAAACCAGCATTAAACCATGCTAAAATATGCTATCGAAACAGAAATTAAACATGCAAATCACATGCATTACATCCAACAATCACAAGTGCTTTAAAAACCAATTCATAACACAAACCAAGAGAGAAATTCCATTTACTTACTCTTGAGCTTAGCTAAGTTGTTTAGACTTAAACTAAGCTCCCAAAAACGTTCAAACATTGGTTTCAAAGCTGAAAACCCAACTTCACTCACCGATACACAAAACTAGGCTAGCCAACAAGCCTTCCAAGCATCCGAAACCTTCAACGCCACCTCTAATGCTCACGGATCATTCTCCCCTGTTTCAAGCACATAACAACTGAGGATTAATGCATCATCATGCCTTAAAAACCCCAGCAACACAACTCAACTCGCTGCTCTACACAAATCCAACATTTCGGCTACCAAACACAACCGAAATCACCTCCAAACTCTTCCAAAACTTAACCCAGCCAAGATCCATCACTTCTAACCATTATTAAACATCAATTAACATCGAAAATAAACTCAAACTCGTCCTTATACCTCCAGCATTAACAAAACACCAAGATCACCCCAAAAACTACCATTTTCACAAGTAAAAACTTAGGAAAATCAACCTATTCGGGATTGCATTGATTAAACCTCAATCACACATCATTTAGACATCCAAAATACATCAAAAAGACATCTCAAAACAGAGCCCAATCATCCAATACGAATTTCTTCAAAATTAAATCCAAATCTTGCATTTCAAGCCAAAATCAAGATCACAACATTAAAACCTTTAATAAAACTTAATTTAAGGATTGAGAACTTGGGAATTTCAGTAAAGAACTGAGTATTTAGAGGAGAAGGACGTTCATACCTCTAAATGTGGATTTCTCCTTGTTTAGAGCCAAAATTCTTGAAAATTCAATAAGCAAATGGTGAGGATTTGGTGTAGAAATGATTAGAAATCATTTAGAGATTGAAATCTCAACTTTAGGTGTGAAAATCAAAGGAAAAGTGGCTGTGAAAATGTGTTTGGCTGAGGGAATTTTGAGAGAAAATGAAATGGGAAAATTTTGGTAAAAGTTAGTTATAAAACTAAAATATCTCTTTTCCCTCCTTTCTTTTTATTAATTATCATTAAATGAGTCTTTAAAATCTAAGAAAAATCTGGAGAAACCCTCCCTTGGGTAAATTAGCTCCTTAAAGATTCAAAGTTTCAATCCTTTTAAAACAGTCACCAACTTTTCAAAAATTACATTTTAGTCACTAACTTGAAATGTCATATTTCCAAACCCCATTTTGTAAAATTGATTCCACCACTCTCTTATATATAATAAAAGAGGATTTTTAGATATTTTTCAATATTTTTAATGCATCCCGAACTAGGCTTTCCCTAAAACCACCTTTTATATTCGAACCGAAAATCCGACCGGTCCGGCTCAAACCCAAAACTTCTAAGCCCAAAATTGGGGTGTTACAAAAAGAGTAGGTTCCCCATAACCTCTCACTACATAGTCACCAACGCAAGTTGTATAAACCACTGAACTTCCTCCGTACAATCCCAATCCATGATAACACAATAAAAAGATATCACAGTTTTCACAGTTTCAGCACTGTCCGATAATAAATCCGAGATTCACAACTCATTTATTTTAAATCACAATTTTATTCACAGTCTGGAAATAGTATGTACGAAAAACATAATGTAAAATAACAACATAGTTGAAAATCACTGAAGCGTAAAATCACAGTCACAAAAACAAAGTATGTAGCAAGAAAACAGAACACACATAAAAACCATTTATTTATAGCATCGGAAGAAACACGCCTAGAAAATTAGTTGAACACTAGCAATAGTTTTTCCACGAGTTGATGTATAGTTCGGTTAAAAGAGCTCTTGACAGAAATTCTTGAATAACGACGATTCATACTTTAGAATATGAAAATCTTGATAAGCTTGGCTTGAGCGTGGTGTAGTTTAATTGTAACAGATTGGCACACACTGATAGAGACGAGGATTGTGAGACTCACATAAAATTTTAAACCAAAAATTATTTTTGCATGCATAATAAATGTTTTGGGGCAAAATGGGATTTTCTGATAAATTTATTATTTTAAAGAATTAAAGATGTGTTTTGAATAGAGACTCCAAGTACTAACTCTAATTCTAGGATTTTCTCTTTTGTAGATAGATTAATATGTAACCTCGTAAGAGCTCTAAATTAGCGACCGATCGCGATCATACTCGTTCCTATGAATTTGAGATCAAAGTCTATCAGAAAACCCTATGTTGTCAATGGTAACCAAATATGAAAAGTCATTCAAGTTTCTACCAAAATATTCATGCTTTTGGGAATCTTCCGTTATGTCTCTAAATTTCGAGGACAAATTTTTTTAAGGATGGGAGAGTTGTAACACCCCAAAAGCCATAAAATTTAAATCCCTAATTAAAAACCCTAACAATTGAGAATTTTTAATTCAGAACCTTAATTTTTTATGAGGAATTAAATAGAACATTTATCAAACTTAGAAGTTAATATGAAATTTCTTAAAATTTAAGAACCGCATATGAAATTTACCCATTTAGTAATGCAAAATAATGTTTTCCCTCAATGTCGTGTGATTTTAATATTATGATGTTCTCCTACTTTGTTTATTTTATTAAAATATTATTATTACTATTACTACTATTACTATTATTATTATTATTATTTCATGAATTTTTGATTATATATACATATATACACATACGAATTAAAAACCCTAGAAGGAAGGAATTCCACATCAAAATCGTTAGTTGCTCCACCTAAATTCTCTAGAACCGTGTCCCCTATTTCTTTACTTCCTTATCCAAATCTCTAGCGCATAATTGTGTTTTGCAAGCCTTAAGTCTCGTCTTGATCAGTGTGTGCCAATCTGTTACAATTAAGCTACACCGCACTCTAGCCAAGCTTATCAGGTTTTTCGTATTCTAAAGTCTGAACCATCGTCATTCGAGAATTTTTGTCAAGAGCTATTTTAACCGAACTATACATCAACTCGTAGAAAAGCTATCGCTAGTGTTCAACTAATTTTCTTGCCGTGTTTCTTCCGGTGCTGTACATAAATGGTTTTTATGTGTGTTCTCTTTTCGTGCTACATACTTTGTTTTTCTGACTGTGATTTTACGTTTGAGTGATTTTCAATTGTGTTGTGATTTTACATTATGTTTTTCGTGCATACTATTATCAGACTATGAATAAAATTGTGATTTAAAATAAATAAGTTGTGAATCTCAGATTTATTATCGTACTGTGTTGAGACTGTGAAAACTCTGATATCTTTTTACTGTGTTATCATGGGTTGGGATTGCACGAAGGAAGTTCAGTGGTTTATACAACTTGCGTTGGTGACTATGTAGTGAGAGGTTCTGGGGAACCTACTATTTTTTGTGACTATGCAGTATGAGTGCATTGCATTGTGTTTTCATTAAATCATGTTTAAACGTGATTTGTGTCTTTTAAATATTTTTTGTGAAAATTATTGTGAAATTGTGTTTGTGATTGCTTGCACTTTAGAGATACACAAAGTTCTTTAGCTTACCCCCTATAGTTTTTCTTTTTCAGATACCTTGGACTCTAGGTGACTTGGTACTTGGAGGATCTCACATTTTATTCGGTTATTCAATTATTCAGTATGGAACTATTTTTATTTATTCAAATTATTATTAATTATTTTTGAATATTGATGTATATTCATACTTTGAGACTATTTATGTTTTGGGATTAACTTTTAGCATTCATGCAATGTATTTTTTATTTTACAGGAATTTGAATAAATGCTATAGCATAACTGTAGAAGGACACTCCGCTGTGTAGTCTTTAGGCCATACTGTTCAAAAAAAAGTGGCAATGAAAAGCACATGAGGGGAGAAGCACTTCATCGTTGACCAGACTTGGTGTCCTTCATCAGGAAGCTCGAGGTGTGGCCTCATCGTCCTCTTATGAGGCGGTGAGCCTAAGACGGTCATGGCAGTCCACTGGCGAACTGGGAGTTTATCTTTCCTTTTTGATATAGCACTTATTTATCTGAAGGGTTGTATGATGATGATACGTTTGATTATTGCCCAGCCATGAACTGTTTTAGATGGCGTGGGTTTTGTTGGATGATATTTTGTTTATTTTCTTAATCTCTTGCTAATGTTTATTGTTCTCTCTTGATCTTTGCTTTGTTTGTGGTGTGCTTAATTTCCTAACGTTGTAAGAGCTTAGAGTTTTCAGTGCTTTGAGATATAGGCCATACCTTAAGCGCCTTCGAGAGTTGGCCTTTCTTTAGGAACAACCCAGGGTTGTAAGAGATTAGGGATGTTAGTGCCTCAAGAGACAGGTCATTCCTTATGATGCCTTCGAGTGATGGTCATTCCCTAGGTATAGATGAGGGTAGTGAGCAAGGGAGCAAGCCTTATCTAATTGTGACAGCTAGAGTAGTGCGTGATAACCTTCGAGAGAGGGTTATTGCTTTAGCATTAGCTTGGGGGAGTGACCGAGAGAGCTAGCCTTAGATCCCATAAACAATGGAGTAACCATCAAGGGGCAAGACTCCAACCTGCCTTAGAGATAAGTGATAGGTTTAAACGACTAAAAGGGACAGAGATTAGGAGAGTAAAGTGTTTAGAGTTAAGCCGAGAGGTATTGCTGTAGCATTTTAGTCTCCAAGCCTTCTTGCTAGGGATAGTCTAGGAGCAGCCTAAGTAAGTCCCGTCGAGCATAGTGTAGAGAACTAGGATTCGTTAGCAGTGTTAAGAGTCTTCAGAGGGTTATCCTTCAGGAGCTAGCCAACCATTCCGTAGAGAGCTTCATATTCGAGAGAGGACCTATCTGTCATTTGATTATCTCTTCTTTGTTTGCTTGTTCTTCTACAACATTTTCTCCCATCCTTCATTCTGCCTCAACATACTCGCATTACAATTTGGTTACTATAGCAATTTGGATACGAAAACTGTGTTCACCTTTAATCCCTGTGGAGACGATACTCACTCATCACTTTATTACTCGTTCGACGTGTATACTTGCACCATTTGTGTATCATTTATAGTATTTCAAGATCGCGCAACAGCAGTGAAAGTTGCCGCAGCCTCAACCCGCCATTACTCGTCGAGGCAGCAGATTGTGACAGCGCAAAACACACTTAAGCTTTATAACGCAGTCTACACACTACTGAGCTGCAACTACCTGACCTGATCTATCAACCTTATCTCTCCCTATCACTATCTTAATTTACTTGTGTATTTATTTTTATGTTTTTATTATTCAGAAATTTAATTGTGCATTTACTATTTCCTTGTGCATGAAAACACTCATAGTAGATGCTCCAATCCCTGTGGGAGACGATATCTTTTATACTATAACTTGACAAGAGTGTGCACTTGCGCTAATAAATAGAGAACGCCTAAACGCTCTACAGCTACAAACAAAGAAGCTTCCAAAAGCCATCAAGAGTTAAAAAGGTTAGAAGCGTATGGGTTCCTAAGGAACTTGTAACTTCTAAAAATTATGATGCTATGTCTCCTTGGATTCCTAGAGGAACCAAGTTTTTGGGAGCTAACACACATGGACCCAAAATGATTTGGGTACCAAAAATCAAAGTTTAATTCTTTGTTTGTAGGGGAGCATTGCTACAAGGCCAAAGCTTCAAGTCAAAACTCATGGTACCTTGATAGTGGATGCTCAAGACACATGACCGGTGACAAGAGTAGATTCATGGAACTCAAGCCAAAGAGTGGTGGAGTAGTAACTTTGGGTGACAACTCCAAAGGCCACATTGAAGGAATTGGCTCCATTGGTAATCATTATTCTATTCTTATTGAAAATGTGTTATATGTCAACGATCTTAAGCATAATTTATTGAGCATTAGTCAATTATGTGATAAATGGTTTAATGTCCTTTTTGATGTTAATGGTTGTAAAATAGTGGACATTAAAACAAATAAGATAATGCTCATAGGTCATCGCATAGGAAATGTCTATATGGTGCATTTAGATGACATTCATACATCTCATGCATGTTTTGTTGCTCCTGATGAAAATGATGCATGGTTGTGGCAGAGGAAACTATGACATGCTAGTATTAGTGTTTTAGAGAAATTAGTTTCCCTAAATCTAGTAAGAGGTTTGCCTAAGCTTAAATTCACATTAGATAAAATTTGTGATGCATGTGCTAAGGGAAAACAAAAATGTGTTTCATTTAAAGCTATTAATGATGTCTCAACAAGTAGAACATTACAACTAATTCATATAGATCTATTTGGGCCTATTAGGAAAATTAGCTTGGGTGGAAAATCATATGCATTTGTTCTTGTTGATGACTATTCTAGATATACTTGGATTCTATTTTTAAGCATTAAGGATGAGGCTTTAGAAAAATTCATCACGTTTTCAAAAATAACTCTAAATGACCTTGGTCAAAATATTTCCCACATAAAAAGTTACCATGGAACCAAATTTTAAAATCTAGGTTTTGATGATTTTTGTTATTCTAATGAGATTAGCCATAATTTTCTCGCACCTCGCACTCCTCAACAAAATGGGGTAGTTGAGAGGAAAAATCAAACTTTAGAAGAAATGGCTAGGACCATGCTTTGTGAAAACAATTTACCTAAATATTTTTGAGCGGAAGCCATTAATACCGCTTGCTACATTATAAATCGAGTAATGATTAGGCCGATTTTAAAGAAAACACCTTATGAGATTTTAAAATGTAAAAAGCCTAACATTAACTACTTTCACAATTTTGGTTGCAAGTGTTTTATTTTAAACAATGGAAAATATAATTTAGGTAAATTTGATGCAAAAAGTGATGAAGCTATTTTTCTAGGTTATTCTTTAAACTCTAAAGTCTATCGAGTTTTTAACAAGAAAACCTTAGTTGTAAAAGAGTCAATACATGTGGTTTTCGATGATAACCTCCTTCCGAGGAAAGATTCTTGTGATGATGATGATGTAAGAATCCTTGAAGCCAATGATGGTGGCCAATCATCAATGGTGGATGAGGTTCCAACAAAAAAGGAAGAAGCACAAGAACCTCCTCTAGAAGCTTTGCAAGACATGGCTCTTGAGGAAAATGAAATAAGCTACCCTAGGGAGTTCAACTATGTCAAAGGTGGTGAAATCTTGGGTGATCCATCCAAGGGGGGCAACCACTCGATCCTCTCTCAAACTTTTTAATAATGTTGCATTTATCTCATGCATTGAGCCTAAGAATATCAAAGAAGCATTAAATGATGATTTTTGGATATTGGTCATGCAAGAAGAATTAAATCAATTTGAGAGAAGTAAGGAATGGACTTTAGTTGATAAGCCTAGAAATAAATCTACTATGGGGACAAAATGGGTTTTTAGAAACAAACTAGATGAGAGTGGTAACATAGTGAGAAACAAGGCTAGGTTTTTTGCTCAAGGTTACGCTTAAGAAGAGGAAATTGATTTTGATGAAACCTATACACCCGTAGCTAGAATGGAAGCAATTAGGATGCTACTTGCATTTGCATGTTACAATGATTTCAAGCTTTTTCAAATAGATGTCAAAAGTGCATTTTTAAATGGTTTTATAAATGAAGAAGTGTATGTGGAACAACCACCAGGTTTTGAAGATCCAAAATTTCCAAACCATGTTTTTTAAATTAACAAAAGCTCTATATGGTTTAAAACAAGCTCCAAGAGCTTGGTATGAAAGGCCTTCAAATTTTCTTATTGAAAAGGGGTTTGAAAAAGGAAAGATGGACACAACATTATTTGTTGAGTGTGTAAAAGTTCTATTATTTACACCCTTTTTAACCCATATTTCTGCTGCATTCAAGCATCATTGCATTGCATTTAGGTTAGTTTACAGCAAAACATCACAAAATTAGTAAAAGCACGGATTCTACTGAAAAAGGGTTGATTTTGCAGGTGGCTGCCATCTCTGACGAAGAAGGCGGGCGCAGGGCAGAGAAGCAGAAGAGCTGAACTGGACAAGCAGATGATGAGGACGATGCTGCCATGGATCTGCCGTGACAGCAGAGGACGACAGCAAATTAGCGGAGGAAAAGCAAAGTGGACCTCGATAGATAGAGAAAATTATGCTCGTCTGTCATGTGAAAACCATATATTTTTCCAAGCCCCGGATCAAAAGATATGTCAAGCCAAAGCTCAATGAGAGGAAATCCCATGAAACAAGGAGGCGGCTGAAAAGTAGGATACTTGAAGATTAAAGTCTTTATTAGAATCTTACTTTTAATTAAAGTTGTAATCCTTGTTATCTTAAAATACTTGAGCCCAAAGCTTATATAAGGGCATAGATTTTAACCTAGGATACATCATACCCCATAACCGATAACCAAACCCCTCCGCCGTTTACCCGTCGTCGACATGTTCTAAAACCCCCTAGGGCCACGGGTTGATTTGTAAAGTAGTTGCAAGGGTTGTTTTGTTTTAGGATTTTTCAAGTTCAATAAAATAAACTTCAAGTTCTCTTATTTTGGTTTTAATATCTTGCAAGAGCATCGGGAGAGCATTGTGAGGTTATCTATTTACTTAGCATCGGGAGAGTTAAGTATACGAAAGAAATAAGAGCGAGTTCTCTAGTTTATAGTTGAGCTATCTTGTGCCTAGGGATAGGGCAAGGTTAAGTGGCTAAGGAAGAATTCATACACATCGGTGTTCATCCTTCGATTCACGCCGGGAGGTATCATCAAAGACGTGATCATCGACAGACTTGGACCTAGGGATAGGCCAAGGCAGATCTGGGATTCTTGCCAAACTTGAACGTACAGAGTTGGTGTGTTTGCTGCCGCGACGACCAATGGACAGCTGCCGCGACAGGTGCTGCCAGCGACAGGCGCGACGACAGAACTGGAGTTCCTAAGCAATACAATACCTGCACTACTGAGCAATTCAATACCAGCCCATTCTCTCTATCTTGATATTCCTACTCTTTTATTTACGTTTTCTTCAATATTCTCGTGACAACTTTCTAAACTATTTTATTTATTTCGTGTAGTGAAATAAGGTGAAGCTATTAGCCCAATCCCTGTGGAGACGATATTCGATACTTCGTATCACTTTACTACTTGCGTCGTGTACACTTGCACTACAATTGCGATAGACTCTTTTACACGCAACAAGTTTTTGGCGCCGTTGCCGGGGATTGGCAACATAACTACACCTTTTTTTTATTGCACTTTTCGTTTTTGTTTTTGTTTTTCTTTTAATTTTTTTTCTTCTATTTTTCGTTAGTGCTTTCAACTCTTGCTTTTCACGAGGTTTTCTTGTTTATGCGCAGATCTAAAAGAGGCAAAGATCCTGAGTATAAATTAGATCCGGAAATCGAACGTTCCTTCAATCTCAAGAAACAACTTCGCCACCTTTTAGACAGGAACGAATACCTTGAGGAGCAGCTAGAGAAGATGGCCCGTAATCTGCCCGCTGGTGGAGGTATACCGCCTGTCGGCGACCCGCCCTTGGCAGATGGACGACGGTCCTGCCGTGACTACATGTTGAACGATCATGTAGAGCTGGAGACCACGCTGCCGGATATTGAAGTTGATAACTTTGAGCTTAAACCTGTCATGTTTAGTATGATCAACAATGTCGGACAATTTAGTGGTGCTGTGACAGAAGATGCTAGGGAGCATCTCAAAACGTTCCAGGAAATCTGTGGTTCGTTTAGACTGCCAGGAGTTAATCCGGAGATACTGAGGCTTCGGTTATTCCCCCATTCATTGAGGGACAGAGCTAAAACTTGGTGGAATAAACTTACGCCGGGTTCAATCGTAACTTGGGCAGATTTATCTCGTGAATTTTTATCTCGTTTTAATCCTTCGCATTTATCTGAGCGATTAGGTAATGAAATTGCTACTTTTCAACAGGAAGATGACGAGCCGATGCACGAGGCCTGGGACAGATTTACCACTCTTCTTCGGAACTGCCCAATGCATGGATTCCCCGTCTGGAATCAGGTAACTAAGTTCTATAATGCTGCTAACTTACAAACTCGTATTCGAATTGATTCTGCAGCAAATGGACTATTATTGGATAAAGATCCAGACGAGGCATTGCAAGTTTTGAAAAATCTGGCCAAGAATGAGGAACAGTTTCCAACCGCAAGAAGAGGGGGTAAAAGGGTACTTGCTGTCAAGGACTATGAAGCCGACAGCACGTTGAAATCACAAGTAGCATTCCTTACTAAAGCAATGAAAAGGTTATTGAATGATGATGGTCAACAAGGATTTGCTGTAGAGGAAGTATGTGATATCTGTGAGGGAAATCATAGTCGGGATGAGTGCCCAATACAGTTAGAAGAGGGAAAATATGTTGGAAATTACAACAAGCCGAATTACAACTCCAACAATTATAATCCCAATTGGAGGAAGGATCCCAAATTTTCCTGGAGTAACCCCAATAACACCCTGAATCCGCAAGCACATAATCAGAATCAGGGAGGACCTAGATTGCTGACGCGACAGCAACTGCCGCCGCACCTGCCGCCGCACCTGCCGCCGCAGCAGCAACAGCAGCCACCAGCTGCCACGAGCAGTATACTGGAACAGACTCTGGCCACCTTTATGTCTCAGACAGGTACTTATATTGAGAATATGAATCAGTTTGTCAAGAAGACAGAAAATTTCATGGATAAAACAGAGATGAGGATGACAAATCATGAGGCTACTTTGAAATCTCTGGAGACACAAATGGGCCAGGTTTCCCAACATATTAAGCCGAGGCAGAATGGAGGATTCCCTAGTAATACTGAAAATGCTAGGCCACTCACACATGAGCAGTGTAAAGCAATTACTACTAGGAGTGGGAAGAAACTACCAGGGCCGGAAAAAGAAGTTGAAACAGGAAAGGAACCAGCCTTGGACCAACCTGCCGAGGAAGCTGTCCCGACAGGTGATAAACAGACTGCTGCCGATGAGCCTGTCACGACAGCAGACGCGACAGAGGAGAAAAATGATGAACCCAAACCTCCTCAGATTTGTATGCAGTGGGAAGGACGTATTGCTGACTATCGTCCTCCGCCACCTTTTCCCCAACGGATACAGCAAGCTAAGCAAGAATCTCAACTTAAAAAGATTTATGATATTTTTAAGCAGGTTCATATTAATATCCCGCTGTTAGATGCCGTTAGAGAGATGCCCGGTTACGCCAAATTTCTCAAGGATGTCATGTCAAAGAAATATAAACTTGGGGAATTTGAAACGGTAAGGATGGCAGATGGTTGCATGAGTATTCTTCATCGGCAGCAACCCCAGAAAAAGAAGGATCCGGGGAGCTTCATCATACCTTGTGTAATCGGAGACAAATATGTGGGTAAGGCACTTTGTGATCTTGGTGCTAGTATCAATTTAATGCCAAAATCTGTTTTTCAGAAATTAGGTATTGGAAAGGTGCGGCCCACGACAGTAATTCTGCAGCTTGCCGACCGCTCTTACGTTCATCCAGAAGGAAAAATCGAAGATATTCTGGTAAGAGTGGATAAATTTATTTTTCCTACTGACTTTCTTGTTCTAGATTGTGAAGCAGACGAAAACGCACCAATCATCCTTGGGCGACCCTTCTTAGCCACGGGAAGATCACTGATTGATGTGGAAAAAGGAGAACTCACCATGAGAGTAAACGACCAAGAGATTAAGTTGAATGTTCTCCAAGCAATGAAGCATGCTGATGCAGACGAGGAATGCAAGGCTATCACTGAAGTTATCCTTGATCAACCCTGCATCTGGTCGGGCTGTTACGACATAAAAATCGGGCACTACCGCGGCAGCCACCTACAGAGATGTCACGACAGCACTGACGACAGCAACTCCTCTGACTCCGATACATCTGATACTGAAGATCAGGAGGAGGTAAACTGGTTAGGCAATCGTCCAGGTAAGTTATTCGAACCTCTGAATTATACTTCGGATAACCATTTAATCCAAAAGCCATCTACTGTTGAACCACCTACCTTAGAACTGAAGCCCCTGCCAGGGCAGCTTAAATATGCTTTTCTTGGTTCAAATGATACGTTGCCCGTAATCATCTCTTCTAAGCTGCCGCAGGAACAGGAACGGCAGCTAATCGGCATGCTAAGGCAGCACAAAAGGGCAATTGGGTGGACGATAGCAGACATTCAAGGCATTAGTCCGGCGTTATGCATGCACAAAATCCTTCTAGAGGAAGATCATAAGCCGACTATTGATGCCCAAAGGCGGCTAAACCATGCGATGAAAGAGGTGGTGCGTAAAGAGATAATCAAATGGTTAGATGTTGATATTATTTACGCCATCTCCGACAGTAAATGGGTGAGCCCGGTGCAATGCGTTCCAAAGAAAGGAGGAATGACCGTGATAACCAATGAGAACAATGAATTAATCCCAACCAGGACTGTGACCAGTTGGAGGGTTTGTATGGACTATCGGAAGCTTAACAAAGCTACCCGAAAGGACCATTTTCATTTACCCTTTATTGATCAAATGCTTGACAGATTAGCGGGTAAACCTTATTATTGTTTTCTTGATGGTTATTCAGGTTATAATCAAAATGCTATTGCACCAGAAGATCAAGAAAAGACGACTTTCACATGCCCCTACGGAACATACGCTTTTAGGAGGATGCTGTTTGGACTATGCAATGCACCAGCCACCTTCCAAAGGTGCATGATGGCCATATTCTCCGATATGGTGGAGGACTTCCTTGAGATATTTATGGATGATTTTCCCATCTTTGGAAACGATTCTGAGAGCTGCCTCGGCAATCTTCAAAAGGTACTTGAAAGATGTGAAAAAGCAAATCTTGTTTTGAATTGGGAAAAATGCCACTTTATGGTGGATGAGGGGATAGTCCTTGGCCATAAGATTAGCTGTCGTGGGATAGAAGTTGACAGGGATAAAATAGAGGTGATTGAGAAGCTGCCGCCGCCGACCAAAGTCAAGGGCATTAGGAGTTTTTTAGGGCATGCTGGTTTTTATCGAAGGTTTATTGCAAATTTCTCAAAAATCACCAAGCCCCTATGTCATCTCTTAGAGCAGAACTGACCCTTTGACTTTAATGAAGAATGTACTGAAGCATTCAAGGTTCTGAAGGAAAAACTGGTAACAGCCCCCATAGTACAGCCACCAGACTGGACACAGCCATTTGAGATCATGTGTGATGCTAGTGACTATGCTGTCGGGGCAGCACTTGGGCAGCGCAGAGATAAGCTGTTTCATGTCATATACTATGCCAGTAAAACATTGAATGACGCCCAAGTGAACTACACCACCACAGAAAAGGAGCTTTTAGCTGTGGTGTTCTCCATCGACAAGTTTCGTTCTTACATACTTGGGACGAAGGTAATAGTGCACACAGACCATTCTGCCCTCAAATATTTGTTCGCGAAAAAGGATGCAAAGCCTCGATTGATACGGTGGATCCTGCTATTGCAAGAGTTCGACCTTGAGATCAAGGACAAAAAAGGGACAGAAAATCAGGTGGCAGATCACTTGTCAAGGTTGGAGAAGGGACAGAGTCTGCCAATCGATGAGACAAACATACTGGAGACCTTCCCAGACGAGCAGCTCTTTGCTGCCGCAATCGCTGCCGCGACAGCCATGGCGGCAGGTAAGTCTTCTGAACTCCCCTGGTATGCTGATTTCGTTAATTTTATAGTTAGCGGAATACTACCTTCTGATCTTAATTATCAAGCCAGGAAGAGGTTCCAAAATGATGTTAAGCATTATTATTGGGACGAACCTCTTCTTTTCAAACTATGCGCAGATCAGGTTATAAGGAGGTGTGTACCACAAGAAGAACAAGAAGACATTCTCCATCACTGCCATGCTTCACAATATGGAGGTCACTTAGGAGGCAATAAAACTGCTGCCAAGGTGCTGCAGTCAGGGTTCTACTGGCCGACACTGTATAAAGATGCACAGAACTTCTACAAGAACTGTGATAGGTGCCAGCGGACAGGTAACATCTCGAGGAGAAACGAGATGCCACTGCAGAACATTCTGGAAGTCGAGATCTTCGACGTTTGGGGGATTGATTTCATGGGACCTTTTCCATCTTCATGTGGAAATCTATACATCCTCCTAGCAGTGGATTATGTATCTAAGTGGGTCGAAGCCATCGCCACTCAAAAGAATGATGCCAAGACAGTCCAAAAGTTTTTGCACAAAAACATTTTTTCTAGATTTGGCATCCCTAAGGCGATTATCAGTGATGAAGGGAGACATTTTGACAATAGGGTTATTGCTGCCGCCTTGAAGAAATATGGTGTCAAGCACAGGATCGCGACAGCATACCACCCACAGACCAATGGACAAGCTGAGATATCTAATAGGGAAGTTAAGAACATTCTTGAAAAGATGGTTAAGCCAACTAGGAAAGATTGGTCTTTACTCCTTAATGATGCATTATGGTCATATAAGACAGCTTTTACGACTCCATTGGGCATGTCTCCATATCGATTGATCTATGGGAAAACCTGTCACTTGCCTGTCGAGATAGAGCACAAGGCATATTGCGCAATCAAGGCCGTGAATATGGACTTGGACAAGGCTGGCCAGAAAAGGCTGTTAGATCTGAACGAGCTTGAGGAAATACGGACAATGGCCTACGACAATGCAAGAATCTACAAGGAGAAAACTAAGAAGTGGCATGACAGGAAGTTGCTGCCACGACAGTTCTGCCCAGGGCAGCTTGTGTTGTTATTCAATTCTAGACTGAAACTCTTCCCAGGAAAGCTAAAGTCTAGATGGTCTGGCCCGTTCCAAGTGGTACAAGTTTATCCCCATGGTGCCATCACAATCCAATCATTAAAAGACGGGCACCAATTCAAAGTCAACGGATAGCGCCTCAAGCATTATCAGGGGACTGAAGCCCCGGGAATACAGGAAGTGGTTACTTTAGGAGATGCCCCACAAGGCATCCCTAATTTAACCTAAATTTTTTTTTCATTTATTTTATTACTTAGTATTATTTATTAGGAAATTAGGTTTATTTTATTTAAATAATGTTTTCTATATTTTCTGTTTTCAGCAAATAAAGGAGTCAAGAAGAAAAGAAGAAGTGACCCAAGCCCACCATCCATCCATCAGCCCAACAGAGCCCATTTATTGAAGCCTGTCGTTCCAGCTACCGCCGCAGACACGGATAAGACAGGCTGTCAACAGACTGACACGGCAGACGCAGAGACGTGTGGCAGACGCGTAACAGACGCATAAATGCGTATCAGACGCGTCAGACACGCCAAATCTCAACAGTCGCTCCGTTATTCACGCCTGCCGTTACAGCATTAAACGGGCAGCAACTCGACCGCTATAAAACCCCGTTCTCATTTCCATTTTCATCACTTCTGCTTATTCTTACTTGCTTTCTCCTCCAGTTTTTCTTTGTTTTCTTTACTTTCACAAACCTTGCAACTAAAATGTCTTCCAGACAGACCCGCCGCGGTGCTGCTTCAGCCTCTTCATCAGCAGCACCCACACCGTCGGCCTTCGCAACAAAGGAATTATGGGAAGAAAGAGGTTTTATCTACATCTGCAAGGCTCCGAACATGGGGCTTCGACCATTCATCGCGAGGGCAATACGAGCTCAACTATGGGAGCAGTTCGCAGAACAACCGGCGGAATTAAATGACACGTTGGTGAGGGAGTTCTATGCTGCCACCAACAGCAAGACGGTGACATCCGTCACTGTCCGAGGGGTCAAGGTACCATTCACAGCTGACAGCATCAACCACATGTATGGCCTCTATTTTGGTCCCAACGACGATGCCCATCAGCAATTTTTAGACACCCTCGACGCTGCTGCCTACGGAGCTGTCATGGCAGAAGTGACAGAGGAAGGAACGACGTGGAACACGAGCAAAAAGAACCCCAACTCTGTCAAAAGGGGGCAGCTTCTTCCAGAAGCCAAATTATGGAACGCTTTCATCAAGAAGCGTATCCTGTCGTCCTCCCATCACACGACTGCGGACCAGCAGAGGCTTGCCCTCATTCATTCGATCATGAACGACCGGCCTATCAACGTGGGCCGCTATATGAGGGACAGCGTCTTGGATTGCACATATTGATCAACCTCCCGCCTCTGCCTACCATTCATGATCACATCACTCTGCCGCTGGCTGCTGTCCCTGAGGCCACCACCGACAAACTGGTCCAAGGCAGAGGCTGGACCGACAACAACATTACCAGCCTTATGGAGCTCATAGTCGCAACCCCCCTCTCCTCTTTCAACCCGGCTGCTTCCCCAGCAGAATCATCCGAGGAACCTGCCCATGAACCTGCCACAGCAGCCACCCAGACCAACCAATCTGCCCAGATCCTTGCTGCTATACAACGGGTGGAAGACAAACAAATGGGGCTGATGACATTCATCCGGGATTTCGCCAACTCGACGGTAAATTTCATTACCAACACTTTAAATTATCCCGATGTTATTTTCCCCACCTTCCATGCCCACTATTTCCACATCCCCTCCCCTGTCCACACACCTACGCCACATGTCTCCCCCCATGCACACTCTGCTTCTTCCACCCCATCACCTACCCAGCCGGCAGCTGACAGCCCAACGGAAGAAACCTCTGCCCGAGGAACGAAGCGACCTGCCTCACATGACATCGAGACAGACCCTCCTATTAGGAGGAATTTGGCGAAGGACTTCACGACTGTCAAGAGGGAGAAACATGTGGCAGACAGAAAACTAATGCCCAAAGCTAGCACCACCACCAGCAGCACTTGGGATAGCGGCAGCAGCTCAGACATCCAGGTCGTGGAACATCCTACCCAGCCTGCCCCACAACCCAGACGCCGCCGCCAAATCCGTGTCAGCAGCAGCAGTGAAGACAACGAGTAAAATTTAAGTCTTTTATTTTCTTTTTCTGCTGCCTGCTTATCTATATTTTGTGATGTACCTGCCTTCATTTTATCTGTCATTTGCATTGAGGGCAATGCAACCCTCGAGTTTGGGGGTGGCAACCCTCCATTTTAATGGAGTCTTAGTACATCTGTTTAATTAATTGTTGTGTCTTTTAAGTTCTCTCTTAAAAAAATTAAACTGTTGGCTTAAAACTGTGAAGTAACTTACCTGTCATGACAGCTCTGCCGTGGCAGCATTTTTAGGACAGATTAAGGAGAAGTTTAGAGCCTTTCTATAGTTCTGAAAAACTTAAACACCATTGTGACTTTATATTGCTTAAGATTTCTTTTAGCCAAACTAGAATAGGATGCTTAGTACTTGAATAGCCCCTAGAGGTGCCTAACATTGGCTCTAGGAAAGAAGTTTAGCAAAAGAAATTCAAAAACCTAGAGGTGCCCGAAACCGGCTCTAGGAAGCTAACTAGAGGTGCCCAAAACTGGCTCTAGAAAATTTTAGCTTGAAAATAGAAGAAAAAGAAGCATGAAAATGTGTCTTCAAGAAAATAAACTTTGGCATAAAAATTCGAGTTAAAAAGTTGAATATTCTAGTGAAACTAAGAGAGTCTTGGCATATAACTGTTCACAAGCATGCACACATTGCACGAGAACTATAGTGAGATTCCGGACAGATCCTAATCTTTCCGACAGGTTGCTGCCGCCACAGAGAATGAGCGACGGGTAAGGGACAGTCACCGTTTGAAGGCCAACACAAAAATATTCATTTTTCTTTTAGGTCTTAATTGCTTGAGGGCAAGCAAAAACTTGAGTTTGGGGGTGTGTTGAGTGTGTAAAAGTTCTATTATTTACACCCTTTTTAACCCATATTTCTGCTGCATTCAAGCATCATTGCATTGCATTTAGGTTAGTTTACAGCAAAACATCACAAAATTAGTAAAAGCACGGATTCTACTGAAAAAGGGTTGATTTTGCAGGTGGCTGCCATCGCTGACGAAGAAGGCGGGCGCAGGGCAGAGAAGCAGAAGAGCTGAACTGGACAAGCAGATGATGAGGACGATGCTGCCATGGATCTGCCGTGACAGCAGAGGACGACAGCAAATTAGCGGAGGAAAAGCAAAGTGGACCTCGATAGATAGAGAAAATTATGCTCGTCTGTCGTGTGAAAACCATATATTTTTCCAAGCCCCGGATCAAAAGATATGTCAAGTCAAAGCTCAAGGAGAGGAAATCCCATGAAACAAGGAGGCGGCTGAAAAGTAGGATACTTGAAGATTAAAGTCTTTATTAGAATCTTACTTTTAATTAAAGTTGTAATCCTTGTTATCTTAAAATACTTGAGCCCAAAGCTTATATAAGGGCATAGATTTTAACCTAGGATACATCATACCCCATAACCGATAACCAAACCCCTCCGTCGTTTACCCGTCGTCGACATGTTCTAAAACCCCCCTAGGGCCACGGGTTGATTTGTAAAGTAGTTGCAAGGGTTGTTTTGTTTTAGGATTTTTCAAGTTCAATAAAATAAACTTCAAGTTCTCTTATTTTGGTTTTAATATCTTGCAAGAGCATCGGGAGAGCATAGTGAGGTTATCTATTTACTTAGCATCGGGAGAGTTAAGTATACGAAAGAAATAAGAGCGAGTTCTCTAGTTTATAGTTGAGCTATCTTGTGCCTAGGGATAGGGCAAGGTTAAGTGGCTAAGGAAGAATTCATACACATCGGTGTTCATCCTTCGATTCACGCCGGGAGGTATCATCAAAGACGTGATCATCGACAGACTTGGACCTAGGGATAGGCCAAGGCAGATCTGGGATTCTTGCCAAACTTGAACGTACAGAGTCGGTGTGTTTGCTACCGCAACGACCAACGGACAGCTGCCGCGACAGGTGCTGCCAGCGACAGGCGCGACGACAGAACTGGAGTTCCTAAGCAATACAATACCTGCACTACTGAGCAATTCAATACCAGCCCATTCTCTCTATCTTGATATTCCTACTCTTTTATTTACGTTTTCTTCAATATTCTCGTGACAACTTTCTAAACTATTTTCTTTATTTCGTGCAGTGAAATAAGGTGAAGCTATTAGCCCAATCCCTATGGAGACGATATCCGATACTTCGTATCACTTTACTACTTGCGTCGTGTACACTTGCACTACAATTGCGATAGACTCTTTTACACGCAACATTATTCATTAAAAGCAATGGAAAATATATATTAGTAGTTCAAATATATGTTGATGATATTATTTTTGGATCTACTAATGAACTTCTTTGTCAAGATTTTTCTAAGTTAATGCAAGGTAAATTTGAAATGAGCATGATTGGGGAGCTCTCATTCTTCTTGGGACTCCAAATCAATCAAATGAAGATGACATCTTCATCAATCAAGCTAAGTACATAAATGGCATGCTCAAGAAGTTTGGCTTGGAGCATGTAAAGCCTCAAGCTACACCAATGAGCTCATCCATGAAGCTTGACAAATATGAATAAGGTAAGTGTGTCGATTCCAAACTTTACCGCTTTATGATTGGATCATTGCTTTACCTTATCGCAAGTAGACCAGATATTATGTTTAGTGTTTTCTTGTGTGCTAGGTTTCAAGCTAGTCCTAGAGAATCACACCTTATAGCCGTTAAGAGAATTTTTAAGTACCTTAGAGATACCCCTTGTTTAGGTCATTGGTACCCTAGAGATTCCACCTTTAACCTTCATGTTTTTTTAGATGCGGATTATGGGGGTTGTAAAATAGATAGAAAGAGTACCTCCGGAACATGTCAATTCCTAGGTAGTATTCTCATATATTGGTTCTCTAAGAAACAAAATAGTGTAGTCTTATCTACCACCAAAGCGGAATACATATCAGTCGGAAGTTGTTATGCTCAAGTCCTTTGTATGAAGCAACAACTTTTAGATTATGGAATTGAGGTTGGTACCATACCCCTTAGGTGTGACAATACTAGTGTCATATGTCTCTCTAAAAATCCCATCCAACACTCTAGAACAAAACACATTAAGATAAGACATCATTTCATTAGAGACTATGTCTTAAAGAATGATGTTGTTTTAGAATATATAGACATCTTGAACCAAATCGCGGACATCTTTACCAAACCTTTAGACAAAGAGCGTTTTTGGACCCTTAGGAGAGAGTTTGGTTTAACTAGCCTTTTTTGACCTTTTAGGGGCATTTTTATGTAATTTTGCTTGAATCCATTTTGATTTGCATGCTTATGTGTTTTTAATGTTAATTGCTTCTATGCTTGTAGTTAGGGGGACTATGTACTTATTTTTGCCTATAGATCTTGTTCATTCATCATGATTATGCATTTAGGATCGATTGGAAATCGATTTTTCTGCTATTTTGTGTCAAATCTGCACATTCTGGCATAGGTGTATCGAAACAGGTTCCCCTATTTCAATACGGGCTACCTTCTGAAGGGGCCTTTGCCCTTAAGGGTTTCGAAACGGTAAAAACATTTCGAAACGAGCTCTTGAAAGGGACATTTCTAGAATCATTGGGATCGAAACGAGTAAATCGTGTTTTGATACAACCCCGAGTTTCGAAACGGTCTTATTTTGGTTTCGAAGCAGTTACACGCTGAAGAGTCTATTAAATGAACTTTCTATCTTTAAACTCAACTCTTCCTAAACCCAAACTCCTATCAAACCCTAACCTAATTTTTCTTATAAATACACATTAAACCTAAAAGATTTTTTCACAAACTTGAGGGTTTTTTCTCTAAACAAATCCTAAGCAAGCTTAAACAACTTTGTGCATTATCATCCATCTATTCTTCCTAAATCCCGACTTAAGGTATTTTTTTTTCTTTTCATTTTTTGTTTGATTTCTATGGTTTAGAATTATTGTTTTTGCATATAATGTTTGTATAGACTGTGTTCTGAAGATTTTGCAAAAGACTTTCAAAATTCAAACTTTTTCATTTTAACCGTATATTTTTTTTCTTTTTCAAAATTTCTTTCACAATTTTTTTTATAGATGTATATTCTTCTAACCTATATTGTATATTATAAAACCTTGATTATATGATTACTATTGGATTAAATGTGGATTTCTTATGCATGCATACATTTTCTTTTGCTTGCTTAATGTTTTTAGGATGACTTCCAAGAAGAGAGCTAGAGTTTCCGAAGAGGGTGAAGGGTCTGAACCATCTGAGAAAAACCTCCCTCGACCTAATCTCGCCTATCTCTTCAAAAAGAGTTTCCTATCCCCCCCAAGTTCACCAAGCTTTTAAATACTATCAAACCATCAAAATTTGACCCAAGAATATCGTTGACATTGATTTCCTTGATTCTGATCGCTTTCATTTTCGATACCCTGGCCTTTTAACCCGTTGGAACTTCATGACTTTTTTAGGCATTCCTGGAATCATGTACCAAAACCTTGTTTTGTTGTTGTACTCCAATACCAAATGTGCCCTTGGTCCCGACCATTCCCAAGATGTTGCCATTGACTCTTACCTTTTGGGGAAGAAAATCTGTGTCGAGCCGTCAACCTTGGTCAATCTCATTGGTCTCAAAGATGAGGGTATGAAAGATGAGAACTCGCTTGATCCTCATACCAGCCAGGTTAATACCTTGGATGTCCATGACCGGTTTCTTCATCTTATGATCTCGTGGTGGTTTCGTCCATCCGGAGGGAAGTTCTCGCACATTAGAGAAGTCGATGACTTTTGGCTCAAGTGTTTCCGACAAGAACAACAACCGAACTTAGTGAAGATTATGTTTGCGGAGATAGTGCACTTAGTTAAAAATCGCAACAATGTTTCCTCCTTCACATATGGAACCGTATTAAGTCATTTCGTCATCCTTAGTGGCATTGATTGCACGTTTGACATTGAGGAGCCTCTCAAAGAGAAGCTAAATGAGACTACACTCATGAAGTGTGGCTTCCGTTTCAACGGTGATGATTGAGTTCGTGTGCCTCGAGGTGAACGTGCTCAAGCTCAAGCTCCTCCTCAAGCTCAAGTTGCTTCACAAGCTCTTAACAATGATGCGATGATGACTTTCCTCAACGAGCAATTCACCGGAATCAACAATCGTTTCAATGCTTTGGAGGAACGGTTTGTTGGTATGGAAAATCGTCTTACCTCTATTGAGAATCAACAATCTTCATTGGATCTCTCCTTCACTGCCTTCTATGGTGAATGGAGACACTTTCAAATGAGTCAAGAGAAAGATGAAGATGGCATAGATGAAGATGAAGACAATGATGAGCCCTAGTCTAGCTTGCATTCATCTCATATCATCTAGGATTTTATTTATTATTATGCACCTTTTATGTTTTTGAACCTATGTTTTAGTTTATTATTTTGGATTATGCTTTTTAGGATTTAAGTTTGGATTTATGTTATTTTGCTTTTGGAACTAATGCTTTTTTCCATGAATTATGATTTTTGCTGTTTGGTTTACTTTTGCCTATCTTTTTATTTCTCATTCAATTATGCTTGTTATGATTTTGATATAATAAAAAGGGGGAGAAAGTGTTTAAGAAATTTTTTTAAATTTTTTCAAAACCTAGCTTAAACTAAGGGGGGGTTCACTTAAAAAATTATTTTGTTTTGGTTATATCAAAAAAGGGAGATTGTAAAACCCTTAATTTGACTTAACTTGATTTTGATATAACAAATACTTTAGAGACTATTTATCAAAGTAAATAAATTTTTTAAGTTCTCAAAAAGCTCAAAATTTGACAAGTAAAAATTTAACCCAAGGTGTTGTAAGGTTTAAAAATAATCCCCGTGAATTTTTCTAAGTATTGTCAAGCTAAATCTGTAAATTTTGCCCAGACGTTTCGATACGGCTTAGGACTATTTCGAAACATTTTGCTACTGGAATTTTCATATCGAATCGGTCTCGAAACGAATTCAACACGTTTCGATACGACCTTCATCTGGGAAGTCATACTTTAACTTTGTTTCGAAACGGCAGTTAACCGTTTCGAAATGGGGGTTAGAATTTTTCAAATTTGGGCATTTAATGTTTTCGAATGTTGCTTGTCAGAAACCAAATTTTTTCAAAGTTAATTACTCGTTTCGATACGGCCTAGCTTGGTCTCGAAATGTTTTGCTTCTGGAATTTTATGAGCTCAATCGTTTCCATACCAGTTTCGAAACGACTCCCTATCATTTAGAAATGCCTTCGAATGTTTCGATATGGCCTCTTTAATACGCATAACGGCTCTTTCTATTTTAGTCGTGTTTCAAAATAGGTAGGTACCGTTCCGATACGGGCAGTTGCATAACTATATTTATGGTGGGAAGATGAAGTCTCAACGGCTATATTTATGATGTCAACCACCCAAACGGCTAGAAATCAATGATAATGTATAAAAGGAAGCATTTTAAGCACCAACAACAACTATTGAACATTAAAAGCAATATCCAAGCAATCAATCCAAACCTTGTACTCAAATTTCATATCTTGTACCCCAATTTGTAATCCTTTATTGTAAACCTTTCATTCTCAAATTGGGTGTGTGGCTAAGTGTATTTTGAGCATATTTGTCTATTGAGAGATACATTTTATTGCCTTGTAATTCTTTGTTCTTGTGAGGGTCTCAAGATCAATCTTTGGGTAAGAAGATTGATCTTTGTAAAAGGTTTCCTCCTATGCCTAGAAAAGGGGAAGATTTCACAGTGAGATTGGTTGAAAATTCTTAGTGTTGACTAAGGTAGTGGATGTAGAGCTTGTTCTAAGCTTGAACCACTATAAATCCTCTTGTTTTCGATTTTTCAATTTTCTAATTTAATCCACAACTTTTAAAATTCCAATTCACACCTCATCTTGGCATTTTCCATTCGATCGATCCACTTAACATATACGAATGACACAAAAGTATCAGTGCATATTGCGATAATTCATAGGAATGAATACCTACAAATATTGTATCGTAAACTAATTAAAATTTAGCATATCCCGAAACAACTTAAAAATTTTCCTTTAACAAATTATATCTTACAATATTAGCGCCAGTGATGTTCCCATAATGTTGCATTGCTCCCGCATTAAAGTCTGCAAACCATGACGTTGTGGCAATTGGGTTTTATCCAAGAGTACTATACAATTAGTAATTGTTTTTATTTACAATCGAGAACAATTTATCAACAAAGAAATATGGCATAAACACTGTATAAGATGGTAACAAAAAAACATTCATCAATAATACAAGGCATAAAGGCCCAACGTTTACTGTTTTCTTTCGCCTCCTTGCGAGTCTCGACCAAGGACACGATATCAATAATCTTGAAAAGTTATAAAACATTTATGACCACATAGCAAAATAGGTTCCAAGTGTTTCATATAATTTCAAGTCATACGCAATATTTATTAGACTAACTGTATCGTCGAGCCATGCACCGGGCCGTAACATATCAACATTTATAATCTTAGCATAAATGTTCTTGAGTGTAATGACCCGATAGTTGCATACAAACATTGTATTATGTCTTTTATTTTATATTGTGACAAATTAAAGTTTTACACTTTACTTACTTTTACACCAACGGTGTATTCCATAAATAATCACAGTAGGCTCGTTCTATTTCTTGAAGCCCATTGGGTAGAACAACATACGTATATATTTTTTATTTGTCATCTTCAACCTTGCATATGGCAACTGCCATTTGCTATTATTAGCGTACATGGTACAAACAACCAACAGTTACCATTAAGAATGGTAATTACTCCTGATTAACTTTCCAAACTTTATGCAGTTCAATGGTAGTCCTTTGAGAGTCGAGGGGATTTTCGATTAACCTTATCGGTAGCACGATTATCGTACAATAGAACAGTACACTAGTCTAGGCCAAGCCCATAGGTACATGAAAAAGATGAAAATGGTCTTCAAATAAATTTAGCTTTCACATTATTCTTCTTTGGTGTTGGACAATCAGACTTTGTGTTTAAATCTATGTTGCGCCTAACTCCACCTTGGGGTGTTTTAAATTTGGAAGGCGGAGTAACATTTTCTACTGTCTCTATAGGAATACGGCTCTGACCATCATCTTTCTGAGGTGACGTCTCCATAAAGTTACGGTCAACAACCCTATCAACTTTAGTCACGATATAGGCCATGTCAAGCTCCATAATTCCTTGACATCTTCTGCAAAAAAACCTTTCATTTCGTCCCGCATTTCTTTCACATCCTCATGAACACCGTCAATTTTGACTTCTAAATCTGTGATTTTAACTTCAAAATCGTTTATTTTCAGTACAAAATCGTTCATTTTGACATCGATATTGTTCATCTTCTCTTCCAATATCTTCTTGAAGCAGGTCATGTCGACCCGCACTTCTACAACACTTTTAGATAGAATACTTAATTTCTCTCCCAACATCGTATCATCAACCCCCTTATACTATCCATTTTCTCCTCACCTTCAATTTGCTTCTCAATTCTTGTATTCAAAACCTCTTTTAGCCCATTCACCTTGGACATTATTTGCTCCTCACATTTAATATGATTCTCATTTCCCGTATTGACAGCCTCTTTTAGCTCATTCACCTCAGACATTATTTGTTGAAACATCTCCGACAGTATTTCCCTCGTTGCATCGCCATTGTTACATCCCGCAACATCGTACTTCGCGAAAGTAACCTCACAAATTAAATAAATATTAAATTTCACCTTCCACAAAATAAATGATTAATAAAATGACAAATAACGTATTACCTTGTGTCTCTTTGAAGCTTTCCTACCTTTGGTTGCTTCTATGACTTCCACAGATTCCTTGATTTTAGGATCTTCAGCAGTTTCAGGTAATGCTTGCTTCCAGGCAATAATATTCAGCGTGAAAATATATAATTAATTATCCCTAATTACAATTGACATACTAGATGAATAATAATCCAGCAGTCACCTTTGGTCTATTCAAAGCTCGCTCGCTCGCTCTTCAAGCAGACATAAACTGACGACACCTTTGACTGCACCCAGTGCAAAATGCGAGTCTCGCCCCCATTAGAAGCTGCACTGACTATGCTTTCAAATCCAGACCAATAATCATACAGCTGAACCTAAACTTCAAATCATTCACAACCCATTATTAATATGACAAAAATCAGTTTCATTGATTTCTCATAACTAATGCTAATTTAACTTTACCTCTAAGATTGTAATATGCTCTTTTAGGTAAACGTACCTTTCTGGCTTTCGTAAACAGCTTATCCTCAATAAGCGTATTGAAAACATATTTGGCCCAATTCACTTTTCCCTGTAAGCAATCATCGACAAAAAATCTCCACATGGGCGTATCTCGGCAATAAGACACAGAAAAACTCCAATAATGTACAACAACACCCTTGTTTTCAAAGCATCTCCTTAAAAAATCGAACACTACATCTCGCTTGATTTGAGCAAAAGTTAAAATTGTGATGAGGTTATACTTTGCACCGAGTTCTCTACCATTCTCCCTTGACAACACTTCATGAACATCATAACCTCATTCTTCAGTCTCAATATAGCTTCTACATCTTCAACTGATACAGTAATAGGGTGTCCTTCAAACTCAATAACACTCTTTCTAACATCAAAACTTACCATCAATTCCCCACATAGATCCCTTGAAGAATGCGCGATTTTATTAAAACTAACGACTCAAAACTAATTTCATCAAGAACATGATCAATTCCCATCGTTTTCATTTCCTTTATGAAATTGTACAATTACTTTTGACTACACGAAACATGTCTACATGGATAAGATAACAATTTTTTACGTCAATCTCAATATAAATTATTATACTCTATCAACAACTTCCTCAAAGACAACTTTAACAACTTCATCAAAAATAGGATTTAAATTTGTAGTTGTCATTCTAAGAATTAAACTTTACATGAATCAATACAGAAACAAAGAAACTCACTTATAAATAAACACATCCTCATTACAAACAAATCTAACCTTTTTAGGTTCAAAGAGATGGAAAGCATAACACTTCAAAAAAACAAAACATGACAAAATATTCAGTCTCAACATATCTCCTCCAACAAGAAATGCAATTTCATACCAAAATTTCGAAACACAATTTCAAGTATTTCGCAAATAAACAAACTTAGAATTTTACTTGTTGCCTTCACAATAGAGACGATTGCACAGGTTCAGTTGCATGCCTAAATTGAGGTTTCGATTCTTTACCCTAACTAAAAGATTTTTTTCCAAATTCAGAGGATTCTCCAAATTTTTAATAGAGAAATGAGTTCTAACCCTAAAATGTTATTAAACAAATGAATGTTCGATTCTTATTCTAGGGAGCTAGAGGGGTTTTAATCGCTATGAGTAGTGAAACGACGACGTACGCTGCGAGACCTACAAAAAAACTAAATTTATAAACCGTTAAACCGAAAATATTATAATCTTCTACTTTAGGTTGCAAAACTCGTTGATGAATTTCGATACTTGGCGATTGAACTTAATAAGTTATCTACTTCCTTCACTTTTACGGTTTTTACATCTAATTTTATATATCAAACATATCATACGCCAAGTTTTGGTACTTACACTTATGTTTCGAAATATACTATACAAACATGTACGGTTAAAACAATTTTAAACATTCTAGTTTACACATTTTCTACAAGTCCATGTACATGTACACAAATTTCAATATCAAGAGAAAAACGTAAACTGTTAAAAATAAATGTATTTGACATCATAAAAAATTAAAACACTTCAAAAAATAAATGTAAAAATATATAAAAATTTCAATTAATTAAAATTATATCAAAGTATTTGACATTATAAAAAATTTAAATACCTTCATTGGACGAATTTTCAACACTAAATTATTGATACAAACTCAGTTACAAATTTACCCTAAACAATACACGTCAGTATACTCAAACATTGTGTTAGAAAGTGAATAGTCCAATGCAACGTTGAAAGCAGACTGTGTTTGCGTTACATTTCCGAATTGTTTGGGTTAATGTTGGAAGTGAGATATTTATTATTTGTTTTGGAGAACCATAAATCTACAACTGAATTATTTCATGCCAAGTGTTTACATCAAAAGCCAACATGACATAATGTTCTATCAAATCTTTTGCAAATATAAGGATGCCTATTTTCTTCTGCTCCAAAAACACGTAAGAGAACTCCCCAAACCCAACAGATTAAATTACCTCATAACATAATGTGATAAAGTTGTCCCACATGGATATTCACTTATTCATTACAATATTCTGAGGCACTTAGATACTCACCATGCTCCTCAAAATACTCGACCAATCGCTTTAAAAACTCATCGCTACTGACTGTTTCGGTGTCGCATATAACACAACATTGTCTTCTAGCTCGTGTCACAGCCACATTCATTCGCCTCCGATCTCTTAAAAATCCAACCTAACATTGTTCGAGAATTATAAGATGTGAGAATGAGAAATTATCTGTAGAAAAACTTAATTTTTACTTACTGCTCTTACATACATATATACAAAGTATCTATCCTACGAAACTCTAAATTAGGGAATAAATTATTCCTAAGGAAAGAAAGAAAAGATATGATCCCTTAAAGTTAGGGATTATAGATACAAAATATACGGTTGATACACTTAGAATATTATTCCTATCTTTACATATTTCTACACTCCCCCTCAAGCTGGAGAATATACATTGTATATACTCAGCTTGGATAGGAATCCATCAAAAATAGACTTTGGCAGCGCCTTAGTAAGAATATCGGCAAGTTAATTCGCTGAAGGGATGTATGATAAAGTAGCAGTCTTGTTGTTGACCTTTTCGGCAATAAAATGCCCATCGGTCTCAACATGTTTGGTTCTGTCATGTTGGACCGGGTTTTTGGCAATTTGTATTGCTGATTGATTGTCACATAACACCTCAAAGGAACTAGTCGAACTTGGATAGAGTTCCTTTAGTAACTTAATAAGCCACATTCTCTCATCATTACAGTGAGAATGATATTATCCACATAGACAAGTAGAACTGCTCGCCGATTATTGGGAGTTTCCTTGATAAAAAGGGTATGATCGACAAGAGATTGTTTGTAACCATTCATTAAGATAGCTTTGGTGAACCGCCCGAACCAAACTCTTGGAGATTGCTTGAGCCCATACAATGACTGGTTGAGTTTGCAAACCTTCTTGCTGCCATCAATAGACTTCAAACCAGGGGGCATTTTCATCTACACATCTTCCTTTTAACTTTCCATTAAGGCAAGCATTTTTCACATCAAGTTAGTGTAATTTCCAATTGCAATTTACAGCCAAACTGAGTAGAACCCGGACCGTGTTAAGCTTTGTCACTGGTGCAAAGGTTTCTTTGAAATCGAGTCCATAGGTTTGTGTAAAACTTTTAGCCACAATGCCATTGGAGTTATACTTTATGGCAAATATCCATTTACATCCAACAGCCCGTTTGCCTTGAGGAAGATTTGTCTCAGTCCAAGTAACATTCTTTTCGAGGGCACAAAGTTCTTCAACAGCTCTTCGCCATTTTGGATCCATCAGTGCTTCATCTATCCGGGATGGAACATGTTCTGTATTCAGTGCAACTGTAAAGGCTCAAAAAGAGGGCATTAGCGAACCATAACCAACAAATCTCTGAATAGGGTGTTTAGTGCACTGTCAAACCCCCTTTCAAATAGCAATAGGAAAGTCATCTAATGCAGAGGAAGGGGACTTACTGATTTCCATTTCAGTCTCGAGATCTGGACCCAAATCTAACCCTCGGCAAGAATCAAATTGCAAAATTGCATGAGGGATTTGTTTATGTTTTTTTGGTATAAACCCGAAGTTGTTTAGGTGGAGTAGTTGGTGGAGGACCTGGTGTACGAGTGGTAGTATTTGTATTTGTCGAATGCGGAATAGATGTGGGCGAGGTATTATCGGGCAGAGGATAGGTATCATTGGAGGTAGGTAAGGGTGAAGAGATCTCAGGTGTATTAGATTTAGTAGTAGGGAAAAGCAACAAGGGTGAAGGTGATGAATAAAGGATAGGGGAAGATACCTGAGAAGGTCGAAAGTTCAATTGCTCCCCTAAATTGCAGGCAGTTGAAAATAGGGATCTTGCTCAAAAAAGGTGATATCCATAGTGATAAAGAAACATTTAGTGGGAGGATAATAGCACTTATAGCCCATCTTAAGTGAAGAATACCCTACCAGCACACATTTTAATGATTTAAGATCCAACTTGGACTTATGTGGATCAATATTCTAGACAAAAACAGAGCAAACAAATATTTTTAAAGGTAAAATAGAAAAAATAGGCTTAAAGTTAGGGTAATGGTGCAAGAAAAGGGATTGAGGTGACTGAAAATTTAGAACCTTACTAGGCATTCGGTTGATTAGGTGCGTGGCTGATAATAAGGCCTCCGCCCATAGATACTTAGGGACATTAGTGACAAATAGAAGAGAACGGATTACTTCTAGGAGGTGCCTGTTTTTCCGCTCTGCAATGCCATTCTGTTGAGGTGTGGCAACACAAGAGCTAAGTTGAACTATACCCTTTTCCTGAAAAAATTACCCAAGGACTTAGTAAAGAATTCAGTGCCATTATCTGATTTGAAAATTTGGATTTTAGAACCAAATTGAGTGAGCACCATATTATAGAATGTTTGAAAATATTAGTTGTTTCGAATTTGTCTTTCATTAAATAAGTCCAAGTTATCCTATTGTGGTCATCAATGAATGTTATGAACCACCTTCTTCACCCGAGAAGGGCCCTACATATCACTGAATTAAGGAAAATAGATTAGATGGTTTATAGGTGGAAGGAGAATATAAAGCTTTTGTATGCTTTGCAAGTGAAAAAATTTTGCAAGAAAAAGTACTCGGCTTTTTATTCATAAAAGGAGAAAGAAACAATTTTGCAAGATATGTAAAACTTGGATGGTTTAACCTAAAATGCCAAAGCATAACATTATCAACTTCTCCTAATGCAGCAAAAGAACTCGAGACATTGGTTGTAAGACTGGATGGAAGGATGTAGAGGCCAATTTGCAATCTGGCCTTACCAATCATATTCATCAGGTTCAGTGCCTGCAAAGTACATTGAAAAGCATCAAAAATCGCCGAACACTTCATGTCCACAAAAAGCTTACTAATTGAAATTAGATTGCAAGCAAGAGTTGGAACAAAAAGGACATTTGTAAGTAAGAGTTGTTCATTTATAACCACATTGCCTCGGCCTTCAATGTTGCACAATGAGCCATCTGCAGTTTTTACAGCTTTGCCACAGTATTGGACAAAAGAATAGAAGAGAGCCTTGTTACTTGTCATGTGATCAGTTGCCCCAGAATCAAGTATACAATCGGTGTTCAATTTGGAAGAGAAAAAAGCTTGATGTGTGTTACCTTCGGGTGCAACCAGGACCAAATTACCCTCAGAAGGACCTTGAAACTTACCAAACAACCTCTAAAGATCAACAAGTTGGTCTTTTGTAAAACTAGAAACAACATTAGCAGAGGTCGAGGATGATTTGTCATCCCGAGATCCCTTAGATTTCCACTCAGCTAGTTTACCATAGAGTTTCCAACACTTGTCCTTGTATGACCAGATTTCTTGCAATAATCACACCATGGCCAACCTTTCTTAGTAAAGCCAGAAGAATGATGTGTGAGTAAGGCAGATCCTTCAAATTGAAACACGGACTCCGCAGACATCACCACAGAACGCCTACTAGCTTCCTTCTTTACTGTGGAGAAGGCTTCTCGAATAGAAGGAAGAGGAATTGTAGCTAGGATCCTACCTCAAACCTCATCAAGGTCTTTATTCAAGCCTTGGAAAATTTGAAAAACCCGACGTTGAGTTGTTATTTTCTGATAAAGGGCAACATCCCTCGGGTCCGCCCATTCATACTCCTCATACAAGTCCAATTGCTGCCAAAAAGCATTCAGGGTGTTGTAGTAGAGAGTGACAGGCATGGATTCTTGCTTAAGAGCGACTGCCTGATCTTCAATTTGATATAATTCTGCAATGTTGTCAGTGTTGGAGTATGTCTCTCACTGCAGTCCAGATTTCAGCGGGTGAAGGGTAAAGAAGGAAATTTTTTCCTATACTCGAAACCATAGAATTAAGGAGCCAGGTCATAACCTGACCATCTTCAGGTATCCACTTAGCAAAGCCAGAAGTAGACACAGCGGGCTTCTTGGTGGTACCAATAACATATCCCAAACGCTCTCTGCCCAAAAGATAAAATCAAACAAATTGGGACCATTCAAGATAGTTATTGCCATTCAAACGATGGCAAGTAATGATCAGGTTGGATGAGTCAGAGTGATCATCGAAACCATAGACAATTTCTGGGTTGGAGATTGCGTCCTGGGAAGGAGAAGGAGAAGTCTCGGCCATTTTCTAGGGTAGAGAGAATTCGTAACCTAGGCTGATACCATGTGAGAATGAGAAATTCTCTGTAGAAAGACTTAATTTTTACTTACTGCTCTTACATACATATATACAAAGTATCTATCTTAGGAAACTCTAAATTAAGGAATAAACTATTCCTAAGGAAAGAAAGAAAAGATATGATCCCTTAAAGTTAGGGATTATAGATACAAAATATATAGTTGATACACTTAGGATATTATTCCTATCTTTACATATTCCTACATAAGAAAGCCCAAGGATGAAGTTCATCATCATTTAACACCCGACTTCTACCATATATTCGAAAAGGAAACCAGTAACAAAAGTCAGAGATGCTTAAAAATACCTCTTTCTTTGAGTTTGACCGAACCATTGAAATGATAATTGCTTCCTTCTCTCGACCTTGGAAACCATCGACGGTTGATATTTCCATATCCTTCAGCTTATCTTCATTGCTTTTCAACATCTTCAGTAAGACCACCTGCAAAATCATCAATGAATCTACAAGTTTATGCATAGAAATAGAGGTACATGTTCATAAGTGTGTTAGTCTTTCAATGTTTCAATCAAAGCTGTCAAAGTCCATGCAAATGAGACAATTGACCACTTCAGAATAGAACCTTTTTACCTGTGCAGCATAAGGGGTAATAATTCCAATATTAGAAGCAGGGACTCCAGCCTGAACAAGCCTCTTTGCATGTGAAATAGCAACCTCGGCTTCACCTTCATTCAATGTGCTCTCTTCCTCGTCCTTCTTCTCTTCCATATCACACCTATAGCAAATTAAAATCTAAGTCATATATGTTTCCCATCACATTTGAGATCTCTCTTGTGGTGAATTCAAATTGGTTCCTCATTTTTCACACGTTTATCTTCAACTTCTACCCACATTTGGTCCCACTTTTGTTTTAAGAAACGAAATAGTCAAAATATTTCACTAAATGCAATGTTAAATAACAATACGAATGAAAGGAGGGAAATCCATTTCATGTATTCCCTTGCTGGAAATCAAATTTCAATAATAAACAGCTTACCCAGTTGTGTCTATGAGAAGAAGGGTCGGTTCAGTTGACGATGACTTCTTAACATTCTCGAGATCAAAGAGCATGTGCGCAGCAACACTAGAATGGGCTTTGATCTGCAATAATGATATAACTGCTTACTGCCATCAGCAACCCAAAAGCAAAACAAATTGTTTTATAACCTACAATTTAAATATGTAAGCAAGCATACAGCTAAAGTCTCAGTACCTTGCTGTTGTAAAGCTCTTCAGATGACCAGTTCATAATAAGCTCATGCATGCGGTACTGTACAGTGAGCATGGACATGACTTCATCTCCATACTGATCTGCAAGGCGTTCAAAAAGGGTTCTTCCTAACCCTTTCCTCTCAGCTTCAACACTCTGGATTGTTGGAGGAAGCTGCAGATGATCCCCTGCAAGTATACATCTTGTGCCCTGAAATAAGGATACTATATCTTAGGTCAGATCGTAAATTGTTATTGCTTTACATGCTAGGTTGATGCTCAGCCACAAAATCTTATAAATAAAGTATCAATTTTCATTTAGATATATTAAATAACACACTTAAACCTCGAAGAAGGCAGGTTTTACATTCGTAAATCTTGAAGAAGCATATCCCACTAGATGTCAGAAAAACTATGTAAGTGAGCGGGATTATGGTGATCCAGTTCCAAAACATTTTTCTCTCTGCTCTGTACAAAATGTTACTTCATATCTGTTTTCCATTTTACATGCTATTTCAACAGATTATTACCTTTAGTAGAGCCATCCAGCATGCTATTTCAAGAGCTTGAGCAGCTTCATCAATAATAACCAAATCAAATGTAGTGTTTTCTAGTTTGCGAGAAAATGCACCAGTCAAGGTTGTCAATATGACATCGGCGTCCTTAATTACATCAGTCACCGCAAGCTGCTGCCTTTTCCGCTCTTCTTTTGAAAGAGTTCTAAGCTCCTTCTGGATATCTCTCCTTGTATTTCTGTCTTTGGTTTTAAATAATTTCCCATTTAGTGCCTGAAGCAAAAAGTAGAGTATCAGGAAGTTCCTTTAGACCAAATTAAACAATCTCTTGCATCTATGTCAAACAAATAAGCCAGGAATGTCCTAAATGTATTCAGCATGCAATTCTTTTTATATATAAAAAACATACTACTATTAATACTAAATAGCCGCTAATTCAAACATTATATATTGCTATTATTATAGTGTATTTGCTTTACTATAGCAAACTGAGACTTCAAATTATAGCATAAACATATACCTTCATTTCCTTACGAATGTCATTTGCAAGAGAGCTATTATCACCACGCAGAACCTAGAAGCAAATATATATATATATACACACACGTTAAGATTTAGACAAGAGGTAGCATCAAAATAATAATGCATGCAAGAAGACAAGTTGCATCCCCTTCAAACAGTACAAGCCTTGGGAAACAAAGGAAACATCATTCTTGCTGCTATATCCGCAAATAGATAACATAAAAAGAAAGTTTCCGCGCTTTTGGCTACTCGAATAATGTGATACGAGATCAGGTCTCAATTTCTCAAAAATAGAACATGAGTAGGACTTATTTTCTTGCCAGGGAAAAACTAAAGATAACAAAATGATAAAGATCATTGTCCAGAAGCATCCATGACATCCTTTCAACGTATAACCAAAGGCCCATAATCATAATAATAGCATTAAAAGAAATCTGTAAAAGAAATCTGTGAAACACTGGACCTGGGTAACTTTCAAGTACATCCTGAAATTGAATGAAGCACGGGCACAGACACACAATACAGGTATGACTAGGGGTGTTAAAAATACCCAATCCATTGACCTGCCGACCCAATATAAAATAACAGGGTATTTTTCTTTTTTTATAAACTGTTTGGGTCGGGTACCCGGACCGCTAAATATCACGAGTTCACAGGTCGGGCCCAAGGTGCAATATTCAGCTTAGGCAGGTACCCGAAAATCCAGTTCCCAATTTCTTCAATTTATTTTTTTATTTAAGAATTTAGTATTTATTTACTTTAAATTAAAAATACGAAGTAAAAGAATTTTGGGTTATTAAGGGTAAAAAATAGAGAATTGAGATTCTAAAATAATTATAAAAAGAAAATTAAGAAACAAATAAATCTAATTTTTAAACCCTAAGAATAAAAAGAGTGACTTGTGACCTGATCTTGTGGGTACCCTGTCTTCACGGTTCAGGATATAGGCCGACTTTTTCACTAACCAGAGAATCGGCTACCCGGTTATGAACACCCCTAGGTATGACACAACATGGACACAGCCACACGGTAATTTTTAGAAAACCAAGATACGGGTGCGACAGGGCACTACAATAAAAATATTTTATAAAATATTTTAATACAAAAATTTTATTTAAATAAAAACATTAATATTTTTATTAATATATAATTAAAATTTTAAAATATTTTTAATCAAATAAGTAAATTTAATTAAATATATTAAATGTATACTTATCCTAACAATTGATTATTTGAAAACTTTAATAATGATAGCATAATAAGAGTATATAATGGGCCAAAAATTAAAATTTTACTTCCCAAACACATTTTCAATCCTCTCTCATGATTCCACGCATCCCATTTCCACATTTTATTATTATCCAGACCCATTTTTCCAAGTTTCTTCTATCTTCTCCAAATCCATTTCTCGTGTCTTTTCCACATTCTTTTTCCTAATTTTAGAAAAGACATTCAAATTTCATTGTCAATATTTTTTCCTTTTCAAAACCAAAGGTTTACCTTTGCATCAAGAGCACTGTCTAAAACTTGAGGCAGTAAACGTGCAGGATGCCCCAATCTCACAAGCTTTACTCTGATGAAAAGCAGCCAAGATAAATTGAGTAATAATATGTCATCCTAATTCTCAAAAGCTTCTTAAATTTAAAGTCTCAGAAGAGATCATATGAAAGGAACATCAAACAAAAACGAGAAAAAAATAGACAAGACAACAGAACATTACTAACTGATATTTTGCCCAACAATTAATAATAATAAAAAATTACTAAAAATTTTATGGAAATGAAATATGCTAAACACAGAAAACTTCAATAGAATCACGGTAAACATAAAAAAATGGGTAGTTTAAAAGCCTTTGGTTCTTATCTGCTAAAAAAACCATTAGTCCTTTTGCATGCATAAGTCCCAAAAGTAGAATATCGTGAGGATCAGAGACAAAAGTAAATCAGGAAAGATTTATTTACTAGCTGAGCCTGAGGCTGAAGAATACTTTCAAATATGATGGGCCACTGTACCTGTGAGTTGCAAGTCGCTCAACAATGTTGTCAACAGCAATGTTTGAAGCAGCACAAGCAAGTATCTTTGACCCTCGCTTCACTTCTTGTAGTATAATTTCCACAACCGTTGTAGTTTTTCCGGTTCCAGGAGGTCCATGAAGCAAAAATACATCCTTTGATGACAGTGCCTTTAAAATGCATTCTTTCTTGATCCCAATAACAAGGTTAATGAATAAATTAGGGCAAGGAGAGCGATCCTTAATTTGTAAAATCTATAGCATGCATAAAGCCCATAAACAGGTTTTACAGTGTAAACATGTTTTGTTGCCAGCATGTTCATAGTGCAAATAGAATATAGCTTTTAACCATAACATCATCACCAGTGGAACAAAACAAACACTTAAATAAATAATAAGTAAATTATTTTAAAAGATGAAAACAATGAATCCATACAACGCACCTGAGAATGATCAAGGTTTTTGTTAAATGGGTTGAATGTGACAGCTCCCTTCTTTGACACTGTTGGCAGTCTCTCTCCAAACAATACAGGAACTAGATCTGCAGCAGGACCCTTCAGCACACCTTTACTCAGTTGTATCAAGGCATCCTTCATCCTACGATATGTCACCTGCAAAGGCCATTATATATGTGATATGCTTTTCCTTGTAAACATTGACAGTACCAACTCCAGATATCTTGTAAACCATTAAGTATACAATATTAATTCCACAGCTGCCAATCTAGTTTAAGCCTTGTATATATAATTAGATGTTAATAGCAAAAATGAACACCGCGCCGTCGCATTGCAATTCCCATATGATTCCCGGGTCAACCAGAACAAACTTTCCAGCATAAAAAGTGATAAGTGATTTGAAATGAACTGGGGAAAGTCTGAATCCGCATAAAAGTAAAACTATTGTCCACACTGTGTAACTGAAGAAGCCAATATGAAAAACCTGGAAGCAAAAGAAATTCAGAATAGCGGACCTCATTTGCCACTTTTTCAAGACGCAAGGGACTATTTAGACCGTCTTCTGGGACATCATCAAAAGCAACTGTGATTGAGGAATCCTGTTCAGTATGCACATGGATCAGTTGTAAAAGCATTTCAGAGGCGGGTCATACATGATATGAAACAACAAAACCAATAAAGAAATTACCCAACACCAATGCTCTAGCTCTAATAAAATCAAAATTACCTTCAACCGGTAAACTACACCTTGCCCAAGAGCAGGAGAACCTAAATCAGCCTTGTTTGGTTTTAGAACAACTACATCATGGGTTCCAAACTGCATTGCAAGCAGAGGGGGGAAACATAAGCTGATAAAAAAGAAGGGAACATGCATTTCGAAACAAAAGAACAAAAATTCCCTTCATTTTCATTTGAAATATACTCAATTATAACCCAATGCAAGTGAACCTAGGCCATTTCTCACTTACATCAATCAGTTATTTCATGGTTTTCAAGAAATTAAATTAGAACATTTTGACCCCAAATCATGTTTTCAAGCAATATTCAACCTAAAGTAAGCCGGACAACTGTTGAACTCCAGCATAGCATCACATTCAAGAAAAATAGAAAGTGTCATACAAATAAGAAAACTTGTTTTCAAGCAGCATAAGAGAGAGAGAGAGAGAGAGGAAAAACACACACATGGCAGTTGTTGCAATTATAATAAATACTAAGAAAACATTCACTGAAAGCAAAAGAGCAATTAAATATAAATGCGTTGTTCACTGCAAATGTATTCAATAGTTCATCAACATCATGGAAAAACAAATAAAGCACCAAAAATTCCAAAAAAAAAAAAAACCCAGCTCTACCACTTCAAGAACCCCCACCTTGTGAGCAGGAAGAACATCTCCTTTTGTGGATTGGAAGTCAAGTAGAGTTTTTCCCATAAGCCCTGTCTATTTGCAAAACAAAATTATGGATAAACAATAAGAAACTCAAGCTGATTCTAATACACAATTTTGAGCATGGTCCTTTTAACAAAACAAAACAAAAAATGGTACCCTCCTTTGTTTCCATTGCCTTCTACTTTACAGAGACAGCAAAGGAAGCTAACTAAAAGTAGCACAAAGACCATTAAAAAGCAAAGAAAACAATACAACCTGAGCATCAACACACTTCAAATTTAGAATGGTGGAGCCCCTCTTTTGAGCAGTATCCAAATTTCTTGCTGCTCCTGAACTTAGTGAAGCTGATATCTCCGCTTCCTGAAACACAAACTGATTTTTCATTTCCAAACTTTGTAGAAACAGAAAATGAATCAACAGCGATATTAAAACAAAATAATGTCTTTTACATCAAAATCACCACTGAAGTTTCAGAGTCGAACAATGCTGAAATATTATATGAAAATTTCTCCAGTTTGGTGCTATTTGATAATTAAAAAGTTATTTAGAGAATATATATATATATATATATAGAGAGAGAGAGAGAGATGAAAGAAAGAACCTTCTCCAAATCAATTAAAGGAGTGATGATGGAGATGAATTGTTGAAGAGATATTGGAGATGATTTTTTCTTCTTTTCTCCCTCCATCGCCATTGCTGCTACTCTCACAGCTACCACTAACTACGAAAATTTATCAAGAGGTTAGGTTATATAGACAATTTAAAGGGTAATTTACCTTTCATTTATTAAAAGGTTAAAACTACGTCAATGGCCATTAACTTTTGGTTGAGTTTCTGTTTTTACCGTATAAGTTTAAAAGGTTAAGTTACGGTCACAAACATTATCTATGTATAACAAAATAGTCACTCAATTGTTAATGTCAGTTATTCAAGTTAAATAAGTATTGTTATACCTCCGGCCACAACTATCACGCCTCCACCTGCCTACACCTCCGGAACATTCAGTCTCCGCGTCGCGCTTTAATAGCAAAAAACATTATGACCTCCAGGCCATACCTCTGGGTCACCCTTGACATGATAGTCATTAGGTCTGCCTGATCAGCCAGCTTAATGTACGGATTGACAACAGCATGCTAACTCTGTCAGCCCACATGATAAGGCTGAAAAGCCTATTAGCTGCAAGACATGCCTTATCTTACCAACCCATCAATAACCATCACTAGGCTTGACTTAGTCCCATCAAACAGTACCGCTTGGCTGTATATAACCATTGAACTGAAAAAGATGGGACAATGGATTTCTTTACACCTAAGTCTTCACCCACTCTCTATCACCCTGACCACTAGCATCCTTGGCTCTCTGCCCACATCAAAGTGAGTGAACCACCACAAACCACCATCGACCCTCATCTTCACCACCATCTCCACTATTTTGTTCAGTGCCCGACATTATTGGCATAAACAATTTGTGTAGTGAGCGTATAGCACTTTCTGACCAAAAGAATCAGTTGCAACCTCTTCCCATTCAAAGCTATTTCAGCCTTGAAGAAGGAAGAAGTAAAAAAGATAAGATGACAACTTCTCGCCACATGCATCTGAGGGTCACGTCGAGGTGTTGACAGGGGTGCCACCTTCTTGCCGTATCCACTAGAGAAGGTTTGACATCCTCAGAACCCTGATGACAAGATCCTCTAGGCCTCCTCGCAAAGGTAGAATCAGAGCAACAACTACAGAAGCCATTGTGAAGGACATTGGAAGTTATCATCTCTATTTAGTCCACGAATTGGCTCCTCGTCCTAAGAAAGCACGAAGTCGGATGCATGAACCATGAAGATCGACCCTACAAAGGGGCAAGAAACAGATAATCAAACTACGGCCAGAGGCTCACCAGACGACCAAGGATAGCATGCATGAGAAGCATATATGGCTGAAGTCTCTTTTTCTTTTTGAAAAAATAGCACCCACCATTAGGGGTGGTTACTTATTCGAATATCTCCGGAGGAGATGTAAAGAAAGTATTAGGGTTCTCTGAAAATGGAATAGAAAGAGGAATTAACACACTTCGAACTCTCAATAAATGTGTCTCTCTCAAACATCTCTGCTATGAATGTATCCTCATTCAAGCCTTTAGGTATTAGGGGATGTGGTTGTTATGAACACATGATTGCCTCTGATTTCTTCTACCAATCTTCATAGGCCATTGTGGATTTATGATAAATAGAGATGTCTCCGTCCACCCAATGCCACCGGCATTACGAATCTACAAGGACATAGAGATGCCCGTGTCTCATGGAAATAGAGGCATGCAAATACTACAAACACAAGGTTGCCTTGACAAGGGGATGCCTTTATGACACTTATTAGCGATGCTCCAAGAGCAGAAGATGCCTCCACTAACTTTGCGCTCCTTTCTACAAGTGTCGAGATAGCTCCGCTCATTAGCATTGGTTTCTCCGATAGTGTCGAGATGCCCAACTCCACTTAAGACCATTACTCCAAGGTTATGGGATGCCTCTGCTTGGAGATACCTCCACTCATATTACGATTGACCCCCTAATAGTGTTGAGACGCTTTTATACGAGTTGCACATATCCACTCCTTAAAGGATCGTTAGATTTGACATCTAAAATCCCCTTAACTTAGTCTTTAGAACCTCAGGGGCAGGGGTAGAAGGCTCGCCGACCGCCTCCCCCAAACGTAAGGCAACACTCCTACACAACATCCTCTTAAGCCTCACCAAAAGGGTTGTAGATGTCAAAATCTACCCCATCCTCCAATATCCCAACATCAGCAGAGGTCATAGCAGCTCAAATTCAGCAGCCCCGCAGCTACTTGAACGACACACACAAGGCTGTGTTGGCATTTGTCTACATAACTGTCATACTTTGCCAATAGCTTCTCTACATCGAGTTTCATGATTTCCTCCGCTTTAAAAGAAACCCTCTTCCTCTTCAACTCTCTCTCTCAAGCTGTTGAATCTTCTACGTCGAGATCTCCATTAGCTTATCTTTCTTCTTTCTTACTCGAGCCACCTCCTCCTCTCTCTTTTGCACCTCTGTAGTTGCTCGTACAACTATCTTCTTGTGCATATGGATGTTCATCTAGGTGTGTGTATATCTCTTCCGTTCACTAGTAAATTTCACTTCAGAGCCTTTTACTTATCTTGCGCCTACACTACCTATTGTCTCATGGCCCCAATCACTTTGGCCATCAAAGCGACCTTATTGATAACCTCGAATAGTCTTTTCTCTTTAGCAGCCAACTCCTTTTGCTGACGGCACGGGCGCATGCGACCCTAACGTCGGCAAAAGCTGATTGTACCTCCTTGCTCGATTCACGAAGAGAGACTTACAGTTGTGTGGCAAAATGAGTAGCATTGGCATAATGGGTGATCAGTGCTTAAAAGTTCTATATTTTACCCATCATTTATCCTTATTTTTGCTGCACTCAAGCATGTTTAACTGCATTTTAGGTTAAGTTTTGCATAAACATCACATTTAGATAAAACTGTGTAGATACTGCTAAATTTGGCTATTTTTGCAGGTATCCGCCATACCTGACGGAGAAGGCAGGCGCTGGGCAGAGAAGCAGAAGAGCTGAACTGGACAAGCAGACAAAGAGGACGATGCTGCCATGGTGCCGCTGTGACAGCATGGTGACAACAGTTTTGTGGAGAGAAAAAGCAAAGTGGACCTCGATAGATAGAGAAAATTCTGCTCGTCTTTCGTGTGAAAACCTCATATTTTTTCGAGCCCCAGATTAAAAGATATGTCAAGCCCAAAGTTCAAGGAGAGAAAATCCCACGAAACAAGGAGGACGGCTGGAAAGTAGATTCCTTGAAGATTTAGTCTTTATTAGAAATATACTTTTAATTAAAGTTGTAATCCTTGTTAAATTAGATAACTTGAGCCCAAAGCTTATATAAGGGCATGTATTTTAACCTAGGGAGATCTTAACCTCCATACCCCATAACCGATAACCAAACCCCTCCGCCGTTTACCCGTCATCGACATGTTCTAAAAACCCCCTAGGGCCACGGGTTGATTTGTAAAGTAGTTGCAAGGGTTGCTTTTGTTTTAGGAATTTTCAGTTCAATAAAATAAACTTCAAGTTCTCTTATTTTGGTTATTAATATCTTGCAAGAGCATCGGGAGAGCATTGTGAGGTTATCTATTTACTTAGCATCGGGAGAGTTAAGTATACGAAAGAAATAAGAGCAAGTTCTCTAGTTTATAGTTGAACTATCTCGTGCCTAGGGATAGGGCGAGGTTAAGTGGCTAAAGAAGAATTCATACACATCGGTGTTCATCCTTCGATTCACGCCGGGAGGTATCATCAAGACGTGATCATCGACAGACTTGGACCTAGGGATAGGCCAAGGCAGATCTGGGATTCTTGCCAAACTTGAAAGTACTGAGTTGGTGTGTTTGCTGCCGCAACGATCAACGGACTGCTGCCGCGACAGGTGCTGCCAGCGACAGGCGCGACGACAGAACTGGAGTTCCTAAGCATTGCAATACCTGCACTACTGAGCAATTCAATACCAGCCCATTCTCTCTATCTTGATATCTCAATTATTTTATTTACGTTTTCTTCAATATTTTCGTGACAATATTTTAATCTATTCTTTTCCCCTTGTGCAGATAGCGAAGGAAAGGGTTAGCCCAGTCCCTGTGGAGACGATATCCGATACTCTAGTATCACTTTACTACTTGCGTCGTGTACACTTGCACTACATTGCGATAGACACTTTTACACGCAACAAGTTTTTGGCGCCGTTGCCGGGGACTGGCAACACACTCTTACCCTAGCTTCTGCACTTTTCATTTATTTTTATTTTTTTTATTTTTTTTATTTTTTTTAACAAAAAAAAAACTCAGGTGAAAATACAGGTGCAAGGGCATCAACATGCCAGGAAAAACCATTCGAGAGTTGATGTGGGAAAGTTCTTGCAATTACCATAAAGATATGCTGCCACGACAGCAACAGGGGCAGCAAATGTCGATGCCGCAGCAGCAAAATTTTTTATGGTACGATCAAAACCTACAAAATTTTTTATACCATAACAGTTTTGCTGCAGAACCCGACCTGCCCTGACAATGTCATCATCCTCAAGAGCAGTCAAAATCCTTAGAAGACACACTGCAAGCCTTCATGGCACTCACTCAAGAAGTGTCGGTTTCTATGGACGCAAGTATCGCCAAGATGGATGCACTCTTGAGCAGACCGGTCCTCATTCATGCCACGACTGAACCTGAAATCCCGAGGCAAGATGACGAGGATGCCCATGTGAAGGAATACCAAACATATGATGAGTCTGAGCAACAACTTGCCATGGCAATGATCAAGGAGCCGGAATGGAGCAACACCGCGACAATGCTGAGTGAAATTCAAGAGAATGTCACGACAGCAACCACTTCTGAGGCAGAAACCCTAGTCAAAGCGGAAACCGCCGCCTCAGCAGAAACTGCCACCTCGGTAGCAACTGCCGCCACGGCAGCAATTGCCGCCACGGCAGCAACTGATGCTGAAGCAGCAACCACATCAAAGGTATTTGAGGAACCAACGCCGGTGGACACAGAATCATCAAAGTCTCTACTGATGGAGATCTACGAGTGGTCAACAGAATTTGGTATAGAGAGTGATGGCACTTACCAATGTCCCATTGACCTGCAAAGTAACCTGACAACGGACTGTCAAAATAACTGGCTGCCGCAGCAGCAGACACGACAACAAGGGCTACATTCAACCACAACAACATTCAACGAAAACAAGGTAAGTTTGTGGCCGAATGTCAATTTGATGTTTTCTAATCATATATTCATGCCCTCAGAAACATTACCAAGAAGGGAGAACTTCATGAACTACAAAGGGAAGAGAAAGAAAGGAGCCGCCACTATGAGAATAATCACCAGATGGAGGGTACGAATGGACTTCAAGAAGTACCGGAAACGACCCCTCAAGCATCAATAGAACAGGGAGTAGTTACTTTAAGAGATGCCCCTCAAGGCACTCCTAATTTAACTTTTTTTATTTTTATTTTATCTTTATTGTTTTAGGAATTAGAAATTTGATATTAGTTTTTAGTTTGTTTTTGTTATTAGGTAAACAGAGAAAAACCCTTGCAATGACGATACAAGCAACCCAAGGAAGCGCTGCCTCCACCCCTGCCGCGGCAGCACTCATACTCTCAGGGCAACACCCACAGCTCCTCCTACAAAGTCCAAAGAGACTGCCCGCCGACAGCTCCTCATCCAAAGCTCCAGCAGCAGCGACGATAGCCACACAACTTAAGTTTTCTTTTTTCTTTTTCTCTGTCGCATGCTATATATATTATCTTTTTGTGATGTTTAACTTTTCTGTCATCTTTTTCTTTCTGTTTTTCTTCTTTTGTGTCATGCATTGAGGACAATGCAACCCTTGAGTTTGGGGGTAGGCAGTCCTCCTAATTATTAATATAATATTGCATTTAGTTTTAATTGTGTCGCATTTATTTTATGCAAAAAAAACTGAAAATATTGGAAATTTTGGCTGAAAACTTAAAACTGAACTTACCTGTCGTGACAGCTCTGTCGTGGCAGCAACTTTAGGATAGTCTTTAGGAGAAGTTTAGAGCCTTTCTATAGTTCTGAAAACTTAAACACCATTGTGACTGTTATACTGCTTAGACTTCTTTTAGCCAAACTAGAATAGAAAACTTAGCACGTAGAGTAGAAAAGAGACTAGACTCTCAGGAAACCTAGAGGTGCCCACCACTGGCTCTAGGTAGATAACCAGAGAAAAACTTATAGAGGTGCCTATCACCGGCTCTAGACAGTTAACTAGAGGTGCCTGAAATACTGGCTCTAGTAGAAAAAAAGAAGAAATTAGAAAAAAAAGGAAATAACTAGAGGTGCCCGATCCTGGCTCTAGTAAGAAGAAGAAAGAAATCAGTCTCGTAAAAAAAAAAACTCTAAACAAGCTAAAGTATAATATTCTAGTGAAACTAAGAGAGTCTTGGCATATAACTGTTCACAAGCATGCACACACTGCACGAGGACTATATAGAGATTCCGGACAGATCCTAGATTATCCGACAGGGTGCTGCCGTCACAGGGAACAAACGACGGGTAAGGGAAAGTTCACTGTTTGAAAGCCAAAACAAAAATATTTCATTTTTTCTTTTAGGTCTGAATTGCTTGAGGACAAGCAAAGATTCGAGTTTGGGGGTGTGATCAGTGCTTAAAAGTTATATATTTTACACATCATTTATCCTTATTTTTGCTGCATTCAAGCATGTTTAACTGCATTTTAGGTTAAGTTTTGCATAAACATCACATTTAGATAAAACTGCGCAGATACTGCTAAATTTGGCTATTTTTGCAGGTATCCGCCATAGCTGACGGAGAAGGCAGGCGCTGGGCAGAGAAGCAGAAGAGCTGAACTGGACAAGCAGACAAAGAGGACGATGCTGCCATGGTGCCGCTGTGACAGCATGGTGACAGCAGTTTTGTGGAGAGAAAAAGCAAAGTGGACCTCGATAGATAGAGAAAATTCTGCTCGTCTGTCGTGTGAAAACCTCATATTTTTTCGAGCCCCAGATCAAAAGATATGTCAAGCCCAAAGTTCAAGGAGAGAAAATCCCAAGAAACAAGGAGGACGGCTGGAAAGTAGATTCCTTGAAGATTTAGTCTTTATTAGAAATATACTTTTAATTAAAGTTGTAATCCTTGTTAAATTAGATAACTTGAGCCCAAAGCTTATATAAGGGCATGTATTTTAACCTAGGGAGATCTTAACCTCCATACTCCATACCCCATAACCGATAACCAAACCCCTCCGCCGTTTACCCGTCATCGACATGTTCTAAAAACCCCCTAGGGCCACGGGTTGATTTGTAAAGTAGTTGCAAGGGTTGCTTTTGTTTTAGGAATTTTCAGTTCAATAAAATAAACTTCAAGTTCTCTTATTTTGGTTATTAATATCTTGCAAGAGCATCGGGAGAGCATTGTGAGGTTATCTATTTACTTAGCATCGGGAGAGTTAAGTATACGAAAGAAATAAGAGCAAGTTCTCTAGTTTATAGTTGAACTATCTCGTGCCTAGGGATAGGGCGAGGTTAAGTGGCTAAAGAAGAATTCATACACATCGGTGTTCATCCTTTGATTCACGCCGGGAGGTATCATCAAGACGTGATCATCGACAGACTTGGACCTAGGGATAGGCCAAGGCAGATCTGGGATTCTTGCCAAACTTGAAAGTACTGAGTTGGTGTGTTTGCTGCCGCAACGATCAACGGACTGCTGCCGCGACAGGTGCTGCCAGCGACAGGCGCGACGACAGAACTGGAGTTCCTAAGCATTGCAATACTTGCACTACTGAGCAATTCAATACCAGCCCATTCTCTCTATCTTGATATCTCAATTATTTTATTTACGTTTTCTTCAATATTTTCGTGACAATATTTTAATCTATTCTTTTCCCCTTGTGCAGATAGCGAAGGAAAGGGTTAGCCCAGTCCCTGTGGAGACGATATCCGATACTTTAGTATCACTTTACTACTTGCGTCGTGTACACTTGCACTACATTGCGATAGACACTTTTACACGCAACAATGGGTGTCGACTTTGCTAAAGCTTGGCAAAAGATATAATTTTTAGTGTAAAAGTGCCAAGGAATAAAGCCAATGTGAGTCTTATGCGTGCAAGTATACACGGTCAGCAAGTAATACAACAATAAGCTGAGTATCTAATCCATAGGGATTGACCAAGAACTTATTTGCTCAATGTTTACTTGTTTAAAAGAGTTTAAATTGTTTGAAATATTTTAGGGTTAAGATTAAAAAGATATCAAAATAGTGGTGTGAAAATGAATGCAGTATGGAAACGAAGTCTTCAAATGAATGATGAGCGTTTGACAAGGGATGCCTAGTTTTCACGCTATTCATGCCAGCCTTCATTAACGCCCTACCTTGGAATTATTGCCGAGTAGATTCAAGGATGGCATTGCCTCTGTCGATGGTAATGCCTGAAATTAACCATGTTAAACCCCTATATGTCTATAATGAAAATTTCCATTAATTAATTTGATTAAGTTCCACTCTATACTTCTAAGGGGTAGATTCACTTAAGAAGTAAGCTCATCTACTTGAACACCTTCTTTCGAAGCTTCTCTCCTTAGTATCTAACAACTAATCTTTGCCCCTCAAGTCTTTTAAGATATTAAGGTGCAATAAGCAAATAGTGCCAGCGTTTGCATGACAAAGCATTTAGAAAATTGAAGTTATATGCCAGATAGAAAAATAATGCCAAGGCAATTGAATTATTAAAAACCAAACATAAAACCAACGTTAAACTCAAACATCCCCCAACCAACTATAAAAGTTTAGTTCATGGTTAGGGGTCCATCCACAAAACATTATCATTTGAATAAATAAAAACAATAAAAACTATGAGAATGTGCAAGAAGGGGGTCTATCGATGCAACCCTTCAATGGATCCAAGCTCTCGGTCTTTAGCTGGTGGAACCACGTTGCTCTTGGTTCATCACAGTGCAACCTCTTCTCTCCGATCTCTTCTCCCTCTTGAGTGCTTGATCGATCTCTTTAAATAGGCTTGCGTGGGAACCCTAGGATAAGCCTTTGAGTTTGAATATTGAATGCGCAAGGGATAAGATGCGTGATCCTCTTATCCAAATTTGAATCCTAGGGCTGACGGTACAAGGTCCAACAACTACATGATCGGGCATCAAACTTCACTTCTATGCCAATTGAGCTTGGCAATCTCTAATCCATCTTTGCCAACTGCAACTCAACAATCTCTTTTGCATTCCTTGTTTTTGCTTCTGCGTTGTACTGCCAAGCTTGTCCTGCTCTGCCAAGCCTGTAATAATGCCAACAAAGCAACCCTTCACACTGGCAAAGTACACAAATTCCCTATCTCCCTAACTCCTTATGCAAATGCATGAATTTAACAACTAAATGCAAGCATCTATACCTAAAGACAAGCAAAAACATTGTAAAATATGCATAAAAATTAGTAGTTTGTAGGAGTTTAAACTCCCCCAAACCTAGCTCATTGCTTGTCCTCAAGTAATGCAAATGAATTTAAAGAAGCAAAAAAATATAAAAATAGTAACTCGACAAAAATTTGGTCAGAATGCCAGATGTGCTTGCAAGCAGAATATGGCCATAGTTCTATCCTCAGATATCCCAGTGCAATAATGCCAAACAGATAAGCAAATTCGAGTGTAGTAATATAACTCTAGTCTAAGGTCATGAAAAGTGCATGAAGTGCAGGCAATATGCATCAAGTATCCTTTTACTCCCTTAGTTAAATTTACCACCCTAACTCATAATTTTTATTTTTCTTTAATTCCTGCCAAGGTTTTTTTTCTTCTTATTTCTGGCAATATTTAAGCTTGCTTCGTAACACTGTTTGGCGTGAGAAATAAGAGGGAGCATACCATGAACCCCCACGTTAATCCAGACATTACTAGGCTTTCTTTTTAACTCATACCCTAAAGTTTTTAACTTGAGAACTAAGAGGGAGTAAACCACGAAGCCCCAAGTTACTTATTATCCTTAAGGTAGAGGAGAGTTCTACACATTTTTTTCTTACCTTCGTAAACCATTGTTGCCTTATTAATTTCTTTTACCATGGCATCCAAATTTTTTTATGAGCTTGGTTTCAAGAATTCTAAGTTTTTTGGGAACTTGATGCATACTACGTGTTAAGTGAAAGTTCAATTCCCTAAACTAGAGTTCAATTGCCAAGCAGACATGGCATTACTATTCCGCTGTCATAGGCAAACTAAGGATTTCAAATTTCATCACCAGACAACATATTCTAGAACAAACAGTAATAATCTAGCAACATGTTAGCATTCTTTCAAAATTTGACCGAGGCAAAAAAAATTAGTGGTTTGGTATGCATGGCTTAAACCTAATTTTCATGGCATGGCAACAAAATGCAAACAAAAATATGAACATGAATGCATGGCATGAAAATAGATGTGATGCAACACACACCCCAAACCAAAGGTGTGCATTGTCCTCAATGCATGTAGACATATATAAACAAATGAAAATAAAAGTAAAATGTATGAACATGTGAATGCAATGGTATGAAATGTAAAGGAATTTAGGAAGTAGTGGACTCCTTTTCGGAGGGTTCTGGCCGTGATACGCGGGTCTTCCTTTTGACAAAGCTTCCTCTATTAGGAACCATGTACTTCTTTCGCTTAAGACTTGGCTTTAAGGCTGTTGTGGAAGCTCCAAAGTTGCGGAGAACTTTCTTGACAATCTGTACTGGCTCCGAGGTGGCAAGAGTATCGGTGGTGGCAGACGAGGCAGGGGCAACAAGCGTTGTAGTAGGTTTTTCTTGGATTTCTTCTTCTGATTACGACGATGTTTTTGTCTTGGAAGACTCAACTTATACTGGTGAGACTGGGACGGTGTCATCGAATTGTGTCAGGTATTAAATGAATGAGGACTGGCTGGCATATCATCGCTGGCAAATATATTAGTGGGGAACTCAAGAAGGCTGGCAAAACGCCTGGGGACATTCCTTCAAGAGTTGTCCTAATGGCATTGTCCCTGGCATGAGCATAATGCCAGGGCTTGATATTTTGCTCCTCAACTTTCTCTAACTTTTGGAGAATGATCTCCTGGCGTTGGTAGATCTAGGAAAGCATTTCCACAGAATTAACTGGCATATGAGTGTTAGGTTCTGCCTTTGGCACCTTGGGCTTGGGCGTTAGCTCTGTTGCCTTTCCCTTGCCTTAGTCCTTTGACATGGTGGCATAGAGTTGCCTCCATAGGGCAGGCATGATTGTTGTTCCCTTGGTTTCTTGGACCTTGTTCGAATCGATTCTTAGGCACACCATGCTTTATAAAAATATTAGAAATCAACAATGGGAAAAATAAATTGTCATTACTCTTACTAGCATACTTATAGGTTTCCTTGATGATGAGTCGGTCGGTGTTGATCTTGCGGCCCACAATGATAGAGTGCAATAATGCCAGCCTTTGATTTGAGACGGTTTCATTGTGGGTAGTTGGCATCAGGTTCACCTTTAAAAAGTGATTCCACCCCTTCGGCTGTGATTTTAATGCCACCCGCTTGACTGTCTAGTGTCCCTTCGACAACATAGTCCACTTGGTGCCAAGTTTACACAAATCATTCAGCAACTTATGCCTCTTGGCAGTGTCTATTGAATCAGCAAACTCAAGATGTTCATCCTCTGCACAATCCAACTCAAACATGGCATTAATATACCCTTCATAAACCGCACACACATGCCTTGTATCATCAAAAGGGTGAATCTTTGGTTGTTAGATGGGAATACAATTCTCGGACAATGTTGGAGTAAAATTTTCCCGTTTGTTGGCAGAACAGCTCCCACTTGTGCTTTGTTCCCACCACCATGAACTCCAGGGTGAATCCCAAGTTTAGTAAGTTTTTGAACTCAAAATTGTTTGCATGAAAGAACGTCATTGAGGCGAATTATTCTTCGTGTTTCTTGCAGATCTTTTCATTCAAGAAGATCTTGAAGGGTGTCAACGATGATGCCATGGAAACAAATCGAGGTCTTGAACAATTTTGAAAAGAAGAAGAAGAATAAGTGTTGATTCTTGGGTTCTTGCTCGATAAGGAAAATAGAAATAAAAATGAAGAGTCTTTAGCTAAGGATCGATTAGGGTTTTAATTAGATGAAGGGATGAAAGGTTGAGTGTTTAATTAGGTGTTTAATGCAGCCGATTAAGAAATGATAATGATGGCTTTTGGCGTGCTTGGGGAAAAGAAAAATTTATGTGATAAGGGTTATGATGATAGTATGGTGCGAGAAGTGATAAGGTGATTAGGGTAAATTTCATGGGCCGAGCTCTATCAAGTCTTGGGCGGCTAGGGTAAATTTCTTTCTTTACCTCTCTAATTGCCCTATGCCAAGTTATTGCCTTGGCATACTGCCTGACACACAAAAACCTGCATTTACTCAAAGAAAAACCTTTCAACGCAGTAAGGAAAAAATCAAAATTAAAAGAAAAATAAATAAATGAAAAATACTAAAAAAGAAAAACTTCTAACCTACTATTTACAAAAATCAAACAATGATGATGATGATCATGAAACCTCTGTCAGGAGGATAACCTCCTTGGCATTCTTTTGAGTGCCTTCCAAATAGTGTTCCAGTCTTTGGCTGTTTACCTTAAAGATTGTTCTCGTCTTCAAATCTTTAATATCTACTGCTCCATAAGCATATGACTTCACAACTTCCAAGGGTCCTGACCATCTAGACTTGAGCTTTCCTTAAAACAACTTTAGCCTTGACCAGTTAAATAACAATACACGTTGGCCTACTCAAATTGCCTTGACAATATCCTTTTGTCATGCCATCATTTTTTCCTTTCTTTGTAGAGTCTGGCATTCTCGTAAGCATGTGTTCTGAATTCCTCTAACTCATTCAAGTCTAATAAGCTATTTTCTCTAACATCCCTCCATGTAATGTCAAGCGTTTTGATTTCCCAATAGGCTCGATGTTCCATCTCCACTGGTAGGTGGCATGCCTTCCAAAAAACAAGTCTGAATGGGGATGTTCCCAAAGGAGTTTTAAAAGTTGTCCTATAAGCCCACAAGCAGTCATCTAGTCTTAAGGACCAGTCATTCCTTGTTGGATTCACAGGCTTCTCTAAAATATTTTTGATCTCATAGTTTGAAATCTCCACTTGGCCATTTTTTGGGGGATGGTATGTCGTGGCAATCCTCTGCTAAATTCCATAACCGCACAAAGCCTTAGAAGTTATGTAACGCCCCAATTTTGGGCCTAGAAGTTAGCCGGGTTTGGCTAGAGGGTTCGGTTGAACTAGTTTTGATAATTTAGACTAGTTTTGGGATAAAATGGTTTTTAAAAGTTTTAAGAGGCAAATAAAATATGGAAAATGTTTTAAAATCCTTTTTAAATATATGTAAAGGGTTGGTGAAATCAATTTTGGAAATTGACGGTTGGAAGTTGGACATTGAGATTTTAGTGACTAAAATGCGATTTTTGAAAACTATTTTTCTAGTGACTAGATTGTAAAAGACCATAAATTTGAATCTTTAAGGAGTAATTGACCAAGGGTCTAATTCAGCCTTTTTCCTCTTAATTGATTTATTTTAAAATGGTTTAATAAATAAAATGAGTTGAAGAAGATTAATTAGTCTTTATTTTTCCAAAAAAACACATTTCATGTAACTAACTTTTCTCTCTATTGTTTTCTTTCAAATTCTCTTCAACAAAAAATTGATTTCCTCCTCAAAGATTTAAGGTAAAAATTGGATTTGATTTATCTTTTCATATTAAATGATTTCCTATTGATTTACTATCAAAATCTTATATTTGTATCTTGATTTTCTCATGAAAATCTATTAAATTGGAGGAAAAAGCTAACATTAGAGGTAAGATATCGTTCTTCTCCTCTAATGACAAATTATTTATTGAAATTCCCAAGTTTTTGGTCTTTTATGACTGTTTTCTAATGGGTTTTGATATTATGTTTATGGAAAATGGATTTAATTGATGTTTGATGGGTTTAATCAAGAGATTTTTATTTCAAATTGTTTTGTTGTGTTTATAATGAGATTTAATCATGATTATGATGTGTTGGAATGTTGATTTAATGATTTTAGTAATGGAAACCCGAAACTAGTTAGATTGCTTGATTTATTGATTGAAATCTTTGAGATTATGGGCTGTTTGTGTGGTTAATTAATGGCTGGAAGATATTTGGTGTTGAGATGATGTTTTTAGATGTAAATTGATGTTGTTTAGATGCTAATCTCGCTGGGTAACAGCTGAAGGTTAAGTAGAAAGGGTTCGCCGATGTTTTCGGATGCCAATTGCTTGGCGATTGTGGGTAGAAGTTGAGATGTTGTGTTGTTGGGGATTTTGGTGCATTGTGGTGCACTAATTATCTGTTTTGCTTTGGTTAGAAGCAAGGGATGATGTTTCGTTAGCTTCGAAAGGAGTTGCGGTTGATCTGAAAGCTTGATTATGCTTCGCCAAAGCAAGTGAGGCATTGTCAGTGAGAGGAATTGGTTTTAAAGCTTTTTAAAGGTTTTAAAGCAATGTTTGGGGGTTTAGATTAAGCTTGGAACACTAATTTAAGCTCGGAAGTAAGTATGAGATGTTACGCTCTCGTTTCTTAGTTTTATCCCATTGTTTTATGTAACACCCCAATTTTGGGCTTAGAAGTTTTGGGTTTGGACCGGACCGGTCGGGTTGCGGTTCGAATATAAAAGGGTGAATTTAGGAAAGCCTAGTTCGGGTTGCATTAAAAATATGGAAAAATGTCTTAAAATCCTCTTTTATTATATATAAGAGAAAGGTGAAATCAATTTTACAAAATGAGGTTTGGAAGAGTGACATTTTGGGTTAGTGACCAAAATGTAATTTTTGAAAACTGGGTGACTGTTTTAAAAAGGATTGAAACTTTGAATCTTTAAGGAGCTATTTACCCAAAAGAGTTTCTCCAAATTTTTCTGAATATTAATCAATTTTATTAATGGTTTTAATTAAGGTAAAAAGGGAGGGAAGAAGATATTTTGTCATTTTAACTAACTTTCTCAAATTTTCCATTTTCTTTTCTCTCAACTTTTCTCTCAACCCAAACACTTTTCTCCAGCAAATTTCCCTCTGATTTTGACATTCAAAGATGAGATTTCAACTTCCTTTTGATCTCTAATCATTTCTACAACAAAACCTTAGCATTTGCTTATTGGATTTTCAAGAATCTTGGTTCCAAAAAGGGAGAAACTCAAGTTTAGAGGTATGAACGTCCTTCTCCTCTAAATTCTCAGTTCTTTACTGAAATTCCCAAGTTCTCAATCCTTGAATTATGTTTTGTTAAAGGTTTTGCAATTGAGTTCTTGATCTTGGCTTTAAAATGCAAGATTTGCTTTAATTTTGATGAAATTCGTATGATCTGATTGGGCATTGTTTTGAGATGTGTTTTTGATGTAAAATGGATGTATAATTGATGAGAAATTGAGGTTTAATCAATGCAATCCCGAATAGGTTGATTTTCCTAAGTTTTGCTTAAGTTTTTGGTGGTTTTTGGGGTGATCTTGATGTTCTGCTATAGCTGGAAGTATAAGGACGTGATGAGATCCATTTTGGATGTTAATTGATGTATAAGTATGTTTGGAATTGATGGATCTTGGCTGGGTAGTGTTGTGGAGATGTTTGGATGTGATTTCGGTTGTGTTTGGTAGCCGAAATGTGAGTGTTGATGTGAGCAGCGAGTTTAGATGTCTTGGTTGAGGATATTAATGCATGATGGTGCATTAATCTACTGTTTTGATGTGTTTAAAACAGGGGAGACATCTTCGGATCCTTGTGGTGTTGATCCGGAAGCTTGATTGGTGTTTCGGCAAGTGGCGAAACGGAAATCGGTGAGTGGATTTTGGTTTTCAGCTTTCAAACCAATGTTTTGAAGGTTTGGGAGCTTAGTTTAAGTCTAAACAACTTTGCTAAGCTCAAGAGTAAGTTTTCGGAAAAAACTCTCTTGTTGATGAACCATGAGTTGGTTGAGTGCAATATGATTGTTTGCATGTTTTAATTCTGTTTTGAAAGCATACTTTAGCATGTTTATTGCTGGTTTTATAAGCCATGTGTTGAAGGATGCTCAAGGTAAGAGATCCTTGTTTTGAACATTTGATAAAATGTGGTTTTGTTGCATAAGGATGCATGATGATTAATGGCTTTGTTAAATGCTTTAAAACAGTGGATTATTGTTGTTAAATGATGCATATTGGCAAGTGATGTTTCGAGAAAGGTTAAGAACACTATGGTGGTTAAAAGTCCATAGGTGGTTCTTGTGTTAAGAACAACATGGTGGTTAAAAGTCCATGATTGGTTCTTGTGTTAAGGTCACAAAGGTGGTTAAAAGTCCTTGTGTGAGCCTTGTGTATTTTAAGAACACCATGGTGGTTAAAAGTCCATGGGTGATTCTTGTGTTAAGGTCACAAAGGTGGTTAAAAGTCCTTGTGTGATCCTTGTGTATTTTAAGAACACCATGGTGGTTAAAAGTCCATGGGTGATTCTTGTGTTAAGGTCACAAAGGTGGTTAAAAGTCCTTGTGTGAGCCTTGTGTATTTTAAGAACACCATGGTGGTTAAAAGTCCATGGGTGATTCTTGTGCTAAGGACACAATGGTGGTTAAAAGTCCATGTGTGGTCCTTGTGAATTGTAAGATCACAATGGTGGTTAAAAGTCCATGTGTGGATCTTATGTTGATTGTATTGTGAAATGGAAAGATTATGATTATCACTTGTGGCCAATATGACATGTTAATAATTTGAAGCATGTATGCTTGTTTTAAATGCTTTTGTGCATGGATAAAGGTTGCTTTGAACTAAGGTTATAAAGATGTTTATAAATGCATTATTGTGTTGTTTTAAATGAGCATTCCTCACTAAGCTATGTGCTTACGCTCTCTCTTTTCTTAAACCAATAATGCAGAGCACTGAAGTGCTTAAGGGCAGCAAAGGGGTCAAGAATCCAAGTGAAGAACTAAGCTCATGTATGGTGAAAGTTTCTTTACACTATTAGCTTTTGGCATTTGGCAATGGGGAACCTATGTTGTTGTTTTGGGAGATGTTTTGGACTCCTTAAGTTGGTTTTATGCTTTTGATATTGTTGGAACTTGTAAATGGCCTTTAAGAGGATTGGTTGGTGATTTGGTGTTTGAATGGTTTTCAATATAGGATGCATGCCTATAGAATTAGGGCTTTCCTTGTTTGATGTCATGTTTATGAATTGTTGATGCCATTATGTTCCTTATGCATGTAATGTCTTGCTGATATAATTTGGTTGCCTTTGGAGCATGTTTGATGGGTCAATTGTGTTTTAAACCAGCTAAAATTCTGCAATCTGGGCAGCCTGTTTCGGAACAGGTGCTGCCGTTTCGGAACAGAGGGCCTGAAATGGCCTAGGCGTTTCGAAACGGGCAGAGACGTTCCGGAACAGTTTTGCCACTGCCAGGCCATGTTGCGCAACAGGTTTCGGAACGGTCCCGCGTTTCGGAACGGATCATCCCTGTTCCGAAACACCCGACTGTTGGGCACTGAAATTGACGATTATATGTTTTGAAACCTTTGCGTTTTGGTCCCGAACTTTGTGTATGCAATTGAATGAGTTTGAGATGTCCGTTTGAGTTGAAATTTTGCAGAGAAGCATGAAACGTGACTAATTTCATAATGGTAACTCAAAAGTTGGTTAAGTCCTTATAATTTCCAGAATTTACATTTTGGTCCCTAAACTTGTATGTTGTGCAATTAAGTCCCTAAATTTTTTCCGAATGCGCTGATCTTTGAGTATGCCGATTGTATGAACATATCCAGGGTTAATGTGCATTTAGATAAGATTAAAAAAAAGGGTCGTTAATCAAAGTTGACTTTCGGGTTGACTTTGGTTTTCCCCGTGTAAACTTCTTAATTCGGGTCAATCGTCTAGGCCGGGTTAAGGGGGTTACATTTGGTGGTATCAGAGCTGAGTTCTCGGGTAATTGGGAATGATTATGTGGGTGATTAATGTATGTATGCTTTGTATGCTTGTTGAATGAAAGCATGTTGTGTGAATTGTAAGTATGTTACAATTGTGGTGTATGCTGTGGTGGAGCATGTTAGGGGGACCCATTGCCAAATCAAAGCTAATGAAATGATGTTGTTTTTAATTGGAAATGAGCTTGAGTACTTGGATTGCTTACCTTGCTGAGCCTGACTTTGTTTATTGCATTGTGATTGCATTGTTTAGTGAATGGCACCTCGTAGAGAATTGAGGGTTAATACGCGAGCTATGGCTCAAAATGAGAATGAGGAGAATGCTGAAAATGTGGTGGATTTACCTCCTCCGCCTGGTGGTGGTGGTGCTGGGGGCGAAGGAGCTGGTGTTGCAGCTGGAGCTAGGGTTGCTGGACCTGAAGCTGGTCAGGGACAAGCTGTTCCTGACATGATAGTGCTGATTCAAGCTATTGCTGGAGCTTTTCGAGCAGCGGTAGCTGGAGCTCAAGGAGCTGGGCATCAGGGAGATACTGGAGTTAGACTACCTCTGGAACGTTTACGCAGTCTGGGAGGGACTGAGTTCAGGGGTTTGTCTGCTGAAGGTTCTGAGTCTTGGCTGGAAAGTACCAAGAGAATCTTGGGGCAAATGAATTGCACTGATGTGCAGAAGCTGGGCTGTGTGGTATCGTTGTTGCAGGACGATGCTTATACTTGGTGGACAACCTCTATCTCTGGAATGGAGGAAGCTGATGTAACTTGGACGTTCTTTCAGAACGCGTTCAAGAGAAGATATCTGGGTGTGAGGTACCTAGATGAGAAGAAGAGAGAATTTATGTCTCTTACCCAAGGGAGCATGTCTGTAGCTGAGTACGAGGTTCAGTTTGTCCGACTTAGTCAATACGCACCTGAACTTGTTCCTGATGAGCGGGAGAGGTGTGAAAGGTTCCGTTATGGTTTGGTGACGGAAGTAAAGACGTATATGCTAGCTGCTGAGTATAATGATTTTGATGTGCTGGTTGGGAGAGCAAAGGACATTGAGATGAATTTGGGTTTATCATCTAAAGGTGCTGGTTCTGGTGCTGGTAAGCGAGTTGCTGAGTATAGTTCCGGTGGTGGACGGAACAAGAGGGGACGTGATCAGAAGTATCAGCCTTCGGCTAAGCGAGGTGGTGGTGCGCCTGCTCAGGAGGCAAGGCAAGAGCTGAACCGAACGCATGTTGGACATGTGGATCGCGTGGCCATATGAAACGTGATTGTCCTCGAGCTGTGAGGGAGGTGCAAGCTCCTGTTGTGGCAGCTGGTAATTCGTGCTGGAACTGTGGATCTACGGATCACATGAGGAGAGAGTGTCCTATGTTGGCTGGTGGCCAAGGGCGTGCTCCTGTAGTTGTTGCACCACAGAGAGGTCGTGGGCGCGGCCGTGGTAACTTCCAGCGGAGAGAAGAGGGTGGACGGAATGTGGCTCATGTTGTGGCTGTTCAGCCTGAGGGTGGTAGCGAGGCTAGAGTGTTTGCTTAGAGGGAGGGGAGGAATGACGCGGATGTGATTGCAGGTACTTTTACTTTGCAGTCCTTGTCATTACTTTCCTTGATTGATTCTGGATCTACACACTCATACATTTTGCGTGAGCATGCTGAATTGCTTGGTTTGCCTGTTGAGTCTTTGGATGTTGGTATGCGTGTCACTAGTTCTTTTGGTGAGACTGTTGTGACTCGAAAGCTTTATAGAAGATGTCCTTTGGTTGTGCAAGATCATGTTTTTCATGTTGATCTTATGGAATTGCCTTTCTATGGTTTTGATGTAATCCTTGGTATGGATTGGCTTGTTGAGCATCGTGCTGTAGTGGATTGTGAGAATAAGCGAGTTTCGTTGAAACTTGCGGATGATTATGAAGTAGTTGTGGTTGGTGAGATTGTGAAGTTTCTTGCCAATGTGGTGTCTACATTGGAGGCGAGCCAGATGCTGAGGCAAGGTTGTGAAGCTTATCTAGCCTTTGTGATGAATCCTAGCTCTAAGGAGTTGCGTGTGCAAGATATCAGGACTGTGCGAGAGTTTCCTGGTGTGTTTCCGGAGGAGTTGCCTGGATTGCCTCCTAATCGTGAGGTGGAGTTTGGGATTGAGCTGTATGAAAACACAACTCCAGTGTCCATTACTCCTTATCGAATGGCACCTAAAGAGTTGAAAGAGCTGAAGACGCAGTTGCAAGAGTTGCTTGTCGTGGTTTCATTCGGCCGAGTGTGTCACCTTGGGGTGCGCCGGTCTTGTTTGTGAAGAAGAAGGATGGCACTATGAGAATGTGCATTGATTACCGTCAGCTTAACAAGTTGACTATCAAGAATCGGTATCCATTGCCGAGAATTGATGATCTTTTTTTATCAATTTCGGGGAGCATCTGTGTTCTCTAAGATTGACTTAAGGTCAGGGTATTATCAGTTGAAGGTGAAGGATGTAGATGTGCCAAAGACAGCTTTCAGGACGAGGTATGGGCATTATGAGTTCCTTGTGATGCCGTTTGGTTTGACAAATGCTCCTGCAGCTTTCATGGACATGATGAATCGTGTATTTCATGAATACCTGGATAAGTTTGTTGTGGTGTTCATTGATGATATCCTCGTGTACTCTCGTACTGAGGAGGAGCATGAAGGGCATCTGAGAATTGTGCTGCAAGCTTTGTTGGAGAATCAGCTTTATGCTAAGCTGAGCAAGTGTGAGTTTTGGCTTAGAGAAGTGGTGTTTCTTGGTCATGTGGTTTCTGCTGAAGGGATTCATGTTGATCCTTAGAAGATTGAGGCGGTGATGAATTGGAAGGTTCCTAAGTCTGTTCATGAAGTTCGTAGTTTCCTTGGTTTAGCAGGATACTACCGAATGTTTGTGGATGGGTTTTCGAAGATTGCTGCACCTTTGACAAATTTGTTGCAGAAGGATGTTAAGTATGAGTGGACGGAAGCGAGACAACAGGCTTTTGAGAAGCTTAAGGCAGCCTTGACACAAGCTCCTATCTTGGTTCAACCTGAATCAGGGAAAGAGTTTGTGGTGTATAGTGATGCGTCCTATGTTGGTTTGGGATGTGTGTTGATGCAGGAGGGTAAGGTGGTGGCTTATGCATCACGGCAGTTAAAGGTGCATGAGCGCAATTATCCTACGCATGACATCGAGTTGGCTGCGGTGGTTTTTGCTTTGAAGATCTGGAGACATTATCTGTATGGTGAGAAGTGTACTGTGTACACGGATCACAAGAGTTTGAAGTATTTGATGTCTCAGAAGGAGTTGAATCTTAGACAGCGACGCTGGGTGGAGTTGCTCAAGGATTATGATTTGACGATTGAGTATCACCCTGGAAAAGCTAATGTTGTAGCGGATGCCTTGAGTAGGAAGGTAGCTGTTGAGTAAAGGGCTATGTTTGCCAGTTTGAGTATTTCGCGTGATGGTGGTCTTGTGGCTGAATTGCAAGTGAAACCATCTTTGGTTCAGTTGATCAAGGAAAAGCAGTTGTTGGATGATTCCTTGGTACCGCATGTTCAGGATATTGCGGAGGGTAGGCCTTCGAATTTCTTTTTTAGTGATGATGGAGTGTTGTGTTTTGGGAGTCGGATAGTAGTGCCCAATGATGTAGATTTGAGGCGTGCTATTCTGATAGAAGGTCATAGTAGTCCTTTTGCTATGCACCCTGGTAGTACTAAGATGTACCGTGATCTTCGTGATGAGTACTATTGGGTGGGTCTAAAGAAGGATGTTGCTGAGTTTGTGAGCAAGTGCATGGTGTGTCAGCGAGTTAAGGCTGAGCATCAGTTTCCGTCAGGTTTGTTGCAACCGTTGAGAATTCCTGAGTGGAAGTGGGAAAGGATTACCATGGATTTTGTATCTGGTTTACCTTTGTCGCCATCGAAGAAGAATTCGGTGTGGGTGATTGTGGATCGCTTGACGAAGTGTGCGCATTTCTTGCCTGTGCATACTACGTATTCTTTGGATAAGCTTGCGGAGCTGTACATTGCTGAGATTGTGCGGCTGCGTGGTGTGCCTAAGTCGATTGTGTCGGATAGGGATCCGAGGTTTACATCGCGTTTCTAGCAGTGTTTGCATCAAGCTTTGGGTACACGGTTGAATTTCAGTACGTCTTATCATCCGTAGTCGGATGGTCAGTCCGAGCGTGTTATCCAAGTTTTGGAGGATATGTTGAGGTGCTGCGTGATTAAGTTTCAGGGCTCATGGGAGAAACATTTGCCTTTGGTGGAGTGAGGTTTGGCCGAAAGGGTAAGTTGAGCCCTAGGTACATTGGACCATACGAGGTGATTGAGCGTGTGGGTCCTGTTGCGTACAGGTTGAGGTTACCGCAAGAGTTGGAGAAGATCCATGATGTGTTTCATGTTTCTATGCTTCGGAAGTATAGATCGGATCCTTCACATGTGATGCCTGTGGAAGAAGTGGAATTGAATCCGAATTTGACCTATGATAAGGAACCGGTGAAGATTCTGGATTCAGATAGTAAGGTTCTTCGTGGCAAGACCATCGAGTTGGTAAAGGTGTTGTGGAAACATCGTGGTGTTGAAGAAGCCACGTGGGAGCGGAAGGATGACATGTTGAAGCAGTTTCCGTACCTCTTTCCTTCAGGTAAATTTCGAGGACGAAATTTCTTAAGGGGGGAGAGTTGTAACACCCCAATTTTGGGCTTAGAAGTTTTGGGTTTGGACCGGACCGGTCGGGTTGCGGTTCGAATATAAAAGGGTGAATTTAGGAAAGCCTAGTTCGGGTTGCATTAAAAATATGGAAAAATGTCTTAAAATCCTCTTTTATTATATATAAGAGAAAGGTGAAATCAATTTTACAAAATGAGGTTTGGAAGAGTGACATTTTGGGTTAGTGACCAAAATGTAATTTTTGAAAACTGGGTGACTGTTTTAAAAAGGATTGAAACTTTGAATCTTTAAGGAGCTATTTACCCAAAAGAGTTTCTCCAGATTTTTCTGAATATTAATCAATTTTATTAATGGTTTTAATTAAGGTAAAAAGGGAGGGAAGAAGATATTTTGTCATTTTAACTAACTTTCTCAAATTTTCCATTTTCTTTTCTCTCAACTTTTCTCTCAACCCAAACACTTTTCTCCAGCAAATTTCCCTCTGATTTTGACATTCAAAGATGAGATTTCAACTTCCTTTTGATCTCTAATCATTTCTACAACAAAACCTTAGCATTTGCTTATTGGATTTTCAAGAATCTTGGTTCCAAAAAGGGAGAAACTCAAGTTTAGAGGTATGAACGTCCTTCTCCTCTAAATTCTCAGTTCTTTACTGAAATTCCCAAGTTCTCAATCCTTGAATTATGTTTTGTTAAAGGTTTTGCAATTGAGTTCTTGATCTTGGCTTTAAAATGCAAGATTTGCTTTAATTTTGATGAAATTCGTATGATCTGATTGGGCATTGTTTTGAGATGTGTTTTTGATGTAAAATGGATGTATAATTGATGAGAAATTGAGGTTTAATCAATGCAATCCCGAATAGGTTGATTTTCCTAAGTTTTGCTTAAGTTTTTGGTGGTTTTTGGGGTGATCTTGATGTTCTGCTATAGCTGGAGGTATAAGGACGTGATGAGATCCATTTTGGATGTTAATTGATGTATAAGTATGTTTGGAATTGATGGATCTTGGCTGGGTAGTGTTGTGGAGATGTTTGGATGTGATTTCGGTTGTGTTTGGTAGCCGAAATGTGAGTGTTGATGTGAGCAGCGAGTTTAGATGTCTTGGTTGAGGATATTAATGCATGATGGTGCATTAATCTACTGTTTTGACGTGTTTAAAACAGGGGAGACATCTTCGGATCCTTGTGGTGTTGATCCGGAAGCTTGATTGGTGTTTCGGCAAGTGGCGAAACGGAAATCGGTGAGTGGATTTTGGTTTTCAGCTTTGAAACCAATGTTTTGAAGGTTTGGGAGCTTAGTTTAAGTCTAAACAACTTTGCTAAGCTCAAGAGTAAGTTTTCGGAAAAAACTCTCTTGTTGATGAACCATGAGTTGGTTGAGTGCAATATGATTGTTTGCATGTTTTAATTCTGTTTTGAAAGCATACTTTAGCATGTTTATTGCTGGTTTTATAAGCCATGTGTTGAAGGATGCTCAAGGTAAGAGATCCTTGTTTTGAACATTTGATAAAATGTGGTTTTGTTGCATAAGGATGCATGATGATTAATGGCTTTGTTAAATGCTTTAAAATAGTGGATTATTGTTGTTAAATGATGCATATTGGCAAGTGATGTTTCGAGAAAGGTTAAGAACACTATGGTGGTTAAAAGTCCATAGGTGGTTCTTGTGTTAAGAACAACATGGTGGTTAAAAGTCCATGATTGGTTCTTGTGTTAAGGTCACAAAGGTGGTTAAAAGTCCTTGTGTGAGCCTTGTGTATTTTAAGAACACCATGGTGGTTAAAAGTCCATGGGTGATTCTTGTGTTAAGGTCACAAAGGTGGTTAAAAGTCCTTGTGTGAGCCTTGTGTATTTTAAGAACACCATGGTGGTTAAAAGTCCATGGGTGATTCTTGTGTTAAGGTCACAAAGGTGGTTAAAAGTCCTTGTGTGAGCCTTGTGTATTTTAAGAACACCATGGTGGTTAAAAGTCCATGGGTGATTCTTGTGCTAAGGACACAATGGTGGTTAAAAGTCCATGTGTGGTCCTTGTGAATTGTAAGATCACAATGGTGGTTAAAAGTCCATGTGTGGATCTTATGTTGATTGTATTGTGAAATGGAAAGATTATGATTATCACTTGTGGCCAATATGACATGTTAATAATTTGAAGCATGTATGCTTGTTTTAAATGCTTTTGTGCATGGATAAAGGTTGCTTTGAACTAAGGTTATAAAGGTGTTTATAAATGCATTATTGTGTTGTTTTAAATGAGCATTCCTCACTAAGCTATGTGCTTACGCTCTCTCTTTTCTTAAACCAATAATGCAGAGCATTGAAGTGCTTAAGGGAAGTAAGGGGGTCAAGAATCCAAGTGAAGAACTAAGCTCATGTATGGTGAAAGTTTCTTTACACTATTAGCTTTTGGCATTTGGCAATGGGGAACCTATGTTGTTGTTTTGGGAGATGTTTTGGACTCTTTAAGTTGGTTTTATGCTTTTGATATTGTTGGAACTTGTAAATGGCCTTTAAGAGGATTGTTTGGTGATTTGGTGTTTGAATGGTTTTCAATATAGGATGCATGCCTATAGAATTGGGGCTTTCCTTGTTTGATGTCATGTTTATGAATTGTTGATGCCATTATGTTCCTTATGCATGTAATGTCTTGCTGATATAATTTGGTTGCCTTTGGAGCATGTTTGATGGGTCAATTGTGTTTTAAACCAGCTAAAATTCTGCAATCTGGGCAGCCTGTTTCGGAACAGGTGCTGCCGTTTCGGAACAAAGGGCCTGAAATGGCCTAGGCGTTTCGAAACGGGCAGAGCCGTTCCGGAACAGTTTTGCCACTGCCAGGCCATGTTGCGCAACGGGTTTCGGAACGATCCCGCGTTTCGGAACGGATCATCCCTGTTCCGAAACACCCGACCGTTGGGCACTGAAATTGACGGTTATATGTTTTGAAACCTTTGCGTTTTGGTCCCGAACTTTGTGTATGCAATTGAATGAGTTTGAGATGTCCGTTTGAGTTGAAATTTGGCAGAGAAGCATGAAACGTGACTAATTTCATAATGGTAACTCAAAAGTTGGTTAAGTCCTTATAATTTCCAGAATTTACATTTTGGTCCCTAAACTTGTATGTTGTGCAATTAAGTCCCTAAATGTTTTCCGAATGCGCTGATCTTTGAGTATGCCGATTGTATGAACATATCCAGGGTTAATGTGCATTTAGATAAGATTAAAAAGAAAAAAAGGGTCGTTAATCAAGGTTGACTTTCGGGTTGACTTTGGTTTTCCCCGTGTAAACTTCTTAATTCGGGTCAATCGTCTAGGCCGGGTTAAGGGGGTTACATTTTATGTGACCATGCTCATGTTTTGAAGGTAGAATTAAACCTACTGTTTTATGCATGTTTTGAGAAATGATTTGATGATTTATGCGATCCCATGAGATAGATTTATGATATCAAAGAGATAGAACTTTTTGAAAAAATGCTAAGCATTGTTTATACTTTTGAAATGGATGAGAAGTGGTTTATGTTTATGCATTAAAAAACAGTAGGAAAATGATGTTTTAAGGTGTATATTGGAATGAGAGGAGATTAGTATTACCAGATATAAGTGGTCAACCAATAGGATGAGATGTGAACTATAATATACTAATTCGTACGTGTTCTTCGGTTCGGGCAATGAGGGTAGTGTCATCCCATTCCGAAGTGAGAGTGTGCTGATGAGAGATTCCACTATGGTAGGTCTTCATGATGTGAAATTCCATCAAGCTTTGTGGCGATGAGAGATACTGCCATGAGAATTTGATGGTGTGAGATTCCAGCGAGGCATGACTTGACGATGTAAGATTTTGTCAGGCTATCCGCTTATCCGAGTAATGTTGCTAGAATGCCAATATATGAGATTCACATGTACCTTGATTATAAATGATTTTATGTATTGTGTTTTGCATATGCGAACATATTTTGAGAAATTCTTCATGAGAAACAAGCATGAGTAGCTTTGCATTGAGATTTTGCATTTAGATAATGCATGAGATAGATGATACATGTGGTTTTAATGTTGTTAATTTTGCTTTGAAAAGGATTTCAAGCATGAGATAGAATGAGCACGATGAAGTAGAGATTTCTACCAGAGAAATGGTTTTAATATGCATTGTTGTTGTTGGTTTGTTTTGAGCATCCCTCCCTAGGCATTATTGCTTACGCTCTCTTTTTCCAACAATGTAGAGAAATAGCACATTTGGGGCAACAAGGTATCAAGAAGGATTTTATGGAGCGATACCAAGCACAAGTATGTTGTTTTGTTTACCTAGTAGTAATAATTGGCAACGAGAGGATGCCTTAAAGTTTTGGGAGAGTGTGTGTTGAAACTCTTTGTTTTGTGGCATGTTTGTGATGCCTATGTTGACTTGTAAATGGCCTTTACTTGATGGTAATTGCTTTAGTTTGTGTTTTGGCATGTGAATGGTTATCTTGCATAAGTAGCATGCCTATAGTTTATCTTTGATGCATATTGCCATAATATGATGTTGTTCATGCTTTGAAGTTTGATGAATGATGTTTAGATATGTTATATATATGCTGGAAGTATGTTTGGATGTTTTTGAATGATTAAAAAAGGGAAAAACCAGCAAAAATGTGACATTTCAGGTCAGGCGTTTCGGTACGCCTAGTGCTGTATCGAAACGATGTCTCTAAAATGGGCAAGGGGTTTCGAAACGAGGCAAAGTGTATCGGCACAAGCTCGTGAGGTTTGGTTACTAGAATATCGTGTTCAAAAAAGTTTTAGATGGTCTTTCGGTACGGGTCTTGTTCCGAAATACTTGGACCTGTTTCAAGATTGAGTGTATCGATACAGGGCTGAGTGTATCGATACACCAAGCTGATAAAGTAGTTAATGTAATCTTTTGGACTTCTATTTCGTTACGCTTCAGTCACTGAATGCCGTGGATGCAATTAAATGAACTTGGATGATTGCTTTTAGTTGAGATTTGATAGAGTGGCATGTAATGTGACTAATTAATGGTTGGTAACTTAAAAGTTGAAAGAGTCCTTGTAAATTGCTAAAATTACAAAATGGTCCCTAAAACATGTTGTATGCAATTGAGTGCCTAATCAATGACTGAATGAGTAGTTAACTCTTCCGCTGCGAGTCTAAACACATAGGCCAACAATGTGCATCTAGACAAGATAAAAAATAGGGTTGTTTATTGAGGTAAATCTTCTCGGTTTACTTCAATATTCCCCGTGTGACTCATTCGGTTTGGTCTTTTGCCCAGGCTGGGTCGAGGGGGTTGCATTTGTTGGTATCAAAGTCAGGTTACAAAATAATTGGGATGTAAGGTTTGTGTGATATTGTTGTGTGGATGATTTCTAAATGATTTCTATGCATGATGGTTGTTTATACTATGATACGATGATTGTTTGCTTTGTGTGTGATGCACGGTCCTTGATAACATGATTTATGGTTGTTATGTGCTGCTAGGGGAGATATTAAGGGTACCCATTGCCATATTACAATTAGCATAAAGAGGATTTTGGTTTAAAAAGAAAACTTAAGCTCTTTGGATTCTTGCTTTTGGTTGGCCTAACTGTTTTATTATAGCATTATCATGTTTTAGATTTGCACTCTAATTAAGATGAGACAGAGATGAGAGCTTAAGATTGGTAATTGTGATGCTGCGAATGAGAATGTTGAGAATTTTCCGCCCCTCCACCTCCTCTTAGTGCTGGGGCTTTTCAGACAGTGATGGCAGGAGTGCATGCGGCTGCACTACAGTCTTGTGCTAATGCTAGTTTACCTCTGGAACGTGTACGCGGTTTGGGTGGAACTGAGTTCTGAGATCTGTCTCCTGAGGGTTTTGAGGCTTGGTTTGAGAGCACTCGAAGGATTATTCGTCATATGGGTTGTAATGATGTGCATAAGTTGGGTTGCATTGTATCCTTGCTGCATGGAGATGCTTATACGTGGTGGATGACCATCACAACGGGTATGGAACCTGCCGATGTGACTTGGGAGTTCTTCGGAACTTCTTTTAAGAGGAAGTATTTGGGTGTTCCCTATCTTGATGTAAAGAAGCGAGAATTCATGTATTTGGTATAAGGAAACATGTATGTTTCAGAGTATGAGGTTCAGTTTGTTTGGTTGAGCCAGTATACCCCTAAACTAGTTCCCAAGAAATAAAAGAGATGTGATCGTTCTCGATACAGGCTTGTAAAGGAGGTTAAGACGTATATGTTGGCTTCAGATTACATAGATTTTGATGTCTTAATCACTCAGGCTAAGGACATCGAGCAGAATTTGGGTCTAGTCGCTCGTTCAGGTGGTTCTGGTTCTAGAAAGAGGTCGGCTGAGTTTGATGCGGGTAGAGATCGTTTCAAGAAACACAAGGATATGAGGTACCAATCGGATCTAAGGCGTGGTGGTGGTAACCATGGCCATGGTTAGCAATGCCAGAATGCTTTTGTTCGTACACCAAAGTGTAATTGGTGTGGCAGAAGGCACACAAAAGAGTGTTGGGTAATCTGGGTACGTGTTGGAATTATGGGTCACGAGGTCATATGAAGCGTGATTGTCTACAACTGGTTAGAGGTGGACAAGCTCCAGTACGAGTTGCTAAGCCACGGAGAGGCCGCGGGCGCAGTCGTTGTAATTTTCTGCGTAGAGAGGATGGACAAAGGAATGTTGCTCATGTTGTTGCTGTTCAGCCTGAGGGAGGTGGACAAGCTAGGGTGTATGCACACCGAGAGGGAAGGAATGAAACAGATGTGATCGCAGGTACCTTTACTTTGAAATCCTTGTCATTACTTTCTTTGATTGATTCTGGTTCTACTCATTCATATATTTTGTGTGAACATGCACAAGCGCCTGAACTACCTGTTGAATTGTTAGATGTTGGTATGCATGTAACTAGTTCTTTTGGTAAGACGATTGTTACGAGGAAGTTTTATAGAAGGTGTCTTTTGTCTGTTTAAGGTCATGTGTTTGAGGTTGATCTTATAGAGTTGCCTTTCTATGGTTTTGATGTAATCCTTGGAATGGATTGGTTGACTGAACATAGGGCGTGGTTGATTTTGATACCAAGAGAGTTACCTTGAAACTTGCTAATGATTACGAAGTGGTAATCGTGGGCGAGAATGTTAAATTCTTGTCCAATGTTATTTCAGATCTAGAAGCGAGTCGTTTGATGAAATTGGGTTACGAGGCTCTCTTAGCTTATGTTATGAATCCAGGATTGAAGGAAGTGCGTGTGCAGGACATACGTACGATATATGAGTTTCTCGGTGTATTTCCAAAAGAGTTTCATGGTTTTTAGTCGAGTAGAGAGGTTGAGTTTGGCATTGAGTTGTATGAAAACACGACTCCAGTGTCTATTGCTCCCTATCGAATGACTCCGAAAGAGTTGAAGACGGAACTTCAGGAGTTGCTTGATCGAGGATTCATTAAGCTTAGTGTTTCACCTTGGGTTGCACCAATTTTGTTTGTGAAGAAGAAAGATGGCACAATGCGAATGTGTATAGATTATCGACATTTGAATAAGTTGATGGTTAAGAAAAAATTCCTTTGCTAGGGATTGATGATCTTTTTGACCAGTTTCGAGGTGCTTCAGTGTTTTCTAAGATTGGATTGAGGTTGGGATATTACTAGTTGAAGGTAAAAGATGCAGATGTACCTAAGACTGCTTTTCGCACAAGGTATGGGCATTACGAGTTTTTGGTGATGCCGTTTGGTTTGACTAATGCCCCTGCCGCGTTTATGGACATGATGAACCGAGTATTTCATGAGTTTTTGGACCAATTCATAGTTGTGTTTATCGATGAAATTCTAGTGTATTCATGTACCAAGGAAGATCACGATTGACACTTGCGAATTGTGTTGCAAGCGTTATTGGACAATCGGTTGTATGCCAAGTTGAGCAAGTGCGAGTTTTTGCTTAAGAAAGTTGTTTTCCTTGGTCATGTGGTGTCGGCTGAAGGGATTCAGGTCGATCCTCAAAAAGTTAGGGCAGTGATGAATTGGAAGTCGCCTAAGTCGTTCCATGAGATGCTAGTTTCCTTGGTTTAGCAGGATACTATCATAGGTTTGTGAATGGTTTTTCAAAAATTGTTGCTCCTTTGACAAAGTTGCTGCAAAAAATGTTAAGTTTGAATAGATGAAGGTTATGCAACAAGATTTTGAGAAGTTAAAGGAAGCATTGACGCAAGCTCCTATCATGATTCAACCTGAATCGGGTAAATAGTTTATGGTTTATAGTGATACGTCCTATGTTGGGTTGGGATGTGGGTTGATGCAGGAGGATAAAGTGGTAGCTTATGTGTCTCGACAGTTGAAGGTGCATGAGCGTAATTATCCTACGCATGATATCGAATTAACTACAATGGTGTTTGCCTTGAAAATTTAGAGGCATTACCTTTATGGTGAAAAGTGTACGGTTTTCATGGACCATAAAAGTATGAAGTACTTGATGTCACAAAAAGAGTTGAACCTTAGGCAACAACGGTGGTTGGAGTTGCTTAAAGACTATGACTTGATGATCGGGTTCCATCCGGGGAAGGCTAATGTTGTAGCTGGTGCCCTGAGTAGAAAGGTGTCTGTAGAGTTGAGGGCGATGTTCGCTAGGTTGAGTATATAGCGGGATGGTGGTTTGGTGGCTGAGTTACAAGTGAAACCTTCATTGGTAAAGTTGATTAAGGAGAAGCACTTGCTTGATGATTTGTTGGTACCGCATGTGCAGGATATTGCAGATGGAAATCCAACGAACTTTTGTTTCAATGATGAAGGTGTTTTGTGCTTTAAGAGTCGAATAGTTGTGCTGGAGGATGCTGAGTTGAGGTACACTATTTTGACTGAGGCGCATAGTAGTCCTTTTTCTATGCATCATGGTAGTACTAAGATGTATCGTGGATTGAAGGATGTGTACTATTGGGTGGGGTTGAAGAAGGATGTTGCTTATTTTGTGAGTAAGTGTATGGTTTGTAAGCGCATGAAAGCTGAGCATCAGTTTCCTTCTAGATTGTTGCAACCATTGAGGATTCTAGATTGGAAATAGGGGAGAATCACCATGGATTTTGTGACGGGTTTGCCTTTGATACCGTCCAAGAAGAACTCCATTTGGGTGATTGTTGATCATTTTACGAAGTGTGCACATTTCCTGCCGGTGCATATTACGTATATGTTGGACAAGTTGGCGGGTTTGTACATCTCTTAGATTGTGGGGTTACATGGGGTGCCTAAGTTTATTGCTTCAGATCGAGATCCACGTTTCATAGCGATGTTTTGGGAGTGTTTACATCGAGCGTTGGGTACACAGTTTAGTTTCAGTACTTTAAATCATTCGCAAACGGATGGTCAGTCTAAACGAGTTATCCAAGTGTTGGAGGATATGTTGAGGTGTTGCATCATTGATTTTCAAGGTTCTTGGGAGAAACATTTACCTTTGGTGGAGTTTGCTTACAATAATAGTTATTAAGCGAGCATTCAAATGGCTCCTTATGAGGCTTTGTATGGAAGGAGGTGTAGAACACCTCTTTGTTGGGCAGAAACGGGGCAGAAGCTTGTTTCTTTACCTAATGTGTTAAAGGGCACTACGAAAAAAATGAAGCTCATTAGTGACTGGTTGAAAGTGGCTTCGGATCGGAAAAAGTCTTACTCGAATTTGAAGCGTAAGAAAGTTGAGTATGTCGTAGGAGAAATAGCACATTTGGGGCAGTAAGGAATCAAGAAGGATTTCAAGGAGTGATACAAAGCACAAGTATGGTTTTTGTTTATCTAGTAGTAATAATTGGCAACGGGAGGATGCCTTAAAGTTTTCGGAGAGTGTATGTTGAAACTCCATGTTTTGTGGCAAGTTTGTGATGCCTATGTTGACTTGCAAATGGCCTTTACTTGCTGGTAATTGCTTTAGTTTATGTTTTGGCATGTGAATGGTTATCTTGGATAAGTAGCATGCCTATAGTTCACCTTTGATGCATATTGCTATAATATGACGTTGTTCATGCTTTGACGTTTGATGAATGATGTTTAGATATGTTATATATATGCTGGAAGCATGTTTGGATGTTTTTGAATGCTTAAAAGAGGGAAAAACCAGCAAAATGTGACATTTCGGGCAGACGTTTCGGTACGCCTTGGGCTGCATCGAAACGTTGTCTCTAAAATGGAAAAGGGGTTTCAAAACGAGGCAAAGTGTATTAGAACATGCTCATGAGGTTTGGTTATTGGAATTTTGTGTTCCGAAACATTTTATAGGGTTTTTCTGTACGGGCCGTGTTCCGAAACACTTGGACTTGTTTCGAGACAAGGTGTATTGATACAAGGCTGAGTGTATCTATACACCAAGCTGATAAAATAGTAAATGGAAACTTTTGGAGTTCTGTTTCTTTACGCTTCAGTCCCTGAATGTTGTGGATGCAATTAAATGAACTTCGACGATTGCTTTGAGCTAAGATTTGACAGAGTGACATGCAATGTGACTAATTAATGGTTCGTAACTTAAAAGTTGAAGGAGTCCTTGTAAATTGCTAAAATTAAAAATGGTCCCTAAAACGTGTTGTATGCAATTGAGTGCCTAATCAATGAATGCTTGAGTTGTTAACTCTTCCGCTGCGAGTGTAAACACTTAGGGTAAGAATGTGCATCTAGACAAGATAAAAAAATAGGGTCGTTTATTGAGGTAAATCTTCTCGGTTTACTTCAATATTCTCCGTGTGACTCATTTGGTTCGGTCTTTCGCCTAGGCCGAGTCAAGGGGGTTAGAAATTCAATTGCATTTAAAATGTGTTCCCTCTTCGTGAATAATAACTATATAGGACCAAATCGAGTAAAAATGCTTATGCAGGAACTTGGCAACAACCTTGGCAACATTTGTTGGCAAAACAACATCCTCAACCCATTTTGAAATGTAGTCAACAACCACACGGATATATAGGTTACCAAATGATGGAGGAAAAGAACCCATGAAGTCTATTCCTCATACATCAAACAAATCTATTGGCATAACGTTCTGAAGTGGCAATTGGTGTCTGCGGGAGATGTTTCCTGTTCACTGGCATCGATCACATGCCTTGGAAAAGTTATGGGCATCCTTGTATAGTATGGGCCAAATGAATCCTAAATGCAACACCTTGGTAGCAATTTTCATCCTGGCAAAGTGACCTTCATACGGTGCTGCATGGCATAATTATAATATGTTGTGTTGTTCATCTTCTGGCACACACCGTCTTATTACTTGGTCGACGCAATGCTTAAACAATATTGGCTTTTCCCAATAATATTGCCGAACATCTCGCACGAAACTTTTCTTGGCATTATATGCCAAATCCAGTGGCATGATATTACTTACCAGGTAATTGACTTTGTCAGCGTACCATGGCATGGCATTGACTGTAAGTAAATACTCGTCGGAGAATTCATCTCTTATGGCAGCAGTCTTACCATTTTCAAGGTGATGTTCTAGGCGTGATAGGTGGTCAGCTACTAGTTTCGCACTACCCTTCTTGTCTTGGATCTCGAGATCAAATTCTTGTAGGAGAAGCGTCCATTAGATTAATCTGGGCTTGGAATCCTTCTTTGCCAAGAGGTATTTCAATGTCGAATGATCTATATACACCACAACTTTGTTACCAACTAAGTAAGATCTAAATTTATCATATGAAAATACAACTGCGAGAAATTCTTTCTCGGTAGTGGTGTAATTCAGTTATGCTTCATTCAATGTTCTGTTGGCATAGTAAATGGTATGAAAAACTTTTCCACGTCGTTGTCCGAACACTGCTCCAATGGCATAGTCACTGACATCGCACATGAGCTCAAATGGCTCACTCAAATCTAGTGCCACGACTATAGGGGTATTAATCAACTTCTCCTTAAGTTCTTGAAAACTCTTAAACAAGAGTCATCAAATGCAAAAGCAATATTTTTTTTTTCTAAATGCAAGCATAAAGGTTTAGAAATTTTCGAAAAATCTTTAATGAAAGGACGATAAAAACCTGCATGTCCCAAAAACTTCTTATACCTTTTACACTTGTAGGAGGTGACAATTGCTTGATTATCTCTACTTTTGCTTTGTCAACCTCTAATCCCCTCTCGTTCACCTTGTGCCCAAGAATAATGCCCTCCTTCACCATGAAGTGGCATTTTTCCCAGTTCAAGACCATGTTTGTCTCAATGCATCTCCTCAAAACTTGCTCCAAACTCTAAAGTCATTCCTCAAATGTCTTGCCAAACACTGAGAAATCATCCATTCACATTTCCAAGTTATGTTCAATCATGTTAGAAAAATGGACATCATGCAACGTTGAAACATTGCTGGGGCATTACACAACCCGAATGACATTCTTCTGAAGGAAAATGTCCTATATGGACACGTGAACGTGATTTTCTCTTGATGTTCCAGAGCTATGGCAATTTGATTATATCCTAAATAACCGTCTAGGAAACAATAAAATGCCTTACATGCCAGTCTGTCCACCATTTGATCAATAAAGGGAAATGGAAAGTGGTCTTTCTTGGTGGCATTGTTCAGCTTACTATAATCCATGCACACTCTCCATCCAGTAACAGTCCTGGAACGAATTAACTCATTGTTGCTGTTTTGAACCATGGTCATGCCACATTTTTCTGGCACACATTGCACCAAACAGACCCACGAGCTATCGGAAATGTGATAGATTATCTCGACATCCAGCCACTTGATAATTTCTTTTTACAACCTCTTTCATGCTCGGGTTCAATCTTCTTTGGTCCTCAATTGTTTTGCCATGATATTCATCTAGAATTATTTTGTGCATGCAAATGGTTGGGCTTATTCCTTGTATATCAGCAAGGTCCATCCCAACGCTTGCTTGTAATTTGTAATCCCCTCGACCCGCTCTAAGCGAAAGACCGAACCGAATGGATCACACGAGGAATATTGAAGTAAACCGGAAGGTTTACCTCAATAAACAACCATAATTTTTCATTTTTATCTTGTCTAGATGCTCATTAGGATCCTAAGTGATTAACATTGCAGCGAAACAATTTGCAACTCCATCAAAGAACGTATTGAAACTCAAATGCATACAAATACATTTTAGGGACCATTTTGTAATTTTCACATATTACAGGGACTTATCCACTTTTAGAATTACCAATCCTTAATTAAAAATATTACTTGCTTCTCTATGAAAACTCAGCTCAAAACTTTCATCCATGCTCATGTCATTGCATCCACAACATTCAGGGACTAAAACGTAAAGAACCAGAACTTCAGAATATTCCATCAACTAACATTACATCCAACTGTTTCGGTATAGACTATCCCTGTATCGAAACATACGTATCGAAACAGGTTCCCAAGGCTCGAAGCACGGGCCCGTATCGAAACACCCTTGAGGTGTTTCAGAATAGAAGCTTCCAGTAGCAAATCGTACCGGAACAAGCTTCCCCTGTTTCGAAACCCTTAGGCCATTTTAGGCTCATTGTTTCGATACAAGCTCGAGTGTACCGAAACACCTGGGCCTGTAATGACACTTTTTGCTGGTTTTTCACACTTTAATCCACATTAAACCTTTCCAACATGCTACTAACATACATACAACATATTTAGAACATCAAACCACAACATATATGACAAAAGCAACATCATAGCAAGTCCATAGGCATCAATAGAATCTATATGCATTCATCCTATGCAAATATAGCCACTTAGAAGCAAAAACACAAACCAAGGCATAAACCAAACATTAAAGGCCATTTACAAGTCATTATGGGCATTACAAACATGCCTAAAAACAGTGAGTTCCAAAATACAATCTCCCAAACACAAAGCATCCTCCCATTGCCAACTATTATTACTAATAAGCAAATATAAAATCATACATGAGCTTAGTCCAAATCCTTGGAAACTTTCTTGCCTCTTTGCTGCCTGTACAAGCTAATTCTCTGCATTGTTGGAAAAAGAGAGCATAAGCACAATTTCTTAGCGAGGGATGCTCAAAACATACAACCACAACAATGCATTTTAAAACCATTACTCATTTAGAAATCTCTATCTCATCACGCTCTTTCTATCTCATGCCTAAAATTATTTTCATAGAAAAGCCACATCATTTACATCACATGTACCATCTATCTCAAGCATTTAACAAATGCAAAGTCTTAAGGCATAGCCTTACATGCTTAAATCTCATAAAGCATTTCTCAAGTCATATTCTCATATGCAAAACATCATGCATAAAATCATGTATATCAAGGTACATGTGAATCTCATAATCAATCTCATATATTGGCATTTTAAGAACATTACTCGGATATGCGGATAGCTTGACTAAATGTCAAGTCCTACCCCGGTGGAATCTCACATCACCGGACTCTCATGGCGGCATCTCTCATCGCCAAAAAGCTTGAGTGTTTCACCAAGACCTAACCCCGATGGAATCTCACATCATTAGACTCTCACTTTGGAACGGGATGGCACTACCCCCATTGTCCGAACCAAAGAACACGCACAAATTTTGTATTTTATAGTGCACTTATCATCCTATTGGTCGAACAATTATATCCGGTAACAGTAATCTCATCTCATGTCAATATATACATTTTAAACACCATTACCTACTGTTTTTCAATGCATCAATCTAAAACATTCTCATCCCATTTCAAAAGCATGTACAATGCATAGAATTTTTTTAAATAGTTCAAACTCATTGAAAATTAAATCTATCTCATGGGATCTTTTAAGTCATCATTTTCATTCTCAAAACATGCATAAAACAGTAGGTATAAATCTATCTCCAAAACAAGAGCATGGTGATAAAATCAATGGGACAATAATCGAGGAACGAGAGCGTAACATCTCAAACTTACTTCCAGGCTTATATTAGTGTTTCAAACTCAATCTAAACCCCCAAACCTTGCTTTCAAGTCCTTCAAGAATTTTTAAAACCAATTACACTCACCGACTCGTGAAACCAAGACTCGCCGACGCGAAATTAAGTGTCCGAAGCCCCTGGAACATCGCCAATTACTTCCGATGTATTCTCCCCTGTTTATACCACACAAGAACAGAGGATTAATGCATTAAAATAACCAGCAACTTAATCAATCCCGCTGCTTTGCCCAATCCACCAAAATACCCATCCGAAAACAACCGAAATCACCTTCGATTGCTCTCTAAACTCAACCCAACCATAATATAACACTTCCACCCAAATTTAATCAACAATCAACATCTAAAAAACCTAACAACATCTTTATACCTCCAACAACTTAGATTTCACACTAACATCTCAAAAACCCAAAATTTACAATCTAATAATTAGGGATTCATCCTATTTCGGGATTATTATTATAAAACCTTTATTCTCACATCATCTAACATCCAAATCGAGTTTAAAATCATTCTCAAAGCAATCAAAACAGTGCACACACGAATTACTTAGAAATTCACCAAGAAAAGCTAGATTGATCAATTTTCAATTAATCAAAACATGAAACTTAGTTAATAAACATATTTAGGAAGCCAAAGACTTGAGAATTTCATTAAAGAACATTGATTAGAGGAATTGAACGAAATCTTACCTCTAAGCTTGCCTCTTCCTTTCAAATGACAATATTTTTAAGAAGTCTTACAAGATAGCTTAAGGAAAATTGAAAGGAAACTCAAAGAAATCATTTTCTAACCAAAAAGATTTGAGAAAATGGAACTCTCTGAAAATTTAGAGAAAAAAGAGTGTTTGTCTTTTTAGTAAAATGAGAGAAGAGTTAGTTACGTGAAATCTCATTTAGCTATTAAAGTTTCCTTTTTATTTTAAAAACCCTTTTAATATCCTTTTTAATAAAAACAATTAAAATGGTCAATTTAAGGGAAAAGGTTAAAAAATAGATATAAGCTCCATAAATATTCTAAGTCTTGACCCCTTTTTAATTTAGTCCTTAAAAACCAATTTTGCACTTTTTTTACAAAATAGTCACCAAACCAAAATCTTAACTTTCCAAAACTCATTTTCCGAAATTGACTTTACCAAACCTTTCTACACATTTTTAGAAATTTTAGAGATTTTTCTTATAATTTTATCATATCTCAAACTACGTTTTCCCTGAATCATTCCCGAAAGCTCGAATCTCTAGTTTATACTCTACTAACTCCGAACCCACGCTAAAAAGCTTCTAGGCCCAAAATCGGGGCGTTACATAATTGCTTAAAATTTTTAGCAATCTTTTCTCCTAATCATTAGTTAGATCAGCAGCAATGATCACTGACAAGGTTGAGTGTTTACCTTAGTAGGGATACTTGATGTGATTTGGCAACTATTTTAGTTCCAATTCGGGTGGCTCATCAATGGGTGGTTTAGGTGCCACGATCTTTCTGCCATCCAAATCCAATGGCTCTAGCTATCCAAAAAAGCTTACCTCTTCTAAAGTTGTTCCTTCAGTGTCCTCACTTGTCTCTTCTTCATCAACTCGTTCTTTGGCATCATCATTAATATCTTAGCATAGCTGTGCCACGTCCATATTAAAAATGGACTATGTCATATCATCAGCTTGTCATTCCACAGGTTCATCTGTGCATTTAAGAGCTTGGAACACATTAAATGTAACATGTTGATCATTCATGAGCATAGTTAATTCACCTTTATAAACATCAATCAAAGCTCTACCTATGGAAAGGAATGGTCTGCCCAATATAATTAGGACATTAACATCTGTCTCATAATTTAAAATGATAAAATCAAATGGGAATATGAATTTGTCTACCTTTACAAACATATCCTCATCTTACCCTTTGGATGTGGAAAAGATCAGTTTGCCAACTGAAGTGTTACCGTGGTAGACCTTGCTTCATTGTTGAGCTTTCTAAAAACAGACATTGGCATCAAATTGATGCTATCTCCCATGTCACACAATGCCTTACTTATGAATCTGTTGCCAATGGTACAGAGAATAGTAAAACTTCTGGATCTTTCAGCTTTGGTGGCAACTGTTTGAGCATCATTGCACTGCATCCCTCAATGAGAGCTACAGTCTCGAAGTCACCCAATTTCCTCTTTTTGGACAATATGTCCTTCATGAATTTAACATAATTGGGCATCTACTCGAGAGCTTCCACCAATGGTAGATTGATCTGCAATTGTTTAAGGACTTTCAAGAAGCGCTTAAATTGTTGATCCTGATTGTGCTTTTATAGTCTGTGGAAATGGTAGAGGTGGAAAAGCATAAGATGGTTTTGTTGGCTTTTCCAAGGGTTTACTGGCATCCGACTGAGGTCTAACATCGGACTGTAGTTTGGCATCGCTTATGTTCGCTTCTCTTTTCTTTGCTTCTTTTGGTTCATCTACTGGTTCCTTCTCTTTCTCCTGGAAACTAGTTGGTTGCTTGACAAGTGTCTCATCCTCACACTGTTTGCCACTCCGAATAATTGCAATTTTGCACTGTTCATTGCGGTTTTGCCTGGCATCCTCTGTATCACTTGGCAAAGCTCCATGGGGTCTATTGCTGAGTGCATTGGCAATCTGTCCACTATGTACCTCCAAGTTTCGCATGGAGGCTACCAAACTCTGGACAGTTGAATCATTTCTCTCCACATAATTTGTCAAAGTCCCCTGGTTGTTATTTTGTCCTGCATAAAGATTGTTTTGCACCCTCTACGCATTTTGATTGAAACCTTGTTGGGCATTGTATTGACGTTGGGCATTGTATTGGTTACCTCCTTGATTTCCCCAAGCTAAATTCAGGTGTTGTCTCCATCCCGCATTGTAAGTATTAAAATTTAGATTAAAATTACGATTAAAATTGCCAACAAAATTTTTCGACTCAGGGTTGGAAGGGCAATCTTCCATGTGATGATCCTCTCCAAATATTGTACAAAATGGGTCTAATTCCTTAACTTTTTGGGCCTCATTACTCTTTTGCAAAGTTCTCACCATGCTAGTAAGATTAGAAATCTCAGCATGGATGGATGTAAGTTCATCTATCTATAATTTCCCACCAATTTTAGTTCCAGTCCCAAGTCTGGTAGTAGGATATTCAAAATCATTAATTGAAACCTCTCAAGGATGCCAACTATCTCTGTATATTTTTTGTTAAGCAGCGAACCATTTGCCGACGCATCAACAACAGTTATGGCTTGTGCATTGAGTCCATTGTAGAAGGTCTCCATATAGGTCCATTTTGGGAATCCATGCATGGGACACCTTCTCAACAAGTCCTTAAATCTCTCCTAGGCATCATATATGGTCTCATCATTAGCCTGCCTAAACGTGATGATCTCACTTCTTAGTTTGGTAGTGACTTTAGGTGACTGAAATCGCAATAAAAATTTCTAGCTTAGATCTCCCTATGAAGTGAAAGAACCATGTGGCAAAGAACTTAGCCACGGTTTTGCTCTATCTCTCAGGAAGAATGTAAATAATTTCAGCTTCATTGTATCTTTTGATACTCCAAGCTGCTGAAATAGCTGGCAAACCTCCATGAATTGCTTCAAGTGTTGCCTCGGATCTCCAGTAGGTGCTCCATTAAATTGTCCTACATTCAAAAGCGTTTGTATCATTACTCGTTTAAGTTCAAAATTTGGTGTATTTACCTCGGGACCAATCGGTCCTGGCATCAAATTGTCAATGTTTGGTGTTGAGTTCTCTCTAATAGGTCTTTCTTCCTCCATATTAACTGTTGGGGCGACAAGAGCTGGTGGTATCCCATTGTTATTTGGTTGACCATTTCCTCCATTGCCTTGTTGAGCCATCTCTCGAACTTTTTTCTTTAACCTTTGCAGGGTTCTTTTGATTTCCGAGTTGTATGGCCAATCTTCCACCACAGGGCGGTTTCTGGTCATACACCGGTCAAAACAAAAACAAAACAAAATAAGAATAAAAGAAAAACAAGTAAAAATTAAAACAAGAAATTCCGTTGCAATCCCCGGCAACGACGCCAAAAACTTGTCAACTTTGCTAACGCTTGGCAAAAAATAGAATTTTTAGTGTAAAAGTGCCAAGGAATAATTCCAAGGTGAGTCTTATGCATGCAAGTATACACGATTAGCAAGTAATACAGTAGTAAGTTGAGTATCGAATCCACAGGGATTGACCAAGAACTTACTTGCTCAATGTTTACTTGTTTAAAAGAGTTTAAAGTGTTTGAAATGTTTTGGGTTTAAGATTAAAAAGATAGCAACACAGTTGAGTGAAAATGAAAGCAGCTTGGCAACGAAGTGTTCAAATGAATGATGAGCATTGGCAAGGGATGCTTGGTTTTCACGCTATTCATGCCAGCCTTCAATAACGCCCTACCTTGGAATTATTGCCGAGCAGATTCAATGATGGCATTGCCTCTGTTGATTGTAATGCCTGAAATTAACCAGGTTAAACCCCTATATGTCTATAGTGAAATTTTCCATTAATTAATTTGATTAAGTTCCAATCTATACTCCTAAGGGGTAGATTCACTTTAGAAGTAAGCTCATCTACTTGGACATCTTCTTTTGAAGCTTCTCTCCTTAGTATCTGACAACTAATCGTTTCCCCTCAAGTTTGTTAAGATATTAAGGTGCAATAAGAAAACAGTGCCAACGTGTAACACCTCCTAACTGGTTTAGTAGGTAACCCGAGTCAAGACATGTTACCAAACAAAAGTGGAAGAAACATTCATGTTTTATTGAAATGGAAGGTAAAGGGTACAATAGAAGAACTAAGGCCAAACATCTAGAATAATATATATATATATAGTCTTGATTTGTGTTAGGGATACTTAGCTATCAAGATCTTTAGTCTTACAAGGCTTCCTTTTATTATATATTTTTTATATAGATAATGGAATTCAGCCAAATCCATTGTCATTAGAAATTTCTTTGATCCACGAAATACTTGCAAAGCACACACATTCTACTATAATAACATAGTCAAGTTTTTCAAACATTCCAAATACCTTAAGGAATAGCCAACCAACTATGAAAACAATACATACACACACACACACACACACACACACACACACACACACACACACACACACATATATATATATATATATATACATACGAACATTTACCAGAATTCATACTAATTCTTCGAACTAGGCATAATGCTCAAAATTAAACCACACAAGCAACAACCATATTATTCAAATGGCCATACATCACTTACAAAGCTTACAAACATAGCATACACAACAAAAGATGATCTAGATGCACTATGTACAAGCATTGTGCCACCAAACTAGGAGTTATACAAAAGGATAACAAAACATACACTTTGGCTTGTGATCCTGACCAAGCTCAGTATACAACTGCAATCAAAACTTCAACCTGAAACATATTCGAAGGAAACAAGTAAGAATTCACTTAGTGAGGTAGTAGCAAGATACTTGTAAATATTCTTTTATAAAACAACTTAGAGTTAACAAGGCTGTCATATTTTACTAAAGAGTCTAACAAATTCATGATAAATTTGATCACCACTAGCCATGATTTTACACGTAGGTAAAAGACCATGTAATATCAAGTATCATTTTACCATGTGAATGTCTAATATACAAATATTTCTTAGAAAAATCAAGCATATCATCTTATCTTTTAAAAGATAGAACTAAAGAATACTTAACTAGATCTTACTTGTTATACAAGCAAACTAAATGACTTAATAACTTATATATATTAATTTTGAGCATATTCACTTTTTGTAACCTTGGTAATCAAGTAGTCTAGGTACTCGAATCTCCAACCAAACGGTCGCCAACAAATAATGTACATAAGGTACTGGTCAACCGTCCTACTGTCACTAAATGATCGGTAAAGGACATGTCCATAGAAGTTTGTTGAGTTTCAACCGAGGTGCGGCGATTCTCAACATTTTGGATACGTCCCTCCTCGATAGTGAGGCGAGTATCAATAGTAGCAAAATTGGAGTCCATGTGAGTGCGCAAACCATTAAATTGCTCGGTAAGGAAGGTCATGAGGGCTTTGTTGTTTTGCGGAGCAACTTGAGGTTGAGATTCGGGGGCAGCAACGGGTGGAGGATTCTCAACATGACTCCACTCTCCATCAATATAATGAAATTTTCCCCGAAGAAGTGAATGCGCTCATCGATGGGATCTTTGAGAGGTTCCAGATAGTCAAACGAGCAATCAATCCCCAACTTAGAGAACAAGTAGCTCAAAGTCGTGCCATAAGTGAATGAGGTGACAAGATCAGAGTTGCGATTTTGGACAAGGTACACCATCTCAGCAAACATGATTTGACATAGAATCAGATGATGTCCCTCACGAAAGTACCGAATCCAAAAATCATCTACTTGCCTAATGTGAGAGAACTTGCCTTGAGAAGGGCAAAACCACCATGATACCATGAGATGTAAGATGCGGTCAAGAGCATCAAGAACCGCGACGGAGCCACCAAGGGTATGACCCAATGAGTTTTCATCCGCGATTACCTCATCTTCAGACCTGAACATATTGAGCAAAACTTTCAGATCAACCCTAAACTTCTTTCCCATATGATAGGACTCAATAGCAACCACTTGACCGGCATTGGAGATGCAACGAGCATTGGCATAAAATAGAAGAACCATGTTACGGTACAAGGTATTGGGTAAGCCCAAAAAGCTATAAAATTCCAACGCATCAATAGATCAAGATAGCGGAATTGAAAACGCTCGGAATCCAAAAAGGGAAGAGAAACGATACGCTCACGTTGTAACACCCCAATTTTGGGCTTGGAAGTTTAGGGTCTGAACCGGACCGGTTTAAATTGCGGTTCGAATATAAAAGGTGGGTTTTAGGGAAAGCCTAGTTCGGGATGCATTAAAAATATGGAAAAATATCTAAAAATCCGCTTTTATTATATATAAGAGAGTGGTGAAATCAATTTTACAAAATGGGGTTTGGAAATATGAGATTTCAAGTTAGTAACTAAAATGTAATTTTTGAAAAGTTGGTGACTGTTTTAAAAAGGATTGAAACTTTGAATCTTTAAGGAGCTAATTTACCCAAGAAGAGGTTTCTCCAGATTTTTCTTAATATTAAAGATTTAATTAATGTTATTTAATAAAAGGAAAGGAGGGAAAATAGATATTTTGGTTTTATAACTAACTTTTCTCAAAATTTTCCCATTTCATTTTCTCTCCATTTTCCCTCAGCCAAACACATTTCCCCAGCCACTTTTCCTCTGATTTTTCACACCTAAAGTTGAGATTTCAATCTCTAAATGATTTCTAATCATTTCTACACTAAATCCTCATCATTTGCCTATTGAATTTTCAAGAATTTTGGTTCTAAACAAGGAGAAACTCACATTTAGAGGTATGAACGTCATTCTCCTCTAAATACTCAGTTCTTTACTGAAATTCCCAAGTTCTCAATCCTTGATTTGAGTTTTACTAAAGGTTTTGATGTTGTGATCTTGATTTTGGCTTAAAATGCAAGATTTGGATTTAATTTTGATGAAATTCGTATTAAATGATTGGGCTTTGATTTGAGATGTCTTTTTGATGTATATTGGATGTATAAATGATGTGTAATTGAGGTTTAACCAATGCAATCCCGAATAGGTTGATTTTCCTAAGTTTTTGCTTGAGTTAATGGTGGTTTTTGGGATGATTTTGATGTTCTGCTATAGCTGGAGGTATAAGGACGTGATTAGGTTCTTTTTGGATGTTAATTGATGTTTAAGAATGTTTGGAATTGATGGATCTTGGCTGGGTAATGTTGTAGAGGTGTTTGGATGTGTTTTCGGTTGTGTTTAGTAGCCGAAATGTGAGTGTGGATGAGAGCAGCGAGTTTAGGTGTCTTGGTTGAAGATATTAATGCATGATGATGCATTAATCCTCTGCTTTGATGTGTTTAAAACAGGGGAGACATCTTCGGATCCTTGTGGTGTTGATCCGGGGGCTTGATCGGCGTTTCGGCAAGCTTGCGAAACGGAATCGGTGAGTGAAGTTTGGTTTTCAGCTTTGAAACCAGTGTTTGAAGGTTATGGGAGCTTGGTTTAAGTCTAAACAACTTAGCTAAGCTCAAGAGTAAGTTTTTCGAAGAAACTCTCTTTTTGATGAACCATGAGATGGTTGAATGCAATGTGTTTTATTTGCATGTTTAAATTCTGTTTTGAAAGCATATTTTGGCATGTTTAATGCTGGTTTTGTAAGCCATGTGTTGAAGGATGCTCAAGGTAAGAGATCCTTGTTTTGAACATTGATAAATGTGATTTGATGCATTGTAATGCATGACTATTTAATGGCTTTGTTAAATGCTTTAAAACAGTGGATTGATGATGGTAAATGATGTATATTGGCAAGTGATGTGTTGGTTTTAAAGTACTTGAATCAGATATAGTTAGCCGGCTATAAGATTGGGTGCACCGTGAATAAAGTCGCCTTGGATGTTGAGGGGTTGTGATTGTACCGTAAACTCCATCCAAGTACACTAACGAGATGTTTAAGATCACAATGGTGGTTAAAAGTCCATGTGTGGATCTTGTGTTGTGTGTCCTAAGATCACAATGGTGGTTAAAAGTCCATGTGTGGATCTTGTGTTGTGTGTCCCGTGTTCTCGTTAGTGATGTTATACAACTACCAATGAGTGATGTTGATGGGTTGTGATTGTACCGTAGACTCCATCACGGGTGTTGAGGGGTTGTGATTGTACCGGTAAACTCCACCTTGATATTGGTAGTGTGTATGAAGCGTATGGGACAACGCTTGTAATCCGCGTATCCGATTGTGTTTTTGAGTTGTAAAATGTTATGGATGATCACTTGTAAGCCAATATGACATGTTGATGGTTTGAAGCATGAGATGCTTGGTTGTATGCATAAATGCATGATAAATGATGTTTTGAAATTAAAGGCCTTGGAAAGGTGTTTCTACAAAGTGCATTATTATGTTGTTTTTAATTGAGCATTCCTCACTAAGCTATGTGCTTACGCTCTCTCTTTCTTAAACCAATAATACAGAGCATTGAAGTACTTTAAGGGTAGCAAGGAGGTCAAGGATCCAAGTGAAAGACTAAGCTCATGTATGGTGACTATTTTCATAACACTATTAGCTTTTGGCATTTGGCAATGGGAACCTAGTTTGTGTTTTGGGAGATGTTTGGACTCCCTAAGTTTGGTTTAATACCTTTGATGATGTTGGAATATGTAAATGGCCTTTTGGTTTTTGGTTTGATGAATTGATGAATGCATGATTTCTAATATAGGATGCATGCCTATAAATTTGGGGTTTTTCCTTGAATGATGCCATGACTGAGATTAGATGATGCTAATATGTCCCTTATTTGATTGATGACTTGTTGGTATGATATGGAGGTCATATGATTGTGTTTGGTGGGTCAAAAGTGTGTTAAACCAGAAAAATTCTGCAATTCTGGGCAGTCCGTATCGGAACGGGTGCTACCGTTTCGAAACAGATGGCCTGAAATGACCATGGCGTTTCGAAACGGGGTAGAGCCGTTCCGGAACAGATTTGCTACTGCCAAGCCCTGTTCTGCAACAGGTTTCGGAACGGTCCCGCGTTTCGGAACGGTCCTTCCCCGTTTCAGAACACTCGACCGTTGGGCACTGAATCTGATGGTTAAATGTTTTGAAATTCTCACATTTTAGTCCCAAACTTTGTTTACGCAATTGATTGAGTTTGAGATGTCCGTTCGAGATGAAATTTGACAGTGAAGCATGAAACATGATTAATTTCATAGTGGTAACTCAAAATTTGGCTAAGTCCTCTTAATTTCCAGAATTTACAAATTGGTCCCTAAATTTGTATGTTGTGCAATTGAGTCCCTAAGTGTTTTTCAATTGCTGTGATTTTCAAGTATGCTTATCTCAAGAGTTCACCTAGGGTTGGTATGCATCTAGACAAGATTAAAAAGAAAAAAAGGGTCGTTAATCAAGGTTGACTTTCGGGTTGACTTTGGTTTTCCCCGTGTAATCTTCGTAGTTCGGGTCAACCGTCTAGGCCGGGCTAAGGGGGTTACACACGTCGGATAACATGATCTTGAAATAGCTTAAAATTGGTGTAGGCATCTTTGTTGCGAAGAGACTTTCGGTGGATCAAATTAAGATTTGAACGAGTAGAATCGTCATCAACGTTGGAGCTTCCACCAGCCTCATTGGTTCTAACTCACTTCCTAGAACTCATATTTGAAATCTGGAATGAAATCAAGACAAAAACATATGTATGCGTAACTCAACCAAATTCAATCCAATACACAATCCTATAATTAAGGTATTATAAAAACTATATAATATAATTTTAAAAATATATATAAACATAAAAAGAATTTTTGGTGAAATCAATTTTTTAAAAATAGATTAAAAATTATACAATATAAATTTATATTCGACTAAAGAATTTTTGGTGAAATCAATTTTAAAAACATATGTATGCGTAACTCAACCAAATTCATTCCAATACTATATGTATATGATTTATACAAAAAGAAATTGAGAACAACCTATAAATTTAAACAAAAATTGAAAACAAAAAGAAAAAGGTTTTATACCTTGATATGGGATAAGGATGAATGATGGATGATTGCTGCACCAAATTGCTTGTAAAGCTCTAGCCTTGATATGTAGATTGAAAAACCTCAAAAAATTTTAGGTTTTGATGTGAAAAATCAAGTGATTTGAAGGGTTTTTATAGGTGTTTTGCGGTCAGGGTTTGATAGGGAAAAGAGTTGGTGTTTTAATTAAAGTTTGATTCATTTTAATGCCTATTTAAAGCAGTCTACGCGTTTCGATACGCCAAGTGGCGTATTGAAACGCCCATTTTGAAACGCTATTGAGCTGTTTCGGTACCAGACTCATTTTGATACAGGTTGACCCTGTTTCGGAATGACACCACGAACCTGTATCGAAACGCGAAGAGCCCGTTTCAATACGATTCACTACTGGAATCACCTTAGATTAAGCTCGTATCAAAATAGATTTAGCTGTTTCGATACACACTTACAAGAAACTGCAGTGTGGGCAGTTTTATGTCCAAAGAACCAACTTAGATCGAGCCTAAATGCATGTGAATGATATATGAGCAAGATATAATGGCTAAAATTAATGCATACTCCCCTAGCAACATGCATTGAAGCAAAATGATGCAAATTAACATAAGCATGAGTATCAACCAATTTCAAGCAAAATTTTGACCATTTGGGACCTAAAAGGGTCAAGAAAGGCTAGTTAAACCTAACTCTCTCCTAAGGGTCCAAAAACTCTCTTTATCTAAAGGTTTGATAAATATATCCGCTAATTGGTTCAAGGTGTCAACGTATTCTAGAACAACATCATTTTTCGAAACATGGACTCTAATAAAATGATGTCTGATTTCTATATGTTTGGTTCTAGAGTGTTGGATGAGATTCTTAGTAAGACAAATGACACTAGTGTTGTCACTCCTATGAGGTATAACATCTACTTGAACACCATAATCTAAGAGTTGTTGCTTCATCCAAAGGACTTGAGCATAAGAACTCCCTAAGGATATGTACCCCGCTTCGGTGGTAGATATGGTTACGTTATTTTGTTTCTTAGAGAACCAATGTACGAGCATATTACCTAAGAATTGACATGTTTCAAAGGTACTTTTCCTATCTATCTTGCATCCCCCACAATCCGCATCCGAATAAGCATGAAGGCTAGAGGAAGAATCCTTAGAATACCAAAGACCTAAGTTAGGTGTGTCTCTAAGGTATCTAAAAATTATCTTAATGGCTACTAAGTGTGATTCTCTAGGACTAGCTTGGAACCTAGCACACAAGCAAACACTAAACATAGTATTCGGTCTACTTGCGGTAAGGTAAAGCAAAGAACCTATCATAGATCTATAAAGCTTAGAATCGACACACTTACCTCCTTCATCTTTGTCAAGCTTTATGGAAGAGCTCACAGGAGTGGCTTGAGGCTTCACATTCTCCAAGCCAAACTTCTTGAGCATATCATTCACGTACTTTGCTCGATTGATGAAGGTTTCATCCTTCCTTTGTTTGATTTGGAGCCCCAAAAAGAATGAGAGCTCCCCAATCATGCTCATCTCAATCTCACCGTGCATTTGCTTAGAAAAATCTTTTCAATAACATTCATTAGTAGAACCAAAAATGATATCATCAATATAAATTTGTACTACTAAGATGTCATTAAAATATCTTTTTTATGAAAAGTATAGTTTCCACCTTGCCTTTTTCAAAACCTTTTTCAATCAAAAAGTTTGAAAGCCTTTCGTACCAAGCTCTAGGAGCTTGTTTTAAACCATAAAGAGCATTGGTTAATTTAAAAACATGATTTGGAAATTTAAGATCCTCAAAACTCGGTGGTTGTTCAACATACACTTATTCATTTATAAAACCATTTAGAAAAGCACTTTTTACATCCATTTAAAAGAGCTTGAAATCATTGTAACATGCAAATGCTAGAAGCATCCCAATAGCTTCCATTCTAGCCACGGGTGCATATGTTTCATCAAAATCAATTCCATCTTCTTGAGTGTAATCTTGAGCAACAAGACTAGCCTTGTTTCTCACTATGTTGCCACTCTCATCTACTTTATTCCTAAAGACCCATTTAGTTCTTATAATAGATTGATTACTAGGCCTTTCAACTAATGTCCATACTTTACTTCTCTCAAATTGATTAAGTTCTTCTTGCATGGCCAAAATCCAAAAATCATCTTTTATTGCATCTTTGATATTTTTAGGCTCAATGCATGAAATAAATGCAACATGGTTCATTAGTTTTAGAGAGGATCTAGTAGTTACCCCCTTGGATGGATCACCCAAGATTTCACCACCTTTGACATAGTTGAACTCCCTTGGGTATGTCACCTCCTTTCCCTCAAAAGCCAAGTCCTTCAAGGCTTCAAGAGGTGGATCTTGTGCATCTTCTTCTTTGGTTGGAATCCCATCCACCTTTGATGTTTGTCCTCTATCAATGGCTCCAATGATCCCTACATCATCATCATCACAAGATTCCTTCCTTAGAAGGAGGTTGCCATCGAAAAAAACATGTATAGACTCTTCAACAACCAAAGTTCTTTTATTAAATACACGACATGGTTTAGAGTTTTGAGAATAACCCAAAAATATTCCTTCATCACTTTTAGCATCAAATTTACCTAAGTTAATTTTTCCATTGTTTAAAACAAAACATTTACAACCAAAAGGGTGGAAATAACTAATGTTAGGCTTTTTGGATTTTAAAATCTCATAAGGTGTTTTCTTTAAAATATGCCTAATCAATACTCAATTACTAATATAACAAGCCGTATTAGTGGCTTTCGCCCAAAAATACTTAGGTAAGTTGTTTTCACAAAGCATAGTTTTAACCCCCTCGACCCGGCCTGGCCGATAGACCGAACCGAACGGATTACACGGGGAATATTGAAGTAAATCGGGAAGGTTTACCTCAATAAAAGACCTTTTTTTCTCTTTTTATCTTGTCTAAATGCAACTTAGGTTCCTGTGTGTATGTGCTCAAACAACGGATAAATCATCGACACAATAGCCAATTATTTAACCGATTAAGGTTTAAGGACCATTTTACAATTTCCATAATTATAACGGTTGTTAGCAAATTTGAGTTACCAACCTTTAATTAGGTTCATTACTTGTTTCTCGGTGAAATCTCAACTCAAAATGACATTTAGAACTCATCCAATTTCATATAAGGCAAACAGGGACCAAAACGTAAGAAACAGAAACTCATAACATCTCAAAAACAGGTCCAACGGTCAAACATTTTGGAACAGGATGCCCAGTCTTGGAACGACCGTTTCAAAACATAGCTGACCGTTTCGATATGTGGGTTCGTTCTGAAACTCCTCAAGACACGTTTCAGTACGATGGTTCACAGAGGCAAAATGTTCTGAAACACCAAGGCCATTTCAGGCCATCGTTTCGAAACAGGCATGGGTATTTCGAAACACCTGGGCCAGCAATGTTCTAAAAAGCTGGTTTAGTTCACTTCATGCCCTCCGAAACCATCCTAACACATGCCCTAACATATTGATAACTTAATTACACATCAATGACCACATTTAGGAAGCATAAGCAACAACATATCATCATTCTCATAAGCCACAGAACTAAAGGCATGCCTCCTAGAAGTTAAAGGCACCAAAAGGCTAAAATCCAAATACAAGCATAAAACCAAACTCAAAGGTCATTTACAAATCCAAATATGCATCTTAAACTTGTACCAAACCAGATAATACCAAACAAACCACATGCATAACATTGGACGCCCCCATTGCCTACATTACACTAGTCCAAAACCAAAGCTTACCTTCAATCAAAGTCTTCCATCAATCCCCTTGCAAGTGCTGCCTCCAAAGTTTAAATTGACTGCATTGATGAACAAAGAGAGCATAAGCATACAAGCTTAGTGAGGATTGCTCAAACCAAAAACATCATCAACGCTCAAAACCATTTTTCACTCTTTTCAAAACCATCAAGCTTCCCTTGACAAAACATGCACTTTATCCTCAAGACCATCGTAATAAACATCATGTAACATGATTCATATAAATCCAGCAATTAAACCATTGCTACTAATAATACAAGCCTTCCAAACATAATCACTTTTATACTAATCTTAAATCAAAACATGCCTCTCTCAAATTATGCATTAACAACAACATTTTCCATAATGTTTCATTTCATTATATTGACTCACAAGTGATAAAAAACAATCTCAAAAAACATATATCAGGTACACGGATTACCAAGGGTTGTCCCACACTCTTCCTACACTCTACCGACATTACAAGGCTCACACACGAGAGTGACCCTCCATCATTGTGACACCTGTGGTGGAGTATTCGATACAATCAAAACCCCTCAACACCACTCATCGGTAGATGTATAATCCACTAACGAGAGACGGGACACACACAAGGTTCGCACCCGGGAGCTACCCTCAACCGTTGCAACCTTAAACAATCCTCAATTGTTAGGGTACTTGGATGGAGTATTCGATACAATCACAACCCCTCAACATCCAAGGCGACTTGTTTATAGTGCAATCAATCCAATAGCCGACTAACTACATCCGATTTCATTTATAAAACAATTTATATAACATCACTTGCCAATATAATCCATATCACATGCATACCTCACTGTTTTTACAAAGCATTCATGATAAGCCATAAATCATGCATTAAACCATGCTTGAAACCACATGCATCAACACATGCACACAAGGATCACTTACCTAGTGCATCCTTAAACCGCATGGCATCATCAACCTCATTTCACATATTCAAAACATGCTTTAAAATAGTAGGTAAATGCAATTAAAAGCAAGTGCATTCAAAATTCACAATAGCAAAATCTGAGAGAGAGTTTCACTTTACTTACTTCCGAACTTAGTAAAGCTTTTCAAGCTCTTACTAGGTTCCCCAAACCTTTTCTAAAACATTTCCACGCTGGAAAACTAAGTCCCACTCACCGACTCGTGAAACCACTCTTGCCGACGCAACTACCGATCGTCCAGAGCCTCCAAAAACACTTTGTTTGCTTCCGGAATATTATCCCCTATTTTCAACACATCAAAATAGAGGTTCAATGCATTAAAATTCATCCAAAACTTCAGCACACACAAGAAATCCCGCAGTCCTGCTCTAAAGCATCAAAACACCCATCCGAAACAACCAAAAACTCAATCGATTGACCTCCAACTTCAGATCAGCCATTATCCAACTCATCCAACACATTTAGGCATTAATCAACATCCAAAAACAACCTAAAACAATACTTATACCTACAGCAACTCAAATTCCTCAAGAACATCTAAAAAACTCACCCAAAAGCACTTCAAAATCTAAGGATCTCAAGGATTTCGGGATCTCAATTTACCTCCAATCATTGCTTCTCGTCTAATTTGGCAAGATCTGCTTGAAGAAACTTGAAGGAAATTGGAAGAAACCAATAAGAAAAAGGTAGAACTCAAAATAGGATTTGAGAGTGATGAAAATCCTGAGATTTGAGAGAAAATGAAAAGTGTTTGGCTGAAGTGAAAGAGAGAAATGAAAATGATCGTGAATTTTTTTTAATCGATTAACTAACTTTTTAATTAAACCAAATTAAAAGCCTTTTTAATTTTTAATAACATTTAAAACACTTGCCAAATTAGGGATAAGGCATAATTGCCAAGTAGCTCCCTAAAGATTCTAAGATTTTTGACTCTTCTTGAAAAACACATTTTTCAACTTTTAAATCCTTACATTTTGGTCATTACACAAAATGTGCACTTTAGAAAACCCGTTTTGTAAAATTGATTTGACCAACCTCTTAAACACCATTTTAGAGGATTTTAGGAATTTTTATCATATTTTTTATCCCATCCCGAACCTCGATTTCCCTAAACCACCCTTTTAACGAATCGAACAACCGACACCGGTTCCACTGGCCCAACCCGACTTGCCAAAATATCTAAGCCCAAAACCAGGGCGTTACAACTCTCCCCCACTTAGGAAATTTTGTCCTCGAAATTTTGCCTGAAGGAGAAAGGCACGAAACTGACTCAACCCATCCACCTTACTTTTCCACACAACCTCCTCAACTCCTCAATGCCATAACAACACCATCACAAGTTTAAACATCTTACCACGAAGAACTTTGCTACTCGTATCTAGAATTCTCATCGGTTCCCCATCATAGGATAAATCCAGATTTAACTCAATTTGCTCGACTGACAACACATGCGAAGAATCCGATCCATACTTTGACAACATAGACACATGATACACATCATGGTTCTTTTCCAACTCGGAAGGTAACCTCAATTGATAAACCACATGACCAACTCGCTTCACAACCTCATAAGGACCAATAAACCTCGGACTAAGCTTTTCCTTACGTCCGAACCTCATCACCTTCTTTCAAGGCGATACCTTAAGGAACACGCGATCTCCAACCGCAAATTCAATCTCTTTACGCTTTAAATCCGCGTAAGACTTCTGACGATCCGATGCAGCCTTCAACCGCTCACATATGAACTTCATTTTCTCAAATTTTCCCTTGAGCATATCTGGCCAGGAAAGAAACTTTTTCCTTGCCTCGACTCAACAAAGAGGCGTTCTACACTTCCTCCCAAACAAGGCCTCATACGGAGCCATTCGTATACTTGCCTGAAAATTGTTACTATAGGCAAACCCAACCAAAGGCAAATACTTTTCCCAGGAACCTTGGAAGTCAATCACACAACATCACAACATATCATCCAAAACCTGGATAACTCACTCTGACTGCCCATCCGACTGAGGATGATATGAAGTGCTGAAATTCAATCGCGTACCCAACGCCTGATGTAAATATTCCCAAAACCTCGCTGTGAACTTCAGATCTCTATCCGACACTATGGACTTGGGCACACCATGTAAACACACTATCTCAACAATATACAACTCTGCCAACTTATCCAACGTATACGTAGTATGCACAGCTAAGAAATATGCACAACTCGTAAGATGATCCACAATCACCCACATGAACTTCTTCTTTGATGGTGTCAAAGACAACCCGGATACAAAATCCATTGTAATCTTTTCCCATTTCCACTCTAGTATCCTCAAAGTTTGTACCAATCTATAAGGAAACTGATGCTCAGCCTTCACCCATTGGCAAACCATACACTTGCTTACAAAATCAGGCACACCCCTTTTTCAGACCCACCCAATAGTACTCATCCTTCAAGCCACGATACATCTTAGTACTACCAGAATTCATAGCAAAAGGACTTCTATGAGCCTCAATCAAAATAGTGCACCTCAACTCAACATCTTCTGGCACCACTATTCAACTTTTGAGAAATAGATCCCTGTCATCATTATTAAAACATAAATATGTAGCCTTACCATCAGCTATGTCCTGAACATGAGGCACCAACGAATCATCTAACAACTGCTTCTCCTTAATCAATTGAATCAAGGAAGGTTTCACCTGCAACTCGGCTATCAAGCCACCATCACACGATATACTCAAACGAGCAAACATATCTCTCAGCTCAACAACCATCTTCCTACTCAAGGTATCGACCACCACATTGGCCTTTTTCGAATGATACTCAATGGTAAGATCGTAATCCTTAAGCAACTCCAACCATCTTCGTTGCCTAAGATACAACTCCTTTTGCGACATAAGATACTTCAGACTCTTATGGTCTGTATACACCACACACCTTTCACCATAAAGGTAATGCCTCCAACTTTCAAAGAAAAAGCCACCGCAGCAAGCTCTAGATCACGAGTAGGATAGTTGCGCTCTTTCACCTTCAACTTTCTAGACGCATAAGCTACAACCTTTTCACCTTGCATCGACACATAACCCAAACCAACATATGATGCATTGCTATAGACTACAAACTCTTTATGCGATTCTGGTTGAATCAAGACATGAGCTTGCATCATAGCTTCTTTCAACTTCTCGAACGCTTGCTGCCTAACATCCATCCACTCGAAGCGAACATTCTTTTGCAGCAACTTGTTCAAAGGAGCAGTAATTTTAGAGAAACCTTCGACAAACCTTTGGTAGTAACCGGCTAACCCAGGGAAACTATGCACTTCTGTCACTAACTTAGGTGTCTTCCAACCTATCACTGCCTCAACCTTGTGTGGATCAACCCAGATACCTTCGGCCGACACTACATGTCCATGAAAAACCACTTATTTGAGCCAAAACTCACACTTGCTCAACTTATCATAAAGCTAGTTTTCCAGCAACACTTGCAACACAATTCTCAAGTGCCTATCATAATCCTCCTCGGTGCGCGAATACACGAGAATATCATCGATAAACACTACCACGAAATGATCCAGAAACTCGTGGAGCTGTAACACCCCAAAATCCGGTCTAGTCAGAATTAAGTTCCGATGAATCAGAAATCCTACATTGATAAAGCCTAAATATTGTATCGACTAGTTAATTATTGATATCGAACCCTAAATAGGCTTAAAATATCATCATTGAACTCTATTAGATAATATTGGACCTTTTGGTGACTAAATTGAAGAAAATGTAATTTGAAAGGCTAAAACCATAATGTAGTGAGAAGTGAGGGGCTAACCTTGCGATTAGCCCTCTTTAATTAAAATCTCCACTTACGTGGAGTAATCTGATGACTTTCCATCAATTGAAGGAAAGCTTGGTGATAAAATATAGAAACAAAAGCAAGAGAGAGCACCCGAGAAAACTCTTAAGCTAGCACCTCTCATCTTCTTCAACTAAGCTCACACCTCCATTGGAGGAATTTCAAGCTTTGCTATTTCGTCGTTTTATCGATATCAAATCGTTGTTATCGATCGGGAAAGCTATATTCCTCGATCGGCTATTGGATTCCATTGGATACATTGAGTGTAATCTAAGCTAGGGTTTTGACTATCCATGGATATATCATCGTTCTCATCTCTGTTGAAATCAGTTATCGATCTTGATATTGTTATATTGATTTTGATATCGAAATATCAACCCTAACAATCTTCCTATTGATTTCCTAGCTCAAGACATTGATAAGGAGCATCCATCATCTCCATCCAAAGCTAGGAACAAGGGGATTGATATCCGAGAGCCTTGAAAGCTTCGGATTGTCAAGGTGAGTGTAGTCAGAGTCTCGGGTTTAGGCGAAAGGCCTTCCCGGATCATTATTTGATATTTTTGATCACATCGCTAACATTGTTGTTGAAGAAATTGCATTGGATGGTTAATCAGACACTTTGGTAAGTGTCGGTAAGTTGTCATTGAACATTGGTTATTGTCATTGATATTGTCATTGTGTATTGTCATTGATATATGCATTGTCATTGGATTATTGCATTGAAACCATTGAACATTGACATTGATATTAAACTATGAGTATTGATGATGAGATACATGTATTGGTCATTGATGATATTGAATTCACCGGACATTGGTATATCATTGATTGTTGAAATAAATATGAATATTGCAACCTTGGATTGGAATGGACTTTGGATACAATTAGCATTCCATAGAATTCATGAGCTCAGTGTATGAGTGGACTACGGTCCTAAGGCTACGACCTATATTGATTTGGTGAGGCGTAGAGATGTGTTGCTATTGGTCATATTGGCGAAGCGGAGGGACTAGACCATTTATTGATTTGGCGAGGCATAGGAATTCGCGTATCCACGATCTTGATTCAATCCAAGGATTATGAATGAATTTGAAACATGTTTATACATTGTATATTATTGCGCAGCATAGACATCGTTGGCATGATATTATGTTTAAGTATAACCATGGCGTTACTGTTACTTACATTGTTTGTGACTACCTCACTAGGCAAAGTATGCCTAGCGTGTCTCATCTCATGCATTTTCAGGTTAAGAAGGTTTGTGTGTCGGAAGATCAGATCGGCAAGGAAGACAAGTCACTACCAGCCCCATGTAATGTGTTTTTGTCTTATAAACTCCTAGGATGGTGGTAAAGTAGTCGAACTAGTCATTTATGCCTATTTTGATATGTTGGTGTTTTGCCTAAGTTGCAATAAGTTATATAGCTTAATATGGCCTTTTGGTGAAGTTTAAAATCGATGGAAATTGCATACATAGCTTAAAAAAGTGAGAAAATGGTAAACATATTCATATGGTCATCGTTTGATAGGCTAAAACGAATAAAAACCGGCAAAATCTGTCATTACAGGCCAGGCCGCATCGAAACGGGTGATAACGTTTCGGTGCAGGTGTACAATATTGAACCTAAGAGTATGGGCGTACCGAAATGGAATAATGACGATTCGGAATATTTTGTCACTGGAGACCAACGTTTCGGTACGAGTTCATAGCGTACCGAAACGAGTCAAAGTCAAAGGTGGTCAATCCGTTCCGATACGGGTCAAACCTGTATTGAAAGGGTCTAAAGGGAAGGTCAACAGGTGTTAACTGTCGTGTACCCGTTTTGAAACACCCTAGAGTGTTTCGATACGGGGTTAGGTAAGTTAGTTAAAGGCTCAATGGACAGATTGCTAATGTTGCAATTTAGTCACTGAATTTTGTAAAGATAAATTGATTGTGTTAATGATCCTTGAATAGAATGAAATCTTGTAGACCTGACCTTTGAGTAATGGATTTCATATTGGTAAAGTCATTCATATCGAAAGACCTCTAGTTTGTCAAAATTACAAATTAGTCCTTAATGTTTCTTAAGGTTGCAAAATGGCCCTAAATGGTTATTTGGGGTCCTCACCTGATTATATTGGACTAGTAAGTATATTGGTAATATTTGTATGTCTATTATTGATTAAGTGATGTTGTTAAGTTGAAATTTTATCGCATCGATCAACGCGACGTTCATCGGTAACACGCTTCGACCCGGTTCTCTACTAAGTCGGGAAGGGGGTGTTACAGGATCACCCTATTCATCATGTCCATGAAAGCAGCTGATGCATTTGCCAAGCCACAGGATATCACCAAGAACTCATAATGGCCGTACCTAGTCCGAAAATCTGTCTTAGGTACATCCACATCCACATCCTTAACCTTAAGCTGATAGTACCCAGACCTCAAATCTATTTTTGAAAACACCGAAGTACCACGAAACTGGTCAAACAAGTCATCGATCCTCGGCAAAGGGTACTTGTTCGTAATCATCAACTTGTTCAGTTGCCAATAATCTAAGCACATACGCATTGTACCATCCTTCTTCTTCACAAACGAGACCATCACACCCCCAGGTGAAATACTTGGCCTTATAAACCCCCGATCAAGCAACTCCTGAAGTTGCGTGTTCAACTTGTTAGGTGCCATGCAATACGGAGCAATGAACACCAGAGTCGTATTCTCATACAACTCTATACCAAAACTCAACCTCCTGGTTGGGTGGCAACCCTGGCAACTCCTCTGGAAAGACACCCGGAAACTCACATAGAGTTCATATGTCTTGCACACACACTTCCTTCGTACTAGAATTCATTACATACGTTAAGAAAGCTTCACATCCAAACTCCATCATCCGACTCGCTTCAAGAGCTGAAATTGCGTTAGACAAGAACTTCACATTCTCGCCTACGATTATCTCCTCGTAATCATCCGCAAACTTCAGGGTAACACGCTTAACATCAAAATCTACTACAACTCGGTGCTCATCCAACCAATCCATTCCAAGAATCACATCAAAACCATAAAAGGTAGTTCCATCAAGTCAACAAAAACCACATGACCCTGAACAGATGATGGACACCTCCTATACAGTTTTCTTGTATCAACATTTTCACCAAAGAAACTAACCACTCTTACCCCCACATCTAACACCTCTGCAACAAACATTGGACACAACTTCCAAAGCAACTTACAACATCAGGTACGAAAAGTTATACCCCACCGGTCAAACGTGAACAAGCTCGCCTAACATGGTTATACGATCCACCTACTTAATAGGTATCAAACGTTACTCAAGCCTTTACACACTGACCCCACTATCTTTGTTCAACAGTACTACAACCTCGCTTCTACCAAGGCGATACTCTTAAAACATTACCATTCGTACACTGGCTACCACTAAACTAGAATTCACAACTCATTTCCTAGCGCATGAACCTCTCGCACGAGCTATTAAACTCAGGTTCCGCTAAAATACCTCACCCGTGTTACCAACACGTCAAAAACAATGTAGCCAGTAAATCAACAAATATGGCTTATCAACAAGCACTAATCCATAAAGGTGCCAACACAACGATGTCTCACATTCAATTCCAATCCAGTAGCACACATGCTCCACTACACAATCTGTACCCTAAATCAAGTACAACTCACAATTTCAAACCCAAACCATAGATACACATTTCTCAACATCCAAGTATCTAACCCTACTTCTCCTTTAAAACAGTTCAACAGAACTCTCAGAACACAACATCAGGTTCTATGCCCACAACCACAGTTGTCCAACTATACACATCTTTAAATAACCGAGATACAACTAATCTTTACAATATGTGCATCACTACCCTCCACTTAATCCATAATATCATTCATACAGGTCATCCACTCCCACGGATACCTCCGGTGCCAACCTTTGAACTCAACTTCTACTCAACTTGTGTGAGCGCTAACCGCAACTCACAAACATCCACCAGCTAGAGTAGTCACATGCACTGCAGCATTAGCAGCTTCACAAGATCTAAACATCACCTACATACTTGGCGCCATAGAATCTAACACTTACATAACCAACACTGGTTGTACTTACATCGTAGCACATCGAGGCGTCTAGCCCCCAAGAGACTTTACACACTCCAATATTCCTTGCCCAAAGGCAACATCAATCATACCAGATCGCTACTCTCTCCTCGGGTTATTGTGCTATTATTTTTGATGCATGATAACAACTTACAAAACAAACAAAACAGATTGCTCAGGCCAGTTCCAAGCAAGGAACCAAGACTTTGATTTCAACTTAAAATATTTCACTAGGTAATAAGGCAATGAGTATCCCAATTCCCCTCCAACATAGCATAAAGCATACAACATGCATACTTCAATAATCATATAACTCAAACATCTTGATGCAACTCAATCATCATCGTAGAACAATTTATACCCATATTCATTCATCATGCATATCATCACTATCACACATTCAACATAAGCATGCTTAAACATTCACCAGACAAAGCAAATATCACTAAAACACATATCCACACCGCAAATCACTTACCCTTAACTTACCATCATCCCAACCTTTCGTAACCTGGCTCTAATACCACAAAATGTAACTCCCTCAACCTGGCCTGGCTGATAGACCGAACCGAACGGATCACACGGGGAATATTGAAGTAAACCAGGAATGTTTACCTCAATAAACGGCCCTTTTTTTCTTTTTATCTTGTCTAAATGAAACTTAGGTTCCTATGTGTACATACTCAAACAACGGATAAAACATGGACAAAATCACCAATTATTTAAAGCCGATTAAGGTTTAAGGATCATTTTATAATTTCCATAAATTATAAGGGTTGTTAGAAAATTCGAGTTACCAACCTTTAATTAGGTTCATTACATGCTTCTTGGTGAAATCTCAGCTCAAAATGACATTTAGAACTCATCCAATTACATATAAGGCAAATAGGCCCCAAAACGTAAGAAACAGAAACTCAGAAAAATTCAAAAACAGGTCCAACAGTCAAACATTTCAGAAAAAGGATGTCCAGTATCGAAACAACCATTTCGAAACACAGCTGACCGTTTCGATACACGGGTTCGTTTCGAAACTCCTCAAGACAAGTTTCAGAATGATGGTTCACAGAGGCAAAATGTTCCGAAATGGGCCTTACTGTTCCGAAACACCAAGGCCAGTTCAGGCCAGCGTTTCGAAACAGACACGGGGGTTTCAAAACACCTGGGCCTGCAATGTTCTAAAAATATGGTTTAATTTACTTCATGCCCTCCGAAACCATCCTGACTCATGCCCTAACATATTGGCAACTTAATTACACATCAATGACCATATTTACGAAGCATAAGCAACATCATAGCATCATTCTCATAAGCTACGGAACTAAAGGCATGCCTCCTAGATGTTAAAGGAACCAAAAGGCTAAAATCCAAATGCAAGCATAAAACCAAACTCAAAGGCCATTTACATGTCCAAATATGCATCTCAAACTTGTACCAAACCAGATAATATAAAACAAACCACATGCATAACATTGGACACCCCCTTTGCCTACATTAGACTAGTCCAAAACCAAAGCTTAGCTTCAATCAAAGTCTTCCACCGATCCCCTTGCAAGTACTGCCTTGAAAGTTTAAATTGACTGCATTGATGAACAAAGAGAGCATAAGCATACAAGCTTAGTGATGATTGCTAAAACCAAAAACATCATCAATGCACAAAACCATTTTCACTCTTTTCAAAACCGTCAAGCTTCCCTTGAAAAACCATGCACTTTATCCTCAAGACCATCGTAATAAACATCATGTAACATGAGTCATATAAATCCAGCCATTAAACCATTGCTACTCATAATACATGCCTTCCAAGCATAATCACCTTTCTGCTAAGCTTAAACCAAATCTTGCATCTTTCAAATTATGCATTAACAACATTTTCCACAATGTTTCATTTCATTATATTGGCTCACAAGTGATAAACAACAATCTCAAAAAACATATATCGGATACACAGATTACCAAGGGTTGTCCCACACCCTTCATACACTCTACAGGCATTACAAGGCTCACACACGAGAGTGACCCTCCATCGTTGTGACACCCGTGGTGGAGTATTCGGTACAATCACAACCCATCAACACCATTCATCGGTAGATGTATAATCCACTAACGAGAGACGGGACACACACAAGGTTCGCACCCTGGAGCTACCCTCAACTGTTGCAACCTTAAACAATCCTCAATTGTTAGGGTACTTGGATGGAGTATTCGGTACAATCACAACCCCTCAATATCCAAAGTGACTTGTTTATAGTGCACTAAATCCTATAGTCGGCTAACTATATCCGATTTCTTTTATAAGCAATTTATACAACATCACTTGCCAATATAATCCATATCACATGCATACCTTATTGTTTTTACAAAGCATTCATGATAAGAAATAAATCAAGCGTTAAACCATGCTTCAAACCTCATGCATCAACACATGCATACAAGGATCACTTACCCAGTGCATCTTTAAACCACATGGCATCATCAACCTCATTTAACATATTAAAAACATGCTTTAAAACAGTAGGTAAATGCAATTAAAACCAAGTGCATTCAAAATTCAGAATAGCAAAATCCGAGAAAGACTTTCACTTTACTTACTTCTGAACTTAGTAAAGTGTTTCAAGCTCTTTCTAAGTTCCCCAAACCTTTTCTAAAACATTTCCACGCTGGAAAACCAAGTCCCACTCACTGACTCGCGAAACCACGCTTGCCGACACAACTACCGATTGTCTAGAGCCTCCGAAAACACTTTGTTTGCTTCCGAAATATTATCCCCTATTTTCAACACATCAAAACAGAGGTTCAATACATTACAATACATCCAAAAACTGCAGAAAACACAAGAAATCCCGCAGTCCTGCTCTAAAGCATGAAAACACCCATATGAAACAACCGAAAACTCAATCGATTGACCTCCAACCTCAGATCAACCATTACCCAACTCGTCCAACACATTTTAGGCATTAATCAACATCCAAAAATAACCTAAAACCATCCTTATACCTACAACAACTCAAATTCCTCAAGAACACCTCAAAAACTCACCCAAAAGCACTTCAAAAACTAAGGATCTCAAGGATTTCGGGATCTATATGATTAAGACTCCACATCAACACCAAAAACCTTCCAAAACTCATTTAGAAACAATCTCAAACAAGTCATTTAAATCAAACTTCGAAAATCACCGTAAAATCTATTTTTCAATCAAGATTTCAAAAGTTTAACAATCTAACAACAAAACCTCAATCAAAATCAGTATTAAGGAGTCAAATATCTTTGGAATTTCATTAAAGAACTTAGATTAGAGGGATAGCATGAAATTACCTCCAATCCTTGCTTCTCGTCTAATTTGGCAAGATTTGCTTGAAGAAACTTGAAGGAAAATGGAAGAAATCAATAAGCCAAAGGTATAACTCATAAGAGGATTTGAGAGTGAAGAAAATCTAGAGATTTGAGAGAAAATGAGAAATGTTTGGCTGAAGTGAAAGAGAGAAATGAAAATGATCGTGAAAAACTTTTTAACCGATTAACTAACTTTTTAATTAAACCAAATTAAAAGCCTTTTTGATTTTTAATAACATTTAAAACACATGCCAAATTAGGGAAAAGACATAATTGCCAAGTAGCTCCCGAAAGATTCTATGATTTTTGACTTTCTTGAAAAACACATTTTTCCAACTTTGAAATCCTTACATTTTGTTCACTACCCAAAATGTGCACTTTAAAAAACCCGTTTGTAAAATTGATTTGACCAACCTCTTAAATACCATTTTATAGGATTTTAGGAAATTTTATCATATTTTTATCCCATCTCGAACCTTGATTTCCCTAAACTACCCTTTTAACGGATAGAACAACCGGCACCGTTTCCACCGGCCCAACCTAACTTGCCAAAACATCTAAGCCCAAAACCGGGGCGTTACAATAGTCCTAGCCATTTCTTCTAAAGTTCTATTTTCCCTCTCAACTTCCCCATTTAGTTGAGGAGTGTGAGGTGCCAAAAAATTATGGCTAATACAATTTTCGTTACAAAAATCTTCAAAACTCATATTTTGAAATTCGGTTCAATAATCACTTCTAATGTGTAAAATTTTATGATCAAAATCATTTTGGGTACTTTTTGTAAATGTAATATAATTTTCTAAAGCCTCATCCTTAGTACTTAAGAATAGAAGCCAAGTGTATTAGGAAAAATCATCTACCAATACAAATACATATGACTTACCACCCAATCTCATAGTTCTAATAGGCCCTAATAAATTCATGTGGATTAGTTGTAATACCCTACTATTCAAAACATCATTAATGGGTTTAAATGAAGTTCTCTTTTGTTTACCCTTAGCACAAGTATCATATATTTTATCTAATGAAAATTTTAGTTTAGGTAAATCTCTAACTAGATTTTGGGAAGCTAATTTTTCTAAAACACTTATGCTAGCATGCCCAAGTTTTTTATGCCACAACCATGCATCATCCTCATCATGTGCAACTAAACATGCATGGGATGAATGTATATCATCTAAATGCACCATATAAATATTTCCAATGCGATGACCAATGAGCATTATTTTATTTGTTTTAATGTTCACAATTTTACACCCATTTTTATCAAAATGAACATTAAAGCCTTTATCACAAAGTTGACTAATGCTCAAAAGATTATGTTTTAGATCATTGACATATAACACATTTTCAATAAGTGTAGTTGATAGATTACCAATGGAGCCTATGCCTTCAATGTGCCCTTTGGAGTTGTCACCAAATGTCACACATCCTCCACATTTTAGTTTAATTTCCAAAAATCTACTCTTGTCTCCGATCATGTGTCTTGAGCATCAACTATCAAGGTACCATGTGTTTTGACATGAAGCTTTGACCTTGTAGCAATGCTCCCCCTACAAACAAAGATTAGATTCTTGATTTTGGTACCCAAATCATTTTGGGTCCATGAGTGTTTGCTCCCAAAAGCTTGGTTCCCTTAGGAATCCAAAAAGCAACATCATTTACATTATTAGAAACAATGACTTCCTTAGGAACCCATACACTCCTAATTCTTTTTACTTTAGATTGCTTTTGAAAGTTTCTTTGTTTGGGGTAAAATGGTTTTCTCTTAACATATTGGGTTTTTGAAGAACTTCCATTTTCAAAATCATTTTTCCCAATAGTAAGAGAATTTTTAAAATTATCTATCTCCTTGGTATGATAATCATGAAAATCGGAAAGAAGTTTTCCTAAATCAAGATTTTTCTTTTTGAGATCATTTTAAAGATTAATCAAATACAAAACCTTCTTTTCCAATTCAGAATTGGTTTTTGAAAGAGACTCATTTTGATTTTTGAAATCGGAAATATTTTTCTTATTTTTCAAAATAGTCTCTTTGTATTTTTCAACCAACTCGTCATAAACATCTCGTAACTCATCATAGGCATCATATAATTCATTGTAAGTAAGAGATGATGAGTTAGGGTTTACCATTGGTTCCTACTCAAATGCCATGAGACAATGGTTGGCCACTTCCTCCTCCTCTTCGGATGACTCCTCGTCACTTCAAGTTTCCACTTGAGCTTTGACCTTGTTCTTCTTCCCAAAGCTTTTCTTTCTTAATTGAGGGCACTCAGATCGAATATGGTCGGTCTTCTTGCACTCATAAAAAATGATTTGGTCCTTCTCTTCTTCTTTACTCCTATTCTTGAAGTCCCCTTTTCTATTGAATTTTCTTCCTCTATTGGACTTCAAGAATCGTGTGAATCTTTTTACCAACATGGCCATCTCCTCTTCTTCCTCTTCACTTGAATCACTATCGTTGTATGAAGCTTTAAGTGCGATTCCAATCTTCTTCTTTTCAAAATCCTTCTTCTCTTCTTCCCTCCCTTGTTTCATGATCTCATGAGTGAGTAGAGATTCAATAAGGGCATCAAGCTTGAGAGTCTTCAAATCTCTAGCTTCGTTGATGGCCGTTCTTTTTCCTTCCCAAGATTCTAGAAGAGAATATAGGAGTTTCCGAACTTGCTTGTCTTGAGGAATGACTTCACCGAAACCCTTTAATTCGTTGACGATGACCGAGAACTGATCAAACATCTTGGAGACGCTTTCATCGAGTTCCATCTTGAAATTTTCATAGCTTAAATTGAGCAGCCCGATCTTCGTCTCTTTAACATCGCTAGTTCCCTCATATGTCGTCTCGAGGGTATCCCAAAATTCCTTAGAGCTTTCGATGGGATACACCTTTGAATAGATATCGGGACCGAGAGTACAAAAGATCATATGCAAGTCTTTATCATTGACTTGCAACCGTCTTCTATCTTCGTCGGTCATCTCAGCTTAGTTCTTTGGAACTAATCTTCCTTCACCATCTCTCTTCATAGGAATGCTTGGTCCATCTTCTACAACGTCCCACACCATGTAGCCGTTGGATTTGATGAAGATTCGAATCCGATTCTTCCAATATGGGTAGTTATCCCCATTGAAGAATGGTGGTTTGGTGGTGGATTGAGACTCATAAAGGTTGGGGCCGGTGGTGGATGCCATTGCTGCAAGTCGTTGTTGATCAAACTCTCCTAGAATCGACTCAAGAGGGTTGTAATCCTTCCAATGAGTGTAGCTCTAATACCAATTGTTGAGTTGATCAAACGATTGCAAATGGCCAAGAGGGGGTGAATTGGAGATTAAAACTTGAAGGGAGAAATTGGATGAATGAAAAATTTGACACAAGTCAATTTATAGTTGTTCAAGTTCCTAAATGAACTCTACATCCACTACCTTAGCTCCCACTAAGGATTTTCAATCAATCCACTAATTGATTCTTCCCCTTTTCTTGGATAAGGAGGAAACCTTATGAGATTGATTAAGCTTTCTACCCAAAGCTTAATCTAACACACTCTTTACAAAGATGGAATTTGGTAAACGTTACAATTACCTCTCAAAGGTTGATGTTTACCCAAATACAATCAATCACACCCCAAACTCTCAATAAAAATTACAATGAAAAAAACTCAATTGAGTTGGGTACAAAGATTAGATTCTAAATGAACAAGGTTTGGATTTGAATGCTTTGATGTTGCTTGAAGGCTCAATAGTTGTTGTTGTAGCTTTAGGGACATGTTTTTATACCTTCTTATTGATTTCTAGCCATTTGGGTGGTTGAGATCATCCATAGAGCTGTTGGGGCTCTCTATTCCCTCCATAAATGCAGTTCTGCAACTACACGTATCGGAACACGAGACCCCTGTAACGAAATGAACACTCAAAAAAGAAAGAGTCGTTATGTATAAAATGGGCCCATATCGAAACAGTTATAGGCCGTATCGAAACAATAAGGGAAAAAAGAAGGCCGTATCGAAATGGATAAGGGTCGTATCGAAACGTTTTGAAACTGTCAATTGGTGTTTTGAAACAGCTAAGGGGTGTATCGAAACTCTTAACAAAATATTCAAAAATCAGTTTCTGACAAGTAACAACTAGTTCATTTAATGCCTAATTTGAAAATTACATAACCACTATATCGAAACGGGTGTGAGCCATTTCCAAACAATACTAAAAAATCAAAAGCCCAGATCAAGGTCATATCAAAACAGGTGTGAGCCGTTTCGAAATATATGTCTCCAGTGGCAAAACGTATCGAAACACTTTAAGTTTTGACTTCAAAACATTTAAGTATAAATTGTACTTGTTAAAATCTAGTATTTTGATTACTTAAAAATTTATTTACTTTGCAATTTAGTCCTTGAATTACTTGTTATATAAAAATCAAATATTAGTTTTACAAACTCCTTACCCGACTCAGGTTGAATCAAAATAGGAGCTCACCTCAACGCTTTCTTCAACATCTCGAAAGCTCGTTGTCTATCACCCGTCCACTCAAAACAAACATTCTTTTGCTACAACTTGGTCAACGGAGCAATAATCCGCGAAAAACCATCCACAACCCTACGATAATAACCAACCAACCCAAGAAAACTACGAACTTCCGACACATATTTAGATGATTTCCAACCCTTCACTGCCTCAATCTGATGTGGATCAACCTGAATTCCCTCTGTTGACACAACATGTCCAAGAAAGACAACTTCTCTAAGCCAAAACATACATTTGCTCAACTTATACAATTGGTTATCCAACAAATCCTGAAGCACAATTCGCAAATATTTATCATGAACTTCCTCTGTACGAGAGTACACAAGGATATAATAAAAAAACACAACAACAAATTGATCCAAAAATTCATGGAATACTCGATTTATCATATCCATGAATGAAACATGTGCATTTGTCAAACCAAACGGCATCACCAAGAACTCATAATGTATGTACCTCGTACGAAAAGTATTATTAGGTACATCCACATCCTTCACCTGATAATACCCAGACCTCAAATCAATCTTAGAAAACACTGAAGCACCTCGAAACTGGTCAAACAAATCAGCAATCCTTGGTAAAGGATAGTTGTTCTTAATCGTCAACTTGGTCAATTGCCGATAATCAATGCACATTCGCATTGTGCCATCCTTCTTTTTCACAAACAACACCGGCGCACCCTAGAGTGAAACACTAGGCCTAATAAACCATCGATCAAGCAACTCATGAAGTTGCATCTTCAACTCCTTCAACTCTTTCGGAGCCATACGATAGGGACCAATAGACACTGGAGCTGCATTTTCATACAACTCAATGCCAAACTCCACTTCTCTATTCAGCGGCAAACCAGACAATTCCTCTAGAAAAACACCCGGAAACTCACATACCATATGTATATCCTAAACATGTGCTTCCTTCGACCCCAGATTCATAACATAAGCTAAGAAAGTCTCACAACTCGATTCTATCAAACAACTCGCTTCCAGTGTCGAAATAGCATTGGACATGAATTTAACATTCTCGCCCATGATTACCACTTCGTAATCATCTGCAAGTTTCAAGGTAACTCGCTTGGTTTCAAAATCAACCACAACCTTATGCTCCGACAACCAATCCATAACTAGGATTACATCAAAACCATGAAACGAAAACTCCATCAAATCAACCGCAAACACATGACCTTGAATAGTCAAAGGTCATCGCCTATACAACCTTCTTGTAACAACCGTTTCACCAAAAGAACTAGTTACCCGTATTCCCAAATTTAACACCTCAATTGGCATATCAAGAAAATGTACATGCTCACGCAAAATATATGAATGTGTAGAACCAGAATCAATCAAAGATAACACTGACAAAGATTGCAAAGTAAATGTACTTGCAATCATATCGATATCATTGCATCCTTCGCGATGTGCATACAGCATCGCAGGACCACCACCCTCAGGTTGAACTGCCACTACATGAGCTACGGTTCTCTGACCATCCTCCAAATATTGGAAGTTACCACGACCATGCCTACGGCCTCTCTGTGGTGCAACAACAAGTGCCCTAGCCTGACCACCACCAGCCAATAACGAATAATCACATCTCAAATGATTAATAGAACCACAACTCCAACAAGAGTTAGCCGCAACAGCAACAGAAGCCTGTCCTTCACGAGCAAAACATGTACAGTCTTGCCTTATGTGTTCACGTGATCCACATACCCAACAAGCATTATGCTCAGACCTCACCCGATAACCCTGAACTGGTGCACCATGCCCAACAGCCCCTCGTCTCTGCTCATGACGATGTCTATGATCATAGTGTCTCTTAAATTGTCCACCTCCAGAGCTGGAATCCGCAGCTCTCTTACCCGAGCTAGAACCACCCACACGAGAAAACAAGCCCAAAATTTGTTCAATATCCTTCGCTTGTGTCACCAATGCATCAAAATTCATATAATCAGAGGCCAACATGTAGGTCTTCACCTCTTACTCCATACCATAACAAAAATGGTCACAACGATGCTTATCACTCGACACTAACTCATGAGCATACTGGCTCAAACAAACAAACTAAACCTCATACTCAGCCACAGTCATGCTACCCTGAACGAAAGACATGAACTCATGTTTCTTATCATCAAAGTATCTAACCCCTAGATACTTCTTCTTAAAGGAAGCTTGGAAAAACTCCTAATCCACATCATTAGGCTCCATAGCCGCAGTTACAATCGTCCACCAACTGTAAGCATCACCTTGCAATAGGGAAACATCACATCCCACCTTACGAGTATCATTACACTCTACCTGATCCAAAATCTGGATTGTACTGGCCATCCAAGCCTCGGATGCCTCGGGCGACAAACCACGATACTCAACACCGCCCAAACTATGCAAACGCTCCAACGGCAACCCTATTTGCCCAGCAGCTGGTGCTTGCGCATGCACTCCAGCAACAATAGCCTAGAAAGCTCTAATCATCGCTTGTATCAAAGGCCCCATATCACCCAACACTGGCCCAACTGGCTTAGGGGGTATTTGCTCCCCATTCCCGAAACGATTATGTGGAGGAGGTGGCAAACCTCCAAGAGGTATTTCATTCTCTTGATTTCCCTACCCTCCGAAAGCAGCGATCGTACCAGATCACAACTCTCTCCTCAGTCTCATCATGCTAAAATATCTAAGGCATGATAATTTCAACAAAACAAAACAATCGGGCCAGATTCAAGCAAGGATCCAAGACTTCCATCATAAATCAAAACATTTCGGGCTATAGTAATAAGGCAATGTTTCCCCAAAACAAACCCCACATGACATATCACAATCAACATATTTATAACAATCACCTTGCATTACAATCAACAACATTCAACCAATATCAACATCCCAATCTATCACAAACTTGGTTTAAGAAATCAACAACACTAATTAATCACTACTTACCTCTCAATTATCGGAAACCTAGCTCTGATACCACCAAATGTAACCTCCTTTACATGGTCTAACCGTTCTACCGACTCGAGCGAGTTACACGGGGATTATCGAAGAAAACCCATGAAGATTACCCGCAATAACCAACCCAAACTTTTTTCTTTTATCTTCTATATATGCATTTAATGTTACCTAAGGTGATCTCGCATACAACGAAGGAAGACACAATGAAATTCAACTTCGATTCGATTAAGGAAAGATTAATAACTAGGATTAGGGACCATTTTGTAAATTTTCTTAAAATACAACCCAAACTCACAATTGACTTTACCAAACTGTAATTAAGTCCATTTATAACTTACATGTGAAGTTCAATTTCAAACCAAGTTCATTTGCATCCTCAATTAAGAGTTTTTAAGATTTAGGGACCGAAACATAAATCTGTAAAACTACAAGGACTTACTTGAAATTAGGTTTTCCAATCCTCAATTAGTCAGGTTCCATGCATACATGTCAAATTTCAACTCTAAAAGATCACCCAATTTCATTCAATTGCATGCATAACAATTAGGAACCAAAAGAGAAGAATTTAAAACCTTTATTAACCAAAATTACCAACTTAACTACCAGGCGTATAAGTATGGTTCTAAGATGTATAGGTACGTGGGGGCATATCGATACGGTCCCTACGCATATCGATACGCGAAATCCTTGTAGATCAACCTGTATCAATACACCTCGACCCATATCGATACACCTTGCCAAAATACACTTGCCCGTATCGATAAATTTCTATCTTTATTATATCTGGCCAAAATACACTTACCTATATCGATACAGCTCTACCTGTATCGATACACCCGGGCTTGAAATGCCCCAATTTGCTGGTTTTTCTTGCTTTTAAGGTTTCAAACTCATACCAACATGCCTTAATCATAATCACATACATATTAGAGACTAAACCATGCTAATACAACACAAAATTATCATCAAGAATCAACATCATGCTTCAAAGGAAATCTAGAGGCATGCTTCCTAGAGAATAAACCATCCAACATCCAAAACATTAATCCCAAGCAAAACTGTAACCACATTAGCCCGGTTTAGACGGTTAACCCGAACCGAGGTGATTACACAGGGAAAACCGAAGCCAACTCGTTAAAGCCGACTCTGATTTACGACCTTTTATTCTTTTTATCTTTTCTAAATGTAAATTAAATCCTAAGTGATCATCGAGAGCGTAAGAAGAAACAAAACATCGATCGAAAGTCGTTTAGGGGTTTAATTACTCAAATTAAGCATTTAGGGATCAAAATGCAATTTCGGCAAATTACAAGGGCTTCTCTAATTTTAAGGTTACCATTATTCAATTAATCATGTTTCATGCTTCTCTGCAAATTTTCATCACAATCAGACCTACTAAACCCATCCAATTGCATACATGATGTCAGGGACTAAAATATAACATTTCAAAGCTTTAAAAGATCCTTATAACTAAATTTAACGGTCGCGTATCGCTACGCCTAGGGGCTGCATCGATACGCGGGAAGGCAGTGACCAAACTCGTAGAAAAGGTATCGTTACACACTCCTGCGTATCGATACCCCCTTCAAACTTGGCCTACCCGTTTCGATACACCACCCATCCGTACCGATACCCCTGTACAAAATGGCACAAATTTGGCTTATGCGTATCGATACGCAAGCCAAAGTATCGATACGCATACTAGAAATTTCCCAAAAGCATCCCCAAATTCATGTTTAACATCATCAAGTCATCATCAAATCATATGGGCATGTTTATAGCATTAACTCTATCATATAAGCATGCAATTCTAAGCACATGGTAAACATTTGATAGATCAACACAAGCATTGCAAGGCATACCAAGGAGCAAACTTAAGCCACAAACCACAAACATCCCAAAAGCAATATAAAGCATCATAACCAATATAAAGGCCTTCTACAACCCAAATAGGGCACACACAACTTGCAACATCACAAAGGAGTCCAAACACATCTCCCAAAACAAACTATTAATTCCCATTGCCAAATATCATTACTAAGGTAAAAGTATAACACCATACTTGAGCTTATCTATTCCTTGGATTCCTTTAAGCCTTCTTGCTTCCCATGATGTCTCAATTATCTGCATTGTTGGTAAAAGAGAGCGTAAGCATAATGGCTTAGTGAGGTATGCTCTAGAAACACCAATACAACAATGCAAGCTTTTAAAACTCTATCTTGAAATTCATTTCTAAAACCATGCTCTTTCTATCTCATGCTTGAAATCCATTTCAAAGCAAAACATCATTTGAAACCACATGTACCATCTATCTATATATCTCATGCATTCAACCAATGTAAAACTCATGGCAAAGCCACACATGCTTGATACACAAAAGCATTTCATAATCTCAAAATCTCATATGCATTTCTTATAGCATAAAATCATTTCAAACATTGGTACATGTGAAACATAGTTCTTTCTCATATATTGGCATTTCATATTCTATCTTTACTCGGATATGCATATTCGCTTGACATAGAGTCAAGTTCTACCCCGGTGGAATCTCGCATCACCAGACTCTCATGGCAGTATCTATATTCACCACAATGCTTGGGTGTTTCACCAAGACCTACCCCGATGGAATCTATCATCATCGGACTCTCACTTTGGATCGGGATGGCACTACCCACATTGCCCGATTCTAAAGAGCACATACGAATTTTAGTTTAGAGTGCACTTTACATCTCATTGGTCGTCCAATTATATCCGGTAATCATCTCATCATTTATGCCAATATATAACATTAAAAACACCATTTCACCTACTGTTTTGATGCAACATTTATAAACCAATCTCATCCCATTTCAAAACCAAAGTCCATGCATAGCATTTAATAAAAATCACAAAACTCTTTGCAATATTTTTCTATCTCATTGGAGTAATATGAACATCATCTCATGTCACAAATCATGCATAAAATAGTAGGAATTTATCTTTCTCAAATCAAGAGCATTTAGGGGTATCATCCACATTTCGAGAGCAAATCTAAACATACTTACTTCCGGACTTAGGATGGTGTTTCAAACCAGTCCTAAATCCCCAAAACATGTTTCCTTGTCCCTCAAGGACTTCTAAAACCATTTTCACTCACCGATGACGTTTCGCTTGGTTGCTGAAACGATTTCTAAGCTTCCGGTACTTTCGGATCAACATCAAACGCATCTGATGAAGTTTCCCCTGTTCAACATACATAAGAGCATAGGATTAATGCATCACCATGCATTAAAATCACCAGCCATTCACTCTAACACGCTGCTCTACTCAAAACTAGTATTTCGGCTATCCGAAATAACCGAAAACACTTCCAAACTTTCTCTAATCAAATCCTAGCCAAGATCTAACTATTTTAACCTTTTCTAAACCTCAAATGACATAAAAAATCAACATAAACATGATATTATACATCCAACAATAGCAGATCATCAAAACACCTCAAAAACCACAAATCTAACATCTTAAACTTAGGAACCCAAGCCTATTCGGGATTTATTTGTTAAAACCTTATTCTCAACATCAAATATCATCCAAAATATGTTGAAAATCAACCTCAACTCAAAGCTTAACATAGAAATACGAAAATCACCAAGATCTCATCAAGAATCTTGAATTTAACAACTATTTCTTGTTTATAACATTAAAACAACTCAAAAACCATTAACAAAGGATTGATAACTTCGGAATTTCAGTAAAGAACTGATCATTAGAGGAGAATAACGAAGCTTACCTCTAATGGTGGATCTCTCTTCAATTTGGGCAAGTTTTCTTGAAAATTCAAAGGTAAATCAATGTGGTTTGAAGAAGCAAAGATAGGAAATCTTTTGGAAGATGAAATTTCAGCAAACAAGGTGAAAATCAAAGGTTCTTTGATGAGAGAAAAGTGTTTGGTTGAATGGAAGTTGAGAGAAAATAAGAAGAGAAAAATCTATCGTAAAGTTGGTTATGAAAAGTCAACTTTTGATTTCCTTTTTAATTCCCTTTTATCTTTTAATAAAATCATTATTAAAAGCTCCCAAATTAAAGATAAATCTGAAGAAAATAAATGGTAAAATTAGCTCCTTAAAGATTCAAAGTTTCAATCCTTTACAAAATAATCTCTAGCCAACTTTATCAAAAACTGCATTTTGGTCACTATACCAAAATGTAATATTTCCAAAGCTAATTTTGTAAAATTGTTTTTACCATAATTATTTATATAATAAATGAGGATTTCTAAATAGTTTTTCATATTTTTAAAACATCTTGAACTAGGTTTTCCCTAAACCAACCTCAAAGATTCGAAATGTTCTCGACCAGCCCGATCCACCGTCTAAAACATCTAGGCCCAAATCCAGGGCGTTACAAAAACCAACATATAAAGGCCATTTACAACTTCAAATCAACAATATAAACTTGCTCAAAACTGGGAGTTTAACAAACATGCTCCCAAATCAACAATGAACCCCATTGCCTTTATTACTAAAATTCTAGATTAAAACCATACTTTTAAAGAACAAAGCCCTTGGATCCTCCTTGCTCACTTATTGCCTCCACACCTTTAATTCTCTACATTAATGGAAAAAGAGAGCGTAAGCACATTAGGCTTAGTGAGGAGTGCTCAAAACAAAACGCCATTAATGCAATTTAAAACCAATTTCTCAAAACCATTGAAACCACTGTTCCAATCCATTTGAAAAACATCATGCCATGAAAACCATGCACTTAAGCCTTTCCAAAACCAACATATTAAATCATATACCTCAAGTATCTTTAACCAACAACAAATACCATTGATAAATCTCAACTTAAGCCTTCTCATGCATAATAACCACATGCAAAGCTTAAAGAGTAAACATGTATAAATCACATTATACAACACAAACATTTTTATGATACAAAAACAATTATATTGGCTTACAAGTGATCATTAACCAAGTTCCATTACCAAATCACAACATTGGATACATGGATTCACAACTGTTGTCCTAACACTTCATAAAATCTCAGCGGCATCTCAAGGTTCACACACGGGAGTTTTCGGTACACAATATAATCCCCTCAACCGTTGTGACACCCGTGGTGGTGTATTCGATACACCGTATAAACCCCTCAACACCACTCATTGGTAGATGTATAACCCCACTAACAAGAGACAGGACATTACTATTCCTCGATCGTTAGGGTACTTGGATGTTGTAATTGGTACACAATATAAACCCCTCAACATCCAAGTCGACTTTTTTTTGTAGTGCACTCAATCTTATAGCCGACTAACTATATCCGATAGTATTTTCAAAACCATTTCCATACCATCACTTGCCAATATAATTCACATTTAACCATGCGCCTCACTATTTTCAAAGCATCAACATTAAATCATTTTCCAAAGCAACATATCGTGCTTTAAACACAAGTATGAAACATATACTTCCAAAATGTCACATTTCCAAAACTCATTTCCCAAAATTGATTTCACCAAAACCTTATATATATTTTTTTCATATTTTTATCACCTTTCAAAATATGTTTTCCCTGAACTCGTCCTGAAGCTTACCCGAATCTCTAATCTACGTCTAAAGGACCCTAAAACTATCCCAAAAACCTCTAGGCCCAAAATTGGGCGTTACATGAGAGGACTTATTATAGTGCACTTTAAACCCTATGGCATGCCAACTATATCCGATAAAATTTAACCATTGTCACTTGCCAATATATTTCATTTTAAACATGTTACCTCACTGTTTTACATATGCATCAATCAATCAATCAAAGCAATTTCCAACACAATAAACCATGTAATTTAGTATTCTCAAAATCCTTTCACAAACTATTTTTCATACTCATATACCATTGACATATTATCATTTGCAACATCTCTCATTGCTAAAACATGCATATAACAGTAGGTAATAAAAATCATAAACAAGAACATGAGAATGTAGTTTGCAAAACCGAAAACGAGAGCTAAAACGTCCAATACTTACTTTCGAGTTTAGACAAGCATTTCAAGCTTAATATAAACTCCCAACATCACTTTCAAACCTTTATAAAGGTTTAAGTCACGTTTCCGCTCACCGACAACACCAAACTCCACTTGCCAAGCAAAAATCAAGTGTCCGAAGACGTCAAATTCTTACTGATTGCTCTAGAATCAATCTCCCCTATTTTAACCACATAACAACAGAGTATTAATGCATCATTATGCATCCATAATACCAACAACACAACTCCCCGACATCACCTCACTAATAAGCCATCAAACGCCTTTCGTAATAACCGAAAACACCACCTACATAAAGCCCAACCACAACCTATCGATTTGAACATCTAATCAACATCAATTAACATCTAAAAACACTTATGTAGCCACCTTATATTTATAGCAACCTTTAACTACCAAACACCTCAAAATTTAACAATTCACAACCTATAAAATTAGCAATTCAATTAGTTTTGGGATTCATATTACAATTTAATCTTTATGGCATTCAAACACATTAATAACATGATCCAAACCAATCTAGATCACCATAAATCAGATTTGTAACAAAGATCTTCCAATTTCTTACCAAAACTCACTTTAACCATTTAAATATTAAAATAATTAACAACACATAACAAAAATCGATTGTAAAGGATCAAGAACTTGAGAATTTCAGAAATGATCCTTTGATTTGAGAAGAGAAACGAAAATTACCTATAATTGTTGGCTTCTCCTTTAATTGGAATGATTTGAGTGAAAACTCCAAGAAAACAAGTAAGGTTTGATGTGGAAATCCAAGGAATCAATTGTGGAATCAAAACCAAATAAAAAAGAGTTGATTCCCAATCATTTTAGAGTAATAAAGGTAGTTTGGTTGATGGGAAAATTGAGAGAAAGTTAAGAGTAAAAGTAGTAACGTGAGAAAAGTGAATTAACTATTAAAACCAAATTAATTAAATCTATTTTATTTTTATTTATTAAAATTTTTAAAATCATTGAAAAATAGCCTAAATTAAGGGAAAATTATAATTAAAAAAATTGGTATATTAGCTCCTTAAAGATTCTAATTTTTGACCCTTTTTCGATTTAGTCACCAAAATAGTTTTGAAACTTTACATTTTAGTCACCAAGCCAAAATGCTATTAAATCTAAATTTATTTATCCAAATTGAGTTTGCCAAAACCCTAATTATATTTATTAGATATTTTCTAACATTTTCCATATTTTATTTTGCATTAAAAAATTTACTAAGAATTAATTCCCGAAACTAACTTGAATCGTCTAATTAGGTTCACCCTAACCATCTAACCTACTTAGCTAAATTCTAGGCCCAAAATCAGGGTATTATAACTCTCCCCCACTTAAGAAATTTCGTCCTCGAAATTTACCTGAGAGAAAAAGATTAGGAAACTACTTCTTCACGTCCTCCTTACTTTCCCAAGTGGCTTCCTCAACACCCCGGTGTCGCCACACACCTTTACCAACTCAATGGTCTTCCCACGAAGAACCTAGAGGCTAGCGTCGAAGATTCTCATCAGTTTCTCATCATTGGTCAAATTCAGATTCAACTCAATCTCCTCAACATGCATTACATGTGATGGGTCCGATATATACTTTTGAAGCATTCACACATGGAATACATCATGTATCTTCTCCAACTCTGATGGAAACTTCAATCTATATGCTACTAGACCAACATGCTCCAACATCTCATAAGTTCCAATGAACCTCGAACTTAACTTACCCTTACGTCCAAACATCATCACCTTCTTCTGAAGCTGCCTTCAACCGATCTCTAATAAGCTTCACTTTCTCATTAGTGCCCTTCAACACATTTGGCATATAAACATATTTCTCACCAGCGTCAACCTAACAAAGTTGCGTACGACACCTCCTACCAAAAAAGCTTCATACAGAGCCATTGGAATGCTCTCTTGATAAATATTATTATAAGCAAACCATACTAACGGTAGTTCCTTCTCCTACGTTCCTTGAAACTCAATGATGCAACACCGCAATATATCCTCTAATACTTGGATAACACGTCCAGACTAACCATCTGTTTGAGGATGATACGAAGTACTGAAATTCAACCATGTTCCTAAAGTTCTATGCAAACACTACCAAAACCTTGTTGTAAAGCGTGGATCCCTATCCAATATAATAGACTTAGGCACCCCATGCAACCTCACAATCACTGCAATATACATCTCAGCCAATCTATCCAGCGTATACATCATATGCACATCTAGGAAGTGCATACATTTCGTAAAATGATCCACAACCACCCAATCAGAATCCCTCTTTGATGGCGTCAAACGCAACCTTGTCACAAAATCCATGGTAATTCTCTACCTCTTCCACTCTGAGATCTTCAATGGTTGCAACAACTCGAAAGGAAACTGATGCTCAGCCTTTACACGCTGACACACCATACATCGTGAAACAAAATATGCTACATCCTTTTTCAAACCAACCCAATAATAATCCTTTTTCAAATCTTGATACATCTTTGTACTACCCGGATGCATAGAAAAGGGACTAGAATAAGCCTCAGTCAAAATAGTGTGCCTTAACTCATCATCCTTCTTTGATTGCGTCAAAGACAACATTGTCACAAAATCCATGGTAATTCTCTACCACTTCCACTCCAGGATCTTTAATGGTTGCAACAACCTGAAAGGAAACTGATGTTGAGCCTTTATACGCTGACACACCATACATCGCGAAACAAAATGCACTACATCCTTTTTCAATCCAACCCAATAATATTCCTTCTTCAAATCTTGAAACATCTTTGTGCTACCCGGACGCATTGAAAAGAACTAGAATGAGCCTCGGTCAAAATAGTGTGCCTTAACTCATCATCCTCCGACACAACTATTCGAATCTTGAAACATAAACCACCATCATCATTAAAACAAAAAAAATTGTTAGATTACCGTCCATAATATCCTTAACATGTGGTACCAACGAAACATTATAAGGTTGTTTCTCTTTGATCAATTGTGACAATGTCGGTTTCACTTGCAACTCGGTCAATAAACCATTATCTCGCATCATGCTAAATCGCACAAACATTGCTATTAACCCCACCACAACCTTTATACTAAAGGCATCAGCTACAATATTAGCCTTATCAAGATGATACTCGATTGTCAAATCATAATATTTAAGCAACTCCAACCACCTTCGTTGCCTAAGATTTAACTCCATCGGCGACATCAAATACTTCAAACTCTTATGATCCTTAAACACAACACACTTCTCACCATACAAATAATGCCTCCAAATTTTCAATGCAAACACAACCGCGACAAGCTTTATATCATGCATAGGATAATTGCACTCGTGCACCTTCAACTGTCTAGATGCATAAGCTACAACTTTCCCGTCATGCATCAATACACACCCCAAACCAACATAAGATGCATCACTATAGATCACAAACTCTTTTTCCCGACTCAGGTTGAATCAAGATTAGAGCTTGCGTCAAAGCTTCCTTTAACTTCTCAAAAGCTTTTTGTCTACCCTCTATCCACTCGAAACGAACTTCCTTTTGTAACAACTTAGTTAAAGGAGCGGCAACCATAGAAAAAACTATCCACAAAATAACGGAAATAACAAGCTAACCCTAACAAACTACCAACATCCGTCACTGTCTAAGGTTGTTTCCAATTCACAACCTCCTCAATCCTCTGCGGGTCCACATGATTACCTTCTACCAAAACCACAAGACAAAAAAAGACCACTACTTTAATCCAAAACTCACACTTGCTCAACTTAGCATATAACTGATTATCCAACAAAGCTTGCAACACAATTCACAACTGTCGATCATGATCCTCCTCGGTATAAGAGTACACGAGAATATCATTAATGAACACTACCACAAATTGGTTCAAGAAATCATAGAAACCCGATTCATCATGTCCATGAAAGCGACATGTGTATTAGTCAACCCAAACGGCTTCACCAAGAACTGAAAAATGCTCGTAACGTTGCGAAAAGATGTCTTCGGCACATCTTTATCCTTTGCCTTCAACTGATAATATCCAAATCTCAAATCAATCTTGGAAAAAAGTACAGCACCTCGAAACTGATCAAACAAATCATCAATTAGAGGCAAATGATACTTATTCTTAATTTTCAACTTATTTAGTTGCCGATAATCAATGCACATCCTCATAGTGCCATCCTTGTTTTTCATGAACAACACCGACGCTCCTTATGGTGATACACTAGGTCGAATGAAATGATGATCCAACAACTCATGGAGTTGAACTTTTAATTCCTTCAACTCTTTCGGTGCCATACGATACAAAGCAATTGACACTGGAGCTGTACTCGCATAGGTCTAAATACAAAACTCTACATCCCTATCTAGTGGTAATCTAGGTAATTCTTTCGGAAACATTGTACCCCCTCGGCCTGGCCTAGGCGGTACACCGAACCGAACAAGTCATGTAACGCCCTAGTTTTGGGCTTAGGTGTTTTGCGAGTTGGGTTGGGCCGGTGGAACCGATAGTCGGTTGATCGAACCGTTAAAGGGTGTTTTAGGGAAATCAAAGTTCGGGATGGGATAAAAATTCCTAAAATCCTCTAAAATTATATTTAAGAGGTTGGTTAAATCAATTTTGCAAAATAAGTTTTGGAAAGTATGCATTTTGGGCAGTGCCCAAAATGTAAAGTTTTAAAATTGTGAAAAAGAGTGTTTTTTAAAAAAGAGTCAAAGTCTTACAATCTTTAGGGAGCTATTTGGTAATTAAACCTTTTCTATGATTTGGCATGTGTTTTAAAAGTTTTATTAAATAATTAAAAAAGGCTTTTATTGATTTAATAAAAATGTAGTTAATTTAGTCAAGGAAATTGACGATCATTTCATTCTCTTCATTTCTCTTCAGCCAAACACTATCCATTTTGTCTCAATTTCATGATTTCATTCACTTTCTTTTCCTCTCTTGATTTCCAACTTATCCTTGGTGATTTCTCTCAAATTTCTTCAAGATTCTTGAAAGCTAAACATGCCAAATTAAAAGAGAAGCAAAGATTGGAGGTAAATTTCGTGCTAACCCTCTAATCAAGGTTCTTTCATAAAATTCCCAAGATATTTGACTCTTTATCTATGTTTTTGATTGAGGTTTTGTTATTGGTTTGATAAAATGGTGAAATCTTGTTAGAAAAGATGGTTTTAATGTGATTTTCGGAGAAGTCTTGGTTTTATCTGTTTGAGATGATTTCTAAACAAGTTTTGGAAGGTTTATGATGTTGAAATAGAGTCTTAATCATATTAATCCCAAAATCCTTGAGATCTTTGGTTTTTAAAGTGTTCTTGGTTGGGGTTTTTTGGGTGTGATGTGAGGTTTGAGTTTCTGGAGGTATAAGGATGGTTTTAGGTTGTTTATGGATGTTGATTTATGCCTAAAATGTGTTAGATGTGTTGGGTGATGGTTGGGCTGAGGTTGGAGATCAATCGATTGAGTTTTTGGTTGTTTCATATGGGTAATTTGGTTCTTTAGAGCAGGGCTGCGAGTATTCTTTTGAGTGATGGAGTTTTGGATGCATTACGATGCATTGAACCTCTGTTTTAATGTGTTGAAAATAGGGATAGTATTCTGAAAGGAAACAAAGTGGTTTTGGAGGCTTCAAATGGTTGAGTGTGGCGTCGGCAAGTGTGGTTTTGCAAGTCGGTGAGTGGAAAGAGATTTCCTTCTTTGAAACTTCATAAAAGAGGTTTTGGGAACTTAATAAGAGCTTGAAATGCTTTACTAAGTTCGGAAGTAAGTTAAGTGAATTTCCCTCTCTTAGATTGTGCTATTGTGAGATTTTGAATGCACTTGATTTAATTGTGTTAACCTAATGTTGTAAAGCATGTTTTGAGTTTATGAAATGTGTTTAATGATGCCATATGGTTTAAGGATGCACTAGGTAAGTGATTCTTGTATGCATGTGATGATGCATTTGGTTTGAAGCATGGTTTAATGCTTGTGTTATGGCTTATCATGAATGCTTTTGAAAAACAGTGAGGTATGCATGAAATATGGATTATATTGGCAAGTGATGTTGTAAAATGTATTTTGTAAATGAAATCGGATATAGTTACCCGGCTATAAGATTGAATGCACTATAAACATGTGCTGAGGGGTTGTCATTGTACCGAAAACTCCATCCAAATACCATAACGATTGAGGATTGATTAAGGTTGCAACACTTGAGGGTACCTCCCAGGTGCGAACCTTGTGTGTGTCCCGTCTCTCGTTAGTGGGTTATACATCTACCGATGAGTGGTGTTGAGGTGTTGTAATTGTACCGAATACTCCACCACAAGTGTAACAATGGTGGAGGATTGATAATGTTGAGAAATTTTGAAAGAGTGGATGAATGGTTTTGTGCATTGATAGTGTTTTTGGTTTTGAGTTTTCCTTACCAAGCATTGTGTGCTTACGCTCTCTTTGTCTATCAATGCAGCAAATTCAAGCTTTGGAGGCAGCACTTGCAAGGGATCGATGAAAGACTTTGATTGAAAGTATGTTTGGTGTTGAACTAGTGTAATAAAGGCAATGATGGTGTCCAATGCTATGAATGTTGGTTGTTTCGGTATTCTCTGTTTTAGTATATGTTTGATATGCATATTTGGGTATGTAAACGACCTTTAAGTTTTAATTTATGCTTGTAATTGAGTTTTAACCTTTTGATGCTTGATTTCCGTAGGAAGCATGCCTCTAGAATTCTTTGATGGTAATTGTCATGTTATGATGTTGTTGCTGCCATATATACTTGAGAATTGATGTTCACATGAGTTGTATGCATATTAGAGGTAAGTTGGCATGCTTACAGGTAATTTTGGATGGGTGTACCGATACTCGGGGGCGTATCGATACCCATTTTTGCCACTGGTTTTGGGTGTATCGATACATGCCTCAAGTGTATCAATACATCCTTTGAATTGTGGAGTTGGGGGCCTGCTCATCGTGGGAGTACCGATACCCTCTTTAGGGGTATCGATACGATGTTAGTTAATTTGGTTGTTTGACATCTTTATACGTTCTAAATCATTACGTTTAAGTCCTTGTTTCTTATGGTTGCAATTAAAGGTGTTTTAATGGTTAATTTGAGTTGAGGTTTGGCTGAGAGGCATGTAATGAGCTTAATTAAAGGTTGGTAATCCGAATTCGGGAAAATGCTTTTATAATTTGTTTAGTTTACAAAATGGTCCCTAGATCTATTATTGGATGAAATCGATGAGCGTTTGAGTTGTTGTTTGATCCGCTGTTTTGTCGAACACCTAGGAATGTAACGTGCATCTAGACAAGGTAAAAAAAGAGTTGTTTATTGAGGTAAACCTTCCCGGTTTACTTCAATATTCCCCGTGTAATCTGTTTGGTTCGGTCTATCGGCTCCGTCAGGTCGAGAGGGTTACATTTGGTGGTATCAGAGCTAGGTTACGAAAGGTTGGGATGATGGTAAGTTGTTGGTAAGTAAATGTGATGTTAATATGCGTTTTTGGTAATGTTTGCTTTGTCCGTTGAATGTCTTAAGCATGTTAATGTTGATTATGCGATGGTGATGCTATATATGGTGATTGAATATGAATGTGAGCTGTTGTATGATGATAGAATTGGGCTGGATTTTAATGCTTGTAATGCATGATGGTTGTGACATACATGTTGCATGCTTTATGCTATGCCGAGGGAAATTGGAATGTCCATTTCCTTATTACAATAATGAAATGTTTAAATTGAAATTGAAGTCTTGGATCCTTGCTTGGAGATGGCCTGATTGTTTTGTTTTGTTTTTTTATTTTGTTATCATGCCTTAATAGTAATAGCACAATAAACCGAGGAGAGAGTAACAATATGGTATGATTGTTGTTGCCGTTGGGCAAGGAATAGAGGAGTGTGTAATGTCTCCTGGGGGCTAGACGCCTCAATGTGCCTCGATATAAGTACAACCTGTCGGTTGGGTTAGTGTTGGATGGCATGGTGTCTGGAATATAGGCAATGTTTAGAGCTTGTGAAGCTGTTAATGCTGAAGTGCATGTGACTGCACTAGCTAGTGGATGTTTGTGAGCTACGGTAAGCGCTTACATAACTTGAGTAGAAGTTAAACTCGAGGGTTGTCACCGGAGGTATCCATGGAGTGGATGACCTGTATGAATGAGATTATGGAATGAATAATGTGTGGTGATGCTCGTAGAGTAAAGACGAGTTGTATCTAGGTTATATAGAGATGTGTGTAGTTGGTGGATAAATGTGGTTGTGGGTATAGAACCAGATTGTGTTATGAGATATCTTTTGAACTGATCTAAAGGAGAAGTGTATGAAAGTTAGATACTTGGGTGATAAGAAAAGTGAATTTGTGGTTTGGGTTTGAAATCGTAAGTTGTAGTTAAGTTAAGGTACATATTGTTTAGTTGAGTATGTGTGCTCTTGGATTGGAATTGAATACGAGACATCGATGTGTTGGCACTTTTATGGATTGGTGCATGATGTTAAACCCTATTTGTTGAATATTGGCTACATTGTTTTCAACGTGTTGGTAACACGGGAGAGGTATTTGAGCAGAACATGGGTGTAATAGTTCTTGCAAGAGGTTCTAAGTCTAGAGAATGAGTTGTGAACTCTAGTTTAGTGGTAGTCGGTGTACGAATGGTCATGTTTAAAGGGGTATCACCTGGGTTGAGGCGAGGTTGTAGTAATGTTGGAAAAAGATTGTGGGGACAGTGTGTCAAAGCTAGAGTAGCGTTTGATACATATTAAGTAGGTGGATCGTATGACCATGTGTGGTGAGGTTGTCTATGTTTGGTCAGTGGGGTACAGCTTTTTATGGATGTTGTTGCAAATTGCTTCGGAAGTTGTGGCTTTGAATGTTCGTTTCGGAAGTGTTAGATGTGGGAGTGTGAGTGGTTAGTTTCCTTGGTGAAACTGTTGTTACAAGGAAATTGTATAGGAGATGCCCTTTATCTGTTCAAGGCCATGTATTTTCAGTTGAATTGATGAAATTTCCTTTTTATGGTTTTGATGTAATTATTGGAATGGACTGGTTGGTTGATCATCGAGAGGTGGTAGATTTTGATGTTAAGAGAGTCACCTTTAAGCTTGCGGATGATTACGAAGTGGTAATCGTAGGCGAGAACGTGAAGTTCTTGTCTAATGCAATTTCGACTCTTGAAGTGAGTCGGATGATGGAGTTGGGTTGTGAAGCCTTTATGGCGTACGTGATGAATCCTGGCACGAAGGAAGTACGGGTGCAACACATACGGACTGTATGCGAGTTTCCGGGTGTTTTTCCAGAGGAGTTGTCAGGGTTGCCACCAAACCGAGAGGTTGAGTTTGGTATTGAGTTGTATGAGAATACGACTCCGGTGTCCATTGCTCCTTATCGCATGGCACCTATGGAGTTGAAGGAGTTGAAGACACAACTTCAGAAGTTGCTTGATCGAGGGTTCATAAGGCCGAGTATTTCTCCTTGGGGTGCGCCGATTCTGTTTGAGAAGAAGAAGGAGGGTACGATGCGTATGTGCATAGATTATCGGAAACTGAACAAGTTGACGATTAAGAACAAGTGCCTTTTGTCGAGGATCGATGATTGGTTTGACCAGTTTCGTGGTGCTTTGGTGTTTTCGAAAATTGATTTGAGGTCAATGTATTACCAATTAAAGGTTAAGGATGTGGATGTAACGAAAACATCTTTTTGGACTAGGTATGGCCTTTATGAGTTTTTAGTGAAGCCGTTTGGATCGACAAATGCACCGGATGCATTCGTGGATATGATGAATAGGGTGTTCCGTGAGTTTTTAGATAAGTTTGTGGTAGTGTTTATCGATGATATTCTCGTGTACTCACATACCGAGGAGGATCATGATAAGCATTTGAGAATTGTGTTACAAGTGCTGTTGGAGAATCAACTTTATGCTAAGATGAGCAAGTGTGAGTTTTGGCTCAGGGAGGTGGTCTTTCTTGGACATGTGGTGTCAAACGAAGGTATTCGGGTTGATCCACACAAGGTGGAGGCGGTGATGAGTTGGAAAACGCCTAAGTCGGTGACGGAGGTGCGAAGTTTCCTTGGTTTGGCTGGTTATTACAAGAGGTTTGTCGAGGGTTTTTCCAAGATTGCTGCTCCTTTGACCAAGTTGTTGCAAAAGAATGATCGCTTTGAGTGGACGGATGTTAGGCAACAAGCTTTTGAGAAGTTGAAGGAAGCGTTGACGTAGGCTCCTGTCTTGATTCAACTAGAATCGGGTATGGAGTTTGTAGTCTATAGCGATGCATCATATGTTGGTTTAGGTTGTGTGTTAATGCAAGGTGGGAAGGTTGCAGCTTATGCGTATAGGCAGTTGAAGGTGCATGAGTGCAACTATCCTACTCATGATCTACAGCTAGCTAGGGTGGTGTTGCATTGAAGATTTGGAGGCACTACCTTTATGGTGAAAAGTGTGTGGTTTACACTGACCATAAGAGCTTGAAGTATCTTATGTCTCAGAAGGTGGTTGGAGTTGCTTAAGGATTATGATTTGACCATTGAGTATCATCATGGAAAGGCCAATGTTTTGGCCGATTCTTTTGGTAGGAAGGTAGTTGTGGAGCTGAGAGCTATGTTTGCTCGGTTGAGTATATCACGTAATGATGGCTTGATAGCCGAGTTGCTGGTGAAACCTTCCTTGATTCAGTTGATCAAGGAGAAGAAGTTGCTTGATGATTCGTTGGTGCCTCACGTTCAAGACATAGCTGTTGGTAATGCAACGAACTTCTGTTTTAGTGATGATAGAGTTCTATGTTTCAAAAGTCGAATAGTTGTGCCGGAGGATGTTGAGTTGAGGTGCACTATTTTTACTGAAGCTCATAGCAGTCCATTTGCTATGCACCATGGTAGTACTAAGATGTATAGTGGTTGGAAGGATGAGTACTATTGGGTGGGGTTGAAAAAGGATGTTGCTGATTTTGTAAGTAAGTGTATGGTTTGCCAACGTGTGAAAGCTGAGCATCAGTTTCCTTCTGGGTTGTTACAGCCTTCGAGGATACCATAGTGGTAATTTGAGAGGATTACGGTGGATTTTGTGTCCGGTCTGCCTTTGACACCATTTAAGAAGAATTTCGTATGGTAATTATGGGTCGTCTTACGAAGTGTGCACATTTCTTGGTTGTGCATACTACGTATACGTGGTATGAGTTAGCGGAGTTGTATGTTGCTGAGTTTGTGCATTTGCATGGTGTGCCTAAGTCCATTGTGTCGGATAGGGATCCAAGGTTTACATCAAGGTTTTGGGAATGGTTACACCAAGCGCTGGGTACACGTTTGAATTTCAGCACTTCATATCATCCTCAGACGGATGGACAGTCGGAGCGAGTTGTCCAAGTGCTGGAGGACATGTTGCGATGCTGTGTGACTGATATCCAAGGTTCTTGGGAAAATCATATGCCTTTGGTTTAGTTTGCATACAATAACAATTTTCAGGCAAGTATACAAATGGCTCTGTATAAGGCCTTGCATGCGAGGAAGTGCAGAACGCCTCTTTGTTGAGCTGGGACGGGGCAAAAGTTGGCTTCCATATCGAATATTCTTAAGGGAACAACTGAGAAAGTGAAGCTCTTATGTGAGCGGTTGAGGGCTGCATCGGATCGTCAGAAATCTTACGCGGATTTAAAGCGTAGAGAAATTGAGTATGCGGTTGGAGATCACGTGTTCCTTAAGGTATCAGCTTGGAAGAAGGTGATGTGGTTCAGACGTAAGGGTAAGATTAGTCTGAGGTTTATTGGACCTTATGAGGTTGTGGAGCGAGTTGGTCTTGTTGCTTATCGGTTAAGGTTTCTCTCTCGAGTTGGAGAAGATCCATGATATGTTATATGTTTCGATGTTGCAGAGGTATAGATCGGATCCGTCGCATGTGATGCTAGTTGAGGAGATCGAGTTGAATCTGAATTTATCCTATGATAAAGAACCAGTGAGAATTCTTGATTCGAGTAGCAAAGTTCTTTGTGGTAAGACGATTGAACTTGTAAAGGTGTTGTGGTGACATTGAGGAGTTGAGAAGGTTACGTGGGGAAGTAAGGTGGACATGTTGAGACAGTTCCGCACCTTTTTCCTTCAGGTAAAATTTTCCAGTACAAGATTTCCTACGTGGGGAGAGTTGTAACGCCCCGATTTTGGGCTTAGATGTTTTGCGAGTTGGGTTGAGCTGATGGAACCGATAGTCCGTTGTTTGAACCATTAAAGGGTGTTTTAGGTAAATCCATGTTCAATATGAGATAAAAATATAATAAAAATTCCTAAAATCCTCTAAAATTATATTGAAGAGGTTGTTTAAATCAATTTTCAAAATAAGTTTCGAAAAGTATGCATCTTGGGCAGTGACTAAAATGTAAAGTTTTGAAACTGTGAAAAAGAGTGTTTTTCAAAAAAGAGTCAAAGTCTTAGAATCTTTAGGGATCTATTTGGAAATTAAGCATATTCTCTAATTTGGCATGTGTTTTAAAAGGTTTATTAAATAATTAAAAAAGGCTTTTATTGATTTAATAAAAACGTTGTTAATTTAGTTAAGGAAATTGACGATCATTTCAATCTCTTCATTTCTCTTCAGCCAAACACTATCCATTTTCTCTCAATTTCCAGATTTCATTCACTTTCTTTTCCTCTTTTGATTTCCAACTTATCCTTGGTGATTTCTCTCAAATTTCTTCAAGATTCTTGAAAGCTAAACTTGCCATATTAGAAGAGAAGCAAGGATTGGAGGTAAATATTGTGCTAACCCTATAATCAAGGTTCTTTGATGAAATTCCCAAGATATTTGACTCTTTATCTATGTTTTTGATTGGGGTTTTGTTATTGGTTTGATAAAATGGTAAAATCTTGTTAGAAAAGATGGTTTTAATGTGATTTTCGGAGAAGTCTTGGTTTTATCTGTTGAGATGATTTCTAAACAAGTTTTGGAAGGTTTATGATGTTGAAATAGAGTCTTAATCATATTAATCCCGAAATCCTTGAGATCTTTGGTTTTTAAAGTGTTTTTGGTTAGGGTTTTTGGGGTGTGATGTGAGGTCCGAGTTGCTAGATGTATAAGGATGGTTTTAGGTTGTTTTTGGATGTTGATTTATGCTTAAAATGTGTTAGATGTGTTGGGTGATGGCTGGGCTGAGGTTGGAGATCAATTGATTGAGTTTTCGGTTGTTTCGGATGGGTAATATGGTGTTTAGAGCAGGGCTGCGGGTTTTCTTTTGATTGCTAAAGTTTTGGATGCATTATGATGCATTGAACCTCTGTTTTAATGTGTTGAAAACGGGGGATAGTATTCCGGAATCAAACAAAGTGGTTTTGGAGGCTTCAGATGGTTGAGAGTGGTGTCGGCAAGTGTGGTTTCGCAAGTCGGTGAGTGGGATGAGATTTCATGCATTGAAACTTCATAAAAGAGGTTTTGGGAAGTTAGTAAGAGCTTGAAACGCTTTACTAAGTTCAGAAGTAAGTAACATGAATTTCCCTCTCTCGGATTGTACTATTGTGAGATTTTGAATGCACTTGATTTAATTGTGTTAACATATTGTTTAAAGCATGTTTTGAGTTTATGAAATATGTTTGATGTTGCCATATGGTTTAAGGATGCACTAGGTAAGTGATCCGTGTATGCATGTGATGATGCATGAGGTCTAAAGCATGGTTTAATGCTTGTGTTATGGCTTATCATGAATGCTTTGGAAAAACAGTGAGGTATGCATGAAATATGGATTATATTGGAAAGTGATGTTGTGAAAAGTATTTTGTAAATGTAATCAGATATAGTTAGCCGTCTATAGGATTGAGTGAACTATAAACAAGTCGCCTTAGATGTTGAGGGGTTGTGATTGTACCGAAAACTCCATCCAAGTACCCTAACGATTGATGACCGATTAAGGTTGCAACGTTTGAGGGTATCTCCTAGGTGCAAACCTTCTAGGTGTCCCGTCTCTCATTAGTGGGTTATACATCTACTGATGAGTGGTGTTGAGGGGTTGTGATTGTACCGAATACTCTACCACGGGTGTCACAACAGTGGAGGGTTTCTCCCATGTGTGAGCCTTGAGATACCGATAGAGTGTATGAAGGGTATGTGACAACCCTTGGTAATCCGTGTATCCGATATGTTTTTGACAATGTGGTTTATCACTTGTGAGCCAATATAATGAAATGAAATGTTATGGAAATTTTGATGATGCATATTATGAAAAATGCATGTTTTATCTTAAGCTTAGCATAATGGCGTTTATGCTTCGAAGGCTTGATGTTTGTGTAGCAATGGTTTAATTGCTGGAAATTATGTAATTCAGTTTGCATGGTGGTTATCATGCTGATTTAAATGAAGAAGTCCATGAACTTTCAAAGAGGGCATGACAGTTTTCAAAAGAATGAAAACGGTTTTGTTGCATTGATGGTTTTTTGGTTTTGAGCTTTCCCCTCTAAGCATTTTGCGCTTACGCTCTCTTTGTCCATCAATGCAGCAAATTCAAGCTTTAGAGGCAGCACTTGCAAGGGATCGATGAAAGACTTTGATTGAAGGTATGTTTGGTTTTAAACTAGTGTAATAAAGGCAATGGGGTGTCCAATGCTATGAATGTTGGTTCTTTTGGTATTCTCTATTTTAGTACAAGTTTGATATGCATATTTGGGTATGTAAACGACCTTTAAGTTTTAGTTAATGCTTGGAATTGAGTTTTCACCTTTTGATGCTTGATTTCCGTAGGAAGCATGCCTCTAGATTTCTTTGATGGTAATTGTAATGTTATGATGTTGTTGTTGCCATGTATACTTGAAAATTGATGTTCACATGAGTTGTATGCATATTAGAGGTAAGTTGGCATGCTTAGGACTGAATTAAAATGACTAAAACAACCAAATTTGGCATTACAGGCCTGAGGGTATTGATACCCAATAGTACTCATCTTTCAATCCACGATACATCTTAGTACTGCCATGATGCATATAAAAAGGATTGCTATGAGCCTCAGTCAAAATAGTGCGCCTCAACTCAACATCCTCCGGCAAGAATATTTGACTTTTAAAGCACAAAACACCATCATCATTGAAACAAAAATCTGTTGCATTACCATTCACTATATCCTGGACATGAGGCACCAAAGAATCATCAAGTAGTTGCTTTTCTTTAATCAACTAAATCAAGGAAGGTTTCACTTGTAACTCGGCTATCAATCTACCATCTCGTGATATGCTCAACCGAGCAAACACCGCTCACAACTCTACGACCACCTTCCTACTCAAGGCATCGGCCATAACATTGGCTTTTCTAGGATGATACTCTATCGTCAGATCGTAATCTTTGAGCAACTCCAACCATCTTTGTTGCCTAAGATTCAACTCTCTTTTAGACATTAGATATTTTAAACTCTTATGATTTGTAAAGACCACAAACCTCCCACCGTAAAGGTAATGCCTCAAAATCATCAAAGCAAACACAAATGCAGCAAGCTCTAGATCATTAGTAGGGTAGTTGCGCTCATGCACCTTTAATTGCCTAGATGCATACGCCACAACCTTCCAACCTTGCATCGACAGACAACCTCAACCAACGTACAATGCATCACTATAAACCACAAACTCCTTACCCGATTCAAGTTGTATTAAGACAGGAGCTTGCGTCAAAGCTTCCTACAACCTCTCAAAAGCTTGCTGTCTAACATCTGTTCACTCAAAATGAACATTCTTTTGTAACAACTTGGTTAACGGAGTAGCAATCTTAGAGAAACCCTCCACGAACCTTTGATAATATCCTGCCAAACGAAGGAAACTACACACTTCAGCCACTGATTTAGGTGTCTTCCATTTCATCACCGCCTCAATCTTAGGTGGATTAACTCGGATACCCTCCGCCGACACCTTTTGTCCAAGGAAAACAACTTCCTTGAGCCAAAACTCGCACTTTCTCAACTTAGCATAAAGCTGATTCTCCAACAACACTTGCAACACAATCTGCAGATGCTTATTGTAATCCTCCTTGGTGCGAGAATACACGAGAATATTATCAATAAACACTACCATGAACTGATCCAAAAACTCATGGAACACACGATTCATCATATCCATGAATGTAGCAGGCACATTGGTCTAACCAAACGACATCACCAAAAACTCATAGTACTCGTACCTTGTAGGAAAAGATGTCTTAGGCACATTTACATCCTTTACTTTCAATTAATAATATCCCATCCTCAAATCAATCGTAGAAAACACTGAATCACCTAAAAACTTGTCAAACAAATCATCAATCCTTGGAAAATGATACTTGTTCTTAATCGTCAACTTGCTCAGTTGCCGATAATCTATGCACATAAGCATCATGCCGCCTTTCTTCTTTACAAACAAGACCGGTGCACCACAAGGTGGAACACTTGGCATAATGAACCCTCGATCTAGCAACTCATGAAGTTGCATTTTCAACTCCCTCAGCTCCTTAGGTGCCATCCGATAAGGAGCAATAGACATAGGAGTCGTATTTTCATGCATCTCAATGCCAAACTCAACCTCTCTATTCGGTGGCAATCCAGGCAACTCTTCAAGAAAGACACCCGGAAACTCATGTACCATTCGTATGTCTTATACTCGCACCTCCTTTATATCAGGTGTAGTGCATGTAGGTGTTCCTTTTTTGTGAGAGCGCAAGTGCACAATCCTGCCAAGTTATAGTATATAAGATGTTGAATCCCACGAGGATTGTAATAGTTTCTTCGAGTGTGTATCTGCACAATTAATTTCAGGTTTGGTGAAAGGAATAAAACTAAAAACTGAATTAATTAAAGTAGGGGAGATCAGAGTGATAGAATGGGCTAAGTAATTGCGGCTCAGTAGTGTGTAGACTGCATTGCATAGGTTAAGGTTGGATTGCATAGCCACGATATATTGCCTCGGCAGGTATGGCGGGCGACAAACTACGACTCTGCCACGCTGCCGCAGCAGGACTCTGCCACTACAGGGGTGTACTGTCTCAGCGGGTGGAATGGAATAAGTCCTGGCGGCAAGTCTGGCAGATATTCCAAGTTCGGAATGATAGTCGATAATGATCCCTCCTATTTCTAGGTTAGGATGCTCGAGATGCTAACTTTTGGACTAGTGTGGAACCAAATTAGTCAACTCGGTTGGTGATCCCTTTTAGCCGCTGAAACTTGTGGACTAGTGTGGAACCAAGTTAGTCACGCCTCAGCACGTTGTTACAATACTTAACCCTTTCGTGAGCCTTGCACTTTTGTGCCCGACAAATGGATTCTCTCAAATGTCTGGTGTAGAAATATTGAAAGAATGAAGAACAATGAATTAAGTAAACATGGAATATTTTATTGAAAAATAACTTAACCTAATACAATCGTTTCTCACAACTACTTTACAAGCAAAAACCTAAACCCTAAGGAGTTTAGAACATAGCCGACTCCCTCTCTCTAACTCTCTCTATCTCTATTATTCTATATGCTTGATTTGCTAAATACACGAGGTTTATATAGGCAAATATCTAGTCTAAGTCCTTCTTGGAGTAGAAGTCCTTCTTGGAGTATAAATCCTTCTTGGAGTAGAAGTCCTTCTTATTCAGCAAGTAAGTATAAGCCACCTTGCTTATCGATCTTCAATTAGCTCTTAATACACTCCAGGCCTAAAAAATGCAATATTGGGCACTATGGACTTAGAAAAATGTCTTCTATCAAACGAGACCCATCTTGACTATGTCGGCGTAGTGCCATCTGGGAAGCATTCTGCGGCAGCGTCATCCTTGGCGACGGCATTCTGTAGCGGCGACATCTTTGGTGGCAACTGGAGCTACTTCAGTACAACTCCTTCTGCTCCATGCATTCCTATCCTCTCTTCCTCTTATCAGCAATCAGCACCTAAAATAGAAAACTAACTGAAATAGTACCTTTTCTCTACCAAATATAAGATATTCAAATAAAGCGTAGTAAAAGAAAAATAATGTTATAATGCATGATATGCAACTAATTATGCCTAACTAAGCTTAAGAACATCAATAACAAGGGCAAGAATGTGCATAAAATATAGAACTTCTGGATACTCTACACACCCTCAAACTTAAAATATTGCTTGTCCTCAAGCAATGCAACCTAACTAGTAAACCTGCCCTTGTACATAAATCAAAAAGAAAACCTAGTTTTTAACTTGGTTTCATACCTCAAGGTTGTGGCACCAATATTAGTTTAGTGAGAGGGAATAACATGAAATAACTTAGAATTTTAATTCTAGTGCCAGTGTAGTGTGTGCAGATCTGTGTACATGTTGAATATGCTAAGTATACTAAGTAAACAAAGAATGTTGTAAAAGTTAAAGAAAAAGGATATAGAGTTGTTGCTTTGGCAGCACAATTAAGTAAACAAAGAATGTTGTAAAAGTTAAGGGAATCATCGTGCGTTTCAATACATAAAACACAACTTACCTCACTTACCTGCCCAAGGTCTCGGAAACCTTAGGCTCTGATACCAACAAATGTAACCCCCTCGCCCCGGTCTGGTCGGCTGACCGGTTCGAGTAGGCTACACGGGGAAAACCGATGCGAAACCCGTTAAGGTCCCACCTCGGTTAGCAACCCTAGAAAATTTCTTTTAACTTTATCTTGTCTATAGGCATTATTAAGTCCTATGTGAAACACGACAGCGGAAACACAGACAACATATTAACGACCAACCAAGGCAACACATTAACACAACCCATTTTATCTTTTTAAGCAAGCCGTATCGATACACCTGTTAAGGGTATCGATACGCCTTGACCAAAGTCAACCCTCAACAGTCAACATAGGAAGACCGTATCGATACAACCCATGAGCGTATCGATACGCCCTTCCCAGTCAACTTCTCGTGGTCAACGAGATGAACACGTACTGATACGCCACAACACCGTATCGATACACCAAAAACTCACCAAAATATCAGAATTCCAGAGAGCAAAAACCGTATCGATACACCACATTTGACTCACGTGTGCACACTAAACATCCTAATGATCGATCATTTGTACCCAAGCATACTAGTGCCAATACTACACATTTCATTAACCTTTCACAATATCATTTCATAATACTTTCGTGCTTAGCACGTACTCACCATGACTTACCGGCATGCACAAACCACATTTCCATGCCTAGCATGTACTCACCATGATCCTCGGATCATACAATCACCTCATAATATCATTTCACATGTCAACACCACATGTATATCTCTAACACAATATCACATCATATTTCATGCATATGTATATCTCCATCATGTTTATCATCAACATGCATATAACAATGCATCAAACATGCCTCAACATACATGTATACAACATATACATAACCAACATCATCACAAAATAACACGAGACATAAACAACCATTAAAGAGTGCAACCAAAGTCTCTAATCAAGCTTGGGATTAGGCTACCACTCTAATCCCAACTCTAGGTGGGTTTACCAAGCCCATCCTAGGTTCACATGCTTGAACCAAATACTCAAAACCATTTTAAAAATATTTAACCACTCACCTCCACCTCCAAGCTTAACTACCAAGCAACCATTGTCTTCAAATTTCCGGATTTGTTCCCAAGGCTTCACCAACACATAATCTCGCTTCTAATCACCTCAACACAAGCAAAACAACTTCAAGTCAACTCAAATATCAAGGTAGCTAACCCGAAATACTAATCAAACACCAAACTCAACATTTCAAGCCATGAAAACCCCCCAAAATTACCAAACCCGAGCAGCCCTTATACCCAGCCCAAAACTTGTGATTTCAACACATTTAGCACATTCAAATGCTTCCAAAACAGCCCCCAACTATTACTCTAACATCAACCCTCAAATTCCAACACAAACCATACCCAAAATTCATCTAAAAACCCTCCTAAAAACCCACCAAAACCCAAATTCGGGAATATGTATAAAATCATGTAAAAATCATATATGTTGGACCATTTGATTCAAAAATATCATATCTAGCATTATTAAATCAAAAATTTAAGTTAAACACAATAAAGCTACCATTTTTATTCAAATCTTCCAAAAACACAATTTCTAAAACATGGATGAAAATGAAATCTACTTGTACTTTTGAAGAGAGGAAGATGAGGACAAGTCAAAAACGTAATTACCTTTCAAAACCGAGTTGAAATGGAGAAACAATGTGATGGAACAGTGCACTACAATGGAGGGGGAAGTTTGTCGTGGGTTTTTGTTGAGAGAGGGAGAAGATGAGTGAAATTTTGGTATTTTAGTTGTTTTGTTTTATTTTTTTAAAATCAAAAGACACATTTACCCTTAATGAATAGGGAAAATATCAATAGTATGAAATCCATGGCTTTTGGGCTTGATTTAAAATAAGTCCAACATAACATCATCAGTTTTGAGAATACGGGGCCCAAAGGATTATTTTAATTATAAATCCGAACCCGAAATAATACTAAAATATTATTTTCACCCGACCCCTAAACCCGGGTGTTACAACTCTCCTCCACTTAAGGAAATTTCGTCCCCGAAATTTAGCGGACAGGAAGAATCACAGAAACTGTTCCTCCACACTTCTTTCTCACCACAACATACTAACCAACTCAGTAGACTTACCACACAACAATAGCTATCTAATGCTAAGATCTCAACGGTTCCTTCAATGCATGTCAATTTTAAACTCGACCCAATCTCTTCAACAACATAACGCGGGACAAATCTGACTCACACTTCCGGATCATAGATACACAAAATACATTACGAATCTCTTCCTAACTCTGGTGGTAACCGCGACAAATAACCATCAGAACTAGCCCGATTCACAATCTCATGCAACACTGTTTGAATATTTGACCGATGACTTTCTCTGACTGATCAACTGACTTCATCATGTAACCAAACACTATGCAGACGTCTTCAAAAATCTAGTCGAAATCTCGAATCTCTATTACTCACTTCCGTTAAGAACCTTCCACGGATGTAACAAACTAGAAGATAAACTGATGCTCGGTCTTGACACGCTAGTGAATTTCACACTTACTCTCATACTGAACCACATTATTCATCAACTCAATCTAGAAGTACTCATCTTCAACCCACAATACGTCTTCATACTAGTCAGATGCAATACAAATGAACTGTCGTGGGCTTCGGCCAAAACAATTCGTCTCAAAACATTATGTCAGTCGGTACAACTATTCTGTCTCTGAAATGCAAAACTCTATCATCTCTGAAACTGTATTCTGAAGATCTTCCTTCTATCATGTCTTGCACGTGAGGTGCCAAGAACCTGTCTTGCAACTGTTTCTCTTCAAGTATCTGACTCAATGTAGGCTTAACATGAAACTCGGCCACAAAACTACTCTTGTTCGATAAACTGAATCCCACAAACATAGCTCACAACTCAACTACTAATCTAACAACAAGTACAACTTGAAGCATTGGTTACTACGTTAACTCCCTTCGGATGGTACTCAATCTTGGGATCACGGTCTTCAAGTAGTTCTAACAACTCATGTTGTTCAAGTTTCAACCCTTCCTAAGTCGTCTAATATTTCAAGCTCTGATGATGTGTATATACTAAGCATTTCTTACTGTACAGCTTTGTCTCTAAGTCTGCGAAGCAAATACAACTGTAATTAACTCTATGTCTAGTGTCGGGTAATTCTTTTCAAGGTCTTTCAACTGTCTCAATGAATAGGTCACAATCTTCTGTCTTGCGTAAGCACACAACCTAACCCTACATGTAACACATCACTATGATTTACAAACTTTTTCTTTGCTATAGGCTGGATCAAGGTCGAAACTCTCTTCAAAGTTTCTTTCAGTTTCTCAAGGGCTCACTGTCTCGCATCTAACCACACAACTGAACATTCTTCTGTAGCAACTTGTCAAAGGAGTAGCTATCTTCAAAAGACTATTTACAATTCTCTAAAAGTAACAATGCTAGACCTAGGGACTATAGATACCTGTCACAGTCTTCAATTTCTTCCAACTCACATCTTCTTCTGTCTACATAGGATTTACTCTAATATACTCGGCTGATTTACATGTCCTAGGAGATCATCTTCTTTGACTCGAAATTCACGTTTGTTCAACTTGGCATACAACTAGTTTCCTAATAGGATCTACAACACTAACTCCAAAGCTTGTCATGGTCTTCTTCGGTACGTGAATATACCCATGTATCATCTATGAGAACTACTACAAACTGACCAAGGAACTCAGGAAATATTTTGCTCAACATCTCTATAAAAGTAACTAACACACTAGTCAGACAAAACGGCATAACTCGGAACTCAAAGCGATCACATCTAGCCCCGAAAGCTGTCTTCGGTACATCAACTTCTCTCACTTTCAACTGATAGTAATCGGATCTCAGATTAATCTTCGAAAGGACTGGAGCACAACCTAACTGATCAACAAATCACTGATGCTGGAAAACAGATACTAACTATTCACTGTCAATTGTTTCAACTGCTTGTAATCTAAACACATTCTCGTATTGTCTTCTCTCTTCTTCACAATTTTCACTGTCGTACTCTAAGGTGATGTACTAAGACTAATGAATCTAAGGTCTAACAAACCTCGAAGGTGATCCTTCAACACTCTCAATTATGTCGGGAATCATAAGATACAGGGAAATCAAAACAGAAGTAAACTCGGAGACGGTATCAATAACAAACTCTTCTTCTCTGTCAGGAGACGAACCGACAATTCTTCCAAACACTTTAAGGAAAAGCACAAACTATTCTAACATTCTGTGGTCTAATCTTCATTCAAGAAAATCAAATCCATCACATTTTCTAGGCATGCCTGTCAACTAAACTCAATCAATCTTTGACCTCTAAAGCTGGATCAACATTCGATAAGAAGTTCACGTCCTCACCTACCACTACAGTCTCACAGTAATCTGCAACTTCAAGGAAACTCTCTCTGTCTCAACGTTTACCCTAGCTATGTGTTCTACAAGCCAAACCATGCCAACTGCTACATCGAAACCGTAAAAAAAGACTATTACTTCACATCTACTAGAATCACGTAACCCTGAACCATCAACAAACATCTTCTATACATTTTTCTGACCACCACTATCTCACCACAAAGGACTATTCACGTGCGTCCCTACGTCTAAGATCTCGACAGAGATATCTAGCTTCCTTACATGCTCACACAAAATGATGTATCCGTAGAAATTGCAACTTCACATGTACACAACTGATAGTCTTCGGTTCTCTTGTTTTCAGGTTGTCCCTTCAACAAAATTTGACTCTTCTAAACTGTTCTTAGAGCATCTCGAAACTTCAAAATCCAGTTTTGATTACACACAAACAATCACGCTTGAACTTGTCTTATAACATCGGTCCTGACGACTCAAAACATACCACTAGCAAACAATCTGGAGTTAGAGCTCAAGACTTCCTTCTCGGTTCAACTACATCGGAAGTGACATTCGTCTCTTCTTCTTGCTGGAAGACAACTCAAACGCACTCTGGCCCAATCACACAAATCGATTCCCACTCACGGATACTGACCGACTGTCTTGTATTAAAACCGTAGGCTGAACCCCAACGATCACCAACTAACATTTCTGAGTTTCAGATTACTCACAGAAGACCCCTACCTTGATCTCGCCAAAAGAACTAAGGTACTCGCACCTACCTCTAACACTTCACCGGGCACATTCAAACTTCGCATGCTGGCTAACAATATACAGAAGCACGGATTCAGAATCAATCAGAAGGGACAACTCAAAACTGTACCAAGGGCTTATCCACTATAACATCGATAATACTCCGAATCCCATTCATAGGTCTTCACTTCTTTCACCAACTAATACCAGAAACGATCTCATCGTCCCTTATCAACCGGAACCAACCCACATACACAATGACTCGAACAAACACATTGTACCTCAACTCCGGTACAGCCATACTTCCCTAACTATCGCAACGAACTCCCTCAACATCGACCACCTTTTTAGAAACCACAAATTTACTTACCGATTTACGGCCCACGCCTTGGCCTCAAACTTACCAAAAAGGAATAAACCAACAACAAAAACAATTTATCATACAAACTGGGTTAGCAAAGGAGAGGGTCCAAGTGGCTCAAGTATGATTCCCTCACTTAAAATCTCTTTTTCCGATGTAATAGAAGCAATATGACTCTACTCAACATGCTTCAAGCAACATACGTTCACAATCAAACAATCATTCATTACAGCATACTCGAATAACAAGCAACATGCTTACATGGCAAGCAATCACCGTGCGTTTCAATACATAAAACACAACTTACCTCACTTACCTGCCCAAGGTCTCGGAAACCTTAGGCTCTGATACCAACAAATGTAACCCCCTCATCCCGGTCTGGTCGGCTGACCGGTTCGAGTAGGCTACACGGGGAAAACTGACGCGAAACCCGTTAAGGTCCCACCTCGGTTAGCAACCCTAGAAAATTTCTTTTAACTTTATCTTGTCTATAGGCATTATTAAGTCCTATGTGAAACACGACAGCGGAAACACAGACAACATATTAACGACCAACCAAGGCAACACATTAACACAGCCCATTTTATCTTTTTAAGCAAGCCGTATCGATACATCTGTTAAGGGCAATGATACGCCTTGACCAAAGTCAACCCTCAACAGTCAACATAGGAAGACCGTATCGATACAGGCCATGAGCGTATCGATACGCCCTTCCTAGTCAACATCTCGTGGTCAACGAGATGAACACGTACCGATACGCCACAACACCGTATCGATACACCAAAAACTCACCAAAATATCAGAATTCTAGAGAGCAAAAACCGTATCGATACACCCATGTGTATCGATACACCCAACCAAAACTGTGTCCTACAGGCAAGACCGTATCGATACGGTCCTTAGGCGTATCGATACGCCCTGCACTACAAGTCACCAATTTTCAGCAAAACAACTTAGGACTCGACCCTAGATGCGATTCACGACTCCCCTAGCCACAAACAACATACATACAACCTTTAACAACCATAATCTAAACATACGAGGCAACCAACACTAACGAGCATCATTTATCCAAGAGATTCATGCATTTACCAAAAAGAAGACATACATAACACTTAAAAGCTCATGCCTTAGAACAAACATATATGCATTCAAGACATGCAACACAAACAGGGTTTACAATTCAAACAAAGCATCCAAGAGCCAAACCAACATCAACATACGACCATACTCAAATCAACAACACTTATCCCATTGCTTAACTATTACAATCTACAATTTAAAGATCATACTTGAGCTAACCATAAGCAACACTTGGAGGCCTTTCCTTGCCCTTGCCACCCACACGCTATTGATCTGCATTGTCGAACAAAAAGGAGCGTAAGCATAAAAGCTTAGTGAGGGTAAGCTCATAAAACAAACCTTCGACAATGCAGGGTCCAAGCACGAGCAAGAATCAAAATAGAATGTATGGTCTTACCTCCAATCCTCAAGAGCCAAAATAAAAGATGATGCATGAGCATATTATCAAAGTCATGCCATGCTCAACAAGTCCATAACCACAACATATAGAAACACATATAACCGCCATATGAGCTTCATAACCCACAATCCGTATTGGCACCTAGCTATGACTCGAATACGCGGATAACCGTTGGAACTCACATCCAACAACACAACCATTACCTGACGGTGGGATTACACTTATCACCGTTCACGCGGAGGGGATTCCACTCATCCTCACGCCTCATTTCACGCGGAGGGGATTCCACTCATCCTCACGCCTGTCGATGGGATTCCACTCATCACCGACTAATGTATATATATAAGAAGATTTCCGGGCGAACCCGTACTCCATCTTGATGACTACCATCATCAAGACCACGCGCGCATTTGACTCACGTGTGCACACTAAACATCCTAATGATCGATCATTTGTACCCAAGCATACTAGTGCCAATACTACACATTTCATTAGCCTTTCACAATATCATTTCATAATACTTCCGTGCTTAGCATGTACTCACCATGACTTACCGTCATGCACAAACCACATTTCCATGCCTAGCATGTACTCACCATGATCCTCGGATCATACAATCAACTCATAATATCATTTCACATGTCAACACCACATGTATATCACTAACACAATATCACATCATATTTCATGCATATGTATATCTCCATCATGTTTATCATCAACATGCATATAACAATGCATCAAAAAGTCCTCAACATACATGTATACAACATATACATAACCAACACCATCACAAAATAACACGAGACATAAACAATCATTAAAGAGTGCAACCAAAGTCTATAATCAAGCTTGGGATTAGGCTACCACTCTAATCCCAACTCTAGGTGGGTTTACCAAGCCCATCCTAGGTTCACATGCTTGAACCAAATACTCAAAACCATTTTAAAAATATTTAACCACTCACCTCCACCTCCAAGCTTAACTACCAAGCAACCATGGTCTTCAAATTTCCGGATTTGTTCCCAAGGCTTCACCAACACATAATCTCGCTTCTAATCACCTCAACACAAGCAAAACAACTTCAAGTCAACTCAAATATCAAGGTAGCTAACCCGGAATACTAATCAAACACCAAACTCAACATTTCAAGCCATGAACAACCCCCAAAATTACCAAACCCGAGCAGCCCTTATACCCAGCCCAAAACTTGTGATTTCAACACATTTAGCACATTCAAATGCTTCCAAAACAGCCCCCAACTATTACTCTAACATCAACCCTCAAATTCCAACACAAACCATACCCAAAATTCATCTAAAAACCCTCCTAAAAACCCACCAAAACCCAAATTCGGGAATATGTATAAAATCATGTAAAAATCATATATGTTGGACCATTTGATTCAAAAATATCATATCTAGCATTATTAAATCAAAAATTTAAGTTAAACACAATAAAGCTACCATTTTTATTCAAATCTTCCAAAAACACAATTTCTAAAACATGGATGAAAATGAAATCTACTTGTACTTTTGAAGAGAGGAAGATGAGGACAAGTCAAAAACGTAATTACCTTTCAAAACCGAGTTGAAATGGAGAAACAATGTGATGGAATAGTGCACTACAATGGAGGGGGAAGTTTGTCGAGGGTTTTTGTTGAGAGAGGGAGAAGATGAGTGAAATTTTGGTATTTTAGTTGTTTTGTTTTATTTTTTTAAAATCAAAAGACCCATTTACCCTTAATGAATAGGGAAAATATCAATAGTATGAAATCCATGGCTTTTGGGCTTGATTTAAAATAAGTCCAACATAACATCATCAGTTTTGAGAATACGGGGCCCAAAGGATTATTTTAATTATAAATCCGAACCTGAAATAATATGAAAATATTATTTTCACCTGACCTCTAAACCCGGGTGTTACATTCCTCACCATTGTGATGCTCTTGGACTCGTAGCGTACCTAATTTTTTTTATACAAAAGATAAATAAATTTAAAATCTAAAATTTAAATGCAATTAAATAAAGATTGCAGAAAACAAAACGAAGTCGCTATTGCCAATCCTCGGCAACGGTGCCAAAAACTTGTAGGGCGTGTAGGTGTTCCCTTTTTGTGATAGCGCAAGTGCACACTCCTGTCAAGTTATAGTATATAAGATGTCAAATCCCACGAGGATTGGAATAGTTTCTTCGAGTGTGTATCTGCAAAATAAATTTAAATGCACAATTAATTTCAGGTTTGGTTAAAGGAATAAAACTAAAAACACAATTAACTAAAGTAGGGGAGATTAGAGTGATAGAATGGGCCAGGTAATTGCTGCTTAGTAGTGTGTAGACTGTAATTAGTAGGTTAAGGTTGGATTGCTTTCCCACGATATGTTGTCTCGGCGGGCGGCAAACTACGACCCTGTCACGCGGCCGCAGCAGGTCTCTGCCACTGCAGTGGTGTACTGTCGCGGCAGGTGGAATGGAAGAAGTCCTTGCAGAAAGTCTGACAGATACTCCAAGTTCGGCAGGATAGTCGACAATGATCCCTCCTATTTCTAGGTTAGGATGCTCGAGATGCTAACTTGTGGACTAGTGTAGAACCAAATTAGTCAACTCGGTTGGCGATCCCTTTTAGTCGCTGAAACTTGTGGACTAGTGTGGAACCAAGTTAGTCATGCCTCAGCACGTTGTGACCGTACTTAACCCTTTCGTGAGCCTTGCACTTTCGTGCCCGACAAATGGATTCTCTCAAACGACTGGTGTAAAAAGATTGAAAGAATGAAGAATAATGGATTAAGTAAACTCGGAATATTTTATTGAAAAATAACTTAACCTAATACAATCGTTTCTCACAACTACTTTACAAGCAAAAACCTAAACCGTAAGGAGTTTAGAACATAGCCGACTCCCTCTCTCTATCTCTATTTTTCTCTATGCTTGATTTGCTAAATACATGAGGTTTATATAGGCAAAGATCTAGTCTAAGTCCTTCTTGGAGTAGAAGTCCTTCTTGTTCAGCAAGTAACTATAAGCCACCTTGCTTATCAATCTTCAATCAGCTCTGTATACCGCTCCAGGCCTTAGAAAAATGCAAGATTGGGCTCGATGGACTCAGAAAAATATCCTATATCAAAAGAGGCACATCTTGACTATGTCGGTGTATTACCATCTGGGCGGCATTCTACTGCAGCTTCGTCCTTGGCGGCGTCATTTTGTAGCGCCAGCATCTTTGCTGTTAACTGGAGCTGCTTCAGTACAACTCCTTCTGCACCCTACTTTCCTATCCTCTCTTCCTATGATCAGCAACCAACACCTAAAATAGAAAACTAACTAAAACAGTACATTTTCTCTACTAAATATAAGATATTCAAATAAAGCATGGTAAAAGAAGAAATATTGTTATAATGCATGATATGCACCTAATTATGCCTGACTAAGCTTAAGAACATCAATAATAAGGGCAGGAATGTGCATAAAATATAGAACTTCTGGACACTCTACAACATGATTCATCACATAAGCTAAGAAAGCTTCACAACCCGACTCCATCATACAACTCGCTTCAAGACCCGGAATTTCATTAGACAGTAATTTCACATTCTCACCCACGATTACAACTTTTTAATAATTAGTAAGTTTCAAGGTAACTCGCTTAACATCAAAATCAACCACATCCCTATGCTCAGTCAACCAATCCATCCCAAGGATTACATCAAAACCATGGAAAGGCAACTCCATTAAATCAACTGCAAACACATGGCCTTGAACAGATAAAGGACATATCCTATACAACTTCCTCGTAACCACAGTTTCACCAAAGGAACTTATTACTTGCATTCCCACATCTAACATCTCAATAGGGATATCAAGCAAATGTGCATGCTCACTCAAGATGTATGAATGTGTAGATCTAGAATCAATTAAAGATAACAATGACAAGGATTAGTAACTAAAAGTACCATCAATCACATCAGTGTCATTACGTCCCTCGCGATGTGCATACACTCTAGTAGGACCACCACCCTCAGGTTGAACAACCACAACATGTGATACAACAACAGGTGCTCGACCCTGACCATGCCCACAGCCTCTCTTTGATACAACAACAGGTGCTCGACCCTGACCACCTCCAGCCAACAAGGGACAATCACGCCTCAAATGATCAGCCAATCTACAACTCCACAAGAGTTAGTTGCCATACCCGCAGGAGCCTGCGCTTCTCGAGCCATAAGAGGACAATCTCGCCTCAAATGCTCACGCGATCCACATACCCAACAAGAATTTTGTTCAGATCTTACCATGTTACCCTCAACTAGCGCACCACGCCCAACATTCCCTCGCCTCGGCTAAGGCTGATACCTACGATTATGATGCCTCTTATACCGTCCACCACTAGGACTGGCATTCGTAGCTCTCTTACCCGAGCAAGATCCACCCAAGCGAGAGGACAAGCCCAAACTCTGCTTGTTATCCTTAGCTCGCGTCACCAACACATCAAAATCTACATAATCGGAAGCCAACATGAAAGTCTTCACTTCCTGCACCAAGCCACAACGAAAGTGATCACAACAATGCCTATCACTCGGCACCAACTCAGGAGCATACTGGCTCAAATGAACGAACATAACCTCATACTCAGCCATTATCAAGATACCTTGAACTAAGGACATAAACTCACGATTCTTGTCGTCCAAGTATCTAACCTCTAGATTCTTCTTCTTAAAGGCAGCTTGGAAGAACTCCCAATCCACCTCAATTTGGCTCCATAGTCGCAGTCACATTCTTCCACCAACTGTATGCATCACCATGAAATAATGAAACGTCACATCCTAGCTTATGTGCATTATTGCACCCCATTTGATCCAAAATTCAGATAGTACTAGCCATCTATGCCTCGAATGCCTCAGGAGACAAACCACGATACTCAACGCCTTCAAAACTTCGTAAGCGTTCCAACGGAAAACCCAATTGCCCAGCAACAGGTGCTTGCACTTGCACTCCAGCAACAACTGCCTGGAATGCCCCAGTCATCGCCTGAACCAAAGGCGTCAAATCACCCAACACATGACCAGCTTGCCCTTGCTCCTCACCCCTAGGTGGAGACGATGGAGGAGGTAAATTCCCACCAGGTGAACCTCGTTCTCCTTATTTCCTTGCTCACCAGCAGGAGCAATCATACCCGAGCGTAGCTCTCTCCTCAGTCCAGTGCTATTATAATTAAGGCATGATAATTTTTGTCACTATATTTTCACCCCCAATATTAAATAATTAGGAAAAAATTATAAAGAAAAAAATAATTTTCCCTTAAAATAATAAAAGGTCCACCCTTTTCTAAAATAAAAAAACAACAAAAACCCATCTTTAAAAACTCATTTTTGAAGCTCATTTCAAAAGAAAGAACCCAAATGTCACGGACTTATTTCTTCAAGCTCGATCCGTGCGGCACTAACACTCTCGACACGATGTTAGCAAGCCTTAATGTCGCAACACTATGGCAAACACAAAGGAGCAAACGATTTTACAAGGAAAGAACCTTGTATTAAGCAACGTATGCTTTACAAGTGTTTGAGTAAATGACTACTTAGGTGATTTACAAATGAGGGAGGTGGCCCTATTTATAGGCACCAACCTCCTCAACGGACGGTTAGGATCGATCTGATCCAACGGCTAGGAGTTTGCCTCCCAAAATATCTAAGGTGCCTAGATTTCTCTAGATAAGTCCCTACTTATCTATATACATCTATAGCATTCTAAGGTATTCTAGAATGTTCTAGAGTTGCTCCTATAGATCTACACTTATCTATAGCCTTCTAGAATGTTTCGGAGATGTCCGGACTTGTCCCGAGCCTTCCCGAGTCTCCCGGGTCTTCTAGGTCCCTCCGGATGAGCCTAGATGGTCGTGGAACCTTCTGGAACCCCCCGGACTTGTGTGGAAACGTTTGGAGCTCACTAGGCCGTTCTAGATCCTTCCTTGGATCATCCTTGACCTTAAAATGCTCAAGGCCTCTCATTTTGCCTTTGTCTATTCGTGACCACCTGGGTGGGGCTCCTTGATCACGCGTAGCGCACCTAGGTGGGGCACCTCGGTGCTTCTCGGTGCACCCTGGCGGATGTGCCCCTCGGCTTGCTTCCGTTTGACTTGGTAAGGCGTGACATCCTCCCCCACCTGATCTCGCGACTCCCTCATCGCGTCTTGGTCGAGCTGCTGGGGTGTTGCTGGTGTGCCTCCCTCGGCTCCTAGCTTTCCTCGTCTTCACCCTCGGCTTGGCAGCTTGATCCTGGGTAATTGTATCTGGTTGTACCTTACCATCAACCCATTTGATGAAGGCAACAAGACGCTTTCGTATCGGACACGACCTCATCACATGAGGTCCTTCACATAGGTAGCACTTCACCCTCGTGCTAGCCTTTGGTGCGGACTTAGCCTTTGTCTTGCCACGATTCCCTCTCGTGGACTTGACCTTAGTGGCGCCACCTTGCTTACCCCGTGCAAGCTTGGTCGGTGACTCGGCCTTACCCTTGGCCTTTGAAGTTGGTTGGTTGTCCTTGTGCTCCACCTCGAGCATTGACCTTGGCTTAAGTCCCTCGGTGTCTTGTCCCTTGGGAAATGAATTTCCCTCGTTCCTCTTGGTGTCCCCTTCTGTTTGAAGTGCTGAAATGAGTTGTATGGATCCCATTTGTGCACCCTCGTCCCCACTGCCGGTGTCACTACCTTCTCGGTGCTTGGCTAGGAATGAATTAAGGGCTTGGCGTTGTGGGCATTCACGTGTCCAATGGTCACCATCACAAATAAAGCAACTGCTTGGTGGTGACTTCCTCGCACCTTGGAACTCCTTGGACTTACCCTTGTCATTGCTCTTCCAAAGGGACGAGTCTCGATGCCTTGGTGAGTGGCCTTCTCGATGGCCCTCCTTATGTTGGCCCTTGTCTTCCCCTCCTTTAACATGACCGCCCTTCTCATCCATCGGCTTAGGGGTGGTCTCCTTGGGGCTCGAGTAGTCGATGAGGCTCTCGGCCACGGCAATTGCATCAGCAAGGGTTTGGACTCCCCTTCGCCTTAGCTCGGTTTTGGCCCAACTTTGGAGACCATCTAAGAAGTAGAAGAGCGAGCCTTTCTCGGACAGATCGGGGATCTCGAGCACCAAACTAGTGAACTCCCTCACGTAGTCTTGGATGCTCCGCGACTGCTTCAACCTTCATAGGCGAGCTCTTGTCTCATCCTCGGCATTTTCCAGATAGAATTGACTTTTGAGCTCCCTTTTGAAATCGGAAAAGGTAGAGATGGTGCACGTACCTCTCTCAATGTCAAGACGCCTCCTCCTCCACCAAAGCATGGCGGTGTCGGTGAGGTATAAGGTCGCGGTCTGGACCTTCGAGGCATCTTCCCTGATGCCAACAGCTTCTAAGTATTTCTCCAAGCCATACAAGAAGTTGTCTACTTCTTTAGCGTTGCGTGTCCCGGAAAAGGTTTGAGGTTTGGGCACCTCGACCCTTCTAGCCTCCACGGTGGTGCTTGGCCCGGCTGCTATAGCACGTTTGCACAAGGCTAGGTCGCCTTGCAATGCTTCTAGATGGGAATGCATGATGTCGAGTTCTCGTTGAAATGACTCACGTACCTTGGTGAGTTCTACCATGAATGCGTCGCGTACTTTACCCATTTCCGCGCGCAGGGTCTCCTCTAGCTTGATCTTCATTACCCTCATGGCTGTGTGGATCTCGGCATCCTCCGCCTCAAGGCCTTCTGTCCGCTCTTGAAGGTCATCCACATGGGCACCCATGCCCGAGACGCTTTCCTCCACCCGAGTCAAGCACGATTCAAAGCTAGAGAGTTGGTCCTTAGATTTGGCACGAGGCCTTGTCTCCACAAGGTCGGCCTTTACTTGATGCCCACCTTGGTCATGCGTGACCTCGATCTCGGACGGGCTAGCAACTTGGTTCTTGGCGGTCTTGGCCATGCTCCCGAGCGATCGGAACTTGCTCTGATACCAACTGTCACGAACTTATTTCTTCAAGCTCGATCCGTGCGGCGCTAACACTCTCAACACGATGTTAGCAAGCATTAATGTCGCAACGCTATGGCAAACACAAAGGAGAAAACGAGTTTACAAGGAAAGAACCTTGTATTAAGCAACGGAAGCTTTACAAGTGTTTGAGTGAATGACTACTTAGGTGATTTACAAATGAGGGAGGTGGCCCTATTTATAGGCACCAACCTCCTCAACGGACGGTTAGGATCGATATGATCCAACGGCTACGAGTTTGCCTCCTAAAATATCTAAGGTGCCTAGATTTCTCTAGATAAGTCCCTACTTATCTATATACATCTATAGCATTCTAATGTATTCTAGAATGTTCTAGAGTTGCTCCTATAGATCTACACTTATCTATAGCCTTCTAGAATGTTCCGGAGATGTCCGGACTTGTCCCGAGCCTTCCCGAGTCTCCCGGGTCTTCTAGGTCCATTCGGATGAGCCTAGATGGTCGTGGAACCTTCTGGAACCCCTCGGACTTGTGTGGAAACGTTTGGAGCTCACTAGGCCGTTCTAGATCCTTCCTTGGATCATCCTTGGCCTTAAAATGCTCAAGGCCTCTCATTTTGCCTTTGTTGGTTCGTGAGCACCTGGGTGGGGCTCCTTGATCGCGCGTAGCACACCTAGGTGGGGCACCTCGGTGCTTCTCGGTGCACCCTGGCGGGTGTGCCCCTCGGCTTGCTTCGGTTTGTCCTGGTGAGGCGTGACACAAAGCCCACTTAGAAATATAAGCACATTCTTTTAAAAGAAAGAAAAAAAGAAAAAAAGAGAGAAAATGTGATAATAATAAAATGGTGGTAATAAATGTAAGGAAAGGGGAAAATAAGATGACAACCAAAAAATAATAAATGTAAAAAATAAGCAGAAAAAGCAGCACAAAAGAAACAGGGTAAACAACAATAAAAAAAAAGGAAAAAGGGGAACCAATGCGTGAGCCGCATGTGCGCGGGCTGGTTCCGAGCTAACCCCACTGTCGAACACCGAAAGAAGCCGCCCGATGTCTACTGTCCACGGCTGCCATCGCCGTTGGTGTCGGTCGACGCTTCTCGCCTTCACCGACCCAACGAAACCAACGCCGCTCGTCGCTGCCGCCTGTGGTCGCCAAAATCTACACACACAAAAACTGAGACAAATGGTCAAACTCTAGGCTCGAATCAAGGGGAAAATTCAGCTTTAAATATGAACCAAATCATATAGGGTTTGAGGGGTTTTTCCGAGAATCAAGTTTCTTGTTAGATTTTGGCTTCAATTAGGGGATTGAAATCCGAATTTGGTTTGAATTTTAAGCTGAAATTCAAGTATAAATACCCCCAAACCACACTTGTTCAATACACCCAATTTCAAGAGAAAATACACTTGAAAAAGCAAAAAGGCTTAAAAAAATTATGAAAAAATTCTTTAAAAATTCTTAAGAGTTGCTAGAAATTTTGGATTTGAAGTTCGAGTTTGGAGGCAATTTTCGGGAAGCAATTGGGAGCATTTCGAGAAGTTCATATTCGAGTTCTTCGTTCGTCGTTTCGGTAAAATTTCTATCTTTCCTTTTAATTTTATTTAGTAATTTTCATGCTTGTTCTTTGTTGAAATTTTGTGTTTGTGTTTTTGTGAATTTTAGGTTGCGTTCTTGAAGTCAGAAATTTGCCTCGCGGTTCGGGCAACGTTTTTGCTTTAAATTTTTGTTTATTTTTTGATTGATTCTTTAAAAATTACATGCTTTAAAAAATGTTATTAGGAGTGTTTTGATATTTAGAAATGTATAAGTGAATTTTTAAAAGTGTTGATATTAAAATGCAAGAATAAAATGGAGTTGATGTGGTTTAATTACAAAAACTTAAAGTTAGGGACTAATTAGGAAAAAATAATAATGCATGGGTGGAAATAATAAAGGGGCTTGATTTATAAAAAATAATAAAAAATGATTTTTCTTGAAATTTAGTTCTAATAATAAAGTAGGGTAAGTAATTAAAAAAAGAAAATAAAGATGTTCGTTTAAAAAGAAATAAGTAATAAGTTTTCTCAAGAAAAAGAAAATAAATTTTAAAAAGAGATTTTAAATAAAAGTTTAGAGTCTTCGGAAAAATAATGTTTTAAAAAATCTTAAAAAGAAATCTTTTCAAAAAAATAAGGTTTATTTTAAAAAATCATATTTAAAAGAAAAGCTTTAAAAAAATGGAAAGAATAAAAAAGAAGTCTAAAAAAGGGAAATTCCTTTTTGAAATAAAAAAATATACAAAAAGTAAAATAAGAAATAAGAAATGAAAAAAAAAGCTAAAAATGTAAAAAGGGTCAAAAGAATGGTCTTGGCTTTAAAAAAGTTAAATAGTAAAAAAGAAGAAATAAAGGTTTTTAAAAAGAAATAATAAAAAGGAAAAAACACAAAAGAAAAAATCATAAGTTTCTTGCTTGTTCTTTAGAAATAGGTTAAAACTTAGAATTAGGTTTTAAAGCTTAGATAGAGACGCGCTTGTTCAAAAGTTTGCTTCACAAAAAAATAATAAGATCCGCTTAAGCAAACTTAAACCTTTAATTAGTAATAAAAGAGATAGACTTCTTTAGGATTATTAAATAATCAAACTTAGAAATAAATAAAAATGCTCAACGCACTAAATTTCCATGTTGTTTGAAAAAGTGAAACTAATTTAATTGAGGTGTCTTATCAAACGGGAATGACAAGTTAGCGCTAGAAATGTTGGCGGGGATTAAAGTTCATCTCGTGTGCAATAAGGCTGTTAAAATAGACTAATATTCATTAAACGGACAAATAAAGTCAAACCTTCGTGAACTTGCAAATTCCAGTTTTGAAAACGATTTTAAAATCAATTAGGTACCAATTTTGGGCGTCGTGGGGGTGCTAACTCTTCCCCACGTATAACCGACGTCGAACCTGTTTTCTGATTTTTGTAGACCAAAACCGTTGTTTTATTAAAACTAAATGTTTTATTAAGATAACCCCGTTTTAAAGTGATCCAATCACACTTTCCAAAAAGATTGGTGGTGACTCCGTGTTTTTAAAGTTTTCAAAAAGCTGAAGCCTCCTAAAAAGGGTTGCGACAATAATAAAACAAGAAATCAGGCCAACTTCAAGCAAGGATCCAAGAACGTCATCATATATATAACAGCTCACACATACATCAGAATCATCATGCATGGCATCAATATCATATGATCATCATCATCATGATTATCACATCACATCAACCAACCATTAACTTACCATCATCCCATTCTTTCGAAACCTGGCTCTGATACCACCAAATGTAACCCTCTCAGCCCGGCCTAGGCGGTAGACCGAACCGAATAGGTCACACGTGGAATATTGAAGTAAACCGAGAAGTTTACTCCAATAAACACCCCTATTTTTTTCTTTTTATCTTGTCCAGATGCTCATTAGAATCCTAAGTGTTTAACATCGCAGCAGTGCATTCAAAACTCAATCGGACATCGATTGCATTCAATTAGTATTTTAGGGACCATTTTGTAATTTTACCAAAATTTAGGGAATTATACCATTTTTATGTTACCAACCCTTAATTAGTCACATTACATGCATTTCAGTTAAAACTCAGCTTAATATAATCATTCATGCACATTTAATTGAACTCACAACATTCAGGGACCAAAACGCAAAGAATCAAAACTTTAAAATATTCCATCAACTATCATAACTGCCATTCGTTTCGGTACAGGTTGCCCTGTATCGAAACAGGTCCTCACGGCTCGGAACACGAGCACATATCGAAACAACCTTGAGTTGTTTTGGAACACTTGTTTCTAGTAGCAAAACGTACCGGAATAGACCTACCATGTTTTGAAACCATTAGGCCATTTTAGGCTCACTATTTCAGCATAAACTTGAGTGTACCGAAACACATGGGCTTGTAATGACACTTTTTGCTGTTTTTCCACACTTAAACCCATCCTAAACCAATCCAACATGCTTCCAACATGCATACATCATATTTTAACATCAATCCTCAAATGTTCATGGCATAATCAACATCAAATCATGGCAAATTGCATCAAAGGTAAACTATAGGCATGCAACCTAGCAAATAAGCCACTCAAAATTCAAAACTCAAACCAATGGGCAATCCATCAAATAAAAGGCCTTTTAAAAGTTTAAAACCATAAAGCAAACATGCTAAAAAAGGGCGTTCATACACATCACCCAAATAGACTATGGAACCCACATTGCCCTTATTACTCTAGTCCAATTCAAAACATACATTCTTAAGCAAAGTCCCTTGGAATCCCTTGCCTCTTGCTTGCAATACCTCGGTTTTAGGTCGAGGAGTTAGCCGGGTTTGGTTGGACGGTTCGGTTCGAATCAGTTTAGCGGTCTAGTCTAGTTTCGGGAAACAATTAAATTGAGAGGTTTTTGGTCGGATAAAAATGTGGGAAAATTTCATAAAATCATATATATATATAATTAATTTTTGTGAAGGTAATTTGAAGAAAACAATTTTGGAAATTGGACATTTTGGTTTAGTGACTAAAATGTAAAAATGGTAAAGTTTGATTTAAAGGCAAAAACGTAAAAGGATAATGCTTTGAATCTTTAAGGAGCAATACCAAGGGCTAATAGAGACTTTTCCTCCTATTTTACAATTTTAATTATATAATTATAATAAAAATAGATAGAGGGAAGTTAAAATGGTTTTCATTTTTCTCACAAATTGGTTTTTGACGATAGTTTTCTTCTCTCATTTTTCTCTTGAATTCCCTTCATCCAAACATCAAGATTTTCAAGGTAAACTCCAAATTTGAATTGGATTTAAAATATTTATCTATTTTCTATTGATTTCCTATTGAATCTATTCTTTTCTCTTTCGTTTTTATTCAAAAATGGAGGAAGAGCTCATCATTAGAGGTACGTTCGTTCTTCTCCTCTAATGACATGTTCTTTACTAAAATTCCCAAGTATTTAGTCTTTTACGTATTGTTTTTAATGTGTTTTTATATATTAAACGATGAAATCATGTTTAATTGAGGTTTCTTGAAGATTTATGGTGGATCTTTGGATTTAATGTTATTTGCTGAGTTAATGATTGCTTTTTAACATGTTGTTAATGGCTAATAATGTTAACTTGATGGATTTTGTTGAGTAATTCTAAAACTAGTTAGATTGCTAGATGTTAGTGATGAAATCTTGAGTTTTAGGGGATGTTGTTGTGATTTCTTGATAGCTAGAGGTTTATAGGGTTTGGGAAGTGTTTTATGTTGTAAATGGATGAAGACTGATGGTTGATTTCGCTGGGTAATGTTTGGGAAATGGTTAGAGTAGTTTTGTCGATGTTTTAAGTTTGTATCGATGGTTTTATTGCTTGGCGAATGTTGGTGTTGAGTGGGGGTTTATGTTGCTGGAGATTTTGATGCAAGAGTATGCATTAATGCTATGTTTTTCCTTGGTTAGAAGCAGGGCAGAACGTTGCTTGAATATTAGAAGGCACCTTTTGTAGTTTCGGAGGCTTGGAATAGCTTCGGCAAGTGAAGCGAAGTTGTATCAGTGAGTGGATGTGGTATGAACGTTTTCATAATCTTGGAAACAAGGTTTTGGGAGGTTAGTGTAAGCTTCAAACGCTTAGCTAATCTCATAAGTAAGCATGGTTACCAAAGCTATCGATTTTTAGTTTAAAGTCCATGTGGATTATCATGCTCATGTTTTGGATTTATATTTTGTTACTCACTGTTATGCTTGTTTTATAAGCATGGTTTTGCTGATTTATATCCCATGAAAATATTTAATTACGTTTCAAGAAGTTATATTCTTGATGAGATATTATGCTATATTTATGGCATGTTTTGAGAAAAGGATATGTGATGATTTTATTAATGCATTGAAAGCAGTGAGTTAACATGAATTTAAGTGAAATATTGACTTAGTGATGAGGTTTCTATTATCGGATATGTTGGTTGACCAATAGGGAGTAAAGTGCACTATAATGTATAAAATTCGCGCGTGTGATAAATTTTTCGGTTACACAATAGAGGTAGATTTTATTGTGTTGCGAGTGATAGGGGTAGATTTTGTCACCAACAAGCAATGCGGGTAGTGGCATCCCGGTCGAAGTGAGAATTATGGTGAGGGTTGATTTCACCATGTGACTTGATAGAGGTTGATTCTATCAAGGGCTTGGCGGGGGTTGATTCCATCAAGTGTGTCCGCATACCCGGTCATTATTGGATGGGGTAGATTCCATTCGGTTCACTCAAAATGCCAATATATGAATTGAACATGTATCATGGTTTTAAAATGCTTTTGTATAATGACGCTTATACATGATGTTTATGCTTTTTGTGATTTAAGCATGAGAAGCTTGATTTGGTTTTGCATTGCGATATGCATGAGATAATGATACATGTGGTGTGTAACGGAGCTTTAATCGTGGTTTCAAAAGCATGAGAAAGTTGAGCATGATGTGGTTATGATTTAAAGGAAGCATTATTTTGAAAAATGCATTGTTGTTGTTTAAATTGAGCTTTCCCTCACTAAGCAAATATGCTTACGCTCTCCTTTCCAACAATGAAGATAAAGTGAGCTTTTTGGCAGCAAAATAGCAAGGGAATTCACCCAAGACATCACTTGATTTTAAAGTATGGGCTTTGACACTTTTAATAAGGTAGAAATGGCAATGAGGAGGGTACCTCGGTATTTGAGAGATGATTGTTTAAACTCCATGGTTTGGCATGTGTGTTTTGCCTTATATGACTTGTAATGGGCATTTATATGTTGATATGCTTTTTTTATGGATTTTAATACTCTATGTGGAATGCTTATAGGTTACATGCCTCTAGAGTAATCATGTTTTGCAATTCATGATGTTAAATACCTTTGATGATGCCTATGTGTTGGATAAATATGTGGTTGATGTTTACTTATGATTGCATGATGATTGATGGCCATATGGTGTGTTCTAAGGTGCTCAAATGTTGTTGATTTAAGGGTAATCTTCACCAGTGGTCCTTTCGTTTAGGGTATGTTCTATTTTGGTCACCAAAATTTAAAAAAGATTATTCTGGTCACTTACGTTTAGAATCGTTTCTATTTTGGTCCTTTGGCCGTTAGTCTCCGTTACTTAAAAAATTAGTTTCTAATTCAACCCCCAAACTTTCAAAATTTTATTTTTCACCATCTTCCCCAATTCAATGCTTCAAACCTAATAAAATCCCCCCAGGCAGAGTAAAAATGGTAAAAGATTTTCATTACAGTCAAAATACTTTCCCTCAAACACGTTTAAGCAGTTCATGTTTCATTAGATATCTAGCATTCAAATGACTTGAGAAAAGAAACAAAGGAAAGAAAAGAAATCCCAAAAATCTGACGAAAAGAGACCATGTTCATCAGTTGTAAGATCCCTTTAAATGGAAGAGTTGGATATTAAAAAAAACTTTACCTTCATCAGTTGTTGCTTGAGAAACGGCTAGAAGAAGAAGAACAAAAGGAAGAAGCCAAGCCATAGGGAAAAAGAAAGAAAATGGAAACACCCTCGAATTTTTCTCACGAAACAAATAAAACTCAGAGAGAAGAGTGAGGTAAGGAAAGTGGAAACAACTGGAAACGAGTAGAAAGGAAAATGCAGGGCTAAGTTGTAAGAAAATAGGGAGAGGGACGAGTCGAATGAGGGAGAAAGCTATATAAATCCCAAAAATAATGGATTGAAGAAAGGATTCGAATTATCCAATCGGATTCGAAATTATTTTTGAGGAAGATGGTGAAAAATAAAATTTTAAAAGTTTAGGGGTTAAATTTAAAATTAATTTTTTATTAACGGAGACTAACGTCCCAGTGACCAAAGTAGACACGATTCTAAACGTAAGTGATCAGAATAATCTTTTTTAAATACTGGTGACCAAAATAGAACAAACCTCAAACGAAAGGGACCATGGGTGAAGATTACCCTTGATTTAATGTAGATCTGGTATGTGTTTCGAAACAGTAGCAGTTGTTTCGATACAACTTGCATATTTGGCATTACTGTTTCGAAATAGTGCTAGGTTGTTTCGAGACCCTTAGTTATAGATTGTGCTCGTACCGAAACTCGGGGTCCTTTCGATACGGCTCTGTTATGATTGATTGCAGGGGAGATTAAGTTGGGGATGTGGTTCCAAAACGGGTAAAGTCGTTCCGAGACCATTTGCTACTGGAATGCAAGGTTTCGAAACAGGAGGTATCTGTTTCGAAACAAGGTCTTTAAGTTAGTTAATTTGGCATAATTTCTCAATTTTAAATGTTTACGTTTCAGTCCCTATTTATATGTTTTGCAATTGGTGATGTTTTAATGATTGTATGATGCTGGTATTTCACCTGCAAGCATGTAATGATCCTAAATAGGGGTTGGCAACAATAACTTGTAATTTGACCCTATATTGGATTGTTTTCAAATGAATAAATAGTAAAGGTTCGGTTTAAATGAAAATAAATTCGTTGCGCATGTAATCTTTGTAGGACTTAATTGTGCATCTAGACAAGATAAAAAAAGGGTTGCTAATCGAGGTTGACTTTAACGTGTTGGCTTCAGTTTTCCCAAAGTAATTCTCTTAATTCGGGTCAAACATCTAGACCGGAATAAGGGGGTTACATTTGTTGGTATCATATCTAGGTTTTGAATGATTGGGATGTATATTGAATGTTGAATTATGATTGATAACATGTTGTATTCGATGCTATGCACGGTGAATGATTGTATCATGTTATGATTGATAGTAGGTGATGTATGATGATTATGTGATGAATTGATATGTGTGACTTGGGTATCCATTGACAATACTACTGGTAAAGAAAAGAGTTTTGTTTTAAAAGCCAGAATGGGTGACTTGGGTTCTTGCTATTGCGAGCCTAACTATTTTTGCTATTGTATTTGCATGGTAGAATTGTTTATCATATCATTGGACCGAGACAAGAGCTGAGAGGAAATGTCTGGAATGTAGTTGGGAATGAGGTTGAGGTAGATGCTGAGAACTTGCCGCCTCCTTCTTCTGGTGGAGGTGGAGCTAAGGCAAGAGCTGGCGCTAGAGGTGGTGGACCTCAGGTAGCGCAAGGGCCAACTGCTCCAGACATGACACCTTTAATTCAGGTTGTTGTTGGATTCTGTCAGGCGGCAATGGCAGGCATGCATGCGGCTGCACCTCAGCCCGGTGCCAATGCTAGTTTACCCTTAAAGCGTCTGCGCAGTCTGGGCGGGAAAAAGTTTAGAGGTTTATCGCCTAAGGGTTCGAAGGCTTGGTTTGAAAGTACCAAGAGGATTTTGGGACAAATGAACTACAATAACGTGCAGAAGTTGGGTTGCGTGGTCTCCTTTCTTTACGTGGATAAGTATACATGGTGGATGACCATCACAGCTGGTATGGAACCTGATGATTTTACTTGGGCGTTCTTCGTGAATGCTTTCAAGAAGAAGTATTTGGGTGTCCATTACTTGGATGAGAAAAAGAGGGAATTCTTGGCGTTGGTGCTGGGCAACTTGACCGTTGCGGAATATGAGGTGCAGTTCATCCAATTGAGCAAGTACGCCCTTGAGATGGTACCCGATGAACGGAAGAGATGTGATAGGTTTCTCTATGGGGTGGTGAAGGAATTGAAGAGCTATATGCTTGCGGATGAGTATACCAATTTTGATGCGCTGGTTACTCGAGCCAAAGACATCGAGTAGAGTCTGGGATTGACTTCACACTCTGGGAGTTCTAGCTCTGAGAAGTGACTTGCTGAGTATGATGGTGGACGTGATCGAGGTAAGAGATCACGGGATAGGAGTTATCAACGAGACTATCATCGAGGCGGTGGTGGTGGATCGGGTCGAGGCCATTATGGTTAGAATGTTGCTACGCGTGGTCTTATGTTTAACCGTTGAGGGAAGAATCACATGGGAGAGTGTTTGGGAAATCTTGGTGTATGTTGGCAGTGTGGAGCTCAGGGTCACGTGAAGCGTACCTGTCCACAATTGGTGAGGCAAGCACCAACTCGTACTGTGGAGCCTCAGAGGGGCCTTGGGCGTGGCCGAGGTAATTTTCAACGACAGGATGGTGAGAGGATTGTGGCACATGTAGTTGTATGTAGCCAGAGGGTGGAGGACCGGCTCGAGTCTATGCTCACCGTGAGAGTCAGAATGACACATATGTGATCGTAGGTACCTTCTCCTTGCAATCCTTGTCATTGCTTGCTTTGATAGATTTTGGTTCTACACATTCATACATTTTGCATGAGCATGCTCGGTTGCTTGATGTGCCTTTAGAGTTTCTTGATGTGGATATGCAACTTACAAGTTCGTTTGGTGAAATCGTAGTTGTTAGGAAGTTGTATAGAAGGTGTCCTTTGATGGTTCAAGGACATGTGTTTCCTGTTGATGTAATGGAGTTACGTTTCCATGGTTTTGATGTTATCCTTGGAATGGATTGGTTGTCGGAACATAAAGTTGTGGTTGATTGTGAGACTAAGCGTGTTTCGTTGAAGCTTGCCGATGATTTTGAAGTTGTGGTGGTGGGTGAGAACATAAAGTTCTTGTCTAATATTGTTTCGGTGGTAGAAGCTCACAAGTTGATGAATGGTGGTTGCCAAGTTTATTTGGCGTATGTGATGAACCAAAATATGAAGGAAGCACGTCCGCAAGTAGTTCAAACAGTTTGTGATTTTCCGGGGGTGTATCTAGAAGAGTTACATGGGTTGCCACCGGATAAGGAGGTCAAGTTTTGCATAGAGACGCATGCGGATATGACTCCAGTATCCATTTCTCCTTATCGAATGGCACCGGGGCGTTAAAGGAGTTAAAATAGCAGCTTCAAGAGTTGCTAGATTGTGGTTTCATTAGGCCAAGTATCTCGCCTTGGGTAGCTCCAGTTTTGTCTTTTAAGAAGGAAGATGGGTTAATGCAGATGTGTGTAGACTATCGGCAACTGAATAAGTTGACGATAAAGAACAAATACCCTTTACCTCGAATTGATATTCTTTTTGATCAGTTTTGTGGTGCCACTGTGTTTTCAAAGATTGATCTATGGTTGGGGTATTATCAGCTTAAGGTGAAGGATAAAGACATACTGAAGACGGATTTTCATACGAGATACGGGCCTTACGAGTTCCTAGTGATGCCTTTTGGTTTAACCGACGCACCGGCTGCGTTCATGAACATGATGAATTGAGTGTTCCACGAGTACCTTGATCGGTTTGTGGTAGTGTTTATCGATTATATCCTTGTGTACTCTCGTACCGAGGAGGATCACGATAGGCATTTGAGGATAGTGCTACAGACTTTGTTGGATAATTAGTTTTATGCAAAGTTGAGTAAATGTGAGTTTTGGATTAGGGGGTGGTGTTTCTTGGTCATTTGGTGTCAGCCGAAGGGATTTGTGTGGATCCTCAGAAAATAGAGGTGGTTATGGGTTGGAAATAACGGAAATCAGTAACAGAGGATCGTATTTTTCTAGGCTTGGCTAGGTATTATCGTCGGTTCGTGGATGGGTTTTCTAAGATTGTTGCTCCATTGACGAAGTTTCTTCTGAAAGATGTTAAGTTTGAGTAAACCGATGTGAGGCAAAAAGCTTTTCAAAAGTTGAAAGAAGTTTTATTACAAGCTCCGATCTTGATTCAACCTGAATCGGGAAAAGAGTTTGTTGTGTATAGTGATGCATTCTATGTGAGTTTAGGATGTGTGTTGATGTAGGAGGGTAAAGTAGTTGCTTATGCGTCGAGGCAATTGAAGGTGCATGAGGGTAACTATCCTACTCACGATCTTGAACTAGAGGTTGTGGTGTTTGATCTAAAGATATGGAGGCATTATCTTTATGGTGAGAGATGTACCATGCACACGAACCATAAGAGTCTCAAATGTCTAATGTCTCAGAGGGATTTGAATCTTCGGCAGTGTCTATGGATGGAATTGTTGAAGGATTACGATCTTAAGTTCCAGTATCATTCGGGGAAGGCCAATATGGTGGATGATGCTTTGAGCCAAAAGGTTGCAGTGGAGTTGAGAGCGATGTTTTCTCATTTGAGTTTGTCTCGTGATGGTGGCTTGGTGGCCGAACTTCAGGTGAAATCATCTTTGGTAGAATTGATCAAGGAAAAGCAGTTTCTTGATGATTCCTTGGTTCTACATGTTACGGACATTGCGGAGGGTAATCCTACAGATTACAATTTCAATGACGATGGTGTTTTGTGTTTTAAGGGTCGGGTACTTGTGCCAGATGATGTTGAGTTGAGGCGCACTATCTTGACGGAAGCGCACAATAGTCCTTTTGCCATGCATCCTGGTAGTACTAAGATGTATCGGGGGTTGCGAGATGAGTAGTACTGGGTGGGATTGAAAAATGATGTGGCAGAGTTTGTTAGCAAGTGTTTGGTGTGTCAACTTGTGAAAGATCGCGATGGATTTTGTGTCGGGTTTGCCTTTGACACCATCAAAGAAGAATTCTTTGTGGGTGATCGTGGATCGGTTGACGAAGTGTGCACATTTCTTTCCTGTGCATACTACGTTTACCCTGGATAAGTTTGTAACCCCCGTAGCCCGGCCTAGACGGTTGACCCAAACTACGAAGATTAAACGAGGAAAACCAAAGTCAACCCGAAAGTCAACCTTGATTAACGACCCTTTTTTTTCTTTTTTAAACTTTTCTAGATGCACATTAAACCTAGGCATACTCTTGAGATAAGCATACTCAAAAATCACAGCAAACGGAAAACAATAAGGGACCCAATTGCACAAAATACGAATTTAGGGACCAATTTGTAAATTCTGGAAATTAAGAGGACTTTACCAAATTTTAAGTTACCATTATGAAATTAGTTATGTTTCATGCCTCTCTGCCAAATTTCATCTCAAACGGACATCTCAAACTCAAGCAATTGCACATACAAGAATCGGGACTAAAACGTAAAGCTTGCAAACCATTCAAATTTTATGCCCAATGGTCAGGTGTTCAGAAACGGGTCTAGGCCGTTCAGGAACACCCCTTGGCAGTAGCCAAAGTGTTCAGAAACGGGCTAGGCCGTTCAGGAACACCCTAGCCAAAACAAGGGCCTGTTTCGAAACATGCAAGGGTGTTTCGAAACACCCTGCCCAGAAACAGCAGATTGGCCTGTTTTAACACCTTTAAACCCCATCAAACATGCTCCAAACCATTCCAGAATAAATCAACAACATGCCAAACATCAAACCTACCAACTTGCATCAAAATCTAGATACAAAACCACCCCTAGATGCACCAACTCATTCAACACATCCAACACTCAATCATGCTTTTCAAACAAGAAGCATAGCATAACAACTTAAGCATAAGAAGATTCAAACGTTGCAAGCTTACACCACATAGTTCAAAATCATAAACCAAACTTGTCCAACAAACACAATCTCATTAAATATCAACATAAGAGATTCTCCCCCCATTGCCTTTATTATTTATAGCTATTAACCGAGACATACATCTCAAATGGAGCTCTCCTTGAATCCCTTGCTTCTCGCTGTCCCAACTTCAAATATCTGCATTGATGGACAAAAAGGAGCGTAAGCACATAATGCTTAGTGAGGAATGCTCAAAACCAAAACACCATCAATGCAGCGAGTCATAAAACCACTTTTAAAAGCAAACTCGATTCAATAAACCAAAGCAAAGTTTGAAAACCCTTTTCAACATCATGCTTTAAATCATGCATTGCTCAAACATGAAAACCCAACCCTTAGCTTAGAAAGGCTAAATACACCTTTTCAAAGCACAAACTTGTAAAATCATCAATTTAACCATTCCATGCATGAACGTCATATGCAAAGCTAAATTCAAATACTTGGAAAACACTTCCACTTCACATCATACCTTTCTCATACTTGAATATCATTTAAAGCAAGAAACCTTTAAAAACCATTTACTCATTCAATCTAACACGTGCATTAAACAAACGCAACATATGAACCACATCATCAATATTTGCATCTCATGCCTTTAAAAACAAGTCTTCGCAAGACTTCAATGCACTAAAGAGATTTCATGCACACATGCCATTCTCAAAAGATAATCAACACTTGTTCAAGCTAACAAGTAATACATGCATTCATAAAGCATTACACACTTCTCATGCAACCATGCATCATTTCAAGCATCTCATGCTTCATTACATTCAAGAACATTATATTGGCTTCCAAGTGATAAACCATATCCACTTTTCAACTTAACATCCAATCGGATACGCGGATCACAAGCGTTGTCCCCACGCTTCATACACACTACCAATCCCAAGGTCCCCAAATGGAATTTTAACCACCATTTGACCTTACCATACACAAGGTCCTCATATGGAATTTAACCACCATATGACCTTAACATTCACAAGGATCCCATATGGAATTTTAACCACCATATAACCTTAACATTTACAAGGTTCCCATATGGAATTTTAACCACCATATAACCTTAACATTATCCATTGGTAGTTGTATAACATCACTAACGAGATCCGGGACATACTCCACAAGATCCACACATGGACTTTACACCACCATTGTGATCTTAACAAGCACAAGGTCCTCAAATGGAATTTTAACCATCATTATAACCTTTGCTTACCCAAGGTCCTCGAATGGAATTTCAACCACCATTATGACCTTAACACAAGACCCACCCATGGAATTTTAACCACCATGGTGCTCTTAACCATCTCGTTAGTGTACTTGGATGGAGTTACCGGTTCACTCACAACCACTCCACATCCAAGGCGACTTTATTCACGGTGCACCCAATCCTATAGCCGGCTAACTATATCCGATTCAAGTAACCAAGAACCACTTACATCACTTGCCAATATAGCCAATTTACCACATTAATCCATTGTTTTACAAGCATAACCAAAATGCCAAAACCATCAATTACCAACATCAATCCACTGTTTTTGAAGCACACACAAAGCCATTAAACAACATGCAACACTATGCAACAATTTCCACAATTCCAATGTACAAAACCAAGGATCTCTTACCTTGAGCATCCTTCACACATGGCTTTCAAAACCAACATTAAACCATGCTAAAATATGCTTTCAAAACAGAATTTAAAACATGTAAATCACATGCATTGCATCCAACAATCACAAGTGCTTTAAAAACCAAAACATAACACAACCAAGAGAGAAATTCCATTTACTTACTCTTGAGCTTAGCTAAGTTGTTTAGACTTAAACTAAGCTCCCAAAACCTTCAAACCTTGGTTTTAAAGCCGAAAACCCAACTTCACTCACCGATACACAAAACAAGGCTAGCCAACAAGCCTTCCAAGCATCCGAAACCTTCAACACCACCTCTAATGCTCACGGATCTTCCTCCCCTGTTTCAAGCACATAACATCAGAGGATTAATGCATCATAATGCACTAAAAACACCAGCAACACAACTAAACTCGCTGCTCATCACAAATCCAACATTTCGGCTACCAAACACAACCGAAATCACCTCCAAACACTTCCAAAACTTAACCCAGCCAAGATCCATCACTTCTAACCATTTTTAAACATCAAATAACATCCAAAATGATCACAAACACGTCCTTACACCTCCAGCTATAACAGATCATCAAGATCACCCCAAAAACCACCAAAAACTCAGGCAAAACTTAGGAAATTCAACCTATTCGGGATTGCATTGATTAAACCTCAATTTCTCATCAATTAAACATTCATTTTTCATCAAATTGGCATCTCAAAACATAGCCCAATCAGATCATACGAAATTTTACCAAAAATCAATCGAATCTTGCATTTAAAGCCAAGATCAAGATTAAAATTGTAAAACCTTTAATAAATCACAAATCAAGGATTGAGAACTTGGGAATTTCAGTAAAGAACTGAGAGTTTAGAGGAGAAGGACGTTCTTACCTCCAAACTTGAGTTTTCTCCCTTTTTGGAACCAAAATCTTGAAAATCCAATTAGCAAATGGTGAGGTTTTGTTGAAGAGATGATTAGAGATCAAAAGAGGATTAAAATCTCATGTTTGGATATCAAAATCAGAGGGGAATGCTCTGGAGAAATGTGTTTGGTTTGAGAGAAAAGATGAGAGAAAATGAAAAATGGAATTTTAGGAAGTTAGTTGGAAATGCCAAAATATCTTCCCTCCCTTTTTCTTTTATTTAAAAACCATTAATTAAATCTTTAATATTTAGGAAAAATCTGGAGAAACTCCTATTGGGTAAATATCTCCTTAAAGATTCAAAGTTTCAATCCTTTTTAAAACAGTCTCACAGTTTTCAAAAATTACATTTTGGTCACTAACCCAAAATGTCTCTCTTCCAAACCTCATTTTACAAAATTGATTTCACCAAACTCTTATATATAATAAAAGAGGATTTTAAGACATTTTTCCATATTTTTAATGCAATCCGAACTAGGCTTTCCTAAAAATCACCTTTTATATTCGAACCGCAACCCGACCGGTCCGGTCCAAACCCAAAACTTCTAAGCCCAAAATTGGGGTGTTACAACTCTCCCCCCCTTAAGAAATTTCGTCCTCGAAATTTCAACTGGCGAAAAGAGCACAACCAAACTTCTCAAAGCAACACACAAGGCAACACAGGAGACTTAACCACCACTGAACACTCTCCTCACAAAACTCCACCCGAACTCAACACCACCACATACTGCTCACGAATTCCAAAACACTCAAGGTTAACCACAACTTAACCTTTCACACTTCTGAACCGCACATAGCCCCAACAACAACCTGAAGAACCTCAAACTTTTACAGCATACTCCACCTCAACACACAACTCCCAAAACTTGTTCACACAGTGACACCAACCAATCTAGTTCTGCCACTATGTACCCACAACCTTCACTGCCCCTAAAACCCCTTGCACAACTGCTCAACCTCTTCCAAAGGTTACCACATCAAGCAAAAATTCTTAAGCATCAACTGCTTATTCAAACTTCTCAACGTATTGATGATATTTCTTCACGCCCGCCGCTATCATCACCATAACGACTCACCAGGACTACTCACCTAACATCCGAAAATCACGTCACAAAACCCCAACCTTGACTCCGCCAGCCGTTCACACCCCACCAGCCGACTTCAAAAGGAAATTACTCATACACAACTAGCCAACCACTTCTCACAAGAACCCGTCCAACCAACAACGGCCCTTGAACTTACATTGGCTTTCCACTTCAAGCCTTGACTAGAACACTAGCCTTACCAGGACACCGCCCATTCTATACATACATAAGATTACGAAACTTCTATTCACCCAGGCCAACCTTTTTCTACAACCCACAACACAACCTCTTCACAACTCCTCGAAGGTTGCTACGAACCATCACCTACATAAACAACCCTTCTACTACAACATCAAGGCCGAGTTACCTCAGCACTTTGGAAACACATCCTGCAACATCACTTAACACCAAGAAACTACCACTTCTACTAGCTATTCCCAACCACCTCGACTGCTTCTAACTCTAACCGGTAATCTCCTCACCACCATCCCGCTAAACTCATTAAGCGCCAAACACTTTGCTTCTACCAACACGCTATATCGCACTCACTATTACTGACAACTCGCTTAATACCCTCCATTACTTCTAATATTCTCCTAGCACCAAAACAACTTTTAAAACCCATCATCCAACCTAACCCTATCACAACTCTAACGGACCCGATTAACTATCAGCGAGTGTGAACGTTCGTATGCATGGTCACCAATATGCCCTATCAATGCCTGATGTACATGCATGCAAAACCTCTAATGTCATGTCACATGTATGCATGGACCAGTACATATATAATATAGTATATAACAAATGATTTTAATTGTGCATGTATGACGGTTCACACCCACAAATAACATTCTCAGAATCCGCCTAAGAACAACCTCCTACTTCACTTCTAACATGACCAACTCCATCATTCTAACAACCCATTATCCACAAAATACTCACTAATGCCCTCTTCACACTAAAGTTGTTTTCAAAACAACACCAACTACTACCCCAAGCATGCTAGCTACGAGACCATACCCACTACACAAGGGAAATACCAACTGAAACCAAACTAAGATAACTAAGGCAAAGATTACTTAACAAGGTTACCTGTAAACACCTCACTACCCCGGAGCTTCAACAGACGTGCTCTCTTCCTCGCAGAACCATCATTCTCCAGCCGCACTGCTGCAACATCAGCTAACACATTAAGGTCATCACCATCTCCCTGCGGTAAAGAACCCTGACTACCCCGAGCCAACTTCAAACAATTACGTCTCAAATGTCCAACAGACCCACAATTCTAACAAACTCCTGCGCCCCAACAACCTCCAACATGGCGCCTTCCACAACAGTCACACACTGGTAACTGAGCTTCCACTCCTTGATCATGCAGCCCTTGCCCCAGATTTGCACTACTACCCAGACTTCGATTCAAGCAAAACCTTCTATCACGTAGCCTCTTACGCTGACCGCTCCCGAAGTCAATACCCGCAACTCCCTTACTTAAACTTTTCTCACCTTCACCAACTGAAACCACACCCTCACATTGCTTAACCCTTGGGAATTTCTCTCCAAGATACCTTTCATAAAAGGCAGACACAAAGAAGTCCCAATCTATATCGTGGATGTGCGATGCCACCGCCACAGATGTCCACCAGGCACAAGCGTCCTCCAACATCAATGTGACAACACTTCCCAGCTTACAGGCATAGTCACAACCCTCCTGATCCAAAATCAGAATTACACTGGTCAACCAGGCCTCGAACGTCTCAGGTGTCGAACCATGATACTCTACAGCTCCCAAATCATGCAAACGTTGTTTCGACAAACTCGCACGTCCCACAGTCGACACGTCTACAGGCCTCACTTTTGCCACAGCCTGAGATGTTCCCAACACCTCTTGAACTAAAGGTGATGAACTCTTCATCACAGAACCAACTTCTTCCTCCTGCCTTACAACCTCAACTTCAGGCACTATAGGCTGAAACGAAACACCCCCACCAAAAGGTGAATTCCACGCCTTAACAACCTGCTCTAAAGCAGCAACCATCTCACCCAACTGCCATTCTCTCATCGATTTCACCATGCTATTAACAACAAACAATCATAACAAAACAAACAAATCGATCAGACCAGCTTTAAGCAAGGATTCAAAGCTCCAACTCCAAAATAACACAATAGCTATAATAATAAGGCAATGGGTATCCCGAATTCACCCCTTTTACATGACATAACAGTCAATAAAAAACATGGATATCACAACATTGAGCATATTAATCAACATATTTCGATCATGCTCTCATCAAACAACATTCACTCGCAACAGCATAATATCAACATATCATACCCATCACACTTTCATCATTCATAAAATTAGCTCACATCACCAGCATATCATCAGCACAAAATCACATCAGCTCAATGAAGATTCTCAATCAAAAAGCATGCTAAAAACATCAACAATTCGCTCACAGACACACATTTCAACCGACTTTCAACCACACATCAGAAAAAACATTAAACACTTATTACAACAATTTACCATTTTCCCCAAGCATTCACAACTCAGCTTTGATACCACCAAATGTAACCCCCGTAGCCTGGCCTAGACGGTTGACCCAAACTACGAAGATTAAACGGGGAAAACCAAAGTTAACCCAAAAGTCAACCTTGATTAACGACCCTTTTTTTTCTTTTTTAAACTTGTGTAGATGCACATTAAACCTAGGCATACTCTTGAGATAAGCATACTCAAAAATCAGAGCAAACAGAAAACAATAAGGGACCCAATTGCACAAAATATGAATTTAGGGACCAATTTGTAAATTCTGGAAATTAAGAGGACTTTACCAAATTTTAAGTTACCATTATGAAATTAGTCATGTTTCATGCCTCTCTGCCAAATTTCATCTCAAACGGACATCTCAAACTCAAGCAATTGCACATACAAGAATCGGGACTAAAACGTAAAGCTTGCAAACCATTCAAATTTTATGCCCAATGGTCAGGTGTTCAGAAACGGGTCTAGGCCGTTCAGGAACACCCCTTGGCAGTAGCCAAAGTGTTCAGAAACGGGCTAGGCCGTTCAGGAACACCCTAGCCAAAACAAGGGCCTGTTTCGAAACATGCAAGGGTGTTTCGAAACACCCTGCCCAGAAACAGCAGATTGGCCTGTTTTAACACCTTTAAACCCCATCAAACATGTTCCAAACCATTCCACAATAAATCAACAACATGCCAAACATCAAACCTACCAACTTGCATCAAAATCTAGATACAAAACCACCCCTAGATGCACCAACTCATTCAACACATCCAACACTCAATCATGCTTTTCAAACAAGAAGCATAGCATAACAACTTAAGCATAAGAAGATTCAAACGTTGCAAGCTTACACCACATAGTTCAAAATCATAAACCAAACTAGTACAACAAACAAAATCTCATTAAACATCAACATAAGAGATTCTCCCCCCATTGCCTTTATTATCTATAGCTATTAACCGAGATATACATCTCAAATGGAGCTCTCCTTGAATCCCTTGCTTCTCGTTGTCCCAACTTCAAATATCTGCATTGATGGACAAAAAGGAGCGTAAGCACATAATGCTTAGTGAGGAATGCTCAAAACCAAAACACCATCAATGCAGCGAGTCATAAAACCACTTTTAAAAGCAAACTCGATTCAATAAACCAAAGCAAAGTTTGAAAACCCTTTTCAACATCATGCTTTAAATCATGCATTGCTCAAACATGAAAACCCAACCCTTAGCTTAGAAAAGCTAAATACACCTTTTCAAAGCACAAACTTGTAAAACCATCAATTTAACCATTCCATGCATGAACGTCATATACAAAGCTAAATTCAAATCCTTGGAAAACACTTCCACTTCACATCATACCTTTCTCATACTTGAATATCATTTAAAGCAAGAAACCTTTAAAAACCATTTACTCATTCAATCTAACACGTGCATTAAACAAACGCAACATATGAACCACATCATCAATATTTGTCATCTCATGCCTTTAAAAACAAGTCTTCGCAAGACTTCAATGCACTAAAGAGATTTCATGCACACATGCCATTCTCAAAAGATAATCAACACTTGTTCAAGCTAACAAGTAATACATGCATTCATAAAGCATTACACACTTCTCATGCAACCATGCATCATTTCAAGCATCTCATGCTTCATTACATTCAAGAACATTATATTGGCTTCCAAGTGATAAACCATATCCACTTTTCAACTCAACATCCAATCGGATACGTGGATTACAAGCGTTGTCCCCACGCTTCATACACACTACCAATCCCAAGGTCCCCAAATGGAATTTTAACCACCATTTGACCTTACCATACACAAGGTCCTCATATGGAATTTTAACCACCATATGACCTTAACATTCACAAGGTTCCCATATGGAATTTTAACCACCATATAACCTTAACATTCACAAGGTTCCCATATGGAATTTTAACCACCATATAACCTTAACATTATCCATTGGTAGTTGTATAACATCACTAACGAGATCCGGGACATACTCCACAAGATCCACACATGGACTTTACACCACCATTGTGATCTTAACAAGCACAAGGTCCTCAAATGGAATTTTAACCACCATTATAACCTTTGCTTACCCAAGGTCCTCGAATGGAATTTCAACCACCATTATGATCTTAACACAAGACCCACCCATGGAATTTTAACCACCATGGTGCTCTTAACCATCTCGTTAGTGTACTTGGATGGAGTTACCGGTTCACTCACAACCACTCCACATCCAAGGCGACTTTATTCACGGTGCACCCAATCCTATAGCCGGCTAACTATATCTGATTCAAGTAACCAAGAACCACTTACATCACTTGCCAATATAGCCAATTTACCACATTAATCCATTGTTTTACAAGCATAACCAAAATGCCAAAACCATCAATTACCAACATCAATCCACTGTTTTTGAAGCACACACAAAGCCATTAAACAACATGCAACACTATGCAACAATTTCCACAATTCCAATGTACAAAACCAAGGATCTCTTACCTTGAGCATCCTTCACACATGGCTTTCAAAACCAGCATTAAACCATGATAAAATATGCTTTCAAAACAGAATTTAAAACATGTAAATCACATGCATTGCATCCAACAATCACAAGTGCTTTAAAAACCAAAACATAACACAACCAAGAGAGAAATTCCATTTACTTACTCTTGAGCTTAGCTAAGTTGTTTAGACTTAAACTAAGCTCCCAAAACCTTCAAACCTTGGTTTTAAAGCCGAAAACCCAACTTCACTCACCGATACACAAAACAAGGCTAGCCAACAAGCCTTCCAAGCATCCGAAACCTTCAACACCACCTCTAATGCTCACGGATCTTCCTCCCCTGTTTCAAGCACATAACATCAGAGGATTAATGCATCATAATGCACTAAAAACACCAGCAACACAACTAAACTCGCTGCTCATCACAAATCCAACATTTCGGCTACCAAACACAACCGAAATCACCTCCAAACACTTCCAAAACTTAACCCAGCCAAGATCCATCACTTCTAACCATTTTTAAACATCAAATAACATCCAAAATGATCACAAACACGTCCTTATACCTCCAGCTATAACAGATCATCAAGATCACCCCAAAAACCACCAAAAACTCAGGCAAAACTTAGGAAATTCAACCTATTCGGGATTGCATTGATTAAACCTAAATTTCTCATCAATTAAACATTCATTTTTCATCAAATTGGCATCTCAAAACACATCCCAATCAGATCATACGAAATTTTACCCAAAATCAATCAAATCTTTCATTTAAAGCCAAGATCAAGATTAAAATTGTAAAACCTTTAATAAATCACAAATCAAGGATTGAGAACTTGGGAATTTCAGTAAAGAACTGGGAGTTTAGAGGAGAAGGACGTTCTTACCTCCAAACTTGAGCTCCCTTTTTGGAACCAAAATCTTGAAAATCCAATTAGCAAATGGTGAGGTTTTGTTGAAGAGATGATTAGAGATCAAAAGAGGATTAAAATCTCATGTTTGGATATCAAAATCAGAGGGAAATGCTCTGGAGAAATGTGTTTGGTTTGAGAGAAAAGATGAGAGAAAATGAAAAATGGAATTTTAGGAAGTTAGTTGGAAATGCCAAAATATCTTCCCTCCCTTTTTCTTTTATTTAAAAACCATTAATTAAATCTTTAATATTTAGGAAAAATCTGGAGAAACTCCTATTGGGTAAATATCTCCTTAAAGATTCAAAGTTTCAATCCTTTTTAAAACAGTCTCACAGTTTTCGAAAATTACATTTTGGTCACTAACCCAAAATGTCACTCTTCCAAACCTCATTTTACAAAATTGATTTCACCAAACTCTTATATATAATAAAAGAGGATTTTAAGACATTTTTCCATATTTTTAATGCAACCCGAACTAGGCTTTCCTAAAAATCACCTTTTATATTCGAACCGCAACCCGACCGGTCCGGTCCAAACCCAAAACTTCTAAGCCCAAAATTGGGGTGTTACAAAGTTGGTAGAGCTTTATGTTTCGGAAGTTGTGCGGTTGCACGTTGTTCCTAAGTCTATAGTTTTATATAGGGATCCGCAGTTCACATCGAGGTTTTTGATGTGTTTGCATCGATCCTTGGGAACGAGGTTGAGCTTTAGCACGTATTATCATCCTCAGAAAATGGCAGTCAGAGTGGGTTATCCAGGTGTTGGAGGATATGCTCCGATGTTGTGTGATTGATTTCCAAGGTTTGTGGGATAAGTTGTTGCCTTTGGTAGAATTCACCTACGATAATAGCTATCAAGCGAGCATACAAATGGCACCGTACGAGGCTTTGTATGGACGGAAGTGTCGTACACTCGTGTGTTGGGCAGAAGCGGGGCAAAAGTTGGTTTCCTTTCCAGTTATGCTCAAAGGTACAACAGATAAGGGGAAGCTCATTTGTGATCGTCTAAAGGAGGCCTTGTATTGTCAAAAGTCTTATGCGGATTTGAAGCGTAAGGAAATTTAGTTGGAGGTTGGTGGAAAGGTCTTCTTAATAGTTTCGCCTTGGAAGAAGGTGATGGGGTTTGGACGAAAGGGCAAGTTGAGCCCGAGGTTCATCGGACCTTATGAGGTGCTTGAGAGGATTGGCCCTGTTGCGTATAGGTTGCGGTTACCGCCGGAGTTGGAGAAGATATATGATGTTTTCCATGTATCTATGCTTATGAGGTATCGTTCGGATCTTTCGCATGTGTTGCCAGTAGAGGAAGTGGAGTTGAATCCGGATTTATCTTATGATGAAGTACCGGTGGAGATTTTGGATTCGGATAGTAAGGTTCTTCACGGAAAGACCATTGAGTTGGTGAATGTGCTTTGGAGAAACCGAGATGTCGAAAAAGCGACATGGGAAAGGAATGAGGATATTAAAAAGCAGTTTCCTTATATCTTTCCACCAGGTAAATTTCGAGGATGAAATTTCTTAAGTGGGGGAGAGTTGTAACACCCCGATTTTGGGTCGAGGAGTTAGACGGGTTTGGTTAGACGGTTCAGTTCGAACCAATTTAGCGGTCTAGTCTAGTTTTGAGAAACAATTAAATTGAGAGGTTTTTGGTTGGATAAAAATGTGGGAAAATTTCCTAAAATCACAATTATATATATGATTAATTTTGGTAAAGGTAATTTGAAGAAAACAATTTTGGAAATTGGACATTTTGGTTTAGTGACTAAAATGTAAAAATGGTAAAGTTTATTTAAAGGCAGAAACGTAAAAGGCTAATGCTTTGAATCTTTAAGGAGCAATACCAAGGGCTAATAGATACTTTTCCCCCTATTTTACAATTTTAATTAAATAATTATAATAAAAATAGATGGAGGGATGTTAAAACAATTTTTACTTTTCCTCCTATATTGATTTGGTGAGGTGGAGGGATGTGTATGGATATTGGTCATATTGGTGAGGCGGAGGGACTAGACCATTCATTGACTTGGCGAGGCGGAAGATTTAGTGTATCCACGATCTTTATTCAATCCAAGAATTAAGAATGAGATGAACATGTTTATACATTGCATGGTATTGAATAGCATTGATATTGTTGGTTGGAGATTATGATTAAGTATATTTATGGCGTTGTTGTTGTTTATGTTGTTTATGACTACCTCATTAGGCAAAGTAAGCCTAATGTGTCTCATCTCATGCGTTTTTCACGTTAAGAAGGTTTGTTTGTCGGAGGATCGGATTGGCAAGTAAGACAAGTCACTATCAGCCCCAAGTAATGTGTTTTACTCTTATAAACTCCTAGGAAGGTGGCAAAGTAGTCTAACTAGTCATTTGTGCCTATTTTGATATGTTGTTGTATTGCCTAAGTTGTAATAAGTTATATAGCTTAAAATGGCCTTTTGGTGAAGTTTAAAATGGATGGAAATTGCATACATAGCTCAAAAAGGTAAAAACATAGCAAACGTATTCATATGGTCATGAAATTTGGCATGCTAGTAGTTTATACCATTGAAATATTGCTTGTAAAGTTTCGTTGCATTTGAACATCGTTCGATAGGTTAAATCGGATAAAAACTAGCAGAAATTTGTCATTACAGGCCAAGCCGTATCGAAAAGGGTGATGGCGTTTCGATACAGGTGTACAATATTGAACCTAAGGGTAAGGGTGTATCGAAACGGAATTGAGCCGTTTCGGAACATTTTGTCTTTGGAGACCAACGTTTCGATACGAGTTCATAGCATATCGAAATGAGTCAAAGTCAAAAGTGGTCAATCCGTTTCGGTACATGTCAAGCCTGTATCGGTACAGTCAAAGAGTAAATTCAACAGAGGATGATCTACGTCCACTCGTTTTGGAACAACTTAAGGGTGTTTCGATATGGGATTAGGTAAGTTAGTTAAAGGCTTATTGAACAGATTGCTTGATTCACGACTTAGTCACTGATTGTTGTAAGGCTAATTTGAATGGGTTAATGTCCTGTGAATTGAATGAAATTTTGTAGACCTGACTTTTGAGTAGTGAATTTCAATATGGTAAAGTCAGTTACATCGTAGGACCTCTAGTTTGCAAAAAAATACAAATTGGTCTGTAAAACTTGTAATAGTTGTGAATTGGCCCATAGATGATTAATTGTTGATTAATTGGGTAATCTGGTCTGAGTTATATGTTGTGATAAAAAGCTGCATGACATGATTTAAAATGTTAATAATAGAAATGAAATTTTATTGTATTGATTTCTATTTCGAGCGTCGGTTACACCTTCCGGCCTGGTTTCCGACCAGACCGGGAAGTGGTTTTTCATTTGTGGTATCAGAGCTAGAGTTTAGTCGATTCTAGGACTAAACCGAAGTTTATTGCATTGATATTGTGTTACTTTGCCACCTAGGAGTTTTATATTGTGTATATTGTGACTTGTCGACTAATTCGATCTTTCATATAGATATGTCTAAGACAAACGAAGCTCATATTGACGAGCTCACTACTGGCTCCTCGATACATGGCGAGGAGATAAGAGGAGGAAATCCTCAGAATCCACCTTAACCACATGCTCCTCCTATTCAGGGTACTGAGCCTACAACACCTACCACTAAGGCTGAATGCTATCAGAATATGGCTAACATGTTCAAACAGTTTATGGCTGTGATGCAAGCAACACCATCAGTCCAGCCTACCCCTCCTATTGTCTAGTATGTCCGAGCCCCTGTGGACAAGCTGGCTTCGCTCTGAGCCTACTCTTTCACCGGACAGGATGATGATAATCATGAAGTTGCCGAATATTCGCTCTGAGCCTACTCTTAGCTGGCCTTAGTGATCAATTACGACCTATGTTTACGACCCTTGGTATCAAAAACTTTCAGGATTTGGTGAACCGAGTCAAGGCCACTGAAGCTTCCCAGAGAGCTCAACGAGCTGGTGGGTCTGGGAAATTTGAGAAGTGGTTCAAGGATGATTCAAGACCTCCGAGATGGAAGAAGAAGGGGAGATATCAAGGCCCCAAGCAGAATGTCTACCCACAGCCTTCCCGTTCCGGGAATTTTGAGAGACCTCAGTCTGTGACGTAGTCTTTTTCCAAAGTAGTGTCCGTTGATAGTACTGGAGGTTCGAACTGAGACAACCATCATTCATTGTGTAATTATTGTCAAAACAAGTATCTGGTGGGACAATGTCGTAAGCAGACTGGAGCTTGTTATTACTGTGGTGAGCAAGTTGACTTTATTCGTGACTGTCCTATGAATGCAACCAAATCTCTGGTCACACCGACTACTGCTGCTTCTAATGCTCAATCCTTCCGGGGTCAGGGATCGAAGCAGTGATCATCGGGGACTTTTGGATGATCGAGTGGTCCAGGGAAGCCCTTCAACAAACAAGATTCGAAGGAATCTACTCAAATGTACCATGCGAGGAGCAGGGAAGAGTAGGATGAACCTTATGTTATTGCAGGTACCATTGAGTTATATTCGCATCCTTTATATGCATTGATTGACCCTGGATCTACTCATTCTTTCATAAGCACCAATGTAGTTAAAAAGTATAACATGTCTTCTGAACTAATAGAATCGAAAATTTCTATAACCAATCCACTAGGAGATTGTGTCACCGTGAGGGTAGTATGCAAGAATTGTCCCTGAATGATTCAACGGATTCCTTTTCCGGCCAATTTGTTGGCTTTACTGATCCATGAATTCGATGATGTCCTAGGTTTTGATTGGCTTAGAGAACATCAAGCTTTGGTAGATTGTTGTAAAAGAAAATTGTATCTTAGGGGTATGGGTAAAGAAAGTGTTGTACTGATAAATGCGAGGAATCCATCATTGTATGCTTTGTCATTGGAAACCAAAAGTGAGCCGCAACCACGAGACATTGACACCGTATGTGAATTTCCTAATGTTTTTCCTGATGAACTTCCGGGATTTCCCCCAATCCGTGATGTGGAATTTGGCATTGAGGTGTAACCTGGGACTGCTCCAGATTCCATTGCACCATATTGAATAGCATCTGTGGAGTTGAAAGAATTAAAGGCTCAGATTCAAGACTTGTTGAGTAAGGGTTTCAATCAACTGAGCTCTTCACCTAGGGGAGCTCCGGTTCTATTTGTTAAGAAGAATGATGGTTCTATGCGTTTGTGCATCGACTACAGACAACTGAATAAAGTAACCATCAAGAATAAATATCCATTGCCTAGAATAGACGACATGTTCGATCAAATGAGGGTTCAAGAGTGTGATGTGCCAAAGACCGCTTTCCGTACAAGATATGGACACTACAAATTCTTAGTGATGCCTTTTGGGCTAACTAATGCACTGGTAGCTTTTATGGATTTGATGAATCGGGTATTTAGACCATATCTTGATAAATTCGTAGTGGTGTTTATAGATGACATCTTGATCTATTCCAAAAATGAAGCAGAGCATCGAGATCATCTTCGCATTGTACTTCAGACTCTAAGAGAGAAACAATTGTACCCGAAGCTCTCTAAGTGTGAGTTTTGGCTCACTGAAGTTGCCTTTCTGGGGCATATTGTGTCAGCTTCGGGCATTCAAGTAGACTCGAAGAAAATTCAAGCCATTGTAGAATGGCATCCACCGAAGAACTTTGGTGAAGTCAGAAACTTCATTGGGCTTGCGAGCTATTACCGCAGATTTGTGAAAGGATTTTCTATGATAGCCGATCCTTTAACAAAATTGTTGAGGAAAAAGCTCTATTTGTTTGGACTGAGGCCCAACAATGAAGTTTTAATCAGTTGAAACAAGTTCTAACCCATGCACTTGTCTTGACCCAGCCCGAGTCTGGAAAGGACTATACAGTATACATTGATGCATCACATCTTGGGTTAGGATGTGTTTTGATGCAAGAAGGCAAAGTTATTGCTTATGCTTCAAGACAACTTAACCCACACGAAATGAATTATCCCACCCACCACCTTTAATTGGATGCAGTTGTCTTTGCATTGAAAATCTGGAGGCATTATCTCTACGGGGAGAAATGCTATCTTTTCACCGACCATAAAAGTCTCAAATATTTGTTGACCCAAAAGGAGTTAAACCTTCGGCAACGGAGGTGGATGGAATGCCTTAAAGATTATGACTTGATCATTGATTACAATCCGGGCAAGGAAAATGTTTCTATATGGACTATTACAACCCATTGATCCACCAAAATGGAAATGGGAAACTATAACTATGGACTTTGTTAGTGGTTTACCGTAGACCCCTGCAAAGCATGATGCTATATGGGTGATTGTAGATCGTTTCACAAAGTCAGCTCATTTTGTACCGGTTAGAATGGACTACGGTCTTCCTAAACTAGCTTATTTTTATATCGAGGAAGTAATCCGACTCCACGGAGTACCTAAGTCTATTATCTCCTATTGAGATCTCTGATTTGGATCTCAATTTTGGAGAACCTTACAAGGAGCTCTTGGCACCAGAGTTAATCTTAGCACAACCTTTCACCCTCAAACTGACCGCCAGTCAGAAAGGGTAATCTAGGTAAATCATGAACAATCTATCCTTTGAAATCATAGAAATCTGCATTGTCACTAAATCTCTTTATACAAATCCTGGAAGACATGCTTCGGGCATGCATTATTGAATTTGGTGGAACTTGGGAGAAATCATTGTCTCTTGTTTAATTTGCCTACAATAACAGCTACCAAGCATCCATCCAAATGGCCCCTTATGAGGCATTGTATGGTAGACGATGTAGAACTCCATTGTGTTGGTCGGAGCTTGGTGAGGGCAAGATGTTAGGCCCTGACTTGCTTCGGGAGACTAAATAATGGGTCACTATTATCCATGATCGTTTAAAGGCTGCCTTTGATCGACAAAAACCTTATGTTGATCGTTTAGAGGCCGCGATAACCAACGGACTGCTGCCGCGACAGGTGCTGCCGCGACGGGGAAGACGACAGCACTGGATTTCCTAGACTTAGCAATACCTGCACTACTGAGCAATTCAATACCAGCCCACTCTCTCTATCTTGACTTCTCTACTCCTTTATTTAAGTTCTCTTTATTATTTCGTGACAACTTTCTCAATTATTTTCTTTACTTTCGTGTAGTAATTCAAGGTGAAGCTATTAGCCCAGTCCCTGTGGAGACGATATCCGATACTTCGTATCACTTTACTACTTGCGTCGTGTATACTTGCACTACAATTGTGATAGACTATTTTACACGCAACAAGTTTTTGGCGCCGTTACCGGGGACTGGCAACATAAATCTACCTTTTCTTTTACTGCACTTTTTGTTTTTGTTTTTATTTTTCTGTTTTTCTTTGGTTTGTTCAACTCTTGCTTTTCACAAGGTTCCTTGTTTATGCGCAGATCGAAACGAGGTGAAGATCCTGAGTATCCATTAGATCTGGAAATCGAACGTTCATTCAATCTTAGGAACCGACTTCGTTACGTACTAGCCAGGAACGAATACCTTGAGGAACAGTTAGAGACAATGGCACACCAAGGAAACAACCCTCTTGCTGGAGATGGAGCTGTTATACCATCTGTCGGCGACCCACCTGCCGCTGCCGGACGACAGTTGTAACCCCCTTAACCGGCCCAGACGGTTGACCCGAATTAAGAAGGTCACACGGGGAAAACCAAAGTCAACCCGAAAGTCAACCTTGATTAACGACCCTTTTTTTTCTTTTTAGTCTTGTCTAGATGCACATTAACCTTAGATATGATCACACAACATCATACTTAAAGATCATAAACATCAGAGATCAAACAAGGACCCAATTGATCAATTTACTACTTTAGGGACCAAATTGTAAATTCTGAAAACCTTGAGGACTTAACCAGATTTTAAGTTACCAACTTTAAATTAATCATGTTTCATGCTTCACTGCCAAATTTCAGCTCAAACGGGCATCCCAAACTCATACAATTGCACAAACAAGTTTCAGGACCAAAATGTAAACTTTTCAAAACATTTAACTACCAATGTCAGCCCCCAACGGTCACCCGTTCCGAAACAGGCAGAGCCCGTTTCGAAACGCGGGGCCGTTCCGCAACGCGTACCGAAACGGGGGTCTGGCAGTAGCCTTTCCGTTTCGGAACGGTCTCTCCCGTTTCGGACGCCTGGGCTGGTTTGGGGCACCCGTTCCGAACCGGTATGAACTGTTCCGAAACACCCTGCACAGAAAGCCACCATATGCATACTTAAACCTGCAATTGATCAACCAATCATGCTCCAAAAGCCACCAAACTTTACCAACATGCAATTCAACATGTAAAAGGCATACTTGCATCAACAATTCAACAAAATATCAACATACATGAAAAGCCCCAATTCAAAGGATATGCTTCCTACACAAGCAACCATTTAAACACCATACTTCCAATTCAATCTCATAAAGGCCAAAACATGTTCCAACAACATCAACAACATAAAACCATACTTGTCCAAACATATACGAATACACAAACATCAACCCGAGAGGTTCTACCCCATTGCCTTTATTAACTATAGGTATTAACCGAGACATACATCTCAAGTGGAGTCCTTCTTGAATCCCTTGCTCCTCGCTGTCCAAACTTCAAGAATCTGCATTGATGGACAAAAAGGAGCGTAAGCACATAATGCTTAGTGAGGAAAGCTCAAAACCAAAACACCATCAATGCAGCGAGCCATAAAACCTCTTTGAAAAGCAATTCGACTTGTTTACCAAGCAAAGTTTGAAAACTCCTTTCAACATCACGCTTAAAACCATGCATTGCACATACATGAAAACCAACCCTTAGTTTAGCAAACTAAGAAAACCATTTTCAAAGCACAACTTGCAAAACCAACCATTTAACCATCCCATGCATAAACACCATATGCAAAGTTAAATACAAACCTTGCAAAACCATTCCAAGCAAGAAACGCTTTAAAACCATTTACTCAATCAATCCAACACATGCACTAAACAAAGGCAACATATGAACCACAACATCATCTTCACAAGCCTTTCAAAACAAGTCTCAGCAAGACCCCAATGCATTAAGGAGATTTCATGCACATATACATCATTTACCAAATGATAATCAACACTTGCTCAACTTAACAAGTAAACATGCATTCACAAGCATTTAACACTTATCATGCAACCATGCATCTTTTCAAGCATCTCATGCTTCTTTATAATCAAGAACATCTTATTGGCTTTCAAGTGATCAACCACATCCACTTTTCAACTCAACATCCAATCGGATACGCGGATCACAAGCGTTGTCCCCCACGCTTCATACACACTACCAATCCAAGGTCTCCAAATAGACTTTTAAACACCATTTGACCTCACCATCCTAAGGTTCCCATGTATGGACTTTTAAACACCATACAACCTTAGCTTTCCCGAGGTTCCCATGTATGGACTTTCCAACACCATATAACCTCAACTTTCACAAGGTTCCCATGTATGGACTTTCAAACACCATACAACCTCAACTTTTCCCAAGGTTCCCATGTATGGACTTTCAAACACCATACAACCTTGACTTGCACAAGGTTCCCATGTATGGACTTTCAAACGCCATACAACCTTTGCATTTACCGATTGGTAGTTGTACAACATCACTAACGAGATCCGGGACACCCTACACAAGATCCACACATGGACTTAACACCGCCATTGTGATCTCAACAAGCACAAGGTTCCCATATATGGACTTTTAACCACCATGTAACCTTTGCTTAACCAAGGTCCTCGAATGGGCATTCATCCTCCATTATGACCTTAACCATCTCGTTAGGATACTTGAAGGGAGTTTACCTGTTCACACTTAACCACTCCACCTCCAAGGCGACTTTATTCACGGTGCACCCAATCCTAGAGCCGGCTAACTATATACGATCAACGAACCAAGAACCGTTTACATCACTTGCCAATATAACCATCTTACCACATTAGTCCAATGATTCACATGCATAACCAATATGCAAAACCATTACCACATTAGTCCAACGATTCACATGCATAACCAATATGCAAAAACCATCATTTACCACCATCAATCCACTGTTTTAAAGCATTACACAAAGCCATTAAACATCATGCAACACCATGCATCAAAACTACATTTTCAATGTATAAAACCAAGGATCTCTTACCTTGAGCATCCTTCACATATGGCTTTCAAAACCAGCATTAAACCATGCTAAAATATGCTTTCAAAACAGAATTAAACCATGCAAAACACATGCATTGGAACCATTAAACACAATTGCTTTTAAAGCCAAATCACAACACAATTCAAGAGCGAAAATCCATTTACTTACTCTTGAGCTTAGCAAAGTTGTTTAGACTTAAACTAAGCTCCCAAAACCTTCAAACCTTGGTTTAAAAGCTGTAAACCCAACTTCACTCACCGATACACAAAACAAGGCTAGCCAACAAGCCTTCCAAGCATCCGAAACCTTCCTCACCACCTCAAATGCTCACGGATCTTCCTCCCCTGTTTCAAGCACATAACAATAGAAGATTAATGCATCATTATGCATTAAAAACACCAGCAACACAACCAAACTCGCTGCTCATCACAAAACCAACAATTCGGCTACCAAACACAACCGAAACCACCTCCAAACACTACCAAAACTTAACCCAGCCAAGATCCATCACTTCTAACCATTTTTAAACATCCATTAACATCCAAAATGATCACAAACACGTCCTTATACCTCCAGGTATAACAGATCACCAAAAACACTCCAAAAACAACCAAAAACTCAAGCTAAACTTAGGAAATTCAACCTATCCGGGATTGCATTAATCAAACCTCAACTTCTAATCAATTTAGCATTCATTTAACATCATTTTGACACTTCAAAACACTGCCCAAACAGATCACACGAAAATTCCACCAAAATCAAGCAAATCTTGCATTTTAAGCCAAAAATCAAGATCACATCCATAAAACCTTTACCAAATCATAAATCAAGGATTGAGAACTTGGGAAATTCAGTAAAGAACTGATAGTTTAGAGGAGAAGGACGTTCTTACCTCCAAACTTGAGTTTCTCCCTTTTTGGAACCAAAAAGCTTGATGAAACAACTTGCAAATTGAGAGGTTTTATTGATGTGATGATTAAGAATCAAAAGAGAGTTGAAAAGGAAGATTTGAGTGACAAAATCAGAGGAGAAAATATGGAGAAATGTGTTTGGGTTGAGAGAAAATGAGAGAAAAGGAAAATTGAGAGAAAATGGAAAGTTAGTTATGAAATAGTCAAAATGATTTCCCTCCACTTTTCATAAACTTTAAAATCAGAATAAAACCTTAAAATATCTTAGAAAAATCTGGAGAAACTCTTTTTGGAATAATAGCTCCTTAAAGATTCAAAGTTTCAATCCTTTATAAAACTGTCACCGAACTTTCAAAAATTACATTTTGGTCACTAGCCAAAATGTCACCCTTCCAAACCTCATTTTCCAAAATTGATTTCACAGTTCACTTATATATATTAAAAGATGATTTTAGGACATTTTTCCATATTTTTAATGCAACCCGAACTAGGCTTCCTAAATTCACTCTCATATATTCGATCAGCACTTTGACCGAACCGGTCAACGCCCAAAACTTCTGAGCCCAAAACCGGGGCGTTACAACTCTCCCCCCTTAGGAAATTTCGTCCTCGAAATTTTAACCGGCGAAAAGAGAACAACAACCTTCTCAAATCACACAAGGCAACACTAAGCCCCAACCAACACTGAACACTTTCCACACAAAACTCCACCAAACCCAACACCACCTCATGCTGTTCACAAATCCAGAACACTCAAAGATAGCCACAACTTGAACTTTCACACTTCCAGACTGTACACAGCCCCCAACTTCAACCATGAAGAACTTCAACTTCCACAGTACACACCACTGTAACACACAACTCCCAAGACTTGTTTACACAGTGACAACAACCAATACAATTCAACCACTATGCAAACTTCTCTGCTTCCAAAACTCTTGCAACTCTCAAACCTCTTCCAAGAATCTTCCCAACAAGCAAAAATTCTTAAGCATCAACTGCTTACTTAGACTCTTTACTACTTGACCGATCCTACTTGACCGATCCTACTTCAACCGGTACTCCTCACCACCAAACCACTAAACTCTTTAAGCATCAAGCACTATCCTTCTACCAACATGCTATACCACCCTCACCAATACTAACAACTAGCTTAATATTACTTCTAACCTTCACTCAGCACCAAAACAACCTCTAAAAACCCATCATCCAACCCAACCCAACCACAACACTAACAGATTCGATTAATTATTAGCGAGTGTGAACGTTGTATGCATGATTACCAACATGCCCTATAATGTCTGATGTACATGTATGCAAAACCTCTAATGTCATGCCACATGTATGCATGGACCAGCACATATATAATATAGCATATAACAATGATTTTAACTGTGCATGAATGCCAGTTCACACCCTCCAATAACATCCTCAAAATCCGTCTAAGAACAACCTCCCAACTCACTTCTAACTTAACTAACTCTACCATACCAACAACCACTAACCACAAGATTCTCACTAAACCCTTCTTCAAACCAAAGACGTTTCCAAACTACAACCATTACCCCAAACATGCTAGCAACAATACTAAACTTACCACGCAAGGAAAACCAACAGAAACCAACCAAGGTAACTAGAGCAAAGATTACTTAGCAAGGTTACCTGAAAACACAACACCATCCTGAAGCTTCACCAGACGAGCTCTCTTCCTCGCGGAACCATCAACCTCCTGCCGCACCGCTGCAGCACCAGCTAACACACTAGGGTCACCACCAACCTCTAGCAGCAAGGAACCTTGGCTGTTCCGAGCCAACATCAAACAATCACGCCTCATGTGACCAGCAGACCCACATTTCCAGCAATTCTCATTTCCCAAACTCTTCTCAACCTTCTGCTCTCTCTGCCACCTCTGAACCTTGCCTCGGCCGTGCCCACGACCTTTCAGAGATCCTTTGGCTACCACCAAAGCTGACTTCACCCCAAAAGGACAATCACGCTTAACATGCACTTTTGAACCAAAATTCCAACAAGCACCCGCGCCCCAACAACCTCCAACATGGCTCCTTTCACAACGGTCACATACAGGTAGCTGAACTTCCACTCCTTGCTCAAGCAACACTTGCTTCACCACTGTACTATCTTCACATTGCTTAACCCTTGGAAACTTCTCTCCAAGATATCTTTCACAAAAGGCAGATGAAAAGAAATCCCAATCAATATCATGGATATGTGACGCCACCGCCACAGATTTCCACCAGACACATGTATCCTCCAACATCAGAGAAACAACACTCCCCATCTTACAAGCAAGATCACAGCCTTCCTGATCCAAGATCAGAACCACACTGGCCAACCAGGCCTCAAACATCTCCGGTGTAGAACCATGATATTCCACAGCACCCAAATCCAACAAACGCTGTTTCGGCAAACCCACACATCCCACAGCCAGCACATCCACTGACTTTACTTTTACCACAGCCTGAGACATTCCCAACACCTCCTGAACAACAGGTGATGAACTCTTCATCACAGAACCATCTTCTTTCCTTTGCCTTACCGCCTCAACTCCAAGCACAGAAGACTGAGACAAAACACCTCTACAGAAAGGTGAATTCCATGCCTTGACAACCTGCCCCAAGGCAGCAACCATCTCACCCAACTGCCATTCTTTCATCGACTTTGCCATACTACTAACAACAACAACATTCACAACAAAACAAACAAACCAGTTAGACCAGCTTAAAGCAAGGATTCAAACTCCAACTCCAAAATAACACAATAGCTATAATAATAAGGCAATGGGTATCCCGAATCCTCCCCTTTACATGACATAACAGGCATCACAAACATGGATATCACAACATCAAGCATATCAAACAACATACTTTGATCATGCTTACATCAAACAACATTCACTTGCAACAGCATATTATCAACATAACTTACTCACAACACTTTCATCGTGCATAACACCAGCTCACAACATCAGCACATATCCACATAAGCTCAACCAAGATTCATAACCATAAAGCATGCTTGAAAACATCAACAACTTGCTCAGAAACATGTGTTTCAACCAACATTCAACCAACTTTCATCCACGCAACAAGGTAAACATCAACACACATCACAACAACTTACCGTTTTCCCCAAGCATTCGCAACTCAGCTCTGATACCACCAAATGTAACCCCCTTAACCCGGCCCAGACGGTTGACCCGAATTAAGAAGGTCACACGGGGAAAACCAAAGTCAACCCGAAAGTCAACCTTGATTAACGACCTTTTTTTTCTTTTTAGTCTTGTCTAGATGCACATTAACCTTAGATATGATCACACAACATCATACTTAAAGATCATAAACATCAGAGATCAAACAGGGACCCAATTGATCAATTTACAACTTTAGGGACCAAATTGTAAATTCTGAAAACCTTGAGGACTTAACCAGATTTTAAGTTACCAACTTTAAATTAATCATGTTTCATGCTTCACTGCCAAATTTCAACTCCAACGGGCATCCCAAACTCATACAATTGCACAAACAAGTTTCAGGACCAAAATGTAAACTTTTCAAAACATTTAACTGCCAATGTCAGCCCCCAACGGTCACCCGTTCCGAAACAGGCAGAGCCCGTTTCGAAACGCGGGGCCGTTCCGCAACGCGTACCGAAACGGGGGTCTGGCAGTAGCCTTTCCGTTTCGGAACGGTCTCTCCCGTTTCGGACGCCTGGGCTGGTTTGGGGCACCCGTTCCGAAACGGTATGAACTGTTCCGAAACACCCTGCACAGAAAGCCACCATATGCATACTTAAACCTGCAATTGATCAACCAATCATGCTCCAAAAGCCACCAAACTTTACCAACATGCAATTCAACATGTAAAAGGCATACTTGCATCAACAGTTCAACAAAATATCAACATACATGAAAAGCCCCAATTCAAAGGATATGCTTCCTACACAAGCAACCATTTAAACACCATACTTCCAATTCAATCTCATAAAGGCCAAAACATGTTCCAACAACATCAACAACATAAAACCATACTTGTCCAATCATATACGAATACACAAACATCAACCCGAGAGGTTCTACCCCATTGCCTTTATTAACTATAGCTATTAACCGAGACATACATCTCAAGTGGAGTCCTTCTTGAATCCCTTGCTCCTCGCTGTCCAAACTTCAAGAATCTGTATTGATGGACAAAAAGGAGCGTAAGCACATAATGCTTAGTGAGGAAAGCTCAAATCCAAAACACCATTAATGCAGCGAGCCATAAAACCTCTTTGAAAAGCAATTCGACTTGTTTACCAAGCAAAGTTTGAAAACTCCTTTCAACATCACGCTTAAAACCATGCATTGCACATACATGAAAACCAACCCTTAGTTTAGCAAACTAAGAAAACCATTTTCAAAGCACAACTTGCAAAACCAACCATTTAACCATCCCATGCATAAACACCATATGCAAAGTTAAATACAAACCTTGGAAAACCATTCCAAGCAAGAAACGCTTTAAAACCATTTACTCAATCAATCCAACACATGCACTAAACAAAAGCAACATATGAACCACAACATCATCTTCACAAGCCTTTCAAAACAAGTCTCAACAAGACCCCAACGCATTAAGGAGATTTCATGCACATATACATCATTTACCAAATGATAATCAACACTTGCTCAACTTAACAAGTAAACATGCATTCACAAGCATTTAACACTTATCATGCAACCATGCATCTTTTCAAGCATCTCATGCTTCTTTATAATCAAGAACATCTTATTGGCTTTCAAGTGATCAACCACATCCACTTTTCAACTCAACATCCAATCGGATACGCGGATCACAAGCGTTGTCCCCCACGCTTCATACACACTACCAATCCAAGGTCTCCAAATGGACTTTTAAACACCATTTGACCTCACCATCCTAAGGTTCCCATGTATGGACTTTTAAACACCATACAACCTTAGCTTTCCCGAGGTTCCCATGTATGGACTTTCCAACACCATACAACCTCAACTTTCACAAGGTTCCCATGTATGGACTTTCAAACACCATACAACCTCAACTTTTCCCAAGGTTCCCATGTATGGACTTTCAAACACCATACAACCTTGACTTGCACAAGGTTCCCATGTATGGACTTTCAAACGCCATACAACCTTTGCATTCACCGATTGGTAGTTGTACAACATCACTAACGAGATCCGGGACACCCTACACAAGATCCACACATGGACTTAACACCGCCATTGTGATCTCAACAAGCACAAGGTTCCCATATATGGACTTTTAACCACCATATAACCTTTGCTTAACCAAGGTCCTCAAATGGGCATTCATCCTCCATTATGACCTTAACCATCTCGTTAGGATACTTGAAGGGAGTTTACCGGTTCACACTTAACCACTCCACCTCCAAGGCGACTTTATTCACGGTGCACCCAATCCTATAGCCGGCTAACTATATCCGATCAACGAACCAAGAACCACTTACATCACTTGCCAATATAACCATCTTACCACATTAATCCAATGATTCACATGCATAACCAATATGCAAAACCATTACCACATTAGTCCAATGATTCACATGCATAACCAATATGCAAAAACCATCATTTACCACCATCAATCCACTGTTTTAAAGCATTACACAAAGCCATTAAACATCATGCAACACCATGCATCAAAACTACATTTTCAATGTATAAAACCAAGGATCTCTTACCTTGAGCATCCTTCACATATGGCTTTCAAAACCAGCATTAAACCATGCTAAAATATGCTTTCAAAACAGAATTAAACCATGCAAAACACATGCATTGGAACCATTAAACACAATTGCTTTTAAAGCCAAATCACAACACAATTCAAGAGCGAAAATCCATTTACTTACTCTTGAGCTTAGCAAAGTTGTTTAGACTTAAACTAAGCTCCCAAAACCTTCAAACCTTGGTTTAAAAGCTGTAAACCCAACTTCACTCACCGATACCCAAAACAAGGCTAGCCAACAAGCCTTCCAAGCATCCGAAACCTTCCTCACCACCTCAAATGCTCACGGATCTTCCTCCCCTGTTTCAAGCACATAACAACAGAAGATTAATGCATCATTATGCATTAAAAACACCAGCAACACAACCAAACTCGCTGCTCATCACAAAACCAACAATTCGGCTACCAAACACAACCGAAACCACCTCCAAACACTACCAAAACTTAACCCAGCCAAGATCCATCACTTCTAACCATTTTTAAACATCCATTAACATCCAAAATGATCACAAACACGTCCTTATACCTCCAGGTATAACAGATCACCAAAAACACTCCAAAAACAACCAAAAACTCAAGCTAAACTTAGGAAATTCAACCTATCCGGGATTGCATTAATTACACCTCAACTTCTAATCAATTTAGCATTCATTTAACATCATTTTGACACTTCAAAACACTGCCCAAACAGATCACACGAAAATTCCACCAAAATCAAGCAAATCTTGCATTTTAAGCCAAAAATCAAGATCACATCCATAAAACCTTTACCAAATCATAAATCAAGGATTGAGAACTTGGGAATTTCAGTAAAGAACTGATAGTTTAGAGGAGAAGGACGTTCTTACCTCCAAACTTGAGTTTCTCCCTTTTTGGAACCAAAAAGCTTGATGAAACAACTTGCAAATTGAGAGGTTTTATTGATGTGATGATTAAGAATCAAAAGAGAGTTGAAAAGGAAGATTTGAGTGACAAAATCAGAGGTGAAAATCTGGAGAAATGTGTTTGGGTTGAGAGAAAATGAGAAAAAAGGAAAATTGAGAGAAAATGGAAAGTTAGTTATGAAATAGTCAAAATGATTTCCCTCCACTTTTCATAAACTTTAAAATCAGAATAAAACCTTAAAATATCTTAGAAAAATCTGGAGAAACTCTTTTTGGAATAATAGCTCCTTAAAGATTCAAAGTTTCAATCCTTTATAAAACTGTCACCGAACTTTCAAAAATTACATTTTGGTCACTAGCCAAAATGTCACCCTTCCAAACCTCATTTTCCAAAATTGATTTCACAGTTCACTTATATATATTAAAAGATGATTTTAGGACATTTTTCCATATTTTTAATGCAACCCGAACTAGGCTTTCCTAAATTCACTCTCATATATTCGATCAGCACTTTGACCGAACCGGTCAACGCCCAAAACTTGTGAGCCCAAAACCGGGGCGTTACAACAGTCCTATCGTGACTACATGATGAATGATCATGTAGAACTAGAAACCACGCTGCCGGATGTTTTGGTTGACAACTTTGAGCTAAAACCTGTTATGTTTAGTATGATCAACAACGTCGGTCAATTCAGTGGTGTTGTTACAGAGGATGCTAGGGAGCACCTTAAAACGTTCAAGGAAATCTGTGGTTCGTTTAGACTACCAGGAGTTAATCCGGAGATACTGAGGCTTCGGTTATTTCCCCATTCATTGAGGGACAGAGCAAAGACTTGGTGGAATAAACTTACGCCGGGTTCAATCAGAACTTGTGCAGATTTGTCTCGTGAATTTTTATCTCGTTTTAATCCTTCACATTTATCTGAGCGATTACGTAACGAAATCGCTACTTTTCAACAGGAAGATGACGAGCCGATGCACGAGGCCTGGGACAGATTCACCACTCTTCTACGGAACTACCCCATGCATGGATTCCCCGTCTGGAACCAGGTAACTAAGTTTTATAATGCTGCCAACTTACAAACTCACATTCGAATTGATTCAGCATCAAACGGATTATTACTGGACAAAGACCCGGATGAGCCAATGCAAGTACTGAAAAATCTGGCTAAGAATGAGGAGCAGTTTCTGACAGCAAGAAGAGGGGGTAAACGAGTCCTAGCTGTTAAGGATTATGAGGCCGACAGCACGATGAAATCACAGGTGGCATACCTTACTAAGGCAATGAAAAAGCTCTTGAATGATGATGCACAACATGGATTTGCTGTCGAGGAGGTATGTGACATTTGTGAAGGAAATCACAGTTCGGAGGAATGTCCAATACAATTAGAATAGGGAAAGTATGTTGGAAATTACAATAAGCCGAATTACAACTCCAACAACTATAATCCCAACTGGAGAAAGGATCCCAAGTTTTCTTGGAGTAATCCTAATAATGCCCTGAGTCCTTAAGCACACAATAATCAGAATTAGGGAGAACCTAGATTGCTGACTCGACATCAATTGCAACAGCAGCAACAACAACCACAAACTGCCACAAACAGTATACTGGAACAGACTCTGGCTACGTTTATGTCTCAGACAGGAACTTATATTGAGAACATGAATCAGTTTGTCAAGAAGACAGAGACATTCATGGATAAAAAGAGATGTGGATGACAAATCATGAAGCTACTCTGAAATCATTGGAGACACAAATGGGTCAGGTTTTCCAGCATATCAACCCAAGGCATACTGGAGGATTTCCTAGCAATACTGAAAATGCTAGACAGCCCACACATGAGCAGTGTAAAGCCATTACTACAAGGAGTGGGAAGAAACTACCAAGCCTAGAGAAGGAAGCTGAAACAGTGAAGAAATCAGCCTAGGAAAGACCTGCCGAGGAAGCTGCCCCGACAGGTAACAAACAGCCTGTTGCCGATGAGCCTGTCACGACAGCAGAAGCGACAGAGGAGAAAAATGATGAACCCAAACCTCGTCAGATTCGTATGCAGTGGGAAGGACGTATTGCTGATTATCGCCCCCCACATCCTTTTCCTCAACGGTTACAGCAAGCGAAGCAAGAATCTCAGCTCAAAAAGATTTATGATATTTTTAAGCAGGTTCATATTAATATTCCGCTGTTAGATGCCGTGAGGGAAATGCCCGGTTACGCCAAATTTCTCAAGGATGTCATGTCAAAGAAATCTAAACTTGGGGAATTTGAAACGGTTAAGATGACAGAAGGATGCATGAGTATTCTTCATAGGCAGCCACCCCAGAAAAAGAAGGATCCGGGGAGCTTCAGCATACCTTGTGTAATCGGAGATAAATATGTGGGTAAGGCACTTTGTGATCTTGGTGCTAGTATTAATTTAATACCAAAATCTGTTTTTCAGAAATTAGGTATTGGAAAAGCTCGGCCCACGACAGTAATTCTGCAGCTGGCAGACAGCTCTTACGTTCATCCGGAAGGAAAAATCGAAGATATTCTGGTAAGAGTGAATAAATTTATATTTCCAACTGACTTTCTCGTTTTAGATTGTGAAGCAGATGAAAACGCACCAATCATCCTGGGGCGACCCTTCTTAGCCACGAGAAGATCACTCATTGATGTGGAAAAAGGAGAACTCACCATGAGAGTGAACGATCAAGAGATAAGGTTGGATTTTCTCCAAGCTATGAAGCATGCTGATGCAGATGAGGAATGCAAGGCTATCACTGAAGTTACCCTTGACCAACCCTGCATCAGGTCGGGCTGTCACGACATAACAATTGGTCACTGCCTCGGCAGCCACTTACAGGACTGTCATGACAGCACTGACGACAGCAACTCCTCAGAATCTGATACATCAGATACTAAAGATCAGGAGGAGGTAAACTGGATAGGCGATCGTCCAGGTAAGTTATTCGAACCTTTAAATTATACTTCGGATAACAATGCAATCCAAAAGCCATCAACTGTTGAGCCCCCTGTTTTAGAACTGAAACCCCTGCCAGGGCAGCTAAAATATGCTTTTCTTGGTTCAAATGATACGTTGCCCGTAATCATCTCTTCCAAGTTGATGCAGGAACAGGAACAACAGTTAATAGGGATGCTGCAACAGCACAAAAAGGCAATTGGATGGACAATAGCTGATATTCAAGGCATTAGTTCGGCATTATGCATGCATAAAATCCTCCTTGAGGATGATCATAAGCCGACTATAGATGCTCAAAGGCGGCTGAACCATGCTATGAAAGAGGTGGTGCGTAAAGAGATAATCAAATGGTTAGATGCTGGTATAATTTATGCCATCTCGGACAGCAAATGGGTGAGCCCGGTGCAATGTGTCCCCAAGAAAGGAGGAATGACCTTGGTGACCAACGAAAACAATGAGTTAATCCCAACCAGGACTGTGACCGGTTGGAGGGTTTGTATGTACTATCGGAAGCTTAACAAAGCTACCCGAAAGGACCACTTTCCTTTACCCTTTATTGATCAAATGCTTGATAGATTAGCGGGTAAACCTTACTATTTTTTTCTTGATGGTTATTCAGGTTACAATCAAATAGCTATCGCACCGGATGATCAAGAAAAGACGACATTCACATGCCCGTACGGAACATATGCTTTTAGGAGAATGTCTTTTGGACTATGCAATGCACCCGCCACCTTCCAAAGGTGCATGATGGCCATATTCTCCGATATGGTGGAGGACTTCCTTGAAATTTTTATGGATGATTTTTCAGTCTTTGGGGACAATTTTGAGGGCTGCCTAGGCAATCTACAAAAGGTACTTGAAAGATGTGAAAAAGCAAACCTAGTTTTAAATTGGGAAAATGCCACTTTATGGTGGATGAAGGGATAGTCCTTGGCCATAAGATCAGCTGCCGTGGCATAGAAGTCGACAGGGCCAAGATAGAAGTGATCGAAAAGCTGCCGCCACCGACCACAGTCAAGGGTATTAGAAGTTTCTTGGGACATGCTGGATTTTATCGGAGATTCATTGCAAATTTCTCAAAAATCACCAAGCCCCTATGCCATCTTTTAGAGCAGAACCGACCCTTTGACTTTAATGATGAATGTACTGAAGCATTCAAGGTTCTAAAGGAAAAACTGCTAACAGCCCCAATAGTACAGCCACCAGACTGGACACAACCATTTGAGATCATGTGTGATGCTAGTGACTATGCTGTCGGGGCAGCACTTGGGCAGCGAATAGACAAAATTTTTCATGTCATATACTATGCCAGCAAGACACTGAATGACGCCCAAGTGAACTACACCACCACAGAGAAGGAGTTACTAGATGTGGTTTTCTCCATTGACAAGTTTCGTTCTTACATACTTGGAACGAAGGTAATAGTGCACACAGACCATTCTGCTTTGAAATATCTGTTCGCGAAAAAGGATGCAAAGCCTCGATTGATAAGGTGGATCCTGCTATTGCAAGAATTCGACCTTGAAATCAAGGAAAAAAAGGGACAGAAAATCAGGTGACAGATCACTTGTCAAGGTTGGAGAAGGGACAGAGTCTACCAACAGATGAGACAAACATACTGGAGACCTTCCCAGACGAGCAGCTCTTTGCTGCCGCAATCTCTGTCGCGACAGCTATGGCGGCAGGTAAGTACTCTGAACTTCCTTGGTATGCAGATTTCGTTAATTTCTTAGTTAGCGGAATAATTCCTTCTAACCTTAATCATCAAGCCAAGAAGAGGTTCCAAAATGATGTTAAGCATTATTATTGGGACGAACCTCTTCTTTTCAAAATCTGTGCAGATCTGGTTATAAGGAGATGTGTACCACAAGAGGAGCAGAAAAACATACTTCATCACTGCCATGCTTCACAGTATGGAGGTCACTTAGGAGGCAACAAAACTGCTGACAAGGTGCTGCAGTCAGGGTTTTATTGGCCGTCACTGTATAAAGATGCTTAAATCTTCTACAAGAGTTGTGACAGGTGCCAAAGGACAGGAAACATCTCAAGGAGAAATGAGATGCCACTGCAGAACATTCTAGAAGTCGAGATCTTCGACGTTTGGGGGATTGATTTTATGGGAACATTCCCATCTTCATGTGGGAATCTATACATCCTCATGGCAGTAGATTATGTCTCTAAGTGGGTTGAAGCTATCGCCACTCAAAAGAATGATGCCAAGATAGTTCAAAGATTTTTTCACAAGAACATTTTTTCTAGGTTTGGCATCCCTAAGGCGATTATCACTGATGAAGGGAGACATTTTGACAACAGGGTTATTGCCGCTGCCTTGAAGAAATACGGTGTCAAGCATCGGATCGCGATAGCATATCACCCACAGACCAATGGACAAGCTGAAATTTCTAACAGGGAAGTTAAGAACATTCTTGAGAATATGGTTAAGCCAACTAGGAAGGATTGGTCTTTACTCCTCAATGATGCATTATGGGCTTATAGGACAGCTTTCAAAACTCAATTGGGCATGTCTCCGTACCGATTGATTTATGGGAAAACATGTCATCTACCTGTCGAGATAGAGCACAGAGCATACTGGGCGATCAAGGCAGTGAATATGGACTTGGACAGGGCAGGGCAGAAAAGGCTGTTAGATTTGAACGAAATTGAAGAAATTCGGACAATGGCCTACGACAATGCAAGAATCTACAAGGATAAAACTAAGAAGTGGCATGACAAGAAGCTGCTGCCACGACAGTTCTGCCCAGGGCAGCTTGTATTGTTGTTCAATTCTAGACTGAAACTTATCCCAGGGAAACTGAAGTCTAGATGGTCGGGCCTATTCCAAGTCGTACAGGTTTTTCCCCATGGTGCCATAACAATCCGATCTTTAAAAGACGAGCACCAATTCAAAGTCAACGGATAGCGCCTAAAGCATTATCAGGGGACTGAAGCCCCAGGAATGCAGGAAGTGGTTACCTTAGGAGATGCCCCACCTGGCATCCCTAATTTAACCTAAATTTTATATTTATTATTATTATTATTTATTATTATTAGGAAATAAAATTTAGGAAATAAGATTTATTTTATTTGAATAATATTTTTATTTTTGTGTTTTTAGGAAATAAAGGAGTCAAGAAGATACAGGCTGTCGTTACATCTGCCCACCATCCATCCATCAGCCCAACAAAGCCCACATGTTGAAGCCTGTCGTTACAGCTGCCGCGACAGACGCGGAAAATACAGGCTGTCATCACGTTGTCACGACAGACGCGGAAACATGTCATAGACGCGTAACAGACGCGGCAACGTGTGTCAGACACGCTAACATACAACAGCTAGCCCCGTTATTCGCGCCTGCCGTTACAGTTTCAACGGGCAGCAAATTCCTCTCTATATAACCCCGTTTCATTTTCATTTTCACTCACTTCTGCCTTTCTTACTTACTCTCCCTCTTTAGTTTCATTTACTTTCATTTGCTTTTCACAACCCTTGCACAAATATGTCCTCCAGGAAAACCCGACGAAATGCTGCCTCCAGTTCCACACCGGCAGCAACTCCCCCACGTTCCTTTGCTAGCAGAGACATGTGGGAAGAGAGAGGTTTTATCTACACACCGATGGAGGAAAATCTGGGCCTCAAGTCATTCATAGCCCGGAAGATCATAGCTTTACAGTGGCAAACCTTTGCGGAGCAGCCGGAGGAAATGAATGTCACGCTGGTTCGAGAATTTTATGCTGCCATCAGCAGCAGGAAAGCGACAACAGTGTTCGTTCGAGGGAAAGAAGTGTCGTTTGAAGCAGAGTACATTAATACCTTATACGGCTTCTACATCGGCATCAATGACGACGCCCACAAGCAATTCCTCAATACATTAGACACTGCTTCTTATGACGCTGTCATGGCAGAGTTGACCAGTGCTGGGACTCAATGGAACACCAGTCGGAAGAATCCAAGGACAATGAAAAGGACCCAACTGCTACCGGAGGCAAAGTTATGGAATGCCTTCGTAAAGAAGAGGATCCTGTCGTCATCCCACAACACCACCGTCGACCAACCAAGTTTAGCGTTGATACACTATATTCTACATGAACGGCCCATTAATGTGGGCAGCTTTATTCGAGAAAGTATTTTGGACTGTGCACATAGACCGACAGGTCCCCTCTACCTTCCATACCTCATCACCTCGCTCTGCCGCGGCCATAATGTCCCAGAAGTGTGCACTGATTTGATAGAAGAAGGAAGAGGTTGGACTGAAAAGAACATCCTCAGCCTGATGGAGCTGACTGTTGCTACCCCTCTGTCGTCATTCGACCCTGCTGCCGCCACAGCCGATACGACAGAGCCGCCACATACTGAACCAACTGCCGGAGCAGCTACCCCGACAGACTCCTCCGTCCAGATATTAGCTGCCATTCAGAAGCTGGAGGAACGACAGCTTAGCTTAATGACCTTCATCAGGGATTTTCCTGCCTCTACGGTAACCTTTATACAAAATTCTTTAAATTTCCCTGATGCTGTCTTCCCCATATTTCCTGAACATTACTTTACTGTCACTACACCTGCCTACACCCCCACACCTGCGGCCACACCACAAACACCTCCCGCAGCATCTACACCCACACCTGCCACGACAGCCCCTGGCAGCAACCCTGCAGCAGAGACTTCTGCCCGTGGGACAAAGAGAAAAATGGCGATGGAAGAACTTGACGCCTTCATCGCCGATCTATCGTCCTCTTCCGTGTGGGCCGCCAACGACAATGAACCCTCCATCCAGAGGAATCTCTCGAAGGAGTTTTCACCGGTCAAAAGGCAGAAGCATATGGCAGACAAAGGTAATATGCAAAAAGCCAGCGACAGCAGCAATGACAGCAGCCACAGCAGCAGCAGCAGTGAGGAAAGCATCGGAAGTTCTGATATCCAGGTTGTGGAGCAACCCCCTCACATCTCCCCGACCAGGATCCAGCCACCACGGGAAGCCAAAGCAAAGAACACATCTGCCTCCCCCGTGCCCCAGCCAGCTCCGAAAGCTAGAGCCCGCCGCCAGATCAGACTCAGCAGCAGCAACGAAGACAGCGCATAAAATTTAAGTTTGGGGGCAATGCAACCCTTGAGTTTGGGGGTGGCATCCCTCCATCAATGGAGTCTAATTTAGTTTTAATGGTGTCTTTTACTTAGTTTATTTTTGTTAAAAAAAACAACAAAACAAAAATATAAAAATAAACAGTTTGGCTTAAGTCTTTGAACTTCACTTACCTGCCAGGACATATGCTGTCGTGACAGTGCCTTTAGGATATTTTAGGATTTTTTAGAGCCCTGCTATGATTCTACCCTTTAAAACACTCTTTGTGACTCTTAGGTTTTCTATATTTCTTTAGTACACTGGAATAGGAATGATTACCCACTTGAAACTGCCCCTAGAGGTGCCTATCACTGGCTCTAGGAAGATAAGAAAGAAAAAAATATTCAGACTCAATAGCTTGCAAAACTTCCTTGCACTTATTTTAGGTGATTTCTTTTTAATGTCAGAAAAAACTAAAGGAGCCCAAGAATTACCTCCAGAAAAGATGCAGTTAAATAAAGAGTCAAAAACTAAAGGAGCCTAAGAATTGCCTCCAGAAAAGAATTGAATTGGCATAAACCTCAAGTTGTAGTCATAACTATCCTGGTATACTAAGGTAGTCTAGATGCATAAGTGTTCACAAAAGCGGCACACACTCCACAAGAATTATAGCATGGTTCCGAGTAAGTCCAGAAAAATCCAACAAGGTGCTACTCATGGTGGAATACAAATGGTAGGCAAGGAAAAGTTCACTGTTTTAAGCCAAACGAAAACTTTATTTTTCTTTTTAGGTCAAAATTGCTTGAGGGCAAGCAAAAACTTGAGTTTGGGGGAGTGTTGAGTGTGTAAAAGTTCTATTATTTACCCCCTATTTAACCCATATTTCTGCTCCATTCAAGCATTATTCATTGCATTTAGGCCAGTTTACAGTTAAACATCACATATATATTAAAAGGCACAGTTTCTACTGAAATTGGTTGCTTTTGCAGGTTGCTGCTGTAGCAGACAGGAGAGGCAGGCGCTGGGCAGTAAAAGCAGAAAAGCTGGAACTGGACAAGCAGTCAAGAAGGACGATGCTGCCATGGTTGCCGCCGTGACAGCAGAGGACGACATCAGTTTTGAGGAGAAGAAGCAAAGTAGACCTCGATAGATAGAGAAAATTCAGCCCGTCTGTCGTGTAAAACCACTATATTTTTCCAAGCCCTGGATCAGAAGATATACCAAGCCCAAAGTTCAAGGAGAGAAAATCCCAAGAAAGAAGGATGACGACTTAAAGATAGATTCTCTAAAGATTTAGTCTTTATTGGAGTTGTACTTTAATTTAAAGTTGTAATCCTTGATAAATTAGAAAACTTGGACCCAAAGCCTATATAAGGGCATATATTTCGACCTAGGGGGATATTCACCATTCTCTAGCCTTCTCTCAAACCCTAGCCATTTTCCTTCTCCCACCATGTTCTAAATTCCCCTTAGGGCCACGGGTTGTTTTGTAGAGTAGATGCAAGGGTTGCTTTTGTTTTAGGAATTTTTAGTTCAATAAAATAAACTTCAAGTTCTATTATTCTAGTTATTAACATCTTGCAAGAGCATCGGGAGAGCATTGTAAGGTTATCGATTTACTTAGCATCGGGAGAGTTAAGTATACGAAAGGGATAAGTGCAAGTTCTCTAGTTTATAGTTGAACTATCTCGGACCTAGGGATAGGACGAGGTTAAGTGGCTAAAGAAGAATTCAACAACATCGGTGTTCATCCTTCGATTCACGCCGGGAGGTATCATCAAAGACGTGATCATCGACAGACTTGGACCTAGGTATAGGCCAAGGCACAACAGGAATTCTTGCCAAACTTGAAGTACGGAGTTGGGTAGTTGTTGCCGCGATAACCAACAGACTGCTACCGCGACAGGTGCTGCCGCGACGGGACGACGACAGCACTGGATTTCCTAGACTTAGCAATACCTGCACTACTGAGTAATTCAAGGTGAAGCTATTAGCCCAGTCCTTGTGGAGACGATATCCGATACTTCGTATCACTTTACTACTTGCGTCGTGTATACTTGCACTACAATTGCGATAGACTATTTTACACGCAACATGGGTCCTGTTGCTTACAAGCTGAAATTACCTCAAGAGTTAGAAAAGATACATAATGTGTTTCATGTATCCATGCTTCGGAGGTATAAATCAGATCTGTCGCATGTTATGCCTGTGGAAGAGGTTGAGTTGAATCTAGCTTTGACGTATGATGAGGAACCTGTTGAGATTCTGGATTCGGATTGTAAGGTTCTCCGAGGTAAGACCATCGAGCTGGTCAAAGTCCTGTGGAGGCATCGTGGTGTTGAGGAAGCCACGTGGGAAAGGAAGGAAGACATGAAGAAGCAATTTCCCTACCTTTTTCCTCCAGGTAAATATCGAGGACGAAATTTCTTAAGAGGGGGAGAGTTGTAACGCCCTGATTTTGGGCCTAGAAGTTTTAGAGTTTGAATCGGACCGGTCGAGAACGGTTCGAATCTTTAAGGGAGATTTAGGGAACACCTAGTTCGGGATGCTTTAAAAATATAGAAAATATCTAAAAATCCTCATTTATTATATGAATGATTATGGTGAAAACAATTTTACAAAATAAGGTTTGGAAATACTATATTTCGGTGTAGTGACCAAATCGCAGTTTTTGCTAAAGTTGAATAGTGACTATTTTGTAAAGGATTGAAACTTTGAATCTTTAAGGAGCTAATTTTACCAAAATGTTTTTAATCAGATTTCTTTTTATTTTGAGTGTTTTAGTAATGTTTTAATTAAGGGAAATAAGGACTATTAAAAAGAAAATCTATCTTTGACTTTTCAGAACTACCTTACGTTAGTTTTCTCTCATTTCATTTTCTCTCAATTTCTACTCAGCCAAACACAATTCCTCCATCAATTAGACTGTGATTTTCATTCCTTTTGATGAGATTTCAATCTCCTTTTGATTCCTAATCTTTTCCTCACCAAATCCTCTTCTTTTCACTTTGGATTTTTAAGACAACTTGCCCAAATTAAGGAGAAATCAGTCATTAGAGGTAAGCTTCGTCCTTCTCATCTAATGATCAGTTCTTTACTGAAATTCCCAACCAATCCTTTGTTAATGATTTTTGAGTTGCTTTAATGTTAGAAACATGAAATTGTGTCAAAACTCAAGATTCTTGGAGAGATCTTGATGATTTTCGTAACTATTGGTTAGACACTGATTTGAGGTTGATTTCTATTGAATTTTGGATGGTAATTGATGTTATAAATGATGTTTTATCAAACAAATCCCGAATAGGTTTGGATTCCTAACTTTTGCATGCTAGAACGATGGTTTTTAGGGTGGTTTTGGTGCTCTGTTATAGCTGGAGGTATAAGGACGAGTTTATGGTGATTTTTGGTGTTGATTGAGGTTTAGAAATGTTTAGAAGTGATAGATCTTGGCCGAAATGAAGCTTTTGAGTAGAGCAGCGGGTTTAGGTGTGTGGCTGATGATTTCAATGCATGATGATGCATTAATCCTCTGCTCTTATGTATTATGAACACGGGAGACATCTTCGGACGCCTTTGGTGTTGATCCGGAAGTGCCGGAAGCTTAGATAGCGTTTCGGCGAACAAGCGAAACGTAATCGGTAAGTGTGAATGGTTTTAGAAGTCCTAGAGGGACAAAGAAACAAGGTTTGGGGATTTAAGAAAGGTTTGAAACACCTTCCTAAGTCCGGAAGTAAGTATGGCTAGATTGCTCTCAATTATGTGGTGGTTGCCCTTAAAATGCTTTTACATGCTCTTGTTTTGAGATAGACAAATTCCTACTGTTTTATGCATGATTTGTAGCATGAGATGATGCTTTGAAGAGATTTCATGAGATAGCATGTTGCATTGAAGAGTTTTGAGATTTTGATTTGATGCAAGCATGTGTTTTGATTTTTAAATGAGATGAGAAAGATTGGGAAATGTTGCATGAAAAACAATAGGTGAGATGATGTTTTGACATAATATATTGGCATAGAAGATGAGATACTTACCGGATATAATTGATCGATCAATAGAATGAGAGTGAACTATAATGTAAAAATTCGTACGTGGTCTTTGGAGTTGGGCAATGGGGGTAGTGCCATCCCAATCCAAAGTGAGAATCTGATGATGAGAGATACCATCGGGGTAGGACTTGGAGAAATACCCAAGCTTTGTGGCGATGAGAGATACCGCCATGAGAGTCCGATGATGAGAGATTACACTGGGGTAGGACTAGACCTTGAGTCAAGCTAATCCGTATATCCGATTAATGGTGAAATGTGAAATGCCAATATAATATATGAAAATGTATTTGATTCACATGTACCTAATGTTGAGATGATTTATGCTATGAGAAATGCATATGAGATTTGTTTATGAAATGCTTTAGTTTCCACAAGAATGTGTATGGCATTGCCATGAGTTTTGCATTGGTTTAAATGCATGAGATAGAATAGAGGTACATGTGTTTTCAAATGGAGATTTGCTTTGAAATGGTTTTCAAGCATGAGATAGAATGAGCATGTTGTTGAAAATGGCTTTTGAGAAAGTGTTTTGAATAATGCATTATTGTGTTGGTTTTCTTTAGAGCATTCCTCACTAAGCAAACATGCTTACGCTCTCTTTTACCAATAATGCAGATAATTGAAGTGTTTTGGGAAGCAAGAAGGTTAAGAACATCCAAGGAAGTGTAAAGCTCATGTTTGGTGATGTTTTTACACACTTTAGTATTGGTATTTGGCAATGGGATTTCAAGGTTGTATTTGGGAGATGTGTTTTGAACTCCCTAAGTTGTAGTAAGTTTGTTATGGTTTTTAGAAGATGTAAATGGTCCTATTTGGTTTGGTTTGAGGTCTGCGTTCTATATTTGGTTTTGTGGATGTTCATGTGTTTGATGCCATGCTTTAGCTTAAGCCTCTCAAATGTGTTCTCTAATGTCTAAACAAGTTGCTTGTATGTTATGGTAAGTTTTGGAGCATGTTTGATTGATGTGAAAAACCAAAATTTTCTGCTATTGCAGGGCAGGGTGTATCGAAACACCTTTATCTGTTTCGAAACAGGGGCCCGAAATGGTCATACTGTTTCGGAACGAGTGAAGGTGTTTCGGAACACTTTGGCTACTGGAGAGGCTTGTTCCAATACTGGTCTCAAAACGCACCCGAGTACTGAAACATTTAACACCATTTTGATACAGGCGTTTCGGTACGAAGGCCAGCATTCCGGAACGGTTGACCGTTAGACTGTGCATTTGAATTGTTTCAAGTTCTCATGTTTTACTTTTTAGTCCTGTAGGTTGTGGATGCAATTGCTTGAGCTTGGAATGTCCTTTTAAGTTGATTTTTGGGAAAGATTTATGTAAAGTGACTAATTACATATTGGTAAACTTAAAATCTGAAAAGTCCTTATATTTTCCAAAATTTACATTTTGGTTCCTAAAAGTGTAATTCTTGGAATTGAGTCCCTAATTGATTTCCGATCACTGTGCCTTTCTCTCACATGACTCTTGCCTAACACATAGGCTTAATGTGCATCAAGAAAAGATAAAAAGCAAAAAAAGGGTCGTTAATCAAGGTTGACTTTCGGGTTGACTTTGGTTTTCCCCGTGTAATCTTCATAGTTCAGGTCAAGTGTCTAGGTCGGGTAAAGGGGGTTACAATGAATTTAGTTTCGGTGATCGGAAATTCTACATTGATAGAGTCTAATTATTGTATCGACTATTAAATTATTGATATCGAACCCTAATTGAGCTAAAAATATCGTTATTGGTCTATTTTGAATAATGTTGAACCTATATAGTGAATAAATTGGAGAAAGTGCAAGTTGGGAGGCAAAACCATAGTATAATGAGAGTTGAGGGACTAATCTTGCAATTAGCCCCTCCTCAATTAAAAATCTCCTACGTGGATTTGTTTGAGGGCTTTCCTTCAAGAGAAGGAAGGCTAAAAAGCTTAAAATTGATTTTGTAAATCAAAAGAAGTAAATGATAGAAAAATTACTCGAGAAATCTTTATGCTAGCACCTTCATCTTCTTCATCTTCAACCTCAAGCACACACCTCCATTTGAGGAATATTATGCTTTGATATTTCTTCATTTTATCGATATCGAATCGTTGTATCGGAAGAGTAAGCTATAATCCTCAATCGATTATTGAATTCCATGGATAAAACATGATTAATATTAAGCTAAGGTTTTGACTATCCATGGATATCTCATCGTTGTCATCTCGATTGAGATCGGGTATCAGTTTTGATATTGTTATATTGGTTTTGCTATCAAAATATCGATCCTAGCAATCTCCTTATTGATTTCCTAGCTCAAGAAGTCGATAAAGGGCATCCATCGTCTCCATCCCAAGCTAGGAACAAGGGGATTGTTATCCGAGAGCCTTGAAAGCTTCGAATTATCAAGGTGAGTGTATTCAGAGTTTCGGGTTCAGGCGAAAGGCCTTCCCAGATCATTATTTGATATTTTAGATTGCATGACAAACATTATTGTTGAAGAAATTGCATCGGATGGTAAATCAGACACTTTGGTAAGTGTCGGTAAGTTGTTATTGAGCATTGGACATAGTCATTGTTATTGTTATGGTGCATTGTCATTGATATAGTCATTGTAATCGAATTACTGTATTGAGATCATTGAACATGGTTATTGGCATTGAATTATAAAATATTGATGATGAGATACATATATTTGTCATTGGTAATATTGAAATCATCGGACATTGGAATACTATTGGTTATTGAAATGGATATGAACATTGCAACCTTGGATTGGAATGGACATTGGATACCATTGGAATGCCATAGAATTCATGAGCTCAGTGTACGGGTGGACAACGGTCCTAAGGCTATGACCTATATTGATTTGTTGAGGCGGAGGGATGTGTATGGATATTGGTCATATTGGCGAGGCGGAGGGACTAGACCATTCATTGACTTGGCGAGGTGTAGGAATTCACGTATCCACGATCTTTATTCAACCCAAGTATTAAGAATGAGATGAACATGTTTATACATTGCATATCATTGAATAGCATTGATATTGTTGGCATGAGATTATGATTAAGTATATTCATGGCATTGTTGTAGTTCATGTTGTTTATGACTACCTCACTAGGCAAAGTAAGCCTAATGTGTCTCATCTCATGCATTTTTTAGGTTAAGAAGGTTTGTGTGTCGGAGGATCGGATTGGCAAGCAAGACAAGTTACTACCATCCCTAACTAATGTGTTTTTGTCTTATAAACTCCTATGAAGGTGGTTGTAGGGCGTGTAGGTGATCCCTTTGTGTGAGAGCGCAAGTGCACACTTCTTCCAAGTTATAGTATAAAAGATGTCGAATCCCACGAGGATTGGACAGCTTGTTTCGTTTCGTAGTCCCTACACAATGTAAAATAAAAGTACAAGTGAATTGATTGTTGGATTGAAGAGTAACGTAAAGTAAAGAACAAATAATAAAGGAGGTGATCAGGTTGATAGAGCAGGCAGGGTTATGCTGCCACTTAGTGTGAAACTGCGTTGTAAAGGTAGAGTTATTTTGTGCTGCCACGATATGCTACTGTTGCGTGTAAAATAGTCTATCCCAATTGTAGTGCAAGTATACACGACGCAAGTAGTAAAGTGATACGAAGTATCGGATATCGTCTCCACAGGGATTGTGCTAATAGATTCACCTTAATTCACTGCACGAAAGTAAAGAAGATGTTTGAGAAAGTTGTCACGAAAATAATAAAGTAAACGCAAATAAAAGAGTAGAGATATCAAGATAGAGAGAATGGGCTGGTATTGATTTGCTCAGTAGTGCAGGTATTGCAGAGTATAAGAAATCCAGTTCTGTCGTCGCGCCTGTCGCGGGCAGCACCTGTCGCGGGCAGCACCTGTCGTGGCAGCAGTCCGTTGATTGTCGCGGCAGCAAACACTCAACTCCGTACTTCAAGTTTGGCAAGAATCCCAGATGTGCCTTGGCCTATCCCTAGGTCCAAGTCTGTCGATGATCACGTCTTGCTGATACCTACCGGCGTGAATCGAAGGATGAACACCGATGTGTATGAATTCTTCTTTAGCCACTTAACCTCGCCCTATCCCTAGGCACGAGATAGTTAAACTATAAACTAGAGAACTTGCTCTTATTTCTTTCGTATACTTAACTCTCCCGATGCTAAGTAAATAGATAACCTCACAATGCTCTCCCGATGCTCTTGTAAGATATTAATAACCAAAATAAGAGAACTTGAAGTTTATTTTATTGAACTGAAAATTCCTAAAACAAAAGCAACCCTTGCAACTACTTTACAAATCAACCCGTGGCCCTAGGGGGAATTTAGAACATGTCGACGGCGGGTAAATGGCTAGGGTTTTTTTGGTTGTCGGTTATGGGGTAATCGGCTATGATGCTCTCCTAGGTTAAAATACATGCCCTTATATAAGCTTTGGGCTCAAGTTTTCTAATGTAACAAGGATTACAACTTTAATTAAAAGTATGATTCTAATAAAGACTAAATCTTCAAGGAATCTACTTTCCAGCCGTCCTCCTTGTTTCTTGGGATTTTCTCTCCTTGAACTTTGGGCTTGACATATCTTTTGATCTGGGGCTCGGAAAAATATGAGGTTTTCACACGACAGACGGGCTGAATTTTCTCTATCTGTCGAGGTCCACTTTGCTTTTTCTCTCCACAAAACTGCTGTCACCATGCTGTCACGGCGGCACCATGGCAGCATCGTCCTCTTTGTCTGCTTGTCCAGTTCAGCTCTTCTGCTTCTCTGCCCAGCGCCTGCCTTCTCCGTCAGCTATGGCGGATGCCTGCAAAAATAGCCATTTTTTGTCGAATCTGTGCCTTTAATATATTTGTGATGTTTTGCTGTAAACTGACCTAAATGCAATGAATAATGCTTGAATGCAGCAGAAATATGGGTTAAAAAGGGTGTAAATAATAGAACTTTTACACACTCAACAGCTACCTCGGCGGGTATGGCGGGCAGCAGGCTAAAAACTTGTCACGCGACCATAGCGGGTCACTACCACTGCAACTTTCGATGTCTCGGAAGGTGGAACGGAAATAAGTCCTGACGGCAAGTTTGGCAAATACTCCAAGTTCGGTGGGGGTAGTCGATAGTGATCCCTCTTATTTCTAGGTAAGGATGCTCGAGAGCTAACGTGACGTAGGCAATACCTAGCAATCTCAACGTAAACCTACCACAGGCTAGTCAACTCGGTTTGTAATCCCTCTTAGCCACTGAAACTTGTGTACTGGTGTAGAACCAAGTTAGTCACGCGTCAGCATGTTATGACCGTACTTAACCTTTTCGTGAGCCTTGCACTTCCATGCCCGACAAGTGGATTCTCTCAACTGACTGGTGTAGAATAATTAAAAGAATGAAGTGCCCAGATTAAGCAAACTTGGAATATTTTATTGAAAAATAACTCAAAACCTAAAACAACCGTTTCACAACTAGTTTACAACATAACCCTAACCCAAGTGGAGTTTAGAACATAGCGGCATCAGAGAACACTAGAAAAGTCTATATAAAACCTAAGATGGTTTGAACTAGGAGTACAATGGGTATTTATAGACTAATGACTATGTTAAGTCCTCCTTAAAGTAGAAGTCCTCTAAAGTAGCTTTCCATTTTTAATATGACTTTAAACTCTGACTTCTTTGCGTGGAATATGGACTTTATCCCGTTTGCCTTAGCTAGCAACTAATCTTGAGATTTTTGCTTCGGCGGTCCTGGTCGCTACTACAGACGCCAAAAAATCAAGTGGATACCGACGATAGATTCAGGTTTTTTAGCTCTACAAATCGCACTCCGGTTCTCCAACATCCATAGTTAGCTGTCGTGGGCAGCACGGTCGGCAGCAACTCTACTCGGTAGGAACTGTCTTCTGCTGGAACTGCATCAGTATAGCTCCTAGGTTTGTTCTTTCAGCCTTGACTCTTGTGCTCCTCGGTTCTCTCTTTCAGCTGTTAGTACCTACAAACAAAAGTACACTAAAACAGTATCTCTTGTTTATCAAATAAACGATAATCTATAAAAGCAAGGTAAAACAAAGAAATACTGTAAAACGCCATGCATGCACCTACTTATGCCTAAAATGTGCTTAAAAACAGTAATAATAAGAGTTGGAATGTGCACGAAATAGAGGACTTATGGACACTTTACACACCCCAAACTCGAACTATTGCTTGTCCTTGAGCAATGCAACCTAAAATACTTGATCTAATAATAGTAAGAAAGAATAACTTGTTTTTAACCTAATTTTTTGCCTCAAGGCCGTGGTGCCTATATTAAATTAATGAAGGGAAATAAGCAATAAAATAACTCAAAATTAACTTTCGCATGCCTGTGTGTGTGTGCATGTCTCTAAATAGGCTGAATATGCAGAATAAATAAATAAACAAAGATGCTTCTGTGATTTAAAGGTTGCTGTCGAGGCAGCAGAGTTTAAGCACAATATTTTTAATCATGGCAGTGAGGGCTTCAGCTTATCACAACTACTCTTCTAGGTCTGACGTTGAGATAGGAGCAAACTATAAAACCTCGAACCCTTGGAGTAGAGTCATCCCATGAAGGCTTTCATTCACTCATGCTAATTTGCCCATCACTTTAAGGCTTTCAGATTCATGGACTTTGATAGCAGCGGAGTGTCTTCGCACATGATTCGTCCTAGATCCTGTTGCGTGCACCTCTAGGGTTAACATCATTGTTCCTTGTTTTTAATTCTGATGCCGTGGCGGTACTGCATTTTTCTATTTCTTTTGCCTGCCTCGGCAGCTACCTGTAATCAGCGTTAGAATTTTGCAAAGATTCGAATATCAAACAGGCATTGTTCATAAAATATTCTAACATATTCAGCAAGTAACAAAGATGTTTAACATTTTCAGGCATAAAGAAAAAAATTCTAAGTCATAATTCATGCTTCTTCCCAAGATTAAGTTTACTTTTAGTTAGGTGCGAAAATAAATTAATCCGCTATCCTATCATATGCGCAAGTCATAACAATTTTTTCTTTTCTGATTATTACTAAGGCAAGTACAATGCAACCTAAAAATGCAACTAAATATGCCTAGAAAAATGATGCGAGAGATATCCCCCCCAAACCCGAGATGGGCATTGCCCTCAATGCAAAAAATAGAAAAGAAAAGCTGGACTAAAGTAAGAAGAATGGAAGACGCCCGAGGTTGCTGCTATTGGCAGGTGACGGCAGCGGGCTTTGCATTGCTGCCTTATGTTTTGCGGTTCTTGGCTCTGGATTTGCAAAATTGATTGTGAGATGGGAATAAAGAAAAATTAAAACAAATGAAACCTAATCCTAAAACTACTCTTATGAAAACAGTAAATAACGGGAAAGAGAAGGTTATGTCACAGTGGGGTGGGCATCCCTGAATGTGAATACTTCCTGTTCTTTCATGGCAGAGTCCCATGTATAGTGCTTTAGTCGATGCCTATTGACCTTGAACTTTGTTCCTCCATTTACAGATTTTACCGTCTTGACACAATGTTGAAAGGCCTCGACTACTTCGTAAGGTCCTGCCCATCTGGATTTTAGCTTTACAGGGAACAGTCTGAGGCAGGAGTTGAACAACAACACTTGCTGGCCAGGCAAGAACTGCCACTGTTGAATCTTGTTATTGTGCCATTTTTTGATTTTTTTTTCTTTGTACAGCATGGCATTCTCGTATGCCTCCCGCCAAAATTCTTCCATTTCTGTCAGATTTAGCAGTCTCTTTTCCCCAGCCTATTTTCAGTCCATGTTAACTATCTTGACTGCCCAATATGCCTTGTGTTCTATTTCGACAAGGAGATGGCAGGCCTTTCCGTATACTAGACGATATGGAGACATTCCGTATACTTGACTGCCCAATCTTTTCTGTTAAGGTTCACGACTTTCTCTAAGATGGTCTTGACTTCCTTGTTCGAAATTTTTGCCAGCCCATTTGTTTGTGGATGATAGGCTACAGCAATCTTGTGCTTGACCCCCACTTTCTGGAGTACCTTTGCAATTAATTTGTTATCAACGTGGGTGCCTTCATCGCTAATGATTGCTATTGGTACTTCGAACCTCGTGAAGATGTTCTTTCGTAAGAACCTATAAACGGTCTTTGCATCATTGTGAGGGGTGGCAATGGCTTCTACCCACTTAGAATCATAATCAACTTCTAGGAGGATGCACATGTTTCCGCACAAATATGTGAATGGTCCCATAAAATCTATCCCCAAACATCGAATAACTCACCCACCAGGATTGTTTGAAGGGGCATTTCATTCCTTCTGGATATATTTCCTGTTCTTTGGCAGATGTCACTATATTTTAGAAAGTTTGAGCTTCTTTATGTAGTGTTGGCCAAAAGAACCATGATTGTAGCACCTTTGCTGATGTGCGCTGCCCACCGAAATGGCCTCCATATGGTGCTTAATGGCATTGATAGAGTATGGCCTGTTGTTCATCCTATGGTACACATTGTCCCAAAAGTAATGCCTCGCATCATGTTGGAATTGTTTCTTTCCTTGAAAGTTAAGTTCATAAGGCAAAACACCAAATACTAAATAATTTACAACATCCGCGTACCAGGGTGTGTCTATGGATGTTGCCGCCGCGGCCTCTGCAAGGGCGGCAGGTAATAGTCCTTCAGCTTCTAGGGCGGCTACTAGGGCTGAGGCTAGTAGCATCTGTTCGTTAGGGAATTTATCCTAAATTTCGTTGTGGGAGGTGTTCTCATGTCCATTCTCCAGCCGAGAGAGTTGATCTGCCACTTGATTTTTCGTGCCCTTTCTATCTCGAATTTCTATGTTAAACTCTTGCAACAGTAGGATCCACCGGATTATGCGGGGCTTTGCATCTTTCTTTGCGAATAGGTACCTTAAGGCAGAATGGTCTGTGTGAACTATCACCTTTGTGCCAATCAGGTAGGGCCGGAACTTATCAAAGGCAAATACTACTGCCAGCAATTCTTTTTCTTTAGTGGTGTAGTTGGTCTGGGCATTATTTAGTGTTTTCCTAGCGTAGTATATGACGTGAAAGATCTTATCTTTGCGCTGTCCTAGGGCGGCACTAACGACACTGTCACTAGCATCACACATGAGTTCGAAGGGTTGACTCCAGTCAGGGGGGACTACCACAAGTGTTGTGACTAGCTTTTCCTTTAATGTTTTGAATGCTTTCTAGCATGCCTCGTCGAAGATGGATGGCTTGTCCTATTCCAGCAAGGTACACATTGGTTTAGAAATTTTAGAAATTTTTTCAATGAATCTACAATATAAACCTGTGTATCCCAGAAAACTTTGTATGCCCTTGACAGCGGTAGGCGGCGGTAAGTTGGCTATTACTTCGATTTTGGCTTTGTTTACTTCTATTCATTGTGCAGAAATATTTTATGCCCTAAGACTATGCCTTCGTCGACCATAAAGTTGCATTTTTCCCCGTTAAGCCCTAGGTATGTTTCCTCACATCTGGTCAGTACTTTCTCAATGTTGCCGAGGCAGCTGTCGAAGCTGCTGCCGAAGACAGAGAAGTCATCCATGAAGATTTCCATGAAATCTTCTATCATGTCCGAGAAGATAGCCATCATGCATCGTTGGAATGTGGCTGGGGCATTGCACAAACCGAATGGCATTCTTCGCGGCCCCTGCTGAATCTTCTACTGGTACATGGACAAAGCATAGATGTCATACAGGCAAGTGAAGGTTGTTTTGGCCTGGTCCTCCGGTGCGATGGCGATTTGGTTGTACCCTGAATATCCATCCAAAAAGCAATAGAAGTGTTTTCCAGCAAGGCAGTCAAGCATTTGATCAATAAAAGGTAACAAAAAATGATCTTTTTTGTTGCTTTATTTAATTTGCGGTAATCCATGCATATTCGTGAACCAGTTACTATTCGAGTTGGGATTAATTCATTATTATCATTGCTTAGCACAATTATTCCACCTTTCTTTGGTACACATTGTATCGGGCTTACCCATTCGCTGTCTGAGATTGGATATATGATTCTAACATCTAGCCACTTGATGATTTCCTTTTTGAAAACTTCTCTCATGGCTTCATTTAATCTCATTTGGGCATCCACAGTTTGTTTTTTGTTCTTCTCAAGCTGGATTTTATGCATGCAAATTGCAGGGCTGGTTCCCTTTATAACTGCAATTGTCCATCCTATCGTCTTCTTATGTTGCTGCAGCGGCGCAATCAATTGTTGTTCCTGTTTAGGCTGCAACTTGGAAGAAGTTATAACTGGTAGTGTATCATTAGGTCCTAGGAAAACATATTTAAGTTGTGCAGGTAAGGTGTTTAACTCAAGGGTAGAAGGTTGTTCAGTGGATGGTTTAAACATCTTGCCTCCATTTTCTGTGTAATTCAGAGGATCAAAGTACTTACATGGTCTGTTTGTTATCCAATATGCCTCTTCTAGTTCCTCTCTTTCCTGCTCTATCCACTCATTGCATTGCTCATCTTCCGGACAGAATTCTAAATGGCTGCCATGGCAGCTGCCGAGTTTGCTGCCTGGGCAGTATTACTGTCGGTAGGGTCTGTTGTCGTCAAGGTTGAACTCTGAGACAACATCTAGTAGTTGGCATTCTTCCGAATCTTCCGCATGTCTCATGGATTGATAAACGTTCAATTTTACTTGTTGATCGTCTATCCTCATTGTGAGTTCACCTTTTTCCACACCGATCAGTGTTCTGCCCGTAGCAAGGAAAGGCCGCTCCAATATTATTGGTGCTTTTTTCATTTTCTTCACAATCCAGCACCAAGAAATCGACATGAAAAATAAATTTATCCACTTGTACTAGGAAGTCCTCAATTATTCCATCTGGTTGTACATAAGTTTTGTCAGCCAGCTGAAGCATCACCGTTGTTGGGCGGGCATCTCCTATCCCTAGTTTCTGGAAGACATATTTGGGCATTAAATTTATGCTTGCCCATAGGTCACATAATGCTCGTACGGAGTGGTTGCTGCCTATTTTGCAAGGGATTATAAAGTTGCTTGGATCTTTCTGTTTGGGCGGTGCTTTATTGTGCAGCATAGCCATGCATCCTTCCATTACTGCCACTGTTTCAAATTCTTCAATCCTTGTTCTTTTGGATACCATATCTTTTACGAACTTGGAATAGCTGGGCATTTGTTCAATTAACTCTATTAGTGGAAGGTTGATTTTGACATGCTTTAGCACATCCATGAACCTTTTATACTGCATCTCAAACCATAATGTTTCAAATGGTGGTGGAGGTACAGGGTTGGCAATTTTTTCTTTACCTAGCATCCTACTCTAGGTAACTGGTTCATGTTCTGTTTGTTCGTTCCTGGTATTGTCTGCTGGTTCTTGTTTTGGTGTCGTCGCAACAGATTGTTCGGAAGGTCGGACTAGTTCGGTAGACGATGTTTCTCTTGCAGCGGACATGGATGGGTCATGTAGTGTTACCCCACTTCGGGTTGTTATGGCCTTACACTGTTCAAGGGATTTTCCTTTTGCTAATTCAGTGTCACTGGGTAATCCACCCATTGGCCTTATGATTATGATCTGAGCAAATTTCTCGAACAGCGTCTCCTGATTTCTTAAAGCTGCCTCTTGGTTGTTCATTTTGCTTTCAGTCATGTACATGAAAGATTCAGTTTTATTAATGAATCTATTTGTATTAAAAATGAAATCTTTTGTATGGGACATGAAAGTATGCAGAGTAGATTCTAAGGAAGAAGTGTTTGTATCATGTTGTGGTGACAGTTGTCGTGGCAGGTTCTGTTGATAGTCCCCTTGTTGATGTGATAGGTTTGCAGCAGATCTGGGGTTGTTCCATGAGAAGTTAGGATGGTTCTTCCATCCTGGGTTGTAGTTATTCTGAGTGGGTCTGCTATTCTTCTCATATCCTCCCATATAATTAGTAGATTCGGCATAGTCAGAGGAATCATGATTGCCACCACATTCTTCACAGAATGGCTCAACAGCTTTTACTTCATAGACCTGACCAGGGGGCTGCACAATCTTCATCACCAGCTCCGTCAGTGTATCGAGGCGGACGTTAACAGATTTTGAGGCTTCTACCTCATTTGCATTGGTTGACCGCCTTGTGCCGCCTCGGCGGGCTGTCGGGTACTTGTAATCATTTTTAGCAGCCATGTTCATCAGCCGCAATGCTTCCCCTGGAGGTCTGTGCATGATGATCTCGTTGAATAGGCATCTATCATCATCCGAGTTGGGTAGTTAACCCCGTTATAGAATATAGATACCTGAGTCCAAGTCGATAAACCATGTAGCAGACAATTATTCAGCATTTGTTGGTACCGCTCCCATGCCTCGTACATCGACTCGTCATCCCCTTGTCTAAAGGCCATGATCTCATTCCACAGCCTATCAGTGACATTGGACGGGCTGAAACGGTCTAGAAAATCTTTGCAGATCTCCGTCCATGTATTAAAAGATCCGGCTGGCTGGTTATTCAACCATTGTTTCTCCCTATCCCTCAGTGAATAGGGAAATAGCCTCAGCCGTAGTACATCCTGGTGAACCCCATGTATCATAAATGCTCAAAAAATGTCCAGGAATCCTCGTAAATGCTGCTGAGCATCTTCTGTGGCAGTCCCTTCAAAGTGCCCTAGTGTGTTTATCATGTTGAACATGACGGGCTTTAATTCAAAGTGGTCCGCCCCTATGTTAGGTTCCGTCACTATTGGGTTGAACCCTCGGAAGTCATGCTCAAGGTATTCTCTGGTAGTTCGAGCGGGTTGGGGTTGCCTGGGCAGATCAGGGGGATCTTGCCGTGGTAGATCTTGCGGACCTCTGGGTGGCAAGTCTTGCTGACTGCCCCTGCTATTTACGGCAACATTTCGTGGGTCCTCGTTTACCATTGTTTCTTCGTTTGCTTTTCCCTTGTATTCTTTGTTTCTCTTAAGGACTTCCCTAAGCTCCTTCTTTATCCTTCTCGTTTAACGTTCGAGTTCGTCGTAAATGAGGATATTTCCTTTAGGGTTGGCCTTAGTCATACACTTACAAAGGACACGATAAATAATTTTTTCCCGATTAAAAAATAAGATAAAATAAAAAGTACAGAAATTTAAATATGATATTCGCTGTTACCAATCCCCGGCAACGGCGCCAAAAACTTGTAGGGCGTGTAGGTGTTCCCTTTTTTGTCAGAGCGCAAGTGCACACTGCTGCCAAGTTATAGTATAAAAGATGTCGAATCCCACGAGGGTTGGACATCTTGTTTCGTTTCGTAGTCCCTGCAGAAGGTAAAATAAAAGCACAAGTTTATTGATTGTTGGATCGAAGAGTAACGTAAAATAAAGCACAAATAATAAAGGAGGTGATCAGGTTGATAGAGCAGGCAGAGTTATGCTGCCACTTAGTGTGAAACTACATTGTGAAGGTAGAGTTATTTTGTGCTACAACGATATGTTGCCTCGGCGGGTATGGAGGGTTGCAGGATACGACCCTGTCACGCAGCCGCAGCGGGTCACTACCACTGCAACTTTTTCTGTCTCGGCAGGTGCAATGAAAATAAGTCCTGACGGTAAGTCTGGCAGACACTCCAAGTTCGGCGGGATAGTCGACAGTGATCCATCCTATTTCTTGGTAAGGATGCTCGAGAGCGAACATTGTAACCCCCTTAGCCCGGCCTGGACGCCCGACTCGAACTAAGAAGATTAACGACCCTTTTTTCTTTTTAACTTTTCTAGATGCACATTATTAATCTATGTGAATAGAAAATCATTTTGGCATAAGAGACACAGCGAACAGAGCTCATTTAGGGGTTCAATTGCATACAAATGTCTTTTAGGAACTAAAATGTAAATTTCTAGAATTATAAGGATTAAACAAGTTTTAACGTAACCAATCCAAAATTAATCTTATAATATACCAACATGTCAAATTTCATCTTAAACGGATCATCCAAACTCATTTAATTAAGCATTCAAAACTTAGGGACTAAATCGTAAGAAACAGAAACCTAAAACAAATCAAATTCAACTCCAATGGTCAGGTGTTTCGAAACACAAGGCCATGGATCAGAACGGTCGTTTCGAACCCAGGTTGACCGTTTTGATACTCGGGTGCGTTCCGATACCCGAATCAAAACTCATCATTCCAGTAGAAAATCATTCTGGAACGTTCCTACCCGTTCCGAAACCCCATGGCCATTTCAGGCCACTGTTCCGAAACAGGTAAGGGCGTTCCGATACGCCTTGCCCTGCAACTACACAAATTGCTAGTTTTTCACTCATAAACACCCCCCAAAAACATTCCAATTCATGCCACAACATACATTAAACATGTATAAGCATCAAAGAACAACTATACGAAGCATAAGCTGAAACATGGCATCATTCATGCAAGCATTGGAATTATAGCCATGCTACCTAGTCTTCCAAAGCCATACAAAGCTAAAATCAACACTCAAATAAAAATCAATCCTCAAAGGCCATTTACAAACCAAAGTTAAGCAACCAAACATGCTCAAGGTAATTAACAACATCTTCAAACATCCAAGAGTATAAATCCCACCCATTGCCTCTTATTACACCAAAGTAAAACCACGTACTTTGCTAGACCAAAGTGCTTGGATTCCCCTTGCTCACTCCCTGCCTCAAATGCCTAATTTTATGCATTGATGAAACAAATGAGCCTAAGCACAATGCATAGTGAGGTTTGCTAAAACAACATTCATCAATGCATTTCACATAACAGGCAAAACATCATTTAACAACACATGCCCTCTCATGGCATCAATGCACTTTTGAAAATACATGCTCATATGCATCACTAAAATACAACACATAAACCTTTGCTCATGCTTTACATAGGATCACATGCATTCTAGCATAAATCACAAGCATCTCATGCTTAAACCATTAGTCAACAACATTAAATTGGCTTACAAGTGATCATTTCTCAAACCAAAGCAAAACCAACTTAATAGACACAATCGGATACACGGATTACAAGCGTTGTCCCACACGCTTCATACATACTATCGGACTACACAAGGTGGAGATCAATGGCACAATTACAACCCCTCAACACCCGTGATGGAGATTAATGTCACAATCACAACCCCTCAAAATCACTCATCGGTAGTTGTATAATTCCACTAACGAGAGTACGTGACACATACCATAAGACTCACACACGGGATTAAATCATTCACCGTTGTGATCTTAGCCTCAATAGTTAGGGTACTTGTATGGAGATTACGGCACAATCATAACCACTCGACATCCAAGGCAACTTTATTCACGGTGCACCCAATCCTATAGCCGGCTAACTATATCCGATTACAAGAACCAAAAACCACTTCCATCACTTGCCAATATAATAATTTAACATCAATAATCCATTGTTTTACAAGCATAAACACAATGCCCTTACCACAAGCATAACCATGCTTAACATCATGTGCTTTTATCACATAAAACCAAAGATCACTTACCTAGTGCATCCTGAACACAATGGAATTAATATCCAGCATTACTCATGCTTCTAACATGCTTTAAAACAGTAATCAAAACCATAATTAACCCAAGTGCATTTTCATCAAAACATAGTACATTTCCGAGGGAGACTTTCGAATCACTTACTCTTGAGCTTAGCTAAGTGTTTTAAACTTACACTAAGCTCCCAAGACCACGCTCAAAGCGTTATAAACCGGAAATCCATTTTCACTCACCGATGCGTGAAGCCTCGCTCGCTGGCACGAAAATTACTCTACTGGAGCCTCCAACAACGCCTCGTTTGCTCCCGGATGAAGATCCCCTGTTTTCACATCCTCAAAACAGAGATATAAATGCATTAAAATGCATTTCAACACTAGCAACATATCACAAACTCGTTGCTCACCCAAACTATACCAATTTACCCAACCGAAACAACCAAAAACTCAATCGATTGCTTCCTAAATCAAGCCCAACCAACATACATCACTTCCAATCAATTAAAAACACCAAAACGCATCAAACAAACAACCTAACCCATCCTTATACCTCCAGCAAGCATGATTCCACCATTTCACCTCAAAAACTCACTTAAAACTAACAAGAAACTCAAGGATCTCAAGGATTTCGGGATCTATGTTATCAAAACCTCATTTCAACATAATAACCAACTTAGAATTCAATTAAAATCAATCCAAAACAGAGTTTAGCAAAACAAATCCGAAAATCAAGATTTCAACAATATTTTTACAAGATTTTGATCTCAAATCAAAACTATAATGAAAACTCAACCAAAAACATTAATTAGAAGCCAAAGATCTTGGGAATTTCAATAAAGAACTTTGATTAGAGGTTGAGAACGAGATTTACCTCCGATCCTTGCTTTCCTCAATGAATGACAAGTTTTCCTTAGAAAAATCTTGAAGAACTAGAAATGATTTCTTGAAAATTGTTTAGGAAATATTGAGAGAGTGTTTGGGAGAAAAGAATTCTAGAGAGAAATGGATTAAAATTGTTTTTGACTGAAAATGAGAAGAGAATGCTAGTTACGTGATTGAATCTCACTAATTAACAACCTAATTAATTAAATAAAATAAAAACCAATTAAAGCTATTTAATTAAAACCATTTTAAACACATATCATATTAAGGAAAGGTTAAATTGCTATAAATCCCCCTAAAGATTCTAAGATTTTGGCTTCTCCTTTAAAAATCACATTTTCCACAGTTTTGAAACTTTACAATTTTGTCACCACTCAAAATTTCCCACTTCTGAAACTTTTTTTGTAAAATTGATTTGACCAACCTCTTAAATATATTTTTAGACGATTTTAGCAATTTTTACCACATTTTTTTCCTATCCCGATCTTTGATTTCCTTAAATCACCTTACGTGATTCGAACCGTTCCCGACCGATCCGGTCCGATGTCTAAAACATCTAGGCCCAAAAAACAGGGTGTTACAACTCTCCCCCACCTAGGAAATTTCGTCCTCGAAATTTCACCTGAAGGAAAAAGGTGCGAAAACTGCTTCAGCATGTCCGCCTTGCTTTCCCACGTGGCCTCCTCAACTCCTCGGTGTCGGCACAACACCTTCACAAGCTCTATCGTCTTGCCATGAAGAACTTTACTGCTCACATCCAAAACCCTCACTGGTTCCACATCATATGAAAGATCCAGACTCAACTCTATCTCCTCAAGAGGCATCACGTGCGAAGGATCCGATATGTACTTCCGCAACATAGAGACATGGAACACATCATGTATCTTTTCCAGCTCCGAAGGCAATCTCAACCGATATGCCACAAGACCGATACGCTCCACAACCTCGTAGGGTCCAATGAACCTTGGGCTAAGCTTTCCCTTACGCCCAAATCTCATCACCTTCTTCCAAGGCGATACTTTCAAAAACACACGTTCACCAACCGCGAACTCAATCTCCTTACGCTTTAGGTCCGCCTAAGACTTTTGCCTATCTGATGCTGCATTCAAACGCTCAAAAATGAGCTTCACCTTCTCGGTGGTTCCCTTTAACTTAGCTGGCATAAAAATCAACTTTTTCCCAGCTTCTGCCCAACAGAGAGGGGTTCTACATCTTCTCCCATACAAAGCCTCGTATGGAGCCATTTGAATACTTGCATGGTAACTATTATTATACGCAAACTTAACCAATGGCAAGTGCTTCTCCCAAGAACCCTGAAAATCTATCACGCAGCATCTCAACATGTCCTCAAGCACTTGGATCACACGTTCTGACTGTCCATCCGTCTGAGGATGATATGAAGTACTGAAATTCAACCGTGTTCCCAAGGCTTGATGCAAACATTCCCAAAATCGCGCTGTAAACCTCGGATCCCTATCCAACACAATAGACTTTGGCACAACGTGCAACCGCACAATCTCAGCAATGTATAGCTCAGCCAGTTTATCCAAGGTATACGTAGTATGCACAGGCAGAAAATGTGCACACTTCGTGAGCCGATCTACAATCACCCAAACCGAATTCTTCTTTGATGGTGACAACGACAACCCAGACACAAAATCCATGGTAATTCTTTCCCACTTCCATTCTGGGATTCTCAAAGGTTGCAACAACCTAGAAGGAACCTGATGTTCAGCCTTCACTCGCTGACACGCCATGCACTTACTAACGAACTCAGCCACATCCTTTTTCAACCCCACCCAGTAGTACACATCTTTCAAATCACGATACATCTTTATACTACCAGGATGCATAGCAAAAGGACTACAATGAGCTTCAATCAGAATAGTGTGCCTCAACTCAACATCATTTGGCACCACTATTCGACTTCCATAGCACTACACCCCGTCATCATTAAAACTGAAATCCGAAGGTCTACCCTTCGCAATGTCTTGATCATGCGACACAAGGGAATCATCAAGCAACTGCTTATCTTTGATTGACTGAATCAGGGATGGTTTCACTTGCGATTCAGCAATAAGACCACCATCACACGATATGCTCAAACGAGCAAACATGTCCCTCAATCCACATCCACTTTCCTACTCAGAGCATCAGCTACAACATTAGCCTTGCCCGGGTGGTACTCGATTTTCAGATCATAATCCTTAAGCAACTCCACCCAACGGTGTTGCCTAAGATTCAACTTCTTCTGAGAATAAGATACTTCCGGCTCTTATGATCCGTGAACACAACACACTTCTCACTGTACAGGTAATTCCTCCAGATCTTCATTGCAAACACCACAGCCGCAAGCTCAAGATCATGAGTAGGGTAGTTATGCTCATGCACCTTCAACTGTCTAGATGCATAAGCTACTACCTTACCTTCTTGCATCAACACGCAGCCCAAACCAACAATGGACACATCACTATAGATCACAAACTCCTTACCAGACTCATGTTGAATCAGGACAGGAGCATGGGTCAAAGCTTCCTTCAGCTTCTTAAAAGCTTGGTGCCTCGCCTTTGTCCACTCAAAACGAACAATCTTCTGCAACAACTTGGTCAAAGGTGAAGCTATGTTCGAGAAACCCTCGACAAACCTACGTTAATACCCAGACAGACCAAGAAAACTTCGTACCTCTGTTACCGACTTAGGCACTTTCCAACTCATCACAGCATCTACTTTGTGCAGATCAATGCGAAAACCCTCAGCTAACACAACATGTCCAAGGAAGACCACCTCCCTAAGCCAAAACTCACACTTACATAGCTTGGCATACAACTGATTTTCCAACAACGCTAGCAAAACGATTCTCAAATGTCTATCATGATCCTTCTCGGTACGAGAGTACACAAGGATATCATCGATAAACACCACCACAAACTGATCCAAGAATTCATAGAATACAGGATTCATCATGTTCATTAAAGGATAAGGCGCGTTTGTCAAACCAAACGACATCACTAAGAACTCGTAATGCTCGTACCTTGTCCGAAAAGTTGTCTTAGGTACGTCCACATCCTTCACCTTCAACTGGTAATATCATGACCTCAAGTCTATCTTAGAAAATTATGAGGCTCCCCGGAACTGATTGAAGAGATCATCAATTCTAGGCAAGGGATACTTGTTCTTGATCGTCAACTTGTTGAGTTGCCGATAATTTATGCACATCTGCATTGTCCCATCTTTCTTCTTTACAAATAAGACTGATGCACCCCAAGGTGATACACTCGGCCGGATGAAACCTCGATCCAACAACTCCTGCAGTTGCGTTTTCAACTCTTTTAGCTCTTTAGGTGCCATGCAATGATGAGCAATGGACACCGGAGACGTATTCTCGTACAATTCGATACCATACGCAACTTCCCTGTTTGGTGGCAACCCAGGTAATTCTTCCGAAAAGACACCCGGAAAATCACGAACGGTTCAGATATCCTGCACACGCACATCTTTGGTGTCGGGATTCATCTAATAGGCAATGTAAGCCTCACAACCTAACTTCATCATATGGTTTCCTTCCAAAACCGAAATCACATTCGACAAGAATTTCACATTCTCGCCTACTACAACTACTTCATAATCATCGACAAGTTTTAAGGTGACCCGTTTGACATCAAAGTCAACCACAGCTCTATGCTCAGACAACCAATCCATACCAAGGATTACATCGAAACCGTAGAAGGGTAACTCCATCAAATCCACAAGAAAGACATGACCTTGCACATACAAAGGGCATCTCGTATACAACTTTCTAGTGACTACATCTCACCAAAAGAACTAGTCACTTGCATTCCTACTTCAAGTAGCTCAACAAGTATATCAAGCAAATGTGCATGCTCACTCAAGATATAAGAATGTGTAGATCCAGAATCAATCAAAGATAAGCAGTTGCTCTGATACCAACAAATGTAACACCCTTAGCCCGGCCTAGACGCCCGACCCAAACTAAGAAGATTACACGGGGAAAACCAAAGTCAACTCGTGAAAGTCAACCTTGATTAACGACCCTTTTTTCTTATTAACTTTTCTAGATGCACATTATTAACCAATGTGAATAGAAAATCATTTTAGCGGAAAAGACATAATGAACGGAGCTCATTTAGGGGTTTAATTACATACAAACATCTTTTAGGGACTAAAATGTAAATTTCTAGAATTATAAGGATTAAACAAGTTTTAACGTAACCAATCCAAAATTAATCTTATAATATACCAACATGTCAAATTTCATATTAAACGGATCATCCAAACTCATTTAATTAAGCATTCAAGACTCAGGGAATATAACGTAAGAAATAGAAACTTGAAACAATTCAAATTCAGCTCCAACGGTCAGGTGTTTCGAAACACAAGGCCCTGTATCGGAATGATCGTTTCGAAACCATGTTGACCGTTTCGATACTCGGGTGCATTCCGAAACCCTATCGAAACACAACATTCCAGTAGCAAATTGTTCCGGAACATTCCCACCTGTTCCGAAACCCCATGGCCATTTCAGGCCACTTTTCTGAAACAGGTAAGGGCGTTCCGATACGCCTTGCCCTGCAACTACACAAATTGCTGGTTTTTCACTCATAAACACCCCCGAAAACATTCCAATTCATGCCACAACATACATACAACATGTATAAGCATCAAAGAACAACTATACGAAGCATAAGATGAAACATGGCATCATTCATGCAAGCATTGGAACTATAGGCATGCTCCCTAGTCTTCCAAAGCCATACAAAACTAAAATCAACACTGAAACAAAAACCAATCCTCAAAGGCCATTTACAAACCAAAGTTAAGCAACCAAACATGCTCAAGGTAGTTAACAACATCTTCAAACATACAAGACTAGAATTCCCACCCATTGCCTCTTATTACACAAAAGTAAAACCACGTACTTTGCTAGACCAAAGTGCTTGGATTCCCCTTGCTTACTCGCTGCCTCAAATGCCTAATTCTCTGCATTGATGAAACAAATGAGCGTAAGCACAAATCTTAGTGTGGTTCGCTAAAACAACATTCATCAATGCATTTCACATAACCGGCAAAACAACATTTAACAACACATGCCTTTACTTAAAACATGCTCTCTCATGGCATCAATGCACTTTTTAAAATACATGCTCATATGCATCACTTAAATACAACAAATAAACCTTTGCTCATGCTTTACCAAGCATCACATGCATTCTAGCATAAATCACAAGCATCTCATGCTTAAACCATTAGTCAACAACATTATATTGGCTTACAAGTGATCATTTCTCAAACCATACCAAAACCAACTCAATAGACACAATCAGATACGCAGATTGCAAGCGTTGTCCCACGCGCTACATACATACTATCGGACTACACAAGGTGGAGATCAATGGCACAATTACAACCCCTCAACACCCATGATGGAGATTAATGCCACAATCACAACCCCTCAAAATCACTCATTGGTAGTTGTATAATTCCACTAACGAGAGTACAGGACACATACCACAAGACTCACACACGGGATTAAATCATTCACCGTTGTGATCTTAGCCTCTATCGTTAGGGTACATTGATGGAGATTACGGCACAATCACAACCATTCGACATCCAAGGCGACTTTATTCACGGTGCACCCAATCCTATAGCTGGCTAACTATATCCGATTACAAGAACCAAAAACCACATCCATCACTTGCCAATATAATCATTTAACAACAATAATCCACTGTTTTACAAGCATAAACACAATGCCATTACCACAAGCATAACCATGATTAACATCATATGCTTTTATCATATAAAACCAAGGATCACTTACCTAGTGCATCCTTAAAACAATGGCATTAAAATCCAGCATTACTCATGCTTCTAACATGCTTTAAAACATTAATCAAAGCCATAATTAATCCAAGTACATTTTCATCAAAACATAATACATTTCCGAGAGAGACTTTCGAATCACTTACTCTTGAGCTTAGCTAAGTGTTTTAAACTTACACTAAGCTCCCAAGACCACGCTCAAAGCGTTATAAAACTGGAAAATCCATTTCCACTCACTGATGAGCGAAGCCTCGCTCGCCGACACGAAAATTACTCTACCGGAGCCTCCAACAACGCCTCATTTGCTCTCGGATCAAGATCCCTTGTTTTCACATCATCAAAACAGAGATCTAAATGCATTAAAATGCATTTCAACACCAGTAACATATCACAAACTCGTTGCTCACCCAATCCATGCCAATTTACCCAACCGAAATAACTGAAAACTCAATCGATTGCTTCCTAAACCAAACCCAGCCAACACACATCACTTCCAATCAATTAAAAACACCAAAACACATCAAAAAAACAACCTAACCCATCTTTATACCTCCAGCAAGCATGATTCTACCATTTCACCTAAAAAACTCACTTAAAACTAACAAGAAACTCAAGGATCTCAAGGATTTCAGGATATATGTTATCGAAACCTCATTTCAACATAATAACCAACTTAGAACTCAATTAAAATCAATCCAAAACAGAGTTTAGCAAAACAAATCCGAAAATAAAGATTTCAAGCATATTTTTACAAGATTTTGATCTCAAATCAAAACTACAATGAAAACTCAACCAAAAACATTAATTAGAAGCCAAAGATCTTGGGAATTTCAATAAACAACTTTAATTAGAGGTTGAGAACGAGATTTACCTCCAATCCTTGCTTTCCTCAATGAATGACAAGTTTTCCTTAGCAAAATCTTGAAGAACTATAAAGGATTTCTTGAAAATTGTTTAAGAAATATTGAGAGAGTGTTTGGGAGAAAAGAATTCTGGAGAGAAATGGATTAAAATTGTGTTTGACTGAAAAAGAGAAGAGAATGGTTGTTACGTGATGAAATCTCACTAATCAACTACCTAATTATTAAATAAAATAAAAACCAATTAAAGTTATTTATTTAAAACCATTTTATACACATGTCATATTAAGGAAAGGTTAAATTGCTATAAAGCCCCCTAAATATTCTAAGATTTTGGCTTCTCCTTTAAAAATCACATTTTCCACAGTTTTGAAGCTTTACAATTTGGTCACCACTCAATGTGTCCCACTTTCCGAAACCTTTTTTTGTAAAATTGATTTGATCAACCTCTTAAACATATTTTTAGAGGATTTTAGCAATTTTTACCACATTTTTATCCTATCCCGATCCTTGATTTCCTTAAATCACCTTACGTGATTCGAACCGTTCCCAGCCAATCCAGTCCGATGTCTAAAACATCTAGGCCCAAAACCATGGCATTACAAACGTGACGCATGCAATACCTAGAAATCTCAGCGTAAACCTAACACGGGCTAATCAACTCAGTTTGTAATCCCTCTTAGCCGCTGAAACTTGTGGACTAGTGTAGAACCAAGTTAGTCACACCTCAGCACGTTGTGACCGTACTTAACCCTTTCATGAGCCTTGCACTTTCGTGCCCAACAAATGGATTCTCTCAACTGACTGGTATAGAATAATTGAAAGAATGAAGTGCACAGATTAAGCAAACTTTGAATATTTTATGGAAAAATAACTCAAAACCTAAAACAATCGTTTCCCAACTAGTTTACAACATAACCCTAACCCAAGTAGAGTTTAGAACATGGCGGCGGAAGAGAACACTAGAAAAGTCTATATAAAACCTAAGATAATTTGAACTAGGAGTACAATGGGTATTTATAGACTAATGACTAGGTTAAGTCCTCCATAAAGTAGAAGTCCTCTAAAGTAGATTTCCATCTTTAATATAACTTTAAACTCTGACTTCTTTATGTAGAATATGGAGTTTATCCTGTTTGCCTTAGCCCGCAAGTAATCTTGAGATTTTTGCTTCGGCAGTCATGGCCGCTGCTACAGATGTCGTAAAATCAAGTAGATGCTGGCGATAGATTCAAATTTTTTAGCTCTACAAATCACTCTCCGGTTCTCCAACTTCCACAGTTAGCTGTCGTGGGCAGCACGGTCAGCAACAACTATACTTGGCAACTACTCAGCAGGAACTATCTTCTGCTGGAATTGCATTAGTACAACTCCTAAGTTTGTTCTTTCATGTAACCCCCTTAACCCGGCCTAGACGGTTGGCCCGAATTAAGAAAGTCACACGGGGAAAACTAAAGTCAACCCGAAAGTCAACCTTGATTAACGACCTTTTTTTTCTTTTTAAACTTGTCTAGATGCACATTAACCCTAGTTATGATCATTCAAACAACATACTCAAAGATCATAAACATCAGAGATCGAACAGGGACCCACTTGAACAAATTACAACTTTAGGGACCAAATTGCAAATTCTGATAAATATAAGGACTTCACCCAAATTAAAGTTACCAACTTGAAATTAATCATGTTTCATGCATCTCGGCCAAATTTAAGCTCAAACGGACATTCCAAACTCATACAATTGCACATACAAGTTTCAGGACCAAAATGCAAACATTTTGAAACATATAACTACCAATGTCAGCCCCCAACGGTCATCCGTTCCGAAACGGGAGACATCCCGTTTCGAAATGCGGGGACGTTCCGCAACGCGTACCGAAACGAGGGCTGACAGTAGCCTTTCTGTTTCGGAACGGTGTCACCCGTTTCGGACGCCTGGGCTGCTTCGAGGCACCCGTTCCGAAACGGCAGGCACTGTTCCGATACGGCCTGCACAAAATGCAGAAATTTGCTTGCCTAAACATGCAATTGACCAACCAATCATGCTCCAATTGCTATCAAACTTTACCAGCATCTCATACAACATACAAGAGACATATTTGCATCAACCAACCATCATTATATCAACATATATGAAAAGCCCCGAATCTAAAGGCATGCTTCCTACACAAGCAACCATTCATGCACAAAAGCCTTCAAACCAACACATAATGGCCAATTACAAAAACCAACATTAACAACAACATAAATCCAACTTAGGGAGTCCCAAACATCTCCCAAAACAACAACATAGGTCCCCCATTGCCAAATGCCAAAAGCTAAAAGTGTTTAAGAAAACCTTCTCATACATGAGCTTAACTTCCACTTGATTGCTTGCCCTCCTTGCTGCCCTCAATGCACTTTAATGCTCTGCATTATTGGTTTAAGAAAAGAGAGAGAGCGTAAGCAAAAGCTTAGTGAGGAAAGCTCCTTAGAACCACACAATAATGCATTTATAAAACTCATTTATAAATCATACTTCAAAATACATTTAGACATGCTCACAAGCAATCTTAAACAAGCATCTCATGCTTCACATCATAACATGTCATATTGGCCACAAGTGATAATTACCATCTTTAAAACAAGATCAACATAAGACTCACACATGGACTTTTAAACACCATTGTGATCTTATCCCCAAGGACTTTTAAACACCTTGGCCCATGGACTTTTAAACACCATGGCAAGGACCACACAAGGACTTTTAAACACCTTTGTGTCCTTAACAAGTTTCACCTCAAGGACTTTTAAACACCTTGACCCCAAGGACTTTTAAACACCTTGGCCATGGACTTTTAAACACCATGATATAAATCACCCCAAGGACTTTTAAACACCTTGGCCATGGACTTTTAAACACCATGATATAAATCACCCCAAGGACTTTTAAACACCTTGGCCCAAGGACTTTTAAACACCTTGGAAAGGACCACACAATGACTTTTAAACACCTTTGTGTCCGTAACAAGAACCATCCAAGGACTTTTAACCACCTTGATGTTCTTAAGTAAACAAGGCTCACTCAAGGACTTTTAACCACCTTAGTGACCTTAACCTTTTCAAAAACATCACTTGCCAATATACATCATATATCATCAATAATCCACTGTTTAAAAGCATTTAACCAAGCCATAAACATCATGCATCTTTAAGCATCAAACAACATTTATACAATGTTCAAAAACAAGGAACTCTAACCTTGAGCTTCCTTAAACACATGGCTTATAATCTCAGCAACACACATGCTAGATATGCTTTAAAAACAGAATTTAAACATGCAACAAACACATTGCACCCAACCATCACATGGTTCCTCAACAAGAGAGTTTTTCCGAAAACTTACTCTTGAGCTTAGCAAAGTTGTTTAGACTTAGACTAAGCTCCCAAACCTCCAAAACATTGGTTTCAAAGCCGAAAACCAAAATCCACTCACCGATTCCGTTTCGCCTCTTGCCGAAACACCAAATCAAGCTTCCGGATCACCACCACTTGGATCCAAAGAAGACTCCCCTGTTTTAACACATTAAAACAGTAGATTAATGCATCATCATGCATTAATAGCTTCAATGAAAGCACCAAAACTCGCTGCTCTCATCCACACTCCATTTTCGGCCACCAAACACAACCGAAAATGCATCCAAACAACTCCTCAACAAAGCCCAGCCATAAACCATCAAAACTAAGCATCCATAAACATCATTATACATCTAAAAAGGACCTAACAACATCCTTATACCTCCAGCAACAACAGATCCACAAGATCACCCAAAAACAACCAAGAACCACAAGCTAAACTTAGGAAATTCAACCTATCCGGGATTGCATTAGTTAAAACTCAATTCCATATCAAATTAACATTCATTTATCATCAAATTAACACCTTAAAACACAGCCCAATCAGATCCCACGAAAATCCATGAAAAACCATCAAATCTTGCATTTAAAGCCAAGATCCATCACACAACTTAAAAGCCATTTATAAAACATCAATTAAGGATTGAGAACTTGGGAATTTCAGTAAAGAACTGAGAGTTTAGAGGAGAAGGACGTTCTTACCTCCAAACTTGAGTTTCTCCTCTTTTAGAACCAAAAAGCTTGAAGAATCAACTTGCAAAATGTGAGGTTTTGTTGATGAGATGATTAGCAATCAAAGGTTGATTGAAAAGAGGTGTTTAGATGCCAAAACCAGAAGAAAATCTCTGGAGAAAAGATGTTTGGGTTGAGAGAAAATGAGAGAAAGGAAAATTGGAAAATATGGGAAGTTAGTTACAAAATAGGAAAAATAGTTTCCCTCCTCTTTTCTTTTGTTTTAAAATCAGAAATAAAGCTTAAAATATCTTAGAAAAATCTGGAGAAACTCCCTTTGGGTAATTAGCTCCTTAAAGATTCAAAGTTTCAATCCTTTCTAAAACAGTCACGCAGTTTTCAAAATTTACATTTTGGTCACTAGCCAAAATGTCACCCTTCCAAACCTCATTTTGTAAAATTGATTTCACAGTTCACTTATATATATATTAAAAGAGGATTTTAGAACATTTTTCCATATTTTTAATGCAACCCGAACTAGGCTTTCCTAAATTCACTCTTATATATTCGAACCGCACTTTGACCGAACCGGTCAACGCCCAAAACTTCTAAGCCCAAAACCGGGGCGTTACAACTCTCCCCCCCTTAAGAAATTTCGTCCTCGAAATTTACCTGAAGGAAAGAGATAAGGAAACTGCTTCAGCATGTCATCCTTCCTCTCCCACGTGGCTTCCTCAACACCGCGGTGCTTCCACAACACCTTCACCAACTCAATGGTCTTGCCACGAAGAACCTTGCTATCCGAATCCAGAACCTTCACCGGTTCCTCATCATAGGTCAAATCCGGATTCAATTCCACCTCTTCCACAGGCATCACATGTGAAGGATCAGATCTATACTTTCGGAGCATAGAAACATGAAACACATCATGAATCTTCTCCAACTCTTGAGGTAACCTCAACCTGTACGCAACAGGACCCACACGCTCAACCACCTCGTATGGTCCAATGTACCTAGGGCTCAACTTACCCTTACGGCCAAACCTCATCACCTTCTTCCAAGGCGAAACCTTCAAGAACACACGGTCACCCACCGCATACTCAATCTCCTTACGCTTCAAATCCGCGTAAGACTTCTTCCGATCAGAAGCTTCCTTCAAACACTCACAAATGAGCTTCACCTTCTCGGTGGTTCCTTTCAACAAAGCCGGCATCGAAACCAACTTCTGACCCGTTTCAGCCCAACAAAGAGGAGTCTTACACTTCCTCCCGTACAAAGCCTCATAAGGTGCCATTTGAATGCTCGCCTGATAACTATTGTTATAAGCAAACTCAACCAAGGGCAAATGCTTCTCCCAAGAGCCCTGAAACTCAATCACGCAGCACCTCAACATATCCTCCAAAATCTGGATAACACGCTCAGACTGACCATCCGACTGAGGATGATAGGATGTACTGAAATTCAACCTCGTACCCAGAGCTTGATGCAAACACTGCCAGAACCGCGATGTGAACCTCGGATCCCAATCCGACACAATCGACTTAGGCACACCATGCAGCCGCACAATCTCAGCAATGTACAGCTCCGCAAGCTTATCCAAAGAGAACGTAGTATGCACAGGCAAGAAATGCGCACACTTCGTCAGGCGATCCACAATCACCCACACCGAATTCTTCTTCGACAGTGACAAAGGTAAACCAGATACAAAATCCATGGTAACCCTTTCCCACTTCCACTCAGGGATTCTCAACGGTTGCAACAACCCTGAAGGAAACTGATGCTCAGCCTTAACTCGCTGACACACCATACACTTGCTGACAAACTCCGCAACATCCTTTTTCAAACCCACCCAATAGTACTCATCACGAAGATCTCGATACATCTTAGTACTACCTGGGTGCATAGCAAAAGGACTACAATGACCTTCAGTCAGAATAGCACGCCTCAGCTCAGCATCATTAGGCACCACTATCCGACTCCCAAAACACAACACTCCATCATCATTAAAACAGAAATCCGAAGGTCTACCCTCCGCGATATCCTGAACATGAGACACCAAGGAATCATCCAGCAACTGCTTTTCCTTGATCAACTGAACCAAAGATGGTTTCACTTGCAACTCAGCCACAAGACCACCATCACACGAAATACTCAAACTGGCAAACATAGCCCTCAGCTCAACAGCTACCTTCCTACTCAAGGCATCCGCTACAACATTAGCCTTTCCAGGGTGATACTCAATCGTCAAATCATAATCCTTGAGCAACTCCACCCAACGTCACTGCCTGAGATTCAACTCCTTCTGAGACATCAGATACTTCAAACTCTTGTGATCCGTGTACACAGTACACTTCTCACCATACAGGTAATGTCTCCAGATCTTCAAAGCAAAAACCACTGCAGCCAGCTCAATGTCATGCGTAGGATAATTGCGCTCATGCACCTTCAACTGCCGCGATGCATAAGCCACCACCTTACCCTCTTGCATCAACACACATCCCAAACCAACATAGGATGCATCACTATACACCACAAACTCTTTCCCTGATTCAAGTTGAACCAAGATAGGAGCTTGCGTCAAAGCTGCTTTAAGCTTCTCAAAAGCCTGCTGTCTCGCTTCCGTCCATTCATACTTAACATCCTTCTGCAACAACTTCGTCAAAGGTGCAGCAATCTTAGAAAACCCATCCACAAACCTCCGATAGTATCCTGCCAAACCGAGGAAACTATGAACTTCATGAACAGACTTAGGAACCTTCCAATTCATCACCGCCTCAACCTTCTGAGGATCAACCCGAATCCCCTTAGCAAAAACTACATGCCCAAGAAACACCACCTCACTTAACCAGAACTCGCACTTGCTCAGCTTAGCATAAAGCTGATTCTCCAACAAAGCCTGCAAAACAATCCTCAAATGCTCTTCGTGCTCCTCCTCAGTACGCGAGTACACGAGGATATCATCGATGAACACCACAACAAACTTGTCCAGGTATTCATGAAACACATGATTCATCATGTCCATGAAAGCAGCAGGAGCATTGGTTAAACCAAACGGCATCACCAGGAACTCATAATGCCCGTACCTTGTCCTGAAAGCTGTCTTAGGCACATCCACATCCTTCACCTTCAACTGGTAATACCCTGACCTCAAGTCAATCTTAGAGAACACAACAGCTCCCCGAAATTGATCAAAGAGATCATCAATTCTCGGCAAAGGATACCGATTCTTGATAGTCAACTTGTTCAGCTGACGGTAATCAATGCACATTCTCATAGTGCCATCCTTCTTCTTCACGAACAAGACCGGTGCACCCCAAGGCGACACACTCGGCCGAATGAAACCACGCTCAAGCAACTCTTGCAACTGCGTCTTCAGCTCTTTCAGCTCCTTAGGTGCCATTCTATAGGGAGTAATGGACACAGGAGTTGTATTCTCATACAGCTCAATTCCAAACTCCACCTCGCGGTTAGGAGGTAAACCAAGCAACTCCTCAGGAAACACACCAGGAAACTCCTTCACAACCCTGATATCTTGCACCCTCAACTCCTTAGAGCTAGGATTCATCACAAAAGCTAGGTAAGCTTCACAGCCTTGCCTCAGCATCCGGCTCGCCTCCAACGTAGACACCACATTGGCAAGAAACTTCACATTCTCACCAACCACAACAACTTCATAATCATCCGCAAGCTTCAGCGAAACTCGCTTATTTTCACAATCCACCACAGGACGATGCTCAGCAAGCCAATCCATACCAAGGATTACATCAAAACCATAGAAAGGTAACTCCATGAGGTCAACATGAAAAACATGATCTTGAACAACCAAAGGACACCTTCTATACAGCTTTCGAGTCACAACAGTCTCACCAAAAGAACTAGTGACACACATACCAACATCCAAAGACTCAACAGGCAAACCAAGCAATTCAGCATGCTCACGCAATATGTAAGAGTGCGTAGATCCAGAATCAATCAAGGAAAGTAATGACAAGGATTGCAGAGTAAAAGTACCTGCGATCACATCCGCGTCATTCCTCCCCTCTCGCTGAGCAAACACTCTAGCCTGCCCGCCACCCTCTGGCTGCACAGCTACAACATGAGCCACACCCCGGCCACCTTCCTCTCTCCGCTGGAAATTACCACGGCCGCGCCCACGACCTCTCTGTGGTGCTGCAACAACAGGAGCACGAACTTGGCCACCAGCCAACATAGGACAATCACGCCTCAAATGATCCAAAGATCCACAGCTCCAGCAACCATTACCAGCTGCCGCAACAGGAGCTTGCACCTCCCTCACAGCACGAGGACAATCACGTTTCATGTGACCATGAGAACCACAAATCCAACAAGCACTCGGATCAGCTCTAGTGTTGCCTCCCCGAGCAGGTGCTCCACCACCTCGCTTAGCCGAAGACTGATACTTCTGATCACGTCCCCTCTTGTTCCGTCCACCACCGGAACTATACTCAGCTGCTCGCTTACCAGCACCTTTAGCAGATAAACCCAAGTTCATCTCAATATCCTTAGCTCGGCCCACCAACACATCAAAATCATCATACTCGGTAGCCAGCACATACATCTTCACATCCGTCACTAAGCCATAACGGAACCTTTCACACCTCGCCCGCTCATCCGGGACAAGCTCAGGTGCATATTGACTGAGTCGAACAAACTGTACTTCATACTCAGCCACCGTCATGCTCCTTTGAGTAAGAGACATGAACTCCCTCTTTTTCTCATCTAGGTACCTCACACCCAGATACCTTCTCTTGAACACATTCTAAAAGAATGTCCAAGTCACATCAACTTCTGCCATCCCAGCAATAGTGGTTATCCACCACGTATATGCATCCTTCTGCAGCAAGGACACAACACAGCCAAGCTTCTGCACATCAGTGCAACTCATCTGCCCCAAGATTCTCTTGGTACTCTCTAACCAAGCTTCAGAACCTTCCGCTGACATACCCCTGAACTCAGTCCCTCCTAGACTGCGCAAACGCTCCAAAGGTAGTCTAACTCCAGCATCTTCCTGATGCCCAGCTCCTCGAGCTCCAGCTACCGCTGCTTGAAAAGCACCAGCTATAGCATGAATTAACACCGTCATGTCAGGAACAGCTTGCCCCTGACAAGCCTCAGGTCCTGCAGCCTCAGCACCAGCTGCAGCACCAGCTTCCTCAGCCCCAGCACCACCACCACCAGGTGGAGGAGGTAAAACCGCACTCTCAACATTCTCCTCATTTTCGTTCTCATTCTGAGCCGTAGCTCGCACATTACTCCTCAACTCTCTACGAGGTGCCATACTATGAATATGCAATCACAATGCAAATAAACAAAGTCAGGGCCAGCAAGGTAAGCAATCCAAGTACTCAAGCTCATTTCCAATTAAAAACAACATCATTTCATTAGCTTTGATTTGGCAATGGGTACCCACAACATGCTTCATCACAGCATACATCTCAATTGCAACATACATGCAATCCACTCAACATGCTTTCACTCAACAAGCATACAAGGCATACACACTTTAAACATTCACATACACATTCCCATTTACTCGAGAACTCAGCTCTGATACCACCAAATGTAACCCCCTTAACCCAGCCTAGACGGTTGACCCGAATTAAGAAAGTCACACGGGGAAAACCAAAGTCAACCCAAAAGTCAACCTTGATTAACGACCCTTTTTTTCTTTTTAAACTTGTCTAGATGCACATTAACCCTAGTTATGATCATTCAAACAACATACTCAAAGATCATAAACATCAGAGATCGAACAGGGACCCACTTGAACAAATTACAACTTTAGGGACCAAATTGCAAATTCTGATAAATATAAGGACTTCACCCAAATTAAAGTTACCAACTTGAAATTAATCATGTTTCATGCATCTCGGCCAAATTTCAGCTCAAACGGACATTCCAAACTCATACAATTGCACATACAAGTTTCAGGACCAAAATGCAAACATTTTGAAATATATAACTACCAATGTCAGCCCCCAACGGTCATCCGTTCCGAAACAGGAGACAGCCGTTTCGAAACGCGGGGCCGTTCCGCAACGCGTACCGAAACGAGGGCTGACAGTAGCCTTTCCGTTTCGGAACGGTGTCACCCGTTTCGGACGCCTGGGCTGCTTCGAGGCACCCGTTCCGAAACGGCAGGCACTGTTCCGATACGGCCTGCACAAAATGCAGAAATTTGCTTGCCTAAACATGTAATTGACCAACCAATCATGCTCCAATTGCTATCAAACTTTACCAGCATCTTATACAACATACAAGAGACATATTTGCATCAACCAATCATCATTATATCAACATATATGAAAAGCCCCGAATCTAAAGGCATGCTTCCTACACAAGCAACCATTCATGCACAAAAGCCTTCAAACCAACACATAATGGCCAATTACAAAAACCAACATTAACAACAACATAAATCCAACTTAGGGAGTCCCAAACATCTCCCAAAACAACAACATAGGTCCCCCATTGCCAAATGCCAAAAGCTAAAAGTGTTTAAGAAAACCTTCTCATACATGAGCTTAACTTCCACTTGATTGCTTGCCCTCCTTGCTGCCCTCAATGCACTTTAATGCTCTGCATTATTGGTTTAAGAAAAGAGAGAGAGCGTAAGCAAAAGCTTAGTGAGGAAAGCTCCTTAGAACCACACAATAATGCATTTATAAAACTCATTTATAAATCATACTTCAAAATACATTTAGACATGCTCACAAGCAATCTTAAACAAGCATCTCATGCTTCACATCATAACATGTCATATTGGCCACAAGTGATAATTACCATCTTTAAAACAAGATCAACATAAGACTCACACATGGACTTTTAAACACCATTGTGATCTTATCCCCAGGGACTTTTAAACACCTTGGCCCGTGGACTTTTAAACACCATGGCAAGGACCACACAAGGACTTTTAAACACCTTTGTGTCCTTAACAAGTTTCACCTCAAGGACTTTTAAACACCTTGACCCCAAGGACTTTTAAACACCTTGGCCATGGACTTTTAAACACCATGATATAAATCACCCCAAGGACTTTTAAACACCTTGGCCCCAAGGACTTTTAAACACCTTGGCCATGGACTTTTAAACACCATGATATAAATCACCCCAAGGACTTTTAAACACCTTGGCCCAAGGACTTTTAAACACCTTGGAAAGGACCACACAATGACTTTTAAACACCTTTGTGTCCGTAACAAGAACCATCCAAGGACTTTTAACCACCTTGATGTTCTTAAGTAAACAAGGCTCACTCAAGGACTTTTAACCACCTTAGTGACCTTAACCTTTTCAAAAACATCACTTGCCAATATACATCATATATCATCAATAATCCACTGTTTAAAAGCATTTAACCAAGCCATAAACATCATGCATCTTTAAGCATCAAACAACATTTATACAATGTTCAAAAACAAGGAACTCTAACCTTGAGCTTCCTTAAACACATGGCTTATAATCTCAGCAACACACATGCTAGATATGCTTTAAAAACAGAATTTAAACATGCAACAAACACATTGCACCCAACCATCACATGGTTCCTCAACAAGAGAGTTTTTCCGAAAACTTACTCTTGAGCTTAGCAAAGTTGTTTAGACTTAGACTAAGCTCCCAAACCTCCAAAACATTGGTTTCAAAGCCGAAAACCAAAATCCACTCACCGATTCCGTTTCGCCTCTTGCCGAAACACCAAATCAAGCTTCTGGATCACCACCACTTGGATCCAAAGAAGACTCCCCTGTTTTAACACATTAAAACAGTAGATTAATGCATCATCATGCATTAATAGCTTCAATGAAAGCACCTAAACTCGCTGCTCTCATCCACACTCCATTTTCGGCCACCAAACACAACCGAAAATGCATCCAAACAACTCCTCAACAAAGCCCAGCCATAAACCATCAAAACTAAGCATCCATAAACATCATTATACATCTAAAAAGAACCTAACAACATCCTTATACCTCCAGCAACAACAGATCCACAAGATCACCCAAAAATAACCAAGAACCACAAGCTAAACTTAGGAAATTCAACCTATCCGGGATTGCATTAGTTAAAACTCAATTCCATATCAAATTAACATTCATTTATCATCAAATTAACACCTTAAAACACAGCCCAATCAGATCCCACGAAAATCCATGAAAAACCATCAAATCTTGCATTTAAAGCCAAGATCCATCACACAACTTAATAGCCATTTATAAAACATCAATTAAGGATTGAGAACTTGGGAATTTCAGTAAAGAACTGAGAGTTTAGAGGAGAAGGACGTTCTTACCTCCAAACTTGAGTTTCTCCTCTTTTAGAACCAAAAAGCTTGAAGAATCAACTTGCAAAATGTGAGGTTTTGTTGATGAGATGATTAGCAATCAAAGGTTGATTGAAAAGAGGTGTTTAGATGCCAAAACCAGAAGAAAATCTCTGGAGAAAAGATGTTTGGGTTGAGAGAAAATGAGAGAAAGGAAAATTGGAAAAATTGGAAAATATGGGAAGTTAGTTACAAAATAGGAAAAATAGTTTCCCTCCTCTTTTCTTTTGTTTTAAAATCAGAAATAAAGCTTAAAATATCTTAGAAAAATCTGGAGAAACTCCCTTTGGGTAATTATCTCCTTAAAGATTCAAAGTTTCAATCCTTTCTAAAACAGTCACGCAGTTTTCAAAATTTACATTTTGGTCACTAGCCAAAATGTCACCCTTCCAAACCTCATTTTGTAAAATTGATTTCACAGTTCACTTATATATATTAAAAGAGGATTTTAGAACATTTTTCCATATTTTTAATGCAACCCGAACTAGGCTTTCCTAAATTCACTCTTATATATTCGAACCGCACTTTGACCGAACCGGTCAACGCCCAAAACTTCTAAGCCCAAAACCGGGGCGTTACATTTCAACCTTGAATCCTAAGCTCCCCGGTTTCCTCTTTCAACCGCTAGTACCTACAAACAAAAATACACTGAAACAATATTTCTTGTTTATCAAATAAACGATAATCTAGAAAAGCAAGGTAAAACAAAGAAATACTGTAGAATGCCATGCATGCACCTACTTATGCCTAAAATGTGCTTAAAACAGTAATAATAATAGTTGGAATGTGCATGAAATATAGGACTTATGGACACTTTACAGTGGCAAAGTAGTCGAAGTAATCATTTGTGCCTATTTTGATATGTTGGTGTATTGCTTAAGTTGTAATAAGTTATATAGCTTAAAATGGCCTTATGGTGAAGTTTAAAATGGATGGAAATTGCATACATAGCTAAAAAAGGTAAAAACATTGCAAATGTATTCATATGGTCATGAAATCTGTCATTACAGGCCAGGTCGTATCAAAACGGGGGATGGCGTTTCGATACGGGTGTACAATATTGAACCTAAGGGTAAGGGTGTATCGAAACGAAATTGAGCCGTTTTGAAACATTTTGTCTCTGGAGACCAACGTTTCGATACAGGTTCATAGCGTATCGAAACGAGTCAACGTCAAAAGCGGTCAATCCGTTTCGATACAGGTCAATCCTATATCGATACAGTCAAAGAGTAAAGTCAACAGAGGATGATCTACGCCCACCCGTTTCGGAACAACTTAAGGGTGTTTCGATACGAGATTAGGTAAGTTAACGCCCCGGTTTTGGGCTCAGAAGTTTTGGGCGTTGACCGGTTTGGTCAAAGTGCTGATCGAATATATAAGAGTGAATTTAGGAAAGCCTAGTTCGGGTTGCATTAAAAATATGGAAAAATGTCCTAAAATCATCTTTTAATATAATTAAGTGAACTGTGAAATCAATTTTGGAAAATGAGGTTCGTAAGGTTGACATTTTGGCTAGTGACCAAAATGTAATTTTTGAAAGTTCGGTGACAGTTTTATAAAGGATTGAAACTTTGAATCTTTAAGGAGCTATTATTCCAAAAGAGTTTCTCCAGATTTTTCTAAGATATTTTAAGGTTTTATTCTGATTTAAAACATAAAGAAAGTGGAGGGAAATCATTTTTACTATTTTATAACTAACTTTTCTATTTTCTCTCAATTTTCCTTTTCTCTCATTTTCTCTCAACCCAAACACATTCTCCAGATTTTCTTCTTTGATTTTGTCAATCTAAATCACTCATTTCAACTCTCATTTGATTCCTAATCATCTCATCAACAAAACCTCTCAATTTGCAAGTTGTTTCATCAAGCTTTTTGGCTCTAAAAAGGAGAAACTCAAGTTTAGAGGTAAGAACGTCCTTCTCCTCTGAACTTCAAGTTCTTTATTGAAATTCCCAAGTTCTCAATCCTTGATTTGTGTTTTGTTAAAGGCTTTTCAATTGAAATCTTGATTTTGGCTTAAAATGCAAGATTTGGCGATTTTGGTGAAATTTTCGTGTGATCTGTTTGGGCAGTGTTTTGAAGTGTCAAAATGATGTTAAATGAATGCTAAATTGATTAGAAGTTGAGGTTTAATTAATGCAATCCCGGATAGGTTGAATTTCCTAAGTTTGGCTTGGGTTTTTGGTTGTTTTTGGAGTGTTTTTGGTGATCTGTTATACCTGGAAGTATAGGGACGTGTTTGTGATCATTTTGGATGTTAATTGATGTTTAAAAATGGTTAGAAGTGATGGATCTTGGCTGGGTTAAGTTTTGGTAGTGTTTGGAGGTGATTTCGGTTGTGTTTGGTAGCCGAATTGTTGGTTGTGTGATGAGCAGCGAGTTTGGTTGTGTGGCTGCTGTTCTTAATGCATAATGATGCATTAATGTGCTGTTTTTGTGTGCTTGAAACAGGGGAGTTTGATCCGTGAGCTTTAGAGGTGTTGCGGAAGGTTTCGGATGCTTGGAAGGCTTGGTGGCTAGCCTTGTTTTGGTTATCGGTGAGTGAAGTTGGGTTTTCAGCTTTTAAACCAAGGTTTGAAGGTTTTTGGGAGCTTAGTGTAAGTCTAAACAACTTTGCTAAGCTCAAGAGTAAGTGGATGAATTTTCGCTCTTGAATTATGATTGTGAAATTGGCTTTTAAGCAATTGTGGTTGATGATTGAAATGCATGTGTTTTGCATGGTTTACATCTGTTTTGAAAGCATATTTCAGCATGGTTTAATGCTGGTTTTGAAAGCCATATGTGAAGGATGCTCAAGGTAAGAGATCCTTGGTTTTATACATTGAAAATGTGGTTTTGATGCATGGTGTTGCATGTTGTTCAATGGCTTTGTTTAATGCTTTAAAACAGTGAATTAATGTTGGTAAATGATGGTTTTTGCATTATGGTTATGCATGTGAAACATTGGACTAATGTGGTAAGGTGATTATATTGGCAAGTGATGTAAGTGGTTCTTGGTTCTTTGATCGGATATAGTTAGCCGGCTATAGGATTGGGTGCACCGTGAATTAAGTCGCCTTAGAGGTGGAGTGGTCAAGAGTGGACCGGTAAACTCCCTTCAAGTATCCTAACGAGATGGTTGAGGTCATAATGGAGGTGTTGCCCATTCGAGGACCTTGGTTGAGCAAAGGTTATATGGTGTTTAAAAGTCCATATGTGAGAACCTTGTGCTTGTTGAGATCACAATGGCGGTGTTAAGTCCATGTGTGGATCTTGTGTAGGGTGTCCCGGATCTCGTTAGTGATGTTATACAACTACCAATCGGTGAATGCAAAGGTTGTATGGTGTTTGAAAGTCCATACATGGGAACCTTGTGCATGTCAAGGTTGTATGGTGTTTGAAAGTCCATACAAGGGAACCTTGGGGAAAAGTTGAGGTTGTATGGTGTTTGAAAGTCCATACATGGGAACCTCGGGAAAGCTAAGGTTGTATGGTGTTTAAAAGTCCATACATGGGAACCTTAGGATGTTGAGGTCAAATGGTGTTTGAAAGTCCATTTGGGAGACCTTGGATTGGTAGGGTGTATGGAGCGTAGGGACAACGCTTGGAATCCGCGTATCCGATTGGGTGTTGAGTTGAAAAGTGAATGTGGTTGATCACTTGAAGGCCAATATGATGTTCTTGATTGTGATGAAGCATGAGATGCTTGAAATGATGCATAATTGCATGTGAAGCATTAGATGCTTGAAAAGATGCATGGTTGCATGGAAAGTGTATAATGCTTGTGAATGCATGTTTACTGGTTAAGTTGAACAAGTGTTGATTATCATTTGGAAAATGATGCATGTGAGCATGAAATATCTTTAGTGCATTGGAGTCTTGTTAAGACTTGTTTTTAAAGGCATGTGATGATGATGTTGTGGTTCATATATGTTGCCTTGGTTTAATGCATGTGTTGGTTGGTTTGTCAAATGGTTTTAAAAGATTCTTGCTTGACTTGGCTTTCAAGTTTAAGAAAGGTATGTTGTGAAATGGGAGTGTTTTCCAAGGTTTTGTTTTAGCTTGCATATGGTGTTTATGCATGGTTTGGCTAAATGGATGATTTTGTAAGTTGTGCTTTGAAAAGGTTTTCTTAGCATGCTAAGCTAAGGGTTGGTTTTCATGTATGTGCAATGCATGGTTTTGAGCTTGTTGTTGAAAAGGGGTTTTCAAACATGGCTTTGGTAAACAAATCGAGTTTGTTTTAAAAGTGATTTATGACCCGCTGCATTGATGGTGTTTTGGTTTTGAGCATTCCTCACTAAGCATTATATGCTTACGCTCCTTTTTGTCCATCAATGCAGATTCTTGAAGTTTGGACAGCGAGGAGTAAGGGATTCAAGAAGGACTCCACTTGAGATGTATGTCTCGGTTAATAGCTATAGTTAATAAAGGCAATGGGGTAGAATCTCTTGGGTTGATGTATGTGTTTGTTAATGTTCGGATAAGTATGGTTTTGTGTTGTTGATGTTGTTGGAACATGGTTTGGCTTATGAGTTTGAATTGGAAGTATGTTGTTTAAATGGTTGCTTGTGTTGGAAGCTTAACCTTGAAATTGGGGTTTTTCGTGTATGTTGACATGTTGTTGAATTGTTGATGCAAGTATGCCTCTTTTATGTTGAATTGCATGTTGGCAAAGTTTGGTGGCTTTTGGAGCATGATTGGATGTTTAATTGCATGTTTAAGAATGCATTTTGAGGCTTGCTGTGCAGGGTGTTTCGGAACAGCCAATACCGTTTCGGAACGGGTGCCTTAAACAAGCCCAGGCGTCCGAAACCGGATGGACCGTTCCGAAACGGAAAGGCTACTGCCAGACCCCCGTTTCGGTACGCGTTGCGGAACGGCCCCGCGTTTCGGAACGGGCTAAGCCTGTTTCGGAACGGGTGACCGTTGGGGGCTGACATTGGCAGTTAAATGTTTTGAAAAGTTGCATTTTGGTCCTGAATCTTGTTTGTGCAATTGTATGAGTTTGGGATGTCCGTTTGAGCTGAAATTTGGCAGTGAAGCATGAAACCTGACTAATTGCAATATGGTAACTTTAATTTGGGTTAAGTCCTCATATTTAACAGAAATTACAATTTGGTCCCTAAAATTGTAATTTGTTCAATTGGGTCCCCGTTTGATCTCTGATGTTTGTGATCTTTGAGTATGGTGTTTGAGTGATCACATATAGGACTAATGTGCATCTAGACAAGATTAAAAAGGAAAAAAAAGGGTCGTTAATCAAGGTTGACTTTCGGGTTGACTTTGGTTTTCCCCGTGTAATCTTCGTAGTTCGGGTCAACCGTCTAGGCCGGGCTACGGGGGTTACATTTGGTGGTATCAGAGCTGAGTTGCGAATGCTTGGGGAAAACGGTAAGTTGTTGTGATGTGTGTTGATGTTTACCTTGTTGTGTGGATGAAAGTTGGTTGAATGTTGGTTGAAACACGTGTTTCTGGGCATGTTGCTGATGTTTTCGAGCATGCTTTGCATTTATGAATCATTGTTGAATTAATGTGGATATGTGCTGATGTTGTGAGCTGGTGTTATGCTTGATGATTGTGTAATGAGTATGTTATGTTGATAATATGTTGATGCAAATGGATGCTGTTGGATGTAAGCATGATCGAATATGTAGATTGATATGCTTGATGTTGTGATATCCATGTTGTGTTGACTGTTATGTCATGTAAAGGGGAGGATTCAGGATACCCATTGCCTTGTTAATATAGCTATTGTGTTATTTTGGAGTTGGAGTTTGAATCCTTGCTTAATGCTGGTCTAACTGGTTTGTTTGTTTGTTGTGATTGTATGTTTGTTGTTGTTAGTGGTATGGCTAAGACGATGAAAGAATGGCAGTTGGGTGAGATGGTTGCTGCCTTGGGGCAGGTTGTTAAGGCGTGGAATTCACCCTTTGGTAGAGGTGTTTTGTCTCAGTTTTCTGTGCCTGGGGTTGAGGTGATAAGGCAAGGGAAATAAGCTGGTTCTGTGGTGAAGAGTTCATCATCTGATGTTCAGGAGGTGTTGGGAACATCTCAGGCTGTGGTAAAGGTAAAGTCAGTGGATGTGCTGGCTGTGGGATGTGTGGGTTTGCCGAAGCAGCGTTTGCTTGATTTGGGTGCTGTGGAATATCGTGGTTCTACACCGGAGATGTTTGAGGCCTGGTTGGCCAGTGTGGTTCTGATCTTGGATCAGGAAGGCTGTGATCTTGATTGTAAGCTGGGGAGTGTTGTTTCTTTGATGTTGGAGGATGCCTGTGTCTGGTGGACATCAGTGGCTGTGGCGTCACATATTCCTGATATTGATTGGGATTTCTTTGTATCTGCCTTTTATGAAAGGTATCTTGGAGGGAAGTTTCCAAGGGTTGAGCAATGTGACGGTGGTGTTGTTGTAGAGCAAGTGTTGCTTGGGCAAGGAGTGGAAGTTCAGCCACCGGTGTGTGACCGTTGTGAAAGGCGCCATGTTGGAGGTTGTTGGGGCGCGGGTGCTTGCTGGAACTGTGGTTCCAAAGTGCATGTTAAGCGTGATTTTCCTCTTGGAGTGAAGTCAGCTTTAGTCTTAGCCAAAGGGTCTCAGAAAGGCCGTGGGCACGGCCGAGGCAAGGTTCAGAAGTGGCAGAAAGAGCAGAAAGTTGTGAAGAGTGTGGGAAAGGAGAATTGCTGGAAATGTGGGTCTGCTGGACACATGAGACGTGATTGTTTAATGTTGGCTCGGAACAGCAAAGGTCCCTTACCGCAAGGAGTTGGTGGTGACCCTGGTGTGTTAGCTGGTGCTGCAGTGGTGCGGCAGGAGGATGATGGTTCCGCGAGGAAGAGAGTTCGTCTGATGAAGCTTCAGGGTGGTGTGGTGCTTTCAGGTAACCTTGTTTAGTAATCTTTGCTCTAGTTACCTTAGTTTGGTTTCTGTTGGTTTTCCTTGCGTGGTAAGTTTAGTCTTGTTGCTAGCATGTTTGGGGTAATGGTTGTAGTTTGGAAACATCTTTGGTGTGAAGAAGGCTTAGGTGAGAATCTTGTGGTTAATGATTGTTGGTATGATGGAGTTAGATAAGTTAGAAGTGAGGTAGGAGGTTGTTCTTAGACGGATTTGAGGATGTTATTGGAGGGTGTGAACTGGCATTCATGCACAGTTAAAATCATTGTTATATGCTATATTATATATGTTGGTCCATGCATACATATGGCATGACATTAGAGGTTTTGCATACATGTACATCAGGCATTGATAGGGCATGTTGGTGATCATGCATACGATGTTCACACTCGCTAATAACTAATCGAATCTGTTAGAGTGGTGGTTGGGTTAGGTTGGATGATGGGTTTTTTTTAGAGGTTGTTTTGGTGCTGGGTGAGAGTTAGACGTAATGGAGTATATATTAGGCTAGTTGCTTGTAATAGTGAGAGTGGTATGGTCTGATGGTAGAAGGATATTGTTTGTTGCTTAAAGAGAGTTTAGTGGTTTGGATAGCTAAGTGGAAGGGGTAGCACCTTGATGCTAAGTGATGTTGTAGTTTAACGGTTGTGTTTCCAGGTGCTGGGGTAGCTTAGCATTTGGGTTCTTATGAGAAGTGGTTGGCTGGTTGTGTGTATGTGATTTTCTTTTGAGGTCAGCTGGTGCTATATGGAACAGCTGGCGGAGTCGAGTTGGGGTTGCGATGTGATTTTTGGAATCTGGGTGAGTGATCCTGGTGAGATGTTGTGGTAATGTTAGCAACAGTTGCGAGGGTTTATCAGCATTCGTTGGGGAGTTTGGGTAAGCAGTTTATGTTTAAGGATTTTTGCTTATTGGGAAATTCTTGGAAGGGGTTTGAGAGTTGCAAGAGTTTTGGAAGCAGAGAAGTTTGCACAGTGGTTAAATTGGATTGGTTAGAGTCCCTGTGTAAACCAGTCTTGGAAGTTGTGTGTTACAGTAATGTGTGCTGTGAGAGTTAAAGTTCTTCATGATTGAAGTTGGGGCTGTGTACAGTCCGGATATGTGGAGGGTTAAGTTGTGGCTATCCTTGAGTGTTTTGGGTTTGTGAACAGCATGTGGTGGTGTTGGGTTCAGTGGAGTTTTGTGTGGAAAGTGTTCGGTGTTGGTTGAGGTTTTTATGTTGCCTTGTGTGTTTTGAGAAAGTTGTTGTTCTCTTTTCGCCGGTTAAATTTCGAGGACGAAATTTCCTAAGGGGGGGAGAGTTGTAACGCCCCGGTTTTGGGCTCAGAAGTTTTGGGCGTTGACCGGTTTGGTCAAAGTGCTGATCGAATATATAAGAGTGAATTTAGGAAAGCCTAGTTCGGGTTGCATTAAAAATATGGAAAAATGTCCTAAAATCATCTTTTAATATAATTAAGTGAACTGTGAAATCAATTTTGGAAAATGAGGTTTGTAAGGTTGACATTTTGGCTAGTGACCAAAATGGAATTTTTGAAAGTTCGGTGACAGTTTTATAAAGGATTGAAACTTTGAATCTTTAAGGAGATATTATTCCAAAAGAGTTTCTCCAGATTTTTCTAAGATATTTTAAGGTTTTATTCTGATTTAAAACATAAAGAAAGTGGAGGGAAATCATTTTTACTATTTTATAACTAACTTTTCTATTTTCTCTCAATTTTCCTTTTCTCTCATTTTCTCTCAACCCAAACACATTCTCCAGATTTTCTTCATTGATTTTGTCAATCTAAATCACTCATTTCAACTCTCATTTGATTCCTAATCATCTCATCAACAAAACCTCTCAATTTGCAAGTTGTTTCATCAAGCTTTTTGGCTCTAAAAAGGAGAAACTCAAGTTTGGAGGTAAGAACGTCCTTCTCCTCTGAACTTCAAGTTCTTTATTGAAATTCCCAAGTTCTCAATCCTTGATTTGTGTTTTGTTAAAGGCTTTTCAATTGAAATCTTGATTTTGGCTTAAAATGCAAGATTTGGCGATTTTGGTGAAATTTTCGTGTGATCTGTTTGGGCAGTGTTTTGAAGTGTCAAAATGATGTTAAATGAATGCTAAATTGATTAGAAGTTGAGGTTTAATTAATGCAATCCCGGATAGGTTGAATTTCCTAAGTTTGGCTTGGGTTTTTGGTTGTTTTTGGAGTGTTTTTGGTGATCTGTTATACCTGGAAGTATAGGGACGTGTTTGTGATCATTTTGGATGTTAATTGATGTTTAAAAATGGTTAGAAGTGATGGATCTTGGCTGGGTTAAGTTTTGGTAGTGTTTGGAGGTGATTTCGGTTGTGTTTGGTAGCCGAATTGTTGGTTGTGTGATGAGCAGCGAGTTTGGTTGTGTGGCTGCTGTTCTTAATGCATAATGATGCATTAATGTACTGTTTTTGTGTGCTTGAAACAGGGGAGTTTGATCCGTGAGCTTTAGAGGTGTTGCGGAAGGTTTCAGATGCTTGGAAGGCTTGGTGGCTAGCCTTGTTTTGGTTATCGGTGAGTGAAGTTGGGTTTTCAGCTTTTAAACCAAGGTTTGAAGGTTTTTGGGAGCTTAGTGTAAGTCTAAACAACTTTGCTAAGCTCAAGAGTAAGTGGATGAATTTTCGCTCTTGAATCATGATTGTGAAATTGGCTTTTAAGCAATTGTGGTTGATGATTGAAATGCATGTGTTTTGCATGGTTTAAATCTGTTTTGAAAGCATATTTTAGCATGGTTTAATGCTGGTTTTGAAAGCCATATGTGAAGGATGCTCAAGGTAAGAGATCCTTGGTTTTATACATTGAAAATGTGGTTTTGATGCATGGTGTTGCATGTTGTTCAATGGCTTTGTTTAATGCTTTAAAACAGTGAATTAATGTTGGTAAATGATGGTTTTTGCATTATGGTTATGCATGTGAAACATTGGACTAATGTGGTAAGGTGATTATATTGGCAAGTGATGTAAGTGGTTCTTGGTTCTTTGATCGGATATAGTTAGCCGGCTATAGGATTGGGTGCACCGTGAATTAAGTCGCCTTGGAGGTGGAGTGGTCAAGAGTGGACCGGTAAACTCCCTTCAAGTATCCTAACGAGATGGTTGAGGTCATAATGGAGGTGTTGCCCATTCGAGGACCTTGGTTGAGCAAAGGTTATATGGTGTTTAAAAGTCCATATGTGAGAACCTTGTGCTTGTTGAGATCACAATGGCGGTGTTAAGTCCATGTGTGGATCTTGTGTAGGGTGTCCCGGATCTCGTTAGTGATGTTATACAACTACCAATCGGTGAATGCAAAGGTTGTATGGTGTTTGAAAGTCCATACATGGGAACCTTGTGCATGTCAAGGTTGTATGGTGTTTGAAAGTCCATACATGGGAACCTTGGGGAAAAGTTGAGGTTGTATGGTGTTTGAAAGTCCATACATGGGAACCTCGGGAAAGCTAAGGTTGTATGGTGTTTAAAAGTCCATACATGGGAACCTTAGGATGTTGAGGTCAAATGGTGTTTGAAAGTCCATTTGGGAGACCTTGGATTGGTAGGGTGTATGGAGCGTAGGGACAACGCTTGGAATCCGCGTATCCGATTGGGTGTTGAGTTGAAAAGTGAATGTGGTTGATCACTTGAAGGCCAATATGATGTTCTTGATTGTGATGAAGCATGGGATGCTTGAAATGATGCATAATTGCATGTGAAGCATTAGATGCTTGAAAAGATGCATGGTTGCATGGAAAGTGTATAATGCTTGTGAATGCATGTTTACTGGTTAAGTTGAACAAGTGTTGATTATCATTTGGAAAATGATGCATGTGAGCATGAAAAATCTTTAGTGCATTGGAGTCTTGTTAAGACTTGTTTTTAAAGGCATGTGATGATGATGTTGTGGTTCATATATGTTGCCTTGGTTTAATGCATGTGTTGGTTGGTTTGTGAAATGGTTTTAAAAGATTCTTGCTTGAATTGGCTTTCAAGTTTAAGAAAGGTATGTTGTGAAATGGGAGTGTTTTCCAAGGTTTTGTTTTAGCTTGCATATGATGTTTATGCATGGTTTGGCTAAATGGATGATTTTGTAAGTTGTGCTTTGAAAAGGTTTTCTTAGCATGCTAAGCTAAGGGTTGGTTTTCATGTATGTGCAATGCATGGTTTTGAGCTTGTTGTTGAAAAGGGGTTTTCAAACATGGCTTTGGTAAACAAATCGAGTTTGTTTTAAAAGTGATTTATGACCCGCTGCATTGATGGTGTTTTGGTTTTGAGCATTCCTCACTAAGCATTATATGCTTACGCTCCTTTTTGTCCATCAATGCAGATTCTTGAAGTTTGGACAGCGAGGAGCAAGGGATTCAAGAAGGACTCCACTTGAGATGTATGTCTCGGTTAATAGCTATAGTTAATAAAGGCAATGGGGTAGAATCTCTTGGGTTGATGTATGTGTTTGTTTATGTTCGGATAAGTATGGTTTTGTGTTGTTGATGTTGTTGGAACATGGTTTGGCTTATGAGTTTGAATTGGAAGTATGTTGTTTAAATGGTTGCTTGTGTTGGAAGCTTAACCTTGAAATTGGGGTTTTTCGTGTATGTTGACATGTTGTTGAATTGTTGATGCAAGTATGCCTCTTTTATGTTGAATTGCATGTTGGCAAAGTTTGGTGGCTTTTGGAGCATGATTGGATGTTTAATTGCATGTTTAAGAATGCATTTTGAGGCTTGCTGTGCAGGGTGTTTCGGAACAGCCAATACCGTTTCGGAACGGGTGCCTTAAACAAGCCCAGGCGTCCGAAACGGGAGGGACCGTTCCGAAACGGAAAGGCTACTGCCAGACCCCCGTTTCGGTACGCGTTGCGGAACGGCCCCGCGTTTCGGAACGGGCTAAGCCTGTTTCGGAACGGGTGACCGTTGGGGGCTGACATTGGCAGTTAAATGTTTTGAAAAGTTGCATTTTGGTCCTGAATCTTGTTTGTGCAATTGTATGAGTTTGGGATGTCCGTTTGAGCTGAAATTTGGCAGTGAAGCATGAAACCTGACTAATTGCAATATGGTAACTTTAATTTGGGTTAAGTCCTCATATTTAACAGAAATTACAATTTGGTCCCTAAAATTGTAATTTGTTCAATTGGGTCCCCGTTTGATCTCTGATGTTTGTGATCTTTGAGTATGGTGTTTGAGTGATCACATATAGGACTAATGTGCATCTAGACAAGATTAAAAAGGAAAAAAAAAGGGTCGTTAATCAAGATTGACTTTCGGGTTGACTTTGGTTTTCCCCGTGTAATCTTCGTAGTTCGGGTCAACCGTCTAGGCCGGGCTACGGGGGTTACAAGTTAAAGGCTTATTGAACAGATTGATTGATTCACGATTTAGTCACTGATTGTTGTAAGGATAATTTGAATGGGTTAATGACCTCCAAATTAAATGAAATTTTGTAGACCTGACTTTTGAGTAGTGAATTTCAATATGGTAAAGTCAGTTACATCGTAGGACCTCTAGTTTTCCAAAATTAAAAATTGGTCCATAAAACATGTAATAGTTGCAAATTGACCCATGGATGATTAATTGTTGCTTAATTGGGTAATCTGGTTCGAGTTATCTGTTGTGGTGATTAGTTGTATGGCATGATTTTAAATGTTAATAATAGAAATGAAATTTTATTGTACTGATTCCTGTTTCGAGCATCGGTTACACCTTCCGCCCCGATTTCTGACCAGACCAGGAAGGGGCGTTATAGGGGGTTTGTGTTGCTGGAGGTTTTGATGCAAGAGAATGTATTAATTCTCTGTTTTTCCTTGGTTAGAAGAAGAGCAAGACGTTTCTTGATCATTGTAAGGCACCATTTGGAGTTTCAGAAGCTTGAAACAGATTTGGCAAGTGAAACAAAGTTGTATCGGTAAGTGCATGTGGTATAGACGTTTTCATAATCTTGGAAATAAGGTTTTGGGAGGTTAGAGTAAGCTTTAAATGCTTAGCAAATCTCAGAAGTAAGTATGGTTACCAAAGCACTCGATTTTCGGTTTAAAGTCCATGTGGATTATCATGCTCATGTTTTGGATTTATATTTTGTTACTCACTATTATGCATGTTTTATAAGCATGGTTTTGCTGATTTGTATCCCATGAAATGATTTAATTATGTTTCAAGAAGTTATATTCTTGATGAGATATTATGCTATATTTATGGCATGTTTTGAGATGAGATATGTGATGATTATATTAATGCATTGAAAGCAGTGAGTTAACATGAATTTAAGTGATATATTGGCTTAGTGATGAGGTTTCTATTGTGGTTATAAAATTCGTGCGTGTGATAAATTCTTCAGTTACACAATTGGGGTAGATTCTATTGTGTTGCAAGTGATTGGGGAGATTCTATCACCAACGGGCAATGCCAGTAGTGGAATCCCGGCCGAAGTAAGAATTATGGTGAGGGTTGATTTCACCAAGTGACTTGATAGGGGTTTATTCTATCAAGGCCTTGGCGGGGGTTTATTCCGTCAAGTGTGTCCGTATATCCGATCATTATTGGATGGGGGGTAGATTCCATCCGGTTCACTTGAAATGCCAATATATGAATTGAACATGCATCATGGTTTTAAAATGGTGTTGTATAATGAGACTTATACATGATGTTTATGCTTTGTGAGATTTAAGCACGAGGAGCTTGATTTGGTTTTGCATTGAGATATGCATGAGATAATGATACATTTGGTGTATAAAGGTGCTTTAATCGTGGTTTCAAAAGCATGAGAAAGTTGAGCATGATGTGGTTATGATTTAAAGGAAGCATTGTTCTGAAAAAAAATGCATTGTTGTTGTTTAAATTGAGCTTTCCCTCACTAAGCAAATATGCTTAGGCTCTCATTTCCAACAATACAAATAAGTGTGCTTTTTTGGCAGAAAAATAGCAAGGGAATTCACCCAAGACATCACTCGATTTACAAGTATGGGTTTTGACACTTTTAATAAGGTAGAAGTGGCAATGGGGAGGGTACCTCGGTATTTGGGAGATGGTTGTTTAAACTCCCTGGTTTGGCAAGTGTGTTTTGCCTTATAAGACTTGTAATGGACCTTTATATGTTGATATTCTTTGTTTTGTGAATTTTGATACTCTATGTGGATTGCTTATAGGTTGCATGCCTTTAGAATAATCATGATTTGCAATTCAAGATGTTAGATACCTTTGATGATGCGTATGTGTTGGATAAATATGTAGTTGATGTTTACTTATGATTGCATGATGATTGATGTCCATATGGTGTGTTCTACGGTGCTCAAATGTTGCTGATTTAGTGCAGATCTGTTATGTTTTTCGATACAGTAGCAGTTATTTCGATACATCATGCATATTTGGCCTTACTGTTTCGGAACACTGATAAGCCGTTTCGAGACCCTTAGTTATAAATTGTGCTCGTATCGAAACTCGGGGTCGTTTCGATACGACTCTGTTATGATTGATTGCAGGGGAGATCAAGTTTGGGATGTGGTTCTGAAACGGGTAAAGTCGTTACGAGACCATTTGCTACTAGAATGCATGGTTTTGTAACAGGGGTACCTGTTTCGAATCAGGGTCGTTAAGTTAGTTAATTTGACATGATTTCTCAGTTTTGAATGTTTACGATTCAGTCCCTGTTTATATGTTTTGCAATTGTGGATGTTTTAATGATTGTATGATGCTAGTATTTCACCTACAAGTATGTAATGAACCTAATTAGGAGTTGGTAACAATAATTTGTAATTTGACCCTATATCGAATTGTTTGCAAATGAATAAATAGTTAAGGTTCGATTTAAATGAAAATTAATTCGTTGTGCGTGTAATCACTGTAGGACTTAATTGTGCATCTAGACAAGATAAAAAAGTTTTTCTAATCGAGGTTGACTTTAACGAGTTGGATTCGATTTTCCTCGTGTAATTCTCTTAATCCGGGTCAAATGTCTAGACCGGGCTAAAGGGCTTACATTGCTGCCTTCTTAGCTTCAATTATCTACATTGATGGACAAATAAGAGCGTAAGCGCACAAGGCTTAGTGAGGAGTGCTCAAAACCAAAACGCCATCAATGCATTAAAACCATTTTCCATCATTGCAAAACCATCATGCACTTTTTAAACCATGCACTTTCTTTAACAAATCAACATGTTAAACATCATACAACTAGTGTTAAATACTCAACAACAAATCCATTTGCTAACACTAAACTTAAGCCTTCCCATCCATAGCTACAATATACAAAGCTTAAAGAGTAGGACATGCATTTATATAATATGCATCATTAACCATTTCATAATAATTCATCAATTATATTGGCTCAGAAGTGATCATCAACATACTCATTTCTCAAAACCACATCGGATACATGGATTCACAAGTGTTATCCCAACACTTCCTACATTCTCACCAGCAAATCAAGGTTCACACATGGGAGCTACCCTCCACGGTTGTGACACCCGTTATGGAGTATTCGGTACACTGTTTAAACCCTCAACACCACTCATCGGTAGATGTATACCCAACTAACTAGAGACGAGACACTATACACTTTCCTCAATCGTTGGGGTACATGGATGGATTATTCGGTACAACATATAAATCCCTCAACATCCAAGGCGACTTGTTTATAGTGCACTCAATCCTATAGCTGGCTAACTATATCCGATTTTCATTTATAAACCAATTTCATAACATCACTTGCGAATATAATTCACATTAACATAAACCTCACTTTTTAAAAGCATTACCAATAAACCACATTTCCAAGCATCAACCCATGCTTCATAAAACAAGTATAAGCATATACTTACAAGGATCACTTACCATGTGCATCCTTCATCAATATAACATAAAAAACAGTAAATCACTTACTTTAAATCATGCTTTAAATAGTAGGTAAAATACAGTTAAAATCAAGTGCATCAACAAACTCATAATAGCACAATCCGAGGAAGACAATCCTTTAACTTACTTCCGAACATAGTAAAGCGTTTCAAGCATACAATATGTTCCCCAAAACACATTTTAAGTGTTTCAAAGCTTGAAAACATGTTCTCACTCACCGACTTGCGAAACCAAAATTCACCGATGCGAAGTTAATCGTCTGAAGCCCCCAGAATTTCACCGATTGCTTCCGATGTACTCTCCCCTATTTGTACCTCACAAGAATAGAGGATTAATGCATCATAATGCATTAAAATCACTAGCAACTTAAATAGTCTCCTTGCTCTGCCCTAAAGCACCAAAATACGCATCTAAAACAAAAGAAATCACCTTCGATTGCTTTCTAAACTCAGCCCAACATTAATCTAAAACTTCCATCCCATTTTAACCATCGATCTACATCCTAAATCATCTTAATTTCATCCTTATACCTCCACCAACTCATATTTCACACCAACACCTCAAAAACCCAAAATCTAACAATTCGAAATCCAACTCATTTTGTGTTTACATTCGTAAAACATTTATTTCAACATCATCGAACATCCAAATTATGGTTAAAATCAGCCTGAAATCAATAAAATCAGCGCCACAACGAAAATATTGAAAATCCATATTACAAAGCTGAATTTAGGAATTTTTCATCAATTCAATTACATAATCTTGTTATTAAACAAATCTAGAGATCCAAAGACTTGGGAATTTCAATAAAGAACCTTGATTAGAGGAGAGAAAAGAAAGATCACCTCTAACACAAGCTTTCCCCTAGACTTGCAATGATTTTGATGAAATCTTTCAAGAAAATTTTAGCTAGTTGTTGTAGAAATCAATGGGCATCATTTAGGAATCAAAAGTAGATGAAATGAGATAATTTTTGGACATTTTAGTGATGAAAAGAGAGTTTGGCTACTGAGAAAGTTGAGAGAAAAGTTTTGGAGAAAAGTAGTTACGTAGAAAATGTTTAGGATTTTAAAATCTCTTTTATTGACACTCTTTTATTAAAACAAGTAATTAAATCATTTAAAACACTAAGTCAAGGAAAATAGCTGATACCACCTTGGTGTAATAGCTCCCTAAGGATTCTAAGTTTTGGCTCTCTTCGATTTAGCCATTAAAATAGAACTTTCAATTTTTACATTTTATTCACCAAACCGAAATGTCGAATTTCCAAAAATCATTTTCCAAAATTTTCTTCACTTTACGTCAATACATATTTAAAGAGGATTATAGAAATTTTTTGCACAATGTTATCACATCCCGAAATAAATTTTCCCTAAACCTACTCCCAACTGTCCCGAATCTCTAATCTATATTCATCGGACCCTAAACCACCCTTAAAACCTCTAGGCCCAAAACCGGGCCTTACAAACACCCTCGAACAATCACAAACAATACATATATCTTGTACACGCACCTCTTTCATATTTGGGTTCATAACATAAGCTAGATATGCTTGACACCCTAACTCCAGCAACTTTCGCGCTTCCAAAGCCGACACAACATTGGACATGAATTTAACATTCTCTTCGGCAATCACCATGCCATACTCATCAGTGAGTTTCAACGAAACTCGCTTAGATTCAAAATCAATCATAGCTCTATGCTAAAAGAGCAATCCTTTCCCAAAATTGCATCAAAGCCATGAGACAACACCTCTATCATAACAACCACAACACACGCCTTAAACCACCAAAGGACACCTCTAATATCACAACTTCGCTAACGTCGCAAAAACCTAAGAAAATTCCTCAACAAATTTCAATAGCAATCAACTAATCTTAGAAAAGCCACGTACTCCTAACGCTAAAATTGGCATGTAACCCCCTCAACCTCGCCTAGACGCCCGACCAGACCAAACGAGCTACATTGAGTTTAGCGAACCAAACTTGTGAAAAGGTTAATCGAATCACATCCATTTTTTGTCTTTTATCTTATCTAGATGCAATTTATTAACCTATGGTGTACATGCTTGCAGCGGTTCAAATTTCAAATGAAACGGACAGCGATAAGGTATTCAATTACAAACACAATCATTGAGGGACAAAACTGCAAAACTGGAAAATTTTAAGGACTTAGACAAATCATAAGTTATCAATACTCACAATTCTAATGACTTAGACAAATCTCTATTTCATCATGATCATTCTATCTCATGCTTGAAATCATTTTCAAAGTAAAATTAAAAACATTAAAACCACATGTGCCATCTATCTCATCCATTATCCATAATGCAAAATCTCAAGGCAAAGCTACTTATGCTTGTTTCTCATAAAGCATTTCTCAAAACATGTTCTCATATGCAAAACACAATACATAAAATCATTTATAATCAAGGTACATATGAATCTCATATATTGGCATTCTAGCAACATTACTCAGATAAGCGGTAGCTTGACAGAATCTCCCATCGTCAAGTCCTGCCTCGGTGGAATCTCACATCACCGAATTCTCATGGCGGTATCTCTCATCGCCACAAAGCTTGATAGAAGTTCACATCATCAAGACCTACTGTAGTGGAATCTCTCATCACCACACTCTCACTTCGAAATGGGATGGCACTACCCCTATTGCCCGAACCGAAGAGCACGTACGAATTTTGTATATCATAGTGCACTTCTCATCCTATTGGTTGACCAATTATATCCGATAATAATAAACTCATCTCATGTCAATATACGTGTTTAAACATCATTTGCCTACTGTTTTTCAATACATAAACATAAACCACTTCTCATCCCATTTCAAAAGCTTAAATAAAGCATAGTATTTTCTCAGCATCGCATAAATCATCATATCATTTCTCACAACATGCATAAAACAATAGGTTTAATTCTACCTTCAAAACATGAGCATGGTCAAATAAAACAATGGGATAAAACCAAGAAACGAGAGCAAAACATCTCATACTTGCTTTCGAGCTTAGATTAGCATTTCAAGCTTAATATAAACCCCAAACCTTGTTCTCAAACCTTTAAAACGCTTTTAAATCAATTCCACTCACTGACAACTCCTCGCTTGCTTTGCCGAAGCGTAATCAATCTTCCAGTTCAACCGCAACTCCTTCCGAAGCTAACGAAACATCATCCCCTGCTTCTAACCAAAGAAAAACAGAGAATTAGTGCACCACAATGCACCAAAATCCGTAGCAACACAACATCACAACTTCTACCCACAATCTGCAAGCAATTGGCATCCGAAATCAACCGAAAACATCGTCGAACCCTTTCTACTTAACCTCCAGCAGTTACACAGCGAGATTAGCATCTAAACAACATCGATTTACATCTAAAAATACCATCTCAATACCAAAGAACCTCTAGCTATCAATTAACCACACAAACAACCCATAATCTCAAAGATTTCAATCAAGAAATCAAGCAATCTAACTAGTTTCGGGTTTCCATTACTAAAATTATTAAATCAACATTCCAACACATCATAATCATGATTAAATCTCATTATAAACTCTGCAAAATCAATTCGAAACAAAGATCTCTTGATGAAACCCAACAAACATCAATTAAATCTATTTTCCATAAACATAATATCAAAACCCATTAGAAAACACTCATAAAAGACCAAAACCTTGGGAATTTTTCAAGAACGAAACCTTACCTCTAATGTTAGCTTTTTCCTCCAATTGAATAGATTTTCATGAGAAAACCAAGATACAAACATAAGATTTTGATAGTAATTCAATAGGAAATCATTTAATATGAAAAGATAAATCAAATCCAATGTTTACCTTAAATCTTTGAAAAGGAAAAAATGTTTTGCTGAAGAGAATTTGAGAGAAAATGATAGAGAGAAAAGTTAGTTATGTAAAATGTTTTTTTGGAAAATAAAGGCTAATTAATTCTCTTAAACTCATTTTATTTATTAAAACCATCTTAAAATAAATCAATTAAGAGGAAAAAGGCTGAATTAGACCCTTGGTCGATTATTCCTTAAAATAAAATCAGATTAAACTCAATCTCCACAACAGGAATTACATGCGATGGGTCTGATCTATTCTTTCGAAGCATTGACACGTGGAATACATCGTGTATCTTCTCCAACTATGAGGGAAACTTCAATCTATAAGCTACTTGACCAACATGCTCCGACATCTCATAGGGTCCAATGAACCTCGAACTCAACTTACCCTTGTGTCCAAACCTCACCACCTTATTCCAAGGCGGGAACTTTAGAAACACTTTATCACAAACCGTGTACTCAACTTCCCTATGTTTCGAATATGCATAGGACTTCTGTTGATCCGAAACTGCCTTCAACAGATCTCTAATAAGCTTCACTTTCTCATAAGTGCCCTTCAACACATTTGGCATAGAAACATATTTTTCACCAGCCTCAACCCAACAAAGATGCGTACAACACCTCCTACCAAAAACTCTTCATACAGAGCCATTGGAATGCTCGCTTTATAAGTATTATTATAAGCAAACGATACAAACGGTAGTTGCTTCTCCCACGTTCCTTGAAAATCAATGATGCAACACCGCAATATATCCTCTAACACTTGGATAACACGTCCAGACTGACCATCTGTTTGAGGATGATACCATGTACAGAAATTCAACCATGTTCCCAAAGTTCTATGCAAACACTCCCAAAACCCTGCTGTAAAGCGTGGATCCCTATCTGATACAATAGACGTAGGCACCCCATGCAACCTCACAATCTCTGCAATATACATCTCAGCAAATCTATCCAGCGTATACATCATATGCACATCTAGGAAATGCATAGACTTCGTAAAACGATCCACAATCACCCAAACAGAATCCCTCTTTGATGGCGTCAAATGCAACCCTTTCACAAAATCCATGGTAATTCTCTACCACTTGCACTCTAAGATATTCAATGGTTGCAACAACCCGAAAGGAAACTGATGCTTAGCCTTTACACGCTAACACACCATACATCGCGAAACAAAATTAGCTATATCCTTTTTCAAACCAACCCAATAATATTCCTTCTTCAAATCCTGTTACATCTTTGTACTACTTGGATGCAAAGAAAAATGTCTAGAATGAGCCTCGGTCAAAATAGTGTGCCTTAACTCATCATCCTTCTTTGGTTGCGTCAAAGGCAACAAGGTCACAAAATCTATGGTAATTCTCTACCACTTTCACTCAAGGATTTTTAATGGTTGCAACAACTCGAAAGGAAACTAATGTTCAGCCTTTACACGCTGACACACCAAACAGCGCGAAACAAAATCAACTACATCTTTTTTTCAAACCAACCTAATAATATTCTTTCTTCAAATCTTGATACATCTGTGTACTACCCGGATGAATAGAAAAAGGACCAAAATGAGCCTCAGTCAAAATAGTGTGCCTTAACTCATCATCCTCCGACACAACTATTCGACTCTTGAAACATAAACCACGATCATCATTAAAACAATTTTTTTTGGATTACCGTCCATAAAATCCTTAACATGTGGTACCAACGAAACATTATAAGGTTGTTTCTCTTTGATCAATTGTGACAATGACGGTTTCACATGCAACTCGGCTAATAAACCACTGTCTCACGTCATTTTTAATCGCACAAACATTGCTCTTAACTCCACCGCAACCTTTATACTAAAGGCATCATCTACAACATTAGCCTTATCAGGATGATACTCGACTTTCAAATCATAATCTTTAAAAACTCCAACAACTTTCGTTGCTTAAGTTTAACTCTGTTTGCGACATCAAATACTTCAAACTCTTATTATCCTTAAACACAACACACTTCTCAGCATACTAATAATTCCTCCAAATTTTCAATGCAAACACAACCGCGACAAGCTCTATATCATGTTAGGATTATCGGTCATGCACCTTCAACTGTCTAGATGGATAAGGTACAACTTTCTCGTCCTACAACAATACACACCCCAAACTAACATAAGATGCATCAATATAAACCACACTCTTTTCCCGACTCAGGTTGAATCAAGATTAGAGCTTGCGTCAATGCTTCCTTTAACTTCTCAAAAGCTTGTTGTCTAACATCCGTCCACTTGAAATGAACATGTAACACCCTAGTTTTGGGCCTAGATGTTTTAGAGGTTGAATTGGGCCAGTCGTGAACAGTTCGAATCTTTAAGGGAGGTTTAGGGAACACCTAGTTCGTGATGCTTTAAAAATATGGAAAAATATCTAAAAATTCTCATTTATTATATAAATGGTTATGGTGAAAACAATTTTACAAAGTGTGATTTGGAAATACTACATTTCGGTGTAGTGACCAAATTGTAGTTTTTGCAAAAGTTGACTAGTGTCTGTTTTGTAAAGGATTGAAACTTTGAATCTTTAAGGAGCTAATTTTACCAAATTGTTTTTCATCAGATTTCTCTTTAATTTGGGAGTTTTAATAATGATTTAATTAAAGGAATTAAGAGAGAAATTCCCTTTTGACTTTTCAGCTTCTTTCAGCTTCTCAAAAGCTTGTTGTCTCGCATCCATCCACTCAAAGCGAACATTCTTTTTCAACAACTTGGTCAAAGGCGCTGCTATTTTCGAGAAACCCTCGACAAACCTACAGTAGTACCCAGCCAATCGAAGGAAACTTCGTACCTCTGTCACTGACTTAGGCACTTTCCAACTCATCACAGCTTCTACCTTGTGCGGATCAACGCGAATACCCTCAGCTAATACAACATGCCCAAGGAAGACCACCTCCCTAAGCCAAAACTCACACTAACTCAGCTTGGCATACAACTGATTTTCCAACAACGTTTGCAAAACAATTCTCAAGTGCCTATCATGATCCTTCTCGGTACGCGAATACAAAAGGATATCATCGATGAACACCACCACAAATTGATCCAAGAATTCATGGAATACACGATTCATCATGTCCATGAAAGCAGCAGGCGTGTTGGTCAGACCAAACAACATCACTAAGAATTCATAATGTCCGTACCTCGTCCGAAAAGCAGTTTTAGGTACGTCCACATCCTTCACCTTTTATTGATAATACCCCGATCTCAAATCTACTTAGAAAACACTAAGGCTCACCGGAACTGATCAAAGAGATCATCAATTCTAGGCAAGGGATACTGGCTCTTGATCGTCAACTTGTTCAGTTGTCGATAATCTATGCACATCCGCATTGTCCAATCTTTGTTCTTTACAAACAAGACCGGTGCACCCCAAGGTGACACACTCGGCGGGATGAAACCTCGGTCCAACAACTCCTGCAATTGCGTTTTCAACTCTTTTAACTCTTTGGGTTCCATGCGAAAAGGAGCAATGGACACCGGAGTTGTAGTCTCGTACAACTCTATACCAAACTCAACTTCCCTATTTGGTGGCAATCTAGACAATTCTTCTGGAAAGACACCCGGAAAATCGCGAATAGTTCGGATGTCCTGCACCCACACATCCTTAGTGCCAGGATTCATCACATAGGCAAGGTAAGCCTCGCAACCCAACCTCATCATACGGTTTGCTTCCAAAGCCGAAGTCACATTCGAAGAGAATTTCACATTATCGTCTACTACCACTACTTCATAATCATCGGCTAACTTTAAGGTGACTCGCTTGACCTCAAAGACAACCACCACCCTATGCTCCGACAACCAATCCATGCCAAGGATTACATCAAATCCTTGAAAGGTAACTCCATCAGATCCACGAGAAAAACATGACCTTGCACAGACAAAGGGCATCTCCTATACAACCTCATAATGACTACAGTCTCACCAAAATAACTAGTCACTTGCATTCCTACTTCAAGCATCTTAACAAGTATATCAAGCAAATTTGCATGCTCACTCAAGATCCACGAGAATGCGTGGATCCAGAATCAATTAAAGCTAGAAAGGATAAAGACTAAAGAGCAAAGGTACCTGCGATGACATCAGTATCATTGCCCTCCTCGCGCTGAGCATATACCCTCGCTGGTCCACCTCCCTCAGGTTGAACATCTACAACATGAGCAATATCTCGCTGCCCTCATCTCTCCTCTGAAAGTTCCCACGGCCACGCCCACAGCCTCGTTGAGGTGCAGCTACCACAGGAGCATGTCCCTGGCCACCACCAGCCAACAAAGGACACTCCTTCCTCATGTAACCACAATTCCAACAAGAATTCCCTGTCACCACAACAGGAGCCTGGACCTGTCTAGCCGTCTAAGGAAAATCTCGTCTCGAATGATCCCTCGAACCACGTGTCCAGCATGTATGCTACTCAGATCTCACACGACCTCCCTGGGCCTGACCATTTCAACCCGGAGTACCACGCCTTCCCTCAGGCTGATGTCTCCTATCACACCCTCTTTTGTTCCGTCCACCTTCGGAACTGTAATCAGCTGCTCTTTTAACTGAAATTTAACTACCTGTATCGATAAACTTGGCCATGTATCGATACGCGGGAAGAAAGTAGCTAAAGAAGATTCAAGCGAATCGAAACACTTCCTCGCGTATCGGTACGACCTTCAAACTCAGCCTAGGCGTATCGATACGCGGACAATCCATTTCGATACCCCTATACAGAATTGCATCATTTTGCCTTAGCGTATTGATACGTTTTCCCGTGTATCGATACGCATACCAGGTTGGCTTCAACTAACATCATTTAAACATACCAAATCACATTCAAACAAGCTCAAATCATGCACACAAGATATACTCTATCTAATAAACTTTCAAACACCATCAAACAACAAATCATACTCATCAACCACTTTATATCATGATGGCATTTAGATAATCTTGCATGCTTGAGACATAAAGCTATTAAAAGGGGTAAAACACCACAATCAAGCCATAGGACCATATAAAGGCCAATTACAAGTCCACAACCAGAAACTAAACATGCTTATAACAACCAACATCTCCAATCAAAATTAGAAAGTAGAGGTCCCACCCATTGCCACTTATTACACTAAGAGTGAACCTAATACATCTCATGAACAAAGCCTCGGATTCCACTTGCTTTTGGGCTAGCTTGAAATGTTCAATTCTATGCATTGATGAAACAAATGAGCGTAAGCATATAGCTTAGTGAGGATCACCAAATCACATTCATCAATGCATTTAACATAATTTGTAATACCACCACTTTTATCTCATGCTTTTCAAAAACCATGTCTTCTCAAGACGACAATGCATTTAATAATCACAAGCTCATATGCATCACATTAAAATCAGCAATTAAACCATTGCTCATGCTTTACCAAGCATCTCATGCATTCATGCATCATTTACAAGCATCTCATGCTTCACATTATTCATTTACATTATATTGGCACACAAGTGATAATCCATAAACCATTTCAACACAAGACACAATCGTATACGCAGATTACAAGCGTTGTCCCTCACGCTTCATACAAACTACCGGTCTACACAAGGTGGAGATTAATGGCACAATTACAACCCCTCAACACCCGTGATGGAGATTGATGGCACAATCACAACCCCTCAACATCACTCGTCGGTAGTTGTATAATTCCATTAACGGGAGTATATGACACGTACACAAGGCTCACACACGGGACTAACCATTCACCGTTCTGATCTTAACCTCAATTGTTAGGGTACTTGGATGGAGATTACGACACAATCACAACCCCTCGACATCCAAGGCGACTTTATTCACGGTGCACCCAATCCTATAGTCGGCTAACTATATCCGATTAGAGTAATCAAAAACCATTTTCATCACTTGCCAATATAATCATTTAACAACATGAATCCACTATTTTACAAGCATAACCACAATGCCATTCCCACAAGCATCACATGCTTAACATCATATGCATTCAACACATGCAAACCAAGGATCACTTACCTAGTGCATCCTTAACATAATGGCATTATAATCCAGCATTAAACCATGCTTAAACATGCTTAAAAACATTAAACAAATCCACTCTTACATTAAGTGCAATTTCATCAAACATAACACATTTCCAAGAGAGGGATTACCGAAACACTTACACTTGAGCTTAGTTAAGTGTGTCAAACTTACATTAAGCTCCCAAGATCACACTCAAAGCGTTACAAAGCAGGAAATTGCATTTCCACTCATCGATACGCGAAGCCTTGTTCGCCGACACGGAAATTACACCTCCGTAGCCTCCAAAATCACCTCATTTGCTTCTAGATCAAGATCCCATGTCTTAACATCATCAAAACAGAGATCTAAATGCATTAAAATGCATTCTAACACCAGCAACAATTCACACACTCGTTGCTCACCCAAACAACACCAAAATACCTATCCAAAGCAACCGAAAACTCAATCGATTGCTTTCTAAAACCAAGCCCAACCAACATACATCACTTCCAAAGCATTATAAACATCAAAATACATCTAACAAACATCCTAACCCAACCTTATACCTTCAGCAAGCAAGATTCCACCAAAATACCCCAAAATCTCACCTAAAACAACCAAGAACCTCAAGGATCTCAAGGATTTCGGGATCTATGTTATCAACACATCATTTTGACATATAAATCAACTTAGAACTCAATTAAAATTAACACAAAACAGAGCCCAACTCATCAAGTCTGAAAATCAAGAATCACATCCCAATTTTGCAAGATTTTGCTCTTAATTCAAAACTATAATAAAAATTCAGTTAAAAATCATAAATGAGAGTCAATAATCTTGGGAATTTCAATAAAGAACCTAGATTGAATGTTAAGAACGGGATTTACCTCCAATCCATGCTCCCTTGACAATTTGGCAAGTTTTCCTTCCAAAAATCTTGAAGAAAAAGAAGTGAATCCTTGAATAAAAGTTTAGAGAAAAAAGAGAGCAATTTGAGAGAAAAGAATTATGATGAAAAGTTGTTTGAAAAATGTGTTTGGCTGAAATGAGAGAGGGAAAAGTAGTTACGTGATCAAAATCTCTCTAATTTCTTATTTATTTTACATTTAATTAAAACCATTTCAATTCCTTTATTAAAACCCTTTAAAAACACATATAAAATTGAAGGAAGGCTAAATTGTACAAAAGCTCCCTAAAGATTCTAAGATTTTGACTCTCTTCTTGAAAATAGCATTTTTCCACAGTTTTAAAACATTACAATTTGGTCACTACTCAAAATGTCCATTTTCCAAAACCCTTTTTGTAAAATTGATTTGACCAACCTCTTAAACATATTTTTATAGGATTTTAGGAATTTTTATCATAATTTTATCCTATCTCGATCCTTGATTTCCTTAAATCACCTTACGCGATTCGAACCGTTCTTGACCGGTCTGATCTGATGTCTAAAACATCTAGGCCCAAAACCAGGGCGTTACAAATATTTTAATATCAATACTCCGATATTCGGAATCCAATTACGACTAGATAGATTTTCGGGGTGTTACATAAAACCTGAAATAAATAAAAATAAATAAATACTAAAAACAAAACAAATTCTGAAAAATAAAGATGTGGAGAATAAATTTAACTAATTTAAAACCTAATCCTAAAAACAAAGAAAATAAATTGCAATAAATTAAATTATATTCCTAAAACATAAAAATAAAGAAAATAGAAGATGAATTTAATTTAAAACCACTTCCAAAGGTGATGTGTTATTCTCCCTCTTGGGGGGTCCACTTGTTCTTTGGGGTTCTTCTGTCTGTCTTGCGGCCTGCCCTGGCAGCTACTGTCCTGCCCTGTCTTAGTGCTGACCTTAGAAGCTTGAATGTTTGGGCGTACTGCTTTTTCCTTTATGGTGGCTGTAAAACATTTAGCTTGATGCTTCGATTGTCTACCCTCATTATCAGCTCCCCATGCTCTACATCTATTAACGTTCTGCCCATGGCCAAGAATGGTCGCCCAAGGATGATATGGCATTTTCATCGGCCTCACTGTCTACGAAGAGGAAGTTTGCTGGAAAAATAAGGCTGCCCACTCGAACTAAAATGTCTTCGATCTTACCCTCTAATTGTACGAATGAGTGATCAACAAGTTTCAGCATAATGGAGGTAGGTTTGGCTTGCCCAATACCTGGCTTATCAAAAACTGCCTTGGGCATCAGGTTGATGATGACTCCTAAGTTGCACAGGTCTCTCATTGTATGGTATAACGAAACTGCCTAGATTTGTCTTTTTGGCTGGTAGTTTGTTGTGTAGCATAGCCAAGCACTCATCTGTCACAGCTACGGTTTCGAACTCCCCAATTCTATTCCTCTTAGAAACATTGTCCCTTAGGTATTTTGCATAATTGGGCATGTTCTGGATGGCTTCAATGAGAGGGATATTTATGTGCACCTATTTCAGAATATCTAGGAATTTTTGGAACTGGTACTCCTGCTTCTGTTGCTTAAGCCTATAGGGGAAAGGTGGCAGCAGGCGGATGTCCTTTATACGCTCCTTTCATGGGAACTAGATCTGTGAAGGATCATCTGCCTCAGGTCTGTTGTCAGTCTCATCTACTAGGGTAGCTGGTATTGATGCTGTCGCGGCATGCAGTTCTTTTTGTGCTGGCTGCTCATCTGTTGGCTTTTCCATTCCGGGTTCATCCAATTATTTCCCACTTCTAGTTGATATGTCTTTGCATTGCTCGTACGTGGGTTTAGCTACGACCTATATACTACTGGATGCTGCACCCATTGTCCTGATGGTTATTATTTCCATGAATTGCCCAAACTGGGTTTCTAAGCTCTTTATCGCAGCTTCTTGGTTGTTCATCCTCATCTCAGTCCTGTCCATAAACGATTCAGTTTTATCAATAAATTTGTTAGTACGAATAATAAAATCACTAGTTCTAGACATAAAAGTATGTAAAGTATTTTCGAGGGAGTTAGTGCTCGTATTTTGTTGCTGCTGAGGCGGCTGTCTAGACAGGTTCTGTTGGTATCTTCCTGGTTGCTGAGTTGGGTTTGCAACCGTGTTTGGATTACTCCAGGAGTAGTTTGGATGCTTCTTCCAGCCTGGGTTGTATGTGTTGGTGTTGGGCATGCTATTCCTTTCATGGGTTTCCATGAAGTTTGTAACCCCCTTAGCCCGGTCTAGACGTTTAACCCGAACTACGAAGGTTACACGGGGAAAACCAAAGTCAACCCAAAAGTCAACATTGATTTACGACCCTTTTTTTCTTTTTATCTTATCTAGATGCTCATTATTATCCTATGTGTTCAGCAAGACACTCAGAAGAAACGGCTCAGCGATCGGTGTAACACCCCAATTTTGGGCTTGGAAGTTTAGGGTCTGAACCGGACCGGTTTAAATTACGGTTCGAATATAAAAGGTGGTTTTTAGGGAAAGCCTAGTTCGGGATGCATTAAAAATATGGAAAAATATCTAAAAATCCTCTTTTATTATATATAAGAGAGTGGTGAAATCAATTTTACAAAATGGGGTTTGTAAATATGACATTTCAAGTTAGTGACTAAAATGTAATTTTTGAAAAGTTGGTGACTGTTTTAAAAGGATTGAAACTTTGAATCTTTAAGGAGCTAATTTACCCAAAAGAGGGTTTCTCCAGATTTTTCTTAAATTTTAAAGACTCATTTAATGTAATTTAATAAAAAGAAAAGAGGGAAAAGAGATATTTTAGTTTCCTAACTAACTTTTGCCAAAATTTTCTCATTTCATTTTTCTCTCAATTTTCCTTCAGCCAAACACATTTCCACAGCCACTTTTCCTTTGATTTTCACACCTAAAATTGAGATTTCAATCTCTAAATGGTTTCTAATCATTTCTACACCAAATCCTCATCATTTGCTTATTGAATTTTCAAGGATTTTGGCTCTAAACAAGGAGAAACTCACATTTAGAGGTATGAACGTCCTTCTCCTCTAAATACTCAGTTCTTTACTGAAATTCCCAAGTTCTCAATCCTTAAATTGAGTTTTATTAAAGGTTTTAATGTTGTGTTCTTGATTTTGGCTTAAAATGCAAGATTTGGATTTAATTTTGAAGAAATTCGTAATAGATGATTGGGCTATGTTTTGAGATGTCTTTTTGATGTATTTTGGATGTCTAAATGATTTGTAATTGAGGTTTAATCAATGCAATCCCGAATAGGTTGATTTTCCTAAGTTTTTACTTGAGAAAAAGGTGGTTTTTGGGGTGATTTTGATGTTATGCTATAGGTGGAGGTATAAGGATGTGATTAGGTCCTTTTTGGATGTTAATTGATGTTTAAGAATGATTGGATTTGATGGATCTTGGCTGGGTATTGTTGTAGAGATGTTTGGATGTGATTTCGGTTGTGTTTGGTAGCCGAAATGTGAGTTTTGATGAGAGCAGCGAGTTTAGGTGTTTTGGTTGAAGATTTTAATGCATGATGATGCATTAATCTTCTGCTTTGATGTGTTTAAAACAGGGGAGACATCATCGGATCCTTGTGGTGTTGATCCGGAGGCTTGATCGGCGTTTCGGCAAGCTTGCGGAACGGAATCGGTGAGTGAAGTTTGGTTTTCTGCTTTGAAACCAATCTTGGAAGGTTATGGGAGCTTAGTTTAAGTCTAAAAAACTTAGCTAAGTTCAAGAGTAAGTTTTTCGGAGAAACTCTCTTTTTGATGAACCATGAGATGGTTGAATGCAATGTGTTTATTTTGCATGTTTAAATTCTGTTTTGAAAGCATATTTTAGCATGTTTAATGCTGGTTTTGTAAGCCATGTGTTGAGGGATGCTCAAGGTAAGAGATCCTTGATTTGGACATTGATAAATGTGGTTTGATGCATAGTGATGCATGATTATGTAATGGCTTTGTTTAATGCTTTAAAACATTGGATTGTTGATGATAATTGATGTATATTGGCAAGTGATGTGGTTGTTTTAAAGTACTTGAATTGGATATAGTTAGCCAGCTATAAGATTGGGTGCGCCGTGAATAAAGTCGCCTTGGATGTTGAGGGGGTTGTGATTGTATCGTAAACTCCATCCAAGAACACTAACGAGATGTCTAAGATCATAATGGTGGTTAAAATGCCATGTGAGGATCTTGTGTTGTGTGTCCCGTGTTCTCGTTAGTGATGTTATACAACTACCAATGAGTGATGTGGAGGGGGTTGTGATTGTACCGTTAAACTCCATCACGGGTGTGGAGGGGTTGTGATTGTACCGGTAAACTCCACCTTGTGTGTTGGTAGTGTGTATGGAGCGTATGGGACAACGCTTGTAATCCGCGTATCCGATTGTGTTTTGAGTTGAAAAACGGTTATGGATTATCACTTGAAAGCCAATACGACATGTTGATGTATTGAAGCATGAGATGTTTGTTTTGTATGCATAGATGCATGATAAATGATGTTTTGAAACTAAAGGCCTTGGAAAGGTGTTTTTACAAATTGCATTATTGTGTTGTTTCATTAGAGCATTTCTCTCTAAAAATATGTGCTTACGCTCTCTCTTTCTTGAACCAATAATGCAGAGCATTGAAGTGCTTTAAGGGCAGCAAGGAGGTCAAGGATCCAAGTGAAAGTCTAAGCTCATGTATGGTGACTATTTTCACAACACTATTAGCTTTTGGTATTTGGCAATGGGAACCTAGGTTGTGTTTTTGGGAGATGTTTTGGACTCCCTAAGTTGGTTTAATGCCTATGATGATGTTGAAACATGTAAATGGCCATTTGGTATTTGTTTTGGAGATTTGATGATTGTTTGCTTTTCATTTTAGGATGCATGCCTATAGACTTGTGGTTTTTCCTAAATGATGTTATGATTGAGCTTTGATGATGCAAATATGTTCCTTTAATGTTTGATGACTTGTTGGAATGACATGGAGGTCTTATGAGCATGTTTGGTGGGTCGAAAGAGTGTAAAACAGACTTTTCTGCTGTTTCTGGGCAGGGTGTTTCGAAACACCCTTGCCTGTTTCTAAACAGGTGCATATTTTGGCCTGGGTGTTTCGAAACGGGCTGAGGTGTTTCGAAACACTTTGGCTACTGCCAAGGGGTGTTTCTGAATGGCCTAGACCCGTTTCGGAACACTTGACCGTTGGGCACTGATTTGAATGGTTTTGAGGTTTGCAAGCTGTACGTTTTAGTCCTGATTTTTGTATGTGCAATTGGTTGAGTTTGAGATGTCCGTTTGAGGTGAAATTTGGCAGAGAAGCACGAAACATGATTAATTTCATAAGGGTAACTTAAAAATTGGAAAAGTCCTCTTAATTTTCAGAATTTACAAATTGGTCCCTAAATTCGTATGTTGTGCAATTGAGTCCCTTATTGTTGTCCGATTGCTGTGATTTTTGAGTATGCTTATCTTAAGAGTACACCTAAGGTTAATATGCATTTAGACAAGGTTAAAAAGAAAAAAAAAGGTCGTTAATCAAGGTTGACTTTCGGATTGACTTTGGTTTTCCCCGTGTAATCTTCGTAGTTCAGGTCAACCGTCTAGGCCGGGCTAAGGGGGTTACATTTGGTGGTATCAGAGATGAGTTCTCGAGTATTTGGGAATGGTTATGTGGGTTATATGTGTATGATTGCTTGTATACTTGTTGAGTGAAAGTATGATGTATGAATTGTAAGAATGTTGCAATTGTGGTGTATGATGTGGTGAAGCATGTTAGAGGGACCCATTGCCATATCAAAGCTAATGAAATGATTTGTTTTAAATTAGAAATGAGCTTGAGTACTTGGATTGCTTACCTTGCTGAGCCTTACTATGTTTATTACATTTGTGATTGCATTGTATAGTGAATGGGACCTCGTAGAGAGACGAGGATTAATACGCGAGCTATGGCTCAAAATGAGAACGAAGAGAATGCAGAAAATGTAGTGGATTTACCTCCTCCACCCGGTGGTGGTGGTGCTGGGGGTGAGGGAGCTGGTGCTGGTGCTGGTGCTGGGGTCGTTGGACCTGAAGCTGGGCAGGGGCAAGCTGCTCCTGACATGACAGTGCTGATTCAGGCTATTGCTGGAGCCTTTCAGGCGGCGGTAGCTGGAGCTCATGGAGCTGGGCATCAGGGAGATTCTAATGTTAGACTACCTCTGGAACGTTTGCGCAGTCTGGGAGGGACTGAGTTCAGGGGTTTGTCTTCTGAGGGTTCCGAGTCTTGGTTGGAGAGTACCAAGAGAATTTTGGGACAAATGAACTGCAATGAAGTGCAGAAGTTGGGCTGTGTAATATCATTGTTGCATGACGATGCGTATACCTGGGTGACAACTGCTGTCTTCGGAATGGAGGATGCTGATGTGACTTGGACGTTCTTTCTGAACGCGTTCAAGAGGAGGTATCTGGGTGTGCGGTACCTGGATGAAAAGAAAAGGGAATTCATGTCTCTTACTCAAGGGAGCATGTCAGCTGCTGAGTACGAGGTTCAGTTTGTCCGGCTCAGTCAGTACGCACCTGAGCTTATCCCTGATGAGCGGGAGAGGTGTGAACGTTTCCGTTATGGTTTAGTGACTGCTGAGTACACTGACTTTGATGTGCTGGTTGGTAGAGCAAAAGACATTGAGTTGAATTTGAGTTTATCTTCTAGAGGAGCTGGTCCTAGTGCAGGCAAGCGAGCTACTGAGTATAGTTCCGGTGGCGGACGGAACAAGAGAGGACGTGATCGGAAGTATCAGTCTTCAGCTAGGCGTGGTGGTGGAGGGCAAGGTGCGCCTGTTTAGGGAGATAGGGCGAGAGCTGATCAGAACACATGTTGGACATGTGGATCGCGTGGTCATCTGAGGCGTGATTGTCCTCGAGCAGCGAGGGAGGTACAGGCTCCTGTTGTGGTGACCGGTAATTCGTGTTGGAACTGTGGTTCGGCGGATCACATGAAGAAGGAGTGTCCTCTGTTGGACGGGGGTGGTCAGGGACGTGCCCCTGGAGTTGTAGCACCACAGAGATGTCGTGGGCGCGGCCGTGGTAATTTCCAGCGTAGAGAGGATGGTGGAAGGAATGTGGCTCATGTGGTAGCTGTTTAGCCTGAGGGTGGTGGCCAAGCCAGAGTGTATGCTCAGAGGGAGGGGAGAAATGACATGGATGTGATCGCAGGTACTTTTACTTTGCAATCCTTGTCATTACTTTCCTTGATTGATTATGGATCTACACACTCATACATATTGCGTGAGCATGCTCAATTGCTTGGTTTGCCTGTTGAGTCTTTGGATGTTGGTTTGCGTGTAACTAGTTCTTTTGGTGAGACTGTTGTGACTCGGAAGCTTTATAGAAGATGTCCCTTGGTTGTGCAAGACCATGTTTTTCATGTTGATCTTATGGAATTGCCTTTCTATGGTTTTGACGTAATCCTTGGTATGGATTGGCTTGTTGAGCATCGAGCTGTAGTGGATTTTTAGAATAAGCGAGTTTCGTTGAAGCTTGCGGATGATTATGAGGTAGTGGTGGTTAGTGAGAATGTGAAGTTTCTTGCCAATGTGGTGTCCACTTTGGAAGCGAGCCGGATGCTGAGGCAAGGTTGTGAAGCCTACCTAGCCTTTGTGATGAATCCTAGCTCTAAAGAGTTGCGTGTGTAAGATATCAGGATTGTGCGAGAGTTTCCTGGTGTGATTCCGGAGGAGTTGCCTGGATTGCCTCCTAATCGAGAAGTGGAGTTTGGGATTGAGCTGTATGAAAACACAACTCCAGTGTCCATTACTCCTTATCGAAAAGCACCTAAAGAGTTGAAAGAGCTGAAGACGCAACTTCAGGAGTTGCTTGATCGTGGTTTCATTCGGCCGAGTGTGTCACCTTGGGGTGCACCGGTGTTGTTTGTGACGAAAAAGGATGGCACTATGAGAATGTGCATCGATTACCGTCAGCTTAACAAGTTGACTATCAAGAATCGGTATCCATTACCGAGAATTGATGATCTTTTTGATCAATTTCAGGGAGCGGCTGTGTTCTCTAAAATTGACTTAAGGTCAGGGTATTATCAGCTGAAGGTGAAGGATGTGGATGTGCCAAAGACAGCCTTCAAGACGAGGTATGGCATTATGAGTTCCTTGTGATGCCGTTTGGGTTGACGAATGCTCCTACAGCTTTCATTGACATGATGAATAGAGTGTTCCATGAATACTTGGATAAATTTGTTGTGGTGTTCATTGATGATATTCTCGTGTACTCTCGTACTGAGGAGGAGCATGAGGGGCATTTGAGAATTGTGTTGCAGGCTTTGTTGGAGAATCAGCTTTATGCCAAGCTGAGCAAGTGTGAGTTCTGGCTTAGAGAAGTTGTGTTTCTGGGTCATGTGGTTTCTATTGAAGGAATTCGTGTTGATCCTCAGAAGATTGAGGCAGTGATGAATTGGAAGACTCCTAAGTCTGTTCATGAAGTCCGTAGTTTCCTTGGTTTGGCGGGGTACTACCGAAGGTTCATGGATGGGTTTTCAAAGATTGCTGCACCTTTGACGAAGTTGTTGCAGAAGGATGTTAAGTATGAGTGGACGGAAGCGAGACAACAGGCTTTTGAGAAGCTTAAGGCAGCTTTAACGCAAGCTCCTATCTTGGTTCAACCTGAATCAGGGAAAGAGTTTGTGGTGTATAGTGACGCGTCCTACGTTGGGTTGGGATGTGTGTTGATGCAAAAGGGTAAGGTGGTGGCTTATGCATCACGTCAGTTGAAGGTGCATGAGCGCAATTATCCTACGCATGACATTGAGTTAGCTGCGGTGGTTTTCGCTTTGAAAATTTGGAGACATTACCTGTATGGTGAGAAGTGTATTGTGTACACGGACCACGAGAGTTTGAAGTATCTGATGTCTCAGAAAGAGTTGAATCTTAGGCAATGACGTTGGGTGGAGTTGCTTAAGGATTACGATTTGACGATCGAGTACCATCCGGGTAAAGCTAATGTTGTAGCGGATGCCTTGAGTAGGAAGGTAGTTGTGGAGTTGAGGGCTATGTTAGCCAGTTTGAGCATTTCGCGTGATGGTGGTCTTGTGGCTGAGTTGCAAGTGAAACCATCCTTGATTCAGTTGATTAAGGAAAAGTAGTTGTTGGATGATTCCTTGGTGCCACATGTTCAGGATATTGCAGAGGATAGGCCATCGGATTTCTGCTTTAATGATGATGGAGTTTTATGCTTTGGAAGTCGGATAGTAGTGCCCAATGATGCTGAGTTGAGGCGTGCTATTCTGACTGAAGCTCATAGTAGTCCTTTTGCTATGCACCCTGGTAGTACTAAGATGTACCATGATCTTCGTGATGAGTACTATTGGGTGGGGTTAAAGTAAGATGTTGCTGAGTTTGTAAGCAAGTGCATGGTATGTCAGCGAGTTAAGGCTGAGCATCAGTTTCCTTCAGGGTTGTTGCAACCGTGAGGATTCCTGAGTGGAAGTGGGAGAGGTTTACCATGGACTTCGTGTCTGGTTTGCCTTTGTCGCCATCGATGAAGAATTTGGTGTGGGTGATTGTGGATCGCCTGACGAAGTGTGCGCATTTCTTGCCTGTGCATACTACGTACACTTTGGATAAGCTTGCGGAGCTGTACATTGCTGAGATTGTGCGATTGCATGGTGTGCCAAAGTCGATTGTGTCGGATATAGATATGAGGTTTACATCGCGTTTCTGGCAGTGTTTGCATCAGGCTTTGGGTACACGGTTGAATTTCAGTACATCTTATCATCTGCAGTCGGATGGACAGTCTGAGCGTGTTATCCAGGTGTTGGAGGATATGTTGAGGTGCTGCGTGATTGAGTTTCAGGGTTCTTGGGAGAAACATTTTCCTTTGGTGGAGTTTGCCTATAATAATAGTTATCAGGCAAGTATTCAGATGGCACCTTATGAAGCTTTTTACGGGAGGAAGTGTAGGACTCCTCTTTGATGGGCTGAAACAGGTCAGAAGTTGGTTTCGATGCCCGCTTTGTTAAAAGGAACCACCGAGAAGGTGAAGCTCATTTGTGAGCGATTGAAGGCAGCTTCTGATCGGCAAAAGTATTACGCGGATTTGAAGCGTAAGGAGATTGAGTATGCGGTGGGTGACCGTGTGTTTTTGAAAGTTTCGCCTTGGAAAAAGGTGATGAGGTTTGGCCGAAAGGGGAAGTTGAGCCCTAGGTACATTGGACCATACGAGGTGATTGAGCGTGTGGGTCCTGTTGCGTACAAGTTGAGGTTACCGCAAGAGTTAGAAAAGATTCATGATGTGTTTCATGTTTCTATGCTTCGGAAGTATAGATCGGATCCTTCTCATGTGATGCTTGTGGAGGAAGTGGAATTGAATCCGGATTTGACCTATGATGAGGAACCGGTGGAGATTCTGGATTTGGATAGTAAAGTTCTTCGAGGCAAGACCATTGAGTTGGTAAAGGTGTTGTGGAAGCATCGTGGTGCTGAGGAAGCCATGTGGGAACAGAAGGATGACATGTTGAAGCAGTTTCCGTACCTTTTTCCTCCAGGTAAATTTCGAGGACGAAATTTCTTAAGGGGGGAGAGTTGTAACACCCCAATTTTGGGCTTGGAAGTTTAGGGTCTGAGCCGGACCGGTTTAAATTACGGTTCGAATATAAAAGGTGGTTTTTAGGGAAAGCCTAGTTCGGGATGCATTAAAAATATGGAAAAATATCTAAAAATCCTCTTTTATTATATATAAGAGAGTGATGAAATCAATTTTACAAAATGGGGTTTGGAAATATGACATTTCAAGTTAGTGACTAAAATGTAATTTTTGAAAAGTTGGTGACTGTTTTAAAAGGATTGAAACTTTGAATCTTTAAGGAGCTAATTTACCCAAGGGAGGGTTTCTCCAGATTTTTCTTAAATTTTAAAGACTCATTTAATGTAATTTAATAAAAAGAAAAGAGGGAAAAGAGATATTTTAGTTTCCTAACTAACTTTTGCCAAAATTTTCCCATTTCATTTTCTCTCAATTTTCCTTCAGCCAAACACATTTCCACAGCCACTTTTCCTTTGATTTTCACACCTATAGTTGAGATTTCAATCTCTAAATGGTTTCTAATCATTTCTACACCAAATCCTCATCATTTGCTTATTGAATTTTCAAGGATTTTGGCTCTAAACAAGGAGAAACTCACATTTAGAGGTATGAACGTCCTTCTCCACTAAATACTCAGTTCTTTACTGAAATTCCCAAGTTCTCAATCCTTAAATTGAGTTTTATTAAAGGTTTTAATGTTGTGTTCTTGATTTTGGCTTAAAATGCAAGATTTGGATTTAATTTTGAAGAAATTCGTAATAGATGATTGGGCTATGTTTTGAGATGTCTTTTTGATGTATTTTGGATGTCTAAATGATTTGTAATTGAGGTTTAATCAATGCAATCCCGAATAGGTTGATTTTCCTAAGTTTTTACTTGAGAAAATAGTGGTTTTTGGGGTGATTTTGATGTTCTGCTATAGGTGGAGGTATAAGGACGTGATTAGGTCCTTTTTGGATGTTAATTGATGTTTAAGAATGATTGGATTTGATGGATCTTGGCTGGGTATTGTTGTAGAGATGTTTGGATGTGATTTCGGTTGTGTTTGGTAGCCAAAATGTGAGTTTTGATGAGAGCAGCGAGTTTAGGTGTTTTGGTTGAAGATTTTAATGCATGATGATGCATTAATCTTCTGCTTTGATGTGTTTAAAACAGGGGAGACATCATCGGATCCTTGTGGTGTTGATCCGGAGGCTTGATCGGCGTTTCGGCAAGCTTACGAAACGGAATCGGTGAGTGAAGTTTGGTTTTCTGCTTTGAAACAAATCTTGGAAGGTTATGGGAGCTTAGTTTAAGTCTAAACAACTTAGCTAAGCTCAAGAGTAAGTTTTTCGGAGAAACTCTCTTTTTGATGAACCATGAGATGGTTGAATGCAATGTGTTTATTTTGCATGTTTAAATTTTGTTTTGAAAGCATATTTTAGCATGTTTAATGCTGGTTTTGTAAGCCATGTGTTGAGGGATGCTCAAGGTAAGAGATCCTTGATTTGGACATTGATAAATGTGGTTTGATGCATAGTGATGCATGATTATGTAATGGCTTTATTTAATGCTTTAAAATAGTGGATTGTTGATGATAATTGATGTATATTGGCAAGTGATGTGTTGGTTTTAAAGTACTTGAATCGGATATAGTTAGACGGCTATAGGATTGGGTGCACCGTGAATAAAGTCGCCTTGGATGTTGAGGGGGTTGTGATCGTACCGTAAACTCCATCCAAGAACACTAACGAGATGTCTAAGATCATAATGGTGGTTAAAATGCCATGTGAGGATCTTGTGTTGTGTGTCTCGTGTTCTCGTTAGTGATGTTATACAACTACCAATGAGTGATGTGGAGGGGGTTGTGATTGTACCGTTAAACTCTATCACGAGTGTTGAGGGGTTGTGATTGTACCGGTAAACTCCACCTTGTGTGTTGGTAGTGTGTATGGAGCGTATGGGACAACGCTTGTAATCCGCGTATCCGATTGTGTTTTGAGTTGAAAAATGGTTATGGATTATCACTTGAAAGCCAATATGACACGTTGATGTATTGAAGCATGAGATGCTTGGTTTGTATGCATAGATGCATGATAAATGATGTTTTGAAACTAAAGGCCTTGGAAAGGTGTTTTTACAAATTGCATTGTTGTGTTGTTTCATTAGAGCATTTCTCACTAAGCATATGTGCTTACGCTCTCTCTTTCTTGAACCAATAATGCAGAGCATTGAAGTGCTTTAAGGGCAGCAAGGAGGTCAAGGATCCAAGTGAAAGTCTAAGCTCATGTACGGTGACTATTTTCACAACACTATTAGCTTTTGGTATTTGGCAATGGGAACCTAGGTTGTGTTTTTGGGAGATGTTTTGGACTCCCTATGTTGGTTTAATGCCTATGATGATGTTGGAACATGTAAATGGCCATTTGGTATTTGTTTTGGAGATTTGATGATTGCTTGCTTTTCATTTTAGGATGCATGCCTATAGACTTGTGGTTTTTCCTAAATGATGTTATGATTGAGCTTTGATGATGCAAATATGTTCCTTTAATGTTTGATGACTTGTTGGCATGACATGGAGGTCTTATGAGCATGCTTGGTGGGTCGAAAGAGTGTAAAACAGACTTTTCTGCTGTTTCTGGGCAGGGTGTTTCGAAACACCCTTGCCTGTTTCGAAACAGGTGCATATTTTGGCCTGGGTGTTTCGAAACGGGCTGAGGTGTTTCGAAACACTTTGGCTACTGCCAAGGGGTGTTTCTGAACAGCCTAGACCCGTTTCGGAACACTTGACCGTTGGGCACTGATTTGAATGGTTTTGAGGTTTGCAAGCTTTACGTTTTAGTCCTGATTTTTGTATGTGCAATTGGTTGAGTTTGAGATGTCCGTTTGAGGTGAAATTTGGCAGAGAAGCACGAAACATGATTAATTTCATAAGGGTAACTTAAAAATTGGAAAAGTCCTCTTAATTTTCAGAATTTACAAATTGGTCCCTAAATTCGTATGTTGTGCAATTGAGTCCCTTATTGTTTTCCGATTGCTGTGATTTTTGAGTATGCTTATCTTAAGAGTACACCTAAGGTTAATATACATTTAGACAAGGTTAAAAAGAAAAAAAAAGGGTCGTCGATCAAGGTTGACTTTCGGGTTGACTTTGGTTTTCCCCGTGTAATCTTCGTAGTTCAGGTCAACCGTCTAGGCCGGGCTAAGGGGGTTACAATCGGAGTTCAATTAATGGTTCAATTTCATACATTTGACTTTTAGGGACTAAACTGTAATTTCCATAAAATACAGGGACTTCCAAGATTTTAAAGTTACCAAACTTTAATTAGTCATGTAACATGCCAACCAGCCAAATTTCAACTTAAACGGACCATTCAGACTTATTCAATCAAGCATTCCAAATTCAGTGACCAAAACGTAAGAAACAGAAACTTGAAACAATTCAAAAATTCAAACCCAACGGTCAGGCGTTTCGATACGGATGCCCCTATACTGAAACGGTTGTGTCAAAACAGGGTTGACCGTTTTGATGCTCGGGTACGTTCCGAGACCCGTATCGAAAAACCCTCCTCTAGTAGCAAAACTGTTTCGATATGACCCCACCCGTTCCGAAACCTCTTAGCCATTTCAGGCCTCTGTTCCGGAACAGGCAAGGGCGTTCCGATACGCCTTACCCTGTAACAGCAGATTTTGCTGGTTTTTCATGTCTTTTCGTATCCGAAACATTTTTTAGACATGCCACAACATACACACAGCTCACATATGCATCAAGGACCATATCTATGAATCATACACTAGAACATAGCATCACTCATGCAATCATAGGTACTAAAGGCATGCTTCCTAGTCCACCAAAACCACACCAAGCTATAACAACAATCAAACCAAAATCCAAACATCAAAGGCCATTTACAACTCAAGTATAAGTAATCTAACATGCTCAAAGTAAAGGGAAACATCCTCAACCATTCCAAAGTATAATTCCCACCCATTGCCTTTTATTACACCGGAGTAAAGCCACATACTTTGCAAGATCAAGAGCTTGGATTCTTCTTGCTTACTTGCTGCCTTGAATTCCTAGTTTTCTACATTTATGAAACAAAAGAGCGTAAGCACAAAGCTTAGTGAGGACTCCTATGCATCATTCATCAATACATTTCACATTATTGGCAAAATCACCGTTTTACAACTCGTGCCTTTTCATAAAATATGCCTCCACAAGACATCAATGCACTTTATAAACACATGTTCATATGCATCACTCTAAAACAACAAATAAACCATTGCTCATGATTTACCAAGCATCTCATGCATCCTTGCATCATTTACAAGCATCTAATGCTTCACATTATTCATTTACATTATATTGGCTCGGAAGTGATAATCCATAAACCATTTCAACACAAGACACAATCAGATACGCGGATTACAAGCGTTGTCCCACACGCTTCATACACACTACCGGACTACACAAGGTGGAGATCAATGGCACAATCAGAACCCCTCAACACCCGTAATTGAGATTAATGGCACAATCACAACCCCTCAACATCACTCACATGTAGTTGTATAATTCCACTAACAAGAGTATGAGACACATACACAAGAGTCACATAGGGGACTAACCATTCACCGTTGTGATCTTAACCTCAATCGTTAGGGTACTTGGATGGAGATTACGGCACAATCACAACCCCTCGACATCCAAGGCGACTTTATTCACGGTGCACCCAATCCTATAGTCGGCTAACATTATCCGATTAAAGTAACCAAAAACCATTTTCATCACTTGCCAATATAATCATTGAACCACATTAACCCATTGTTTTACAAGCATAACCACAATGACATTTCCACAAGCATCACATGCTAAATATCATATGCATTCAACACATGCAAACCAAGGATCACTTACCTAGTGCATCCTTAACATAATGGCATTAAAAATCCAGCATTAAACCATGCTTAAACATGCTTAAAAACAGTAAACAAATCCACACTTAATTCAAGTGCAATTTCATCAAACATAGCACATTTCCAAGAGAGGAATTTCCGAATCACTTACTCTTGAGCTTAGCTAAGTGTTTCAAACTTACACAAAAGCTCCCAAGACCACGCCTAAAGCGTTACATAGCAGAAAATTGCATTTCCACTCACCGATACGCGAAGCCTTGCTCGCTGACACGAAAATTACCCCTCCGGAGCCTTCAAAATCACCTCGTTTGCTTCTGGATCAAGATCCCCTATTTTCACATCATCAAAACAGAGATCTAAATGCATTAAAATGCATTCCAACACTAGCTACAATTCAAAAACCTGATGCTCACCCAAACTACACCAAAATACCCTTCCAAAACAACCGAAAACTCAATCAATTGCTTCCTAAACAAAGCCCAGCCATCATACATCACTTCCAAACAATTATCAACATCAAAACATATCTAATAAACAACCTAACTCATCCTTATACCTCCAGCAAGCAAGATTCCACCATTTCACCCCAAAATCTCACTTAAAACTACCAAGAAACTCAAGGATCTCAAGGATTTTGGGATCTATGTTATCAACACCTCCTTTTAACATATAAATCAACTTAAAACTCAATTAAAATCAACACAAAACGGAGCCTAAATCCACAAGTCTGAAAATCAAGATTTCAATAATGTTTTTACAAGATTTTTATCTCCAATCAAAACTATAATGAAAAGTCAACCAAAACTAGTATTTAGAAGCCAAATATTTTGGGAATTTAAATAAAGAACTTAGATTAGAGGTTGAGAACGAGATTTACCTCCAATCCTTGATTCTCTCAATGAATGACAAGTTTTCCTTAGCAAAATCTTTAAGAATTAGAAAAGATCTCTTGAAAATGGTTTAGAAAATGTTGAGAGAGTTTTTGGAAGAAAGAATTCTGAGAAAAGATGAGAGAATTAGTTTTTGGCTGAAAATGAGAAAGAGTTGATAGTTACGTAATTAGAAATCTCACTTTAACTAACTATATTAATTAATTAATATAAATCTAATTAAATCCATTTAATTAAAAGCCTTTTAAAACACATGTCATATTGAGAAAAGGTCAAATTGACTTAAAGCCCCCTAAAGATTCTAAGATTTTGGCTTCTACATTAAAAATCACATTTTCCCAGTTTTGAAACTTTACAATTTGGTCACTACTCAAAATGTCCCATCTCTGAAATCCATTTTGTAAAATTGACTTAACCAACCTCTTAAACATATTTTGAGAGGATTTTAGCAATTTTTATCACAATTTTATCCTATCCCGACCCTTGATTTCCTCAAATTACCTTACGCGATTCGAACCGTTCTCGACCGGTCTGATCCAATATCTAAAACATCTAGGCCCAAAACAGGGCGTTACAAAGTTGGCAGATTCGCTACACTCAGAGGAATAGTGATTGCCCCCACACTCATCACGAAAAGGCTCCACAGCCTTGGCCTCGTATGTCTTTCCTTTGGTCGTATTCATCATCAGCTCGGTCAGCTTGTCCAGGCGGGCATTAACAGATTTTGCAGTCGTTCTTAGCAATCTTTTTCGAAATCTATAGTGCCTCCTCAGGTAGCCGGCCGAGGATTATCCCGTTGGCAGACCCATCGAGCATTATTCGAGTTGGGTAGTTCACCCTATTGTAAAACATTGACACCTGCGCCCAAGCCAGAAAACCATGAAGCGGGCATTTATTGAGCATCTATTGGTACCGTTCCCATGCTTCATACATTGGCTCTTCATCCCCTTGTTGGATAGCTGTGATATCGTTTCGTAGCCTGTCTGTGACATTAGATGGGCTGAAACGATCCGAGAAGTCTTTGCATAACTCCGTTCATGTGCTGAATGAACTTGCCGGCTGATTTTTGAACTACTGCTTCGCCCTATCCCTCAGTGAATAGGGGAATAACCTAAGCTTTAGCACATCTTGGTGGACTCCGTGTATCTTGAATGATGTACATATGTCTAAGAATCCTCTCAAGTGCTGTCGAGCATCTTCTATGGCAGTTTCACCAAATTTCCCCAAGGTGTTGATCATGTTGAACATCACGGGCTTTAACTCAAAATGGCCCGCTCCAATTTCAGGCTCTGCAACAGTTGGGTCAAATCCCATGAAGTCATACTCCAAATAGTCCCTGGTGGTTCGTACATATTGTTGATGCCCGGTCGGTATTAGGGTTGCTGTCTAGGCAGAACTTGCTGCTACTATATGGGAGGCAAATCTTGCTCTCCATCCTTGTCGATATGGGCATCGTTGGCAGGGTTATCGCCATGGCCGTTAACCATTGTTGCTTTTGCTTTTCCCTCTTCTTTGGCTTTCCCTAGGGCTTCTCTGACCTCTTTCTTAAGTTCTCTTGCTCTTCTTTAGATGTCGTCAAACAAAACAATATCGCCACTCGGATTTTCTCTGGTCATGTAGCAAAGGAAACTGTAAAATTCTCATTTTTGAATAAAAACTAAAAATTAAATGCAAATTAAAATAAAAGTTCATAAATATAAAAACGAATTTACTATTGCCAATCCCCAGCAACAGCGCCAAAAACTTGTAGAGCGTTTGGGTTCAGGGTTTAGGGTTTAGTGCAAGTGCACACTCTTGTCAAGTTATAGTATAAAAGATATCGTCTCCCACAGGGATTGGAAAGCTTACTCGATTGCAATTCCTCAACGAAGAAATTAAATGCACAAGTAAGTTTAGTTTATAAAAGAATTAAAAGTAAATAAAACACAAGTAATTGATAGAAAAGATCGGGGTGGTAGGATGAGTCAGATTATGCTGCTCCCTAGTGTGAAACCGCGTCGAATAGGTTAAGATTCTTTGCACTGCCAAACTTTGCTACCTCGGCGAAGGATGGCAGATTGGCTACTTTGATGCTTTCATTGCCTCATCAGTGAAACGAAAGATTGGCTCGACGATAAACTCGGCCGACATTCAAGGCTCGGCAGAATGCTTCGATATTGATCCCACTTATGTCTAATTCATAATATTGTTGTTTCCCACTGTAGATGATACATGTCACAACGTGAATATTGCATAGACAACAACCTTGGTTCGTCCTCTTTTAGCCGCCTTAAACTCGTTCCTATGTCTAGGCCGAATTGATCAACACCTGATTAGGATGGGGATCGTACTTATCTCTTTCGTGAGTTTGACTCTCTCTCGATGCCGAACAAATGAATAGTTAACAACTAATCTTTCAAACTTAATTGAAAACTATGAAGATCATGGAATAAGCAAACTGTGAAACCGATAAATTGATTTTGATATAACTAAATAATTTAAGGACTAAATTGAAAAATGGAAAATGAATTTTTATGTCCTCAAAACCTCTCTATATATTTAAAGAAAAATGTTTAAGTCAAAGCCTCAACATGTCAAATGTTTTCTAAGTGTTTATCATGGAAAATGAACAGTTTTGAAACTGTTAACCTCTATTTCGGAACGTGTTTCAAAACGGATGAAGAACATCAGAACTGTTTGCACGTTTTGATACAGTTGTATCGAAACAACCGCAAACGTTTCGAAACAAAATTCAATCTTGGTTTTAAAATATACCCGTTGAAGTTTTCAACTGAATTTAAACTTGTCGTTAAGGCGTATCGAAATGCTTCCAAGCCGTTTCGATACATGCTTTGACAGTGGCAAAATGTTTCGAAACAAGTTTCGAAATGGGCTCTTAGCGTATCAAAACGATCCTGCCCGTTTCGGTATGGTCTATTTATTACACCCCAACGACTCTTTCTATTTTGGTCTGTTTCGAAACAGGATCGGGCGTTTCAGACCAGGTGGTTGCAGACTTCATTTATGGAGGGAAGATAACATCCCAACGGCTATATTGATGAATACAACAACCCCAACGGCTAGAATTCACTGAGAAGGTATAAAAGGGACCTCTAAAAGCTCCAGCAACAACTATTGATCTCCAAAGCATTATCCAAACATCAAAGCCAAGCATTTGTGCCAAAAATCCCATTACTTCTTGTAAACCCCAATTGTGAAAATGTAATTTCCATTCTTATTTATTCAATTGGGTTGAGTGCTTGTAAAAGAGCTACATTTTGTATTGAAAGGTACTTGTTTTAGCCTTCATCTTCTTTGTATTTCTTGTGTGAGGATTAGGTCAAATTTTGGGTAGAAAATTTGACTGATATTGTAAAAGTTACCTCCTTAGCCTAGAAAAGGGTAGAACAATTAGTGGATTGTTGGAAAATCCTTAGTGAAGCTAAGGTAGTGGATGTAGAGTTCGATTGGAACTTGAACCACTCTAAATCCTTTTGTTTATCATTTTTAATTTTCCATTCCACCACCAAAGTTCTAAAAATCCAATTCACCCCCTATTGGCTTATATTGTTTCATTGATCCACTCAACACAAACCTTGAAGTTTTATTACAAAAAAAACTTAATTCGTAAACAACCGTTCTCACACTAGTTTACAACATAACCGAAACCTAAAAGAGAATTTAGAACATAATTGGCGGCAATAAAACCTAAACTACGCCTAAAGGAAAACCTAATTTTTTTTCGAATTACAAAATTTTTCAAGTATATATAGGCATTGGCTAGGTCAAATCCTCCTTGGAGTAGAAGTCTTCAAAGTAGCTTTTACATTAAATGCAGCCTTTAATTCTGACTTCCTTGAGTTGAATGTGGACTCCTTCTCATTGCCTTGCACCACAAGTTATCTTGATTTCCTCCTTCGGCGGCTCTGTTTGCTACTCTAGGCGTAAAAAATTGAGTGAATGGAATCAGTATTTTCTGCTTTACAGATCGCACTCCAATTCTCCAATTCCTCAGCTTGCTGCCCTGTGCGGCAGGTATGGCGGCACCATATCCTAGGCATCGACTTTCTCTGCTTAGAACTGTATAAGTACATCTCCCTGTTTTGCTGTCTCTGCATCCTCTCCTCTAGTCTGTCCTCCTCCTAACAGCTTCTAGCCCTGAAATGCAAACTAAAGTAAAACATCATCTTTTCCTTACCAAATAACAGATAATCAATAAAAATCATGGCAAAGTAAAGATGTAAAGTGTCCACAAGTCCTATATTTTGTACACATTCCACCTCATATTATTGCTGTTTTTGAGCTCATTTTAGGCATAATTAGGTTCATGTATTACATTTTATAGTATTCCTTTGCTTTACCTTGTTTTTATAAATTATCTATTATTTGGCAATGAAGAGATATCGTTTTAGTGTATTCTTGGTTTTAGGTACTAAAAGCTGAAGGAGGGAAAGAGGAGCTGAGGATGAAATTCTAAGGCAGCGAACCAATGAGCTGTACAGACGCAGCTCCAGCTGAAGAGAGTTGCTGCCGAGTAGCTGCCGTGTAATGTTACCGCCGAATTTGCTGCCCACGACAGCAAACTATGGAGTTGGAGAACCGGAGTGCAATTTGTAGAGCTAAAAATCCTTCGTGTAACGCCCTGGTTTTGGGCCTAGATGTTTTAGAGGTTGAATTAGGCCGGTCGAAAACGGTTCGAATCCTTTAAAGGTGATTTAGGGAACACCTAGTTCTGGATGCTTTAAAAAATGGAAAAACATCTAAAAATCCTCATTTATTATATAAATGGTTATGGTGAAAACAATTTCACAAAATGTGATTTGGAAATACTACATTTCGGTGTAGTGACCAAATTGCAGTGTTTGCAAAAGTTGACTAGTGACTGTTTTGTAAAGGATTGAAACTTTGAATCTCTAAGAAGCTAATTTTACCAAATTATTTTTATCAGATTTCTCTTTAATTTGGGTGTTTTTATAATGATTTAATAAAAAGAATTAAGAGAGAAATCCTATTTTGACTTTTCATAACTACTTTACGATCTTTTTCCCTCTTTTCATTTTCTCTCAACTTCCACTCAGCCAAACAAAATTCCCTCACCAATTAATATCTGATTTTCATCTCTTTTGCTGAGATTTTATTCTCCTAAGGATTTATAATCTTTATCTCATCAAATCCTTTTGTTTTTACTTTAGATTTGTAACACCCCAATTTTGGGCTTAGAGGTTTTGGGTTTGAATCGGACCGGTCGGATTTCGGTTCGAATATAAAAGGTGGTTTTAGGGAAAGCCTAGTTCGGGATGCATTAAAAATATGAAAAAATATCTTAAAATCCTCTTTTATTATATATAAGAGAGTGGTGAAATCAATTTTACAAAATGAGGTTTCGAAATGTGACATTTCAAGTTAGTGACTAAAATGTAATTTTTGAAAAGTTGGTGACTGTTTTAAGAGGATTGAAACTTTGAATCTTTAAGGAGCTAATTTACCCAAGAAGAGTTTTCTCCAGATTTTTCTTAATATTAAAGATTTATTAAATGATATTTAATAAAAGGAAAAAGGGGGAAATAGATATTTTTGAGTTCATAACTAACTTTTGTTAAAAAATTTCCCACTTCATTTTCTCTCCATTTTCTCTCAGCCAAACACATTTTCCCCAGCCATTTTCCCTCTGATTTTAACATCTAAAGATGAGATTTCAATCTCTAATTGATCTCTAATCATTCCTACATCAAATTCTTATCATTTGCTTATTGAATTTTCAAGAATCTTGGCTTTAAACAAGGAGAAACTCACATTTAGAGGTATGAACGTCCTTCTCCTCTAAATACTCAGTTCTTTACTGAAATTCCCAAGTTCTCAATCCTTGATTTGAGTTTTATTAAAGGTTTTAATGTTGTGTTCTTGATTTTGGCTTAAAATGCAAGATTTGGATTTAATTTTGATTAAATTCGTATTAAATGATTGGGCTATGTTTTGAGATGTCTTTTTGATGTTTATTGGATGTATAAATGATATGTAATTGAGGTTTAATCAATGCAATTCCGGATAGGTTGATTTTCCTAAGTTTTTGCTTGAGTTAATGGTGGTTTTTGAGGTGTTTTTGATGCCCTGCTATAGCTGGAGGTATAAGGACGTGATTAGATTCTTTTTGGATGTTAATTGATGTATAAGTATGATTGGAATTGATGGATCTTGGCTGGGTAATGTTGTAGAGGTGTTTGGATGTGATTTCGGTTGTGTTTGGTAGCCGAAATGTGAGTGTTGATGAGAGCAGCGAGTTTAGGTGTCTTGGTTGAAGATATTAATGCATGATGATGCATTAATCCTCTGCTTTGATGTGTTTAAAACAGGGGAGACATCTTTGGATCCTTGTGGTGTTGGTCCGGAAGCTTGATTGGTGTTTCGGCAAGCTTGTGAAACGGAATCGGTGAGTGAAGTTTGGTTTTCAGCCTTGAAACCAATCTTGGAAGGTTTTGGGAGCTTAGTTTAAGTCTAAACAACTTAGCTAAGCTCAAGAGTAAGTTTTTCGGAGAAACTCTCTTTTTGATGAACCATGAGATGGTTGAATGCAATGTGTTTATTTTGCATGTTTAAATCCTGTTTTGAAAGCATATTTTAGCATGTTTAATGCTGGTTTTGAAAGCCATATGTTGAAGGATGCTCAAGGTAAGAGATCCTTGTTTTGGGACATTGAAAAATGTGGTTTGATGCATAGTGTTGCATGATTATGTAATGGCTTTGATTAATGCTTTAAAACAGTGGATTGTTGGTGATAATTGATGTATATTGGCAAGTGATGTGTTGGTTTTAAAGTACTTGAATCGGATATAGTTAGCCGACTATAGGATTGGGTGCACCGTGAACAAAGTCGCCTTGGATGTTGAGGGGTTGTGATTGTACCGTAAACTCCATCCAAGCACACTAACGAGATGGTTAAGATCACCATGGTGGTTAAAAGTCCATGAGTGGATCTTGTGTTAAGATCACAATGGTGGTTAAAAGTCCATGTGTGGGTCTTGTGTTGTGTGTCCCGTGTTCTCGTTAGTGATGTTATACAACTACCAATGAGTGATGTGGTTGGGTTGTGATTGTACCGTATACTCCATCACGGGTGTTGAGGGGTTGTGATTGTACCATATACTCCACCTTGATATTGGTAGTGTGTATGAAGCGTATGGGACAACGCTTGTAATCCGCGTATCCGATTGTGTTTGAGTTGTAAAATGGTTATGGATTATCACTTGAAAGCCAATATGACATGTTGATGATTTGAAGCATGAGATGCTTGGTTTGTATGCATAATTGCATGATAAATGTTGTTTTGAAATTAAAGGCCTTGAAATGGTGTTTTTGCAAATGCATTATTGTGATGTTTTAATTGAGCATTCCTCACTAAGCTATGTGCTTACGCTCTCTCTTTCTTAAACCTATAATGCAGAGCATTGAAGTGTTTAAAGGGCAGCAAGGAGGTCAAGGATCTAAGTGAAAGCTTGAGCTCATGTATGGTGACTATTTTCACAACACTTTTAGCTTTTGGCATTTGGCAATGGGAACCTAATTGTGTTTTTGGGAGATTTTTTGGACTCCCTAAGTTTGGTTAATGCCTTTGATGATGTTGGAACATGTAAATGGCCTTTTGGAATTTGGTTTTGGTTTTGGTGAATTGATGGTTGCATGATTTTCAATATAGGATGCATGCCTATAGAATTGGGATTTTTCCTTGAATGATGCCATGATTGAGATTAGATGGTGCTAATATGTTCCTTAAGTGTTTGATGACTTGTGTGTATGATATGGAGGTCATATGGATGTCTTTGATGGGTTGAAAAAGTAATAAACCAGCAAAATTCTGCAATTCTGGGCAGCCCGTATCGGAACAGGTGCTACTGTTTCGGAACAGGTGGCCTGAAATGGCCATGGCGTTTCGAAACAGGTAGAGCTGTTCCGAAACGGATTTGCCATTGCCAAGCCTTGTTCCGCAACTAGTTTCGAAACGGTCCCGCGTTTCGAAACGGTCCTTCCCCGTTTCGGAACACTCGACCGTTGGGCACTGAATCTGATGGTTAAATGTTTTGAAACTCTCACGTTTTGGTCCCAATCTTTGTATATGCGATTGGCTGAGTTTGTGATGTCCGTTTGAGATGAAATTTGACAGAGAAGCATGAAATATGATTAATTTCATGATGGTAACTTTAAAACTGGTTAAGTCCTCTAAATTTTCAGAATTTGCAATTTGGTCCCTAAATTTGTATGTTGTGCAATTGAGTTCCTAAATGTTATCCGATTGCTGTGATTTTCGAGTATGTTCTTTTCAAGAATACACCTAGGGTTATTATGCAGTTAGACAAGATTAAAATAAAAAAGGGTCGTTAATCAAGGTTGACTTTCGGGTTGACTTTTGTTTTCCCCGTGTAATCTTCGTAGTTCGGGTCAACCGTCTAGGCCGGGCTAAGGGGGTTACATTTGGTGGTATCCAAGCTGAGTTCTCGAGTAATTGGGAATGGTTAAGTGGGTGATATGTGTATGATTGCTTTGTATGCTTGTTGAGTGAAAGTATGATGTATGAATTGTAAGTATGTTACAATTGTGGTGGATGCTGTGGTGAAGCATGTTAGAGGGACCCATTGCCAAATCAAAGCTAATGAAATGGTTTGTTTTAATTGGAAATGAGCTTGAGTACTTGGATTGCTTACCTTGCTGAGCCTGACTTTGTTTATTGCATTGTGATTGCATTGTTTACTGAATGGGACCTCGTAGAGAGACGATGATTAATACGCGAGCTATGGCTCAAAATGAGAATGAAGAGAATGCTGAAAACGTAGTGGATTTACCTCCTCCACCTGGTGGAGGTGGTGCTGAGGGTGAGGGAGCTGGTGTTGCTGCTGGTGCTGGGGTCGCTGGACCTGAAGCTGGGCAGGGGCAAGCTGCTTCTGACATGACAATGCTGATTCAAGCTATTGCTGGAGCCTTTCGGGCGGCGGTAGCTGGAGCTCAAGGAGCTGGGCATCAGGGAGATGCTAATGTAAGACTACCTCTAGAACGCTTGCGCAGTCTGGGAGGGACTGAGTTCAGGGGTTTGTCTGCTGAAGGTTCTGAGTCTTGGTTGGAAAGTACCAAGAGAATTTTGGGACAAATGAACTGCAATGACGTACAGAAGCTGGGTTGCGTGATATCATTGTTGCATGACGATGCGTATACTTGGTGGACAACCACTATCTCCGGAAAGGAGGATGCTGATGTGACTTGGACGTTCTTTCTGAACGCGTTCAAGAGGAGGTATCTGAGAGTGCGATACCTGGATGAAAAGAAAAGGGAATTCATGTCTCTTACTCAAGGGAGTATGACAGTGGCTGAGTACGAGGTTCAGTTTGTCCGACTCAGTCAGTACGCACCTGAGCTTGTTCCTGATGAGTGGGAGAGGTATGAACGTTTCCGTTATGGTTTGGTGACAGAGGTGAAGACTTATATGCTGGCTGCTGAGTATACTGACTTTGATGTGCTGGTTGGTAGAGCAAAGGACATCGAGTTGAATTTGAGTTTATCTTCTAGAGGTGCTGGTCCTAGTGTGGGCAAGCGAGCTGCTGAGTATAGTTCCGGTGGCGGACGGAACAAGAGAGGACGTGATCGGAAGTATCAGTCTTCGGCTATGCGTGGTGGTGGAGGGCAAGGTGCGCCTGTTCAGGGAGACAGGGCAAGAGCTGATCCGAACACATGTTGGACATGTGGATCGCGTGGACATTTGAGGCATGATTGTCCTCGAGCAGCGAGGGAGGTTCAGGCTCCTGTTGTGGTGACCGGTAACTCGTGCTGGAACTGTGGTTCGGCAGATCATATGAGGAGGGAGTGTCCTCTGTTGGTCGGTGGTGGCCAGGGACGTGCTCCTGGAGTGGTTGCACCACAGAGAGGTCGTGGGCGCGGTCGTGGTAACTTCCAGCACAAGGAGGATGGTGGAAGGAATGTGGCTCATGTGGTAGCTGTCCAGCCTGAGGGTGGTGGCCAGGCCAGAGTGTATGCTCAGAGAGAGGGGAGGAATGACAGGGACGTGATCGCAGGTACTTTTACTTTGCAATCCTTGTCATTACTTTCCTTGATTGATTCTGGATCTACACACTCATACATATTGCGTGAGCATGCTCAATTGCTTGGTTTGCCTGTTGAGTCTTTGGATGTTGGTATGCGTGTAACTAGTTCTTTTGGTGAGACTGTTGTGACTCGAAAGCTTTATAGAAGGTGTCCCTTGGTTGTGCAAGATCATGTTTTTCATGTTGATCTTATGGAATTGCCTTTCTATGGTTTTGATGTAATCCTTGGTATGGATTGGCTTGTTGAGCATCGAGCTGTTGTGGATTTTGAGAATAAGCGAGTTTCGTTGAAGCTTGCGGATGATTATGAGGTAGTGGTGGTTGGTGAGAATGTGAAGTTTCTTGCCAATGTGGTATCTACATTAGAAGCGAGCCGGATGCTGAGGCAAGGCTGTGAAGCTTACCTAGCCTTTGTGATGAATCCTAGCTCTAAGCAGTTACGAGTGCAAGATATCAGGACTGTGCGAGAGTTTCCTGGTGTGTTTTCGGAGGAGTTGCCTGGGTTGCCTCCTAATCGCGAAGTGGAGTTTGGGATTGAGCTGTATGAAAACACAACTCCAGTGTCCATTACTCCTTATCGAATGGCACCTAAAGAGTTGAAAGAGCTGAAGACGCAACTTCAGGAGTTGCTTGATCGTGGTTTCATTCGGCCGAGTGTGTCACCTTGGGGTGCACCGGTGTTGTTTGTGAAGAAAAAGGATGGCACTATGAGAATGTGCATCGATTACCGTCAGCTTAACAAGTTGACTGTCAAGAATCGGTATCCATTGCCGAGAATTGATGATCTTTTTGATCAATTTCTGGGAGCGGCTGTGTTCTCAAAAATTGACTTAAGGCCAGGGTATTATCAGCTGAAGGTGAAGGATGTAGATGTGCCAAAGACAACCTTCAGAACGAGGTATGGGCATTATGAGTTCCTTGTGATGCCGTTTGGTTTGACGAATGCTCCTGCAGCTTTCATGGACATGATGAATAGAGTGTTCCATGAATACTTGGATAAATTTGTTGTGGTGTTCATTGATGATATTCTCGTGTACTCTCGTACTGAGGAGGAGCTTGAGGGGCATTTGAGAATTGTGTTGCAGGCTTTGTTGGAGAATCAGCTTTATGCCAAGCTGAGCAAGTGTGAGTTCTGGCTTAGAGAAGTGGTGTTTCTTGGTCATGTTGTTTCTGCTGAGGGGATTCGAGTTGATCCTCAGAAGATTGAGGCAGCGATGAATTGGAAGCCTCCTAAGTCTGTTCATGAAGTCCGTAGTTTTTTGGGTTTGGTAGGATACTATCGAAGGTTCGTGGATGGGTTTTCCAAGATTGCTGCACCTTTGACGAAGTTGTTGCAGAAGGATGTTAAGTATGAGTGGACGGAAGCGAGACAGCAGGCTTTTGAGAAGCTTAAGGCAGCTTTAACGCAAGCTCCTATCTTGGTCCAACCTGAATCGGGGAAAGAGTTTGTGGTGTATAGTGATGCGTCCTACGTTGGTTTGGGATGTGTGTTGATGCAAGAGGGTAAGGTGGTTGCTTATGCGTCACGACAGTTGAAGGTGCATGAGCGCAATTATCCTACGCATGAAATTGAGTTAGCTGCGGTGGTTTTTGCTTTGAAAATTTGGAGACATTACCTGTATGGTGAGAAGTGTACTGTGTACACGGACCACAAGAGTTTGAAGTATCTGATGTCTCAGAAAGAGTTGAATCTTAGGCAGCGACGTTGGGTGGAGCTGCTTAAGGATTACGACTTGACTATCGAGTACCATCCGGGTAAAGCTAATGTGGTAGCGGATGCCTTGAGTAGGAAGGTAGCTGTGGAGTTGAGGGCTATGTTTGCCAGTTTGAGCATTTCGCGTGATGGTGGTCTTGTGGCTGAGTTGCAACTGAAACCATCTTTGTTTCAGTTGATTAAGGAAAAGCAGTTGTTGGATGATTCCTTGGTGCCACATGTTCAGGATATTGCAGAGGATAGGCCATCGGATTTCTGCTTTAATGATGATGGAGTTTTATGCTTTGGAAGTCGGATAGTAGTGCCCAATGATGTTGAGTTGAGGCGTGCTATTCTGACTGAAGCTCATAGTAGTCCTTTTGCTATGCACCCTGGTAGTACTAAGATGTACTGTGATCTTCGTGATGAGTACTATTGGGTGGGTTTAAAGAAAGATGTTGCTGAGTTTGTAAGCAAGTGCATGGTTTGTCAGCGAGTTAAAGTTGAGCATCAGTTTCCTTCAGGGTTGTTGCAACCATTGAGGATTCCTGAGTGGAAGTGGGAGAGGATTACCATGGACTTCGTGTCTGGTTTGCCTTTGTCGCCATCGAAGAAGAATTCGGTGTGGGTGATTGTGGATCGCCTGACGAAGTGTGCGCATTTCTTGCCTGTGCATACTACGTACACTTTGGATAAGCTTGCGGAGCTGTACATTGATGAGATTGTGCGGCTGCATGGTGTGCCAAAGTCGATTGTGTCGGATAGGGATCCGAGGTTTACATCGCGTTTCTGGCAGTGTTTGCATCAGGCTTTGGGTACACGGTTGAATTTCAGTACTTCTTATCATCCACAGTCGGATGGACAGTCTGAGCGTGTTATCCAGGTGTTGGAGGATATGTTGCGGTGCTGTGTCATTGAGTTTCAGGGTTCTTGGGAGAAACATTTGCCTTTGGTGGAATTTGTCTATAATAATAGTTATCAGGCAAGTATTCAAATGGCACCTTATGAAGCTTTGTACGGGAGGAAGTGTAGGACTCCTCTTTGTTGGGCTGAAACGGGTCAGAAGTTGGTTTCGATGCCAGCTTTGTTGAAAGGAACCACCGAGAAGGTGAAGCTCATTTGTGAGCGTTTGAAGGCAGCTTCTGATCGGCAAAAGTCTTACGCGGATTTGAAGCGGAATGAGGTTGAGTATGCGGTGGGTGACCGTGTGTTTTTGAAAGTTTCACCTTGGAAAAAGGTGATGAGATTTGGCCGAAAGGGTAAGTTGAGCCCTAGGTACATTGGACCGTACGAGGTGATTGAGCGTGTGGGTCCTGTTGCATACAAGTTGAGGTTACCGCAAGAGTTAGAAAAGATTCTTGATGTGTTTCATGTTTCTATGCTTCGGAAATATAGATCGGATCCTTCGCATGTGATGTCTGTGGAGGAAGTGGAGTTGAATCCGGATTTGACCTATGATGAGGAACCGGTGAAGATTCTGGATTCGGATAGTAAAGCTCTTCGAGGCAAGACCATTGAGTTGGTAAAGGTGTTGTGGAAGCATCGTGGTGCTGAAGAAGCCACGTGGGAACGGAAGGATGACATGTTGAAGCAGTTTCCGTACCTCTTTCCTTTAGGTAAATTTCGAGGACGAAATTTCTTAAGGGGGGGGAGAGTTGTAACACCCTAATTTTGGGCTTAGAGGTTTTGGGTTTGAATCGGACCGGTCGGATTTCGGTTCGAATATAAAAGGTGGTTTTAGGGAAAGCCTAGTTCGGGATGCATTAAAATATGGAAAAATATCTTAAAATCCTCTTTTATTATATATAAGAGAGTGGTGAAATCAATTTTACAAAATGAGGTTTCGAAATGTGACATTTCAAGTTAGTGACTAAAATGTAATTTTTGAAAAGTTGGTGACTGTTTTAAAAGGATTGAAACTTTGAATCTTTAAGGAGCTAATTTACCCAAGAAGAGTTTTCTCCAAATTTTTCTTAATATTAAAGATTTATTAAATGATATTTAATAAAAGGAAAAAGGGGGAAATAGATATTTTTGAGTTCATAACTAACTTTTGTTAAAAATTTTCCCACTTCATTTTCTCTCCATTTTCTCTCAGCCAAACACATTTCCCCAGCCATTTTTCCTCTGATTTTAACATCTAAAGATGAGATTTCAATCTCTAATTGATCTCTAATTATTCCTACATCAAATTCTTATCATTTGCTTATTGAATTTTCAAGAATCTTGGCTTTAAACAAGGAGAAACTCACATTTAGAGGTATGAACGTCCTTCTCCTCTAAATACTCAGTTCTTTACTGAAATTCCCAAGTTCTCAATCCTTGATTTGAGTTTTATTAAAGGTTTTAATGTTGTGTTATTGATTTTGGCTTAAAATGCAAGATTTGGATTTAATTTTGATTAAATTCGTATTAAATGATTGGGCTATGTTTTGAGATGTCTTTTTGATGTTTATTGGATGTATAAATGATATGTAATTGAGGTTTAATCAATGCAATTCCGGATATGTTGATTTTCCTAAGTTTTTGCTTGAGTTAATGGTGGTCTTTGAGGTGTTTTTGATGCCCTGCTATAGCTGGAGGTATAAGGACGTGATTAGATTCTTTTTGGATGTTAATTGATGTATAAGTATGATTGGAATTGATGGATCTTGGCTGGGTAATGTTGTAGAGGTGTTTGGATGTGATTTCGGTTGTGTTTGGTAGCCGAAATGTGAGTGTTGATGAGAGCAGCGAGTTTAGGTGTCTTGGTTGAAGATATTAATGCATGATGATGCATTAATCCTCTGCTTTGATGTGTTTAAAACAGGGGAGACATCTTCGGATCCTTGTGGTGTTGGTCCGGAAGCTTGATTGGTGTTTCGGCAAGCTTGCGAAACGGAATCGGTGAGTGAATTTTGGTTTTCAGCCTTGAAACCAATCTTGGAAGGTTTTGGGAGCTTAGTTTAAGTCTAAACAACTTAGCTAAGCTCAAGAGTAAGTTTTTCGGAGAAACTCTCTTTTTGATGAACCATGAGATGGTTGAATGCAATGTGTTTATTTTGCATGTTTAAATCATGTTCTGAAAGCATATTTTAGCTTGTTTAATGCTGGTTTTGAAAGCCATATTGTAAAACCTATGTTTGATTTTGATATAATTAAATCCTTAAGGATCATTTTGTAAAACTTAAATTTGGTTTTATAAGTCCCTTAATAAGTTTTAAAACACCAACTCTTTGAAACTGATTTATAAAACTCAAACTCAAAATATTTTCTAAGTGTTCCAAGACAAAACCATTGAAAATCGTTCAGGCGTATCGATACCGCACCAAGAGTATCGATACCATTTTACCGAACTTGGTTACTGGAGGAACACGTATCGATACGGCAAACCCTCGTATCGATACGCCCCTGTGTTAAATCTCAAAGAGTTTGAATAGCGTACCGATACGGCAAACCCCCGTATCGATACGGGCTTTATAATTTTTAAAGTATTTAAGTCGGTTTAAAAATATGACCGTTGGTGTCAGTTGGTTGGTAACCAAACTTTAAAAGTTCGTTGACCCGTATCGATATGCCTAACCCCCGTACCGATACGAGTTTTGACAGTGAGCTATGTTCAGAAAATAGTATCGATACGGCCCTTGCCGTTTCGATACCCAGTACCGATACGCTTACGCGCGTATCGATACCCCTTATTAAATGCACACAACGACTCTTTCTTTTCTGAGACAGGTACCGATACCCCTTCCCGCGTACCGATACCGGTAGCTGCAGAAGTGCATTTATGGTGGTAAGAGAGGGTTCCAACGGCTCCATTTATGTCTCCAACCACCCAAACGGCTAGAAATCAATGAGGATGTATAAAAGACACATCCAAAAGCTACAGCAACAACTATTGATCTTCAAGAAAACACTTATTCATCAAATCCAAGCAATTGTGCCAAAATTCATATTTGTCTAGAAACCCATTTGTAATCTTCATTCATATTTTGTCAAATTGGGTTGAGTGCTTGTATTGAGGCTATCATTTGTATTGAGAGATACCTTATTAGCCTTCAAATTTCTTTGTTCTCTTGTGTGAGGGTTGGGTTGATTTTTGGGTAGAAAAATCAACCGAAATTGTAAAGGGTTGCCTCCTTGTCCTAGAAAAGGGGAAGAATGATTTAGTGGAATTGTTGCAAATCCTTAGTGAAGCTAAGGTAGTGGATGTAGAGTTCATTTGGAACTTGAACCACTCTAAATCTCTTGTCCATCAATTTTTAATTTGCAAACTTCCACCACAAACCTTTAAATTTCCAATTCACCCTCCCTCTTGGTCAATTTCGATCTTGCGATCCACTCAACAATTGGTATCAGAGCTTAACTCTTTGAGGATTAACAACCACAAGAGGAGATCCTTGGAAGAGTGTGATCATCAAATCCAAAGGAAGATGGACTTCAAAAGCAAGAACAAGGAAGATGGAAAGGATCCAATCATTTGCCTTGAGTGCAATAAACCCGGCCACATACGTTCGGAGTGCCCTCAACTCAAGAAGAAGGGCTTTGAGAAGAAGAAAAAGCTCAAAGCCAAGCTTGCTACTTGGAGTGATGAGGAGTCATCGGAGGATGACGAACAAGAAGTGGCTAACCTTTGCCTCATGGCACTTGAGGAAGATTCCTCCATGGTAACCTCTAACTCATCTACTTTAGATTTTTCATATGAAGAATTAAATGATGCATATGATGAGTTACAAGAGGTATATGATGAATTAGTTGAGAAGTATAAGGAGTCGGCCATTAGGAATAAAAAGATCATTCTAGAACTAAATGAGAAAAATGACTCACATACTCAAGCTAATTCTAAATTTGAGAAAAAGATTTTAGGATTAAAAGATGAACTTAAATTTTTTCAAGATGAAAATGTTGATCTTAATAATCTTTTATCTCAATGTAATTGTGAACACCAAAAGGTGTTGGGTGAGCTAAATGAGCTAAAAAAGTCTTTAAAAAATGTTGGTAGTGTCAAGCATGAAGTAGGAGAATCCTCTAGAACACACCAACCTAAGAAAAAGACTAACTACTACAAACAAGGTAGCTACCCTAGACATAGTAGAACTAAAAGAATTAGAAGTGTATGGGTTCCTAAGGAACTTGTAAAATCTAATAATATTATTGCTATGTCATCTTGGATTCCTAAGGGAACCAAGGTTTTGGGAGCTAACACTCATGGACCCAAAATGATTTGGGTACCAAAAACCAAAGTTTAATATCTTTGTTTGTAGGGGGAGCATTGCTACAAGGCCAAGGCACAAAGTCAAAACTCATGGTACCTTGATAGTGGATGCTCGAGACACATGACCGGAGACAAGAGTCGATTCATGGATCTAAAGCCAAAAAGTGGAGGAGTAGTAACATTTGGTGACAACTCCAAAGGCCACATTAAAGGTATTGGCTCCATAGGTAATCACTCTACCATTCTTATTGAAAATGTCTTATATGTCGATGGTCTTAAACACAATTTATTGAGCATAAGTCAACTATGTGATAGAGGATTTAATGTTTTGTTTGATAAAAATGGATGCAAAATTATAGACATTAAATCTAATAATATTATGCTCATAGGTCATCGCATAGGAAACATATACATGGTGCATTTAGATGACATACATACATCTCATGCATGCTTAGTTGCTCAAAATGAAAATGATGCATGGTTGTGGCATAGGAAGCTAGGACATGCTAGCATAAGTGTTTTAGAAAAACTAGTCTCTCTAAATCTAGTTAGAGGTTTACCCAAAATAAAGTTCTCAAATGATAAAATTTGTGATGCATGCTCAAAGGGTAAACAACATAGGTCTTCCTTTAAATCCATTAATGATGTTTCTACTAGTAGATGCTTACAATTAATTCACATGGATTTATTTGGTCCAATTAGGACTATGAGCTTGGGTGGTAAGTCTTATGCTTTTGTGCTAGTTGATGATTTTTCTAGATTTACTTGGGTTCTCTTTTTAAGTACTAAAGATGAGGCTTTGGAAAAATTCATCACATTTTCAAAACTAACCCAAAATGATCTTGAACTTAGAATTTCACATATTAGAAGTGATCATGGAACCGAGTTTCAAAATTTAGGGTTTGAAGATTTTTTAAATGAAAATGGTATTAGCCATAATTTTTCGGCTCCTCGAACTCCTCAACAAAATGGGGTAGTTGAGAGGGAAAATAGAACTTTACAAGAAATGGCTAGAACTATGCTTTGTGAAAACAATTTACCTAAATATTTTTGGGCGGAAGCCACAAACACCGCTTGTTATATTGTAAATCGAGTAATGATTAGGCCAATTTTAAAGAAAACCCCTTATGAGATCTTAAAATCTAAAAAGCCTAACATTAGCTATTTCCACCCTTTTGGGTGCAAGTGTTTTGTTTTAAATAATGGAAAAGACAACTTAGGTAAATTTGATGCAAAAAGTGATGAAGCCATTTTTATAGGTTACTCTTTAACCTCTAAAGCCTATCGAGTATTTAACAAAAGAACTTTAGTAGTAGAAGAATCCATTCATGTTGTATTCGATGATAACCTCCTTCCTAGGAAGGATTCTTGTGATGATGATGATGTAGGGATCGTAAATGCCTTTGATGGAGGTCAAACTTCAAAGGAGGATGAGATTCCAATAAAGGAAGAGGAATCACAAGATCCGCCTCTTGAAGCCTTGAAGGACTTGGCTATTGAGGAAAAGGAAGTGAGCTACCCAAGGGAGTTGAACTATGTCAAAGATGGTGAAATCTTGGGTGATCCATCCAAGGGGGTAACCACTCGTTCTTCTCTTAGATTAATGAACCATGTTGCATTTATCTCATGCATAGAGCCTAAAAATATAAAAGAAGCATTGAAAGATGACTTTTGGATTATGGCTATGCAAGAAGAGTTAAATCAATTTGAGAGAAGTAATGTATGGACATTAGTTGATAGGCCTAGTAATCAATCTACAATAGGAACTAAATGGGTCTTTAGGAAAAAACTAGATGAGAGTGGTAACATTGTGAGAAATAAAGCTAGACTTGTAGCACAAGGTTACACTCAAGAAGAGGGAATAGATTTTGATGAAACCTATGCACCCGTAGCTAGAATGGAAGCCATTAGGATGTTGCTTGCATATGCATGTTATCATAATTTCAAGCTTTTTCAAATGGATGTTAAAAGCGCATTTTTAAATGGTTTTATAAATGAGGAAGTGTATGTGGAACAACCACCGGTGTAACCCCCTTAACCCGGCCTAGACGGTTGACCCGAATTAAGAAAGTCACACGGGGAAAACCAAAGTCAACCCGAAAGTCAACCTTGATTAACGACCCTTTTTCTTTCTTTTTAAACTTGTCTAGATGCATATAAATCCTTAGATATGACCATACAACAGCATACTCTAAGATCATAAACATCAGAGATCAAACAGGGACCCAATTGAACAAATTACAACTTTAGGGACCAAATTGTAATTTCTGATATATATGAGGACTTAACCCAAATTAAAGTTACCAACTTGAAATTAATCAGGTTTCATGCTTCTCTGTGAAATTTCAGCTCAAAAGGACTTCTCAAACTCATACAATTGCACAAACAAGATTCAGGACCAAAACGCAAACAATTCAAAACATTTAACTGCCAATGTCAGCCCCTAACGGTCACCCGTTCCGAAACTAGCAGAGCCCGTTTCGAAACGCGGGGCCGTTCCGCAACGCGTATCGCAACACGGGCTGGCAGTAGCCAACCCGTTTCGGAACAGTCCCTCCCGTTTCGGACGCCTGGGCTTGTTTAAGGCACCCGTTCCGAAACGGTAAGTGCTGTTCCGAAACACCCTGCACAGATTACTCCAAAATGCATACTTTAACATGCAATTAAACATCCAATCATGCTCCAAAAGCCACCAAACTTTACCAACATGCAATTCAACATATAAGAGACATACTTGCATCAACAATTCATCAAAACATCCACATATATGGAAAGCCCCAAATCTATAGGCATGCTTCCTACACAAGCAACCATTCAAGCATAAACTTTCAATTCAAGCATATAATGGCCAACCACAAAAACCAGCAACCTCAACAACATCCAAAATACCTAGGGAGTTCAAAACATCTCCCAAAACATACACATAGGTCCCCCATTGCCAAATTACCAAAAGCTAAATGTACTTAAGAAAACCTTCCATACTTTGAGCTTTACTTCCACTTGAATGCTTGCCTTCCTTGCTGCCCTCAAAGTACTTTAATGTTCTGCATTATTGGTTTGAGAAAACAAAGAGAGCGTAAGCAAAAGCTTAGTGAGGAATGCTCAATAAAACCATTCAATAATGCATTTATAAACACTTTAAAAATCATGCTTCAAATCATCATTTACACATGCTCAAAAGCAATCTTTAAACAAGCATCTCATGCTTCATATCATTACATGTCATATTGGCCACAAGTGATACATTTCATTTCTTTAAAAACAAGTTCATCAACTTTCACCCCAAGGACTTTTAAACACCTTGGCCCCAAGGACTTTTAAACACCTTGGCAAGGACCACACAAGGACTTTTAAACACCTTTGTGTCCTTAACAAGTTCACCTCAAGGACTTTTAAACACCTTGACCCCAAGGACTTTTAAACACCTTGGCCATGGACTTTTAAACACCATGATAATAATCACCCCAAGGACTTTTAAACACCTTGGCCCCAAGGACTTTTAAACACCTTGGCCCATGGACTTTTAAACACCATGGAAAGGACCACACAAGGACTTTTAACCACCTTTGTGTCCGTAGCAAGAATCATCCAAGGACTTTTAACCACCTTGATGTTCTTAAGTAAACAAGGCTCACTCAAGGACTTTTAACCACCTTAGTGACCTTAACCTTTTCAAAACATCACTTGCCAATATACATCATTATCATCAATTTATCCACTGTTTTAAAGCATTAAACCAAGCCATATTCATCATGCATTCAAAAGCATCAAACCACATTTAATCAATGTTCAAAAACAAGGAACTCTTACCTTGAGCTTCCTTCAACATATGGCTTACAAAAACAGCATTAACCATGCTAAATCATGCTTTCAAAACAGAGTTTAAAACATGCAATAAACCACATTGCACAACAATCAAATAATGGCCACCACTAGAGAGTATTTCCGAAACTTACACTTGAGCTTAGCAAAGTTGTTTAGACTTAAACTAAGCTCCCAAGACATTGGTTTCAAGCCGAAAACCAAATTTCACTCACCGATTCCACTTCGCCTCTTGCCGAAGCACCAAATCAAGCCTCCGGATCACCACCACTTGGATCCAAAGATGACTCCCCTGTTTTAACACATTAAAACAGTAGATTAATGCATCATCATGCATTAACAGCTTCAATGAAAGCACCTAAACTCGCTGCTCTCATCCACACTCCATTTTCGGCCACCAAACACAACCGAAAATGCATCCAAACCACTTCTTAACAAAGCCCAGCCATAAACCATCAAAACCTAACATCCTTTAACACCATTTAACATCTAAAAAGAACCTAACAACATCCTTATACCTCCAGCAACACCAGATCCACAAGATCACCTCAAAAACAACCAAGAATCATAAGCTAAACTTAGGAAATTCAACCTATCCGGGATTGCATTAATCAAAACCCAATTCCTTATCAAATTAACATTCATTAATCATCATTTTAACACCTTAAAACACTGCTTAAACAGATCCAACGAAATTTCATCAAAAACACACCAAATCTTGCATTTTAAGCCAAGATCCATTAAACAATCTTAAATGCCATTTATAAAACATCAATTAAGGATTGAGAACTTGGGAATTTCAGTAAAGAACTGATAGTTTAGAGGAGAAGGACGTTGTTACCTCCAAACTTGAGTTTCTCCTCTTTTAGAGCCAAAAATCTTGAAGAATCAACTTGCAAATTGAGAGGTTTTGTAGATATGATGATTAGAAATCAAAAGAGAGTTGAAAGGAGAGATTTAGGTAACAAAATCAGAAGAAACTCTCTGGAGAGAAAGTGTTTGGGTTGAGAGAAAAGAAAATGAGAAGTTAGTTACAAAATAGCCAAAATGACTTTCCCTCCTCTTTTCTTATGTTTAAAAATCAGAATAAAACCTTAAAATATCTTAGAAAAATCTGGAGAAACTACTTTTGGAATAATAGCTCCTTAAAGATTCAAAGTTTCAATCCTTTATAAAACAGTCACGCAACTTTCAAAAATTACATTTTGGTCACTAGCCAAAATGTCACCCTTCCAAACCTCATTTTTCAAAATTGATTTCACAGTTCACTTATATATATTAAAAGATGATTTTAGAACATTTTTCCATATTTTTAATGCAACCCGAACTAGGCTTTCCTAATGTCACCCTTATAGATTCGAACAGCACTTTGACCGAACCGGTCAACGCCCAAAACTTCTAAGCCCAAAACCGGGGCGTTACAACTCTCCCCCCCTTAAGAAATTTCGTCCTCGAAATTTACCTGAAGGAAAGAGATAAGGAAACTGCTTCAGCATGTCTTCCTTCCGCTCCCACGTGGCTTCCTCAACACCTCGATGCTTCCACAGCACCTTCACCAACTCAATGGTCTTGCCACGAAGAACCTTGCTATCCGAATCCAGAACCTTCAGCGGTTCCTCATCATAGGTCAAATCCGGATTCAAAACCACTTCCTCCACAGGCATCACATGCGAAGGATCAGATCTATACTTCCGGAGCATAGAAACATGAAACACATCATGAATCTTCTCCAACTCCTGAGGTAACCTCAACCGATACGCAACAGGACCCACACGCTCAACCACCTCATATGGTCCAATGTACCTAGGGCTCAACTTACCCTTCCGGCCAAACCTCATCACCTTCTTCCAAGGCGAAACCTTCAGAAACACACGGTCACCCACCGCATACTCGATCTCCTTACGCTTCAAATCCGCGTAAGACTTCTGCCGATCAGAGGCAGCCTTCAACCGCTTACAAATGAGCTTTACCTTCTCTGTGGTCCCTTTCAACAAAGCCGGCATCGAAACCAACTTTTGACCAGTTTTAGCCCAACAAAGAGGAGTCCTACACTTCCTCCCGTACAAAGCCTCATAAGGTGCCATCTGTATACTTGCCTGATAACTGTTGTTATAAGCAAACTCAACCAAAGGCAGATGCTTCTCCCAAGAACCTTGGAACTCAATCACGCAGCACCTCAACATATCCTCCAAGATCTGAATCACACGCTCAGACTGACCATCAGACTGAGGATGATAGGATGTACTGAAATGCAACCTTGTACCCAAAGCTTGATGCAAACACTGCCAGAAACGCGATGTGAACCTCGGATCCCTATCCGACACAATCGACTTAGGCACACCATGCAGCCGCACAATCTCAGCAATGTACAGCTCTGCCAACTTATCCAAAGAAAACGTGGTATGCACAGGCAAGAAATGCGCACACTTCGTTAGGCGATCCACAATCACCCAAACAGAATTCTTCTTCGAGGGAGACAAAGGTAAACCAGATACAAAATCCATGGTAACCCTTTCCCACTTCCATTCAGGGATTTTCAACGGTTGCAACAACCCTGAAGGAACCTGATGCTCAGCCTTAACTCGCTGACACACCAAACACTTGCTCACAAACTCCGCAACATCCTTCTTCAAACCCACCCAATAGTACTCATCACGAAGATCACGATACATCTTGGTACTACCAGGGTGCATAGCAAAAGGACTACTATGACCTTCAGTCAGAATAGCACGCCTCAACTCAGCATCAGCAGGCACTACTATCCGACTCCCAAAACACAACACTCCATCATCATTAAAGCAGAAATCCGAAGGTCTACCCTCCGCGATATCCTGAACATGAGACACCAAGGAATCATCCAGCAACTGCTTATCCTTGATCAACTGAACCAACGATGGCTTCACTTGCAACTCAGCAACAAGACCACCATCTTGCGATATGCTCAAGCTAGCAAACATAGCCCTCAGCTCAACAGCTACTTTCCTACTCAAGGCATCCGCAACAACATTAGCTTTTCCAGGATGGTACTCAATCGTCAGATCATAATCCTTGAGCAACTCCAACCAACGCCGCTGCCTAAGATTCAACTCCTTCTGAGACATCAGATACCTCAAACTCTTGTGATCTGTGTAGACAGTACACTTCTCACCATACAGATAATGTCTCCAGATCTTCAGAGCAAAAACCACTGCAGCCAGCTCAATATCATGCGTAGGGTAATTGCGCTCATGCACTTTCAACTGCCGCGATGCATAAGCCACCACCTTACCCTCCTGCATCAGCACACACCCCAAACCAACATAGGATGCATCACTGTAAACCACAAACTCTTTCCCTGATTCAGGCTGAATCAAGATAGGACCTTGCGTCAAAGCCGCCTTAAGCTTCTCAAAAGCCTGCTGTCTCGCTTCCGTCCACTCATACTTAACATCATTTTGCAACAGCTTCGTCAATGGAGCAGCAATCTTGGAAAAACCATCCATAAACCTACGGTAGTATCCCGCCAAACCAAGGAAACTACGAACTTCATGAACAGACTTAGGAACCTTCCAATTCATCACCGCCTCAATCTTCTGAGGATCAACACGAATCCCCTCAGTAGAAACCACGTGCCCAAGGAAAACCACCTCCCTTAACCAGAACTCACACTTGCTCAGCTTAGCATAAAGCTGATTCTCCAACAAAGCTTGCAAAACAATCCTCAAATGCTCTTCATGCTCCTCCTCAGTACGTGAGTACACGAGGATATCATCAATGAATACCACAACGAACTTGTCCAGGTATTCATGAAACACACGATTCATCATGTCCATGAAAGCAGCAGGAGCATTTGTCAAACCAAACAGCATCACAAGGAACTCATAATGCCCATACCTTGTCCTGAAAGCTGTCTTAGGCACATCCACATCCTTCACCTTCAACTGATAATACCCTGACCTCAAGTAAATCTTAGAGAACACAGCAGCTCCCCGAAATTGATCAAAGAGATCATCAATCCTCGGCAAAGGATACCGATTCTTGATAGTCAACTTGTTCAGCTAACGGTAATCAATGCACATTCTCATAGTGCCATCCTTCTTTTTCATAAACAAGACCGGTGCTCCCCAAGGTGACACACTCGGTCGGATGAAACCACGATCAAGCAACTCTTGTAACTGCGTCTTCAGCTCCTTAGGTGCCATTCTATAGGGAGTAATGGACACAGGAGTTGTATTCTCATACAGCTCAATTCCAAACTCCACCTCGCGGTTAGGAGGTAAACCAGGCAACTCCTCCGGAAAAACATCAGGAAACTCCTTCACAACTCTGATATCTTGCACCCTCAACTCTTTAGAGCTAGGATTCATCACAAAAGCTAGATAGGCTTCACAACCTTGCCTCAGCATCCTACTCGCCTCCAAGGTAGACACCACATTGGCAAGAAACTTCACATTCTCACCAACCACAACAACTTCATAATCATCCGCAAGCTTAAGCGAAACTCGTTTGTTTTCACAATCCACAACAGCACGATGCTCAGCAAGCCAATCCATACCAAGGATTACATCAAAACCATAAAAGGGCAACTCCATAAGATCAACATGAAAAACATGTTCTTGAACAACCAAGGGACACCTTCTATAAAGCTTTCGAGTCACAACAGTCTCACCAAAAGAACTAGTGGCACGAACACCAACATCCAAAGACTCAACAGGCAAACCAAGCAATTCAGCATGCTCACGCAAAATGTATGAATGCGTAGATCCAGAATCTATCAAAGAAAGCAATGACAAGGATTGCAAAGTAAAGGTACCTGCAATCACATCCGCATCATTCCTTCCCTCACGCTGAGCATACACCCTCGCTTGGCCTCCACCTTCAGGCTGAATAGCCACAACATGGGCCACTCCACGACCACCTTCCTCTCTTCTCTGGAAATTACCACGGCTGCGCCCACGACCTCTCTGCGGTGCAGCAACAACAGGAGCACGCACCTGATCACCAGCCAACCTAGGACAATCTCGCCTCAAATGGTCTGCGGATCCACAATTCCAACACCCATGACCAGCTGCAGCAACAGGAGCTTGCACCTCTCTCACAGCACGAGGACAGTCACGCTTCATGTGACCACGTGAACCACAGATCCAACAAGCACTCGGATCAGCTCTAGCATTGCCTCCTCTAGCAGGTGCACCACCACCTCTCCTAGCTGAAGACTGATGCTTCTGATCACGTCCCCTCTTGTTCCGTCGACCTCCGGAACTATACTCAGCAGCTCTCTTACCAGAACTTGCTCCAGCACCTTTCGCAGATAAACCCAAGTTCATCTCAATGTCCTTGGCTCGGCCCACCAACACATCAAAATCATCATACTCGGTGGCCAGCACATACATCTTTACATCCGTCACTAAGCCATAACGGAACCTCTCGCACCTTGCCCGCTCATCAGGTACCAGCTCAGGTGCATACTGACTGAGTCGCACAAACTGCACTTCATACTCAGCCACACTCATGCTCCCTTGGGTAAGAGACATGAATTCACGCTTCTTCTCATCAAGATATCTAACACCAAGATATCTCCGCTTGAACACATTCTGAAAGAATGTCCAAGTCACATCAGCTTCAACCATCCCAGCTATAGTGGTCGTCCACCACGTATACGCATCATCCTGCAGCAAGGACACAACACAACCCAGCTTTTGCACATCAGTGCAACTCATCTGACCCAAGATTCGCTTGGTACTCTCTAGCCAAGCTTCAGAACTCTCAGCAGACATACCCCTGAACTCAGTCCCACCAAGACTGCGTAAGCGCTCCAAAGGTAGTCTAACTCCAGCATCTTCCTGATGCCCCGCTCCACGAGCCCCAGCTACTGCTGCATGAAAAGCACCAACAATAGCTTGCACCAACATAGACATATCAGGCATAGCTTGCCCCTGACCAACCTCTGGTCCAGCAGCTCCAGCACCAGCTGCAGCTTCAGCTCTTTCACCCTCAGCACCACCACCAGGTGGAGGAGGAGGTAACACCGCACTACCCGTGTTTTCCTCATTCTCGTTCTCATTAGGAGCCGTAGCTCGCACATTACCTCGTAACTCTCTACGTGGTGCCATACTTTTACCATGCAATCACAATACAAATAAACAAAGTCAGGCCCAACAAGGTAAGCAATCCAAGTATTCAAGCTCAATTTCATTCAAAATCAACACCATTTCATTAGCTTTTATTTGGCAATGGGTACCCACAACATGCTACATCGCAGCATACATCTCAATTGCATCCAAATCACAAGCCACTAAACATGCTTTCGATCAACAAGCATACAAGGCACACATACTTCAATCATGCACACATTCATTCCCAATTACTTGAGAACTCAGCTCTGATACCACCAAATGTAACCCTCTTAACCCGGCCTAGACGGTTGACCCGAATTATGAAAGTCACACGGGGAAAACCAAAGTTAACCCGAAAGTCAACCTTGATTAACGACCCTTTTTTTTCTTTTTAAACTTGTCTAGATGCATATAAATCCTTAGATATGACCATACAACAACATACTCTAAGATCATAAACATCAGAGATCAAACAGGGACCCAATTGAACAAATTACAACTTTAGGGACCAAATTGTAATTTCTGATATATATGAGGACTTAACCCAAATTAAAGTTACCAACTTGAAATTAATCAGGTTTCATGCTTCTCTGTGAAATTTCAGCTCAAAAGGACTTCTCAAACTCATACAATTGCACAAACAAGATTCAGGACCAAAACGCAAACAATTCAAAACATTTAACTGCCAATGTCAGCCCCTAACGGTCACCCGTTCCGAAACAGGCAAAGCCCGTTTCGAAACGCGGGGCCGTTCCGCAACGCGTACCGCAACACGGGCTAGCAGTAGCCAAACCGTTTCGGAACGGTCCCTCCCGTTTCGGACGCCTGGGCTTGTTTAAGGCACCCGTTCCGAAACGGTAGGTGCTGTTCCGAAACACCCTGCACAGATTACTCCAAAATGCATACTTTAACATGCAATTAAACATCCAATCATGCTCCAAAAGCCACCAAACTTTACCAACATGCAATTCAACATATAAGAGACATACTTGCATCAACAATTCATCAAAACATCCACATATATGGAAAGCCCCAAATCTATAGGCATGCTTCCTACACAAGCAACCATTCAAGCATAAACTTTCAATTCAAGCATATAATGGCCAACCACAAAAACCAGCAACCTCAACAACATCCAAAATACCTAGGGAGTTCAAAACATCTCCCAAAACATACACATAGGACCCCCATTGCCAAATTACCAAAAGCTAAATGTACTTAAGAAAACCTTCCATACTTTGAGCTTTACTTCCACTTGAATGCTTGCCTTCCTTGCTGCCCTCAAAGTACTTTAATGTTCTGCATTATTGGTTTGAGAAAACAAAGAGAGCGTAAGCAAAAGCTTAGTGAGGAATGCTCAATAAAACCATTCAATAATGCAACCCCAACACGCTAGCAACAAGACCAAACCCGCAACGCAAGGGAAACCAAACCAAAACCAAACTAAGATAACTAGGCAAAGGTTACTTAACAAGGTTACCTGAAAACACCTTACTGCCCTGAAGCTTTAACAGACGAGCTCTCTTCCTCGCAGAACCTTCACCCTTCAGCCGTACCGCTGTAGCATCAGCTAACACACCACGGTCACCACCCTCTCCTTGCGATAAAGAACCTTGGCTGTTCCCAGCCAACTTCAAACAATCTCGCCTCATGTGTCCCGCAGACCCACATTTCCAACAGATCTCATTTACCAAACTCTTCACAACTTTCTGCTCTATCTGCCACCTTCGAACTTTGTCTCGGCCGTGCCCACGACCCTTCAGAGACCCTTTGGCTACCACTGAAGCTGACTTCACCCCCAGAGAACAATCACGCTTCACATGCTCCTTAGAACCACAGTTCCAACAAGCACCTGCGCCCCAACAACCTCCAACATGGCGCCTTCCACAACGGTCACACACTGGTAACCGAGCCTCCACTCCTTGCTCAACCAGCACTTGCTCCACAACTGCACTACCTTCACACTGCTTAATCCTTGGAAACTTCTCTCCAAGATACCTTTCATAAAAGGCAGACACAAAGAAATCCCAATCAATATCATGGATGTGCGATGCCACCGCCACAGACGTCCACCAGGCACATGCATCCTCCAACATCAATGAGACAACACTTCCCAGCTTACAGGCATAACCACAGCCTTCTTGATCCAAAATCAGAATCACACTGGCCAACCAGGCCTCAAACGCCTCAGGTGTCGAACCATGATATTCTACAACACCCAAATCAAGCAAACGCTGCTTCGGCAAACCCACACATCCCACAGCCAGCATATCCACTGACTTTACCTTCGCTACAGCCTGAGATGTTCCCAACACCTCCTGTACAACAGATGATGAACTCTTCATCACAGAACCAACTTCTTCCTTCTGCCTTACCATCCCAACCCCAGGCACAGAAGACTGAGACAAAACATCTCCACTAAAGGGTGAATTCCACGCCTTAACAACCTGCCCTAAGGCGGCAACCATCTCACCCAACTGCCATTCTTTCATCGACTTCGCCATACTATTAACAACAAGCAATCACAACACAACAAACAAAACCATTAGACCAGCTTAAAGCAAGGATTCAAACTCCAACTCCAAAATAACACAATAGCTATAATAATAAGGCAATGGGTATCCCGAATCCTCCCCTTTTACATGACAAAACAGTCATCATAAACATAGATATCACCACATCAAGCATATCAAACAACATACTCGATCATGCTTACATCAAACAGCATCTACTTGCAACAGCATAACATCATCAACATATCATTCCCATTACACTTCCATCATGCATAAAATCAACTCACAACATCAGCATAACCCACATGAGCTTAAAGAAGATTCATAACCACCAAGCATGATTAAAAACACCAACAATTTGCTCAGAAACACGTGTTTCAACCAGCTTTCAACCATACATCAGGATATACATCAAACACACACAACACAACAACTTGCCGTTTTCCCCAACATTCGCAACTCAGCTCTGATACCACCAAATGTAACCCCCTTAACCCGGCCTAGACGGTTGACCCGAATTAAGAAAGTCACACGGGGAAAACCAAAGTCAACCCGAAAGTCAACCTTGATTAACGACCCTTTTTTTCTTTTTAAACTTGTCTAGATGCACGTTAACCCTAGTTATGATCACATAAACAGTATACTCAAAGATCATAACCATCAGAGATCAATCAGGGACTCAATTGCACAAATTACAACTTTAGGGACCAAACTGATAATACTGAGAATTACAGGGACTTAACCCAATTAAAAGTTACCAATATGAAATTAGTCATGTTTCATGCTTCACTGCCAAATTTCAGCTCAAACGGACTTCTCAAACTCAACCAATTGCAAAAACAAGATTCAGGACCAAAACGCAAACATTTTGAAACATATAACTGCCAATGTCAGCCCCCAACGGTCATACGTTCCGAAACGGGAGACAGCCTGTTTCGAAACGCGGGGCTGTTCCGCAACGCGTACGAAATGGGGGTCTGGCAGTAGCACTTCCGTTCCGAAACGGGTCCTCTCGTTTCGAAACACCTTGGCCTTTTCAGGCCCCTGTTCCGAAACGGTAACACGCGTTCCGAAACGCCTTGCCCAGATTGCAGCAACCCTGCTGGTTAAACTCACTTTTGACCCAGCAAACATGCTCCGATGGCAACCAAAACACACCAGCAAACCATTCAACATATAGGGAACATAAATGCATCAAAACTAGATACAAAACCACCCCTAGGTGCACAAACTCATTAAACACATTCAAGGCTCAATCATGCTTTTAAACAAGAAGCATAGCAATACAACTTAAGCATAGGGAGATTCAAACGTTGCAACATTAATCCACATGATTCAAAACCATAACCCAAACTTGTCCAACATACACAATCTCCTTTAACAACAACATAAGAGATTCTACCTCCATTGCCTTTATTAACTATAGCTATTAACCGAGACATACATCTCTAATGGAGTCCTCCTTCAAATATCTGCATTGATGGACAAAAAGGAGCGTAAGCACATAATGCTTAGTGAGGAATGCTCAAAACCAAAACACCATCAATGCAGCGAGTCATAAAACCACTTTTAAAAGCAAACTCGATTCAATAAACCAAAGCAAGTTTGAAAACTCTTTTCAACAACATGCATAACATCATGCATTGCTCAAACATGAAAAACAAACTCTTAGCTTAGAAGAGCTAAGAAAACCCTTTCAAAGCACAACTTGCAAAATCAACAATTTAACCAATCCAAGCATAAACATCACATGCAAGGTTAAATTCAAAACTTTGGAAAACACTTCCACTTCACATCATACCTTGCTCATACTTGAATATCATTTTAAAGCAAGAAACCCTTAAAACCACTTACTCATTCAATTTACCATATGCATTAAACAAATGCAACATATGAACCACATCACCAACCTTTGCATCATATGCCTTAAAAACAAGTCTTCACAAGACTTCAATGCACTAAAGAGATTTCATGCACACATGCACCATTCTCAATAGATAACCAACACTTGTTCAAACTAACAAGTAAGCATCCATTCATAATACATTATACACTTCTCATGCAACCATGCATCATTTCAAGCATCTCATGCTTCATTATACTCAAGAACATATATTGGCTTCCAAGTGATAAACCAAATCCACTTTTCAACTCAACATCCAATCGGATACGCGGATCACAAGCGTTGTCCCCTACGCTTCATACACACTACCAACCCAAGGTCCCCAAATGGAATTTTAACCACCATTTGACCTTACCACACACAAGGTCCTCATATGGAATTTTAACCACCATATGACCTCAACATTCACAAGGTTCCCATATATGGAATTTTAACCACCATATAACCTTAACATTCACAAGGTTCCCATATATGGAATTTTAACCACCATATAACCTTAACATTCCCAAGGTTCCCATATATGGAATTTTAACCACCATATAACCTTGACATTCCCAAGGTTCCCATATATAGAATTTTAACCACCATATAACCTTGACATATTCCGTTGGTAGTTGTATAACATCACTAACGAGATCCGGGACACCCTACACAAGATCCACACATGGACTTTACACCACCATTGTGATCTTAACAAGCACAAGGTCCTCAAATGGAATTTTAACCACCATTATTACCTTTGCTTACACAAGACCCACCCATGGAATTTCAACCACCATGGTGTTCTTGACCATCTCGTTAGGATACTTGGATGGAGTTACCGGTTCACTCATAACCACTCCACATCCAAGGCGACTTTATTCACGGTGCACCCAATCCTATAGCCGGCTAACTATATCCGATTAAAGTAACCAAGAACCACTTTCATCACTTGCCAATATAACCATCTTACCACATAAATCCATTGATTTACAAGCATAAACATAATGCAAAAACCATCATTTACCATCATCAATCCACTGTTTTTGAAGCATTAAACAAAGCCATTAAACAACATGCAACACCATGCATGAAATCCACAATTTCAATGTACAAAACCAAGGATCTCTTACCTTGAGCATCCTTCTCTCATGGCTTTCAAAACCAGCATAAAACCATGCTAAAATATGCTTTCAAAACAGAATTTAAAACATGCAAACCACATGCATTGCATCAAACAATCACAAATTCTTTAAAACCAATTCACAACACAAACCAAGAGATAAATCCATTTACTTACTCTTGAGCTTAGCAAAGTTGTTTAGACTTAAACTAAGCTCCCAAAACCTTCAAACCTTGGTTTAAAAGCTGAAAACCCAACTTCACTCACCGATACACAAAACAAGGCTAGCCAACAAGCCTTCCAAGCATCCGAAACCTTCAACACCACCTCTAATGCTCACGGATCTTCCTCCCCTGTTTCAAGCACATAACATCAGAGGATTAATGCATCATAATGCACTAAAAACTCCAGCAACACAATTAAACTCGCTGCTCATCACAAATCCAACATTTCGGCTACCAAACACAACCGAAATAACCACCAAACACTTCCGAAACTTAACCCAGCCAAGATCCATCACTTCTAACCATTTTTAAACATCAATTAACATCCAAAATGATCACAAACACGTCCTTATACCTCCAGCCATAACAGATCACCAAAATCACTCCAAAAACAACCAAAAACTCAAGCAAAACTTAGGAAATTCAACCTATTCGGGATTGCATTGATAAAACCTCAATTTCTCGACAATTTAACATTCATTTAACATCAATTTGACACCTCAAAACACAGCCCAATCAGATCATACGAAATTTCAATAAAATCAAGCAAATCTTGCATTTAAAAGCCAAGATCAAGAACAAATCAATAAATCCTTTTATAAAACACAAATTAAGGATTGAGAACTTGGGAATTTTAATAAAGAACCTAAAGTTCAGAGGAGAAGGACGTTCTTACCTCCAAACTTGAGTTTTCTCCCTTTTTGGAACCAAAATCTTGAAAATCCAAATAGCAAATGGTGAGGTTTTGTTGAAGAGATGATTAGAGATCAAAAGAGAATTGAAATGTGATATTTAGGGGAAAAAATCAGAGGAAAAGCTCTGGAGAAAAATGTGTTTGGTTTGAGAGAAAAGATGAGAGAAAAATGAAAATGGAAAATGGAAAAGTTAGTTGGAAATGGCAAAATATCTTCCCTCCACTTTTCTTTTATTTAAAAACCTTTAATAAATCATTTAATATTTTAGAAAAATCTGGAGAAACTCCCATTGGGTAAATAGCTCCTTAAAAATTCAAAGTTTCAATCCTTTTTAAAACAGTCACACAATTTTCAAAAATTACATTTTGGTCACTAACCCAAAATGTCACACCTCCAAACCTCATTTTGCAAAATTGATTTCACCTTCCTCTTATATATAATAAAAGAGGATTTTAGAACATTTTTCCATATTTTTAATGCAACCCGAACTAGGCTTTCCTAAAAATCACCTTTTATATTCGAACCGCAACCCGACCGGTCCGGTCCAAACCCAAAACTTCTAAGCCCAAAACCGGGGCGTTACAGTTACATTTGGTGGTATCAGAGCTGAGTTCTCGAGTAATTGGGAATGATTATGTGGGTGATTAATGTATGTATGCTTTGTATGCTTGTTGAACGAAAGCATGTTGTGTGAATTGTAAGTATGTTACAATTGTGATATATGCTAAGGTGAAGCATGTTAGGGGGACCCATTGCCAAATCAAAGCTAATGAAATGATGTTGTTTTTAATTGGAAATGAGCTTGAGTACTTGGATTGCTTACCTTGTTGGGCCTGACTTTGTTTATTGCATTGTGATTGCATTGTTTAGTGAATGGCACCTCGTAGAGAATTGAGGGTTAATACGCGAGCTATGGCTCAAAATGAGAATGAGGAGAATGCTGAGAATATGGTGGATTTACCTCCTCCGCCTGGTGGTGGTGGTGCTGGGGGTGAAGGAGCTGCTGCTGGTGCTGATGCTGGGGTCGCTGGACCTGAAGCTGGTAAGGGACAAGCTATTCCTGACATGACAATGCTGGTTCAAGCCATTGCTGGAGCTTTTCGAGCAGCGGTAGCTGGAGCTCAAGGAGCTGGGCATCAGGGAGATGCTGGAGTTAGACTACCTTTGGAGCATTTGCGCAGTCTGGGAGGGACTGAGTTCAGGGGTTTGTCTGCTGAAGGTTCTGAGTCTTGGCTGGAAAGTACCAAGAGAGTCTTGGGGCAAATGAATTGCACTGATGTGCAGAAGCTGGGCTGTGTGGTATCATTGTTGCAAGACGATGCTTACACTTGGTGGACAACCTCTATCTCTGGAATGGAGGAAGCTGATGTAACTTGGACGTTCTTTCAGAACACGTTCAAGAGGAGATATCTGGGTGTGAGGTACTTAGATGAGAAGAAGAGAGAATTCATGTCTCTTACCCAAGGGAGCATGTCTGTAGCTGAGTACGAGGTTCAGTTTGTCCGACTCAGTCAATACGCACCTGAGCTTGTTCCTGATGAGCGGGAGAGGTGTGAAAGGTTCCGTTATGGTTTGGTGACGGAAGTAAAGACGTATATGCTAGCTGCTGAGTATAATGATTTTGATGTGCTGGTTGGGAGAGCAAAGGACATTGAGACGAATTTGGGTTTATCATCTAAAGGTGCTGGTTCTGGTGCTGGTAAGCGAGTTGCTGAGTATAGTTCCGGTGGTGGACGGAACAAGAGGGTACGTGATCAGAGGTATCAGCCTTCGGCTAAGCGAGGTGGTGGTGCGCCTGCTCAGGGAGGCAAGGCAAGAGCTGAACCGAACGCATGTTGGACATGTGGATCGCGTGGCCATATGAAACGTGATTGTCCTCGAGCTGTGAGGGAGGTGCAAGCTCCTGTTGTGGCAGCTGGTAATTCATGCTGGAACTGTGGATCTACGGATCACTTGAGGAGAGAGTGTCCTATGTTGGCTGGTGGCCAAGGGCGTGCTCCTGTAGTTGTTGCACCACAGAGAGGTCGTGGGCGCGGCCGTGGAAACTTCCAGCGGAGAGAAGAGGGTGGACGGAATGTGGCTCATGTTGTAGCTGTTCAGCCTGAAGGTGGTGGCCAGGCTAGAGTGTTTGCTCAGAGGGAGGGGAGGAATGACGCGGATGTGATTGCAGGTACTTTTACTTTGCAGTCCTTGTCATTACTTTCCTTGATTGATTCTGGATCTACACACTCGTACATTTTGCGTGAGCATGCTGAATTGCTTGGTTTGCCTGTTGAGTATTTAGATGTTGGTATGCGTGTCACTAGTTCTTTTGGTGAGACTGTTGTGACTCGAAAGCTTTATAGAAGATGTCCTTTGGTTGTGCAAGATCATGTTTTTCATGTTGATCTTATGGAATTGCCTTTCTATGGTTTTGATGTAATCCTTGGTATGGATTGGCTTGCTGAGCATCATGCTGTAGTGGATTGTGAGAATAAGCGAGTTTCGTTGAAACTTGCGGATGATTATGAAGTGGTTGTGGTTGGTGAGAATGTGAAGTTTCTTGCCAATGTGGTGTCTACATTGGAGGTGAGCCGGATGCTGAGGCAAGGTTGTGAAGCTTATCTAGCCTTTGTGATGAATCCTAGCTCTAAGGAGTTGCGTGTGTAAGATATCAGGACTGTGCGAGAGTTTCCTGGTGTGTTTCCGGAGGAGTTGCCTGGATTGCCTCCTAATCGTGAGGTGGAGTTTGGGATTGAGCTGTATGAAAACACAACTCCAGTGTCCATTACTCCTTATCGAATGGCACCTAAAGAGTTGAAAGAGCTGAAGACGCAGTTGCAAGAGTTGCTTGACCGTGGTTTCATTCGGCCGAGTGTGTCACCTTGGGGTGCGCCGGTCTTGTTTATGAAAAAGAAGGATGGCACTATGAGAATGTGCATTGATTACCGTCAGCTTAACAAGTTGACTATCAAGAATCGGTATCCATTGCCGAGAATTGATGATCTTTTTGATCAATTTCGGGGAGCAGTTGTGTTCTCTAAGATTGATTTAAGGTCAGGGTATTACCAGTTGAAGGTGAAGGATGTGAATGTGCCAAAGAAAGCTTTCAGGACGAGGTATGGGCATTATGAGTTCCTTGTGATGTCGTTTGGTTTGACAAATGCTCCTGCAGCTTTCATGGACATGATGAATCGTGTATTTCATGAATACCTGGATAAGTTTGTTGTGGTGTTCATTGATGATATCCTCGTGTACTCGCATACTGAGGAGGAGCATGAAGGGCATCTGAGAGTTGTGCTGCAAGCTTTGTTGGAGAATCAGCTTTATGCTAAGCTGAGCAAGTGTGAGTTCTGGCTTAGAGAAGTGGTGTTTCTTGGTCATGTGGTTTCTGCTGAAGGGATTCGTGTTGATCTTCAGAAGATTGAGGCGGTGATGAATTGGAAGGTTCCTAAGTCTGTTCATGAAGTTCGTAGTTTCCTTGGTTTGGCAGGATACTACCAAAGGTTTGTGGATGGGTTTTCGAAGATTGCTGCACCTTTGACAAAGTTGTTGCAGAAAGATGTTAAGTATGAGTGGACGGAAGCGAGACAGCAGGCTTTTGAGAAGCTTAAGGCAGCTTTGACACAAGCTCATATCTTGGTTCAACCTGAATCAGGGAAAGAGTTTGTGGTGTATAGTGATGCGTCCTATGTTGGTTTGGGATGTGTGTTGATGCAGGAGGGTAAGGTGGTGGCTTATGCATCACGGCAGTTGAAGGTGCATGAGCGCAATTATCCTACGCATGAAATCGAGTTGGCTGCGGTGGTTTTTGCTTTGAAGATCTGGAGACATTATCTGTATGGTGAGAAGTGTACTGTGTACACGGATCACAAGAGTTTGAAGTTTCTGATGTCACAGAAGGAGTTGAATCTTAGGCAGCGACGCTGGGTAGAGTTGCTCAAGGATTATGATTTGACGATTGAGTATCACCATGGAAAAGCTAATGTTGTAGCGGATGCCTTGAGTAGGAAGGTAGCTGTTGAGTTGAGGGCTATGTTTGCCAGTTTGAGTATTTCGCGTGATGGTGGTCTTGTGGCTGAATTGCAAGTGAAACCATCTTTGGTTCAGTTGATCAAGGAAAAGCAGTTGTTGGATGATTCCTTGGTACTGCATGTTCGGGATATCGCGGAGGGTAGGCCTTCGGATTTCTGTTTTAGTGATGATGGAGTGTTGTGTTTTGGGAGTCGGATAGTAGTGCCCAATGATGTTGATTTGAGGCGTGCTATTCTGACTGAAGGTCATGGTAGTCCTTTTGCTATGCACCCTGGTAGTACTAAGATGTACCGTGATCTTCGTGATGAGTACTATTGGGTGGGTCTAAAGAAGGATGTTACTGAGTTTGTAAGCAAGTGCTTGGTGTGTCAGCGAGTTAAGGCTGAGCATCAGTTTCCGTCAGGTTTGTTGCAACCGTTGAGAATTCCTGAGTGGAAGTGGGAGAGGATTACCATGGATTTTGTATCTGGTTTACCTTTGTCGCCATCGAAGAAGAATTCGGTGTGGGTGATTGTGGATCGCTTGACGAAGTGTGTGCATTTCTTGCCTGTGCATACTACGTATTCTTTGGATAAGCTTGCGGAGCTGTACATTGCTGAGATTGTGCGGCTGCATGGTGTGCCTAAGTCGATTGTGTCGGATAGGGATCCGAGGTTTACATCGCGTTTCTGGCAGTGTTTGCATCAAGCTTTGGGTACACGGTTGAATTTCAGTACATCTTATCATCCTCAGTCGGATGGTCAGTCCGAGCGTGTTATCCAGGTTTTGGAGGATATGTTGAGGTGCTGCGTGATTGAGTTTCAGGGCTTATGGGAGAAACATTTGCCTTTGGTGGAGTTTGCCTATAACAATAGTTATCAGGCAAGCATTCAAATGGCACCTTATGAGGCTTTGTACGGGAGGAAGTGCAGGACTCCTCTGTGTTGGGCTGAAACGGGACAGAAGTTGGTTTCGATGCCAGCTATGTTGAAAGGAACCACCGAGAAGGTGAAGCTCATTTGTGAGCGCTTGAAGGCAGCTTCTGATCGGCAAAAGTCTTACGCGGATTTGAAGCGTAAGGAGATTGAGTACGCGGTGGGTGACCGTGTGTTTTTGAAGGTTTCGCCTTGGAAAAAGGTGATGAGGTTTGGCCGAAAGGGTAAGTTGAGCCCTAGGTACATTGGACCATACGAGGTGATTGAGCGTGTGGGTCCTGTTGCGTATAAGTTGAGGTTGCCGCAAGAGTTGGAGAAGATCCATGATGTGTTTCATGTTTCTATGCTTCGGAAGTATAGATCGGATCCTTCACATGTGATGCCTGTGGAAGAAGTGGAATTGAATCCGGATTTGACCTATGATGAGGAACCAGAGAGGATTCTGGATTCGGATAGTAAGGTTCTTCGTGGCAAGACCATCGAGTTGGTAAAGGTGTTGTGGAAACATCGTGGTGTTGAAGAAGCCACGTGGGAGCGGAAGGATGACATGTTGAAGCAGTTTCCGTACGTCTTTCCTTCAGGTAAATTTCGAGGACGAAATTTCTTAAGGGGGGAGAGTTGTAACACCCCAAATTTGGGCTTAGAAGTTTTAGGTTTGGACCGGACCGGTCGGGTTGCGGTTCGAATATAAAAGGGTGAATTTAGGAAAGCCTAGTTCGGGTTGCATTAAAAATATGGAAAAATGTCTTAAAATCCTCTTTTATTATATATAAGAGAAAGGTGAAATCAATTTTACAAAATGAGGTATGGAAGAGTGACATTTTGGGTTAGTGACCAAAATGTAATTTTTGAAAACTGGGTGACTGTTTTAAAAAGGATTGAAACTTTGAATCTTTAAGGAGCTATTTACCCAAAGGAGTTTCTCCAGATTTTTCTTAATATTAATCAATTTAATTAATGGTTTTAATTAAAGGAAAAAGGAGGGAAGAAGATATTTTGTCATTTTTAACTAACTTTCTCAAATTTTCCATTTTCTTTTCTCTCAACTTTTCTCTCAACCCAAACACTTTTCTCCAGCAAATTTCCCTCTGATTTTGACAACAAAAGATGAGATCTCAATCCTCATTTGATCTCTAATCATTTCTACAACAAAACCTTAGCATTTGCTTATTGGATTTTCAAGAATCTTGGTTCCAAAAAGGGAGAAACTCAAGTTTAGAGGTATGAACGTCCTTCTCCTCTAAATTCTCAGTTCTTTACTGAAATTCCCAAGTTCTCAATCCTTGAATTATGTTTTATTAAAGGTTTTGCAATTGAGTTCTTGATCTTGGCTTTAAAATGCAAGATTTGCTTTTATTTTGATGAAATTCGTATGATCTGATTGGGCATTGTTTTGTGATGTGTTTTTGATGTAAAATGGATGTATAAATTATGAGAAATTGAGGTTTAATCAATGCAATCCCGAATAGGTTGATTTTGTTTAAGTTTTTGGTGGTTTTTGGAGTGATCTTGATGTTCTGCTATAGCTGGAGGTATAAGGACGTGATGAGATCCATTTTGGATGTTAATTGAGGTTTATGAATGTTTGGAATTGATGGATCCTGGCTGGGTAGTGTTGAGGAGATGTTTGGATGTGATTTCGGTTGTGTTTGGTAGCCGAAAAGTGAGTGTTGATGTGAGCAGCGAGTTTAGATGTCTTGGTTGAGGATATTAATGCATGATGGTGCATTAATCTACTGTTTTGATGTGTTTAAAACAGGGGAGACATCTTCGGATCCTTGTGGTGTTGATCCGGAAGTTTGATTGGTGTTTCGGCAAGTGGCGAAACGGAATCGGTGAGTGGATTTTGGTTTTCAGCTTTAAAACCATTGTTTTGAAGGTTTGGGAGCTTAGTTTAAGTCTAAACAACTTTGCTAAGCTCAAGAGTAAGTTTTCGGAAAAACTCTCTTATTGATGAACCATGTGTTGGTTGTGTGCAATGTGATTATTTGCATGTTTTAAATTCTGTTTTGAAAGCATATATAGCATGTTTATTTGCTGGTTTTATAAGCCATGTGTTGAAGGATGCTCAAGGTAAGAGATCCTTGTTTGAACATTTGATAAAATGTGGTTTTGTTGCATAAGGATGCATGATGATTAATGGCTTTGTTAAATGCTTTAAAACAGTGGATTATTGTTGTTAACTGATGCATATTGGCAAGTGATGTTTCGAGAAAGGTTAAGAACACTATGGTGGTTAAAAGTCCATAGGTGGTTCTTGTGTTAAGAACAACATGGTGGTTAAAAGTCCATGATTGGTTCTTGTGCTAAGGTCACAAAGGTGGTTAAAAGTCCTTGTGTGAGCCTTGTAAGGTCACAAAGGTGGTTAAAAGTCCTTGTGTGAGCCTTGTGTATTTTAAGAACACCATGGTGGTTAAAAGTCCATGGGTGATTCTTGTGTTAAGGTCACAAAGGTGGTTAAAAGTCCTTGTGTGAGCCTTATGTATTTTAAGAACACCATGGTGGTTAAAAGTCCATGGGTGATTCTTGTGCTAAGGACACAATGGTGGTTTAAAGTCCATGTGTGGTCCTTGTGAATTGTAAGATCACAATGGTGTTTAAAAGTCCATGTGTGAGTCTTATGTTGGTTGTATTATGAAATGGAAAGATTATGATTATCACTTGTGGCCAATATGACATGTTAATGATTTGAAGCATGTATGCTTGTTTAAAATGCTTTTGATCATGGTTAAAGATTGTTTTGAATTGAGATTTATAAAAGTGTTTATAAATGCATTATTGTGTTGTTTTAAATGAGCATTCCTCACTAAGCTATGTGCTTACGCTCTCTCTTTTCTTAAACCAATAATGCAGAGCATTGAAGTGCATATAAGGGCAGCAAGAGGTCAAGAATCCAAGTGAAGAACTAAGCTCATGTATGGTGAAAGTTCTTAACACTATTAGCTTTTGGCATTTGGCAATGGGGAACCTATGTTGTTGTTTTGGGAGATGTTTTGGACTCTCTAAGATGGTTTTATGTTGTTGTTGATGATGGAACTTGTAAATGGCCATTATGAGAATTGTTTGATGTTTTGGTGTTGAATGGTCTTTCAATATAGGATGCATGCCTATAGAATTGGGGCTTTTCTTGTTTGATGCCATGTTTATGAATTGTTGATGCCATTATGTTCCTTATGCATGTAATGTGTTGCTGGTATAATTTGGTTGCCTTTGGAGCATGTTTGATGGGTCAATTGTGTGAAAATCTAGCTAAATTTCTGCAATCTGGGCAGCCTGTTTCGGAATAGGTGCTGCCGTTTCGGAACAGAGGGTCTGAAATGGCCTAGGCGTTTCGAAACGGGCAGAGCCGTTCCGAAACAGTTTGGCCACTGCCAGGCCCTGTTGCGCAACGCGTTTCGGAACGGATCATCCCTGTTCCGAAACACCCGACCGTTGGGCACTGAAATTGTTGGTTATATGTTTTGAAACCTTTGCGTTTTGGTCCTGAATCTTGTTTATGCAATTGAATGAGTTTGAGATGTCCGTTTGAGTTGAAATTTGACAAAGACTCCTGAAATATGACTAATTTCATATCGGTAACTTAAAAGTGGGTTCAGTCCTTCTAATTTCCAGAATTTACATTTTTGTCCCTAAACCTGTATGTTGTGCAATTAAGTCCCTAAATGTTTTCCGAATGCGCTGATCTTTGAGTATGATGTTGTTATGAACATATCTAGGGTTAATGTGCATTTAGATAAGTTTAAAAAGAAAAAAAGGGTCGTTAATCAAGGTTGACTTTCGGGTTGACTTTGGTTTTCCCCGTGTAAACTTCTTAATTCGGGTCAACCGTCTAGGCCGGGTTAAGGGGTTACAAAGATTATGATTATCACTTGTGGCCAATATGACATGTTAATAATTTGAAGCATGTATGCTTGTTTTAAATGCTTTTGTGCATGGATAAAGGTTGTTTTGAACTAGGGTTATAAAGTTGTTTATAAATGCATTATTGTGTTGTTTTAAATGAGCATTCCTCACTAAGCTATGTGCTTACGCTCTCTCTTTTCTTAAACCAATAATGCAGAGCATTGAAGTGCTTAAGGGCAGCAAGGGGGTCAAGAATCCAAGTGAAGAACTAAGCTCATGTATGGTGAAAGTTTCTTTACATTATTAGCTTTTGGCATTTGGCAATGGGGAACCTATGTTGTTGTTTTGGGAGATGTTTTGGACTCCTTAAGTTGGTTTTATGCTTTTGATATTGCTGAAACTTGTAAATTGCCTTTAAGAGGATTGTTTGGTGATTTGGTGTTTGAATGGTTTTCAATATAGGATGCATGCCTATAGAATTGGGGCTTTCCTTGTTTGATGCCATGTTTATGAATTGTTGATGCCATTATGTTCCTTATGCATGTAATGTCTTGCTGATATAATTTGGTTGCCTTTGGAGCATGTTTGGTGGGTCAATTGTGTTTTAAACCAGCTAAAATTCTGCAATCTGGGCAGCCTGTTTCGGAACAGAAGGCCTGAAATGGCCTAGGCGTTTCGAAACGGGCAGAGCCGTTCCGGAACAATTTTGCCACTGCCAGGCCATGATGCGCAACGGGTTTCGGAACGGTCCCGCATTTCGGAACGGATCATCCCTGTTCCGAAACACCCGACCGTTGGGCACTGAAATTGACGGTTATATGTTTTGAAACCTTTGCGTTTTGGTCCTGAACTTTGTGTATGCAATTGAATGAGTTTGAGATGTCCGTTTGAGTCGAAATTTTGCAGAGAATCATGAAACATGATTAATTTCATAATGGTAACTCAAAAGTTGGTTAAGTCCTTTTAATTTCCAGAATTTACATTTTGGTCCCTAAACTTGTATGTTGTGCAATTATGTCCCTAAATGTTTTCCGAATGCGCTGGTCTTTGAGTATGTTGTTGTTATGAACATATCTAGGGTTAATGTGCATTTAGATAAGATTAAAAAGAAAAAAAAGGGTCGTTAATCAAGGTTGACTTTCGGGTTGACTTTGGTTTTCCCCGTGTAAACTTCTTAATTCGGGTCAACCGTCTAGGCCGGGTTAAGGGGGTTACATTTGATGGTATCAGAGCTGAGTTCTCGTGTAATTGGGAATAATTATGTGGGTGATTAATGTATGTATGCTTTGTATGCTTGTTGAATGAAAGCATGTTGTGTGAATTGTAAGTATGTTACAATTGTGGTGTATGCTGTGGTGAAGCATGTTAGGGGGACCCATTGCCAAATCAAAGCTAATGAAATGATGTTGTTTTTAATTGGAAATGAGATTGAGTACTTGGATTGCTTACCTTGCTGAGCCTAACTTTGTTTAATGCATTGTGATTGCATTGTTAGTGAATGGCACCTCGTAGAGAATTGAGAGTTAATACGCGAGCTATGGCTCAAAATGAGAATGAGGAGAATGCTGAAAATGTGGTGGATTTACCTCCTCCGCCTGGTGGTGGTGGTGCTGGGGGTGAAGGAGCTGCTGCTGGTGCTGATGCTGGGGTCGCTGGACCTGAAGCTGGTCAGGGACAAGCTATTCATGACATGACAGTGCTGGTTCAAGCCATTGCTGGAGCTTTTCGAGCAGCGGTAGCTGGAGCTCAAGGAGCTGGGCATCAGGGAGAAGCTGGAGTTAGACTACCTCTGGAACGTTTGCGTAGTCTGGGAGGGACTGAGTTCAGGGGTTTGTCTGCTGAAAGTTCTGAGTCTTGGCTGGAAAGTACCAAGAGAATCTTGGGGCAAATGAATTGCACTGATGTGCAGAAGCTGGGATGTGTGGTATCGTTGTTGCAGGACGATGCTTATACTTGGTGGACAACCTCTATCTCTGGAATGAAGGAAGCTGATGTAACTTGGACGTTCTTTCTGAACGCGTTCAAGAGGAGATATCTGGGTGTGAGATACCTAGATGAGAAGAAGAGAGAATTTATGTCTCTTACCCAAGGGAGCATGTCTGTAGCTGAGTACGAGGTTCAGTTTGTCCGACTCAGTCAATATGCACCTGAGCTTGTTCCTGATGAGCGGGAGAGGTGTGAAAGGTTCCGTTATGGTTTGGTGACGGAAGTAAAGACGTATATGCTAGCTGCTGAGTATAATGATTTTGATGTGATGGTTGTGAGAAGAAAGGACATTGAGATGAATTTGGGTTTATCATCTAAGGGTGCTGGTTCTGGTGCTGGTAAGCAAGTTGCTGAGTATAGTTCCGGTGGTGGACGGAACAAGAGGGGACGTGATCAGAAGTATCAGCCTTCGGCTAAGCGAGGTGGTGGTGCGCTTGCTCAGGGAGGCAAGGCAAGAGCTGAACCGAACGCATGTTGGACATGTGGATCGCATGGCCATATGAAACGTGATTGTCCTCAAGCTGTAAGGGAGGCGCAAGCTCATGTTGTGGCAGCTGGTAATTCGTGCTGGAACTGTAGATCTACGGATCACATGAGGAGAGAGTGTCCTATGTTGGCTGGTGGCCAAGGGCGTGCTCCTGTAGTTGTTGCACAACAGAGAGGTCGTGGGCGCGGCCGTGGTAACTTCCAGCAGAGAGAAGAGGGTGGACGGAATGTGGCTCGTGTTGTGGCTGTTCAGCCTGAGGGTGGTGGCCACGCTAGAGTGTTTGCTCAGTGGGAGGGGAGGAATGACGCGGATTTGATCGCAGGTACTTTTATTTTGAAGTCCTATTCATTACTTTCCTTGATTGATTCTGGATTTACGCACTCATACATTTTGCGTGAGCATGCTGAATTGCTTGGTTTGCATGTTGAGTCTTTGGATGTTGGTATGCCTGTCACTAGTTCTTTTGGTGAGACTGTTGTGACTCGAAAGCTTTGTAGAAGATGTCTTTTGGTTGTGCAAGATCATGTTTTTCATGTTGATCTTATGGAATTGCCTTTCTATGGTTTTGATGTAATCCTTGGTATGGATTGGCTTGTTGAGCATCGTGATGTAGTGGATTGTGAGAATAAGCGAGTTTCGTTGAAACTTGCGGATGATTATGAGGTGGTTGTGGTTGGTGAGAATGTGAAGTTTCTTGCCAATGTGGTGTCTACATTGGAGGCAAGCCGGATGCTGAGGCAAGGTTGTGAAGCTTATCTAGCCTTTGTGATGAATCCTAGCTCTAAGGAGTTGCGTGTGCAAGATATCAGGACTGTGCAAGAGTTTCCTGGTGTGTTTCCGGAGGAGTTGCCTGGATTGCCTCCTAATCGTGAGGTGGAGTTTGGGATTGAGCTGTATGAAAACACAACTCCAGTGTCCATTACTCCTTATCGAATGGCACCTAAAGAGTTGAAAGAGCTGAAGACGCAATTGCATGAGTTGCTTGATCTTGGTTTCATTCGGCCGAGTGTGTCACCTTGGGGTGCGCCGTTTTTGTTTGTGAAGAAGAAGGATGGCACTATGAGAATGTGCATTGATTACCGTTAGCTTAACAAGTTGACTATCAAGAATCGGTATCCATTGCCGAGAATTGATGATCTTTTTGATCAATTTCGGGGAGCATCTGTGTTCTCTAAGATTGACTTAAGGTCAGGGTATTACCAGTTGAAGGTGAAGGATGTAGATGTGCCAAAGACAGCATTCAGGACGAGGTATGGGCATTATGAGTTCCTTGTGATGCCGTTTGGTTTGACAAATGCTCCTGCAGCTTTCATGGACATGATGAATCGTGTATTTCATGAATACCTGGATAAGTTTGTTGTGGTGTTCATTGATGATATCCTCGTGTACTCACGTACTGAGGAGGAGCATGAAGGGCATCTGAGAATTGTGCTGCAAGCTTTGTTGGAGAATCAGCTTTATGCTAAGCTGAGCAAGTGTGAGTTCTGGCTTAGAGAAGTGGTGTTTCTTGGTCATGTGGTTTCTGCTGAAGGGATTCGTGTCGATCCTCAGAAGATTGAGGCGGTGATGAATTGGAAGGTTCCTAAGTCTGTTCATGAAGTTCGTAGTTTCCTTGGTTTAGCAGGATACTACCGAAGGTTTGTGGATGGGTTTTCGAAGATTGCTGCACCTTTGACAAAGTTGTTGCAGAAGGATGTTAAGTATGAGTGGACGGAAGCGAGACAGCAGGCTTTTGAGAAGCTTAAGGCAGCCTTGACACAAGCTCCTATCTTGGTTCAACCTGAATCAGGGAAAGAGTTTGTGGTGTATAGTGATGCGTCCTATGTTGGTTTGGGATGTGTGTTGATGCAGGAGGGTAAGGTGGTGGCTTATGCATCACGGCAGTTGAAGGTGCATGAGCGCAATTATCCTACGCATGACATCGAGTTGGATGCGGTGGTTTTTGCTTTGAAGATCTGGAGACATTATCTGTATGGTGAGAAGTGTACTGTGTACACGGATCACAAGAGTTTGAAGTATCTGATGTCCCAGAAGGAGTTGAATCTTAGACAGCGACGTTGGGTGGAGTTGCTCAAGGATTATGATTTGACGATTGAGTATCGCCCTGGAAAAGCTAATGTTGTAGCGGATGCCTTGAGCAGGAAAGTAGCTGTTGAGTTGAGGGCTATGTTTGCCAGTTTGAGTATTTCGCGTGATGGTGGTCTTGTGGCTGAATTGCAAGTGAAACCATCTTTGGTTCAGTTGATCAAGGAAAAATAGTTGTTGGATGATTCCTTGGTACCGCATGTTCAGGATATTGCGGAGGGTAGGCCTTCGGATTTCTGTTTTAGTGATGATGGAGTGTTGTGTTTTGGGAGTCGGATAGTAGTGCCCAATGATGTAGATTTGAGGCGTGCTATTCTGACTGAAGGTCATAGTAGTCCTTTTGCTATGCACCCTGGTAGTACTAAGATGTACCGTGATCTTCGTGATGAGTACTATTGGGTGGGTCTAAAGAAGGATGTTGTTGAGTTTGTAAGCAAGTGCATGGTGTGTCAGCGAGTTAAGGCTGAGCATCAGTTTCCATCAAGTTTGTTGCAACCGTTGAGAATTCCTGAGTGGAAGTGGGAAATGATTACTATGGATTTTGTATCTGGGTTACCTTTGTCGCCATCGAAGAAGAATTCGGTATGGGTGATTGTGGATCGCTTGACGAAGTGTGCGCATTTCTTGCCTGTGCATACTACGTATTCTTTGGATAAGCTTGCGGAGCTGTACATTGCTGAGATTGTGCGGCTGCATGGTGTGCCTAAGTCGATTGTGTCGGATAGGGATCCGAGGTTTACATCGCGTTTCTGGCAGTGTTTGCATCAAGCTTTGGGTACACGGTTGAATTTCAGTACGTCTTATCATCCTCAGTCGGATGGTTAGTCCGAGCGTGTTATCCAGGTTTTGGAGGATATGTTGAGGTGCTGCGTGATTGAGTTTCAGGGCTCATGGGAGAAACATTTGCCTTTGGTGGAGTTTGCCTATAACAATAGTTATCAGGAAAGCATTCAAATGGCACCTTATGAGGCTTTGTACGGGAGGAAGTGTAGGACTCCTCTGTGTTGGGCTGAAACGGGACAGAAGTTGGTTTCGATGCCAGCTTTGTTGAAGGGAATCACCGAGAATGTGAATCTCATTTGTGAGCGTTTGAAAGCAGCTTCTGATCGGCAAAAGTCTTACGCGGATTTGAAGCGTAAGGAGATTGAGTACACGGTGGGTGACCGTGTGTTTTTGAAGGTTTCGCCTTGGAAAAAGGTGATGAGGTTTGGCCGAAAGGGTAAGTTGAGCCCTAGGTACATTGGACCATACGAGGTGGTTGAGCGTGTGGGTCCTGTTGCGTATAAGTTGAGGTTACCGCAAGAGTTGGAGAAGATCCATGATGTGTTTCATGTTTCTATGCTTCGGAAGTATAGATCGGATCCTTCACATGTGATGCCTGTGGAAGAAGTGGAATTGAATCCGGATTTGACCTATGATGAGGAACCGGTGAGGATTCTGGATTCGGATAGTAAGGTTCTTCGTGGCAAGACCATCGAGTTTGTAAAGGTGTTGTGGAAACATCGTGGGGTTGAAGAAGCCACGTGGGAGCGGAAGGATGACATGTTGAAGCAGTTTCCGTACCTCTTTCCTTCAGGTAAATTTCGGGGACGAAATTTCTTAAGGGGGGGAGAGTTGTAACACCCCAATTTTGGGCTTAGAAGTTTTGGGTTTGGACCGGACCGGTCGGGTTGCGGTTCGAATATAAAAGGGTGAATTTAGGAAAGCCTAGTTCGGGTTGCATTAAAAATATGGAAAAATGTCTTAAAATTCTCTTTTATTATATATAAGAAAAAGGTGAAATCAATTTTACAAAATGAGGTTTGGAAGAGTGACATTTTGGGTTAGTGACCAAAATGTAATTTTTGAAAACTGGGCGACTGTTTTAAAAAGGATTGAAACTTTGAATCTTTAAGGAGCTATTTACCCTAAAGAGTTTCTCCAGATTTTTCTGAATATTAATCAATTTTATTAATGGTTTTAATTAAGGTAAAAAGGGAGGGAAGAAGATATTTTGTCATTTTAACTAACTTTCTCAAATTTTCCATTTTCTTTTCTCTCAACTTTTCTCTCAACCCAAACACTTTTCTCCAGCAAATTTCCCTCTGATTTTGACATTCAAAGATGAGATTTCAACTTCCTTTTGATCTCTAATCATTTCTACAACAAAATCTTAGCATTTGCTTATTGGATTTTCAAGAATCTTGTTTCCAAAAAGGGAGAAACTCAAGTTTAGAGGTATGAACGTCCTTCTCCTCTAAATTCTCAGTTCTTTACTGAAATTCCCAAGTTCTCAATCCTTGAATTATGTTTTGTTAAAGGTTTTGCAATTGAGTTCTTGATCTTGGCTTTAAAATGCAAGATTTGCTTTAATTTTGATGAAATTCATATGATCTGATTGGGCATTGTTTTGAGATGTGTTTTTGATGTAAAATGGATGTATAATTGATGAGAAATTGATGTTTAATCAATGCAATCTCGAATAGGTTGATTTTCCTAAGTTTGGCTTAAGTTTTTGGTGGTTTTTGGAGTGATCGTGATGTTCTGCTATAGCTGGAGGTATAAGGACGTGATGAGATCCATTTTGGATGTTAATTGAGGTTTATGAATGTTTGAAATTGATGGATCTTGGCTGGGTAGTGTTGTGGAGATGTTTGGATGTGATTTCGGTTGTGTTTGGTAGCCGAAATGTGAGTGTTGATGTGAGCAGCGAGTTTAGATGTCTTGGTTGAGGATATTAATGCATGATGGTGCATTAATCTACTGTTTTGATGTGTTTAAAACAGGGGAGACATCTTCGGATCCTTGTGGTGTTGATCCGGAAGCTTGATTGGTGTTCGACAAGTGACGAAACGGAATCGGTGAGTGGATTTTGGTTTGCAGCTTTGAAACCAATGTTTTGAAGGTTTGGGAGCTTAGTTTAAGTCTAAACAACTTAGCTAAGCTCAAGAGTAAGTTTTCGGAAAAACTCTCTTGTTGATGAACCATGAGTTGGTTGAGTGCAATGTGATTGTTTGCATGTTTTAATTCTGTTTTGAAAGCATACTTTAGCATGTTTATTGCTGGTTTTATAAGCCATGTGTTGAAGGATGCTCAAGGTAAGAGATCCTTGTTTTGAACATTTGATAAAATGTCGTTTTGTTGCATAAGGATGCATGAAGATTAATGGCTGTGTTAAATGCTTTAAAATAATGGATTATTGTTGTTAAATGATGCATATTGGCAAGTGATGTTTCGAGAAAGGTTAAGAACACTATGGTGGTTAAAAGTCCATAGGTGGTTCTTGTGTTAAGAACAACATGGTGGTTAAAAGTCCATGATTGGTTCTTGTGTTAAGATCACAAAGGTGGTTAAAAGTCCTTGTGTGAGCCTTGTGTATTTTAAGAACACCATGGTGGTTAAAAGTCCATGGGTGATTCTTGTGTTAAGGTCACAAGATGGTTAAAAGTCCTTGTGTGGACCTTGAGTATTGTAAGAACACCATGGTGGTTAAAAGTCCATGGGTGATTCTTGTGCTAAGGACACAATGGTGGTTAAAAGTCCATGTGTGGTCCTTCTGAATTGTAAGATCACAATGGTGGTTAAAAGTCCATGTGTGGATCTTATGTTGATTGTATTGTGAAATGGAAAGATTATGATTATCACTTGTGGCCAATATGACATGTTAATAATTTGAAGCATGTATGCTTGTTTTAAATGCTTTTGTGCATGGATAAAGGTTGTTTTGAACTAGGGTTATAAAGGTGTTTATAAATGCATTATTGTGTTGTTTTAAATGAGCATTCCTCACTAAGCTATGTGCTTACGCTCTCTCTTTTCTTAAACCAATAATGCAGAGCATTGAAGTGCTTAAGGGCAGCAAGGGGGTCAAGAATCCAAGTGAAGAACTAAGCTCATGTATGGTGAAAGTTTCTTTACACTATTAGCTTTTGGCATTTGGCAATGGGGAACCTATGTTGTTGTTTTGGGAGATGTTTTGGACTCCTTAAGTTGGTTTTATGCTTTTGATATTGCTAAAACTTGTAAATGGCCTTTAAGAGGATTGTTTGGTGATTTGGTGTTTGAATGGTTTTCAATATAGGATGCATGCCTATAGAATTGGGGCTTTCTTTGTTTGATGCCATGTTTATGAATTGTTGATGCCATTATGTTCCTTATACATGTAATGTCTTGCTGATATAATTTGGTTGCCTTTGGAGCATGTTTGATGGGTCAATTGTGTTTTAAACCAGCTAAAATTCTGCAATCTGGGCAGCCTGTTTCGGAACAGGTGCTGCCGTTTCGGAACAGAGGGCCTGAAATGGCCTAGGCGTTTCGGAACGGGCAGAGCCGTTCCGGAACAGTTTTGCCACTGCCAGGCCATGATGCGCAACGGGTTTCGGAACGGTCCCGCGTTTCGAACGGATCATCCCTGTTCCGAAACACCCGACCGTTGGGCACTGAAATTGACGGTTATATGTTTTGAAACCTTTGCGTTTTGGTCCTGAACTTTGTGTATGCAATTGAATGAGTTTGAGATGTCCGTTTGAGTCGAAATTTGGCAGAGAAGCATGAAACATGATTAATTTCATAATGGTAACTCAAAAGTTGGTTAAGTCCTTTTAATTTCCAGAATTTACATTTTGGTCCCTAAACTTGTATGTTGTGCAATTAAGTCCCTAAATGTTTTCCGAATGCGCTGATCTTTGAGTATGCTGTTGTTATGAACATATCTAGGGTTAATGTGCATTTAGATAAGATTAAAAAGAAAAAAAGGGTCGTTAATCAAGGTTGACTTTCGGGTTGACTTTGGTTTTCCCCGTGTAAACTTCTTAATTCGGGTCAACCGTCTAGGCCGGGTTAAGGGGGTTACAGTTGCCACGACAGTTCTGCCCAGGGCAGTAGGTGTTGTTGTTTAACTCTAGGTTAAAACTTTTCCCAGGAAAGCTTAAATCTAGATGGTCCGGTCCTTTCCAAGTAGTCCAGGTTTTCCCCCATGGTGCCATTACAATCAAATCCCTAAAAGACGAGCACCAATTCAAAGTCAACAGACATAGACTAAAGCATTATTAGGGGACTGAAGCCCCAAGGATGCATGAAGTAGTTACTTCAGGAGATGCCCCTCATGGCATCCCTAATTTAACTTAGTTTTTATTTTATTTTATTTTATTTTAATTATTTATTAGGAATTAAGATTTAATTATTTTATATTAAGAATTAATATTTTATTTTTATTTATCTATTTTTAGGAAACAAAGGAAACAAGACGAAGAAAAGGAATGAACAGACCCACCATACCGATAACAGCCCAAAAAGCCCAACGGATGAGTCTATCGTCACAGCCTGTCATCAGCTGTCGCGACAGACGCAGAGAAGGCAGCCTGTCACACAGTTGTCACGATAAACACGCAAACGCGCAGCAGAGACGAAAACGCGTGACAGACGCGTCAGAAACTGCATAACAGTTGGCCCCGTTATTCGCGCCTGCCGTTACAGCTCCAACGGGCAGAAAATCACCCTCCTATATAAACCATCATTCACTATTCATTTCTCACCTCATTCTCATTTTCTCAACTTGCTTCCACTGTTTAAATCTTTAAAAAATTTCTTTACATTTTCTACAGTCCTTGCAACATGACAAGTAGACAAACACGCCGTACTACTGCCTCCAGTTCTGCCGCAGTAGTCTCAACCCCAAGCCATAACGCCATTCTAGACCATTTCACCTCCACCAACTTCGCCACGAGATACCACAGCTCCTGTCAGAAGAGGGATGTATGGGAGGAAAGGGGGTTTCTCTACACAGAACCCGCGGAAGACCTAGGGCTCGAAAGCTTCATAGCAAGAAAAATCCATGCCCTTAAATGGCAGCAGTTTGCTGCCCAACTAGAGGAAATTAACATCACACTAGTCAGGGAGTTCTATGCTGCCGTCGACAGCAAAGACACCACGACAGTAACAATTCGAGGTAAACAACTCTCCTTCGAGCCTTCCTACATCAACACCCTCTACGGCTTATATGTGAGTAAGAATGAGGACTCCCACAAAAGATTCGTCAATAGTCTGTCGCCGGCAGACTACGACGCGGTCATGGCAGAGCTCACTGAGGAAGGGACAGAATAGAACACCGACCCTAAACACCAATGGACGGTGAAGAGAACTCAGCTAACTCCACAAGCCAAATTGTGGAATCACTTTGTGAAGAAGTGCATCATGCCATCCTCCCACAACAGCACCGTCGACAGACCAAGGCAAGGGATGGACGCAACGAAACATCTTCAACCTTATGGGATTAAAAGATGCCACCCCGCTGTCATACTTCAATCCCTCTGCCACGGCAGGCCCCAGTTTCCAGAACCTGGCGCAGCAGAACAACAGCAGCCGACAACAGCACCTCCATCAGACACCTCTGTCAAGATTCTATCGACGCTGAAAAGAATAGAGGAAAGGCAACTCAGACTGATGAGCTACATGAGGGATTTCACGGCAGCAACGGTAAACTTTATTCATAATAATTTACATTTTAAACATGTATCGTTCCCCTATTTCCCAGAACAGTTCTTTGCTGCCCCCACCCCTACACTTACCCCTGCTGCCAGCCCTAGAACTCCATCTGCCGCTTCCACACCTACACCGGCCATGACAGCTGAAGGTGGCAGACAATCTACCACTGCCAGAGGAGAAAAGAGAAAGGACCCCATGCTAGAACTCGACTTAGAATATTTTGAAGGGTTATCCTCCTCTTTCGTCTGGCAGGATTCTGACGGCGAGCCCTTAGTTGCCTGAGATATCTCCAAGGATTACCGACTAATGAAAAAGAAGAAGCTCAACGAGATTGGTGAAGGACCCTCCGGCCAAGGTAGATCTGCCAGCAACAACAGCAGCAACAACCGCTCTGATGATGAGGTCGAGGTTCTGGACAAACCCCCATACATCTCACCAATACGTGTCCATCCGCCTCGAGAAGCAAAGAAAGAGGTATCCTCTGCCTCCCCCAGCCCACTGCCGGCCCCTGCAATGAAAGTCAATGCCCGATGGCAGCTCTAGATCAGCATCAGCAGCGAAGACAGCTCCTCAACTTAAGTTTCTATCTTATATTTGTTGTCTTTGCTGTTTTATTTCTTTTTTGATGTATTTTATTTTTCTTTTTTTTTTCTCTTTCATGTTTTCATGCATTGAGGGCAATGTAATCCTCGAGTTTGGGGGTGGCATCCTTCCATTAATGAAGTCTTTAATTGTGTCTTAATATGCGTATAAATTATTAGGTTATTTTTAAGCTTCATTTTTGTGTGAAAAACAAAAACAAAAAAAAATATGGCTTAAGTCTTTTGAACTAAACTTACCTGCCGCGACATACTCTGTCGTGACAGTGCCTTTAGGAAATTTTAGGAACTGTTTAGAGCCTTGCTATAATTCTAATCTGTACAACATTTTTTGTGACTCCTATGCTATCTAGAATTATGTAGTACAGTGGAATAGGAGTGTTTACTTACTTGAATTTGCCCCTAGTGGTGCCTATCACTGGCTCTAGGAAAGGAATAAAAGGAAAGAAAGAATTTAGACTCATTTTTCTTGCAAACTGCCTCGCATTGATTTTAGGGAGATTCCTCTTTGAGCTTAAGTTAGAAAAAACTAAAGGAGCCTAAGAATTGCCTCCATAAAATATGCAGTTAAATCAAGAGTCAGAAAAACTAAAGGAGCCTAAGAATTGTCTCCAGAAAAAAAAAATTGCCATAAACAGAAGTTTGTAAGCATGACTATTCCGGTACACTAAAGGAGTCTAGACACATAGTTGTTCACAAAACCTGCGCACACTACACAAGAATTATAGCATAATTCCGAACAAATCCAGAAACACCCGATAAGGTAGTGCTCTTGATAGGGAATAAGTGGTAGGTAGGTAAGTAAAGTTTCACTGAATTAAGCCAAAACAAAAAGTTTTTAATTTTTGTTAACTCGTAATTGCTTGAGGGTAAGCAAGAACTTGAGTTTGGGGGTGTGTTGAGTGAATAAATGTTTTGTATTGTACCCTTTATTTACCCATATTTCTGCTGCATTCAATCATATTTCATTTCATTTAGGATTGATTTTTACATATACATCACAAATAGATAAAATGGCACAGTTGCTACTGAATTGGGTCACTTTTGCAGGAACCTGTTGTGGCAGACTCGGGGCAGAAAGGGAGCAAAACTGGATCACAGGATTGGAGTCAGTGAGATAACATTGCCGTGGCAGCCATGACGACAGCAGTGGTGAAAGGGAAAAGTGAAGTGGAGCTCGACAGAAAGAGGAATTCAAGCCAGTCTGTCGTGGACCACTCCTATATTTTTCTGAGCCCTGGGGCAGAATGAAGGCCAAGCCCAAAGTCCAAGGAAGAAACCCAAAGCAAGAAAAGAGGACGAATTAAAGGCGAATACTCAGAAGATTTAATCTCCAATAGAGTTGTACTTTAGTTTAAACTTGTATTCTTGCCATATTAGAAAACTTGGACCCAAGGCCTATATAAAGGCATGTAATTCGACCTAGGGAAGGATATCTCATACCTAGCCGTCCTCCCCAAAACCCTTGTCGTTTTCCCCCTTCTCATCATGTTCTAAACTTCCCCTAGGGCTAAGGGTTGATTCTGTAAAGTAGTTTCAAGGCAATAAAACTTCAAGTTTATTTATTCTGGTTTTGCACATCTCGCAAGAGTATCGGGAGAGCATTATGAGGTTATTTATTTGTTTGATATCGGGAGAGTTAAGCATACGAATAGAATAAATACGTGTTTTCCAGTTTATGGTTAAACTATCTCGGCTTAGGGATAAGTACGAGGTTAAGTGGATAGGAAGAATTCAACAACATTGGTGTTCACCCTTCGATTCACGCCGGGAGGTATCATCCAAGAAGTGTTCATCAACAACACTTGGTCCTAGAGATACGACAAGGCATAAGAGGGATTCTTGCCAAGCTTGAAGTACAGAGTTGTGTGATCGCTGCCGCGACAACAACAAACTTCTACCGCGACAGAGACGACGACAGAACAGAAGTTTCTATTCAGTGCAACACCTGCACTACTGGGCAAATCAATACCGGCCTAATTCTTAAACATGATCTTTTACTTCTTTAATTTAGTTATTATTCACGATTACTCTACAACAATTGAAACTCTTTTTTTTCACTCTCGTGCAGCAATTATAGGATAAATCTATTTGCAGTCCTTGTGGAGATGATATCTGATACTCCAAGTATCACTTTACTACTTGCGTCGTGTACACTTGCACTACATTGCGATAGGACTTTTGACATGCAACAAAGTGTGCACATTTCTTGCATGTGCATTCTACGTATACCTTGGATAAGATTGCGGAGTTGTACATTGCTGAGATTGCACGATTGCATGGAGTGCCAAAATCTATAGTTTCGGATAGAGATCCGAGGTTCACCGCAAGGTTTTGGGAATGTTTACTTCAAGCTGATACGCAACTGATTTTCAGTACTTCTTATCATCCGCAAACGGATGGACAGTCTGAGCGTGTTATCCAAGTGCTTGAGGATATGTTGAGGTGCTGTGTTATTGAATTTCAAGGCTCTTAGGAGAAGCACTTGCCTTTGGTGGAGTTTGCTTATAATAATAGTTACCATGCAAGTTTTCAAATGGCACCTTATTAGGCTTTATACGGGAGGAAGTGCAGAACTCCTCTTTGTTGGGCTGAAACAGGACAAAAGTTGGTCTCGATGCCAGCTTTGTTGAAAGGAACCACTAAGAAGGTGAAGCTCATCTGTGAGCGTTTGAAGGTAGCATCGAACTGACAAAAGTCTTAAGCGGATTTGAAGCGTAAGGAGATAGAGTTTGTAGTGGGCGAGCGTGTGTTTTTGAAAGATTCACCTTGGAAGAAGGTGATGAGATTTGGCCGGAAGGGAAAATTGAGTCCAAGGTTCATTGGACCATACGAGGTGATAGAACGTGTGGGTCCTGTTGCCAACAAGCTGAGACTGCCTCAAGAGTTAGAAAAGATACATAATGTGTTTCATGTATCCATGCTTTGGAGGTATAGATCGGATCTGTCATATGTTATGCATGTGGAAGAGGTTTAGATGAACCCAGACTTGACATATGATGAGGAACCCGTTGAGATTCTGGATTCAGATAGTAAGGTTCTTCGGGGTAAGACCATTGAGCTGGTCAAAGTATTGTGGAGACATCGTGGCGTTAAGGAAGCCACGTGGGAAAGAAAGGATGACATGAAGAAGCAATTTCCTTACCTTTTCCCTCCAGGTAAATTTTGAGGACGAAATTTTTAAGTGGGGGAGAGTTGTAACGCCTTGGTTTTGGGCCTAGATGTTTTAGAGGTTGAATCGGGCCAGTCGAGAATGATTCGAATCCTTTAAGGGTGATTTAGGGAACACCTAGTTCGGGATGCTTTAAAAATATGGAAAATATCTAAAAATCCTCATTTATTATATAAATGGTTATGGTGAAAACAATTTTACAAAATGTGATTTGGAAATACTACATTTCGGTGTAGTGACCAAATTGCAGTTTTTGCAAAAGTTGACTAGTGACTGTTTTGTAAAGGATTGAAACTTTGAATCTTTAAGGAGCTAATTTTACCAAATTGTTTTTCCCACTTTTCATTTTCTCTCAACTTCCACTCAGCCAAACACAATTCCCTCACCAATTAATCTATGATTTTCATCTCTTTTGCTGATATTTTATTCTCCTAAGGATTTCTAATCTTTATCTCATGAAATCCTTTTGTTTTTACTTTGGATATTCAAGAAATCTTGCCCAAATTGAGGAGAAATCAGCCATTAGAGGCAAGCTTCGTCCTTCTCCTCTAATGATCAATTCTTTACTGAAATTCCCAAGTTCTCAATCCTTTGTTAATGATTTTTGAGTTGTTTCAATGTTAGAAGCATGAAATTGTTGTAAACATCAAGATTCTTGGTGAGATCTTGATGATTTTTGTAACTCTTTGTTAAGCTCTGTTTTGAGGTTGATTTCTAATGTATTTTGGATGGTAATTGATGTTAAGAATGAGGTTTTAACCAATGATTCCCGAATAGGTTTGGACTCATATGTTTTAGATGCTAGATTTGTGGTTTTGGAGTGTTCTTGGTGTTCTGTTGTTGCTAGAGATATAAGGACGTGTTTATAGTGATTTTTGGTGTTGATTGAGGTTTAGAAGTGATTAGAATTGTTAGATCTTGGCTGGGCTTTGATTTGAAAAAGTTTGGAGGTGATTTCGGTTATTTTGGGTAGCCGAAATGGTGCTTTTGAGTAGTGCAGCGAGTTTGAATGAGTGGCTGGAGATTTCAATGCATGATGATGCATTAATCCTCTACTTTTATGTGTAATAAACAGGGGAGACATCTTTCGACGCTTTCGGTGTTGATCTGGAGGTGCCGAAAGCCTAGATATCGTTTCGGCAAGCAAGCGAAACGTAATCGGTGAGTGTGAATGGTTTTAGAAGTCCTTGAGGGACAAAGAAACAAGGTTTGGGGATTTAGGATTGGTTTGAAACACTAAACTAAGTCCGGAAGTAAGTATGGCTAGATTTGCTCTTCATATGTGGTTGATGCCCCTAAATGATTTTAACATGCTCTTGATTTGTGTTAGACAAAATCCTACTATTTTATGCATGATTTATAACATGGAAAAATGTTATGTGTTGATCCCATGTGATAGCATGTTTATGAAAAGAGTTTTGAGGTTTTGATTAGATGAAATGCATGGATTGTGGTTTGAATTGGGATGAGAATGATTTGAGAAATGTTGCATTAAAACAGTAGGTGAGATGATGTTTTTGATATAATATATTGGCATAAATGATGAGATAATTACCGGATACAATTGGTCGACCAATAGGATGAAAGTGCACTATAAACAAAAAATTCGTACGTACTCTTTGGAGTCGGGCAATGGGGGTAGTGTCATCCCGATCCAAAGTGAGAATCCGATGATGAGAGATACCATCGGGGTAGGACTTGGTGAAACACCCAAGCTTTGTGGCGAAGAGAGATACAACCATGAGAGTCCGGTGATGTGAGATTTCACCGGGGTAGGACTTGGCTTAATGCCAAGCTAATCCGCATATCCGTGTAAAGATGTAATATGAACTGCCAATATATGAGATTGTATTTGAGTCACATGTACCAAATGTTGAGATGTTTTATGCTATGAGAAATTCATATGAGATTTGTGGTTTATGAAATGCTTTTGTTTTCATTAAGCATGTGTATGGCTTTGCCATGAGATTTGCATTGGTTGAATGCATGAGCTAGATTGAAGGTACATGTTATTTTCAAATGGAGAATTGCTTTGAAATGGTTTTGAAGTATGAGATAGAAAGAGCATGTTGTAGAAAACGATTTTTGAGATAGAGTTTTAAAGTTGCATTGTTGTGTTGGTTTTCTTAGAGCTTGCCTCACTAAGAAAATGTGCTTACGCTCTCTTTTACCAACAATGCAGATAATTGAGACATTTTTGGGAAGCAAGGAGGCTAAGGATATCCAAGGAAGTGAGAAGCTCATGTATGGTGATGTTTTCGTATGCTTTAGTAATGATATTTGGCAATGGGGACCTATGGTCGATTTTAGGAGATGTATTTTGAACTCCATGTGGTTGTTGCAAGTTTGCTATGGTATTTGTGGATTGTAAATGACCTTTATTGTTTGGTCTTGTGGTTTATGGCTTTCATATGGTTTTTATGATTAGGGAGAATGCCTATAGATTCAGTGATGGCATGATTGATGCCATGTTTTAGTTTATGCTTCACCATGATGATCTTGATGCTTAAACATGTTGCTAGTATGTTGTGGTATGTGTTGGGACATGTTTGGATGTGATTGAGTGTGTAAAACCAGCTAAATCTGCAGTTGCAGGGCTGGGCGTATCGAAACGCCCTTATATGTTTCGGAACAGGGGCCTGAAATGGCTATACTGTTTCGAAACGAGTAAGAGTGTTCCGGAACGTTTTGGCTACTGGAGAGCCATGTTTCGATACGGGTCTCGGAACGCACTCAAGTACCCCAACGGTCAAATCTACTCTGATACAGCCGTTTCGTTACAAGGGTCAGCATTTCGAAACACCCGACCGTTGGTCTACATTTTGAACTATTTCAAGTTCTCGTTTCTTACATTTTAGTCCTTGATGATTATGGATGCAATTGGTTGAATTTGGAATGTCTGATTAAGTTGATATTTGACAGAGATGCATGAAATATGACAAATTGAATATTGGTAAACTTAAAATCTACAAGGTCCCTGTATTTTGAAAAATTTACTTTTTGGTCCCTAAAACACTAATTCTTACAATTAAACTCCTAAATGAATTCCGATCGTTGTGCCTTTCCTTCCTATGATCTTGGGTGATCACATGGGATTAATAATGCATTTTAGAAAAGATAAAAAAGGGTCGTTGATCAAGGTTGACTTTCGGGTTGACTTTGGTTTTCCCCGTGTAATCTTCGTAGTTCGAGTCAAACGTCTAGGCCGAGCTAAGGGGGTTACACTGCGTCTATCGCCACCATCCACTCGATTTTCCGACCTCTATAGCAGCAACCAGAGCTGCCGAATTGAAATCTCAAGATTACTTGCGGGCTAAGGCAAACGAGATAAAGTCCACATTCAACTCAAAGAAGTCAGAGCTTGAAGACACATTAAATGTGGAAAGCTATATTTGAGGACTTCTACTTTAAGGAGGACTTAACCTAGTTATTTGTGTATAAATACTCATTGTACTCCTAGTTCAAATCATCTTAGGTTTTATATAGACATAGCTGAGTGTTCTTTGCCGCCGCCATGTTCTAAACTTCTCTTGGGTTAAGGGTTATGTTGTAAATTAGTTGTGAGATAGTTGTATTAGGTTTTTGAGTTGTTTTAATAAAATATTACAAGTTTACTTAATTCATGATCTTCACTTATTCAATTAGTTCCAAAAGTCCAGTTGAAGAAATCCATTTGTCGGGTACGAAAGTGTAAGACTCATGAATGAATTAAGTGCGGTCTCATCATGTTAAGGTGTTGACTAATTCGGCTTATACATAAGTTCCAGTTTAAGCGGCTAAAAGGAGCAACCAAACGTTGACTGCCTGTGTTAGGTTTACTCTGAGATTATTTGAATATTTATTATTTTATTTATATTTTATTTATTATTAAATTTATGTTATTTTATTTTAATTTAAAGTACATCTTTTTAAAATTAGTTTTCTTGAGGGAAAAATTTTCAGTTGTAACTTCCTAAATTTGGTCTTTTCTCCTAGACCGAGTTTAGGGGGTTACATGAACCCTCGATCAAGCAACTCCTAAAGTTGCGTCTTCAACTCCTTCAGCTCTTTAGGTGCCATTCGGTAAGGAGAAATGGACACCGGAGTCGTATTCTCAAACAACTCGATACCAAACTCAACTTCTCTGTTTGGCGGCAACTCAGGGAACTCTTCCGGAAAGACACCCAGAAAATCGCAAACGGTTCTGATGTCTTACACACGTACATCCTTTACACCAGGATTCATCACATATGAAAGATAAGCATCACAACCAAACTTAGCATACGGTTTGCTTCCAAAGCTTAAACAACACTAGACAAGAATTTCACATTCTCGCCTACTATCAGCACCTCATAATCATCAACAAGGTTTAAGGTGACTCGCTTAACATCAAAGTCAACCACTGCTCTATGATCAGACAACCAATCCATACTAAGAATCACATCAAAACCATAAAAGGGTAATTCCATCAAATCCACAAGAAAGACATGACCCTGAACAGATAGGGGACACCTCCGATACAACTTCCTTGTGACCACAGTCTCACCAAAAGAACTATACACTTGCATTCCTACTTCAAGAAATTCAATTGGTATATCAAGCAAATGTGCATGCTCACTGAAGATATAAGAATGCGTGGATCCAGAATCAATCAAAGCCAACAATGATAAAGACTGTAGAACAAAGGTACATGCAATAACATCAATGTCGTTGCGCCCCTCGCACTAAGCATAGACCCTCGTAGGACTGCCTCCCTCGGGCCGAACTGCTACCACATGTGTAATACCTCTCTGACCTTCTTCCCTTCTCTAGAAGTTACCTCGGTCGTGCCCACGTCCTCTCTGAGGTGCAGCCACAGCAGGTGCACGTCCCTGGCCTCCACCAACCAACAAAGGACACTCACGCCTCATATGATCTGTCGAACCAAAGTTCCAGCAAGAATTTCCTGTCACCACAACAAGAGCTTGTGTCTCTCTAGCCGCATGAGGATAATCTTGCCTCAGATGGTCCCTCGATCCACATGCCCAGCAGGTGTGCTGCTCGGACCTTACTCATCCACCCTGAGCCTATCCACCCTGTCCTAGAGCACCTCGCCTCGCATCAGGCTGATGCCTCCTATCTCGGCCTCTTTTGTTCCGTCCACCTCTGGAACTAAAGTCAGCAGCTCTCTTACCAGAGCTAGAACCACCTCCACGACATGTCAGACCCAAGATCTGCTCGATGTCCTTTGCCCGACATACGAGCACAGCAAAATTTGTGTAATCTGTAGCTAACATAAAGGTCTTTACTTCCTGCACAAGACCATATCGAAAGCGATCACAATGATGCCTTTCACTCGGCATCAACTCAGAGGAATAATTGCTTAGACGTACGAACTGGACCTCGTCCTCAGCCACAGATAGATTTCCTTACACAAGTGACATAAACTCGCGTTTTTTTTCATCCAAGTATCTCACACCAAGATACTTCTTCTTAAAGGAACTCCGAAAGAACTCCCAATCCACCTCGTTGGGTTCCATTCCAACGGTGATAGTCGTCCACCAACTATAGGCATCACCCTGGAGCAAAGAAACTGCGCATCCCAGGTTGCGCACATCACTGCATCCCATCTGACCCATAATGCGGATTGTACTAGTTAACCATGCCTCCGATGCCTCATGAGACATACCACGGAAATCAAAAGCTCCCAAGTTCCTCAGCCTTTCCAAAGGCAAACCCACATGCCCAGCTGTTAGGTGCATATATTTGCGCTCCAGCTACCGCAACCTAAAACACTTCAGTGATCGCCTGAACCAGTGGCGCTAGATCACCCAATCCTGGACCAGCCTGTCCACGTTGCTTTGGCTCTCCACCTCCAGGTGGTGGTGGCGGAGGTAAAGTCTCATCAGATGGGTTCTCGACCCCCTGATTACCCTGCTTTGGCGCAAGCACGATCGTATTCGATCTAAGCTCTCTCCTCTGACCCATTGTGCTATTTCCAACAAGGCATAATAAAAAAAACAAATCAACCCATGCGTTTGGCCAGCCTCAAGCAAGGATCCATGTTTACAAAACCAATTTAAAACATTTAACCAGTGTAATAAGGCAATGGGCACCCCGATTTTCCTCAAGCATAACATAGCATACAATAGCATATCATAACCATCATGCTTTACATCATCCAAAATCAGCTCACGTCATTACCACATCATCAACGTACAATCATATTAAACTCCCATATGATTCAGAACAAACAAGCATGGCATATACACCAACATTCAACCAAAAATATGATTTTTCAAACATGCCACTTAACATTGAATCGAACATCAAAACATACCAATTTCACTTACCATCATCCCCAAATCTTTCGAAACATGGCTCTGATACCAATAAATGTAACCCAATTAGCCCGTCCTGGACGCCCGACCCGAACTAAGAACATTACACGAGGAAACTAAAGCCAACTCGTTAAAGCCGACTTCGATTAATGACCCTTTTTTTCTTTTTATCTTCTCTAGATGTACATTAAGATCATATGTGATCGGCAACACACTTAGAAGAAAATGGTACAGCGATCGGAGATCGTTTAGGGGTTTAGATGCAAACATTTAACTTTTTGGGACTAAAATGTAATTTCTAAGAATTATAGGGACTAGCCCACTTTTAAGATTATCAATCCTTAATTAGTCATGTAACATGCTCCCATGTCAAATTTCATCACCAACGGATCACACAAACTCAACCAATTGAACATAAAACATTATGGGACCATAATGCAACTTTTCAGAACTTTAAAAGATACTTTTAACAGAAAAAACTAACGAGTATTGGTACAACTAAGAATGTATCGATACGCGGGAAGGCAATAGCCAAAATTGGGGAAAAGGTATCGATACGCTTCCCCGCATATCAGTACGGCCTTAAACTTTTTGCCTAGGCGTATTGATGTGCGGGCAACTCGTATCGATTCCCCTCTATCGATTTGCCTGAAATTTGCCTTAGTTCATCGATACTCAACCCCGACTATCGATACACATACAAGAAAATCACATTCCACAGCCCTCAAATTACAATCAACAACATCTAAACATGACTAAAACATTCATACATGTTATATCCAACATTCAAAACTCCATCATCAAACAATCGCAAAACAAGCATCAAGCATGGTAATTCATGGAAAGACATTAAACCACTCAAGCAAGCTTTTAGACATAAACCATAGCATAGCCAAAAACCAAAGGTAAGACCATAAACCATATATAGACCATTTACAAGTCCCAAAACACAAACCAAACATGCTCAAGGTGTTAACATCACCAAACAAATCCATGAGTAGAAATCCTTCCCATTGCCTCTTATTACACTAAGGTGAAAACACATACTTTGCTTAGCTAAAATCACTTGGATTCCCCTTGCTCTCTTGCTGCCAAAGATGCTCAATTCTCTGCATTGATGAAACAAATAAGCGTAAGCATAAAGCTTAGTGAGGACCACTAACAACAAAACATTCATCGATGCATTTTATAAAACTACATCATCTTACTTTGTAAACATATGCCTTCCTTTAAAACATGCACTTTAAAACACCATTTCCACTTTAAAAACCACATGCTCATAGCATTATTAATTACAACAGCAAAAACCTTTGCTAGTGCTTAAACCAAGCATCACATGCATTCTAGCATAATTCTCAAGCATCACATGCTTTCACAAAATGAATGTTCATCATTAAATTCAATATATTGGCTCGCAAGTGATCAATACATTAACCATGTCCAAAATCAACACATTTGATACAATCAGATACGCGGATTACAAGCGTTGTCCCACACACTTTATACACACTATCGGGTTCACAAGGTGGAGTTTAATGGCACAATCACAACCCCTCCACACCCGTGATAGAGTATAATGGCACAATCACAACCCCTCAACATCACTCATTGGTAGTTGTATAATTCCACAAACGAGAGCACGAGACACAAACCACAAGATTCACACACGTGATTAAACCATCCACCGTTGTGATCTTAGCCTCAATCGTTAGGGTACTTGGATGAAGTATGTAACCCCCTCATTATCCAAGGCGACTTTATTCACGGTGCACCCAATCCTATAGTCGGCTAACTATATCCGATTAAAGTAACCAAAACCATTTACCATCACTTGCCAATATAATCATTTACCAACACCATTTCACTGTTTTTACAAGCATAAAGCACCATGCCACTTTCACAAGCATTAACATGTTTAAAATCAAATCCATAAATCATATGAACCCAACGATCATTTACCATGTGCATCCTTAACAAAATGGCATTTAAAACCAGCAACATCATTGCTCAAAACATTCTTTAAAATAGTAATCAAACCACATTTAAAAAAAAAGTGCATTTCAAACCAAAACATAGCACAATCCGAGAGAGACTTTCGATTTACTTACTCTTGAGCTTAGCTAAGGGTTCCAAACTTACACTAAGCTCCCAAAACCACGTTCAAAATGTTTCAAAGCTAGAGAATCCTTTTCCACTCTTCGATACGCAAAACTTCGCTTGCCGACGCGAAGATCACTCTTCTGAAGCCTCCAAAATGCTTCGCTTCCTTCCGGATCAAGGTCCCCTTGTTTTTAGAGCATCAAAATAGAGATCAAAATGCATTAAAATGCATTCCAACTCCAGCAACTAAACACAAACTCGTTGCCCAGCAAAACTACAACAATTTACCCATCCGAAACAACTGAAAACTCAATCGATTGCCTCCTAAACCAAGCCCAGCCAACATATATCACATCCAACCATTAATAATCATCAAAACACAGCTAAGAACAACCTAAACCCTTCCTTATACCTCCAGCAGCCACAAAAACAACAAAACACTTCAAAAACTCAACTAACACTATCGTAAAACTCAAGGATCTCAAGGATTTCGGGATCTATATCATCAAAACACCTTTTCAACATTATAATCATCTCAAAACTAACAGAGCTCATCAACAACACTCCGAAAATCAGGATTTAAACCTTTATTTTGCAATATATTGATATTAAATCAAAACTATAATCAAAACTCAGTTAAAAACAACAATTATGAGTCAATAATCTTGGGAATTTCAAAAAAGAACCTAGATTAGAGGTTGAGAATGGTATTTACCTCCAATTCTTGCCTTCCTTAAAGATTGACAAGTTTTTGCTTCACAAACCTTGAAGAAATTGAATAGAATTCTTGGAAATGATTTAGAAATCAAAGAGAGAGTGTTTGGGAGAAAAGAAATCTAGAGAAATGGTTTTAAAAATGGGTTTTCCTGAAATGAAAGTTAATTACGTCAAAAACTTCTTAATTTCATATTTTAACAATTGAATAAATTAAAATCTCTTTTTAATTAATCATATAAAAATCATTTAAAACACATGTCAATTTAGGGAAAGGTGTAATTGCACAAAAGCTCCCTAAATATTCTAAGATTTTGACTCCTCTTTTGAAATTGCATTTTTCCACAGTTTAAAACTTTACATTTTGGTCACTACCCAAAATGTACCTCTTCCAAAACTCATTCTGTAAAATTGATTTAATCAACCTCTTAAACATGATTTTAGAGGATTTTAGAAATTTTTGTCATATTTTTATCCTATCCCGAACCTTGATCTCCCTAAACCACCTAATACGATTCTAATTGTATCCGATCGGCCCGATCCGATGTCTAAAACATCTAAGCCCAAAACAAGGGTGTTACAAAGGATCATGAGCAAGGACGCTCCGCTGCTATCAAATTCCAAGTGTCTAAACCAAGTGACGGACAAATTAGCAAGAGTGAATGAAAGCCTTCAAGGGATGACTCTATTCGAAGGTTTGGAGTTTTGTAGAGTGCACCTATCTGAGCTTCGGACTGTTGAGTGTGTAAAAGTTCTATTATTTACACCCTTTTTAACCCATATTTATGCTGCATTCAAGCATCATTGCATTGCATTTAGGTTAGTTTACAGTAAAACATCACAAATGGATTAAAGGCACGGATTCTACTAAAAGATGGCTTATTTTGCAGGTTGTTGTCATCGTAGACGGTGAAGGCAGGTGCTAGGCAGAGAAGCAGAAGAGCTGAACTGGACAGACAGACGACGAGGACGAAGCTGCCATGGAGCTGTCGTGACAGCAAGGTGACAGCGGCCTTATGAAGAGGAAAAGTAAAGTGGACCTCGATAGATAGAGAAAAATCTGCTCGTCTGTCGTGTGAAAGCCAAATATTTTTCCAAGCCCCAGATCAAAAGATATGTCAAGCGAAAGCCCAAGGAGAGGAATTCCCATGAAACAAGGAGGACGGCTGAAAAGTAGGAATCCTTAGAGATTAAGCATTCATTAGAATCTTACTTTTCATTAAAGTTGTAATCCTTGTTAACTTAGAATACTTGAGCCCAAAGCTTATATAAGGGCATAGATTTAACCTAGGAGGCATCAGACCCCATAACCGATAACCTAAACCCCTCTGTCGTTTACCCGTCGTCGACATGTTCTAAATTCCCCTTAGGGCCACGGGTTGTTTTGTAAAGTAGTTGCAAGGGTTGTTTTGTTTTAGGATTTTCCAAGTTCAATAAAATAAACTTCAAGTTCTCTTATTTTGGTTTTAATATCTTGCAAGAGCATCGAGAGAGCATTGTGAGGTTATCTATTTACTTAGCATCGGGAGAGTTAAGTATACGAAAGAAATAAGAGCGAGTTCTCTAGTTTATAGTTGAACTATCTTGTGCCTAGGGATAGGGCAAGGTTAAGTGTCTAAGGAAGAATTCATACACATCGGTGTTCATCCTTCGATTCACGCCGGGAGGTATCGTCAAAGACGTGATCATCGACAGACTTGGACCTAGGGATAGGCCAAGGCAGATCTGGGATTCTTGCCAAACTTGAACGTACTGAGTTGGTGTGTTTGCTGCCGCAACGACCAACGGACAGCTGCCGCGACAGGTGCTGTCGGCGACAGGCGTGACGACAGAACTGGAGTTCCTAAGCAATACAATACCTGCACTACTGAGCAATTCAATACCAGCCCATTCTCTCTATCTTGATTACTCTATTCTTTTATTTACGTTTCCTTTATTATTCTCGTGACAACTCTCAATTATTTCCTTTACTTCGTGCAGTGAAATTAGGTGAAGCTATTGGCCCAATCCCTGTGGAGACGATATCCGATACTCTAGTATCACTTTACTACTTGCGTCGTGTACACTTGCACTACAATTGCGATAGACTCTTTTACACGCAACAAGTTTTTGGCGCCGTTGCCGGGGATTGGCAACATAACTACACCTTTCTTTTATTGCACTTTTCGTTTTTATTTTTGTTTTTTTTCTTTTAATTTTTCTTTTTCTATTTTTCGTTAGTACTTTAAACTCTTGCTTTTCACAAGGTTATCTTGTTTATGCACAGATCTAAAAGAGGCGAAGATCCTGAGTATAAATTAGATCCGGAAATCGAACGTTCCTTCAATCTCAAGAAACAACTTCGCCACCTTTTAGACAGGAACGAGTACCTTGAGGAACAGCTAGAGAAGATGGCCCGTAATCCGCCCGCTGGTGATGGTGTACCGCCTGTCGGCGACCCGCCCGCAGCAGCTAGACGACGGTCATGTCGTGACTACATGCTGAACGATCATGTAGAGCTGGAGACCACACTGCCGGATATTGATGTTGATAACTTCGAACTCAAGCCTGTCATGTTTAGTATGATCAACAACGCCGGGCAGTTTAGTGGTGCTGTGACAGAAGATGCTAGGGAGCATCTCAAAACGTTCCAGGAGATCTGTGGTTCGTTTAGACTGCCAGGAGTTAATCCGGAGATACTGAGGCTTCGGTTATTTCCCCATTCATTGAGGGACAAAGCTAAGACTTGGTGGAATAAACTAACACCGGGTTCAATCGTAACTTGGGCAGATTTGTCACGTGAATTCTTATCTCGTTTTAATCCTTCGCATTTATCTGAGCGATTACGTAACGAAATTGCTACTTTTCAACAGGAAGATGACGAGCCAATGCACGAGGCCTGGGACAATCAGGTAACTAAGTTCTATAATGCTGCTAACTTACAAACTCGCATTCGAATTGATTCTGCAGCAAATGGACTATTATTGGATAAAGATCTAGACGAGGCTTTGCAAGTTTTGAAAAATCTGGCTAAGAATGAGGAGCAGTTTCTGACTGCAAGAAGAGGGGGTAAACGGGTACTTGCTGTCAAGGATTATGAAGCCGACAGCACTATGAAATCACAGGTAGCATTCCTTACTAAAGCAATGAAAAGGTTGTTGAATGATGATGGATTACAAGGATTTGCTGTTGAGGAAGTATGTGACATCTGTGAAGGAAATCATAGTCGGGATGAGTGCCCAATAAATGTAGAAGAGGGAAAATATGTTGGAAATTACAAGCCAAATTACAATTCCAACAATTATAACCCCAATTGGAGGAAGGATCCCAAATTTTCCTGGAGTAATCCTAACAATGCTCTGAATCCGCAAGCACACAATCAGAATCAGGGAGGTCCTAGACTGCTGACGCGATAGCAACTGCCGCAAAACCTGCCACCGCAGCAGCAACAGCAGCCACCACCTGCCACGAGCAGTATATTGGAACAGACTATGGCCACCTTTATGTCTCAAACCGGTACTTATATTGAGAATATGAATCAGTTTGTTAAAAAGACAGAGAACTTCATGGATAAAACAGAGATGAGAATGACAAATCATGAAGCTACTTTGAAATCTTTGGAGACACAAATGGGTCAGGTTTCTCAGCATATTAAGCCAAGGCAGAACGGAGGATTCCCTAGCAATACTAAAAATGCTAGACCACCCACACATGAGCAATGTAAGGCAATTACTACTAGGAGTGGGAAGAAACTACCAGGGCCGGAACAAGAAGCTGAAACAGAGAAGGAACCTGCCTTGGATAAACCTACCGAGGAAGCTGCCCCGACAGGTAACAAACAGACTGCTGCCGAAGAGCCTGTCACGACAGCAGAAGCGACAAAGGAGAAAAAAGATGATCACCGTCCTCAGATTCGCATGCAGTGGGAAGGACGCATTGCTGATTATCGTCCCCCACCACCCTTCCCTCAACGGATACAACAAGCTAAGCATGAATCTCAACTTAAAAAGATTTATGATATTTTTAAACAGGTTCATATTAATATTCCGTTGTTAGACGTTGTTAGGGAGATGCCCGGTTACGCCAAATTTCTCAAGGATGTCATGTCAAAGAAATATAAACTAGGGGAATTTGAAACGGTAAGGATGGCAGATGGTTGCATGAGTATTCTTCATCGGCAACCACCCCAGAAAAAGAAGGATCCGGGGAGCTTCATCATACCTTGTGTAATTGGGAATAAATTCGTGGGTAAGGCACTTTGTGATCTTGGTGCTAGTGTTAATTTAATGCCAAAGTCTGTTTTTCAGAAATTAGGTATTGGAAAGGCGCGGCCCACGACAGTAACTCTGCAGCTGGCAGACCGCTCTTACGTTCATCCAGAGGGAAAGATTGAAGATATCCTGGTAAGAGTGGATAAGTTTATTTTTCCTGCTGACTTTCTTGTTTTAGATTGTGAAGCAGACGAAAACGCACCAGTCATCCTTGGGCGACCCTTCTTAGCCACGGGAAGATCACTGATTGATGTGGAGAAAGGAGAACTCACCATGCGAGTGAACGATCAAGAAATTAAGTTGAATGTTCTCCAAACAATGAAACATGCTGATGTGGACGAGGAATGCAAGTCCATCATTGAGGTGACATTTGATTACCCCTGCATTAGGTCGGGCTGCCGTGATATAAAATTTGGTCACTGCTGCGACAGCCACTTACAGGCCTGTCACGACAGCGACGACGACAGCAGCTCCTCTGAATCCGATACATCTGATACTGAAGGTCAAGAGGAGGTAAACTGGTTAGGTCATCGTCCAGGGAAGTTATTCGAACCTTTGAATTACACTTCGGATAACCATTTAATCCAAAAGCCATCTACTGTTGAACCACCTGCCTTAGAACTTAAGCCCCTGCCAGGGCAATTAAAATATGCTTATCTTGGTTCAAATGACACACTGCCCGTAATCATCTCTGCTAAGCTGCCGCAGGAACAGGAACGACAGCTAGTCAGCATGCTAAGGCAGCACAAGAAGGCGATTGGATGGACGATAGCAGACATTCAAGGCATCAGTCCGGCGTTATGCATGCACAAAATCCTCCTAGAGGAAGATCATAAGCCGACTATTGATGCCCAAAGGCGGCTAAACCATGCGATGAAAGAGGTGGTGCGTAAAGAGATAATCAAATGGTTAGATGCTGGTATTATTTACGCCATCTTAGACAGCAAATGGGTGAGCCCGGTGCAATGTGTTCCCAAGAAAGGAGGAATGACCGTGATAACCAATGAGAACAATGAGTTAATCCCAACCAGGACTGTGACCGGTTGGAGGGTTTGTATGGACTATCGGAAGCTTAACAAAGCTACCCGAAAGGACCACTTTCCATACCCTTTATTGATCAAATGCTTGATAGATTAGCAGGTAAACCTTACTATTGTTTTCTTGATGGTTATTCAGGTTATAACCAAATTGCTATTGCACCTGAGGATCAAGAAAAGACGACCTTCACATGCCCCTACGGAACGTACGCTTTTAGGAGAATGCCATTTGGACTCTGTAATGCACCTGCCACCTTCCAAAGGTGCATGATGGCCATATTCTCCGACATGGTAGAGGACTTCCTAGAGATTTTTATGGATGACTTTTCCGTCTTTGGAGACGATTTTGAAAGCTGCCTTGGCAATCTTCAAAAGGTACTTGAAAGATGTGAAAAAGCTAATCTTGTTTTGAATTGGGAAAAATGCCACTTTATGGTGGACGAAGGGATAGTCCTTGGCCATAAGATTAGCTGCCGTGGGATAGAAGTCGACAGGGCTAAAATAGAAGTCATAGAGAAGCTGCCGCCGTCGACTACAGTCAAGGGCATTAGAAGTTTTTTAGGGCATGCTGGTTTTTATCGAAGATTTATCGCAAATTTTTCAAAAATCACCAAGCCCCTATGCCATCTCTTAGAGCAGAACCGACCCTTTGACTTTAATGATGAATGTACTGAAGCATTCAAGGTTCTGAAGGAAAAACTAGTGACAGCCCCCATAGTACAGCCACCAGACTGGACATAGCCATTTGAGATTATGTGTGATGCAAGTGACTATGCTGTCGGGGCAGCACTTGGGCAGCGCAAAGATAAGTTATTTCATGTCATATACTATGCCAGCAAGACATTAAATGACGCCCAAGTGAACTACACCACCACAGAAAAGGAGCTGTTAGATGTGGTGTTCTCCATTGACATCTTTTGTTCTTACATACTTGGGACGAAGGTGATAGTGCACACAGGCCATTCTGCCCTGAAATACTTGTTCGCAAAGAAGGATGCAAAGCCTAGATTGATACGGTGGATCTTGCTATTACAAGAATACGACCTACAGATCAAGGACAAAAAGGGGACAGAAAATCAGGTGGCAGACCACTTGTCAAGATTGGAGAAGGGACAGAGTCTACCAATTGATGAGACAAACATACTGGAGACCTTCCCAGATGAGCAGCTCTTTGCTGCCGCGACAGCCATGGCGGCAGGTAAGTCTTCTGAACTCCCCTGGTATGCTGATTTCGTTAATTTTATAGTTAGCGGAATACTTCCGTCTGATCTTAACTATCAAGCCAGGAAGAGGTTCCAAAATGATGTTAAGCATTATTATTGGGCGAACCTCTTCTTTTCAAAATATGCGCAGATCAGGTTATAAGAAGATGTGTACCACACGAGGAGCAAGAAGACATTCTCCATCACTGCCATGCTTCACAATATGGAGGTCACTTAGGAGGCAAAAAAACTGCTGCCAAGGTGCTGCAGTCAGGGTTCTACTGGCCGACACTGTATAAAGATGCACAGGATTTTTATAAAAACTGTGACAGGTGCCAGTGGACAGGTAACATCTCAAGGAGAAACGAGATGCCACTGCAAAATATTTTAGAAGTCGAGATCTTCGATGTTTGGGGGATTGATTTTATGGGACCTTTCCCATCTTCATGTGGAAATTTGTACATCCTCCTAGCAGTGGATTATGTCTCCAAGTGGGTAGAAGCAATCGCCACTCAAAAGAATGATGCCAAGACGGTCCAAAAGTTTTTGCACAAAAACATTTTTTCTAGATTTGGAATCCCTAAGGCGATTATCAGTAATGAAGGGAGACATTTTGATAACAGGGTTATTGCTGCCGCCTTAAAGAAATATGGTGTCAAGCACAGGATTGCGACAGCATACCACCCACAAACCAATGGACAGGCTGAGATATCCAATAAGGAAGTGAAGAACATTCTTGAGAAGATGGTTAAGCCAACTAGGAAAGATTGGTCTTTACTCCTAAATGATGCATTATGGGCATATAGAACAGCTTTCAAGACTCCATTGGGCATGTCTCCATACCGACTGATTTATGGGAAAACCTGTCACTTGCCTGTAGAGATCGAGCATAAAGCATATTGGGCAATCAAGGCAGTGAATATGGACTTGGACAAGGCAGGCCAGAAAAGGCTGTTAGATTTGAATGAGATCGAAGAAATACGGACAATGGCCTACGACAATGCAAGAATTTACAAGGAAAAGACTAAGAAGTGGCATGACAAGAAGTTGCTGCCACGACAGTTCTGCCCAGGGCAGCTTGTGTTGTTGTTCAATTATAGGTTGAAACTCTTCCCAGGAAAGCTTATGTAACGCCCCGGTTTTGGGCTTAGAAGTTTTGGGCGTTGACCGGTTTGGTCAAAGTGCTGTTCGAATCTAAAGAGGTGAAATTAGGAAAGCCTAGTTCAGGTTGCATTAAAAATATGGAAAAATGTTCTAAAATCATCTTTTAATATAATTAAGTGAACTGTGAAATCAATTTTGAAAAATGGGTTTTGGAAGAGTGACATTTTGGCTAGTGACCAAAATGTAATTTTTGAAAGTTTTGTGACTGTTTTATAAAGAGTTGAAACTTTGAATCTTTAAGGAGCTATTATTCCAAAAGTAGTTTCTCCAGATTTTTCTAAGATATTTTGAGATTTATTCTGATTTTAAAACATATCAAAAGTGGAGGGAAAGGCCATTTGGCTATTTTCTTAACTAACTTCTCTATTTTCTTTCTCTCATTTTCTCTCAATCCAAACACTTGTTTTCCAGAGAGTTGTTTCTGATTTTCTCACCTAAAATCCTCCTTTCAATATTCTTTTGATTCCTAATCAACATATCTTCAAAACCTCATCATTTGCTAGTTGATTCAACAAGGTTTTTGATTCCAAAAAGTGGAGAAACACAAGTTTGGAGGTAAGAACGTCCTTATCCTCTAAACTATCAGTTCTTTACTGAAATTCCCAAGTTCTCAACTCTTAATTGAAGTTTTATTAAAGGATTTTAAGTGGTGAAATGGATCTTGGCTTATAATGCAAGATTTGGTGATTTTTGATGATTTTCGTTAGATATGATTAATCTGTGATTTGAGGTGTGTTTTTGATGTTAAATGAACTCTAAATTGATAAGGAAATGAGTTTTGATTAATGCAATCCCGGATAGGTTGTGTTTCCTAAGTTTAGCTTGTGATTCTTGGATGTTTTTGTGGTAATCTTGTGGATCTGATGTTGCTGGAGGTATAAGGATGTTTATAGGTTGTTTTTAGATGTTAAATGGTGTTAATGGATGTTAGGTTTTGCTGGTTTATGGCTGGGCTTTGTTGAGAAGTGGTTTTGATGCCATTTCGGTTGTGTTTGGTGGCCGAAATTGGAGTGTGAATGAGAGCAGCGAGTTTGAGTGCTTTCATTGAAGCTTTTGATGCATGATGATGCATTAAATCTCTGCTTTAATGTGTTTAATCAGGGGAGGCATCTTTGGATCCAAGAGTTGTTGATCCGGAGGCTTGATTTGGTGCTTCGGCAAGAGGCGAAGTGGAATCGGTGAGTGAAATTGGGTTTTCGGCTTTGAAACCAATGACTTGGGAGCTTAGTTTAAGTCTAAACAACTTTGCTAAGCTCGAGTGTAAGTTTTTCGGAAATTCTCTCTAGTGGTGGCCATGATTTTGTTGTGATGCAATGTGGTTTATCGCATGTTTTGATTACTGTTTTGAAAGCATGATTTAGCATGGTATTTGCTGTTTTGATAAGCCATATGTTAAAGGAAGCTCAAGGTAAGAGTTCCTTGTTTTTGAACATTGATTAAATGTGGTTTGATGCTTTTAAGTGCATGATGAATATGGCTTGGTTTAATGCTTTAAAACAGTGGATTAATTGATGAAAATGATGTATATTGGCAAGTGATGTTTTGAAAAGGTTGAGGTCACTAAGGTGGTTAAAAGTCCTTGAGTGAGCCTTGTTACTTAAGAACATCAAGGTGGTTAAAAGTCCTTGGATGATTCTTGCTACGGACACAAAGGTGTTTAAAAGTCCTTGTGTGGTCCTTTTCTATGGTGTTTAAAAGTCCATAGGCCAAGGTGTTTAAAAGTCCTTGAGGTGATTCAATTCATGGTGTTTAAAAGTCCATGGCCAAGGTGTTTAAAAGTCCTTGGGGTCAAGGTGTTTAAAAGTCCTTGAGGTGATCTAATTCATGGTGTTTAAAAGTCCATGGCCAAGGTGTTTAAAAGTCCTTGGGGTCCAAGGTGTTTAAAAGTCCTTGGGGTGAAAGTTGATGAACTTGTTTTCCAAGAAATGAAATGTATCACTTGTGGCCAATATGACATGTAATGAAATGAAGCATGAGATGCTTGTTTTAAGTATGCTTTTGAGCATGTGTAAATGATGATTTGAAGCATGATTTATAAATGTTTTGTTAATGCATTATTGAATGGTTTTACGAGCATTCCTCACTAAGCTTTTGCTTACGCTCTCTTCCGTTTTCTTAATTCAATAATGCAGAGCATTAGAGTACTTGAGGGCAGCAAGGAGGGCAGGCATCCAAGTGGAAACAAAGCTCTAAGTATGGAAGGTTTTCTAAGTACATTTTAGCTTTTGGTAATTTGGCAATGGGGGACCTATGTGTATGATTTGGGAGATGTTTTGAACTCCCTAAGTATGTTGAATGTTGTTGAGAATGCTGGTTTTTGTGGTTGGCCTCTATATGCTTGAATTGGAAGTTTATGCTTGAATGGCTTACTTGTGTAGGAAGCATGCCTATAGATTTGGGGCTTTTCATATGTGTGGATGTTTTGATGAATTGTTGATGCAAGTATGTCTCATATATGTTGAATTGCATGTTGGCAAAGTTTGGTGGCATTTGGAGCATGATTGGTTGGTCAATTGCATGTTTAAGTATGCATTTTTTAGGCAATCTGTGCAGGGTGTTTCGGAACAGCACCTACCGTTTCGGAACGGGTGCCTTAATTGTGCCCAGGCGTCCGAAACGGTAGGGGCCGTTCCAAAACGGAAAGGCCACTGCCAGACCCCCATTTCGGTACGCGTTGCGGAACGGCCCCGAGTTTCGAAACGGGCTATGCCTGTTTCGGAACGGGTGACCGTTGGGGGCTGACATTGGCAGTTATATGTTTTGGAATGTTTGCGTTTTGGTCCTGAAACTTGTTTGTGCAATTGTATGAGTTTGGGAAGTCCTTTTGAGCTGAAATTTTACAGAGAAGCATGAAACCTGATTAATTTCAAGTTGGTAACTTCAATTTGGGTTAAGTTCTTATAATTATCAGAATTTACAATTTGGTCCCTAAAGTTGTATTTTGTTCAATTGGGTCCCTGTTTGATCTCTGATGTTTGTGATCTTTTGGTATGATGGTTGTGTGATCACAATTAGGTTTAAAGTGCATCTAGACAAGATTAAAAGAAGAAAAAAAGGGTCGTTAATCAAGGTTGACTTTCGGGTTGACTTTGGTTTTCCCCGTGTGACTTTCTTAATTCGGGTCAACCGTCTAGGCCGGGTTAAGGGGGTTACATTTGGTGGTATCAGAGCTGAGTTCTCGAGTAATTGGGAATGTATGTATGCATGATTGAAGTATGTATGCCTTGTATGCTTGTTGAGTGAAAGCATGTTTAATGGCTTGTGATTTTGATGCAATTGAAGTATGTGCTGTGATGTAGCATGTTGTGGGTACCCATTGCCAAATCAAAGCTAAAGGAAAGATGTTGTTTTGAAACGAAATTGAGCTTAAATACTTGGATTGCTTACCTTGCTGGGCCTGACTTTGTTTTATTTGTGTTGTGATTGCATGGTAAAAGTATGGCACCACGTAGAGAGTTACGAGGTAATGTGCGAGCTACGGCTCCTAATGAGAACGAGAATGAGGAAAACACGGGTAGTGCGGTGTTACCTCCTCCTCCACCTGGTGGTGGTGGTGCTGGGGCTGAGGAAGCTGGAGCTGCTGGACCTGGGGCTGGTCAGGGGCAAGCTATGCCTGATATGACGATGTTAGTGCAAGCTATTGCTGGTGCTTTTCAAGCAGCGGTAGCTGGGGCTCGTGGAGCGGGGCATCAGGAAGATGCTGGTGTTAGACTACTTTTGGAGCGTTTGCGCAGTCTTGGTGGGACTGAGTTCAGGGGTATGTCTGCTGAGAGTTCTGAAGCTTGGCTAGAGAGTACCAAGCGAATCTTGGGCCAGATGAGTTGCACTGATGTGCAGAAGCTGGGTTGTGTTGTGTCCTTGCTGCAGAAGGATGCGTATACATGGTGGACAACCACTGTTGCTGGGATGGCAGAAGCTGATGTGACTTGGACATTCTTTCAGAATGTGTTCAAGCGGAGATATCTTGGTGTGAGATATCTAGATGAGAAGAAGCGTGAATTCATGTCTCTTACCCAAGGGAGCATGAGTGTGGCTGAGTATGAGGTGCAGTTTGTGCGACTCAGTCAGTATGCACCGGAGCTGGTACCTGATGAGCGGGCAAGGTGCGAGAGGTTCCGTTATGGTTTAGAGAAGGATGTGAAAATGTATTTGCTGGCCACCGAGTATGATGATTTCGACGTGTTGGTGGGCCGAGCCAAGGATGTTGAGATGAACTTGGGTTTATCTGTGAGAGGTGCTGGAGCAAGTGCTGGGAAGCGATCAGCTGAGTTTAGTTCCGGGGGTGGACGGAACAAGAGGGGACGTGATCAGAAGTATCAGTCTTCAGCTAAGAGAGGTGGTGGTGCACCTGCTAGAGGAGGCAATGCTAGAACTGATCCGAGTGTTTGTTGGATCTGTGGTTCACGTGGTCACATGAAACGTTGCGGCTGCTGGTAACGGGTGCTGGAGTTGTGGTTCTGCAGACCACTTGAGGCGAGATTGTCCGAGGTTGGCTGGTGATCAGGTGCGTTCTCCTGTTGTTGCTGCACCGCAGAGAGGTCGTGGGCGCGGCCGTGGTAATTTCCAGAGGAGAGAGGAAGGTGGTCGTGGAGTGGCTCATGTTGTGGCTATTCAGCCTGAGGGTGGAGGCCAAGCGAGGGTGTATGCTCAGCGTGAGGGAAGGAATGATGCGGATGTGATTGCAGGTACCTTTACTTTGCAGACCTTGTCATTGCTTTCTTTGATAGATTCTGGATCTACGCATTCATACATTTTGCGTAAGCATGCTGAATTACTTGGTTTGCCTGTTGAGTCTTTGGATGTTGGTGTTCGAGTCACTAGTTCTTTTGGTGAGACTGTTGTGACTAGGAAGCTTTATAGAAGGTGCCCCTTGGTCGTTCAAGAGCATGTTTTCCATGTTGATCTTATGGAGTTGCCCTTCTATGGTTTCAATGTGATCCTTGGTATGGATTGGCTTGCTGAGCATCATGCTGTTGTGGATTGTGAGAACAAGCGGGTTTCGCTTAAGCTTGCGGATGATTATGAAGTTGTTGTGGTTGGTGAGAATGTGAAGTTTCTTGCCAATGTGGTGTCTACCTTGGAGGCGAGCAGGATGCTGAGGCAAGGTTGCGAAGCTTATCTAGCTTTTGTGATGAATCCTAGCTCTAAAGAGTTGAGGGTACAAGATATCAGAGTTGTGAAGGAGTTTCCTGGTGTTTTTCCTGAGGAGTTGCCTGGTTTACCTCCTAACCGCGAGGTGGAGTTCGGAATTGAGCTGTATGAGAATACAACTCCTGTGTCCATTACTCCTTATAGAATGGCACCTAAGGAGCTGAAGGAGCTGAAGACGCAGTTGCAAGAGTTGCTTGATCGTGGTTTCATCCGGCCGAGTGTGTCACCTTGGGGAGCACCGGTCTTGTTTGTGAAGAAGAAGGATGGCACTATGAGAATGTGCATTGATTACCGTCAGCTGAACAAGTTGACTATCAAGAATCGGTATCCTTTGCCGAGGATTGATGATCTTTTTGATCAATTTCGGGGAGCTGTTGTGTTCTCTAAGATTGACTTGAGGTCAGGGTATTATCAGTTGAAGGTGAAGGATGTGGATGTGCCTAAGACAGCTTTCAGGACAAGGTATGGGCATTATGAGTTTCTTGTGATGCCGTTTGGATTGACAAATGCTCCTGCTGCTTTCATGGACATGATGAATCGTGTGTTTCATGAATACCTGGACAAGTTTGTTGTGGTGTTCATTGATGATATCCTCGTGTACTCGCGTACTGAGGAGGAGCATGAAAAGCATTTGAGGATTGTTTTGCAAGCTTTGTTGGAGAATCAGCTTTATGCTAAGCTGAGTAAGTGTGAGTTCTGGTTAAGGGAGGTGGTGTTTCTTGGGCATGTGGTCTCAGCGGAGGGGATTCGTGTTGATCCTCAGAAGATTGAGGCGGTGATGAATTGGAAGGTTCCTAAGTCTGTTCATGAGGTCCGTAGTTTCCTTGGTTTGGCGGGATACTACCGGAGGTTTGTGGATGGTTTTTCCAAGATTGCTGCTCCTTTGACGAAGCTGTTGCAAAAGGATGTTAAGTATGAGTGGACGGAAGCGAGACAGCAGGCTTTTGAGAAGCTTAAGGCGGCTTTGACGCAAGCTCCTATCTTGATTCAGCCTGAATCAGGGAAAGAGTTTGTGGTTTACAGTGATGCATCCTATGTTGGTTTGGGGTGTGTGCTGATGCAGGAGGGTAAGGTGGTGGCTTATGCATCGCGGCAGTTGAAAGTGCGTGAGCGCAATTACCCTACGCATGATATTGAGCTGGCTGCAGTGGTTTTTGCTCTGAAGATCTGGAGGCATTATCTGTATGGTGAGAAGTGTACTGTGTACACAGATCACAAGAGTTTGAGGTATCTGATGTCTCAGAAGGAGTTGAATCTTAGGCAGCGGCGTTGGTTGGAGTTGCTCAAGGATTATGATCTGACGATTGAGTATCATCCTGGAAAAGCTAATGTTGTTGCGGATGCCTTGAGTAGGAAGGTAGCTGTTGAGCTGAGGGCTATGATTGCTAGCTTGAGCATATCGCAAGATGGTGGTCTCGTTGCTGAGTTGCAAGTGAAACCCTCTTTGGTTCAGTTGATCAAGGATAAGCAGTTGTTGGATGATTCCTTGGTGTCTCATGTTCAGGATATCGCGGAGGGTAGACCTTCGGATTTCTGTTTCAATGATGATGGTGTGCTGTGTTTTGGGAATCGGATAGTGGTGCCTGCTGATGCTGAGTTGAGGCGTGCTATTCTGACTGAAGGTCATAGTAGTCCTTTTGCTATGCACCCTGGTAGTACTAAGATGTACCGTGATCTTCGTGATGAGTACTATTGGGTGGGTTTGAAGAAGGATGTTGCGGAGTTTGTTAGCAAGTGTTTGGTGTGTCAGCGAGTTAAGGCTGAGCATCAGTTTCCTTCAGGGTTGTTGCAACCGTTGAAAATCCCTGAGTGGAAGTGGGAGAGGGTTACCATGGATTTTGTATCTGGTTTACCTTTGTCTCCATCGAAGAAGAATTCGGTCTGGGTGATTGTGGATCGCCTAACGAAGTGTGCGCATTTCTTGCCTGTGCATACCACGTTTTCTTTGGATAGGTTGGCAGAGCTGTACATTGCTGAGATTGTGCGGCTGCATGGTGTGCCTAAGTCGATTGTGTCGGATAGGGATCCGAGGTTCACATCGCGGTTCTGGCAGTGTTTGCATCAAGCTCTGGGTACAAGGTTGCATTTCAGTACATCCTATCATCCTCAGTCGGATGGTCAGTCTGAGCGAGTTATCTAGATTTTGGAGGATATATTGAGGTGCTGCGTGATTGAGTTCCAAGGTTCTTGGGAGAAGCATATGCCTTTGGTTGAGTTTGCTTATAACAACAGTTATCAGGCAAGTATACAGATGGCACCTTATGAGGCTTTGTACGGAAGGAAGTGTAGGACTCCTCTTTGTTGGGCTGAGACTGGTCAAAAGTTGGTTTCAATGCCGGCTTTGTTAAAAGGGACCACAGAGAAGGTAAAGCTCATTTGTGAGCGGTTGAAGGCTGCTTCTGATCGGCAGAAGTCTTACGCGGATTTGAAGCGTAAGGAGATAGAGTATGTGGTGGGTGACCGTGTGATCTTGAAGGTTTCGCCTTGGAAGAAGGTGATGCGGTTTGGCCGAAAGGGTAAGTTGAGCCCTAGGTACATTGGACCATATGAGGTGGTTGAGCGTGTGGGTCCTGTTGCGTATCGGTTGAGGTTACCTCAGGAGTTGGAGAAGATTCATGATGTGTTCCATGTCTCTATGCTCCGGAGGTATATATCTGATCCTTCGCATGTGATGCCTGTGGAGGAAGTGGTTTTGAATCCGGATTTGACCTATGATGAGGAACCGGTGAAGGTTCTGGATTCAGATAGCAAGGTTCTTCGTGGCAAGACCATTGAGTTGGTGAAGGTGCTGTGGAAGCATCGCGGTGTTGAGGAAGCCACGTGGGAGCGGAAGGAAGACATGCTGAAGCAGTTTCCTTATCTCTTTCCTTCAGGTAAATTTCGAGGACGAAATTTCTTAAGGGGGGGAGAGTTGTAACGCCCCGGTTTTGGGCTTAGAAGTTTTGGGCGTTGACCGGTTTGGTCAAAGTGCTGTTCGAATCTAAAGAGGTGAAATTAGGAAAGCCTAGTTCGGGTTGCATTAAAAATATGGAAAAATGTTCTAAAATCATCTTTTAATATAATTAAGTGAACTGTGAAATCAATTTTGAAAAATGGGTTTTGGAAGAGTGACATTTTGGCTAGTGACCAAAATGTAATTTTTGAAAGTTTTGTGACTGTTTTATAAAGAGTTGAAACTTTGAATCTTTAAGGAGCTATTATTCCAAAAGTAGTTTCTCCAGATTTTTCTAAGATATTTTGAGATTTATTCTGATTTTAAAACATATCAAAAGTGGAGGGAAAGGCCATTTGGCTATTTTCTTAACTAACTTCTCTATTTTCTTTCTCTCATTTTCTCTCAATCCAAACACTTGTTTTCCAGAGAGTTGTTTCTGATTTTCTCAACTAAAATCCTCCTTTCAATATTCTTTTGATTCCTAATCAACATATCTTCAAAACCTCATCATTTTCTAGTTGATTCAACAAGGTTTTTGATTCCAAAAAGTGGAGAAACACAAGTTTGGAGGTAAGAACGTCCTTCTCCTCTAAACTATCAGTTCTTTACTGAAATTCCCAAGTTCTCAACTCTTAATTGAAGTTTTATTAAAGGATTTTAAGTGGTGAAATGGATCTTGGCTTATAATGCAAGATTTGGTGATTTTTGATGATTTTCGTTAGATATGATTAATCTGTGATTTGAGGTGTGTTTTTGATGTTAAATGAACTCTAAATTGATAAGGAAATGAGTTTTGATTAATGCAATCCCGGATAGGTTGTGTTTCCTAAGTTTAGCTTGTGATTCTTGGATGTTTTTGTGGTAATCTTGTGGATCTGATGTTGCTGGAGGTATAAGGATGTTTATAGGTTGTTTTTAGATGTTAAATGGTGTTAATGGATGTTAGGTTTTGCTGGTTTATGGCTGGGCTTTGTTGAGAAGTGGTTTTGATGCCATTTCGGTTGTGTTTGGTGGCCGAAATTGGAGTGTGAATGAGAGCAGCGAGTTTGAGTGCTTTCATTGAAGCTTTTGATGCATGATGATGCATTAAATCTCTGCTTTAATGTGTTTAATCAGGGGAGGCATCTTTGGATCCAAGAGTTGTTGATCCGGAGGCTTGATTTGGTGCTTCGGCAAGAGGCGAAGTGGAATTGGTGAGTGAAATTGGGTTTTCGGCTTTGAAACTAATGACTTGGGAGCTTAGTTTAAGTCTAAACAACTTTGCTAAGCTCGAGTGTAAGTTTTTCGGAAATTCTCTCTAGTGGTGGCCATGATTTTGTTGTGATGCAATGTGGTTTATCGCATGTTTTGATTACTGTTTTGAAAGCATGATTTAGCATGGTATTTGCTGTTTTGATAAGCCATATGTTAAAGGAAGCTCAAGGTAAGAGTTCCTTGTTTTTGAACATTGATTAAATGTGGTTTGATGCTTTTAAGTGCATGATGAATATAGCTTGGTTTAATGCTTTAAAACAGTGGATTAATTGATGAAAATGATGTATATTGGCAAGTGATGTTTTGAAAAGGTTGAGGTCACTAAGGTGGTTAAAAGTCCTTGAGTGAGCCTTGTTACTTAAGAACATCAAGGTGGTTAAAAGTCCTTGGATGATTCTTGCTACGGACACAAAGGTGTTTAAAAGTCCTTGTGTGGTCCTTTTCTATGGTGTTTAAAAGTCCTTGGGCTCAAGGTGTTTAAAAGTCCTTGAGGTGATTCAATTCATGGTGTTTAAAAGTCCATGGCCAAGGTGTTTAAAAGTCCTTGGGGTCAAGGTGTTTAAAAGTCCTTGAGGTGATCTAATTCATGGTGTTTAAAAGTCCATGGCCAAGGTGTTTAAAAGTCCTTGGGGTCCAAGGTGTTTAAAAGTCCTTGGGGTGAAAGTTGATGAACTTGTTTTCCAAGAAATGAAATGTATCACTTGTGGCCAATATGACATGTAATGAAATGAAGCATGAGATGCTTGTTTTAAGTATGCTTTTGAGCATGTGTAAATGATGATTTGAAGCATGATTTATAAATGTTTTGTTAATGCATTATTGAATGGTTTTACGAGCATTCCTCACTAAGCTTTTGCTTACGCTCTCTTCCGTTTTCTTAATTCAATAATGCAGAGCATTAGAGTACTTGAGGGCAGCAAGGAGGGCAGGCATCCAAGTGGAAACAAAGCTCTAAGTATGGAAGGTTTTCTAAGTCCATTTTAGCTTTTGGTAATTTGGCAATGGGGGACCTATGTGTATGATTTGGGAGATGTTTTGAACTCCCTAAGTATGTTGAATGTTGTTGAGAATGCTGGTTTTTGTGGTTGGCCTCTATATGCTTGAATTGGAAGTTTATGCTTGAATGGCTTACTTGTGTAGGAAGCATGCCTATAGATTTGGGGCTTTTCATATGTGTGGATGTTTTGATGAATTGTTGATGCAAGTATGCCTCATATATGTTGAATTGCATGTTGGCAAAGTTTGGTGGCATTTGGAGCATGATTGGTTGGTCAATTGCATGTTTAAGTATGCATTTTTTAGGCAATCTGTGCAGGGTGTTTCGGAACAGCACCTACCGTTTCGGAACGAGTGCCTTAATTGTGCCCAGGCGTCTGAAACGGGAGGGGCCGTTCCGAAACGGAAAGACCACTGCCAGACCCCCGTTTCGGTACGCGTTGCGGAACGGCCCCAAGTTTCGAAACGGGCTATGCCTGTTTCGGAACAGGTGACCGTTGGGGGCTGACATTGGCAGTTATATGTTTTGGAATGTTTGCGTTTTGGTCCTGAAACTTGTTTGTGCAATTGTATGAGTTTGGGAAGTCCTTTTGAGCTGAAATTTTACAGAGAAGCATGAAACCTGATTAATTTCAAGTTGGTAACTTCAATTTGGGTTAAGTCCTTATAATTATCAGAATTTACAATTTGGTCCCTAAAGTTGTATTTTGTTCAATTGGGTCCCTGTTTGATCTCTGATGTTTGTGATCTTTTGGTATGATGGTTGTGTGATCACAATTAGGTTTAAAGTGCATCTAGACAAGATTAAAAGAAAAAAAAGGGTCGTTAATCAAGGTTGACTTTTGGGTTGACTTTGGTTTTCCCCGTGTGACTTTCTTAATTCGGGTCAACCGTCTAGGACGGGTTAAGGGGGTTACAGCTTAAATCTAGATGGTCTGGCCCGTTCCAAGTCGTACAAGTTTTTCCCCATGGTGCCATCACGATCCAATCATTAAAAGACGGGCACCAATTCAAAGTCAACGGACAACGTCTCAAGCATTATCAGGGGACTGAAGCCCCAGGAATACAGGAAGTGGTTACTTTAGGAGATGCCCCACAAGGCATCCCTAATTTAACCTAATTTTTATTTATTTATTTACTTTATTATTATTATTAGGAAATTAGATTATTTTATTTGAATAATGTTTTATTTTCTGCTTTTAGGAAATAAAGCAGTCAAGAAGAAAGGGAGAAGTGACCCAAGCCCAACATCCTTCCATCAGCCCAACAGAGCCCATTTATTGAAACCTGTCGTTTCGGCTGCCGCCGCGGACGGATATGACAGGCTGTCAACAGACTGACACGGCAGACGCAGAAGCGTGCGGAAGACGCCTAACAGACGCATAATTACGTGTCAGACGCGTCAGACACGCTAAACCCTATCCGTCACTCCGTTATTCATGCCTGCCGTTACAGCATTAAATGGGCAGCAACTCGACCGCTATAAAACCCCGTTTTCACTTTCATTTTTCACCACTTCTGCTTATTCTCTCTTGTTTTCTCCTCTAGTTTTATTTGCTTTCTTCATTTCTCTCAACTCTTGCAACTAACATGTCTACTAGACAGACCCGTCGTAATGCTGCCTCAGCATCTTCTTCAGCAGCAGCAACGCCCTTTGCCAACAAGGAGTTATGGGAGGAACGTGGCTTCGTGTACATCCGACAAGCGCCCAACATGGGACTCCGGCCGTTCATTGTAAAGGCCATCACGGCTCAACTATGGGAGTACTTTGCTGAACAACCGGTAGAGCTAAACGACACCTTAGTCCGGGAGTTCTACGCAGCCATAGACAGCAGAACAGCGACATCTGTCACTGTTCGAGGAGTGCAAGTGCCTTTCACTGCCGACAGCATCAACCACATGTTTGGCCTTTTCTTTGGCCCAGATGATGATGCTCACCAGAAATTCCTCGACTCCCTCGACGCTACCGCTTATGATGCTGTCATGGTGGAGTTGACAGAGGCGGGAACATCATGGACAACCAGCAAGAAGAACCCCCACTCCGTTAACAGGGGGCAACTCCTCCCGGAAGCCAAACTTTGGAACGCTTTCATCAAAAAGCGTATCCTGCCGTCTTCCCACCACACGACAGTCAACCGGCAGCGGCTCGCCCTCATTCATTCCATCATGCACGATAGGCCTATCAATGTGGGCCGATATATGAGGGATAGCATCCTGGACTGCGCCTTCCGCGCCGACTCTCGCCTCTGCCTGCCGTTTACAATCACCTCCCTCTGCCGATGTGCCGCTGTCCCCGAGGAACCCTCCGACAAAATAAGGAAAGGTAGAGGCTGGACAGACAACAACCTCAACAACCTCATGGAGCTGGTCATGGCTACACCTGTCTCATCTTTCAACCCAGCCGGCTCCCCAGAAGAATCATCAGAGGAACCTCCCACAGACCCTGCCACCGAGCCTGCCCCTGAAGCCGCCGCCACCGCCCCGACAGACCAGTCCGCCCTCCTCCTTGCTACGCTACAACGGGTAGAGGAGCGACAAATGGGATTGATGACGTTCATTCGGGACTTCGCAAACTCGACGGTAAATTTCATTACCCAAACTCTAAATTTTCCCGATGTTCAATTCCCTACTTTTCCTGCCCATTATTTCTGTATCCCCACCCCTGTCCACACCCCTATTCACACACCCACCCCACCTACCTCCCCGTATTCCCACTCGACTGCCTCCACCACATCACCTGCCCCGACGGCAGCAGGCAGTCCACCGGCCCACACCCCTGCCAGAGGCACAAAAAGGCCTGCCTCCGATGACAGCCCTCTGATCAGGAGGAATTTGGAGCGAGAATTTACGCCGGTCAAAAGGATAAAACACGTGGCAGACAAGAAACGGTTGCCCAAGGCTAGCACCACCACCACCAGCAGTTGGGACAGTGGCAGCAGCTCCGATGTTCAGCTCATGGAGCAACCTGTCCCCGAACCTGCCTCTGAACCTGCCCAGCCTCCTCCACAGCCCAGACGCCGCCGGCAGATCCGAGTCAGCAGCAGCAGCGAGGACAGCGACTGAAAATTTAAGTTTTTATTTTCCTCTTATTGCTGCCTGCTTTTATCTTTTGTGATGTACTTTTCTTTTCATGTTTTTGTTTTTCTGTCATTTTGCATTGAGGGCAATGCAACCCTTGGGTTTGGGGGTGGCAACCCTCCATCATTAATGGAGTCTTAAGTACATCTTTTTATTATTTGTTGTGTCTTTTATTTAGATAATTTAAGTTCTTAAAAAAATCAGAAAAGATTAAACTGTTGGCTTAAGACTGTGAAGTTAACTTACCTGTCATGACATCTCTGCCGTGACAGCATCTTTAGGACAGATTAAGGAGAAGTTTAGAGCCTTTCTATAGTTCTGAAAACTTAAACACCTTTGTGACTGTTATACTGCTTAGATTTCTTTTAGCCAAACTAGAATAGGAAAGCTTAGCACTTGAATAGCCCCTAGAGGTGCCTAACACTGGCTCTAGGAAAGAAGTTTAGCAAAATAGCCCTAGAGGTGCCCGAAACCGGCTCTAGGAAGTTAGCTAGAGGTGCCCGAAACCGGCTCTAGTGAAACTTTAGCTAGAAAAATAGAAAAATCAAGTCAAAACAGAAAATCAAAGAAGCATGAAAATGTGCCTTCAAAAAAAGATAAACTTTGGCATAAAAATTCAAGTTAAGGGTTGAATATTCTAGTGAAACTAAGAGAGTCTTAGCATATAACTGTTCACAAGCATGCACACACTGCACGAGGACTATAGGGAGATTCCGGACAGATCCTAACCTTTCCGACAGGTTGCTGCCGCCATAGAGAATGAGCGACGGGTAAGGGACAGTTCATTGTTTGAAGGCCAACACAAAAAAAAAATTCTTTTATTCATCTTTCTTTTAGGTCTAATTGCTTGAGGGCAAGCAAAAACTTGAGTTTGGGGGTGTGTTGAGTGTGGAAAAGTTCTATTATTTACACCCTTTTTAACCCATATTTATGCTGCATTCAAGCATCATTGCATTGCTTTTAGGTTAGTTTACAGTAAAACATCACAAATGGATTAAAGGCACGGATTCTACTAAAAGATGGCTTATTTTGCAGGTTGCTGCCATCGTAGATGGTGAAGGCAGGTGCTGGACAGAGAAGTAGAAGAGCTGAACTGGACAGACAGACGACGAGGACGAAGCTGCCCTGGAGCTGTCGTGACAGCAAGGTGACAGCGGCCTTATGAAGAGGAAAAGTAAAGTGGACCTCGATAGATAGAGAAAAATCTGCTCGTCTGTCGTGTGAAAGCCAAATATTTTTCCAAGCCCCGGATCAAAAGATATGTCAAGCCAAAGCCCAAGGAGAGGAATTCCCATGAAACAAGGAGGACGGCTGAAAAGTAGGAATCCTTAGAGATTAAGCATTCATTAGAATCTTACTTTTCATTAAAGTTGTAATCCTTGTTAACTTAGAATACTTGAGCCCAAAGCTTATATAAGGGCATAGATTTAACCTAGGAGGCATCAGACCCCATAACCGATAACCTAAACCCCTCTGCCGTTTACCCGTCGTCGACATGTTCTAAATTCCCCTTAGGGCCACGGGTTGTTTTGCAAAGTAGTTGCAAGGGTTGTTTTGTTTTAGGATTTTCCAAGTTCAATAAAATAAACTTCAAGTTCTCTTATTTTGGTTTTAATATCTTGCAAGAGCATCGGGAGAGCATTGTGAGGTTATCTATTTACTTAGCATCGGGAGAGTTAAGTATACGAAAGAAATAAGAGCGAGTTCTCTAGTTTATAGTTGAACTATCTTGTGCCTAGGGATAGGGCAAGGTTAAGTGGCTAAGGAAGAATTCATACACATCGGTGTTCATCCTTCGATTCACGCCGGGAGGTATCATCAAAGACGTGATCATCGACAGACTTGGACCTAGGGATAGGCCAAGGCAGATCTGGGATTCTTGCCAAACTTGAACGTACTGAGTTGGTGTGTTTGCTGCCGCAACGACCAACAGACAGCTACCGCGACAGGTGTTGTCGGCGACAGGCGTGACGACAGAACTGGAGTTCCTAAGCAATACAATACCTGCACTACTGAGCAATTCAATACCAGCCCATTCTCTCTATCTTGATTACTCTATTCTTTTATTTACGTTTTCCTTTATTATTCTCGTGACAACTCTCAATTATTTCCTTTACTTCGTGCAGTGAAATTAGGTGAAGCTATTGGCCCAATCCCTGTGGAGACGATATCCGATACTCTAGTATCACTTTACTACTTGCGTCGTGTACACTTGCACTACAATTGCGATAGACTCTTTTACACGCAACACGGACCCAAAGAATAGTTGTAAGGAGATGAAGCCCTTAAAGCCATGATCAGAAAAAGTGGAAAAAATTGCCTAATTATGCTTCCAAGGCAGGAACTCGTATCCTTTTTAGTAATTTCATTAGTTTCGGCATTCTCTGTTAACTTAGTATACTCAGCATGTTTTAGCTTAGACACAGACCTTCACACACTGCACTGGCACTAACAAAGTTAAAATCTAAGTTATTTCATACCATTCTCTATCACTAACATTAAATAGGTGCCACGACCTTAAGGTAAGAAATCAAGTTAAAGGCTATGTTTCTACTAATTTTGTGCAAGGGACATGTTTACTAGTTAGGTTGCAAAGCTTGAGTACAAGCAATAGTTCGAGTTTGGGGGTGTGTAGAGTGTCCACACGTTATATATTTTGTACACATTCATGCCCTTATTATTGCTATTCTTAAGCCATTTTGGCATATTTAGGTGCATTGCATGCATAATAATAGTATTTTCTCCTTCACCGATGCTTTTATTAAATATGTTATGTTTGGTTAAGAAAAAATATTGTTTTAGTTTAGTTTTTATTTTCAGGTGTTGTAGCTGTGTAGAGGACAAGAGAGGACAAGAAAGCTGGAAACAAAAAGAATTGTACTGAAACAGTTCTAGATGCCGCAAAGGATGCCACCGTAGCAGCAATGCCGCCAAATGTCGCCCAGGCAAGAGTTACACCAACTTAGTCAAGATGGGTCGCGATTGAAAGAGGGCAATTCCCTGATCCCAATAAGCCCAATCTTTCAATTATCTGAAGCCTGTAGCGGCCTGCAGAGCCGATTAAAGATTTATAAGTATGAGTACTTATCTTTACTTGCTGAAGAAGGCAACGTCCAAAGAGTCCACATTCAAGTAAAAAAGGAGTTAGCATTTAATGTAAAGAAACTTTAAGGACTTTTACTTCAAAGAGGACTCAAACTTACGCCATGAGCCCTATGTATACCCAATGTATGCAAGGGTATAGGGGCATATGGATGCGCAGGCTTATGCTTAGACGCACGGATATATAGATGTATAGTGGAGAGGTAGCTAGATAGATTGGAGGTGTTGGAGGTCGCGGCCCAGCACTCCTAGGGTTTAGATTTTTGTATGTAAAGTAGTTGTGAGAAACGGTTGTTATAGTTTAAGTGTGTTTTCAATGAAATATTCTCAAGTTTGCTTAATTCATGATATTCACTTCTTCAATTAGTTCCAAAAGTCCAGTTGAGGAAATACATTTGTCGGGCATGAAAGTGTAAGACTCATGAAATAATTAAGTACGGTCTCATCATGTCGAGGTGTTGACTAATTCGGCTTAAAAATAAGTTCGAGTTTAAGCGGCTAAAAGGAGAAACCAAACGTCGACTGCCTGTGTTAGGTTTACGCTGAGATTACTAGGTATTGTCTACATCACGTGGTGACAGAATCCTTGCCTAGACATATGAAGGATCACCTAAGAATTGCTTTGTCGAACTTGGAGTACCTTTCAAACTTGTCGCTAGGACTTATTTCCATTCCACCTACCGAGACAACGAAAGTTGTAGGGGAAAAGACCCACTATGGCTGCGTGACAATGTCGTAGTTGGCGTCTGCCATTACCCGCCGAGGCAGTAGATCATGGCAGCACAAACAAACTTAGGCTTTACAGTGCAGTTTACACACAACTGGGCTACAATTACCTTACCCAATCTATCGACCTTATCTCTCCCTATCATCCCTATCATCACTATCTTTATATTTCTGTCTTTATTTTTCACATTAAGATTTTTAATTGTTCATTTACTAATACCTTGTGCAGGAAATCATTCATAGAAGTTGCTCCAATCCCTGTGGGAGACAATATCTTTTATACTATAACTTGACAAGAGTGTGCACTTGAGCTCACAAAAAGAGAACACCCAAACGCTCTGCAGCCTCATTTATTTGAGGAGGGGCTAATCGCAAGATTAGTCCCTCAAATCACACCATTCTATGATTTTACTCCTTAACTTGCATTATCTCCAATTAGGGTTTGATATCAATAATTAACTTGTTGATACAATATTTAAGCTTTATCAATGTAGGATTTTTTATCACCGGAACTAAATTCGTACTAGACCGGATTTTGGGGTGTTACATGTACTACTTTAGTTCAGTTTTAGTTTCATGTACTAGAGGCTGACAAAAGGAGAGAGGAACTAATGACATGATGCTGAGGTAGAAAACTAAGGAGTTGTACTGATGCAGTTCCAAACAGAGACAGTAGTTGTCGAGTAGCTGCCGCCACCCTACCTGCCGCCCAAGACAGCAAGTTGTGGAATTGGAGAACTAGAGTGCGATCTGAAAAGGAGAAATTCCTGATCTTAACGATGCTGTCCACTCAATTTTCCGATGACTGTAGCAGCAGGTACAGCCGCCGGAGGAGGAACTCGAGCTTACTTGGAGCAACGCAACGTGATAAAGCCCACATTCAACTCAAAGAAGTTAGAGCTTAAAGTTCCATTTAATGCAAAAGTTACTTTCAAGACTTCTACTCCAAGAAGGACTAGACCTAGCTAATGCCTATATATACTCATTGTAATTGTATTTCAAAACAGCTTAGGTTTTCCCTTAGGCATAGTTTTGGTTTTCTTGCCGCCATTATGTTCTAAAACTCTCTTTTGGGTTTGAGTTATGTTGTAATTAGTGTTAGAATGGTTGCTTAGGATTTTAAGTTTGTTTTTGCAATAAAGCTTCAAGGTTTGCTTATTCCATGTTCTTCATAGTTTTCAGTTAAGGAAAAAGATTAGTAGATTACTATCCATTTGCTCAGTATCGAGAGAGTCGAACTCACGAAAGGATTAAGTACGATCTCATTTATAGACAGTGTGATTAATCTGGCTTAGACATAGGTTAGGGTTTAAGGCGGCTAAAAGATGACGATTTAACATTGTTGCCTTTGCATGATTCACGCCATGAGTGGTATTATCTACAGTGGGTGTCAACAACATTCTGACTTAGACATAAGCGGGATCACTTTCGAAGCGTTCTGCAGAGCCTTGAAGTTATGCCGAGTTTTCCACCAAGACACACATCCATTCCACTATCGGGGCAGCGAGAGCGTCTCAGCATCCAATCTACCATCTCTTGCCGAGGCAGCGAAGTCTGGCAGCGCAAAGCAACTTATCCTATTCAACACAGTTTCACACAACTCAGCAGCATAACCCGGCTTGTTCCATCAATCTGATCTCGTCCCTTTTATTTACTTGTGTTTTATTTACTGTTCTTATTAAACAATTCAACTTATTTGTGCATTTAATTTTCCTTTGTGCATGAACTACGATTTGAGTCAAGCTTTCCAATCCCTGTGGGATACGATATCTTTTATACTATAACTTGACAGGAGTGTGCACTTGCGCTCATAAATACAGAACACTAAAACGCTCTACAATCGTCTTTAATGGTTGTTAGTGCAATATCCTCAACAATGAGTATACTACGATGATTCTTTGTCTAGAACAGTCGGGGTGGTTTTGTCCTCTATTGTGACGTTTAAGTTAAAGAGACAATCCTTTATGATCTTTCTCGATGCTTCCTCTTTTGGTGTGTCTCCATCCCCACTTAAATTTTTAGGAGAATTAACATACTTTGTTTAGTCTTCCTTTGTGGTCGCATCAGACGAAAAATCATAACTACGAAGTATTGGAGGAAATTCTGGGAACTCAGACAAGGGAACTGGGGAGTCTCTGCTCATTGCAGAGAGAGCAGATTTGTGCCATGTCTTTACTTACACATAGAATAAATTAAGTGCAAGATCAAGTGTTTGAATAGTAGTTGCAACCATTCCCAATGTGCTTGTCACATCATTGAGTTTGTCTTCAATGTCCAAAACTTTCATCCACACTTCATTTCTTATGGGGACATCCTCAACAATTGACTCCACCTTTGTTTTTCCTTTTTCTTCCCTCGTTGCAGTACCCACTTTTATTTTAGGAACCTCATTAGTTCACACCATTCTCTCAGTGGTAACCTTATTCAATGGACCCTTGTTATTCATTATCTCCTCATTTTTTAGGGGCTTGATTCTCTTCAATTTGCACAGTTTCATAATCAAGGATGGGAAGGCCAAGATTCTCTTTCTTTCTCTCGGTGTAATCAGAAATTTCCTTGTGTATGATCTCCCTAACATCTATTTTTCTTCCTCTGATAATAGAATGTACCAGACACATTTTATCCAGGGAGACTGTTGTACTATGAATAGAAGGCAGCAACCTTAAATTGACAAACTGGAACCATATCTTTATAGACAGGGTTAAAAATTTCTTATACATTGTGAAGTTTCCCACATTGGTCCCCGACCGTAATGCATCAGCAATGCATAGATCTCTAACTAGCAAATCCAGTTTTTCCTCATTAATTTCTCCCACAAACAGGGCATGTTCATCAACACTCACAGAAATTTATAACAACTTGTTAATAACAGGCAACACTCCAAGGTATAGAGCACTCCCTTACAAAAACCAGTTTCAATGAAGGCTCCTAAATGTTAGCCTAGAATTCCCTTACCAGAGCGGCACTGTAATTACCAGGTTGAATTCAAAAGGTGCCTCATTTGTGAAGGTCTATAATCTGGTGGATCAATTTTCCAAGTTCCTTCTCTTGCAAAAGAACAATCCCTTGCTCCGGAAGGATATTGCACTTCAGGATATGTTCCTTGTGCCGAACCTCATCCATTTTTGTTTGGAACACCTCATACTCAGTGTTCTCCTCTTATGCAACTGGCTCCTCGGCTAGAGGGTATGAGGCCTGGCCTTGAGTATTTTTTGCTGAGGTTTCCATGGAAATTTAGCAAGCAACTCTAGCTTAAACTCTTAGAAAGTACTATTTTTATACACATTTCACAATGCTTTTGCTTGTCTTTACGTATATATGTTGCATCTAGTTGTTAAAGTCATGCATTTGCATAAGGAGTTAGGGATTTCTTCTTTTGCCAGCATGAAGGGTTGTTTTATTGGTATTGATGCGTGTTTAGAGTAGGGAAGGCTTGGCAGAACAACACATGAGTAGGAAGCAAGAAAAGCATAAGAGAATTGCCGAGTTGCAGTTGGAAAAGATGGACCAGAGATTTCCAAGCTTGGTTGGCAAAGATTTGATGCATGATGCCCGGTCAAAGTAGCCGTTAAACATAGTACATGTCAGCCCTAAAATTCAAAAAAAGGATAAGAGGATAATAAGCTTATCTTGGTGCATTAATCAAAATTCAAATTTCGAACCCAATCTAGGGTTTCCACGCATGCCTATTTAAAGGAAGAGAAAGAGATCGATCAACATAACTTGGAGAGAGCATCATTGTGAAAGAGGAAGCTAGAGGGCATATTGTGGTTGGACCATCTTAGACGAAAAGCTCTGATGCATCGAAGGGTTGCATCGACGGGACTCCTTCTTTCCCTATTCTCTTAGTTTAATTTTTATGGGTAATATTCACTAGTGGTCCCTTTCGTTTAGGGTGTGTTCTATTTTGGTCACCTGAATTTAAAAAATATTATTTTGCTCACTTACGTTTAGAATCGTTTTTATTTTGGTCCATTGGCCTTTAGTCACCGTTACTTAAAAAAATTAGTTTCTAATTTAACCCCCAAACTTTCAAAATTTTATTTTTCACCATCTTCCCCAAAAATTATAAAACTAAAACCCCAGAAAATTAAATTAATGACTATAACCCATTCCCCCAAGATTTCTATAAGGTTTCCGCTGGAGGGTACGACGGTGGCAGCTCCGATGGCGGTGGAAATGGATCAAATGCGAAGCCGACTAATTGGAAGACAAGGATTTATAATAAGTGGGAACTTACTGGATAAATAGAGTGTCGGTGGCCGGAGTATAGATGGTTCCGGCTGAGTGTTTTTGCATCGATGAGGGATAATGTGATTAATTTCTTTTATTTGTTGGTTGTGTAGAGGGAAGAGAAAAGCAAGGCGACATTGAGCATGAAAAAAATGGTAAGCTTAATTTGGAAAGTTAATTGCTTGGTAAGCAACTAAGCATTATAATTTTGGGTATTGAGCGAGTCTTTGGTGAGAAGGATGTGGAGCAACTTTTGGTAACAAAATGAAATTTCAATTTTTCAACTGCAAAAGTTTCGTTGACATGCTCCCGATATCGAATCTCCGGTAACTTTAACGTCAACTAGCTATCGTAACAAGTCTTCGTTAGCATCAGACTCGAGTTCATGCATGTACAACCTCTTCTCCCTACCTGTGATATATATAAAGAACGAAATGGTGACGTCAACAAATCGAAAGAACTTTCTTTCCGGTTTTCGCATTAAAGGAAAAGGGTATTCGATAACAAGGGCAAAGTCTACAATCAGGGATGGAATAGTGATTCATACATAAAGATATATTTTGCAGCTCAGTGCAAATCCATCAAAGACTTGAATATCTCTAGACTGTTTGTTATCCCACAAAATGAACTTTATCATAAAGAATTTCAGCTCTCGGCTGTCTTTCCCGGGTTGTTTTGTTTTGCTTAGTCCCTCAGTGCTCATAAGAAGTGAGTTTATTGAATGTTGTCGATCCAGACACCATATACAAGGCTGATTTTATCCGGACCTTTTCATTTCCGAAGAGTTCTTTTTCATGGCCTTTGGAGTGCAATGGACGTCCTCTGCGTGTGATAAACGTTGGAAAGTGGAAGTGAGAGAACCGACACAGTATCTGAAGGAGCTTTTGAGGGCATTCATCCTCCCCCTTGCTTCGAGTCGGTAGGGGTAGCACAAGAAGAATCCTTGGTTTCTGCATCGGCGAGGCCCTCTCTATATCGGTATAATTATGCAGTAACAAGAAATACATTCAAATATATCCTTCACTTGCTGCAAAAACATATATCCTCTGTATTTACTAAGAACAGTAATGTAGCATTAGCTTTAAGGTAACTCTAAAGTAAAAGTGAGATCAAAGTTCTTGAATTTCAGAAGCGTCGACTTAACAGCACGGTGCTCACGAATCTGAATTAACCGAAGCGATAACAGGGTCACACATATATGCATAATGCATTCAATTTAAGTTCATGATTCTTACTTAACAATCACGACATACACAACAAGCGAACAAAATCCCAGCATACTCAATGGAATCGAACAATCGATAACCATAAACACTTTCCATAATCGATACGAAAATGCAGAGTTAAAACATGTAAGTTGGTTAAACAATTGATGAATGAACCATACCTGCAGCTCCATGAGAAAATTGCATTTGTTTCCAAATGGACAATATCCTGTAAGTTCCCACTTATTACAAATCCTTGTCTTCCAATATGCAGAGGTCTTCCTAGAATTTTCTTGATAATATGCACTAGAAATAATGCTAGATGCTCTTCAACATCGGAAACCTTATAGAAATCTTGGGGGGAATGGGTTTTAGTGTTGGGTTATAGTCATTGATTTAATTTTCTAGGGTTTTCGTTTTATAATTTTTGGGGAAGATGGTGAAAAATAAACTTTTGAAAGTTTAGGGGTTAAATTAAAAACTAATTTTTTAAGTAACGGTGACTAACGGCCATGGGACCAAAATATAAATGATTCTAAACATAAGTAACTAAAATAATTTTTTTAAATTCTGGTGACCAAAATAGAACACACCCTAAACGAAAGGGACCACTGGTGAATATTACCCAATTTTTATTTAAATGGTGATGTTGAGATACGATATTTTGTAAATGGAATCCCAACCATGAACTAATCTTTTATAGTTGGTTGGGGATGTTTGCGATTAACGCTCAATTTATTTCTGGTTTTTAATAATTTAAATGCCTTGGCATTATTTTCTATCTGGCCAGAACTTTATTTCCTTAAATTCTTTGCCATACGACAGTTGGCATTGCTTGCTTATTATGCATTAATATCTTAACAAACTTAAGGGGTAACGATCAGTTGTTAGGTACTAAGGAGAGAAGCTTCGACAGAAGATGTTCAAGTAGATGAGCTTACCTCGGAAATGAATCTACCCCTTAGGAGTATAGATTGAAACTTAATCAAGTTAATTTATGAAAAGCTGCACTAAACACATATAGAGGTTTTATCGTGGTTAACTTAGGGTATTTTCATCGATAGAGGCAATACCACTCTTGAAACATGCTCGGCAATAAATCCAAGGCCGGACATTATTAATGGCTGGCATAGCTAGTGTAAAATCCAGGCATCCCTTGCCAACACCCACCACCCATTTGAATACTTCTTTTTGCCAAATTGTTTTCTCTTTCATTGCATTCCTTTAGTTATTATCAAAAAAACATCAAATCAACTCAATCATTTTTTATTCCTTTAACAAGTAAACCATTGAACAATTAAATTCTTGGTCAATCCCTATGGATAGATACTCAGCTTACTGTTGTATTACTTGATGGTCGTGTATACTTACTTGCACACAATAGACTAACTCTTGGCACTATATGTTACATATTAACACTGCATTCTCAATCTTTTGTCATGCGTTAGCAAAGTCGACATCTAGCCTTTGCCATTAGAGAGTGAAGAAGGAGACGAAATGGAAGGATTTTTTGTAGAAAAAATTTGAACTTTGAATATTCGAAGATGAAGAAAACAGAGAAATCTAAGTGAAGATGTCAGTGATAATCGGAGTTGTTAAATAAAAGATGAAGAAAATAAGGAAATGAAAAAAGTGTGATTTGTACCGTCTGATGCGATGAGAATTGATGGTCTAATTGTGGCGCAATACTCACACCCATTCGGTGCATCTCTCACTCTCATCAATGAAACGTTGTGATTTGGGGTGATAAACCGGTGTAATTAAATTACCCAAACAACCCCTAAAATCATATGTATCATGTTGTAGAAATATGTGTTTTAATATAATAATTGAAAAATGTTTTGGACTTAATTGAAAAGAATTTAAAATACTCTTTAAGTCAAAAACAACTTGAAAATAAGTTTGAGGTGTTTTCAAAAGGTTTTGGCAATGTTTGAAACGTTTTTAAGTATCCAAACAAGTATTTTTAACGTACTCGTTTCGATACAGGCATACTCTGTACCGATACATTTTGAAACTGCCAGAACCCGTTTCGATATAGGGTTCACCTATTTCGATACAGATAGGTGTGGTTTCGAAACACCCTTTGGTGTTTCGATACACCTACATGGCATACACCCCAACAACTATATCCCCCAATGGCTATTTCCTAACGACTATTTGAATTGCAGGCTGATTCGATACGACACTAGGCTTTTCGGTACGGGGGTTCTGATATGGCCCAAAGGTATTTCGATATGTGCCACTGCATCCGACTCCAACGACTAGTTCTGAAGAAGGACATTTCAATACAGCTACGCATGTATTGGAACAGACATCACTAGAACTGCATTTCTGGTGGTAAATAAAGTCTCCAATGGCTCCAACTCAATCCCAACGGTCCTAAACGACTTCAAACTTAATTGGGAGTATAAAAGGGACCTCCAAGCATCAAGGGAAGAGTAATGCTTCAATTTTCAACAACTATATGATGTCAAATTGTCATTGGGGCTTAAATTGTTCATTCATTGTATAGACAACACTTGTGAGCCTAAATTGTCAAATTTGCTCAAGTGTTTAGGTTTGGGTGAGTGCTTTAGTGTGCAAACATCAACTTTGTAAGAGGGATTTTAGTTTTCTTATCTTTATCTCTTGTAGAGAGGGTTTGATCAAGCTTTGGGCTAGAAAGCTTTGATCGTTGTAAGGGTTTCCTCCTAATCCTAGAAAAGGGGATGAATCAATTAGTGGATTGATTGTGAAATCCTTAGTGGGAAGCTAAGGTAGTGGATATAGGTGCTTGTTAGAAGGTTGAACTACTCTTAACTATTGTGTCTTTTTATCTTTTAGCTTCCACACCTCAATCACCCAAAAATCCAACTTCTCCACCACTTGGCTATCCATAACGGTTGAAGGAAATCGAGCCTATCAAGTCTAACAATTGGTATAAGAGCGAGGCTCAATCGAAGGGGATTAACATCCTATTGAGGTGATCCAGGAAGCTCGATACAACATTCAATCAACCAGACAAATGGTGCAATCCATCAACAAACCATCTTTCTTCGACAGAACCAACTACGCTCATTAGAAGATTAGAATGAAGTTCTTCATCAATTCCAAAGATTACAAGCTTTGGGATATTGTTGAAGAGGCTCCTTTCATGCCACAACGATGTAAGGAGGAATGGAGTGCGGATGATCGCAAGAAGATGGAGCTTAATTTCAAGGCCTTGCACATCTATTTTTTTGCATTTGGCCCCAACATCTACGAGAATATGTCCTCTTGCGAAGATGCCAAGGAATTATAGGACAAGCTTGAAGTCACATACGAGGGAACAAACGAAGTAAAGGAGACCAAGATTGGCCTCCTCAACCACGGGAATGAGAACTTTAAGATTGAACCGGATGAAGACATCACAAAGATGTTGGATAGATTCTTTACCATCACAAATGGACTCAAAGGCTATGGAGAAATCATTCTGAAAGATAAGCTTGTCCGAAAGATTCTCTATTCTCTTCCCGAGTCATAGGACTCAAAGAAGACCGCCATCATCGAAGAAAAAACTCTAAAGACCTTGAAGCTAGATGAACTCACAGGGTCTCTTCTCACTCATGAAATGATGAAGAAAGAAAAAGAAGAGAAGAAGAAGAAGAAGAAGAAGAAGGAAGAGATAAAGAAGATAGGGAAGAAGAAAGTCATGGAACTAGGCGTCAACGCAAGTGTCGTAGCTCTCAAATCTTCTACATGCCAACACATTTATTTGAGTGAGGAGGGAAGTGAAGATGAAGAGATGGTTCATCTCTTCAAGAAATTCTCCCGATTCATGAAGAGCGAGATGGCTAAATCCAAGCATGAATCAAAGAAGAAGATGAAGGATTCCCACAAGTCCAACAAAAAGGGATCATCTTCAAATAAAGCATATGTGGCAACATGGAGTGATGAAGACTCAACCGATGATGAGGTAACTTCTAACTCATCTAGTTCAAATTCATATATTTTTTATGAGTTACAAGATGCCTATAATGATTTGCTTTTGGATTTTAAGGCATCATTTTCTAAAAACAAAAATTTGCTTTCAAATTTGAAAAAGGAAAATGATTTGATTTCCAAAACAAATCTAGAGTTTGGAGCAAAAATTAAAGATTTTGAACTTAAAGTTTTAGATTTACAAAATTTGCTTCAAACGATAGAAAAAGATCATCAAAAAGAAGTTGATGATCTTAAGAAGGAAAAAGATTTGATTTCCAATGAACTTCAAAAGAAAATCAATTTGGGAAAATCAATTTTTTTATGTTAGACAATCTAGTGCCCCTAGATTTTTGAATGGAAGAGTTTTTAGAAGTATTTGGGTCCCAAAAGGACTAAGTACTTCAATTAAAAAGGATGAAATTTAAAAATAGATTCCTAAGGGGACTAAACTATGTGCAACTAACGTCTTTGGATCCAAAGCAATTTGGATAGCAAAAATTATTTGATTGTCATGTTTAGGTGTGATGAAGAGTGATCAACAAGTCCAAATTTGAGGGGGAGCTCCATACACACAAGGAAGAACACTTGAAAAAAGGAAGGCTTCACATCCTCCCTTGAAGTTCAAGTGTGGGTAAAATTTTCTAGTTGTTTTTATTTTAATTGGATTATTTTTTTACAACTAGATTATCATATTGTTGGACTAACAATATTTGATGCTTTGAGTGAGGGGGAGCAAATTTTAAAACCAAAAGTTTTTAATAATGTCAAAAAAATAAACCTCCTATGTTATTTTGAGCCTAATGTCTTTTAAATTCTTTTTGGTATAACAAAAAGGGGAGGAATAGTTTGAAATTTTGATTTTCCAAGAGAATAAGGGGGAGCTTTAACTTTATTCAAATTTTAAAATATCTTATTCAAATTTTATAATTCTAAGTGGGAGAATCCCAAACAATTTTTCAAGTTGATTTTATTATATAAAAAAGGGGGAGATTGTAACACCCCTCGCCCGATTAAGAATGAGAGATGTCACATTCGAATAAACGTGAATCATTTATCATATATATATATACATGCTTAGCAAACTATAGCAATCAATTCAATACATTACTTATAACAAAACAAGAATTGATCATACAAACATGTAATCAAATCTTATAAGCATAGGTGGGATAGCAAAAAAACTTTTCTAACATGTAAACTACTTGCAAATTAACATATATAACCAATTACCTACATGTATACAATTGGACATCCAAGAAACAATCAACCAATCTAATATATACTTATATTCATTTGACTAAGACCTAAATAATTATGTACATTTGAAACATTCTTATAAAATTCATGATACTTTCAATACAATTCATATACATTATCAAACATCCTAAACATGTATCGTCCTTGTACAAACAACCTAACCTATAAGCATATGATTCGAACTATTCCAAACATACAACATTCAAACGCATTTCCAACAATGTTCATGTAAATTCCCACACAAATCAATCAAATAGATGCTTATATATCCTATATTCAAATCATTAGAGTATGTATATAACCTCTATTCGATTCATAGAATGAACAAAACAATTCTTACAACATCATCTATCGAACTCAACCTATACTCTTACAACATATAACAACTTCAAAAAATCCATATCAACTTAAATAGCACAATCATGTACTCCTTCATATCACCAAAACCATACATACATATCAACCATTAATCTCATTACATAACATAACTTGTCTTAACTTATACAAGCCAAATTATCAAAATACATGGTCTAAAAATGCATGTGACACGCATTAACATATACTATGCCACCATCTAGGAGTCTAAACAAAAACTATATCATACTTGTGCTTTGGCTTGTGACAGCTCTCGGATCAAACAAGCTAGCGTTCAGAAGTTAACTCCTGAAATTTTGGAAGAAGGATACAACAGAGTGATAAGTACAATATGTCCTTAGTGAGGCAGCCCTAAACATTACTAGTTTCATCTTTTAAAGTCTTATTTAGGTTTCAAGATTACTTAGCTAGGCTTAGAACATAATAGATTACCTAGCTAGTCCATCATACTCAAGTAGACTCAGCTAGTTTCACATATACATCATGTAGTCAAGGCATACATATATTTCATATAGCATATCAACATCTCATATCATTGGACAACAAGCAAAGTACATGGATCATAGCATATCATTGATCACATATTCAAAACAATCAAATAGGGTCATTACCCAACTCATTCATAACACCTCATATAACATGTAAACACATATCATATCATCATTTCTTTGTTCATGTAAATCTTATCAGAAGTTCATATTTCTTTTGCCTTGGATGATTTAGTGGTCTAGGTAATCAAGTCAATCAGTAACATATAACATTAGATACCCAAAGGTATCAAGGTGTCTCAACACCACATATCATGTAACAAAGAATGCATAAGCATCAATGTTGTCATACCACCATTCATATAATAAGGTGACTAACCACCTTGCAGGTTTATAGGTGACTAATCACCATCTTGAATAAGATAACTTTTGAGCTCAATGACTCTAAGGCATGCCCTTCTACCTAAGGACACTAACCATCCAAGGACTTTATTGTGTCTTTTAAGTTTTCACAAGATCCAACATTTGTTTAACAAACACCAAACAAGGCTATATGGCAAGTTCATATCACTTTGCAAGGTAACATTCAAGATCATGTTCAACATAATTTCCAGCAAGCTTATCATATTATTCCAATCATATAATCACCACAAACAGTAGCTAAATATCACAATTCAGTTCCTATCATAAAGCACAACAAGCTTACAATGCATAGTACATCACAAGATTCATAACAAGCTCAACTAGCATTCAACATGTACACTTAATCATTTCCTTTAATCCTTCTTTCTTAACATTTTAATCTTACCAAACCATTATTAGATTTATTGCATGCTTCAAAGTATCACAACAAATAAACATAAATACATTGGTTAGGATACTAATCCTAACCCTGAGATAGCTACACTCACTATACTCCAAGCTTAATTTGAATCCTTGATTGCAATGCCTTTGCTCCTCTTTTTGTATTGTTCAGCCCTTGAATCATCTATAGTATCTTCACCAATGTGATCTTGAACAATCAAATAACATATAAAACACACATTAGAACTCAATTCAACCATATATATTGTAACCCCCTTAGCCCAGCCTAGACGGTTGACCCGAACTACGAAGGTTACATGGGGAAAACCAAAGTCAACCTGAAAGTCAACCTTGATTAACGACCCTTTTTTTCTTTTTAAACTTGTCTAGATGCATATTAACCCTAAGCGTACTCTTGAGAAACACATACACGAAAAGCACAGCGATCAAACTATAATAAGGGACTCGATTGCACAAATCACAATATTAGGGACCAAAATGTAAATTCTAGAAATTTGAAGGTCTTAACTGATTTTAAGGTTACCAACATTAAATTAGTCATATTAAATGCTTCCCTGTCAAATTTCACCTTAATCGGACATCTCGAACTCATGCAATTGCAAATACAAATTTTAGGACTAAAACGTAAAGCTTACAAACCTCAAAACCATTCAAATCAGTGCCCAACGGTCACCTGTTTCGAAATGGTGTTGACCGTACCAAAACGCGGGTTCGTTTCGAGGTCTATTTTGAAACAGGGCCTTCTAGTGGTCAAACCGTTTCGATACGGTCACCAGCCGTTTCGAAACACCAAGGCCATTACAGGCCCCCGTTTCGAAACGTCTGTGAGTGTATCGATACGGGTTGCCAAGAAGCTGCAAAAATTGCTGGTTTAACATGCATTTAACCACTCAAACACATCCTAATGACTTCCTAGCCATGCCAACAAGTCATCATACATATAAGGTACATGTTTGCAACATCAAAACACGTTCATGGCATCAATCAAGGAAATCCACTAATCTATAGGCATGCATCCTAATATCCAAAACCAACCAACCGTCAAAGCACCAAAATAAGCATCAAAATGGCCATTTACAAACCCAAATCATCAAAGGCATCATGCCAAAATTACGGAGTCCAGAACATCTCCCAAACCACAACCTAGGTTCCCATTGCCAAATATCAAAAACTAATAGTGTTGTGAAAACATCACCATACATGAGCTTAGCTTTCCCTTGGATTCTTAGCCTCCTTGCCGCCCTCAAACACTTCAATTGTCTGCATTATTGGTTCAAGAAAGAGAGCGTAAGCACAATTGCTTAGTGAGACATGCTCTAAAGAACAACACAATAATGCTTTTTATAAAAACACTTTTAACAAAGCTTTCATCACATAAACATCATTAGTCATGCAACCTTGCATTCTTAAACAAGCATCTCGTGCTTCATTAGAATCAACATGTCATATTGGCTTTCAAGTGATAATCCATAACCATTTACAACACAAAACACAATCGAATACGCGGATTACAAGAGTTGTCCCACACGCTTCATACACACTACCGAACACACAAGGTGGAGTTTACCGGTACAATCACAACCCCTCAACACCTGTGATGGAGTTTAACGGTACAGTCACAACCCCTCAACATCACTCATCGGTAGTTGTATAACATCACTAACGAGAACACGGGACACACAATACAAGATCCACACATGGACTTTTAACCACCATTGTGATCTTACCTTTCTCGTTAGTGTACTTGGATGGAGTTTACGTTACAATCACAACTCCTCGACATCCAAGGCGACTTTATTCGCGGTGCACCCAATCCTATAGCCGGCTAACTATATCCAATTCAAGTACTTTTAAACCAACACATCACTTGCCAATATACATCATTTATCATCAACAATTCACTGTTTTTAAGCATTCAATCAAAGCCATATTACAACATGCATCACTATGCATCAAATCCACATTTTCAACATATCAAACCAAGGATCTCTTACCTTGAGCATCCTTCAACATATGGCTTTCAAAACCAGCATTAACCATGCTAAATCATGCTTTCAAAACAGAATTTAAACATGCAATTTATCAACAAATGCATCGAACCACTTCATGGCTCATACACGAGAGTTTTCCCGAAAACTTACTCTTGAGCTTAGTTAAGTTGCTTAGACTTAAACTAAGCTCCCAAAAACCTTCAAACATTGGTTTCAAAGCTGAAAACCCAACTTCACTCACCAATTCTGTTTCGCAAGCTTGCCGAAACGCCGATCAAGCCTCCGGATCAACACCACAAGTATCCGAAGATGTCTCCCCTGTTTTAAACACATCAAAGCAGAGGATTAATGCATCATCATGCATTAAAATCTTCAGCCATTGCCCCAAAACTCGCTGCTCTAACCAATTCTAACATTTCGGCTACCAAACACAACCGAAATCACCTCCAAACTCTTCCAAAACATAACCCAGCCAAGATCCACCAGTTCTAACAATTTCTAAACATCAATTAACATCTAAAATGAACCTAAACTCGTCCTTATACCTCCAGCTATAACAGAACACCAAGATCACCTCAAAAACCACCATTTTCATAAGCAAAAACTTAGGAAATTCAACCTATTCGGGATTGCATTGATAAAACCTCATTTACACATCATTAGACATCCAAAATACATTAAAGAAACATCTCAAAACAGAGCTCAAACAATCACCACGAAATTCTTCAAGATTCCATCCAAATCTTGAGTTTTAAGCCAATATCAAGCTTCTACCATTAAAACCATTTATAAAACTTAAATTAAGGATTGACAACTTGGGAATTTCAGTAAAGAACTTAATATTTAGAGGAGAAGAACAACCTTACCTCTAAATGTAGATTTCTCCTTGATTAGAGACAATTTTCTTGAAAATCCAATGAGCAAATCAAAAGAATTTGATGTAGAAAGGATTAGGAATTAATTGTTGATTGAATCCTCATCAATTGAATTGAAAACCAATGGAAAAGATGCTGGAGAAAAGTGTTTGGATGAGGGAATTTTGAGAGAAAATGAAATGAGAAAGTTTTAAGAAAAGTTAGTTATGAAAATCTAAAAATTGGTTTTCTCCTTTTCATTTAATTAATTAAACATTAATTAAATCATTTAAATCTAAGAAAAATCTGGAGAAATCTTCCTTGGGTAAATTAGCTCCTTAAAGATTCAAAGTTTCAATCCTTACAAAACAGTCATCACTGAACTTTTCAAAAATCACATTTTAGTCACTATTTCAAAATGTTGCATTTCCAAACCTTATTTTGTAAAATTGATTTCACCACTCTCTTATATATATTAAAAGAGAATTTTTAGATATTTTTTTCCATATTTTTAAAGCATCCCGAACTAGGCTTTCCCTAAAACCTCCTTTTATATTCAAACCAAAAATCAGACCGGCCCGGTTCAGACCCTAAACTTCCAAGCCCAAAATTGGGGTGTTACAACTCTCCCCCCCCCCCCCTTAAGAAATTTCGTCCTCGAAATTTACCTGGAGGAAAGAGGTACGGAAACTGCTTCTTCATGTCATCCTTCCTTTCCCACGTGGCTTCCTCAACACCACGATGCTTCCACAACACCTTTACCAAATCAATGGTCTTGCCTCGAAGAACTTTACTATCCGAATCCAGAATTTCCACCAGCTCCTCGTCATAGGTCAAGTCTGGATTCAACTCCACTTCCTCCACAGGCATAACATGTGAAGGATCTGATTTATACCTTCGAAGCATAGAGACATGAAACACATCATGAATCTTTTCCAATTCTTGCAGTAACCTCAGCTTGTACGTAACAGGACCCACACGTTCAATCACCTTGTATGGTCCAATGTACCTAGGGCTCAACTTACCCTTTCGACCAAACCTCATCACCTTTTTCCAATGCGAAACTTTCAAAAACACACGGTCACCTACCGCAAACTCAATCTCCTTACGCTTCAAATCCGCGTAAGACTTCTGTCGATCAGAAGCTGCCTTCAGTCGCTCACAAATGAGCTTCACCTTCTCGGTGGTTCTTTTCAACAAAGTTGGCATTGAAACCAACTTCTGATATGTCTCAGCCCAACAAAGAGGAGTTCTGCACTTCCTCCCGTACAAGGCTTCATAAGGTGTCATTTGAATACTTGCCTGGTAGCTATTGTTATATGCAAACTCCACCAAAGGCAAATGCTTCTCCCAAGAACCCTGAAACTCAATCACACAACACCTCAACATATCTTCTAGCACTTGGATAACACGCTCAGACTGTCCATCCGACTGTGGATGATAAGAAGTACTGAAATTCAGCCGTGTACCCAAAGCTTGATGCAAACATTCCCAGAAACGCGACGTAAACCTTGGATCTCTATCCGAAACAATAGACTTTGGCACACCATGCAGCCGCACAATTTCAGCAATGTACAACTCAGCAAGCTTGTCCAAAGTGTACGTAGTATGCACATGCAAGAAATGAGCACACTTCGTAAGGTGATCCACAATCACCCACACCGAATTCTTCTTCGATGGCGACAAAGGCAAACCAGACACAAAGTCCATGGTAATCCTTCCCCACTTCCACTCAGGAATCCTCAACGGTTGCAACAACCCAGAAGGAAACTGATGCTCAGCCTTAACTCGCTGACAAACCATGCACCTACTCACATACTCTGCAACATCTTTCTTCAAACCCACCCAATAGTACTCATCCTTAAGATCACGATACATCTTAGTACTACTAGGGTGCATAGCAAAAGGACTGCTATGAGCTTCAGTCAGAATAGCACGCCTCAACTCAGCATCATTGGGCACTACTATCCGACTCCCAAAACATAAAACTCCATCATCATTAAAACAGAATTCCGATGGCCTATCCTCAGCAATATCCTGAACATGTGGCACTAAGGAATCATCCAACAGCTGCTTATCCTTTATCAACTGAACCAAAGATGGTTTCACTTGCAATTCAGCCACAAGTCCTCCATCTCGTGAAATACTCAAACTGGCAAACATAGCCCTCAACTCCACTGCCACCTTCCTACTCAAGGCATCCGCTACAACATTAGCTTTTCTCGGATGGTACTCGATCGTCAGATAGTAATCTTTAAGCAACTCCACCCAACGTTGTTGCCTAAGATTCAACTCTTTCTGTGACATCAGATACTTCAAACTTTTGTGATCCGTGTACACAGTACATTTCTCACCATACAGGTAATGTCTCCAAATTTTCAAAGCAAAGACCACCGCAGCTAACTCAATATCATGTGTAGGATAATTACGCTCATGCACCTTCAACTGTCGCGATGCATAAGCCACCACCTTACCCTCTTGCATCAACACACACCCCAACCCAACGTAGGATGCGTCACTGTACACCACAAACTCTTTCCCTGATTCAGGCTGAACCAAGATAGGAGCTTGCGTCAAAGCTGCCTTAAGCTTCTCAAAAGCCTGCTGTCTCGTTTCTGTCCACTCATACTTCACATCCTTCTGCAACAACTTCGTCAAAGGTGCAGCAATCTTTGAAAATCCATACACGAACCTCCGGTAGTATCCTGCCAAACCAAGGAAACTACGAACTTCATGAACGGACTTAGGAGGCTTCCAATTCATCACCGCCTCAATCTTCTGAGGATCAACATGAATCCCCTCAGCAGAAACCACATGTCCAAGGAAAACAACTTCCCTAACCCAGAATTCACACTTGCTCAGCTTAGCATAAAGCTGATTCTCCAACAAAGCCTGCAACACAATCCTCAAATGCCCCTCATGCTCCTCCTCAGTACGAGAGTACACAAGGATATCATCAATGAACACCACAACAAACTTGCCCAAATACTCATAGAACACTCTATTCATCATGTCCATAAAGGCTGCAGGAGCATTCGTCAAACCAAACGGCATCACAAGGAACTCATAATGCCCATACCTTGTTCTGAAGGCTGTTTTTGGCACATCCTCATCCTTCACCTTCAGCTGGTAATAACCTGACCTTAAGTCAATCTTAGAGAACACAGCCGCTCCCCGAAATTGATCAAAAAGATCATCAATCCTTGGCAAAGGATACCGATTTTTGATAGTCAACTTGTTCAGCTGACGATAATCGATGCACATTCTCATAGTGCCATCCTTTTTCTTCACAAACAAGACCGGTGCACCTCAAGGTGACACACTCGGCCGAATGAAACCACGATCAAGCAACTCTTGAAATTGCATCTTCAGCTCCTTCAACTCCTTAGGTGCCATTCGGTAAGGAGTAATGGATACTGGAGTTGTGTTTTCATACAGCTCAATTCCAAACTCCACCTCTCAGTTAGGAGGCAAACCAGGTAACTCCTCCGGAAACACAACAGGAAACTCTCGCACAGTCCTGATATCTTGAACTCACAACTCCTTAGAGCTAGGATTCATCACAAAGGCTAGGTAGGCCTCACAACCTTGCCTCAGCATTCGGCTTGCTTCCAATGTAGACACTACATTGGCAAGAAACTTCACATTCTCACCAACCACCACTACCTCCTAATCATCAGCAAGCTTCAACGAAACTCGCTTGTTCTCAAAATCCACCACATCTCGATGTTCAACAAGCCAATCTATACCAAGGATTACATCAAAACCATAGAATGGCAATTCCATGAGATCAACAAGAAAAACATGGTTTTGCACTACCAAAGGACATCTTCTATACAACTTCTGTGTCACAACAGTCTCACCAAAGGAACTAGTCACACGCATACCAACATCCAAAAACTCAACAGGTAAACCAAGCAATTGAGCATGTTCACACAATATGTATGAGTGTGTAGATCCAGAATCAATCAAGGAAAGTAATGACAAGGATTGCAAAGTAAAAGTACCTGCGATCACATCCGTGTCATTTCTCCCCTCTCGCTGAGCATACACTCGAGCCTGGCCACCACCCTCAGGTTGGACAGCCACCACATGTGCCACGTTCCTCCCACCATCGTCTCTGCGCTGGAAGTTACCACGGTCGCGCCCACGACCTCTCTGTGGTGCAACAACCACAGGAGCACGTCCCTGACCACCACCGGCCAACAAAGGACACTCCCTCCTCATGTGGTCTGCCGAACCACAATTCCAGCACGAATTACCAGTCACTGCCACTGGAGCCTGAACCTCCCTCGCTGCTCGAGGACAATCTCGCCTCAAATGGCCACGCGATCCACACGTCTAGCACGTGTTCTGATCAGCTCTCATCATGTCTCCCTGAACAGGCGCACCATGCCCTCCATTACCACGCCTAGCAGAAGAGTGATACCTCTTATCTCGTCCTCTCTTGTTCTGTCCACCACCGGAACTATACTCAGCAGCTCTTTTGCCCGAGCCAGAACCAACACCTCTAGAAGACAAACCCAGGTTCTGCTCAATGTCCTTTGCCCTACTCAACAGCAAGCATAAAGGTCTTCACGTCTGTCACCAACCCATATCGGAAACGCTCACACCTCTCCCGTTCATCTGGGATAAGCTCAGGTACGTACTGACTAAGACGGACAAACTGAATCTCGTACTCAGCCACCGTCATGCTTCCTTGAACAAGAGACATGAATTCTCTTTTCTTCTCATCCAGGTATCGCACACCCAGATACTTCCGCTTGAACGTGTTCAGAAAGAACGTCCAAGTCACATCAACTTCCTCCATTCCGGAGATAGTGGTCGTCTGCCATGTGTACGCATCATCATGTAACAGCGATACTACACAACCTAACTTCTGCACATCATTGCAGTTCATTTGTCCCAAAATTCCCTTGGTACTTTCCAACCAAGATTCAAAACCTTCCGGAGATAAACCTCTGAACTCAGTCCCTCCCAGACTGCGAAGACGTTCCAAAGGTAATCCCGCTTTAGCATCACCCTGATGCACAGCTCCATGAGCTCCAGCTACTGCTGCCTGAAAGGCTCCAACAATAGTCTGTACCAATACAGTCATGTCAGAAGCAGCTTGCCCCTGCCCAGCTTCAGGTCCAGCGACCCCAGCACCAGCACCAGCACCAACACCAGCATTTTCACCTCCAGCACCACCACCACCGGGCGGTCCACCACCAGGAGGAGGAGGAGGTAAATCCACAACATTATCGACATTCTCCTCATTCCCATCCTGAGCCATAGCTCTCGTATTCATCCTCGTCTCTCTACGAGGTCCCACTACAAGAAAAACAATGCACTGACACAAATGCAATAAACATAATTAGGCTCAGCAAGGTAAGTAATCCAAGCACTCAAGCTCATTTTTCAAAAACAATTCCTTTCATTAGTTTTGATATGGCAATGGGTTCCTCTAACATGCTTCAACATAGCATACATCACAATTGCAACATCCTTTACAATTCATACATCATACTTTCATTTAAAAAGGCACATCATGCAAACACACATACATCACCCACATAACCATTCCCGTTTACTCGATAACTCAGCTCTGATACCACCAAATGTAACCCCCTTAGCCCGGCCTAGACGGTTGACCCGAACTACGAAGGTTACACGGGGAAAACCAAAGTCAACCTGAAAGTCAACCTTGATTAATGATCTTTTTTTTTCTTTTTAAACTTGTCTAGATGCATATTAACCCTAAGCGTACTCTTGAGAAACACATACGCGAAAAGCACAGCGATCAAACTATAATAAGGGACTCAATTGCACAAATCACAATATTAGGGACCAAAATGTAAATTCTGGAAATTTGAAGGTCTTAACTGATTTTAAGGTTACCAAAATTAAATTAGTCATATTACATGCTTCCCTGTCAAATTTCACCTTAATCGGACATCTCGAACTCGTGCAAATGCAAATACAAATTTCAGGACTAAAACGTAAAGCTTACAAACCTCAAAACCATTAAAATCAGTGCCCAACGGTCACCTGTTTCGAAACGGTGTTGACCGTACCGAAACGCGGGTTCATTTCGAGGCCTGTTTCGAAACAGGGCCTTCCAGTGGCCAAATCGTTTCGATACGGTCACCAGCCGTTTCGAAACACCAAGGCCATTACAGGCCCCCGTTTCGAAACGCCTGTGAGTGTATCGATACAGGTTGCCCAGAAGCTGCAGAAATTGTTGGTTTAACATGCATTTAACCACTCAAACACATCCTAATAACTTCCTAGTCATGCCAACAAGTCATCATACATATAAGGTACATGTTTGCAACATCAAAACACGTTCATGGCATCAATCAAGGAAATCCACTAATCTATAGGCATGCATCCTAATATCCAAAACCAACCAACCGTCAAAACACCAAAATAAGCATCAAAATGGCCATTTACAAACCCAAATCATCAAAGGCATCATGCCGCAATTGGGGAGTCCAAAACACAACCTAGGTTCCCATTGCCAAATATCAAAAACTAATAGTGTTGTGAAAACATCACCATACATGAGCTTAGCTTTCCCTTGGATTCTTAGGCTCCTTGCCGCCCTCAAACACTTCAATTGTCTGCATTATTGGTTCAAGAAAGAGAGCGTAAGCACAATTGCTTAGTGAGACATGCTCTAAAGAACAACACAATAATGCTTTTTATAAAAACACTTTTAACAAAGCTTTTACCGGTACAATCACAACCCCTCAACACCCGTGATGGAGTTTAACGGTACAATCACAACCCCTCAACATCACTCATCGGTAGTTGTATAACATCACTAACGAGAACACGGGACACACAATACAAGATCCACACATGGACTTTTAACCACCATTATGATCTTACCTTTCTCGTTAGTGTACTTGGATGGAGTTTACGGTACAATCACAACCCCTCGACATCCAAGGCGACTTTATTCACGGTGCACCCAATCCTATAGCCGGCTAACTATATCTGATTCAAGTACTTTTAAACCAACACATCACTTGCCAATATACATCATTTATCATCCACAATTCACTGTTTTTAAGCAGTCAATCAAAGCCATATTACAACATGCATCACTATGCATCAAATCCACATTTTCAACATATCAAACCAAGGATCTCTTACCTTGAGCATCCTTCAACATATGGCTTTCAAAACCAGCATTAACCATGCTAAATCATGCTTTCAAAACAGAATTTAAACATGCAATTTATCAACAAATGCATCGAACCACTCCATGGCTCAAACAAGAGAGTTTTCCCGAAAACTTACTCTTGAGCTTAGTTAAGTTGCTTAGACTTAAACTAAGCTCCCAAAACCTTCAAACATTGGTTTCAAAGCTGAAAACCCAACTTCACTCACAAATTCCGTTTCGCAAGCTTGCCAAAACGCCGATCAAGCCTCCGGATCAACACCACAAGTATCCAAAGATGTCTCCCCTATTTTAAACACATCAAAGTAGAGGATTAATGCATCATTGTGCATTAAAATCTTCAGCCATTACACCAAAACTCGCTGCTCTAACCAATTCTAACATTTCGGCTACCAAACACAACCGAAATCACCTCCAAACTCTTCCAAAACATAACCCAGCCAAGATCCACCACTTCTAACCATTTCTAAACATCAATTAACATCCAAAATGAACCTAAACTCATCCTTATACCTCCAGCTATAACAGAACACCAAGATCACCTCAATAACCATCATTTTCATAAGCAAAAACTTAAGAAATTCAACCTATTCGGGATTGCATTGTTAAAACCTCATTTACACATCATTAGACATCCAAAATACATTAAAGAAACATCTCAAAACAGAGCCCAAACAATCACCACGAAATTCTTCAAGATTCCATCCAAATCTTGAGTTTTATGCCAATATCAAGCTTCTACCATTAGAACCATTTATAAAAATTAAATTAAGGATTGGCAACTTGGGAATTTTAGTAAAGAACTTAATATTTAGAGGAGAAGAACAACCTTACCTCTAAATGTAGATTTCTCCTTGATTAGAGACAATTTTCTTGAAAATCCAATGAGCAAATCAAAAGAATTTGATGTAGAAAGGATTAGGAATTAATTGTTGATTGAATCCTCATTAATTGAATTGAAAACCAATGGAAAAGATGCTGGAGAAAAGTGTTTGGATGAGGGAATTTTGAGAGAAAATGAGATGAGAAAGTTTTAAGAAAAGTTAGTTATGAAAATCTAAAAATTGGTTTTCTCCTTTTCATTTAATTAATTAAACATTAATTAAATCATTTAAATCTAAGAAAAATCTGGAGAAATCTTCCTTGGGTAAATTAGCTCCTTAAAGATTCAAAGTTTCAAATCCTTACAAAACAGTCATCACTGAACTTTTCAAAAATCGCATTTTAGTCACTATTTTAAAATGTTGCATTTCCAAACCTTATTTTATAAAATTGATTTCACCACTCTCTTATATATATTAAAAGAGGATTTTTAGATATGTTTCCATATTTTTAAAGCATCCCGAACTAGGCTTTCCCTAAAACCTCCTTTTATATTCAAACCAAAAATCAGACCGGCCCGGTTCAGACCCTAAACTTCCAAGCCCAAAATTGGGGTGTTACATATATTCATTTACTCAACACAATCACTTAAGTACATGAATCTTCCCCCTAGATTGGCAGTTTGAGCTACACTCACTAAACTACCCATAAATTTTTACACAGAACTCCAAATTAGGAGTTCTTCACCATTCTAGAAATCTTATTAAAACACCTTTAAAACCATGTATAGAACATCGTTTTATTATTTCCCTATCAATACAATTTATTATTTGAAAACAAGGCATTTACAGTGACCTATTCTGCCCACTATTTTCAACTTGTGACTTTAGTGCTCATTTAACATATAGTCTATTAAACATTTGATTCTGAGTTTTTAACCACATTTTTATACATCTTATAACATTACTTTAATGTTCCAGCAACATCAAAAATAGAGCATTTAAGTCCCTTAATTGTTGCATTTTCCAGATTAATCCAAGTTAACCTTCTATGTGTTCTAACTCATTTTAACCACTCATATAAGCTAACTTTCCTTATAAACATATATGTTTTCATTCATTCAATTTATCCCCTGTTTCAAGAATAATTTTCCAAAATTTATAGATAATCAAAAAAATCCCTAAGTTTTATTTTTATTCAAAACAGTTCACCTTTTTCCAGTTTAACTCTATTCTGGACTAGTCTGTTTCTAACTTAATTTCCAGCCATTTCCAGCAACATTTTCGTACTAAAGAGACCTCTATCTTACATTATTTTCAATGATCTACAACTTTTTCCTATAAAACTTTTGCTAATTCGAACCCTAACCTATTCGAATTTTCATTTTAATCCAAGGTAGTGCAATAATCCTAATCTGGGCAGATTCACTTCCTATGTTAAATTCATAACATTTTTCCAGAATTTATTCAATTTTAATATGAACCCAGCAACCTATCATCAATCTAGATCATTTCTAAACATTTTCCAGCAACATGCATAACGTAAATCCAACAAAACAACAATAAATTTCAATATCTATACAATCGGCAACATATATGTATACTTACTTGAAGTTAAGTTAACATGCATGTATCCTAGATTTTTTCAGCAAGTTAGATCCTTCAAAACTCATCTCTCTCTCTCTCTCTCTCTCTCTCTCTCTCTCTCTCTCTTTTCTCTTTTAAATTTTGGTGGTTGATGATGGAGGAAGAATAAATAATTTGGATATTTTTACCCCATGTAGCCGTGTGGCTTTAGTGATGGTTAGCCAAGGACACTTGGATAATTTAGTTTCCACATGTTTCCACTAAATGATTTAACTCTATATATTTTATTATCATTATTCATCAGCCATGTATTGTGTGTGTGTGTAGTTTAATCTAATGTTAATCCATTATAATTTAAAGTATACATATTACATTATCATACTTTCATTCCTACTAGCTTATTATTACAATTCATGTTATATCCATTTTAAATTTAACGTAGTTCAAATGTAAAAATGTTTACACTTTCCTTGTTATTTTTCTACTGTTCCAACTAGGGTGATTTTAGGGTGTTACAGAGATTGTAGAAATTTGTGTTTTTATATAGCAATTGAAAATGTTTTGGACTTAATTGAAAAGAATTTAAATACTCTTTAAGTCAAAAACAACTTGAAAATAAGTTTGGGGTATTTTCAAAAGGTTTTGGCAATGTTTGAAACGTTTTTATGTAGCCAAACTAGTGCTTTTAATGTACTCGTTTCGATACAGGCATAATCTGTACCGATACATTTTGAAACTGCTAGAACTCGTTTCGATATAGGGTTCACCTATTTCGATACAGATAGGTGTGGTTTTGAAACACCCTTTGGTGTTTCGATACACCTACGTGGCATACACCCCAACAACTATAACCCCCAACGGCTATTTCCTAACGACTATTTGAATTGCAGGCTGTTTCGATACGACACTAGGCATTTTGGTACGGGGGTTCTGATACGCCACTGCATCCTTTTCCAACGGCTAGTTTTGAAAGAAGGGCATTTTAATACAGCTACACGTGTATCAAACAGACATCACTAGAACTGCATTTCTGATGGGAAATAAAGTCTCTAATGGCTCCAACTCAACCCCAACGGTCCTAAACGACTTCAAACATAATTGGGAGTATAAAAGGCACCTCCAAGCATCAATGGAAGATTAATGCTTCAATTGTCAACAACTCTATGATGTTAAATTGTCATTAGGGCTTAAATTGTTCATTCATTGTATAGACAACACTTGTGAGCCTAAATTGTCAAATTTGCTCAAGTGTTTAGGTTTGGGTGAGTGCTTTAGTGTGCAAACATCAACCTTGTAAGAGGGATTTTAGTTTGCTTATCTTTATCTCTTGTAGAGAGGGTTTGATCAAGCTTTGGGCTAGAAAGCTTTGATCGTTATAAGGGTTTCCTCCTAATCCTAGAAAAGGGGACGAATCAATTAGTGGATTGATTGCGAAATCCTTAGTGGGAAGCTAAGGTAGTGGATGTAGGTGCTTTTTAGAAGGCCGAACCACTCTAAATTATTGTGTCTTTAAATCTTTTAGCTCTCACACCTCAATCACCCAAAAATCCAACTTCCCCACCACTTGGCTATCCATAACGATTGAAGGAAATCGAGCCTATCAAGTCTAACACATGTATTGCCTTCCCTGATGAACTTCTGTGATTGCCCCAACCCATTAAGTGGAGTTTGGCATCGAGGTGCAACCGGGGACTGCTCTCGTTTCCATTGCACCATATCGCATGGCAGCTATGGAATTAAAGGAACTAAAGGCTCAGATTCAAGACTTATTGAACAAAGATTTCATTCAACCGAGCTCTTCGCCCTGGGGAGCTCCGGTTCTCTTTGTTAAGAAGAAAGATTGTTCTATGCGATTGTGTATTGACTACCGACAATTGAATAAAGTCGCCATCAAGAATAAATATACATTGCCTAGAATAGACGACATGTTCGATCAACTAAAAGATGCCTCTATTTTTTCCAATATCGACTTAAGGTCGGGTGTAAAGCGTCCATGAGTTCTATATTTCATACACATTCCATCTCACATTATTGTTGTTTTTTAGTACAATCTAGGCATAATTAGGACCATGCATTGCATTTAGCAGTATTTCCTTACTTTGCCATGCTTTTATTGATTATCTTTTATATGGTGAAGAAAAGGTATTGTTTTAGCTTAGTTTTAGTTTCGGCTACTAAAGGCTGACAAAGGAAAGAAAAGCTGAGGACATGATGCTGATGCAACAGACCAAGGAGATGTACTAATGCAGTTCCAGATAGAGACAGCAGTTGCCGAGTAGCTGACGTCGCCCAACTTGCCGCCCAAGACATCAGACTATGGAGTTGGAGAACTGGAGTGCAATCTGTAGAGTAGAAAATCCTGATTCTATCGATGTTGTCCACTCAATTTTCTGACGTCTATAGCAGCAGGCAGAGCCACCGAAGGAAGAACTTGTGATTACTTGCAAAACAAGGCAACATGATAAAGTCCACATTTAACTCAAAGAAGTCAAAGTTTAAAGTCACATTTAATGCAAAAAGATACTTTGAAGACTTCTATTTAAAGGACTAGACCTAGCTAATGCCTATATATACTTATTGTAATATTACTTCAAGACAAGTTAGGTTTTCCTTAGGTATAGTTTAGGTTTTCCTTGCCGCCATTATGTTCTAATTCTCTTTTTGGGTTTGGGTTATGTTGTAATTAGTGTGAGAACAATTGTTTAGGATTTTAAGTTTGTTTTTGTAAATAAAACTTCAAGGTTTGCTTATTCCATGTTCTTCATAGTTTTCAATTAAGGCGAAAGATTAGTTGAATTCTATCCATTTGTTCGGTATCGAGAGAGTCGAACTCATGAAAGGAGTAAGTATGATTTCATCTATAGATGGTGCGATCAATCCGGCCTAGACATAGGTTAGGATTTAAGGCCGCTAAAAGAGGACGAATCAACATTGCTGTCTTTGCACGATTCACGCCGCGACTAGTATTATCTACAGTGGGCATCAACAGAATTTTGACTTAGACATAAGCAGGATCACTTTCGAAGTGTTCTGCCGAGCCTTGCAGTTCTGCCGAGTTTGCCGTCGAGACACAGTTCCATTCCCCTATCGAGGCAGCGAGAGGGTCTCAGTAGTCTACCTGCCATCCCCCGCCGAGGCAGCAGAGTCTGGCAGCGCAAAGCAACTTGTCCTATTCAATGTAGTTTCACACTAAGTAGCAGCATAACCCTGCCCATTCTATCAACCTGATTTCTTCTCTTTTAATTACTTGTGTTTTTTTACTTTTCTTCTCAACAATCAAATTAATTGTGCATTTACTTTTTCTTGTGTAGGAACAACCATTCGAATTAAGTTGTCCAATCCCTGAGGGAGACGATATCTTTTATACTATAACTTGACAAGAGGGTGCACTTGCGCTAATAAATAAAGAACACTCAAACGTTCTACATCGGGCTACTATCAAATGAGAGTTAAGGATTGTGATGTACCAAAGACTACCTTTCGTACATGATATGGACACTACTAATTCTTGGTTATGCCCTTTGGGTTAACCAATGCACCGACAACTTTTATGGATTTGATAAATTGTGTCTTTCGGCTTTTTCTTGACAAGTTCGTAGTGGTGCTTATAGACGACATATTGATCTATTCCAAGAATGAAGCAGAGCACCGAGATTATCTCTGTATTGTGCTTCAGACCTTGAGGAAAGAAGCTCATTTTGTTTGGACTGAGGTTCAGCAACAAAGTTTTGACCATTTGAAACAAGTACTGACTCATGCACCCGTCCTAATCCAACTCGAGTCCGGAAAGGACTACACAGTTTACAATGATGCATCGCACCTCGGGTTAGGATGTGTATTGATGCAAGAAGGAAAAGTCAATGCTTATGCTTCGAGGCAATTTAAGCCACATGAAATGAATTACCCCTTTCACGACCTTGAATTGGCTGCAGTTGTCTTTGCATTGAAAATCTGGAGATATTACCTCTACGGAGAAAAATGCTACCTCTTCACCGACCATAAGAGCCTTAAGTACCTATTGACTCAAAAGAAGTTGAATCTTCAACAACGGAGGTGGATGGAACTCCTTAAGGATTACAATCTTGTCATTGATTACCATCCGGGCAAGGCCAATGTTGTAGCTGATGCACTCAGCCGCAAACCTTTGCCTGGTAAGCATTGACAATGAATTTTATAGTTATATGTATTATGTAGTACATTAACTCATCGTGACATTGTTATTTTGTAGCCCCTCGAGAAATTAATGCCCACTTCTGACTTCGAAAGCATCGTTGCCTTGTAGCTGAACTTCAAGTTCAGTCTACCATCATTTCGTGTATTAAGGGTTTGCAAGAGCAAGATCCTAAGCTTCAACCTATTGTCTTTAAGCTGTTGGACAACCCCGAATTTAGAATTAATTCTGAAGGACTCTTGTGTTTTCATGACCGAGTCTGCGTACCTAATGATGAATCCCTTCGCACCGATATTCTCTCTAAAGCTCATCCGAGTTCTTTTTCTGTTCACCCTAGGTCTGTGAATATGTATAAGGACCTAGGCAAACTCTATTGGTGGCCAGGCATGAAGCAAGCCATAGTTGATTTCATTTCCAAATGTCTCACGTGCCAACGTGTTAAGGTAGAACATTGTACTCCTACCGGATTATTGCAGCCTATTGATCCATCGAGATGGAAGTGGGAAAAGATCACTATGGACTTTGTTAGTGGTCTACCGTTAACTCCCGCGAAGCATGATGCATTGTAGACCGTTTCACGAATTCAGCCCATTTTATACCGTTTAGAATGGACTACAGTCTCCCCAAATTAGCTGACTTATATATCAAGGAAGTAATCTGACTCCACGGAGTACCTAAGTCTATTATCTCCGATCGAGATCCTAGATTTGCATCTCGGTTTTGGAGAACCTTACAAGGAGCTTTGGGCACCAAAGTTAATATTATCACAACTTTTCACCTTCAATCTTATGGCCATTCAAAAAGGGTAATCAAGATCTTGGAAGACATGCTTTGGGCATGCATTATCGACTTTAGCGGAACTTGGGAGAAATCTCTAGCCCTTGTTGAATTTTCCTACAATAATAGTTACCAAGAATCAATCCAAATGGCCTCGTATGAAGCATTGTATGGTAGGCAATGTAGAACTCCGTTGTCTTGGTCGGAGCTTGGTGAGGGCAAGATGTTAGGCCCTGACTTGCTTCGAGAGACTGAAGAGTGGGTGACCATTATTCACGATCATTTGAAGGTTGCCTTTGACCGAAAAAAGGCTTATGCTGATCTTAAGAGAAGAGATATCGAGTATGAAGTTCGTGAAAAAGCCTTCCTCAAGGTATCACCGTGGAAGAAGGTTTTAAGGTTTGGCAAGAAAGGAAAATTGAGTCCCTGATTCATTCGACCCTTTAAAGTCATCGAAAGAGTTGGCCCCGTGGCATATAGACTATTGTTACCCTGTGAATTGAGTAAAATCCATAATTTTTTTGATGTATCGATGTTTCAGAAATATAGCTCTGATCCTTCGCACATTATGGAACCTGAATCTGTGGAAATTCGACCAAATCTATCCTACAAGGAGGAATCAGTTCAAATTCTAGCAAGAGAAGTCAAGAGGCTTCACAATAAAACTGTATCGTTAGTTAAAGTTCTCTGGAGGAGCCACACCGTTGAAGAAGCCACTTGGGAACCTGAAGAGACCACGAAACAATAGTATCCTCATCTCTTCGGTTCAGGTAAAAATTCGAGGATGAATTTTTTCTTAGGGGGGAGAGAGTTGTAACACCTTAAAATCTAGTCAAGTCAGAATTGGGTTCCGGTGATCGGAAATTTTGCATCGATAAAGTTCAAATGTAGTAATAACTAGTTAATCATTGATATTGGGCTCTAATTGAGTAAGTCATTGTTATTGGACCCTATTGGATAGTATCGAAAATAGTATAGTGATCAAATTGTGGAAATTGGGAATTTAGGAGTCAAACTATAAGGCCTTGAGAATCGAGGGACTAATCTTGTGATTAGCCCCTCCTCAATAACTAATGTCCCAACGTGGGACAATCTGGTGAAGTTGCTTCACCTAAAGGAAAGCCAATCTAAGTAAATACATATGTTTTATACAAACAAAAGGAAAAAAAATTATAGAGCTTACCCGAGAACTTGAAGCAAACACATCTATCTTCATCATCTTCTTCATCGAAGCACACACCTCCATTGGAGAAAGTTTTGTAACGCCCCAGTTTTGGGCTTAGATGTTTTGGCGAGTCGGGTTGGGCCGATATAACAAGTATCGGTTGTTCGAACTGTTAAAAGATGGTTTAGGGAGATCAAGGTTCGAGATAGGATAAAAAATATGATAAAAAATCCTAAAATCCTCTAAAATTATATTTAAGATGTTGGTCAAATCAATTTTACGAAACTAGTTTTTGAACGTATACATTTTGGGTAGTGACCAAAATGTAAAGATTTAAAAGTTGGAAAAATATTTTTCAAGAAGAGTCAAAATGTTAGAATCTTTCGGGAGCTACTTGGAAATTATGCCTTTTCCCTAATTTGGCATGTGCTTTAAATGTTATTAAAAATTAAAAAGGCTTTTAATTTGGTTTAATTAAAAAGTTAGTTAATCGGTTAAGAAGTTTTCACGGTCAATTTCATTTCTCTCTTTCACTTCAGCGAAACACTTCTCATTTTCTCTCAAATCTTCAGATTTTTCTTCACTCTCAAATCCTCTTTTGAGTTATACCTTTTGCTTATTGATTTTTTCCATTCTCCTTCAAGTTTCTTCAAGCAAATCTTACCAAATTAGAGAAGTAAGGATTGGTGGTAACTTTCGTGCTATCCCTCTAATCTAAATTCTTTAATGAAATTCCAAAGATATTTGACTCTTTAACACTGATTTTGATTGAGGTTTTGTGGTTAGATTGATAAACTCTTGAAATCTTGAAGAAAATTGGTTTAAAATGTGATTTTCGAATTTTGATTGATTGGGTTGGTTTGAGATTGTTGTTAAATGAGTTTTGAAATATTTTTGGTATTGAAGTGGAGTCTTAATCATATAGATCCCGAAATTCTTAAGATCCTTAGTTTTTGAAGTGTTTTGGGTGAGTTTTTGATGTGCTCTTGAGGAATTCGAGTTGTTGAAGGAATAAGGATGGTTTTAGGTTGTTTTTGGATGATGTTTAATGCTTAGAATGTGTTGGATGAGCTGGGTAATGGCTGGGCTAAGGTTTGAGGCCAATCGATTGAGTTTTCGGTTGTTTCAGATGTGTGTTTTGTTACTTTAGAGTAGGGCTGCGGGATTTCTTGTGTGTGCTGGAGTTTTGGATGCATTTTAATGCATTGAACTTCTGTTTTGATGTGTTGAAAACATGGGATAGTAATCTGGAAGCAAACGAGGTAGTTTTGGAGGCTCTAGACGATCGGTAGTCGCGTCGACAAGCGTGGTTTCGCGATTCGGTGAGTGGAATTTGGTTTTCCAGCGTTGAAATGTTTTAAAAAAGGTTTTGGGAACTTAATATGAGCTTGAAACGCTTTATTAAGTTCAGAAATAAGTAAATCGAAATTTCTCCCTCGGTTGTGCTAGTTTTGAGCCTTTGGTTGCACTTGATTTTACTTGCATTAACCTACTATTTTAAAGCATGTTTTTGAGAATACAAATTGTATATGATGATGTCATGTGGTTCAAGGATGTACTAGGTAAGTGGTCTTTGTATGCATGTGTTGATGCATGAGGTTTTAAGCATGGTTTAATGCTTTGATGGCTTATCATGAATGCTTTGTAAAAACAGTGAGTTGTGCATGAGGTATGGGTTATATTGGCAAGTGATGTTGAATAAAATGTTTTATAAATGAAATCAGATATAGTTAGCCGGCTATAGGATTGAGTGCACTATAAACAAGTCACCTTGGATATTGAGGGGTTGTGTTTGTACCGAGTACTCCATCCAAGTACCCTAACGATTGAGGATTGTTTAAGGTTGCAATGGTTGAGGGTAGCTCCTTGGTGTGAACCTTGTGTGTGTCCCGTCTCTCATTAGTGGGTTACACATCTACCGATGAGTGGTGTTGAGGGGTTGTGATTGTACTGAATACTCCGCCACGGGTGTCATAACGATGGAGGGTTGCTCTCGTGTGTGAGCCTTGAAATGCCGATAGAGTGTATGAAGGGTGTGGGACAACCCTTGGTAATTTGTGTGTCTGATATATGTGTATTTGAGGTTGATGTTTATCACTTGTGAGCCAATATAATGAAATGAATCAATGTAGAAATGATGTAATGCATATTTTGGAAAGATGCATGTTTTGGTTTAATCTTAGCATAATAGTATTTATGCTTGAAAGGCTTGGAAAATGAGTAAAAATAGTTTAATTGCTGAATTTAATTGAATCCTGTTGCATGATAATTAATACAATGGTTTTAAAGTTAAGGTGCTTGATTTGATAAGAAAGGCATGATGATTTTGAAAATAATGAAAAACGGTTTTGTGCATTGATGATGTTTGTGGTTTTGAGCAATCCTCACTAAGCTTGTATGCTTATGCTCTCTTTGTCTTATCAATGCAGATAATTAGACTTTCGGAGGTGGCATCTTCTAGGGAATCTTACCAAGACGCTTTATAAAAGTATGTTGCATACTTGAACTAGTGTAATAAGGGCAATGCGGGTGTCTGTTGCATTGAATGTTAATGATTTATTGATTTCTGGTTTTGAGCAAGTTTATGATGCATTTTTGGACTTGTAAATGGCCTTTGAGTTTTTGTATATGCTTGCTTTTGGATTTTAGCCTTTGGGTGCTTTTATCTTCTAGGAAGTATGCCTCTAGTTCCATTGTTTCCGAGAATGATGCCTTGATGTTGTTTATGTTGCGTATGAGTTGCCATTGATAAGTATTTAAGTTGTATGTATGTTAAGACATGTGTCGGGATGGTTCCGGAGGGTGAAAACTGAATTAAACCAACTTTTTAGAAAATTGCAGGCCCAGGCGTTTCGGAATGCCCTTACCTGTTTCAGAGCAGTGGCCTGAAATTGCCTTGGTGTTGCAGAACGGTGAGGCTCGTTCCGAAACATTTTGTCTTCGTGAACCATTATACCGAAACATGTCTGGAGGGGCTTCAGAACAGTCCCGTATTTCGTAACGGGCATCAATGTTTCGGAATGGCCGTAGCGATACAAGGCTCCCTATTCTGAAACACCAAATCGTTGAGTGCAAAATTTGAATTCATTTAAGTTTCTGTTTCTTGCATTTTGGTCCATGTTTGCCTTATATGCAATTGGATGGGTTCTAAAGGTCTTTTTGAGCTGAGTTTTCACCGAGAAGCATGTAATGAACCTAATTGAAGGTTGGTAACTTGAATTTTCTAATAACCCTTGTAATTTATAAAAGTTACAAAATGGTCCCTAAACCTTAATTGGCTTTAATCAAAAGGCGATTGTGTAGATTTTGAATCCGCTACTTATGTGCGTACATATAGGAACCTAAATTTCATCTACACAAGATTAAAAGAAAAAAGTGTCGTTTATTAAGGTGAACCTTCCCAGATTACTTCAATATTCCCCATGTGATTCGTTCGGTTCGGTCTATCGGCCAGGCCGGGTCGAGGGGGTTACATTTGGTGGTATCAGAGCCAAGTTACAAAAGGTTGGGATGATGGTAAGTTGTTGGAAAGTGATTTACGATGTGAATATGTATTTTGGTGATATTTTCTTTGTTTTGTGAATGTTTAAGCATGCTTATGTTGAATGTGTGATAGTGATGCTATACATGATGAATGAATATGGATGTGAGTTGTTCTATGATGTTGACTGGGCTGAATTTTGATGCTTGAGTCGTATGATGGTTGTGGTATGCTTGTAGTATGCTTTATGCTATGTTGGGGGGAAATTGGAAGGCCCATTGCCTTATTACCTAGTGAAATGTTTTAAATTGGTTTTGAAAGTCTTGGGATCTTTGTTAAGAACTGGCCTGATCATTTGTTTGTTTTATTTTCATGTTTAAATGTTAACTAGCACAATGGGACCAAGACGTGAGTTACGTTTTGGAGCGATAGCTCCTGCTGAAGGGCAGCGTGGCCAGGAGAACGAGGTTCTACCTGGTGGAAACTTACCTCCTCCTCCGCCGCCACCACCTGGGGTGGGGAGCAAGAGCAGCAAGGATAGGCTGATCCAGGGATTGGAGATTGGATGCCTTTAGTGCAAGCGATGACGGGAGCATTTCAGGCTGCTGTTGCCGGAGTGCATGTATAGGCTCCTGCTGCTGGGCAAGTGGGATTGCCATTTAAGCGATTGAGGAGTTTGGGAGGAGTAGAATTTCGAGGATTATCTCCTGAGGCGTTTGAGGCATGGATGGCCAGTACGATCCGGATATTGGATCAGATGGGGTGCAATGATGCACAAAAGCTGGGTTGCGCAGTATCGTTGTTGCACGGTGATGCATATACATGGTGGACGACTGCAACCGCGGCCTTAGAGCTGGAAGAGGTATATTGGACATTCTTCAAGTCTGCTTTCAAGAGAAAGTACCTTGGAGTTAGGTACCTTGATGATAAGAAGAGAGAATTTATGTCTCTAGTTTAGGGGAGTGTGACTGTAGCTGAGTATAAGGTTCAGTTCATACGGTTGATTCAGTATGCTCCAGAGCTGATGCCGAGTGATAGGCATCGATGCGATTGTTTTCGATATGGTCTGGTACAAGACGTGAAGACGTACATTCTAGCCACAGATTATACAGATTTTGATTTGCTCGTGACTCGAGCTAAGGATGTAGAATAGAGCTTGGGTTTGACTTCGCATGGGGGTGGTTTTGGTGTTTGGGCAAGAGAGCAGCTGATGCTGGCCCTAGTGGTGGGAAGATTAAGAGGAATCGTGACCATCGATATCATCCTGCGGCTAGGTGTGGCAACTTTGGGCGAGGTGCACCAGCTCAGGGCAATAGGCCGATGTTTGAGTAGAGCACGCGATGGACGTGTGTTTCGCGGGTGCACTTGAGAAGAGATTGCCCTTGTGTAGCTCGTGAGGTACAGGCTCCCGTAGTTGGATCTAATTCATGTTGGAACTGTGGATCCGCTGACCATATGAGACGAGAGTGTCCCCTGTTAGCGGAAGGTGGTCAGGGTCGTGAACCTGCAGTTGCACATCAGAGAGGTCATGGGCGCAGCCATGGTAATTTTTAAAGGAGAGAGGATTTCCAGAGAGGTGTGGCCCATGTCGTTGCTGTTCTACCAGAGAGAGGTGGTCCCGCAAGGGTGTATGCACATCGCGAGGGATGCAACGACACCGATGTGATTGCAGGTACCTTCACCTTGAAATCCCATCTTTGTTAGCATTGATTGATTCTGGATCTACGCATTCATATATCTTGAGTGAGCATGCACATTTTCTTGATATTCCTGTTGAGATGCTAGATGTAGGAATGCAATTAACAATTTCTTTTGGTGAGACTGTGGTTACAAGAACATTGTATAGGAGGTGTCTGTTGTCTGTTCAAGGTCATGTATTCTCTGTTGATTTGATGGAATTACCTTTTTATGGCTTTGATGTGATTCTTGGAATGGACTGGTTCATTGAACACCAAGCTGCGGTGGATTTTCATGTTAAGCGGGTTACCCTAAGGCTTGCAGATGATTACGAGGTGGTAATTGTAGGCGAGAACGTGAAGTTCTTGTCTAACGCAATATCGGCTCTGGAAGCGAGTCAGATGATGGAGTTGGGATGCGAAGCTTTCTTGGTGTATGCGATGAATCCTGGCACGAAAGAAGTGCGTATGCAAGACATATGAACCGTATGCGAGTTTCCGAGTGTCTTTTCGAAAGAGTTGTCTATATTGCCACCCAATCGAGAGGTTGAGTTTGGTATGGAGTTGTATGCAAATACAACTCTGGTATCCATTGCTCCTTATCACATGGCACCTAAGAAGTTGAAGGAGTTGAAGACACAGCTTCGGGAGTTGCTTGACCGAAGGTTCATAAGGCCGAGTATTTCACCTTGGGGTGCACCACTCTTGTTTGTGAAGAAGAAGGGTGGTACCATGCGTATGTGCATTGATTATCGGCAACTGAACAAGTTGACGATTCAGAACAAGTACCCTTTGCCGAGGATCAATGATTTGTTCGATCAATTTCGTGGTGCTTCGGTGTTTTCAAAGATAGACTTGAGGTCTGGGTACTATGAGCTTAAGGTTAAGGATGTGGATGTACCTAAGACAACTTTTCGGACTAGGTACGGCTATTATGAGTTTTTGGTGATGTCGTTTGGCTTGACAAATGCACCGGCTGCATTCATAGACATGATGAATATGGTGTTTCATGAGTTTCTGGATCAGTTTGTTGTAGTGTTTATCGATGATATTCTCGTGTACTCGCGTACCGAGGTGGATCATGATAGGCTCTTGAGGTTTGTGCTGAAAGTGTTGTTGAAGAATCAGCTCTATGCTAAGCTGAGAAAGTGTGAGTTTTGGCTCAAGGAAGTAGTTTTTCTTGGACACGTGGTGTCAGCCGAAGGTATCCGGGTTGATCCACAGAAGGTTGAGACGGTGATGAATTGGAAGACGCCTAAGTCAGTAACAGAAGTGTGTAGTTTCCTTTGGTTGGATGGTTACTACCAAAGGTTTGTCGAAGGTTTTTCTAAGATTGCTGCCCCTTTGACCAAGTTGTTGCAAAAGAATGTTCGCTTTGAGTGGACGAATGTTAGGCAGCAAGCTTTTGAAAACTTGAAGGAAGCTTTGATGCAAGCTCTTGTCTTGATTCAACCAGAATCGGGTAAGGAGTTTGTAGTTTATAGCGATGCGTCATACGTTGGGTACGCGGTTGAATTTCAGCACTTCATATCATCCTCAATCAGATGGGCAGTCAGAACGAGTTATCCAGATGCTTGAGGATATGTTGTGATGCTGTGCGATTGATTTCCAGGGTTCTTGGGAAAAGCATTTGTTGTTGGTTGACTTTGCTTATAACAACAGTTTTCTGGCAAGTATACAAATGGCACCGTATGAGGCCTTGTATGGGAGGAAGTGTAGAACGCCTCTTTGTTGAGCTGAGGCGAAGCAAAAATTGCTTTCCTTGCCAGATATGCTCAAGGGAACAATAGAGAAGGTGAAGCTCATATGCAAGCGGTTGAAGGCTGGATCGGATCGTCAGAAGTCTTACACGGATTTAAAGCGTAAAGAGGTTGAGTTCGCGATTGGTGATCGCGTGTTCCTTAAGGCATCGCCTTGGAAGAATGTGATGAGGTTCGGACATAAGGGAAAGCTTAGTCTGATGTTTATTGGGCAATATGAGGTTGTGGAGCGAGTTGGACCTGTGGCTTATCGGTTGAGGTTGCCTCCCGAGTTGGAAAAGATTCATGATGTGTTTCATGTATCTATGTTGCGGAGATATAGATCGGATCCTTCACATGTGATTCCAGTTGAGGAAATTGAGTTGAATCCGGATTTCTCCTATGATGAGGAACCAGTGAGAATTCAGGATACGAGTAGCAAAGTTCTTCGTGGCAAGATGATTGAGTTTGTGAAGGTGTTGTGGCGACACCGAGGAGTTGAGAAGGCCACGTGGGAAAGCAAGGCGGACATACTGAGGCAGTTCCCTTATCTTTTTCCTTAAGGTAAAATTTCGAGGACGAAATTTCCTAAGTGGGGGAGAGTTGTAATACCCCGGTTTTGGGCTTAGATGTTTTGGCGAATCGGGTTGGGCCGGTGGAACTGGTGTCGGTTGTTCGAACCGTTAAAAGATGGTTTAGGGAGATTGAGGTTCGGGATATGCTAAAAATATGATAAAAATCCTAAAATCCTCTAAAATTATATTTAAGAGGTTGGTCAAATCGATTTTACGAAACGAGTTTTTGAAAGTATACATTTTGGGTAGTGACCAAAATGTAAAGATTTAAAAGTTGGAAAAAATATTTTTCAAGAAGAGTCAAAATCTTAGAATCTTTCAGGAGCTACTTGGAAATTATGCATTTTCCCTAATTTGGCATGTGTTTTAAATGTTATTAAAAATTAAAAAGTTTAGTTAAAAAGTTAGTTAACCGGTTAAGAAGTTTTTACAGTCAATTTCATTTCTCTCTTTCACTTCAGCCAAACACTTCTCATTTTCTCTCAAATCTTCAGATTTTTCTTCACTCTCAAATCCTCTTTTGAATTCTACCTTTTGCTTATTGCTTTCTTCTATTTTCCTTCAAGTTTTTTCAAGAAAATCTTGCCAAATTAGAGGAGAAGCAAGGATTGAAGGTAATTTTCGTGTTATCCCTTTAATCTAAGTTCTTTAATGAAATTCCAAAGATATTTGACTCTTTAACAATGATTTTGATTGAGGTTTTGTGGTTAGATTGATAAACTCTTGAAATCTTGACGAAAAATTAGTTTAAACTGTGATTTTCGGATTTTGATTGATTGGGCTGGTTTGAGATTGTTGTTAAATGAGTTTTGAAAGATTTTTGGTGTTGAAGTGGAGTCTTAATCAGATAGTTCCCGAAATTCTTGAGATCCTTAGTTTTTGAAGTGTTTTTGGTGAGTTTTTGAGGTATTCTTGAGGAATTCGAGTTGTTGGAGGTATAAGGATGGTTTTAGGTTGTTTTGGATGCTGATTAATGCTTAGAATGTGTTAGATGAGCTGGGTAATGGTTGGGCAGAGGTTTGAGGCCAATCGGTTGAGTTTTCGGTTGTTTCGGATGGGTGTTTTGATGCTTTAGAGCAGGGCTGCGGGATTTCTTGTGTACGCTGGAATTTTGGATGCATTTTAATGCATTGAACCTCTGTTTTGATCTGTTGAAAACAGGGCTAGTAATCCAGAAGAAAACGATGTGGTTTTGGAGACTTCGGGCGATCGGTAGTCTCGTCGGCAAGCGTGGTTTCGCGAGTCGGTGAGTGGAATTTGGTTTTCCAGCATGGAAAAGTTTTAAAAAAGGTTTTGGGAACTTAATAAGAGCTTGAAATGCTTTATTATGTTCGGAAGTAAGTAAATCAAAATTTCTCCCTCGTTGTGCTAGTTTTGAGCCTTAGGTTGCACTTGATTTTACTTGCATTAACCTACTATTTTAAAGCATGTTTTTAAGAATATAAATTGTGTATGATGATGCCATGTAGTTTAAAGATGCACTAGGTAAGTAGTCCTTGTATGCATGTGTTAATGCATGTGGTTTTAAGCATGGTTTAATGCTTGTTGATGGTTTATCATGAATGCTTTGTAAAAACGGTGAGTTATGCATGAGGTATGGGTTATATTGGCAAGTTATGTTGAATAAAATGTTTTATAAATGAAATCGGATATAGTTAGCCGGCTATAGGATTGAGTGCACTATAAACAAGTCGCCTTGGATGTTGAGGGGTTGTGATTGTACCGAATACTCCATCCAAGTACCCTAACGATTGAGGATTGTTTAAGGTTGCAACGGTTGAGGGTAGCTCCTCAGTGCGAACCTTGTGTGTGTCCCGTCTCTCATTAGTGGGTTATACATCTATCGATGAGTGGTGTTGAGGGGTTGTGATTGTACCGAATACTCCACCACGGGTGTCACAACGATGGAGGGTTGCTCTCGTGTGTGAGCCTTGATATTCTGGTAGAGTGTATGAAGGGTGTGGGACAACCCTTGTATATCCGTGTATCCGATATGTATTTTTGAGGTTGATGTTTATCACTTGTGAGCCAATATAATGAAATGAATCAATGTGGAAATGATGTAATGCATATTTTGGAAAGATGCATGTTTTGGTTTAAGCTTAGCATAATGGTATTTATGCTTGGAAGGCTTGGAAAATGAGTAGCAATGGTTTAATTGCTGAATTAAATTGAATCATGTTGCATGATGGTTAATACAATGGTTTTGATGTTAAGGTGCATGATTTGATAAGAAAGGCATGATGGTTTTGAAAAGTGTGAAAAACGGTTTTGTGCAACATGATCTCATCAATGCAGATGATTAGACTTTCGGAGGCAACATCTTCAAAGGAATCTTACCAAGACGCTTTATAAAAGTATGTTGCATACTTGAACTAGTGTAATAAGGGCAATGGGGGTTTCTGATGCATTGAATGTTAATGATTTGTTGACTTCTAGTTTTGAGCAAGTTTATGATGCATTTTTGGACTTGTAAATGGCCGTTGAGTTTTGGTATATGCTTGCTTTTGGATTTTAGCCTTTTGGTGCTTTTATCTTCAAGGAAGTATGCCTCTAGATCTATTGTTTCTGAGAACGATGCCTTGATGTTGTTTATGCTGCGTATGAGTTGCGATTGATAAGTATTTAAGTTGTATGTATGTTAGGACATGTGTCGGGATGGTTCCGGAGGGTGAAAACTTAATTAAACCAGCTTTTCCGAAAATTGTAGGCCTAGGCATTTCGGAACGCCCTTACCTGTATCGGAACAGTGGCCTGAAATGGCCTTGGTGTTCCGGAACGGTGAGGCTAAATCCAGAACATTTTGCCTCTGTGAACCATTGTACCAGAACATGTCAAGAGGGGCTTCGGAACGGTACCGCATTTCGGAACGGGCATCAATGTTTCGAAACGGTCGTACCAGTACGGGGCTCTCTGTTCTGAAACACCAGACCGTTGAATGCAAAATTTGAATTCATTTAAGTTTATGTTTCTTGCATTTTGGTCCCTGTTTGCTTTGTATGCAATTGGATGGGTTCTAAAGGTCTTTTCGAGCTGAGTTTTCACCGAGAAGCATGTAATGAACCTAATTGAATGTTGGTAACTTGAATTTTCTAATAACCCTTGTAATTTATAAAAGTTACATAATAGTCCTTAAACATTAATTGGCTTTAATCGAAAGGCGATTGTGTATATTTTGAATCAGCTGCTTATGTGTGTACATATAGGAACCTAAATTGCATCTAGATAAGATTAAAAGAAAAAAAGGGTCCTTTATGGAGGTGAACCTTCCCAATTTACTTCAATATTCCCCGTGTGATCCGTTCAGTTCGGCCTATCGGCCAGGCCGAGTTGAGGGGGTTATAGTTTTGAGCTTCATTTTTTCTTCGTTTTATTTATATCGAATCGTTGCTATCGATTTGGTAAGCTATATTCCTCAATAGGTTATTGGATTCCATGGATGTATTGAGTTTAATCCTAAGCTAGGGTTTTGACCATCCATGGATATCTCTTCGTTGCCATCTATATTGAGAGCGGTTATCGATTTTGGTATTGTTATATTGATTTTGATATCGTAATATCGATCCTAACAATCTCCTAGCTCAAGAAGTTGCTAAAGAGCATTCATCGTCTCCATCCAAAGCTAGGAACAAGGGGATTGTTATCTGAGAGCCTTGAAAGCTTCGGAGTGTCAAGATGAGTGTAGTCGGAGTCTCGAAATTAGGCGAAAAGCCTTCCTGAATCTATTATTGTTGTCTTCGATCATTTAACTCACATTGCTATTGAGAAAGTTACATCGGACTATTAGAGTGACACCTTGGTAAGTGTCAGTAAGTTTGTCATTGAATATCGGACATAGTTATTGGTATCGTCATTGAGCATTGTCATTGATATAGATATTGTTATTGAAACATTGCAAAGAAATCATTGATTATTTTTATTAACATTGAACCTTGAAACGTTGATTATGAGACATATTGGTTATTGATAATATTGAAATCATTGGTCATTGGAATACTCATTGATTATTGAAATGGATATGAACATTGGAACCTTGGATTTGAATAGACATTGGATACAATTGGCATGTCATAGAATTCATGAGCTCAATGTGCGGGTGGACTACGGTCCTAAGGCTACGACCTATATTGATTTGGCGAGGCAGAGGGATGTGTATTGATATTGGTCATATTGGCGAGGCGGATGGACTAGACCATTCATTCATTTGGCGAGGCGTAGGAATTTGCGTATCCTCTATCTTGATTCAATCCAAGGATTAATGATGAAATAAATATGTTAAACATTGTTTATTGATGTATAGTATTGGTATTGATAAGCATGAGAGCATGTATATAGATACTTGATACATTGATGTTTATGTTGTTTATGATTACCGCACTAGGCAATTTATGCCTAACGTGTCTCATCTCATGCATTTCAGGTTGAAAGATCGTGTGTTGGAGGATCGGATTATCAAGGCAAGACAAGTCACTGCAAGCCCTAAAGTAATGTGTTTTGACTTATAGACTGTAACGCCCTGATTTTGGGCCTAGGAGTTTTAGAGTTTGAATCGGGTCGGTCGAGAACGGTTCGAATCTTTAAGGGAGATTTAGGGAACACCTAGTTCGGGATGCTTTAAAATATGGAAAATATCTAAAAATTCGCATTTATTATATGAACGATAATGGTGAAAACAATTTTACAAAATATGATTTGGAAATGCTACATTTCGGTGTAGTGACCAAATCGCAGTTTTTGCAAAAGTTGACTAGTGACTGTTTTGTAAAGGATTGAAACTTTGAATATTTAAGGAGCTAATTTTACCAAAATATTTTTATCAGATTTCTCTCTAATTTTGGGTGTTTTAATAATGATTTAATAAAGGGAATTAAAAGAGAAAATCATATTTTGACTTTCATAACTACTTTACGATCTTTTTCTCTATTTTCATTTTCTCTCAACTTCCACTCAGCCAAACACATTTCCTTCATCAATTAACCTCTGATTTTCATTTTTTTGAAGATTTCAATCTCCTGTGGATTCCTAATCTTTTCCTCATCAAATCCTCTTGTTTTCACTTTGGAATTTCAAGAAAACTTGCCCAAATTAAGGAGAAATCAGCCATTAGAGGTAAGCTTCGTCCTTCTCCTCTAATGATCAGTTCTTTACTGAAATTCCCAAGTTATCAATCCTTTGTTAATGATTTTTGAGTTGCTTTAATGTTAGAAACATGAAATTGTGTTAAAACTCAAGATTCTTGGAGAGATCTTGATGATTTTCGTAACTATTGGTTAAGCTATGTTTTGAGGTTGATTTCTAATGTATTTTGGATGGTAATTGATGTTATAAATGAGTTTTTACCAAACAAATCCTGAATAGGTTTCGATTCCTAAGTTTTTCATGCTAGATTGGTGGTTTTTGGTGTGGTTTTGGTGTTATGTTGTAGCTGGAGGTTTAAGGACGAGTTTATAGTGATTTTTGGTGTTGATTGAGGTTTAGAAATGATTAGAAGTGATAGATCTTGGTTGGGCTTTGTTTTGGAAGAGTTTGGAGATGATTTCGGTTGTTTTTAGTGGCTGAAATGATGCTTTTGAGTAGAGCAGCGAATTTATTTGGTTGGCTGATGATTTCAATGCATGATGATGCATTAATCCTCTGCTCTTATGTGTAATGAACAGGGGAGACATCTTCGGACGCTTTTGGTGTTGATCTGGAAGTGCCAGGAGCTTAGATATCGTTTCGGCGAGCAAGCAAAATGTAATCGGTGAGTGCGAATGGTTTTAGAAGTCCTTGAGGGACAAGGAAACAAGGTTTGGGGATTTAGGATTGGTTTGAAACACCATCCTAAGTCCGGAAGTAAGTATGGCTAGATTTGCTCTCAAATATGTGGTTGTTGCCCCTAAAATGCTATTACATGCTCTTGATTTGAGATAGACAAATTCCTACTGTTTTATGCATGATTAGTAGCATGAGATGATGCTTTGAAGAGATTTCATGAGATAGCATATTGCATTGAAGAGTTTTGAGATTTTGATTTAATGCAAAGCTTGTGTTATGATTTTGAAATGAGATGAGAAAGATTTGAGAGATGTTGCATTAAAAACTGTAGGTGAGATGATGTTTTGACATAATATATTGGCATATAAGATGAGATACTTACCGGATATAATTGATCAATCAATAGGATGAGAGTGCACTATAAACTAAAATTCGTACGTGCTCTTTGGAGTCAGGCAATGGGAGTAGTGCCATCCCGATCCAAAGTGAGAATTCGATGATAAGAGATACCATCGGGGTAGGACTTGGTGAAATACCCAAGCTTTGTGGCGATGAGAGATACCGCCATGAGATTTCGGTGATGGGAGATTCCACCGGGGTAGGACTTGACTTTGAGTCAAGCTAATCCGCATATCCGAGTAAAGATGAAATGTGAAATGCCAATATAATATATGAAAATGTATTTGATTCACATGTACCAAATGGAGAGATGTTTTTACGCTATGAGAAATGCATATGAGAGTATGATATGAAACGCTTTGTTTTCATTTATCATGTGTATGGCCTTGCCATGAGTTTTGCATTGGTTTAATGCATGGGATAGAACAAGGGTACATGTGTTTTCAAATGGAGATTTGCTTTGAAATGGTTTTCAAGCATGAGATAGAATGAGCATGTTGTTGAAAATGGCTTTTGAGAAAATGTTTTGAATAATGCATTGTTGTGTTGGTTTTCTTTAGAGCTTGCCTCACTAAGCAAATGTGCTTACGCTCTCTTTTACCAACAATGCAGATAATTGAGACGATTTGGGCAGCGAGAAGGTTAAGAACATCCAAGGAAGTGAAAAGCTCATGTATGGTGAAGTTTTTACATACTCTAGTATTAATATTTGGCAATGGGGCTTCAAGGTTGTTTTTGGGAGTGTATTTGGAACTCCCTATGTTTGTAGCAAGTTTGTTATGGCTTTTGAAGTTTGTAAATGGTCTTATATGGTTTGGTTTGAGGTTTGAGGTCCATATTTGGTTCATGTGGTTAGGAATCATGCCTATAGACCAAATGTTCATGTGTTTGATGTCATGTTTTAGCTTAAGCTTCTTAAATATGTTCTTTTATGTCTAATCATGTTGCTGGTATGTTATGGTATGATTTGGGATATGTTTGAGTGTGAAAAGATGTGAAAACCACAAAATTATGTTGTTGCAGGGCTGGGTGTATCGAAACACCCTTATCTGTTTCGAAACAGGGGCCCGAAATGGCTATAGTGTTTCGGAACAGATGAAGGTGTTTCGGAACACTTTGGCTACTAGAGAGGATTGTTTCGATACCGGTCTCGGAACGCACCCGAGTACCGAAACGGTCAACACCGTTTCGATACGACCGTTTTGATACTAGGGTCAGCGTTTCGAAACGGATGACTGTTGAGCTGTGTTTTTGAATTGTTTTAAGTTCTCTTGTTTAACATTTTAGTCCTAGATGTTGTGCATGCAATCGATTGAACTTGGAATGTCCTTTTAAGCTGAAATTTGACAGAGATGCATGTAAAATGACTTATTACATATTGGTAAAGTTAAAATCTGCAATGTCCTTATATTTTCCAAAATTTACGTTTTGGTCCCTAAAAGTGTAATTCTTGCAATTGAACACCTAAAGGTTTTCCGATCACTGTGCCTTTCTCTCCTATGACTCTTGAGTAATCACATAGGCTTAATGTGCCTCTAGAAAAGATAAAAAGAAAAAAACGGTCGTTAATCAAGGTTGACTTTTGGGTTGACTTTGGTTTTCCCCGTGTAATCTCCGTTGTTCAGGTCAAGCGTCTAGGCCGGGCTATGGTGTTACATTTGTTTGTATTAGAGCCAGGTTAGCGAATGTTTGGGGCTTGGTAAGTGGTTAATGTATATGATTATGAATGTTTGTGAATTTTCGGTGAAAGTATGATGTATGATTGTTGATGTTTGGTTCTATTGAGATGAGTTTGAGATGCTATGTTGTGTTTGGGGTATAGTTGGGGATCCCATTGTAACACCCCAAATTTGGGTTTAGAAGTTTATGGTCTGAACTGGATCGGTCTGGGAAACGGTTCGAATCTAAAAGGGGGTTTTAGTGAACACTTAGTTCGGGATGCTTTAAAATATAGAAAAATATCTAAAAATCCTCATTTAATATATATAAGTGAATGGTGAAATCAATTTTACAAAATAGGGTTTGGAATTACTACATTTCGGTGTAGTGACCAAATCGCAGTTTTTGCAAAGTTTAGTAGTGACTATTTTGTAAAGGATTGAAACTTTGAATTTTTAAGGAGCTAATTTACCAAAAATATTTTCATCGGATTTTTCCTTAATTTGGGTGATTTAATTAATGATTTAATTAATTAAAATAAAGGTGATAAACTACCTTTGACTTTCATAACTAATTTTCTCTAATTTTCTCCCATTTCATTTTCTCTCAAAATCCTATCAACCAAACACTTTTTCTCCAGAAAAATTTACTTTGATTTTCACTTCATTTGATGAGATTTCAATTCCTCTTTGATTCTTAATCAATTCCTCATCAAATCCACTTGATTTCTACATTGAATTTTCATGGAAACTTGCCCAAATCAAGGAGAAATCATCTTTTAGAGGTAAGCTTGTTCTTCTCCTCTAAATACTCAGTTCTTTACTGAAATTCCCAAGTTGTCAATCCTTTATTAAAGATTTATGAATGGTTTTGATATTGGAAACAAGAATTTGGCTTAAAACTCAAGATTTTGGAAGAGATCTTGAGGATTTTCGTGGATCTTGGTTAGGCTCTGTTTTGAGGTTGTTTTCTAATGTATTTTGGATGTTAATTGCGGTTACAAATGAGGTTTTATCAATCAAATCCCGAATAGGTTTGTTTTCCTAAGTTTTGCTTGCTAAATGGTGGTTTTTTGGGTGGTTTTGGTGATCTACTGTTGCTGGAGGTATAAGGTCATGTTTATGTTGCTTTTTGATGTTAATTGATGTTTATAAAAGGTTAGAATTGATAGATCTTGGTTGGGCTTTGTTTTGGGAGAGTTTGGAGGTGATTTTTGGTAGCCGAAATGGGGTTCTTGAGTAGAGCAGCGAGTTGGGTTGTATTGCTGGTGATTTTAATGCATGGTGATGCATTAATCCTCTGTTGTTATGTGTTAAAAACATGGGAGATTGATCCGGAAGCGATAGAGGTGGTGTTGGAGGTTTCGGACGCTTGGGAGGCTTGTCGGCTAGCATAGTTTTATGTATCGGTGAGTGAGATCATGTTTTCCATCTTTGGAATGGTTTTGAAAAGAGGTTTGGGAACTTAAATCTATGCTTGAAACGCCGGTTTAAGTTCGGAAGTAAGTGAAGTTGAATTCTCTCTCAATTGTGCTATTATTGTTTTGAAAACTATCAAAATGGATTTTGATGTGTTGATTTGCCAATGTGGTTAAATGGTGGTTTGTGCATGGTTTTTAAGCATGTGAGTTGGTTGTCAAACTTGGTTTGAGGAAAGATGCATGAAATTGATATTCCTTGAGAGTTTGAGTTGTCAATTTGTGTCTCAAATGCTTTGTTCGGCCTTTTGGCTTGAAGGTGTTGCATGCTTTAAAAACAGCGAATGTGTTGATGTTTAACGTGATATATATATTGGCATAGGTGATGTAAAGATTACCGGATATATTGATCGATCAATAGGATGTTTAGTGCACTATAATCTAAAAATTCGTACGTGCTCTTGGGTGTCGTCCCAAAGAGAGAGACCAGTTATGGGCATTCCATTGGAGTAGAACTTGGTGAATTATCCAAGCTTTTTGGCAACAAGAGTTCTTGCCATGAGACCGATGATGGGCATTCCGTCGGAGTAGGACTTGGTGAGAGACCAAGCTTTTGGCAATAAGAGTTATTGCCATGTGAAATCGATGAGGGGCATTCCATCGTAGTAGGACTTGGTGAAATACCCAAGCTTGGTGGCGAAGGTAGATACCGCCATGAGAGCCGGTGGCGAGATCCCACCGGGGTAGGACTTGACCTCGAGTCAAGCTGTCCGCATATCCGAGTACAATAGAATATGAAAAATGCCAATATATGAGAATGAAATGTGTCACATGTACTAATGCTTGAGATGTTGTATGTAATGAGAAATGCATATGAGATAATAATTTTATGAAATGCTTTTGTGTATCAAGCATATGTGGCCTTTCCATGAGATCCGCATAGGTTGTATGCATGTGTTAGCTAGATGGTACATGTGGTTTTCAAAATGGAGATTTGCTTATGCAAATGACGATTTTGAGTTTATAAAATGCTTTTGAGTAACAAGCATGTGTGGCTTTGCCATGAGTTTTGCATTTGTTAAATGCATGAGATAGATAGAAGGAACATATGGTTTCCAAAAAGTATTTACTTTGAAACGATCATCAATCATGAGAAAAGTATAGTGTGAAGTGGAAGTGATTTCCAAGGAAATTGGTTTAAACTTTGCATGAAGTGGTTGTGCATGGAAAGGTTTAAATGATAGTATTTGCAAGGGTGTTGTTTTGGGGTGAGTTGTTTAGTGTATCAATGTTAATGTTGGTTTTCTTGTTGAGCAATGCATGTTTTAAAGCAATGGTGTTTCAAGGGAGTTTTTCAATCAATGCTTTGGTTTATTGGATTGTGATTACATATTAAGAAGGTTTTATGATTCGCTGCATTGATGGTGTTTTGGTTTTGAGCATTCCTCACTAAGCATTATGTGCTTACGCTCCTTTTTTGTCCATCAATGCAGATAATTGAGGTTGGGACAGCAAGAAGCAAGGGATTCAAGAAGAGCTCCACTTGAGAAGTATGTTTGGTTTATAACTATTGATAATAAAGGCAATGGGGGGAACTTTTATGTTGTTGTGGATTGAGATTGTTTATCTTGACCAAGTTCGGTTTATGGTTTGATTCTTGTTGATGTTCGTTTTGCAATGTTTGGATCTTCTTCTTCATATGTTGTTATACCTATGTTCTTTGGTTAATGAGGACCTTGTGTTGAATGTGATTAGGGAGTTGGTGTGCCTAATGCTTGTATTGTATCTAGTCTTTGATGCAATTTGATAGTTATAATGCTTATCATGTTGTTGATATGTTATGGAATGGCTTAAAGTATATTTGAGGGTGTTTTTAAGTGAAAAACCAGAAGTTTCTGCTGTTTCTGGGCAGGGTGTATCGAAACACCCTTGTCTGTTTTGAAACGGGTGCCTGAAATGGCTTGGGCGTTTCGGAACGGCTAGAAGTGTTTCGAAACACTTTGGCTACTAGAAGTGTCTATTTCAGAACTAGTTTCGGGATATACTCGCGTACCAAAACGGTCAACTCCATTTCAATACTGGCATTCGACCCGGGTGTTTCGATACGGTTGTCAGTATTTCGAAACGGGTGACCGTTGGACACAGTTTTGAATTGCTTTGAAGTCTGCATGCTTTACATTTTAGTCCTGAAAGTTGTAATTGCAATTGCTTGAGCTTGAGATGTCTTTTTAAGCTGAAATTTGGCAGAGAGGCTTGTAATATGATTAATTGAGGTTTGGTAAAACTAAAATCTTGAAAGTCCTTTTATTTTCCAAATTTTACATTTTGGTCCCTAAAAGTGTATTTCTTGCAATTGAGTCCTTAAACGTTTTCCGATCGCTGTGCTTTTCTCTCCCAAGGTTCTTGGGCTTTCACATAGGTTTTATCGCGCATCTAGAGAAGATAAAAGTAAAAAAAGGGTCGTTAATCAAGGTTGACTTTGGTTTTCCCCCTGTGATCTTCGTAGTTCGGGTCTAGCGTCTAGGCCGGGCTAAGGGGGTTACACCCATTGCCATATCATTGCTATTATGAAGAATTGTTTTCAAAAATGAGCTTGAGTACTTGGATTACTTGCCTTATTGTGCCTAATTGAATTTATTGTATTTTGTCAGTTGCAGTGTTTTATTATGGGGACACGTAGAGAGCTTAGAATTAACACTCGTGCTACAGCTGAGAATGAGAATGTTGAGAATGATGAGGATCTACCTCCTCCTCCCCCTGGCGGACCACCCGGTGGTGGTGGAGCTGGGGTTGGTGTTGCTGAAGTTGGTGCTGCGGTTGCTGGACCCGAGGGAGTTCAGGGGCAAGCTGCTCCTAATATGTCTGTGTTGATACAAGCTATTGCTGGAGCTTTTTAGGCAGCAGTAGCTAGAGCTCATGGAGTTGCACCACAGGATGGTGCTAATGTGAGGTTGTCGTTAGAGAGACTCCGCAGTCTGAGAGGGACTGAGTTCAGAGGGTTGACCCCGGAAGGTTCCGAGTCTTGGTTAGAGAGTGCCAAGAGGATTCTCGGGCAGCTGAATTGTAATAATGTTCAGAAGTTGGGATGCATTGTGTCCCTGCTGCATGGTGATGCATATACGTGGTGGACAACCACGATATCAGGGATGGATGATGATGATGTGACTTGGACATTCTTCTTTAATGCATTCAAGCGGAAGTATTTGGGAGTTCGCTACCTCGATGAGAAAAGGAGGGAATTCATGTCCCTGGTGCAAGGGAGCATGACAGTGGCAGAATATGAGGTGCAGTTTGTACACCTTAGCCAATATGCACCTGAGCTGGTTCCTAGCGAGCGAGAAAGATGTGAACGATTCCGTTATGGGCTGGTGGCGGATGTGAAAACCTATATGCTCGCAGCGGATTATACTGATTTTGATGTCTTGGTCACCAGAGCCAAGGACATTGAGCTGAATCTTGGTTTGGCAAGTCGAGTGGGAGGATCTAGCTCAGGGAAGCGAGCTGCAGAGCGTGATCTTGGTAGAGATCGCTATAAGAGGCAAAAGGATAGAAGGCCATATGGTGATGCTAGACGTGGGGGTGGTAACCCTGGGAGAGGTCAGTAAGGACCAAATGCTTTCTTGAGGACTTCTAAGTGCAACCGGTGTGGTAGGAGACATATTGGTGAGTGTTGGGGTAATCTTGGTACATCCTGGAACTGTGGTAATCGAGGGCACATGAATAAAGATTGTCCTCAGCCGTTGAGAGAGGGTCATGCTCCGGTGAGAGCAGCTGAGCCACAGAGAGGTCGTGGGCGCGGTCGTGGTAACTTCCAGCGCAGAGATAAGGGTGGAAGGAATGTAGCACATGTGGTGGCTGTTCAGCCTGAAGGTGGTGGCCAGGTTCGAGTGTATGCCCATCGAGAAGGGAGGAATGACACAGACGTGATGGCAGGTACCTTTACTTTGCAATCCTTGTCATTACTTTCTTTGATTGATTCTGGATCTACACACTCGTACATATTGCGTGAACATGCTCAAATGCTTGGTTTCCCTGTTGAGTTTTTGGATGTGGGTATGCATGTGACTAGTTCCTTTGGTGAGACGGTTGTAACAAGAAGGTTGTATAGGAGATGCCCCTTAATGGTGCAAGATCATGTGTTTCTTGTTGATCTTATGGAGTTACCATTCTATGGGTTTGACGTAATTCTTGGCATGGATTGGCTTGTTGAGCATAGAGCCGTTTTGGATTTTGAAAGCAAGCGAGTTTCGCTGAAACTTGCGGATGATTATGAGGTTGTGGTGGTGGGAGAAAATGTGATGTTTCTATCTAATGTGGTGTCGACGCTTGAAGCAAGCCGGATGTTGCGTCAAGGATGTGAGGCATATCTAGCCTTTTTTTATGAATCCTCGTACAAAGAAGGTTCGCATACAGGATATAAGGACCGTGTGTGAGTTCCCTGGAGTGTCTCTGAAGGAATTACCTGGTTTGCCGCCTAGTATGGAGGTTGAATTCGGAATTGAGTTGTATAAGAACACAACTCTGGTGCCCATTTCTCCCTATCGCATGGCACCCAAGGAGTTGAAGGAGTTGAAAACGCAACTTCAAGAGTTGCTTGACCGAGGCTTTATTCGGCCTAGTGTGTCACCTTGGGGTGTACCGGTCTTGTTTGTTAAAAAGAAAGATGGCACAATGAGGATGTGCATTGATTATCGTCAGCTGAATAAGTTGACCATCAAGAACAAGTATCCTTTGCCGAGGATTGATGATCTTTTTGATCAGTTTCGAGGAGCGGTTGTGTTTTCAAAGATAGATTTGAGGTCGGGGTACTATCAGTTAAAGGTAAAGGATGTTGATGTGCCGAAAACAGCTTTTCAAACGAGATATGGGCATTATGAATTTCTAGTGATGCCGTTTGGATTGACGAATGCTCATGCTGCTTTCATGGACATGATGAACAGGGTGTTCCATGAATTCTTATATAAGTTTGTTGTGGTATTCATCGATGATATCTTTGTGTACTCTCGTACTAAGGAGGAGCATGAGGGTCATTTGAGGATCGTGTTGCAAGCGCTGTTAGAAAATCAGCTTTATGCTAAGCTGAGCAAATGTGAGTTCTGGCTAAAGGAAGCTTTTTTCTTGGCCATGTGGTTTCGGCTAAAGGGATTCGAGTTGGTCCTCAAAAGATTGAGGCGGTGATGAATTGGAAGCCTCCTAGATTTGTTCATGAGGTTCGTAGTTTCCTTGGGTTGGCAGGTTACTACCGGAGGTTTGTGGATGGATTTTCTAAGATTGCTGCCCCTTTGACGAAGTTGTTATAGAAGGATGTCAAGTATGAGTGGACGGAAGTGAGACAACAAGCTTTTGAGAAGTTAAAGGCAGCTTTGACGCAAGCTCCTATCTTGGTTCAACTTGAATCAGGAAAAGAGTTTGTGGTGTATAGTGATGCATCCTATGTTGGTTTGGGGTGTGTGTTAATGCAAGAGGGTAAGGTAGTGGCTTATGCATCGCGACAGTTGAAAGTGCATGAGCGCAATTACCCTACGCATGACATTGAGTTGGCTGCAGTGGTTTTTGCCCTAAAGATCTGGAGACATTATCTCTATGGTGAGAAGTGTACTGTGTACACGGATCATAAAAGTTTGAAGTACCTGATGTCTCAGAAGGAGTTAAATCTTAGGCAACGATGTTGGGTGGAGTTGCTTAAGGATTACGATCTAACGATTGAGTATCATCCGGGGAAGGCCAATGTTGTGGCCGATGCTTTGAGCAGGAAAGTGGTGGTAGAGTTAAGTGCGATGTTTGCTAGCTTGAGCATATCGCGGGATGGTAGTCTTGTTGCTGAATTGCAAGTGAAACCATCTCCAATTCATTTGATTAAGGATAAACAATTGTTGGATGATTCTTTGGTGCCACATGTTCAGGATATCGCAGAAGGTAGACCATCGGATTTTTGTTTCAATGATGATGGTGTTTTATGTTTTGGGAGTCGAATAGTGGTGTCGAATGATGTTGAATTGAGGCGCACTATTTTGACTGAAGCTCATAGTAGTCCTTTTGCTATGCACCCTGGTAGTACAAAGATGTATCGTGATCTGAAGGATGAGTACTATTGGGTGGGATTGAAGAAAGATGTCGCTGAGTATGTTAGCAAATGCATGGTTTGTCAGCGGGTTAAGGTTGAACATCAATTTCCTTCAGGGTTGTTGCAGCCGTTAAGGAATCCTGAATGGAAGTGGGAGAGGATCACCATGGACTTTGTGTCTGGTTTGCCTTTATTTCCATCAAAGAAGAATTCTGTTTGGGTGATTGTGGATCGCCTTACGAAGTGTGCGCATTTCTTGCCTGTGCATACTACGTACACCTTGGATAAGCTTGCGGAGTTGTAATTGCTGAGATTGTACGGTTGCATGGAGTGCCAAAATCTATAGTGTCGGATAGAGATACGAGGTTCACCGCAAGGTTTTGGGAGTGTTTGCATCAAGCATTGGGTACACGGCTGAATTTCAGTACTTCTTATCATCCGCAGACGGATGGACAGTCGGAGCGTGTTATCCAAGTGCTTGAGGATATGTTGAGGTGTTGTGTTATTGAATTTCAAGGCTTTTGGGAGAAGCACTTGCCTTTGGTGGAGTTTTCTTATAATAATAGTTACCAGACAAGTATTCAAATGGCACCTTATGAAGCTTTATACGGGAGGAAGTGCAGAACTCCTCTTTGTTGGGCTGAAACGGGACAAAAGATGGTCTCGATGCCGGCCTTGTTAAAAGGAACCACCGAGAAGGTGAAGCTCATTTGTAAGCGGTTGAAGGTAGCATCGGATCGGCAAAAGTCTTACGCGGATTTGAAGCGTAAGGAGATAGAATTTGTTGTGGGGGAGCGTGTGTTTTTGAAAGTTTCACCTTGGAAGAAGGTGATGAGATTTAGCCGGAAGGGCAGGTTGAGCCCAAGGTTCATTGGACCATACGAGGTGATAGAACTTGTGGGTCCTGTTGCCTACAAGCTAAGACTACCTCAAGAGTTAGAAAAGATACATAATGTGTTTCATGTATCCATGCTTCGGAGGTATAGATCGGATTCGTCGCATGTTATGTCTGTGGAAGAGGTTGAGTTGAATCCAGACTTGACGTATGATGAGGAACCTGTTGAGATTCTAGATTCGGATAGTAAGGTTCTCCGAGGTAAGACCATCGAGCTGGTCAAAGTCTTGTGGAGACATCGTGGTGCTGAGGAAGCTGCGTGGGAAAGAAAGGAGGACATGAAGAAGCAATTTCCTTACCTTTTTCCTCCAAGTAAGTTTCGAGGACGAAATTTATTAAGAGGGGGAGAGTTGTAACGTCCTGAATTTGGGCCTAGAAGTTTTAGAGTTTGAATCAGGCCGATCGAGAATGGTTCCAATCTTTAAGGGAGATTTAGGGAACACCTAGTTCGGGATGCTTTAAAAATATGGAAAATATCTAAAAATTCGCATTTATTATATGAATGATAATGGTGAAAACAATTTTACAGAATATGATTTAGAAATGCTACATTTCGGTGTAGTGACCAAATCGCAATTTTTGCAAAAGTTGACTAGTGATTGTTTTGTAAAGGATTGAAACTTTGAATCTTTAAGGAGCTAATTTTACCAAAATGTTTTTATCAGATTTCTCTCTAATTTTGGGTGTTTTAATAATGATTTAATAAAGGGAATTAAAAGAGAAAATCCTATTTTGACTTTCAAAACTACTTCACGATCTTTTTCTCTCTTTTCATTTTCTCTCAACTTCCACTCAGCCAAACACATTTCCTTCATCAATTAACATCTGATTTTCATTCCTTTTGAAGAGAATTCAATCTCCTATGCATTCCTAATCTTTTCCTCATCAAATCCTCTTGTTTTCACTTTGGATTTTTAAGAAAACTTGCCCAAATTAAGGAGAAATCAGCCATTAGAGGTAAGCTTCGTCCTTCTCAACTAATGATCAGTTCTTTACTGAAATTCCCAAGATATCAATCCTTTGTTAATGATTTTTGAGTTGCTTTAATGTTAGAAACATGAAATTGTGTTAAAACTCAAGATTCTTGGAGAGATCTTGATGATTTTCGTAACTATTGGTTAGGCTATGTTTTGAGGTTGATTTCTAATGTATTTTGGATGGTAATTGATGTTATAAATGAGGTTTTACCAAACAAATCCTGAATAGGTTTGGATTCCTAAGTTTTTCATGCTAGATTGGTGGTTTTTGGGGTGGTTTTGGAGTTCTGTTGTAGCTGGAGGTTTAAGGACGAGTTTATGGTGATTTTTGGTGTTGATTGAGGTTTAGAAATGATTAGAAGTGATAGATCTTGGTTGGGCTTTGTTTTGGAAGAGTTTGGAGATGATTTCGGATGTTTTTGGTGGCCGAAATGATGCTTTTGAGTAGAGCAGCGAGTTTTTTGGTTGGCTAATGATTTCAATGCATGATGATGCATTAATCATATGCTCTTATGTGTAATGAACAGGGGAGACATCTTCGGACGCTTTTGGTGTTGACAGGAAGTGCCGGGAGCTTAGATATCATTTCGGCGAGCAAGTGAAACGTAATCGGTGAGTGCGAATGGTTTTAGAAGTCCTTGAGGGACAAAGAAACAAGGTTTGGGGATTTAGGATTGGTTTGAAACACCATCCTAAGTCCGGAAGTATGTATGGCTAGATTTGCTCTCAAATATGTGGTTGTTGCCCCTAAAATGCTTTTACATGCTCTTGATTTGAGATAGACAAATTTCTATTGTTTTATGCATGATTAGTAGCATGAGATGATGCTTTGAAGAGATTTCATTAGATAGCATGTTGCATTGAAGAGTTTTGAGATTTTGATTTAATGCAAAGCATGTGTTATGATTTTGAAATGAGATGAGAAAGATTTGAGAAATGTTGCATTAAAAACAGTAGGTGAGATGATGTTTTGACATAATATATTGGCATATAAGATGAGATACTTACCGAATATAATTGATCGATCAATAGATGATAGTGCACTATAAACTAAAATTCGTACGTGCTCTTTGGAGTCGGGTAATGGGGGTAGTGCCATCCCGATCCAAAGTGAGAATCTGATGATGGGAGATACCATCGGGGTAGGACTTGGTGAAATACCCAAGCTTTGTGGCGATGAGAGATACCGCCATGAGAGTCCGGTGATGAGAGATTCCACCGAGGTAGGACTTGACTTTGAGTCAAGCTAATTCGCATATCCGAGTAAAGATGAAATGTGAAATGCCAATATAATATATGAAAATGTATTTGATTCACATGTACCAAATGAAGAGATGTTTTTATGCTATGAGAAATGCATATGAGAGTATGATATGAAACGCTTTGTTTTCATTTATCATGTGTATGGCCTTGCCATGAGTTTTGCATTGGTTTAATGCATGGGATAGAACAAGGGTACATGTGTTTTCAAATGGAGATTTGCTTTGAAATGGTTTTCAAGCATGAGATAGAATGAGCATGTTGTTGAAATGGCTTTTGAGAAAGTGTTTTGAATAATGCATTGTTGTGTTGGTTTTCTTTAGAACTTGCCTCACTAAGCAAATGTGCTTATGCTCTCTTTTACCAACAATGCAAATAATTGAGACGATTTGGGCAGCGAGAAGGTTAAGAACATCCAAGGAAGTGAAAAGCTTGTGTATGGTGTTGTTTTTACATACTCTAGTATTAGTATTTGGCAATGGGGCTTCAAGGTTGTTTTTGGGAGATGTATTTGGAACTCCCTATGTTTGTAGCAAGTTTGTTATGGCTTTTGAAGTTTGTAAATGGTCTTATATGGTTTGGTTTGAGGTTTGAGGTCCATATTTGGTTCAGGTGGTTAGGAAGCATGCCTATAGACCAAATGTTCATGTGTTTGATGCCATGTTTTAGCTTAAGCTTCTTAAATATGTTATTTTATGTCTAATCATATTGATGGTATATTATGGTATGATTTGGGATATGTTTGAGTGTGAAAAGATGTGAAAACCACAAAATTATGCTGTTGCAGGGTTGGGTGTATCAAAACACCCTTATCTGTTTCGAAACAGAGGCCCGAAATGGCCATAGTGTTTCGGAACAGATGAAGGTGTTTCGAAACACTTTGGCTACTGGAGAGGCTTGTTTCGATACCGGTCTCAGATCACACCCAAGTACCGAAACGGTCAACACTGTTCCGATATGACCGTTTCGATACCAGGGTCAGCGTTTCGAAACGGATGACCGTTGAGATATGTTTTTGAATTGTTTCAAGTTCTCATGTTTTACATTTTAGTCCTGGATGTTGTGCATGCAATCGATTGAGCTGGGAATGTCCTTTTAAGCTGAAATTTGATAGAGATGCATGTAAAATGACTAATTACATATTGGTAAACTTAAAATCTGCAATGTCCTTATATTTTCCAAAATTTACGTTTTGGTCCCTAAAAGTGTAATTCTTGCAATTGAACACCTAAAGGATTTCCGATCACTGTGCCTTTCTCTCCTATGACTCCTCTGTAATCACATAGGCTTAATGTGCCTCTAGAAAAGATAGAAAGAAAAAAAAAGGGTCGTTAATCAAGGTTGACTTTCGGGTTGACTTTGGTTTTCCCCGTGTAATCTTCGTAGTTCGGGTCAAGCATCTAGGCCGGGCTAAGGGGGTTACATAGTCTCCTAGGAAGGTGGCAAAGTAGTCAAACTAGTCATTTATGCCTATTTTGATATGTTTGTGGGATGTCTTTGTTATAATATGGTTGATGGCCTTAAATGGCTCTTTTGGTTGGCTTAAAATGGTTTAAAAATGCATACTAGCTCATAAAGGTCAAAACATAGTAAACGTTTTCGTATGATCATGAAATTTGGCATGCTAGTAGTTTATACCATTGAAATGTTATGTGTAAAATTTAATTGCATTTGGATATCGTTCGGTAGGTTAAATCGAATAAAAACCAGAAAAAATATGTCATTATAGGTCAAGCCGTATCAAAATAGGTGATGGCGTTTTGATACGGGTAAGCATAATTGAACCTGAGGAATGGGGCGTACCGAAACGGTTCATGGACATTTCGAAACATTTTGTCACTAGAATCCCTCGTTTCAATACGGGTTTATAGCGTATCGAAACGGGTCAAAGGAAGTTAACTTGTTTCGATACATGGCATGCTCGTATTGATATGGTCTAAAGGGTAAAGTCAACATGGGTTGACCATCGTTCACTCGTTTTGAAACAGCCCTAGGTTGTTTCGATACAGGGTTAGTTAAGTTAGTTAAAGGCATGTTAAACATATTGCAATGTTCACAGCTTAGTCACTGAATTTTGAAAGATTAAATTGATTGTCTTAATGGGCTCCAAACTGTATGAAATTTTACAGGAATGTTAATTTGTGGTGAATTTCAATCTGGTATAATCAATTTTATTGAAGGACCCCTAATTTGCTGAATTTATAGGTTGGTCCCTAAAACTTGTAATAGTTTATATTTAGCCCTGATTGGTTAATTATTGTTTTGTGGGGATTAATTGGACTAATATACATCGAAGTATTGTGTTATTGAATGTTGTTGATGTAAATGTTAGGATTAAACTAAAATTTTGTCGCACCGACTACTGTATTTATCATCGGTATCACCTCCTGCCCCGATTCTCGACTAGACCATGAAGGGGGTGTTACAAAAATCAATTGTCCAACTTCAAATTGTCGCAGCAATATGATCTTGTCATGCCAGCATTTACTCTTGTCCTTGTAAATAGAGGCATTTTCATAAGCATTACAGAGAATTTCTTCCAATACAGTAATGTCTAGCAATTGTTTCTTCCCCACAGCCTCATAATCCAAATTCACTTGTTTCAGAGCCTATATAGCCTTATGTTCTAGCTCCACATGCAAGTGGCAGGATTTTCCAAAGACGAGTTGATACAGAGACATCCCAAGTGGAGTTTTGTACGCAGTACGAATGGCCCACAATGCATCATCTAAGTGCGAAGACCAATCTCTTCTAGTGTTATTTACCACTTTTTCTAAGATGTTTTTGATAGCCCAATTAGAGATACTGGCTTGTGTATTGGACTGAGGATGATATGTTGTGGTCAGTCTATGATTTAGTCCATAGCGTTTCAACGCAGCATCCACCTGGCTGCAGTGAAAATGCTTTCCCTGGTCACTGATTAATGCTCTTGGTGTTCCAAAACAGGTGAGTATATGCTTGTGAAAGAACTTTAAAACCATTTTGGAAACATCTTTAGGCACAACCACAGTTTCTATCTACTTGGAAACGTAATCCACGGCGACTAGAATATATAGATTGCCAAATGAATTCGGAAAATAACCCGTGAAATCTAATTCCCAAACATTAAATAGCTCAATTTTCATTATTGACTGTTGTGGCATCTCATTTTTCCTGGATATTGACCCTGTGCACTGACAACAATCACAGTGTTGGACAAACTCATGGGCATCTCTGAATAATGAAGGCCAGTAAAATCTAGATTGAAGGACTTTTCTGTCCGTTCTCATACTGCTGAAATGCCCTCCATATGGAGCATTATGACAATGTTGTAAGATTGACATCATTTCTTCCTCAAGTACACAGCGTCGAATAATATTATCATTGCAAACCTTGAACAAATAAGGTTTATTCCAATGATATTTAGTTGCATCGCGAAGAAATCGTTCCTTCTTGTGCCTCGTTACACCCAAATGAGTTTTTCCACATACCAAGTAATTTACAAAATCAGCATGCCACGATGTTGAGTTCACAACGAAAAGCTTTTCAATAGGGAATGCGTTGACAATTTGCAGTTTATTTCCATCTTCATTGTCTGCTTTCAACCTCAAAATATAATCAGAAACTCGATTTTCTAATCCTTTTTCAGTACTTTATCTCAATAACAAATTCTTGCAACAATAAGATCCATCAAATCAATCTTGATTTTGCATCTTTTCTCACAAAAAGGTATCTCAATGCAGCATGATTAGTAAATATTGTAATTTTTCACCGACAAGGTAAGAACAAAATTTACCAAAATCATGATTAGTCAATATTGAGCTCTAGTTAGAGTCTTACTAGCATATAGATTGCGTGAAATACCTTATCTCTTCTTTTCCCTAACACTTCCCCCACAGCGAAATCATTGGCATCGCACATGAGTTCAAATGGTTGCTCCTAATTGGGTGCAACAACGATAGGTGCGTTCACAAGCTACTTTTTAATTTTATTAAATGCATCCATACATGCATCATCAAAGACAAATTTTCTGTTCTGCTCCGGCAATAAGCATAATTGTTTTGTGATCTTTCAAAAATCATGAATGAATCTTCTATAAAATCTAGCATGGCCTAAAAGACTTCGAATGCCCTTTACATGTGTTGGTGGAGGCAATTTTTTAATAACATCCACCTTGCTTTATCGACCTCAATTCCTGCCTTTGAGATTCGATGACCCAACATTATCCCCCTCTGTAACCATAAAATGACATTTCTCCCAATTCAAAACTAGATTAGTGTCTTCACATTGTTGCAATACTTTCTCAAGATTGTCGACACAATGGTTAAAGTTATTCACATACACTGAAAAATCATCTATAAATATTTCAAGGGAATTGTCAATCATATCTAAAAATATTGCCATCATGCACCTTTGAAAATAGGCTGGTGCATTGAAAAAACCAAAAGGTATACGATGAAAGGCAAATGTCCTGAATGGGCATGTAAACATAGTATTTTCCTGGTCCTCGGGTACAATAGGAATTTGATTGTTGCTAGAATATCCATCTAGAAAACAGTAATACTCCTTTCCCACAAGCCGATCAAGCATTTGATCAATTAAAGGAAGAGGGAATTGATCCATTCCTCATGGTTGCATTCATTCTCTTGCAATACATGCAAATATAACAACTCGTATGAATGCGAGTAAGAATTAATTCATCATTATCATTCCGGACTACAGTGATGTTACTTTTCATAGGAGCACAATAGACTGGACTCACCCATGCACTATCAGAAATGGCATAGATAATACCAGAGTCCAACCATTTGAGAATTTCTACCATTGTCAACGCAATATCCTCAGGAATGAGTATACTACGATGATTCAATTTTTATTGTATGATATTGTCAAGAATATCAATATGATGACATTCCTCTGCATTGTTGGAGTATGCCCAAAGACCAATCATATGATGATTGAATAGACATACTATTTTACTAGATTTATCAAGTAATGGCATTGCCGTTATTATCATTTGGTATGTTTCTGTGCATCAAGCTAACCATTGGATAATAATGTCCATACAATAATACGATTATTTTTAAATAGGATCCTTAGTCGAATATTATTACGGGTGTGGACATTGATAATATATAAAGACTAATATGTGGTTGATGAAAAGCGTTGTCATTGACATAGAGATGTCAAAATCAACACATAAGTATTTGTTAGAGAACAACATACTGGATTGACCTGCTATGAGCATGTTTCTTGGGTAATTATGTGACAGTCACAACATTGCTCATGATAAACATATGTATAATCCTCAAACTTGAGATCAACATGATTTCAACATAAAGATTTACGTATTTTGACATAGTCAAACGTGTGTCGTAACTGACTACATTATAAAGACTGATGATTGGATACGTGATGACTTATGTAGTGAAATATGGTTGATCAAGAAAGGATTTGTCCCTCCTACATAATGGGAGAAATATCTTCGGCCACTTGATTGAGTGAGATTAGAAAATGCATGGACATGCTCGAATATTATGATATGAGATATCATAGAGATTCGTTTATCATAATCTACTCAAGACATCAAGAAACACAAGATGGACAACGCAAGTGTGACTAACCCATGACTTGTGTTCATCTAAGATATAAAGGACAAAAGGATGAAATACATAAAGGAAGTTTATTCAGGAATTAGGAAAGTCAAACCATGACTTCGTGCAACTTAGGTAGCAATGATGTATTGCTAGATGCCACTCATTGTTTGTAAAATTAGAACAATTCTAATTTTGCTGCTAACGTTGCATGAACCTACAAGGGTCACACCCTTCGAATGAAACGAACAAAAATTGGAAACCATACTCCCTATTTTAGGGAGGTTGCCGAAAATCCCCAATGGGATAGGGGAAATCGGCAACTCCTTTAAATGGGAATAATCTTGGATAAATATTGTATTTATCAAATATTATTTAGAGTATGGAAAATATTTAGAGATTTAAATATTATAGAATAAGATTCTAGAAATTTAAATATATATTTGGAATTTATATAATGTATATTTAATTCCAAGTTTATGTAGAATTAGATTCTACATAATTAAAAATATATATTTAAATATATTTAAATGCAAGTAAAGATAGAATGAGATTCTATATAATAATAATATATATATTTGGATTAAATATAATGTATATTTAAATCCATATTTTATGTAGAATAAGATTCTACATAATTAAATATATATTTCATTTAATATTATTAAATATAATGTATATTTAATATAAACCAATTTCAAGTAGAATTAGATTCTATGAACTTTGGTTGAACTTGGATTTAAGATATTCAACTAGAATTAAGTCTCTGAATACTGTTTAAAGGGACAAGGGCTAGCAACCAAATCATCTATCTTCCTTCTCTTGAAGATTTCGACAACACCCCTAGGGATTCCCCACTGGAATTTGACATATCCCAGAAAGCTCTCTGAGAAGCTGTTTGATATTTTTCTGGTGTTCTACTTGCCCCCTAGAAAATCCCTGAAGGTTCCCTTGCTCGAATCCAAGTCCCAGTAGAACCCCTGGTCGATTTCAGACTCCCTCGGGAATCCCTGGAGGGATTTCAACTTCTCCCTAGAAGGTGTTCAAACCTGTCTAAATTTATCCCTAAGTGTTAGGGAGGCGGAAACTTTGTTCGTTTTGTTCGGGTGGACTCCGTAGAGGTCGTTGCGAACCTGTGATGATTCCGGTTTTACTTGACGTGGTTATTCCGACATACTGTCAGTTTTCCAGTTTCCAAAGTTTTAAAAGGTAACTCTTCATCTTTTCACCCCGGATTCGTTCCTATACATGGATCCTGGCTGGATTACGTCGGATTAATTTTTGCGCTGCGCCATGGGGCGTGCCGACGTGACCCAACAGTGGTATCAAAGCCACTTGTATCATACGAATTCAGACTTAAATTATTGGGTGATGTTTATGTATGAGATGCATGATGTTTGATTCGATTTAGATATTTATCATTTATCGTATCACACCTAATAAAGACTTATTTCGATTATCACTGAATGATTAAGAGTTAATCATAACTATGTTAGGTTGCTTCAATGTTAAATGTTAACATGTTGAGACTAATAGTTAGTCTAGAGAACAAGTAGTTGTTCGTAGTTTCATAGATTTATCTTAGTTAAAGCTTCGATCGATATAATGCGAGCTTTGCCAAAGCAATGTCACATTTATCTATCTTAGTTAAACGCGAAGAATAAGCTAGTGATATTCGTCGGTTGAGATATTGGTATTGACTTAGCTGGGTTGTTCTAATAGGATTAGGAAACCTAGTGGTTAAAAGTTTTGGATAATCATAAGATGATTTAAAGAACAAGAGTTGTTCGCCAAAAGATGAGGAATTACATGAGATGTAATTAGTAAGGTGTTACTTACCTAAATAACCATTTCCTAAAAGACTGTCCAAAGCTGATTTAGGAATGGTGAAATACAGATCCTCACTCACTAGAAAAACTATCGAAACGTTTTTCCGAAATTAAAACTAGAGGGTTTTTAATTTTGAAGAAAATAGTGGGAGTAAATTTATAGTAAAGACCTATCTATAAATTTTAAAATTTAGAAAAAGTTATGTAGCATATTTTCTTTGTTGTAGAATTAATGGTAAATAATACTCTATCTCTGCGATCTATCCTTGAGAAGGATAAGCTCAATGGCATAAACTTCCTTGACTGGTTCCGCAATTTGAGAATTGTTCTCAAACAGGAAAAGAAGGAATATGTCATTGAAGAACATGTTCCTGAAGAACTGGTTGCCACCGCTTCCAGAGCTGACAAAGACAAGTTTAAGAAACACATGGACGACATGCTGGATGTCGGTTGTCTTATGCTTGCCTCCATGACCCCTGAGCTTCAGAAGCAACACGAGGACATGGTAGCTTATGATATGATTCAAAATCTCAAGGAGATTTATGAAGGGCAAGCTCGTCAAGAGAGGTACGAGACCTCTAAAGCTCTGTTTCAATGCAAGATGAGTGAGGGATCTCCCGTAGGAGCTCACGTCATCAAAATGCTGGGCTACATCCAAACGTTGGAGAAGCTCGGCTTTCTGCTGAAAGACGAATTAGCTACTGATGTCATCTTGCAATCGTTGTCAGATAGTTTCAATTAGTTCGTCCTTAATTTCAATATGAATGAAATTAACAAGACGCTGCCATAGTTGCTCGGCATGTTGAGAACTGCTGAAATCAACCTGAAGAAGGTAGGACCTAAACATGTTCTGATGGTCCACAAGGGCAAGAAGAAAGGTAAATCGGCAGCAAAGTCTAAAGGTGATGGTAAGACCAAAACCGATGGAAAGGAGGCATTGAAACCTAAGAAGGGAATCAAGAAGGATGGAAAATGTTTCCATTGCGGCAAGACCGGACATTGGAAGAGAAACTTCCCCACACACCTACAAGAAGTCAAGAAAGCAAAAACGAGTGAGGCATCAACCTCAGAGGCTTCTAAAGAGAAGGCATAAGAATAAACATGGACCTGTGAATGGAAATAAAGCAAGAGTTGCTACATCATCCATTAGGACATGTGTTTTTGCTTAAATAGATTTGTTTTAGTTTTTAAGATTATTATTCTGTGCCTAAGTTTTAGTTATCTTGTAAGGACAAGATATTTTAATTTTGAGATTATTTAAATAAATGTTATTCTTTTATTCTCTTATGGCACAACGAATCAATGATCTTTAAACTAATCAAATCAATAATATTTATAAGATAAATAAAACAAATGACTAATCTCAAACTCATAAAAAGTATTAAGGTAATTTGATGAGATCAAATTCAAGAATATTTAAAGTTTGATGAACTTTCAAAGAATATGGGATTGTCCCATAATTAAATCCCACAAATGGAACGAAAAGTTTTTGAAAGAGAATCAAATATGTTAGACATGTTTTGATTCAGAACAAGTCATTTTCGACTTCTTTACACACTAGAAAAACAACTCTCATACTTAATCGTGTTTTTTTTCGAAACGTCATATAAGATATGGACTAAGAATTGTTCTATAATACCTTTGAAGTTTTAAGGTTACTTACATGTTAAAATGTTTACAAAGTTTGAACCTTAAAAACTCCATTTGTTGTTTATCCTAACGAGAACAAAGCGTTTGTTTCTCAAACGAGAGTTTATCTTGAAATAGATTAATTCTCACAAAGGGGTATTATTTCATCAACTTTAACGAGAACAAAATATTTGTTGCTCAAACGATAGTTTATCTCGAAAGAGAATAATTATCACTAAGGGATTTCATTTTTCAACGAGAACAAAATGTTTGTTGCTCAAACGAGAGTTTCTCTCGAAAGAGATTACCTCTCACAAAAGGAAAAAATGGAATTTGGAATGTGAAGAAATTTTAGACAACAAATTTATGAACTAAAGATTGAGAATGTTCCACAAATGATCAAGGAACATTGGAACAAAACACAACCATTGTGTTGATCCTTAAGAGAATACCATATACTTGAGAAATATGGATTTCTCACTATCCGTAAATGGAAACACTCTTCTTTTCGGATCAAGAAAAAGACTAGGTCTTATCAGAAAGTAATGGTGAGCCCAAAATTCGAGAAATGGCTAAGAGCCATGAGATATGAGATGGAATCATGTCTAAAACCAAGTATAGACTTTGGTTACCTAAAAGGGTAAAACCTAAGAGGTATGGATGAGTTTTTCAAAAAGAAAAAACTGACATTGATGATAAAACATACAAAGGATAATCTGTCGCTAAAAGTTTTTGACAAACTTCATAGTATAGACTATTATAAAGCATCTTCCTTGTAGCTATGTTTAATCCATCTTAATCTCACTTGCAAGTAGTTACATACGATGATTATGGAATCAAATAAAGGAATGTCAAAACCACTTTCCTAAGGGAAAACTTGAAACAGATGTGTACATGACACATCCAGAAGGTTTTGTCACTCCAATAAACACTTGGAAGGTATGTAAGCTACAAAGGTATATCCGTAGACTAAGGCAAGCTTTTCGAAGTTGGGATATTCGTTTCAGAAGATACAATCAAAAGGTTTGGTTTATCTAGAAACAAAGGGGAGTCTTGTTTTCAAAAGAGCTAGTGGGAGCATTGTTACTTTCCTAAGTATTGTATGTAGATGACATACTCATCAAAAGGAACTAAAGATCACAATCTGTTTTGCATTATAAAAGATATTGCGAGTTAGCAACATGAGACAGTATCTAACTCTACAACATAGGCTGAATATATTACAGTCGACATAGTAATAAAGAAGGATGTTTGGATCTCAAGGGTTCACTTCTGAACTAAGGGTTGTTCCCAGCATATTAGATGCTACATAACTCTGTTATAATGGAACCTTTGCATAAGCAAATAAAACCCAGATCTCATCAATAAATCCAAACATATTCTAAAGTACTTACATCTTGGAGATGTGAAAGTATGCAACATATGCACAAAGTTGATAACTTTGTCAACTCCCTGACAAAGCTTTTGACACAGCATAAGCATGTCAGTTACACTAAGCCATATCGTATTAGATACGAGAATGATTGGTCTTAGTGCTAATGGGAGATTGTTGGAGTATGCCCAAAGACCAATCATATGATGATTGAATAGACATACTATTTTACTAGATTTATCAAGTACTGGCATTGCCGTTATTATCATTTGGTATGTTTCTGTGCATCAAACTAACCATTGGATAATAATGTCCATACAATAATACGATTATTGTTAAATAGGATCCTTAGTCGAATATTATTACAGGTATAGACAGTGATAATATATAAAGACTAATATGTGGTTGATGACAAGCGTTGTCATTGACATAGAGATGTCAAAATCAACACATAAGTATTTGTTAGAGAACAACATACTGGATTGACCCGCTATGAGCATGTTTCTTGGGTAATTATGTGACAGTCACAACATTGCTCATGATAAACATATGTATAATCCTCAGACTTGAGATCAACATGATTTCAACATAAAGATTTACGTATTTTGACATAGTCAAACGTGTTTCGTAACTGACTACATTATAAAGACTGATGATTGGATACGTGATGACATATGTAGTGAAATATGGTTGATCAAGAAAGGATTTATCCCTCCTACATAATGGGAGAAATATCTTCGGCCACTTGATTGAGTGAGATTAGAAAAAGCATGATCATGCTCGAATATTATGATATGAGATATCATAGAGATTCATTTATCATAATCTACTCAAGACATCAAGAAACACAAGATGGACAACCCAAGTGTGACTAACCCATGACTTGTGTTCATCTAAGATATAAAGGACAAAAGGATGAAATACATAAAGGAAGTTTATTCAGGAAATAGGAAAGTCAAACCATGACTTCATGCAACTTAGGTAGCAATGATGTATTGCTAGATGCCACTCATTGTTTGTAAAATTAGAACAATTCTAATTTTGCTGCTAACGTTGCATGAACCTACAAGGGTCACACCCTTCGAATGAAACGAACAAAAATTGGAAATCATACTCCCTATTTCAGGGAGGTTGCCGAAAATCCCCTATGAGATAGGGGAAATCGGCAACTCCCTTAAATGGGAATAATATTGGATAAATATTGTATTTATCAAATAATATTTAGAGTATGGAAAATATTTAGAGACTCAAATATTATAGAATAAGATTCTAGAAATTTAAATATATATTTGGAATTTATATAATGTATATTTAATTCCAATTATGTAGAATTAGATTCTACATAATTAAAAATATATATTTAAATATATTTAAATACAAGTAAAGATAGAATGAGATTCTATATAATAAAAATATATATATTTGAATTAAATATAATGTATATTTAAATCCATGTTTTATGTAGAATAAGATTCTACATAATTAAATATATATATTTCATTTAATATTATTAAATATAATGTATATTTAATATAAACCAATTTCAAGTAGAATTAGATTCTATGAATTTTGGTTGAACTTGGATTTAAGATATTCAACTAGAATTAAGTCTCTGAATACTATTTAAAGGGACAAGGGCTATCAACCAAATCATCCCTCTTCCTCCTCTTGAAGATTTCGACAACACCCCTATGGATTCCCCACTGGAATTCGACATATCTCAGAAAGCTCTCTGAGAAGCTGTTCGATATTTTTCTGGTGTTCTACTTGCCCCCTGGCAAATCCCTGAAGGTTCTCTTGCTCGAATCCAAGTTCCAGTAGAACCCTTAGTCGATTTCAGACTCCCTCGAGAATCCCTGGAGGGATTTCGACTTCTCCCTAGAAGGTGTTCAAACCTGTCTAAATTTATCCCTAAGTTTTAGGGAGGCGGAAACTTTGTTCGTTTTGTTCAGGTGGACTCCGTAGAGGTCGTTGCGAACCTGTGACGATTCCGGTTTTACTTGACGTGGTTATTCCGACATACCGTCGGTTTTCCAGTTTCCGGAGTTTTAAAAGGTAACTCTTCATCTTTTCACCCCGGATTCGTTCCTATACATGGATCCTGGCTGGATTACGTCGGATTAATTTTTCCGCTGCGCCACGGGGCGTGCCGACGTGACCCAACATACATTCTTTCCAATATCTACATTGAACATCCCAAAAGTAACTTGGTCATTGCCAACTAGCATTATAAGTTCTCCTTTTGAGACATCAATAATAGTCTCCCGTGTTGCTAAGAATGGTCGGCCAAGAATAATAGGGACATCATTGTGTACCTCACAGTCAAGAATAATAAAGTTTGTTGGAAAAACAAACTTGTCCACACGAACAAGCACATCCTTTATTTGTCGATCGGATGAGTCAAAGATCTATTTGCTAGTTGTAATATCATTGTAGTGGGTTTCATTTCTCCAATGCCTAACTTCTAAAAAGTTGATAGTGGCATTAGATTAATGCTGGCTTTGCTAAAATAGTGATTTCCAATAGAGCAAGGAATGATGAAACTACCATGGTCTTTCATTTTTCTTGGGAGAGGGGTTGATATGAGCGCATTGTACTCCTCTGTGAGCGCAATGGTTTCTATAGCACTGATCTTTTTCTTCTTAGATAAAATTTCTTTCATGAACTTTGCATAATTAGGAATTTGTGTAAGTGCATCTATCAAAGGAATTTGCATGCAAAGTATCTTGAAAGAATTGGAATTGGTTGTAGATGGAGTATTTGTTGGTTGCACCAACATCGGACATTGTGGCAACAACTTAGATTGCAAAACTGGTGGCAATACTCGAAGGATCATCCTTCACAATGCCATCTACCATTCCAGCTTTAGATGTATGATCGGGTTTTGAAGACTCGCTCGCTCATGAGTAGATATGGGTGTTTGTTGCGTCGATTCAGCTGTTTGCTTGCCACTACAAAGACTAATAGCCTTGCAGTGCTCTTTATCCTTAATTATCAGACTCGCAATATTTCTAGGATGTGTGTCCGGTTGTCAAGAGTTAATGTCAGTAGCTAACTACTCCAATTGAGCTTTCAAAGTACGAAACGATAAAACATAATCAGCTTCAACTCAAAATTTCTAGCTTGGATAGGTGGTGTAACAACTCCTGGTTGCAAATCGTCCAATTGGGGAACTATAACCTCGCGAATTGTTTTGTTCTGGGTTGGTGGGTGCAGTGGTGGTCTTTTAGGGTCATGAGGGATACCCTCGTTGCTTACATGTCTGGCCATCTCACTTCGTTCTCGAAGTCTACGACTAAGAGTCATTTCAACTTCTGGATCAGGTATGAAGAGTGGTGTGGCAACACTTTTAGTCATACAACACCTACAAAACTTAATAAAAAGAAAAAGAAATAACAAAAAGCTATTAGAAACAACTGCAAACTAGATAAAGAAAATGGAATTGCAAGCAGAAATATAAAAACGAAAAAAACGTCATCCCTTGCAATGGCGCCAAAATTTGATCGATGAAAAACTGTAACGCGCTTATTGCAAGCAAACATTGCCGATGCAAGTATAGAAACAAGAGGATCATGTTAGATATTGATCCCACGAGGATGGGTTTTTAGTTAAAATATTATATGTCCACAAGCAATTCTATAAATGAAAATATTGTAAGTGTAATGGTAGTTGTGATAGAGAAATAAAGTAATGAATATAAGATCAATTATGATAGAAAAATAGCAATTATAAGAGAGTAAAAGGAAAATTAAGATAAGGTTTGGATACCTCGGTTCAGCTTGGCAGAAAAATTAAGTACAATCAAGGAAATAAAATACGATGGCTCATTTGGAAAATAAAAGGGTTAAGCTCGTTTACTAAATTCCATTCAATTCTCAATTGTTGACGCAAAGACGTAGATCGACTGCAACTCTCATTGTTAGTCAAAACTACAACTTCTTGAACAAGTGGATCAACTCTCATTGTATCCTCATTCAACTCTCATTGTAATGACTTTTTAACCTGACTTGTCACTACATCTCTCAATGTCAGTAACTATGTTCAACACTCTTATGCAAACAATAATCAGATCCAACAACCGGAGTATGAAAAAAATCTAATAATAATATATTGAACTGAAAGATAAGATTTAAACATGTTCATACAGAGCTTAAAGAGTTAAACCATTGTCATTGACGCACAAAATATAGTAAAAAAACTCCAATAAACATTAATCTCTAGAAGAGTTTAAAGAAGATAACAAGTATTCTCCTTGATCTAGCACTTGAATCATCTTCCCCTCGGATATTTCTGCCTTACTTCACCTTGGTTCTCCACAAATGGAGTTTAAGCTGCCATGGAATGAGAGCTCGGAAGGTTAAAGAAGATAAGGAAAATGAATATCGTGTGAATTCTCTCTCTTCTCCCGAATTTATCCTTTTATAAGCTGCCAAAGAAAGGACACTTGATCTTCAGGTGTTTTGTGTGACTCTCTGTCGTACCAATTCTATTATAACAAATAATCCAGCTGGCAGGGTCGTCCTTATCTTTTAGCAGACTAGACAGTTGACAAATACAATATCGAGTTGGTTGCAATGGTGAAACTTCCTCTGCAGGGACATTACAAATACAGCAACAACGGAGCAGAAAGGCAGAAATATGTGTAATAAGAGCAACTAAGACTAGAGTTAGACAAAATACAGAAAATAGACATGAAAATGTAAAAATTGATGCATTAAACATTGACCTGGAGACTATTAAATCTATAAAGCTAGAGGAAATACATGCTCTTTAAAGAGCTATCAAGTGTAAGCACACAAGTAATGATAAAGTGCAATAACATTTTTGTGTTCCAACCCATAAACAAACAGTGTCTTAAGCTTGCAGTGGAAACAAGTTAAGAATTTGATTCAAAGCATAATAGTTCCTTGCACCTTAACTTTGGTCGGTAATTTAGTCTCACCTTAACATTCTCTGAATAGCCCACTTTGTGTTTCATCCAGTTCTCTTCACCAATTTTCATAAAAATCTTCACGGGTATGTGTTCCTCTACTCTCTTTCCAACCTTTAGTAGAATGCATAGTGATATAAGCACTTATCAAAAGATTTTCCCACTCAATAGTTCCTATCAAAGAAGATTTCTCTATTAATTTGTGATCCTTTAAATTAACATCTCATAAATCTCCACATTTCTCTTTAATTAATTGATGCTCTTCTTCTAGTATAACCATCATGCTGAAAATAAAAACATCTCATGCAACATCCACACCAATGAAAGTGGCAACAATATCAAAAATACCTAATATATCATTGCAACTTATATATTCACACTTATTCCTAAGTCTGGAAATTTCATATTTGGGTACTGCAATTACCTCTTCCTTTGAAAAATGCTTCATCACTAATAATCTGAATATGAAGGGACCATTCACCTCTACAACTTCATTCCTATACACCAATAATTGTAATCTAAATATGTCCTAAAATATGGCTACAAGCTATATAACATATATCCATATATCGGGACATATACAAATAGATCTTGAACCAATCGACAATGCATGAACTGAATTAGTCTAGTTCATGTGTCCAACCTAGAAGCTTTACCCACCACAGTCATTGGAGCTTTGTCCCGAGTGAAGTCCCTAAGTTCCCTATTAATTTTCAGTTTAACATTATGAGCAAGGTTCAAGTTCAAAACGTCTATCGAAATACTAGTAACTGAGTCAATAATTCTCTATAAATGTCAATTTGTTTTTTCAAGAATCTTAGGCACACGATTTAGGTTTGGATTTGGAGAACCCAACAAAGGACTTTGAACAAAGAACGAAGATGGTTGAAAGGTTACTTGAATCAGTTGAATGCAACCCTTAAACGAAGCAACCAAACCATCAGTTGTCATTTTTCCCACCATAATTGACGGAGAAAACGATGACATATGATGCTTCACCATTGAAGGTTGAGTTACTGGTGGATCAGAGTTAACTGAATCATTGTCCTTCGATGGTGTTGACAAGCCCTTAATTGGTTTCCAAGAGTCCGTACAGGTTGCTATCGGAGTCATTGGATCCCTCACAATGACCAACGTTGCACCATCGTTGTCGGCAGCCATTTGAACTTCATATGTTCTCATTGATGATTCCTCAAACACATTGATGTCATTGGTGGCCCGCAACATCAATCGATGTTCCAGCTCAACACAATTTGCCCTCATGGATGATTCATCCAACTCTCGGTTTATATTAAGGTATGTGATTTCCCGATTTCCTAACTCGGATTGTAAATTTCTCTGCCTTTTGTATCCAAATCAAACACCTTTGATTGCATAGTAGAAACTCTAGTCAATTCATCTGAGTTCAATGATTCATCCTCCTCTACGATTGGAGGTAACATTGGGTCATCAAAGTTGGTGGCATTTAAAAGGTTACTTCAACATCCATTGTAAAATGATGTGGGGGAATAGAACCCTAAATCAAAGATGAAAAATCGAAGAAGATGAGAAAGAGAAAATAAGATGAGACCAAGAATGAGAGGCCCAGATGCCTTTGTAAGACTTAGAATCGACCAAACGGAATTTTTTTAAAAGATGAGAAATGAGCAGAGTAAGTTGAGAAAGAAAAAAAAGCAGAAGTTTTGAGGGAGACAAGACAAATTTTCATTCATTCTTTCCACAATAGACTTAGCTGAACACTCAACCTTTTAACTCTAACAAATAAAACAAAATTATTTTTTACTTTAATTAGAGACTAAAAACTCACCGTTTCATTAAAGAATAAAATAATTAAAACTAAAGCATAACTGACTCGTGTGAAACGCAGTAGATTCACTTTTTTTCATTCTGGCTCTTTACATAAAAGTGACCTATTAATTATCAGGTGACCTGTGATCTATTCTAATTTCTATCTTAGATAAAAACTACAAGTACGGTTGCATATGATACGGCATTAATACAATTTGATCATGTATAACAATTAGATTTAAGACACTAGTTCTCGTTTTTAACCTTAGAGACAGCCGTCGTCTTCTCCGCCTTTCAGTATTGACTGATACGACACGTCAACATTGATTCAACCAGCTGTCTTAATATGCTCGTCTGAATAAAGAGTATTCAATCTGGCGGTTCTTGCTTCTCACTCAATATCTATTTTAGCAATCCTCAAAGTTGTTTCTGAAATTTCGAGCGAAAAAGAATGAAGGCTCTGGATTGCATGGCAGAGGAAAGGAACAAGACGATATTCGATGTGAATCAGACATAAGATCGTTTGGGCTACTTCTCCTCACGACTACCAAATCTCCAATCAAATTGCTCGTCTTCTTGCTACTGATCCGGTGATTTAATTATCTTTCCCCCCAATTTTATTATTTTATTAAATTGATTTTATAAATATAAAGGAATAGTACCAATATTTTTAAAATAATATCAACTGTTTTATACTCTTTTATCGCATCATCAACTTTTAAAGTTGGTGATTATTTTTAGTTTTTATTTTTTTTATCAAAGAAAATAAGTAGGTCATTTTAGAGGAAAACCAGAGCAAGAAAGAAAAGAAATTAGAGGAAAAAAGAAAGGTAGGGTGACACGTCAGCAAATTTATCAGAAATTAGAGAGACCATAATAAAAACGCCCTAATGTATATTTTACTTTTATTTTTATGTGTCGCTTTCATTTGTACCATATTTCCTCTGTGCTGCTTTCATTTTATTCTTTCAGTTAGTTACGCCCTAATATACAAATCAAGCAAATGCTCGAATACATGACATTCCCAAAACCACATATGATGCTCGAATACATGATAGACCCAAATTTTATCAAGCAGATTGGACATTCATTTCTTAGAGAGAGAGAGAGAGAGAGATAGAGAGAATCCGCTCAAATATTTGTTTTGTTGTTACAACACATTTATGTATTTTCCCAAAAATTGCCCCATCATTTTAAATTATTCCCAGCACCAAAAGTATTGTTCTGGCTGTGTGCAGGAAAAATAAAATCAACTAGCAATAGCATGAGTACAAAAAATGGGGAATTATTTGTATATGAGAGCATCACGACCAGGTCCAATGCCGATGTAATGGATAGGCACACCAACAAGTTCCTCTATCCTCTCAACATATTGGCGTGCAGCTTTTGGAAGATCCGAATAGGTTCTGATAGAAGAAATATCGGACTGCCATCCAGGCAAAACTTCGTATTCAACCTAAACACATGGAGAGGAAATGAATTACCCAATGCTTCATAACTGCTACCATTGCTAATGCATCAAACATTCACTGTTAGCATTATGAGCAACACACAACATATTATCTTGTTCATTGATTGTGCAACCTCTTTCACTAGAATACATTTAAAAGCCAAATATCTAATGGGTGTTAGTTATGTTGGAAAAGTTTACCAACCTTCAACTGCTCAAGAAGCTGAAGATCTCCTGGGAATGATTGCACCGGTGTACCGTCAGCTTGTCTATAAGCAACACCCAATTTGATTTCAGGAAGATCAGACAAAACATCCAATTTGGTGAGATTTAGAGAAGAAAAGCCATTAATTTGACAACAGAACTTAAGAGCAACTATATCAAGCCAACCACAACGACGAGGGCGGCCAGTTGTGGTGCCAAATTCCTGCCCGGCAAACCGAAGGATATCACCACCTTGACCAAGGATTTCAGTTGGGAAAGGACCAGAACCAACTCTTGTGGTGTATGCTTTCACCTGTACATTGTGTTTAAGATAGGAAAGTGGTTAAAGTTAAACCTATTTTGATCATTAAAAATAAAAAACTTTTTAACTTTTTGAACCATTTGGTTCTGTCTGCCTGTACTTTGTAACACCAACCACACAACAAATAATTCAATGGGCAAAAGAGAAAAACAAGAAAATAATAATAAAAAAAAAAGAACATTCACTTACAACTCCAATTAGATCACCCACAACTCTAGGAGCAATACCAAGCCCAGTGCAGATTCCACCGGCAGATGGACTTGAGGAAGTTACAAAGGGATAAGTACCAAAATCAATGTCGAGCATGGTAGCCTGGCCACCTTCCACCAATATTTTCTTCTTCTGTGCAATTGATTCATTCATTATGTGTACAGTATCAGCAATGAAAGGCTCTAACCTCTCAGCATATCTCTTGTAATTTTCAACCTCTTCCTTCAGCATTTCTGGGGTGTAGTTAAAATCTAGGAACCTTGAATTCGCATCAGATAATAAATTATGAAGCTTCTGGGGGAAAGTATCCATGTGCCTCAAGTCACTTACTCTAATACCATTCCTGTTCATCTTGCTAGCGTAACAAGGTCCAATCCCTCTTCTAGTCGTGCCAATAAATGACTTGTTAAGCTCAGCTTCCCTTAGTCCATCAACTTCTTGATGGAAATCAAATAGCAGATGAGCACGATCAGATACCAATATCCTTCCTTTGCATGAAACTCCATTAGCTTCCAATCCATCGATTTCTTTAAATAGACCTGGCAAATGTACCACTACTCCATTTCCAATCACACACAGAGTCTCCTCATTAAGTATGCCCGAAGGAACAAGGTGAAGGGCAAACTTCTTTCCCTCCGAATTGTAGATTGTATGTCCAGCATTAGCTCCACCCTAAAATCAGAAAAGAAGCTCAATACTAAGAATAAGAAACAACAAATTCCAGCCGGCTAATTGAACTTATATTATCATCACATATGTACTCGAACTCTGTCTAACTAAACGTTTCTGGTTATTTAGATAGAGTGTGAGCAGTAGATATTGACCTTTAACCTCATTCTTGAAGCAGTTTTCTAAGTATCAAATTGCAAATAATAACAATGAGAAATTGTCACTTTTTTCTGGAAAATAAATATAATCTTTTCTAAATCCAACTAAATATGTTAAGCAAAGGCTCTGCCCGTTTCATCCTTTGCCTTCTACTTGCTTTCTATCATTTATTTACTTTTCTAAAATGTAGGCGAAGTAAAATAACAAAAAAAGTACCCAACATTCCTATAACTGGTTGTTTTGTAGAATCCACAAAAAAGTACATTTTGAAAACGAAGCAAGAACGAATATAAAAATACGCAAGGAAATACATGTATGGATGTACCTGGCAGCGAGCAACGATGTCGAAGTGCCCGGCCAAGATATCGACAAGTTTGCCTTTGCCTTCATCACCCCACTGAGATCCCAACACGCCGGATACCTGGCTCAGCGATCCGATTCGACTCAGGGACTCGCTGGCGGCTGACTCAGCGACGCTCAAAGAAGAGGAGGCGGCGGACTTCAAGCGGCAGACAACGAAGTTGCGGCGGTGGTGCTGAAAGAGGAGGCTTCGGCTCCCGCAGCCCCATCTGGAGGTGGCGACTGGGGTGGGGTCGAGAACGAGAGACGAGCAGTTCATTGTAATAAGAAAAGAAAACGAGGGTTTGGGGACGGAAGGAGGGGGAGGGTTTGCGTAAAAGGAGTTTAGTAGTCTATTAATATTAAGGGTAAACTAACCAATGACCACCATACTATGGTAAATGTATTAAAATGACCACATTAAAAAAAATCGACTCAATTAAACCACCAAACTATTTAAATGGTATCAATGTGACCACCAGCAGTTGAAGGTTAACGGAAGGATGACGTGGCAGTTAAAAAATAAGGATATAATTACACATTTGGTCCTTATTACTTATACACTCTATCAATTTAGTCCTAATTTTAATTTAATAAAATAAATTAATTATTTAGTGACGCGTGTTACCACCTTATTGGATGACTTTAATTATTTTTATTTAATTTAATTAATTAATTTCCCCCTCCAATCAGGTGATGACACGTGTCACCTGATTGGGGAAAGAAAAACCAAAGGCAAAGAAATGCCATTATGGGGACTTGAACCTAGGTCTTTCAAGAGAAAATGAGACATGCTTACCGCTAGGCCAAATATGTTTTTAGGATATATGATAGAACGTTTAGTATATGTATTAATCATACGCAGCATGAACGCCTGTAAAATTCTCCCTTGTTGGCAAATGGTAATCATACCCCACTTATTCTCGTGTTTCTGTTTTAGTATCTTAACTATTTTATTAGACAAAAATATATTTAACGTTGCGTTTTGTTTCTATTTCGGTAACTCGCCGTTAATTTTAATCGTTGACTTGACGGAATGATGACATGTCCTGGTATAATAACAATTTTAATACATAAAATTTTATACTCAGTTAATTTTGCCTTTATTAATTTTTTAATTCGATCATAAAACCCTCTTCGTTATCAAGGGCAAAACATCACAGGGGTTTATCGAGATGTGGCCCCCGCCAAATTTTTATTTTCAACGCAATAGTATGCTAATTTCTTTAGAAAAAAGGGGGTAAAATTAGTGTTGTAATTCTTTAATCTTTATAAAATTTTATTTTAGCCCCCTCAAAACTTTTAATCTCATTTTGGTCCCCTCCTTTATAAATTTTTAGTTCTGCCCATGTTCGTTATTGTCACTATTACAACCACCATAGCTGCCACTACAAATCTTCTTCCCCCCACCACCTATCCCGCACTCTTTCTCCAATCAATACAAATAAGTTTTTCACTGAATTTGTACTAATTTCCCAATAATCAAAAGCTCCACATAAAAATTGAATTTCGTAGGTGATGACCCTTTTTTGTAATTGACTCCCAAACACAAATCCAATCATATGCAAAAAAAAACCATTCATAATTCCATAAGTAATTTGTTGCACTGAATTGAAAAGAACCCAAAAAAGAATGAAGGGGAAACAACAACAAAAAAAAACCACAAATAATATGTCATTAGCTGCAAACTCAAACCAACATACAACCAACAATTACAAAGATAATTTCTTCAAAAAAATAGCAGAGTTTGATAACAGTAAAGAAAATTAATTGCAAGAGAAAACATGGCTTGCCCTCTAGATGTAAATCTATCCCTTTTCGTGTTTTATGGATCTTGCCTGTCAGCATGGTCAACCTTACATTCTTCAACACATGCGCTTTTTATCTCCTCACGCCAAGTGATGCCTTCATTCAATCTGAGGTTCAATTATCGTCTTATTTATCCGCTGAAGCGAAGGAAAACATGCATTCCAGGTTCCCTACAGTTGGGATTAATACCAAAAAAAAATCTTTTGTTTTTTATGAATCAATACCAATCTACTTGTAAGATGCAAGAAAAGGCTAGAAAAAAGAATTAAGAGAGGGAAAAAGTCATGGCAAACACAGGAATAGGGCAAAGTCAGATGCACCAAAATTCATAGTATGAATGACTCAAGAATTCATCTACCTGATAGTGCCCCACTTTTTGGTGGCTCTCTTTTTCACACACTCCCCAAAATTTAAATTTTCCACTTTTCTAATCTCAAGTAGACATTAGAAGTTTTGAAGCCCCTAAAGAAAGGTTAACTCAATAAGGCAAAATGTGTTCTGAAGACAAACTCCTCTTCTCAAATATTTATGTGTGATCCAAATAATCTTTTAAGGCTTGTAATGTAGGCTAGGCTCGGTTGCCAAAGAAAGATATATAGGCTCAAATACATGTTTAAGAATGATTATACCAAGGATCAACTTTTCCTGATGAAATCTTCATTCTTTTTCCTTGGATCGCTCTAGACTGCCCTTTTTGGGTTTTCAACCTAGAGTTCATTTCCTTTTCCGGCACACGTCTCGTTTGAAGGATTTATTTCAAATTTTCCTTTGCATTTCTTCTTTCTTTTTCATGTTTTCTTCTCATTTCTTTTCTTTCTCATTTTTTTCTTTTCTTTTTTTCTTTTCTTTCCTTTTCTTCTTTTCTTCTTTTTTCTTTTCTTTCTTTTTCCATCTTTTTTCTTTTTCATTTTTTTTCTTTTTGTGTCCTTTTCATTTCGAATTTAGGACATTTACTTTATCATCGTGTTTCTTCCTTTTGCTTGCAAATAGCTTTTCATCTTCTTTGCCCCCTAGTGTGGGGAGTGATCCTTGGTTAGGGAAAAATATATCAGGCTCAAAGGGGGACAAAAATAGATTTTTATTTTCTTTTCGTGAAGGGAAATGAAGGAATGCCAAATGTCATTTCACGCACAAACATCGTCGAAGAGAAACAGTCTTTAGTTGGTAGATGTTTTAGAGTTATCACTTTATTCAATGACCCTAACAACAATGTCTGAGAGGAAAATTTACTCATAATTTGTATATGGGATCTCCCCATTAAACCTGAACACACTTTATTGCCCCTCTATCTCGGGATTAGATTCAAGAATCATACATAAGGGCTCTGCCAGAAAGATGTATGTTTGAAAAGAAGTGGATGAAGAAGAAGAAGAAAATGGAAAAAATGAAAAGTTTTCCACTTGAGAAAATAAAAAAGAATGCATCTTTGAAAACAAGTAAATAAACATAGAAGCTCTTACAAAATATCCTTAATGCTTGCAGGCAAAAGGGTTGATTCTCGGTATGAACCCAACATCGTCTAGGAGAGTCTTTTACTGTCTGCACATTATTCTAGAAAGGCTTGGGTGAATTGCGGCCAAACTCGACCCGTCCATTTCGCTACAAGATTCTTCAAGCGTTCATCATATTCTTCTTCCTTGAGTCTCCCACTCTTGATGGCTATTCTCTATAGTTGTCAATCTGTCTTCCATGGCCATTACTCTAGACTAAGAACGAGTATCGTACTTATGGGATGTTTTTGCTATTTTGGAGATGTGATTATGTGTGAATGTATACAATGATCACAACATAAATGAAAGCAAAAAAATGCATGAATGCAGGCGAGGGACCATCAATTCTATTAAAATATTGCTCTAGAAGTAGCTTTCATTGAATGTCAAAGGTCCTACAAATACGTCTCCATTTGAGCACCAAGTTTCTCTTCGATCAGTCTTTGAAGCCTTGGTCCTACCTATCCTATTGGTCTGACGTGGAAGAAAAAATATAGCTTCTTGACGTCACATGCTTAGCTACATCTTCAATTTAGGATGTGATGCTTCTATCAAACTCGTCTCGTTCCTGGGTCCTTTTGACGTTGCCCCTAAGCTGATTAGACCAATGATCATCTTCAAATTATGCTTGGTTGGACCGTCAAAGTGGTCCCATAGCACTTGTGACTTATGATATCCTGCTTAGTGTTGATGTGAGCATACTTCGATGTATCCTCCGCGTGATCACTCGACAACTTCTCATTATTTGCTGGTGGACCTCATTCCGGTAGCGTACATCCACGTTGTCTTCCTCTTTTAGCTACCTTCTATTCATGCCAGAAGCTTTCTCTAATTGAGCAACATGCTTTAGAATCGATCCCCTCTAAATATGAGATGTATGCAACAAACAAATATGCTCAAAAAAATAAAAATAAAAAACACACACAAAAAGGTTAGTAAACTTTTTAAATAAAAAAACAGAAATAAAAACCTTAAAGGTCCAAAATAATTTCATTGTAAGAATAATTTTGGGCAACACATTCCAACACTCTAGGACATGTCTCCACAGAATATTCTTACGAAATAATTTTGACCAGACTAAAAGCCTAGTGTAACACCCCTACCCGGCCTAGTCAAGAACAGGGTTGGAGCGTGGTGCCGGTGAACAATACAGTGTTCGGTGCGATAAAATTTCATCTTATTATCAATATTACACAAACAAAACATTATCAATAAACATTTTAGTCAATATCAATGATTCAATGACAATAACTCAATATCAATGATTCAATGACAATAGTTTGATATCAATGATTCAATGTCAATATCTCAATAATCATGTAGTCATAACAATAGGCAATATCAATAAACTCATGTCAATGGTTCTATATGTCAATGCTTCAATGATTTCCATAACAATAATTGCAATGTATATAGACAATGAATCGATGCTTACTTACCAAACTTACCAATATGGTTTTCAATGATGCTTTATACAAAGCCCCTTTAATTCAATAGTTAGTAAATTGTATAAAATCAATAATAGTAAATTCAGAAAGGCTTCTCGCCCAAATCCGAGACTATGACTACACTCACCTCAACATCTGAAGCTCCTAAGGCTCTCGGATGGCGATTCCTTTATTCCTATATTTCGATGGAGACATGGATTAATCTTTTCCACTTCTTAAACTAGGAAGAGCAATAAGGAGTTATTAGAATAAATACGACAATATCGATACATGAATAGCCATTAGCTATTAGACAAAGCTTAACTTAAAGCTTGAAATTGGTCATCTAATAACCAAGAGAATCGATGATTAACTTAGGGTTTCCACTTATCCGGTCAGTAGCTATGAATTCATGTCCTTAAATCAAGGAAAGCTTAAGCTCAAGGTTCACAAATGGAGAGGTGTGTGCTTGAGCTTGATGGAGAAGATGACAATGGAGGTGTGTGCTTAATATTTTCAAGATAAAAGATGGAAATGGTTCTCGGTGAAGCTAAACAAATATGAGAGCTCTCTTTTGTTCATTTTAAGGGAATTCCAAACCTAATCATTACCTACCTCTCAAAGAACCAATAAGCAGCTTTCGTTCAACCAAAGGTAAGCTTATAATATTATTATTTATCCTTTCTATATTTACCAATATCAAATATATAGATGACCACTAGTCAGCTTTCTTGATGTTAATCACATGGGAAGGAAAGCAATAAGCAGATGAGTCACCACCTTATCATTTCTTCTCAATTTTTCCTTTAAATATATTCGAAACAGAGGAACCGTTTCGAAACGAGTGAAACCGTATCGAAATGATTGAGCAAAAGTCCAAAAGTTAGTTAATTCAGTTTCACCGTATCGGAACGCCCCTTAACTGTTTCGAATCACCTTTCCTAGGCCGTTTCGGTACGAGTCTGACTATATCGAAACGACTAGCTCAAAACATCATCTTAAGGCATTTTAAAGGCAATCTTAACCTAAGACTTGGTTCAATTAAGGTCCTATAACAATATAATCTATAGCAAGGATTCTATATTTCAATATTTAATATCAATACTCCGATCATCGAAATCCAATTCCGACTAGACCGATTTTCGGGGTGTTACAACTCTCCCCCTTAAGAAAAATTCGTCCTCGAATTTTTAGCTGGAATAAAGTCGTGATCATCCACTTGTTCCTTGCCTCTCACTTTATACATATGTGCAAAAGCTTTAGATTCAGGTTGGTACGATGCTCTAGATGAAGCTCTGGACTTTCCGAAGGATCCTTGTCTTGTTCCCTTGCCTCGAAAGGATTGAGCAGGGGACGAATTAACAAACTAGTTTTTAGGACAATCTCATCTAAGATGTCCCATCTCACCACAAAAGAAAAAAGCTCCGGATTTCTTGCGACATTGCCCATCAGGATGCGTGTGTCGACATAAATTACAAATTGGAAACATCGTTCCTTGTTCCGAACCATTAATGATTTTAACAGATTTAGCACTAGGGGAGAAATGTGTTACACCTTGTGGTTTAGCAAGGTATTCATACCAGGAAAACTGTGAATACACACTCAATTTCGGATCTTGATACTTCCTTTTTTTGAAAGATTCATAATGTTCATCTCGGTGTCTTTTCTCAAATTTGCTCGACCCAACATTCTTGTGAGCCTTTTGAGCACCTTCGGTAGCTTTGACTCTATTCACAAGGGATTGAAAATCAGTGATGCACAAAGCTGTGAATACAGGACGCAGTTCATCGTTCAAACTATTAATGAACATCATACACTTCTCTTCTTCTTTTTTAATGTATTTAGCCCCATATAGACAGTACTTGCAAAAGTCGTGGATATACTGTTCGATAGGTTGATCACCTTGCTTTAGGTGAAGGAAGATATCACGCCTCTCGGCAAGGTAGTATTCACTTATGTAATTCTTTCGAAACTCTTGTAGGAAGAACTCCCAGTTCAAAGTCTCTTCGGGGACTGCCAGGACCGTTGCTTCCCACAAATACAATGCTTCATCAGCTAGCAAAGAGAGGCACATTCAAGTTTATGTTCCTCAAAACACTGCAACTGTTTATTTAGAATCCGTAAAGTTTTGTCAATTCAATACTCTGCAACTTCAGGGTTTTCATCATTTTGCCCAATAAACGAGTGAGCCCTTTGTTGGGGTAACTTATCAATATGAGCTTGGGTACTCGAAATGGCAACAATGGGAGTTTGAAGAGTTTGGTCAACTTTCATCGATGTCATGAATACTTTGAACATATCAGCCATATTCCTAAAGCATTCAATTTGAGCCGTTTGTACTTCAGGCTCATGATTTCGTACTAGAGAGTTTTGCGGATTCGAAGTATTCTTCCCCCTAACTTCCTCACCATGAGCTGGGGAATCAGTACTATGCTCAACTATTCGAGCTTGATCTGAATTAGACATCTATAAATAAAAGATCAGATTAGCCGACAAGTCACAATATACAACAATATAACTCCTAGGTTGCAAAGTAATACAATAAACAATACAAACATGCATAGGTTTAGTCTAGAACCAACTAAACTCTAGCTCTGATACCACAAATGTAGCACCCCTATCCGGCCTGGTCGAGAACCAGGTTGGAGCGTACTACCGGTGAACGATACGGTGTTCGGTGTGATAAAATTTCATCTTATTATCAATATTACACAAACAAAACATTACCAATATACATTTAGTTCAATTCATTCATAAGAAGGCCACAATTAACAATTTAGGACCAATTTGTAATTATTACAATTTTTAGATACTAATCTATAATTCTAACAATTTAGAGGTCTTTCGATGCAATAGACGATACCACAATGAAATTCAATGCAATATTAACTAGCCTATAAATTTTCATACAAAGTGGTGATCTTTTACTCATCCAATTAATCATTCTAAACTTAGGGACTAGACTGTAAACAATGCAAACCTTCAGATTAAGACTTTTTAACAGGGTGGACGATGGTCAACCTTGTTGACTTTTCCCTTTTGACCGTATCAATACGGGCAAGCCCTGTATTGGTACGGGTTGACTCTCTCTGACTTTGACCCGTTTCGATACGTCATGAGCCCGTATCGAAATGAGGGATTCCAGTAGCAAAATGTTTCGAAACGTCCCTAACCTGTTTCGGTACGCCCTGTTTTCTCAGGTTAAAATATGCTTACCCGTATCGAAACACCATCACCCATTTCGATACGGCATGACCTGTAATGACATATTCTTGCTGGTTTTTATTCAAATTAACCTATCAAACGACGTCCAAATGCATTGAAACTTTATACACAATATTCCAATGCTATAAACTATTGTCATGCCGAGTTTTATAATAATTCGAATACGTTTACCATGTTTTCACCTCTTTAGGCCAAATATGCATATTAAGCCATTTTTCAAGCAAACATAACAAGTCATTTAAGACACATTATCCACATACAACACATAGCCTTTATACACATAAACAGAACATCATCATCAACTACCTTAACTACTTTTCCACCATTCTAGGAGTTCAAAGGGACAAAAGTACTTTACATTAATCCTGTGGTGACTTGCCAAACTTCCAGCTAATCACGATCTTGATCCGGTGCTTTCTTATCCTGAAATGTATGAACAATGAATGCATTAGACTTACATAGTCTAAGTGAGGTAGTCAATAACAAAGAATTATGCATGGTATACTATCATGCTTTAATGACAATCATTACATTAACATACAATGATCATAGCATACTCTTCAATCTTGTTGAAACATAGCTTCAATAATCAAATCACCAATAACAATATTTCAAGTTCATGATAATGCAATGTCAATAATCATATCATCAATGACAATATCAATAATCAGCTTTCTTCCTTGGATCGATTTCAAATGTATTTGGATACACAAATTCCACCACTACACCAACAATGAACAATATGGTCCAATATCCTCCACTACACCGTTTTGACCAACACACATCACATCCCTCCACTACACTGTATAATCTCCGTACCACTGAGCTCATGAATGCTATGGCATGCCAATTGTATCCAACACTTCGATCCCAAAGTCTGATAACAATAACTCAATATCAATGATTCAATGACAATAGTTCGATATCAATGATTCAATGTCAATATCTCAATAATCATGTAGTCATAACAATATGCAATATCAATAAACTCATGTCAATGGTTCTATATGTCAATGCTTCAATGATTTTCATGACAATAATTGCAATGTTATAGACAATGAATCGATGCTATACTTACCAAACATACCAATATGGTTTTCAATGATGCTTTATACAAAGCCCCTTTATTTCAATAGTTAGTAAATCATATAAAATCAATAACGGTAAATTCAGAAAGACTCATCGCCCAAATCTGAGACTCCGACTACACTCACCTCAATATCTGAATCTCCTAAGGCTCTCGGATGGCGATTCCTTTATTCTTAGGTTTCAATAGAGATGATGGATTATTTTGTTCCACTTCTTGAACTAGGAAGAGCAATAAGGAGTTATTAGAATCAATACGACAATATCGATACTTGAATAGCATTATCTATTAGACAAAGCTTAACTTAAAGCTTGAAATTGGTTATCTAATAACCAAGAGAATTAATGATGAACATAGGGTTTCCACTTACCCGATCAATAGTTATGAATTCATGTCCTTAAATCAAGGAAAGCTTAAGTTCAAGGTTCACAAATGGAGAGGTGTGTGCTTGAGCTTGATGGAGAAGATGACAATGGAGGTGTGTGTTTAATATTTTCAAGATAAAAGATGGAAATGGTTCTCGGTGAAGCTAAACAAATATGAGAGCTTTCTTTTGTTCATTTTAAGGGAATTCCAAACCTAATCATTACCCACCTCTCAAAGAACCAATCAGAAGCTTTCCCTCAACCAAAGGTAAGCTTATAATATTATTATTTATCCTTTCTATATTTACCAATATCAAATATATAAATTACCATTAGTCAGCTTTCCTGATGTTAATCACATGGGAAGGGCTGCAATAAGTAGGTGAGTCATCACCTTATCCTTTCTTCTCAAATTTTCTTTTAAATATATTCAAAATAGGGGATCCGTTTCGAAACGAGTGAAACCGTATCGAAATGGTTGAGAAAAAGTCCAAAAGTTAGTTAATTCAGTTATATCGTATCGGAACGCCCCTTAACCGTTTCGAAACACCTTTCGTAGGCCGTTTTGGTACGGGTTTGACTGTATCGAAACAACTAGCTCAAAACATCATCTTAAGGCATTTTAAAGGCAATCTTAACTAAAGACTTGGTTCAATTAAGGTCCAATAACAATATAATCTATAACAAGGGTTCAATATTTCAATATTTAATATCAATACTCCGATCATCGGAATCCAATTCTGAATAGACCGGTTTTCGGGGTGTTACACCTAGGGTTTTCCACATGGCTCTATTGAGGTAGGTTCTAGATTCTCAAGCTTGGTTTGGCTCTAAAAGGGTACCTGAGTTGTCCTTGTTGTCCCCTACTAAGGGTAGCAAAGCCCTCAATTCTCACCCATTACAGGCTTCAAACGAATCGAGTTCAACTCAAGAGGACTCACCACATATGTCTTCTCGAAGAATCAATATCCTTACGAAGACAAAAGGAATGAGTCCCGAAGGTACTTGCTAGGCTCATACGAAGAATCAGTATTCTTACATGAGCAAAGTGTGTCCCCCCACTTAAACGAACAGGACAAAGCTTGGGCATAGAACTTTCTTTAAAGAATTTTAGAATGCATAAAATTGAATTACATTCATTAAACGGACAAATAAATTGAACCTATTATAAACTTGAAAATTCCATTAGTTTTTAAGAAAACCTTTTTTAAAACAATTTGAAATCAATTTGTGGCCTGGCCCTCTTTTGTTTTTTTTAAAACAAAACGTCCCCAGCAGAGTCGCCAAGCTGTCGCAACCCTTTCAAGCCCGACTTTTTGAAAACTTTAAAAACACGGAGTCGCCACCAATCTTTTTTGAAAAAGTGTGATTGGATCACTTTAAAACAAGGTTATTTTAATAAAACATTTTATTTATTAAAATAACGTTTTTGGTCTGCGAAAACTAGAAAACAAGTTCGGGGGTCGGTTACGCGTGGGGAAGGGTTAACACCCCCACGACGCCCAAAAATTGGTACCTTATTGATTTAAAAACGTTTTAAAGAATTGGAATTTTCAAGTTCACGAAGATTTGATTTTATTTTTCAGTTTAATGAATATAAGTCTATTTTAACGGCATTACCTTCCAGAAAATGAACTCCAATCACCTCCAATACTCCTAGCGCTAATATGTCATTTTCGTTTGGTAAGACACCACATTGATTACGTTTTCACTTTTTAACAAACTAGAGAAAATATTAAGTGAATTGTCATTTTTTAAAGTTTAGTGTTTAAATCCTAAGAAATATCTAAATTCATCTTATTTGCTAAAGTTGCGAAATTTAAATGTGTTTTATTTCAAAAGGTGAAGAAAGTTTTAAAGCAAACAAGTCTCTAATCTAAGCTCATAGATCTTAATCCTAAAGTTTAACCTCTACTAAAAGCTCACAAGATAAGAAAATTAAAGACTTAAATTTGGATTAATTTTATTTTGAGAATTTTTCTAAAGAAACATTCTTTTGCTTTTTTATGCTTTTGCTCTTATCTTTTTTGTTCTTTTATTATTTTATTTGAAATGTTTCATATTTAGTTTTTTAAAACTTTGAATTTTTTTATATTTGAAACTTTTTCTTTTTACTTTTAACACCTTTTTATTCCTTTTTTTAATTCTTAATTCAAAACCTTTTATTTCCAAAATTCTTATGTTTTAAAGCCCTTTTTTATCTTTGATTTTCAAGTTTTTATCAAAATCTTTTATTTATGTTCTAAAGCTTTTTATTTTATTTTTTATTTTAAAGTTACAAACAAACACAAAATTTAACCAGAAAAAATTAAAAGAACAAGAAATTATACCGTTAACGAAGAAAATGCGAGCTCGAGTCGATTCCAAATGCCTCCGGAAAAGCTTGATTCCTCGTCAAAAATTCAAACCGAAGCTACTCCAAACTCAAATCAACTTCAACAATTTTCCATAAATTTTCAGGAATTTTTTTATGATTTTCGGATCAATTTTCCAGTGTTTTTCTTGGTGTCATGAAAAAAAGAATTAGGCACTATTTATAGGGTTTTGGGGAGTGAGATTCAAGGCAATTTAGATTCAAAATCCCCAAATTCTTCCCATAAAAATCATCCATATGATATCAATAGCATTGACCCGTTGAGAATTGAGCAAAATTTCATCCAAATTGGCTCTAATTTTGGGATTTTGCCCCAAGATTAAATTAGGGTTCAAACCCTTTTCCCCCCAAATTGGTGAGCTACTAGCCATGGCAAGGAACAGGGTTGGTGGCATCAGGTTCGGCTGGCCGAGAAAAATTGAACGACAATAACCACGATAGCCATCGCGGCCCCTGGCCGACGGAAATGGGGGTGGAAGAACGACGGGGTTTCGAATTGGGGTTGGAAATTGGGGATCCAGCCTGAGCACGAGGCGCCCACGCGTGCCTCGTGGTGGTGCGAGCTGTTCACCTTTTCTCCCCTTTTTTAATTTTTCTTGGATCCATTCTTGACCCTTTGATCACCCTTGCCCTAGATCTAATGGTCCACATTAAACCTGAAGAGAAACACAACAAATGGGTCAATTTGAACCTCTTTAAAAAGAAAATGGGTTCTTATTTATTTTTTTGGATGGGTTTTTATCTAATTGGATTTCTTATTATTTATTGGAGATGAGTTTTATTATTAAACAATAATAATATTAATAAATAAAAATAATAATAAATAAATAAGAGGTGAAAATCTAGTGACAATAGCCTCGAGTTGTTGACCTATCGTTGGTGGAGCAAGCAAGTCAAGAATCTAATGAAGTCATGGTTGTCAGTGGAGGCGTGGTCATCAATTGAACCCTAGAATTGTCGAGGAAGAAGAACGAGGCATCACCCATAAAACCCAATTTGGGGGTGTTTGTTTCTTGGAAAATTAGTAAAATCTAGTGAATAGCTTACTTATGCGAAGTGGATGAAGATTGTGGGATGGGTAGTTAGGGAAGGATCCTGGATGAGGGCTATGATGGTTTTGACAGTGACAATAACGAATGTGATTTTGTGATTTGAATTTAAAAAAAAAATCATTAAAGGGTGAAACTGAAAACAAACAAACTTATGACTAATATTAGGACTAAATTGATAGAATGTATAAATTTTAGGGATTGAAGATGTTATTATATCATGTCACATTATATTAGGGTGAGTACCAAAATAGTTGAGGTACTAAAACAGAAACATGAGAATAGGTAGGGTACCAAATAGAAACAAAATGTAACGTAAATGGTCAAATTTAAAAGGTGGGTACCAAAATATTAGGACCAAATCTGTAAGTTAATGGTCAAATTTAACGGTGGGTACTAAAATAAAAACAAAACGTAAAGTTAAGTATGCTTTTGCCAAAAAAATAGTTAAAGTACTAAAATAGAAATACAAAAATATGTGAAGTACCAAATATATAGTTTACCCTAAATTTTCATATTATGGTGCGCTTGTTTCAAGTAAAACACTTAACGAAAAGTGTTTTTAGTATTTTACTTTGTTTGTGTGTGCAGTGTAAAATGGATCAAATGGAAAAGGGAGGCTATTTTCCGTAAAATGACTTACGAATTTTTTTCGGTAAGTCATTTTGTGCGTTAACTGAAATAAGGTCCCTTCTTTTCCCAAATCTCGTCGTGTCTTTGTCAATTGTTTTTCTCTGGTGGGCACTCTCAGTCTCTCTCGTAAGAACTCTCGAACTCTCTTATGGAAAATCTTAATTTCTCTCACCACAGATAAATTTTTAGGTAAACTACTCAGGTTACTACCGAATTATTTAGGCGTGCTTATTTCGACCACCGAACTAGGCATCTCATCAATCAGACTACCAAACTTATTAAATGTTCCTATTTTAACCACTGTCATTAAAAAGCTAATGGAGGGTGACATGATAGTTAAAAGAAATTTGTAAAATTATACATTTCATCCCTATTATTTACCAATTATATCAATTTGGTCTTAATTTTAATTTAATTAAATAAAATTAACTAATCAGCCAGATGACGACACATGTTCTATCTTTTTTTTTATAAAATTTTAATTTATTTAGTTTAATAGATTTAATCAACCAACCAGATGGTGACACGTGTCAAATGTATGTTGTGAGAATCGAACTCATGCCCAAGAGCAAGGAAGGGTCAAGCCCTAACCCCTGGCTAGTTCTATTTATATGATATGAAATGATAACATATTTTATTAAAGGATTACTTTGTGGGTGAAAATTATAAAGAATAAGAGAGAATTAATTGGATACGAACTCGGGCGTAGAGCTTCTTATTCCTCAAACATGTGCCATCAAGAAACTTCATACTAGAAAAAAAACTCCATTCTTAATTCATTGATTATATATTATATTAAAAATGGTTGTTATATATTATATTAAAGAAATTAAAATTAAAATTAGATTAAGTTGTTTATATTAAATATATATTTTAATATATAATAAATGAATTAAAATATTTAATAAAAAATTAAAATGATCTATCAAAATAAAGAACTCGATTCGATATTTTATATATATGTATGAAATTATTAAAATAAATGTGAGAAAAAAAATTTCAATTTAATTTAAAAATATATAATTACAAATCTATTTTTATTTTAAATCTTGCTTTAACTATACTTTAAATATATTCATATTTAAATCAATTATTTGAATTAGTTAAGTGGTTTGTGTGATTTTACATATCTCAAGTGGCTTAAGTTTGAGTCCTCTCACAACTATTTTTACTTTTTTCTTCCATAGCATTTATTGCATTATTATATATATATATATGTGTGTGTGTGTGTGTGTGTGTAAAACCAATATTTGATTTTGATATAACAAGTAATTCAAGGACCATTTTGCAAAGTACATAAATTTTTAAGTAATCAAAAAATTTGATTTTGACAAGTACAAAATATTCTCAAAGTTTTTTCAAGTCAAAACTTAAACCCATAAAATTTTCTAAGTGTTTTCTGGCCAAAATATACAAAATCACCAAGGCGTTTCGAAACACCCTCAAAGTGTTTCGATACATTTTGCCACTGGAGACATCTGTTTCGAAATGGCTCGCACCTGTTTTGATACGGTCTTCATCCGGGCTTTTGATTTTTAAGCATTGTTTCGGAACAGCTAACACCCATTTCAATACAGGGGTTAGGTAATTTTAAAATTGGGCATTTAATGAACTAGCCGTTACTTGTCAGAAACTGAATTTTGAAGATTTGGTTAAGTGTTTCGATACACCCCAAGCTGTTTTGAAACACCAAATTACAGTTTCAAAACGTTTCAATACAACCCTTATATGTTTCGATACGACCTTCATTTTGCACTTGCTGTTTCAATACGGCCTATAGCCGTTTCGATACGGGCCCTATTTTACACATAAAGACTTTCTTTTTTGAGTGACTGTTTCGATACAGGGGTCCCGTGTTCTAATATGGGTAGTTGCAGAACTGCATTTATGGAGGGAAGAGAGAGTCACAACGGCTCTATTGATGATCTCAACTACCCAAACAGTTAGAAATCAATGAGAAGGTATAAAAACAAGTCTCAATAAGCTACAACAACAACTATTGAGTCTTTAAGCAACATCAAAGCATTTGAATCCAAACCTTGATCTTTTAGAGTCAAATCTTGTAACCAACTCTAGTGTGTTCTTCATTGTAATTTTTATTAAGAGTTTTGGGGAGTGTTTGATTGTATTTGAGTAAACATTATCCTTTGATAGGCACTTGTTAAGTTTACCAAAATCCCTTCATTATAACGAGTGTGTTGGATTAAGCTTTGGTTAGAAAGCTTAATCGGTATTGTAAGGTTTCCTCCTCATCCAAGAAAAAGGGGAAGAATCAATACTTGATTGGTTGAAAATCCTTAGTGGGAGCTAAGGTAGTGGAGGTAGAGTTCATTTAGGAACTTGAACCACTATAATTTCTTTGTGTCAAATTTTCATTCTTCCAATTTCCACCCTCAAATTTTTAATCGCCAATTCACCCCCTCTTGGCCATTTGCAATCGTTTGATCAACTCAACAATTGGTATCATAGCTACAGTCATTGGAAGGATTACAACCCTATTGAGTTGATTCTAGGAGAGTTTGATCAACAACAACTTCAAGCAATGGCATCCACCTCCGGCCCCAACCTCTATGAGTCTCAATCCACCACCAAACCACTATTCTTCAATGGGGATAAGTACCCATACTGGAAGAATCGGATGCGTCTCTTCATCAAATACAATGATTACATGGTGTGTGACGTTGTAGAAGACGGACCAAGCATTCCTATGAAGAGAGATGGTGAAGGAATATTAGTCCCAAAGGTCAAAGACGAGATAACCGATGAAGATAGAAAATGGTTGCAAGTCAATGACAAAGCCTTGCACATGATCTTTTATGCTCTCGGTCCTGATATCTACTCAAAGATGTCTTCCATCGAAAGCGCTTGATCTCCACTAGTTATGTGAAAACTGGAGAAAAACTAGGAGATATCTTCACAAAAGCTCTCAATGGAATTCGAATCAATTATCTATGTAACAAGTTGGGCATGATTAATATCTATGGTCCAACTTGAGGGGGCGTGTTACATATTCTTAGACTAATTCTTACACTTAAGCTTAGGCTAGAATATATTGTATTTAATATGATATATTATGTTACCTAGTTTAGGCAAATTATATTTGTATAAAGACCCCTATATGTTTTATGAATTATATACAAGAGAAGCATGTTTTCTACAAAGATTACAAACACCATCCTTTAAATTAAGGATTTTAAAGTTAAATATTAAGATTTTATTTTAAAAAAATTAACTAAAAATACTTATATAACTTTGTTATACTTGTGTGGATTCCAACCTCAACATTTATCTTGAGAATATTATTGTAATATTATTTAATAAAAAATAATAATTCATATATAAAATAAAACCAACCCAGCTGAGCGGCTGATTCTTTTATTATCGCTAGAAAAAAACAAGGATAAAAGGGTATTTTTCCCTTGAGTTTGATCTAAAAATTAATTAAACCCCTCTCTGAAAATGCACCTAATTAAGCCCTTCAGTTTGCAAATTGCATCAAATTGACACTTTGACCGACGTTAACCGTTACAGTGCTGACGTGGCAGTTAATGATGTTAGCGTGGTGGTTCACGATGCTAACATGGTGGTACACATGGGATGGTGACAAGGTGGAGGGGCTGAATTGAACTTTTTAACCATGAGAGCATAATTGATTGTTTTTGCTGAGTTTACAAAAAATTTCAAAATATTCTTCTATTTTTTATAAAAATCCATAAATTTAATAAAAATAAATAAAATATTCAAAACATTATTAAAAATAAAAATTAATATAAAAATAAAAATGTATTAGAAATTATAAAATAATAAATTTTAAATATAAAAATTAAAAAATGTTTATATAGTGTAATACCCGAATTTTATCCAAGTATATATACATATATCCATATATATATATATAATATTTTCACTATAAATAAAACCAAAAAATATAAATAAATAAATACATAAAGGTCCATAAATAAATAAATAAATCCACAAATTGTCCATTTACAAGTCCAATTCTACAATTTAGACCAATTACAAGAAATCCATTACATCGTAAAAACCCAAAAGCCATCATCTTTAAAATTCCAAGAATATTCTGAAAAAGTCATGTGTCACTCATTTATTGGTTAAAAAATTATATAAGGATTGTGCTTCTTTGGGCATTAGCTGGTACCAGATAATTAATAGTTGGCTATGATAATTAATAGCTGGCACTAGATAATTTCATTAAATTTGGCTAAACATAAACTAACAATTAAGAAATGGTTAATCGTTGACGGTTAAGCATTAGAACATGGTTAACCGACAGTTCTATTATTGGTTAACCTATATGTAAAACTAAATTTAATTTTGATATAGCAAAGAGTTTAAGGATCAATTTGTAAAATAGATAAATTGTTATGTATTTGGAAAGTCTCACAAAATGACAAGGATTTGAACTTAAAAATTGTTTCTAAGTCAAACCAATACCTCAAAATATTTTCTAAGTGTTCCTTATACTCAAATTAACCAAAATCGCCCAGGCGTATCAATAAACCCTTGGTTGTATCAATATAGTTTTTGGCTATTGAAATTTAATTGCAAAAACCATTGTTTCCATCGATAAATTGCGTGTATGGGCTCATTAGACTCAGGAAATTAGGCTCTTCCAATCGCACTCCAATTCACCAATTCCTCTGGTTGCTGCCCAGGGCGACAGGTTACGACGGTGGTAGCTACTCGGCTGCATCTCTCACTATGTTGAGCTGCTTCAGTACAGCTCCTTGGCTTTCTGCCTCTACATTAGCTCCTCAGCTCTTCTCTCCTTCTAATAGCTTCTAGCACCTGAAACAAAAACTAAACTAAAACAATATCTTTTCTCACCAAATCAAAGATATTCAATGTAAACAGGGTAAAGTAAAGAATATTGTAGATAATGCATGCATGCACATAAATATGCCTAAAATGTACTTAAGAACAACAATAATATGAGATGAGATGCATATAAAATATAGGACTTATGAGCACTTTACACAAACCCAGACTCTGCTCAATATCCTTGACTCGCACCACCAATACATCGAAATCTGTGTAATTAGAGGCCAACATAAAAGTCTTCACCTCTTGCACCAAACCATAGCAGAAACGGTCACAATGATGCCTATCACTCGGCACCAGCTTAAGGGCATACTGACTCAAACGTACAAACTAAACCTCATACTCAACCACAGTCATGCTACCCTCAGCCAAAGACATAAACTTGCATTTCTTGTCATCCAAGTATCTAACTCCTAGATACTTCTTCTTAGAGGCAGCTTGCAAGAACTCTCAGTCCAATTCATTAGGCTCCAAAGCTATAGTTACAGTCATCCACCAACTGTAAGCATCACCTTGCAACAGCGAAATAGCACATCCCAGCTTACATGCATCATTGCACCCCATTTGATCCAAAATTCAGATCGTACTAGCCATCAAAGCCTTGGATGCCTCGGGCGAAAAAACCACAGTACTCAATATTGCCAAAACTATGCAAGCGTTCTAACGGCAACCGCATTTTCCCAACAGGAGGTGCTTACACTTGCACTTGCACTTGCACTCTGGCAACAGCAGCTTGGAATGCTCTAGTCATCGCCTGAACTAAAGGCGTCAAATCACCCAACATAGCCCCAGCATGCCCATGTTGTCCTTGCTCCTCACCCCAGGTGGAGGCGGTGGAGTAGGTAAATTCCCACCAGGAGGAACCTCGTTCTCCTAATTTCCCTTCCCTCCGGCAGCAGCAATCGTACCTGACCGCAACTCTCTCCTCGATCCCATTGCGCTATTATAATTAAGGCATGATAATAAAACAAAACAAAGTAATCAGGCCAGTTTCAAGCAAGGATCCAAGACTTACAATTCAATTTAAAACAATTTAACTATAGTAATAAGGCAATGGGTATCCCAATTTCCCCCTAAGCATAGCATAAGGCAAACAACATACATATCGCAAGCACCGTGCACACCAATCATTCAGGTTCATCCCATAACATCATCATGTATATAACAAAACACATACCTCACAACCATCATGCATGCCATCAATATCATTTACTCATCACCAACATGATTATAATAATCACCGTGCAAAGCAAACATCATCATTCACTTGGAATTACATCACATCAATTACAAATAACTTACCATTATCTCATTCTTTCGAAACCAGGCTCTGATACCACAAAATGTAACCCCCTCGACTCGGTCTGGGCGAAAGACCGAACTGAACGAGTCACGCGAGGAATATTGAAGGTAAACTATAGGCATACAACCTAGAAAAATGCCAAGTAAGATACCAAAATGCAAAGTGAAGCATAATCCAAATAACAAAGGCCATTTACAAGTCTAAAACAGCAAATCAAACTTGCTCAAAAGGGAGTTTACACAAATCTCCCAACAACACAACAGTCCCCCATTGCTCTTATTACATATAGTCTAATTGAAACATACTTTTGCAAATGAAGTTTCTTGTGATCCCTTGCTACTTGTTGCGACAAAAACCTCAATTATCTGCATTGATGGACAAATGAGAGCGTAATCACACAAGGCTTAGTGAGGAGGCTCAAAAGCAAAACACCATCAATGCATTAAAACAATTTTCCAAGTCCACATTAAATCTCATTTCAATTTCCTAAAACATCATTTGAAAATCATCATGCCCTTTTAAACCATGCACTTTCCTTAACAAAAAATTAGCATATTACACCTCGTGCTACATGCATCATGAATCAACAGCAAGTTCCTTTGCTACACTCGATTTAAGCCTTCTCATGCATAACTACCATATGAAAAGCTTAAAGAGTAAAACATGCATAAACCACATTATGCAACATAAACCATTTCATAATACATCATCAATTATATTGGCTTACAAATGATCATTAAGTAAGTTCATATCTCAAAACCACATATCGAATACATGGATTCGACAAGTGTTCACATAACACTTCAAGCCATCTTAACCAGAATTGGTACATTCACAACCAAAGATACTATATCAAACGGGTACAATCACAACCCACGGGGACACCAACCCCATCATCGGCTAGACGCTTAACCCACTAACGAGAGACGGGACACCAACCTCCTCGATCATTAGGGTACTTGGATGGAGTCACGAGACACCAACCCCTCGACATCCAAGGCGACTTTTTATAGTGCAATCAATCCTATAACCGGCTAAATATATCTGATATCATTTATAAACCATTTTCACAACATCACTTGCCAATATAATTTACATTTAACCACATACCTCACTATTTTCAAAGCATCGCCAATAAATCATACTTCCAAGCATTAAACCATGCTTAAAGTCAAAAGTATAAAACATATACTTACAAGGATCACTTACTATGTGCATCCTTCAACATCACATCATCAAAACAGTAAATCTCTTACATTTAAGCATGTTTTAACAGTGGGTAACATGCATTTAAAAATCAAGTGCATAAACAAATTCATAATAGCAATTTCTGAGGGAGAAATTCCTTATACTTACTTCCGAACTTAGACAAGCGTATCAAGCTTATATATAAGTTCCCAAAACAACATTTAAAGCATTTCAAAACTGAAATCCATGTTCTCATTTACCGACACGCGAAACCTTGACTAGTCGACGCGAATCAATGCATTTGAAGCTCACGAAACTTCACTGATTGCTTCTGATACATTCTCCCCTGTTTATACCACACAAGAATAGAGGATTGATGCATCTCAATACATTAAAATCTCCAGCAAACAAACCTACCACGCCGCTCCTCCCAAAACACCAAAACACATATCTGAAACAACCAAAAACACCTTCGATTACACTACAAACTCAGCCCAGCCAAAACCTAACACTTCCATCCATTTTTAATCATCAATTAACATCCAAAATCAACCTTGTTGCATCCTTATATCTCTAGAAATCCCAATTTCTCTTTAACTCCACAAAAACCCAAATCTACTAACCTAAACAACTAGATATCCAACTAGTTTCGGGATTAATATGATCAAACCTTTATTTCAACATTATTTAACATCCAAAATATGAATAAAATCAATCGTAACTCAGCCAAAACAGATTCAATACAAAAATCATTCAACATCACCATTTTCAGCTTGATTTAACCATTTTCATCAAATTAATCATAAAACCTTGTTAAGAAACAAAATTAGAGAGCCAAATACTTGGGAATTTTATTAAAAAACCTTGATTAGAGGATTTGGATGAAAATTACCTCTAACCCTTGCCTATTCCTTCAATTGACAAGATTTGATGAAAAACCTTCAAGAATCCTTTGAGATAAATGGAGGAAACACCAAAGAAATCATTTTCAAATCAAAGTGAAATGTAAAGATGAAAATCTCTGGAAGTTTTGAGAGAAAAGTGATGTTTGATTGATGAGAAAGGGAGAAAATGGAAGTTACGTCAAAAATAGATTTTGTTAACTAAATCTCTCTTAATTAAAACCTTTCTTTCTTTTTTTAATTAAACACGTTTAAAATATGGACAATTAAAGGAATAGCTAATTAATACCATATTAGCTCCCTATAGATTCTAAATTTTGGCCCTCTTTCAAAACAGTCCTTTAAAAATAGTTTTCCATTTGTGTGTTTTAGTCACTAAATCGAAATGTCAATATTCCAAAAGTCATTTTCCAAATTTGGCTTCACCAGTCCTATATATATATTAAGAGGATTTTAGGAATTTGCTCATAATTTTATTACTTCCCGGACCATTTTTTCCTTAAACCAACCCCAAACTAACTCAAATCTCTAGTATAGGTTCTACAAACCCTAAACCACCTTTAAAACTTCTAGGCCCAAACCGTGGCGTTACATCTTCATTTATAAAACCATTTAAAAATGCACTCTTGAAATCCATTTGAAAAAGCTTGATTCATGATAACATGCAAACGCAAGAAGAATCCTAATAGCTTCCATCCTAGCTACGGGTGCATATGTTTCATCAAAATCGATTCCCTCTTCTTGAGCGTAACTTTGAGCAACAAGTCTGCCCTTGTTTCTCACTATGTTACCACTCTCATCTAGTTTGTTTCTAAAAACCCATTTAGTCCCTATAGTAGATTTATTACTAGGCCAATCAACTAATATCCAAATTTGACTCCTCTCAAATTGATTTAATTCCTCTTGCATGACCAACATCCAAAAATCATCATTTAATGATTCTTTGATATTTTTAGGCTCTATGCATGAAATGAATGCAACATTATTCATAAGTTTAAGAGAGGATCTAGTGGTTACCCTTTTGGATGGATCACCCAAAATCTCACCACCTTTGACATAGTTGTACTCCCTTGGGTAGCTCACTTCCTTTTCCTCTAGAGTCATGTCCTTCAAGGCCTCTAGAGGTGGATCTTGTGTTCTTTATCTTTTCTTGGAACCTCATCTGCCTTTGATGATTGTCCATCATCATTGGCTTCAATGATTCCTACTTCATCATCATCACAAGAATCTTTCTTCGGAAGGAGGTTATAATCGAAAGCCACATGAATAGACTCTTCAACAACTAAAGTTCTTTTGTTAAATACGCGATAGACTTTAGAGTTTAAAGAGTAACATAGAAAGATAGCTTCATCACTTTTAACATCAAATTTGCTTAAATTTTCTTTTCCATTATTTAAAACAAAACACTTGCATCCAAAAGGATAAAATAGCTAAAGTTAGGCTTTTTAGATTTCAAAATATCATAAGGTGTTTTCTTAAAAATCAGCCTAATCATTACTCGATTTATAATGTAACAAGCGGTATTTGTGGCTTCTACCCAAAAATACTTAGGTAAATTATTTAGATACCTTATATATATATATATATATCATAGTTTTTACATATTTCACAAAAATTCTTTCAAAAATGAAATTTTTTTATTCGAATATAAAATTATACTCGTATATTTTTCTACACTGTTTTTCAAAATTTATTTTACCAAAAATTCTTTTTATACTTGTATATGATTTTAAACTATACAATATAAGTTTTTAGAATGCTTTGATCATTGGATTGTTGATTGGATTGAATGTGATGTTTATGCATACATTGTTTTTGTGGTTTTATTTTGATTTCAGGTTTTTACCATGGCTCCTAAGAAAAGAGCGAGAAGAGAATTTGATCAATCTTCCAATCCTAATCTGACAATAATGGCACAAAACCCAACCTAGCCTATATTTTTCAAAATTGTTTTAATGAACCCCAATATCTCAATGCCATTGATCGTTTTAAACACTACCAAAATTTTAAAATCCGCCGAGAGCGTGTTGTTTCTATCCCTTCCATGTTTTCGGATATTTTTCAATTCAAATACCTTGATTTAATGAACCAATGGAAGTTTATGGCTTTTTTGAGCATACTCAGCATACTTTACCAAAACTTTGTCCTTATTTTTACTCTAAATCCGGTGTATTTATAACCAAGACAAAACCCAAGTTATAGCTATAGAGTCTTACCTTATTGGAAAGAAGTTTCAACTTGATTCCTTGGCTATAGCTAATATTTTGGGTTTAGAAGATTTGGGAATAGATGATGAAAACTCTTTGGGACATACTCTTGGTGGATCCATGACCGTTCTTGATGTCTATGATCGCTTCCTTCGCCTCCTTATCACTTTGTGTTTTTGCCCATCCGGTGGGAAGTTTTCTACGATCCAACAAGTTGATGATTTTTGGATCTGTTGCTTTCGTGATGGTAAGCGTCCGAACCTTGCTCAAATCATGTTTGCCGAGATAGTCTAACTTGTGCAACATCGTCATATTACTTTTGTTTCATCCTTCACCTACGACACCGCTTTGAGCTACATGTTTCACAAGATTGGTGTTGATTGTTCCTATGACCTTACTGAGCCTCTAACCGATCCTATTGATGAGCGTTCCCTTCGTCGTACCAAGTTCACTTTCTACAATGGTGAATGGATCCGTATTGCGGATCTTCTTCAAGATGCTCAACCCGATCTAGTGGCGCCTCCTCAAGCCATTCTGGTAGCTCTGGTTGCTCCACCTTCCGTTGATGCTCTGTAACCCCATTGACCCAGTTTAACCGTCCTACTGACTCGAGCGAGTTACACGGGGATTATCGAAGAAAACCCGTGAAGATTTCCCTCAATAACCAACCCTTTTTTTCTTTATCATATCTAGATGCATTTAATATTACCTAAGGTGATCATAAATACAGCGGGAGAAGATACAACGAAATTCAACTTCGATTCAATTAACGAAAGCTCAATAACTAGGTTTAGGGACCATTTTGTAAATTTTCTTAACATACACCCAACTTCATAATTGAATTTACCAAACTGTAATTAAGTCCATTTATAACATGCATGTGAAGTTTCATCTCAAACCAAGCTCATTTGCATCCTCAATTAAGCGTTATCAACATTTACGGACCAAAATGTAAATCTACAAAAATATAAGGACTTACTTGAAATGAAATTTACCAATCCTCCTTTAGTCAGGTTCCATGGATACATGTAGACCTGGCAAACTTGACCCGAGACCCGAAACCCGAACCGAAACCCGATTTTGACCCGAACATGATGATTCGAAGTTGACCCGAAACCCGAACCGAACCGAAATTTTTTGTTGAACCAAAATGGACCCGAACCGAAATGGACCTGAACCGAATGGACCCGGACCGAATGCTACCCAAACCGAAAGCTAAACCGAAAGCTGAACCGAATATCGACCCGATTTTAACCCGATTTTGATCCGATTTTAACCCGAATATCTATTTTTAACAATATAATAAATAATAAAATAAAGTATAGAAATTTGAGATCTTGGTGATCAATTTTATAATTTCATCATAAAATATAGCATAAAATTGAAATTGTAGACTAAATTGACAATTTGGAAGTGGAGAAATTTGAGAGTCCAATGACCAATTTTGTAATTATACCATATAAATAAATAGGGGTCAATTTTGGCTAAAAATTAAATCTTTGAAATTAAAATGAACGAAAATATCAATATATTAAATTAATAGACTAAATTACAAAGATTAGTTAATTTCAACTAAAAGTAAATTTTTAGAGACTAAATATCACTACGGGGAGGGGATTTCTACATCCGAAGTCTAAACCGTGGGAATACTTGTTACTAAATTAAATTAAACTAAAACTTAAAGTTGTCTAAAATTAAAATGTAACATTTTAAATGCAACATGACCTAAAAAGTAATTAATCTCTAGCTTAAAAAATTGGTGGCTTATTTCCCTCCAAAATTTTGTCTTTTCTCTCTCTATTTTTTCCAATTGTCTTTTTCTTTTTTTTCAATCTAGCTTAAAAAATTGGTGGCTTATTTCCCTCCAAAATTTTGTTTTTTCCCTCTCTATTTTTACCAATTGTCTTTCTATTTTTCTTAATTTAATTGAGTTTCAATTTAGATTAATTTAATTGAAATTTCACATTTAGTTTTAAAATTATTTTAATTATGTCCGTGATTTATGCTTTTAGATTTTAGTTAGTTCAATTAGATCCTAAGTTTAATAAATTAATTCATTTTAGACATTATTATTATTATTATTATTATTATTATTATTATTATTATTATAAACTTTGATTTAATATAATTATACAAAAAAAATTATATGGATACATGAAGCTTTGATTTAAATATTTAATCAAATTCAAATGCATAGATTAACAAGTTGAATCAGAATTAATCTCATACACCAATAACTCTAAACTAAATCATAAATACTAAACCTCAAACCTTTAACCCAACTCAAATCGAATTGACCCGAAAATTTAAATGTTGACCCGACCCGAAATTGACCCGAAATTAACCCGAACCGAAAGCGACCCGAACGACCCGATTTTGACCCGAACCGAAAGCGACTGATCCGATATTGACCCGACCCGAAAACAACCGATCCGATTTTGACCCGATCCAATACCCGAACCGAATCCGACTCATCACAGACCCAAATTAGACCTGAACCCGAACCGAACCGACCCGAACCGAATCTAAACCGATTCTAGATAGACCCGAAATGACCCGAACCGAAACGACCCGAACCGAACCCGAACCGAATGACCCGATTGGCACCTCGAGATACATGTAAAATTTTAGCTCTAAAAGATCATCTAAACTCATTCAATTGCATACACAACATCTAGGGACCAAATTATAACATTTTTAAACTTTGTAGAAAAATCCACACTAAAGGTTTCGAAACCTTTGGGAAAGGTCTCGAAACTTGTTTTCCAGTAACCAAAATTTTCAAAATTTGCCTCAAGGTTTCAAAACCTTTACCCAGGTTTCGCAACTTACCTACAGATTTGCAGAAATTCATATTCGAAACACTATGATACCTTGCTAAACGCACTCATATCAATCTCAAACATCACATAAGACTCAAACAACAATATCTCAGCAATCATACATCAACATATCAACTAACAACCACCTCAATATAAAAGCGTAAGCGTTTTGGCAACAAAGGTCAAACCTATATGCATGATTTCTACCCAACATGCTTGTAACAAACCGAAAAGTTCAAAAGACCAACACATACTTGTAACAAACTGAAAATTTCAAAAGACATACTCTCAAATGATTATTAAAGGCATACTCTCAAATTATTATTAAACCCTCATTGCCCTTATTACGTATTAGTCTAGCTACGTAAATCATACTTGAGCAAATACACTTCTTGGAAATCTTTCTCTTACCTCCTCGTTGCCTTTGAAAAGCTACTTCTCTGCAATGTTGAAAAAGGAGAATGTAAGCATAAATGCCTAGTGAGGGTTGCTCGATTAAAAACCACAACAATGCACTTTAAAATCATTTCTCAAATATGAATCATTTCTCATCATGCTCAGATAATTCGCATGCTTTAAATCTCTTCCAAAGCAAAGTCAAATATCTTTTAAAACGCATATATCATAAATCTCATGCTTTAATCACAAATCAAATCTCAAGCTTCTTATGCTTAAACATCATAAAACACATCTCAAAATAGAATCTCATGTATAAATCTCATTATAAAAAACTATTATAAACCATGATACATGTAAATCTCATATATTGGCATTAAAAGTGACACGGATGGAATCTACCCCCATCCTTGGATAGAACTATCCATATCCATAAATGCTCAGATATGTGGACACCTTGATAGCACTACCCCCATCAAGTCTCATGGTGAAATCTACCCTCACCATAATCTCACTTCGGTCGGGATGGCATTACCCTCATTGCCCGTTGGTGATAGAATCTACCCCTATCACTCGCAACACAATAGAATCTACCCCTATTGTGTAACCGAAGAATTTGTCTCACGTACGAATTTTGTATATTATAGTGCACTTCTCATCCTATTGGTCAACCAATTATATCCGATAATATTAAGTCTTATCACTTTGCCAATATACACTTTAAAACCATGTTACCTCACTATTTTTCATATGCATCATTCAAACCAATTTCTATCAAAGTATCTCAAATACATTAAATAATGTATTTAAGAATTTTCTCAAACATGTTGCATACCACTTTCTAAACACATGTATTATCAAAATATAAACATATGCAACATTTCTCACTTCCAAAACAAGCATATAAAAGTGGGTAAAACAAAACTATCTTCAAAACATGAGCATGAATTTAATAAAACAATGAAAACCGAAAACCAAGAGCGAAATCTTCCATACTTACTTCAAAGCTCAGATTAGCATTTTAAACTCGATCTAAACCCCTAAAAAGTGTTATCAAACCTTTGAAAAGCTTTAAAACCATTTCCACTCACCAACAATTCTTCACTTGCTTTGCCAAAGCAACCTCAAACACCTAACGCTATCTAATCCTCTTCTAACGATGTTGGATCCAATTCCTTTGTTTTATCCACATTAAAATAGAGGATTAATGCACTTTTAGGCATCTAAAATCCCAGCAACACAACTCCTCACCTTCCTCTATTAATAAATCAACAATCGCCCCTCTTCTACAACCGAAAACATCGCCGAAACTCATCTAAACATCTACCAGCCTTTACCCATTGAATTAAGAATCTAATCATCATCATTTTACATCTAAAATCATCCTCCAAACAACCTTATAGAACCAGAATTCAATTAACCACAAAAAACAGCCCAAAACTCCACTTTTTCCAACCTAAAAATATAGAAATTCACCTAGTTTCGAGATTCCATTGATAAAACATGATTATCAACATTATTAAACATCAAGATTATGATTAAAATCAATCTAAAACCCAAAAAAATCAGTCCAATTCAATTCTCAATTAATTTCATCAATTAAACCACTATTTAAGCTCAATTAAATCAAGATATCGACATTTATTAATCAAATCAAGTTAGAAACCAAAACAAAAGAGTCAAGAACTTGGGAATTACAATAAAGAACCCTTGATTAGAGTAGAATTAAAAAGATCACCTCTAACAAGTTGCTTTTCCCTTGATTGGTTTGAAAGCTTTAAGAAATCCAATGAGATTTGTTGTAGAAAATCAAAGATCACTTTAGGAAATCAAAAAGGAAATAAAATCAATTGATTCCTCATCATTTTTGTGAAAGAAATTTAGTTTGGTAATTGATAAATTAGAGAGAAAATATATGAGGGAAAAAGAAGTTGCGTAAGAAAATGATTTGGCTTTTTAGAAAATCTTTTTATTAAATCTTTTTTATTATATTTAATAAAACTTTTTAAAACCATTATAAAAATAATTAAAAATAACGGAAAAGCTGATAAAACACTTTGGCGTAATATTTCCCTAAAGATTCTAAGTTTTGACTCCTTTTTAATTTAGTCACCAAACAACTTTATAAATTTTACAATTTAGTCAACACTTTAAAAATGTCAATTAACCCTTTTTTTTGCCAAATTGAGTCCATCAAAACCTTTAAAATATTATTCTAATATTTTATAATATTTTCCACATTTTATTTCGCCCAAAAATCACTTAATTTGATTAAATTCTCGAAACTAGATTGACTTCTTAACTCGGTTTGCCTGAACCATCTAAACAAACTGGCTAACTTTTAGGCCCAAAATCAGGGCGTTACATGCTCTCATGGTCTATCTTGATGGGAAGTTTGCTTCGTTGGATACCAGTATGAATTTCGGCTTCACAACCCTTGATACTCGTTTGACATCTTTGGAAGCTCGAGTTACTTCCACTGAAAATCGTCAAGCCTCGATGGACATAATTCTCACCGCATTCCATGGAGAGTGGCGTGGACATTCCCTTGGTAACAATGCTTTGGTTGAAGAGGATGATGATGAAGACGCTTCTTAGGCCTTTGCATCTCATTCATATCATATCATATTAGGATTTATGCACCTATGTCTTTTGTTTTATGAACACTTATGTTTTAAGTTTATTTGCTTTGGCTTATGTTTTTAAGATTAAAATTGGATGTTTATTGTTGCTTGAATTATTTTGAACCTTAATGTTATCTATGTTGATTTTATTTAAGCTTGTTTTTTTTATTTGTTTATATTTTGCTTATTATCTCATTGATTTTGATCTAACAAAAAGAGGAGAAGAAATTGAGATCAAAATTTTTAAAGTTTTTCAAAGTTAAATCTTTAAGCCTTAAAGAAAGGGGAGTGTTTCTTCAAAAACTTAAAAGTTTTACTTTTATTTTGTTATATCAAAAAGGGGAGATTGTAAAACTAGATTTGATTTTGATATAACAAAGAGTTTGAGGACCAATTTGTAAATTGGATAGATTTTTAAGTATTTGAAAAGTCTCACAAAATGACAAGGATTTAAACTTAAAATTGTTTCTAAGTAAAAATAATACCTCAAAATATTTTCTAACTGTTCTTGATACTCAATTTAACCAAAATCGTCCAGGTGTATCGATACACCCTTGGTTATATCGATATAGTTTTTGGCTATTGGAATTGTAATTGCAAAAAAGTATCGATACGGGTTCCTCCGTTTCGATATGACATTTAATCTGGGAAATATTTTTGGTTACGAGTATCGGTAAGGCCTTGCCTGTACCGATACAGGGTGTTAAGATTTTAAGATATTTGCATTTAATTTTTTATCGTTGCCTTGTTAGTTGTTGGAATCACCAAACTTTAAAAGTTGGTTAAACCGTACAGGTGTAATTTTTTCAAGAACTTTTTTCTTAGATTTCAGTGAGCAAAAATCGTACCGATACGGCCTATTTGTATCGATACTCCTTTGTAAAAGCACACTTCTCGTACCGATACATCCTCACGTGTATCGATACCTCTTTGTACAACGACTCTTTCTTCTTTTAACATGTACCGATACGACATTACGTGTACCGATACGTCTGCCTACCAAACAACATTTATTGAGGGAAAATTGCAGCCCAACGGCTATCTTTATGATCTCAACCACCCAAACAATTAGAAATCAATGAGGGGTATATAAACAAGTCTCAAAAACTACAGTAACAACTATTGATCAACTTTCAAGCATTAAAGCACAAATCCAACATTATGGAGCTTTGAGAGTCAAATTTTTTGTAACACACTTGAGTGAGCAAATTGTAATTCTTTATTTTAAGATTGGGTTGAGTGATCTTGTATTGGGGCAATTTTTTTCCTTTGAGAGATTATTTCAACATTTGCCATTATTTCTTGTAAAAGAGTGTTCATCAAAGCTTTTGGTAGAAAATTTTGATATTGTAACGATTTTCTCCTAAGTCAAGAAAAGGGGACAAAATTTTTTAGAGAATTTGTTGAAAATACTTAGTAGGAAGCTAAGGCAATAGATATAGACCTTGTTAGAAGGTTAAACCACTATAAATCTCTTGTGTCAAATTCTTTCAATTTCTCACTTTACTTCCACCAAAAATTTTATTTGCCAATTCACCCCATCTTGGCCATTCCAACACTATAACTTATTACAATTTTTTCACATGTTTACTAAAATAATGAAATTATCTCTTTGATAATTAGTAAATTAAAATGTTCAAAAAAATTACTTAAATAGACAGATTATAACACTAATTCCATACTTAAATAAAAAAAGTACATACATACTATAAAGTTTCAATCCAACACAAACACACACAAGCTTCACAATAGTTTAAAGTTCCAAGTTTCAACAATGTTCAGCACATAGCAATACATCATCAAAGTTTTAAACACAAATATTTAACTAACATAAAACAAATATAAGGTTAACCGTCTATCAAAATTCATAACCGTAACTGTAACCATTAATCATCATTTTTAACGGTTCGGTTAACCGGAACCAATTAATCAAAAGAAAAAATTGCAGATAAAATAAGCCTAAGCTCAAAGGATAAGAAAACTGAAAGAAGAACAAAGCTTTTTTGTATAAATTTGTTGGTGTCGTAATAAACAACCATTCATAACGACGTTTGTGTAGACAATAATGAAGTTGGCTTACAAAATAATATAACAAAAAAAAGGTTTCAACTTCCACACCGACTCTTTTACTAAACTACACTTGTATGTTCCATCCTTACTTCCTCAAACAATTTCTAATGCTTTTCTTATTCTTCTGTCACTAAAAAATTGTAACAATCCATAGATCAAACTGTAACAAAAGTCTACATTTTGATGCCACATCTTTTGGGTCACTGAATCTACACACTTCCCTTAAACTCAAATCTTTGGTATATGCTAAGAATGTTGATTCATATACATTTGTTTTTGGCCACTTTAGTTCTTTGGACAGTACCATTGTATATTACTTCAGTTTAAAGCTCTTCAGTTGGTCCTAATCAAACATTCTTGTGGCAATCCGTACTCTTTTTTAAGGTCCGCGAGTTCGAGTCTCCAAGGGTCATTATGTAACTTGTAGTGCAAAATCTGTTTATGCCAAGGAAGAAAAACAAGGTTACCATGCTGTACATACATACACAAAAAAACATGAACATGTCCGTATGGATCAAATAATCCGAGTGCTGCTGAGACCCGAGTTCATGAAGTGCAAATTGAGAGCATATTCAACACTTCAAAACATGCATGTAAAACAAGAATGCATCATTGGTTATCTGGTGGTCAAATTATGTTTAAGCTGTAGAACATAACAATAAAAGGAGGTAAATGTAATGCCGATGCAGCGACGAAAGATATCTGCATATTTTGAACCCTATCTGTTGGAAAATAATGCGGTCAAAGGATGATTTAGTAGGTCAAGGTAATCATTTAGGTGATATTATCTCCGCATATCCTATTTAAGTTTTTCCTTTTGAAGGTCTATTTAAGTTAACTATTATTTGATAGTCTATATGCGATTAGAGCAAAGCCTTTTTATAGAACAATGGCCGAAAATGCGCAAATGAATGTTTAGTTATAAAATGAACTGCTGAACACCTCACATGCCACATGCATAAGAACAGTTATTCTAGAAATCCAAATAAAGGGATCTGGTTATTATTTAAACTTTCTACAGGAATCCACAACCATGTATAAATGAGAGAGAAGTTTATGCTTCTGTGAGAACTATGCTGGAAGGACACTTTTGGTTGACCGTGCATATTTATGTGTCAATGGGATTTCATCCTACAAACTTGAAGAGAAAGCTTCTTGTCTTTTGAACTTTAATCGGACAAAAGATAAAGAATCTAATCCATATTTGTTTAGAAAGAAAATATAGCAGTTTTAAAATGCAGACGAAGTAACATAATTATATCTGATGCCATTGGTGAGAAACAAAGTGAAAATACTAAACTATCAGTCTGCCTAAAATGAAAAACAAATTGAACCAACTACTATTTTCCACTTTTGAGGATATAAAATGCATTTAACAAACAATTTGAACTGCTATGATCAGGCCAACTCTAGTATCATCTACCTTGATGGTTGATTCCTAAACTTTAAAGATATTACTAAAAGCATATGTAATTCTGAACTTCACTCATATCATAACAATTTGTTTCTTGAAAAGCTCGTATAAATGGAGCTTGTATATTGGTCATATACTCAGAAGTTAGCATCCACTTTGCAGTTTTCATCGCATAAGATTGGAGAATAAAAGATTTTTATATTTAATACTGAAGGAAAGATACCTGTATAAAAGTTGTAAAGACGTCATCTTCAGATTGTTGCAAGAATTGAACTGCCCAATCCTCCTCTCGGACAAAACCAATTTTTTGCCTCTCAGCTTCTAGCAATATGGAACTGCGATAGAGGAACCTCTGCCATATTTTCTGTACATTGGTCAACTTGAATTCTATTTCTGTTTCATTGATTTTCTGCAAGGATATAAATGGTACTGAATGATCAGCTAAAAGAAACTTTCAACTATCTGTTTTTCAGTTTATAAGAAAAGCCTAAATAGACAATACCCGAAGAATCTTTGTCAAATTTGGAATTTCGTCCTCGCTTATTCTCACAGCAAAGCTTTCATAGTTGAGCATATTCTCGTAAGGTAGGAAGATCCCGTCCTATAAATGAGATAACAAACAAATTAAAGGAGCTAAATGTACTTAATGAGAGCACTCCATGGAACACCTTATGTTGCATGGGAAAATGGATTTTGAAATCTTTATCTATATATTTTCAAGTGCAAATGAGAGAGATGAACCTAATTCCCTGAATGCGATAATTGCTTAAAATAAATGCAGAATGTTATTTGCCACTCTAACATAGTAAGAAAGCCAAGTGAGTTGCCAAAAATATATGCTTCAAGCCATAAAATGCTTCTCTAAACCCATAATCTGGAAAGGTCAGTAGCTATGTGAGGTACAACATGCATTAATGTAGTACCTGAATAACCACAGGAATGCATCCTTGCAAAATACTATCTTCCATACGACCACTCCAGCCATCTCCAGGCAGCACACCACAGAAAGTAGAATTGGCTATAATCTCATGATAGTTTTCAGAACGAAGAGGAGTCACAATCACATCTTCTGCATACTGTTTCCCTAGTTTTCCCTCCTTGTTAGGGGTTGAACCAAATTCACCGGCCAGTCTCTGCCTGATCCCCATGCTATACCTGCAAGAACACCAACCAGCCATCTATAGGTAATTTCAAAGATTTGAAATTTAATAAATGCATATAGCTGCCACGCAATAACTGAAATCCAACCATTAAATGTTGCAGCTGCCAGAATAAATCATGTTTCTTAATATCAACACCAAAGGTTCAAAGCCAGGACTCAATTTATTAAACAACATTCTTAAAAAATTAGAATATTTTAGATAATGGAAATTTAAGAAATGGAAGAAAGAATGGCTAAGACATGAAAAAGAAGGTGCAGATCTTGGGAACCTTTGAGCACAGTCTATATTTCCTTTAAATGGAACTTCCTTAATCAAATTTATCCATATTAAAATGTAGTCAACTTACGTAGCTTCTGGTCTCCCACTTGTGTAAGCTGGTCCCAGATTTCCATTGAAGTAAAAAAGCGTCTTCCGGTTTTCACGAGACCTGAAATAAATAATCAAAGAATTTTCTTTCCTTACACCCGTGTAAATGTGTTTCAAACTGAGAAACAAAAGTATTTTTTACATAGACAATCAATAGGACCCATAGTACTGCAGTCAATAGGAAAAGTACCTAGACCATAGTTTTGCGCTTAAAGAAGTAACATCAGGGCGTTTCCAAGCAGGAAGAACGAGATCTTTTTGAGGATCGAAACAAGAATGGTTGCCTCTTCTATCAGATGGAATCTTGTCCCAGTTGTCAGCCCAGTAGGCTGTCGTTGAGTGATTGTGCTTAGAATTTGTATTACCCCAGTGAACCAACATCATGCTATTCCATATCTCCTTGGGAGCATAGCAAGCACCTTCATCCCATGAAAAAGACTACACTCAAATATAAAGGTGATGTGATTAGCATACATGCTGCAAAATTCTACACAATGCAGAACATCATACACAGAAAACCAGCTATCATTCTCTTCAAATTTCTATATTTGCATCAAATTCAAACATCTCATATCATACCCAAATATGGTCTTTGCCTGCTGAACGATTCCAGTAAGGATATTTCTCAATAATGTGCTCATGTGCCTTCTTATAAAATTCCAGAGTGAGAGAGCTCCTCAAGCCAATATGGTTCTGAAATCACAGAGTAATAAGGACATAAATATATGGAATCTGGGATCAAAATGAAAAGTAAATAAATCCTTGTTGATGTTCACACATAAAACAAAAGAGCCACCCTTTGGTGGAGTTAAGAGATAATAAGAATACTATTTTTTGTGAAGTTAAGAGATAATACTGATTACTGAATGGGCCATAAAACATTGATAGTCCAAAAGCATATGTAAATTTTTTGTTAGAAGCAAATATAAGCTAAAAATAGTCAGCAATGCTGCCTAATAGACTCAGACACTCAGTTCTGTCTCCATTTGCAAAAGTTCACATTACTTTAAATATATATTGCTAAATTGCTACCTCTATTGTTATATCTAGAGATTTACTCTCGAGAAATCACATCATAGTCTATAGTGAAGATAATAAATGAAAATACGTTGAATAAAGCTCCCAAAGTAGAGAACAATAGAGATTATACTAATCCAATAATTTCTTTTTAACACAGTAGGACATTGACTAAAATATAACAACTTATTAAGTTTACCTCCAGGCTCAAATGGGGTGCATCATCAGCACGTGTTATGATGCAAGCATCCAGAACAGGAACAAAAAAAAAATCTGCTTCTTCACCATTTAATGTTCGATATGGACTGGCTAAAATACTCTCATAGATTGCCATCTGGAAATTTATAAAATCAAAGCAAATTCAAAGAAATTGTTCAGGTTAGAAGGTGACATGCATTGATACTAATTTAAACTTTGAACAATACCTGGGAGCCATACAACTGATCTGTCCACAATGTTGCATTCCTTTCATCATAGATTCTGTTGACACACTCGAACTTAAAATGCCGTCCCTACAGTTGCCAATCAAGTGAAAATTATAAGAATGTTGCTCTCGATAGTATCAGATACAAAATATTGCTCATTCTTACCTCAAGAAGCAAGCTGTTGAACTCAGGAGGTAAATCATATACATAGATAAGGGGCCTTTTCTTTTCAACTGCAGCATTGAGATTGGCAAGTCTGCCTGTGACTTCATTACTAGTAATATTAACATGGGCAGGTTTGAGCCACTTAGGCCACTCTCCAATTGCAGATACAACTGAAGGAATGCTGCAATCTGTCCCATACCATCCATTGTAGCACTGAAAAAAAATCTTGATTTAGATTTGAATAAAGGAAATAAAGGCATAAGTTAAGCAAATATTTTACAGGGTAAAGGAGAATTAACACAAATCAAATGTTTGAAGGAACAGAAATATAACGATTCTTAAAATCAAATTAGTAATAGAATTGAATATGGAATGTTTATTCAACTCAAATTTTAATTCCGATAAGTGCTTGTAGAATAATAGGAAAAACACTCTTAATTTTATTCATAGGAATAAGAGAATATATAGAGAGACTTAGTTAAGTATCTTTAGTAACTAAGTAATCTAGAAAACTAAATATACCTCATTAAATACATAAGATACTACTCTAAATACAAATGCTAAGATATCTTACCATAAGAACTAAGTTACCCGAACTAACATATTTACAGTATATTCTACACTCCCCCTCAAACTGGTTTGTATATGTTATATACACCCAGTTTGGATAAGAAGCCATCAAAGGTAACTCTTGAAAGTGCCTTGGTAAACACATCAGCAATCTGACTTGTTGTAGGAATATAGTTCAGCTTCATTGTCCCTTCATTGACCTTTTCATAGATAAAGTGCATATCTATTTCTTTTTTTGAAGGAAAATTCAGCAAAGGGGAAATTCCACCAGGCTTGAAAAGTAAATAAATCCTTGTTGTTGTAGGAATATAGAGACTTATTCAACTTGCACACTGTCCCCTTTGCTGAATTTTCCTTCAAGCCTGGTGGAATTTCCATGTATACCTCCTCCTCAAGATTCCTATTTAGAAATGCATTTTTGATGTCCAATTGGTGTAATTTTCAATCTTTGTTAAAAGCAATTGACAGCAAAACTCTAATCGTATTTAATTTAGCCACTTGTGCAAAAGTCTCCTGATAATCAACCCCATAAGATTGAGTGAATCCCTTGGCTACAAGCCTTGCTTTGTGTCTTTCTACACTGCCATCCGAGTGATATTTCACTGCAAATACCCATTTACATCCAACAGCTCTCTTTCCTTCTGGTAAACTGGTTAGACTCCAAGTTTGATTCTTTTCCAGTGCTTTAATTTCTTCTTCCACAGCTTTTCTCCACTCAGGATTTTTAAGTGCTTCATCTACTATATTTGGAATTTGTACACTGTCTAGGCTGGCTGTAAAAGCTTTAAAATGAGGCAGAAGTTTTTCATAGGCAACATATTTATTGATGGAATGAATAGTGCATTCCTTACTCCCTTTCTAATAGCAATAGGGAAATCATTTAAACCAGCATTGGAGGAATTCTGAGTAAGATTGTTACCTTCTATTTCAATAGCTGTAGGACTCAAGATTAGTTCTTGGCAAGTGTTAGGTTGAATAGCTGCCTCAGGAAGAACTCTTTTCTTTCTGGTATACACACTGAGTGGTTTAAAAGGTGTTACAAGGTTTGGAGATAAACTGGAAATGGATTTGAGAGTTGGAGGAGGTGTTTTGTAAGAGCTAGGATGTGAGCTGATTTGTTGTGCAGGGGAAATGTTCTCTGGATTAGGGACTGGAGTGTTAGAGACAATATCAACTTCATTTAGGGGACTAGATTGGTTTGAAGAAGAAGAGGATGAACTCTTAGAGATGTCACCCTCCAGAATAGGCAAAATAGGAAGAAGTTGAAGGTCACCTAAGGACTGAAATTCTCTGTATGTCTCCCCCTGAATTTCAGTCTTATCAAAATAGGGCTGGTTTTCAAAAAAATGTGACATCAAAAGAAATATAGGTCTTTCGAGTAGAAGGACAATGACATCTGTAACCTTTTTGTGTTGAGGATTACCCTAGGAAAATACATTTTAAGGATCTAGGATCAAGTTTACTGCAGTTGGGACTGTACACATGGACAAAAGTTGTGCAACCAAAAACTTTTAGAGGAAGAGTAGAAGACAAAGGTAAAAAGTGAGGAAATTTCTAAGAAAGAACCTATGTAGGGATTTTAAACCCTAGGGGTTTACTAGGCATTCTATTAATAAGGTATGTGGCTGTAAGAAGAGCATCCCAAAAACTTTTTAGGAGCATTAGCTGAAAACAAAAGGGAACGGGTGACCTCAAGGAGGTGTATGTTCTTTCTTTCAGATACACCATTTTGCTGGGGTGTATTAACACAAGAGGTAAGGTGAAATATCCTCTTTTCCCTGAAGAAATTTCCTAGGGACTTGCTAAGGTACTCACTCCCATTATCACTCCTAACAATCTTAATAGGTGTAGTAAACTGAGTTTGGATCATGGTGTAAAAATTCTGGAAGATAAGAAGAATGTCAGATTTCTCTTTTCATTAAAAAGGTCCAAGTAGTGCAAGAGAAATCATCAATGAATGAAACAAACCAACGAGATCCAGAAGTACTAGGGACTTTAGAAGGGCCCCAGATGTCACTGTGAATGGTGAGAAAAGGTGAAGTTGATTTTAAAGATGCAGGCAGATAAGTGGTTCGAGTGTGTTTGGCCAATTGACATATAACACAAGTAAAAGAAGATGGATTCTTATTGAGAAAAAGATTAGGAAACATCCTTTTAATATAATTAAAATTGGCATGTCCTAATCTAAAATGCCAGAGCATTACAGGATCTAAATTAAAGCTGGAAGATAGGGCAGATTTGTGAGGGGCACTAGAGCAATTGGATGATGAAGAGGGTTGAGTATCAAGGGTATAGAGACCATTATGCAACCTAGCATTGCCAGTCACCACTCTCAAGTTCTGTTCTTGAAAAACACAGCCATCAACCCCAAAATGTACATCACAATTAACATCTCTCACAAAAGCACTAACAGATAACAAATTGCAACTCAAATTAGGAACATAGAGAACAGTCGAAAGAACTAGCTTGGGAGTAATCTGAACTGAACCCTTTCCAATAACTTTAGAAAGTGAACCATCTGCAATCTTACTGTAACAAGGTGAGCTGAGTGTAGAGAAGGACTGAAACAACTTAAGATTGCCTGACATATGATCAGATGCACCATAATCGACAATCCATTGGGAAGATGGTGCAGGAATGAAGGAAAATGAATTACCTTCAATAGCTGTCAAGGCTGTTGAAGCAGAGGAGGAGGAGAATCGACCAAAGATTTGTTGAAGCTCCGCCATTTGTTGCGGGCTAAAGCCAGTGGATGAATTCTCAGCAGAAGCAAGATTTGTAGCCTTCTGAAAACGAGAGGAAGAAGGTTTCCAATCTGCTGGTTTCCCATGCAATTTCCAGCACTTTTCCAACACATGACCAGCCTTCTTGCAATGGGTGCACCAAGGTCTGCCCTTACTTTGCCCACGATCAGAGGTGGCATGAGTAAGAAAGGCAAAAGCATCTGCTTGAACCACAGGAGGCACCATTAACAGTCTCCTACTCTCTTCCCTTCTTATGTCTGGAAATGCTTCCCTAACTAGAGGAAGAGGTTTAGTTGCTAAGATCCGACCCCTAGCATTATCAAACTCCCCATTCAGACCAGAGAGGAACTGAAATAGCCTTCTTTGATTCTTAAGTCGATTGTAGAAAGCAATATCATCACTGCATTTCCATTCATTAGCCTCATAATGATTCAGCTGCTGCCAGCACTTAGTAAGAACACCAAAGTATTAAGCCACATTCATCTCTCCTTGTCGAAGATCCTTGATCTGATTTTCAACCCAAAAAGTTCAGAGGTGTTATCCACACACGAGTAGGTTTCTTTGGTTGCTCTCCAAATCTCAGATGCAGTGTGATAGAGCATAAAATTCTTCCCAATTGCAGGGACCATGGAATTGATCAACCATGCCATGATCATGGTATTTTCACTCAACCAGGTTGAGTAGGCAGGATCAGACTCGGAGGGAATAGGAGAGGAGTCTGAGAGATAGGAAGCTTTTCTTCTTCCAGTGATGTAGAGCCTAACGGATTGAGACCAAGGAAGATAGTTATTTCCATTGAGTTTGTAGGATGTGATGGGAGAAATAGAGGCATCGAACAAGGAGAAATCAGAAGGTCGAGAAACATTTGGAGAACTGATTTCTGAGTTTTCATAAACCATCTCGAATTAGAACTGAATCGAGAAAGGAAGAAGAAAAGAAGTGATCGAGAGAGAGAAAAGGAAATGATCAACCTAATCTGATACCATGTAGAATAATAGGAAAAACACTCTAAATTTTATTCATAGGAATAAGAGAATATATATAGAGACTTAGTTAAGTATCTTTAGTAACTAAGTAATCTAGGAAACTAAATATAGCTCAGTAAATACATAAGATACTACTCTAAATACAAATGCTAAGATATCTTACCATAAGAACTAAGTTACCCGAACTAACATATTTACAGTATATTCTACAGTGCTGAATGTGATCTCAACATTCAAAAGCATAAAAAAAATCAGACCAATAAAACTCCAAACACATTCTAGGAATCAGTTCATCACTAATGGAACAATCCTCGTGAAAAGGACACTTTTTAAACCACATGGAGAAAATTTAACTATTCGCAAGTCATTAGGGTCCATTTGGATGGGTATTTTCATGAGGGAATATCATTTGAATGAAGATATTCAAAAGTCTAAAATCTAATTGCGTTGTTTGGCTAAAGAGAGAAGAATTTCAAAATTTATGAGAAATTTGAAGATGGAACCTAAGTGACACAAATCCCCTTGAAAACCAATTATAGTGGTGGTTTTCCAAAATTCCTGCAAAACTCTCATAAATGGCCCACCAAAAACCACAAAATGATGCAGAATATCATTTATTTTAACTATCTAATAAAATTCCATATTATAAATAAAACATAAAAAAATTGTAATATCTAATGAGACTTGTAAGTAATTGATATAGACAGAAGAAAGGTTTTTCCTTGATTTAATTTTGTCGAATAGGGGCCTTTATATAGGCTACAAGAGTTGGAATTAGACTAATAATAAAACTCCTATGTTAGGTAAAACTCTTACCACGATAAGGCTAACTTAAAGTAGGACTCTAGGACTCCTAGTTAATCTATACAAGAGTAGAGATAGAGTTAAAGTCCTAATACAAGTAAACTATGTACATACAAATCTGCAGGAATAAAAATTAAATATTAGAGTCCTAATACAAGTAAATATTAGAGTCCCATCGGCAAGTATATTCCTACACTCCCCCTCAAGCTGGCGTATATACATTGTATATGCCCAGCTTGGAAATAAACGCAGTAAATGTTGCTGGAGGCAAAGCTTTTGTGAGTAGATCAGCGAGTTGGCTAGCGGATGGGACGTATGATAGTCGAGCAGTCCCATTCTTGACTTTTTCGGCTATAAAGTGCCTATCAACTTCAACATGTTTGGTACGATCATGTTGAACTGGGTTCTTAGCAATTTTTATAGCAGATTGGTTATCACTAAGAATCTCAAAATCGCTAGCATTTCAAGGGTCCACTTCATTGAGAAGTTTAAGAAGCCAAAGGCCTTCACACATGCCTTGGGCTAGTGCTCGAAATTCAGCTTCTGCACTACTTCGAGAAATGACATGTTGTTTCTTACTCTTCCATGTCACAAGATTACCCTAAACAAAGGAACAATACCCAGTTGTGGATCTTCGATCTGTCAAATTTCCAGCCCAACTCGAGTCTGTATAGATCTTAACAGATCTGTCAGTACTTTTCCGAAAAATTAAGCCATGTCCGGGCGTCTTATTGAGATATTTGAGGACTCGATAAGCTACTGCCAAATGCTCTTCAGTGGGGTTGCTCATATGTTGACTTAAAACATTAACAGAGAATGTTATATCAGGCCGAGTAAGGGATAAATAAATGAGTTTCCCAACAAGCCTTTGAAATCTTTCTTTATCTCGAAGAGGAGGAGCTGCCGAGTTGAATGAAAGATTAGCATCCATAGGAGTATCGACTGCTTTGCATCCAAGTAAATCAGCTTCTTGGAGAAGATCAAGCACATATTTCTGTTGATTAATGACTAATCCTTGCTGGGATCGAGCTACTTCCATTCCCAAGACGTACCGAAGTTTGCCCATGTCCTTAGTATCAAACTCCCTCTGAAGTGTTTGTTTGAGTTTAGAAATTTCTGCTTCATCATCTCCGGTGATGATAATGTCATCGACATAGACAAGTAGAAGGACCTTCTTCCCGTTCGAGCATGCTTTAAAGAAGAGTGTGTGATCGGCAAGGGATTGATTGTATCCACTTTTGAGGATAACCATAGTAAATCTCTCGAACCAGGCCCGCGGAGATTGTTTAAGGCCATATAAAGACCGATTCAATTTACACACTTTCTTTGCTCCTCCAAAAGCTTGAAGTCCGGGAGGAATCTTCATTTGAATTATGTGGAATCTCCCCTCCAAAAGATTGTTTGAGGATAACCATAGTAAATCTCTCGAACCATAGTAAATCTCTCGAACCGTGCCTTATATCGCTGAATACTCCCATTTGAATTATATTTGATCACAAATATCCATTTGCATCCGACAACTTTCTTCCCGGAAGGTAAATCAGTAATTGTCCAAGTAGTAGTTTTTTCAAGTGCCGAGAGTTCTTCTTGGACAGCTCTCTTCCACCGTGGATCACTAAGAGCTTCATTAATATCTTTAGGAATTTTGTGGGCATCAAGGCTAGCTGTAAATGCTTGAAAAGAGGGCATGAGAGAAGAGTAACCAGCAAACTTTTGTATAGGATGCTTAGTACATGTTCGAACTCCTTTACGAATGGCAATAGGAAAATCATCTAAATTCTGTGAAGAATGCTTACTTGTCTCATTAATATGGGCTACTGAATTCATATCCAATTCTTGGCGCGTAGTAGATTGCAAGATGGACTCAGGGATACGTTTTTGTCGGTTATAAACATGAACAATAGGTGGGACAGAAGTTGTGGACTGTTTTGTGACAGTTTCGGGTGATAGATCATGCTCGGAAGAAGGAGTGGGCTGTTTTGGCTGTTGTAAAGAAGGCGAAAAATTTGATTTTGGGAAGGACAAGGAATGTGTTATTACCTCGGAAAGTGGTGAGAGAGGTTGAGAAGACTCCCCCTGAGCTCTGGTAGGTTGGAAGTAAGGCTCATGTTTAAGAAAAGTCAGGTCCATAGTGACAAAATATTTCTTGGAGGGAGGGTGAAAAACTTTATACCCTTCTTTCCTGGAGGAATACCCAACAAACACACATTTAATAGCTCGGGGTTCAAGTTTGGATTTGTTTGGTTTGTGATTGTAGATGAAAGTAGTACAACGAAACATTTTTAGAGGAAGAATAGAAGAAATAGGTTTGAAACTAGGGTAATACTTCAAGAACAAAGATTGAGGTGATTTAAAGGCAAGAACCTTACTTGGCATTCGGTTGATAAGATAAGTCGCAGTCAATAAAGCTTCACCCCAAAGATAATGAGGAACATGGGTAGTAAAAAGAAGGGCTCAGGTTACCCCAAGGAGATGACGGTTTTTTCTTTCGGTAATACCATTTTGTTGAGGGGTGTCAACACAGGAACTAAGTTGAACAATCCCATGTTTGTGAAAGAATGATCCCAAGGAGTGAGCAAAATATTCCCTACCATTGTCAGAATGAAATTGTTGTATTCGGGTATGAAATTGAGTTAGAACCATATTATAGAATTGTTCAAAGATGACAGGAGTATCGGATTTTTCTCGCATAAGAAAGATCCAAGTAAGGCGAGTATGATCATCAATAAATGTAATAAACCACTTACAATGGTTCGCATTTTGTACCCGAGAAGGTCCCCAAATATCACTATGAATCAAAGAGAAGGGATGCGAGGGTTTGTATTTAGATGGAGGATAAGGTTTCTTAGTATGTTTCGCAATAGAGCATCACAATGAAATAAACTTGGTTTTGTATTAACAAACAATGAAGGCTGAAGTTTAGCAAGATAATGAAAACTGGGATGACCTAAACGATTGTGCCATAACATAACAGAATTTAAATGCGAAACAGTAACTAATGTGGGAGAACTTTGAGAGAGTACGTAGAGCCCATTTTGCAACCTAGCTGCACCAATCCTCTTCTGTGAATTCAGTGCCTGCAAAGTACAACCAGAAACATTAAAATAGCAATTGAAATCCTTGGATAATTTGCTCACAGAAATGAGATTAAATGTGAGATTAGGAACAAGGAGAGTATCCTCAAGGATTAAGTTATCCACTTGAATTGATCCACGGCCTGTGATCTGAGAAATAGTCCCATCAGCAGTTCGAATACTCGTACCAGTTGTCGGTTGAAAGGTAGAAAAGAGACTTCGATCCCCAGTCATATGATCTGACGCACCGGAATCCAAAATCCAAATCGAAGTTGTTTTGGAAGTAGTAAGAGCAGAGGAGAGAGGAGTACCGTCTTGTTCTGCAACAGTTAAATTAGCCTCACGAGTTCCTTGAAATTTCTCAAACAATTTCTGGATTTCCATCATCTAGTCTTTAGTGAATCAGATACCAGAAGATGAAGATTTGGAGGGAGCTCGGCCAGAATAAACGAGGCAAGAGGAGAAGGGAAAAAAATTATGTCTAAAAAGGACAGAAAAAATATTCTGTCGGTTCAAGAGGAGGAGAAAATTATCGGGAGGTGAGGGAGAAAAAAAATCTCAGAGAGGAAGAATAAAAAAAATTCTGTTGAAAAAGGGACAGAAAAAAATTTGCCAGGAATGTAATTTAGGCTGATAAGTAATTGATATGGACAGAAGAAAGGTTTTTCCTTGATTTAATTCTGTCGAATAGGGGCCTTTATATAGGCTACAAGAGTTGGAATTAGACTAATAATAAAACTCCTATGTTAGGTAAAACTCTTACCAAGATAAGGCTAACTTAAAGTAGGACTCTAGGACTCTAGTTAATCTATACAAGAGTAGAGATAGAGTTAAAGTCCTAATACAAGTAAACTATGTACATACAAATCTGCAGGAATAAAAATTAAATATTAGAGTCCTAATACAAGTAAATATTAGAGTCCCATCGGCAAGTATATTCCTACAAGACTCATGTTGAAATTTTTATATTTTCTTTTTCTTATCTTTATATCATTATGCTTCTTTTATAGTTATTTTTCTTAAACTCATCAAATTCCAGTAATCAAAATCTCTTCCTAAAAAAATTAACCCAAAAAACACAATTATGTTGGATTTTTTTATTGATGCATTTTAAAATGCCTCCATTTCAAAAAAAAAATCTGGCAATCAATTCAAAAATCTTCAAATTCCCATCCAAATGCACTGTAAAGGAGTATAGTCTATAGAGTAATATACCCTTTAATCTGCTCCTAGAAATCCCACACCATTCAAAAGACACTTAAGAAGATCGTTGTTATTATAAGGTATTAGCCTTCCAAATCAAAGTAGTCCCTTAATTTTATTCTATTCTAAAACTTGGTAGTGATTTTTTTACCCTCATCAAATACAGCTTATCACATATAAGGAAGTCTTTTCTCATAATGAATGTAGGTATAAGGAAGTCTGTGGACCATTTTTTTTCTTTCAAAAGAAAATAAAGTTCCACTATTAATTTAAAAAAAGCAGAAGTGTAAAGCCATTACCTGGCAAAACCCACCACGGCAATGGCCATGTCCAGAGCATTGGTTGATACAAACACTTTCAACAGGCACTTCGCAAAAACGCCCCCAAAGTCCATCATATTTGCAATCACATTCCTCTTTATAGAGCACTTTTGAATCATATGCAGCATCTGGTTCTACATTACACCATCCTGGTTTGCTCACGTTTGTTGTAAAAATATTATCCAGGTCAGCTTTTGCCCAATCAGTCATTTTCGCACCTTGAGATTCAGTAGGTGAGCTGAAATAGAGGCAACACAAGGTGTGTAGCTCATGATATTCACCATAGAAAATAAATACCAAGAAGAATGGAATAAGGAGCCTGACTATAGCTTACTTTACTTGAAACCCACATGACTCTGCCACAGGACGGTTTGGATATTTTGTGCCTTCTCCACAAAAGCACATAGCTCGGGTAGTGTCGCAATGAGCAGCACATATTGAGACAACCCATCGCCCATACGGTAGCTCTGGTGTTTTAGGGTAATTGCAACTCAAATTTAGCCATTCAGAGCAGTCTTCTCCTGTTCCATCAGAGATGTTATTTAGCCAGAGTCATGATTGCAATATAACATTATTTTAGGATTTCTCTTTCAAGCTAAGACTTGAGAGTAAAATGCAGTCATTTTTAACAACAGTTACATTCTTTAGTGCTCCATAATCAATCTTAATTTGATATTAACATTTTAATTGGTTATACATCAAATTTCAATTGTTTTTATTTGATCATCCTAGAGATGGACAAAGCATGCAGTTCAACATGTCCAAGTATTAGATGGTGTCGTGTGCCCAAGCAAGGAACGGTGACTAACAGTGAACTGCATTTTATCATTTTATCAAGTATGTAATAGTCGACTGCATTTTTATAAAGTTTATATGCAAGCAATGTGTGCAATGGACAAGGCCATACTTCCAATGAAGGTTCTTACAGAACTTTTAATTGAAACGAGCCAATGAAAGGCGGTAAGTACTGACCACTAAATCCATGAAAGCATCTACATTCGCCAAACTCATGATTGCAAACACCTTGACCACTGCAGTCACTTTTGCAGTGCGTACCACCTATTGTCTGCCCCAAATAACATAATTGTGGTGTGAAAGTCAAGATTAAGCTGATTTAACATTAAATATGTTTAGGTTCATGAAATTAAGACATACAGAAGAGAGAGTGATCCAGGAAGGAGTAGGGGGCTGCTCAGGGAGACAAGAAAGATGAATGATGATTAAGAATCATCATAATTACCTCAACAATGTTGACTTCCGTAGCAATAGCATCACAGCCAGAAAGCCACTGGCCGATCTCTGCCTTCCAAGGTGCATTATGATAAACAACTCCATTATGCAAGTCAGAAGGAAATATGTGATCTAAATCAACACCCTGTGGCTTATTTACCCAAACATGATCAGCACCCTGGTCAACCGATGCATTAACTGGAACACACTTGTACTGGACATGCCGAGCACTGAAGTAATCAAAAGAAGGGACGACAGGAAACAGGAATAGATGAACAACTGAAACTAGGACTATAATAGAAGCAATTGTAGCTACAAGAGACCATGAGAATTTCCACTTCTGAACAGAATGCATTATCTCAAGCAACACTTCTACTACAGTTGAGAAACAAATCAATGAATCCGTGAGTTTCACATGAAAAAATTGTGGTATCTTCACGCCTCACTCACCCCAGCGCCTATAGCATCAATCAGAAAGCAGTTTTAGAAAATAAGCGCAATAATGATGCTTGTTTGGAAACAAGTTTTAGAGAGTAGATTTGATTTGACCATTTAGCAAATCATGAAGATGAATGCATTATCGGAGTTCCCTTTCTTTCTTTCTTTTTTACTTATGGATTACCAATTCAGTATCTTCAAAAAAAAAAAGATTACAAATTCAGTGCTCAATAGAAATCTAGAAACGCCATGAATTTTAAATGTAATAATAAAAAATTCTGTGTTGAAAAGTACAACAATAACAAAAAATCAGGCTACAGTTGACATCAAAATCCTTCATTTGGAACTAAGTTCTCAAAGGCAGCCTTAAAACATTCATCGATAAAAGCAAGTAGAAATTCATAATTCATACAATCTCCAAAAAAACACCTCAAAGTCTCCAACTCAAAACAAGCAATGACTAATAATCTATGGAATTAAAATCAGTAATTTCTCACCTTAGCTGATAACAGGGCAATAATTCAGCATGATTGCCAGGAGAAAAGTTAAATTGTTTCGAAAAGGATTGAGCTGTGATGATCAGAAATCAATGAATAACCTTTAACCAGATCTGGGTTTGCAATGTTTGACCAAAATAGCAATAATTTAACAGGCAATGGAATAAACAAATGAGAAAGAGAATCTACTACTGCAGCAATTGTTGAATTTATAAATTAATGATGATTCAAGACAGAGCTCACCAGTTGGCGCTTCTTCTGAAGATTCCAAGAAAACCCAGAGTTTTTTTAAACAGAAAAAGAATAACAATAATAATAATTTAACACTACTATTTTTGCACCTGAGGAGAGAAGAGTCAAAGACTCTCGAATAAAATTACTCTCATTAGCATTTATTTATATTATTGTAAAAAAATCGTTCAAAAAATATATATTCCATTATTCTGAAATTAAATAAGTTTTAATATTTTATAAATTTTATTATTAAGATTTTAATAATTGAATCATTATATTTCATGTTTTACTACATATGATACATCTAAAATTTTAAGTAAATTATAAATATTTATTTTTTATTAAAACTTTTACTAACTATTTATTCTAATTTTAAACTTTATTTATAATAAAAATTAATAATGTAACAAATAACAATTGAAATTTTAAAGTATTACTAGTAGACTCATCCAATACACTCAAACTTAAATTCTTGTGAATAATCAACATTATTTAAATGATGTTAATATTAAAAACAATCAAAATAACATAAAAAATAATTTTTCACGTAAACAGTTTGTTCGAAATAAGATTTTTTTAATAACCTGCTCGAGATAAGATTAATTTAATAAAATAATGTATGTCATATTAACATTTCATCAAATCTAATAAAAGATTTATGTAATTCAAGATGAGAAAAACTTGTACGAGATAAATTATTCAGTAATATTTTGAATTGTTGTAAAAAGTTTGTAGAATTAATACGAAAAGTACAATTATATAGGGTAAACTACCTGGGTGACCACCCAATTATTGGGTTTGACCTATTTTGACCACCAAACTATAAAATTTTAAATTTTGACTATTTAACTATTTGATTGGACCTATTTTGACCACCCGCCGTTAAGTTCTAACAGAAAGGTGACGTGGCAGTTAAAATAAATTTGTACAATTACACATTTGATCCCTATTAATTACATATTATATCAATTTGATCATAATTTTAATTTACACATAAAATAAATATAGAAGAAAGAAAAAAGGAAAGTAAATAAAAATGAATTTTAGTAGCAAAGAAGTATTGAACATGTGTCTTTCTATTAAGTGAACCCAATCCTTAACCATTAGTACTAAGCTTGATATCCAATTAAGTGTTGCACCGATTTATTTCTAAACCATAGCCTTCAGATATTCGAAATTAAATAAAGCCAACCACACCAGCCTTGTAATTAATACCAGTTTCAGATCTAAAAAACATATATCGAGATATTCTACCTAAAACCTTTCATCTCCCCTCATCGGTCACTCGTCGATCTCGACCACCGCCGCATTGTGACCTTCACCGTCTCTACCAGCTCGACTGTCGCCCTCTTTCGACCACACCCTGACAACCACTCGTGGTGAAGTTCTATCATTTGCGTGGAGATCAACTTAAAGGATCGTCAAACCCATCCCTTTCTCTATCTTTCCGGTCGAGCTCTGGCCACCCATATCTGTCGGTTCGTGGCTTGCACCACCACCACCTCTATGCTTCTCGTCGTCCCGCGATGAAAACCATACCTCTCACTCGCGGTGTTTCTACGTTGTTCCCCGTGGAAGCTGAGTAGAAGATTTTTCGAGAACCCCAAGTGTCACCCCCTCGTCCCGGTCTGGCCGAATGACCGGTCCGAGTGGGTCACACGGGGAAAACCGAGTGAAAACCCCTAAGGATTCCCCCTCGGTTAGCAACCCTAACATCTATTTTTTTTTCTTTTAACTCATGTCTAGATGGATATTAAACCCTAAGTGATCATACAACGGAACAACATATACAAAACAATCAAACGAACTCAAACGATCATGTTACAGCCCAATTTTAGACTTAAACTGCAGGCGGTATCGATACACCTAAGGGGTGTATCGATACCCCTTAACTAGGTCAACAGGGTTTGGTCAACCCGTGGAGACCGTATCGATACCCCAAGGAGTGTATCGATACCCTCCCCAAAAGTTGACTTCCCACGGTCAACGCCAAGATAACGGTATCGATACCCTAGAGGCCAGTATCGATACCGAAATTGACAGTGGCTCCAGTGACCAAAAAGGTATCGATACTCTCCCTCGAGTATCGATACACGAGGCCTGAAACCAAAGGCAGTATCGATACCAGACCAACGGTATCGATACCCCAGCTACGAACTTGCAGGTTTGAGCTGATTTAGGGCACAAGGGGGCCCCTAAATCCCTCTAACACTTCAACCAACACACTATCATCAATCCCTAAGGCAAGCCAACCATAAAAGCATGCTTTCACAAGAACCAAAGGGCATTAAACAACCCAAAGAGGTACACATACAATCAAGCAATTTAGGCATTCCAACAAACCTAAGCATCTATGCATAGCATTCAAAAGGGCAATTTAGCATATAAGGTCATCCAAGCACGTAAGATTTCATGCCTTAGCAACCAAACAAATAGACATTCAAGGCATGCAACAACAAAGATATTTATAGATCAAACAAGGCATCCAAGAATCAAACCAATATCGACATACATCAAAACCTATCCCATTGCTTAACTATTACATTAATTTACTCAAAACTCACACATTGAGCTCACCAAAAGCAACACTTGGAGACCTTTCCTTGCCCATGCCACCCACAAGCTATTTATCTGCATTGTCGAACAAAAGAGAGCGTAAGCATAAAAGCTTAGTGAGGGTAAGCTCATAAAACAAACCTTCGACAATGCAGGGTCCAAGCACGAGCAACCATCATGATATTATATGTGATTTTACCTTCGATTCACATGAGCCATAAGTATAGGTGATGCATGAACATACTACCAAATTCATGCCATGCTCAACAACTTAATAGTTCAACATACAATGATACATAACTCAAAGTATTAGCCACATCACATATCGTTTCACATTGAAATTCACATTTCATATTACATTGATACACATATCAATTCATATTATCATGTATGCATAACTTCATATTGGCCTAAACATACTTTCTCTTATTGGCACCTAGCTATGACTCGAATACGCGGATAACATGTTGGAACGCATTTCCAACAACAACATTACCTCGGTGGGATTCCACTCATCACCGGTCCTTGCATGTGCGGGATTCCACTCATCGCCACATGCCCTACGGATGGGATTCCACTCATCATCACGTAGAAATATATAAAAGCTTCCGGTGGAATATTACATCACCGTACTCCTCCTTGGTGCCTTAACGCCACCAAGGCCACGTACCTTTTGACTCAATTTGTGTGCACACTCATCCTAATGATCGATCATTGTACCCCAAGCATACTAGTGCCAATTAATCAAATTTCACAACCTTTGATGTTCGAGAGTCATAATATGGCATCTTACATCATTTTAAGCTCAACATCAATTATCTCAACAACATAATATCATAATGTCATGTTCAAGAGTAATAATATGGCATCTTACATCATATTAAACTCAACATCATCATACACAATCACAATACAAACCACATGCATAGCAATGCCTCAAACCATGTCTCAACAACATATATAACACATTATACATACCTAAATAATCATGAGGCATAACATCAATTAAAGAGATCACCCAATGTCTCTAACTAAAGCTTAGGATTAGGCTACCACCCTAATCCTAACTCTAGGTGAGTCTACCAATCTCAACCTAGTCCACATGCTCGAACCAAATTCTCAAAACCATTTAAAGTATTTTAACCACTCACCTCTACTCCAAGCTCAATTACCAAGCAACCATGGTCTTCAATCTTTCTTCCGGATTTGCTCCCAAGGCTTCACCAACCCAAAACCAAGCTTCTAGACATCTCAACACAAGTAAAACAACCACAAATCAATTCATCAATTAATGTAGCAAACCCGGTACACTAATCAAACACCAAACTCAACATTTCAAACCATGAACAACCCCCAAAATCACCAAATCCGAGCAGCCCTTATACACAGCCCAAAACTTGTGATTTCAACACATTTAGCACATTCAAATGCTTCCAAAACAGCCCTCATCTATTACCCTAACACCAACCTTCAATTTCCAACACAAACCACACCAAAAACTCAAGTTTTACAACCTTAAAACTAGCCTTAAGACCATACTACGAATTTTCATCCAAAATTAACCAAATTAACATATGTTGAGTATTTCATAGTGCTTAAACAAACCCCCAATACAATTTATCAAAACAATTTGAAAAACCCCATTGAAACCCCAAATTTCCATATGAACCCTAATTTCCAAAACACCATATTTTTGAAATCTAAAACAAAGGATAGATAGAGATTGAAAAGGAGATTAAGAAAATGCAATTACCTCTTAAAACGGGGTTGAAATCGAGTGGTAGGATCCATGGAATAGAAGCTAGGGTTTTGAGAGGTTTTAGAGATGGGGTTTCTTCCTTTTTTTGAAGTTGGAAAGAAGATGAAAAGAAGATGACAACTTTTAGTTAAAGTTGTCTAGCTTTTTAAAACTTTAGGGTCAAATTACCTCATAAGCCCTCCCCTTTCTACAAAAGTTCAATTAGGTCATTATTTGAAGATGAAATGTTTTAATTAAGTTTTATTTGACTCGAACTAAAACCCGGCTAACTCCTAGCCCCAAAACACGGGTGTTACAACTCTCCCCCACTTAAGGAAATTTCGTCCCCGAAATCCATCGATCACGGAAGGCCACTGAAACATGCACCTCCACGCTTTCCCCTCTCACCACAACGTACTAACCAACTCGAAAGACTTACCACACAACACTTGCTATCTTACACTAAGATCTCAACTGATTCTTCAAGGCATGCCAATTTCAAACTCAACTCAATCTCTTCAACAAATATAGCACGGAACAGATCTGACTCACATTTCTGAATCATAGATACACGTAACACATCTCAAACCCCTTTCTAGCTCTGGTGGTAACCGCAACAGATAACAACAGAACTAGCCTGATTCACAAACTCATACAATACTGCTTGAACACTTGACTCATAACTTTCTCTGACTGTCCTCTGTCTTCATCAATTAACCAAACACTATGCAGACGTCTTCACAAATAATCTAGTTGATATCTCGAATCTCTATTACTCGCTTCCATTATGAACCTTCCACGGATGTAACAAACTAGAAGAAACTGAAGCTCGGCCTTGACACGCTGGCAATTTACACACTTGCTCTCATACTGAACCACATTATTCATCCACTCATTCCAAAAGTACTCATCTTCAACCCACAATACGTCTTCATACTACTCAGATGCAGTACAATGAACCACCGTGCGCTTCGGCCCAAAACAATACATCTCAAAACACTAGGTCAGTCGGTACAACTATTCTGTCTCTGAAATGCAAAACTCTATCATCTCTGAAACTGTATTCTGAAGGTCTTCTTTCCACTATGTCTTGCACGTGAGGTGCCAAGAATCTGTCTCGCAACTGTTTCTCATCAAACATTCTGACTCAAAGTAGTCTCAACCCGAAACTCGGCCCCAAGACTACTATCATTTGATATACGAAATTCGGCAATTGCAACTCGTAACTCAACTACTAATCTAACAGCAAATACAACTCGGAACATCGGTTGCTACGTAGACTCTCTTCAAATAGTACTCAATCTCGAGGTCACAATCTTCAAGCAATTCTATCTACTCAAGTTGTTCAAGTTTCCACCCTTCCTAAGTCTTCAAATATTTCAAGTTCTGATGATATGTACAAACACACCGTGCATTTCTTACTATACAAGCTTTGTCTCTAAGTCTTCGAAGCAAATACAACTGTAAGTAACTCTATGTCCCATTTCGAATAACTCTTCTCACGGTCTTCCAACTATCCTGATGAACAAGCCACAATCTTCTGTCTTGCATAAGCACACAACCTAACTCTACATGTATCTCATCACTATGGTTCGCAAACTCTTTCTCTGATATAAGCTGATTCAAGGTCGAAGCTCTCTTCAAAGTTTCTTTCGGTTTCTCAAGGGCTCATTGTCTCGCATCTAACCACACAACTGAACATTCTTCGGTATCAATCTGACAAAAGAGCAGTGTTCTTCGAACGGCTATTTACAAACTTCCAGTAGTAACACTGCTAGACTTAGTACTATAGGTTTCTGTCACAGTCTTCAATTTCTTCAAACTCACATCTTCTTTTGTCTGTTCAAGATTTGTTCTACTACACTCGGCTAATTCTCATGTCCTAAGAGAACATCTTCATTAACTCGAAGTTCACGTTGTACAACTTGGTATACAATTAATTCTCTAATAGAACCTACCACACTAACTTCAAAACTTGTCATGATCTTCCTCGGTACTTGAATATACTCACGTGACATCTAGAAGAGCTACTACCACTGATCATGAAACTCAGAAAATTATTCTGCTCAACATCTCTATGAAGGTAACTAATACACTGGTCAAACAAAGCGGCATAACTCAGAGCTCAAGGCGATTACATCTTGCCCCTAAAGCTGTCTTTGGTACTTCAAATTTCTCACCTTCATCTGGTAGAAACGGATCTCAAATTAATCTTCAAATAGACTGAAGCACACACTAACTGATCAACAAATCACTGGCACTCAGAAACAGATACTAATCATCCACTGTCACTTGTTTCGACTGTATGTAATCTGAACACATTCTCATACGGTCACTCTTCCTTCTTCACAAATTACACTGTAGAACTCTGAGATGATACACTAGGCCTAATGAATCTAAGGTCTAACAAGTCTCGAAGCTAATTCTTCAACATTCTCAGTTCTGTCGGAAACCATAAGATACAGAGCAAACTAAAACACGAGCAACTCGGAGACGACATCAATAATAAACTCTTCTTCTCTGTTAGGAGACAAACCGGGCGTTTCTTCTAAACACTTCTAGGAAGAATCACAAACTATTTTAACATTCTGCGGTCTAATCTTCGTTCAAAAATCAAATCCATCACAATTGCTCAGCAAGTCTGTCAACTAAACTCAATCAACCTTTGATCTCTAAAACTGGATCAACATTCAATAAGAAGCTCACATCCTCACCTACCACTATAGTCACACAAAAATCTGCGTCTTCAAAGCAACTCTCTCTTTGTCTCAACGTATACACTAACTCTATGCTCTTCAAGCTGAACCTTGTCAAAAGGTACATCAAACCGTAGGAAGACGATCGCTTCACACCTACGAGAAACTAGTAACTCTAAACCACCAACAACATCTTCTGTACATCTTTCTGATCACTACTGTCTCCCAAAGAGGCTAGTCACATGTGTCCCTACATCTAAGGTCTCAACAAACTTATCTAATTTCTTACATGCTCACACAAAGGAGGTATCCGCGGAGATTGCAACTTCACATGTACACACTGATAGTCTCTGATCCCCTTGTTTTCAGACTGGTTCTTCAATAAAATCTGAATCTTCTAAACTGTTTCTTAGAGCATCTCGTAACTTCAAGACTCAATTCTGATCGTACACAAACAGTCTAGCTGGACTTGTTCTACCCCTACCAAACAATCCTGAAGTCGAAGCTCAAGGCTCCCTTCTCGGCTCAACTATATCGGAAGTGACTTCATCTCTTCCGCTTGCTGGAAAACAAATCAACGTACACTGACCCAATCACACAAACTAGCTCCCACTCACGGACACTGACCGGCTGTCTTGCATTAAAATCATAGGCCAAACCCCAACGGTCACCAACTAACACTTCACCAGGCATGTTCAACTTGCATACTTGCTAACGATATACAAAAGCACGGATTGAGAATCAACCAGAGGAAACCAACTTAATACTATACCAAAGGCTTATCTGTTAAAACATCGACACCACTCTAACTCCCACTCATATGCCTTTACTTCTTCTTACCAACTGATGCTAGAGTTGATCACATCGTCCCTCATCCACAAGAATCAACCACATATATCGTCTCAAACGAACGAGTTGTACCTCAATCCCGGTACGACCATACCTCCCTAACTAAGGTGATGGACTCCCTCAACATAGTCCACCCTTTTCAGAAACTACAACTTCTACTGACCGAAAAGCAATTTAAATAAACAACAACATCAATAGTAAAACATACAAGATTGGGTTAGCAAGGCAAGGCTTCCAAGTGGCTCAAGTATGTTTCCCTCACTTAAAATCTCTTTTTCAATGTAATAGTAGCAATGGGACTCTACTCAACATGTTTCAACAAATTAGCACACATACAGGCTCAACCAAGCATATAACAGGGCATACTTGTTAAACAAGCAAACACATGCGTACGATCAAACAACATACATTCTCAATCAAGCAATCACACATCACAGCATACACGGATAACAAGCAACATGCTTTCAAACAAACAATCAACATACTTGTCACATAAGCAATCATACTTACAAAGCAAGCAAACACCGTGCATATCAATTCAAAACTTAAACTTACCTCACTTACCTGCCCAAGGTCTCGGCAACCTTAGGCTCTGATACCAACAAATGTAACCCCCTCGTCCCGGTCTGGCCGAATGACCGGTCCGAGTGGGTCACACGGGGAAAACCGAGTGAAAACCCCTAAGGATTCCCCCTCGGTTAGCAACCCTAACATCTATTTTTTTTCTTTTAACTCATGTCTAGATGGATATTAAACCCTAAGTGATCATACAGCGGAACAACATATACAAAACAATCAAACGAACTCAAACGATCATGTTACAGCCCAATTTTAGACTTAAACTGCAAGCGGTATCGATACACCTAAGGGGTGTATCGATACCCCTTAACTAGGTCAACAGGGTTTGGTCAACCCGTGGAGACCGTATCGATACCCCAAGGAGTGTATCGATACCCTCCCCAAAAGTTGACTTCCCACGGTCAACGCCAAGATAACGGTATCGATACCCTAGAGGCCAGTATCGATACCGAAATTGACAGTGGCTCCAGTGACCAAAAAGGTATCGATACTCTCCCTCGAGTATCGATACACGAGGCCTGAAACCAAAGGCAGTATCGATACCAGACCAACGGTATCGATACCCCAGCTACGAACTTGCAGGTTTGAGCTGATTTAGGGCACAAGGGGGCCCCTAAATCCCTCTAACACTTCAACCAACACACTATCATCAATCCCTAAGGCAAGCCAACCATAAAAGCATGCTTTCACAAGAACCAAAGGGCATTAAACAACCCAAAGAGGTACACATACAATCAAGCAATTTAGGCATTCCAACAAACCTAAGCATCTATGCATAGCATTCAAAAGGGCAATTTAGCATATAAGGTCATCCAAGCACGTAAGATTTCATGCCTTAGCAACCAAACAAATAGACATTCAAGGCATGCAACAACAAAGATATTTATAGATCAAACAAGGCATCCAAGAATCAAACCAATATCGACATACATCAAAACCTATCCCATTGCTTAACTATTACATTAATTTACTCAAAACTCACACATTGAGCTCACCAAAAGCAACACTTGGAGACCTTTCCTTGCCCATGCCACCCACAAGCTATTTATCTGCATTGTCGAACAAAAGAGAGCGTAAGCATAAAAGCTTAGTGAGGGTAAGCTCATAAAACAAACCTTCGACAATGCAGGGTCCAAGCACGAGCAACCATCATGATATTATATGTGATTTTACCTTCGATTCACATGAGCCATAAGTATAGGTGATGCATGAACATACTACCAAATTCATGCCATGCTCAACAACTTAATAGTTCAACATACAATGATACATAACTCAAAGTATTAGCCACATCACATATCGTTTCACATTGAAATTCACATTTCATATTACATTGATACACATATCAATTCATATTATCATGTATGCATAACTTCATATTGGCCTAAACATACTTTCTCTTATTGGCACCTAGCTATGACTCGAATACGCGGATAACATGTTGGAACGCATTTCCAACAACAACATTACCTCGGTGGGATTCCACTCATCACCGGTCCTTGCATGTGCGGGATTCCACTCATCGCCACATGCCCTACGGATGGGATTCCACTCATCATCACGTAGAAATATATAAAAGCTTCCGGTGGAATATTACATCACCGTACTCCTCCTTGGTGCCTTAACGCCACCAAGGCCACGTACGTTTTGACTCAATTTGTGTGCACACTCATCCTAATGATCGATCATTGTACCCCAAGCATACTAGTGCCAATTAATCAAATTTCACAACCTTTGATGTTCGAGAGTCATAATATGGCATCTTACATCATTTTAAGCTCAACATCAATTATCTCAACAACATAATATCATAATGTCATGTTCAAGAGTAATAATATGGCATCTTACATCATATTAAACTCAACATCATCATACACAATCACAATACAAACCACATGCATAGCAATGCCTCAAACCATGTCTCAACAACATATATAACACATTATACATACCTAAATAATCATGAGGCATAACATCAATTAAAGAGATCACCCAATGTCTCTAACTAAAGCTTAGGATTAGGCTACCACCCTAATCCTAACTCTAGGTGAGTCTACCAATCTCAACCTAGTCCACATGCTCGAACCAAATTCTCAAAACCATTTAAAGTATTTTAACCACTCACCTCTACTCCAAGCTCAATTACCAAGCAACCATGGTCTTCAATCTTTCTTCCGGATTTGCTCCCAAGGCTTCACCAACCCAAAACCAAGCTTCTAGACATCTCAACACAAGTAAAACAACCACAAATCAATTCATCAATTAATGTAGCAAACCCGGTACACTAATCAAACACCAAACTCAACATTTCAAACCATGAACAACCCCCAAAATCACCAAATCCGAGCAGCCCTTATACACAGCCCAAAACTTGTGATTTCAACACATTTAGCATATTCAAATGCTTCCAAAACAGCCCTCATCTATTACCCTAACACCAACCTTCAATTTCCAACACAAACCACACCAAAAACTCAAGTTTTACAACCTTAAAACTAGCCTTAAGACCATACTACGAATTTTCATCCAAAATTAACCAAATTAACATATGTTGAGTATTTCATAGTGCTTAAACAAACCCCCAATACAATTTATCAAAACAATTTGAAAAACCCCATTGAAACCCCAAATTTCCATATGAACCCTAATTTCCAAAACACCATATTTTTGAAATCTAAAACAAAGGATAGATAGAGATTGAAAAGGAGATTAAGAAAATGCAATTACCTCTTAAAACGGGGTTGAAATCGAGTGGTAGGATCCATGGAATAGAAGCTAGGGTTTTGAGAGGTTTTAGAGATGGGGTTTCTTCCTTTTTTTGAAGTTGGAAAGAAGATGACAACTTTTAGTTAAAGTTGTCTAGCTTTTTAAAACTTTAGGGTCAAATTACCTCATAAGCCCTCCCCTTTCTACAAAAGTTCAATTAGGTCATTATTTGAAGATGAAATGTTTTAATTAAGTTTTATTTGACTCGAACTAAAACCCGGCTAACTCCTAGCCCCAAAACACGGGTGTTACACCAAGTGCCACTATTTTTCACCAATTTTGGCTGCCTCCGTCGTCTGTGCGTCATACAGGCGACACCACCGAACTCCTCATCGGCCCACAATAAAAACCCACCTACTAGTAACAATCGGCGATGCAAAGACTGTAACAATCAATGATAAGTTGGGTAATTATACAAGTTATGACAAAATTGATATAATATGTAACTAACAAGGATCAAAATGTGTAATTATACAAATTTACTTTAACTGTCACGTCACTTCTCCGTTAGATTTTAACGGCAGGTGGTCAAAATTTGTCCAATTAAATAATTGGGTGGTAGAATTTTAAATTTTTGTAGTTCGGTAGTCAAAACAGGCCAGGCCTAATAATTTGGTGGTCTATAAGAATCAACATTATTTAAATGATGTTAATATTAAAAACAATAAAAATTACATAAAAAGTAATTTTTCACGTAAACAATCTGTTCGAGATAAGATTTTTTAATAACCTGCTCGAGATAAGATTAATTTAATAAAATAATGTATGTCATATTAACATTTCATCAAATCTAATAAAAGATTTATATAATTCAAGATGGGAAAAACTTGCACGAGATAAATTATTCGTAAAAGTAATATTTTGAATTGTTGTAAAAAGTTTGTAGAATTAATACGAAAAGTACAATTATATATTACAGTGTGACAATAAAAACGGAATTAGGAAAGAGAAAAGTTAGAATGGTTGCTGACACAAGTGGAAATGGAAAGGTTTTTTTTCTTCGAAGACATTAATAGAATTCAATAGTTCTAACTTCTAAGTAAAGATACGGCTTATCATCTCGATTAACTTCTTGTCTTTTCTAAAGGTCTTAACCCTAGATTTGTTTCTTTCGGCGGTCATTCGTTGTCTTTGGTCGCGGCTGGCCTCCTATTTCCGGCCCCTCTCCTCTCTTTTTTCACTCATTTCCTTATTTTTTGTTTTCGACAGTCCCCTTTTTCTTTTTCCTCATGGGTGTCGATTTCGATGTTTTGAGTGAGGATGGTTTCGTTGAGAGCTCTTCTCATCGGCACCTTGCTTCAGGCGAGGACGTCCTTTTCAGTGGAGAAGAGGGAACTGTTCGACGGTCTTCAGCTTCGAGTGGCAGCTTTCTTTTACTTCCTTTTGTCTCAGTTGTTCTTTTTTGGGGTGATTGGCTTCTGTTCGTCCTTTGTAAGTGAGGTCGTGCGCGGCGACTCCGTTCTCATCGGTGGTCTGACCGGTGGCCTGACTTTTCGGCTCCACCTCCCTTTAGCCCTTCAGACTTCGATAATTCCAGATTCTAACGCGAAGTTCTTGTTGGCCACTCTCTCTGCATGTCCCCAGCTTTCTATCCTCCGATGAACTCCGAATTGACATGAAATTGAAGGCACTGATTTGCTGGCTTCGTCTCTTGCCTCGACTTTGGTCGGTGGTTGTGGCTCATGTTGATTTCTTCTATGGTTTGTTTCCTTTTCATATGTGTTGTGTTTTGAATTTTGTCCTTGTATTGTGCTTCTTTTCTGTCGTGTTCCTTCTTCGGTATGTGTTTCAGGTTGTTTCTCCTGCTCGTTTGTAACAGTACTTGTTCTTTGACTTTGTTTTGTTGAATTTCAGTTAACATTTGTTTTAAAAAAGTTGGGTAAAGTACACATACAGTTACTGAAATTTGGTAAAAAAAAATAAAATGGTAACTAGACGTTAAATCTCGTTAAGTGTCTGTTATAAAATTTGGTATAATAACACAATTAGTCCTTTATATTTATATATTCAATCAATTTAGTCTTAATTCGAAACAATTTATTAAATTTAGCCCTAGTTATTTATGCATTCTTTCAATTTGGTCCTTAAAGCAAAATTCTAAAGTATGGTAATATGATAAATAATTACAATTAAATTTTTATAGGAACTCAAAAACTCAACTCGAATCGAAAATATTTCAAATAAAGTTTGAGTTGTAAAATATGACGCGTCAAATTGAATAACTCGAAATTTTTTGACTCGACTAGATTGAATGTTCACCTCCATCTTAAGATATGACGAGTCAACTCGAATAACTTGATATGTTCGAATATTTTAAATTATTTTTTTCTTTTAAATCTAATATTTTTAAAAAATAGAATATCTAATATCTTCATATTTAAATCACATCGATTATTTAATAACAACTTTAAATATTCAATTTAATTTAAAATATTCAATTTAAAAGAAAAAAATTGATTTAAAATATTCGAATATTTAATTAAATTTTTATAGGAACTCGAAAACTCGACTCGACTTGACTCCACTCGAATCGAAAAAATTTCAAATAAAGTTTAAGTTGTAAAATATGACACGTCAACTCGAATAACTCAAAATTTTTTGACTTGACTCGATCGAACGCTCACCTCTATCTTAAGATATGACTCGTCAACTCGAATAACTCGAAATATTCAAATATTTTAAATCATTTTTTCTTTTAAATTGAATATTTAAAAAAAAAGAATATTTAATATTTTCATATTTAAATCACATTGAATATTTAATAATTACTTTAAATATTCGATTTAATTTATAAATATTCGATTTAAAAGAAAAAATGATTTAAAATATTTGAATATTTAATTAAATTTTCATAGGAACCCGAACACTCGACTCAAATCGAAAAAGTTTCAAATAAAGTTTGAGTTGTAAATATGACACGTCAACTCGAATAACTCGAAATATTTGAATATTTTAAATCATTTTTTCTTTTAAATTGAATATTTTTTAAAATAGAATATTTAATATTTTCATATTTAAATCACATTGAATATTTAATAACTACTTTAAATATTCGATTTAATTTATAAATATTCGATTTAAAAGAAAAAATGATTTAAAATATTTGAATATTTAATTAAATTTTCATAGGAACCCGAACACTCGACTCGAATCGAAAAAGTTTCAAATAAAGTTTGAGTTGTAAATATGACACGTCAACTCGAATAACTCGAAATTTTTTGACTTGACTCGACCGGACGCTCACCTCTATCTTAAGATATGACGCGTCAACTCGAAATATTTGAATATTTTAAATCATTTTTTTCTTTTAAATCACATCGAATATTTAATAACTACTTTAACTATTCGATTTAATTTAAAGATATTTGATTTACAAGAAAAATGATTTAAAATATTCGAAATAAGTAGTTATTAAGTATTAGAATATTTTAAATCATTTTTTCTTTTAAATCAAATATTTTTAAATTAAATTGAATATTTAAAGTAGTTATTAAATATTCATTGTGATTTAAATTTGAAAATATTAAATATTCTATTTTAAAAAATATTCGATTTAAAAGAAAAAATAATTTAAAATATTCGAATATTTTGATTTATTCGAGTTGACGCATCATATCTTAAGATAGAGATGAGCGTTCGATCGAGTCAAGTCAAAAAATTTCAAGTTATTCGAGTTTACTCGTCATATTTTACAACTCAAACTTTATTTGAAATTTTTTCGATTCGAGTCGAGTCAAGTTGCGTCGAGTTTTTGAGTTCCAATAAAAATTTAATTGTAATTATTTATCATGTTACCAATTCTTCAGAATTTTGCCTTAAGAACCAAATTGAAAGAATGCGTAAATAACGAGGACTAAATTTAATGAATTGCTTCGGATTAGGACTAAATTGTTTGAATGTATAAATATGAATGACTAAATGTGCTATTATACCAAATTTTATAACATACACTTAACGAGATTTAACGTCTAGTTACCATTTTGTTATAAAACATGAAGTTTAATTGCCATTTTGTGATTTTTGAAAGTTTAGTTACAATTGTCTTTTTTACCAAAGTTATCATCCGTGTACTTTACCCAAAAATTTCTTTTACAAAATAGGGTTAAATACATATTACACCCCTGAATTTGTCTATTTTATCAGTTTGTCCATTGAAGAAACTTTGTTCATTACTTTGTCCATTGAACTTGCGTATTTGTAACATAATTAATACACCATCCACTACAGTTTAAAACACAAGGAAAAGTACAAAATTCCCTAAGATTTGATAGAAAATTCACATCTCTAAAATTTTGAAAATACCCATTAATCTCTTAAAATTTAAAGAAAAATACACAAATCCCTCTATTTGACAAGAACCTTACATTATATATATAAATGGAGAATACTTTGACATAACTTTATGTAAACTTTAATTTACATAAGCATTTCAATTTTAAGATTTAGGTTAGTGTTAGGAGTTTAGTGTGTAGGGTATACAATTTAAGGTTTGTGGTTAGAATTTAAAGTTTAGGGGTTTAAGGTTTAGGTTTTAGGGTGTTAGGGCTGGTGATTTAGGTTTTAGCTTTTATAGCTTAAATACGAAGGCTTGTGTAAATTTTTTTACACATCTTATGTATCAAAATATAACCATATATATATTAACGAAGAGAACATTTTAACTCTTTGATAACTCGCGCACACCTTACAGACATAATCGCTCGCACTCAAGTATTTTAAATAAACATTGTCCTATTTTCCACTAATAGTCTAAGGCCACTCGCTGGATTTTCAAATAACAATGTTAACAATATAATATTGGGTCGTGTGTGTATATACATGACCGTCTCAGATTTTTTGGGGCCCTGGGCGAAAACTAAAAAACAAGCATCTATATAACGAAAATATATTTTTATCTATTTAAACTATTTATTTAAAAATTTATTAATTAATCATATAAACATGATTAAATTCTTTTTAACACCTTGTCATCAATATTAGCATCATTATCATTGACATTATCAATATTAGATTCACCAACATCAACGACATTTTTATTTTCAGACACTCGTGATCCTTTGATAAAAAAATTATCAAACGATCCTCTTCGGGATTGATTTAATTCATCATTTTTTTTATTTTTACAATTTTCACATCCGAAGTCGTATTTTCTTTTATGAAACATAGGTAGATGATTACAAAATGTAAATAAGAACTAAAAATACAAGAAAAAACTAAAAATATAATTAAAAAAAAAGTAAGACTATGAAAAACACAACATGATTTTCGAGCCAAATAAATTTAAAAAAAAAAAAACTAATTTGATTGTCCAGAGAATTGAGAGAGTAAGATGTTGGTTTACAGCTTGGATAAAAAAAATGTTGGTTCACAGCAAGTGCATCGAAGACAACGACAACTCAAGTTTGAAAAAAATCCTTCATTTTTAAATAATTCTAGTATGAATATTTTATTTTTTTAAAGCAATTACTCTTAATATTATTGTTATAATCAATTAAGAGTGATTAAATAAAAAAGAGAGTCTTGGAATTTAAAACTTTTTTAAGGCACTCATAAATTACATTACCGTTTGTTTATTTTTTAATGCAATTTGAATTAATTCTTTCTAATTTTCAATAAAATATGTTTTTAAGCACTTGTTTACAATTAATTTGAAATGAAAATTTTCATTATTTAAGGCAATTTGTTTTCCATGCGGCAAAAGCATTGAAACGACAACTAATAACTAAACTATTGTACGTTTTGTGGGTCCTAAGAAAATGGGGCCTTGGAGGCGCTCAAGGTACTCCTGTTGGTATCTTGTCTGTGTATATATGAATTTTTTTTTGTCATTTTAATTTATATTTGAACTTTTTTACTATGATAGATTTTGGAATTCTATCTAAATTTACTTTTTATCGCAAAGTGGACACCAACATATAAAAATAAAATTTTGTTGAACTATAAAATTTAAAATCAAACTCGAGTTTACAGCTTGCTCGATAATTAGATAATTATGGCCAAAAATATATGTTTGAACATCAAATAAGGGTTAGTACGTTTCTCATTAAACCTTAGTGGTAGGTAGGCAGGCAGATTTCAAAATATAGAGGGTAAATAGAGCATTCATCAAACTTATGGGATTTGTGTACTTTTCCTACCTTCTTAACAGAAGTGGACGGTGTATTAACTGTATTAAAAATTTGTAATTTTAATGGACAAGATAATAAAAGACTGAACAAGTTAAAGACAGTAACAGATACACTTGGTAGTCAAGTTAGATAAGTGCTTATTGTAAAATTTAAATTTACTTGTGGTAAGCAGTTTGGTATCGCTTAAGCAAGATTTTCTATTCAAGGCGTTGTGTATGTAGAAAATCTTCACCGAGAGACTCACCCACCAAAATCAGGTGTGCGACGTGAGTCGGTCAGAATTAGTCAGGGCGAAGCCCTGAAAACCGAGAGGGCAACCAAAAAATTAAATTTACTTTGGTTAGTTATTTATTTTATCATTTGTAACCACTTGATATTTTATTTGCACCCACCTATATATAAATTATAATCAAATGTTAATTAAATTATTATTATTTTAAATAAAATTGATTATTATTATTATTATCTTCAAAATCTTTAAGTTATTGATATATGTAGGGGGATTCTAGGGAATAACCTTTAAATACAGGCTAAAAAACGGTACACAAATTGTACATAAAGCGGTACACAAATTGGTACAATTTTGTAATAGAAGAATGCATATACCTTTTTATTACAAAGATGTACTGTTTGCTGGGTAAAAAGCGGTACATATTTATTACAAATCATGTACATAAATCTTTACAAGTTTGTAACACAAAAGGTACATACCTTTTTTATTACGCTATTTCACCAAGGGGCATCCATACCACCTTTAGGTGGTATCGATGCCGGTTTGGCAGACAAGAAAAAATTGGTACATTTATACAAAATGTGTATGTACACAACTTGTTACAAGGAAACACAATTTGGTACAATAATAACAAGGGGCATCGATACTACCTAAAGGTGGTTTCGATGCTGGTTTGGCAGACATGAAAAAATTGGTACATTTGTTATACAAAATGTGTACGTACACAAAAATATTACACAATGTGCATATACACAAATGAGTACAAAAATGTACACAAATTGTAACAATTTTGTAAGAGAAAAAGGTATATACATTTTTTAATATGTTATTTCATCCAGGGGTTTCGATGCTGGTTTGTATTTAACCTGTTTTTAAGCCGCCTGTTTTTAGAAAAGCCCCTATGTATGTCAATCCTCAAAAGTATTTCTATATCCATCAGGAAACTAAGAGCGTTAGTTAGAAGCGGCCTGCGGGTATATGCTAACTATAGGGATGGTAAAAATACCCGGCCCCGACCCGACCTGAGGTGCCCCGACCCGACCCGATCGGGTATTTTTTCTAAAATTTTGGGGATCGGGGCGGGGCGGGGCGGGGCGGAAAAAACATGAAGTCGGGGCGGGGCGGGTTCGGGTATTTGCTAGAAATTCTCCGCCCCGCCCCGCCCCGGTATATTTTTATATATATTTTTATTATATTTATAAAAAAATATCATTATATTTAAACATTTTTATGTGTTTTAAGCTATTTTTTGTTTTTGTTTTGGTTCGTACATTTTGTAAAATTTTGTTAGATGTTGTTCAAGTTTTAATATATTCGATTCTAACGGCCAATGATTCAAATTTATTCTTTTAAATATGTAGTTTTAACACTTGGATAATTTAAAATTGATTTTATTTATTTTTATATAAGTTTGAAGTCCCTTGAAACCATAATTTGTGATTGTGGTGGAAGATTGGTCGAATCTAACATTTACCGTCGACGAAGATTAATTTTTTTTTTAATTTTTCGGGGCGGGTCGGGGCGGGTCGGGTTTAAGGGTTATTGTATCGGGGCGGGTCGAGGCGGGTAAATTAATATTTTAATTCGGGGCGGGGCGGAGTCGAGTATAGTATCTTATAGGTCGGGGCGGGTTCGGGGCGGCCAAAAACCCGCCCCGCCCCGCCCCGTTGCCATCTCTAGCTAGCTATTAAAATTTTGAAGGTGGAATAAAAACAAAAAGAAAGGTTTCTTGTGGAAAGAACCAGAACAAATAGTGATTTTAAAATGCTAACGATTATTTAATTATCATATGAATTTTTAATACCGTGATTAATTTTTAATTCTCATTTTTATTATCTGTTAAATTCTTTCCCTGCATATAAAATTGTGAATTTACCATCTATCTGAGGTGACTTGTAAACAAAAAAAATCTTAATTTGTTTTATTCAAAACAGATCCTTGGATATTAGTTTATTCAAATTGTTATTTTCTATGCCTTAAATATAAATGGCAACAGCTGTAACCATAGCACTTATTGATCCCCACGTTATAGTTTTTTGTTTTGGGCTAAAGGAGTATTTTTGTCTATGAGTTCGATCTAAATATCAATTCAGCCCCTCGTCGAAAAATGCACCTACTTAGGCCCTTCAGTTTGCAAATCGCATCAAATTGATCCTATGACCGACGTTGACCATTATAGTTCTGACGTGGCAGTTGACGCTGCTGACACAACGGTCCAGGATGCTAACGTGGCGGTCAATAGGGGTGTGCATAATTAACCGTAACTGTTAACCGACATAACGGTTATATTTTATAGGTTAAAGCTAAATGGTTTCGGTTAACCGAACTGCTAAAAATGATGGTTAATGATTATGATTACAATTATGAATTTTGACAAACGTTTTTAATCATTATTAAATTATATATATATATATATATATATATAAATAAGAATAAATACCTTCAACTAAAACTTCAACCCACACACATTTTTTAATTTCTAAATCCTATTTTGTAATCTAATTCATAATTATTTTTATCTTCGATTTGCTAGTATTACATTATAATTTTTATACTAACTTGTTTCATGTTTTGAAATATAAAAATGAAGGATTTAACATTCAACCAACAAAAAAATATAATTATGAGTCATATTTTATTTTAGAGGATATTGGTGAAGACCTTGGGTTATTTGACCATAGAGTTAACTTTTATGGCTTGTGGTACTGTCTTTAAAAATAAAAACACTATAATAAATTAAAAATAGTAAAAAAACATAAAATTAAAAATATTGAACGTTTTAAATATAAAAAATAAAAAATATTATAAATCATCAAAAAAGTCTTCAATTGTTTCTCGCTATGCTAAACATACTAATATCCCTTGAATATATTTTCAATAAAATCATCCTTGTATTAGAGTATTAAAAAAACCAAAATCCCCTTCATTTTTTACATCAAATATTAATTAGCATCAATTTGATGTAGAAAAGCGAAAGAAAATTTGAGTTTTATTAGTACACTAATACAAGGTTGATTCCACTAAAAATTTGTTTAATGAATGATAATATTCAGGCTGATGAAGTCGAAGACAATTTTTTAATACTATATGTGGAACAGAAATTGAGCAAATACTAAAAAGACGCTAATTTTGTCCGAGCTGGCCAACTGTCACTCTGAGTTGCAAGTTCTACTCATTATGAACTTCCACTATCTCTTCCCCTTTAGAAAGCTTGAACAAGTTCTTCTCATTATGAACTCCCCAATCTTTCTACCAAGGTTAAACCGAAGTCTGAACTAGTTCTTCTCATTATGAACTTCTCATTCTTCTAAAAATGTTGATCCATGAGCTCTTCTCATCATGAACTCCTGACCTTTTGCCTTCTTCCGAAAAACACGAATAAGTTATTCTCATTATGAATTTCTTCATCTTTCCCATGAACATTATGTATTTCCCTTCTTAAAAATCTTGAATAAGTTCTTCTCATTATGAACTTCTCAATTTTCCTGCAAAGGCTAACAACGAAGTCTGAATCAATTCTTCTTATTATGAACTCTTTCATTCCTCTTGACAATGATGATTCACTTTTCTCTACAAAAAGTTGATCCTAAAAACCATACAAGAATAGAGGATTAATGCATCTCAATGCATTAAAACCACCAGCAATCACTAAAAACCCGCAGCTCTGCCCGAAGGCACCAAAATACCTATACGAAACAATCGAAATCACCTTCGATAGCCCACTAAACTCAACCTAGCCATCAACAAACACTTTCATCACATTTTAACCATAAATCAACATCCAAAAACATCCTAATATCATCCTTATACCTTCATCTACTCAGATTTCACATTTCCAAGCTAAAAACCCATAACTAATGTAACGCCCTGATTTTGGGCCTAGATGTTTTAGAGTTTGAATTGGGCCGGTCGAGAACGATTCGAATCTTTAAGGGAGATTTAGGGAACACCTAGTTCGGGATATTTTAAAAATATGGAAAAATATCTAAAAATCCTCATTTATTATATTAAAGGTTAGGGTAAAGTACACAGACGGTCACTGAACTTTGATAAAAAAACAAAATGGTAACCAAACTTTCAAAAATCACGAAGTAGCAATTAAACTTTAGATTTTGAAACAAAACGGTAACTGGGGCGTTAAACCCCGTTAACCCCTAACAGAAATCTGACTGGGTATGCCACATCCCCACCCAGTTTTCCACCTCATATCTAAAAAATAATAAAACTATATTCCACGTCATATTTAAAAATTAAAAATAAATAATTTTTAATCACATTTAAAAAAGTAAAAATAAAACCCCAAATAACCAGTGTTAGTGTTAATCACATTCAAAACTCAAACCCCCATTCTCTGCCGTGGACGGAGGTTTGGTCATGAACAACCCCACTGCCGCTGATCGTGGGGATATGGTTGGACAACAGATGGGTGATGGTATGAACCGTGGCTCGATACTCAGTGGCCCATGGGAATGGAGGGTTCACCGTCTCAGTTTTCCCTTCTCGTGGGGCTCATGTAGGGTTCTGTCGTGGACGTACGGCGCGGGTAGTGGTGCAACCATTACTCGAGATGGCGACAGCTGATGCAGCCGCTGCCGAAGAGACAACTGCCACGGTCGAAGAGAATGACTCTTGGGGATAAAAGAGAGGAGCCAGAGACGAAGATTTAGACCCAAAATGTCCATTGTTGAAAAGAGGATGCGAGTTGGATAGGCTGAGAGCAAACGAAGAAGAAATCGTTTGTTGGGTCGACGATGGTTGCTGGGGCAATGTTCGCCTTGACAAAGCTAGCGGTGGTAGTATTTGCCTCGACAAAGATAAGGATGAAAATAGCATTTGTTCAGGAGATGGCGGTGGTGTTTGCCTTGACAGAAATAAAATTGGAGAAACTATTTCTGGGAGTGACGGTGGTTGCTGCGGTGGTAAAACTGGAGGCAGAGGAATAAGGAGCTCCGTCAATGATGAAGCTGCATTCCTCATTGAGCCATTACATAAAGTTAATTCCAAGAAATCTCCATCTTCTTCTTCATTGAATTCTTCTGACTTTACTGGAACTTGAGGGGTAACGGCAGCGGCAGTGGGGTTGTTCATGACCAAACCTCCGTCCACGACAGAGAATGTGGGTTTGAGTTTTGAATGTGATTAACACTAACACTGGTTATTTGGGGTTTTATTTTTATTTTTATTTTTATTTAAATGTGATTAAAAATGATTTATTTTTAATTTTTAAATATGATGTGGAATATAGTTTTATTATTTTTTAGATTTGAGGTGGAAAACTGGGTGGGGATGTGGCATACCCAGTCAGATTTCTGTTAGGGGTTAACGGGGTTTAACGCCCCAGTTACCGTTTTGTATCAAAATCTAAAGTTTAATTGCTACTTCGTGATTTTTGAAAGTTTGGTTACCATTTTGTTTTTTTTATCGAAGTTCAGTGACCGTCTGTATACTTTACCCTAAAGGTTATGGTGAAAACAATTTTACAAAATATGATTTGGAAATACTACATTTACCAAATGTAAAACATCAAGTCAAGCTAATCCGCATATCTGAGTAAAGATGTAATATGAAATGCCAATATAGTTTATGAATTGTATTTGATTCACATGTACCAAATGTTGAGATGATTTATGCTATGAGAGATGCATATAAGATTTATGTATGAAATGCTTTAGTTTTCACAAGCATGTGTATGGCTTTGCCATGAGATTTGCATTGGTTTAAATGCACGAGATAGAATAGATGTACATGTGTTTTCAAATGGAGATTTGCTTTGAAATGATTTTCAAGCATGAGATAAAAAGAGCATGTTGTTGAAAATAGTTTTTGAGAAAGAGTTTTATAGATGCATTATTGTGTTGGTTTTCCTTAGAGCTTGCCTCACTAAGCAAATATGCTTACACTCTCTTTTACCAACAATGCAGATAATTGAGGCGAGTTTGGGAAGCGAGAAGGGTAAGGACATCTAAGGAAGTGAGAAGCTCATGTATGGTGAAGTTTTCATATACTTTAGTATTGATATTTGGCAATGGGGATCCATAGTTGGTTTTTGGAGATGTGTTTTGAACTCCATATGCTTGCTGTAAGTTTATTATGGTATTTGGAGGTTGTAATGGTCCTACTTGGTTTGGTTTGAGGTTTGAGGCCTTAATATGGTTTTATGGTTAGGAAGCATGCCTATAGACTCCATGTTCATGTGATTGATGCCATGCTTTAGCTTAAATTTCATAATAGTGATCTTTGATGTTCAATCATGTTGTTAGTGTGTTATGGTGTGATTTGGGATGTGTTTGAAGGTGTAAAGAGGTGAAAAACCAGAAATTTGTATGGTTGCAGGGCAGGGTGTATTGAAACACCCTTGTCTGTTTCGAAACAGGGGCCTGAAATGGCCATAGTGTTTCAGAACGCGTAATAGTGTTTCGGAACACTTTAGCTACTAGAGAGGCCTGTTTCGATACTGGTCTCGGAACGCACCCGAGTACCGAAACGGTCAACTCCGTTTTGATACGACCGTTTCGATACCAGGGTCAGCGTTTCGAAATGGTTGATCGTTGGTCTGCATTTAGAATTGTTCCAAGTTCTCATTTCTTACATTTTAGACCTTGTTGATTGTGGATGCAATTGGTTGAGTTTGGAATGTCCAATTAAGCTGATATTTGACGGAGATGCATGAAAAATGACTAATTACATATTGGTAAGCTAAAAATCTGCAAAGTCCTCGCAATTTGCAAAAATTACATTTTGGTCCCTAAAAGTCTAATCCTTTCAATTAAACCCTTAAATGAGTTCCGTTCGCTGTGTCATTTCCGCTGAAGTGTCTTGCCAATCATATAGGCTAATATTGAGCATCTTGAAAAGAGTAAAGAGAAAAAAAGGGTCATTAATCAAGGTTGACTTTTGGGTTGACTTTGGTTTTCCCCGTGTAATCTTCATAGTTCGGGTTAAGCGTCTAGGCCGGGCTAAGGGGGTTACATTTATTGGTATCAGAGCCAGGTTTGCGAATATTTGGGGCTTGGTAAGTGGTTAGTGTGTGTGATTATGAATGATTATGACTTTTTGGTGAAAGTATGATGTATGATTGTTGATGTTTGGTTCTAATGAGATGAATTTGTGATGCTATGCTGTGTTTGGGGTATAGTTGGGGATCCCATTGCCATATCATTACTATTGGAAATAATTGTTTTGGAAAAAAATGAGCTTGAGTACTTGGATTACTTGCCTTATGTTGCCTAATTGAATTTATTGTATTTTGTCAGTTGCATTGTTTTCATATGGGACCACGTAGAGAGCTTAGAATTAATACTCGTGCTATGGCTAAGAACGAGAATGTTGAGAATGTTGAGGATTTACCACCTCCTCCTCCTAGTGGACCACCAAGTGGTGGTGGAGAAGGGGTTGGTGCCGCAGGAGCTGGTGTAGGGGTTGCTGGACCCGAGGGAGTTCAGGGGCAAGCTACTCCTGATATGTCAGTGTTGATAAAAGCTATTGCTGGAGCTTTCCAGGCAGCGGTAGCTGGAGCTCATGGAGCTGCACCTCAGGATGGTGCTAATGTGAGGTTGCCGTTGGAGTGACTCAATAGTCTAGGAGGGACTGAGTTCAGGGGGTTGACCCCGGAAGGTTCCGAGTCTTGGTTAGAGAGTACCAAGAGGATTCTCGGGCAGCTGAACTGTAACAATGTTCAGAAGTTAGGATGTATTGTGTCCCTGTTGCATGGTGATGCATATACGTGGTGGACAACCACAATAGCGGGGATGGATGATGATGAGGTGACTTGGACATTCTTCTTGAATGCATTCAAGCGAAAGTATTTGGGAGTTCGCTACCTCGATGATAAAAAGAGGGAATTCATGTTCCTTGTGCAAGGGAGTATGACTATGGCGGAATATGAGATACAATTTGTACGCCTTAGCCAGTATGCACCCGAGCTGATTCCTAGCGAACGAGAGAGATGTGAACATTTCCGATATGGGCTGGTGGTTGATGTGAAAACCTATATGCTCGTAGCAGACTATACTGATTTCGATGTATTGGTCACTCGAGCCAAGGACATTGAGCTGAACCTTGGTTTAGCAAGTCGAGCGGGAGGATCTAGCTCAGGGAAACGAGCTGCAGAACGTGATCTTGGTAGAGATTGGTACAAGAGGCATAAGGATAGAAGGCCGCATGGGGATGCTAGGTGCGAGGGTGGCAACCCTGGAAGAGGTCAGCAAGGACCAAATGCTTTCATACGGACTCCTGAGTGCAATCGGTGTGGTAGGAGGCACACTGGTGAGTGTTGGGGCAATCTTGGTACATGCTGGAACTGTGGTAATCGTGGGCTCATGAAGAAGGATTGTCCGCAGCCGTTGAGAGAAGATCAGGCTCCGGTGAGAGCAGTTGAGCCACAGAGAGGTCGTGGGCGCGATCGTGGCAACTTCCAGCGCAGAGATGAAGGTGGAAGGAATGTAGCTCATGTGGTGGCTATTCAACCTGAAGGTGGTGGCCAGGCTAGAGTGTATGCCCATTGAGAAGGGAGGAATGACACGGACATGATCGCATGTACCTTTACTTTGCAATCCTTGTCATTACTTTCTTTGATTGTTTCTGGATCTACACACTCGCACATATTGCGTGAACATGCTCAAATGCTTGGTTTGCCTGTTGAGTCTTTGGATGTGGGTATGTGTGTGACTAGTTCCTTTGGTGAGACGGTTGTAACAAGGAGAATTTATAGGAGATGCCCCTTAAAGGTGCAAGATCATGTGTTTCTTGTTGATCTTATGGAATTACCATTCTATGGATTTGACGTAATTTTTGGTATGGATTGGGTTGTCGAGCATAGAGCCATAGTGGATTTTGAAAATAAGTGAGTTTCGTTGAAACTTGCGAATGATTATGAGGTTGTGGCGGTGGGAGAAAATGTGAAATTCCTATCTAATGTGGTGTCGGCGCTTGAAGCAAGCCGAATGTTGCGTCAAGGATGCGAGGCTTATCTAGTCTTTGTTATGAATCCTAGTACAAAGGAGGTTCGTGTACAGGATATAAGGACCGTTTGTGAATTCCCTGGAGTGTTTCCGGAGGAATTACTGGGTTTGCCATCGAGTCAAGAGGTTGAATTCGGAATTGATTTGTATGAGAACACAACTCCGGTGTCCATTGCTCCCTATCGTATGGCACCCAAGGAGTTGAAGACGCAACTTCAAGAGTTGCTTGACTGAGGCTTTATTCGGCCTAGTGTATCACCTTGGGGTGCACCGGTCTTGTTTGTTAAAAAGAAAGACGTCACGATGAGGATGTGCATTGATTATCGTCAACTGAATAAGTTGACTATCAAGAACAAGTATCCTTTGCCGAGGATTGATGATCTTTTTGATCAGTTTCGAGGAGCGGCTGTGTTTTCAAAGATAGATTTGCAGTCAGGATATTATCAGTTAAAGGTGAAGGATGTGGATGTGCCGAAAACAGCCTTTCGAACGAGATATGGGCATTATGAATTTCTAGTGATGCCGTTCGGATTGACGAATGCTCCTGCTACTTTCATGGATATGATGAACATGGTGTTTCATGAATTCCTAGATAAGTTCGTTGTGGTTTTCATCGACGATATCCTTGTGTACTCTCGTGCTGAGGAGGAGCATAAGGAACATTTGAGGATCGTTTTGCAAGCGCTGTTAGAGAATCGGTTTTATGCTAAGCTGAGCAAATGTGAGTTTTGGCTAAAGGAAATTGTTTCTCTTGGCCATGTGGTTTCGGCTGAAGGGATTCGTGTTGATCCTCAGAAGGTTGAGGCGATGGTGAATTGGAAGCCTCCTAGGTCTGTTCATAAAGTTCGTAGTTTCCTTGGGTTGGCAGGTTACTACTGAAGGTTCGTAGAGGGATTTTCTAAGATTGTTGCCCCTTTGACGAAGTTGTTACAGAAGGATGTTAAGTATGAATGGACGGAAGCGAGACAACAAGCTTTTGAGAAGCTAAAGGCAGCTTTGACGCAAGCTCCTATCTTGGTTCAACCTGAATCAGGAAAAGAGTTTGTGGTGTATAGTGATGCATCCTATGTTGGTTTGGGGTGTGTGTTGATGCAAGAGGGTAGAGTAGTGGCTTATGCATCACGACAGTTGAAAGTGCATGAGCGCAATTACCCTACGCATGACATTGAGCTAGCAGCGGTGGTTTTTGCTTTAAAGATCTGGAGACATTATCTCTATGGTGAGAAGTGTACTGTGTACACGGATCATAAAAGTTTAAAGTACCTTATGTCTCAGAAGGAGTAAAATCTTAGGCAACGACGTTGGGTGGAGTTGCTTAAGGATTACGATCTAACAATCGAGTATCATCCGAAGAAGGCCAATGTTGTGGCCGATGCTTTGAGTAGGAAAGTGGCGGTGGAATTAAGGGCGATGTTTGCTAGCTTGAGCATATCGCAAGATGGTGGTCTTGTTGCTGAATTGCAAGTGAAACCATCTCTAGTTCAGTTGATAAAAGACAAACAACTGTTGGATGATTCTTTGGTGCCACATATTCAGGACATCGCAGAAGGTAGGCCTTCGGATTTCTGTTTCAATGATGATGGTGTTTTATGTTTTGGGAGTCGGATAGTGGTGCCGAATGATATTGAGTTAAGGCGCACTATTCTGACTGAAGCTCATAGTAGTCCTTTTGCTATGCACCATGGTAGTACAAAGATGTACCGCGATTTGAGAGATGAGTACTATTGGGTGGGATTGAAGAAAGATGTTGCTGAGTTTGTTAGCAAATGCATGGTTTGTCAGCGGGTTAAGGCTGAACATCAATTTCCTTTAGGGTTGTTGCAGCCGTTGAGGGTCCCAGAATGGAAATGGGAGAGGATCACTATGGACTTTGTGTCTGGTTTACCGTTATCACCATCAAAGAAGAATTCTGTTTGGGTGATTGTGGATCGCCTTACGAAGTGTGCGCATATCTTGCCTATGCATACTACATACACCTTGGATAAGCTTGCTGAGTTGTACATTGCTGAGATTATACGATTGCATGGAGTGCCAAAATCTATAGTATCGGATAGGGATCCGAGGTTCACCGCAAGGTTTTGGGAATGTTTACATCAAGCATTGGGTACGCGGCTGAATTTTAGTACTTCCTATCATCCGCAGACGGATAGACAGCCGGAGCATGTTATTCAAGTGCTTGAGGATATGTTGAGGTGCTGTGTTATTGAGTTTCAAGGCTCTTGGGAGAAGCACTTGTCTTTGGTGGAGTTTGCTTATAATAACAGTTACCAAGCAAGTATTCAAATGGCACCTTATGAAGCTTTATACGAGAGGAAGTGCAGAACTCCTCTTTGTTGGGCTGAAACGGGACAAAAGTTGGTCTTGATACCGGCTTTATTAAAAGGAACCACCGAGAAGGTGAAGCTCATATGTGAGCGTTTGAAGGCAGCGTCGGACCGAAAAAAGTCTTACGCGGATTTGAAGCGTAAGGAGATAGAATTTGCTGTGGGCGAGCGTGTGTTTTTGAAAGTTTCACCTTGGAAGAAGGTGATGAGATTTGTCCGAAAGGGCAAATTGAGTCCAAGGTTCATTGGACCATATGAGGTGATAGAACGTGTGGGTCCTGTTTCCTACAAGCTGAGACTACCTCAAGAGTTAGCAAAGATACATAATGTGTTCCATGTATCAATGCTTCGGAGGTATAGATCGGATCTGTCACATGTTATACCTGTGGAAGTGGTTGAGCTAAACCTAGACCTGACGTATGATGAGGAGCTCGTTGAAATTCTGGATTCAGATAGTAAGGTCCTCCGGGGTAAGACCATTGAGCTATTCAAAGTCTTGTGGAGACATCGTGGTGTTGAGGAAGCCACGTGGGAAAGGAAGGATGAGATGAAGAAGCAATTTCCTTACCTTTTTCCTCTAGGTAAATTTCTTAAGAGGGGGAGAGTTGTAACGCACTGATTTTGGGCCTAGATGTTTTAGAGTTTGAATCGGGCCGATCATTGAAAGGATTAGACTTTTATGGACCAAAACGTATTTTTTTCAAATTGTGAGGACTTCGTAGATTTTTAGCTTACCAATATGTAATTAGTCATTTTTCATGCATCTCTGTCAAATATCAGCTTAATTGGACATTCCAAACTCAACCAATTGCATCCACAATCAACAAGGTCTAAAATGTAAGAAATGAGAACTTGGAACAATTCTAAATGCAGACCAACGATCAACCATTTCGAAACGCTGACTCTGGTATCGAAACGGTCGTATCGAAACGGAGTTGACCGTTTCGGTACTCGGGTGCGTTCCGAGACCAGTATTGAAACAAGCCTCTCCAGTAGCTAAAGTGTTCCGAAACACTATTACCCATTCCGAAACACTATGGCCATTTCAGGCCCTTGTTTCGAAACAGACAAGGGTGTTTCGATACACCTTGCCCTGCAACCATACAAATTTCTGGTTTTTCACCTCTTTACACCTTCAAACACATCCCAAATCACACCATAACACACTAACAACATGATTGAACATCAAAGATCACTATTATGAAATTTAAGCTAAAGTATGGCATCAATCACATGAACATGGAGTCTATAGGCATGCTTCCTAAACATAAAACCATATTAAGGCCTCAAACCTCAAACCAAACCAAGTAGGACCATTACAACCTCCAAATACCATAATAAACTTGCAGCAAGCATAGGGAGTTCAAAACACATCTCCCAAAACCAACTATGGATCCCCATTGCCAAATATCAATACTAAAGCATATGAAAACTTCACCATACATGAGCTTCTCACTTCCTTGGATGTCCTTACCTTCTCGCTGCCCAAACTCGCCTCAATTATCTGCATTGTTGGTAAAAGAGAGCGTAAGCATATTTGCTTAGTGAGGCAAGCTCTAAGAAAAACCAACACAACAATGCATCTATAAAACTCTTTCTCAAAAACCATTTTCAACAACACGCTCTTTCTATCTCATGCTTGAAAACCATTTCAAAGCAAATCTCCATTTGAAAACACATGTACCTCTATTCTATCTCATGCATTTAAACCAATGCAAATCTTATGGCAAAGCCATACACATGCTTGTGAAAACTAAAGCATTTCATACACAAATCTCATATGCATCTCTCATAGCATAAATCATCTCAACATTTGGTACATGTGAATCAAATACAATTCATAAGCTATATTGGCATTTCATATTACATCTTTACTCGGATATGCGGATTAGCTTGACTCGAGGTCAAGTCCTACCCCGATGGAATCTCTCATCACTGGACTCTCATGGCGGTATCTCTCATCGCCACAAAGCTTGGGTGTTTCACCAAGTCCTACCCTGATGGTATCTCTCATCATCGGATTCTCACTTTGGATCGGTATGGTACTACCCCCATTGCCCGACTCCAAAGAGCACGTACGGATTTTAGCTTATAGTGCACTCTCATCCTATTGATCGATCAATTATATCCGGTAATTATCTCATCTTCTATGCCAATATATTATGTCAAAAACATCATCTCACCTACTGTTTTGATGCAACATTTCTCAAATCTTTCTCATCTCATTTCAAAACCAAAACTCATGCTTTGCATTAAATCAACATCTCAAGACTCTTTAATACAACATGCTATCTCATGAAATCTTTACAAAGCATCATCTCATGCTACAAATCATGCATAAAACAGTAGGAATTTGTCTAACTCAAAACAAGAGCATGTAAAAGCGTTTAAGGGCATCAACCACATATTTGAGAGCAAATCTAGCCATACTTACTTCCGGACTTAGGATGGTGTTTCAAACCAATCCTAAATCCCCAAACCTTGTATCTTTGTCCCTCAAGGACTTCTAAAACCATTCACACTCACCGATTACGTTTCGCTTGCTTGCCGAAACGATATCTAAGCTTCTGACACTTCCAGATCAACACCAAAAGCGTCCGAAGATGTCTCCCATGTTTGTTACACATAAGAGCAGATGATTAATGCATCATCATGCATTGAAATCATCAGCTACACAAACAAACTCGCTGCTCTACTCAAAAGCACCATTTCGGCTACCTAAAATAACCAAAATCATCTCCAAACTTCCCCAAAACAAAGCCCAGCCAAGATCTATCAATTCTAATCATTTCTAAAGATCAATCAACACCAAAAATCATCATAAACTCGTCCTTATATGTAACCCCCGTAGCCCGGCCTAGACGGTTGACCCGAACTACGAAGATTACACGGGGAAAACCAAAGTCAACCCGAAAGTCAACCTTGATTAACGACCCTTTTTTTTCCTTTTTAATCTTGTCTAGATGCACATTAGTCCTATATGTGATCACTCAAACACCATACTCAAAGATCACAAACATCAGAGATCAAACGGGGACCCAATTGAACAAATTACAATTTTAGGGACCAAATTGTAATTTCTGTTAAATATGAGGACTTAACCCAAATTAAAGTTACCATATTGCAATTAGTCAGGTTTCATGCTTCACTGCCAAATTTCAGCTCAAACGGACGTCCCAAACTCATACAATTGCACAAACAAGATTCAGGACCAAAATGCAACTTTTCAAAACATTTAACTGCCAATGTCAGCCCCCAACGGTCACCCGTTCCGAAACAGGCTTAGCCCGTTCCGAAACGCGGGGCCGTTCTGCAACGCGTACCGAAACGGGGGTCTGGCAGTAGCCTTTCCGTTTCGGAACGGTCCCTCCCGTTTCGGACGCCTGGGCTTGTTTAAGGCACCCGTTCCGAAACGGTATTGGTTGTTCCGAAACACCCTGCACAGCAAGCCTCAAAATGCATTCTTAAACATGCAATTAAACATCCAATCATGCTCCAAAAGCCACCAAACTTTGCCAACATGCAATTCAACATAAAAGAGGCATACTTGCATCAACAATTCAACAACATGTCAACATACACGAAAAACCCCAATTTCAAGGTTAAGCTTCCAACACAAGCAACCATTTAAACAACATACTTCCAATTCAAACTCATAAGCCAAACCATGTTCCAACAACATCAACAACACAAAACCATACTTGTCCGAACATATACAAACACATACATCAACCCAAGAGATTCTACCCCATTGCCTTTATTAACTATAGCTATTAACCGAGACATACATCTCAAGTGGAGTCCTTCTTGAATCCCTTGCTCCTCGCTGTCCAAACTTCAAGAATCTGCATTGATGGACAAAAAGGAGCGTAAGCACATAATGCTTAGTGAGGAATGCTCAAAACCAAAACACCATCAATGCATCGAGCCATAAAAACCTCTTTGAAAAGCAACCCGATTTGATTAGCAAGCAAAGCTGGAAAAACCCTTTTCAACAACATGCTTAAAACCATGCATTGCATATACATGAAAACCAACCCTTAGTTTAGCAAACTAAGAAAACCCTTTTCAAAGCACAACTTGCAAAATCAACCATTTAGCCAAACCATGCATAAACACCATATGCAAGCTAAAACAAAACCTTGGAAAACACTCCCATTTCACAACATACCTTTCTTAAACTTGAAAGCCAATTCAAGCAAGAATCTTTTAAAACCATTTCACAAACCAACCAACACATACATTAAACCAAGGCAACATATATGTACCACAACATCAACATCACATGCCTTTAAAAACAAGTCTTAACAAGACTCCAATGCACTAAAGATATTTCATGCTCACATGCATCATTTTCCAAATGATAATCAACACTTGTTCAACTTAACAAGTAAACATGCATTCACAAGCATTATACACTTTCCATGCAACCATGCATCTTTTCAAGCATCTCATGCTTCACATGCAATTATGCATCAATTCAAGCATCTCATGCTTCACATGCAATTATGCATCAATTCAAGCATCCCATGCTTCATCACAATCAAGAACATCATATTGGCCTTCAAGTGATCAACCACATTCACTTTTCAACTCAACACCCAATCGGATACGCGGATTCCGAGCGTTGTCCCTACGCTCCATACACCCTACCAATCCAAGGTCTCCCAAATGGACTTTCAAACACCATTTGACCTCAACATCCTAAGGTTCCCATGTATGGACTTTTAAACACCATACAACCTTAGCTTTCCCGAGGTTCCCTTGTATGGACTTTCAAACACCATACAACCTCAACTTTTCCCCAAGGTTCCCATGTATGGACTTTCAAACACCGTACAACCTTGACATGCACAAGGTTCCCATGTATGGACTTTCAAACACCATACAACCTTTGCATTCACCGATTGGTAGTTGTATAACATCACTAACGAGATCCGGGACACCCTACACAAGATCCACACATGGACTTAACACCGCCATTGTGATCTCAACAAGCACAAGGTTCTCACATATGGACTTTTAAACACCATATAACCTTTGCTCAACCAAGGTCCTCGAATGGGCAACACCTCCATTATGACCTCAACCATCTCGTTAGGATACTTGAAGGGAGTTTACCGGTCCACTCTTGACCACTCCACCTCCAAGGCGACTTAATTCACGGTGCACCCAATCCTATAGCCGGCTAACTATATCCGATCAAAGAACCAAGAACCACTTACATCACTTGCCAATATAATCACCTTACCACATTAGTCCAATGTTTCACATGCATAACCATAATGCAAAAAACCATCATTTACCAACATTAATTCACTGTTTTAAAGCATTAAACGAAGCCATTGAACAACATGCAACACCATGCATCAAAACCACATTTTCAATGTATAAAACCAAGGATCTCTTACCTTGAGCATCCTTCACATATGGCTTTCAAAACCAGCATTAAACCATGCTAAAATATGCTTTCAAAACAGATTTAAACCATGCAAAACACATGCATTTCAATCATCAACCACAATTGCTTAAAAGCCAATTTCACAATCATAATTCAAGAGCGAAAATTCATTCACTTACTCTTGAGCTTAGCAAAGTTGTTTAGACTTACACTAAGCTCCCAAAAACCTTCAAACCTTGGTTCAAAAGCTGAAAACCCAACTTCACTCACCGATAACCAAAACAAGGCTAGCCACCAAGCCTTCCAAGCATCCGAAACCTTCCGCAACACCTCTAAAGCTCACGGATCAAACTCCCCTGTTTCAAGCACACAAAAACAGCACATTAATGCATCATTATGCATTAAGAACAGCAGCCACACAACCAAACTCGCTGCTCATCACACAACCAACAATTCGGCTACCAAACACAACCGAAATCACCTCCAAACACTACCAAAACTTAACCCAGCTAAGATCCATCACTTCTAACCATTTTTAAACATCAATTAACATCCAAAATGATCACAATCACGTCCTTATACCTCCAGCTATAACAGATCATCAAAAACACCCCAAAAACAACCAAAAACATCAAGCAAAACTTAGGAAATTCAACCTATTCGGGATTGCATTGATAAAACCTCAATTCCTTATCAATTTAACATTCATTTAACATCAATTTGACACCTCAAAACACTGCCCAAACAGATCTCACGAAATTTCACCAAAAATCACCAAATCTTGCATTTTAAGCCAAAATCAAGATTTCAATTGAAAAGCCTTTAACAAAACACAAATCAAGGATTGAGAACTTGGGAATTTCAATAAAGAACTTGAAGTTCAGAGGAGAAGGACGTTCTTACCTCCAAACTTGAGTTTCTCCTTTTTAGAGCCAAAAAGCTTGATGAAACAACTTGCAAATTGAGAGGTTTTGTTGATGAGATGATTAGGAATCAAATGAGAGTTGAAATGAGTGATTTAGATTGACAAAATCAAAGAAGAAAATCCGGAGAATGTGTTTGGGTTGAGAGAAAATGAGAGAAAAGGAAAATTGAGAGAAAATAGAAAAGTTAGTTATAAAATAATAAAAATGATTTCCCTCCACTTTCTTTATGTTTTAAATCAGAATAAAACCTTAAAATATCTTAGAAAAATCTGGAGAAACTCTTTTGGAATAATAGCTCCTTAAAGATTCAAAGTTTCAATCCTTTATAAAACTGTCACCGAACTTTCAAAAATTGCATTTTGGTCACTAGCCAAAATGTCAACCTTCCGAACCTCATTTTCCAAAATTGATTTCACAGTTCACTTAATTATATTAAAAGATGATTTTAGGACATTTTTCCATATTTTTAATGCAACCCGAACTAGGCTTTCCTAAATTCACTCTTATATATTCGATCAGCACTTTGACCAAACCGGTCAACGCCCAAAACTTCTAAGCCCAAAACCGGGGCGTTACAACTCTCCCCCCCTTAGGAAATTTCGTCCTCGAAATTTAACCGGCGAAAAGAGAACAACAACTTTCTCAAAACACACACAAGGCAACATAAAAACCTCAACCAACACTGAACACTTTCCACACAAAACTCCACTGAACCCAACACCACCACATGCTGTTCACAAACCCAGAACACTCAAAGATAGCCACAACTTAACCTTCCATATATCCGAACTGTACACAGCCCCAACTTCAATCATGAAGAACTTTAACTCTCACAGCACACATTACTGTAACACACAACTTCCAAGACTGGTTTACACAGGGACTCTAACCAATCCAATTCAACCACTCTGCAAACTTCTCTGCTTCCAAAACTCTTGCAACTCTCAAACCCCTTCCAAGAATTTCCCAATAAGCAAAAATCCTTAAACATAAACTGCTTACCCAAACTCCCCAACGAATGCTGATAAACCCTCACAACTGTTGCTAACATTACCACAACATCTCACCAGGATCACTCACCCAGATTCCAAAAATCACATCGCAACCCCAACTCGACTCCGCCAGCTGTTCCATATAGCACCAGCTGACCTTAAAAGAAAATCACATACACACAACCAGCCAACCACTTCTCACAAGAACCCAATAACCAACAAAAGCCTTCGATCTTTCTTAACCCTTCCACCTCAAACTTCAACCATAACACTTGTCTTACCAGGACATCGCCCAACCTATCATACATACCAACTCCTCAACTCCTCAAAGGTTGCTAAGAACCAGCACTTACAAACACAACCCTTCCACAACAACCCAAATGCTAAGCTACCCCAGCACCTGGAAACACAACCGTTAAACTACAACATCACTTAGCATCAAGGTGCTACCCCTTCCACTTAGCTATCCAAACCACTAAACTCTCTTTAAGCAACAAACACTATCCTTCTACCATCAGACCATACCACTCTCACTATTACTAGCAACTAGCCTAATATATACTCCATTACATCTAACTCTCACCCAGCACCAAAACAACCTCTAAAACAACCTCTCTCACCCCACCAAAACAACCTCTAAAAACCCATCATCCAACCTAACCCAACCACCACTCTAACAGATTCGATTAGTTATTAGCGAGTGTGAACATCGTATGCATGATCACCAACATGCCCTATCAATGCCTGATGTACATGTATGCAAAACCTCTAATGTCATGCCATATGTATGCATGGACCAACATATATAATATATCATATAACAATGATTTTAACTGTGCATGAATGCCAGTTCACACCCTCCAATAACATCCTCAAATCCGTCTAAGAACAACCTCCTACCTCACTTCTAACTTATCTAACTCCATCATACCAACAATCATTAACCACAAGATTCTCACCTAAGCCTTCTTCACACCAAAGATGTTTCCAAACTACAACCATTACCCCAAACATGCTAGCAACAAGACTAAACTTACCACGCAAGGAAAACCAACAGAAACCAAACTAAGGTAACTAGAGCAAAGATTACTAAACAAGGTTACCTGAAAGCACCACACCACCCTGAAGCTTCATCAGATGAACTCTCTTCCTCGCGGAACCATCATCCTCCTGCCGCACCACTGCAGCACCAGCTAACACACCAGGGTCACCACCAACTCCTTGCGGTAAGGGACCTTGGCTGTTCCGAGCCAACATCAAACAATCACGTCTCATGTGTCCAGCAGACCCACATTTCCAGCAATTCTCCTTTCCTACACTCTTCACAACTTTCTGCTCTTTCTGCCACTTCTGAACCTTGCCTCGGCCGTGCCCACGGCCTTTCTGAGACCCTTTGGCTAACACTAAAGCTGACTTCACTCCAAGAGGACAATCACGCTTAACATGCACTTTGGAACCACAGTTCCAGCAAGCACCCGCGCCCCAACAACCTCCAACATGGCGCCTTTCACAACGGTCACACACCGGTGGCTGAACTTCCACTCTTGCCCAAGCAACACTTGCTCTACAACAACACCACCGTCACATTGCTCAACCCTTGGAAACTTCCCTCCAAGATACCTTTCATAAAAGGCAGATACAAAGAAATCCCAATCAATATCAGGAATATGTGACGCCACAGCCACTGATGTCCACCAGACACAGGCATCCTCCAACATCAAAGAAACAACACTCCCCAGCTTACAAGCAAGATCACAGCCTTCCTGATCCAAGATCAGAACCACACTGGCCAACCAGGCCTCAAACATCTCCGGTGTAGAACCACGATATTCCACAGCACCCAAATCAAGCAAACGCTGCTTCGGCAAACCCACACATCCCATAGCCAGCACATCCACTGACTTTACCTTTACCACAGCCTGAGACGTTCCCAACACATCCTGAATATCAGATGATGAACTCTTCACCACAGAACCAGCTTCTTTCCCTTGCCTTATCACCTCAACCCCAGGCACAGAAAACTGAGACAAAACACCTCTACCAAAGGGTGAATTCCACGCCTTAACAACCTGCCCCAAGGCAGCAACCATCTCACCCAACTGCCATTCTTTCATCGTCTTAGCCATACTACTAACAACAACAAACATACAATCACAACAACAAACAAACCAGTTAGACCAGCATTAAGCAAGGATTCAAACTCCAACTCCAAAATAACACAATAGCTATATTAATAAGGCAATGGGTATCCCGAATCCTCCCCTTTACATGACATAACAGTCAACACAACATGGATATCACAACATCAAGCATATCAATCTACATACTCGATCATGCTTACATCCAACAGCATCCATTTGCATCAGCATATTATCAACATAACATACTCATTACACAATCATCAAGCATAACACCAGCTCACAACAGCAGCACATATCCACATTAATTCAACAATGATTCATAAACGCAAAGCATGCTCGAAAACATCAGCAACTTGATCAGAAACATCAACAATTTGCTCAGAAACATCAGCATCATGCCCAGAAACACGTGTTTCAACCAACATTCAACCAACTTTCATCCACACAACAAGGTAAACATCAACACACATCACAACAACTTACCGTTTTCCCCAAGCATTCGCAACTCAGCTCTGATACCACCAAATGTAACCCCCGTAGCCCGGCCTAGACGGTTGACCCGAACTACGAAGATTACACAGGGAAAACCAAAGTCAACCCGAAAGTCAACCTTGATTAATGACCCTTTTTTCCTTTTTAATCTTGTCTAGATGCACATTAGTCCTATATGTGATCATTCAAACACCATACTCAAAGATCACAAACATCAGAGATCAAACGGGGACCCAATTGAACAAATTACAATTTTAGGGACCAAATTGTAATTTCTGTTAAATATGAGGACTTAACCCAAATTAAAGTTACCATATTGCAATTAGTCAGGTTTCATGCTTCACTGCCAAATTTCAGCTCAAACGGACGTCCCAAACTCATACAATTGCACAAACAAGATTCAGGACCAAAATGCAACTTTTCAAAACATTTAACTGCCAATGTCAGCCCCCAACGGTCACCCGTTCCGAAACAGGCTTAGCCCGTTCCGAAACGCGGGGCCGTTCCGCAACGCGTACCGAAACGGGGGTCTGGCAGTAGCCTTTCTGTTTCGGAACGGTCCCTCCCGTTTCGGACGCCTGGGCTTGTTTAAGGCACCCGTTCCGAAACGGTATTGGCTGTTCCGAAACACCCTGCACATCAAGCCTCAAAATGCATTCTTAAACATGCAATTAAACATCCAATCATGCTCCAAAAGCCACCAAACTTTGCCAACATGCAATTCAACATAAAAGAGGCATACTTGCATCAACAATTCAACAACATGTCAACATACACGAAAAACCCCAATTTCAAGGTTAAGCTTCCAACACAAGCAACCATTTAAACAACATACTTCCAATTCAAACTCATAAGCCAAACCATGTTCCAACAACATCAACAACACAAAACCATACTTGTCCGAACATATACAAACACATACATCAACCCAAGAGATTCTACCCCATTGCCTTTATTAACTATAGCTATTAACCGAGACATACATCTCAAGTGGAGTCCTTCTTGAATCCCTTGCTCCTCGCTGTCCAAACTTCAAGAATCTGCATTGATGGACAAAAAGGAGCGTAAGCACATAATGCTTAGTGAGGAATGCTCAAAACCAAAACACCATCAATGCAGCGAGCCATAAAAACCTCTTTGAAAAGCAACCCGATTTGATTAGCAAGCAAAGCTGGAAAAACCCTTTTCAACAACATGCTTAAAACCATGCATTGCATATACATGAAAACCAACCCTTAGTTTAGCAAACTAAGAAAACCCTTTTCAAAGCACAACTTGCAAAATCAACCATTTAGCCAAACCATGCATAAACACCATATGCAAGCTAAAACAAAACCTTGGAAAACACTCCCGTTTCACAACATACCTTTCTTAAACTTGAAAGCCAATTCAAGCAAGAATCTTTTAAAACCATTTCACAAACCAACCAACACATGCATTAAACCAAGGCAACATATATGTACCACAACATCAACATCACATGCCTTTAAAAACAAGTCTTAACAAGACTCCAATGCACTAAAGATATTTCATGCTCACATGCATCATTTTCCAAATGATAATCAACACTTGTTCAACTTAACAAGTAAACATGCATTCACAAGCATTATACACTTTCCATGCAACCATGCATCTTTTCAAGCATCTCATGCTTCACATACAATTATGCATCAATTCAAGCATCTCATGCTTCACATGCAATTATGCATCAATTCAAGCATCCCATGCTTCATCACAATCAAGAACATCATATTGGCCTTCAAGTGATCAACCACATTCACTTTTCAACTCAACACCCAATCGGATACGCGGATTCCGAGCGTTGTCCCTACGCTCCATACACCCTACCAATCCAAGGTCTCCCAAATGGACTTTCAAACACCATTTGACCTCAACATCCTAAGGTTCCCATGTATGGACTTTTAAACACCATACAACCTTAGCTTTCCCGAGGTTCCCTTGTATGGACTTTCAAACACCATACAACCTCAACTTTTCCCCAAGGTTCCTATGTATGGACTTTCAAACACCATACAACCTTGACATGCACAAGGTTCCCATGTATGGACTTTCAAACACCATACAACCTTTGCATTCACCGATTGGTAGTTGTATAACATCACTAACGAGATCCGGGACACCCTACACAAGATCCACACATGGACTTAACACCGCCATTGTGATCTCAACAAGCACAAGGTTCTCACATATGGACTTTTAAACACCATATAACCTTTGCTCAACCAAGGTCCTCGAATGGGCAACACCTCCATTATGACCTCAACCATCTCGTTAGGATACTTGAAGGGAGTTTACCGGTCCACTCTTGACCACTCCACCTCCAAGGCGACTTAATTCACGGTGCACCCAATCCTATAGCCGGCTAACTATATCCGATCAAAGAACCAAGAACCACTTACATCACTTGCCAATATAATCACCTTACCACATTAGTCCAATGTTTCACATGCATAACCATAATGCAAAAAACCATCATTTACCAACATTAATTCACTGTTTTAAAGCATTAAACGAAGCCATTGAACAACATGCAACACCATGCATCAAAACCACATTTTCAATGTATAAAACCAAGGATCTCTTACCTTGAGCATCCTTCACATATGGCTTTCAAAACCAGCATTAAACCATGCTAAAATATGCTTTCAAAACAGATTTAAACCATGCAAAACACATGCATTTCAATCATCAACCACAATTGCTTAAAAGCCAATTTCACAATCATAATTCAAGAGCGAAAATTCATTCACTTACTCTTGAGCTTAGCAAAGTTGTTTAGACTTACACTAAGCTCCCAAAAACCTTCAAACCTTGGTTCAAAAGCTGAAAACCCAACTTCACTCACCGATAACCAAAACAAGGCTAGCCACCAAGCCTTCCAAGCATCCGAAACCTTCCGCAACACCTCTAAAGCTCACGGATCAAACTCCCCTGTTTCAAGCACACAAAAACAGCACATTAATGCATCATTATGCATTAAGAACAACAGCCACACAACCAAACTCGCTGCTCATCACACAACCAACAATTCGGCTACCAAACACAACCGAAATCACCTCCAAACACTACCAAAACTTAACCCAGCCAAGATCCATCACTTCTAACCATTTTTAAACATCAATTAACATCCAAAATGATCACAATCACGTCCTTATACCTCCAGCTATAACAGATCATCAAAAACACCCCAAAAACATCAAGCAAAACTTAGGAAATTCAACCTATTCGGGATTGCATTGATAAAACCTCAATTCCTTATCAATTTAACATTCATTTAACATCAATTTGACACCTCAAAACACTGCCCAAACAGATCTCACGAAATTTCACCAAAAATCACCAAATCTTGCATTTTAAGCCAAAATCAAGATTTCAATTGAAAAGCCTTTAACAAAACACAAATCAAGGATTGAGAACTTGGGAATTTCAATAAAGAACTTGAAGTTCAGAGGAGAAGGACGTTCTTACCTCCAAACTTGAGTTTCTCCTTTTTAGAGCCAAAAAGCTTGATGAAACAACTTGCAAATTGAGAGGTTTTGTTGATGAGATGATTAGGAATCAAATGAGAGTTGAAATGAGTGATTTAGATTGACAAAATCAAAGAAGAAAATCTGGAGAATGTGTTTGGGTTGAGAGAAAATGAGAGAAAAGGAAAATTGAGAGAAAATAGAAAAGTTAGTTATAAAATAATAAAAATGATTTCCCTCCACTTTCTTTATGTTTTAAATCAGAATAAAACCTTAAAATATCTTAGAAAAATCTGGAGAAACTCTTTTGGAATAATAGCTCCTTAAAGATTCAAAGTTTCAATCCTTTATAAAACTGTCACCGAACTTTCAAAAATTACATTTTGGTCACTAGCCAAAATGTCAACCTTCCGAACCTCATTTTCCAAAATTGATTTCACAGTTCACTTAATTATATTAAAAGATGATTTTAGGACATTTTTCCATATTTTTAATGCAACCCGAACTAGGCTTTCCTAAATTCACTCTTATATATTCGATCAGCACTTTGACCAAACCGGTCAACGCCCAAAACTTCTGAGCCCAAAACCGGGGCGTTACATTATATCTCCAGCAACAACAGAACACAAAAACCACCCCAAAAACCACAAATCTAGCATGAAAAACTTAGGAATCCAAACCTATTAGGGATTTGTTTGATAAAACCTCATTTATAACATCAATTACCATCCAAAATACATTAGAAATCAACCTCAAAACAGAGCCTAACCAAGAATTACGAAAATCATCAAGATCTCTCCAAGAATCTTGAGTTTTACCACAATTTCATGTTTCTAACATTAAAGCAACTCAAAAATCATTAACAAAGGATTGATAACTTGGGAATTTCAGTAAAGAACTGATCATTAGAGGAGAAGGAAGAAGCTTACCTCTAATGACTGATTTCTCCTCAATTTGGGAGCTTATATCTTTTGTGGGCCTTTTCTCTCAAATTGACCATTTTAATTATTTTAATAAAAATATTTAATTAATGTTTCAAATTAAAAAGGGATTTTTAATTAAAACAAGAGAAGAGTTTACGTAACTAACTTCTCTCATTTTGCACTCAGCAAACACTCTTTATTTTCTAAAAACAAAAGAGTTTCTCCATCTTTTCTAATCCTTTTGAATGACTAAAGAGTTCATTGATTCTCCTACCAACCATCATGGAGTTTTCTTGAAGATTTCATCAAAAATCTTGTCTTTTGAGGAGAAAAGGCAAGGTTAGAGGTATGATTTCGTTTAAATCCTCTAATCAAGGTTCTTGAATGAAATTCCAAAGTCTTGTGCCTTCTAAGTATGTTTATTAACTATGTTTTATAGTGGATTAACAGGAAATTGGCTAAAAATGGATTTATGTGGTGATTTTCCAAGATTTTCGTTTGGGTATTGTTTTGATTGATTTGAGAATAATTTTAAAGTTGATTTGGATGTTAAATGATTTTGAAGTAAAGGCTTAATCATAATAATCCCGGATTAGGTTGGATCTCTTAAAGTTTAGGTTGTTAGTTTTGGGTTTTTGGCTTGGAAATGTCAAATCTGAGTTGCTGGAGGTATAAGGATGATATTAGGATGTTTCTGGATGTTGATTTATGGTTAAATGTGATGGAAGTGTTTGTTGATGGCTGGGTTGAGTTTAGTGGTCAATTGAAGGTGATTTCGGTTATTTTAGATGGGTATTTTGGTGCCTTTGGGCAGAGTTGCGGGTTTTTAGTGTTTGCTGGTGGTTTTAATGCATTGAGATGCATTAATCATCTGTTCTTGTGTGGTATAAACAAGGGAGGATTCTTTGGAAGCTTCCGGCGAAGTTCTGGGGACTTCGGATGCTTGATTTTCGTGTCGGCGATTGAGGTTTCACGAGTCGGTGAGTGGAAATGAGATTTCCAGCTTTGAAACATCTTAAAAGTGGTTTCAGAAACTTAGTGTAAGCTTGAAATGCTATACTAAGTTCGGAAGTAAGTAAAGTGATTTTCTCTCTCGGATTGTTCTATTATAATCTTGTGGATGCCCTTGATTTTATGTGTTTACCTATTGTTTTAAGGCATGATTTGAGTATATGATTTGCTGTTGATGATGCCATATTGTTAAAGGATGCACTAGGTAAGTGATCCTTGTATGTACGTGTTTATACATGTTTTATGAAGCATGGTTTAATGCTTGGAAATATGTCTTGATGTGAATTCTTTGAAAACAATGATGTTTATACTAAATGAGAATTATATTGGCAAGTGATGTTGTGAAAAGTGGTTTACAAATGAAATCGGATATAGTTAGCCGGCTATAAGATTGAGTGCACTATAAGCAAGTCGCCTTGGATGTTGATGGGTTGAAATGGTACCGAATACTCCATCTATGTACCCTAACGATCAAGGAATGTTTAAGGTGTCGGAACGGTGGAGGATAGCTCCCGTGTGTGAACCTTGTATAGTGTCCTGTCTCTCGTTAGTAGGCTATACATCTACCGATGAGTGGTGTTGAGGGGTTGTGATTGTTGTTGCGTGTAAATAAGACTACCACAAATAGTGCAAGTGTACACGACACAAGTAGTAAAGTGATACTAGTGTAACCCCCTTAGCCCGACCTAGACGCTTGACCTGAACTACGAGGATTACACGGGGAAAACCAAAGTCAACTCGAAAGTCAACCTTGATTAACAACCTTTTTTTTCTTTTTAATCTTTTCTAGATGCACATTAAGCCTATGTGAATACTCTAGAATCCTATGATAAAAAGGGCACAGCGATCAGAAAACATTTAGGGACTCAATTGCATGAATTACGCTTTTAGCGACCAAAATGTAATTTTTAGAAAATATAAGAACTTTGCAGATTTTAAGTTTACCAATATGTAATTAGTCATATTACATGCTCCTCTGTCAAATTTCAACTAAAAAGGACATCCCAAGCTCAAGCAATTGCATCCACAACATTCAGGACTAAAATGCAAAGCATGACAACTTAAAACAATTTAAATCAACATCCAACGGTCATCCGTTTTGGAACACCCACCCTTCGTACCGAAACGCCCGTATTGAAACGGTGTTGACCGTTTCGGTACTCGGGTGCGTTCTGAGTCCGGTATCAAAAGAGGCCTCTCCAGTAGCCATAATGATCCGAAACACCTTCAACCGCACCAAAACGCCATGGCTATTACAGGCCCCCATTTCGAAACAATTAAGGGTGTTTCGATACACCCTGCCCTGTGACAGTAGAAAATGTTGGTTTTTCACCTCTTAAACCACTCAAACATGCTTCAAAAAGTACCATAACATACCAACAACTCATTAATACACCAAAGATCATATTTAAGGACCTTATGCTAGAGCATGGCATCAAACACAATCACTTAATCTATATGCATGCTTCCTAGCCACAAAACCAAATATAGGCTTTCAAACCTCAACCCAAACCTTTAGGACCATTTACAACCCATAAAGGCCATCACAAACATGCCTCAAACTTAGGGAGTTCAAAACACATCTCCCAAATACACCCTTGGTACCCCATTGCCAAATATGAAAACTAAAGTGTATAAAAACATCACCATACATGAGCTTTGCACTTCCTTGGATGTTCTTAACCTTCTTGCTGCCCAAAACACCTCAATTATCTGCATTATTGGTAAAAGAGAGCGTAAGCACATTTGCTTAGTGAGGCATGCTCTAAGAAAACCAACACAACAATGCATTAATCAAAACACTTTCTCAAAAGCCTTTTTCTACAACATGCTCATTCTATCTCATGCTTGAAAACCATTTCAAAGCAAAACTTCATAGAAAACACATGTACCTCAATTCTATCTCATGAATTTAAACCAATGCAAATCTCATGGCAAGGCCACACAAATGCTTGTGAAAACCAAAGCATTTCATATATAAATCTCATATGCATTTCTCATAGCATAAATCATCTCATCAATAGGTACATGTGAATCAAAAGCATTTTCAAATATTATATTGGCATTTCACATCTCATTATTACTCGGATATGCGGACATCATTCTCAAACCACTAGACTCTTCCGGTGGAATCTCACATCACCGTACTCACTTGTCTAATAACATAATTTCCGATGGAATCTCACATCACCATACTCACATGGCGGAATCTCTCATCGCCACAAAGCTTGGGTATTTCACCAAGTCCTACCCGATGGAATGCCCATCATCGGTCTCTCCCTTTGGATTGAATCCAAAGAGCACGTACGAATTTTTAGTTTATAGTGCACCATCATCCTATAGATCGATCAATTATATCCAGTAAGTATCTCATCTTCCATGCCAATATATTATGTCAAAACATCATCTCACCTACTGTTTTTAATGCAACATTTCTCAAAGCTTTCTCATTTTATTCAAAATCATAACATTTGCCATGCTTTAAAACAAAAGCTCAAAACTCATCAATGCAACATGTTATTTCATGAATCTTTACAAGCATCATCTCATGCTACAAATCATGCATAAAAACAGTAGGAATTTATCTATCTCAAACCATGAGCATGTAAAAGCATTTTAGGGGCAACCACCACATATATGAGAGCAATCTAACCAATACTTACTTCCGGACTTAGGAAGGTGTTTCAAACCTTTCCTAAATCCCCAAACCTTGTTTCTTTGTCCCTCAAGGACTTCTAAACCATTCGCACTCACCGATTACGTTTCAGTTGCTCGTCGGAACGCTATCTAAGCTCCCGGATCAACACCAAAGGCGTCCGAAGATGTCTCCCCTGTTTATAACACATAAGAGCAGAGGATTAATGCATCATCATGCATTGAAATCATCAGCCACACACCTAAACTCGCTGCTCTACTCAAGAACCTCATTTCGGCCACCAAAAACAACCGAAATCATCTCCAAACTCTTCCAAAATAAAGCCCAACCAAGATCTATCACTTCTAATCATTTCTAAACATCAATCAACATCAAAAATCACGACAAACTCGTCCTTATACCTCCAGCTATAACAGAACACCAAATCACCCCCAAAACCACCATTCTAGCATGCAAAACTTAGGAATCCAAGCCTATTCGGGATTTGTTTGATAAAACCTCATTTATAACATCAATTACCATCCAAAATATATTAGAAAACAACCTCAAAACAGAGCCTAACCAACAACCACGAAAATCATCAAGATCTCTCCAAAAACCTTGAGTTTTAATACAATTTATTGTTTCTAACATTAAAGCAACTAAAAAATCATTAACAAAGGATTGATAAATTGGGAATTTTAGTAAAGAACTGATCATTATAGGAGAAGGACGAAGCTTACCTCTAATGACTGATTTCTCCTTGATTTAGGCAAGTTTTCTTGAAAATCCAATGTGAAAACAAGAGGATTTGGTGAAGAAAAGATTAGGAATCAAAAGGAGATTGAAATCTCATCAAAAGGGATGAAAATCTGAGGCTAATTGATGGAGTAAATGTGTTTGGCTGAAAAGAAATTGAGAGAAAATGAAATGAGAGAAAATTGACGTAAAGTAGTTATGAAAAGTCAAAGATAGTTTTTCCTTTAATCAATCTTTATTTCCTTTAATTAAAACATTATTAAAATCACCCAAAATAAGGAGAAATCTGATTAAAAACATTTTGGTAAAATTAGCTCCTTAAAGATTCAAAGTTTCAATCCTTTACAAAACAGTCACTATTTAAATTTTGCAAAAACTGCGATTTGGTCACTACACCGAAATGTAGTATTTCCAAACCTTATTTTGTAAAATTGTTTTCACCATAATCATTCATATAATAAATGAAGATTTTTAGACATTTTCCCATATTTGTAAAGCATCCCGAACTAGGTGTTCCCTAAATCTCCCTTTAAGATTTGAACCGTTCTCAACCGGTCCGATTCGAACTCTAAAACATCTAGGCCCAAAACCGGGGCGTTACAACTCTCCCCCTCTTAAGAAATTTCATCCTCGAAATTTACCTGGAGGAAAAAGGTAAGGAAATTGCTTCTTCATGTCTTCATTCCTTTCCCATGTGGCTTCCCTAACACCACGGTGTCTCCACAACACTTTGACCAACTCAATGGTCTTACCACAGAAAACCTTACTATCCGAATCAAGAATCTCAACAGGTTCCTCATCATATGTCAAATCTGGATTCAACTCAACCTCTTCCACAAGCATAACACGTGGAGGATCCGATCTATACCTCCGAAGCATGGATACATGAAACGCATTATGTATCTTTTCCAACTCTTGAGGTAGTCTCAGCTTATAAGCAACATGACTCACACATTCTAACACCTCGTATGGTCCAATGAACCTTGGGCTCAACTTGCCCTTCCGGCCAAACCTCATCACCTTCTTCCAAGGTGAAACTTTTAGAAACACACGATCACCCACAGCAAATTCTATCTCCTTACGCTTCAAATCCGCGTAAGACTTTTGCCGATCCGATGCTGTCTTCAACCGCTCACAAATGAGCTTCACCTTCTCGGTGGTTCCTTTCAACAAAGCCGACATAGAGACCAACTTTTGTTCCGTTTCAGCCCAACAAAGAGTAGTTCTGCACTTCCTCCCGTACAAAGCTTCATAAGGTGCCATTTGAATACTTGCCTGGTAACTGTTATTATAAGCAAACTCCACCAAAGGCAAGTGCTTCTCCCAAGAGCCTTGAAACTCAATAACACAACACCTCAACATATCCTCAAGCACCTGGATAAAACGCTCCGACTGTCCATCCGTTTGCGGATGATAAGAAGTACTGAAATTCAGCCGCGTACCCAAAGCTTGATGCAAACACTCCCAAAACCTTGCGGTGAACCTCGGATCTCTATCTGACACTATAGATTTTGGTACACCATGCAAACATACAATCTCAGCAATGTATAACTCCGCAAGCTTATCCAAGGTGTACGTAGTATGCACAGGCAAGAAATGCGCACACTTCGTAAGTAGATCCACAATCACCCAAACAGAATTCTTCTTTGACGGTGATAGAGGCAAACCAGACACAAAGTCCATGGTGATCCTCTCCCATTTCCATTCAGGAATCCTTAACGACTGCAACAACCCTGAAAGAAACTGATGTTCAGCCTTAACCCGCTGACAAACCATACATTTGTTAACGTACTCAGCGACATCTCTCTTCAATCCCACCCAATAGTACTCATCCTTCAGATCACGATACATCTTTGTACTACCAAGGTGCATAGCAAAAGGACTACTATGAGCTTCGGTCAGAATAATGCGTCTCAACTCAACATCATTCGGCACCACTATCCGACTCCCAAAACATAAAACACCACCATCATTAAAACAGAAATCCGATGGTCTACCCTCACCAATATCCTGAACATGTGGCACCAAGGAATCATCCAACAATTGTTTATCCTTTATCAACTGGACTAGAGATGGTTTCACTTGCAATTCGGCAACAAGACCACCATCTCGCGATATGCTCAAGCGAGCAAACATCGCTCTTAACTCCACTACCACTTTCCTGCTCAAAGCATCAGCCACAACATTGACCTTCCCCGGATGATACTCAATTGTTAGATCGTAATCCTTAAGCAACTCCACCCAACGTCGTTGCCTAAGATTCAACTCTTTTTGAGACATCAAATACTTCAAAATTTTGTGATCCGTGTACACAGTACACTTCTCACCATAGAGATAATGTCTCCAAATCTTTAGAGCAAAAACCACTGCAGCCAACTCAATGTCATGCGTAGGGTAATTGCGCTCATGCACTTTCAACTGTCGCGACGCATAAGCCACCACCTTACCCTCTAGCATTAACACACACCCCAATCCAACATAGGATGCGTCACTATACACGACAAACTCTTTCCCTGATTCAGGTTGAACCAAGATAGGAGCTTGCATCAAAGCTGCTTTTAGCTTCTCAAAAGCTTGATGTTTCGCTTCCGTTCACTCATACTTAACATCCTTTCACAACAACTTCGTCAAAGGGGCAATAATCTTAGAAAATCCATCCACAAACCTCCGGTAGTATCCTGCCAACCCAAGGAAACTACGGACTTCATGAACGGACTTAGGAGGCTTCCAATTCATCACCGCCTCATCCTTATGGGGATCAACTCGAATCCCTTCCGCCGAAACCACATGACCAAGGAAAACAACTTCCTTTAGCCAAAACTCACATTTGCTCAGCTTAGTATAAAGCTGATTTCCCAACAGCGCTTGCAAAACAATCCTCAAATGACCTTCATGCTCCTCCTCAGTACGAGAGTACACAAGGATATCATCAATGAACACCACAAGGAACTTGTCCAAGAATTCATGGAACACCCTATTCATCATGTCCATGAAAGTAGCAGGAGCATTTGTCAACCCAAACGACATCACAAGGAACACATAATGCCCATATCTTGTTCTAAAGGCTGTTTTCGGCACATCCACATCCTTCACCTTTAACTGATAGTACCCTGACCTCAAGTCAATCTTTGAAAACACAGCCGCTCCTCGAAACTGTTCAAAAAGATCATCAATCCTCGGTAAAGGATACTTGTTCTTAACGGTCAACTTATTCAGCTGACGATAATCGATGCACATCCTCATCGTGCCATCTTTCTTTTTCAAAAACAAGACCCGTGCACCCCAAGGTGACACACTAGGCCGAATAAAGCCACGGTCAAGCAACTCCTGAAGTTGCATCTTCAACTCCTTCAACTCTTTGGGTGCCATGCGATAGGGAGCAATGGACACCAGAGTTGTGTTCTCATACAACTCAATTCCAAACTCAACTTCTCGACTAGGCGGCAAACTAGGTAATTCCTCCGGAAACACTCCAGGGAACTCACACACGGTCCTTATATCCTTTACGCACACCTCCTTCGAACTGGGATTCATAACAAAGGCTAGGTAAGCCTCACATCCTTGCCGCAACATCTGGCTTGCTTCCAACGTTGACACCACATTAGCTAGAAACTTCACATTTTCTCCCACCACCACAACTTCATAACCATCCGCAAGTTTCAACGAAACTCGCTTACTTTCAAAATCCACAACGGCTCTATGCTCAACAAGCCAATCCATGCCAAGGATTACATCAAAACCATAGAATGGCAATTCCATAAGATCAACAAGAAACACATGATCTTGCACCTTTAAGGGAAATCTCCTATACAACTTTCTTGTTACAACTGTCTCACCAAAGGAACTAGTCACACGCATACCAACATCCAAAGACTCAACAGGCAAACCAAGCATTTGAGCATGTTCACGCAATATGTACGAGTGTGTAGATCCAGAATCAATCAAAGAAAGTAATGACAAGGATTGCAAAGTAAAGGTACCTGCGATCACGTCCGTATCATTCCTTCCCTCACGATGGGCGTACACTCTAGCCTGACCGCCACCCTCAGGTTGTACGGCCACTACATGTGCCACATTCCTTCCACCCTCTTCTCTGCGCTGGAAATTACCACGGCCGCACCCACGAACTTTCTATGGCTCAGCTGCTCTCACCTGAGCCTGTCCTTCTCTCAACGAATGAAGACAATCTTTCTTCATATGCCCCCGATTTCCACAGTTCCAACAAGTACCAAGGTTACCCCAACACTCACCGGCATGTCTTCTACCACACCGGTTACACTCAGGAGTCCTCAAGAAAGCATTTGGTCCTTGCTGACCTCTTCCAGGGTTACCACCCCCGCGTCTAGCATCAAAATGCGGCTTTCTATCCTTATGCCTCTTGTTGCGATCTCTACCAAAATCGCGTTCTGCGGCTCGCTTCCCCGAGCTAGAACCTCCTACTCAACTCGCCAAGCCAAGATTCAACTCAATGTCCTTGGCTCTAGTGACCAAGACATCGACATCAGTATAATCGGCTGCGAGCATATAGGTTTTCACGTCCGCCACCAGCCCATAACGGAATCGTTCACATCTTACTCTCTCATTAGGAATCAACTCAGGTGCATTTTGGATAAGACGAACAAACTGAATCCCATATTCAGCCACAAACATGCTCCTTTGCACAAGGGACATAAACTCCCTCTTTTTCTCGTCGAGGTAGCAAACTCCCAAATATTTCCACTTGAATGCATTCAAGAAGAATGTCCAAGTCACTTCATCGTCTTCCATCCCCGCAATAGTGGTCGTCCACCACGTATATGCATCACCATGGAGTAGTGACACAATGCATCCTAGCTTCTGAACATTATTGCAGTTCAGCTGTCCAAGTATCCTCTTGGTACTCTCTAACCAAGACTCGGAACCTTCCGGGGTCAAACCTCTAAACTCAGTCCCTCCTAGACTGCAAAGACGCTCCAACGACAATCTCACATTAGCACCATCCTGTGGTGTAGTTCCATGAGCTCCAGCTCCAGCTGCCTGGAAAGCTCCAACAATAGCTTGTATCAACACGGACATATCAGGAGCAGCTTGCCCCTGAACTCCCTCGGGTCCAGCAACCCCAGCACCAACTCCAGCAGCACCAGCCCCAGCTCCACCACCAGGTGGTCCACCAGGGGGAGGAGGAGGTAGATCCTCAGCATTCTCTACATTCTCATTCTCAGCCATAGATCGAGTATTGATTCTAAGCTCTCTACGTGGCCCCATAATAAAACAATGCACTGACAAAATACAACAAACTCAATTAGGCATAATAAGGTAAGTAATCCAAGTAGTCAAGCTCATTTTTGAAAACAATTCTTCTCATTAGTAATGACATGGCAATGGGATCCCCAACTATACTCCAAATACAACATAGCATCACAAATTCATCTCTATTGAATCATACACCATCATTCAAACATCATACTTTCACCGAAAAGTCACAAACATTTATAACTGCACACAATAACCACTTACCAAGCCCCAATTATTCGTTAACCTGGCTCTGATACCAACAAATGTAACCCCTTAGCCCGACCTAGACGCTTGACCCAAACTACGAGGATTACACGGGGAAAACCAAAGTCAACTCGAAAGTCAACCTTGATTAACGACCTTTTTTTTTTCTTTTTAATCTTTCTAGATGCACATTAAGCCTATGTGAATACTCTAGAATCATATGATAAAAAGGGCACAGCGATCGGAAAACATTTAGGGACTCAATTGCATGAATTACGCTTTTAGGGACCAAAATGTAATTTTTAGAAAATATAAGGACTTTGCAGATTTTAAGTTTACCAATATGTAATTAGTCATATTACATGCTCCTTTGTCAAATTTCAACTAAAAATGACATCCCAAGCTCAAGCAATTGCATCCACAACATTCAGGACTAAAATGCAAAGCATGACAACTTAAAACAATTCAAATCAACATCCAACGGTCATCCGTTTCGAAACCACCCACTCTTCATACCGAAACACCCATATCGAAACGGTGTTGACAGTTTTGGTACTCGGGTGCGTTCTGAGACCGGTATCGAAACATGCCTTTCCAGTAGCCAAAATGTTTCGAAACACCTTCAACCGTACCGAAACGCCATGGCCATTACAGGACCCCGTTTCAAATCAGTTAAGGGTGTTTCGATACACCCTTCCCTGTGACAGTAGAAAATGCTGGTTTTTCACCTCTTAAACCACTCAAACATGCTTCAAAAAGTACCATAACGTACCAGCAACTCATTAATACACCAAAGATCATATTTAAGGACCTTATGCTAGAGCATGGCATCAAACACATAATCACTCAATCTATATGCATGCTTCCTAGCCACAAAACCAAATATAGGCTTTCAAACCTCAACCCAAACCTTTAGAACCATTTACAACCCATAAAGGCCATCACAAACATGCCTCAAACTTAGGGAGTTCAAAACACATCTCCCAAATACACCTTTGGTACCCCATTGCCAAATTTCAAAACTAAAGTGTATAAAAACATCACCATACATGAGCTTTGCACTTCCTTGGATGTTCTTAACCTTCTTGCTGCCCAAAACACCTCAATTATCTGCATTATTGGTAAAAGAGAGCGTAAGCACATTTGCTTAGTGAGGCATGCTCTAAGAAAACCAACACAATAATGCATTAATCAAAACACTTTCTCAAAAGCCTTTTTCTACAACATGCTCATTCTATCTCATGCTTGAATACCATTTCAAAGCAAAACTTCATTGAAAACACATGTACCTCAATTCTATCTCATGCATTTAAACCAATGCAAATCTCATGGCAAGGCCATACACATGCTTGTGAAAACCAAAGCATTTCATATATAAATCTCATATGCATTTCTCATAACATAAATCATCTCATCAATATGTACATGTGAATCAAAAGCATTTTCATATATTATATTGGCATTTCACATCTCATTATTACTCGGATATGCGGACATCATTCTCAAACCACTAGACTCTTCCGGTGGAATCTCACATCACTGTACTCACATGGCGAAATCTCTCATCGCCACAAAGCTTGGGTATTTCACCAAGTCCTACCCGATGGAATGCCCATCATCGGTCTCTCCCTTTGGATTGAATCCAAAGAGCACGTACGAATTTTTAGTTTATAGTGCACTCTCATCCTATTGATCGATCAATTATATCCGGTAAGTATCTCATCTTCCATGCCAACATATTATGTCAAAACATCATCTCACCTACTATTTTTAATGCAACATTTCTCAAAGCTTTCTCATTTTATTCAAAAGCATAACATTTGCCATGCTTTAAAACAAAAGCTCAAAACTCATCAATGCAACATGTTATTTCATGAATCTTTACAAGCATCATCTCATGCTACAAATCATGCATAAGAACAGTAGGATTTATCTATCTCAAACCATGAGCATGTAAAAGCATTTTAGGGGCAACCACCACATATATGAGAGCAATCTAACCAATACTTACTTCTAGACTTAGGAAGGTGTTTCAAACCTTTTCTAAATCCCCAAACCTTGTTTCTTTGTCCCTTAAGGACTTCTAAACCATTCGCACTCACCGATTACGTTTCGCTTGCTCGAAGAAACGCTATCTAAGCTCCCGGATCAACACCAAAGGCGTCCGAAGATATCTCCCCTGTTTATAACACATAAGAGTAGAGGATTAATGCATCATTATGCATTGAAATCATCAGCCACACACCTAAACTCGCTGCTCTACTCAAGAACCTCATTTCGACCACCAAAACAACCGAAATCATCTCTAAACTCTTCCAAAACAAAGCCCAGCCAAGATCTATCACTTCTAATCATTTCTAAACATCAATCAACATCAAAAATCACCACAAACTCATCCTTATACCTCCAGCTATAACAGAACACAAAAACCACCCCAAAAACCACCATTCTAGCATGCAAAACTTGGGAATCCAAGCCTATTCGGGATTTTTTTGATAAAATCTCATTTATAACACCAATTACCATCCAAAATACATTAGAAAACAACCTCAAAACAAAGCCTAACCAACAACCACAAAAATCATCAAGATCTCTCCAAAAACCTTGAGTTTTAATACAATTTCTTGTTTCTAACATTAAAGCAACTCAAAAATCATTAACAAAGGACTGATAACTTGGGAATTTCAGTAAAGAACTGATAATTAGAGGAGAAGGATGAAGCTTACCTCTAATGGCTGATTTCTCCTTGATTTAGGCAAGTTTTCTTGAAAATCCAATGTGAAAACAAGAGGATTTGGTGAGGAAAAGATTAGGAATCAAAAGGAGATTGAAATCTCATCAAAAGGGATGAAAATAAGAGGCTAATTGATGGAGGAAATGTGTTTGGCTGAAAAGAAATTGAGAGAAAATGAAATGAGAGAAAATTGACGTAAAGTAGTTATGAAAAGTCAAAGATAGTTTTTCCTTTAATCAATCTTTATTTCCTTTAATTAAAACATTATTAAAATCACCCAAAATAAGGAGAAATCTGATTAAAAACATTTTGGTAAAATTAGCTCCTTAAAGATTCAAAGCTTCAATCCTTTACAAAACAGTCACTATTTAAATTTTGCAAAAACTGCTATTTGGTCACTACACCAAAATGTAGTACTTCCAAACCTTATTTTGTAAAATTGCTTTCACCATAATCATTCATATAATAAATGAGGATTTTTAGACAATTTTCCATATTTTTAAAGCATCCCGAACTAGGTGTTCCCTAAATCTCGCTTTCAGATTCTAACCGTTCTCGACCAGTCCGATTCGAACTCTAAAACATTTAGGCCCAAAATCGGGGCGTTACAACTAGAGTATCAGATATCGTCTCCATAGGGACTGAAAATAACTCTATCCTTGAATTGCTGCATAAGAAAAAGAAATAGTTTAAATGATTGTTTGAAGTAATCTTGAGTGATAACTGGAATAAAAGATAAGGAAATCAGATTGAAAGAATAGATCGGTATAAATTTGCTCAGTAGTGTAGGTGTTTTTGCACTATTCATAGGAACTTCTTCGTTATGTTGCCATTCCTGTCGCGGCAGCACCTGTCGCGGCAGAGGTCCGTTGATGTCGCGATAGTGACCAACAACTCTATACTTCAAGCTTGGCAAGAATCCCTGTTATGACTTGTCCTATCCCTAGGTCCAAGTTCTGTTGATGAACACGTCTTGGATGATACCTCCCGGCGTGAATCAAAGGGTGAACACCAATGTTTGTGAATTCTTCTTTAGCCACTTAACCTTGTACTTATCCCTAAGCCAAGATGGTTAAACCATAAACTGGAAAACACGTACTTACTCCTTTTGTATGCTTAACTCTCCCGATATCAAGCAAATGGATAACCTCACAATGCTTTCCCGATTCTCTTACGAGATATTGAAAAACCAGAGTAAATAAACTTGAAGTTTTATTATTTGAACAGAAAAATCCTAAGAACAATACAATCCTCACAACTACTTTACAAGATCAACCCTTAGCCCTTGGGGAAGTTTAGAACATGATGGAGAGAGAGAAACGACTAGGGTTTTAGGGGAAGACGGCTAGGAGTGAGATATCCTTCCCTAGGTCGAATTACATGCCTTTATATAGGCCTTGAGTTCAAGTTTTCTGATATGGAAAGAATACAAGTTTAAATTAAAGTACAACTCTATTAAAGACTAAATCTTCTGAGTAGATGTCTTTAATTTGTCCTCTTTTCTTGCTTTAACTTTCTTCCTTGAACTTTGGGCCTAGCCTTCCTTCTGCTTCAGGGCTCAGAAAAATATGGGAGTGACCCACGACAGACCGACTTGAAATCCTCTATTTATCGAGCTCCACTTCACTTTTCCACCTCAGTGTCTCTCTGTCGTCATGGCTGCCACGACAGGTATCACGACAGGCAGTGCTTTTTATCCTTCAGTTCCAGCTCCTCAACTCGCCTCTGCTCCTTTGCTGCCCTGGATTGCTGCCGCGGCAGATACCTACAAAAGTGAACAATTTCAGCAGCATCTGTGCAATTTTATCTAATTGTGATGTGTATGCAAAAATCTATCCTAAATGCAATTAATCATGCTTGAGTGCAGCAAAAATATGGGTAAATGAGGGGTAAAATATAGAACTTTTATGCACTCAACACACCCCCAAACTCAAATTGATGCTTGTCCTCAAGAAGACACAACCTAACTAAGAATGAATTTTTTTTGACATGGCTTAATATAGTGAACTACCATTACCTACAACCCTTTCTCTATCAAGGGCAGTACCTTTTCAATTGTTTATGGATTTATCCGAAACAATGCTATAATTCTTGTGCAAGTGTGTGCAGGCTTTGTGAACAAATATGTGTCTAGACTCTTTTAGCAACCAGAATAGTTATGCTACTCACTCGATTTTTATGCCAAACTGGCTTTTTTTTTTCTAGGAGACAATTCTTAGGCTCCTTTAGTTTTTTCGAATTTAGACTCAATGTTCTTCTTATTTTGATTTTACTAGAGCCTGTTTTTGGGCACCTCTAGTTGTCTTCCTAGAGCCGGTGTTAGGCACCTCTAGGGGTATTGAGCCTAAGTTTTTCTTTTCTTTTATTCCTTTCCTAGAGCCAGTGTTAGGCACCTCTAGGGGCAATTCAAGTGATTAAGCTTTTCTACTCTAGTTTACTAACAGAAATCTAGACAGCATATAAGTCACAAAAAGTGTTTTTGAAGTTTAGAACTATAGCAAGGCTCTAAATAACTCCTAAAACATTCTAAAGGCACTGCCGCGACAGAGATTGTTGCGGCAGGTAAGTGCAGTTCACAGACTTAAGCCATTTTTTAACACAAAAAATAACTAAAATGAGACACAAATTAAAGACACAATTTAAAAAGTTCATTAATTAACCGAGGACTGCTTACCCCCAAACTCAAGGTTTGCATTGTCCTCAATGCATGACAACAAAACAAAATAAAAACAAGAAAACATCACAAAAGATAAAATAAACAGCAGAGACAACAAGCATAATAGAATAGCACTTAAGTTGATGAGCTGTCATTGCTTCTGCTGCTGATCTGGAGCTGCCAGCGGGTAGTTACCTTGACGATAGAGGTTGGCTTGGGACTGGGAGATGGCGAGGCTATCTTCTTTTTGGCCTCTCGAGGTGGCTGGACTCGGGTAGGTGAAATCTTTGGGGCCTTGTCCAGGACCTCGAGGTCATCATCACTGCTGCTGCTGCTGCTTCCATCCGATCTGTCGTGGCAGGGCCCTTCAACAGTTTCATTCAGCTTCTTTCTCTTTATCGGAGGGAAGTCCTTCGATATGTCCCGGATGACAGATGGCTCCGAGTCAGAATCGTCATGCCAGACGGAGGAGGAGGAGAACCCTTCAAAGTATTTTTGGTCGATCTCCGGTAGTGGTTCCTTCCTTTTTTCTCCTCGGTGAGTGGCAGATCTTCTGTCGCCATCTCCGGTCGTGGCATGTGATGATGTGGACGCAGCAATGGGCGTTCTGGGGCTAGCAGCAGGTGTGGGGGTGGCAAAAAGAGTTTCTAGGAAAGAAGGAAACTGTAACCCCCTTAACCCGGCCCAGACGGTTGAACTGAATTAAGAAGTTTACACGGGGAAAACCAAAGTCAACTCGAAAGTCAACCTTGATTAACGACCTTTTTTTTCTTTTTAATCTTATCTAGATGCACGTTAACCCTATTTATGTTCATACAAACATCATACTCAAAGATCATCGCAGACGGAAAACGTTCAGGGACTTAATTTGGACAAAATAAGATTTTAGGGACCAAAATGTAAATTTTGGAAAATACAAGGACTTAACCCACTTTTAAGTTACCAATATGGAATTAGTCATATTTCATGCTTGTCTGTCAAATTTCAGCTCAAACGGACATCACAAACTCAATCAATTGCGTAAACATGATTCAGGACCAAAACGCCAACAAAACAAAACATTTAACCAACAATTTCAGTGCCCAACGGTCGAGTGTTCCGAAACAGGGAGACCCGTTCCGAAACGCGGGACCGTTCCACAACAGGTTCCGAAACAGTGCCTGGCAGTGGCACTTCCGTTCCGGAACGGCTGCATCCGTTTCGGAACGCCCAGGCCATTTCAGGCCCCTGTTCCGATACGGTAGCACCTGTTCCGAAACAAGCTGCCCAGGTTGCAGAAAAATAGCTGGTTTAATGCACAATTAACCTATCAAACATGCTCCAAAGACAACCAAACTTTACCGACAAGTCATACAGCATTCAAGGAACATAATTGCCTCAACCAAATATCAACATGGCATCAATTATGAAAATCCCCAATTCTATAGGCATGCATCCTATTTAGCAAACCATTCAAGCATCAAACCATCAATTCAAACACATAATGGCCAATTACAAGAAACAACAATGTTAACAACATTTATACAACTTAGGGAGTCCAAAACGTCTCCCAAAACAACAACATAGGTTCCCCATTGCCAAATACCCAAAAGCTAATAGTTTGAGAAAATGTTCACCATACATGAGCTTGTTCACCACTTGGATTCTTCACCAACTTGCTGCCCTCAAATGCACTTTAATGCTCTGCATTATTGGTTTAAGAAAAGAGAGAGAGCGTAAGCATAAGCTTAGTGAGGAATGCTCAATAAAACCACACAATAATGCATTTACAAAACACCTTTATATATCATACTTCAAAACAACATTTGAACATGCTCACAAGCATTCAAAAACAAGCATTTCATGCTTCAATCTTTATCAAGTCATATTGGCAACAAGTGATACATTCAACATAAGATTCACATATGGACTTTCAAACACCATTGTAATCTTATAAATTCCAAGGACCACACATGGACTTTTAAACACCATTGTGTCCTTAACCCATGGACTTTTAAACACCATGACAAGGACCACACAAGGACTTTTAAACACCTTTGTGTCCTCAACAAGAACCATCCAAGGACTTTTAAACACCTTGATGTTCTTAAGTAACAAGGCTTACACAAGGACTTTTAAACACCTTGAACCTTAACCAAGAACCAACCATGGACTTTTAAACACCATGTTGTTCTTAACAAGAATCATCCAAGGACTTTTAAACACCTTGATGTTCTTAAATAAACAAGGCTCACACAAGGACTTTTAAACACCTTTGTGACCTTAACCATCACTTGCCAATAATCATCATTAACAACCATATTCCACTGTTTTAAAGCATTTAACAAAGCCATAAACACTATGCATCTTTAAGCATCAAACCACAACAGAACAATGTTCAAAAACAAGGAACTCTCACCTTGAGCTTCCTCCTACACATGGCTTATAATCTCAGCAAATACACATGCTAGATATGCTTTAAAAACATAATTTAAAACATGCAAACAATCACATTGCACCCAACCATCACATGGTTCCTCAACAAGAGAGTTTTTCCGAAAACTTACTCTTGAGCTTAGCAAAGTTCTTTAGACTTAGACTAAGCTCCCAACCCTTCGAAACATTGGTTTCAAAGCCGAAAACCAAAATCCACTCACCGATTCCGTTTCGCATCTTGCCGAAACACCAATCAAGCTTCCGGATCAACACCACTAGGATCCAAAGATGACTCCCCTGTTTTAAACACATCAAAACAGTAGATTAATGCATCATCATGCATTAATACCCTCCATGAAAGCATCAAAACTCGCTGCTCTCATCCACACTCCATTTTCGGCTACCAAACACAACCGAAAATGCATCCAAACAACTCCTCAACACTACCCAGCCAAGATCCATCAAATCTAAGCATCCTTAAACATCAAATAACATCCAAAAAGGATCTAACCACGTCCTTATACCTCCAGCTATAACAGATCAACAAGATCACTCCAAAAACAACCAAGAACACAAGCTAAACTTAGGAAATTCAACCTATCCGGGATTGCATTGATTAAAACTCAATTTCACATCAAATTAGCATTCAATTAACATCAATTTGACACCTCAAAACACAGCCCAATCAGATCATACGAAAATTTCATCAAAATCAATCAAATCTTGCATTTAAAAGCCAAGATCAAGAACAAATCAATAAAACCTTTTATAAAACACAATTTAAGGATTGAGAACTTGGGAATTTCAGTAAAGAACTTAAAGTTCAGAGGAGAAGGACGTTCTTACCTCCAAACTTGAGTTTTCTCCCTTTTTGGAACCAAAATCTTGAAAATCCACTTAGCAAATGGTGAGGTTTTGTTGTAGAGATGATTAGAAATCAAAAGAGAATTGAAAAGGTATATTAGGTGAAAAAATCAGAGAGAAAAGCTCAGGAGAAAAGGTGTTTGGTTTGAGAGAAAATGAGAGAAAATGAAATTGGAAGATTTGAGAGAAAAGTTAGTTATGGCCAAAAATATCTTCCCTCCACTTTTGTTTTATTTAAAAACCTTTAATTAATCATATAATATCTTTAAAAATCTGGAGAAAACTCCCATTGGGTAAATAGATCCTTAAAGATTCAAAGTTTCAATCCTTTTAAAACAGTCTCACAGTTTTCGAAAATTACATTTTGGTCACTAGCCAAAATGTCACCCTTCCAAACCTCATTTTACAAAATTGATTTCACAGTTCACTTATATATATTAAAAGAGGATTTTAGAACATTTTTCCATATTTTTAATGCAACCCGAACTAGGTTTTCCTAAATTCACTCTCATATATTCGAACCGCGATCCGACCAAACCGGTCCGAAACTCAAAACTCCTAAGCCCAAAATCGGGGCGTTACAACTCTCCCCCCCTTAAGAAATTTCGTCCTCGAAATTTACCTGAAGGAAAGAGGTACGGAAACTGCTTCAGCATGTCATCCTTCTGTTCCCACGTGGCTTCCTCAACACCACGATGTTTCCACAACACCTTTACCAACTCAATGGTCTTGCCACGAAGAACCTTGCTATCCGAATCCAGAACCTTCACCGGTTCCTCATCATAGGTCAAATCCGGATTCAATTCCACTTCTTCCACAGGCATCACATGCGAAGGATCTGATCTATACTTCCGAAGCATAGAAACATGAAACACATCATGAATCTTCTCCAACTCCTTAGGCAACCTCAACCTATACATAACAGGACCCACACGCTCAACAACCTCGTATGGTCCAATGTACCTAGGGCTCAACTTGCCCTTACGTCCAAACCTCATCACCTTTTTCCAAGGCGAAACCCTCAAAAACACACGGTCACCCACCGCATACTCAATCTCCTTACGCTTCAAATCCGCGTAAGACTTTTGCCGATCAGAAGCTGCCTTCAAACGCTCACAAATGAGCTTCACCTTCTCAGTGGTTCCTTTCAACAAAGCCGGCATCGACACCAACTTCTGACCCGTTTCAGCCCAACAAAGAGGAGTCCTACACTTCCTCCCGTACAAAGCCTCATAAGGTGCCATTTGAATACTTGCCTGATAACTATTGTTATAAGCAAACTCCACCAAAGGCAAATGTTTCTCCCAAGAGCCCTGGAACTCAATCACGCAGCACCTCAACATATCCTCCAAAACCTGGATAACACGCTCGGACTGACCATCCGACTGAGGATGATAAGACGTACTGAAATTCAACCTTGTACCCAAAGCTTGATGCAAACATTGCCAGAACCGCGATGTGAACCTCGGATCCCTATCCGACACAATCGACTTTGGCACACCATGCAGCCGCACAATCTCAGCAATGTACAGCTCTGCAAGCTTATCCAAAGAAAACGTAGTATGCACAGGCAAGAAATGCGCACACTTCGTCAGGCGATCCACAATCACCCACACCGAATTCTTCTTCGACGGTGACAAGGGTAAACTAGATACAAAATCCATGGTAACCCTTTCGCACTTCCACTCAGGAATTCTCAACGGTTGCAACAACCCTGAAGGAACCTGATGCTCAGCCTTAACTCGCTGACACACCATGCACTTGCTCACAAACTCAGCAACATCCTTCTTCAAACCCACCCAATAGTACTCATCACGAAGATCGCGGTACATCTTAGTACTACCTGGGTGCATAGCAGAAGGACTACTATGACCTTCAGTCAGAATAGCACGCCTCAACTCAACATCATTGGGCACCACTATCCGACTCCCAAAACACAACACACCATCATCATTAAAACAGAAATCCGAAGGCCTACCCTCCGCGATATCCTGAACATGAGGTACCAAGGAATCATCCAACAACTGCCTTTCCTTGATCAACTGAACCAAAGATGGTTTCACTTGCAACTCAGCCACAAGACCACCATCACGCGAAATACTCAAACTGGCAAACATAGCCCTCAACTCAACAGCTACCTTCCTACTCAAGGCATCCGCTACAACATTAGCCTTTCCAGGGTGATACTCAATCGTCAAATCATAATCCTTGAGCAACTCCACCCAACGTCACTGCCTAAGATTCAACTCCTTCTGAGACATCAGATACTTCAAACTCTTGTGATCCGTGTACACAGTACACTTCTCACCATACAAGTAATGTCTCCAGATCTTCAAAGCAAAAACCACCGCAGCCAACTCTATGTGATGCGTAGGATAATTGCGCTCATGCACCTTCAACTGCCGCGATGCATAAGCCACCACCTTACCCTCTTGCATCAACACACATCCTAAACCAACATAGGACGCATCGCTATACACCACAAACTCTTTCCCTGATTCAGGTTGAACCAAGATAAGAGCTTGCGTCAAAGCTGCCTTAAGCTTCTCAAAAGCCTGCTGTCTCGCTTCCGTCCACTCATACCTAACATCCTTTTGCAACAACTTCGTCAAAGGTGCAGCAATCTTAGAAAACCCATCCACAAACCTCCGGTAGTATCCCGCCAAACCAAGGAAACTACGAACTTCATGAACAGACTTAGGAACCCTCCAATTCATCACCGCCTCAATCTTCTGAGGATCAACACGAATTCCCTCGGCAGAAACCACATGCCCAAGAAACACCACTTCACTTAACCAGAACTCACACTTGCTCAGCTTAGCATAAAGCTGATTCTCCAACAAAGCTTGCAACACAATCCTCAAATGCTCTTCATGTTCCTCCTCAGTACGCGAGTACACAAGGATATCATCAATGAACACCACAACAAACTTATCCAGGTATTCATGAAACACACGATTAATCATGTCCATGAAAGCTGCAGGAGCATTTGTTAACCCAAGCGACATCACAAGAAACTCATAATGCCCATACCTCGTCCTGAAAGCTGTCTTAGGCACATCCACATCTTTCACCTTCAACTGGTAATACCCTGACCTCAAGTCAATCTTAGAGAGCACAGCTGCTCCCCGAAATTGATCAAAGAGATCATCAATCCTCGGTAAAGGATACCGATTCTTGACAGTCAACTTGTTCAGCTGACGATAATCAATGCACATTCTCATAGTGCCATCCTTCTTCTTCTTCACAAACAAGACCGGTGCACCCCAAGGCGACACACTCGGCCGAATGAAACCACGATCAAGCAACTCTTGCAACTGCGTCTTCAGCTCTTTTAGCTCCTTAGGTGCCATCCGATAGGGAGTAATGGACACAGGAGTTGTATTCTCATACAGCTCAATCCCAAACTCCACCTCGCGATTAGGAGGTAAACCAGGCAACTCCTCAGGGAACACACCAGGAAACTCCTTCACAATCCTGATATCTTGCACACGCAACTCCTTAGAGCTAGGGTTCATCACAAAAGCTAGATAAGCTTCACAACCCTGCCTCAGCATCCGGCTCGCCTCCAAAGAAGACACCACATTGGCAAGAAACTTCACATTCTCACCAACCACAACCACCTCATAATCATCCGCAAGCTTCAACGAAACTCGCTTATTCTCACAATCCACAACAGCTCGATGCTCAGCAAGCCAATCCATACCAAGGATTACATCAAAACCATAGAAAGGTAACTCCATAAGGTCAACATGAAAAACATGATCTTGAACAACCAAAGGACACCTTCTATAAAGCTTTCGAGTCACAACAGTTTCTCCAAAAGAACTAGTGACACGCACACCAACATCCAAAGACTCAACAGGCAACCCAAGCAATTCAGCATGCTCACGCAATATGTAAGAGTGCGTAGATCCAGAATCAATCAAGGAAAGTAATGACAAGGATTGCAAAGTAAAAGTACCTGCGATCACATCCGCGTCATTCCTCCCCTCCCGCTGAGCAAACATTCTAGCCTGGCCACCACCCTCTGGCTGTACAGCTACAACATGAGCCACACCCCGACCACCTTCCTCTCTCCGCTAGAAATTACCACGGCCGCGCCCACGGCCTCTCTGTGGTGCTACAACAACAGGAGCACGCCCTTGGCCACCAGCCAACATAGGACACTCTCTCCTCATATGATCCGCAGATCCACAATTCCAGCACACATTACCAGCAGCTACAACAGGAGCTTGCACCTCCCTCACAGCACGAGGACAATCACGTTTCATATGGCCATACGAACCACATGTCCAACAAGCACTCGGATCAACTCTAGCGTTGCCTCCCCGAACAGGCGCACCACCACCTCGCTTAGCTGAGGACTGATACTTCTGATCACGTCCCCTCTTGTTCCGTCCACCACCGGAACTATACTCAGCAGCTCGCTTCCCAGCACCAGAACCGGCACTTTTAGAAGATAAACCCAAGTTTATCTCAATATCCTTTGCTCGGCCCACCAACACATCGAAATCATCATACTCGGTAGCCAACACATACATCTTTACATCCGTCACTAAACCATAACGGAACCTTTCACACCTCGCTCGCTCATCCGGAACCAACTCAGGTGCATAATGACTGAGTCGAACAAACTGCACTTCATACTCAGCCACCGTCATGCTCCCCTGGGTAAGAGACATGAATTCCCTCTTCTTTTCATCTAGGTACCTCACCCCTAGATACCTTCTCTTGAACACATTCTGAAAGAATGTCCAAGTTACATCAGCTTCCGCCATCCTAGAGATAGTGGTTGTCCACCACGTATAAGCATCCTTCTGTAGCAAGGATACTACACAGCCAAGCTTCTGCACATCAGTGCAACTCATCTGACCCAAGATTCTCTTGGTACTCTCTAACCAAGCCTCAGAACCTTCAGCAGACATACCACTGAACTCAGTCCCTCCCAGGCTGCGCAAACGCTCTAAGGGTAGTCTAACTCCAGTATCTTCCTGATGCCCAGCTCCACGAGCTCCAGCTACCGCTGCTTGAAAAGCACCAGCTATAGCTTGAATCAGCACCGTCATGTCAGGAACAACTTGCCCCTGACCAGCCTCAGGTCCAGCAGCCCCAGCACCAGCTGCAGCTCCAGCTTCTTCAGCCCCAGCACCACCACCGCCAGGTGGAGGAGGTAAGACCGCACTCTCAACATTCTCTTCATTTTCATTCTCATTCTGAGCCGTAGCTCACACATTACTCCTCAACTCTCTACGAGGTGCCATACTCTAACTATGCAATCACAATGCAAATAAACAAAATCAGGCCCAGCAAGGTAAGCAATCCAAGTACTCAAGCTCATTTCCAATTAAAACAACTTCATTTCATTAGCTTTGATTTGGCAATGGGTACCCACAACATGCTTCATCACAGCACACATCTCAATTGCAACATACATGCAATTTACTCAACATGCTTTCACCCAACAAGCATACAAAGCATACATACTTTAAACATTCACATAAACATTCCCCATTTACTCGAGAACTCAGCTCTGATACCACCAATTGTAACCCCCTTAACCCGGCCCAGACGGTTGAACTGAATTAAGAAGTTTACACGGGGAAAACCAAAGTCAACTTGAAAGTCAACCTTGATTAACGACCCTTTTTTTCCTTTTTAATCTTATCTAGATGCACGTTAACCCCAGTTATGTTCATACAAACATCATACTCAAAGATCATCGCAGACGGAAAACGTTCAGGGACTTAATTTGGACAAAATAAGATTTTAGGGACCAAAATGTAAATTTTGGAAAATACAAGGACTTAACCCACTTTTAAGTTACCAATATAGAATTAGTCATATTTCATGCTTGTCTGTCAAATTTCAGCTCAAACGGACATCACAAACTCAATCAATTGCGTAAACATGATTCAGGACCAAAACGCCAACAAAACAAAACATTAAACCAACAATTTCAGTGCCCAACGGTCGAGTGTTCCGAAACAGGGAGACCCGTTCCGAAACGCGGGACCGTTCCACAACAGGTTGATTGAGAAAATGTTCCCCATTGCCAAATACCCAAAAGCTAATAGTTTGAGAAAATGTTCACCATACATGAGCTTGTTCACCACTTGGATTCTTCACCAACTTGCTGCCCTCAAATGCACTTTAATGCTCTGCATTATTGGTTTAAGAAAAGAGAGAGAGCGTAAGCATAAGCTTAGTGAGGAATGCTCAATAAAACCACACAATAATGCATTTACAAAACACCTTTATATATCATACTTCAAAACAACATTTGAACATGCTCACAAGCATTCAAAAACAAGCATTTCATGCTTCAATCTTTATCAAGTCATATTGGCAACAAGTGATACATTCAACATAAGATTCACATATGGACTTTCAAACACCATTGTAATCTTATAAATTCCAAGGACCACACATGGACTTTTAAACACCATTGTGTCCTTAACCCATGGACTTTTAAACACCATGACAAGGACCACACAAGGACTTTTAAACACCTTTGTGTCCTCAACAAGAACCATCCAAGGACTTTTAAACACCTTGATGTTCTTAAGTAACAAGGCTTACACAAGGACTTTTAAACACCTTGAACCTTAACCAAGAACCAACCATGGACTTTTAAACACCATGTTGTTCTTAACAAGAATCATCCAAGGACTTTTAAACACCTTGATGTTCTTAAATAAACAAGGCTCACACAAGGACTTTTAAACACCTTTGTGACCTTAACCATCACTTGCCAATAATCATCATTAACAACCATATTCCACTGTTTTAAAGCATTTAACAAAGCCATAAACACCATGCATCTTTAAGCATCAAACCACAATAGAACAATGTTCAAAAACAAGGAACTCTCACCTTGAGCTTCCTCCTACACATGGCTTATAATCTCAGCAAATACACATGCTAGATATGCTTTAAAAACATAATTTAAAACATGCAAACAATCACATTGCACCCAACCATCACATGGTTCCTCAACAAGAGAGTTTTTCCGAAAACTTACTCTTGAGCTTAGCAAAGTTCTTTAGACTTAGACTAAGCTCCCAACCCTTCGAAACATTGGTTTCAAAGCCGAAAACCAAAATCCACTCACCGATTCCGTTTCGCCTCTTGCCGAAACACCAATCAAGCTTCCGGATCAACACCACTAGGATCCAAAGATGACTCCCCTGTTTTAAACACATCAAAACAGTAGATTAATGCATCATCATGCATTAATACCCTCCATGAAAGCATCAAAACTCGCTGCTCTCATCCACACTCCATTTTCGGCTACCAAACACAACCGAAAATGCATCCAAACAACTCCTCAACACTACCCAGCCAAGATCCATCAAATCTAAGCATCCTTAAACATCAAATAACATCCAAAAAGGATCTAACCACGTCCTTATACCTCCAGCTATAACAGATCAACAAGATCACTCCAAAAATAACCAAGAACACAAGCTAAACTTAGGAAATTCAACCTATCCGGGATTGCATTGATTAAAACTCAATTTCACATCAAATTAGCATTCAATTAACATCAATTTGACACCTCAAAACACAGCCCAATCAGATCATACGAAAATTTCATCAAAATCAATCAAATCTTGCATTTAAAAGCCAAGATCAAGAACAAATCAATAAAACCTTTTATAAAACACAATTTAAGGATTGAGAACTTGGGAATTTCAGTAAAGAACTTAAAGTTCAGAGGAGAAGGACGTTCTTACCTCCAAACTTGAGTTTTCTCCCTTTTTGGAACCAAAATCTTGAAAATCCACTTAGCAAATGGTGAGGTTTTGTTGTAGAGATGATTAGAAATCAAAAGAGAATTGAAAAGGTATATTAGGTGACAAAATCAGAGAGAAAAGCTCTGGAGAAAAGGTGTTTGGTTTGAGAGAAAATGAGAGAAAATGAAATTGGAAGATTTGAGAGAAAAGTTAGTTATGGCCAAAAATATCTTCCCTCCACTTTTGTTTTATTTAAAAACCTTTAATTAATCATATAATATCTTTAAAAATCTGGAGAAAACTCCCATTGGGTAAATAGCTCCTTAAAGATTCAAAGTTTCAATCCTTTTTAAAATAGTCTCACAGTTTTCGAAAATTACATTTTGGTCACTAGCCAAAATGTCACCCTTCCAAACCTCATTTTACAAAATTGATTTCACAGTTCACTTATATATATTAAAAGAGGATTTTAGAACATTTTTCCATATTTTTAATGCAACCCGAACTAGGTTTTCCTAAATTCACTCTCATATATTCGAACCGCGATCCGACCGAACCGGTCCGAAACTCAAAACTCCTAAGCCCAAAATCGGGGCGTTACAGAAATTGCACGTTGGGAAAATTTAAATCAGTCTTAATAAAATTTACAGTGGCAGTAGTGAAATTCCTCATAAATCCCATGAAGCCTAGCTGTCGTTCCTCCTTCTTCTTCAGCATCTGCAGGATTTGGTTGGAGGTGTCTGTCGGATGAGCGGCCTCAGTCTACTCCGGCTTTGTCGTGACAGGTTCAGTGGATTCAGGCTGTGCTTTTGGTTCTGTTGTGGCAGATGGGTCCACAAAGGCCAAGGGGGTGGCAGGCTTCAGCTCCATCAAACTGTATATGTTTTATTGCGTCCATCCCTTGCCTTGGACTTTGACGTCCTCATCAATTTCTGGAACCTTGTTTGTCCGGTAGAGGGTGGTGATGAGGTAAGGGAAGAAAATGGGCACCATCGATCTGAGTGCACACTTGAAAATACCGTCAATAATGTACCTGCTAACGTTGATCTGCCCCTCGTTGAGGATTGAGTGCACGAGGGCTAGTCTCTGCTGATCCACGGTAGTGTTGTGCGATGTGGGCATAAGGCGTTTCTTCAAAAAATGGTTCCAAAGCTTTTCTTGTGGTGTGAACTGGGTCCTTCGCACGGTCCATCTGTGCTTGGGATCCTCGTTCCACTGGGTGCCTTCTTCTGTCAGTTCCGCCATGAAAGCATCATAATCTGCCGGCGACAGACTGTTGATGAACCTCCTATGGGCATCTTCCTTTTTGCTCACATTTATGACGTACAAGGTGTTGATATAGGCCGATTCTAAGGAGATTTCCTTTCCCATGATAGTCACTGTCGTGGCATCTTTGGAGGGGACGGCAACATAGAACTCTCAAACCAAAGTGACGTTCATCTCCTCGGGTTGGACGACGAACATCTACCATTTGAGGGCAATAATTTTCTTTGAGATGAAACCCTCGAACCCTAAGTATTCCGTCTTGGTGGTGTATGTGAAACCTCTATCTTCCCACATTTCTCGTTTCTAGAACGAGCCATAATATCTCCTTTCCGAGTCTGCCGATGCAAATTGTCTAGGAATTCTACTGTGGCTGGGTGTGGACATTGCCGTGGCAGAGGTGGAGGCAGCACTCCTTCGGGTTGATTTAGTAGTCATTGCGAGGAAAACTGTAGCAAAATAAAAGAGAATTTCTGAGAGCTAAATTTTAGAAAGCAAAGTAGAGAGTATGAGAATGAGGTGAAAATGAAATGGGAGTGAGGGTTTATATAGAATGAGATTTTCTGCTCGTTGAGACTGTAACGGCTAGCGCGAATAACGAAGCTAGCTGGCACGCAGTTTCCTGACGCGTCTGTCACGCGTTTCCGTGTCTGCTGCGCGTCTGTTACGCGTTTCCGTGTCTGTCGCAATAGCTCCGTGATAGGCTGTATTTTCCGCGTCTGTCACGACAGCTGGTAACAGGCTGTCACGACAGGCATGTCCATTGGGCTTGATGGGTTGTTTTGAATGCGGTGGGCTGGTTCATTCCTCCTCTTTGCTTTGCTTCCTTTATTACCTGAAAACTAAAATAAACAATAAATTAAAATCTTATTTCCTAAAAATAAATAAATAAATAAATAAACTAAATAAAATAAAATTAAGTTAAATTAGGGATGCCTTGTGGGGCATCTCCTAAAGTAACTACTTCTTGCATCCTTGGGGCTTCAGTCCCCTGATAATGCTTGAGCCTTTGTCCATTGACCTTAAATTGGTGCCCATCCTTGATTGATCTGATTGTAATGACACTATAGGGAAAACTTGGACAACTTGGAAAGGGCCAGACCTCCTAGATTTAAGCTTTCCTGGGAAGAGCTTCAACCTAGAGTTAAACAACAACACTTGCTGCCCTGGGCAGAACTGTCGTGGCAGCAGTTTTCTGTTGTGCCACTTCTTTGTTTTGTTCTTGTAGATCTTGGCGTTGTCGTAGGCCATTGCTCAAATTTCTTCAATTTCATTCAAGTCCAGTAGCCTTTTCTGCCCTACCTTGTCCCAATCCATATTAACTATCTTGATAGCCCAATATGCTTTGTGTTCTATATCGACAAGTAAGTGGCAAGTGTAACACCCCAATTTTGGGCTTGGAAGTTTAGGTTCTGAACCGAGCCGGTCTGATTTTAGGGAAAGCCTAGTTCGGGATGCTTTAAAAATATGGAAAAATATCTAAAAATTCTCTTTTAATATATGTAAGAGAGTGGTGAAATCAATTTTGCAAAATAAGGTTGGGAAATACTACATTTCGGTGTAGTGACTAAAATGCGATTTTTGAAAAGTTTAGTGGTGACTGTTTTGTAAGGATTGAAGCTTTGAATCTTTAAGGAGCTAATTTACCCAAAAAAGATTTCTCCATATTTTTCCTTAATTTGAGTGAATTAATTAATGTTTTAATTAATTAAATGAAAAAGGAAACTACCTTTTAGAATTTCATAACTACCTTTTCCTAAAATTTTCTCATTTCTTTTTCTCTCAAAATTCCATCATCCAAACACTTTTCACTAGCAACTTTTTCATTGATTTCCACTTCAATTGATGAGATTTCTATCATCAATAAGTTCCTAATCAATCCTACATCAAATCCTTTTGATTTCCTCATTGAATTTTCAAGGAAATTGGCTCAAATCAAGGAGAAATCACCATTTAGAGGTAAGATTGTTCTTCTCCTCTAAATACTAAGTTCTTTACTGAAATTCCCAAGTTTTCAATCCTTAATTTAAGTTTTATAAATGGTTTTAATGGTAGAAACTTGATTTTGGCTTAAAACTCAAGATTTGGAAGAAATCTTGAAGAATTTCGTTGTGATTGTTTGGGCTCTGTTTTGAGATGATTCTTAAATGTATTTTGGATGTCTAATGATGTGTAAATGAGGTTTTATCAATGCAATCCCGAATAGGTTGAATTTCCTGAGTTTTTTCTCATGAAAATGGTGGTTTTTGAGGTGATCTTGGTGTCCTGTTATAGCTGGAGGTATAAGGACGAGTTTTTGTTCATTTTGGATATTGATTGATGTTTAGAAATGGTTATAAGTGATGTATCTTGGCTGGGTTAAGTTTTGGAAGAGTTTTGGAGGTGATTTCAGTTGTGTTTGGTAGCCGAAATGTTGGCTTTAGGTAGAGCAGCGAGTTTAAGTGTGTTGGCTGAAGATTTCAATGCATGATGATGCATTAATCCCCTGCTTTGATGTGTTTAAAATAGGGGAGAAATCTTCGGACACCTTTAGAGTTGATCCGGAGGCTTGATCGGCGTTTCGGCAAGCTTGCGAAACGGAATTGGTGAGTGGAGTTGGGTTTTCCAGCTTTGAAACCATTATTTGAAGGTTTGGGAGCTTATTTTAAGTCTAAGCAACTTAACTAAGCTCAAGTGTTTGTTTTTGGAGAAACTCTCTTGGATGAGCCATGAAGTGGTTCGATGCATTGGTTATAAATTGCATGTTTAAATTCTGTTTTGAAAGCATGTTTTAGCATGGTTAATGCTGGTTTTGTAAGCCATGTGTTGAAGGATGCTCAAGGTAAGAGATCTTTGTTTTGGCATGCTGTTAATGTGGTTTTGATGCATAGTGATGCATGATGTTAAATGGCTTTGATTAATGCTTTAAAACAGTGAATTGTTGATGATAAATGATGTATATTGTCAAGTGATGAATTGGTTTTAAAGTACTTGAATCGGATATAGTTAGCCGGCTATAGTGATGCATGAGGGGTTGCGATTGTACCGAAAACTCCATCCAAGTATCCTAACGAGAGAGGTAAGATCACAACGGTGGTTAAAAGTCTGTGTGTGGATCTTATTAAGGTCACAACGGTGGTTAAAAGTCCGTGTGGGTGGTTATACAACTACCGATGAGTGATGTTGTGGGGTTGTGATTGTACCGTAAACTCCATCACGGGTGTTGAGGGGTTGTGATTGTACCGTAAACTCCACCTTATGTTGTTCGGTAGTGTGTATGAAGCGTGTGGGACAACGCTTGTAATCCGCGTATCCGATTGTGTTTTGTGTTGTAAAAGTTTATGAATTATCACTTGAAAGCCAATATGTTGAATTGGTGTAATGAAGCATGAGATGCTTGTAAAGTATGCAAGGTTGCATGAAAAGAGTTAAGCTTGTGTTTTAAGCTTGTTGAAAGTGTTTTCTAAAAAGGCATTATTGTGTTGTTTTCTTTAGAGCATGCCGCACTAAGCTATTGTGCTTACGCTCTCTCTTTTGTACCAATAATGCAGAAAATTGAAGTGTTTGAGGGCAGCAAGAAAGCTAAGAGTCCAAGGGAAACTAAGCTCATGTATTGTGATGTTTTCATACACTATTAGTTTTGGTAATTTGGCAATGGGAACCTAAGGTTGTGTTTTGGGAGATGTTTTGGACTCCCTAGTTTGTGGCATGATGCCTTTGATGTTTTGGATTTGTAATTGGCCTTTTGATGTTGGTTTGGAGTTTGGATGGTTGTTTGGTTTTGGTTATTAGGATGCTTGCCTATAGACATGTGATGTTTAATGTTTGATGCCATGAATGTGTTTTGAAGTTGCAAACATGTACCTTATATGTATGATGACTTGTTGGCATGATTAGAAAGTCAATAGGATGTTATTGAATGGATTTGTGTATGAAAAACCAGCAAAATCTGCAGCTTCTGGGCAAACCGTATCGGAACGGGCACTAGCGTTTCGAAACGGGGGCCTGTAATGGCCTTCGTGTTTCGAAACGGCTGGAGGATGTTCCGAAACGTTTTGGCTACTGTCAAGCCCTGTTTCGAAACAAGTCTCGAAACGAACCCGTGTTTCGGAACAGTCAACACTATTTCAAAACGGGTGACTGTTGGGCACTGATTTGAATGGTGTAAAGGTTTGCAAGCTTTACGTTTTAGTCCTGAATGTTGTATTTGCAATTATATGAGTTTGAGATGTCCGTTTAAGGTGAAATTTGACAGAGATGCATGTAATGTGACTAATTTAATATTGGTAACTTAAAAATCAGTTAAGACCTTCTAATTTCTAGAATTTACATTTTGGTCCCTAATATTTGTATATTGTGCAATTGAGTCCCTCATGTTGTTCGACCGATGTGCTTTTCACCTGTATGTTTCATGCGTGCTCACATAGGGTTAATTTGTATCTAGACAAGATTAAAAAGAAAAAAAGGATCGTTAATCAAGGTTGACTTTCGAGTTGACTTTGGTTTCCCCCGTGTAATCTTCGTAGTTCGGGTCAACCGTCTAGGCCGGGCTAAGGGGGTTACAACAAGTTTTTCCGTAAATGAGTCGGTAGGGTGACATTCCCAATGACATTTTAAATGTAGTTCTGTAAGCCTAGAGTGCATCATTTAGGTGAAGAGACCAGTCTTTTCGAGTTTGTTTTACCATCTTCTCTAGGATGTTCTTCACTTCTCGATTTGAGATTTCGGCCTGCCTATTGGTTTGAGGGTGATATGCTGTTGCAATTCGGTGCCTTACTCCGTATTTCTTTAGTGCACTAGCAATTACCCTATTGTCAAAGTGCCTCCCTTCATCGCTAATGATCGCCCTTGGGATGCCAAACCTTGAGAAGATGTGCTTGTGAAGAAATCTTTGTACAGTCTTGGCATCGTTCTTTTGAGTGGCGATAGCTTCTACCCACTTAGACACATAATCTACTGCTAGCAGGATGTATAAATTCCCACAAGAGGCTAGGAATGACCCCATGAAGTCAATTCCTCAAACATCAAAGATTTCGACCTCGAGTATGTTCTGTAGTGGCATCTCCTGCCTTCTAGATATGTTTCCAGTTCTTTGGCATTTATCACAGCTCTTGTAAAAAGCTTGTGCATCCCTGAACAGTGTAAGCCAATAGAAACTAGATTGCAGAACCTTGGCAGCAGTTTTATTTCCTCCCAAGTGTCCTCCATAAGGGGCAGCATGATAGTGGTGAAGCACTTCTTTCTGTTCCTTCTGTGGTATGCATCTCCCGATGATTTGATCTGCACAGTGCTTAAAGAGAAGAGGTTCGTCCCAATAATAATGTTTTGCATCATTTTGGAACCTCTTCCTGGCTTGGTAATTAAGCTCAGGAGGTAGTAACCCACTTACAATATAATTGACAATGCCAACATACCAAGGGATTTCAAAAAACTTACCTGCTGCCATGGCTATCGCGGCAGTGAACAACTGCTCATCTGGGAAGGTTTCCAGTATGTTGCTCTTGTCTTTCTCTTGATTCCTTCCCATCTCCAGTCTTGACAAGTGATCTGCTACTTGGTTTTCTGTCCCCTTTTTGTCCTTGAAGTCAATGTCAAATTCTTGCAACAATAGAATCCAACGTATCAATCTTGGTTTGGCATCCTTCTTGGTGAACAGATATTTAAACGTTGAGTGATCTGTATGGACCACCACTTTTGTTCCAAGTATATAGGGTCGGAACTTGTCAATTGCAAACACCACTGCGAGTAACTCATTTTCTGTTGTGGTGTAGTTTATCTGGGCATCATTGAGAGTTTTGCTGGCATAGTAGATCACATGGAAGAGTTTCTTCTTCCTCTGCCCTAGTGCTGCCCCGACAGCATAATCACTAACGTCACACATTATTTCGAATGGAAGGCTCCAGTCGGGTGGCTGCACTATTGGGGCTGTTACCAGCTTTTCCTTCAGGATCCTGAATGCTTCAGTACATTCAGTGTTAAAGTCAAAAGTACGATTCTGTTCCAGCAGGAGACACAGGGGTTTAGTGATTTTCGAGAAATTGGCAATGAATCTTCGATAGAACCTTGCATGCCCTAAGAAACTTCTTATTCCCTTGACTGTGGTGGGTGGTGGCAGTTTTTCAATAACCTCAATTTTAGCTCTGTCTACCTCTATGCCGCGGCAGCTATCCTTGTGGCCCAACACTATGCCTTCGTCCACCATAAAGTGACATTTTTCCCAGTTTAAAATAAGGTTTGCCTCTTCACATCTTTCAAGAACCTTCTGTAAATTGCCTAAGCAACCGTCGAAACTGTCTCCAAAGACGGAAAAGTCATCCACGAAAATTTCTAGGAAATCCTCCACCATGTCGAAGAATATTGCCATCATGCACCGTTGAAAGGTTGCTGGTGCATTGCAGAGCCCAAATGGCATTCTTCGAAAGGCATATGTGCCATATGGGCATGTGAAGGTGGTTTTCTCTTGGTCCTCCGATGCTATTGCGATTTGGTTATAACCTGAGTAACCATCAAGAAAATAATAGTAAGGCTTCCCCACTAATCTATCTAACATTTGATCGATAAAAGGTAAGGGGAAGTGGTCCTTCCGGGAAGCTTTATTGAGCTTCCGGTAGTCCATACAAACCCTTCAACCAGTCACAGTCCTGGTTGGGATTAGTTCGTTTTCCTTGTTCATTACTACGGTTATGCCTCCCTTTTTGGGTACGCATTGCACCGGGCTCACCCACTTGCTATCCGAGATGGCGTATATTATTCCAGCATCAAGCCACTTGATGATTTCTTTCTGCACCACCTCTCGCATAGCTTCGTTTAGTCGTCTTTGAGCATCAAATGTCGGCTTATGGTCATCCTCCATGAAAATCTCATGCATGCATAACGCCAGACTTATGCCTTGGATATCAGCAATGGTCCATCCAATTGCCTTTTTATGCTGCTGTAGCATTTTGATCAGCTGTTGTTCCTGTTCCTGCATCAACTTGGAAGAGATGATTACAGGCAACATATCATTTAAACCGATGAAAACATATTTGAGTTGCCCTGGCAGGGGTTTAAGGTTTAAAACAGGTGGCTGTTCATGGAAGGCTTTTGGATTACATGTTCATTTGAGGTATAATTCAAAGGCTCGAAGAACTTACCTGAACGTGTGCCTATCCAATTTACCTCCTCAGCACCTTCAGTATCTGATGTATCTGTGTCTGAGGGGTCACTGTCGTCGATGCTGCCGTGATAGTCTTCAAGGTGACTGCGGTGGCAGTGACCAAATTTTTTGTCGTGGCAGTTCGACCTGATGCAGGGTTGGTCTAGGACGACTTCTGAAATTTCCTTGCACTCTTGCTCTGCATCAGCTTGTTTCATTGCTTGGAGAACATTGAGCTTTATTTGTTGGTCATTGACTCTCATAGTCAGTTCTCCTTTCTCTACATCGATCATTGTTCTGCCTGTGGCTAGGAAGGGTCACCCCAGGATAATCGGTGCGTTTTCATCTGCTTTACAATCTAAAACAAGAAAGTCAACAGGAAAAATAAACTTATCCACTCTTACCAAGATATCTTCGATCTTTCCTTCCGGTTGTACGTAAGAGCGGTCTGCCAGCTGCAGCATGACTGTCGTGGGCCTTGCTTGTCCAATACCTAGTTTCTGAAACACAGATTTGGGCATTTGATTAATGCTAGCACCAAGATCACAAAGTGCCTTACCCACAAACTTGTCACCAATCATGCATGGTATGATGAAGCTGCCAGGATCCTTCTTCTTTGGGGGTGGTCTCTTATGTAGGATTTCCATGCATCCTTCAATCATCATCACTGTTTCAAAATCCCCAAGTCTGGACCTCCTGGACATTGCATCCTTTAGAAACTTTGCATAACTAGGCATCTGCTTAATGACTTCTAACAAAGGAATGTTGATGTGTACTTGCTTAAAGACATCATAGATTTTCTTAAGCTGGTACTCCTGTTTCTATTTCTTTAACCGCTGTGGAAAAGGGGGTGGAGGACGGTAATCTTCAAGGCGTCCTTCACATGGAAGTCGGATCTGAGGAGGCTCAAGTTCTTCAGTTTCTTTATGCTCCTCTGTTTCTTCTGCTGTCGTGGCAGGTGTGACGATAGTAGACTGTTTCTCTTCTGCCGGGGTAGTGTTCACGACAGGTGTTTGCAGGGCCGGTTCCTTACTCGAAGTTTCTTTTACTATCGGCCCTTGTAGTTGTTTTCGACTCCTCGTTGTAATAGCCTTGCACTGCTCATGTGTGGGTTTTCTAGTTACCTTAGTATCACTAGGGAATCCTCCATTCTGCCTTGGGTTTATGAACTGTGAAACCTGGCCCATCTGTGTCTCTAAGGATTTTAGGGTAGCCTCATAGTTTGTCATTCTCATCTCTGTCTTGTCCATGAAGGATTCAGTTTTCTTGACAAAGTGATCCATGTTTGCCATATATGCTCCTGTTTGAGACATGAATGTGGCCAGGGTCTGCTCCAGTAAGCTCGTTGTGGCTGCCGACTGCTGTTGTGGCTGCTGTTGTGGTTGTTGTCATGACAGAATCCTATAGCCTCCTTGATTCTGGTTGTTCTGGACTGGAGGGTTCAATGTATTGTTGGGGTTACTCCATGAAAATTTGGGGTCCTTCCTCTAGTTTGGATTGTAGTGGTTGGAGTCATAGGTTTTATTTCTGTTATAGTTCCCAACATACATCCCTTCTTCCAGCTATAAAGGGCACTCCTCTACATTTTGGTTTCCGCTACAGGTTTCACACACCTCTTCGACAGAAAATACAGCTTTAGAATCCTTCCGATGTAGATTTTCAACTATCTTAGTGAGGTACGCAATCTGAGTTTTGACCAAATTGTCAGCTTCGTACTCCTTTACAGATTTTCCTCGTTTACCTCCCCTTCGAGATGTAGGAAACTGCTCATCGTTCTTTGCTAAATTTTTCAACACCAGCATTGCCTCATATGGTTCTTTATCCAGTAATAACCCATTTTCTGCTGAATCTATCCTCAGTCGAGTATGTGCATTGACAACATTGTAGAATTTGACAATCTAATTCCACACAGGGAATCCATGCATTGGGCAGTTTCGTAAGAGAGTCGTAAATCTGTCCCACGCCTCATGCATTGGTTCGTCATCTTCTTGTTGAAAAGTAGCAATCTCGTTACGCAATCTTTCAGATAAATGAGAAGGGTTAAAACGAGAAAGAAATTCACGAGAGAGATCCGCCCAAGTTCTTATTGAACCCGGCGTTAATTTATTCCACCAAGTTTTTGCTCTATCTATCAATGAATGAGGAAATAGCCGGAGCCTCAGTACTTCCGGACTTATTCTTGGCAGTCTGAACGATCAACAAATCTCCTGGAAAGTTTTAAGATGTTCACGTGCGTCCTCAGTAGCAGAACCACCAAATTGGCCAGCATAGTTTATCATGCTGAACATAACAGGTTTCAGTTCGAAGTGTTTAGCTTCCACATCTGGCAGAGTAGTTTCCAGTTCAACATGGTCGTTATCTATGTAGTCTCGACAAGTCTGTTGTGTTGCTGGGGCAGCGGGCGGCGGTAAATCATTTCGGGGGTCATTAGGAGGATCCACATTACCCCTGGGGTTATTGTTGTTTTCATCTTCCCTATAGCCTTGCCTTCCGTTCACCATTGCCTCCAGTATCTCCTCAAGATAGTTGTTTCTTTCTCTCAAGAGTCGGGATTGATTCCTGAGTTGATATGTGCGTTTGATTTCTGGATCTAGTTCGTACTCAGGTTCCTTACCACGTCTCGATCTGCGCATAAGCAACAAGAGAACCTTGTGAAAAGCACGGGGAAAATAAAACAACTAAAAACAGCAAATAAAAACAAAAACAAAGTGCACTAATTTAAAGGTAAAGGTATGTTGCCAGTCCCCGGCAACGACGCTAGAAACTTGTTGCGTGTAAATAAGACTATCGCAAATAGTGCAAGTGTACACGATGCAAGTAGTAAAGTGATACTATAGTATCGGATATCGTCTCCACAGGGACTGGAAATAACTCTATCCTTGAATTGCTGCACAAGAAAAAGAAATAGTTTAAATGATTGATCGAAGTAATCTTGAGTAATAACTGGAATAAAAGATAAGGAAATAAGATTGAGAGAATAGGCCGGTATTGATTTGCTCAGTAGTGCAGGTGTTGCACTATTTAGAGGAACTTCTGTCGTTATGTTGTCGTTCCTATCGTGGCAGCACCTGTCGCGACAGAGGTCCGTTGATGTCGTGACAACGACCAACAACTCTATACTTCAAGCTTGGCACGAATCCCTGTTATGACTTGTCCTATCCCTAGGTCCAAGTTCTGTTGATGAACACGTCTTGGATGATACCTCCCGGCGTGAATCAAAGGGTGAACACCAATGTTTGTGAATTCTTCTTTAGCCACTTAACCTTGTACTTATCCCTAAGCCAAGATGGTTAAACCATAAACTGGAAAATGCGTATTTACTCCTTTCGTATGCTTAACTCTCCCGATATCAAGAAAACGGATAACCTCACAATGCTCTCCCGATGCTTTAATGAGATATTGAAAAACCAGAGTAAATAAACTTGAAGTTTTATTACTTGAACAGAAAAATCCTAAGAACAATACAATCCTCACAACTACTTTACAAGATCAACACTTATCCCTTGGGGAAGTTTAGAACATGGTGGAGAGAGAGAAACGACTAGGGTTTTGGGGGAAGATGGCTAGGAGTGAGATATCCTTCCCTAGGTCGAATTAGATGCCTTTATATAGGCCTTGAGTTCAAGTTTTCTAATATGGCAAGAATACAAGTTTAAATTAAAGCACAACTCTATTAAAGACTAAATCTTCTGAGTAGATGTCTTTAATTCATCCTCTTTTCTTGCTTTGACTTTCTTCCTTAAACTTTGGGCCTGGCCTTCCTTATGCTTCGGGGCTCAGAAAAATATGGGAGTGACCCACGACAGACCGGCTTAAAATCCTCTATCTATCGGGCTCCACTTCACTTTTCCACCTCAGTGTCTCTCTTTCGTCATGGCTGCCACGGCAGGTATCACGACAGGCAGTGCTTTTTATCCTTCAGTTCCATCTCCTCAACTCGCCTCTGCTCCTTTGCTGCCCTGGATTGCTGCCGCGACAGATAACAGCAAAAGTGAACAATTTCAGCAGCATCTTTGCAGTTTTATCTAATTGTGATGTGTATGCAAAAATCTATCCTAAATGCAATTAATCATGCTTGAGTGCAACAAAAATATGGGTAAATGAGGGGTAAAATATAGAACTTTTATGCACTGAACAATTGTACCGAATACTCCACCACGTGTGTCACAAAGGTGGAGGGTAGCTCCCGTATGTGAACCTTGAGGTGCCGATAGAGTGTATGAAGTGTTTGGGACAACACTTGGTAATCCATGTATCCGATGTGGTTTTTGGGAAATGATCTTGATGTTAATCACTTGTGAGTCAATATGAGTAATGATGTAATTGGAAATGTTTTATGTTGTATAATATTGAAAATGCATATTTTTTTTACTCTTTAAGCTTAGCATGTGTGGAATATGCTTGGGAAGACTTAAATTGAGTTTAGCAAATGAGATTTGCTGTTGGTTTGTTAACACCTGTTGCATGAGGTTTTCAAGCTGATTTGGAATGAGAAAATTGCATGGTTTTTAGATTTCATGATGGATTTTAAATGATATTTGTGTTAATTGAAATGAGATTTCAATGTAGTTTGGAAATGGGTGGCAGTTATGTTAGTTGATGGAATGTTCTGAAGTTCTGATTCCTTGAGTTTTAGTCCCTGAATGTTGTGGATGCAATCAAATGAGCATTAATGATTATTTTGAGATGAGATTTGACTGAGATGCATGTAATGAAACTAATTAAAGGACGGTGACATAAAAATTGCTTAAGTCCTTGTGAATCGGAAAAATTACAAAATGGTCCTTAAAAGTCGTTATTGGATGAAATTGATGTTTGATTGAGGTGCGAATGTTCTGCTGCAATGTTTAACATATAGGAACCTAATTTGCATCTAGATAAGATAATAAAAAATATGGTTGCTTATTGAGGTAAACCTTCCCGGTTTACTTCAATATTCCCCGTATGATCCGTTCAGTTCGGTCAATCGGCTAGGTCGGGTCGAGGGGGTTACATTTGGTGGTATCAGATCCATGTTTCGAAAGAATGGGATGCTGGTAAGTTAATTTTAAGTGAATGTGATGTGATTGTATGTATTTGGTGATGTTTGCTATGCACAATGAATGTTATAAGCATGTTAATGTTGATTAGATGATAGTGATGCTATCTATGATGAGTGTGATACACGTATGAGCTGTTATACATGAGAATATTGTGGGATGAATCTTATTGATTGTGATGCACAATGGTTGTGATATGTACGTTGAATGCTTTATGCTATGATTGGGGGAAATTGGGATGCCCATTGCCTTATTACTGTAGTGAAGTGTTTAAAAATTGAATTCGATGCCTTGGATCCTTGCTTGGAGCTGGCCTGAGTGTTTTGTTAGTTTGTTATCATGCCTTAATTATAATAGCACAGTAAAACGAGGATAGAGTAGCAATTTGGTATGATTTTTGTTGTCGTTGGGCATGGAATAGAGGAATGTGTAATGTCTCATGGGGGCTAGACGCCTCGATGTAAGTACAACCTGTGTCGGTTGGGCCAGTGTTGGATGACATGGTGCCTAGAATATAGGCGATGTCCGGAGCTTGGGAAGCTGTTAATGTTGGAGTGCATGTGATTGCACTAGTTAGTGGATGATTGTGGGCTACTATTAGAGCGCTTACGTATTTTGGAAGAAGTTGAGCTTGAGGGTTGTCACTGGAGGTATCCATGGAGTTGATGACCTGTACGAATAGGATTGTGGAACAAATGGGGTGTAATGATGCACATAGTGTGAAGATGAGTTATATCTCTGTTATGAGGAGATGCATATAGTTGGTGGACCACTGTGGTTGTGGGTATGGGACCAAATGTTGTGTTTTGAGAGTTCTTTTGAACTGTTCTAAAGGAGAAGTATCTGAGAGTTAGATACTTGGATGACGAGAAATGTGAATTTGTGGTTTGGGTTCAAAATCATAAGTTTGTAGTCGAATTAAGGCACAAATTGTTTGGTTGAGCGGGTATGCTCTTGGATTGGAATTGGATGTGAGACATCGAAATGATTGACTCTTTTATGGGTTCGTGCATGATGATAGACTAGATATGTTATTTATTTTGGCTACATCTTTCCCGAAGTGTTGGTAACACGGGCGAGGTACATTAAATAGAACCTGGGTTTAATAATTCGTGTGGGAGGTTCTAGCACTAGAAAGTGAGTTGCAGACTCTAGTTTTAGTGGTAGCCAGTGTAAGAATGGTCATGCTAAAAGGGTACCACCTAGGTTGATGCGAGGTTGTAGTAATGTTGGTCAAGGATCATAGGGTCATTGTGTCAAGGCATGAGTAGCGTTTGATACCTATTAAGTATGTGGATCGTGTGATCACGTGAGTCGAGATTGGCCACGTTTGATCGATGGGGTATAACTTTCTGTGCCTGTTGTTGCTAATGATTTTGGGTGTTATGGCTTGAACGTTTGTTTCGGAGGTGTTAGATTTGGGAATGCGAGCAACTAGTTTCTTTTGGTGAAATTGTTTTTACGAGAAAATTGTATAGGAGATGTCATTTATCTGTTCAAGGCCATGTATTTTCAGTTGATCTGATGTAGTTGCCTTTCTACGGTTTTGATGTGATTCTTGGAATGGATTGGTTGACTATAAAGTGTTCATTAGTTATATATTTTGTGCACATTACATCTCATAATATTGATGTTTTAAGCAAATTTTAGGCATAATTAGGTTCACGCATTGCATATTACAATATTCTTTACTTTCCCATACTTTTTATTGATTATCTTTTATTTGGTAAGGAAAAGATATTGTTTTAGCTTAGTTTTAGTTTTAGGCACTAGAAGCTGATAGAAGGAGAGAGGAGCTGAAGGGCTGATGCTAATGTAACGCCCTGGTTTTGGGCCTAGATATTTTAGACATCGGATCGGACCGGTCGAGAACAGTTCGAATCGCGTAAACTGATTTTAGGAAATCAAGGATCGGGATAGGATAAAATTGTGATAAAAATTGCTAAAAATCCTCTAAAAATATAATTAAGAGGTGGGTCAAGTTAGTTTTACAAAAAAAGGTTTTGGAAAATAGACATTTTGAGTAGTGACCAAATTGTAAAGTTTCAAAACTGGGAAAAATGTGATTTTTAAGGTGGAAGCCAAAATCTTAGAATCTTTAGGGGGCTTTAAGTCAATTTGACCTTCCTTTAATATGACATGTGATTTAAAAGGGTTTTTAATTAAATGATTTTTAATTGGATTTTTATATTAATTAACTAAAAGGTAGTTAATGAGATTTTCATTTTACGTAACTACCAATTCCCTCTCTTTTTAGCCAAACATCATTTTCTATCATCTTTTTTCCAGAATTCTTCCTCCCAAAAACTCTCACATTTTCTAAATCAATTTCAAGAGATCTTCCTTAATTCTTCAAGATTTTTGTAAGGGAAACTTGTCATCTATTGAAGGAAGCAAGGATTGGAGGTAAATCTCATTCTCAACCTCTAATCTAAGTTCTTTATTGAAATTCCCAAGATATTTGGCTTCTAATAACTATTTTCGATTGAGTTTTCAATATAGTTTTGATTTGAGAACAAAATCTTGTGAAAATGTGGATGAAATCTTGATTTTCGGACTTGATGAGTTGGGATCTGTTTTGTGTTGATTCTAATTGATTTCTAAGTTGGTTTATATGTTAAAATGATGTGTTAATAACATAGATCCCGAAATCCTTGAGAACCTTGAGTTTCTTAGTAGTTTTAAGTGAGATTTTGGGGTGAAATGGTGAAATCTTGCTTGCTGGAGGTATAAGGATGAGTTAGAATGTTTATTAGATGTGTTTTGATGTTAATAATTGTTTGGAAGTGATGTATGATGGCTGGGCTTGGTTTAGGAAGCAATCGATTGAGTTTTCGGTTGTTTTGGAAGGGTATTTTGGTGTAGTTTGAGTGGGCAACGAGTTTATGAATTGTTGCTGGTGTTAGAATGCATTTTAATGCATTTAGATATCTGTTTTGATGATATGAAAACAAGGGATCTTGATCCGAAAGCAAACGAGTTTATTTTGGAGGCTCCGGAGGTGTAATTTTCGTGTCGGCGAACAAGGCTTCGCGTATCGGTGAGTGGAAATACAATTTCCTTCTTTGTAATGCTTTGAGCGTGATCTTGGGAGCTTAGTGTAAGTTTGATACACTTAACTAAGCTCAAGTGTAAGTGTTTCGGTAATCCTTCTCTTGGAAATGTGCTAGTTTGATGAAAATGCATTTGATGTAGGAGTGGATTTGTTTACTGTTTTTAAGCACGTTTAAGCATGGTTTAATGCTGGATTTTAATGTCATTGTGTTAAGGATGCACTAGGTAAGTGATCCTTGGTTTTCATATGAAAATGCATATGATGTTAAGCATGTGTGCTTGTGGAAATGACATTGTGGTTATGCTTGAAAATAGTGGATTAATGTGCATAAATGATTATATTGGCAAGTGATGAAAATGGTTTTTGGTTACTTTAATCGGATATAGTTAGCCGGCTATAGGATTGGGTGCACCGTGAATAAAGTCACCTTGGATGTTGAGGGGTTGTGATTGTGCCGTAATCTCCATCCAAGTACCCTAACTATTGAGGTTAAGATCACAACGGTGAATGGTTAGTCCCGTGTGTGAGTCTTGTGTATGTGTCCCATACTCTCGTTAGTGGAATTATACAACTACCGATGAGTGATGTTGAAGGGTTGTGATTGTGCCATAATCTCCATCCAAGTACCCTAACTATTGAGGTTAAGATCACAACGGTGAATGGTTAGTCCCGTGTGTGAGTCTTGTGTATGTGTCCCATACTCTCGTTAGTGGAATTATACAACTACCGATGAGTGATGTTGAGGGGTTGTGATTGTGCCATTAATCTCCATCACGGGCGTTGAGGGGTTGTGATTGTGCCATTTGTCTCCACCTTGTGTAGTCCGGTATTTTGTATGAAGCGTGAGGGACAACGCTTGTAATCCGCGTATCTGATTGTGTCTTGTGTTGAAATGGTTTGTGGATTATCACTTGAAAGCCAATATAATGTAAATGAGTAATGTTAAGCATGAGATGCTTGTATATGATGCAAGGATGCATGAGATATTTGTGTATGATGCAAGAATGCATGTGATGCTTGTTAAAGCATGAGCAAAGGTTTATTTGCTGTTTCAAAGTGATGCATATGAGCTTGAGGTTTAAAAGTGCATTGAGGTCTTGTGAAGACACGTTTTATAAATGACATGAGATGTAAAGTTTTGGTTTTTCAAAACATAAGACATGCATTGATGAGTGTTGTTTAGCGATCCTCACTATGCTTTATGCTTACGCTCTTTGGTTTCATCAATGCAGAGAATTGAACATTTGAAGGCAACCCAAAAGCAAGAGGAATCTAAGGATTTTGTTAAAAAGATGTATGTGGTTCACCCTTAGTGTAATAAGTGGCAATGGGTGAGATTTATACTTTGAAATGTTTGAGGATGTTTCCTTTTACTTTGAGCATGTTGGTTTGCCTATACTTGAGTTGTAAATGGCCTTTTGGTGATTGGATTTTGGTTTGTATGATGTTATAGCTTGTTATGGTTTTGGTGAACTAGGGAGCATGCCTTTAGTGCTTTACCTACATGTTGGTTGCTATGATTAAGCTTTTGTCTCGGTATGATGATTGTTGATATGTATCCATGTTGTGTGCCTAGTGTGGTATGTCTTGGGAATGATTCGAGTGTGGAAATGCATGAAAAACCAACAAATTCTTATGTTTCAGGGCAAGGCGTATTGAAACGCCTTTGCCTATTTCGGAACAGGGGTTAGAAATGGCCATAAGGTTTCAGAACGGGAGAAGTTGTATTGAAACATTTTTGCTACTAGAAGTGGGTGTTTCGATACGGGTCACAAAACGTACCCGAGTATCGAAACGGTCAACCCTGTTTCGAAACGACCGTTTCAGTATAGGGACAACATGTATCGAAACGCCTGACCGTTGGATTTGATTTTGGAATGGTTCTGAGTTTCCATTTCTTACATTTTGGTCCTTAAATGTTGAATGCTTAAATTAATGAGTTCGTATGATCCGTTTGAGTTGAAATTTAACATGATGGCATGATACGTGTTTAATTTAGGAATGGTATCTCTGAAACTCGTTTAATCCTTATAATTTTGGAAATTTACGTTTTAGACCCCAAAATACGTTTTTGTTCAATTGAGTCCCTATTTGAGGTCCGTTCGCTGTGTCGCTTCCGCTGGAGGAATGTGTTAAACATATAGGTTAATATTGAGCGTTTAGAAAAGATAAAAAGAAAAAAAATGGGTCGTTAATCAAGGTTGACTTTCGGGTTGACTTTGGTTTTCCCCGTGTAATCTTTGTAGTTCAGGTTAAACATCTAGACCGGGCTAAGAGGGTTACATTTGTTGGTATCAGAGCCAGGTTACGAAAGAATTGGGAATACTAATTTGTGAAATTGAAAAGTATGATGTTTGAAAAGCATGCTATTGGTTGGATTTTGCACCCTATGCCATATTTGTTTGATGTGAATTGCATGAAGTATGACCATGATTATATGATGATGATGTTATGTGGATATGTGCTGAATTTGGATGATGAAGAGTATGTGAGCATGATGTTTTGTGTATGCTATGCTTTGTGGGGAAATCGGGTGCCCATTGCCTTATTACACTAATCAAATGTTTTGTAAACTTGGATTCTTGCTTGCAGCTGGCTTAAATGGTTTGATTTGTTTTTGTTGTTGTGTTTGTTTTAAAAAGACCACATGGGACCTAGAAGGGAGTTGAGGTCCAACACGATAGTACATGCAGTTGAGCAGGATAACCAGGCCGAGCAAGGGGCTGATGTCCCTCATGGTGGAGATCTACCTCCTCCGCCACCACCTGGAGGTGGGGAGCAAGTTCAACAAGGACAAGATGGTTCTGGTTTGGGTAATTTGGCGCCACTAGTTGAGGCGATCACTGGAGCGTTTCAGGCAGCTATTGCTAGAGCGCATGTGTAGGCCCCTGCAGCTGGGCAGGTGCGCTTACCTTTGGAAAGGTTGAGGAGCTTAGGAGCCGTGGAGTTCTATGGTATGCCACTTGAGGCGTCCGAGGCTTGGTTAGCTCGCACGATCCGCATTATGGATCAGATGGGTTGCAATGATGTGCGCAAGCTGGGATGCGCAGTATCCTTGTTACAAGGTGATGCTTACAGCTGGTGGACGACTACCACAGCTGGTATGGAATCCAATGAAGTTGATTGGGAATTCTTCAGGGGTGCCTTCCGGAGAAAGTATCTAGGTGTGAGATACTTGGATGAGAAGAAACGAGAGTTTATGTCTCTCGTTCAGGGCAACCTATCGGTGGCTGAGTACGAGGTCCAGTTCGTACGCTTGAGCCAGTATGCTCCTGAATTGGTACCTAGTGAGAGGCATCGATGTGATCGCTTCCGGTACGGTTTAGTACAGTAAGTTAAGACGTACATGCTGGCAGTTGATTATACTGGCTTTGCTGTGCTCGTGTGTCGAACCAAAGACATCGAGCAGAACCTGGGTTTGTCTTCTAGAGGTGCTGGTTCTAGCTCTGGGAAAAGAGCTGCTAAGTATAGTTCCGATGGTGGACGGAACATAAGAGGCCGTGATAGGAGACATCAGCCTGAGGGAAGGCGTGGTGTTTCGGGTCGAGGTGGACAGACTCAGGGAGGTCGTATGAGATATGAGCATCATTCATGCTAGACATGTGGTTCGAGGGACCATTTGAGGCGAGATTGTCCTCGAGCAGCTAGAGAGGTTCAGGCTCCTGTTGTGGTGACAGGGAACTCTTGTTGGAATTGTGGTTTGGCAGATCATATGAGGAAGGAGTGTCCTTTGTTGGCTGGTGGTGGCCAAGGACATGCTCCTGTGGTAGCTGCACCTTAGAGAGGCCATGGGCGCGGTCGTGGGAACTTTCAGAGGAGAGACGAGGGGCAGCGAGGTATTGCTCATGTTGTAGCCGTTCGACCTGAGGGTGGTGGACCAGCGAGGGTGTATGCTCAGTACGAGGAGCGCAATGATAACGATGTGATCGCAGGTACCTTTGTTCTCCAGTCTTTATCTTTGCTGGCTTTGATTGATTCTGGATCCACGCATTCTTACATCTTGAGTGAGCATGCACATTTACTTGATATACCTGTTGAGATGCTTGAGGTAGGAATGCAAGTGACTAGTTCTTTTAGTGAGACTGTAGTCACTAGGAAGTTATATAGGAGATGCCCTTTGTCTGTGCAAGGTCATGTTTTTCTTGTGGATTTGATGGAATTGCTTTTCTACAGATTTGATATACCCCTTGGCATGGATTGGTTGACGGAACATAGGACAGTGGTTGACTTTGATGTTAAGCGAGTCACCTTAAAGTTGGCCAATGATTACGATGTCGTGGTGGTAGGTGAGAATGCGAAGTTTTTGTCAAATGTGATTTTGGCTTTGGAAGCAAATTGTATAGTGAGGTTGGGTTGTGAGGCTTACCTTGCCTATGTGATGAATCCTGACACCAAGGATGTACGTGTGCAGGACATCCGAACTATTCGCGATTTTCCGGGTGTCTTTTCGGATGAATTGCCTGGATTTCCACCAAATAGGGGAGTTGAGTTTGGTATAGAGTTGTACGAGAATACAACTCCGGTGTCCATTGCTCCTTATCGCATGGCACCCAAAGAGTTAAAAGAGTTGAAAACACAGTTGTAGGAGTTGTTGGATCGAGGGTTCATTCAGCCGAGTGTGTCACCTTGGGGTGCACCGGTCTTGTTTGTGAAGAAGAAAGATGGGACGATAAGAATGTCTATAGATTATCGGCAACTGAACAAGTTGAAGATCAAGAACAAGTACCATTTGCCTAGAATTGATGATCTCTTTGAACAGTTCCGGGGAGCCTCAGTGTTTTCTAAGATAGACTTGAGGTCAGGGTACTATCAGCTGAAAGTGAAGGATGTGGACGTACCTAAAACTACTTTTCGGACGAGGTACGAGCATTATGAGATTTTGGTGATGCCGTTTGGTTTGACCAACGCGCCTGCTGCTTTCATGGACATGATGAATCCTGTATTCCATGAAATCTTGGATCAGTTTGTGGTGGTGTTCATCGATGATATCCTTGTGTATTCGTGTACCGAGGAGGATCATGATAAGCACTTGAGAATTGTTTTGCAAGCATTGTTAGAAAACCGGTTATATGCCAACCTAAGCAAGTGTGAGTTTTGGCTTAAGGAAGTGGTCTTCCTTGGACATATGGTGTCAGCTGAGGGTATTTGCGTTGATCCACACAAGGTAGAAGCTGTGATGAGTTGGAAAGTGCCTAAGTTAGTGACGGAGGTATGGAGTTTCCTTGGATTGGCTAGGTACTACCGTAGGTTTGTCGAGGGTTTCTCAAAGATAGTAGCACTATTGACCAAGTTGTTGCAAAAGAATGTTCGCTTTGAGTGGACTGATGCGAGACAACAAGCATTTGAGAAGCTGAAAGAAGCGTTGACGCAAGCTCCTGTTTTGATTCAAACTGAGTGTGGTAAGGAATTTGTGGTCTACAGTGATGCATCCATTGTCGGTTTGGGCTGCGTGTTGAAGTAGGAAGGTAAGGTGGTGGCCTATGCATCTAGGCAGTTGAAGGTGCATGAGCGCAACTACCCTACTCATGATCTTGAGCTTGCAGTTGTCGTGTTTGCCTTGAAGATTTGGAGGCATTATTTGTATGGAGAGATATGTGTTGTGTTCACGGATCATAAGAGCTTGAAATACCTTATGTCTCAGAAGGAGTTGAATCTTAGGCAACGACGCTGGGTAGAGTTGCTTAAGGATTATGATCTGACAATTGAGTACCACCCGGGCAAGGCTAATGTTGTGGCCGATGCTTTGAGTCGGAAGGTGGCTGTTGAGTTGAGGGCAATGTTTGCTCACTTGAGTATTTCGCGTGATGGTGGTCTTATTGCAAAATTGCAAGTGAAACCATCTCTGATTCAGTTAATCAAAGATAAGCAGTTGCTTGATGATTCCCTTGTTTCGCACGTTCAGGATATTGCGGAGGGCAGACCTTCGAATTTCAGTTTTAGTGATGATGGTGTTCTGTGCTTTGGGAGTCGAATGGTGGTGCCAGATGATGCTGAGTTAAAGCACACTATTCTGACTGTAGCGCATAGCAGTCCTTTTACTATGCATCCTGGTAGTACAAAGATGTATCGTGACCTGAAAGATGAGTACTATTTGGTGGGGTTGAAAAAGGATGTGGCTGAGTTCGTTAGTAAGTGCATGGTGTGTCAGCGGGTGAAGGTTTAGCATCAGCTTCCTTCTGGATTGTTGCAGCCTTTGAGAATCCCAGAATGGAAGTGGGAGAGAATAACCATAGATTTTGTGTCTGGCTTGCCTTTGTCACCGACAAAGAAGAATTCAGTTTGGGTGATTGTGGATCGGCTTACGAAGTGTGCACATTTTCTGCCTGTGCATACTACTTATACTTTGGATAAGTTGGCTGAGTTGTACATAGCCGAGATTGTGCGGTTGCACGGTGTGCCAAAGTCCATTGTGTCGGATAGAGATCCGAGGTTTACAGCGCGATTTTGGGAATGTTTGCATCAAGCCTTGGGTACACGGTTGAACTTCAGCACTTCTTTTCATCCGCAGACGGGTGGACAGTTAGAGCGTGTGATTCAGGTGCTGGATGACAGGCTGAGATGCTGTGTGATAGATTTTCAGGGTTCTTGGGAGAAGCACTTGCTGTTGGTTGAGTTTGCATATAACAATAGTTACCAGGCAAGTATCCAAATGGCTCCACACGAGGCTTTGTATGGGAGGCGATGTAGAACCCCTCTTTGTTGGGTAGAAGCTGGGAAAAAGTTGATTTCAATGCCGGCTATGCTTAAGGGAACCACCGAGAAGGTGAAGCTCATTTGCGAGTGGTTAAAAGCAGCATCGGATAGGCAAAAATCTTACGCGGACTTGAAGCGTAAGGAAATTGAGTTCGTGGTTGGCGAACGTGTGTTTTTGAAGGTATCGCCTTGGAAGAAGGTGATGAGATTTGGGCGTAAGGGTAAGCTTAGCCCAAGGTTTATTGGACCTTACGAGATTGTGGAACGTATTGGTCCTGTGGCATATCGGTTGAGATTGCCTGCTGGGTTGGAGAAGATACATGATGTGTTTCATGTCTCCATGTTACGAAGGTACATATCGGATCCTTCACATGCGATGCATGTTGAGGAGATAGAGTTGAATCCGGATCTGTCATATGATGAGGAACCAGTGAAGGTTCTGGACGTGAGTAGCAAAGTTCTTCGCGGTAAGACGATAGAGCTTGTGAAGGTGTTGTGGTGACACCGAGGAGTTGAGGAGGCCACGTGGGAAAGCAAGGCGGACATGCTGAAGCAGTTTCCGCATCTCTTTCCATCAGGTAAGAATTTCGGGGACGAAATTTCCTAAGTGGGGGAGAGTTTTAACGCCCTGGTTTTGGGCCTAGATGTTTTAGACATCGGATCGGACCGGTCGAGAATGGTTCGAATCGCGTAAAGTGATTTTAGGAAATCAAGGATCGGGATAGGATAAAATTGTGATAAAAATTGCTAAAATCCTCTAAAAATATAATTAAGAGGTTGGTCAAGTCAAATTTACAAAAAGGGTTTTGGAAAATGGACATTTTGAGTAGTGACCAAATTGTAAAGTTTCAAAACTGGGAAAAATGTGATTTTTAAGGTGGAAGCGAAAATCTTAGAATCTTTAGGGGGCTTTAAGTCAATTTGACCTTCCTTTAATATGACATGTGATTTAAAAGGGTTTTTAATTAAATGATTTTTAATTGGATTTTTATATTAATTAACTAAAAGGTAGTTAATGGGATTTTCATTTTACGTAACTACCAATTCCCTCTCATTTTAGCCAAACATCATTTTCTCTCATCTTTTTCCAAAATTCTTCCTCCCAAAAATCCTCTCAACATTTTCTAAATCAATTTCAAGAGATCTTCCTTAATTCTTCAAGATTTCTGCAAGGGAAACTTGTCATCTATTGAAGGAAGCAAGGATTGGAGGTAAATCCCGTTCTCAACCTCTAATCTAAGTTCTTTATTGAAATTCCCAAGATATTTGGCTTCTAATAACTATTTTCGATTGAGTTTTCAATATAGTTTTGATTTGAGATCAAAATCTTGTGAAAATGTGGATGAAATCTTGATTTTCGGACTTGATGAGTTGGGCTCTGTTTTGTGTTGATTCTAATTGATTTCTAAGTTGGTTTATATGTTAAAATGATGTGTTAATAACATAGATCCCGAAATCCCTGAGATCCTTGAGTTTCTTGGTAGTTTTAAGTGAGATTTTGGGGTGAAATGGTGGAATCTTGCTTGCTGGAGGTATAAGGATGAGTTAGGATGTGTTTTGATGTTGATAATTGTTTGGAAGTGATGTATGATGGCTGGGCTTGGTTTAGGAAGCAATCGATTGAGTTTTCAGTTGTTTAGGAAGGGTATTTTGGTGTAGTTTGAGTGGGCAACGAGTTTATGAATTGTTGCTGGTGTTAGAATGCATTTTAATGCATTTAGATCTCTATTTTGATGATATGAAAACAGGGGATCTTGATCCGGAAGCAAACATGGTGATTTTGGAGGTTCCGGATGTGTAATTTTTGTGTCGGTGAACAAGGCTTTGCGTATCGGTGAGTGGAAATGCAGTTTCCTACTTTGTAACGATTTGAGCGTGATCTTGGGAGCTTAGTGTAAGTTTGATACACTTAACTAAGCTCAAGTGTAAGTGTTTCGGTAATCCTTCTCTTGGAAATGTGCTAGTTTGATGAAAATGCATTTGATGTAGGAGTGGATTTGTTTACTGTTTTTAAGCATGTTTAAGCATGGTTTAATGCTGGATTTTAATGTCATTGTGTTAAGGATGCACTAGGTAAGTGATCCTTGGTTTTCATATGAAAATGCATATGATGTTAAGCATGTGTGCTTGTGGAAATGACATTATGGTTATGCTTGAAAACAGTGGATTAATGTGGATAAATGATTATATTGGCAAGTGATGAAAATGGTTTTTGGTTACTTTAATCGGATATAGTTAGCCGACTATAGGATTGGGTGCACCGTGAATAAAGTCACCTTGGATGTTGAGGGGTTGTGATTGTGCCGTAATCTCCATCCAAGTACCCTAACGATTGAGGTTAAGATCACAACGGTGAATGTTTAGTCCCCTGTGTGAGTCTTGTGTATGTGTCCCATACTCTCGTTTGTTGAATTATACAACTACCGATGAGTGATGTTGAGGGGTTGTGATTGTGCCATTAATCTCCATCACGGGTGTTGAGGGGTTGTGATTGTGCCATTTGTCTCCACCTTGTGTAGTCCGGTAGTTTGTATGAAGCGTGAGGGACAACGCTTGTAATCCGCGTATTCGATTGTGTCTTGTGTTGAAATGGTTTGTGGATTATCACTTGAAAGCCAATATAATGTAAATGAGTAATGTAAAGCATGAGATGCTTGTATATGATGCAAGGATGCATGAGATATTTGTGTATGATGCAAGAATGCATGTGATGCTTTTTAAAGCATGAGCAAAGGTTTATTTGCTGTTTTAAAGTGATGCATATGAGCATGAGGTTTAAAAGTGCATTGAGGTCTTGTGAAGACACGTTTTATAAATGACATGAGATGTAAAGTGTTGGTTTTGCAAAACATGAGACATGCATTGATGAGTGTTGTTTAGAGATCCTTACTAAGCTTTATGCTTACGCTATTCGGTTTCATCAATGCAGAGAATTGAAAATTTGAAGACAGCCCAAAAGCAAGAGTAATCCAAGGATTTTGTTAAAAAAGATGTATGTGGTTCACCCTTAGTGTAATAAGTGGCAATGGGTGGGATTTATACTTTGGAATGTTTGAGGATGTTTCCCTTTACTTTGAGCATGTTGGTTTGTCTATACTTGAGTTGTAAATGGCCTTTTGGTGATTGGATTTTGGTTTGTATGATGTTATAGCTTGTTATGGTTTTGGTGAACTAGGGAGCACGCCTTTAGTGCTTCACCTACGTGTTGGTTGCCCTGTTTAAGCTTTTGTCTCGGTATGATGATTGTTGATATGTATCCATGTTGTGTGCCTAGTATGGTATGTCTTGGGAATGATTTGATTGTGGAAATGCATGAAAAACCAACAAATTCTGCTGTTGCAGGGCAAGACGTATCAAAACGCCCTTGCTTGTTTCGGAACAGGGGCCTGAAATGGCCATAAGGTTTCAGAACGAGAGAAGGTGTATCGAAACGTTTTGGCTACTGGAAGTGGGTGTTTCGATATGGGTCTCCGAACGTACCCGGGTATTGAAATGGTCAACCCTGTTTCGAAACGACCGTTTCGGTACAGGGACAACTATATCGAAACGCTTGACCATTGGATTTGAATTTGGAATGGTTCTGAGTTTCTATTTCTTACATTTTGGTCCTTAAATGTTGAATGCTTAAATTAATGAGTTCGTATGATCCGTTTGAGTTGAAATTTAACCTGATGGCATGATATGTGTTTAATTTAGGAACGATATCTCTGAAACTCGTTTAATCCTTATAATTTTGGAAATTTACATTTTAGACCCCAAAATACGTTTTTGTTCAATTGAGTCTCTGTTTGAGGTCCATTCGCTGTGTCGCTTCCCCTGGAGGAATGTGTTAAACATATAGTTTAATATTGAGCATTTAGAAAAGAAAAAAAATGGGTCGTGAATCAAGGTTGACTTTCGGGTTGACTTTGGTTTTCCCCGTGTAATCTTCGTAGTTCGGGTTAAACGTCTAGACCGGGCTAAGGGGGTTACAGCTGAGGCAGCAGATCAGAGAGCTGTACTAATGCAGTTCCAGACAGAGATAGACGCTACCGAGTAGCTGCGCCGCCATACCTGCCACCCAGGGCAGCAAGCTGAGGAATTGGAGAATTGGAGTGCGATTTGTAGAGCAGAAAATCCTGATTCTAACGATGCCATCCACTCAATCTTCTGGCGCCTGAAGTAGCGGACAGAGCCGTCGAAGGAGAAGTTCGAGATAACTTGCGGAGCAAGGCAACATGAAGGAGTCCACATTCAACTCAAAGAAGTCAGAATTAAAGGTTGCATTTAATTAAGTTGGCAACAGTAAAATTCGTATTTATATTTCTGCACTTTTATTTCAATTTGCCATTAATTTTTATTTTTTTATTATATTCGAAAAAAAGAATTTTAAAGTTTCTTTTGCTAGTACATGACCAGAGCAAATCCAAAGGGCAAAATCATTTTCTTTGACGACATCGAATAAAGAGCAAGAGAACTGAAGAAAGAAGTTAGAGAGCCAAGGAAGAAGGAAAAGCAAAAGCATCAATGGTGAACGACCAAGACGACAACCCTGTCATCGATGCCTGTATTGGCAGAAATGGGCATCAAGACCCGCCGCCCAGAGAGCAGCAGCAAGTCCCACTTAGGCAACAACCCCCAATTTCGCCCAGTAAACCACATTATGTTCAAACCACCAGGGACTACTTGGAGCATGATTTCAGAGGGTTAGATCCTACCATGACATAGCCTGAAATCGAAGCGGATCACCATGAATTAAAGCCCGTGATGTTCAATATGATCAACACATTGGGGCAATTTGGAGGGTCTGCCACATAAGATGCTCGACAGAACTTGAGGGTATTCCTAGATATATGCAGAGCTTTGAAGATACACGGAGTCCACCAAGATATGCTAAGGCTGAGGTTATTCCCCTTTTCACTGAGCGATAGGGCAAAGTAGTGGTTGAACAACCAACCAACATGGTCATTCAATACTTGGATGGAGTTGTGAAAGGACTTCTTGGATCGTTTCAGCCCATCTAACGTCACAGACAGATTGAGAAATGAGATCACAACCATCCGACAAGGGGATGACGAGCCAATGTATGAAGCATGAGAGCTGTACCAACATATGCTCAATAACTGCTAGCTTCATGGTTTTCCGGCTTTGATGCAAGTGTCGATGTTTTACAACGGGGTGAAATCCAACTCGAATGATGCTCGACGCGTCCGCTAATAGAATCATTCTCGACAGAACACCAAAGGAGGCACTACGGATCCTGAACCAAGCCACCAAGAATGACTATAAGTTTCCAATAGCCCACCGAGGCGACATTAGGCGGCCAACAGCTGTGAACGAAGTGGAAGCCTCAAAATCTGTCAATGCCCACCTCGACAAACTGACAGAGCTGATTATGAACATGAAAAAACCTACTGGAAAAGTCTATGAGGCCAAGGCTGTAGAGCCATTATGTGATGAGTGTGGGGGGAGCCACGATTCCTCTGAATGTACAACATTTGCCAATTTCATGGGAGGATACGAGAGGAACAACAAGCCCGCCACAAACACGTACAACCCGGGATGGAGAAATCACCCAAACTTCTCCTGGAGCAATCCTAAAACTACTACAAATCCACAACAACAATAGGGAGGCTACCAGCAGAACCAGTCCAGATAGCAAGCTCAGCAACCACAGAACAACAATTCACAAGAAGCATTTTTACATACTTTTATGTCTAGAACTAGTGATTTTATTGTTCGTACTAATAAGTTTATTGATAAAACTGAGTCGTTTATGGACAGGACAAAGATGAGGATGAACGACCAAGAAGCTGCGATAAAGAACCTGGAGACCTATTTTGGGCAATTCACGAAGATCATAAGCATCAGGACAATGGGTGCAACATCTATCAATACAGAGGCCGTAACGAAACCCACGTATGAGCAGTGCAAAGCCATATCAACCAAAAGTGGGAAACAATTGGATGAACCCAGAATGGAAAAGCCGGCAAATGAACAACCAGCTCAAAAAGAACTGCCTGTCACAAAAACATCAACACCATCCGCCCCGGCAGATGAGACTGACAGCAGCCCTGAGGCCGATGATCCTCCACAGATCAAGTTCCCATGTAAGGAGCGCATAGAGGACATCCGCCTATCGCCACCTTTCCCCAAACGCTTAAACAACAAAAGCAGAAGCAGAAGTTCTGGAAATTCCTAGATATTCTGAAATAGGTGCACATAAATATCCCTCTCAGCGAAGCTATCTAGAAAATGCCTAATTATGCAAAATACCTAAGGGACATGGTTTCCAAGAGGAAGAGAATTGGGGAGTTTGAAACAGTTGTTGTGACAGAGGAGTGCATAGCTATGCTGCACAACTAGATGCCGCCCAAGCAAATAGATCCGGGCAGCTTCGTTATACCATGAAAAATTGGCAGCAACCATGCAACAAAAGCCATGTGCTACTTAGGATCCAACATCAACCTGATGCCTAAGGCAGCCTTCGACAAGCTAGGTATTGGACAAGCCAAACATACCTCTATTATGCTGAAACTTGCTGATCACTCATTTGTACAACCAGAGGGTAAGATTGAAGACATCTTAGTTCGAGTGGGCAACCTTATTTTTCCAGCAGAATTCCTCATCTTAGACTGTGAGGCCGATGAAAATGCCCCTATCATTCTTGGGCGACCATTCTTGGCCACGGGCAGAACATTAATTGATGTGGAGCATGGGGAGCTGATCATGAGGGTAAGCAATCAAAGCATCAAGCTAAATGTGTCACAACCCCTCAATAAAGGAAAATGAAGGATGCCCGGATGCTCAGGCCTCCAAAATCAGCACTGAGATAGGTCAAGACAGCAACTGTCACGTCAGACCTAAGGGCAGGTTGAAAGACCCAACAACACACCACCTTATAGAACAAGAGGACCTCCCAGGAGGGAAAAACAAGAAACAACACCTCAAGAAGTGGTTATGTCTAGGAGATGCACCCAAATGCACTCCCAACATAACTTAATTAATTTATTTTTTATTTTCTTTATTTTTATGTTTTAGGAATAGAATTTAATTTATTGCAATTTATCCTATGTCTTTTAGGATTAGATTTTAAATCAGTTAAATTTATTATCCACATTTTTATTTTTTAGAATTTATTTTATTATTTAAGTAATTATTTTTATTTCATGGTTTAGGAATAAAAGAGTCAGACCAAGAAGAAGACCCAACAAGGAGCCCGCCCACCATCCCGCCAAGACAGCCAAGGGCGGCCCAGTGCAAAAACCACGTAACGGCTAGTTGCCCGCTAACGGCTAGCTACCAACGGCTACAAACGTAACGGGCAGAAATCTCATAACGTGCACAAAGTAATCTTTCCGTTGGACATTTAATGCCGCCACGACATCTCTTCGCACCATCTATAAAAACCCCACTTCTCACATTCATTTACTTTACTTTCATCTCCTTGTTATCCTATTCTTGAATCCACTGCTCTCTTTCTCATTATCTTCTATTTAAGTTTCAGATTACAAAAACTATCTCACACATGGCATCAACATCAGCATCCAAACCCACCTTCCAAAGGTTCTTCTCCCACGATGACGAAAAGAGATACAGAACCCAGTTTACCAAGCAAGCCATACGGGAGGAACAAGGGTTCCACTATTCAAAGCAGACAGGGGACCTCGACCTTGAGCCCACCCTGTTCGAGAGAATTCATACCAAAGATTGAAAGATATTTGCACGGCAGCCGGAGGCGGCAAACATCGCGATGGTCAGAGATTTCTATGCCCACCAACCCCACCATGAGCTGCCGTTCGTGTTTGTGCGAGGGGAACCTATCAAGCTAAACGCTGCCGTGATCAACAGTTTTTATGGCCTAGAGATGGATGACAACCCCAACGAGGACTGGAGGCAGTCACTGACGGCTGCCGACCATGACAAGATCAAGGCCCAGTTGTGCAAACCCAACACTTCTTAGTTGGTAGGAAAACATGACGGCTCAGTCCAACGCCGCAGATTGCTTCCCGAGCCAATGCTGTGGAACACTTTCATTAAACGGCGTCTGTTGCCCACCTTCCACAACTCCATCATAGACAGGCCGCGTCTAGCCCTCATCCACAACATCATGGTGAACCGGCCCCTCAATGTTGGAGAAATCATTTGCAAGGAGATCCACAACTGCTTCCACAAGTCAAATGGCCGGCTGTACTTCCCATCTCTCATCACCGGCTTATGTGCCAACTACAATGTACCCTCAAATCCAAATGATGAGATGACAGCTACCAAGGAGGGTAGGACCAGAAAAGTCCGTCTACAGATAATGCAGGCCCAAGAAATAGAACCCATCACTCCTAGCCAGCCCTCCGCCGCCCATCCAGCCACACCAGCCGCCCCAGGTAGTACTGAAGCTGCCCCGACCAATGAAGTGATTGCCCTACTGCGCACTCTCATCGAAAATAACAAAAGGATAGAGCAGCAACAATTAACATTCATGAAGTATATGGGGGAGATCCAAGAGGCTTTTGTGGCCTATCTCCTTCAAAAATTTCCTAATGACGGCCCCACCCTGCCCACATTCCCTGCAGATCTAGCTGCCCTAGCCGCGCGCAGAGAAGGAACACGATCAGTAGCAGCTCCCCGCCATGCCACCTTCCACCGCCAGATGCCATCTCTAACGCACTACCCATCATACTCCGCCACCTCCACTTCCAACACGGTGGAAGACACTCCTAAGAGGCATCAACATTATCTCTCCCCCTCCTGCACAGTGGAAATAGTGGTAAACACCTCCACATCCAATGAGGTCGAGCAGCAGCAGCAGCAGCCCCAATGGCGACAGATCCTCTGGCAGAACCAATGGAGGAGGCAACCAGAAAGAGGAAGCGGCACATTATCTCCACCGAGTTAGAGGATGAGGAGTCAGAATCCGAGACGGAAAAGAGATAAGTACCTCACGAAGAACCTCACTCCACTTCTAAGAGAGTCCAGCCGCTGCGGACAGCAAAAGTATCACCTGCCAAGTCTGCCGCCCGGACATCTACCGACCACCGCCTTTTCATTCAATCCTCATCTTCCTCCTCTACCGCAAAGACCCAAACCTCCGCCTCCTTTTCTTTTCTTTATTCAATTGTTTATTTTTATGTTTTATGTTTTTTCTCTCATAATTGTATTTATCTTTATGTTTCTATTTTTCTTTTGTATTTTGTGCATTGAGGGCAATGCCCATCTCGAGTTTTGGGGGGGGGGGGTAGCACTCATTTTTGTTTAGGCATAACTAGTGCATATTAGGTTGCATAATGTACTTGCCTTTAAAATTTAATCGAAAAGGATTTTTTTTGTTAGAACTTGTGCCTATGATAGGATACCCGACTCTAATTTTTCGCACCAATTAAAATGAACTTAATTTTGGGGAAAGCATGAAGTAAACTTAGGATTTTTTCTATAATTTTCAAAAATTAAAAACACTACTGATTACTTGCTGAATTTGTTTGAATTTCTAATAAACATTGCCTGCTTGAAGTATTTGCAAAATTCTAACATGGTTGCAGGAAGCTGTCGCGGTAGGAAAAAAACAGAAAAGAAGCACTGCCACGGTAGGAAAGAAATTTTTATGATGTCATTCCCTAGAGGTGCCCGAAACTTGCTCTAGGAAGAATAATGTGCAAGGATACTCCGCTGCTATCAAATTCCATGAATCTGCAAATCTTTGAAGTGATAGACAAATTAGCATGAGTAAATGAAAGTCTTCATGGGATGACTCTGCTCAAAGGGTTCGAGGTTTCATAGTTTGCTTCTATCTTAATTTCAGACCTAGAGAGTAGTTGTGATGAGCTAAAGCCCTTACTGCCATGATTAAATAGATGTGCTTAAATATGCTGCCTCGGAAGCAACCTTATATATCGTGACAACATCTTTGTTTACTTAGAATGTTCTTCAAATTCAGCTTGTACACAGTTTCTGCACACACTTCATTGGCATTATAGTTTAATTCTGAGGTAATTCGTGTTATTCCCCTTTCACTAATATAATGTAGGTGTCACTGCCTTGAGGTGTTAAATCAAGTTTAAAACAGGTTTTCCTTTCTGGTTAGTTTAAAGGGTAAGTATGTTTAGGTTTGCATTGCTTGAGGACAAACAATAGATCGAGTTTGGGGGTGTGTAAAGTGTTCATTAGTTCTATATTTTGTGCACATTCCATCTCATAATATTGATGTTTTTAAGCACATTTTAGGCATAATTAGTTTCATGCATTGCATATTATATTATTCTTTACTTTGCCATGCTTTTTATTGAATATACTTTATTTGGTAAGGAAAAGATACTGTTTTAGCTTAGTTTTAGTTTCAGGTACTAGAAGATGACAGAAGGACAGAGGAGCTGAAGGGCTGATGCTGAGGCAGCAAATAAGAGAGCTGTACTAATGTAGTTTCAGACAAAGACAGACGCTGCCGAGTAGCTATCGTCGCCATACATGTTGCCTAGGGCAGCAAGCTGAGGAATTGGAGAATTGGAGTGCGATTTGTAGAGTACAAAATCATGATTCTAACGATGCCATCCACTCAATTCTTTGACGTCTGAAGTAGCAGACAGAGCACCGAAGGAGAAGTTCGAGATAACTTGCGGAGCAAGGCAACATGAAGGAGTTCACATTCAACTCAAAGAAGTCAGAATTAAAGGTTGCATTTAATGCACAAGCTACTTTGAAGATTTCTACTCCAAGGAGGACTTGACCCAGCTAATGCCTATATATATATTCGACATCTTTTGTACTTCAAGACAACTTAGGTTTTCCTTAGACATAGTTTAGGTTTTCTTGCCATCAATTATGTTCTAAATTCTTCTTTGGGTTTGATTTATGTTGTAAACTAGTGTGAGAACGGTTGTTTAGGAATTAAGTTTGTTTTTGCAATAAAACTTCAAGGTCTGCTTATTCCATGCTCTTCATAGTTTTCAATTAAGTTTGAGAGATTAGTTGTTAACTATCCATTTGTTCGGTATCGAGAGAGTCAAAATCATGAAAGGAGTAAGTACGGTCCTCACTCTAATCAAGTGTTGATCAATCTAGCCTAGACATAGTTTAGGGTTTAAGGCGTCTAAAAGAGAACAAACCAAACATTAATGTCTTTGCAAGATTCACGTTGCGACTTATATTATCTGCAGTGGGCAACAACAACATTCTGACTTAGACATAAGTGAGATCACTATCGATGCGTTCTGTCGAGCCTTGAAGGACTGTCGAGTTTGCCGCCGAGACATACATTTGTTCCACTGCCGAGGCAACGAAAGCGTCAAAGCAGCCAATCTGCCATCCTCCGCCGAGGCAGCAAAGTCTGGCAGTGCAGAACAACTTATCCTATTCAATGCAATTTCACACTACTCAGCAGCATTACCTGACCCATTCTATCAATCTGATCTCTTCTTCATTATTTACTTGTGTTTTATTTACTTTTCTTTATAAGCTAAAATTTAATTGTGAATTTAATTTTCCTTTGTGCATGAATTACAATTCGATTCGAGCTGTCCAATCCCTGTGGGAGACGATATCTTATATACTATAACTTGACAGGAGTGTGCACTTGCGCTCATAAATAGAGAACACCTAAACGCTCTACATTGACCGAGCATAGAGCTGTGGTCGATTTTGATGTTAAGTGAGTTACCTTGAAACTTGCTGATGATTACGAAGTGGTAATCGTAAGAATGTGAAATTCTTGTTCAATGCAATTTCATCTCTTGAAGCAAGTAGTATGATGGGGTTGGGTTGCAAAGCTTTCCAAGCTTATGTGATGAAACCTGGTACAAATGAGGTGCGAGTACGTGACATATGAATGGTGTGTGAGTTTTTGGGTGTCTTTCCAGAAGAGTTGCCTGGTTTGCCACCGAATAGAGAAGTTGAGTTTGACATTGAGTTGCATGAAAATACGACTCCAGTGTCTATTGCTCCTTATCGGATGGCACCTAAAGAGTTGGAGGAGTTGAAAATGCAACTTCAGGAGTTGCTTGATCAAGGGTTCATAAGGCCAAGTGTTTCACCTTGGGGTGCACCGGTTTTGTTTGTAAAGATGAAGGATGCCACGATGCTTATGTGTATAGATTATCGGCAACTGAACAAGTTGACGATTAAGAACAAGTACCATTTGCCAAGGATTGATGATTTGTTTGACCAGTTTCGAGGTGCTTCAGTGTTTTCTAAGATTGACTTGAGGTCTGGATATTATCAACTGAAGGTCAAGGATGTAGATATACCTAAGACAACTTTTCAGACAAGGTACATGCATTATGAGTTCTTGGTGATGCCATTTGGATTGAAAAATGCACCGGTTGCATTCATGGATGTGATGAATCGTGTGTTCCATGAGTTTTTAGATCAGTTTGTGGTAGTGTTATCGATGATATACTCGTGTACTCACGTATCGAGGATGATCTTGATAAGCATTTGAGGATTGTGCTGCAAGTATTGTTGGAGAATCAGCTTTATGCTAAGATGAGAAAGTGCGAGTTTTGGCTCAGGGAAGTTGTCTTTCTTGGACATGTAGTGTTAGCCAAGGGTATTCGGGTTGACCCACACAAGATTGAGGTGGTGATGAATTGGAAAACGCCTAAATTGGTGACAGAAGTGCGTAGTTTCCTTGGTTTGGCTGGATATTATCGAAGGTTTGTTGAGGGTTTCTCTAAAATTGCTACGCTATTGACTAAGTTGTTGCAAAAGAATGTTTGTTTTGAGTGGACGGATGTTAGACAACAAGCTTTTGAGATGTTGAAGAAAGCTTTGACGCAAGCTCCTGTCTATATTCAACAAGAATCGAGTAAGGAGTTTGTGGTTTACAGTGATGCATCGTATGTTGGCCTAGGTTGTGTGTTGATGCAAGGTGGGAAGGTTGTGGCACATGCATCTAAACAATGAAAGGTGCATGAGCGCAACTATCCTACTCGTGATCTAGAGCTTGCCGCAGTTATGTTTCCCTTGAAGTTTTGGAGGCATTACCTTTACGGTGAAAAGTGTGTGGTTTTCACAGATCATAAGAGTTTGAAATAGCTAATGTCTAAGAGAGAGTTGAATCATAGGCAATGAAGATGGTTGGAGTTGCTTAAGGATTACGATCTGACGATAGAGTATCATCATGGAAAGGCCAATGTTGTGGCCGATGCTTTGAGTAGAAATGTGGCTGTTGAGTTGAGAGCGTTGTTTGCTCGGTTGAGTATATCGCGTGATGATGGGTTGATAGCTGAGTTACAAGTGAAACCTTCCTTGATTCATTGAATTAAGGATAAGCAATTGCTTGATGATTCTTTGGTGCATCATGTTCAAGATATAACTGATGGTTATGCAACAGATTTATGTTTTATGATGATGGTGTTTTGTGCTTTAAAAGTCGGATAGTTGTTCCAGAGGATGTTGAGTTGAGGCACACTATTTTGTTTGAATTCCATAGCAGTCCTTTTGCTATGCACCATGGTAGTACAAAGATGTATCGTGGTTTGAAAGATGAGTACTATTGGGTTGGGTTAAAAAAGGACATTGCAGATTTTGTGAGCAAGTGTATGGTTTGTCAGCGTGTGAAAGCCGAGCACCAGTTTCCTTCTGGTTTGTTGCAGCCTTTGAGGATACCAGAATGGAAATGGGAAAGGATTACGATGGATTTTGTGTCCGGTTTGCTTTTGGCATCATCAAAGAAGAACTTTATTTGGGTAATTGTAGATTGCCTTACGAAGTGTGTGCATTTCTTAGTTGTGCATATTACGTATACGTTGGATAAGCTGGCAGAGTTGTACATTTCTAAGATTGTGTGTTTGCATGGTGTACCTAAATCTATAGTGCCAGATAGAGACCCGAGGTTTACAGCGAGGGTTTGGGAGTGTACGCGCTTGAATTTCAGCACTTCATATCATCCTCATACGGATGGACAATCAGAGTGAGTTATCCAGGTGCTGGAGGATATGGTGAGATGTTGTGTGATAGATTTCCAAGGTTCTTAGAAAAAACAGTTGCCCTTGGTGGAATTTGCCTATAATAATAGTTTCTAGGCAAGTATACAAATGGCTCCGTATGTAGCTTTGTTTGGAAGAAAGTGTAGAATGCCTCTTTGTTGGGCGGAGGCGGAGCAAAAGTTGGTTTCCTTGCCGGATTTGCTTAAGGTAACAACTGAGAAAGTGAAGCTCATATGTGAGCGGTTGAAGGCTGCTTCAGATCGTCAAAAGGTATCACATTGGATAAAGGTGATGAGATTTGGACGTAAGGGTAAGCTTAGTCTAAGGTTTATTGGACCTTATGAGGTTGTAGAGCGAGTTGGTCCTGTTGCATATCGGTTGAGGTTACCTTCCGAGTTGGAGAAAATTCAAGATGTGTTTCACGTTTCTATATTGCGGAAGTATAGATCGGATCCATCTCATGTGATGCCTGTTGAGGAGATTGAATTGAATCCGGATTTATCTTACGATGAGGAACCAGTGGGGATCCTTGATTCTAGTAGCAAAGTTCTTCGTGGTAAGATGATTGAACTTGTGAAGGTGTTATGGTGACATCGAGGAGTTGAGGAGGCCATATGGGAGAGCAAGGCGGACATGTTGAAGCAGTTTCCGTATCTTTTTCCTACATGTAAAATTTTGAGGACGAAATTTCCTAAGTGGGGGAGAGTTGTAACGCCCCGGTTTTGGGCCTAGATGTTTTAGGCATCGGTTTGGGCTAGTTGAACCTAGAATTAAAGATTCGAGCCTTTAGAAACGGTTTAGGGAAAACGTAGTCTGGTATGGGATAAAATTATGAGAAAAATTGCTAAAATCTTTTTAAAATGTATATTGAAGGTTGGTAAAATCAATTTTGGAAAATGAGTATTAGAAAATCGATATTTTGGAAAGTGACCATTTTGTAAAAATTACAAAGTTGGATTTTAAGGACTAAAATGAAAAGATGAGAAGACATAGAATCTTTAGGGAGCTTATATCTTTTGCGGGCCTTTTCTCTCAAATTGACCATTTTAATTAATTTAATAAAAATATTTAATTAATATTTCAAATTAAAAGGGGATTTTTAATTAAAACAAGAGAAGAGTTTACGTAACTAACTTCTCTCATTTTGCACTCAGCCAAACACTCTTTCTTTTCTAAAAACTAGAGAGTTTCTCCATCTTTTCTAATCCTTTTGAATGACTAAAGAGTTCTTTGATTCTCCTACCAATCATCATTGAGTTTTCTTGAAGATTTCATCAAAAATCTTGTCATTTGAGGAGAAAAGGCAAGTTTAGAGGCATGATTTCATTTAACTCCTCCAATCAAGGTTCTTTAATGAAATTCTCAAGTCTTGTGCCTTCTAAGTATGTTTATTAACTATGTTTTATAGTGGATTAAAAGGAAATAGGCTAAAAATTGATTTATGTGGTGATTTTCCAAGATTTTCGTTTGGGCACTGTTTTGATTGATTTGAGAATGATTTTAAAGTTGATTTGAATGTTAAATGATGTTAAAGTAAATGCTTAATCATAATAATCCTGGATTAGGTTGGATCTCTTAAAGTTTAGGTTGTTAGTTTTGGGTTTTGGCTTGGAAATGTGAAATCTGAGTTGTTGGAGGTATAAGGATGATATTAGGATGTTTCCGGATGTTGATTTGTGGTTAAAATGTGATGGAAGTGTTTGTTGATGGCTGGGTTGAGTTTAGTGATCAATCGAAGGTGATTTGGGTTGTTTCAGATGGGTATTTTGGTTCTTTTGGGTAGAGTTGCGGGTTTTTAGTGTTTACTGGTGGTTTTAATGCATTCAGATGCATTAATCCTCTGTTCTTGTGTGGTATAAACATGGGAGGATTCTTTGGAAGCTTTCGACGAATTTTTGGGGACTTCAGACGCTTGATTTTTGCATCTGCGATTGAGGTTTCACGAGTCGGTGAGTGGAAATGGGATTTCCAGCTTTGAAACATCTTAAAAGTGGTTTTGGGAACTTAGTGTAAGCTTGAAACGCTACACTAAGTTCGGAAGTAAGTAAAGTGATTTTCTCCCTCGGATTGTGCTATTATAAGCTTATGAATGCACTTGATTTTATATGTGCATTAATTCGATACCCTTTTTATCAAAACCAAACACATGATTCCAGTGAGCAAAATACGTAACGATACGGCTAATCGTATCGATACACCCCTTAATATCGTACCGATACGCCCTTGAAGCATACCGATACGCCCTCGAAGTGTATCGATACGCCCTCGAAGTGTATCGATATGCCCTCGAAGCGTATCGATACGCCTTGTTTTTCAGTCACAACGAGTCTTTCTTGTTTGAGACAGGTACCGATACGCCCATGATCCGTACCGATACGGTAGGTTGTTGAGCAGCATTTATTGTGAGAAATTGCAGCCCAGCGGCTCTATTGATGATCTTAACCACCCAAATGGCTAGAAATCAATACAAGGGTATAAAAACAAGTCTCAAATGCAACAGCAACAACTATTGAACCTACAAGCAACATCAAAGCACTCAAATCAAAACTTTGTTCTTTTAGAGTCAAATCTTTGTACCCAACTCCTTCGTGTTCTTCATTGTAATTCTTATTATGAATTTGAGGAGTGTTTGATTGTATTTGGGTAAACATCATCCTTAGACATGAATTTGTAAAGCTTACCAAAAACTCTTCTTTGTAAAGTGAGTGGATTAAGCTTTGGGTAGAAAGCTTAATCAAATTTTAAGATTTCCTCCTCATCCAAGAAAAGGGGAATAATCTATTAGTGGATTGGTTGAAAATCCTTAGTGGGAGCTAAGGTAGTGGATGTAGAGTTCATTGGAGAACTTGAACCACTATAATTGCCTTGTGTCTCAATTTTTATTCTTCCAAATTTCCACCCTTAAAATTTTTATCGCCAATTCACCCCCCTCCTGGCCATTTGCAATTGTTTGATCAACTCAACAGATACACCCAAGCCCGTATCGATACACAAACTTCCAGTAAGCTTCCCTTGTTTTGATATCCTCAAACTCGTACCGGTATGCCCCCGCATATCGATACGTCATGCCTGAACCTGGCAGCCCGTACCGAAAAGGCTCAGCCCGTACCAAAATGCCTGGGCTAATTTAGGCATACTGTATCGGTATGCTACCCCGCATTTCGGTACGTCTGGGCCTGTAATGGCATTTTTCTCAACTTTAACATATCAAAAATCATTCTAAACCATTCTAACATGCTTCCAACCTAAACTCAAACATTTAAGGCATAAATCCAACGGTATTTAGCACCAAAGCAAGCACTTAATATCAACGTGATCATATATGAAATCTATAGGCATGCTTCCTAAGAACAACCACAAAAAGTCAAAAATGCAAAAAAAAAAACCAAATACCAACATATAAAGGTCGTTTACAAGTCCAAATAGGCAACATAAACTTGCCACGAACTAGGGAGTTTCAAAACACAACCTCCCAAAACATATAGGTACCCTCTCATTTCCATTTATTACAACTTAGTAAATGTAAAACCATACTTGAGCTATGAAATGTGTTGAGTTTTACGTGCTCGATTTCTTCAACCATTCTTGCTCGCCAAGTGCGGAGAAGTTGGATATTTGGGTGATTTTGTGGGAGGTAAAAATTGGACAATTGACACAAGGATTTATAGTAGTTCAGCCTTCTAACAAGCACCTACATCCACTACCTTAGCTTCCCACTAAGGATTTCAAAAAATTCACTCTTGAATTTCTTCCCTTTTTCTAGACTAAAGAGGCAACCTTTACATACTCAAAGCTTTTTAACCCAAAGCTTGAGTAAACCCTCTTTACAAGAGAAATTAGAGCAAACTTGAAATCCCTCACTAGGTTGATAGTTTGCAATCTTAAGCTCACTCACCCAAACCTAAACATTTGAGCAAATTTGACAATTTAGGCTCACAAGTGTTGTCTATACAATGAATGAACAATTTAAGCCCTAAAGACAATTTGACATCATATAGTTGTTGACAATTGAAACATTAGTCTTCTCTTGATGCTTGAAGGTCCCTTTTATACTCCCAATTGAGTTTGTAGCTGTTGAGGACCGTTTGGGTTGTTTTGGAGCCGTTGGAGACTTTATTTCCCAACATTAATTTTGTTCTGCAGTTGTCCGTTTCAAAACAAGCGACCCCGTTCTGGAACGACCTTCTTGAGAACTAGCCGTTGAAGTCTGATGCAGCAAGCCGTATCGAAACGTCTATGGTCATTTCGAAACGCTCTTCATCTGTATCGAAACGGTGACAACCCTGTTTTGAAATGCGTGACAGTTGAGCTGCAATTTAAAAAGCTGTTGGGAAAATAGTCGTTGGGGAGGTTTTGACCATTGGGCGTATCGAAACACCAAAGGGGTGTTTTGAAATGAAAACCCATTATATCGAAACGAGCAAGCCCTGTTTCGATACGAGTTTTGGCAGTTTCAAACTGTTTCGATATAGGTCCCCCTATTTCGAAATGGGTACCTTGAAAAACCTGGTTTGGCTACTTAAAAACATTTCAAACCTTGCCAAAACCATTTAAAACATCCACAAACTTATTTTCAAGTTGTTTGGACTTAAAGGCATATTTGAAATCTTTTCAATTTAGTCCAAAACTATTTTTCAATTATTATATCAAAACATTAGTTCTTCAATCTCATCTTTTTTGATATAATAAAACCAAGTTGAAAAATTGTTTAAGATTCTTCCGCTTAGTATTTAAAAAATTGAATAAGAGATTTTAAAATTAAAAGAAGTTAAAGCTCCCCCTTATTCTCTTGAAAAACCAATTTTTCAAATCATTTCTCCCCTTTTTGTTATATCAAAAAGAATTTAAATGACTTTAAGTTCAAAATAAATTAGGAGATAAAAAAGATTGACACAAATAATAATTTTGGTTTTAAAATGCCCCCCTTACTCAAAGCATCATCAAAAGTGTTAGTCCAACATATAAGATAATCTAGTCGAAATTAAAAATAAATCAAATTAAACAACTAAAACAACTAGATTTTACCACACTTGAACTTCAAGGGAGGATGTGAAGCCTTCATTCTTCAAGTGTTCTTCCTTGTGTGTATGGAGCTCCCCTACAATATTTGACTTGTTGAACAATCTCCATTACACCTAAACAAGACAATCAAGTAATTTTTGGTATCTAAATTGCTTTGGATCCATAGACATTAGTAGCACAAAATTTAGCCCCCTTATGATTCCATTTTTCAATTTCATCATTTTTAGTTGAAGTGGTTAGTCCTTTTGGGACCCAAATACTTCTAAAATATTTTACATTTATAAATCTAGGGGCACTAGATTGTGTAACATAAAATTTTAATTTTCCAAAATAATTTTTCTTTTCAAGTTCTTTGGAAATAAATCTTTTTCTTCTTGAACTTTATGAAGCAAATTTTGTAAATCAACACATTTTTGTTCAAACTCATTGAGTTTTGCTTAAGTTCAATTTTGGTTTTAGAAATAAAATCATTTTGAATTTTCAAATTTGAAACAATTTTCTTGTTTTTTAAAATGTGATTTTTAAACTCTAAAACCAAATCATCATAGGCATCTTGTAATTCATCAAAAGAATATGAACATGATGTAGATGAATTAGAAGTTACCCATGAATCTTCTTCGATGGCCATAAGGCAAATGTTGGCTTGATCATCGTCGGTGGAGTCTGTCGCAACCCTTTTTTAAGAGGCTTCAACTTTTTGATTTTTTTTAAACACGGAGTCACCACCAATCTTTTTGAAAAGTGTGATTGGATCACTTTAAAACAGGGTTATTTTAATAAAACATTTTGTTTTAATAAAACAACGGTTTTGGTCTACGAAAACCAGAAAACAAGTTCGGGGGTCAGTTACGCGTGGGGAAGGGTTAGCACCCACACGACGCCCGAAATTGGTACCTAATAGATTTTAAAATTGTTTTCAAAACTGGAATTTGCAAGTTCACGAAGGTTCGAATTCATTTGTCCGTTTAATGAATATCAAACTATTTTAACGACGTTATCGCTCGAGAGATGAACTTTAATCACCGCCAACATTTCTGGCGCTAACTCATCATTCCCGTTTGATAAGACACCGCATTAAATCAATTTCACCTTTTCGAATAACAAAGAAAATTAGACGTGTTGAACATTTTTTATTTATTCTAAGTTCGAAATTATTTATTCTTAAAACCAAGACCATTCTTTTACCCCTTTTACATTTTTTAGCTTTTTTTCATTTTTATGTTTTCACCTTTTTATATATTTTTTATTTTCAAAATGAATTTCCCTTTATTATTTTTAAAAGCTTTTCTTTAGGACTTTTTAAAATAAACCTTATTTTTTTTGAAAAAAAAAATCATCTTTAAGATTTTTTAAAAACTTTTTTTCCCTAAAACCCTAAAATATTATTTAAAACCCTTTTTAAAATTTATTTTTTTTCTTGAAAACTTATTACTTATTTCTTTTTAAAGAAATATTTTTCTTTTTTTAAAAAAAAATCTCTTAACCTACTTTATTATTAAAAATAAATTTCAAGAAAAAAACCTTTTATTATTTTTTATAAATCAAGCCCCTTTTATTATTTCCACCCATGCATTATATTTTTTCTAATTAAATTCCTAACTTTAAGTTTTTTAATAAAATCACATCAACTCAAATTTATTCTTGCATTTTAATAGCAACACTTTTAAAAGTTCTTTTTTTATTTCTATAGATCAAAACACTCCTAAACAACATTTTTAAAGCATGCAATGTTTTTTAAAGATTAAACGAAAATTCAAACGAAAATTCAAACGAAAATTCAAAACGAAAACGTTACCGGAATCATGAAACAATTTTCCGACTTCAAGAACACAACCTAAAATCCACAAAAAACACAAACACAAACACAAAAATTCATCCAAGAAAAAACATGAAAATTACTAAAAAACACTAAAAGGAAAGATAGAAATTTTACCAAAACGACAAACGAAGAACTCAAATATGAACTTCTCGAAATGCTCCTAATTTCCTCCGGAAAATTGTCTCCAAACTCGAACTTAAACTCTAAAATTTCCAGCAACTCTTGAGAATTTTTAGAGAATTTTTTCGGAATTTTCCTAAGCCTTTTGCTTTTTCAAGTGTATTTTCTCTTGAAATTGTGTATGTTAAACAAGGAGGAAAACGGGGTTTATATACAAATTCTAGGGCTTGCAAATCAAGCAAATATCTGCGTTTAATCCCTAAATTGGAGCCAAAATCAGACCAAGAACATGATCCTTGTAACGCCCCGGTTTTGGGCTTAGAAGTTTTGGGCGTTGACCGGTTTGGTCAAAGTCCTGTTCGAATCTTAAGAGGTGAAATTAGGAAAGCCTAGTTCGGGTTGCATTAAAAATATGGAAAAATGTTCTAAAAGCATCTTTTAATATAATTAAGTGAACTGTGAAATCAATTTTGAAAAATGGGTTTTGGAAGTATGACATTTTGGCTAGTGACCAAAATGTAAATTTCGAAAGTTTGGTGACTGTTTTATAAAGAGTTGAAAATTTGAATCCTTAAGGAGCTATTAATCCAAAGATGATTTCTCCAGATTTTTCTAAGATATTTTAAGTCTAAAATCTGATTTTAAAGGTTATTAAAATTGGAGGGAAGCCATTTTGGCTATTTTTGGGATTTTGTAACCAACTTTGCTAAACTTTCTTTCTCTCATTTTCTCTCAAACCAAACACTACTTTTCCAGAGAACTTGATCTGATTTCTTCACCTAAATCCCTCCATTCAACTCTCATTTGATTCCAAATCATTGTATCTTCAAATCTCTTCAATTGCTAAGTGTTTCAACAAGGATTTTCATTCCAAAAAGTGGAGAAACACAAGTTTGGAGGTAAGAACGTCCTTCTCCTCTAAACTATCAGTTCTTTACTGAAATTCCCAAGTTATCAACTCTTGATTGATGTTTAATTAAAGGCTTTTGAGTTTGGAATTGTATCTTGGCTTATAATGCAAGATTTGATGGTTTTTCATGATTTTTCGTTAGATCTGATTGATCTGTGATTTGAGATGTGTTTTTGATGTTAAATGAACTCTAAATTGATAAGGAAATGAGTTTTGATTAATGCAATCCCGGATAGGTTGAGTTTCCTAAGTTTAGCTTATGTTTTTTGGATGTTTTTGTGGTGATCTTGTGGATCTGTTGTTGCTGGAGGTATAAGGATGTTTGTAGGTTGTTTTTAGATGTTTTATGGTGTTAATGGATGTAAGGTTTTGCTGGTTTATGGCTGGGCTTTGTTGGGAGGTGGTTTTGGTGCAATTTCGGTTGTGTTTGGTGGCCGAAATTGGAGTGGGAATGAGAGCAGCGAGTTTGAGTGCTTTCATTGAAGCTTTTGATGCTTGATGATGCATTAAACCTCTGCTTTAATGTGTTTAATCAGGGGAGGCATCTTTGGATCCAAGGGTTGTTGATCCGGAAGCTTGATTTCGTGCTTCGGCAAGAGGCGAAGTGGAATCGGTGAGTGAAATTGGGTTTTCGGCTTTGAAACCAATGTCTTGGGAGCTTAGTTTAAGTCTAAACAACTTTGCTAAGCTCGAGCGTAAGTTTTCGGAATTTCTCTCTAGTGGTGGCCATGATTTTGTTGTGATGCAAAATGATTATTTGCATGTTTTACATACTGTTTTGGAAGCATGTTTTAGCATGGTTTTTGCTGATGATGTAAGCCATATGTTGAAGGTAACTCTAGGTAGGAGTTCCTTGCTTTTGTACATTGAAATGATGTGGTTTAATGCTTTTAAATGCATGATGAATATGGCTTGGTTTTATGCTTTAAAACAGTGATGTAAGTGATGAAAATGATGTATATTGGCAAGTGAGGTTTTTAAAATGTTGAGGTCACTAAGGTGGTTAAAAGTCCTTGAGTGAGCCTTGTTACTTATGAACATCAAGGTGGTTAAAAGTCCTTGGATGGTTCATGTTGTGGACACTAAGGTGGTTAAAAGTCCTTAGGTGATCCTTTTCTATGGTGTTTAAAAGTCCATAGGCCAAGGTGTTTAAAAGTCCTTGGGCTCAAGGTGTTTAAAAGTCCTTGAGGTGATCTAATTCATGGTGTTTAAAAGTCCATGGCCAGGGTGTTTAAAAGTCCTTGGGACCAAGGTGTTTAAAAGTCCTTGGGAAGTTGATGAACTTGTTTAAGAAATGAAATGTATCACTTGAGCCAATATGACATGTTAAGTATATTATGAAGCATGAGATGCTTGTTTTTAATGTTTATGTTGAAGCATGAAGTTGCTTGTTTTAAGTAAGGTTTTGAGCATGAGCAAATGTGGATTTGAAGCATGTTTTATAAATGTTTTAAGTTGCATTATTGGATGGTTTTTAAGAGCATTTCTCACTAAGCTTTTGCTTACGCTCTCTTCGTTTTATTTAATCCAATAATGCAGAGCATTAGAGACCTATTGAGGGCAGCAAGAAGGGCAAGAATTCAAGTGCAAGTAAAGCTCAATGTATGGAAGGTTTTTGTTAAACATTTTAGCTTTTGGGTGATTTGGCAATGGGGAAACAATGTGTATGTTTTGGGAGGTGTTTTGGACTCCCTAAGTATGTTGAATGTTGATGTGTTTGCTGGCTTTTGAATTGGAACCATATATGCTTGTTTTGGAAGTTTGGTGTTGAATAGCTAGCTTGTGTAGGAAGCATGCCATTAGAATTTGGGGCTTTTCATATGTGATTGTTATATGTTGAATTGGTGCTGCACTTATGGTCCTTGCATGTTGGTAGACTATGTGGTATGATTTGGTGTTGTATAATTGAAGTTTGAAGCATGTATGTTGTTGTTTTTGAGTCGATTCCTGGCAGGGGTATCGGTACTCGGGCTTGCGTATCGATACGCCTGAGCCAAATGTGCACATCTCTGCCCAGGCGTATCGGTACGGTTGTGTGGGTATCGATACTCGTCTAGGCTAAGTATGAATGCCGTATCGAAACACGGGACCTCGTATCGATACCGTTTTTGGAGTTTGGTTACTGTCTCCCCGCGTATCGATACGACTCCAGGCGTATCGATACGTGACCGTTAATTCAGTTAAAAGTATCTTTATATGTTTTGTTTTGTTTGCGTTTTGGTCCTGAATCTTGTTTGTTCAATTGTATGAGTTTGGGAAGTCCTTTTGAGCTGAAATTTTACAGAGAAGCATGAAATATGATTAATTTCAAGATGGTAACTTTATGTTGGGTTAAGTCCTTATATTTATCAGAATTTACAATTTGGTCCCTAAAGTTGTAAGTTGTTCAATTGAGTCCCTGTTTGATCTCTGATGTTTGTGATCTTTTGGTAAGATGTTTGTGTGATCACAATTAGGTCTAAAGTGCATCTAGACAAGATTAAAAAGAAAAAAAAGGGTCGTTAATCAAGGTTGACTTTCGGGTTGACTTTGGTTTTCCCCGTGTGACTTTCTTAATTCGGGTCAACCGTCTAGGCCGGGTTAAGGTGGTTACATTTGGTGGTATCAGAGCTAAGTTCTCGAGTAATTGGGAATGGTTGTATGCATGATTGAAGTATGTATGCTATGAATGCTTGTTGTTTGAAAGCATGTTCAGTGGTTTGAAATGTTGATGCAGTTGAGTTGTATGCTCTGATGTTGCATGTTGAGGGTACCCATTGCCAAACAAAAGCTAAAGGAAAGATGTTGTTTTGAAATGAAATTGAGCTTGAATACTTGGATTGCTTACCTTGCTGGGCCTGACTTTGTTTTATTTGTATTGTGATTGCATGGTAAAAGTATGGCACCACGTAGAGAGTTAAGAGGTAATGCGAGAGCTACGGCTCCTAACGAGAATGAGAATGAAGAGCACACTGGTAGTGCTGTGTTACCCCCTCCTCCGCCTGGTGGTGGTGCTGGAGGTGCGAGAGCTGAAGCTGCAGCTGGTGCTGGTGCTGGAGCTGCTGGACCAGAGGTTGGTCAGGGGCAAGCAATGCCTGATATGTCTGTTTTGGTACAAGCTATTGCGGGTACTTTTCGAGCAGCAGTAGCTGGAGCTCAGGGAGCTGGGCATCAGGGAGATGCTGGAGTCAGATTGCCTTTGGAGCGTCTGCGCAGTCTTGGAGGGACTGAGTTTAGAGGTTTGTCAGCTGAGAGTTCTGAGGCTTGGCTGGAAAGTACCAAGCGTATCTTGGGTCAGATGAGTTGCACGGATGTGCAAAAGCTGGGCTGTGTTGTGTCCTTGCTGCAGGACGATGCTTATACATGGTGGACGACTACCATTTCTGGAATGGCTGAAGCTGATGTTACCTGGACATTCTTTCAGAATGTGTTTAAAAGAAGATATCTGAGAGTGAGATATCTGGATGAGAAAAAGCGGGAATTCATGTCTCTTACCCAAGGGAGCATGAGTGTAGCTGAGTACGAGGTACAGTTTGTACGGCTCAGTCAGTATGCACCGGAGCTGATACCTGATGAGAGGGCTAGGTGCGAGAGGTTTTGTTACGGTCTTGTGATGGATGTTAAGATGTATGTGCTGGCCACTGAATATGATGATTTTGATGTTTTGGTGGGCCGAGCCAAAGACATTGAGATGAATCTGGGTTTGTCTGCTAGAGGTGCTGGAGCAAGTGCTGGGAAGAGGTCAGCTGAGTTTAGTTCCGGTGGTGGACGGAACAAGAGGGGACGAGATCAGAAGTATCAGTCCTCAACCAGGAGAGGTGGTGGTGTGCCTGCTAGGGGTGGCGGTGCTAGAGCTGATCCTATTTCTTGTTGGATCTGTGGTTCCCGTGGTCACTTGAAGCGTGACTGTCCTCGTGCTGAGAGAGTGGCACAAGCTCCTGTTGCAACAGCTGGTAATGCTGGTGGAAATGGGTGTTGGAATTGTGGTTCAGCAGACCACTTGAGGCGTGATTGTCCGAGGATGGCTGGTGAGCAGGTGCGTGCTCCTGTTGTTGTTGCACCACAGAGAGGTTGTGGGCGCGGCCGTGGTAATTTCCAGAGGAGAGAGGAAGGTGGCCGAGGGGTAGCTCATGTTGTAGCTATTCAGCCTGAGGGTGTAGGCCAAGCGAGGGTGTATGCTCAGAGGGAGGGCAGGAATGATGCAGATGTGATTGCAGGTACCTTTACTTTGCAGTCCTTGTCATTGCTTTCTTTGATTGATTCTGGATATACGCATTCATATATTCTTCGTGAGCATACTGAATTGCTTGGTTTGCCTGTTGAGTCTTTGGATGTTGGTGTTCGGGTCACTAGTTCCTTTGGTGAGACTGTTGTGACTCGTAAGCTTTATAGAAGGTGTCCCTTGGTTGTTCAAGAGCATGTCTTTCGTGTTGATCTTATGGAGTTGCCCTTTTATGGTTTTGATGTGATCCTTGGTATGGATTGGCTTGCTGAGCATCGTGCTGTTGTGGACTGTGAGAATAAGCGTGTTTCGCTTAAGCTTGCGGATGATTATGAAGTTGTTGTGGTTGGTGAGAATGTGAAGTTTCTTGCCAATGTTGTGTCTTCTTTGGAGGCGAGTAGGATGCTGAGGCAAGGTTGCGAAGCTTACCTAGCTTTTGTGATGAATCCTAGCTCTAAGGAGTTGAGGGTGCAAGATATCAGGGTTGTAAAGGAGTTTCCTGGTGTTTTTCCTGAGGAGTTGCCTGGTTTACCTCCTAACCGCGAGGTGGAGTTTGGAATTGAGCTGTATGAGAATACAACTCCTGTTTCCATTACTCCCTATAGAATGGCACCTAAGGAGCTGAAGGAGCTAAAGACGCAGTTGCAAGAGTTGCTTGATCGTGGTTTCATCCGGCCGAGTGTGTCACCTTGGGGAGCACCGGTCTTATTTGTGAAGAAGAAGGATGGCACTATGAGAATGTGCATTGATTACCGTCAGCTGAACAAGTTGACTATCAAGAATCGGTATCCTTTGCCGAGGATTGATGATCTCTTTGATCAATTTCGGGGAGCTGCTGTGTTCTCTAAGATTGACTTGAGGTCAGGGTATTATCAGTTGAAGGTGAAAGATGTGGATGTGCCTAAGACAGCTTTCAGGACAAGGTATGGGCATTATGAGTTCCTTGTGATGCCGTTTGGGTTGACAAATGCTCCTGCTGCTTTCATGGACATGATGAATCGTGTGTTTCATGAATACCTGGACAAGTTTGTTGTGGTGTTCATAGATGATATCCTCGTGTACTCGCGTACTGAGGAGGAGCATGTAGAGCATTTGAGGATTGTTTTGCAAGCTTTGTTGGAGAATCAGCTTTATGCTAAGCTGAGCAAGTGTGAGTTCTGGTTAAGAGAGGTGGTTTTTCTTGGGCATGTGGTCTCAGCTGAGGGGATTCGTGTTGATCCTCAGAAGATTGAAGCGGTGATGAGCTGGAAGGTTCCTAAGTCTGTTCATGAGGTCCGTAGTTTCCTTGGTTTGGCGGGATACTACCGAAGGTTTGTGGATGGGTTTTCCAAGATTGCTGCTCCTTTGACAAAGCTGTTGCATAAGGATGTTAAGTATGAGTGGACAGAAGCGAGACAACAGGCTTTTGAGAAGCTGAAGGCGGCTTTGACGCAAGCTCCTATCTTGATTCAGCCTGAATCAGGGAAAGAGTTTGTGGTTTACAGTGATGCATCCTATGTTGGTTTGGGGTGTGTGCTAATGCAGAAGGGTAAGGTGGTGGCTTATGCATCGCGGCAGTTGAAAGTGCATGAGCGCAATTACCCTACACATGATATTGAGCTGGCTGCAGTGGTTTTTGCTCTGAAGATCTGGAGGCATTATCTGTATGGAGAAAAGTGTACTGTGTACACAGATCACAAGAGTTTGAGGTATCTGATGTCTCAGAAGGAGTTGAATCTTAGGCAGCGGCGTTGGTTGGAGTTGCTCAAGGATTATGATCTGACGATTGAGTATCATCCTGGAAAAGCTAATGTTGTTGCTGATGCCTTGAGTAGGAAGGTAGCTGTTGAGTTGAGAGCCATGTTTGCTAGCTTGAGCATATCGCGTGATGGTGGTCTTGTGGCTGAGTTGCATGTGAAGCCGTCTATGGTTCAGTTGATCAAGGATAAGCAGTTGTTGGATGATTCCTTGGTGTCTCATGTTCAGGATATCGCGGAGGGTAGACCTTCGGATTTCTGTTTCAATGATGATGGTGTGCTGTGTTTTGGGAGTCGGATAGTAGTGCCCAATGATGCTGAGTTGAGGCGTGCTATTCTGACTGAAGGTCATAGTAGTCCTTTTTCTATGCACCCTGGTAGTACTAAGATGTATCGTGATCTTCGTGGTGAGTACTATTGGGTTGGTTTGAAGAAGGACGTTGCAGAGTTCGTGAGCAAGTGTTTGGTGTGTCAGCGAGTTAAGGCTGAGCATCAGTTTCCTTCAGGGTTGTTGCAACCGTTGAAAATCCCTGAGTGGAAGTGGGAGAGGGTTACCATGGATTTTGTATCTGGTTTACCTTTGTCTCCATCGAAGAAGAATTCGGTCTGGGTGATTGTGGATCGCCTGACGAAGTGTGCACATTTCTTGCCTGTGCATACTACGTTCTCGTTGGATAAGCTGGCAGAGCTGTACATTGCTGAGATTGTGAGGCTGCATGGTGTGCCTAAGTCGATTGTGTCGGATAGGGATCCGAGGTTTACATCGCGGTTTTGGCAGTGTTTGCATCAAGCTCTGGGTACAAGGTTGCATTTCAGTACATCCTATCATCCTCAGTCGGATGGTCAGTCTGAGCGAGTTATCCAGATTTTGGAGGATATGTTGAGGTGCTGCGTGATTGAGTTCCAAGGTTCTTGGGAGAAGCATCTGCCTTTAGTTGAGTTTGCTTATAACAATAGTTATCAGGCGAGTATACAGATGGCACCTTATGAGGCTTTGTACGGGAAGAAGTGTAGGACTCCTCTTTGTTGGGCTGAAACTGGTCAAAAGTTGGTTTCGATGCCGGCTTTGTTGAAAGGGACCACAGAAAAGGTAAAGCTCATTTGTGAACGGTTAAAGGCTGCTTCTGATCGGCAGAAATCTTACGCGGATTTGAAGCGTAAGGAGATAGAGTATGCGGTGGGTGACCGTGTGTTCTTGAAGGTTTCGCCTTGGAAGAAGGTGATGCGGTTTGGTCGGAAGGGCAAGTTGAGCCCTAGATACATTGGACCATATGAGGTGGTTGAGCGTGTGGGTCCTGTTGCGTATCGGTTGAGGTTACCTCAGGAGTTGGAGAAGATTCATGATGTGTTTCATGTTTCTATGCTCCGGAAGTATAGATCTGATCCTTCGCATGTGATGCCTGTGGAGGAAGTGGAATTGAATCCGGATTTGACCTATGATGAGGAACCGGTGAAGGTTCTGGATTCGGATAGCAAGGTTCTTCGTGGCAAGACCATTGAGTTGGTGAAGGTGCTGTGGAAGCATCGCGGTGTTGAGGAAGCCACGTGGGAGCGAAAGGAGGACATGCTGAAGCAGTTTCCTTATCTCTTTCCTTCAGGTAAATTTCGAGGACGAAATTTCTTAAGGGGGGAGAGTTGTAACGCCCCGGTTTTGGGCTTAGAAGTTTTGGGCGTTGACCGGTTTGGTCAAAGTCCTGTTCGAATCTTAAGAGGTGAAATTAGGAAAGCCTAGTTCGGGTTGCATTAAAAATATGGAAAAATGTTCTAAAATCATCTTTTAATATAATTAAGTGAACTGTGAAATCAATTTTGAAAAATGGGTTTTGGAAGTATGACATTTTGGCTAGTGACCAAAATGTAAATTTCGAAAGTTTGGTGACTGTTTTATAAAGAGTTGAAACTTTGAATCCTTAAGGAGCTATTAATCCAAAGATGATTTCTCCAGATTTTTCTAAGATATTTTAAGTCTAAAATCTGATTTTAAAGGTTATTAAAATTGGAGGGAAGCCATTTTGGCTATTTTTGGGATTTTGTAACCAACTTTGCTAAACTTTCTTTCTCTCATTTTCTCTCAAACCAAACACTACTTTTCCAGAGAACTTGATCTGATTTCTTCACCTAAATCCCTCCATTCAACTCTCATTTGATTCCAAATCATTGTATCTTCAAATCTCTTCAATTGCTAAGTGTTTCAACAAGGATTTTCATTCCAAAAAGTGAAGAAACACAAGTTTGGAGGTAAGAACGTCCTTCTCCTCTAAACTATCAGTTCTTTACTGAAATTCCCAAGTTATCAACTCTTGATTGATGTTTAATTAAAGGCTTTTGAGTTTGGAATTGTATCTTGGCTTATAATGCAAGATTTGATGGTTTTTCATGATTTTTCGTTAGATCTGATTGATCTGTGATTTGAGATGTGTTTTTGATGTTAAATGAACTCTAAATTGATAAGGAAATGAGTTTTGATTAATGCAATCCCGGATAGGTTGAGTTTCCTAAGTTTAGCTTATGTTTTTTGGATGTTTTTGTGGTGATCTTGTGGATCTGTTGTTGCTGGAGGTATAAGGATGTTTGTAGGTTGTTTTTAGATGTTTTATGGTGTTAATGGATGTAAGGTTTTGCTGGTTTATGGCTGGGCTTTGTTGGGAGGTGGTTTTGGTGCAATTTCGGTTGTGTTTGGTGGCCGAAATTGGAGTGGGAATGAGAGCAGCGAGTTTGAGTGCTTTCATTGAAGTTTTTGATGCTTGATGATGCATTAAACCTCTGCTTTAATGTGTTTAATCAGGGGAGGCATCTTTGGATCCAAGGGTTGTTGATCCGGAAGCTTGATTTCGTGCTTCGGCAAGAGGCGAAGTGGAATCGGTGAGTGAAATTGGGTTTTCGGCTTTGAAACCAATGTCTTGGGAGCTTAGTTTAAGTCTAAACAACTTTTCTAAGCTCGAGCGTAAGTTTTCGGAATTTCTCTCTAGTGGTGGCCATGATTTTGTTGTGATGCAAAATGATTATTTGCATGTTTTACATACTGTTTTGGAAGCATGTTTTAGCATGGTTTTTGCTGATGATGTAAGCCATATGTTGAAGGTAACTCTAGGTAGGAGTTCCTTGCTTTTGTACATTGAAATGATGTGGTTTAATGCTTTTAAATGCATGATGAATATGGCTTGGTTTTATGCTTTAAAACAGTGATGTAAGTGATGAAAATGATGTATATTGGCAAGTGAGGTTTTTAAAATGTTGAGGTCACTAAGGTGGTTAAAAGTCCTTGAGTGAGCCTTGTTACTTATGAACATCAAGGTGGTTAAAAGTCCTTGGATGGTTCATGTTGTGGACACTAAGGTGGTTAAAAGTCCTTAGGTGATCCTTTTCTATGGTGTTTAAAAGTCCATAGGCCAAGGTGTTTAAAAGTCCTTGGGCTCAAGGTGTTTAAAAGTCCTTGAGGTGATCTAATTCATGGTGTTTAAAAGTCCATGGCCAAGGTGTTTAAAAGTCCTTGGGACCAAGGTGTTTAAAAGTCCTTGGGAAGTTGATGAACTTGTTTAAGAAATGAAATGTATCACTTGAGCCAATATGACATGTTAAGTATATTATGAAGCATGAGATGCTTGTTTTTAATGTTTATGTTGAAGCATGAAGTTGCTTGTTTTAAGTAAGGTTTTGAGCATTAGCAAATGTGGATTTGAAGCATGTTTTATAAATGTTTTAAGTTGCATTATTGGATGGTTTTTAAGAGCATTTCTCACTAAGCTTTTGCTTACGCTCTCTTCGTTTTCTTTAATCCAATAATGCAGAGCATTAGAGACCTATTGAGGGCAGCAAGAAGGGCAAGAATTCAAGTGCAAGTAAAGCTCAATGTATGGAAGGTTTTTGTTAAACATTTTAGCTTTTGGGTGATTTGGCAATGGGGAAACAATGTGTATGTTTTGGGAGGTGTTTTGGACTCCCTAAGTATGTTGAATGTTGATGTGTTTGCTGGCTTTTGAATTGGAACCATATATGCTTGTTTTGGAAGTTTGGTGTTGAATAGCTAGCTTGTGTAGGAAGCATGCCATTAGAATTTGGGGCTTTTCATATGTGATTGTTATATGTTGAATTGGTGCTGCACTTATGGTCCTTGCATGTTGGTAGACTATGTGGTATGATTTGGTGTTGTATAATTGAAGTTTGAAGCATGTATGTTGTTGTTTTTGTGTCGATTCCTGGCAGGGGTATCGGTACTCGGGCTTGCGTATCGATACGCCTGAGCCAAATGTGCACATCTCTGCCCAGGCGTATCGGTACGGTTGTGTGGGTATCGATACTCGTCTAGGCTAAGTATGAATGCCGTATCGAAACACGGGACCTCGTATCGATACCGTTTCTGGAGTTTGGTTACTGTCTCCCCGCGTATCGATACGACTCCAGGCGTATCGATACGTGACCGTTAATTCAGTTAAAAGTATCTTTATATGTTTTGTTTTGTTTGCGTTTTGGTCCTGAATCTTGTTTGTTCAATTGTATGAGTTTGGGAAGTCCTTTTGAGCTGAAATTTTACAGAGAAGCATGAAATATGATTAATTTCAAGATGGTAACTTTATGTTGGGTTAAGTCCTTATATTTATCAGAATTTACAATTTGGTCCCTAAAGTTGTAAGTTGTTCAATTGAGTCCATGTTTGATCTCTGATGTTTGTGACCTTTTGGTAAGATGTTTGTGTGATCACAATTAGGTCTAAAGTGCATCTAGACAAGATTAAAAAGAAAAAAAAAGGGTCGTTAATCAAGGTTGACTTTCGGGTTGACTTTGGTTTTCCCCGTGTGACTTTCTTAATTCGGGTCAACCGTCTAGGCCGGGTTAAGGGGGTTACAATCCTCGGTAAAACCCCTAAAAAATTATCTAATTTGATCCAAATTCGGGGTTGAATTTTCCCCTTAATTTGAGCCTAGTGTTTGAACCTTTTTCCCTTCTTTTACATGTGAATGACGATCGTGGCATGCAGCATTGACGACGTTATGACGGCGGGAGCGAGAGGAACAGGTTAGCAGCTTCGGCGGTAACTGCCGCGTCCTGTGGCGGCCGGCCGGTACAAACCCCCTACTTTGTTGGCTGTTTGAACAGGGGAGATGAAGGTGACCACTCGCGCGTGTGCAGCACACGCGCCAGACGCGTGAGTGCGGGTGATCCTTCCTTTTTTTAACTTAGCCTTTGATCTCCCTTGTCCTTGATCCAATGGTCTCTATTAATCTTGCAAAAATCAAAACAAATGAGTTAGATGGGCTTAAAATTATATTATTATTCTTTGGGCTTTTAAAATGGATCCATTATTATTTTTAAAACCAATGGGTTTAAAATGGACCCCCTAATTATTAAATTTTTAAGTGAGCTTTATTTTAATAAATGCCCCCTTATTAGGTGGACCACCTTTATTATTTAAAATAGACTCTTTTTATTTTTTACATATTATTTTATTATTAATTTTTTTGGGTTTTATTAATAAATATTAATAATAATAATGAAAATAAAAATGAAAAAATAGGTGAAAATTCAATGACAACAGCTACCCCTCTTTTTTTATTTCTATGCAACAAGGATAAAGCAAAGACCAAAAGGCACTAATTTTCATCGATTTTCCAGTTGGCTCCATTCTCCTATTGCTCGAACGGATATGCATGTTCTATTCTCTAAACGCTCGAATAGATGAGCGGATTCCATTCTCCAAACGCCCGAATGGATAGGCTGATTATATTCTCATTATGCTCGAATAGCTGAGCTGGGTTCTATTCTCCCAAATGCCCGAAAAGCTGAGCTGGGTTCCACGCTCAAACAGATAGGCCGATTCTACTCTCCTTACGCTCGAATAGCTGAGCTGGGTTCTATTCTCTCAAATGCCCGAATTGTTGAGATGGGTTCTATTCTCCCAAATGCTCAAACAAATAGGCGGATTCTTCTAAAAAATTCCACCCCCTTATGCTTGGATGAATAAGCGAACATGCTTCAAAAGATTTCATCCTCCTTATGCTTGGATGAATAAGAAAAACCTTAAAAGACTTCATCCTCCTCATGCTTTGATGAATAAGCAAACATTCTCTTTTCCCCTGAACGGATAATCTTCTAAAAAATTTCATCCTCCTTGTGCTTGGATGAATAAGCAAAACCTCAAAAGATTTCAACCTCCTCATGCTTGGATGAATTATCAAACATTCTCTTTTCTCCTGAATGGATAGGTGAATCTTTTGAAAAAATTTATCCTCCTTATGCTTGGATGAATAAGCGAACTCCATTCTCCTTACGCCTGAACGGATAAGCGAATCTTCTGAAAAAATTTCACCCTCATTATGCTTGGATGAATAAGCGAACTCCATTCCCCTTACGCCTGAACGGATAAGCGAATCTTCAAAAAAAACTTAATCCTCCTTATGCTTGGATGAATAAGCGGGTTCTATTCTCCTTGTGCTCGAATAGATAAGCAGATTCCAAAAAGGGTTTCATCCACCTTACATATGGATGAATAAGCGGGCTCTATTATCTTTATGCTTGAATAGATAAGCAGCTCTCGTTCTTCTTGCGCCTGAACGGATAAGCGAATCTTCAAAAAAAAAACTTCATCCTCCTTATGCTTGGATGAATAAGCGAACTCCAATCTCCTTACGCCTGAACGGATAAGCGAATCTTCTAAAAAATTTCATCCTTCTTATGCTTGGATGAATAAGCGGGTTCTTTTGCTGAAAGGTCCTTCGTGTACCTGAAAAATGTAATATTCAATGCAATTATGACGTGCGTGCCCCTAAAAATGCCTAAAACATGAATGCATGTCTCACTTCTTTTGCTTTTTGAATTCTTTTTCTCAGAATTATTTTCTCCCACACGTTTGCTCGTTCAATCCAAATAAATTAGTTATATTTCTTCGACTCATGGAAAACATTTGACTTTTACAAATTTGCTCACTTAATCCAATGATCTTGTACTCTTGGTTGGAAAGACAGATTTCTTCAACTGCCATAGCTTAGCCATTCTCATTCTTCATATCTTTTTGCTTCATCGAAAACATTCGATCCTTGTACGCAAATGTCTCAAGATCTTCTACCAATGTGGTTGATTTATAAATGTTGAGGGAAAGACTTCCTTTTGTGGGTTTGAAGGCTTCAAGTCTTCATATGCCCCTTATCAAGCATCTTCAATGGTTCTTGTGAATTCTCAAATTCTTGCCCATGTAGGACATCTTGAAATTCTTGCATGTGAGAGCTTATTTTCACCTTGAATATCTTCGAATGATGTTGGCGCTTTAATCTCTTCTTCTCACGCCTATTACTATTGAGGGCCTGTAGACTGCCCCAATATGATGGCATCATTTGCTTATCAAGTGCAATTCTATCTCTTTTCATACTTCTGAGCTTTTTCATCTTATATGTGGATCTTTCTTGACAACACGACCTACTTCAAACTCTTCAACGCATGTGCTTCTTCTTTTTACCTTCTTATGCAAGGCGATGCCCCCATTCAAACTGAGGTTCAATTGTTTTCTAAAGAGATAAAAACATTCGTTCATGGTCTCCTATAGTTGAGACCAATACAAAGAAATCTTTTGCTTTTCATTAATCTATGTCAGCGTACTTGTAAGATGCAAGAAAAGGCTAGAAATGATAGTTCAAAGGAAAAGGTCATAGCAAACGCAAGAAAAGGCTAAAAATGGGGATCTTAAGGAAATAGTCATGACAAACACAAGAATAGCGCAAAGTCAGATGCCCCAAAATTTAAAGAATGAATGATTCAAGAATCCATCAACCGAATAGTACCCCACTTTTGGTGGCTCTCTTTTACTCACACACTCCTCAAATTTAAAATTTCCCACTTTTCTAATCTCAATCAGACATTAGAAGCTCGAGATCCCTGAAGAAAGGTTAACTCAATTAGGCGGAATGTGTTCTCAAGATGTACTCATTTTCTCAAATATTCATGTGTGATCCAAATGGTCTTTTAAGGCTTGTAATGTAGGTTGGGCTCAGGTTTCCAAAGAAAGGATATAAATGCTCAAATTCATATTTTAAGGGTGATTAAACCAAGGATCAACTTTCCTGATGAAATCTATGTTGTTCTTCTTTTATTCTTTGGATCACTCTAGACTTCCCATTTTGGGTTTTAATCCTAGAGTTCATTTCCTTTTCTGGCACACATCTCATTTGAAGGATTTATTTCAAATTTACCTTCGCATTTCTTCTTTTATTTTTTCTATCTTTTTCTTCTTTTCTTTTTCCTCTTTTCCTTTTTTTCTATATTTCTTCTTTTTCCGTCTTTCTCTTCTTTTCCTTTTTCTTGTTTTTCCTTTTTGTGTCCTTTTCATTTTCATTTTAGCACATTTACTTGTCGTGTTCCTTTGCTTGCAATTTTCATCCTTTTTCCCCCTAGTGTGGGGAGTAATTCTTGGTTAGGGTTAAATCACAAGAAAAATAATATCAGGTTCAAAGGGGGACAACAAATGGATTTTTCATTTTCTCATTCGTGAAGGGAAATGAAGGAATGTCAAATGTCATTTCACACACAAATACCGTCGAAGAGAAGCAATCTTCAGTTGGTAGATGTTTTAGAGTTATCACTTCATTCAAGGACCCTAAAAACAATATTTGAGAGGAAAATTCACTCATAATCTGTATATGGGATTTCCCATCAACAAATATTTTGCCCTCTATCTCGGGATTATATTCAAGAATCATTCATATAATAAATAATGACTCTGCAAATAAGATGTATGCTTGAAAAGAAATGAATGAAAAATGAAAAGAATGGAAATGGATGGAACAAAAATGAGAAATCTTTGCCACTTGAAAAAATGCATCTTTAAACAAGTAAATTGACATAGAAGCCCTTACAAAAGATCCCTAATGCTCGCGGGCAAAAGCAAAAGGGTTGGTTCTAAGCATGATCCCAATTGTCTAGAGAAAATTAAGCATCAGTCCATGAAAGCATGAATTCTAGTCAACTTGCCTCCATCAACTTCGAGACGAAACTCTAAACGCCTTCACCATCTTCTTCTCTCTCGAGTCTTCCACTTCTAATGGCTGCCAATATCAACTCTCTATTCATGACCATGTCTGCAAAACCTTCGGTGGCGTGATTTAACATGTAGTTATAGAAAGGTTCATTTAGAGTCTCCACAAACATTAGAGTAACCTCATTTTCTGATAGTGGAGGTTGAACTTGGGCTGCCACATCTCGCCATCTCTGGGGCATACTGGCGGAAGCTCTCATTGGGCTTTTGTTCCATATATTCTGCAGTACGATCCTGCTTGGGACCATATCTGTCACATACTCGTATTGTTTGAGGAAAGCTTTCGACAGATCTCTCCAAGTGCGTATGTTGACCCGACTCACTTGAGCATACCATCGGATAACAGACCCAGATAGACTGTCTTGGAAACATGGATAAGCAACTTCTCATTTTCTAAATGTGGTGACATTTTCTGACAGTACATGGTCAAATGTGCCAATAGGCATGTAGTTCTATTATACTTTTCGAAGTCAGAAGCCTTGAACCTTGAAGGAGCCACCACACTACAACAAATTTAACAATTTGTGACGAAATTTCTATATGACGTTGCGCATAACGTCACAAAATATACTTTAAACGTGACGATTTTTTATTTTCGTCACATTTAGTGATTAATGATATATTTTTAATAACAATTTTAAAAATGTCATTGTTTTTCGTCACTATATGTTTGGAGTTAAAATTTGCCTCCAAAAAAATTTGGTGGGAAATCTTTCAACGACGTTTAGACAAAATTAGTGACGTTGTAAAATCGTCTCCAATGAAATAGAAGTATCAGTGACGATTTATTATTGTGCTGGTTTGATTTAAATTAATGACGTTATAAATTTGTAAACAATAAATTTAATTTGTAACAATTTAATTTGTCATATTATAAGATATAAAGATGATGTTTTATTCCTGGTACAAAACATAGAATTAACGTGATGAAAGCAATTATTTATCACTAATTATTATATCTTTTATATGACAATTTTTAAAGATATCAGGTCAACATGTCACTTAATATTTGGTGTCAACAATTAAAATAAAATAATATGGTGAACTTTATAGGATGAATTGATATAATCAATATTTAGTTGACACATCTAATATTTCAAAATTTTCAAAAAAATATTATTTTTAATTTTTTAAAATTAAGATTTTAAATTTTTTAATATATTTCAATTTAGGGGATGAATTGATTATATCCAAAAGTTGGGGGATTGAATTAAACCAATAAGCTTATATATTTATTTGTTTTTGTGTGTATTTAAGATCTATTTGAATTCAACAAGTGGTTCTAGTGAAAAAAATGATGGTGTTCATCCTAGGGCATTTGAGTTAAAATTGATTTTTCTACAAGGTGTGTGCATTTCAAAGGTTAAGAATATGTATAAACAGATATTATCTTGTAATCGCCTTAAGAGAATATCAATAATTTAGGGAAACATCGATAATTTTAAAATTGAATCTTCATAAGAGAACAACGAATTTTTATTATAAGAAAGAAATTGGAAACTTTTGATTTCTACAACCCCTAAGAAAATATGGATTAATTTGTTAATAATAATAATACCAAATTTCAAACTAAAATAATAAATAATCAGGACATTTATTGCTCATATTAAGCAAAAGAGAACTAAGAAGGACTAAAAAAAATTTATCCCTTAATATAAAGCACGCAGATCTTGTATTGGATCTGGTCTAGGCGAGGCCTCTATTATGCCATTTTTTCTTTTCATATTATCACTCTCTTGTCTCTCTCCAGCATCTCTCTATCTATGGCCTGAGGGATTTCGACGGGAGCTCCAGTGACAATGTCGCCATCATCCGCCGTACTGGATCTTCGATGATCGAAAAGATTAACCTTTCTTATTCTTTTCAGCGTCTTTGTATCAAATATTTTCTTCGTTTTCCCAAAATCGATCCCCAAATCCCTAGATCTAAATTTTTAGGATCGAAATCTACCTTCTCTGATCGCTCTTTTCAACATTAGATCAAGCTCATTCTCAACTATTCAACTCCTCTCCTTCTTCTAAAGTTATTCACCATTCAGATCTACAAAAGCATTGATTTTTCCTTTAGAATTTTAAGCAACAGATGCACAATAACAACTGATTGATTGCAGATGATCGGCGTCAAAAAGACATCTTCGCATCAAGGTTAAGAAAGCATATTATAATTTGGCATTGAGGCTACTTCCTGACATAAATCCTGGCAAAGAGGTATAAATTCAATTTAATTTGTATGTAGAAATTAGGCTTCAAATATCTGTTTGTGTGGGGGATTGTTGGTCGGAAGAATGTTTAGCTAAAATTTAGTTGTTTGTCATTTTCTAACACATCATATTACTTATGCAGGAAGCCAAGGAGAAATTTCAGCAATTGTAAAAGGTATATCGATTCTCGGTGACGAGAATCTGGCAGTCTATGACCAAACTAGTTGCATCGATGACACTGTAGATAAATATATTTCAGGCCTATGCAAATCCCTTAGGATATGGATGCATTCTGTTTCTTCCCAAATTTTTTAATGTAAAAAATGAATTTCTTAGGCTTCCTATTGTTATACAAGCTATTCAATTGAAAATTGGTCATTTTTTGTTTATTACCTTGCTAGAGTATCGTATTCTAACATGTTTCTCTTGATTTTGTTGTTAATGGTCTTGCTGGGGATGTTGAGAATTTGAGAAACTTTTTCATGACTATGTACAAAAAGGTTTTCATATTTCCGAGTGCTATTGTGATTTTTGTTCCTTTTCAGGTTTGTTGATACGAAACCGAGGTGTTTATGTCACTAGTTTCGAGTTTGGATTTTTACCTTGCTGTTTTAAGGGTGGTCAATGATTGATACAACTGGGCAGTGGCTAGGTGCGGCAATTTCAATGGTTGGGCAACGTAGGTGTGGTGCTGAGATACAATGGTGGCGCCGACATGCTGAATGGGGTTGACGTTATCAGTGACATTAGTTGTGGGGACTATGGTTACAGTTCTTGTAATTTTCATTTTAGAGGCAAAGAATCAAAAATGTAAATTGTAAAAAAAGGTTTTTAATGTAAATTATAAAAAAAAATGTGTACTTTTAATGTGATTTATAAAATTTTTAGGTTGTTATTATGATTTTGTAAAAACTTTAGGTTTTTATTATAATTTACAAAAGTTTTGACCTTTACTATATTATTTTAAAAAATAAATTTTATTGTAATTTTATATTTTTTATAGTAATTTTTAAAAAATTTCAATAGAAAATGGTGACGATATTTTTTTGTCATGTATACAGTAAACCTTTTATATTATTGGTGACGATATAAATAGTTTATATGACAAAATTTTATATTATTTAGTGACGTAATTAGGCGTCGCTGAATATAAATTAAAAGATGATGTTATATAAAAATGTCACTATATACTTAATAATGTGTGACGAAAAAAGATACATCGTCACGCTAGACATTTAGTGACACACCTAGCGTGACGATCGCTGTGACGTCAAATTGTACGTCACAAAATACAAATAGTGGCGTAAATTTAAGTTTCAGTGACAATATTTCCAACGTCAAAAATAAACAAATTTGTTGTAGTGCCAGGTCAGAAACTAGACTCAAATCTCTAGCGTCCATGCCACCATAAATGCTTCATTCTTGATAAGATTTAATCATTCCCACCAGCTTCTTTAGCGGTCTTCCCATTTTTTCTCGACCTTTGCCATGTCAATTTCTTCATTGAGGTCATGCATCTTATGGCAGCAGACTTCATCGGTGTTGTCTTCAGTACGAGAAGAAGATTCTACAAAATGGGGCAAGATCTTGGCTTTAGGTGAAGCCACTTCCTTTTGCATATGTTAAGGTACGAAAGCCATCCTCGGGAACCGAGGCAAAGTATTGGTGTCTTCTCCTACTTCTGGGTCTTTGCACCCAAACATGGCTGCGATTTGGCTGACCGTTTTCCGGTGTGATATCTCAATCTTTTTCTTCAGATCATTTTCTATTTTCTCAAGCTTGTCATAAATGCTATTTTGATTTGCTTCCAGAGTTGTCAATCTTTCCTCAGTGTTCATGGCTCGAGTCGTGTTTGTGTGTGATTTTTACTATTTAAATGAAATTTCCCAAAATTACTCTTTTTATTATATATGTATGAATGCAATGAATGAAACATTATTTAATACCAACAAAAAAACAAATGAAAGTAAATGTATATATACAAAAGAATGAATGCAAGCGAAGGGTCATCAATTCTATTAAGATGTTACTCTTAGACGTAGCTTCCATTGGATGACGAAGGTCCTACGAATATGTCTCGGTCTGAGCACTTATTTCTTTAATCAAACTTTGAAGCCTTGGTCCCACCTTTTCGATCTAACGTGGGGTGAAGATATGTAGCTTCTTGATGCCACAGGCCTTGCTATGTCTCAAATTTAGGATGTGATGCTCTTATCAAACTCGTCTCGCTTCTAGGTCCTTTTAACGTTTCCCCAAAGAACATTTTCAAATTCTGCTTGGTTGGACCGTCGAAGTGGTCCTATTGTACTTGTGACTCATGGTATTCTGCTTGGCGTTGATGCAAGCATACTTCGATGTTTCTTCCACCAGATCATTCGTCAAATTCTCATTGTTTGCGCATTGTCTTCCTCCTTTAGGTACCTTCCATCCATGGCAGAAGCTTTTTCTGATCGAGCAACATGCTTTATAAATCGATCCCCTCTAAATACGGGATGCATGCAACAAATAAATATGCCACAAAAACAAAACAAAACTCACACACAAAAAGGTTAGTAATTTTTAATAAAAAAACAGAAATAAAACGCTAAAGATCCAAAACATTTTAATTGCATGATAATTTTGGGCAGCTATTCCAACATTCCAGGACATGTCTCCACGAATTATTCTTGCGACTTTGACCAGACTCAACACCCTAGGCTTTCCACATGGCTCTATTAGGGTAGGCTCTAGATTCTCAAACTTGGTTCGATTCTAAAAGGGTACCAGAGTTGTCCTTGTTGTTCCCTACTAAGGGTAGCAAGACCTTCGATTCTCACTCATTATAGGCTCCAAACAAATCGAGTTCAACTCAGGAGGACTCACCACCGATGCCTTCTCGAAGAATCAATATCCATACAAAGACAAGGGAATGAGTCCCAAAGGTACTTGTTAGGCTCATACGAAGAATCAATATTCTTACATGAGCAAAGCGTGTTCCCCCCACTTAAATGAACGGGACAAAGCTTGGAATTAAATCTTAAATGCGTAAAATAGAATTATATTCACTTAAACGGACAAATAAATTAAACCTATTGTGAACTTGCAAATTCCATATTAAAAAAAAACTTTTTTGAAAATCATTTAAAATCAATTTGTGGCCTGACCCTCTTTTGTTTTTATTTTAAAAACAAAAACACTTCCCCATCGGAGTCGCCAAGCTGTCGCAGCCCTTTTTAGGAGGCTTCGACTTTTTAAAATTAAAAAAAATACGGAGTCACCACCAATCTTTTTAAAAAGTGTGACTGGATCACTTTAAAGCATGGTTATTTTAATAAAACGTTTTGTTTTAACAAAACAACGGTTTTGGTCTACAAAAACAAGAAAACAGGTTCAGGGGTCGGTTACGCATGGGGAAGGGTTAGCACCCCCACGACACCCAAAATTGGTACCTAATTGATTTTAAAATCGTTTTCAAAACTGAAATTTGCAAGTTCACGAAGGTTCTACTTTATTTGTCCGTTTAATGAATATCAACCTATTTTAACAGCCTTATCGCCCGGGAGATGAACTTTAATCATCGCCAACATTTCTGGCGCTAACCCTTCGTTCCCGTTTGACAAGACACCACATTAAATTAATTTCACTTTTTCAAAGAACAAAGAAAATTCGACGTGTTGAGCATTTATTATTTATTCTAAGTTCGAAATTATTAACCTAAAAAAGGTCTAAATCTTTTATTACTAGTTAAAGGTTTAAGTTTGCTTAAGTGTATTTTATTTTCTGTGAAGTAAATTTTTTAAAAAACACGTCTCTATCTAAGCTTAAGAAGTTTTAACCTATTTCTAAAGAACAAACAAGCAACTCAAATTTATTTTTTCTTTTTTTATTATTTCTTTTAAAAAACCTTTATTTCCTTTTCTTTTTACTTCTTAAAACAAAGACCCTTCTTTCCCCCTTTAACATTTTTTGCTTTTTTTCATTTTAATATTTTTCAGTTTTTTTAACATTTTTTTATTTTTAAAATGAATTTCCCTTTATTTTTTTAACTTTTCTTTATTATTTTTTAAAAAAACCTTATTTAAAAAAGATTTCTCTTTAATCTTATTTTTTAAAAAAAACTTTATTTTTCCCTAAAACCCTAAACTTTTATTTAAAACACTTTTTAACATTTATTTTTCTTTTTCTAGAGAACTTATTACTTATTTCTTTTTAAAGAAACATTTTTCTTTTTCTTAAAAAATCTCTTAACCTACTTTATTATTAAAACTAAATTTCAAGAAGAAAAAAACCCTTTTATTATTTTTTATAAATCAAGCCTCTTTTATTATTTCTACCCATGCATTATTATTTTTTATAAATCAAGCCTCTTTTATTATTTCTACTCAAATTTATTCTTGCATTTTAATTGCAACACTTTTAAAAGTTCATTTTTTTATTTCTAAAGATCAAAACACTCCTAAACAACATTTTTAAAGCATGCAAAATTTTTTAAAAGATTAAACGAAAATTTAAAACGAAAACGTTACTGGAATCACGAAATGATTTTCCGAATTCAAGAACACAACCTAAAATCCACAAAAAACACAAACACAAACACAAAAAATCATCTAAGAACAAACATGTAAATTACTAAAAAATACTAAAAGGAAAGATAGAAATTTTACCGAAACGACGAACAAAGAACTCGAATATGAACTTCTTGAAATGCTCCTAATTGCCTTTGGAAAATTATCTCCAAACTCGAACTTCAACTCCAAAATTTCCAGCAACTCTTGAGAATTTTTAGAGATTTTTTTGGAATTTTCCTAAGCATTTTGCTTTTTCAAGTGTCTTTTCTCTTGAAATTGTGTGTGTTGAACAAGGAGAAAAGCGTGGTTTATATACACATGCTAGGGCATGCAAATCAAGCAAATATCCACGTTTAATCCCTAAATTGGAGCCAAAATCAGACCAAGAACATGATCCTCGGTAAAACCCCCAAAAAATCTTCTGATTTGATCCAAATTCGGGGTTGAATTTTCACCTTAATTCGAGCCTAGGGTTTGAATCTGTTTTCCCTTCTTTTACAGGTGAATGACGACGGCGGCATGCGGCATTGACGACGTTATGACTGCGGAGGCGAGAGGAACAAGTCAGCGGCTTCGGCGATGACTGCAGCGGCCTGTGGCGGTCGGCCGGTACAAACCCCCTGCTTTGTTGGCTGTTCGAACAAGGGAGAGGAAGGTGACCACCCGCGCGCGTGCGGCACACGCGCCAGGCGCATGAGTGCGGGTGGTCCTTATTTTTTTTTAACTTAGCCATTGTTCTCCTTGTCCTTGATCCAACGGTATCTATTAATCATGCAAAAATCAAAACAAATGAGTTAGTTGGGCTTAAAATTTTATTATTATTCTTTGGGATTTTAAAATGGATCCGTTATTATTTTTAAAACCAATGGTTTTAAAATGGACCCCCTATTTATTAAAATTTTAAGTGAGCTTTATTTTAATAAATGCACCCAAGTGGACCTCCTTTATTATTTAAAATGGACTCTTTTTATTATTTTTTACATATTATTTTATTATTATTATTTTAGGTTTCATTAATAAATAATAATAATAATAATAATAATAATAATAATAATAATAATAATAATGAAAAAGGTGGTGAAAATTCAGTGACAACAGAGTCTTTATCACTCCAAGTAGCCACATATGCCTTCTTCTTATGGCTTGAAGTGCTTGCCCTCTTCTTCTTTATTGATTCATGTTCGAATTCTTTCATTGCTTTCTCCATGAAAGGGGCACACTTCTTGAAGAGATAAACTATCTCTTCTTCTTCATCCTCCTCCTCCCTTGATTCAACATGGTTGCACTTGGAGGACTTGAGAGCAATGACATTCGCATGGATGCCTAGCTCCATGATCTTTTTCTTCCCTATCTTTTTTTTCTCTTCCTTCTTCTTCTCCTCTTCTTTGTCTTTCTTCATGATTTGGTGAGTGAGAAGTGACCCCATGAGTTCATCGAGCTTCAAGGTCTTTAAATTTTTGGCTTCAATGATGGCGGTCTTCTTTGAGTCCCATGACTCGGGAAGAGAATAGATAAGCTTTTGGACAAGCGCTTCTTTCAGAATGACTTCTCCATAGCTTTTTAGTCCATTGGTGATGGTGAAGAATCAATGGAACATCTTCTCAATGTCCTCTTCCGAATCCATCTTGAAGTTCTCATACTCTAGGTTGAGGAGGTCGATCTTGGTCTCTTTTACTTCGTTTGTTCCCTCGTGTGTAACTTCGAGCTTGTCCCAAACTTCCTTGGCACTCTCGCAAGAAGACATCTTCTCGTAGATGTTGAGGCTAAGTTGACAAAAGATGAAGTGCAAAGCCTTTCAATTTAGTTCCATCTTCTTGCGGTCGTCGGCACTCCAATTCGCCTTGCTTCCTTATGGTACGAACGGGCCATCTTCAATAATATCCCAAAGCTTGTCGATGGATTGCGTCATTGAACCGGTTGTTGAAATGTTGTTCAAGCTTGCTAGATCACCTCAATAGGATGTTAATCCTCTTCAATTGAGCCAAGCTATGATACCAATTGTTGAGTTTTACGTGCTTGATTTATTTCAACCGTTCTTGGTTGCCAAGTGTGGAGAAGTTGGATATTTGGGTGATTTTGTGGGAGGTAAAAATTGGACAATTGACACAAGGATTTATAATGGTTCGGCCTTATAACAAGCACCTACATCCACTACCTTAACTTCCCATTAAGGATTTCAACAAATTCACTCTTGAATTTCTTCCCCTTTTCTAGGCTAAGGAGGCAACCTTTACACACTCAAAGCTTTCTAACCCAAAGCTTGAGTAAACCCTCTTTACAGGAGAAATTAGATCAAACCTAAAATCCCTCACTAGGTAGATAGTTTGCAATCTTAAGCTCACTCACCCAAACCTAAACACTTGAGCAAATTTGACAATTTAGGCTCACAAGTATTGTCTATACAATCAATTAACAATTTAAGCCCTAAAGACAATTTAACATCATATAGTTGTTGACAATTGAAGCATTAGTCTTTTCTTAATGCTTGAAGGTCCCTTTTATACTCCTATTTGAGTTTGTAGCCATTGAGGACCGTTGGGGTTGTTTTGGAGCCGTTGGAGACTTTATTTCCCACCATTAATGTTGTTATGTAGTTGTTCGTTTCGAAACAAGCGACTCGTTTCGGAACGACCTTCTTGAGAACTAGCTGTTGAAGTCTAATGCAGCAAGCCGTATCGAAACGCCTCTGGCCGTTTCGAAACACTCTTCATCTGTATCAAAACGGTAGCAACCCCGTTTCGAAACGCGTGACAGTTGAGCTGCAATTTAAAAAGTCGTTGGGAAAATAGCCGTTGGGGAGGTTTTGATCGTTGGGCGTATCAAAACACCAAAGGGGTGTTTCGAAACGGAAACCCACCGTATCGAAACGGGCAAGCCATGTTTCGGTACGATTTTTGGCACTTTCAAACTGTTTTGATACAGGTCCCCCTGTTTCGGAACGAGTACCTTAAAAACTTGGTTTGGCTACTTAAAAAAGTTTCAAACCTTGCGAAAACCATTTAAAACATCCACAAACTTATTTTCAAGTTGTTTGGACTTAAAGGAATATTTGAAATCTTTTCAATTTAGTCCAAAACTATTTTTCAATTATTATATCAAAACATTAGTTCTTCAAAATGTCTCTTGAATCCCCTCTTTCCTTCTTGATGCCTCCAATTAGCTATTTCTCTGCATTATTGAAAATGAGAGCGTAAGCATAAATTCCTAGTGAGAGTCGCTCGATTTAAAAACCAACAATGCATTTTAAATTAATTTCTCAAAAAAAAAACAAATCTCTTTTAATCATTCTCAAATACAACTCATGCTTTAAATCCCTTTCAAAGCAAAACCAATAAACAATCGTAAAACATGTATCATCAATCTCATGCATTTACCATAATGCAAATCTCATTACAAGTGTCTCATGCTTGCACATCATAAAACATATCTCAAAATAGAATCTCATGTATAAATCTCATTATACAAAATCATTAAAATCATGATACATGTAATCACATATATTGGCATTGAAAGTGACACAAATGTAATCTACCCCCATCCTTGGATAGCACTACCCCTATCCATAAATGCTCAGATATGCGGACACCTAGATGGCACTACCCCCATCAAGTCTCATGGTGAAATCTACCCTCACAATAATCTCACTTCAGCTGGGATGGCACTACCCCATTTCCCGTTGGTGATAGAATCTACCTTTATCACTCGCAACACAATAGAATTTACCCCTATTGTGTAACCGAAGAATCTGTCTCGCATACGAATTTTGTATATTATAGTGAACTTCTCATCCTATTGGTCGACCAATTATATCCGATAATATTAAGTCTCATCACTTTGCCAATATACACTTTTAACCATGCTACCCTACTGTTTTCAATGCATATAAATAAATCAAGTCTCATCCCATCTCAAAAGCATGAACAATGCATAGCATTTTCTCAACAAGTTATAAACTCTTTCAAATTATAAATCAATTCTAATGGGATCATAATCATCAAATCTCAATGCTTAAAACATGCATAAATAGTAGGTAACAAATCTCTTTCTAAAACATGAGCATGATCAATCAAAACAATGGGAAAAGGATAAACCGAGAGCAAAATCTTCCATACTTACTTTCAAGCTTAGATTAGCGTTTCAAGCTTAATATAAACCCACAAACCTTGCTTTAAAATCTTTGAAAAGCCTTTAAAATCATTTCCACTCACCGACAAAGCTTTGTTTCACTTGCCAAAGCGATATCAAGCCTTCGGAGCAACCAAGACCTCTTCCAAATACAACGGATCAATCTCCCCTGCTTCTAACCAAAGCAAAACAGAGGATTAATGCATATTCTTACGTCAAAACCTCCAGCAATACAACTCCACAATTCTCTCTAACAAAAAAACAAGCATACAACATCCGAAATCAACTGAAAACATCAGCGATAACACTCCAAAAAAATCTCCAGCCAATACCCAGGGAGATTAGCCATTAAACATCATCGATATACATCTAAAAACATCACCTCGACATCCTTTTACCTCCAGCAACCATTAAACCACATAAACAAGTCATAATCTCAAAGATTTCAACCTATAAATCTAGCAATTCACCTAGTTTCGGGATCCCATTATCAAAACCCATGTTACCACATTATTTAACATCGAGATTATGACTAAAATCAATCTAAAACCCATCAATTACAGTCCAAAATGAAACTCAACCAATTTCATCAATTTAACTCCATTTAAAGCTTAATTAAAGCAAGCTATCATTATTTATAACTCAAATCAATTTAGAAAACAATTTACAAGAGTCAAGAACTTGGGAATTTCAATAAAGAACCTTTGATTAGAGGAGAATTAAGAAGATCACCTCTAACACAAGCTTTTCCCTTGATTGGCAATAGCTTGGATGAAAACCTTCAAGAAATCCAAGAATGCTTAATGTAGAAATCTATGGAAACCATTTAGAAATCAAAAGTGGGTGAAAAGGAATAAATACCTTGAGATTTTAGAGATGAGAAAGTAGTTTTGCTGATGGAAAGTTGAGAGAAAAGAAGTTACGTAAGAAAATGTTTTAGCCTTTTAAAATCCTTTTTATTAAAAACAATTTAATATACATTTTATTTAATCTTTAAAAATATCCAAAATAAAGGAAAAGGCTGATAAAACATTGGTGTAATAGCTCCCTAAAGATTCTAAGCCTTGACTCTATTCAATTTAGTCATTAAAACGTATTTTGCAATTTTTATGATTTAGTCACCGTTTTCAAAATGTCAATTAAACCAGTCCAATTTTATCAAATTGAACTCTCCAAAACCTTGAAAACATTATTTTAGGACTTTGTAATATTTTCCCATATTTTATTTCGCTCAAAAACATTTTAAATCAATTTATTCCCGACACTAGTTTAAACTGGTTCACCCGAATCATCTAACCAAACCCGGCTAACTTCCAAGCCTAAAATCAGAGCGTTACATCTCTCCCCCACTTAAGAAATTTCATCCTTGAAATTTACCTGGTGGAAAAAGATAAGGGAATTGGTTCTTCATGTCATCCTTCCTTTCCCACGTGGCTTCCTCAACACCTCGATGTTGCCACAACACCATAACCAACCTGATGGTCTTACCACGAAGAAATTTACTATCTGAATCCATGATTCCAACCGGTTCTTATTCATAAGATAAATTCGGATTCAATTCAATATCTTCAACAGGCATAGCATGCGAAGGATCTGATCTATACTTCTGAAGCATGGATACATAGAAAACATCATGTATCTTCTCTATGTAACACCCCAAATTTGGGCTTAGAAGTTTAGGGTCTGAACCGGACCGGTCTGAGAAACGATTCAAACATAAAAAGAGGTTTTAGGGAACACTTAGTTCGGGATGCTTTAAAAATATAGAAAAATATCTAAAAATCCTCATTTAATATATAAAAGAGAATGGTGAAATCAATTTTACAAAATGAAGTTTGGAAATATTACATTTCGGTGTAGTGACCAAATTGCAGTTTTTGCAAAAGTGAAATAGTGACTGTTTTGTAAAGGATTGAAACTTTGAATCTTTAAGGAGATAATTCACCCAAAATGTTTTTCTCCAGATTTTTCCTTAATTTGGATAATTTTATTAATGTTTTAATTAAAGGAAATGAGGTTTAATTAAGTGAGAAACTAACTTTGACTATTCATAACTACTTTTCACAAATTTTCCCTCTCTTCATTTTCTCTCAAATTCCTTTCAACCAAACACATTTCTCCAGCAAATTTACTTTGATTTTATACTTCATTTGATGAGATTTCAATTCCTTTTTTATTCTTAGTCAATTCTTCATCAAATCCACTTGATTTCTACATTGAATTTTCATGGAAACTTGCCCAAATCAAGGAGAAATCATCATTTAGAGGTAAGCTTGTTCTTCTCCTCTAAATACTCAGTTCTTTACTGAAATTCCCAGGTTGTCAATCCTTTATTAAAGTTTTGTGAATGGTTTTAGTGTTGGAAACAAGATTTTGGCTTAAAACTCAAGATTTTGGAAGAGATCTTGGAGATTTTCGTGGATCTTGGTTAGGCTTTGTTTTAAGGTTGTTTTCTAATGTATTTTGGATGTTAATTGATGTTACAAAAGAGGTTTTATCAATCAAATCCCGAATAGGTTTGTTTTCCTATGTTTTGCTTGCTAGAATGGTGGTTTTTGGGGTGGTTTTGGTGATCTGCTGTTGCTGGAGGTATAAGGTCATGTTTATGTTGCTTTTTGATGTTAATTGATGTTTATAAGAGGTTAGAATTGTTATATCTTGGCTGGGCTTTGTTTTGGGAGAGTTTGGAGGTGATTTCGGTTGTTTTTTGTAGCCGAAATGAGATTCTTGGGTAGAGCAGCGAGTTGGGTTGTGTTGTTGGTGATTTTAATGCATGGTGATGCATTAATCCTCTGTTGTTATGTGTTTAAAACAGGGGAGAATGATCCGGAAGCAATAGAGGTGGCGTTGGAAGTTTCGGATGCTTGGGAGGCTTGTCGGCTAGCATAGTTTTCTGTATCGGTGAGTGGAGATGGTTTTCCAACTTTGAAACAATTATTTGGAGGTTTTGGGAGCTTAGTTTAAGTCTAAACAACTTAGCTAAGCTCAAGAGTAAGTTTTCGGAAAAACTCCCTCGAATGTGCTAAGTTGTGGTTTGATGCATTAGTTATAAATTGCATGTTTAATTTCTGTTTTGAAAGCATGTTTTGGCATGATTAATGCTTGTTTTGAAAGCCATGTATTGAAGGATGCTCAAGGTAAGAGATCCTTGATTTGACTGTTATTAATTTGGTAATGATGCATGGAGATTTATGATGTTTAATGGCTTTGATTCATGCTTAAAACAGTGAATTGATGATGGTATTTGATGTATATTGACAAGTGATGAAATGGTTTTAAAGTACTTGAATCAGATATAGTTAACCGGCTATAGGATTGGGTGCACCGTATGTAAAGTCGCCTTGGATGTTAAGGGGTTGTGATTGTACCGTAAACTCCATCCAAGTATCCTAATGAGAGAGGTAAGATCACAACGGTGGTTAAAAGTCTGTGTGTGGATCTTGTTAAGGTCACAACGGTGGTTAAAAGTCCGTGTGTGGATCTTGTGTTATGTGTCCCGTACTCTCGTTAGTGGGTTATACAACTACCGATGAGTGATGTTGAGGGGTTGTGATTGTACCGTTAAACTCCATCACGGGTGTTGAGGGGTTGTGATTGTACCGATAAACTCCACCTTGTAAAGCCGGTAGTGTGTATGAAGCGTGTGGGACAACGCTTGTAATCCGCGTATCCGATTGTGTCTTGTGTTGAAATGGTTTGTGAATTATCACTTGAAAGCCAATATAATGTATTTGAATGTAATGAAACGAGAGATGCTTGAAAGTGATGCAAGGTTGCATGGGAAATATGTAAATGATGCAAGAATGCATGCGATACTTGTTAAGCATGAGCAAATGTATATCTTCTATTGTGAATGGTGCATATGTGCATAGAATCTCATAAGTGCATTGAAGTCTTGTGAAGGCTTGTTTTAAAAAGGCATGTAATGCAAATGTTGCTTTTGTAGTTCATGTGTTTTGCATTTGTTGAATGTATGAAATAGATAGAAGGAACATTTGGTTTTCAAAAGGCATTTTGCTTTGAAATGATCATCAAGCATGAGAATAGTATGTTGTGAAGTGGAAGTGTTTTCCAAGGAAATCGAGTTGAACTTTGCATGAAGTGTTCATGCATGGAAAGGTTTAAATGATAGTTTTTGCAAGAATGTGGTTTGGGGTGAGTTGTTTAGCTTTTCAAAGTTAAAGGTTGGTTTTCATGTTGAGCAATGCATGATTTAAAGCGATGTTGTTTCAAAGGAAGTTTTCAACCAATGCTTTGGTTTATTGAATTATATCTACATTTAAAGAAGGTTTTATGATTCGCTGCATTGATGGTGTTTTGGTTTTGAGCATTCCTCACTAAGCATTATGTGCTTACGCTCCTTTTTGTCCATCAATGCAGATATTTGAAGTTGGGACAGCAAGAAGCAAGGGATTCAAGAAGAGTTTCACTTGAGAAGTATGTTTTGGTTTATAGCTATAGATAATAAAGGCAATGGGGGGAGAGTCTTTTATGTTGTTGTGTAATGAGATTGTGTATGTTGACCATGTTCGGTTTATGATTTGAACCTTGTTGTTGATCGCTTTGCCATATTTGAATCTTCTTCTTTATAAGTTGATATGCTATGCTATTTGATTAAAAGCAAGATCATGTGTTGGATGTGTTGAATGAGTAGGTGTGCTTAATGTTTGTAATGTATCTAGTCTTTGATGTAATTTGATAGTTATAATGCTTATCATGTTGATGATATGTTATGGAATGGTTCCAATTATGTTTGATGGTGTTTTGAAGTGAAAAACCAGAATTTTCTGCTATTTCTGGGCAGGGTGTATTGAAACACCCTTGGCTGTTTCGAAACGGATGCATGAAATGGCTTGGGCGTTTCGGAACGACTAAAGGTGTTTCGAAACACTTTGGCTACTGGTGGTGTCCGTTTCTGAACTAGTTTCGGAACATACCCGCGTATCAAAACGGTCAACTCCGTTTCGATACGGGTGTTTCTATACGGGTGTCAGTGTTTCGAAACGGGTGACCGTTGGACAGATTCTACATCCTTTACATTTTAGTCCTGGAAGTTGTAATTGCAATTGCTTGAGCTTGAGATGTCTTTTTAAGCTAAAATTTGGCAGAGAGGCTTGTAATATGGTTAATTGAGGTTTGGTAAAACTAAAATCTTGTAAGTCCTTTTATTTTCCAAAATTTACATTTTGGTCCCTAAAAGTGTATTTCTTGCAATTGAGTCCTTAAACGTTTCCGATCGCTGTGCTTTCCTCTCCCAAGGTTCTTGGGCTTTCACATAGGTTTAATGCGCATCTAGAGAAGTTTAAAAAGAAAAAAAAGGGTCGCTAATCAAGGTTGACTTTCGGGTTGACTTTGGTTTTTCCCGTGTGATCTTCGTAGTTCGGGTCTAGCGTCTAGGCCGGGCTAAGGGGTTTACACTCTAACTCAGGCGGCAACCTCAATATATATGATATTGGGCCAACTCGCTCCAACACCTCATAAGGTCCAATATACCTCGGACTCAACTTGCCCTTTTGGCCAAATCTCATCACCTTTTTCCAAGGCGAAACTTTTAAAAACACCTTATCACCAACTGTATACTCAATTTCTCTATGCTTCAAACCCACTTAAGACTTTTGCCAATCCGGAGCCGCTTTCAACATATCACTAATAAGCTTTACCTTCTCAATAGTCTACTTTATCACATGAGGTAAAGAAACATATTTCTCACCTAACTTCGCCCAACATAGAGGCGTACAGCACCTCCTACCATACAAAGCATCATAAGGAGCCATTTGAATGCTCGCTTGATAATTGTTATTATAAGAAAACTCTACCAAAGGCAAGTGCTTCTCCCAAGATCCTTGAAAATCAGTGATGCAAAATATAAACATATCTTCTAACACTTGGATAACGCGCTGAGGGTAAGCTTAGGGTAGATTCCATCCGTGTTGAAAATCAATGATCCTACACGGATTTGGAGCATAGGGAGATTGAGTTTGCAGTTGGGAAGCGTGTGTTTTTGAAAATGTCTCCTTGGAAGAAGGTGATGAGGTTTAAACGTAAGGGTAAGCTTAGTCTGAGGTTTATTGGACCATATGAAGTTGTCGAGCGTGTTGGTCCTATTGTCTATCATTTGAAGTTACCTCCTGAGTTGGAGAAAATTCATGACGTGTTTCATGTGTCGATGGTACAGGTCGGATCCGTGGTATGTTTTTCCAATAGAGGATATTGTATTGCGACCATATTTGTCTTATGATGAGGAACGTATTGAGATTCTTGTGAAGGTGTTGTGGCGACCTCAGGGAGTTGAGGAGGCCACGTGGAAAAGCAAGGCTGACATGTTGAAATAGTTTTCGCACCTTTTTTGTAACACCCCAATTTTGGGCTTAGAAGTTTAGGGTCTGGTCAGATCGGTCTGAGAAACGGTTTGAATATAAAAGGAGGTTTTAGGGAAAGCCTAGTTCGGGATGCTTTAAAAATATAGAAAAATATCTAAAAATCCTCATTTAATATATATAAGAGAATGGTGAAATCAATTTTACAAAATAAGGTTTGGAAATACTACATTTCGGTGTAGTGACCAAAATGCGATTTTTGCAAAGTTTAGTAGTGACTGTTTTGTAAAGGATTGAAACTTTGAATCTTTAAGGAGCTAATTATGTTTTTCTCCAGATTTTTCCTTAATTTGGGTGATTTAATTAATGTTTTGATTAAATAAAAGAAAAGGGAAACTACCTTTTGATTTTCATAACTACCTTTTCCTAATTTTCTTTCATTCCTTTTTCTCTCAAAATCCCATCATCCAAACACTTTTTCTCCAGAAACTTTCACATAGATTTTCACTTCAATTGATGAGATTTCCATCATCTATTGGTTCCTAATCAATCTTGCATCAAATCCTTTTGATTTTCCACATTGATTTTCATTGAATTTGGCCCAAATCAAGGAGAAATCATCATTTAGAGGTAAGATTGTTCTTCTCCTCTAAATACTCAGTTCTTTACTGAAATTCCCAAGTTGTCAATCCTTTATTCAAGTTTTATAAATGGTTTTAGTGTTAGAAACAAGATTTTGGCTTAAAATTCAAGATTTTGGGAGAGATCTTGAAGATTTTCGTTGTAGTTGATTGGGCTCTGTTTTGAGATGGTACTCTAATGTATTTTGGATGTTAAATGATGTTAGAAATGAGGTTTTATCAATTCAAACCTGAATAGGTTGTGTTTCCTAAGTTTTGCTTATGAAAATGGTGGTTTTTGAGGTGTTTTTGGTATTCTGTTATAGCTAGAGGTATAAGGACGAGTTGAGAGTTGTTTTTGATGTTAATTGATGTTTAGAAATGATTAGAAGTGATGGATCTTGGCTGGGTTAAGTTTTGGAAGAGTTTGGAGGTGATTTCGGTTGTGTTTGGTAGCCGAAATGTTGGGTTTAGGTAGAGCAACGAGTTTTGGAGTGTTGGCTGAAGATTTCAATGCATGATGATGCATTAATCCTCTGCTTTGATGTGTCTAAAACAGGGGAGACATCTTCAGACACTTTCAGAGTTGATCTGGAGGCTTAATCGGCGTTTCGGCAAGCAAGCGAAACGAGATTGGTGAGTGGAAGTGATTTTCCAGCTTTGAAACAATTATTTGGAGGTTTTGGGAGCTTATTTTAAGTCTAAACAACTTAGCTAAGCTCAAGTGTAAGTGTTCGGAAAAACTCCCTCGGATGTGCTAAGATGTGATTTGATACATTAGTTATGAAATGCATGTTTAATTTTTGTTTTGAAAGCATGTTGTAGCATGATTAATGCTGGTTTTGAAATTCATGTATTAAAGGATGCTCAAGGTAAGAGATCTTGGTTTGACATGTTATTAATTTGGTTATGATGCATGGAGGTGCATGATGTTAAGTGGCTTTGATTAGTGCTTTATAACAGTGAATTGATGATGGTATTTGATGTATATTGGCAAGTGATGAAATGGTTTTAAAGTACTTGAATCAGATATAGTTAGCCGGCTATAGGATTGGGTGCACCGTAAGTAAATTCGCCTTGGATGTTGAGGGGTTGTGATTGTACCATAAACTCCATCCAAGTACCCTAACGATTGAGGTAAGATCACAACGGTGGTTGAAATTCCGTGTGTGGATCTTTTGTTATGTGTCCCTTACTCTCGTTAGAGGAATTATACAACTACCGATGAGTGGTGTTGAGGGGTTGTGATTGTACCGTTATACTCCACCACGGGTGTCACATCAATGGAGGGATTGCTCTTGAGTGTGAACCTTGTGTAGTCCGGTAGTGTGTATGAAGCGTGTGGGACAACGCTTGTAATCCGTGTATCCGATTGTGTTTTGTGTAAATGGTTATGAACTATCACTTGAAAGCCAATATAATGTATTTAAATGTAAAGAAGCATGAGATGCTTGAAAATGATGCATGGTAGCATGAGAAAAGAGATGAGCATGTGGTTTAAAGGCTTTGTTGAAAGTGTTTTCTAAAAATGCATTGTTGTATTGGTTTTGGTTAGAGCTTGCCTCACTAAGCATTTGTGCTTACGCTCTCTTTTACCAATAATGCAGATAATTGAGGTGTTTAAGGGCATCAATGAAGCTAAGTGCGTCCAAGGAAATTCAAGCTCATGTATGGTGAAGTTTTCGTACACTATTAGTTTTGATAATTTAGCAATGGGAACCTAAGTTTTGTTTTGGGAGATATATTAAACTCCCTAAGATTGTGGCATGTGTGCCTTGATTGTTTTGATTTGTAAATGGCCTTTATTGCTTTGGAGGTTTGTTTTCCCTATTTGGTTTGGATATTAGGATGCATGCCTCTAGACTTATGAATTTTCTTGTTTGATGCCATGAAGGTGTTTAGGGGCTCTAAATGTGTACCATGTATGTATGTTGACTTGTTGGCATGATTGGGAAGTCGTTAGGATGAGTTTGAATGGGTTTATGCATGAAAAACCAGCAAAATCTGCAGTTTCTGGGCAAACCGTATCGAAACACTCTCTGCGGCTACTGGAGAGCCGTGTTTCGGAACAAGTTTCGAAAGGGGGAGAGTTTTGTCCTACCATTTCGATACAGCTGGTGGCTGTTTCGTAACAGGTGACCGTTGGTCACAGATTTGAATTGATTTGAAGTTGCATGTTTTACATTTTAGTCCTAAATGTTGAGAGTGCAATTGCTTGAGCTTGGGATGTTCAATAAGTTGAATTTGGGCAGAGAAACATATAACATGACTAATTTCTTATTGGTAACTTAAAAACCAGTAAGGACCTTCTAATTTGCATAAATTACATTTTGGTCCCTAAATTTGTATATTGTGCAATTGAGCCCCTTATTGAAGTCCAATTGTTGTGCCTTTCTCTATCGTATCTCGTGAGTACTCACTCAGGATTAATATGTATCTAGACAAGATTAAAAAGAAAAAAAAGGGTCGTGAATCAGGGTTGACTTTCGGGTTGACTTTGGTTTTCCCCGTGTAATCTTTATAGTTCGGGTCAACCGTCTAGGCCGGGCTAAGGGGGTTACATTTTTCCTCCAAGTAAAATTTCGAGGCTGAAATTTCCTAAGTGGGGGAGAGTTGTAACGCCCCGGTTTTTGGCCTAGTGGTTTATGGGTTAATTAGACGGCCTGGTGGACCTGGTTAGAGATTCGAATCAGATTTGGGATTGAATATTTTTATGCGAGATAAAAATATGGAAAATGGTTTAAAATCCTTATTTAATATATGTTGATTTATGGTGAAATCAATTTTGGGAAAAACAATTTGGAAATGTGACATCTTGGACTAGTGACTAAAATGTAATTTTAGCAAAACTGTTTTTGGTGATTGTTTTGTAAAAGAGTCAAAACTTTGAATCTTTAAGGGGATATTTTTTTAATCAACTGTTTCCCTTAATTTAGGCATTTTTAATAAATATTTAATTAAATAATAATTAAGGATGAGAAGGGTTTTAATAAAAAAAGGGTTTAGTAAAACAAAACATTTTCTTACATAACTTCTTTCTCTCAACTTTTCTCTCTACTTTCTTATCAGCCAAACTAGCTTTGTAACCCCTCGGTTTTAGGCCTAGGAGTTTTAAAATACGATTTAGGGTTTGATGAACCTAGACTAAGGATCCGAGTTAGTTTGGGGTTGGTTCAGGGAAAACTTGGTTTGAAATGTGATAAAATTATGAAAAAAATTCCTAAAATCCTCTTTAATTAAATATTAAGGAATGGTGAAGCCAATTCTGGAAAATGATTTTTGGAAGGCCGACATTTCGTTTTAGTGACTAAAACGCAAAAATGGAAAACTATTTTTAATTAATTGTTTTGAAAGAGGGCCAATGCTTAGAATCTTTAGGGAGATAAGTCAAAAGTAATCAGTTATTCCTTTGATTGAGCACATTTTAATTGTGTTTTATTTAAAAGATTAAAAAGAGTTTTATTAAAAAAGCGATTTAGTTATACAAATCCACTTTTGACATAACTTTCATTTTCTCTCTTTTCTCTTCAGCCAAACATCTCTTTTCTTTCAAAACTTCCAATGGTTTTCATCTTTTCAATTCGTTTTTATTTGCAAATGATTTCCTGGGTGATTCCTCCATTTATCTCAAAAGATTCTTGAAGGTTTTCAACAAAATCTTGTCAATTGAAGGAATAGGCAAGGGTTAGAGGTAATTTTCATTCAACTCCTCTAATCAAGGTTCTTTACTGAAATTACCAAGCATTTGGCTCTCTAATTATGTTTCTTAACAATGTTTCATGATTAATTTGATGAAAATGGTTAAATCAAGCTTAAATGGTGATTTTGAATGATTTTCGTATTGGATATGATTTGGCTAAGTTATGATTGATTTTAATCATGTTTTGGATGTTGAATAATGTTAAAAAAAAGTTTGATCATATTAATCCCAAAACAAGTTGGATCTCTAGTTGTTTAGGTTAGTAGATTTGGGCTTTTGTGGGGTAAAAGTGAAATTTGAGTTGCTGGAGGTATAAGGATGCAAATAGGTTGATTTTGGATGTTAATTGATGATTAAAAATGGATGGAAGAGTTAGGTTTTGACTGGGTTGAGTTTGTAGTGTAAACAAAGGTGTTTTCAGTTGTTTTGGATATGTGTTTTGGTTTTTTGGGGAATAGAAGAGAGGTAGGCTTGTCTGCTGGAGATTTTAATGCATTGTGATACATTAATTCTCTGTTCATGTGTGGTATAAATAGGGGAGAACCTACCGGAAGAAATCAGTGAAATTTCGTGAGCTTGGATTCGCGTCGGCTAGTCGAGGTTGCGCGTGTCGGTGAGTGAGAACATGAATTTCAGTTTTGAAAACTTTAAAAGATGATTTTGGAACTTAGTGGTAAGCTTGAAACGCTTAACTAAGTTCAAAAGTAAGTGAAAGGAATTTTCTCTCTCGGTTGTGCTATTATGTGATGATTTATGTATTGTTTTGAATTAATGGATTTGCCTAATGCTAAAGCATGTTTAAAAGAATGTGATTACTATTTTTAATGATGTGATGTTGAAGGATGCACATGGTAAGTGATCCTTGTAATTATATGACTTATACTTGTGATTTTAAGCATGGTTTAATGCTTGGAAATGTGATTTATTGATGATGCTTTGAAAACAGTGAGGTATGTGTTAAATGTGAATTATATTGGCAAGTGATGTTGTAAATGGTTTATAAATGATATCGGATATAGTTAGTCGGCTATAGGATTGAGTGCACTATAAAAAGTCTCCTTGGATGTCGAGGGCTTGGTGTCCCGTGTCTCTATCCAAGTACCCTAACGATCGAAGATGTTGGTGTCTCGTCTCATGTTAGTGGCTAAGCATCTAACCGATGATAGGGTTGGTGTCCCTATGGGTCGTAATTGTACTCGGTTGATAGAGTACCTTTAGTTGTGAATGTACCAATTCCAGTTAAGATGGCTTGAAGTGTCGAGTAGACACTTGTTGAATCCGTGTATGCAATATGAGGTTTTGAGTTGTGAACTTTTTTAATGATCACATGTTGGAATAATTGAGGTTTTAGAGGCAGCAAGTAGCAAGGGATCACAAGTGACTTCAATCGAAAAAGTATGTTTCGGTTAGACTATATGTAATAAGGGCAATGGGGGATCCGTTGAGTTGTTGGGAGATTTGTGTAAACTCCCTTTTGAGCAAGTTTGGTTTGTTGTTTTAGACTTGTAAATAGCCTTTGGTTTTTGGTTTAAGCTTTACTTTGCATTTTGGTATCTTGCTTGGTTTGACAATAGGTTGCATGCCTATAGTTTACGTTGATGCAAATGCTCACGTTATGTTGATGGATATGCCATGTATGATTAAGGTTTGATGTTTAAATATGTTGTATGCATGTTGGAAGTATGTTGGAATGATTTTGAATGCATTGAAGTGTGAAAAACCAGCAAAAACTGTCATTACAGGCCCAAGTGTTTTGGTACGCCCAAGGCTGTACCAAAACAACGAGCCTGAAATAGCATAGGGGTTTCAAAACAAGGAGGGGTGTTTCGATATGTTTGGCTATTCGAATTCCCTGTTCTAAAACACCATTGAGGGTGTTTTGATACGAGCCTGAGCTTCGAGATACTTGACCCTGTTCCGAAATGGGTGTCCGATACATGGCAACCTGTTTCGAAACACCCAGTTGTTAAGTTGGTTATTGGAATCTTCTGAAGTTCTGTTTCTATAAGTTTTGGTACCTGAATGTTGTGGATGCAATTAAATGAACTTGGATAATTGTTTTGAGTTGAGATTTGATAGAGATACATGTAATATGACTAATTAAAGATTGGTAATTTAAAAAGTGAAGAAGTCCCTATAATTTACTAAAATTACAAAATGGTCCCTAAAATGTGTTTGTATACATGTTGATGGATATGCCATGTATGATTAAGGTTTGATGTTTAAATATGTTATATGCATGTTGGAAGTATGTTGGAATGATTTTGAATGCATTGAAGTGTGAAAAACCAGTAAAAACTGTCATTACAAGCCCAAGTGTTTTGGTACGCCCAAGGCTGTACCGAAACAACGAGCCTGAAATAGCCTAGGGGTTTCAAAACAAGGAGGGGTGTTTCGATATGTTTGGCTACGGGAATTCCCTGTTCTAAAACACCATAGAGGGTGTTTTGATATGAGCCTGAGCTTCGAGATACTTGACCCTGTTCCGAAATGGGTGTTCCGATACATGGCAACCTGTTTCGAAACACCCAGTTGTTAAGTTGGTTATTGGAATCTTCTGAAGTTCTGTTTCTATAAGTTTTGGTACCTGAATGTTGTGGATGCAATTAAATGAACTTGGATAATTGTTTTTAGTTGAGATTTGACAGAGATACATGTAATATGACTAATTAAAGATTGGTAATTTAAAAAGTGAAGAAGTCCCTATAATTTACTAAAATTACAAAATGGTCCCTAAAATGTGTTTGTATACAATTGAGTCTCTAAATGTTGTCTGATCGATTTGCAAATTGTTCCGCTGTAAAGTTTATCACATAGGGTATTTAAGAGAATCTAGAAAAGATCAAATGAAAAAATATAGGGTCGTTTATTGAGGTAAACTCCCCGGTTTACTTCAATATTCCTCGTGTGATCCGTTCCGTTCAGTCTTTTGCCCAGACTGGGTCGAGGGGGTTACAAGCTTTTCCCTTCTAAAATCTCCAGAGATTTATTCCTTCTCATCCAACTTTGATTCCTAAAATATTTCCTTAGATTTCCACAACAAGCTTCAATTGTTTTCTTGATGATTTCAATCCAATCTTGCCAATTAAGGGAAAAGCAAGGGGTTAGAGGTAATCTTTGTTTTTCTCCTCTAATCAAGGTTCTTTATTGAAATCTCAAGTTCATGACTCTTTAAATATGTTTTCTAATGATATTTTATGATTTAATTGGGTAATATGATTAAATCAAGGGTTAATTGATGGATTTATGTAATTTTCAGATTGGGTCTATTTTGCTGGGTTTTTTATTGATTCTAATCATGATTTTGATGTTCAATTATGTTGAAATAAAGGTTTTAACGTTGGAATCCCGAAATTATAAGAATCTCTAATTGTTTAGGTTGATAGTTTTGTGTTTTTGGGGAGTTATGGTAGTGTAATGGTTGGTGGAAGTATAAGGATGTTGTGAGATGGTTTTAGATGTCTTTTGATGTTAATTGATGGTTGAAAGTGTTAGGTTTTGGCTGGGTTAAGTTTGGAGGTCAGTCGATGTTGATTTCAGTTGTTTCGGATAGGTGTTTGGTAGCATTTAGCAAGACAATGTTGAGGATTGTTATTGATGGGTAAATGAATGCATTGTGATGCATTGTGCCTATGTTTTTGTATTGTTAAAACAGAGGAAGTTGATTTCTTAGCTATCGTTGATGAATTGAAGTTTCGCATGTCAGTGAGTGAGAACAAAACCTACAGCTTTTAAAAAGTTTGAAGGTGGTTTGGGAACTTAGATTTAAGCTTCAAATTCTTGTCTAAGTTCAGAAGTAAGTATAAAGTGGAATTTCTCTCTCGGTCATGCTTTTACAAATTGATTTATGTACTTGTTTTTTATTACACGGATTTACCTACTGTGTATGCATGTTTTAAGTATGTGATATAATGATTTTAATCATGAAATGATGATGGATGTATGTGGTAAGTGATTCATGTAAGTATATGTTTTATACTTGTGGTTAAAGCATGGTTTGTTGCTTTGGGAAAATGGTTTTATGTTGATGCATATGAAAACAATGAGGTATATGGTTATAATGAATTATATTGGCAACTGATGTGGTTTAAAATGTTATCGGATATAGTTGGTCGGCCATAGGATTGAGTGCACTATAAATAAGTCACCTTGGATAATGAGGGGTTGGTGTCCTGTAACTCCATCCATGTACGCTAACAGTCGAGGGGTTGGTGTCCCATAAGCTCTAGTTAGTGGATCAAGCATCTAACCGATGATTAGGGTTGGTGTCCTCGTGGGTTGTAATTGTACATGATTGTTCATGTACCACGATTGTGATTGTATCGCTATTCCGGTTGAGATGGCTTGAAGTGTTGTGTGAACACTTGTTGAATTCGTGTATCCGGTGAACTGTTTTGGATATGGAACTGGTTAATGGTCACTTGAAAGCTAATATAATTGTTGATGTATCATGAAAAGGTTTATGTTTACTCTTTAAGTTTTGCATATGGTTGTTATGCATGGGAAGGCTTAAATTGAGGTTTAGCAATGGCGTTTTCTGTTGATTAATGATATATGAGGCATATGGTTTAATATGCTGGTTTTGTAACGCCCCAATTTTAGGCCTAGGTGTTTGGCAAGTCGGGTTGGGCTGGTGGAACCGATATCGGTTGTTCGAACTGTTTAAAGGTGGTTAGGGGAATCAAGGTTCGGGATGGGATAAAAATATGACAAAAATTTATAAAATCCTCTAAAATTATATTTAAGAGGTTGGTTAAATCAATTTTGCAAAATGGGTTTTCGAAAGTATACATTGTGGGCAGTGACCCAAAATGTAAAGATTTATGAGTTGGGAAAAATGTGTTTTTTCAAGAAGATTCATCTTAGAATCTTTAGGGAGCTACCTGGAAATTAGCATTTTCCCTAATTTGGCATGTGTTTTAAATGTCTATTAAGATTTAAAGGGTTTTAATTAATTGATTTAATTAAGATGGTGGTTAAACAGTTAAAGAAAAATTGACGAGCATTTTTATTTCCTCTTCTTCACTCAGCCAAACACTCTCCATTTTCTCTCACTTTTCCAGAATTTCTTCACTCTCAAATCCTCTTTTGATTTCCATCTTTTCCTTGTTGATTTCTTTCATTTTCTCCAAGTTTCTTTCAAGCTAATCTTACCAAATTAGAAGAGAAGCAAGGATTGGAGGAAAATTTCGTGCTAACCCTCTAGTCTAGGTTCTTTAATGAAATTCCAAAAACATTTGACTCTTTATTAACGATTTTGATTGAGGTTTTGTTGTTAATTTGATAAACTATTGAAATCTTGATAGAAAATGGATTTTAATGTGATTTTTGGAGTTTGATTTAATTGGCTAGTTTGAGATTATTTCTAAAGGTTTTTGGTGTTGAAGTGGAGTCTTAATTATAGAGATCCCGAAATCCTTGAGTTTCTTGATTTCTGAAGTGTTTTTGGTTAAGTTTTTGGGGGGTTCTTGAGGAATCCGAGTTGCTGGAGGTATAAGGATGGTTTTAGGTTGTTTTTGGATGTTGATTAATTCCTAAAATGTGTTGGAGGTGTTGGGTAATGGCTAGGCTGAGGTTAGAGGTCTATCTATTGAGTTTTCGGTTATTTCGGATGGGTGTTTTGGTGCTTTAGAGCAGGGCTGCGGGATTTCTTTTGAGTGCTGGCATTTTGGGTGCATTTTAGTGCATTAAGCCTCTGTTTTAAAGTGCTGAAAACAGGGGATAATATTTCGGAATCAAACGAAGCGATTTTGGAGGCTTCGGATGATCGATAGTTGCGCCGGAAAGCGTGGTTTTGCAAGCCGGTGTATGGAACTTGGTTTTCCAGCATGGAAATATTTTAGAAAAGGTTTTGGGAACTTAGTAAGAGCTTGAAACGCTTTACTAATTTTGGAAGTAAGTAATGTGAAATTCTCTCTCGGTTTGTGCTAGTTTTGAACCTTTGGTTGCACTTGATTTTAATTGCATTTACCTACTGTTTTAGAGCATGTTTTGAATATATGAAATGAGGTTGATGATGCCATTTGGTTTAAGGATGCACTAGGTAAGTGATCCTTGTATGTATGTGTTGATGCATGAGGTATGAAGCATGGCATAATGCTTGATTTATGGCTTATCATGAATGCTTTGTAAAAACAGTGAGGTATTCATGTGAAATGGATTATATTGGCAAGTGATGTTGTATAAAGTGTTTTATAAATGAAATCAGATATAGTTAGCCGGCTATAAAATGGAGTGCACTATAAACAAGTCGCCTTGGATGTTGAGGGGTTGTGATTGTATCGAAAACTTCATCCAAGTACCCTAACGATTGAGGTTTGTTTAAGGTTGTAATGGTTGAGGGTAGCTCCCGGGTGCGAACCTTGTGTGTGTCCTGTCTCTCATTAGTGGGTTATACAACTACCGATGAGTGGTGTTGAGGGGTTGTGATTGTACCGAATACTCCACCACGAGTGTTACAACGGTGGAGGGTCGCTCCCGTGTGTGAGCCTTGAGATGTCGATAGAGTGTATGAAGGGTTTGGTATAACCCTTGGTAATCCCTGTATCCGATGTATTTTTGATAAATGAGATTGTTGATAATCACTTGAAAGCCAATATAATGGATTATAATGCTGTGGGAATGTTGTTGTTGTGCAAATTGTGAAAAGTGCATGTTGTACCATAAGCTTAGCATAATGGTGTTTATGCTTGCAAGGCTTGATGGTTGTGTAGCAATGGTGTTTATGCTGGAAATTAAGTGATTCATGTTGCATGGTGTTTAGCATGTTGGCTTTAATGTTAAAGTGCATGGTTATACAAAGGAGGCATGATGGTTTTGGAAAAAGTGGAAAAAAAGGGTTTTGTGCATTGATGATGATTTTGGTTTTGAGCAATCCTCACTAAGCTTGTATACTTATGCTCTCTTTGTTCGTCAATGCAGTCAATTTGAGCTTTGGAGGCAGCACTTGGAAGAGATCGATGGAAGACTTTGATTGAAGGTAAGCATTGGTTTTGGAACTAGTGTAATAAAGGCAATGGGGCGTCCGATGTTATGAGTGTTGGTTGCTTTAGTGTTTTCCGTGTTTGTGCAAGTTTGATATGCATATTTGGTTGTGTGAATAACCTTTAAGCTTTGGTTTATGCTTGGATATGCAATTTGCCCTTATGGTGCTTTTAACTCTTAGGAAGCATGCCTATAGTGCTTTTGATTTTGTGAATGATGCTTTGATGATGCCTATGCTTCGTATAAGTCGTTGTTGATGTATTTTTTAGTTGCTAATATGTTTGGAAAGGTATCGAGTTAGTTTTGAATGGTTTAAATTGAGTTAAAATAGTATTTTCAAACACTGCAGGCTCAGTGTTTCGAAGCACCCTTGCATGTTTCAAAACGGTGGCTTGAAATGGCCTTGGTGTTTCGAAACAATGAGGCCTGTTCCGGAACATTTTGCCTCTGTGAACCACCGTTCCGAAACGAGTTTTAAAGTGTTTCAAAATGAACCCCGTGTATCGAAATGATCAGCTGTGTTTTGAAACGGCCGTTCCGATACGATGCTCTCCGTTCCAAAACGTCCGACCGTTAATGCAGTTTTTGAATTGCTCTAAGTTTTTGTTTCTTACGTTTTGGTCCATGTTTGCCTTGTATGGAATTGGATGGGTTCTAAAGGTCATTTTGAGCTGGGATTTCATCGAGAAGTATGTAATGAACTTAATTAAAGGTTGGTAATCTAAATTTGGCAATAACCCTTATAATTTATCAAATTTACAAAATGGTCCCTAAACATTAGTTTGGTTATAATAGAGGGGCGATTGCGTTGTTGTTCAATCCACTGCTTGTGTGTGTTCACATAGGAATCTAAGTTGCGTCTAGACAAGATAAAAAGAAAAAAAGGTCGTTTATTGAGGTAAACCTTCCCGGTTTACTTCAATATTCCCCGTGTGATCTGTTCGGTTCGGTCTATCGGCCAGGCCAGGTCGAGGGGATTACAGGTTTTGGAAAGGTTTAAGTACATGGTTTTGAAGGCATGATGTTTTATAAATGGATTGAAATGATGATTCCAATGGTTTAAGAAAATGTTTTCAAATTGCATTGATGGTGTTTTGTTTTGTTTTGAGCACTCCTCACTAAGCCTAGTGTGCTTACGCTTTCTTTGTCAATCAATGCAGAGAATTAAAGGAGTGGAGGCAGCAAGTGAGAAAGGAGGATCCAAGGGCTTCGTTCTTTGAAAGTATGGTTTCAAACTAGACTTATAGTAGTAAAGGCCATGGGGTTCATAGTTGATTTGGGAATGTGTTTGTTAAACTCCATGTTTTGAGCAAGTTTATATTATTGTTTTGAAGTTGTAAATGGCCTTTATATGTTGGGTTTGCTTACGATTAAAGTTTTGGATGTTGGATGGTTTATTCTCTATGAAGCACGCCTCTAGATTTCCTTTGAAGTATGATGGTTGATTCTTGGTAATTATGTGTTGGATTTTACATGGTTTGGTCTCTAATATGCATGTGATTATGCTTAAGGCATGGTGGTATGAGTTTGAAACCTTAAAAGCATGAAAAAATAGCAAAATGAGGCATTTCAGGCCCAGCTGTATCGATACGGGTAGAAGTGTATCGATAGGGGTGGGTGTAATTTGGCCAAGTGTATCGATACGAGTAAGTATATTTTGGTTGGGCGTACTGATACGGGAAATGGTGTATCGGTACGGTTTTAATCTACTGGAATCTAGAATTTTGGGATTGTAAAAGTGTATCGATAAACTTTCTCGTGTACCGATACTAGCTACTGTTATTTTAGTTAATGTATTCTTGTGAGTTTCTAATTCTTTCATTTTAGTCCCTGATATTTGTGAATGCAATTGTATGAGTTTGGATAATCGTTTAGAGCTGAAATTTGGAATGGAAGTATGAAAATTGATTAATTAAGGATTGGTAACTTAAAATTGGGATAAGTCTTTATAATTTTCTAGATTTACAATTTGGTCCCTTATTGTTCGTGAATGCAATTGAATGCCCTATTGATGTCCGATTGAAGTGAGATTTGAACCGCTGCTAGCATGTACACCATAGAATAATAAATTTCATCTAGATAAGATAAAAGAAAAAATGGACATAATTCGAATAATATTTTCACAAGTTTGCTTCGGCAAACTCAATGTAGCTCGTTCGGTTCCGTCGGGCGTCTAGGCCGGGTCGAGGGAGTTATAACGCCAACTTGAGATGTTGAGAGAAGTGCTTGGAACTTCCAGGTTCTGAGGGAACCAAACTTTTGGTAATGAGAGTGATGAACCATTTGCCCTCTCTTCATAATATCTACATTGGTCGTTCTAAGAATAACACAATAGGGTTGTGAAAACATTCTCCAATTATGCGATAGATACAATATGAAGAGTTTGACACTTGAGAGCTTTCAAACTATTAGAGAATTTATTATGTTTCTTGGAGGAATTGTTAGTATTTCCTCCCCATTAAGAACTTGAGTTAAGAGTGTGTACATCACTCATATTGCATGACACTGGCCTAATTGCAAAAGTCAATGACACGATTGTGAGGTGCAACTCGAGATAGGTTTCTTTGGACTGAGTATTTCACCCAAGGCTGAACCTATTTTGTTAGCCAATAGAAAGTTGGTTCGTTGATTAGTACATAAATCATTGATAGCTTGCTAAGCAACGTTGAAGGACCATTACCTACCTCATATGGTGGAGGGCTTGTTTAACTGATTGAGGAATGCCTTTGTGTTTTGTGAATTTAAATCGAAACTGAGATGCTTATGGAAAAGGTGTTGGAGACGAAAAAAATTTGAAACAATTTTCGTAATAAGTTCTTCTCTTTCTAAGACATGTCGTGGTAGCGTTTGGTGTTTGCGTTGACTTGAAAAATCTTTTAGCAATGCTAAGGTGGGAGCCACTGGATTATCTCTGAAATACCAAATTTTATGTTCTGTATAACACATGTGAAGATATGAGGGTTGTGGAAAAAAGAGAGATGATAATGTAATAACTGAAATGCCCATATGTGTGGAAAATAATAATTATTGTGTGATTAGTTAAAGAGACTAAATGTTTGAGACTTCGTAAATGCTTTTTGATTGGTATCATAATTTCCTTGGAACGGGTCGAGGAACAACGTTGAGCTTCGAGCTGCTTGAGATCATTTTGTTTGTGGCCGTGGTGTTAACTCAGTTGAAGAAGAGAAAGATTTTAAAATCCTCGATAATGTTTTATTTTATTGGCTAGAATGTATTTTTAGGTAAGAAAAAGGAATGTTGTGCTTACCCCAACTTCTAGGAATTTCAAATACATGGTTACTAAGGAAATTGATATTAGAGACAACAAAATGGTTTGAACTAGTGAGATTTTTTTATCATGTGATTGGTCATTAACTAAGTGATGCAGAGTTGGTGAATGATGGATTGTATGTAGTTCAACTCGAGTTAGAGTGCCATAATACTCGTATGGATTGACAATTGATTTCGAATGAAGATCATGTGAGGGAATATCGGTACTAGCGTCATCTGGTACCAATACTCTACTCAAATGGTATCAGTACGGACCAGCCAGTACCGATACTCATAAGTTTATTTGTTAAGTTCCAAGTTGAGAATTGACTAGTTTTGAAGGTCATGTGAAATTACAACTATCTGTAGCTAGGTGAGTGCTTTAGAGAAATGAATTTAGGTCTAATGGTTTTAGATGGGCCTTGAGACCTTTTGTGCGTGCTTTAGAGAATAATATATCGAGCTAGGAGGTCCTTTGTGTGTAGTTCAGTGGTCAGTACATTGTGCATTCTTGGAGCGGCAATTTGTGCCAAACTCTCACCGTGTGCATTGGGAGACAGAGGAAATGTGTGTTTGATTTCGTTAATAAGTGTTTGACTTACGATCGGTTAGGAGTCAAACATCAAGTTATTTCAGAGTTGACTTGGATGTTTTGATATTTCCTCAGTGGAAATTAGATAAAACGACCATGGGTTTTTTTAAAGGTTTTCGAGTACACAATTTAGATGGGATTATGTTTTGAGCAATGATATATTTCTTGGTAAGTATCGCTCGCTTATTATAACCCTCTCGACATGGCCTAGACGCCCAACCGAACCAAGTGAGCTACATTGGGTTTGCCAAAACAAACCCAAAATGATTTCACAAGATTAGGTCCATTTTTTTCTTTTTATCTTCTATAGATGCAATTTAGGTCCTAAGGTGATCAAGCGAGCAACGGTTCAATTCTCATTCAAAATGGACCACGATAAAGCACTCAATTGCAACATAATTACTTTAGGAATCAAATTGTAATTTCTAGAAATTATTGGGACTTAGTTAATTTCAATATTACCAATCCTTAATTAGTCATATTTCATGCTCACTTGTCAAATTTCAGCTCGAAACAATCATCTGAAATTATTTAATTGCATGCATAGCATTCATAAACCAAAACGGAAGAATATAAAGCTCAGACTTCATTTTAACTAACATGACAACCATCTGTATCGATACACGAGTAAGTGTATCGGTACACTTACACCATTTTAAAATTCCAGATTCTAGTAGCTTAAAACCGTACCAATACACCATCCCCAGTATCGATACTCTATGCCCAAAATACAAAGGTTGTACCGATACAGGTCCCCGTGCACCGAAACCCAACCTCAAAATACACTTACTCGTATCGGTACAGAGACACGCGTACCGATACGCGTGGACCTGAAACCTCTCCAAACGCTAACTGAAACCTCTCCAAAACAACTGAAATCAACATTAAACATCCTCCAAACTTAACCCAGCCAAAACCTAAAGGTTTACTCCATCAATTACCTTCAATTAACATCCGAAAACAATCTACTAACATTCTTATACCTCAAAGAACTCATAACTAACAACCTGGAAAATTAGAGATTCACATAGCTTCGAGATTCTAATGTTAAAACCAACTTATTAACATTATTAATCATCAAAATCATGATTAAAATTAATCAAGAACTCAACAAAGCATATCCAAAATGAAAATCACTTAATCTTATCAATTAAGCCTTGATTTAACCAATTTTCCATAATTAAATCATTAAAACTCATTAGAAAACATTAAAAAGGATCAAATACTTGGGAAATTCAGTAAAGAACCATTCATTAGAGGAGGAGAATGAACCTTGCCTTCAATGAGTGAATTTCCTCTCAATTGGATGTTTTACTCTTGAAAAACAAAGAAAAACAATGAGATTTTGGAAATCAAGATTGAAGAATCCATTAGAAATCACAAGTTTAAGAAATCAAGACTATTACCTGAAATATTTGATGAAAAATTGTAACCCCCTTAGCCCGGCCTAGACGCTTGACCCGAACTACGAAGATTACACGGGGAAAACCAAAGTCAACCCGAAAGTCAACCTTGATTAACAACCCTTTTTTCATTTTTAATCTTGTCTAAATACATATTAAACCTAAGTGAGTACTCACGAAATATGAATGAGAAAGGCACAACGATCGGATATCATTTAGGGACTCAATTGCACTTTACACAAGATTAGGGACCAATTTGTAATTTTTGAAAATTAGAAGAACTTCATTGATTTTAGGATTATCATTATGAAATTAATCATGTTACATGTTTCTCTGCCAAAATTTAGCTTTAAAAGACATTTCAAGCTCAAGCAATTGCAATCACAACATTTAGGACTAAATTGTAAAGCATGGAGATTCAAAGCAATTCAAATATGTGTCCAACGGTCACCCGTATCGAAACATCTACCCACCGTACCGAAAAACATGTATCGAAACGGTGTTGACCGTTTCGGTATGCGGGCATGTTCCGAGACCAGTTCCGAAACATGACATTTCAGTAGCCAAACTGTTTCGAAACAGCCCCAGTCGTTTCAAAACGCAAAGACCATTTCAGGCACCCGTTTCGAAACATTAGAGGGTGTTTCGATACACCTTGCCCAGAAAATAGCAGCTATTGCTGGTTTTTCATCCCTTAGCCTATTCAAACATGCCTCAAAGACTCCCATAACACACCAGCAAACCACATAACACAGAAGGAACATATTTAGTCCATTCTAACACGAACATGGCATCAAACACAAATTCACATAGTCTAAAGGCATACTTCCTAATCACAAAACCAATATAAGCAATACAACCTCAAAAAAACCATTTAAGGCCAACTACAACTCAAACATGCCAACATAAACATGCCACAACCCTAGGGAGTTCAAACATATCTCCCAAATACAATCCTTGGTTTCCCATTGCCATTATATCAAAACTAAAGTGTGTGAAAACTTCACCATACATGAGCTTGAACTTCTTTGGATGATTTTAACCTCTTTGATGCCCGGAAACACCTCAATTATCTGCATTATTGGTAAAAGAGAGCGTAAGCACTAAAGCTTAGTGAGGCGTGCTCTAAAGAAAACCAACTCAATAATGCATAACTTGAAAACACTTTCTCAAAAGCTTTTAAACAACATGCTCATTCTATCTCATGCTTGGAAACCATTCAAAGCAACTTCTCAATGAAAACACATGTACCTTCATTCTATCTCATGCATTTAAACCAATGCAAAACTCATGGCCAAGCCATACTCATGCTTGTACACTAAAGCATTTCATATACAAATCACATATGCATTTCTCATAGCATAAATCATTTCTTCAAAGGTACATGTGAATCAAAAACCATTTCATATTTTATATTGGCATTTCACATCTCATTATTACTCGGATATGCGGACATCTCACTAGACACTTCCGGTGGCATCGATCATCACTGTACTCACTCGTCTAGCAACACAATTTTCGGTGGAATCTCACATCACCATACTCACATGGCGGAATCTCTCATCGCCACAAAGCTTGGGTATTTCACCAAGTCCTACCCGATGGAATGCCCATCATCGGTTCTCTCCCTTTGGCTTAACCAAAGAGCACGTACAAATTTTAGTTTATAGTGCACTCTCATCCTATTGATCGATCAATTATATCCAGTAAGTATCTCAACATCTATGCCAATATATTATGATAAAACATCATCTCACCTACTGTTTTCATGCAACAATTCTCAACATTCACATCTCATTTCAAAACCATCACATTTGCTATGCTTTAACATAAAAGCTCAAATCTCAACTATGCAACATGTTACTTCATGAAATCATTTCAAGCATCATCTCATGCCATAAAATATGCATAAAACAGTAGGAATTTGTCTATCTCAAACCATGAGCATGTAAAAGCATTTTAGGGGCAATCACCACATTCAAGAGAGCAATCTAGCCAATACTTACTTCCGGACTTAGGAAGGTGTTTCAAACCTTTCCTAAATCCCCAAACTTTGATTCTTTGTCCCTCAAGGACTTCTAAACCATACGCACTCACCGATTACGTTTCGCTTGCTTGCCGAAACGCTATCTAAGCTTCCAGATCAACTCCAAAGGTGTCCGAAGATGTCTCCCATATTTTAAACACATAAGAGCAGAGGATTAATGGATCATCATGCATTGAAATCATCAGCCACACACCTAATCTCGCTGCTCTACACAAAAACCACATTTCGGCTCCCAAACACTACCGAAAACACCTCCAAACTCTTCCAAAACCAAACCCAGCCAAGATCCATCACTTCTAATCATTTCTAAACATCAATTAACATCAAAAACCAACACAACCACGACCTTATACCTCCAGCTATGATAGAACACCAAAATCACCCCAAAAACCATCATTCCAACAAGCAAAACTTAGGAAAACAAACCTATTCGGGATTTGATTGATAAAACCTCATTTGTAACATCAATTAACATCCAAAATACATTAGAAAACCATCTCAAAATAGATCCCAATCATTCACCAAGAAAATCTTCAAGATCTCTTCGAAAATCTTGAGTTTTAAGACAATTTCTTGTTTCCAACATTAAAACCACTTAAAAATCATTAATAAAGGATTGATAACTTGGGAATTTCAGTAAATAACTGATCATTAGAGGAGAAGGACGAAGCTTACCTCTAATGGATGATTTCTCCTTGATTTGGGAAAGTTTTCTTGAAAATTCAATGTAGAAATCAAGTGGATTTGATGAGGAATTGATTACGAATCAAAGAGAGATTGAAATCTCATCAAATGAAGTGAAAATCAAAGTATATTTGCTGGAGAGAATCTGTTTGGTTGAAAGGAATTTGAGAGAAAATAAAATGAGGGAAAATTTGTGAAAAGTAGTTAGTAATAGTCAAAGGTGGTTTCTCATTTAATCAACCTTCTTTTTCTTTAATTAAAACATTAATTAAATCACCAAAAATAAGGAAAAATCTGATGAAAACATTTTGGTAAAATTAGCTCTTTAAAGATTCAAAGTTTCAATCCTTTACAAAACAATCACTACTTAACTTTGCAAAAATTGCGATTTGGTCACTACACCGAAATGTAGTATTTCCAAACCTTATTTTGAAAAATTGATTCCCCCATTATCTTTCATATATTAAATGGGGATTTTTAGATATTTTTCTATATTTTAAAACATCCCGAACTAGGTGTTCCCTAAAACTCCCTTTTAGATTCGAACCGTTTCCTGACCGGTCCGATTCGGACTCTAAACATCTAGGCCCAAATTTGGGATGTTACAAAAAGAGAGTGTTTGGATGAAGGAATTTTGAGAGAAAATCTTGGGAGAATAAGTTACGTAAAAAGTGGTTTAGGAAAATAACTACCTCCTTTTTATTAAATCCTTTTCTAATTCCTTAATCAAAACTCATTTAAAATAACCAAAATTGAGAGAAAAATCTAATTAAAACATTTAGGTAAATTAGCTTCTTGAAGATTCTAAGATTTGACCCTTCTTCAAAATAGTCATCAAAAATAGTTTTACATTCTTCACATTTTGGTCACTAGCCAAAATGTCCAATTTCCAAATTCCATTTTTCAAAATTGACTTCAACAAAAATATCCATATATTAAATAATGATTTTAAGTCATTTCCCATATTTTTATCTCATTCAAAAATATTTATTCCGCTTTTTATCCCGATTCTAACTCGAATCTCTAATCCCGATCCACCGGACCGTCTAACCAACTTAGAAACCTCTAGGCCCAAAATTGAGACGTTACACTTATTTTTGGTAAAGATGGACTCCAAGTGGAAATTCTACTTGGATTGAACATGGTACAGGTCGTACGACACTATGGTGTGTACATTCCTATCTTTCAAATCATGATTCGAGGTTTTGAGTGAAACATTTTCCTTTAGTGGAATTCTCCTGGAGACATCTCCATGTTGTGCATGTAATTGATCCTTTCGAGACACAATATAGTTGTGAGCAAGACACTTCATGGTGTAGAATCGAGTTAGTAAGAGCTATAATGGTTGTCAATTCGAATAAACATACTGAGGTTAAAGGTTAACGCTTGAGACGAGTTGAGACGTCTTTTGCTTTCAGAAGTCTTGCGTCAGGCAAGCAGGTATATTGATAAAAGTTACCTTCAGATTTAAAGTTTCCTTTAAGAAGTCACCTTGAGAGAAATCGTTTCGTTTTGGATGTAACAACTTCTTAATCCTACTTCTTTTAATCATGCGAGGTTTTGGGAAGACCTAGTTCTGCATTCACCTTTTGACCTTACTACCTAAGTTGGATTACAATAATGACGTTTTTGCGTGATGATATTGTTGAGATACCGTTGGGTTTATTTTTGTACCTTCCTTTAGTAATACACCGAACGAGAATGGACCCCTTTAAAAGAAAGAATCAGTTGAGATGGTGCTTGTATTGCTAGAAATACAAGATTACAATTTCTACGTGTTGTGAGAGATCAGAGTAGCGCATCGATAAATGTTTGAGGCCTTAGATGATCTATTAATGTTTAGATATTCTTTTCATTAATGTATACAAATTTAGAGGATGGAATTTTCTTTAAGGAATGTAACGACCCAATTTTTTGGTTAGGAATTCGGATCTTGGATCCGAGTTGAGTATTCTAATTTAAGTAATAAATTAAAAGAAGTCAATGTTTAGAAGCTCAATTAAATGGAATTAAGGATTAAAAGAAGTCAATGTTTAGAAGTTCAATCAAAAGAAGTCAATGTTTAGAAGTTCAATCAAAAGAAGTCAATGTTTAGAAGCTCAATTAAACGGAGGCCACCATAAGACTCCCTAGACGAAAACATGTTGGACTAGAGTTTTCCGCCGTTGTCCGGCTGTCGAAAGCCACCACACGCGCCCCACTCTTTGGTGACTGTGTGTGGGCGTTGTCTAGTAGTTGAGGCGGGTACACATAGGCTATCCTACACCCGCTTCACACGAGATCATGTCGTGTAGGTGCAATGTAGTTATCATGCATCGTGCTGCACTAGATCGCCCTATGTCGTTTACTGACTAATTACCTTTTCTAAGGGACCTTACCCGAGATTTTTAGGCGTTCTAAGGCCGTTTTGCCAATTTCGAACCCGATAAGTTGTTTTTTGGTGTTTAACCTTATAGATTAGTTAGAGAATCTGATTATATGTTATATTCATATTTATATAAGGATTATTTGGGCTCGAATATCGGATCAAAAGGAACGTTTGGGAAGGTTGAATAAGGAATTGTCGATAGCGCTTGAGGTTAATACACTTTGAACTCTGAATGTTTCATGAGCATCATAAGTGTGATTGATTTGCTTGCTAGTGTTTGCAAATTATGTTTTGGGATAATAAGCATGATTAGAGGTATGAAATGGTTCATATAACTTTACGGACTATGTAGGGTCACTCTATATACATGTAAATACCAATAATTGATTGATGGATGGATTTTGATGATATGATGCCTTGTGTGCTAGTTTGAATGTTTTGACTTTTTTATAAAAATCATGTTAAAGGAGACAAATAATGGTAATTAGATTTAATAAATAAATGCATTCATAAATGAACCCTAATGGCTTCCATAAGTTTTAGGGAACGAATAAGGCCTCTTAACCTCATATTTTGCTAAGACAGTTTAAGATTGTAAATAGAATATCGATATTGGCTTTATGTAGTATTAGTACACTATTCAATGTTGTATCGGTATGGGTCGACCCATACCTATACTCAGAGAATTTAAGATTTCTAATAAGCAATTTTTGTATTGGTACGTGTGTAAGTTTTGGTATCATAGGTACCATACCGATACTCATGTTCGAGTATCGGTACCCACTGAGCAAAATGATGTATAATGATAGCCTAAGTTGGGAAATGACATGTATGATTAATAACCTGATTAATGACTTAAGTATTGAGATAACGTGAATTAATGGAGCTAATTAATTAGAACAATTGTGTACTCTTCCATAATATATGAACAACTTGATAATAAAAAATTTATGATGTGTTGATGATTAGCTATAGTACGATAGATATTTGACTGGCAGAGTCTTTTGTTGTTGAAATTCGGATACCCAAAAAGCATGTTGCAACACCATGGTCAGAGATTCTAAATGTATGTTCTCGAGATTTTGTAACACTAGGCCTCATTATAAGATACTCGACGGGAGATTCCGAGTATGAGTGTACATTCCCGAGGCTATGTGACATCGGGCCTTTCTTAGGGTGTATGTTCCTAAGGATGTGACATCGGGCCTCACTCCAGGTTTGTGGTTATACTTTGTATGTTTTGCCTTGATGATCTGTTAAGATCTCAGGTATGGTTGGGCCTTATGTTCCTTATGTGATGACTTCTATGATGCTAGCGTGTTTTTAGGCGACTAGTGGTAGCGCCACATGATTATTGTTCTTGCCTTATTGCTCATACTAGTTTGCATGCTTATATTTATGATTCGAATGATGTATAGTAGAGTAGATGTGTACCACTGAGCTTTGTAAACTCTATGCTTAGAATCGTTGCATCCGTGCACAGGTTGGTAGATCGATCGTGAGCTCGAGGAGCACTATCTGCACGGAATTCCAACTAGTGATATTTACCATACTACAATACTTTAAAGTTTATAAATATTTGAATATTCTAACATTTTATTTGTAAGTTATTATAAATCAAAACTCTCTATTTTGTGAACTAAATGAATAAGTGTTAATGAATTAACAATATGAATGTTGTGTTGGAAATGGTTCTAATCTCATGGCTTAATTATTGTTTAAATTTTGGCGGGTCGGGTTGTCACCCCAATGTGACAATTTGGATCCTTGGGCCAGGTCAGATCGGAGTGTTACACCACACAACCGAGCTACAAGCACCACACTAAAACAACTTTCATGCAAGAGACCTCACCAGAAAACGTCACAAAACCCCCTAGTATCAAAATGCTCAAGGCAAAACAACTGAACCGTGTCCAAACAAAAACCACAACTACTAAGTACCGCCCGACCTCACTTAAAGATATAAAATGTTGAACTTTTATCCACACCATTCTTCACAAAAGCGTCTACAATACCATTCACCTCCCAAAAAAATTGTGTGAAACATACATTAGGTAAAATGAAACATGCAACATCAATACTCCAAAATAATCCCCATTGTTTCCAAGGACGTTTATCCAAATTAAGAATCCATCCTATCGCCACCTTTGAATTCGATTCAATCACTAAACTCAAACAATCCTTCCACCTCAAATCCAAGATCAAAAAGAGTGTGAAAGCGATTGCTCTCAACTCCACCTCATTTGAGTCCATTCGACCAAGAGGACCAAAAAACAAGGCACAAACCTCACCAAGACTATCACACGGCACTCCCACAAAACCAATTAGACCCAGCTTCCCTCTTGTAGCTCCGTCCAAATTGAATTTAAGAGTCCTTCCATCAGAGGTAGCTAAACAATACCTAACCTCGGAGCTGGTCTAGTAGGGGAGATTGAACACATCCAAAGGCAGAACCACCAATGAGCTTCCACCACTGAATCAGCCGCCTTCGAGGCTTTTATCAAATAAAGAGAGTGGAGCTTGATCAAAAATAAGACTTCATCAATCCAAAAACTCTTAGAATTAAATATTTTATCATTCTGCGCAAGCCAAAGTGACCACAACAACACAAGGCATCCCACCATGCACCATTGCCAATACATGCCAGTGAGTGAACAATGTAATCTCGGGACCAACAACTTCTTTAATGATCTCGGCAAAGGCAAAGAAATCCTCCACCAAAAATGAGACTACAGTTCATGCACTTTAACACATGAGAATAATAAATGATCTAACTCATCGTTCCCCCCGCTGCACCAAACACAAATATCCTACGACTCAAGCACATGAACACCACACTACTCAATGAAACTTATTGTCGTCAATCTTCCCATGTAAGCGAACCAAATAAATGATTGCACTTTAGGGGGAACAACCATATGCCAAGCAAAACAAGCACTCAAATCAGCCCCCAACCCTCGACGGCAACAAAAGATGCGATAGGGCTCGGACAGAAAATTGTCGCAACAAATTCGACTTCCATGCCAAGATATCCATGTTACCCGGGTGTAAAAGCACCAAACGAATAATGTTGAACAAATGCGGCAACATATCAAGTTCAAAAAATTGTAACTCCCTGTGAAATAATTGAGCCCACAATGAATGCACTAAGGAGCATGAAATCGCATATTCACAAACTAATGCTAATTTGTGCTAGCATGTAAAATCCTGGGAATAAAACCTTCAAAGGCTACTCCCAACACCAAGAATCACTCCAAAACAATACATTCTCACTATTACCAATCTTCCAAATAAAGCAAGTTTCATTAAAATGTTTTTTCGGCTTCGACGTTACCATGTCCATAATTTGTCTCAACATGACCAAAACCGACCTCCTATTAGCAATGTTAAGACGCCACCAAGGTACTATTTCTCCATATTTGGCCACAATTAGAGATCGCCACAAAGAATGTCTACCAGTTGATAAATGTAGAGTGTCCACAAGTTCTATATTTTCTACACATTCTTGCCCTTATTATTGATGTTCTTAAGTTCATTTAGGCATATTTAGGTGCATTGCATGCATAATAACAATATTTGCTCTTTTACCATGCTTTTATTGAATATTCTATGTTTGGTTAAGAAAATATACTATTTTAGTTTAGTTTTTATTTTCAGGTGATGTAGTTGAGTAGAGGAGTAGAGGAAATGAAAGCTGGGAGCAAAAGGAGCTGTACTGAAGCAGTTCTAAGTGCCGCCAAGGACGCCGCCGTAGCAGCACTGTCGCCAATTGCTGCCCAGGCAGGAGTTAAACCGACTTAGTCAAGATGGGTTGCGATTGAAAGAGGGTAATTCCCTGAGCCCAATGCGCCTTGTCTTGTAATTATCTGAAGCCTGTAGTGGCCTGAAGAGCTGATTAAAGATTGATAAGTAAGATGACCTATCTTTACTTGCTGAAGAAGGCAACATTTAATGTAAAGTTACTTTAAGGACTTCTACTCCAAGGAGGACTCAAACTTAGGCCAAGCCCTGTATATACCCAATGTTTTTAGGGTATAGGGGCATAGTGGAGAGGTAGATAGATAGATTAAACAGAGGTGTTGGAGGTCACGACCCAATCCTCTCAGGGATTAGGTTTTTGTATGTAAAGTAGTTGTGAGAAATGGCTGTAACAGTTTAAGTGTGTTTTCAATAAAATACTCTCAAGTTTGCTTAATTCATGTTCTTCACTTCTTCAATTAGTTCCAAAAGTCCAGTTGAGGAAATCCATTTGTCGGGCACGACAATGTCAAACTCACGAAAGAATTAAGTACGATCTCGTCATGTCGAGGTGTTGACTAATTCGGCTTAGACATAAGTTTGAGTTTCAGCCGCTAAAAGGAGTAACCAAACGTCGACTGCATGTGTTAGGTTTACGCTGAGATTGCTAGGTATTGCCTACATCGCGTGGTGACATAATCCTTGCCTAGACATAGGAAGGATCACTTCAGAATTGCTCTACCGAACTTGGAGTATCTGCCAGACTTGCCGCCGGGACTTCCCTCCATCTCACCTGCCGAGACAGAAAAAGTTGCAAGCGTAGAGTTTCGCTGTGGAAACGAAAGTTTTCGCCGCCTCAATCTGCCATTACCCGCCGAGATAGCATATTGTGGCAGCGCAAAACACACTTAGACCCTACAACGCAGTCTACACACTACTGAGCTGCAACTACTTAACCCGATCTATCAACCTTATCTCTCCATGTCACTATCTTTAATTATTTGTGTTTTTATTTTTCCACATTCAGAAATTTAATTGTGCATTTACTATTTCCTTGTGTAGGAAAACACTCATAGTAGCTGCTCCAATCCCTTTAGGAGACGATATCTTTTATACTATAACTTGACAAGAGTGTGCACTTGCGCTCATAAATAGAGAACACCCAATCTCTCTACATGGAACACCATGCCTATTTTGAAATTGTAACCCCATCGACCCGACCTAGCCGATAGACCGAACCGAATGGGTTACACGGGGAATATTGAAGTAAACCAGGAAGGTTTACCTAAATAAACAACCCTAGATTTTTTTTTAAATTATCTTATCTAGATGCAAATTAGGTTCCTATGTGTTAAACATTGCAGGGGATCGTTCGCAACTCAATCATTCATCAATTTCATCCACTTACGGCTTTTAGGGACCATTTTTGTAATTTTTTTGATTCATAGGGACTTAGGCCATTTTGTGTTACTTTCCTTTAATTAGTCCTATTACATGCATCTCACTCAAATCTCAGCTCAAAATAATCGTTCATGCTCATTTAATTGCATCGACAACATTCAGAGACTAAAACGCAAAGAATTAGAACTTCAGAATATCCCAACAACTAACATAAGTGTCATCTGTTTCGGTAAAGGCTAGCCTTGTTCAGAAACGTGGGCTCGCATCGAAACACCCTTGAGGTGTTTCGAAATCGTGGTTTCCAGTAGCAAATCGTACCGGAATAGACCTTATTCGTTTCGAAACCCTAGCCCATTTCAAGCTCACCGTTTCGATACAGACTCGAGTATTTCGAAACACTTGGGCATGTAATGACATATTTTGCTGGTTTTTCACCCATAAATCCATTCTAAACCAATCCGGCATGTTTCTAACATGCATACATCATACATAAACATTAATCCTCAAACATTTGCAGCATGGCTAATTGCATCAGTGGAAAACTAAAGGCATGCAACCTAACAAATAAGCCACTCAAGAGTCAAAACTCAAACCAAAACTCCAAACAACAAATATAGGCCTTTTACAAGTATAAAATCATAAAGCAAACATGCTCAAAGGGCGTTCACACACATCACCCAAACAAACCATGAAATGCCCTATTGCCCTAATTACTCTAGTCCATAGCCGAAACATACTTTTAAAGTGAAGTCTCTTAGGATTCGCTTGCAAGGTGCTTGTAACCCCCTAGACCCGCCTATGCGTTAATACAGATCTTAGGAAGTCACATTAGGGTCACCGGAGCGACCTACGTTAAAATTTCAAATAAACAATTGCTAAACCATTTAAAATTTTAAATCAAGTTTTGAATTAAAATATAATTCTAGAAAACATTCAGACTACAAAATAGAAACTATGATACAAATTTTTAAAACAAGTTTCGGACTTGAATGTAAATCAAGATCTGACATACATGCCCCTAATTACACAGACATCATACTCCGCGAGCAAGCCGAAGAAATATCTCATACCAACGTTGATCGGTTTCATGGGCAAGGGTATTTTAGTCATTTTCATACATCGAGGGCATTTTTGTAATTCATTAGCCAAAGTAATCAGACTTGGAGATCAACTGCTTTTATAAATCGATTATTGAACTCATGAGTCCTTTCGATATATCAACCCTCTTATTCGAATGTTTTTGCCATGGCCTTCAATATTCTTATTTCTTAATTGATTGACATTAGCATAAATAATCATATGCTCAATCATGGTCGTGCAAGCATTAACCGAATACCAACAAGTTTTGAAAGCATGCAAAAGGTAGAAATGTATTACCTTGGCTCCGAGCTACATCGATCGATCCATTTATGACATTTGAACACCCTTGAACCCGGATTTGACATCACTCAACAATTCGTATTCCAGGAACTATGAGTACCTTCAATTACACAAATCTCAAGATCAGACCTTATTCACAAAGCTCTTAATCAATTAATTAAATACATAAAAACTCTCAGGTTCAAGGTCAAATTCGGAGTCCTTCAGGTCAGAATTTTGTGAAACGGGCTTCAAAATCGGACTCAAGACGTCGAAAAACATAGAATCAAAGTTTTCGGAAAATTTGACTTTTGGATCAAAGTCAAAATCAACGCTAATGCCAGCATGTCAACACTGATGTCGGCAGGTCAACGGTCAACGGGGTCAGAGTCAATGATGACATCAGTAGGTCAACAATGATGTCAGCAGTCAACTCGTATGGGTCAACTGAGTTGGCTCAGGCTAGCTCGGACGAGTTGACTCGGCTGACTCAGACGAGTTGACTCGGCTGACTCATACGAGTTGACTCGGCTGACTCGGGCGAGTTAACTCGGGCTGACTCAAATGAGTTGAATCGAGTTAACAGGTCGGGTCGGACAGACGGGTCAGGCGGACGGGTCTGGGCTCGGTTCGAGTGGGGCTTAGATCGGGTTGGGCCGGTTCAGACCGGGTTAGACCGGTTGGGCCGATTCACTTACCATGACTGGGAACTCTTTGGATTTGCCACCAGAATGTCATCGGCGACCCCTAAAAGCCCGATTCTGCTGGAAAACACGAGATCATCAACAATGCAAAACAACCACAACAATTGTATCTCAAAATTTGTAGAAAACATGTCATTTATACCTGAAATGCAAAAGAAAGGTCGGAGAACACGAAACTCCGGTGAGGCTTTAGACGGTGGTGAAACGACAACCGATCACTGAGGCTATGCTCGTCTCGGCACGGCGAACGCGATGATGGTGAGAGCACACCGGACGGACAACAGACGGTGACTAAATCGAAAATAAACTGGAACTGGGAAGTAAGGGTTTCGCCGGACCTTCATGCGCTTCTCCCCAGCAAACGGACGCGTAACAGCGTGAGTGGGATGGTGGGCTAGGAGCGGGGGATGGCAGCGCACGCGAAAAGAGTGGCGGTGAGTGCCACGGTGGCATGGAGAGGGCAGATCAGGGTCCAATCGGAGGATGGGGAACCATACATGTCAAATAAAAACCAAATTAGGCTATGACCAATTATGGCCTTAGTTCAGATGGTTAAGCCTTTCATTTCCCATTCCAAAGCGAATGGGTTCGAATCCCCTTGGTTGCAAACTCTTATTCATTCTTTTTTTTTGTTTCAGGGTGTTACTACTCTCTCCCCCTTAAAGAAATTTTGTCTTCAAAATTTACTAGAGTCGGAGAAAATAGAGAAACTGCACTTTCATATATTTTTGTACTGAAACTTTTCCATTAGAGTATCCTTTTTTTTCTCGAGACTCTCAAACGGTCACAGGTCAATCTAATAACGCCCTCAATCACTTAGACCAACCTAGCCCAAAACCATCTCGTCTTACACCTCAGACCAACTTATCCGAACACGGTATTCTAAACCATACCAAACTTCATCTGGTACCAAGCGAAAACTTATCTCATATCTTTTATTATAAACACCCTCAGTCAAGAATAAGAGACATTCCGAACTACCATAGAAATCAATCATCCAACCCAAAGGTATATCTTTCAAAATCCAAATTACTCTTCCATGTTGACCATCAGTTTACAGACGAAGAACTTTAATTGTAATTCAATCAAGTACCCAAGGTCTTCCGTAAGGCTTTCAGGAATTAAGATGTAAACATCAAATTTTAGTCAGAAGTGATACATAACGGTCTACCATGCCTCAAATTTCAAAGAAAAAGTCTTTCTTCAAGCCGGGCAAACATAACCAAGATTCTAAATAAAGGTCACTTACTTTCAGCAGAATGTTCAGGCAACCGATTCCTTCGTGTATAACGGAGTCACCACATAATCTATACTTTCACCAATCTCACGGACACATTTCTTTTAAATTCGTAATACCTTTATCAAATTTTCATCAGAATATTCTCAAACACAATCATTATCACCGAGCTACCTTACATGAAATCTTATATCGGTTACCTCATATGATCAAACATTTATTCTTAATATGTTTTTTTATTCTTCAATTTCACTTGCATGAACCATCTCAAATCCTTTATCCAGTTTCTAATACATCAATTTAATTAAAATCACAAACGAACGATATAGACATTTCTTGCTAGTACAAATTGATCTATAGAAGGAAGAATGCTTGGGTTCACTTAATTCAGAAAAAAGGATTCAACATCAGAGTTTCGGCTCGGAGGAGTATGGTTATGCTAAGGGCATGCACAGACCAGACACCCTATGACAGACGATCGGCCGATCTACCCAGAATGACGCAACTCTAAGCTCTGATACCACTAACTGTAACCCTCTAGACACGCCTATGCGTTAATACGGATCCTAAGAAGTCGCATTAGGGTCACCAGAGCGACCTACGTTAAAATTTCAAATAAATAATTGCTAAACCATTTAAAATTTTAAATCAAGTTTTGAATTAAAATATAATTCCAGAAAACATTCAGACTACAAAATAGAAACTATGATACAAATTGTTAAAACAAGTTTCGGACCCGAATGTAAATCAAGAAGTGACACACATGCCCCCTAATTACACAGATACCATACTCCGCGAGCAATACAAAGAAAACTCCCATACCGATGTTGATAGCTGCAACAAGGTTGATCTTCTAACCTGTGATGGTAAAAACAACGTGAGCTTCGGAAAGATCAGTAATACAGACTACTAAGGGATGCTAAAAGTACAAGCAAGTTTATGGTAAGCTTAACACTGTCATGATGAACTGGGCAACGGTAAGCTCAATTTATGATTCAATAATTCAGTGAAGCATTATATCAGAAGGTAACAAAATTATTCATTATTTGATCACCCGAACCTTAAAAGATGAGTCTAAAGCCAGAGATTCAAAAGAGATTCAGGTTTCAGAAGTTGAATCAAGGAGTTCAGAGTGGTTCATTAAGCGTGAATTGTAAGTTTACTGAGAATTCAACTTTGATACATTAATTTAGTAGGGTATGTTTCAGAAGAGGTCAGAAAGTTTTATTAATTTACTTAACTACCCTCCAACCGAACTCCAAAATGCAATTCCCCCTGAACTGCATACATAAGGTCTTACCCTAGGCTTGGGGCGTAGGAGCCTACCTAAAGGAATGCCTTAGGTCCAAAAAGACTTACCCTAGGCCCGTCATGCGTAGGAGCTTAGGTCCAGAAGGGCTTACCAGCGCTGAGCCTACAAATCTTCATTTATATCCCAGATAATATACCCTAGATGAAATTTAGTTTATATTCAGAAGACAGTAATATCATAAAACAGATATCAGATATATTTTATATCATAAGACTTATATCAGATTTATTTTTGTATTATAAGACGAATATCAGATATATTTCTGTATCAGAAGACAAAAGCCAAGAGTTGAGCTTTCATTGAGGGTAATAGAGTCATACTTTTAATTCAGAGTAGATAATCTTAGTTTAAAACAGAGTGTATTCGCGGACATAGGGTACATACTTTATGGTTCAATATATTTCTTAGAGACACCTAATAATTATCAGAAAGGGAGTATAGGACGTTTGACAATTTTGGACGGGTTTCAAAACGAGGTCCCTAGGCGAGGGAGCTCGGTACTAACAGCTCAAACCAACATTCGGAAGTTGACACATTGAGAACATTGAGATTTCAAATGTAACGAGAGTGATCCAATCATTTAAGCCTACGAGGGAATTCTGGTCATTTCGACCTTCAGGGGTAATTTGGTAATTAGACTATCGAGTAATAGCAGTGACGTTCGGGGTTCAGAAGTTTTGGTTACTTATCAAGTTTCCGATTCCCTTCGGACTAATCGTAAACCATCGCACAAGGTTTATTATTTAACCGGATCAGTACACCGCAAGTACTCACTTCTCAGAACTGACTACATTGTATAACAAAAACTTGTCTTCACCAAGCAACCACTAAACATATAACGAGAAATCGAACATGTATTCAACTGGTATTTTCGAAGTATTCGAACATGTGTGTTGCACCTGAACTAGATCCATGGCATCGAATACACACGAAAAACAGGCAGTTCTTACCATTAACCTAGGTACCTTCTCCAAATAATTCGAACATGCTCTTGTATGGTATTCTTCCAACGTCACAGTAGTTCCCGAAACAACCAACCAACAAGGGTCATGTATTACCACTTTCAGAGCCATTACCTTTGTTTGGCTTTATTGATATTTCTTATTCCATGTCTTAGAGGTACTTTCAATCACTTCGATGCCCGAAGGTGTTCCAATTATTTTGAGCCTTTCGGTTCTTTCAACTATTCATTCATTTCAGACCTCGAGGGTATATCCATCATTTCAGATAAATTGTCAATTAGTACCCGAGAATATTTCAGTCTTCAGGTCATTACGTTCATTTCAATCAATTCAGTCTTATCGATGTTTTCAATCTTTTTACGCCACTTTGACTAATCTAGACATACGAATAGTTTTCTAGAAGCTTCTCTTTGGAGACTTATTCAGAATTCAAGAAAATCTGAGTATTTTACAATTTTGAAGGTTTAAGCTTTGTTACCAAAACTTTTCCAAGCAAAACGAGGTTCGTAGACGAATTAGTATTTTTACCAAATTTAGGGTAGATTTTCTAGATTGCTTTCATGGCCAAGGGTATTTTAGTCATTTTCACACATCAAGGGCATTTTTGTAATTCATAAGCCAAAGTAATCAGACTTGAAGATCAACTGCTTTTATTAATCGATTACTAAACTCGGGAGTCCTTTCGATATATCAATCCTCTTATTTGAATGTTTTTGCCGTGGCCTTTAATATTCTTATTTCTTAATTGATTGACATTAGCAGAAATAATCACATGCTCAATTATGGTCGTACAAGCATTAACTGAATACCAACAAGTTTTGAAAGCATGCAGAAGGTAGAAATGTATTACCTTGGATCCGAGCTACATCGATTGATCCATTTACGACATTCGAACACCCTTGAACCCGAATTTGACATACCTCAACAATTCGTATTCCAGGAACTATGAGTACCTTCAATTACACAAATCTCAAGATTAGACCTTATTCACAAAGCTCTTAACCAATTAATTAAATACATAAGCATTCTTGGGTTCAAGGTCAAATTTGGAGGCCTTCGGGTCAGAATTTTGCGAAACATGCAAATCGGACTCATGACATCGAAAAACAAAAAAATAGGAGTTTTCGGAAAATTTGACTTTTGGGTCAAAGTCAACACTAACGTCAGTAGTCAACTAGTAAGGGTCAACTGAGTTGACTCGGGCTGACTCAGACGAGTTGACTCGGCTGACTCGGACGAGTTAACTTAGCTGACTCGAATGAGTTGACTCGGCTGACTCAGACGAGTTAACTCAGGCAGACTCGGAAGAGTTGACTCGGGTTAACGGGTCAGGTCGGACATACGGGTCAGGCACACGGGTCAGATGGAAGGGTCAGACAGACGGATCGGGCAGACGGGTTTGGGCTCGCTTCGGGTTTGGGCTCAGATCGGGTTGTTCCGATTCAGACCGGGTTAGATCGGTTGGGCTGATTCACTTACCATGACTGGGAACACATCAGAATTGTCACCGGAATGTCGTCGGCGACCCCTAAAAGCCTGATTCTGCTAGAAAACGCGAGATCATCAACAATGCAAAATAACCACAACATTCGCATTTCAAAATAGGTAGAAAACACGTCATTTATACCTGAAATGCAAAAGAAAGGTCGAAGAACACGAAACTCCGGTGAGGCTTTGGACAGTGGCGAAACGACGATCGGTCACTGAGGCTATGCTCGTCTTGGCACGACGAACACGATGGTGGTGATAGCACATCGGACGGACAACAGACGGTAACTAAATTGTAACCCCCTTAACCCGGCCTAGATGCCCGACCCAAACTAAGAAGATTACACGGGAAAACCAAAGTCAAGTCGTGAAAGTCAACCTTGATTAACGACCCTTTTTTTCTTTTTAGCTTTTCTAGATGCACATTATTAACCTATGTGAATAGAAAATCAGTTTAGCGAAAGTGGCAAAGCGAACGAAACTCATTTAGGGCTTCAATTGCATACAAACGTCTTTTAGGGACTAAATTATAAATTTCCAGAATTTTGAGGACTAAACAAGTTTGAAAGTTACCAATCCAAAGTTAAACATATAATAAGCCAACATGTCAAATTCCATCTTAAACGGGTCATCTAAACTCATTTAATTAAACATTCAAGACTCAGGGACCAAAACGTAAGAAAACATAAACCTGATGTAACCCCCTTAGCCCGGCCTAGGCGCTAGACCCGAACAACGAAGATCACACGGGAAAAACCAAAGTCAACCCGAAAGTCACCCTTGATTAACGACCATTTTTTATCTTCTCTAGATGCCAATTAAACCTATGTGAAAGCCCAAGAACCTTGGAAGAGAAAAGCACAGCGATCGGAAAACATTTAAGGACCCAATTGCAAGAAATACACTTTTAGGGACCAAAATATAAATTTTGGAAAATAAAGGGATTTCCAAGATTTTAGATTTACCAAACCTCAATTAATCATATTACAAACCTCTCTGTCAAATTTCAGCTTAGAAAGATATCTCAAGCTCAAGCAATTACGATTACAAATTTCAGGACTAAAATGTAAAGCATGCAGACTTCAAAGCAATTCAAAACTGTGTCCAAACGGTCACACATTTCGAAACACTGACAACCGTTTCGAAACACCCATGTCGGACGCCCGTATCGAAACGGTGTTGACCGTTTCGGTACGCGGCTATGTTCCGAAACTAGTTCCGAAACAGACACTTCCAGTAGCCAAAGTGTTTCGAAACACTTCTAGCCGTTCCGAAACGCCCAAGCCATTTCAGGTACACGTTTCGAAACAGCTAAGGGTGTTTCGATACACCCTGCCCAGAAACAGCATAAATTTCTGGTTTTTCACCTCAAATCACCATCAAACACACTTTAAATCATTCCACAACATACCAGCGACATGTTAAGCATTAAAGCCATCATATTGTATCATAAACTAGATACATTACAAGTATTAAGCACACCTACTCATTTATCACATTCAACACAAGATCTTACTTTTAACCAAGACCATAGCTATATCAAATATGGAGATGGAGATCCAAACATCACAAAACAATCACCAACAAGTATCAAACCATAAACCGAATATACTCAAGTTGAACAATCTCATTAAACATCAACATAAAAGACTCTCCCCCCATTGCCTTTATTATCTATAGCAATAAACCAAAACATACTTCTCAAGTGGAGCTCTTCTTGAATCCCTTGCTTCTTGATGTCTCAACTTCAATTATCTGCATTGATGGACAAAAAGGAGCGTAAGCACATAATGCTTAGTGAGGAATGCTCAAAACCAAAACATCATCAATGCAGCGAATCATAAAACCTTCTTAAAATGTAATCACAACCCAATGAACCAAAGTATTGATTGAAAATCTCCTTTGAAACACCATTGCTTTAAAACATGCATTTCCCGACAAGAAAACCAACCTTTTACTTTGATGCACTAAACAACTCACCCCAAACAACATTCTTGTAATTACTAACATTTAAACCTTTCCATGCGTAAACACTTCATGCAAAGTTTAAACCAATTTCCTTGGAAATCATTTCCACTTCACACTATACTTTTCTCATGCTTGATGATCATTTCAAAGAAAAATACCTTTTGAAACCATATGTTCCTTCTATCTATCTCATGCATTCAACAAATGCAAACTCATGGCAAAGCCACACATGCTTGTTACTCAAAAGCATTTTATAAACTCAAAACCTCATTTGCATAAGCAAATCTCCATTTTGAAACCACATGTACCATCTAGCTAACACATGTATACAACCTATGCAAATCTCATGGCAAGGCCACATATGCTTGATACACAAAAGCATTTCATAAAAATTATTATCTCATATGCATTTCTCATTACATACAACATCTCAAGCATTGGTACATGTGACACATTTCATTCTCATAAATTGGCATTTTACATATTCTATTGTACACGGATATGCGGATAGCTTGACTCGAGGTCAAGTCCTACCCCGGTGGGATCTCGCCACCGGCTCTCATGGCGGTATCTACACTCGCCACTAAGCTTGGGTATTTCACCAAGTCCTACTACGATGGAATGCCCCTCATTGATTTCACATGGCAATAACTCTTGTTGCCAAAAAGCTTGGTCTCTCACCAAGTCCTACTCCGATGGAATGCCCATCATCGGTCTCATGGCAATAACTCTTGTTGCCAAAAAGCTTGGATAATTCACCAAGTCCTACTCCAATGAAAATCCCATCATTGGTCTCTCTCTTTGGGACGACACCCAAGAGCACGTACGAATTTTTAGTTTATAGTGCACTCTACATCCTATTGATCGATCAATATATCCGGTAATCTTTACATCATCTATGCCAATATATATCATGTTAAACATCAACACATTCGCTGTTTTTAAAGCATGCAACACCTTCAAGACCAAAAAGCCGAACAAAGCATTTGAGACACAAATTGACAACTCATACTCACAAGAAATATCAATTTCATGCATCTTTCCTCAAACCAAGTTTGTCAACCAACTCACATGCTTTTAAATCATGCTCAACAACAAATTAAACCACATTGTCAAATCAAACACATCAAAACCCATTTTTATAGTTTTCAAAACAATAATAGCACAATTGAGAGAAAATTCCACTTTACTTACTTCCGAACTTAAACCGGCATTTCAAGCCTAAATTTAAGTTCCCAAACCTCTTTTCAAATCATTCAAAAGCTGGAAAACACGATCTCACTCACCTATACACAAAACTATGCAAGCCGACAAGCCTCCCAAGCATCCGAAACCTCCAACGCCACCTCTATTGCTCCCGGATCATTCTCCCTTGTTTTAAACACATAACAACAGAGGATTAATGCATCACCATGCATTAAAATCACCAGCAACACAACCCAACTCACTGCTCTACCCAAGAACCTCATTTCGGCTACCAAAAACAACCGAAATCACCTCCAAACTCTCCCAAAACAAAGACCAGCCAAGATCTATAAATTCTAACATTTTATAAACATCAATTAACACCAAAAAGCAACATAAACATGACCTTATACCTCCAGCAACAGCAGATCACCAAAACCACCCCAAAAACCACCATTCTAGCAAACAAAACTTAGGAAAACAAACCTATTCGGGATTTGATTGATAAAACCTCATTTGTAACATCAATTAACATCCAAAATACACTAGAAAACAACCTCAAAACAAAGCCTAACCAAGATCCACGAAAATCTCCAAGATCTTATCCAAAATCTTGAGTTTTAAGCCAAAATCTTGTTTCCAACATTAAAACCATTCATAAAACTTTAATAAAGGATTGACAACTTGGGAATTTCAGTAAAGAACTGAGTATTTAGAGGATAAGAACAAGCTTACCTCTAAATGATGATTTCTCCTTGATTTGGGCAAGTTTCCATGAAAATACAATGTAGAAATCAAGTGGATTTGATGAGGAGTTGATTAAGAATCAAAGAAGAATTGAAATCTCATCAAATGAAGTATAAAATCAAAGTAAATTTGCTGGAGAAAATGTGTTTGGTTGAAAAGAATTTGAGAGAAAATGAAGAGAGGGAAAATTTGTGAAAAGTAGTTATGAATAGTCAAAGTTAGTTTTTCTTTTAATTAACCTTCATTTCCTTTAATTAAAACATTAATAAAATTACCCAAATTAAGGAAAAATCTGATGAAAACATTTTGGTAAAATTAGCTCCTTAAAGATTCAAAGTTTCAATCCTTTACAAAACAGTCACTATTTCACTTTTGCAAAAACTGCAATTTGGTCACTACACCGAAATGTAGTATTTCCAAACTTCATTTTGTAAAATTGATTTCACCAATCACCTTTATATATTAAAAGAGGGTTTTTAGATATTTTTCTATATTTTTAAAGCATCCCAAACTAGGTGTTTCCTAAAACTCCCTTTTAAATTTGAACCGTTTCTCAGACCGGTCCGATTCAAACCCTAAACTTCTAAGCCCAAAATTGGGGTGTTACAACTCTCCCCCTCTTAGGAAATTTCGTCCTCAAAATTTCAACTTGCGAAGAGAGCACGGAACCAAACCTCCCAAAGCAATACGCAATGTAACACAAGAGACTTAACCACCACGAAAACATCCTCAACCCAAAACGCAACGAAACCAACACATCCTCAAATCAAACTTACTCCATACCCAACTCCAACTCCACTACTCATGGTGCAAGACTTCTAACACACACGGTTTCTAACCTCAGCTTAGCTTTTCACACCTTCAAACTGTGCAGGACCCCCAACAACCCGAAGAACTTCTTAGCCTTCACAACATACTCCGCCTCACCTCATAACTCCTTCAACAAACTTACATACACGGTAACACCAACCCATCCATTTTTCAGCCACCATGTGACCTACAACCTTCACTGCTTCTAAAACCCCTTGCAAAACCGCTCAACTCCTTTCAAAGATTACAACAACAAGCAAAACTTCTTAAGCAACAACTGCTTACTCAAACTTCTCAATGTATTGATAACATTCCTTCACATCCGCCACTATCACTATTATAACAACTCATCAAAACTACTCACACAACATACGATATCCACGTCCCAAGACTCCAACCTTAACTCCGCCAGCTGTTCCACTTACCCCTAACTGACTTAGAAAAGATTTACTTATACTCAACCAACAACCACTTCTCACAAGAATCCGGCCAACCAACAATGGCCCTTGAACTTACATTGCCTTTCCACTTCAAGCTTTGACCATAACACTAACCTTACCTGGATACAACCCATTCCATACAAACATATTAAGATTACGAAACCTCTACTCATCCCAAGTCAAACCTTATCTACAGCTCTCAACACAACCTCCTCCCAACTCCTCTAAGGTTGCTTCGAACCATCACCTACATAGCAAATCCCTCCTATTGCAACTATCAACGCAAGATACCTCCACACTCCGGAAACACATCCACTAGCCTACACCATAATCTAACACAAAGAAACTACCACCCCTATTAGATATTCACAACCACTTCGACTGATTCTAACTTCAACCGGTAACCTCCTTACCACCACACCGCTAAACTCTTAAAGCACCAAAACACCTTCCTTTCGCCAACCAGCTAGATCACACTCACTACTACTGACAACTTGCTTACTACCTTCCACTACTTCTAGCATTCACCTAGCACCAAAACAACACCTTAAACCCCTCAACCAACATAATCCTACCACAACACTATCGGACCCAATTAGCTATTAGCAAGTGTGAACGTTCGTATGCATGGTCACCAATATGCCCTATCAATGCCTGTGTACATATATGCAAAACCTCTAATGTCATGCCGCATGTATGCATGTACCAACATATATATATATAATATATAACAAATGGTTTTAACTGTGCATGTATGTCAGTTCACACTTACCAACAACATCCTCAGGATCCGCCTAAGAACAACCTTTTACCTCACTTCTAACTTTTCCAGCTCTACCATTCTAACAATTTGCTAGCTACAAAATACTCCACTAATACCCTCTTCACACTAAAGTTGTTTTCAAAACAACACCGGCTACTACCCCAACTTGCTAGTTATAAGACCTTACCCACTACACAAGGGAATCCAAACCGGAACCAAACAAAGATAACTAGGGCAAAGATTACTTAGCAAAGTTACCTGTAATCACCTCATTGCCCCGGAGCTCCAATAGACAAACTCTCTTCCCCGTAGAACCATTATTCTCTGGCCGTACCGCCGCAGCATCAACCTGCACTTCAAGGTCATCACCATCTCCCTGTGGTAAAGAACCCTGACTACCCCGAGCTAACTCAAAACAATTCCGTCTCAAATGTCCAACATACCCACAATTCTAACAAGATCCATCCTCCAAACACCTCACACCTTTATACCTTTCTTGCCACCTCCGAACTCTGTCTCGGCCGCGCTCACGACCCTTCTGAGACCCTTTTGCACCCACTGAAGCTGATCTCACCACTTGAGGACAATTCCACTTCACATGCTCCATAGAACCACAGTTCCAACAAACTCCCACACCCCAACAAACTCCAACGTGACGCCTTCCACAATGGTCACACATCGGCAATCGAGCTACCACTCCTTGGTCATATTGTACTTGACCCACATCAGCACCACCACCAAAACCTTGATTCAGGCGAACCCTTCTGTCGCGTAACTTCTTACGCTAACCACTCTCAAGGTCCGTACTCGCAGCTCCTTTGCTTATACTTTTCCCACCATCATAATCTGAAGCCACACCCCCATGTTGCTTAACCCCTGGAAACTTCTCTCCAAGGTATCTTCTATTAAAGGCATACACAAAGAACTCCCAATCTATATCGTGGATATTCGTTGCCACCGCCACAGATGTCCACCAAGCACAAGCATCCTCCAACATTAACGAGACAACACTTCCCAACTTACAGACGTTGTCACACCCTTCCTGATCCAAAATCGAAATTATACTGGCTAACCAAGCCTCGAACGCCTCAGGTGTCAAACCATGATACTCCACAGCTCCCAAATCTTGTAAATGTTGCCTTGAAAAACCCATATGCCCCACAATTGGCACGTACACTGGCCCCACCTCCACCGCGGCCTGAGATGTTTCCGACACCCCTTGAACCACAAGTGATGAATCCTTCATCACAGAACCAACTCTCACCTCCTGTCTTACTACCTCAACTTCAGGCACTGTAGACTGAAATGATACACTCCCACCAAAAAGTGAATTCCATCCCTTTACAACTTGCTCTAAAGCAGCGACCATCGTACCCAACTGCCATTCTCTCATCGATCCTATTGTGCTATTATTAACAAAGCAATGATAAAAAACAAACAAAACGATCAGGCCAGCTTCAAGCAAGGATTCAAGACTCCAACTCCAACATAACACAATAGCTATAATAATAAGGCAATGGGTATCCCGAATTCTCCCCTTTTATATGACATAACAATCAATAAAAACATTGATATCACAAAAATCGAGCATATCAATCAACAAACTTCAATCATGCTCTCATTAAACAACAATCACTCTCAACAGCATAGCATCAACATATCATACCCATAACATTTTCATTATTTAGAAAATCAACTCACAACACCAACATGTCACCAACACATGTTCATATTAGCTTACAGAAGAATCGTAACCACAAAGCACGGTAAAAACATCAACAATTCACTTAGAAACGTATTTTTCAACCACACATCAGAATAAACATCCAACACTTACCATAACAACTTACCATTGCCCCAAATATTCGCAACCTGGCTCTGATACCATCAAATGTAACCCCCTTAGCCCAGCCTAGACACTAGACCTGAACTACGAAGATCACACGGGAAAAACCAAAGTCAACCCGAAAGTCACCCTTGATTAACGACCCTTTTTTATTTTATCTTCTCTAGATGCACATAAAACCTATGTGAAAGCCCAAGAACCTTGGAAGAGAAAAGCACAGCGGTCGGAAAAAATTTAAGGACCCAATTGCAAGAAATATACTTTTAGGGACCAAAATGTAAATTTTGGAAAATAAAGGGACTTCCAAGATTTTAGATTTACCAAACCTCAATTAATCATAGTACAAACCTCTCTGTCAAATTTCAGCTTACAAAGATATCTCAAGCTCAAGCAATTACGATTACAAATTTCAGGACTAAAATGTAAAGCATGCAGACTTCAAAGCAATTCAAAACTGTGTCCAAACGGTCGCCCGTTTCAAAACACTGAAAACCGTTTCGAAACACCCATGTTGGACACCCGTATCGAAACGGTGTTGACCGTTTCGGTACGCGGGTATGTTCTGAAACTAGTTCCGAAACAGACACTCCCAGTAGCCAAAGTGTTTCGAAACACTTCTAGCCGTTCCGAAACGCCCAAGACATTTCAGGTACCCGTTTCGAAACAGCTAAGGGTGTTTCGATACACCCTGCCCAGAAATAGCAGAAATTTCTGGTTTTTCACCTCAAATCACCATCAAACACGCTTTAAATCATTCCACAACATACCAGCGACATGTTAAGAATTAAAGCCATCATATTGTATCATAAACTAGATACATTACAAGTATTAAGCACACCTACTCATTTATCACATTCAACACAAGATCTTACTTTTAACCAAGAGCATAGCTATATCAAATATGGAGATGAAGATCCAAACATCACAAAACAATCACCAACAAGTATTAAACCATAAACCGAACATACTCAAGTTGAACAATCTCATTAAACATCAACATAAAAGACTCTCCCCCTATTGCCTTTATTATCTATAGCTATAAACCAAAACATACTTCTCAAGTGGAGCTCTTCTTGAATCCCTTGCTTCTTGTTGTCCCAACTTCAATTATCTGCATTGATGGACAAAAAGGAGCGTAAGCACATAATGCTTAGTGAGGAATGCTCAAAACCAAAACATTATCAATGCAGCGAATCATAAAACCTTCTTAAAATGTAATCACAACCCAATGAACCAAAGTATTGATTGAAAATCTCCTTTGAAACACCATTGCTTTAAAACATGCATTGCCCAACAAGAAAACAAACCTTTTACTTTGATGCACTAAACAACTCACCACAAAACAACATTCTTGTAATTACTAACATTTAAACCTTTCCATGCGTAAACACTTCATGCAAAGTTTAAACCAATTTCCTTTGAAATCACTTCCACTTCACACTATACTTTTCTCATGCTTGATGATCATTTCAAAGCAAAATACCTTTTGAAACCATATGTTCCTTCTATCTATCTCATGCATTCAACAAATGCAAACTCATGGCAAAGCCACACATGCTTGTTACTCAAAAGCATTTTATAAACTCAAAAACTCATTTGCATAAGCAAATCTCCATTTTGAAACCACATGTACCATCTAGCTAACACATGCATACAACCTATGCAAATCTCATGGCAAGGCAACATATGCTTGATACACAAAAGCATTTCATAAAAATTATTATCTCATATGCATTTCTCATTACATACAACATCTCATGCATTGGTACATGTGATACATTTCATTCTCATAAATTGGCATTTTACATATTCTATTGTACACGGATATGCGGACAGCTTGACTCGAGGTCAAGTCCTACCCCGGTGGGATCTCGCCACCGGCTCTCATGGCGGTATCTACCCTCTCCACTAAGTTTGGGTATTTCACCAAGTCCTACTACGATGGAATGCCCCTCATCGATTTCACATGGAAATAACTCTTGTTACCAAAAAGCTTGGTCTCTCACCAAGTCCTACTCCGATGGAATGCCCATCATCGGTCTCATGGCAATAACTCTTGTTGCCAAAAAGCTTGGATAATTCACCAAGTCCTACTCCAATGAAAATCCCATCATTGATCTCTCTCTTTGGGACGACTCCCAAGAGCACGTACGAATTTTTAGTTTATAGTGCACTCTACATCCTATTGATCGATCAATATATCCGGTAATCTTTACATCATCTATGCCAATATATATCATGTTAAACATCAACACATTTGCTGTTTTTAAAGCATGCAACACCTTCAAGACCAAAAAGCCGAACAAAGCATTTGAGACACAAATTGACAACTCATACTCACAAGAAATATCAATTTCATGCATCTTTCCTCAAACCAAGTTTGTCAACCAACTCACATGCTTTTAAACCATGCTCAACAACAAATTAAACCATATTGTCAAATCAAACACATCAAACCCCATTTTGATAGTTTTCAAAACAATAATAGCACAATTGAGAGAAAATTCCACTTTACTTACTTCCGAACTTAAACCGGCGTTTCAAGCCTAAATTTAAGTTCCCAAACCTCTTTTCAAAATCATTCAAAAGCTGGAAAACACGATCTCACTCACCGATACACAAAACTATGCTAGCCGACAAGCCTCCCAAGCGTCTGAAACCTCCAACGCCACCTCTATTGCTTCTGGATCATTCTCCCTTGTTTTAAACACATAACAACAGAGGATTAATGCATCACCATGCATTAAAATCACCAGCAGCACAACCCAACTCGCTGCTCTACCCAAGAACCTCATTTTGGCTACCAAAAGCAACCAAAATCACCTCCAAACTCTCCCAAAACAAAGCCCAGCCAAGATCTATCAATTCTAACCTTTTATAAACATCAATTAACATCAAAAAGCAACATAAACATGACCTTATACCTCCAACAACAGCAAATCACCAAAACCACCCCAAAAACCACCATTCTAGCAAGCAAAACTTAGGAAAACAAACCTATTCGGGATTTGATTGATAAACCTCATTTGTAACATCAATTAACATCCAAAATACATTAGAAAAAAACCTCAAAATAGAGCCTAACCAAGATCCACGAAAATCTCCAAGATCTCTTCCAAAATCTTGAGTTTTAAGCCAAAATCTTGTTTCCAACATTAAAACCATTCATAAAACTTTAATAAAGGAGTGACAACTTGGGAATTTTAGTAAAGAACTGAGTATTTAGAGGAGAAGAACAAGCTTACCTCTAAATGATTATTTCTCCTTGATTTGGGCAAGTTTCCATGAAAATACAATGTAGAAATCAAGTGGATTTGATGAGGAATTGATTAAGAATCAAAGAGGAATTGAAATCTCATCAAATGAAGTATAAAATCAAAGTAAATTTTCTGGAGAAAATGTGTTTGGTTGAAAGGAATTTGAGAGAAAATGAAGAGAGGGAAAATTTGTGAAAAGTAGTTATGAATAGTCAAAGTTAGTTTTTCTTTTAATTAACCTTCACTTACTTTAATTAAAACATTAATAAAATTACCCAAATTAAGGAGAAATCTGATGAAAACATTTTGGTAAAATTAGCTCCTTAAAGATTCAAAGTTTCAATCCTTTACAAAACAGTCACTATTTCACTTTTGCAAAAACTGCGATTTGGTCACTACACCGAAATGTAGTATTTCCAAACTTCATTTTGTAAAATTGATTTTACCAATCACCTTTATATATTAAAAGAGGATTTTTAGACATTTTTCTATATTTTTAAAGCATCCCAAACTAGTTGTTCCCTAAAACTCCCTTTTAAATTTGAACCGTTTCTCATATCGGTCCGATTCAAACCCTAAACTTCTAAGCCCAAAATTGGGGTGTTACACCTGAAACAATTCAAATTCAACTCCAATGGTCACCTGTTCCAGAACAATGTACCCTGTATCGAAACGGTTGTTTCGAAACCATGCTGACCGTTTCGAAACCAGGCTTCACAGTAGCAAAATGTTCCGAAATGATCGCACTCATTCCGAAACCCCCTGGCCAATACATGCCATCGTTTTGATACGGATGAGGGCGTTCCGAAATGTATTGCCCTGTAACAGTAGATTTTGTTGGTTTTATACATATCTCCACATCCGAAAACATTCCAATTCATGCCACAACATACGTACAACATGTATAAGCATCAAAGATCAACATTACGCAGCATAAGCTAAAACATAGCATCATTCAAGCAAGCATTAGAACTATAGGCATGCTTCCTAGTCTTCAAAACCATACCAAAAGCTAAAAGCCACATTCAAGCACAAATCAATCCTCAAAGGCCATTTACAACCCAAAGATAAGCAACCAAACGTGAACAAAGTAATCAACAACATCCTCAAACATCCAAGAGTAGAAATCCCACCCATTGCCACTTATTACACCAAAGTAAAATCACATACTTTGCTAAACCAAAGTGCTTGGATTCCCCTTGCTTACTTGCTACCTCAAAAGCCTAATTCTCTGCATTGATGAAACAAATAAGCGTAAGCACAAAGCTTAGTGAGGATCGCTAAAACAACATTCATCAATGCATTTCACACTACCGGCAAAATACCATTTATCAACACATACCTTTACTTTAAACATGCCCTCTCAAGGCATCAATGTACTTTTTAAAACACATGCTCGTATGCATCACTTAAAAACAGCAAATAAACCTTTGCTCATGCATTACTAAGCATCACATGCATTTTAGCATAATTCACAAGCATCTCATGCTTAAACCATTAGTCAACAACATTATATTGGCTTACAAGTGATCATTTCTCAAACCATACCAAAACCAACTCAATGACACAATCGGATACGCGGATTACAATCATTGTCCCACACACTTCATACATACTACCGGACTACACAAGGTGGAGATCAATGGCACAATCACAACCCCTCAACACCCGTGATGGACATTAATGGCACAATCACAACCCCTCAACATCACTCATCGGTAGTTGTATAATTCAACTAACGAGAGTACGTGACACATACCACAAGACTCACACACGGGATTAAACCTTTCACCGTTGTGATCTTAGCCTCAATCGGTAGGGTACTTGGATGGAGATTACGGCACAATCACAACCCCTCGACATCCAAGGCGACTTTATTCACGGTGCACACAATCATATAGCCAGCTAACTATATCCGATTAAAAGTAACCAAAAACCACTTTCATCACTTGCCAATATAATCATTTAACCTCAATATTCCACTATTTTTCAAGCATAAACACAATGTCATTTCCACAAGCATAATCATGCTTAACATCAAGGATCCCTTACCTAGTGCATCCTTAACATAATGGCATCAAAAACCAACATTAACCATGCTTAAACCATGCTTTAAAACAGTGATCAAAACCACATTTAACTCAAGTGCATTTTCATCAAAACATAGTACATTTCCGAGAGAGACTTTCGAATCACTTACTCTTGAGCTTAGCTAAGTGTTTCAAACTTACACTAAGCTCCCAAGACCACTCTCAAAGTGTTACAAAGCTGGAAAATCAATTTCCACTCACTGATATGCGAAGCCTTGCTTGCCGACACGAAAATTACTCTTCCGGAGTCTCCAACAACGCCTCGTTTGCTCCCGAATCAAGATCCCCTGTTTTCACATCAACAAAACAGAGATCTAAATGCATTAAAATGCATTCCAACACCAGCAACTAAGTATAAACTCGTTGCTCACCCAAACTATACCAATTTACCCATTCGAAACAACCGAAAACTCAATCGATTGCTTCCTAAACCAAGCCCAGCCAACATACATCACTTTCAACCATTTAAAAACATCAAAACACATCTAATAAACAACCTAACCCATCCTTATACCTCCAGTAAGCATGATTCCACCATTTCACCTCAAAAACTCACTTAAAACTATCAAGAAACTCAAGGATCTCAAGGATTCTGGGATCCATGTTATCAAAACCTCATTTCAACATAATAACCAACTTAAAACTCAATTAAAATCAATCTAAAACAGAGTTTTACAAAACAAAATCGAAAATCAAGATTTCAACCATATTTTTACAAGATTTTGATCTCAAATCAAAACTATAATGAAAACTCAACCAAAAACATTAATTAGAAGCCAAAGATCTTGGGAATTTTAATAAAGAACCTAGATTGAAGGTTGAGAACGGGATTTACCTCCAGTCCTTGCCTTTCTCAATAATTGACAAGTTTTTCCTTAAGAAATCTTGAAGAATTTGAAGAGAACTCTTGAAATTTGTTTAGAAACCAAAGGGAGAGTGTTTGGGAGAAAAGAAATCTGGAGAAAAGAGTTGGGAGATTGATTTTGCTGAAATGAAAGTTAGTTACGTGAAATGAGTTCTCAATTTCCCAATTAATCCATTTTAATTAAATGAAATCATTTCAATTTTAATTATCTAAAACCCTTTTAAAATGCATGTCAATTTAAGGAATGTGTAATTGCACCATAGCTCCCTAATGATTCTAATATTTTGGCTCCTTTTCGAAAATTTGAAATTTTCCACAGTTTGAAACTTTACATTATGGTCACTACCCAAAATGTACAACTTCCGAAGCTCTTTTTATAAAATTGATTTGACCAATCTCTTAAACGTGATTTTAGAAGATTTTAGCATTTTTTACCATATTTTTATCCTATCCCGGTCCTTGATTTCCCTAAATCACCTTACACGATTCGAATTGTTCTCGACCGATTCGGTCCGATGTCTAAAACATCTAGGCTCAAAACCAGGGCGTTACAACTCTCCCCCACTTAGGAAATTTCGTCCTCGATAGTTTACCTTAAGGAAAAAGGTGCGGAAACTGCTTCAGCATGTCCGCCTTGCTTTCCCACGTGGCCTCCTCAACTCCTCGGTGTCGCGACAACACCTTCACAAGCTCTATCGTCTTGCCACGAAGAACTTTACCACTCACATCCAGAACCCTCACTGGTTCCTCATCATATGACAGATCCGGATTCAACACTATCTCCTCAACAGGCATCACATGCGAAAGATCCGATCTATACTTACGCAACATAGAGACATGGAACATATCATGTATCTTTTCCAGCTCCGAAGGCAATCTCAATCGATATGCCATAGGACCAATACGCTCCACAACCTCGTAAGGTCCAATGAACCTTGGGCTAAGCTTACCCTTACGCCCAAATCTCATCACCTTCTTCCAAGGCAATACTTTCAAAAACACACGTTCGCCAACCGCGAACTCAATCTCTTTACGCTTTAGGTCCGCGTAAGACTTTTGCCTATCCGATGCTGCCTTCAAACGCTCACAAATGAGCTTCACCTTCTCGGTGGTTCCCTTTAACATAGCTGGCATCGAAATCAACTTTTGCCCAGCTTCTGCCCAATAGAGAGGGGTTCTACATCTTCTACCATACAAAGCCTCGTATGGAGACATTTGAATACTTGCCTGGTAACTATTATTATACGCAAACTCAACCAACGGCAAGTGCTTCTCCCAAGAACCCTGAAAATCTATCACGCAGCATCTCAACATGTCCTCAAGCATTTGGATCACACGTTCCGACTGTCCATCTGTCTGAGGATGATATGAAGTACTGAAATTCAACCGTGTACCCAAGGCTTGATGCAAAAATTCCCAAAATCACGATGTAAACCTCGGATCCCTATCCAACACAATGGAGTTTGGCACGCCGTGCAACCGCACAATCTCAGCAATGTACAGCTTAGCCAGCTTATCCAAGGTATATGTAGTATGCACAGACAGAAAATGTGCGCACGTCGTAAGCTGATCAATGATCACCCAAACTGAATTCTTCTTTGACGGTGACAACGGCAATCCAGACACAAAATCCATGGTAATTCTTTCCCACTTCCATTCTGGGATTCTCAAAGGTTGCAACAACCCCGAAGGAACCTGATGTTCAGCTTTCACTCGCTGACACACCATGCACTTACTAACGAATTCAGCCACATCATTTTTCAACCCCACCCAGTAGTACTCATCTTTCAAATCACGATACATCTTTGTACTACCAGGATGCATAGCAAAAGGACTACTATGAGCTTCAGTCAAAATAGTGCGCCTCAACTCAACATCATCTGGCACCACTATTCGACTTCCAAAGCACAAAACACCATCATCATTAAAGCTGAAATCTGAAGGTCTACCCTCAGCAATGTCCTGAACATGTGAAACAAGGGAATCATCAAGCAACTGCTTATCTTTGATCAATTGAATTGGAGATGGTTTCACTTGCAATTCAGCAATAAGACCACCGTCATGCGATATGCTCAAGTGAGCAAACATCACCCTCAACTTCACGGCCATTTTCCTGCTCAAAGCATCAGCTACAAAATTAGCCTTGCCCGGGTGGTACTCGATGGTCATATCATAATCCTTAAGCAACTCCACCCAGCGACGTTGCCTAAGATTCAACTCCTTCTTAGACATAAGATACTTCAAGCTCTTATGGTCCGTGAACATAACACACTTCTCACCATACAGGTAATGCCTCCAGATCTTCAGGGCAAACACCACAGCCACAAGCTCAAGATCATGAGTAGGGTAGTTACGCTCATGCACTTTCAACTGCCTAGATGCATAGGCTACTACCTTACCCTCATGCATTAACATGCAGCCCAAACCAAAAATGGACGCATCACTATAGACCACAAACTCCTTACCAGACTCAGGCTGAATCAGAACAAGAGCTTGTGTCAAAGCTTCCTTCAGCTTCTCAAAGGCTTGCTGCCTCGATCTGTCCACTCAAAACAAGCATTCTTCTGCAAAAACTTGGTCAAAGGTGCAGTTATCTTCGAGAAACCCTCAACAAACCTACGGTAATACCCAGCTAACCAAAGGAAACTTCGTACCTCTGTTACAGACTTAGGCACCTTCCAACTCATCATAGCCTCTACTTTGTGCGGATCAACGCGAATACCCTTAGTTGACACAACATGTTCAAGGAAGACCACCTCCCTAAGCCAAAAATCACACTTACTTAGCTTGGCATACAATTGATTTTCCAACAACGCTTGCAAAACGATTATCAAGTGTCTATCATGATCCTCCTCGGTACGTGAATACACAAGGATATCATCGATGAACACCACCACAAACTGATCTAAGAATTCATGGAATGCATGATTCATCATGTCCATGAAAGCAGTAGGCGCGTTGGTCAAACCAAACGGCATCACTAAAAACTTGTAGTGCCCGTACCTTGTCCTAAAAGCTGTCTTAGGTACGTCCACATCCTTCACCTTCAACTGGTAATATCCTGACCTCAAGTCTATCTTGGAAAACACTAAAGCTCCCCGGAATTGATCGAAGAGATCATCAATCCTAGGCAAGAGATACTTGTTCTTGATCATCAACTTGTTCAGTTGCCGATAATCTATGCACATCCGCATTGTCCCATCTTTCTTCTTTACAAACAAGACCGGTGCACCCCAAGGTGACACACTCGACCGGATGAACCCTCGATCCAACAACTCCTGCAGTTGCGTTTTCAACTCTTTTAGCTCTTTAGGTGCCATGCGATAAGGAACAATGGACACCGGAGTCGTATTCTCGTACAACTCGATACCAAACTCAACTTCCCTGTTTGGTGGCAACCTAGGCAATTCTTCCGGAAAGACGCCTGGAAAATCACGAATGGTTCGGATGTCCTGTACACGCACATCCTTTGTGCCAGGATTCATCACAAAGGCAAGGTAAGCCTCACAACCCAACCTCATCATACGATTTGCTTCCAAAACCGAAATCACATTCGACAAGAATTTCACATTCTCGCCTACTACCACTACTTCATAATCATCAGCAAGCTTTAAGGTGACCCGGTTGACATCAAAGTCAACCACCGCTCTATGCTCAGTCAACCAATCCATACAAAGGATTACATCGAATCCGTAAAAGGGTAACTCCATCAAATCCACAAGAAAAACATGACCTTGCACAAATAAAGGCATCTCCTATACAACTTCCTACTGACTACAGTCTCACCAAAAGAACTAGTTACTTGCATTCCTACTTCAAGCAACTCAACGGGTATATCAAGCAAATGCGCATGCTCACTCAAGATATAAGAATGCGTAGATCCAGAATAAATCAAAGCCAGCAATGATAAAGACTGAAGAGAAAAGGTACCTGCGATAACATCAATATCATTGCGCTCCTCACGGTGAGCAGAAACCCTGGCAGGACCGCCTCCCCCAGGCCGAACTGCCACCACATGAGCAACGCCTCTATGACCCTCGTCTCTTCTCTAGAAGTTCCCTCGGCCACGCCCATAGCCTCTCTGAGGTGCAGCCACAGCAGGTGCACGTCCCTGGCCTCCATCAGCCAACAACGGACACTCCCGCCTCATGTGATCCGCTGAACCACAGTTCCAACACGAATTCCCTGTCACCACAACAGGAGCCTGAACCTCTCTAGCTGCTCGAGGACAATCTTATCTCAGATGGTCCCTCGATCCACATGTCCAGCACGTGTGCTGCTCAGACCTCACTCGGCCTCTCTGGACCTGACTGCCTCGACCCGGCGCACCTCGCCTCCCCTTAGGCTGATGTCTCCTATCTCGACCTCTTTTGTTCTGTCCACCCCTAGAACTATACTCAGCTGCTCTCTTCCCAGAGCTAGAACCAACACCTCTAGACGATAAACCCAAGTTCTATTCGATGTCTCTGGCTCGACATACAAGCACATCGAAATCAGTGTAATCCGCATCCAACATGTACGTCTTGACATCCTGTACTAGCGCGTACCGGAAGTGATCACATCGGTGCCTCTAACTAGGTATCAGCTTAGGGGCATATTGGGCGTACGAACTGGACCTCGTACTCAGCCACGGAAAGATTACCCTAAACTAGCGACATAAACTCACATTTCTTCTCGTCTAAGTATCTCACCCCCAGATACTTTCTCTTAAAGGCACCCTTGAAATACTCCCAATATACTTCATTGGGTTCCAAACCGACAGTGGTAGTCGTCCACCAGCTGTAGGCATCGCCTTGCAACAAAGAAATTGCGCATCCCAGCTTGTGCACGTCGTTGCATCCCATTTGATCCATGATACGGATCGTACTCGCTAACCAGGCCTCCGACGCCTCAGGAGACATTCCGAAGAACTCCACAGCTCCTAGGCTCCTCAACCTCTCCAATGGTAAGCCCGCCTGCCCAGCTGCAGAGGCCTGTACATGCGCTCCGGCTACAGCAGCCTGAAATACCCCGGTGATCGCCTGAACCAACGGCATTAGATCACCCAAAACCGGACCAACAGGTCCTTGCTGCTCCTGTTCCCCACCTCCAGGTGGTGGCGGAGGAGGTAGGTTTCCACCATGAAGGACATCATCCCCTTGCTCTTCTTGGTCGCCCTGAGGCACTATTGTGTTCGGCCTCAGCTCTCTCCTCGGACCCATAGTGCTATTTTTAAACAAGGCATAACAACAAAAACAAATCAATCCATTTAGGCCAGCCTCAAGCAAGGATCCAAGTTTACAAAAACATTTAATTAGTGTAATAAGGTAATGGGCACCCCGATTTCCCTCAAACATAACATAGCATACAATGACACATCATGCTTTCCATCATCCAAAATCAGCACATATCAACACCACATCATCAACATACAATCATATTCATTTCACATGCGATTCACATCAATCAAGCATAGCCTAAGCTCCAAATTCAACCAAAATCATGCTTTTCAAACAACATACGTCAATACATATCAATTTCACATACCAACATCCCCAATTCTTTCATAACCTGGCTCTGATATCAACAAATGTAACCCTCTTAGCCCAGCCTAGATGCCCGACCCGAACTAAGAAGATTACACGGGAAAACCAAAGTCAACTCGTGAAAGTCAAACTTGATTAACGACCTTTTTTCTTTTTAGCTTTTCTATATGGACATTATTAACCTATGTGAATAGCAAATCAGTTTAGCGAAAGTGGCACAGCGAACGGAATTCATTTAGGGCTTCAATTGCATACAAACGTCTTTTAGGGACTAAATTGTAAATTTCAAGAATTTTGAGAACTAAACAAGTTCTAAAGTTACCAATCCAAAGTTAAACATATAATAAGGCAACATGTCAAATTCCATCTTAAACGGATCATCTAAACTCATTTAATTAAACATTCAAGACTCAGGGACCAAAACATAAGAAAACAGAAACCTGAAACAATTCAAATTCAACTCCAATGGTCACCTGTTCCAGAACAATGTACCCTGTATCGAAACGGCTGTTTCGAAACCATGTTGACCATTTCGAAACCAGGCTTCACAGTAGCAAAATGTTCTGAAATGATCGCACCCGTTTCGAAACCCCTTGACCAATACAGGTCATCGTTCCGAAATGTCCTGCCCTGCAACAGCAGATTTTGCTGGTTTTATACATCTTTCCACATCCGAAAACATTCCAATTCATGCCACAAAATACATACAACATGTATAAGCGTCAAAGATCAACATTACGTAGCATAAGCTAAAACATAGCATCATTCAAGCAAGCATTAGAACTATAGGCATGCTTCCTAGTCTTCAAAACCATACCAAAAGCTAAAAGCCACATTCAAGCACAAATCAATCCTTAAAGGCCATTTACAACCCAAAGATAAGCAACCAAACATGAACAAAGTAATCAACAACATCCTCAAACATCCAAGAGTAGAAATCCCACCCATTGCCTCTTATTACACCAAAGTAAAACCGCATACTTTGCTAGACCAAAGTGCTTGGATTCCCCTTGCTTACTTGCTGCCTCAAAAGCCTAATTCTATGCATTGATGAAACAAATGAGTGTAAGCACAAAGCTTAGTGAGGATCGCTAAAACAACATTCATCAATGCATTTCACACTATCGGAAAAATACCATTTATCAACACATGCCTTTACTTTAAACATGCCCTCTCAAGGCATCAATGTACTTTTTAAAACACATGCTCCTATGCATCACTTAAAAACAGCAAATAAACCTTTGCTCATGCATTACCAAGCATCACATGCATTTTAGCATAATTCACAAGCGTCTCATGCTTAAACCATTAGTTAACAACATTATATTGGCATACAAGTGATCATTTCTTAAACCATACCAAAACCAACTCAATGACACAATCGGATACGCGGATTACAATCGTTGTCCCACACGCTTCATACATACTACCGGACTACACAAGGTGGAGATCAATGGCACAATCACAATCCCTCAACATCGGTGATGGAGATTAATGGCACAATCACAACCCCTCAACATCACTCATCGGTAGTTGTATAATTCCACTAACGAGAGTACGGGACACATACCACAAGACTCACACAAGGGATTAAACCATTCACCGTTGTGATCTTAGCCTCAATCGGTAGGGTACTTGGATGGATATTACGGCACAATCACAACCCCTCGACATCCAAGGCGACTTTATTCACGGAGCACCCAATCCTATAGCCAGCTAACTATATCCAATTAAAAGTAACCAAAACCCACTTTCATCACTTGCCAATATAATCATTTAACCTCAATATTCCATTGTTTTACATGCATAAACACAATGCCATTTCCACAAGCATAATCATGCTTAACATCATATGCGTTTATCACATAGAACCAAGGATCACTTACCTAGTGCATCCTTAACATAATGGCATCAAAAACCAGTATTAACCATGCTTAAAACATGCTTTAAAACAGTGATCAAAACCACATTTAACTCAAGTGCATTTTCATCAAAACATAGCACATTTCGGAGAGAGACTTTAGAATCACTTACTCTTAAGCTTAGCTAAGTGTTTCAAACTTACACTAAGCTCCCAAGACCATGCTTAAAGCGTTACAAAGCTGGAAAATCCATTTCCACTCACCGACACGCGAAGCCTTGCTCGCTAACACGAAAATTACTCTTTCGGAGCCTCCAACAACGCCTCGTTTGCTCCTGGATCAAGATCCCCTATTTTCACATCAACAAAACAGAGATCTGAATGCATTAAAATGCATTCCAACACCAGCAACTAAATATAAACTCGTTGCTCACCCAAACTACACCAATTTACCCATCCAAAACAACTGAAAGCTCAATCGATTGCTTCCTAAACCAAGCCCAGCCAACATACATCACTTTCAACCATTTAAAAACATAAAAACACATCTAATAAACAACCTAACTCTTCCTTATACCTCCAGCAAACATGATTCCACCATTTCACCTCAAAAACTCACTTAAAACTATCAAGAAACTCAAGGATCTCAAGGATTTCGGGATCTATGTTATCAAAACCTCACTTCAACATAATAACAAACTTAAAACTTAATTAAAATCAATCCAAAACAGAGCTTTACAAAACAAATCTAAAAATCATGATTTCAACCATATTTTTACAAGATTTTGATCTCAAATCAAAACTATAATGAAAACTCAACCAAAAACATTATTAGAAGCCAAAGATCTTGGGAATTTCAATAAAGAACCTAGATTGAAGGTTGAGAACGGGATTTACCTCCAATCCTTGCCTTCCTCAATGATTGACAAGTTTTTCCTTAAGAAATCTTGAAGAATTTGAAGAGAACTCTTGAAATTTGTTTAGAAACCAAAGGGAGAGTGTTTGGGAGAAAAGAAATTTGGAGAAAAGAGTTGGGAGATTGATTTTGCTGAAATGAAAGTTAGTTACGTGAAATGAGTTCTCAATTTCCCAATTAATCCATTTTAATTAAATAAAATAATTTCTATTCTAATTATCTAAAACCCTTTTAAAACACATGTCAATTTAAGGAAGGTGTAATTGCACCATAGCTCCCTAAAGATTCTAAAATTTTGGCTCCTTTTTCGAAATTTTGAAATTTTCCACAGTTTGAAACTTTACATTTTGGTCACTACCCAAAATGTATCACTTCCGAAACTCTTTTTGTAAAATTGATTTGACCAATCTCTTAAACAAGATTTTAGAGGATTTTAGCAATTTTTACCATATTTTTATCCTATCCCGATCCTTGATTTCCCTAAATCACCTTACGCGATTCGAACCGTTCTCGACCGATTCGGTCCGATGTCTAAAACATTTATGCCCAAAACCAGGGTGTTACATGAATCGACAATAAACTGGAATGGGGAAGAAAGGGTTTCGCCGGACCTTTAAGTGATTCTCCTCGGGAAACAGATGCTTAACAGCGCGAGTTGGACGGTGGGCTAGGAGCGGGGTATGGCGGCGCACGCGACAAGAGTGGCGGTGAGTGCCACGTTGGCATGATGAGGGCAGATCAGGGTCCGATCGGAGGAAGGAGAAGGTAGGTAAGGTGAGAGGACGAGTTTGGGATCTGGGGAAGTTTCCATATTCGAGATAGGTAGGTGAGGAGTCAGATTACCCTTTATTACCAATATCCAAACCATACATGTCAAATAAAAACCAAACTAAGCTAAGACCAATTGTGGCCTTAGTTCAGATGGTTAAGCCATTCATTTCCCATGCCAAGGAGAATGGGTTCGAATCCCCTTGGTTGCAAACTCTTATTCATTCATTTTTTTTTTGCTTTAGGGTGTTACAACTCTCTCCCCCTTAAAGAAATTTCGTCCTCGAAATTTACTAGAGTCGGAGAAAATAGAGAAACTGCACTTTCATAAATTTTTGTACTGAAACTTTTCCATTAGAGTATCCTTATTTCTCGAGACTCTCAGACGGTCATAGGTCAATCTGATAACGCCCTCAATCACTTAAACTAACCTGGCTCAAAACCATCTCGTCTTACACCTCAGACAAACTTATCCGAACACGGTATTCTAAACCATACCAAACTTCATATGGTGCCAAGCGAAAACTTATATCGTATCTTTTATTATAAATAGCCTCAGTCAAGAATAAGAGACATTCCGAACTACCATAGAAGTCAATCATACAACCCAAAGGTATATCTTTCAGAATCTGAATTACTCTTCCATGTTGACCATCAGTTTAAGGACTAAGAACTTTAACTGTAATTCAATCAAGTACCCAAGGTCTCTCGTAAGGCTTTCCGGAATCAAGATGTAAACATCAAATTTTAGTCAGAAGTGATACATAACGGTCTACCATGCCTCAAATTTCAAAGAAAAAGTCTTTCTTCAAGTCGGGCAAACATAACCAAGATTCTAAATAAAGGTCACTTACTTTCAGCGGAATGTTTAGGCAACCGATTCCTTCGTGTATAACGGGGTCACCACATAATCTATACTTTCACCAATCTCACGGACATCTTTCTTTTAAATTCGTAATACCTTTATCAAATTTTCATCAGAATATTCTCAAACACGATCATTATCACCGAGCTACCTTACATGTAATCTTATATCGGTTACCTCATATGATCAAACATTTATTCTTAATCTATTTTTTTATTCTTCAATTTCACCTGCATGAACCATCTCAGATCCTTTATCCAGTTTCTAATACATCAATTTAATTCAAAACACAGACGAACGATATAGACATTTCTTGCTAGTACAAATCGATCTATGGAAGGCATAATGCTTGGGTTCACTTAATTCAGAAAAAAGGGATTCAACATCAGAGTTTCGGCTCGGAGGAGTACGGTTATGCTAGGGGCATGCACAGCCTAGACACCCTATGACAGACGATCAGCCGATCTACCCAGAATGACACAACTCTAAGCTTTGATACCACTAAATGTAACCCCTAGACCCGCCTATGCATTAATACGGATCCTAGGAAGTCACATTAGGGTCACTGGTGCGACCTACGTTAAAATTTCAAATAAACAATTGCTAAACCATTAAAATTTTAAATCAAGTTTTGAATTAAAATATAATTCCAGAAAACATTCAGACTACAAAATAGAAACTATGATACAAATTGTTAAAACAAGTTTCGGACTCGAATGTAAATCAAGATGTGACATGCATGCCCCCTAATTACACAAATACCATACTCCGCGAGTAAGCCGAAGAAAACTCTCATACTGATGTTGATAGCTGCAACAAGGTCGATCTTCTAACTTGTGATGGTAAAAACAACGTGAGCTTCGGAAAGCTCAGTAATACAGACTACCAAGGGATGCTAAAAGCACAAGCAAGTTTATGGTAAGCTTAACACTGTCATAATGAACTAGGCAACAGTAACCTCAATTTACGATTTGATAATTCAGTGAAGCATTATATCAGAAGGTAACATAATTGTTCTTTATTTGATCATCCGAACCTTAAGAGATGAGTCTAAAGCCAGAGATTCAAAAGAGATTCAGGTTTCAAAAGTTGAATCAAGGAGTTCAGAGTGGTTCATTAAGAGCGAATTGTAAGTTTACTGAGAGTTCAACTTTGATACATTAATTTTGTAGGGTATGTTTTGGAAGAGGTCATAAAGTTTTATTAATTTACTTAACTACCCTCCAACCGAACTCCAAAATGCAATTCCCTCTGAACTGCATACATAAGGTCTTACCCTATGCCCTAGGTTTAGGAGCCTACCTAAGGGAATGCCTTAGGTCCAAAAAGACTTACCCTAGGCCCGTCAGGCGTAGGAGCTTAGGTCCAGAAGGGCTTACCAGCACTGAGCCTACAGATCTTCATTTATATCCCAGATGAAATTTAGTTTATATTCAGAAGACAGTAATATCAGAAAACAGTTATCAGATATATTTTATATCAGAAGACTTATATCAGATTTAGTTTTGTATCAAAAGACGAATATTAGATATATTTCTGTATCATAAGACAAAAGCCAAGAGTTGAGCTTTCATTGCGGGTAATAGAGTCATACTTTTAATTCAGATCAGATAATCTTAGTTTAAAACAGAGTGTATTCACGGACATAGGGTACATACATTATGGTTCAATATATTTCTTAGAGACACCTGATAATTATCAGAAATGGAGCACAAGACGTTTGACATTTTTGGACTGGTTTCAGAACGAGGTCCCTATGCGAGGGAGCTCGGTACTAATAGCTCAAACCAACATTCGGAAGTTGACACATTGAGAACATTGAGATTTCAGATGTATCAAGAGCGATCCAATCATTTAAGCCTACGAGGGCAATCTGGTCATTTCGACCTTTATGGGTAATTTGGTAATTAGACTATCGAGTAATAGCAGTGATGTTCGGGGTTCAGAAGTTCTGGTTACTTATCAGGTTTCCGAGTCCCTTCAGACTAATCGTAAACCATCGCACAAGGTTTATTATTTAACCGGATCAGTACACCGCAGCTACTCACTTCTCAGAACTGACTACAATGTATAACAAAAACTCGTCTTCGCCAAGCAACCACTAAACATACAACGAGAAATTGAACATGTATTCAACTATTATTTTCCAAGTATCTGAACATGTGTGTTGCACCTGAACTAGATCTATGGCATCGAATACACACGAAAAAACAGGTTGTTCTTACCATTAACCTATATACCTTCTCCAAATAACTCAAACATGCTCTTGTATGGTATTCTTCCAACGTCACAATAGTTCCCGAAACAACCAACCAACGAGGGTCGTGTATTACCACTTTCAGAGCCATTACATTTTCTTGGCTTTATTGATATTTCTTATTCCAAGTCTTAGAGATACTTTCAATCACTTCGATGCCCGAAGGTGTTCCAATTATTTTGAACCTTTCAGTTTTATCAACTATTCATTCATTTCAGACCTCGAGGGTATATCCATCATTTCAGATAAATTGTCAATTAGTACATGAGAATATTTCAGTCTCCTGGTCTTTACGTTCATTTCAATCAATTCGGCTTTATCGATGTTTTCAATCTTTTTACGCCACTTTGACTAATCCAGACATACGAATAGTTTTCCATAAGCTTCTCTTTGGAGACTTATTGAGAATTCAAGAAAATTTGAGTATTTTACAATTTTGAAGGTTTAAGCTTTGTTACCAAAACTTTTCCAAGCAAAACGAGGTTCACAGACGAATTAGTTATTTTACCAAATTTAGGAAGATTTTCTAGATCGCTTTTATGGCCAAGGGTATTTTAGTCATTTTCATACATCGAGGGCATTTTGTAATTCATTAGCCAAAGTAATCAGACTTGGAGATCAATTGCTTTTATTAATCGATTACTGAACTCGGGAGTCCTTTCGATATATTAACCCTCTTATTCGAATGTTTTGATATGGCCTTTAATATTCTTATTTCTTAATTGATTGACATTAGCAGAAATAATCATATGCTAAATTATGGTCGTGTAAGCATTAACTGAATACCAACAAGTTTTGAAAGCATGCAGAAGGTAGAAATGTATTACCTTGGCTCCGAGCTACATCGATCGATCCATTTACGACACTCGAACACCCTTGAACCCAGATTTGACATCCCTCAACAATTTGTATTCAGAAACTATGAGTACATTCAATTACACAAATCTCAAGATCAGACCTTATTCACAAAGCTCTTAACCAATTAATTAACTACATAAGCACTCTCGGGTTCAAGGTTAAATTCAGAGGCCTTCAGGTCAGAACTTTGCGAAACGTGCTTCAAAATCGGACTCATGACGTCGAAAAACATAAATAGGAGTTTTTGAAAAATTTGACTTTTAGGTCAAAGTCAACATTGACGTCAGCAGTCAACTAGTAAGGGTCAACTGAGCTGACTCGGGCTGACTCGGACGAGTTGACTCAGCTAACTCAGACGAGTTGACTCGGCTGACTCGGATGAGTTGACTTGGCTGACTCAAACGAGTTGACTCGGCTGACTAAGACGAGTAAACTCGGGCTGACACGAAAGAGTTGACTCGGTTGAACGGGTCGGGTCGGGCAGACGGGTCGGAGGGACGGGTCTGGGCTCAGATCGGGTTGGGCCGGTTTAGACCGGGTTAGACTGGTTGGGCCAATTCACTTACCATGACTAGGAATTCATCGGAATTGTAACTGGAATGTCGTCGGCGACCCCTAAAAGTCGGATTATGCTGGAAAACACGAGATCATCAACAATGCAAACAACCACAACATTCGCATCTCAAAATAGGTAGAAAACACGTCATTTATACCTGAAATGCAAAAGAAAGGTCGGAGAACACGAAACTTCGGTGAGGCCTTAGACGGTGGCGAAACGACGACCGGTCACTGAGGCTATGCTCGTCTCGGCACGGCGAATGCGATGGTGGTGAGAGCACACCGGACGGACAACAGACGGTGACTGAATCGACAATAAACTAGAACGGGGAAGAAAGGGTTTCACCGGACCTTCAAGCGATTCTCCCCAGCAAACGGACGTGTAACAGCGCGAGTGGGACGGTGGGCTAAGAGCGGGGTACGGCGGCGCACGTGACAAGAGTGGCGTTGAGTGCCACGGTGGCACGATGAGGGCAGATCATGGTCCGATCGGAGGAAGGGGAAGGTGGGTTAGGTGAGGGGACGGGTTTGGGATCTGGGGAAGTTTCCAGATTCGAGATAGGTAGGTGAGGAGTCAAATTACCCTTTATTACCAATATCCAAACCATACATGTCAAATAAAAAGCAAACTAGGCTAAGACCAATTGTGGCCTTAGTTTAGATGGTTAAGCCCTTCATTTCCCATGCCAAGGGGAATGGGTTCGAATCCCCTTTGTTGCAAACTCTTATTCATTCATTTTTTTATCTTCAGAGTGTTACATTGCTGCCTCCAAACACTTAGTTATCTACATTGATGGACAAAAGAGAGCGTAAGCATACAAGCTTAGTGAGGAGTGCTCAAAACCCAAAAACACCATCAATGCTTAAAACCATTTTACACTTTTGAAAACCATCATGCTTACTTGAAATCCATGCACTTCATTAACAAAAATCAGCATGTTATACCACATGCATCAAGTATCAAATACTTCAACAGCAAAATCCATTTGCTAACACATAACTTAAGCATATCCATGCGTAGCTACCAATATACAAAGCTTAAGAGTAAAACATACATTTTCATATTATGCATACATATATATTTCATAGGAATTAATCAATTATATTGGCTCACAAGTGATCAACAAAATTCTCATTTCTCAAAACGTATCAGATACACGGATTCCCAAGTTTTTTCCCAATGCTTCATACATTCTTACTGGCATCTCAAGGTTCACACACGGGAGATACCCTCCACCGTCGTGGCACTCGTGGTGGAGTATTCGGTACCTTACAACCCCTCAAAACCACTCATCGGTAGATGTATAACCCCACTATCGAGAGGCGGGTCAATCGTTAGGGTACTTGGATGGAGTTTTCGGTACATTCACAATCCCTCAACATCCAAGGCGACTTGTTTATAGTGCACTCAATCCTATAGCTGGCTAACTATATCCGATTTCATTTGTAAACCACTTTACACAACATCACTTGCCAATATAATTCTCATTTAGTATAAATCTCACTTTTTTAAAGCATTCACAATAAGCCATATTTCCAAGCATCAAACAATGCTTCATAAAACATGTATAAATACATACATACAATGATCAATTACCTAGTGCATCCTTTAACAATATGGCATCATCAATAGAAAATCACATACTCAAATCATGCTTTAAAACAGTAGGTAAACACATATAAATTCAAGTGCATCCACAAGCTTATAATAGCACAATCCGAGGGAGAAAATCACTTTACTTACTTTTGAAATTAGTAAAGCGTTTCAAGCTTACACTAAGTTCTCAAAACCACTTTTAAGATGTTTCAAAGTTGGAAATCCCATTTCCACTCACCGACTCACGAAACCTCAATCGCCAACGCGAAAATCAAGTGTCCGAAGTCCCTAGAACCTCGCCAAATGCTTCCAAAGAATCCTCCCCTATTTATACCACACAAGAATAGAGGATTAATACATCTCAATGCATTAAAACCACCAGCAAACACTAAAAACCCGCAGCTCTGCCCAAAGGCACCAAAAAGCCTATCTAAAACAACCGAAAACTCAATCGATCTTACGCAAAACTTAACACATCCATCAACAAACACTTCCATCATATTTTAACCATAAATCAACATCCAAAAACATACTAATATCTTCCTTATACCTCCAGTAACTCAGATTTCACATTTCCAAGCCAAAACCCCAAAACTAACAACCGAAACTTTAAGAGATCCAACCTAATCCGATATTATTATGATTAAGCCTTTACTTTAACATCATTTAACATCCAAAACAACTTTAAAATCATTCTCAAATCAATCAAAACAGTTCTCAAACGAAAATCTTGGAAAATCATCAACTAAGCCATTTTAACCCATTTTTCATTAATCAAATCATAAAACTCAGTTAATAACAATATTTAGGAAGCACAAGACTTGGGAATCTTATTAAAGAACCTCGATTAGAGGGTTGATCAGCTCTTACCTCCAATCTTAGCTTTTTCCCCCAATTGACAAAAATTTTACAAGCAAACCTCAAAGCTCCATTGATTAAATTGATAGATCACTTTTAGGAAATCAAAAAGAAAGAGAAAAGATGATAGAATCTGAGATTTTTCAGAGAAAAGAAAGTGTTTGGCTGTTAAGAAAGTGAGAAAATGGAAGTTGCGTAAAAATCTTTTTGATCTCATTAAAAATCCTTTTTAATTAAAAGTTTTTTTTTATTCCTTTTTAATAATACTATTTTAAAATTGGTCAAATTAAGGGAAAAGACTTTTAAACACATGCAAGCTCCCTAAAGATTCTAAGTCTTGTCCCCTTTTTAATTTAGTCCTTAAAAACCAATTTTGCATTTTTTACAAAATGACCACTTTTCAAAATCTTGACTTTCCAAGACCTGCTTTCTAAAATCGATTTCACCATCCTTCAATATATATTTTTAAAAGATTTTAGCAAATTTTCTTATAATTTTATCACATCCCGGACTACGTTTTCTCTGAACCGATTCTAAAAGTTCGAATCTCTAAATCTAGGTTCGACTAACCTAAACCGATGCTTAAAACATCTAAGCCCAAAACCAGAAAATTACAAAAATCAAAGCCAAATTGTGAGACCATAAATCAACGACACCAAACCCACCTAATAGTCATGGTCGACACGCCACTTCCCAATGAACTCGACTCATTTTGCCTTTAAGTTCCACACCTCCTCACAAGAAAGCACGTCATAATCTATCAAGCTTTGCAATAACACCCTTTTTGGGGCCACAAAAATGCTCATGTAATCGAACGATAAAGCCGATAATACCGTGTTAACAAACATCAAATGAGCTACGAACGATACGAAGCTTTCTTCATCTGGCCAATCTAGAGCGAAAGTTTTCAATAATCGGATCCCACATTGATTTTTTAATCAAAAAAATTCAATCATAGTACGAATGATTTACGACAAGAAAAATTATTTATATATTCTCTTAAAATAGGTGCAGAACAGAGTGATTATAAGAAGTAAGGAAAATAATGAAGACTGATCTTATATAAGAAAAAACTTATATATTTTAATTTTACTATTTGAATAAAAATATGAAGTAAAGAGTGAATTTTTTTTTTTTGAAGAAAGTGAAATTAAGGTTTGAAATGAGTTTTATCATCCTTAGTTAGATAAGCAATCTTACTTTTAGAAATAAGAATAAAAATAACCTTATTTGGGATTAAAGTTTTATAATATCTTAATATGGGAAAACAGTACAGAATTATTATTCAATTTATATTTAGAATTTATATCGAATACACTGGCGGTGTAAACTAAAAGTTTCTACAAGCGCCTTAGTTTTAGGGTTTAGTGATGTAGTTTATGGGTAGGGTTTAGGGGTTTAGGTGTAAGGGTTTAGAATTTAGGGGCAATGATTAGAATTTAGGGGTTAGGGTTTAGATGTTGGGGTTTAGGTTTTAGGGTAATTTATTGAGGATTTAGGTTTTTAACCTATAATCTTTAAAATTTAACCTTAAACTCCATATTTATTCACAGTCACTAAATTTAAACTACTACACCTAAACTTCTAAATCTTACACCCCAAACTCAATCTCTAAACCCTAAAACTAAGGCGCTTGTAGAAACTAAAAGCTTCCACCGCTAGTGTATCAAATAATTATCCATTTATTTAAGGTGTATTTGATAAGTTATTCAATAATTAGATTTGAGTATAATTAGTTAATTACATATATGTAGTATATTTAGGTGACTATTATAATCGGTAAATTTCACTAAAATAAATGTAATTATAATAATGACTTCTGCGTTCAAAACTTGAATCGATTAAAAAAATCAATTATTCAGTTTTACTCATCTTGACTCGACTCATAGTTTTATAAACTTGGCTTGAAAATATTTTAAATAAAGTTTGAGTTATAAAATGGAAATTTGAATAACTTGAAATTTTTAGTAATTAATGTATCGATTTTCAAGTTCGAGTCGAGTCTCTCAATTTTGTTTGATATATATATATATGAAACAATATGAAGAAATATATGTGTCTAATATATGGTTGTAGGAAACTATTTAAATTGGAACCAATTAGTATCATAATATTATAAATTTTTACAATTAAATTTGAATAAAAACTCGAACAACTCAACTCAAATTTCATAAACTCGATTTGACTAAAAAATTTAAATAAAATTTGAAGTATAAACTAAGACTCTTTAACTCGACTGACTCAAAAAAAATTTACTCGGCTCGATCAAATGTTTATCCTTATTTTCTAACCTTTTATTCAATTTTGATAATGAATCCTATTAGATTATTTGTAATAAATATTCATTGCAAAACCTATATATAAAATTAGTTTCTGCCGCATTCTCCCCCGGAAAAGGCTAGTACACACTCTCAAAACATAACTGGTTGTTAAATGCAAATAAATCATACTAAAATTTTTCGCATACATGATATAATAAAATTTCTTGATTAAAAAAAACTATTATCCTATGCACCGGCGGTGGAAATTTTTTGTTTCCACAAGCGCCTCAATTATAGGGTTTTGAGTTAGGTTTTAAAGTTTAGAGTTTAGGGTTTTGGTGTAGGGATTTAGAATTTAGGGTTCATGTTTAGAATTTAAGATTTAGGGCTAGAATTTAGGGTTTAGGGATAGGGTTTAGGTTTTAGGGTAATATGGGTAGGGATTTAGGTTTAAACCTATAAACCCTGAATTTTAACCTTATACCCAAAATTCTATCAACAACCCCTAAACTCAAAACTACTACACTTATACCCCTAAACTTTAAACCCTAAACAGAACCACTAAACCCTAAAACTAAGACGCTTGTGTAAAAAAGTTTCCGCAAGCACTTGTGTATAAAATAATTACTCTTAAAAAATAGTAAGGTTGAGTAAACACATGTAAAAAATAATACTTTTCCCAAAAATCAAAAATGTTTTTTTTTTTCGTGATATATTGTGCTGAAAAAACATCAAATGAACCAAGTTCAAGTGGTAAGCAGTTTGGTATCACTTGAGTACGTCTTAAGTTCGAGATTTTATGTTTGCAGAAAATTTCAGCTGACAGACTCATCCACCAAAATCGAATATGCGATAAAATTTAGTTTGAATTAGTCAGGATAAAACCCTAAAAACCAAAAACGTAACAAAAAGACATCAAATGAGAATACTACGAGAAACAAAATAGATTTATGTTTCATAGGTTATTCTTAAATCAAGTGAAACTAGATATTGATTTCTTTTAAATATTGCTATTATTTTGAATTAATAAACATCCAAAATCATAAATATTAAAATTTGATGATAAATACTTATTGGGAATTAATGCTTAGCTAGATAATCAATCTTAGTTTTACAAATAAGAATAAACATAACCTTATTTGGGAATTAACGTTTTATAAATATCTTAGTATGGAGGATAAATTATATCGTCAGCTATCAACACTACGTCATCTATAGTCTCAATTAATAAAAACTCATAAATTTTATTATTTATTTCGTGTCATCTTTTTAATAAAATTAAGTTTTATTTGGTAAAAATTATAAATCGAAACTTTATTTGGTAAAAAATGACGTGAAAATATTTAATGAAGTGAGTGATTTTATTGGTTGAGAGTATAAATGACGTAGTGATGAGGCTCATGATATAATTTCTCCTTAGTATGGAAAACCCTCAAGAATTATTATTCAATTTATATTTAAGGTGTATTTGACAAGTTATTCAATAATTGGATTTGAGCATAATTGAATTTTTTCGTGGACGTATATAATACTAATCATTAAACAAAAGTAAATAATGCTAGATTTTATTTAGGGGTGTAAATAAATCGAGCTTGAACGAATAATATTATTTTCGTGTTAGTTTGTTTATTTTTAAATGTGTTTTATGTTCGATTCATGTTCGTTTAAAATTTTAATATTGTGTCCGTGTTTGTTTGTTTAGTTTTAAAGGTGTTCATGTTTGTTTGTTTAGTTTTAAAGGTATTCATGTTCGTTTGTTTAATGCTCGCGAATGTGTTCATTTATTTTATTTTTTAAAGGTGTTCATGTTCGTTTGTTTAGTGTTCGTGAACATGTTCATTTAAGTGTTTGCGAACGTATTCGTTTATTCATTCACGGACATGTTCGTTTATATGTTCTGAAATGTTAACTAAATAAACAATAAATAAATAAAATAAAATTTACATTTCAACATGAAGTTATATAACACCGTTAGCAACAACAAAAATTAGTATTTAGATACATCCAAAGTATTTTTATCCTATAACCGAGCTTATAAACGAACCTATAAATGAGCTTGTTCGTGAACTTAAACGAACCGGATACATCTCAGTTCGTGTTCGTTCATTTATTAAACGAACATAAATTTTTTTGTTCATACTCATTTCTTTAGCTTAATAAACGAACGTTATACGAACAGTTCACGAACGGTTGGTCGAAAGCTCTGTTCATTTTCACCCTTAATTTTATCACACACAATATGAGTCGTACAACGAAATTTATGCAAAATTTATATTTGTAAAAGTTTATCAACAATGATTATTGGTGAAGTGATAAAAAAATATTTATAAAAACGATTTCGATCATTGGAAGTATGATTTTTATGTTGTTTATCTAAACATTAAATGAAAGTATGAAAAAGATAGAAATATGATTATTATAATATTAATTATAATTTAAAGTATAACTAATTCAATAATTTTTCAATTGAATTGTTATCTAATTAACTCTGCACTCGACTAATATTTTTTTTTGCATGTTTTTTATGGTCTATATTTAGGATTTGTGGCTCTCTTCGTCAATATTGTTATCTCCAAAATTTAAACCTCAATTCAGGCTCTAAAAATGCAATGTACCTTACCATTACACCAAACATTTATCGGTAAAGTTGTTGGTAAACTTAATCAATATTTTAATGATTAGAATATAAATATAGATGCAAAATTAATTTAATTTTCTAACCAGATTCTGTATTTTGTACTCTTTTTCTTTGGATGGGAAAAATTCAAATAACGAGTCAAAATAAATGAATGAATTGTATTGAAAGTCGTAGTAACGTGAAAAGAGAGAACAAAAAAGAGGAGATTTATTGCAAAGGTGTCCAACCCAACTCCCCTATTAGTATTAATTTAGTTGCTTGAAATGCGAAAACTGCTTTTAATGCATTGATGGTACCTTGTTTCTTATATTTAGTACGCCAGTTTCTACTTTCTATTGCTATATCTCTTCACACACTCCCACAACGTCATTAATGACCCATTCCTGGTCATAAATATAATAAAGGGGAAAGATTTTAGCATAATCTTCTCTCTTTTTATAATTTACACTCTAAAATCTCACTGCCAACCCTCCCTTTTCTACGATTCTCGACCGCTCCACTGCTTGTTGTGTCCATGGCGATTGCAGCGGCAGCTGTCATCGTCCCATTTGGCCTTCTTTTCGTCATCTCCGGCCTCGCTGTTAATCTCATTCAGGTACTTTTTAGTTTCTTTTTTTTTGGATAGATTTGCTTGTGTTCTAACTTCTTGGGTGATCCGCTTCATGTTTTGATTCGATTAAGTTGGTTCTTTTTTCTCTCTTTGGTATTTTTTTTTTTGCGTTCTGGGTTTCTATGTGTTCTTTTCAAATTTGATTGGTTGCTTTGAAAGAAAATGACGGTACATGGTTTTCTCTGTTTCTTTCTTATTTGGTGCTTCTTCATCTGAGATTATGAATAAGCTTGCATGTAATCGGGTTTTGAATCTACTTGACTTCTTAGCTAATAGAATTTAGTAAAACGAAAATTAAATCAGAATCTTTAGATTTCAGCTTGATGAAACCTTCCGCTTTTGTTACCGTGTTTACTTGCCTTATCTCACGATACCATTTGATGCTATAAATGAGCCTAGAGTTTAAGAGTCCATTTTTTTGCCTTTTGTTTTTTTGGGGTAGAAATCGGATTTTACTTTCTTAGACAAAGCTGGCTCAATTTGATTAGTTGGCTGATGTGTAAATCTTCTTCTTTTTCTAAATCTCGTTGTTGGTGACCTTTTTTTTATGTTATGCAATGTGATTCCCCCTCCCCTATTCCAGGCAGTATGCTTTGTTCTCATTCGACCACTGTCCAAGAACACATATAGAAAGATCAATCGGGTGTTTGCAGAGTTGTTGTGGCTGCAACTGGTTTGGCTTGTTGATTGGTGGGCAGGAGTTAAGGTGTTAATGAGCTCCTTTATTTCGTTGTATAAATTCATACGTTTATAAATCACTAGATGTTCTTTCTTGGGCATTTTTGAAAATGTAGTCTAATGCTGAAATCTTTATGAGATATTGAAGATGCTGAAACCATTTGCGATGTGTAAGTTTTATGCTGATCAATACCTTCCTTCCTTCCTTTTCCTACCATACATGCAAACAGTTAGTAGTAATCTTATTTGTAAGCCATAAGATACAAAACCCATGCCGAGATTTTAATTGCTATCTTTGAGACTCGAGTTTGGCCATATATATTTTTTTTCAATAAATATGAATGAAAAATTTGCTATCTATACCTGAGATAGGATGTTACTTAAAGGTGTTAGACAATGAGATTTTTGTGCAGTGTTGAAATTTTCATGCCTCCAGTGACTTGATAATTCCACTTGCTAGTAGTGTTTAGCTCGTTGAAAGCCTGTTGTCCAACTAGTATCTTTGATGTCCATAGACTTAAAGATTCGGCACCTTTTAGTTAGTCTAAATAATTATGCAAATATGAATGACTTGGACAATTATCATGAAGTTTTGTTTTCTCCAAGGGCTGATAGATGTTCTTAGATATTGATTAAGCCACTGAGGTGTTAATTATTGGCTGTTAGTGAGCCACATTCTATTCATGCTGAAAAAAATGGTATTACCAATGTTATAGGTAGTCTCCTAAAACTGAGCCTTTGATCTTTGAGACATTTTCTCTGCAGATTAAAGTGTTCGTGGATCGTGAAAGCTTCAATTTAATGGGTAACGACAATCACTTTTTTCTAGGAAATTTATTCTCAGTATTCAAGCTAGGGCTGAGCATTTGATCAAGTGGAGTCTAAGTAAAAAAATTTCGAGTTATTCGAGTTTACGAGTCCAATTTAAATGGCTTTTATATATTTCTTCATATGCGATACACATATGTTAGGTAAAGTTGAGGGACTTAACTTGAACTTGAAAACTAATTCACTAATTACTAAAAATTTCGAGTTATTCGAACTCCTATTTTATAACACAAACTTTATTTGAAATTTTTTGAGTCAAGTCGAGTTTACAAAATTATGATACGCATTAAGTCGAGTCGACTCGAGTCGAAAAATTCGGTTTTTCCAAGTCGAGTTTTGCTCACCCCTAATTCAAGCTATGTGGATAATTGGTATTGTTCTATCCTTAACATTTTTTTTTCCAAATGGTTTACTGATCATCTGATATTTAAAAAATTTCCAGGTAAGGAACATGCCCTTGTCTTATGCAATCACAGAAGTGATATCGACTGGTTAGTTGGATGGGTTTTAGCACAGGTCTGTAATTAATTTATTCCAATTCCTTTTTCTTTTTTTTGCATACTGTTTGGTTCTGGTGTGCATTATTTTTTTTCTTCCATTGCACTTTCGGAAATTTGCTATTTGGCATTTTAACTTCATGATCTTTTGTCCCTTAAAGTGCTGTCTTGCTAAGAAACAATTGAATTTGCATTTGGCAGAGAACAGGTTGTCTTGGAAGTACATTAGCTGTAATGAAGAAATCATCAAAATTCCTGCCGGTACGTGTTGGCATCATTATTTTGAAGTTTCAAATTTGAACAATGATAGTTTTCATAACGATCTCTTTATTTCAGCTGATATTTAGTTGTAATCCTGAATTTTATTGGTAATAGCTGTTGATCATGCTGAGTACATGTTTTTCCATACACATTTGACATTTGCATTCAGACCTCCACTGCACATGTTCATTTATGTAAACGCTTGAGATGTGATTAGCTAAGTCAGTAATGTTAATCTCCAGTATGTAAACATGCTATTTTTTAACTGAATTGAAAAAGAAAATTAAGATAATTAGTGAGACACTCGGGTCAAGATTCCTCAGTTTTATTTTGTCACATTAGCTTCTGCTTTTCAAAACTTAAGTAGGGTTGGTCTTTTGAAAATCCTGTATTCTTAGCCAGAGTTCAAAGTTTGTCTTGCATATTGTCTATGAAGTGAGTGTGTCTAAGTAAGGCGTGACGGTATTAATAATTTTCATGAAGTTTGTAACAACATCATGAAACAAATGCTATTATGTGCCTGGTATAGTTAATTTTGTATTTCATAGTGAACGTTTAGTCTCTCAGTCTTCTCATGGTAGGTGGTGCAGTGTAGTGGTTGAAGTCAAGTATTTTTTGCCTCCCCTACCCTCTGGGCATCCCACTGTGTGATGTTTTCACGGCATGCTTCTTATTTTAATTTTTTTTAAATTTGTTTATTAGAGAACCAAATGAGGCTATATTTTTGTGTACTTGTGAACAATGATATTAAGTTCATGTCTAATATGTTCAGGTCATAGGTTGGTCAATGTGGTTCTCTGGGTATCTGTTTTTGGAACGAAGCTGGGCCAAGGATGAAAGGACGTTAAAGGTAAGAGTTTGCTTTCAAATTTTGATACACGTGTCAAAAATTCATGGTTTGCATGACCATTAATATTGTTTTATTTGTGTATTTCTTCATGCTTGTTTTTAAACTACCCTTATTCATCTCATTCTAATCTTGTGGAAATTGTATTTTCAGGCAGGTCTTCAATGTTTAAAGGACTTCCCAAGGCCATTTTGGTTGGCACTTTTTGCAGAAGGAACACGCTTTACACAAGCAAAGCTACTAGCCGCTCAAGAATATGCAACCTCACAAGGATTGCCTGTGCCTAGAAATGTTTTAATTCCTCGTACAAAGGTCAGATTCTTGCTTCTCCCATTTCTTGAAATCCTTGTTACCTTCTAACTACGTGCTTTTTTCAAAAAATTATTTTTATGGATATGTAGGTACCTGAATTTAGATTTTGGTATTCATGTTGGTAACTTTCTTCCCGTGAAATTACTATATAGTATTCTGTTTATTCTAGGTAGATTTTGTTGCAACATCCTGCCGATACTAACTTTCTAGCCAATGAAAGTCTCTTGCTTCTTTGGCACACATTCAATGCTTAGCCAGCCTCAACTATGATATATCTGTGCACCCTCAGATGTGTACCAGTCCTATAATTGAGAGTCGACCATGCTGGACTACGTGTTAATTTTCTCTTTTGTAATGCTGAAGTTTGTTATTTTGCTCATGACCACTAATCTTGTGGGTCTTACTGATTGTAATTCTGTATGAAAACGTATGCCTGATGACATTATCTCTGTTGTTTCAGGGTTTTGTCTCGGCTGTAAGTCATATGCGTTCATTTGTTCCAGCTGTTTATGATATGACGGTGGCAATTCCTAAGAGCTCACCCTCTCCTACAATGCTTAGACTTTTCAAGGGGCAATCTTCAGTGGTAATTTTGATTTCAAGCTGTGTATAGCTAGTTTAACATCTTTGCATAATAATATGTCGACATCAATGTTAAAATTGCTTTCATTTTGTTTCATATTGATGTCCTTGTAGAATTTGATCCACGTCTCCTAAAGGCTAGAAGATTTTGCTTCTAAATTCGACATGATGATAAAATTTGTTTTCAGTTTAAAGGCATAACATGCTGTCTCATCTCTGATGAATCATAGACACCATGAAGTAAATGAGCAAGCTCCATAACTGGTTAATCTTTTCTCTGTTCTTTAGAATTTCAGAGTGAAAGCCAAAAACTTTGTTGGTCATTGGCACGATAGGAATCATTAACTGCTTGTGCATACTTGTGGCAACTTCAATTGGTCGTGTTGCTAGGTTTATCATTTATGTGAAGCAACTAACTGGGTCTGGGAAAATGTTTGTGTTTCCCTCTTCTTTTCATATGGTTGAAATATGTCATTTTGAAGTTGTGATGAAAATATACCTGGTTGATCTCAGATATCTTAGTTGATAATTGAATGAGTGACTTTTCTATTGGTTCATTCGGTTGATGAAAATATATTGTTGCTTGCAGGTGCATGTAAACTTTAGGCGGCATCTTATGAAGGAACTGCCTGAGATGGATGAGGCTGTTGCACAATGGTGTAAAGATCTGTTTGTGGAGAAAGTGAGTACTATTTATTCTAGGTGGTCTTGTTTGCTTGTCTTAAATAATCTTATGATTGAAAGGAAAACAAGGATTACTGTCAACTTGCAAAATTTGTGTATCTTTGTCCTTTAACAATGTTTGTTCTTGTGCATGCTAGTTCATGCATTTAGTTTACTACTTATGGTTTTGTTTCTGTTTGATTTCTCATATAGGACAAGTTGTTGGAGAAACATATAGCTGAGGACACTTTTAGTGACCAACCATTACAGGATATTGGTCGGCCGATTAAACCTCTTTTGGTGAGATTCTTTATGTAAAATTCAATTTTATTCAAGTACTTTTGGTATTTCTCTTGCTTTTTGGTGTTTGTAGGAGTTGCTTCTGGAACTAAATATGATAATAGTATTCTTATTCTTGGATCAGGTTGTTTCTTCTTTGGCGTGTCTCGTGGCCTATGGAGCTCTCAAATTTCTGCAATGGTCTTCACTTTTATCCTCGTGGAAAGGGATTGCGTTGTCCACATTTGGCTTAGCCATTGTTATCATTCTCATGCAAATCATGATTCTCTTCTCACAGTCTGAGCGTTCAACTCCCGCCAAGGTTGCACCAGGGAAGCCCAAGAATAACGGAGAGGGTTCAGAGACAAGACGAGACAAACAGCAGTAGGTTGAGCCTTTATTTGCAAGATATCCGCAGGGAAGTAGATTTGCAGCCATATTTTCGTAAACCTAAAATGTGTACTCTGTATTACATTCACTTAGCAATCAATATGCTTTCGTAGACCGACTTTCATGTTTCAAAAGCATTTCTTTTGGTCATCAGCAGGATTCAAGTGACACTTGAAACAAGTTTGTATACATATTATCATTTCTTTGTTTTTATCCTGGTAAGTTTGTTTGCAAAGACACGATGAACTTAAAATGGCAACATTTAGTGGGCGTTTGGTTCACGGAATGTAAGTTTACCCCTTGGAATAGAATTACCGAAATGTAACATTATCTGACACATTACATGGAATGATATATTACCTTGTTTGATTTATTTGGTAGGAATATAAGATTACAATGTTTGGTTGGAAGAATATAAGATTAATTGAAAGTAACATTTACCATTTTGTCCTTATCCTATATTTTCTTTCTTAACAACTTAAACTTTTAATTATTAAATTAAAAATATAATATTTGCATAAAACTTATAGAACTATTTTCGTTACATTATATATAAATTTGCCAAAAAAATTATATTTATAACATAATTAATATATTAAATTATTTTTTTAAAATGTTTTATATTTATATATATTATACCATTATTTTCTTTTCGGTTATTTTTTAATCGTAAAATATTAAATGTTTAATATGTTTAAAATTTTAATTTTTATTAGTTTTGACCATTTATCAAATAAATTAAAATAAATAATAAAACCAATCTAAAAGTAGTAAAATATGGTAAAAATAAATTAACTTACTATTTTTTAAGATGAAAAATATCTTATAAATTATATAATAAAATTAATAACATTATTTCGTAACAAATTCACCCTCAAGCAACATGCAATCTCATCTTATAACCCTAGTGTTAAGTGTTTAAAAGTACTATTTTTATTACTTTTTTTACTCATATTATTGTTACTTAAGCTCATTTTAGTTGCATTATTAGTCATTCATGCATATTTTCATAATTTCCTTCACTGTTATGCTTGAGTTCATATTTTTATTAGTTTTTGTGGAAAAAGATGCTGATGGAGGCTGTTTTGTGTATGCAAGATTTATTGTCCGGGCAAACTGGAAGCTGCCGAGGCAACCCAAGAAGGACATGTCGAACTTGTTGCCAAGGCAATAGCCGACTGGAGGATAAGCTGATGTGGCAGCCGAATTTGATGACCGGATAAATCCTACATGGCGTAGAGCAAGAAGAAATCTTAAAGGAGTTGGAATTCCATGAAAAAAGTCAAAGGGAGATTAAAGTTCCATGGTAAGAGAAGTTTTAGGAAGATAAATAAATTAAAGAGATTTATCTTTTTAATGCTATTTAATTCTAACCTAACTTCCTCTTCAAGAAAGACTTTGATCTAGCTATCTCCTATAAATAAGAAGACGTAGCCGCCAATTAAGGGGGAGTCGATTTCTTTAACTAAGGGGTATACCCTGTATCGATACCTTTTTACTCCAGTTTTGATTCTGCCAAAACCCGTACCGATATAGGCTTGCTCGTATCGATACGAAGAGGGGTCGTACCGATACACCTTTAAAATGTACCGATCCCCGCTTTAACAACCCCCGACAGCTATTTCCCAACGGTCTTTTAAAGTGCAGACCGTACTGATACGCTCCCTAGCGTATCGATACGCTTAGGCTGAAAATAGCCCAACGACTAGTTCTGAAGAAGGGCGTACCGATACGGGTCCCTGTGTATCGATACGATAGGCACCAAAACTGCAATTAATGTGGGAAATAAAGACCCTAACGGCTCCAAAACATCCCCAACGGTCCTCGACGGTTACAAACTCATTTGGGAGTATAAAAGGGACCTTCAAGCATCAAGAGAAGATTAATGCTTCAATTGTCAACAACACTATGATCAAGAAATTGTCTTAGAGCTTAAATTGTCCATTTCTTGTATAGACAACACTAGTGAGCTAAATATTGTTAAATTTGCTCAAGTGTTTAGGATTTGGGTGAGAGCTAAATAGTGCAAACAAATACCTATTAGAGGGATTTCAAGTTTTTTTAGAATTTCTCTTGTAAAGAGGGTTTACTCAAGCTTTGGGTAGAAAGCTTTGAGGGTTGTAAAGGTTGCCTCCTTAGCCTTGAAAAGGGGACGAAATTCTAGAGTGAATTTGTTGAAATCCTTAGTGGGGAGCTAAGGTAGTGGATGTAGACCTTGATTAGAAGGTTGAACCACTATAATTCATTGTGTCTTATTGCCCATTTTTCACCTCACACTAAAGCACCCAATTATCCAACTTCTCCACACTTGGCAATCAAGAACGGTTGAAGAAATCGAGCATCATAAAACCCAACACTAACTTAATTTGCAAGAAAATTCCTGGATGATCATGGTCTTGAATTGTTTGGTTACTTTTTGAGTATTAACTATTATTGTACATTACATGTATTGCTACCTCACTTAGGCTATAGAAGCCTAATGCATTCCATTTCATGCATTGCAGGTTGATCAAGTATGATTGTCTCTGTTGTGGTTGAGAAATTACAAGTCTTGGTTCATGGTTCCTATAAAGCTTGACACTATCTTAGATGGTTTACTCCTAGGATGGTGGCACACTGCTTAATTGTTATAAGAAATTGTAGTTCATGATTTGTATAATCTTTATTGATACTTGACTTTCTAAAGTAAGTAGGATGGTGTTCATGTTATTCCAAGAAATTCTTGGTGTTTATAACATATATGTATAAATAATGGCGTGGAGCCACTTGAAGTGAAGAATGGGACAAGGACTTGTACAATTGAATGGGTCCCTGGCTAATAGTCTATGTTACAAAACCGTTGTGTACTTACCTGTGGTATAACCGATGTTTGAATAATTAGTTACGTAATACATGGATTATTGGTGAAAGGATGGAAATGCCGACAAAGGGGTTGATCCCGTGACCCTTAGCTATGCATCCCTTGAATTAACCGTTTGGACTAAAGGTTATTTCTGATGTTGTTTACCCATCTTAATTTTAAGCTTTGTTGTATGGTCTACACAAAAATAAAACAAAAATTTGATTCACCACATGCCTTAATTAAGGCTCCTTTGTATCTAAAATTTTTGGAAGGATCTAGAACCCTAAACTTTTCATCTCTGTAATGCCTCAATTTTGGGCTTAGATGTTTTAGCGAGTCGGGTTGGACAGGTGGAATCGGTGACGGTTGTTCGAACCGTTTAAAAGGTGGTTTAGGGAGATTAGAGTTCGGGATAGGATAAAAATGTGATAAAAATTTCTAAAATCTTCTAAAATGGTGTTTAAGAGGTTGGTCAAATCAATTTTACAAAACGGGTTTTCAAAAGTATACATTTTGGGTAGTGACCAAAATATTGTTGGGTTACGTCGGCACGCCCCGTGGCGCAGCGGAAAAATTAATCCGACGTAATCCAGCCAGGATCCATGTACAGGAACAAATCCGGGGTGAAAACATGAAGAGTTACCTTTCAAAACTCTAGAAACTGGAAAACAGACGGTATGTCGGAATAACCAAGTCAAGTAAAACCAGAATCGTCACAGGTTCGCAACGACCTCTATGGAGTCCACCCGAACAAAACGAACAAAGTTTTCGCCTCCCTAACACTTAGGGATAAATTTCGACAAGTTTGAACACCTTACAGGGAGAAGTCGAAATCCCTCTAGGGATTCCTGAGGGAGTCTGAAATCGACCAGGGGTTCTACCGGGACTTGGATTCGAACTAGGAAATCGCCAGGAATTTGCTAGGAGGCAAGAGGAACACCAAAAAATTATCGAACAGCTTCTCAGAAGAAATCTGGGACTTGTCAAAAATTCCAGAGGGGAATTCCCAGGGATATGTCGAAATTTGCAAGGAGGAATAGGGATGATTTGGTTGCTAGCCCTTGTCCCTTTAAATAGTATTCAGAGACTTAATTATAGTTGAATACCTTAAATCCAAGTTCAACCAAAATTCATAGAATCTAATTCTACTTGAAATTGGTTTATATTAAATATACATTATATTTAATAATATTAAATGAAATATATATTTAATTATATAGAATCTTATTCTACATAAAACATGAGTTTAAATATACATTATATTTAATCCACATATATATATATATATATTTATTATATAGAATCTCATTCTATCTTTACTTGGATTTAAATATATTTAAATACATATTTTTAATTATGTAGAATCTAATTCTACATAAACTTGGAATTAAATATACATTATATAAATTCCAAATATATATATTTAAATTTCTAGAATCTTATTCTATAATATTTAAGTCTCTAAATATTTTCCATACTCTAAATAATATTTGATAAATACAATATTTATCCAATATTATTCCCATTTAAGGGAGTTGCCGATTTCCCTTATCCCATAGGGGGTTTTTGGCAACCTCCCTAAAATAGGGAGTACGGTTTCCAATTTTTTTGTTCGTTTCATTCGAAGGGTGTGACCCTTGTAGGTTCATGCAACGTTAGCAACAAAATTAGAACTGTTCTAATTTTACAAACAATGAGTGGCATCTAGCAATACATCATTGCTACCTAAGTTGCATGAAGTCATGGTTTGACTTTCCTAATTCCTGAATAAACTTCCTTTATGTATTTCATCCTTTTGTCCTTTATATCTTAGATGAACACAAGTCATGGGTTAATCACACTTGCGTTGTCCATCTAGTGTTTCTTGATGTCTTGAGTAGATTATGATAAACGAATCTCTATGATATCTCATATCATAATATTCGAGCATGGTCATGCATTTTCTAATCTCACTCAATCAAGTGGCCGAAGATATTTCTCCCATTATGTAGGAGGGACAAATCCTTTCTTGATCAACCATATTTCACTACATAGGTCATCACGTATCCAATCATCAGTCTTTATAATGTAGTCAGTTACGAAACACGTTTGACTATGTCAAAATACGTAAATCTTTATGTTGAGATCATGTTGATCTCAAGTCTGAGGATTATACATATGTTTATCATGAGCAATGTTGTGACTGTCACATAATTACCCAAGAAACATGCTCATAGCGGGTCAATCCAGTATGTTGTTCTCTAACAAATACTTCTGTGTTGATTTTGACATCTCTATGTCAATGACAACGCTTGTCATCAACCACATATTAGTCTTTATATATTATCAATGTCCATACCCGTAATAATATTCGAATAAGGATCCTATTTAACAATAATCGTATTATTGTATTGACATTATTATCCAATGGTTAGTTTGATGCACAGAAACATACCAAATGATAATAACGGCAATGTCATTACTTGATAAATCTAGTAAAATAGTATGTCTATTCAATCATCATATGATTGGTCTTTGGGCATACTCCAACAATCTCCCACTAGCACTAAGACCAATCATTCTCGTATCTAATACGATATGGCTTAGTGTAACTGACATGCTTATACTGTGTCAAAAGCTTTGTCAGGGAGTTGACAAAGTTATCAACTTTGTGCGTATGTTGCATACTTTCACATCTCCAAGATGTAAGTACTTTAGAATATGTTTGGATTTATTGATGAGATCTGGGTTTTATTTGCTTACGCAAAGGTTCCATCATAACAGAGTTATGTAGCATCTAATATGTTGGGAACAACCCTTAGTTCAGAAGTGAACCCTTTAGATCCAAACATCTTTCTTTATTGCTATGTCGAATGTAATACATTCAGCCTATGTTGTAGAGTTAGATATTGTCTCATGTTGCTAACTCGCAGTATCTTTTATTAATGCAAAACGGATTGCGATCTTTAGTTCCTTTTGATGAGTATGTCATCTACATACAATACTTAAGAAAGTAACAATGCTCCCACTAGCTTTTTTGAAAACAAGACTCCCCTTTGTTTCTAGATAAACCAAACCTTTTGATCGTATCTTCTGAAACGAATATCCCAACTTCGAGAAGCTTGCCTTAGTCTACGGATAGACCTTTGTAGCTTACATACCTTCCAAGTGTTTACTGGAGTGACAAAACCTTCTGGATGTGTCATGTACACATATGTTTCAAGTTTTCCTTTAGGAAAGTGGTTTTGACATTCCTTTATTTGATTCCATAATCATCGTATGTAACTACTTGCAAGTGAGATTAAGATGGATTAAACATAGCTACAAGGAAGATGCTTTATCATAGTCTATACTATGAAGTTTGTCGAAAACTTTTAGCGACGAATCATCATTTGTATGTTTTATCATCCATGTCGGTTTTTTCTTTTTTGAAAAACTCATCCATACCTCTTAGGTTTTACCCTTTTAGGTAAACAAAGTCTATACTTGGTTTTAGACATGATTCCATCTCATATCTTATGGCTCTTAGCCATTTCTCGAATTTTGGGCTCACTATTGCTTTCTGATAAGACCTAGTCTTTATCTTGATCCGAAAAGAAGAGTGTTTCCATGTACGGATAGTGAGAAATCCATATTTCTCAAGTATATGGTATTCTCTTAAGGATCAACACAATGATTGTGTTTTGTTCCAATGTTCCTTGATCATTTGTGGAACATTCTCAATCTTTAGTTCATAAATTTGTTGTCTAAAATTTCTTCACATTCCAAATTCCATTTTTTCCTTTTGTGAGAGGTAATCTCTTTCGAGAGAAACTCTCGTTTGAGCAACAAACATTTTGTTCTCGTTGAAAAACGAAATCCCTTAGTGATAAGTATTCTCTTTCGAGATAAACTATCGTTTGAGCAACAAATATTTTGTTCTCGTTAAAGTTGAAGAAATAATATCCCTTTGTGAGAATTAATATCTTTCAAGATAAACTCTCGTTTGAGAAACAAACGCTTTGTTCTCGTTAGGATAAACAAAAAATGAAGTTTTTAAGGTTCGAACTTTGTAAACATTTTAACATGTAAGTAACCTTAAAACTTCAAAGGTATTCTAGAACAATTCTTAGTCCATATCTTATATGACGTTTCGAAAAAAAACATGATTAAGTATGAGAGTTGTTTTTCTAGTGTGTAAAGAAGTCGAAAATGACTTGTTCTGAATCAAAACATGTCTAACATATTTGATTCTCTTTTAAAGACTTTTCGTTCCATTTGTGGGATTTAATTATGGGACAATCCCATATTCTTTGAAAGTTCATCAAACTTTAAATATTCTTGAATTTGATCTCATCAAATTACCTTAATACTTTTATGAGTTTGAGATTAGTCATTTGTTTTATTTATCTTATAAATATTATTGATTTGATTAGTTTAAAGATCATTGATTCGTTGTGCCATAAGAGATTAAAAGAATAACATTTATTTAAATAATCTCAAAATTAAAATATATTGTCCTTACAAGATAACTAAAACTTAGACACAAAATAATAATCTTAAAAACTAAAACAAATTTATTTAAGCAAAAACATGTCCTAATGGATGATGTAGCAACTCTTGCTTTATTTCCATTCGTAGGTCCATGTCTATTCTGATGCCTTCTCTTTAGAAGCCTCTGAGGTTGATGCCTCACTCGTTTTTGCTTTCTTGACTTCTTGTAGGTGTGTGGGACAGTTTCTCTTCCAATGTCCGGTCTTGCCGCAATGGAAACATTTTCCATCCTTCTTGATTCCCTTCTTAGGTTTCAATGCCTCCTTTCCATCGGTTTTGGTCTTACCATCACCTTTAGACTTTGCTGCCGATTTACCTTTCTTCTTGCCCTTGCTGACCATCAGAACAGGTTTAGGTCCTACCTTCTTCAGGTTGATTTCAACAGTTCTCAACATGCCGAGCAACTGTGGCAGCATCTTGTTAATTTCATTCATATTGAAATTAAGGACGAACTGATTGAAACTATCCGGCAACGATTGTAAGATGACATCAGTAGCTAATTCGTCTTTCAGCGGAAAGCCGAGCTTCTCCAACGTTTGGATGTAGCCCATCATTTTGATGACGTGAGTTCCTACGGGAGATCCCTCACTCATCTTGCATTGAAACAGAGCTTTAGAGGTCTCGTACCTTTCTTGACGAGCTTGCCCTTCATAAATCTCCTTGAGATTTTGAATCATATCATAAGCTACCATGTCCTCATGTTGCTTCTGAAGCTCAGGGGTCATGGAGGCAAGCATAAGACAACCGACATCTAGCATGCCGTCCATGTGTTTCTTAAACTTGTGTTTGTCAGCTCTGGAAGCAGTGGCAATCGGTTCATCAGGAACAGGTTCTTCAATGACATATTCCTTCTTTTCCTGTTTGAGAACAATTCTCAAATTGCGGAACCAGTCAAGGAAGTTTATGCCATTGAGCTTATCCTTCTCAAGGATAGATCGCAGAGATAGAGTATTATTTGCCATTAATTCTACAACAAAGAAAATATGCTACATAAGTTTTACTAAATTTTAAAATTTATAGATAGGTCTTTACTATAAATTTACTCCCACTATTTTCTTCAAAATTAAAAACCCTCTAGTTTTAATTTCGGAAAAACGTTTCGATAGTTTTTCTAGTGAGTGAGGATCCGTATTTCACCATTCCTAAATCAGCTTTGGCCAGTCTTTTAGGAAATGGTTATTTAGCTAGGTAACACCTTACTAATTACATCTCATGTAATTCCTCATCTTTTGGCGAACAACTCTTGTTCTTTAAATCATCTTATGATTATCTAAAACTTTTAACCACTAGGTTTTCTAATCCTATTAGAACAACCCAGCTAAGTCAATACCAATATCTCAACCGGCGAATATCACTAGCTTATTCTTCGCGTTTAACTAAGATAGATAAATGTGACATTGCTTTGGCAAAGCTCGCATTATATCGATCGAAGCTTTAACGAGGGTAAATATTGGATGGTTAAAACAAACTTAGAATTATAGTGGGGGATTTACTTAATTATCTCATCATTTTAACATTGATCCTATCAATAGAACTATGTTTAATCATGCTTATAAAACATCCATTGCATCACATACGAGGTAAATATAAGCAGTAAATAAATATGCAATGATTATAGCCCTTCTTAACCTAAGGCGACCCGTCCCAAGACAATGGGAGGACCATTCTACTGAAGATAGAATCTGCTTCTGAAACGCCCGATCCACCAGGGAAGGCCCACCACGCTGCTACCTTGGTCCTTGCCTTATCTCCATGAGTATTTACAATTTTCAGAAACTCACGTTACATGCGAGGGAGTGAGATGAGAAGAGAAGTACAATAGAAGATAGAGAAAGGCACGACACGTAGGCCGTATTTATAAAAACCAAAACTATAAAGGCTATGGGCTATAACCATGCAAAACAAACACCGTGCAATCTAACATGCATTTCAAACATCGTGCGAACAAAGTAACGACGTGTTTAAGGATTTTTAAACTGATTATCCCTATGTTACGGTTAATGGGCCAAAGAATGATCACGAGGTTTCATAAACCATTTGCGTTAACGAACAAATGCACCAGGTAGGTCAACATGAAAGAGAGGTGGCGCACTAGGCACACTTAAGTACCAGGTCTTTGATGATGCCAATCCTAGACATGCATTTTTCATAACGTCTAACCATAACTCTTATGGATTCACCGTGAAAGATAGTTTGATAACTTTTATCAAATTAGAAGCCCTTTCAGAGATTTCATAAATCTATAAAACTACGAACAACTACTTGTTCTCTAGACTAACTATTAGTCTCAACATGTTAACATTTAACATTGAAGCAACCTAACATAGTTATGATTAACTCTTAATCATTCAGTGATAATCGAAATAAATCTTTATTAGGTGTGATACGATAAACGATAAATATCTAAATCGAATCAAACAATATGCATCTCATGCATAAACATCACCCAAGAATTTAAGTCCGAATTCGTATGATACATGTGGCTCTGATACCACTGTTGGGTCACGTCGGCACGCCCCGTGGCGCAGCGGAAAAATTAATCCGATGTAATCCAGCCAGGATCCATGTACAGGAACAAATCCGGGGTGAAAACATGAAGAGTTACCTTTTAAAACTCTAGAAACTGGAAAACCGATGGTATGTCAGAATAACCACGTCAAGTAAAACCGGAATCGTCACAGGTTCGCAACGACCTCTATGGAGTCCACCCGAACAAAACGAACAAAGTTTTCGCCTCCCTAACACTTAAGGATAAATTTCGACAAGTTTGAACACCTTACAGGGAGAAGTCGAAATCCCTCCAGGGATTCCTGAGGGAGTCTGAAATCGACCAGGGGTTCTACCGGGACTTGGATTCGAACTAGGAAATCGCCAGGAATTTGCTAGGGGGCAAGAGGAACACCAAAAAATTATCGAACAGCTTCTCAGAAGAAATCTGGGATTTGTCAAAAATTCCAGAGGGGAATTCCCAGGGATATGTCGAAATTTGCAAGGAAGAATAGGGATGATTTGGTTGCTAGCCCTTGTCCCTTTAAATAGTATTTAGAGACTTAATTCTAGTTGAATACCTTAAATCCAAGTTAAACCAAAATTCATAGAATCTAATTCTACTTGAAATTGGTTTATATTAAATATACATTATATTTAATAATATTAAATGATATATATATATATATATAATTATGTAGAATCTTATTCTACATAACACATGGATTTAAATATACATTATATTTAATCCAAATATATATTTTTTTATTATATAGAATCTCATTCTATCTTTACTTGGATTTAAATATATTTAAATACATATTTTTAATTATGTAGAATCTAATTCTACATAAATTTGGAATTAAATATACATTATATAAATTCCAAATATATATATATTTAAATTTCTAGAATCTTATTCTATAATATTTAAGTCTCTAAATATTTTCCATACTCTAAATAATATTTGATAAATACAATATTTATCCAATATTATTCCCATTTAAGGGAGTTGCCGATTTCCCTTATCCCATCGGGGATTTTCGGCAACCTCCCTAAAATAGGGAGTATGGTTTCCAATTTTTTTGTTCGTTTCATTCGAAGGGTGTGACCCTTGTAGGTTCATGCAATGTTAGCAGCAAAATTAGAACTGTTCTAATTTTACAAACAATGAGTGGCATCTAGCAATACATCATTGCTACCTAAGTTGCATGAAGTCATGGTTTGACTTTCCTAATTCCTGAATAAACTTCCTTTATGTATTTCATCCTTTTGTCCTTTATATCTTAGATGAACACAAGTCATGGGTTAGTCACACTTGCGTTGTCCATCTAGTCTTTCTTGATGTCTTGAGTAGATTATGATAAACGAATCTCTATGATATCTCATATCATAATATTCGAGCATGGTCATGCATTTTCTAATCTCACTCAATCAAGTGGCCGAAGATATTTCTCCCATTATGTAGGAGGGACAAATCCTTTCTTGATCAACCATATTTCACTACATAGGTCATCACGTATCCAATCATCAGTCTTTATAATGTAGTCAGTTACGACACACGTTTGACTATGTCAAAATACGTAAATCTTTATGTTGAAATCATGTTGATCTCAAGTCTGAGGATTATACATATGTTTATCATGAGCAATGTTGTGACTGTCACATAATTACCCAAGAAACATGCTCATAGCTGGTCAATCCAGTATGTTGTTCTCTAACAAATACTTATGTGTTGATTTTGACATCTCTATGTCAATGACAACGCTTGTCATCAACCACATATTAGTCTTTATATATTATCAATGTCCATACCCGTAATAATATTCGACTAAGGATCCTATTTAACAATAATCGTATTATTGTATGGACATTATTATCCAATGGTTAGTTTGATGCACAGAAACATACCAAATGATAATAACGGCAATGCCATTACTTGATAAATCTAGTAAAATAGTATGTCTATCCAATCATCATATGATTGATCTTTGGGCATACTCCAACAAATATAAACATTTAAAAGTTGAAAAAATGGTTTTTCAAGAAGAGTCGAAATCTTAGAATCTTTAGGGAGATACTTGGAAATTATGCCTTTTCCCTAATTTGGTTAATTAAAGAAAGTAGTTAAACGGTTAATGAAGATTTTTCACGAGCTTTCATTTTCTCACTTTCACTTCAGCCAAACACCCTTCTTTTCTCTCAATTTTCCAGAAATCGTTTACTCTCAAACCCTCTTTTGATTCATATCATTTCTCTATTGATTTCTCCAATTTTCCTTCAAGTTTCTTCAAGTAAAACTTGCCAAATTAGAGCAGAAACAAGGATTTGAGGTAATTTTCGTGCTATCCCTCTAATCTAAGTTCTTTAATGAAATTCCAAAGATATTTGACTCTTTAATACTGATTTTGATTGAGGTTTTGTTGTTAGAATATTAAACTCTTGAATTGATTTGAGGTAATTTTCAGACTTTAATTGATTTGACTATTTTGAGATTGTTTCTAAATGAGTTTTGAAAGGTTTTTAATGTTGAAGTGGAGTCTTAATCATATAAATCCCGAAATCCTTGAGATCCTTAGTTTTTGAAGTGTTTTTGGGTGAGTTTTTGAGGATTTCGAGTTGCTGGAGGTATAAGGATGGTTTTAGGTTGTTTTTGGATGTTGATTAATGCTTAGATTGTGTTGGATGAGTTGGGTAATGGCTGGGCTAAGGTTTGAGGTCAATCAATTAAGTTTTCGGTTGTTTTGGATGGGTGTTTTGATGCTTTAGAGCAGGGCTGCGAGATTTCTTGTGTGTACTGGAGTTTTGGATGCATTTTAATGCATTGAACATCTGTTTTGATGTGTTGAAAATAGGGGATATTAATCCGGAAGCAAATGAGGTGTTTTTGGGGGCTTCGGAAGGTCGTTGGTTGCATCGGCAAGCGTGGTTTTGCAAGTCGGTGAGTGGAATTTGGTTTTCCAGTGTGGAAATGTTTTAGAAAAGGTTTTGGGAACTTAATAAGAGCTTGAAACGCTTTATTAAGTTCGGAAGTAAGTAAATCGGAATTTCTCCCTCTATTGTGCTATTTATGAGCCTTTGGTTGCACTTGATTTTAAATGCATTCACCTACTGTTTTAAAGCTTGTTTTGAGATTATAAATTGTGTATGATGATGCCATGTGGTTTAAGGATGCACTAGGTAAGTGGTCCTTGTATGCATGTATTGATGCATAAGGTTTTAAGCATGGTTTAATGCTTGATGATGGCTTATCATGAATGCTTTGTAAAAACAGTGAGTTATGCATGAGTTATGAGTTATATTGGCAAGTGATGTTGAATAAAATGTTTTATAAGTGAAATCAGATATAGTTAGCCAGCTATAGGATTAAGTGTACTATAAACAAGTCGCTTTGGATGTTGAGGGGTTGTGATTGTACCGAATACTCCATCCAAGTACCCTAACGATTGAGGATTGTTTAAGGTTGCAAAGGTTGAGGGTATATCCCGGGTGCGAACCTTGTGTTTTGTCCCGTCTCTCATTAGTGATACATCCACCGATGAGTGGTGTTGAGGGGCTGTGATTGTACCGAATACTCCACCATGGGTGTTACAACGATGGAGGGTCGCTCTCGTGTGTAAACTTTGAGATGGCGATAGAGTGTATGAAGGGTGTGGGACAACCCTTGGTAATCCGTGTATCCGATACTTTGTTTTTGAGATTAATGTTATCACTTGTGAGCTAATATGATGAATTTGTACAATGTGGAAAATGTTGCTAATTCATGGTTTGAAAGATGCATGTTTTGATTTAAGCTTAGCATAATAATATTTATGCTTGAAAGGCTTGGTAAGTGAGTAGCAATGGTTTAATTGTTGATTTTGGTTGGATCATGTTGCATGATGTTTAAAATAATGGAATTGTTGTTAAAGTGCATGGTTTGTTAAGAAAGGCATGATAGTTTTGAAAAGGGTGGAAAACGGTTTTGTGCATTGATTATGTTTGTGGTTTTGAGCAACCCTCACTAAGCTTGTATGTTTATGCTCTCTTTGTTTCATCAATGCAGATAATTAGACTTTTGGGAGGCAACATCTTCGAGGAATCACCCAAGATATTTAGCTAAAAGTATGTTGAGCTTGTGAACTAGTGTAATAAGGGCAATGGGGGTGTCCAATGCTTGAATGTTGTTAGATTGTTAGTTTCTGGTTTTGAGCAAGTCTATAATGCGTTTTTTGTCTTGTAAAAGGCCTTTGGGATTGGTTTTATGCTTGCCTTTGGTTTTTAGCCTTTTGGTGCTTTTGACATCTAGGAAGCATGCCTTTAGTTCCATAGCTTGAGTGAATGATGCTATGATGATGCTTGTGCTTCATATGAGTGGTCATTGATGTGTATTTAAGGTGTATGTCTGTTAGGACATGTGTCAGGATGGTTTCAGAGGGCAAAAAGTGTTTTTAACCAGCCTTTTGGAAAGTTGCAGACCCAGGCGTTTCGAAACACCCTTACCTGTTTCGGAACAGAGGCCTAAAATGGTCTTGGTGTTTTGGAACGGTGAGGCTCGTTCCGAAACACTTTGCCTCTGTGAACCTTTGTACCCGAACTTGTCTAGAGGGGTTTTGGAACGGTCTGGCGTTTCAAAACAAGCATCTATGTTTTGGAACGGCTGTATCGAAACGGGGCTCCCTGTTCTGAAACACCAGACCGTTGAGTGTAGATTTTGAATTGTTCTGAGTTTCTGTTTCTTACGTTTTGGTCCCTGCTTCCCTTGTATGCAATTGAATGAGTTGTAAATGTCTTTTTGAGCTGACATTTCACCGAGAAGCATGAAATGAACCTAATCAAGGGTTTATCACTTGAATTTGGCAAAAGTCCTTATAATTGACCAAATTTACAAAATGGTCCCTAAATCTTAATCGACTTTATTTAAGTGGCGGCCGTGTTGATGTTTTATCTGCTGCTTGTGTACATACACATAGGAACCTAAGATGCATCTAAACAAGAAAAAAAGAAAAAAAAGGTTGTTTATTGAGGTAAACTTTCCCGGTTTACTTCAATAATCCTCATGTGATCCGTTCGGTTTGGTCTATTGGCCAGGCCGGGTCGAGGGGGTTACAATCTCCCCTTTCACCGTCTGTGTCACTGATCTCCGACCACCGCCCTACCGTGGTGTACACGCTGACGTCCCCTGAATCGCTATACCCCACCGATCTCATCCCTAGCCATCACTTACGGTGAATGACCATCATTGAGTTGTTTTCAGCTTACATGGTGGTTTCTTTTGATTTTGGAGGGTTAATTAGGTTGTTATCATAGTTTGGGGTGTTTTTCGACCACCGTAATGAGAGCCATGTTGAATCGGCCTGAACCCTTTTTGAATAGGTCTGAGTCTATTAACCGGTCTGACCTGCTTAAGATCATACCCGAATCCGTTTATCCGACCCGACCCGTCTGACCCGACCCGAGTTTGACCCAACCCAAATCTGAGTCAACTCAGTGAGTCAACCCGTCCAAGTCAACTTAGTGAGTTGACTCGCCCGAGTCAGTCCATGAGTCAACTCAGTTAACATGTTGACTACTGACGTCAGCATTGACCCATTAACTGTTGATCGTTGACCAAAAAGTCAACTTTTTTGAAAACCCCTATTTTATAATTTTCGACGTCTTGAGCCCATTTTTGAAGTTTGTTTCGTAAAATTCTGACCCGAAGGCCTTCAAATCTGACCTTGAATCCCGAGCATACTTATGTGTATCATGATTTTGTTTCAAGGCAATGTGAATAATGGTTGATTATGATATTTTTTGTAATTTGAGGGTATTTTTGTATCTTCGTATTCGAGATGTTGAGGATGTCGAATTCGGGTTCGAGAAAGTTCAAATGTCGTTTCAAGTGGTCGACCGGTATAACAAGAATTCAAGGTAATACATTACTACCTCTTGCATGCTTTATGAAACATGTTGGTATTCGGTTAAGGTGTGCATGATTATGATTAAGAGTACTTTCAACTCTGCTGGAATCAATTCGATTACTAAATAAAAGAATAGAAATATAGATAAAATCAAATTATGCGAAAGAGAAGTTTAATAAATCGAAAGGATCCTGAGTTCAGTGAGGGAATAATAAGACAATTAATCTCCCAATCCGATTAATAGTATCAAAAGGATTTGATATTTGAAATATTTCGTTAAGAAATAACGATAATACCCTTGAGACGTAAGAATGCCTAAAATACCCCTAACAAAGGAAATGACCTGGAATGTACACTCAATCTGATAAATTAATTACTTCATCTAAAATCCTTAATCTATTGGGAATGGCTTTGATAGCATGATGCAAATATGTGTGATAACAAAACACTTCGATTTTTCCCGAATTCTGGATAAACACCTGAAGATAAATTTACTAGAAGTTCTTCGCATTCCTGAACTGATCTAAATGACGGTAATGAATGAATTGATCGAAACGATTGAAATAACCGAAATAACCCCAAGCACTAAAATTTTCCAAATTGACTGAAATGATGGATACACTCTTGAGTTCTAAAATGAATGAATTGTTGTAAGGACCGTAAGGATCAGAATGTTTGAACTACTACCAAACACTTAAATAAGTAAATACCCACGTGACTTGAGATAAGTGGAAACTTGGAAAAATCCTGAAATTTCTAATAGATCGCAAATGAGTGTAACGCTCCTGTGAGTTTGAAGCATGATTCATGTATATAAGTCACTCATGATAATGCTACAACATTGAAAGTGTTGAGCTCGATGGTCACAACCGAGGTGCTTGCCATGTGGTGGAGAAGGTTGATTTTTGGGTGTTTATGATGGAGGTAAAAGATAAGAAAAATTAACACGAGATTTAGAGTGGTTCGACTTTCTAATCCAAAGCCTACATCCACTACCTTAGCACACCACTAAGGATTTCACCAATTCACTAAGAATTCTTCCCCTTTTCTAGGCTAAGGAGGCAACCTTTACAAACCGGTTAATTTTTCTACCCAAAGATTAACCAAGACACTCTTGTACAAAGAGAATTCAAAGCAAACTAGAAATCCCTCTAATAGGTATTTGTTTTTTACAATTAAGCCCTCACCCAAAACCTAAACGAGCAAATTTGACAATATTTAGCTCACAAGTGTTGTCTATACAAGAACTATACAATTTAGCTCTAAAGACAATCTTTCATTATAATGTTGTTGACAATTGAAGCATTAACCATCTCTTGATGCTTGAAGGTCCCTTTTATACTCCTAATTGAGTTTGTAGTCGTTGAGGACCGTTGGGGTTGAATTAGAGCCGTTGGAGCCTTTATTTCCCACCATAAATGTAGTTCTGCAGCTTGGCTTATCGATACTTCTTGAACCGTATCGATACGATTCCGATGAGGAATGTAACACCCTAATTTTGGGCTTGGAAGTTTAGGGTCTGAACCGGACCGGCCTGATTTTCGGTTCGAATATAAAAGGTGGTTTTAGGGAAAGCCTAGTTCGGGATGCATTAAAAATATGGAAAATATCTAAAAATCCTCTTTTAATATATATAAAAGAGTGGTGAAATCAATTTTACAAAATAAGGTTTGGAAGTGTGACATTTCGAAATAGTGACTAAAATGTAATTTTTGAAAAGTTCAGTGGTGACTGTTTTATAAGGATTGAAACTTTGAATCTTTAAGGAGCTAATTTACCCAATGAAGGATTTCTCCAGATTTTTCTTAGATTTTAATGACTTAATTAATGTTTAATTAATTTAATGGAAAGGAGAAAAACCAATTTTGAGATTTCATAACTAACTTTTTCTAAAACTTTCTCATCTCATTTTCTCTCAAAATTCCCTCAGCCAAACACATTTCTACAGCAACATTTCTTCTGATTTTCACACTAAATGATGAGGTTTCAATCATCAATTGATTCCTAATCCTTTCTACATCAAATCCTCTTCATTTGCTTATTGAATTTTCAAGGATTTTGGCTCTAAACAAAGAGAAATCTACATTTAGAGGTAAGGATGTTATTCTCCTCTAAATACTCAGTTCTTTACTGAAATTCCCAAGTTCTCAATCCTTAAATTAAGTTTTATAAAAGGTTTTAATGTTGTGATCTTGATTTTGGCTTAAAACTCAAGATTTGGATTAAATATTGAACAAATTCGTGGTGATTGTTTGGGCTCAGTTTTGAGGTGGATTTTAAATGTATTTTGGATGTTTAATGATGTGTAATTGAGGTTTAATCAATGCAATCCCGAATAGGTTGATTTTCCTAAGTTTTTACTTGTGAAAATGGTGGTTTTTGGGGTGATCTTGGTGTTCTGTTATAGCTGGAGGTATAAGGACGAGTTTAGGATCTTTTTAGATGTTAATTGATGTTTAAGAATGTTTAGAAGTGATGGATCTTGGCTGGGTAATGTTGTGGAAGAGTTTGGAAGTGATTTCGGTTGTGTTTGGTAGCCGAAATGTTAGATTTGATGTGAGCAGTGAGTTTAGGTGTAATGGCTGAAGATTTTAATGCATGATGATGCATTAATCCTCTGCTTTGATGTGTTTAAAACAGGGGAGACATCTTCGGATCCTTGTGGTGTTGATCCGGAGGCTTGAACGGCGTTTCGGCAAGCTTGCGAAACAGAATTGGTGAGTGAAGTTGGGTTTTCAGCTTTGAAACTAATGTTTGAAGGTTTTGGGGCTTAGTTTAAGTCTAAGCAACTTAACTAAGCTCAAGAGTAAGTTTTCGGAGAAACTCTCTCTTTGATGAACCATGAGTTGGTTGGATGCAATGTATTTAATTTGCATGTTTAAATTCTGTTTTGAAAGCATGTTTTAGCATGATTAATGCTGGTTTTGAAAGCCATGTGTTGAAGGATGCTCAAGGTAAGAGATCTTTGGTTTGATATTGATAAATGTGGTTTTGATGCATAGTGATACATGATGGTTTAATGGCTTTGATTAATGCTTTAAAACAGTGGATTGTTGATGATAATTGATGTATATTGGCAAGTGATGTGTTGGTTTTAAAGTACTTGAATCGGATATAGTTAGCCGGCTATAGGATTGGGTGCACCGTGAATAATGTCGCATTGGATGTTGAGGGGTTGTAATCGTACCGTAAGCTCCATCCAAGTACACTAACGAGATGTCTAAGATCATAATGGTGGTTAAAAGGCCATGTGAGGATCTTGTGTTGTGTGTCCCGTGTTCTCGTTAGTGATGTTATACAACTACCGATGAGTGATGTGGAGGGGCTGTAATTGTACCGTTAAACTCCATCACGGGTGTTGAGGGGTTGTGATTGTACCGGTAAACTCCACCTTGTGTGTTCGATAGTGTGTATGAAGCGTATGGGACAACGCTTGTAATCCGCGTATCCGATTGTGTTTTGTGTTGAAAAATGGCTATGGTATCACTTGGAAGCCAATATGACATGTTGATGTTAATGAAGCATGAGATGCTTGTTGTGTATGCATTGTTGCATGAGAAATGATGTTTATGAGTTTAAAGGCCTTATGAAAGGTGTTTTATAAAATGCATTATTGTGTTGTTTCTTTAGAGCATGCCTCACTAAGCAAATGTGCTTACACTCTCTCTTTCTTGAACCAATAATGCAGAGAATTGAAGTGTTTTGAGGGCAGCAAGGAGGCTAAGAATCCAAGGGAAAGCTAAGCTCATGTATGGTGATGTTTTCACAACACTATTAGTTTTTGATATTTTGGCAATGGGAACCTAGGTTGTGTTTTTGGGAGATGTTTTGGACTCCCTAAGTGTGGCATGATGCCTTGATGTTTTGGACTTGTAAATGGCCATTTTGATGCTTGTTTTGGTGGTTTGATGAATTGCTGGTTTTGATTATTAGGATGCATGCCTATACTTGTGGTTTTTCCTAATTAATGCCATGAATGTGTTTTGATGATGCAAATATGTACCTTATATGTATGATGACTTGTTGCCATGATTAGGAGGTCATTAGAATGTGTTTGAGTGGATAAATGTGTGTTAAACCAGCAAATTCTGCACTTTCTGGGCAGTCCGCATCGGAACGGGCACTAACGTTTTGAAACGGGGGCCTGTAATGGCCTTCGTGTATCGAAACGGGTAGAGGCCGTTTCGAAACGAATTGGCCACTGCCAAGCCCTATTTCGATACAGGTCTCGAAACGAACCCGCATTTCGGAACGGTCAACCCCCGTTCCGAAACAGATGACTGTTGGGCACTGATTTGAATGGTTTAAGGTTTGCAAGCTTTACGTCTAGTCCTGAATTTTGTACTTGCAATTGCTTGAGTTTGAGATGTCCGTTTGAGGTGAAATTTGACAGGGAAGCATGTAACATAGTTAATTTGATATTGGTAAATTAATAATCAACTAAGTCTTTCGTCTTTCCTGAATTTACATTTTGGTCCCTAATAGTTGTAATTTGTGTAATTGAGTCCCTTAATGTTTTCCGGTCGCTGTGCTTTTCAAGTATGCTCTTCCCAAGGGTACGCTTAGGATTAATACGCATCTAGACAAGATTAAAAAGAAGAAAAAAAGGGTCGTTAATCAAGGTTGACTTTCGGGTTGACTTTGGTTTTCCCCGTGTAATCTTCGTAGTTCGGGTCAACCGTCTAGTCCGGGCTAAGGGGGTTACATTTGGTGGTATCAGAGCTGAGTTCTCGAGTATTTGGGAATGGTTATGTGGGTGATATATGTATGATTGCTTGGTATGCCTTTTAAATGGAAGTTTGATGTGTGAATTGTAAGTATGTTGCAATTGTGATCCTATGTTGTGTTGAAGCATGTTAGAGGGGCCCATTGCCATATCAAAACTAATGAAATGAATTGTTTTTTTAAATGAGCTTGAGTGCTTAGATTACTTACCTTGTTGGGCCTAATTATGTTTATTGCATTTGTGTTAGTGCATTGTTTTAGAGAATGGGACCTCGTAGAGAGACGAGAGTTAATACGCGAGCTATGGCTCAGAACGAGAATGAGGAGAATGTCGATAATGTTGTGGATTTACCTCCTCCTCCTGGTGGTGGTGGTGGTGGAGGTGATGGAGCTGGTGTTGGTGCTGGTGCTGGGGTCGCTGGACCTGAAGCTGGGCAGGGGCAAGCTGCTCCTGACATGACAGTGTTGATACAGGCTATTGCTGGAGCCTTTCAAGCGACAGTAGCTGGAGCTCATAGAGCTGGGCATTAGGTTGATGCTAATGCTAGACTACCTTTGGAACGTTTGCGCAGTTTGGGAGGGACTGAGTTCAGAGGTTTGTCTGCTGAGGGTTCCGAATCTTGGTTGGAAAGTACCAAGAGGATATTGGGACAAATGAACTGCAATGATGTGCAGAAGTTAGGATGTGTGGTATCGATGTTACATGATGATGCGTATACCTGGTGAACGACCGCTGTCTCCAGAATGGAGGAAGTTGATGTGACTTGGACGTTCTTTCTGAACGCGTTCAAGCGGAGGTATCTAGGTGTGCGATACCTGGATGAAAAGAAAAGAGAATTCATGTCTCTGACACAAGGGATCATGACAGTGGCTGAGTATGAGATCCAGTTTGTCCGTCTCAGTCAGTACGCACCTGAGCTTATCCCTGATAAGCAGGAGAGGTGTGAGCGTTTCCAATATGGTTTAGTGACGGACGTACAGAACTTTATGCTTGCAGCTGAGTACACTGATTTTGATGTGCTGGTTAGTAGGGCGAAGGATATTGAGCAGAACCTGGGTTTGTCTTCTAGGAGTGCTGGTTCTGGCTCAGGTAAAAGAGCTGCTGAGTATAGTTCCGGTGGTGGACGGAACAAGAGAGGACGAGATAGGAGGTATCAGTCTTCTGCTAGGCGTGGTGGTGGAGGGCATGGTGCGCCTGTTCAGGGAGATAGGGCGAGAGCTGATCAGAACACATGCTGGGCGTGTGGATCGCGTGGCCATTTGAGGCGTGATTGTCCTCGAGCAGCGAGAGAGGTGCAGGCTCCTGTTGCAGTAGCTGGTAATTTGTGGTGGAATTGTGGTTCGTCAGACCACATGAGGAGGGAGTGTCCTTTGTTGGCCGGTAGTGGTCAGGGAAGTGCTCCTGGAGTTGTTGCACCACAGAGAGGTCGTGGGCGCTGCCGTGGTAACTTCCAGCGCAGAGATGATGGCGGAAGGAATGTGGCGCATGTGGTGGCTGTCCAACCTTAGGGTGGAGGCCAGGCTTGAGTGTATGCGCAGCGAGAAGGGAGAAATGACACGGATGTGATCGCAGGTACCTTCACTTTGCAATCCTTGTCATTACTTTCCTTGATTGATTCTGGATCTACACACTCATACATATTGCGTGAACATGCTCAATTGCTTGGTTTGCCTGTTGAGTCTTTGGATGTTGGTATGCGTGTAACTAGTTCCTTTGGTGAGACCGTTGTGACACGGAAGTTATATAGAAGATGTCCCTTGGTTGTTCAAAATCATGTTTTTCATGTTGATCTTATGGAATTGCCATTCTATGGTTTTGATGTAATCCTTGGTATGGATTGGCTTGTTGAACATCGAGCTGTGGTGGATTTTGAGAAAAAGCGAGTTTCGTTGAAGCTTGCGGATGATTATGAGGTAGTGGTGGTAGGTGAGAATGTGAAGTTTCTTGCCAATGTGGTGTCTACATTGGAGGCGAGCCGAATGCTGAGGCAAGGTTGTGAAGCCTACCTAGCCTTTGTGATGAATCCTAGCTCTAAAGAGTTGCGAGTGCAAGATATCATGACTGTGCGAGAGTTTCATGGTGTGTTTCCGGAGGAGTTACCTGGATTGCCTCCTAATCGTGAAGTGGAGTTTGGAATTGAGCTGTATGAAAACACAACTCCAGTGTCCATTACTCCTTATCGAATGGCACCTAAGGAGTTGAAAGAGCTGAAGACGCAACTTCAGGAGTTGCTTGATCGTGGTTTCATTCGGCCGAGTGTGTCACCTTGGGGTGCACTGGTTTTGTTTGTGAAGAAAAAGGATGGCACTATGGGAATGTGCATCGATTACCGTCAACTGAACAAGTTGACTATCAAGAATCGGTATCCATTGCCGAGGATTGATGACCTTTTCGATCAATTTTGTGGAGCGGCTGTGTTCTCTAAGATTGACTTAAGGTCATGGTATTACCAGTTGAAGGTAAAGGATGTGGATGTGCCAAAGACAGCCTTCAGAACGAGGTATGGGCATTATGAGTTCCTTGTGATGCCGTTTGGTTTGACGAATGCTCCTCCAGCTTTCATGGACATGATGAATAGAGTGTTCCATGAATATTTGGACAAGTTTGTTGTGGTGTTCATTGATGATATCCTCGTGTACTCTCGTACTGAGGAGGAGCATGAGGGACATTTGAGGATTGTGTTACAGGATTTGTTGGAGAATCAGCTTTATGCTAAGTTAAGCAAGTGTGAGTTCTGGCTCAGGGAAGTTGTGTTCCTTGTTCATGTGGTTTCTACTGAGGGGATTCGTGTTGATCCTTAGAAGATTGAGGCAGTGATGAATTGGAAGCCTCCTAAGTCTGTTCATGAAGTCCGTAGTTTCCTTGGTTTGGCAGGATACTGCCGGAGGTTTGTGGATGGATTTTCAAAGATTGCTGCACCTTTGACGAAGTTGTTGCAGAAGGATGTTAAGTTTGAGTGGACGGAAGCGAGACAGCAGGCTTTTGAAAAGCTGAAGACAGCTTTGACGCAAGCTCCTATCTTGGTTCAACCTGAATCAGGGAAAGAGTTTGTGGTGTATAGTGACGCATCCTAAGTTGGTTTGGGATGTGTGTTGATGCAAGAGGGTAAGGTGGTGGCTTATGCATCCCGCCAGTTGAAGGTGCATGAGCGCAATTATCCTACGCATGACATTTAGTTAGCTGCGGTGGTTTTTGCTTTGAAAATTTGGAGACATTACCTGTATGGTGAGAAGTGTACGGTGTACACGGATCACAAGAGTTTGAAGTATCTGATGTCTCAGAAAGAGTTAAATCTTAGGCAACAACGTTGGGTGGAGTTGCTTAAAGATTACGATCTGACGATCGAGTACCATCCGGGAAAAGCTAATGTTGTAGCGGATGCCTTGAGTAGGAAAGTGGCAGTGGAGTTGAGGGCTATGTTTGCCAGTTTGAGCATTTCGCGAGATGGTGGTCTTGTGGCTGAGTTGCAAGTGAAACCATCCTTGGTTCAGTTGATTAAGGATAAGCAGTTGTTGGATGATTCCTTGGTGCCACGTGTTCAGGATATTGCTGAGGATAGGCCATCGGATTTCTGCTTTAATGATGATGGAGTTTTATGTTTTGGGAGTCGGATAGTAGTGCCCAATGATGCTGAGTTGAGGCGTGCTATTCTGACTGAAGCTCATAGTAGTCCTTTTGCTATGCACCCTGGTAGTACTAAGCTGTATCGTGATCTTCGTGATGAGTACTATTGGGTGGGTTTAAAGAAAGATGTTGCTGAGTATGTGAGCAAGTGCATGGTTTGTCAGCGAGTTAAAGCTGAGCATCAGTTTCCTTCTGGGTTGTTGCAACCGTTGAGGATTCCTGAGTGGAAGTGGGAAAGGATTACCATGGACTTTGTGTCTGGTTTGCCTTTGTCGCCATCGAAGAAGAATTCGGTGTGGGTGATTGTGGATCGTCTTACGAAGTGTGCTCATTTCTTACCTGTGCATACTACGTACACTTTGGACAAGCTTGCAGAGCTGTACATTGCTGAGATTGTGCGGCTGCATGGTGTGCCAAAGTCGATCGTGTCGGATAGAGATCCGAGGTTTACATCGCGTTTCTAGGAGTGTTTACATCAGGCTTTGGGTACACGACTGAATTTCAGTACTTCTTATCATCCACAGTCGGATGGACAGTCTGAGCGTGTTATCCAAGTGTTGGAGGATATGTTGAGGTGCTGTGTGATTGAGTTTCAAGGCTCTTGGGAGAAGCATTTGCCGTTGGTGGAATTTGCTTATAACAATAGCTACCAGGAAAGTATTCAAATGGCGCCTTATGAAGCCTTGTACGGGAGGAAATGCATAACTCCTCTTTGTTGGGCTGAAACAGGTCAGAAGTTGGTTTCAATGACAGCTTTGTTGAAAGGAACCACCGAGAAGGTGAAGCTCATTTGTGAGCGCTTGAAGGCAGCTTCTGATCGACAGAAGTCTTACGCGGATTTGAAGCGTAAGGAGGTTGAGTATGCGGTAGGTGACCGTGTGTTTTTGAAAGTTTTGCCTTGGAAAAAGGTGATGAGGTTTGGTCGAAAAGGAAAGTTGAGCCCTAGGTACATTGGACCATACGAGGTGATTGAACGTGTGGGTCCTGTTGCGTACAAGTTGAGGTTGCCGCAAGAGTTGGAAAAGATTCATAATGTGTTTCATGTTTCTATGCTTCGGAGGTATAGATCGGATCCTTCGCATGTTATGCCTGTGGAGGAAGTGGAGTTGAATCCAGACTTGACCTATGATGAGGAGCCGGTGGAAATTCTGGATTCAGACAGCAAAGTTTTCCAAGGTAAGACCATTGAGTTGGTAAAGGTGTTGTGGAAGCATCATGGTGTTGAGGAAGCCACGTGGGAACGGAAGGATGACATGTTGAAGCAGTTTCCGTATCTCTTTCCTCCAGGTAAATTTCGAGGACGAAATTTCTTAAGGGGGGAGAGTCGTAACACCCCAATTTTGGGCTTGGAAGTTTAGGGTCTGAACCGGACCGGACTGATTTTCGGTTCGAATATAAAAGGTGGTTTTAGGGAAAGCCTAGTTCGGGATGCATTAAAAATATGGAAAAATATCTAAAAATCCTCTTTTAATATATATAAGAGAGTGGTGAAATCAATTTTACAAAATAAGGTTTGGAAGTGTGACATTTCGAAATAGTGACTAAAATGTAATTTTTGAAAAGTTCAGTGGTGACTGTTTTGTAAGGATTGAAACTTTGAATCTTTAAGGAGCTAATTTACCCACGGAAGGATTTCTCCAGATTTTTCTTAGATTTTAATGACTTAATTAATGTTTAATTAATTTAATGGAAAGGAGAAAAACCAATTTTGAGATTTCATAACTAACTTTTGTTAAAACTTTCTCATCTCATTTTATCTCAAAATTCCCTCAGCCAAACACATTTCTACAGCAACATTTCTTCTGATTTTCACACTAAATGATGAGGTTTGAATCATAAATTGATTCCTAATCCTTTCTACATCAAATCCTCTTCATTTGCTTATTGAATTTTCAAGGATTTTGGCTCTAAACAAGGAGAAATCTACATTTAGAGGTAAGGATGTTCTTCTTCTCTAAATACTCAGTTCTTTACTGAAATTCACAAGCTCTCAATCCTTAAATTAAGTTTTATAAAAGGTTTTAATGTTGTGATCTTGATTTTGGCTTAAAACTAAAGATTTGGATCAAATCTTGAAGAAATTCGTGGCGATTGTTTGAGCTCTATTTTGAGGTGGATTTTAAATGTATTTTAGATGTTTAATGATTTGTAATTGAGGTTTAATCAATGCAATCCCGAATAGGTTGATTTTCCTAAGTTTTTACTTGTGAAAATGGTGGTTTTTGGGGTGATCTTGGTGTTCTGTTATAGCTGGAGGTATAAGGACGAGTTTAGGATCTTTTTGGATGTTAGTTAATGTTTAAGAATGTTTAGAAGTGATGGATCTTGGCTGAGTAATGTTGTGGAAGAGTTTGGAAGTGATTTCGGTTGTGTTTGGTAGCCGAAATGTTAGATTTGATGTGAGCAGCGAGTTTAGGTGTAATGGCTGAAGATTTTAATGCATGATGATGCATTAATCCTCTGCTTTGATGTGTTTAAAACAGGGGAGACATCTTCGGATCCTTGTGGTGTTGATCCGGAGGCTTGAACGACGTTTCAGCAAGCTTGCGAAACGGAATTGGTGAGTGAAGTTGAGTTTTCAGCTTTGAAACCAATGTTTGAAGGTTTTGGGAGCTTAGTTTAAGTCTAAGCAACTTAACTAAGCTCAAGAGTAAGTTTTCGGAGAAACTCTCTCTTTGATGAACCATGAGTTGGTTGGATGCAATGTATTTAATTTGCATGTTTAAATTCTGTTTTGAAAGCATGTTTTAGCATGATTAATGCTGGTTTTGAAAGCCATGTGTTGAAGGATGCTCAAGGTAAGAGATCCTTGGTTTTATATTGATAAATGTGGTTTTGATGCATAGTGATGCATGATGGTTTAATGGCTTTGATTAATGCTTTAAAACAGTGGATTGTTGATGATAATTGATGTATATTGGCAAGTGATGTGTTGGTTTTAAAGTACTTGAATCGGATATAGTTAGCCGGCTATAGGATTGGGTGCACCGTGAATAAAGTCGCCTTGGATATTGAGGGGTTGTAATCGTACCGTAAACTCCATCCAAGTACACTAACGAGATGTCTAAGATCATAATGGTGGTTAAAAGGCCATGTGAGGATCTTGTGTTGTGTGTCCCGTGTTCTCGTTAGTGATGTTATACAACTACCGATGAGTGATGTGGAGGGGCTGTAATTGTACCGTTAAACTCCATCACGGGTGTTGAGGGGTTGTGATTGTACCGGTAAACTCCACCTTGTGTGTTCGGTAGTGTGTATGAAGCGTATGGGACAACGCTTGTAATCCGCGTATCCGATTGTGTTTTGTGTTGAAAAATGGTTATGGTATCACTTGGAAGCCAATATGACATGTTGATGTTAATGAAGCATGAGATGCTTGTTGTGTATGCATTGTTGCATGAGAAATGATGTTTATGAGTTTAAAGGCCTTATGAAAGGTGTTTTATAAAATGCATTATTGTGTTGTTTCTTTAGAGCATGCCTCACTAAGCAAATGTGCCTACGCTCTCTCTTTCTTGAACCAATAATGCAGAAAATTGAAGTGTTTTGAGGGCAGCAAGGAGGCTAAGAATCCAAGGGAAAGCTAAGCTCATGTATGGTGATGTTTTCACAACACTATTAGTTTTTGATATTTTGGCAATGGGAACCTAGGTTGTGTTTTTGGGAGATGTTTTGGACTATCTAAGTGTGGCATGATGCCTTGATGTTTTGGACTTGTAAATGGCCATTTTGATGCTTGTTTTGGTGGTTTGATGATTGGTTGGTTTTGAGTATTAGGATGCATGCCTATAGACTTGTGGTTTTTCCTAATTAATGCCATGAATGTGTTTTGATGATGCAAATATGTACCTTATATGTATGATGACTTGTTGGCATGATTAGGAGGTCATTAGAATGTGTTTGAGTGGACAAATGTGTGTTAAACCAGCAAATTCTGCACTTTCTGGGCAGTCCGTATCGGAACGGGCACTAACATTTCGAAACGGGGGCCTGTAATGGCCTTCATGTATCGAAACGGGTAGAGGCCGTTCCGAAACGAAATGACCACTGCCAAGCCCTGTTTCGATACAGGTCTCGAAATGAACCCGCGTTTCGGAACGGTCAACCCCCGTTCCGAAACAGATGACCGTTGGGTACTGATTTGAATGGTTTAAGGTTTGCAAGCTTTACGTTTAGTCCTGAATTTTGTACTTGCAATTGCTTGAGTTTGAGATGTCCGTTTGAGGTGAAATTTGACAGGGAAGCATGTAACATAGTTAATTTGATATTGGTAAATTAATAATCAATTAGTAATTTGTGCAATTGAGTCCCTTAATGTTTTCCGATCGCTGTGCTTTTCAAGCATCTAGACAAGATTAAAAAGAAAAAAAGGGTCGTTAATCAAGGTTGACTTTCGGGTTGAGCACTTCAAGCTGGTGCGTATCGATACGCATAGTAAGTGTATCTGTATGGTCCTGTAATTTAAAAGACCGTTGGGAAAATGACTGTTGGGGGTAGTTGGGCGTATCGGTACGCGATACAACTGTATCGGTACGTGAACTAGTCGTTGGCTATTTAAAAGCACACCGTATCAATACGAAAAAATGCATCGGTACGGGTTTTGGCTACTGGAAAATCACTGTAGTTAAAACCCTAAAGGGTATCGATACGGTTCCACACCGTATCAGTACGGTTACATTTAAAACATGGTTTTGACTACTTTAAATACACTTTAAACCATTCTAAAGCCTTGTAAAACCCTTAAACATATTTTCAAGTTGTTTTTGACTAAAAATATATTTTAAATTCTTTTCAATTTAGTCCATTTTTTTCAATTATTATATCAAAACAATTAGTTCTACAATCTCCCCTTTTTGATATAATAAAACCAACTGTGAAAAATTGTTAGGGATTCTCTCCCCTTTGTATTTTAAAATTTTAATGAGATTAAAGCTCCCCCTTATTCTCTTGAGAAACTTGAAAAATCAAATTTTCAACCCATTTCTCCCCTTTTTCTTATATCAAAAAGAATTTAAAGAGACATTAGGCTCAAAATAACTTAGCAGGTAAAAAGAAAATTGACACAATTAAAAATTTTGGTTTCAAAATTAGCTCCCCCTTACTCAAAGCATTAAACAATGTTAGTCCAACATTTATGATTAAACTAGTTGAATTAAAAGAAATAAAAAACTAAATAAAAATAAATTCAACTAATTTTACTACACTTGAATCCAAGGGAGGATGTGAAGCCTTCCTTCTTCAAGTGCTCTCTTTGTGTGCATGGAGCTCCCCCTCAAATTTGGACTTGTTGATCACTCTTCATCACACCTAAACAAGATAATCAAGTAATTTTTGGTATCCAAATTGCTTTGGATCCATAGACGTTAGTTACACAAAGTTTAGTCCCCTTAGGAATCCATTTTTCAATTTCATCCCTTTTTGTTGAAGTGATTAGTTCTTTTGGAACCCAAACACTTAGATATAGAGAGATAGAAAAAGGGAGTCGACTATGTTCTAAACTCCTTAGGGTTTAGGTTTTTGCTTGTAAAGTAGTTGTGAGAAACGGTTGTATTAGGTTAAGTTGTTTTGCAATAAATATTCCAAGTTTGCTTAATCTGTGCACTTCATTCTTTCAATTATTCTACACCAGTCAGTTGAGAGAATCCATTTGTCGGGCATGAAAGTGCAAGGCTCACGAAAGGGTTAAGTATGGTCACAACGTGCTGAGGCGTGACTAACTTGGTTCTACACCAGTCCACAAGTTTCAGCGGCTAAGAGGGATTACAAACCGAGTTGACTAGCATGTGTTAGGTTGACGCTGAGATTGCTAGGTATTGCCTACATCATGTTAGCTCTTGAGCATCCTAACCTAGAAATAGGAGGGATCATTGTCGACTATCCTGCCGAACTTGGAGTATCTGCCAGACTTGCCGCCAGGACTTCTTTCCATCCCACATGCCAAGACAGTACACTCCTGCAGTGGTAGTGACCCGCTGCGGCCGCAGGACAGGGTCGTAGCCTGCCGCCCGCCATACTCTCCGAGGTAGCATATCGTGGCAGCGCAATCCAACCTTAACCTATACAATGTAGTCTACACACTACTGAGCAGCAATTACCTGGACCATTCTATCACTCTGATCTCCCCTACTTTAATTAATTGTGTTTTTAGTTTTATTCCTTTAACCAAACCTAAAATTAATTGTGCATTTAAATTTCTTGTGCAGATACACACTCGAAGAAACTATTCCAATCCTCATGGGATTCGACATCTTATATACTATAACTTGGCAAGAGTGTGCACTTGCACTCTACAAAAAAGGAAACACCTACACGCCCTACAAATCCTTAAAGCTTATAAAAGTTAGAAATTGGTTCTAAATGAGTAGTCATCGTTACGAAATGAATAATTTGGACTAAGATATGTGTTTGGTAACTTTTTTTAACAAAGCTTTAATGATAGGTTTATACTAATTGAAATTTTATCACATTGATCATCGTATTGTTCATTGGTAGCACTTTCTGACCCGGTTCTCGACCAGACAAGGAAGGGGTGTTACATTTGTGGTATCAGAGCTAGAGTTTAGTCGATTCTAGGACTAAACCGAAGCTTATTGCATTGTTATTGTGTTACTTTGCCATCTATGAGTTATATATTGTGTATATCGTGACTTGTCGACTAATCTGATCTCTTTGTAATATAAATATGTCTTAAACTAACGAAGCTCACATTGATGCGCCTGCCACCGGCTCCTCGACTCATGGCGAAGAGATAAGAGGAGGAGACCCCCCGAATCCTTAAGACCCTCATATTCATAATGTTGAGCCTATGGCACCTACTGCTCAGCCTGAATGTTATAAGAACATGGCTGATGTGTTTACTTCAACTTCTACATTTTTTGTTCTTAGACATAAAGACATAAGCTAAATTCTCACAATATATCCTCACTGGCCTAGAAATTAAATCTACAAGTCTAAGCCCAAAAATGAAACTCTTTAACCATACTCTATGTGAGGTAGCCTCAAAACACAAAACAAACTCGGCCTCTATAGTGGAAATTGCAATCAACGTCTGTTTGAAACTTCTCCAAGATATAGCACCACCGGAAAACATAAATATGTAACCTGATGTTGATTTACGTGAATCAACACAACCAACAAAGTTTTAATCGGAGTAGTCAATCACTTCCTAATGGTTAGATCGTTTGTACGCAAGCATGTATTCCTTTGTCCCTTTGAGGTATCTCAACACTTTCTTTGCTACTTTCCAGAGGTCCATACCCAGATTACACTAATATCTTCCAACATCCCGACGACAAATGCAAATTCAGGTCTTGTACAGACTTGTGCATACATCATGCTTCTGACAGTATAATCATATGGAATGTTTTTCATTTGGTCCTTCTCAAATTAGTTCTTCGGGCATTGGTTCATATTGAAATTATCACCCTTTACCATTGGAGTAGCACTAGGTGAACAATCTTTCATCCAAAATCTTTCTAAAACTTTGTTGATATAGATTTCTTGAGATAGACCTAAGACACCTTTATGTCTATCACGATGAATCGTAATGCCAATGACATAAGATGCATCACCCATATCTTTCATATCAATATTTTTAGGAAGAAATTGTTTCACCTCATGTAGCATACCCCTTTCATTTGTTCTAAGTAAAATCTCATCCACATATAGAATAAGGAAACAAATTTTACTCCCACTAATCTTGTTTTATACATTGATCCATGATATTCTCAATAAAACCAAATGAAGAGATAACTTCATGGAATTTCAAATACCATTGACGGGAGGCTTGTTTCAATCCATATATAGATTTCTTTAACTTCCACACCAAATGTTCGCCATCACTAGAGGAAAATCCTTCAGGTTGTTTCATATATACCTCTTCCTCTAGGTCACCATTGAGAAAGGCAGTTTTCACATTCATTTGTTGCGGCTCATTATCATATTGAGCTGCTAATGCTAACACAATGCGAAAGGAATCTTTCTTAGATACTGGACTAAAAATCTCGGTGTAATTGATTCCTTCTCGCTGAGTGAATCCTTTAGCAACGAGTCTTGCTTTATATCTTTCTGTGTTTTCTTTTGAGTCTCTTTTTGTTTTGAAGACCCATTTACATCCAATGGCTTTTACACCATCAGGAAACAATACAAGATCCCAAATTTAGTTGATTTTCATAGAATTCATCTCATCCTTCATAGCATCATACAATAATTTTGATTCATTACAACTCATAACTTGTGAAAATGACTCAGGGTCATTTTCACCTCCAATATTATAGACAGATTCTTGTAAATACACAACATAATCACTAGAAATTGCTAATTTTCTTTCTCTAGTAGACCTCCTTAATGTTGAATCAACATTTTCTTATGGATCGTGTTATTCAACTGGTTGTTCAATAATTTTTGGACTTTCTTGAATTACTTGATCTAATGGATTGTTTTTAGTAGGTTGTGGAACTTCATTGATTGGTTTTTCAACACCCGGTTGAGCTTGGGGTGTTATATATGATAACCAATCTCTCACTTGACTACGGGTGTTGAATCTTGAGATGAATCACTCCCACTAATTGAGTCATTCTCAAGAAATTTTGAATTTCTTGAATCCACAATTATAGTGTTATTATATGAACAATAGAATTTGTAACCTTTTGACTTTTCGACATATCCAATGAAATACCCACTATTAGTCCTTGGGTCCGGCTTCTTTTCTTATGGGTTATAAACTCTCACTTTAGATGGGCATCCTCATATGTGTATATGTCGCAAACTCGGTTTTCATCCTTTGAATAACTAAAAAGGTGTCTTTGGGACAAACTTGGTTGGAACCCGGTTTAATCTATAAACAGCCGTTTTTAGAGCTTCAATCCATAAGGACCTTAGGTATCTTAGAGCTACTAAGCATACTTCACACCATATCCATTAAAGTTTAGTTTCTTCTTTCTGCAACACCATTCTGATCAGGCGAGCCTGGCATGGTGTATTGGGCAACTATACCATTTTCTTGAAGAAACTTCGCAAATGGACCATGTGCTTGTCCATCCTCAGTGTATCTATCATAATACTTATCACCTCTATCAGTTCTCACAATCTTCATTTGCTTACCACATTGTTTCTCTACTTCAACCTTGAAAACTTTGAAGGCTTCTAATGATTCACTTTTATGATGAAGCATGTAGAGATACATGTATCATGAGTAATCATGTACGAAAGTGATGAAGTATTTCTGACCTTGCACATCCATATCTGGGCAAAAAATATCTGAATGGATGATTTCTAATATGGTCGAACTCCTCTTGGCACCTTTCTTTGACTTGTTAGTCGGCTTGCCCTTAATGCAGTCTACACAGGTATCAAAACTAGTAAAATCTAACGTATTGAGTACCCCATAATTTACTAATATTTTAATCCTTTCAATGGAAATGTGTCCTAATCTTTGGTGCCATAAAGTAGAGGAATCTTCATTTATAGCACAACGCTTAGTACCAGTTTGAATGTGCATAACATTATGAGTGACATTATTTTGTAAACTAAATTCAACATTTAAAATTTAAAACAATACCCCAATGGTGCAAGTCTTGAAATGGAAATTAAATTTCTAGAAAAACTAGGAATATAAAATGTATTTTCTAAAATTGAAACAAAGACACTGCTAAGCCCTAATTCGCAAGTCTCAATAGCTTTCACACGCGATTGCATCTTGTTTCCTAAATAGATGTGTCCCTCAGCTCCCACTAGCTCCCTCAGGTTTTTTAATCCATGTAAGGAATTTGAGACATGTATTGTAGAATCAGAATCAATCCAACATGTCTTATAATAAACATCAACCATATTTGACTCAAAGCAAACAAGTGAGATTGATTTACCTTTCTTCTCAAGCTAGCCCTTATGCTTGACACAATCCTTCTTTATGTGTCCCTTCTTTTTACACAAGAAACACGTGAACTCTTTCTTTATGTTAGCTTGGGGTTGCATTTTAGCCTTCCCTTTTTGCTTGGCTTGAACTGACCTCTTTCCTTAAGTAACCCTTTAGTGCACTCTCTATAACACCCCGATCCCGATTCGAAGTACTATATTCGGGTCACCCAAAATTTGACGTATAATTTTTTTCATTTAAAACCATAAGTTTAGCCATTATCAAAACAATGTCGGGAACGTACACTCTGAGCGAGACCCAAGGCCACACAATGTCGGGAACGTTCACTCTATACTCGGAATCCCCCTTCGAGTATCTTCGAAGAAGACTCAGTGCCACACAACGTCGAGAACATGCATTCGACATCTCTAACCATGGTGTTGCGACACTCTCATTTGGGTATCCAGATCCCATCAATCAAAAGACTCAACCAATCAAATGCCTACTCGGCATACAAGCAACATGATCCCAAGGATATCCCTAATTTTGCTAATCGCCAACACATCATTTCTTTTACATTACCGAGTTGTTAATACATTATAGTGACTCGACCAAGTAAGTGCCCACATGGCACACATCATCATTATCAATACCACCACTCTATGGTTTCTATCATTAACAAGTCACCCAAAGTTTATCAATTTATTACACATTACGCTCATAAGTGAGGTTTAAATCTCGATTTCTCAGTTTTAAAATTCATTTTACAACATAAGAAGCCCACTGGACCACCGTCCTCAAATTATCAGCCCTTCGAACTCAAATTCACATTTTCGGGCAGATTACCAAGTGGGTACCGGTACTGGTCCCCGCGTACCCGTACGTTACCTAGGGTATCAATACTCACAGCGTACCGATACCGAAAGAGTTTATTGGAATTTAAAATGTCATCGTGTACCGGTACGGATCGACTCGTACCGATACTCCCTTTGCATGGCATATCGGTACAGATTAAACACCGTACAGATACCCCTCTAATGGTTCATCTTCACGTGAACAGTGTTCTTCAACCCAGAACACTTAAGGTATCGGTACGGGCTCCCCGTGTACTGGTACCGAAGCCCAGAAATAGCTTCTTAGGCTTGGGAAAAACATCCCCAAAGCCCCCAAATCGCAATCGCTAACCCCTTAACTCAATCCTACACCTTATGGAAGTTATTTAGGGTGGCTTGTTACCATTTTTACACATTATTAACATTTAATCAGGAATTCACCATTAACAAGGCTTTAAACTACCAAAACACCAAACTATCAATCAAAAACCACAAGATCAAGCAAGGTAATTACTTTATGATCTTCAAGAATAGTAGGTGTCAGAGATATACTGACCTTATGCCAAAAAAATCCCGAATTTGCTTCACCCACTTACTTTCCTCAACTTCTTCTCTTTGGCTCAAACTTTGATAAACCCCCAAATTTCCTTCTTAAGCCATAAAAACATGGAAATCAAATTAAAACTTGAACTAAAGGATATGGAAGACCTTAGCTACGAATTTGCAACAATAAACATGGATGGAAGCTCTTAAAACCTTCAATCCTTCAAAAACCCATTTTTAGGAGACACACCTTCTTACCACAAAATTATACTTTTCTCGAAGCTCATGAAGAGGAGATCAACATACTCAAATCTTAGACCCTTGGTTGGAAGAAATGAAGCATAAAGGTGAGACTTTTAGATTTGAAACCAAGTTTGAAAAATGGTGGGATATGTGGGAGAAGAAAGATGAAGAGAGAAAAAAGGTGGTCTTGCTTTTTCCCTTAATCCCACGTGAAGGACATGAAAATAAAGGGGAGATCAACCCACTTTATTCACAAAAAAAAATGGTATATTCACCCTAAAAACCCTCAACTTCTATCGTTACTATAAAGGCCCAAACTTGGCCCAAATGTTCCAATTACCCAACCAACACGAAGGTCCATAACTCGGGTCAACGCTCAATAGTTGACTCAAAAATTTGGGTCGTTACACTCTCTATCATCTTCAGTATGAGCCTACCCTATTCTGGATTACACATAATCGAAAGTTCATCAATAGACTATTTATCTTTATGTGTGTTATAAGAGATCATAAATGGTCCATAATGCTCAATTGAGCCGCAAACATCAGCAGGAACATTGCTTTTAATGAACATTACTTAAGCGATTGAGTTGCTCCCACTTTTCATATAGAGCAAGATCAACCTGATTGCTGGTGTCACTGATATGTGGCTCAGATTTCCTTATGGCATAGTTAATATCCATACACTCCAATTGGAGAAGAATACTCCCCTTCCAGAACTTAAAGTTTTCACTAGTTAATTCAGGGATATCTACTCTATTATCAAACATATTCATAGATTGTAATGTTGCAAAAATAAATTGATATACATGCTTAATATAAATTTGAGGCAAACATAAGTCATAATTTACCAATAGCAATTATGTAAAAAATGAATCTAGTGACATAAATTGCATGTGGGCTAAATTTTTAATTCGGCTAAATCCATTTTATGATAGAATTATTTTTCCCTTATAAAAGTATTAAATTTATTTTCATAACTCAGGTGGGTAATTATAAAAATTCATCTAATAATTTTTACCTTAATAAATTATGTAATGAAATTAATATCTAAGTTTTTCGTATGTAATTTTTAACATTGATAGTTTTATTTAACTAAAGTTGTTGTGACTAATCTTTAACTAAATAAAATTATGAAAAATCTAGATATTATCCCTAAATTTTAGAAATACATTTTGATAAAATCTTATGATTTTAAAACAAAAATTTACACCATAGTTTTTCTCAAAATTTTAGAATTTAAATATCAACATGACATTAATTTTGATTACAAACCCTAAAAGGACAAGACAAAGCTCGGATATTAAATGTAAGTATAAATGAACATAAACATAAAGAAAAGATTGAAATTCATAAATACCTCCACCATCGTCAAAATCGTATGCCAAATTGAGATGTGGTTGTACCACTGTTGAGCAGGACGAACCAAGGTGAAACGGTTCCAACGAGAAGCAGTTCCAACAGAGGGTTCATGATATAATTTCTGTTGCAGTGGTAGGTCGGAAGATGTGATAACACCATGTATAACCTAACATATTACATGACACTACATGTCATTTTTAGTCTCTAATTAAATTGCTTGATATTCCCTTTAAATTTTAATCAAATGCACACACATTGACATGGAACATTGGAAATCATTTCCATCCAAACCGTTGGTCAACAATCCGCAAAATGTTTGTTTCCTTGGTTTCTTCTGTTCAAGCAAGCAAACCACTCAAAAACACTTCATATCAACACATTTTGTAAAGAAAAAATGGAAAAGAAAACACATTTTCTCACAATAATTAATAAATTAACGCCAATGACATCATTTGAATCAGGTTCCTTCGTTGAATTTCTGGGCAGACATTAGGCTCTTTGTTAACCAAATTGCTGTTTCTCTAGACGAGGCAACTTCATCCCCGAATGGTCGTAGTACACCGGAAAGCTCATGAATTTTGTCTTGCTTAAGAAGCCTAGCACATAGCTCCAGCAGAGATTCCAATGCTTCGGCTCTTTCCTGACCTGGATTCTCCCATGCAGTCTTAATTTCATCACTACTCAAGGCTGTAAGTCTGCTCAATAAAGACACGTCACTTGGTGTCAATTGAACCAGTCGGCCACCATCTTTCTCTGTCGGAATGGAGCAAGTATTAGTCTCTGATGTTGCTCCTACTTCATCTTTACATGGAAGTACATTATTACTTTCCGATGACAAGTAGCTCAAGTCGACGCCTTCTGTTTTGGCATCAGAACTACTGGTTTTGGTTGAAGAGCATCTTGGTTCTACATCAGTTCCATAAACAGTAGATGAACTTCCATCATCAGGGAACCTGATTTTTTCATCGCAGCTTATACTGGAAATTGTTAGTCTCAAATCCTCTGATCTACCAAGAACCTGCACGTCGAGAACATCTTTTGTTGCTTCTTCAAGAACCTGCATGTCACAGAAAGTCCCGTCGTCTTTTTGGCTTACAGTCTTTGTATCAGCTTCTGGCAAGTATTGAGTGTTCTCAAAAGCAGGCTCTTCTTGGTCATCATTATGAGAATTGAATGCCATCTCTGAAATTGACTCCACATGAGCATCCTTTTGATCTGATTTTTCTCCATTGCCAATACTCACTTCGGAATCAGTGGACATTTCTTTGGAACCACTGATAGAGTTTGATATTTCAACAGCACAGCTAGTAGGATCAACCCTCTTAGTTACAAGGTTGTTTTCCGTACTAGCTGTGGATGCTGGCTCTTCAGAACTAGAACTGCTTATGTGTACGTCATTAGCCATTTTCAGAAATGCATGTACATATTCTTGTCCATTTGATACCCCGACATCTTTAACCCCCGTATATTTTCTGACGCCATTTCTGCTGGGGAACGATTTTTTAGGTGTCTTCTCCTTGGGGCTGCTTGCGGGCTTTATGGGAAGATAAACAACAGATGGGATTCTGCAGCGAAGGAGATGCGACTGCAAATGGGGATGCCTTAATAGTTCAGCAGCCTAAAACATCAGAATCTCTTCGATCAGTATCTATATTAATGTTTAAAACTAGAAAGCCAAATACAGGGTGACTTGCACTCACAGTTGGTCTGTGTTCAGGGTTCTTCCTTAGCATACTCTTGATTATTTGTTTCCTGAATCAATTTAAGAGTTTTTTAGAAAGAAATGAAATAAGATAGGCGATACTAAGTAAATACATCCAATAACGATTAACTGGACTAGACTGGCCATTTAAAAACTGCTGACATATATAACAAGTTGCTTACAGTGTAGAGGAATACAAAATCGGGAGAGGAGAAATGGAAGATCTGTTGACCTTGTTAATGAGTCCGGCCATATCCTGTAGAGTTGTCAATGACTTCAGTTTATGATAGAATCTATAGCAAAGCATATTACAGAAAAGGTGACAGTAGTTAAAGGATGTTGAGGCTATGCCAAATTGCTCATGTTAAAAGACTCACAGGAGCTCGAAATGCTGCTTGATGTGCAGCAATCTCAAACATACAGCAACCTGGAATAGTAAGTTTCTGTCAATCCTAGTTAAAAAGATAACAGATTTTTTATATCAGGATTACGCTGTGAATTTCTTACCAAGTGACCATATATCAGATTTGTATCCATAGGGTATATCCGCCAGTACCTCGGGACACATATAGTTGGGTGTGCCAACAACCTATTAAGAATATGCATAGCATGGAAAACAATTCGCTCAATCCTTTAAAACTGGTTTTGAAAAATTCCATACTAAGACATTTAATGACAAAACAGTTCTTATTCCAACCACGAACACATTAGAACTTGCAAATAAAAGTTTGATGCATTGGAGGAGTTCTAAGACAGCCTAAGTTTTAAGGAGTCGGGTTTTGTTACCGAACACTTTATATAAGAAATTTGTGGATAATAACGTGCGACTTTAGTATTTAGTCCAAATACTAATTCTTATTTAATGTATCACGTAAATAGATGGTTTAGTTTATCTTAACTACACTAATCTAAGCTAGAGTAAACTACTAGAAATCCTAAGTTTAGTCTAACACACTTAGCTTTTATAAATACTTTTGTAACGCAATTCTACTGTGAGAGAAAAATCAATTCAATTTTACAGAGTTTTCATATTGAGACTCTTCCCTTAAAACTTCTTTACTTGTTAACATGGTATCATTTTAGTCCCTTGATCCAACTAGTTATTTACCATGGTTGATACATCTTCCTCTACCATAGCCGATTCTGGAAAAGATCAAAACCCTACATCCGATGCTGGATCTGGTGTCTCCACCAGACAAATCACTTCTCATAAATTCAATGGCCACAATTATCTTCAGTGGTCTCAAACTGTCAAACTTTACATCACTGGCAGGGGTAAAGCAGAATACATGTTAGGCAAACAGAAAATTCCAAAAATTACTGATCCAACATACGACTTATGGCTTCGAGAAAACAGCATGATTATGTCATGGCTCATAAATTCCATGACCCCTAATGTGGGTGTGGACTTTCTTCTCTATGATACAGCAAAAGAAATCTGGGAGGCTGCTAAAGAAACCTACTTCAGTTTTGATAATGTTGCTGAGCTTTTCGTGATAGGGAACAAGATTAATAGCCTTCGCCAAGAAGAGATGTGTCACATAATACTACAACACAATTATAAGGTACTGGCAACAATTAAATCTGTTTGAAAATCATAGCTGGTCATCCACTACTGATGTGGCACTATACAAGCATATCATAACTCAAAGAAGAGTCTTTCAGTTTCTTTATAGTCTTAACAGTGACCTTGAGGCAGTAAAGGGAAGAATTATTGCTACCAAGCCTCTTCCTTCCCTACGAGAGACTTTTCCTGAAGTTAGAAGAGAAGAAAGCAGAAGGGATGTGATGCTGCCCCAAAATACCCAGTCTGAAGGTGCTGCCCTCGTCACTCACTCAACCAACAAACTGCGAGAAAAACCATGGTGTGACCATTGTTGAAAGGTTGGACATGTAAAGGAAAACTGGTGGAAACTTCATAGTAAACCAGCAAATTGAAATCCTCAAAGGCTGAAACAGCAACCTGATGATCTGCTCCTATGGCATCTACAGATATTGATGGGAAGAACCTCAGTAAAAGAAAATTGAGGACTTGCAAAGATTGCTCGGCCAAATTACACCTCCTAGTGAATCGAACCTTGCATCCACAACCAATGAAGGTAGTTCGGTTTTTGTTAGTTTATCTGATCAGACTAATGGTTCCAAATGAATTGTTGATTCAAAGGCTTCAAACAATATGACAGGGGACCAATCCCTATTCCATACATACGAGTGCCTACATGCTTCTTCTCAGATAAAAACTGCTGATGGATATTTATCAGCTGTCTCGGGAACTGGTTCTGTCAGAATATCTGAAACTATTACGCTGCCAAATGTTTTATATGTTCCTAAACTGGCTTGCAATCTAATTTCAGTTAGCAAATTGTCATATGAACTGAAATGCAATACTAAATTCTCCTCACATGCTTGTGAGTTTTAGGCTATGGACACGGGGAAGGTGATTGGCAGTGCTAGGTTGTGCGGTGGCCTCTATATCCTCCAAAGGCAGATTCCTCCGAATAGACAAGCAGTTTCAAGTTGTTTTCCTGTTAGTTCAGATTCTTCAAAGAATATCTTATTATGGCATTATAGATTAGGTCATCCCAACTTTCACTATTTGGCTAGAATGTTACCTAGCTTATTTTCTAATAAAAATCTTGATCATTTCAGTTGTGACGTTTGTCCTCTTGCAAAACAAACAAAAAGCAGTTATCCTCCTTCACATTCTATAACCTCCCAACCTTTTGCAACCGTACACAGTGACATTGGGGCCCTTCCAAGGTAAAGAACATTGATGGTTCGCGGTAGTTTATAACCTTCATAGATGATTACACTAGAATAACTTGGACATTCCTTATGAACGAAAAGTCTGAAGTAGAAGAAGTTTTTAAACGTTTTTACACTTTAGTGGAAACTCAGTTTCAGCGGAAAATTCAAGTACTACATAGTGATAATGGGAGTGAATACTTTACCAAAACTCTAGGGTCATTTTCTCGAGACAAAAGGGTTATTCATATAACTTCATGTGTTGACTCTCCTGAACAAAATGGGATTGCTGAGCGAAAAAATAGAAATCTTTTAGAGGTTGCTAGGTCTTTATTATTTTCCACCAATGTTCCTAATTTCTACTGGGGAGAGGTTGTTTTAACCTCCACATTTCTTATCAACAGGCTGCCAAGTAAATCAATAAAATTCAAATCCCCTAGGAATTTGTTTCTTCAAGTTTTTCCAAACTTTTAACCTCTTTCATCTAGCATTCCTGTAAAATTATTTGGCAACACTGTTTTTGTCCATAATAATTCTCATACTAAATCTAAATTAGACCCTAGAGCCATTAGGTGTATTTTCTTAGGTTATTCACCTAATAAAAAGGGCTACAAATGTTACTCACCCTCCACAAAAAGAACCTATACCTCCATGGATGTGACCTTTTTTGAAGATAAACCTTTTTACCCCAAAACTAAAATTCAGGGGGAGAATATTGCAGAATCTCAGTTTTTACCAACTTTAAATTTACCCTATGTTTTTGATGACCCTGTTTTTGACAGTTTTTAGAAATTTCCAGCAAGTGTACCATCCTCTTTTGCACCTCCTACAACTGAACATGTTCTTGAAAACCTCCCGAATTTGTCTACTGAACCTATCCTTCAAGACCAGACTTTAATCCCTGACCAGGTTTCATCTCCTACTCCTACTTCTCCCCAAAAAGACCAACCAACTCAACTTGGAAGTAGACAACTTAGTGTCTATAAAAGGAGGAAGAAGTTCACTAAAGAGGCTGCTACACAACCTGGAGATTGCCAAGTACTGGACTTCAGTCCTGCTGCCTCAAAAAAAATGCAAGGTAAGGAATTGTTTCAAGAAGAAATTCCTACTATTGACACCTCTAATTTGCATATTGCTCAGAGACAGGGTGTGAGGAAGTGCACAAATCATCCCATTCAACGGTTTATTGCATATGGAAATTTAAAGCCCTCATTTAAAGCAATCACTATCAATCTTGACAGCACTGTCATTCCAAAATCAGTGGAGGAAGCCTTGAGAGATCCGAAATGGAAAAGGCAGTTGAAGATGAGATCAATGCACTAGAAAGAAATGAGACCTGGAAGCTTGTTGATTTACCACAAGGAAAAAGACCAGTAGGTTGTAAATGGGTGTTCTCTGTAAAGTACAATTCAGATGGTACTGTTGAAAGGTTCAAAGCAAGACTTGTAGCCAAGGGGTTCTCTCAATCCTATGGAATAGACTATCAGGAAACTTTTGCCCCGGTTGCGAAGCTAAACACAGTAAGGGTACTGCTTTCCTTAGTTGTTGACAAAAACTAGATTCTTCACCAACTAGACATCAAGAATGCCTTCCTGAATGGAACTCTCGAGGAGGAGGTATATATGCAAATTCCTCCAAGGATGGACAACAATGTTAAGCAGAAGGTTTGCAAACTGGAAAAGCCCTTGTACGGCTTAAAACAGTCAACTAGAGCTTGGTAAACAGATTTACAAGGGTCATCATCAACAATGGCTATAAACAATGTCAAAACCGACCATACATTGTTCATAAAGGTAACCCCTATCAGAAAGAAAGCTATTTTGATTGTTTATGTGGATGACATTATTGTAACAGGGGATGCCATGGATGAGATTGAGAGACTGAAGAAGCTACTAGCCATTGAATTTGAAACAAAGAATCTTGGAAACCTAAGGTATTTTCTGGGAATAGAGGAAGCCAGAACAAAGAAAGGTTTAGTCATTAATCACAGGAAATACATCCTTGATTTATTGACTGAAACTGGAATGCTAGGGTGCAAACCTGCACATACCCTAATGGGGTATAATCTAAAATGGAACAAGGATGGAGTAAGCAGTCCTGTTAATAAAAAATAGTACTAGAGATTGGTAGGAAATGTAAGTTTACTCGAACTAGAATTGTAAGTCTAGTCGAACTAGATTAGTTATTATAATCAAACTATATTGTATAAGTTTAGTTAAAGTCAAACTCCTAAGTCTAGAGTTAGAAGTTAATAATTAGTAGGACTCCTAATGTAACTAAAAGTCCTAGTCTATAAAAGTCTGCAAACCTTTGTAAGTTGATCAATTAATTTTATCGAAAGAAACAGAAATACATTCTGTTTTTCTTCAATTATGTTTTTCTTCATGGTATCAGTCTAAATTCGATCCTATCGGATTTTTTTTCTCTTTTCATCTTCAATGGATAATCCGACTTCATCTAGAGGCTTCACCAACCAACAGATGGTACAACTGCAGCAAATGTTCGGCAGATTCATTAAGAGCAGTGCAGGAAATCTGGCTTTCGCAGACAATGATGGTACACAGACCAACTCTTCTTCCGCTGCACTTCTTTCTACTACGAATACATCAGCATGGATTGTGGACTCTGGTGCTTCTGAGCACATGACTGGTAACAGGGAATTGTTTTTTCAATTTAAAAATTCCTCCTCTCAGAATTCTATCAAATTAGCAAATGGTTCTTTCTCACCAATTCAAGGCAGTGGTTCTGTATTTCTTACTGATGACTTAGTCCTTCGAGACGTGCTTTTTGTGCCTAGCCTGAACTGCAATTTGTTGTCAGTTCGCAAGCTCTGCAAGGATTTAAATTGCGTTTTCCAGTTCACTGATTCTGAGTGTTTTTTACAGGCACTGGACTTCAAAAAGAGGATTGGCAATGCTCGCTTGCAGAATGGTTTATATGTTCTTCACAGTACAGGAAATTCTAAACCTTTATCTTATAAATTTTGTCTTACTTCCTTAGGGCAATCTGATGTTATGTTATGGCATTTTAGGTTAGGCCACCCAAATTTCACCTATCTTGCAAAATATTTTCCTCAATTATTTGTTAATCAAAAACCTTCTTCCTTTAAATGCCATATCTGTCAACTTGCTAAACAAACAAGACAATCTTACTTACCCTCTACTTACAAACCCTCACATCCTTTTTCTCTTATCCACAGTGATGTTTGGGGTCCTTCTAAAGTGAAGAATATTACTGGCAGCAGATGGTTTGTGACCTTTATTGATGATCATAGTAGAACCACTTGGATTTACCTCTTGAAAGAAAAATCTGAAGTGACTAGTGTTTTTGAGAGATTTTACAACATGGTCGAGACCCAATTTCATTCTAAAATTCAAATCTTTAAATCGGATAATGGAGGGGAATTCTTTACTAAATCTTTAGGTGATTTTTTCAAGGAGAAAGGGATAGTACAGATTAGTTCTTGTGTTGATACTCCCCAACAGAATGGAGTCGCAGAAAGGAAAAATAGGCATCTACTAGAGGTAACTCGAGCCTTATTGTTTACCCACAATGTTCCTAAATATCTATGGGGAGAAGCCTTATTAACTTCTACATATCTTATTAATCGCATGCCCAGTAGAGTTTTAAATTTCCAAACACCTAGAGATGTTCTTTTATCTTGTTTTCCTCACTTTAATCCTTTGTCCTCTACACTTCCTTTGAAAACTTTTGGGTGTATCGTGTTTGTTACGAACCATGATCCTTCTAGGTCTAAACTTGATCCTAAATCTCTAAAATGTGTGTTCGTAGGATATTCTTCACTAAAGAAGGGCTACAAATGTTACCATCCACCTTCTCGTAAATTTTTTGTTTCTTTGGATCTTAACTTTTTTGAACAGGAACCATATTTTCCCACGGCTGAAATTCAAGGGGAGAGTTTTGATGATTTCCAGCCCTCTCCAAAACAGGTTCCTTCTTTTCCTTTACCACCTCCTACCTATTCCTCATCACTTGAGCCTCAGACTTCTCTTTCTCCACCTAATATTTTACCTATTTCCTCACCTAATACCTTATCTACACCACATACTTCACCTATTGTCACGCCTGCAGGAACCCGAAATTTAATCGAACCTTCTTCACAGCCCCCTAAACAACTGCAGGTTTACACCAGGAAGAGAACCATTCCAGAAACCATTCTGCAATCTAGTACTTGCCAAGAATTGAATTTTAGTCCAATTGCTTGTAAAGAAAGTGGAGGTAATGATTCTGCTAATATTCCTTCTCATCTTCTTGAATTTGAACACTTGCCTATTGCTAAAAGAAAAGGGGTGAGACAGTGTACTAAGCATCCTATTCAAAGGTATGCTGCTTATGGGAATTTGATGCCATCTTTTAAAGCATTTACAACAATGCTAGATGAAGAACGTATTCCTAAGACTATTGAAGAAGCTTTGCAGAATCCAAAGTGGAAGGAAGCAGTTGATGAAGAAATTGAGGCACTTGAAAAGAATGGTACATGGACCATTACAAATCTTCCCCAAGGTAAAAAACCAGTTGAATGCAAATGGGTGTTCGCCATTAAGTACAATTCAGATGGCAGTATACAGAGATATAAAGCCAGATTGGTTGCCAAGGGGTTCACACAGACCTATGGAGTGGATTATAAGGAAACATTTGCCCCTGTTGCTAAATTAAATTCACTTAGAGTTTTGTTAAGCCTAGCTGTAAACTGTGATTGGCAATTGCATCAACTTGACATTAAAAATGCTTTTCTTAATGGTAACCTTGAGGAAGAATTATACATGCAGATTCCACCTGGACTAGAAGGTGCTGGACAAAATCAGAAAGTGTGCCAGCTTGACAAATCTCTCTATGGCCTTAAGCAGTCTCCAAGAGCATGGTTCGACAGATTTACCAGGGTTATTTTGGAGAATGGATACAAACAGTCACTGGCAGACCATACCTTGTTCTCTAAGGTAACCTCATTGAATAAAAGGGTTATTCTTATTGTTTATGTGGATGATATAATATTGACAGGAGATGATGAAGTGGAATTGAGTCGATTAAAGACCTTGTTGAGCAAGGAATTTGAAATCAAGGATCTAGGAAAACTCAGATATTTCCTAGGTATGGAGATAGCAAGGTCTAGCAAAAGTTTGGTGATCAATCAGAGGAAGTATGTTCTAGATTTGTTGACAGAAACAGGAATGTTGGGTTGCAAACCAGCAGATACACCCATGGATGCAAACTTAAAGTTCAACAAAGTCGATCCAAGTCCAAAGGCAGATAAAGGACTCTACCAGAGGCTAGTAGGGAAATTGATTTATCTATCACTAACTAGACCAGATATCTCTTTTCCAGTGAATATTGTGAGTCAGCACATGACAGATCCGAGGCAGGAACACATGGAAGCAACAAAGAGGATTCTGAGACACCTGGACATGGTTTAATATTCAAGAAAAGTTCTGATAAAACTGTTAGAGTATTCACAGATGCAAGTTGGGCCAGTGAACTAACAGACAGGAGGTCAACTAGTGGATATTGCTCTTATGTATGGGGTAATTTGGTGACTTGGAAAAGCAAAAAGCAGACAGTTGTTTCCAGAAGCAGTGCAGAAGCGGAATACAGAGCATTGGCCTTGGGAATGTGTGAATGAATCTGGTTAATAAAATTGCTTAAAGAACTAGGAATGGCCAAAGATGAAAATTTCCAGATCTTTTGTGATAATCAATCGACCATTCAAATTGCCAAGAACCCTATTCAACACGACAGAACAAAGCATGTTGAAATAGATAGGCAATTTACCGCAGAGAAGTTGACAAGTGGAATGGCTTCATTAGAGTATGTTCCAGCCGAGGAGCAAGTGGCAGATGTACTAACAAAAGCACTGCCAAAAGCCTTATTCGACAAATTTTTATTCAAGTTGGGATTATACAATGTATATTCTCCAACTTGAGGGGGAGTGTAAGTTTACTCGAACTAGAATTGTAAGTCTAGTCGAACTAGATTAGTTATTATAATCAAACTATATTGTATAAGTTTAGTTAAAGTCAAACTCCTAAGTCTAGAGTTAGAAGTTAATAATTAGTAGGACTCCTAATGTAACTAAAAGTCCTAGTCTATAAAAGTTTGCAAACCTTTGTAAGTTGATCAATTAATTTTATCGAAAGAAACAGAAATACATTCTATTTTTCTTCAATTATGTTTTTCTTCAAGAAAGCTTGTCTACTTATCTCTTACAAGACCGGATATAGCCTTTCCAGTCAGCATTGTTAGTCAGCACCTATGTGATCCAAGGGAGGAGCATCTTGAAGATGTGAACCAGATTTTGAGGTATTTAAAGTTCACCCCTGGACATGGCTTATTTTTTAGAAAAAATGAAGATAGAACAGTGAAGATTTTTACTGATTCTAGCTGGGCTGGGGAGCTAACTGATAGGAGGTCAACAAGCGGCTATTGCTCCTTTGTTTAGGGAAATTTAGTAACCTGGAGAAGTAAAAAACAGTCTATGGTTTCTAAAAGCAGTGTTGAGGCAGAATATAGGGCTCTAGCACATGGAATTTGTGAGGGGATATGGCTGCAAAGACTCCTGGCAAAATTGAGACTCAGTAAATTTACACAGTTTGACTTACAAACTGTCAGTCAATAAGTTAGGGATTGCAAAAAATCCAATCCATCATGACAGAACAGAACATTGACAGACAATTTATCACAGAAAAAGTCAACAGTGGAATGGTCAATCTAAATTATGTCCCTACCAAAGAACAGCTGGCAGATGTACTCACCAAGGCACTTCCAAGAGCTACCTTTGATGAGATTACATCTAAGCTGGGACTCTATAACGTCTACTCCCAGCTTGAGGGGGAGTGTGGATAATAACGTGTGACTTTAGTATTTAGTCCAAATACTAATTCTTATTTAATGTATCGCGTAAATAGATAGTTTAGTTTATCTTACCTACACTAATCTAAGCTAGAGTAAACTACTAGAAATCCTATGTTTAGTATAGCACTTAGACTTAGCTTTTAAAAATACTCTTGTAACGCAATTCTACTGTGAGAGAAAAATCAATTCAATTTTACAGAGTATTCATATTGAGACTCTTCCCTTAAAACTTATTTACTTGTTAACAAAATTCTTTTAGAAAAGATTAACACAAGTACATACCGAGGAAGCAAGGTCTTCTGTGTTAAGTAGTTTTGCAAGTCCAAAGTCACCTGTACAGTCCATATAAGATATACATATCTCAGAAGACATAAAAAATGTAGGCCAAACCTGACAAAGTAACAGGGGTTCTGTTACAATAATCCTTTTCCCTTCATACCAAGCCGAATGTCATTGTCCTTCGTTAGAAATATGTTCGAACACTGAGATGAAAATACAAGTTAGAACATAGCATCACCATTTAAGAGCTTTTCTTCACAAGAGGGACAAAGATAGAAGCAGTACTTTTAGATCCCAGTGAAGAACACGATTCGAGTGCAGGTAGTCCACGGCCAATAGTAATTGAGTCATCCATTTGCAAATTTTCTATGGAGCAAAAAGAGAACCATAAGAGGGTAAATATCATCTCTAGCTTGTGCGTAGAAGGAGATCGGTTGCGGAAATATTGCATTACCTCCTCGGGAAAGTGCATACCTCGAGCCTTTTTAATAAGCTCAGCCCTGGTTCCACAAAAATTGTAAGTTCCTTAAATACTCATTCATGTATCAAAAGGATAAGACAACATCTGACATCTTTTATTGACTATTTAATTACACAATAAGATGATTTAAGCTAATGACCAATAGTACATACAATATAACTAACTATAAAATCCCTCATTAACCAAAGCTGAGAAATTTTTCCTTTCATATCATTCGACTGTTTCTGTCAAAAGATTAAAAAGTTGATGATAAGAAATACGATTTTTTATCATAATCTAGAATGTGCTTAAGACAATTAAATTAACTAACTTGAGTATTTCATCATAATCTGAGAAAACAGATCGAAAGCTCTTTTTGTGGTAACTTACATATCCCCTCCTTCACAGTAACTAGTTACAATGCATATGTTGTTTCCCTGCAAAGCAAGAAGGCAAAGTCGCAAATAACTGAAGAATCAGCCATGGTCTGAACAATATTGCTCAGCCGCTCTTTCATATCGAATGTAAATCCAAAATAGTGATATATCTATTTCACCTTATCAACCCAAGCATCTTTGTACTCAACAATATACGGATTATTTAGTCTTGCAATCAATTCCATCTGCAATACAGCAAAAGAACATATGAGACACATTCTCAAACATGCAATGACTTGAGATGTACTAAGGGTATTCTTGGTTTCAGATATGAATGTTTTGGTGGATATCAAAGAATAAGTGCAGGATAGTACGTGTAAGTATGGGAATATATTATGTATCTTGTACTTATGGAAAGTTAATTTTTAGTAGGATATCTTTAGAGATTATATCTAGGGTGGTATCTTGTAAATTTACTATAGAATATTTAGTTACCTAGAATACTAAGTCAGTCTTTGTATATATTCCTACTCTTCCTATGAATAAAATTAAGAGAGAATTTCCTACAATTCTACAATAAGCTGTCTACACTTTTTTTTATCTTATTTGGCATCAATTTTACAAGTAATTTTTTAGGGTCATCCCTTTTTTTTTGGATAAGTGAAGTCATTTTTGTTCCCATCTGTTATGAACTTTTAATCAACTAGGAATCTTTTTAACCCAAAATGTACAAAGTCAGAAGGCTACTCCCAAATTCAGAAGATATATATGATATTAACATTCGAATCACATAAAGTAGAAGATTCTCTCAATCAAATCAGTGATTTTATCTACCTTAACCTCAAACCAAGCACACATTATTACAGGGTTTCCTTGATAGACAGATAAAGTTGGGAGGAGCGGGGAATGGCAGAGGTGGATTATATGTTACCCGGACTCGGAGTGAATATCAAATATGACTATGTATCTGACACACATAATCATTTTTTAATAATAGTTTTCATATATTTGGAGGATTGTACTTCATATGTGTTGAACACAAGTATTTTAAGAAAAATAAACAGTCTAGGTAACATAAGTAGCAGCATGTACATATTTTCAGACTATTTCAATGGTTGTATTTAGTTTTCAAGCATGTTGCGAGCAGGTCCGTGTTTGCATACGTGCATAATTTGTTATCAGAAAGACCAAAAACAATACATCTAACAGTGGAATATGCTAAATATGTCCATCTAGTTTTAGTAGATGAAAGAATAAGTCCTGCAAAAGAAAGAAAAATTCAAGATCACAGCTTTCAAAGACGCAACAGAGTAGAAAATGGCTAAAGGGAAAGGTATCATTGTTGAACAAAACATAGACATCCCGTAATCAAATGTCTCCTAAATCAAGATTTTAATGTCAGGATTTCGTTCAACCACAAGAAGTTCAACACTAAGAAAGATACTGAAAAACCAACATACTAAAAAACTACCTATATAACGTGGATGATCAACATAGAAAATATTTAAATCCTAAATTGACTATGGAATAATAATCCATGCAAGTTTCAGTCATCACAATTCACATGTTAATTACATAAAACAAGCATGAAGAATGGAGATTTGGTTTTAAAAAAGTGACCTCTTGGTAGGCCATACGCTTAAACTTCTCAGTTTGCTTGGCCAGGCGAATCTTCTTCAACACATACCTAACAGAGTAGGAAAAATTAAAAGAGAAACATAGAAATTTAGAGGCTAAAGTCAATAATTAATTGGTAGGGACGAAGAAGCGTGCCGACATCTACTACAGTGATGAAATAAAGGCCACGTATTCAGAATAGGGTCTTTGTTGCTTAACCAATCCCATAAATTAAGGCTTTTGAATTCCAGAAATATATTATTCAGATAACAAAACAAAGAACAACCTAACATAATCAATCCCATGGAAATTTATAGCTAGCAACAATGATTATTTTGAGAAATGGGAAAGAAAATATATGAATTCCTCAGACTTAGATAATAATAAGAAGAAGAAGAAGAAGAAGAAAACTTACTTCTTTTTCTCAAGTTTATGAAGAACAAGAAAAGCAGCTCCAAAAGCCCCTCTTCCAATCTGTTCTATAACTTCATAGTCCACTTTGGACTTGCCATCCCCTTTATCACTCTCCATGGAGACCTTGAAAAGGCCAAAGATAAAAGACCCAACCTTTTAATCATCAACAAAAAAATTAAAAACCCATTTCAGAAATCTCAGCCAAAACAAGTTAATCAGGGATATAAACCCAAGTTCCAAAATTTGAAGAATAAGACAAATAAAAAACCCCAAGAGAAAAGCTAAACACAGACCAAAACGATTGAAAAATCTCAAACCTTTGATATTGTTGAAGCTCTCCAAAAGAATGTTATGATCTTATAGGTTAAAGAAGAAACACAGAAAGTTGAATAAAGCTAAATTTGACAATAATGACATCACTGTGGAATATAAGGGGGGAGAGAAAAAGGAAAGAGATATAGATAGAAGTGGATTCTTTTCAAAAAAAAAAAGTGGATGGACAAACTCAATTAAAAGCAACATCCATGAGTTACAATATAATTAAAATAAATTACAGGGTCGATGACTATGCCAAATTAATTAATCAAGTGGGGAAGAAAAACATTAAAAAGGTGGTAGGATAAAGTCAAGCATTACAGGCATCCAAATAATACTTGTCACAACTTAATTGGGAAGTTTATAAATGAAAGATGGCAGGTTGAAATGGACAGGGCGAGGTGCAGGAAACAACAAAGTAAATAGGAAAGGCTTTGCTTGTATTTGCAGGTTCATGGGAGATCATGAACCCAAATTTAATAATATAATTTTTTTTATAATTTCGTAATATATTTTTAATATAATTTTTTAATAATTTATATTTTTTATATAAAATTATATTTTCGTCCCTAATGAGAAGAATATATCATGTTATATAGTTGTGATGTCACCATCTCTTAAAAAATGCATAAAACTCAAATTTAATATATATATATATATATATGCAAGAATATTTTAATGAATTTCCATACATATGCGCATGATTTTTGGTATGCTTGGTTGGCTTTAGGTACATTGATGGATTAGCTTAAACTTTTTTAAAATACTTAAAAAGGAATTTCATAATGTGAACCTTTAACAATAATATTAATCACCGATGGGGTATACTAATCATATTGTTTTTGAATCTTGTGATGGTGGTATAATAAACATTATTAGAAAACAAAAGTTTGGGTGCCAATGGATTCATCAATCTAATAAAAGCTTATCCTCGTTTGAAGCTATTACAGCGGTTATTTTGTTGCTTTGCTTTAAGAGAGCACAGACCCATATAAACAAGTTTCCCTTCTTAATTTAGCTTTTCTGTCAAAAAAACAGTAAGGTATGTACCAACAAGCAGTTCGTTGTTCCAGTAAAATAAAACATTAGATTATTAATGTAAGATTATGAGTTCGAATTTTAATAATGTGAATAAAGTAATTTGGGTTGGAAGATTGCCTCATAATAAATTATGCAATATCCAATTTAAATTAGTCAATCAGTATGATTATACCAATTGGGCACCAAATACAAAACTTGGACCCTAAAAATCAGTTGCGTGAAAAGACTCTAAAGGATTTCACTTAATCTTCTCTCCGGAGAACCTACAAAATGATGGTTAATTTGTTTAGATATTCTCTTTTGAGGTTTTATCTAGAAAAATACCCCCTTAGAAATTATTTAGAAAAATACATCCATTCGGCCCATGTAAGGGTAAATCGCATAGTGCACGATGCGATTTTTAAAATCGCGTTCTACAGGGCACAACTACAGTCCGATGTGGATATTATTATCCTGTATTTATTTTTTAAAAACTAAATTGAAGTCGCGTTGTATAGGACGCAACTTTCACGAGAATTTCAAACGACTCGTCGCGATAAGATGAAGTCGCGTTGTATAGGACGCAACTTTCACGAGAATTTCAAACGACTCGTCGCGATAAGATGAAGTCGCGTCATGTGAGCCGCGATTTTTGCGGTAATAAATTATGTCGGTTGAAATTTTAATTATTGTGTTAGGGTTATAAAGAAACTTGTTGGGTTATACGGTGCTCGATTCCTTCAACCGTTCTTGCTCGCCAAGTGATAGAGAAGTGGAATTTGGGGTGTAAGTGGTGTGGAAGCTAAAAAGATTAAGGACACAATGATTTATAGTGGTTCAACCTTCTAACCAAGGTCTACATCCACTACCTTAGCTTCCCACTAAGGATTTCCAATCAATCCACTATTGATTTGTCCCCTTTTCTAGTATACACTGATCAAGCTTTCTACCCAAAGCCTTGATCAAACCCTCTTTACAAGAGAAAAGATAAGCAAACTCAAATCCCTCTAATAGGTATTTGTTTACACAGTTTGGCTCTCACCCAAAACCTAAAACACTTGAGCAAATCTAACAAGTTTGGCTCACTAGTGTTTGTCTATACAAAGAAATGTCAAAAAAGCACTAAGACAATTTCTTGATCATTTGTTGTTGGCAATTAAAGCATTAACCATTACTAGATGCTTGGAGGTCCCTTTTATACTCCTTAATAAGTTTGTAGTCGTTACTAACCGTTGGGGTTGAGTTGGAGACTTAATTTCCCACCATAAATGCAGCTCTCCGTTAGAGGCCCAACTAGCGGCCAAGGCAGCCCATGGCAGATGAGCATAACGGCTAGTGGCTTCATAACGGCTAACCGCAACGGCTAGTTTGCCATGACGAGCGGAACGGATAACTCCGTAACGGCTAGAACCCCATTATTTGCGCCGCATTTATTGCCGTCCGTTGATAGCATGCCCGCCAAGGTAGTGGAGAGAAGCGGCTATAAAAGGTCAACTATTCTCCCACCCCATTCTTCACTTTACTCTCTCCTTTGCTCTGAAATTTTTTCTACAGTCTTTGCTTTCAAGATTTTATTGCTTTATTTTTCTTTCACCTTCTTTTTACTTTCTTTAGGAAAACAATCATCCCCCATATTATGGCTTCATCACAACGCCCTGCCGCCACCTCCAGCACCCAATACAAGAGTTTCTTGAATCATGTTGTCGAGAAGAACTACAACAAGTTTTATAGAGAAAGGCAACTATGGGAAAAGATGGGTTTCCACTACACTCAATCAGATGTGAACTTTGGATTGGAACCCTACCTCTTCGAGAGGATTCACAACATGGGCTGGGAACAGTTCGCACGGCAGCTAGAGGGAATCAACAGCAACCACGTGCGAGAATTTTGTAACCCCCTCACCCCGGTCTGGTCGACTGACCGGTTTGAGTAGGCTACACGGGGAAAATCGAAGTGTAACCCGTTAAGGTCCCACCTCGGTTAGCAACCCTAGAAAATTTCTTTTAATATTTATCTTGTCTAAAGGCACATTTGATTCCTAAGTGATCACAACAGCGGAAAGCATCACGAACAAAAGCAACCAGGCCCAAACAACATGTTAAACAGCCCACTTTTAAGACACAGAGCAGGCCGTATCGATATACCAGTCAAGGGTATCGATACGCCTTGACCAAGTCAACCCTTACAGTCAACTCAGGGGAGACTGTATTGATACAGCCCTTGGGCGTATCGATACACCCTCCTCGGTCAACATCTCGTGGTCAACGAGACAAAACCGTATCGATACGCCCTAACACCGTACCGATACGCCAAAATCTCACTAAAATCTCAAAATTCCAGAGAGTTTTGGGCGTATCGATACACCCCCGCGTATCGATACACCAAGCCAAAACTGAGTCCTGAAGGCAAGACCGCATCGATACGGCCCTTAGGCGTATCGATACGCCTTGCACTGCAAGTCTCCAAATTTCAGCAAAACAACACAAGACTCAACTCTAAATGCATTTTAGGACTTCCCTAGCCACATACAAACATTCATGCAACATTCTACAACCAAGAATTAGCATGGAGAGCAAAATAGATGATCAACGAAACAATTATAACAAGGCATTCACATGAAGGTTGATATAACACATAAAGGCATGCTTAAAAGCTCAAAAAGCTATAAGGCTCATGTCTTCATATATAAGGTTTGCATGCTCAACCAAAAGCAACATAAACATCAAAGGCGTAACCTCATCAACACAAGCATTCAACAAGACATAACATGGCTTACAATCCAAAGTAAAGCATAATCAACATTCAACAATTATGAGTCATACAACGCTCATACAAATACATAGTAGCCCCATTGCTAAACTACTACTTTATTTACTAAACCATACTTGAGCAACTACAAAGCTTGGAAAGCCCCTTCGCCTTGCTCCTTGCTAACTCCGAGCTACTGATTTGCATTGTCGAAAATGAGAGCGTAAGCTAGAAGCTTAGTGAGGATGCTCTAAAACTAAAAACAACGACAATGCAGGGTTCAAGCATATAATCCTTAACATCACACACAATCATACATGAGCATCATCATAGCAATTAGCTAGCAACACAAGAGGCAATAATATGACATCTTACATCATATTAAGCTCAACAATATAAGGCAAGTATCTCAACATAATAATCACAAGAGCAAGTACATTGGCCACTACTAGTTTACTCGGATATGCAGATTTACTCTCAACAACAACATTACCTCGGTGGGATTACACTCATCACCGGACCTTGCATGGATGGGATTCCACTCATCATCACATGCCCTACGGATGGGATTCCACTCATCATCGCGTATAATATAAACAATTTCCGGTGGAATATTACATCACCGTACTCCTCCTTGATGACTTAACGCCATCAAGGCCACCGCAAATTTGACTCAACCGTGTGCACACTAATCCTAATGATCGATCATTTATACCCGGTAAGTTAACTAGTGCCAATTACTTTTAAACCACCTCACACATCCATCATTTATAACACATATTCATCATCACATATATCAATGTATACTCATACATACACAATTCATGCTTCACAAGAATAGAATAGGCATAATTATATTAAGCTTGTAAACACACAAGAAGTTAAACTACCAATTTAACTTCTACCTTGGAATGGCCTACCAAGCTCATTCCAACACCTCCACTACACACACTTGAACCAATTTAAACAAGTTTGAAGTTTCACTCACCACCCTTCCTTAGCAAACCAAGCAAAGCTAGTCAAGCCTCCACAATTTCCGGATTCGATCCCGATCCTTCTCCGACGTTTCCTCTTGCTTCTAGCCAATCAAAACACAAGTATTACTCACCAAATCAATGCTAATCTCAGCCACAAACCCAACTCACAATCACAAGCCAAAACTTCATAATTTCAAACCCAAACTAACCACAAACTCTCATTTTCGTGCTCCCCAAATACCCAGCTGAAAACCACCTTTTCCAACACCCAAATGACATCTAAAGGTTTCCAAAACACCTTCCTAACAACCCTATACCATCAGCCCTTCAACCCAACACAAAAACACATCAAAAATTTAAGTTTTGACACTTTGAAAAATGCCCCAAAGACCCACTTTGGGATTTTTCCCAAATCCTTCCATTTTAAGATATTAGGTGTATCTAAGTGAGATTAACTCAAAACCTAACTCAACAAACCAAAAACAAATGAAAACCCATTAAAAATCCATACTTTCATCAAACTTGAAAAACTTGGAAATTTGAAAAGATTATGGTTTTGTAATCTAAAACCATGGAAATACTTGGGATGATGAGGAGGACTCAGATATGAAATTACCTTCGAAAAAGCTCTTGAATTGGTGGAGAAATGGATGGAATAGTAGATTGGGGTTTTGGGAGGGTTTGAGTTCTTTTTCACGTTGGAAGAGGAAGATAGCTTTCTTTCTTTTTTGTTCTTTTTGATTCAGAAAGGTTGTCTACTTTATTTCAACCTATTTACAAAAATTCCATCACTTAAAATTTAAATCTCATTTAAATCAAAGCTAAGGTCTAATTAAATTAAATCGGTTTTGACGACTCGAGCCAAACACACACGCCTAACTCCCAACCCCAAAACACGGGTGTTACAACTCTCTCCCACTTAAGGAATTTCGTCCCCGAAATTACCTGACTGAAAGAGATAAGGAAACTGCCTTTCCATATCCTCCTTCCTCTCCCAAGTGGCCTCGTCCACCTCTCGATGTTGCCACCGCACTTTTACTAACTCAATCGATCTACCCCGCAACACCTTACTGTCAGAAGCTAAGATCTCAACTGGTTCTTCCTCATAAGTCAAATCCGGATTCAATTCAATCTCTTCTACAGGCATAACATGTGATGGATCTGACCTATACTTACGGAGCATCGAAACATGAAACACATCGTGTATCTTTTCTAGCTCGGATGGCAAACGCAACTGATAAACAACTGGGCCAGCCCTCTTCACAATCTCATATGGTCCTATGTACCTCGGACTCAACTTCCCTTTTCGGCCAAATCTCATTACTTTCTTCCACGGAGACACTTTTAAGAACATCTTCTCACCCACTGAGAACTCAACTTCCTTCCTCTTCAAGTCGGCATAGGACTTCTGTCTATCCGAAGCTGCCTTCAAGCAATCGCAAATCAATTTCACTTTATCGGTTGTCCCTTTAAGCAAATTTGGCATAGGCAACAACTTCTGTCCCACTTGAGCCCAACAAACTGAAGTTCTACACTTTCTACCATACAAGGCCTCATACAGAGCCATCTGAATGCTCGACTGAAAACTATTATTGTAAGCAAACTCAACTAGAGGCAAGTGCTTCTCCCACGTACCCTGAAAATCAATGATGCAACAATGCAACATATCCTCTAAAATCTGTATAACCCTCTCTGACTAACCATCGGTCTGAGGATGATAAGACGTGCTGAAATTCAAACGGGTACCCAAAGCTGTATGCAGACACTCCCAAAATCGAGCTGTAAACCTCGGATCTCTATCAGACACAATAGGCTTCAGCACACCATGTAGTCTAACAATCTCACCAATATACAGATCGGCCAATCTATCTAAGATATAAGTCGTATTGACTGCCAAGAAGTGAGCACACTTTGTGAAACGATCTACTATAACCCAAATTGAGTTCTTCTTCGTAGGAGTCAAAGGCAAGCCCGAAACAAAATTCATGGTGATATTCTCCCATTTCCATTCCAGAATTCTCAACGGTTGCAACAAACCTGAGGGAACCTGATGTTCCGCCTTCACTCTCTGACACACCATACACTTAATCACGAAGTCGGCTACATCTCTCTTCAAACCAACCCAAAAGTACTCATTCTTCAAATCTCGTTACATCTTCGTACTTCCAGGATGCATAGCAAAAGGACTACTGTGCGCTTCAGTCAAGATCGTACGTCTCAAATCACTGTCTTCTGGTACAACTATCCTACTTTCGAAACACAAGACCCCATCGGTACTGAAACTTTAATCTGAGGGTCTACCCTCGGCTATGTCTTGCACGTGAGGTGCCAAAGATCTATCTAAGAGCTGCTTCTCCCTAATCAACTGACCTAGAGTAGGTCTAACCTGAAGCTCGGCCACCAAGCTACCATCTCCGGACAAGCTCAATCTAGCAAACATGGCTCTCAAATCTACAGCTACCTTTCTACTCAAAGCATCGGCCACTACATTGGCCTTATCCGGATGGTACTCAATCGTAAGATCATATTCCTTTAGCAACTCTAACCACCTACGATGTTTGAGATTCAAATCTCGCTGAGTCATGATGTACTTCAAACTCTTGTGATCTGTGTACACTGTGCATTTCTCACCGTAAAAATAATGTCTCCAAATCTTCAGAGCAAACACAACTGCAGCTAACTCTATGTCATGGGTCGGATAGTTACGCTTGTGAGTCTTCAACTGTCTTGAGGCATAAGCCACTACTCTCTTGTCTTGCATGAGAACACAACCTAGGCCTACATAGGAAGCATCACTGTAAACTACATACTCTTTCCCTGACTCTGGCTGAATCAAAATCGGTGCTTGGGTCAAAGCTTCTTTCAACTTCTCAAAGGCTCTTTGTCTTGCATCTGACCACTCGAACTGAACACTCTTCTGAAGTAACTATGTCAATGAAGCGGCTAACTTCGAGAAACCTTCTACGAATCTTCTATAGTATCCAGCTAAGCCTAGAAAGCTACGAATCTCAGTTACTGACTTCGGTTGCTTCCACTCAACAATAGCTTCTATTTTCTTCAGATCAACTCTAATCTCATCGGCTGACACTACGTGCCCTAGGAAGACTACCTCTCGAATCTAGAACTCACACTTGCTCAACATCGCATACAACTGATTATCTAACAAAGTCTGCAAAACTAACCTCAAGTGTCGGTCGTGGTCTTCCTCGGTACGCGAGTACACCAAAATGTCATCTATGAAGACAACTACAAACTGATCTAGGTACTAATGGAAAATCATATTCATCATATCCATGAAAGCAGCTGGTGCATTAGTCAACCCAAAAGGCATGACTAAAAACTCATAGTGACCATATCTAGTCCTAAAGGCCGTCTTCGGTACACCAACCTCTCTTACCTTTAGTTGGTAGTAGCCAGATCTCAAGTCAATCTTCGAAAAGACTGATGCCCCTCTCAACTGATCAAACAAATCATTAATTCTCGGCAACGGATACTTGTTCTTCACTGTTAACTGATTCAACTGTCTGTAATCTATACACATTCTCATGCTTCCATCTTTCTTCTTTACAAACAAAACTGGAGCGCCCCAAGGCGAAGAACTAGTTCGGATGAAGCATCTATCTGTTAACTCTTGCAACTGATTCTTCAAATCTTTCAGTTCTTTCGGTGCCATACGATACGGAGCAATCGAAACAGGAGCTGAATCTGAATGTCTCTATAGCAAACTCTACCTCTCTATCAGGTGGTAAACCCGACAACTCTTCTGGAAACACACTAGGAAAGTCACACACTGTCCGGATATCTTGAGGTCTAACCTCACTCATGTTTGGATTCATCACATAGGCCAAGTACGATTCACATCCCATCTCAACTAGCCTCTTAGCCTCTAAAACTGAAACTACATTCGATAAGAACTTCATGTTCTCACCTACAACCACTATCTTATAATCATCTGCGAGTCTCAAGGAAATCCTCTTAGTCTCAAAGTCTATCCTAGCTCTATGCTCAGTGAGCCAGTCCATACCCAGAATCACATCAAAGCCATAAAATGGTAGCTCCATCATATCCACTGGAAACACATGTCCCTGAACCATAAGCGGACATCTTCTGTACATCTTTCTAACTATTAATGTATCCCCGAAGGAACTAGTGACACTAACTCCTACTTCTAATATTTCACAAGGCAGTTTCAACAACTGTGCATGCTCACTCAGTATACAAGAATGTGTAGACCCGGAGTCAATCAAAGAAAGCAAACCCAAAGACTGTATCGAGAAGTTACCTGTAATCACATCTGTGTCATGCTGATCCCCACGCTGAGCGTAAACTCTGGCCTGGCCTCCGCCCTCTGGCTGGACTGCAACTACATGTGCTATGTTTCTCTGGCCATCATTTCTCAGCTGGAAGTTACCTCTACCGCACCCGCGGCCTCTCTGAAAGTCATTGGATCTAGCAGGAGCCTGAACCGGTGCCTGCCCCACCTGATGTGGACAATCACGCCTAATATGGTCCCTAGCTCCACAGCCCCAACACGAGTGGACATTTCCCCAACACTCACCGGTGTGGTTCCTCCCGCAACTAGCACACGTGGGCAACCTCCCACCAGCCCTCTGGCCCTGATGGCCCCTACCGTGGTTACCTCCACCACGTCTATGGTCATAGTGATGCCGGTTGTCCCGATGCCTCTTGGCATCACCTCTATCAAAGTCACTAGATCTCTTACCAGAACTAGAACCACCAGATCGTTTGGTCAAGCCCAAACTGTGCTCCAAGTCCTTGGCCCTAGCGACCAAGACATCAAAATCTGAGTAGTCGGAAGCCGAAGTGTACCTCTTGATCTCTTCATTCAACCCATAGCGGAAACGGTTACAACGTTCCACTTCATTAGGAACAAGCTCAGACGCATGCTGACTCAGCCTGACAAATCTGATCTCATAGTCTGTCACAGTCATACTCCCCTGAAGCAAAGCAATAAATTCCCTTTTCTTCTCATCGAGATATCGAGGACCCAGATATTTCTTACGGAAAGCTGACTCGAAAAACTCCCAAGTGATCTTAGCCTCTTCCAAACTTGTAGTGATGGTGACCCACCAAGTGTAGGCATCACCCTGAAGCAGAGATATAACACACCCTAACTTATGTCCCCTGGTACATCCCATCTGTGCCAGAATGCGGACGGTCTTCTCAAACCACATCTCAGATCTCTCGGGTGTTGACCCTCTGAACTCTTCACCTCCTAAACTGCGGAGTCACTCTAATGGTAGACCAGTACCCTCTCCCTGGGGCTGTGCCACAGCCTGACCCCCAGCTACAGCAGCCTGAAAATCCCCGGCTATCGCCTGAACTAAGGGTGCTAAATCTATTTCGTCCGGTCCTTGGCCAACTTGAGGTCCCGCGCCCTCGGCTCCCGCCTCACCTCCCTCTTGGTGAGAAGGAGAAGGAGGAGGTTGAGGAGCTTGCACCCCACCAATTTGCTCAACTCCCGGAGCTTGTGCTCGTGGTTCCGGTTGAACCATCCTAGGCCTCCCTCGTGGTCTCATGATACAGCTAGCAAGATAATAACTACAACAAACAAACATATAAGGATTAAGTTAGCAAAGGCAAGGGTCCAACTGTGCTAATGTATTTTCCTTTACAAAGCTTTTTCAAATTAAGTAACAGTAGCAATGGGAACTCAACACTACGCCAAACGCAACAATCATGCTTCCAAACACCATATGAACGATCAAACAACAAGAATACATAGCATAGCATACACCGAGACATAACAATTACTTAACACATCAAGCTTACCTCACTTACCTGCCTGAGGTCTCGGTAACCTCAGGCTCTGATACCAACAAATGTAACCCCCTCGCCCCGGTCTGGTCGATTGACCGGTTCGAGTAGGCTACACGGGGAAAACCAAAGTGTAACCCGTTAAGGTCCCACCTCGGTTAGCAACCTTAGAAAAAATATTTTAATATTTATCTTGTCTAAAGGCACATTTGATTCCTAAGTGATCACAACAACGGAAAGCATCACGAACAAAAGCAACCAAGACAAACAACATGTTAAACAACCCACTTTTAAGACACAGAGCAGGCCGTATCGATACACCTGTTAAGGGTATCGATACGCCTTGACCAAGTCAACCCTTACAGTCAACTCAGGGGAGACCGTATCAATACAGCCCTTGGGCGTATCGATACACCTTCATCGGTCAACATCTCGTGGTCAACGAGACAAAACCGTATCGATACGCCGTGTGCACACTAATCCTAATGATCGATCATTTATACCCGGTAAGTTAACTAGTGCCAATTACTTTTAAACCACCTCACACATCCATCATTTATAACACATATTCATCATCACATATATCAATGTATACTCATACATACACAATTCATGCTTCACAAGAATAGAATAGGCATAATTATATTAAGCTTGTAAACACACAAAAAGTTAAACTACCAATTTAACTTCTACCTTGGAATGGCCTACCAAGCTCATTCCAACACCTCCACTACACACACTTGAACCAATTTAAACAAGTTTGAAGTTTCACTCACCACCCTTCCTTAGCAAACCAAGCAAAGCTAGTCAAGCCTCCACAATTTCCGGATTCGATCCCGATCCTTCTCCGACGTTTCCTCTTGCTTCTAGCCAATCAAAACACAAGTATTACTCACCAAATCAATGCTAATCTCAGCCACAAACCCAACTCACAATCACAAGCCAAAACTTCACAATTTCAAACCCAAACTAACCACAAACTCTCATTTTCGTGCTCCCTAAATACCCAGCTGAAAACCACCTTTTCCAACACCCAAATGACATCTAAAGGTTTCCAAAACACCTTCCTAACAACCCTATACTGTAACACCCCAATTTTGGGCTTATAGGTTTTGGGTTTGAATCGGACCGGTCGGATTTCGGTTCGAATATAAAAGGTGGTTTTTAGGGAGAGCCTAGTTCGGGATGCATTAAAAATATGGAAAAATATCTTAAAATCCTCTTTTATTATATATAAGAGAGTGGTGAAATCAATTTTACAAAATGAGGTTTCGAAATGTGACATTTCAAGTTAGTGACTAAAATGTAATTTTTGAAAAGTTGGTGACTGTTTTAAAAGGATTGAAACTTTGAATCTTTAAGGAGCTAATTTACCCAAGAAGAGTTTTCTCCAGATTTTTCTTAATATTAAACATTTATTAAATGATATTTAATAAAAGGAAAAAGGGGAAATAGATATTTTGAGTTCATAACTAACTTTTCTCAAAAATTTTCCCTCTTCATTTTCTCTCCCTTTTCTCTCAGCCAAACACATTTCCCCAGCCATTTTCTCTCTGATTTTAACACCTAAAGATGAGATTTCAATCTCCAATTGGTTTCTAATCATTCCTACATCAAATTATTACCATTTGCTTATTGAATTTTCAAGAATCTTGGCTTTAAACAAGAAGAAACTCACATTTAGAGGTATGAACGTCCTTCTCCTCTAAATACTCAGTTCTTTACTGAAATTCCCAAGTTCTCAATCCTTGATTTGAGTTTTATTAAAGGTTTTAATGATGACTTCTTGATTTTGGCTTAAAATGCAAGATTTGGATTTAAATTGGATTAAATTCGTACTAAGTGATTGGGTTGTGTTTTGAGATGTCTTTTTGATGTTTAATGGATGTATAAATGATGTGTAATTGGGGTTTAATCAATGCAATCCCGGATAGGTTGATTTTCCTAAGTTTTTGATTGAGTTAATGGTGGTTTATGGGGTGATTTTGATGTTCTGCTATAGCTGGAGGTATAAGGACGTGATTAGATCCTTTTTGGATGTTAATTGACGTATATGTATGTTTGGATTTGATGGATCTTGGCTGGGTAAGGTTGTAGAGGTGTTTGGATGTGATTTCGGTTGTGTTTGGTAGCCGAAATGTGAGTGTTGATGAGAGCAGTGAGTTTAGGTGTCTTGGTTGAAGATATTAATGCATGATGATGCATTAATCCACTGCTTTGATGTGTTTAAAACAGGGGAGACATCGTCGGATCCTTGTGGTGTTGATCCGGAGGTTTGATCGGTGTTTCGGCAAGCTTGCGAAACGGAATCGGTGAGTGAAGTTTGGTTTTCAGCCTTGAAACCAATGTTGGAAGGTTTTGGGAGCTTAGTTTAAGTCTAAACAACTTAGCTAAGCTCAAGAGTAAGCTTTTCGAGGAACTCTCTTGTTGATGAACCATGAGATGGTTGAATGCAATGTGTTTTGTTTGCATGATTAAATTATGTTTTGAAAGCATATTTTAGCATGTTTAATGCTGGTTTTGTAAGCCATGGATTGAAGGATGCTCAAGGTAAGAGATCCTTGTTTTGGAACCTTGATAAATGTGGTTTAATGTATTGTAATGCAAGATGATTAAATGGCTTTGTTAAATGCTTTAAAACAGTGGATTAATGATGTTATGTGATGTATATTGGCAAGTGATGTGTTGGTTTTAAAGTACTTGAATCGAATATAGTTAGCCGGCTATAGGATTGGGTGCACCGTGAATAAAGTCGCCTTGGATGTTGAGGGGTTGTGATTGTACCGTAACTCCACCCAAGTACACTAACGAGATGGTTAAGATCATCATGGTGGTTAAAAGTCCATGAGTGGATCTTGTGTTAAGATCACAATGGTGGTTAAAAGTCCATGTGTGTATCTTGTGTTGTGTGTCCCGTGTTCTCGTTAGTGATGTTATACAACTACCAATGAGTGATGTTGAGGGGTTGTGATTGTACCATAGTCTCCATCACGGGTGTTGAGGGGTTGTGATTGTACCATGCTCCACCTTGATATTGGTAGTGTGTATGAAGCGTATGGGACAACGCTTGTAATCCGCGTATCCGATTGTGTTTTGAGTTGTAAAATGTTATTGATTATCACTTGTAAGCCAATATGACATGTTGATGATATGAAGCATGAGATGCTTGGCTTGTATGAATAGTTGCATGGTAAATGTTGTTTTGAAACTAAAGGCCTTGAAAAGGTGTTTTTACAAATGCATTATTGTGATGTTTTAATTGAGCATTTCGTCACTAAGCTATGTGCTTACGCTCCTTCTTTCTTAAACCAATAATGCAGAGCATTGAAGTGCATTGAGGGCAGCAAGGAGGTCAAGAATCCAAGTGGAAGATTAAGCTCATGTATGGTGAATGTTTTCCTAACACTATTAGCTTTTGGCATTTGGCAATGGGAACCTAGATTGTGTTTTTGGGAGATGTTTGGACTCCCTAAGTTTGGTTAATGCTTTTGATGATGTTGGAACATGTAAATGGCCTTTTGGTATTTGGTTTTGGTGATTTGATGGTTGCATGGTTTTCAATATAGGATGCATGCCTATAGAATTGGGTTTTTCTTTGAATGATGCCATGATTGTGTTTAGTTGATGCTAATATGTTCCTTAAGTGTTTGATGACTTGCTGGTACGTTGTGAGTGTCATCGAATTGTGTTTGATGGGTCAAATGCTTGTTAAACCAGCTAAATTCTGCAATTCTGGGCATCTCGTTTCGGAACGGGTGCTATTGTTTCGGAACAGGTGGCCTGAAATGGCCTTGGCGTTTCGAAACAGGTAGAGCTGTTCCGAAACGGTTTTGCCACTGCCAAGCCTTGTTCCGCAACAAGTTTTGGAACGGTCTCGCGTTTCGGAATGGAACGGGTGCTACTGTTTCGGAACAGGTGGCCTGAAATGGCCTTGGCGTTTCGAAACAGGTAGAGCTGTTCCGAAACGGTTTTGCCACTGCTAAGCCTTGTTCCGCAACAAGTTTCGGAACGGTCCCGCGTTTCGGAACGGTCCCACGTTTCGGAACGGATGATCCCCGTTTCGGAACACTCGACCGTTGGGCACTGAATTTGATGGTTATATGTTTTGAAACTCTTACGTTTTGGTCCCAAACTTTGTATATGCAATTGGTTGAGTTTGTGACGTCCGTTTGAGATGAAATTTGACAGAAAGGCATGGAATATGATTAATTTTGTAATGGTAACTTTAAAACATGTTAAGTCCTCTTAATTTCCAGCATTTGCAATGTGGTCCCTAAATTTGTATGTTGTGCAATCGAGTCCCTAAATGTTTTCTGATTGCTATGATTTTTTTGAGTACGTTCTTCTCAAGAGTTCACCTAGGAATAATATGCATTTAGACAAGTTTAAAAATAAAAAAAGGGTCGTTAATCAAGGTTGACTTTCGGGTTGACTTTGGTTTTCCCCGTGTAATCTTCGTAGTTCGGGTCGATCGCCTAGGCCGGGCTAAGGGGGTTACATATACCATCAGCCCTTCAACCCAACACAAAAACACATCAAAAATTTAAGTTTTGACACTTTGAAAAATGCCCCAAAGACCCACTTCGGGATTTTTCCCAAATCCTTCCATTTTAAGATATTAGGTGTATCTAAGTGAGATTAACTTAAAACCTAACTCAACAAACCAAAAACAAATGAAAACCCATTAAAAATCCATACTTTCATCAAACTTGAAAAACTTGGAAATTTGAAAAGATGATGGTTTTGAAATCTAAAACCATGGAAATGCTTGGGATGATGAGGAGAACTCAGATATGAAATTACCTTCGAAAAAGCTCTTGAATTGGTGGAGAAAATGGATGGAATAGTAGATTGGGGTTTTGGGAGGTTTTGAGTTCTTTTTCACGTTGGAAGAGGAAGATATCTTTCTTTTTTTGTTCTTTTTGATTCAAAAAGGTTGTCTACTTTATTTCAACCTATTTACAAAAATGTAATCACTTAAAATTTAAATCTCATTTAAATCAAAGCTAAGGTCTAACTAAATTAAATCGGTTTTGACGACTCGAGCCAAACACACACGCCTAACTCCCAACCCCAAAACACGGGTGTTACAAATTCTATGCCCACCAACCAAACCCGGATAGTCCTTTTGTCCATGTCTGGGGAGAAGCGGTAAAGTTTTCGGCTGACATGATCAACTGCTTCTACAGCATTGAAGTCAATGACGACCCGCACGAGGAGTGGGAATCTTATTTGACGGGGCCTGACTACAACCAAATCAAGAGAGAGCTCTGCAAGACAAAAACCAAATGGCTGACAAGTAAAAATAATGGGTTAGTTAATCGCCGGGATTTGCTACCGGAGGCAGCACTTTGAAGCTATTTCGTCCAGCGCCGCCTGATACCAAGCACGCATGGATCCACTGTAAACAAGTTGTGGCTCGCCCTTATTTACAGTATAATGAAGGGGCGGAAAATCAACGTGGGCGATGTAATAGTCAAAGAAAATTATGCCCACGCGGAGAAACCAGCTACCAAAGGTCCACTCTTTTTCCATGCACTCATTTCATGCCTTTGTGCCAATTTAACGTGCCCATGCCTCAAGAGATAGAATTCTTCCTGCCAAGGAAGGATGGACAAGAAGGGCACGTCAACAGATGATGCACAGTGCGGAGCCAGAAACACACTCTACTACCCAGCCGCCGTCCCAAGCTGTCGCCACCCTAGCCGCAGCAGGCAGTACTGGTGCTACCCTCACGTCTGATGCAATTCCCCTACTGCGCAGCCTAGTGGAAAGCTACCAGCGGATAGAGCACAAGCAGGTGATCTTCACCAAATATGTAGCAGACGTGTAAGAGGCCTTTGTGGCCTACATGCTGGACAAATACCAGGACGCCAGACCTCAGTTTCCCGCCTTTCCAACGGAGCTAGCAGCGTCAAAACCAGTCCACATTACCCTAAGACCCGCTGCTGCTCCTGCCGACGACGACAACGAAGCACCACAATACCGCCCAAAGAGAAGAACCTCCTCAACTCCTATACAGCCCTACGACATCACCTCCTCCTCCGAATCAGAGAAGAAGGAGGAGACCACTGCTACCTTCCTTATAGCCAAGACCATTGCTGCCAAGGACCCCGGCTACTCTAACATGGAGATTTCAGACTCATTTGACGATGAACCGGCCGAGGTATCAAGAAAGGGAAAGCGGCCAGTAGCAGATCCCCTGGGTGGAGAAGCTGAACGACATACCAAGAAGCCCACCCCCAGCCGCATCCAACCGCCACGTAGCAAGAAAAAGAGCCCGACAGATAGACCATCTGCTACGCGTCATCTCGTCCTGCCACAGTCCTCAGAATCTTCATCTGACGCGGCAGTAACAGAGGGGAACTCCCCCATTTTATAGCACCATTTTTTCCTCTTTTCTTTTTTTTTTTAATTTTTCGGTTTTGTTTTATTTTCTTTTTCTGTTTTATTTTTTTCTGTCTTTAATTTTTCTTTTTTCTTTTTCTGTTTTATTTTTTATTTTTTGTAGAGGCATTGAGGACAATGCCAACCTTGAGTTTGGGGGGAGGGGAATTAGTCCTCTTTGTTTTAGATTCATAGCATCTATTAGCATTTTTAAATTCTGCCCCTGGTACTTAATGAAATAGAATCTTTAGTTCAAAACTTGTGCCTATGATAGCTTAGCCGATTACTTATTCGCGCCATTCAAAAAAAATTAACCTAACTTTGGGAAGAAGCATGAAAATACTTAGAAAATTTTCTTTGTGCCAATTATCCTTTACACTTGTTTGTTAAATGCTGAACTTTTTGTTTAAGTTCTAATTTCAACATTGTCTGCCTTACTTAATTAAAGTTTCTTGATTGAATACAGGTTTGTCGTCACGGCAGCACAGAAAAACTGATGAAAAATCTAGAGGTACCCGAAATAGGCTCTAGGAAGGATCATGAGCAATGACACTCTGCTGCTATCAAAGTCCATGAATCTAAACCAAGTGACGGACAAATTAGTAAGAGTGAATGAAAGTCTTCACAAGATGACTCTATTCAAAGGGTTCAGAGTTTCGTAGAGTGCACCTACCTTAGCTTCAAACCCAGAGAATAGTTGTGATGAGCTGAAGCCCTTAAAGCCATGATCAGAAGATAGAAAACAAAAGTGCCCAACTATGCTGACAAGGCAGCGACTTGTATCCTTTTAAGTGATTTAATTATTATAGGCATACATTGTTAACTTGGTAATTTTAGCATGTTTAGCATTCACACAGACCTACACACATTGCACTGGCATTAAGAAAACTAATCTGAGTTATTTCATATCATTCCCTATCAAAAACATTATATAGGTGTCACGGCCTTGAGGCAAGAAAGCAAGTTAAAAGCTAACGTTCTATTAATTTTGTGCTAAGGGCAGATTTACTAGTTATGTTGCATTGCTTGAGGGCAAGCAATAGTTCGAGTTTGGGGGTGTGTAGAGTGTCCAGGAGTTCTATATTTTGTTCACATTCATGCCCTTATTATTGTTATTCTTGAGCACATTTAGGCATATTTAGGTGCATTGCATGCATTATAACAACATCTTCTCTTTTACCATGCTTTTATTGAATATCTTGTGTTTGGTGAAGAAAAGTTATTGTTTTAGTTTAGTTTTTGTTTTCAGGTGCTATAGCTAGGAGAGGACAGGACAGGACTGGGCGAGAAAGCTGGAACCAAAGGAGTTGTACTGAAGCAGCTCTACTTGCCGCCAAGGACGCTGCTGGAGCAGCATTGCCGCCAAGTGCTGCCCGGGCAGGACTTACACCGACTTAGCCAAGATGGATCTCGATTTCAAGAGGGCAATTGCCTAAGCCCAATGAGCTCAGCCTTGCAATTTCTTGAAGCCTGTAGCGGCCGATAGAGATAACTTAAGACCGATAAGAATGAGCACTTATCCTTACTTGCGGAAGAAGGCAACGTCCAAAAAGTCTATATTTAAAGTATAAAGGAGTTGTAATAAATTTAAACATACTTTAAGAACTTCTACTTTAAGGAGGACTCGAACTTAGGTCATTAGCCCTATATATACCCAATGTATGTAAGGGTATAGAGGCATGTCGCATAGCATGCCATATCTCGCATAACGAGAGGGTAGATGGGGAGATAACTAGATAGGTTGGAGTGTTGGGGGTCGCGGCCCAACTCTCCTAGGGTTTAGGCGTGTGTATGTAAAGTAATTTGGGAAACGGTTGTATAGTTTTGAGATGTTTTCAATAAAGTTCTAATTTTGCTTAATCTATGTTCTTTGTTCCTTCAATCTTTCTGCACCAGTCATTTGAAGAGAAAATCCATTTTTCGGGCACGAAAGTGCAAGGCTCACAAAATGGTTAAGCACGCTCACAACGGGAGGCGTGACTAACTTGGTTCCACACTAGTCTACAAGTTTCAGCGGCTAAAAGGGATTACTAAACGAGTTGATTAATTTGGTCTCATAGTATCCGTCGCGTGACAGGCGGGGATACTCAAGTTAAGCAATCTCAAGCATCCTAACCTAGAAATAGGAGAGACTACTATCGACTATCCTGCCGAACTTGGAATGACTGCCAGACTTGCCGCCATGACTTCTCTCCGTTACACCTGCCAAGACAGTACACACCCCTGCAGAGGCAGTAACCTACTGTTGTCGTGTGGCAGGGTCGTAGTTTGCCGCCCGCCATACCCGCCGAGGCAGCAATTCATGGCAGTGCAAAGCATACTCAAAACCTTACAATGCAGTCCACAAGCTACTAAGATGCACTTGTCTTACCCAGCTTATCGCCCAAACTCTCCCTATCATTCCTCTCGTCACTATCTTTATCTTTACTTGTTTTTTTATATTTCCACATCATGAGATTTGATGGTGCTTTTACTAAATCTTTGTGCAGGAAACCATTCATAGGAGATATTCCAATCCCTGTGGAGACGATATCTTCTATACTATAACTTGACAGAGTGTGCACTTGCGCTCACAAATAGAGAACACCCAAACGCTCTACAGATACCTGAATCCTTAATTACTTTTAGCATCCAATTAACTATTTTCTTCTACTCTTCTTTATCATGATATGTACCTCAAACAGAAATAGCAAATCATTACAACCAATTCGATTTATTCAACTTACAAATCATTACATTAACTTTTATATCAATGCACAAACAGACCCAAATATAGGTATACATATACACATTTTTATATCTTAATACAACCCTTAAGTGTTCTTATACATCCAATCAATCCCATACTTTTACATAAATATTCATACGAACCAAAATAGTTTTACCTCTCACATATATAATTACATATACATGTTCAAACAATCCATACCAGTTCCTATATGCTTAAAACGGCTCTAATTCACATATATACTTATATGTATATATATTCAACTAGTCCATCATGTATCATACATGAATAAAACAAGGCATCTCCACTCATATATATATTTATATATATTTAAATCAGTCCGTGTAGAGTGTCCATGAGTTCTATATTTTGTACACATTCATGCCCTTATTATTGTTGTTCTTAAGCTCATTTAGGCATATTTAGGTGTATTGCATGCATAATAACAATATTTGCTCTGTTACCATGCTTTTATTGAATATTCTATATTTGGTTAAGAAAAGATATTGTTTTAGTGTAGTTTTCATTTTCAGGTGTTGTAGTTATGTAGAGGAGGAGAGGACAGGAAAGCAGGGAGCAAAAAGGAGTTGTACTGAAGCAGTTCCAAAGTGCCGCCAAGGACGTCGCCATAGCAGACAGCCGCCTAGGCGGCAATACACCGACTCAGCCAAGATGGGCTTCGATTTATAGAGGATGATTTTTTGAATCCAACAAGCCCAGCCTTGCAATTTTCTAAAGCCTGGAACAGTGTGCAGAGTAGATTAAAGATTGATAAGTAGGAGTACTTATCATGACGAGGTGTTGACTAATTCGGCTTAGACATAAGTTAGAATTTCAGCGGCTAAAAGGAGCAACCAAATGTTGACTGTCTGTGTTAGGTTTACGCTGATATTTCTAGGTATTGCCAACATCACGCAGTAACAGAATCCTAGCCTAAACATAGGTAGGATCACTTCAGAATTGCTTCGCCGAACTTGGAGTATCTGCCAGACTTGCCGTCGGGACTTCTCTGCATCTCACCTGTCGGGACAGCGAAAGTTGCAAGAGTAGAGTACCGTCGTGGCAACGAAAGTTACCGCTGCCTCAATCTGCCATTACCCGCCAAGGCAGCAGATTGTGGCAGCGCAAAACAACTTGACCTATTCAACGCAGTTTCACACTAAGCAACAACATAACCATCCACTCTCTATCAACATGATCACCTCTTTTTTAATTACTTGTGTTTTTATTTAACTTTTCTTCTCAACAACCATCTTACTTGTGCATTTACTTTCCTTGTGCAGGAAAAATAATTCGAATCAAGCTTTCTAATCCTTATGGGAGACGATATCTTATATACTATAACTTGACAGGAGTGTGCACTTGCACTCATAAATAGAAAACACCCAAACGTTCTACAAGTTTTTGGCATCGTTGCCGAGGATTGGTAATAGTGAAATTTGTATTTAAATTTCTGCACTTTTATTTTGATTTGCGTTTAATTTTTAATATTCTTATTTTCATTCAAAAAATGTGGGAAAGTGCTTATTCAGGTGCCCCACGAGTTAAGGGCAGGAATATTTGGGAAAGTTCTTGCGAATTTTGTGAAGGCAATCATGCATTTGAAAGTTGCCCTCAACTATTTGCAATTGAAGAATCCATTTGTCGGGCATGAAAATGTCAAACTCACGAAAGAATTAAGCACGGTCTCATCATGACGAGGTGTTGACTAATTCGGCTTAGACATAAGTTAGAATTTCAGCGGCTAAAAGGAGCAACCAAACGTTGACTGTCTGTGTTAGGTTTACGCTGAGATTTCTAGGTATTGCCAACATCACGCAGTAACAGAATCCTAGCCTAAACATAGGTAGGATCACTTCAGAATTGCTTCGCCGAACTTGGAGTATCTGCCAGACTTGCCGTCGGGACTTCTCTGCATCTCACCTGCCGGGACAGCGAAAGTTGCAAGAGTAGAGTACCATCGTGGCAACGAAAGTTACCGCTGCCTCAATCCACCATTACCCGCCAAGGTAGCAGATTGTGGCAGCGCAAAACAACTTGACCTATTCAACACAGTTTCACACTAAGCAACAACATAACCATCCACTCTCTATCAACATGATCACCTCTTTTTTAATTACTTGTGTTTTTATTTAACTTTTCTTCTCAACAACCATCTTACTTGTGCATTTACTTTCCTTGTGCAGGAAAAATAATTCAAATCAAGCTTTCTAATCCTTATGGGAGACGATATCTTATATACTATAACTTGACAGGAGTGTGCACTTGCACTCATAAATAGAAAACACCCAAACGTTCTACAAGTTTTTGGCATCGTTGCCGAGGATTGGTAATAGTGAAATTCGTATTTAAATTTCTGCACTTTTATTTTGATTTGCGTTTAATTTTTAATATTCTTATTTTCATTCAAAAAAAATGTGGGAAAGTGCTTATTCAGGTGCCCCACGAGTTAAAGGCAGGAATATTTGGGAAATTTCTTGCGAATTTTGTGAAGGCAATCATGCATTTGAAAGTTGCCCTCAACTATTTGCAACGGACATGTCGAGGAAAACCACGCAGAAATGGTGGCCTGAATATGAACAGCAGATGCTGCTGCCGCAGTAATAGGGACAGATGATGCCGCTACCGCCACAACAACAAGATTTTTCATGGTATGATCAAAAGTCTCAATTTTTTTTTACCATAACAGTTTTCTGCAGAAATCGACATGCCCTGACAATATAATCATCCTCAAGAACAATCAACATCCTTGGAGGACACACTTCAAGCTTTCCTTTCACTCACAGAAAAAGTGTCAACTGCCATGGACGCCAGCATCGCTAAGATGGATGCACGTATGAGCAATTCAGTCCCCATTAATGCGATGGATGAACCTGAACAATTAAGCCTGAGGGATACTGATGTCTCAGGACAAGAGGATGAAGAGCTAAGCGAGGAAGGATCTCCGAAGTGTGAGGAGCATCTAGAACCTCCAAGCCAAGAGGATGTAGAACACTGCCCGAACAGGGAGATTGACAGTTGTTTTGACAGTTACCAAGAACGCTACCCTGAAGACGAACTGACAGCACCTGAGCAAAGCTATGCCACAACAACATCTAGAGAGGCAGAAAAAGGAATTGAAGATGCCACGACAACATCATATGCCTCGACAACTATGAACTATATATATCTTGAGGAGCTGATGTTGGAAGATGTAAAACCACCAAAATCTCTACTGATGGAGATTTTCTAGGAATCTGAGAAAAACGGTGTTGGGAGTCTTGAAGCTTTTCAGAACATTGAGTTTTCCCTTAAACTGTACCACAATACGATAGAAGACTACCGCAATGACTGGTTGCCGCAGCAGTTGCCTCGGCAGCAAAAGAAATTTTCTTCCATGACAAATTTCGACAAAGAGGAGGTAAGTACATGGTTAGATAGTAATATAATTTTTCCTAATCATATGTTCATGCATTCAAGGATAGGAACAATGAGTAAGGTTCACATGGATTACAAGGGAACGAGGAAGGACTCCCCCATCATGAGAATAATCACGCGATGGAGGGTGCAAATAGACTACAAGAAGTATCGGAAACGACCCTCCACCTCAGGAAGTGGTTATGTTTGGAGATGCACCTCCCAACATAACCTAATTTTTATTTTTATTTTTAATTTATTTTTATGCATTAGGATTAGATTTAATTTCCACATCTTTATTTTTCTTGAAATTTATTTAATTTTCAGTTATTTTTATTTAATTTTTGCATTTAATTTATTTCAGGTTAGGAATGAAGGCAAAACCAAGAAGAATAAATAATAAAGGAGAGGCCCAACCCAGCGGCCCAAGGCTGCGTAACGGGCATATTAGCATAACGACTAGCGGCTTCATAACGGCTAGCTGCAACAACTACATTTGCAACAACTAGCGGCAACAACTATCTGCGTAACGGCTAGAATCCCGTAAAACGTGCTGCAATTATTGTCTCCCGTTGGCAGCGTGCCCGCCAAGGCAGCAGAGAGTAGCGGCTATATAAGGCCAACTATTATTTCCTCATTCTTCACTTTGCTCTCTCTTTTTCTCTCAATTCTTCTTGTCTTATTTGCTTTCAAGATCTCATCTGCGTTATTTTCTTGTAATTTCTTTCTTTTCTTTAGGAAACACAATCCTTCTCACAATTATGGCAACATCAAAACCCACAGCCTCACCTTCCAAGCCAACCTTCCAGAGGTTCTATAATGCTGACGCAGTGGCAACCTATCGACAGCACTTCACTGAGCGGCAAATTTGGGAAGAGATAGGTTTCTAGTACATAAGGCAAGAAGGGGATCTTGGCCTCAAGCCCAACGTATTTGAAAGGGTCCACACATTGGAATGTCATATTTTTGCACGGCAACGAGCAGTACTGATGCTGCCCTTTCCTTCGTTGTGGTTCCTCTACTTCGAAGCCTCGTAGAGAGCTGCCAGAGAATTGAGCACAAATGAGTAGTCTTTATGAGATACATCACGGAGGTACAAGATGCCTTTGTGGCCTACTTGTTGTACAAATATCACGACGACGGCCCAAGGATGCCAGCCTTTTCGCTGGAGTTAGAAACTTCTAAACCAACCCAGATCACACCTCGACCAGCCGCAGCTGACAGCGAAGGACCACATATCCGCCCCAAAAGAAAGACCACGCCCACTCCCATCCAGCCATACAACCTCACCTCCTCATTTGATTCTGAAGAAGAGGAGATCCAGGCAGAAAAAAAGATGAGACTACCGTCGTCGCCCCAGCAGCAGAGGAGGTAGCTGCCAAAGAAAAAGTCGAGGCCTCGGATTCATTGGACATGGAGGTATCAGATTCCTTCAGTGACGAACTGGCTGAGGCAGGAGGGAAAAGAAAGCAGCCCGCCAGTGCGATTGAGCCTCAAGACGAAGGGACTAAAATCGAGCTAGAAGCACCACCTAAAAGAACCACTCCCAGCTGCATCCAGCCACCACGTGGCCAGAGAAGGAGCCCAACCGCCAAATCTCTAGCCTCACGTCGCCTCGTCCTTCCCCTCCTCAGAGTCTTCCTCAGAGGCAACAACGGAAATGGAGAGGAACTCACATAGTTTTTAGCACATTTTCTTTATTTTTATGTTTTCTTTTAATTTTCTATTTTCTTTTTCTTTGTATGTTTTATTCTATTTTTATTTTAAATTTTGTGTAAGGCATTGAGGACAATGCCAACCTTGAGTTTAGGGGGTTAGTTCTTATTGTTTTCTTTGCTTTTAGTTTCATTTAGCCGCATGTAGCAGCATGTGTAAATTCTACCCTAGCACATAATGAAATAGAAAGTCTTAGTTTAAAAACTTGTGCCAATGATAGTCAGCTGACTTTTATATTCGCATCATACTTAAAATTGAACTTAATCATGGGAAGAAGCATGAAAAATACTTAGAAATTTTTTTAGTTGCAAATTATTCTTACATTGTCTGCTAAGTGCTGAGTTTTGCTTGAGTTCTAAGTTTAACACTGCCGGCCTTATTTAATGAAAATTTATTAATTAGATGCAGGATTGTCGCCGCGGCAGTACATGACAGCTAAGTAAAAAAAAGAAAAAGAAAAAAAAAGCAAGCCGCCATGGCCGCAGCACAAAGATGCTTAATACCCTAGAGGTGCCCGAAACAGGCTCTAGGAAGGATCATGAGCAAGGACACTCCACTGCTATCAAAGTCCAAGTATCTAAAATTATTTGAAGTGACAGACAAATTAGCAAGAGTGAATGAAAGCCTTCACGAGATGACTCTATTCAAAGGGTTCGGAGTTTCGTAGTATGCTCCTATCTTAGCTTCACACCCGAAGAATAATTGTGATGAGCTGAAGCCCTTGAGGCCATGATCAGAAAAAAGGAGGAAAAAAGTGTTTGACTATGCTGCCATGGAAACAACTCATATCCTTTTTTCGTATTAAATTATTTTTAGCATTCTTTGTTTACATAGTATACTCAGCATGTTTAGCATGGACACGGACCTGTACACACTACATTGACACTAAAAGAATTAAAATCTAAGTTATTTCATGCCATTATCTATCACTAACATAAAATAGGTGCCACAGCCTTAAGGTAAGAAATCAAGTTAAAGGCTAAGTTTCTGTTAATTTTTGTGCAAGGGGCGGGTTTACTTGTTAAGTTGCATTGCTTGAGGACAAGCACTAGTTCGAGTTTGGGGGTGTGTAGAGTGTCCATGAGTTCTATATTTGGTACACATTCTTGCCCTTATTATTGTTATTCTTAAGCTCATTTAGGCATATTTAGGTGCTTTGCATGCATAATAATAGTATTTGCTCTGTTACCATGCTTTTATTGAATATTTTATATTTGGTTAAGAAAAGATATTGTTTTAGTGTAGTTTACATTTTCAGGTGTTGTTGCTGTGTAGAGGAGGAGAGGAAAAGAAAGCATGGAGCAAAAAGGAGCTGTACTAAAGCAATTCCAAAGTGCCGCCAAGGACGCCGCCATAGCAACCAGCCGCCTAGGCGGCAATACACCGACTCAGCCAAGATGGGCTTCAATTTATAAAGGATGATTTTCTGAATCCAACAAGCCCAACCTTGCAATTTTCTGAAGCATTGAACGGTGTGCAGAGAAAATTAAAGATTGATAAGTATGAGTAGTTATCTTTACTTACTGGAGAAGGCAACGTCCAAAAGGAGTCCACATTCAAGTCAAAGAAGTTAGCATTTAATGTAAAGAAGCTTTAAAGACTTCAACTTCAAGGAGGACTCAAACTTAAGGCAATGAGCCCTATATATACCCATGTATTTGAGGGCATAGAGGCATAGATCACGTTTTTAGATAACCCTAGCGCCCCCTGGTCTATCATAGGGTTTAGGTTTTTGTATGTAAAGTATTTGTGAGAGACGGTTGTAATAGTTTAAGTTGTTTTTGCAATAAAATACTCTTAGTTTTCTTAATTCTTGGGTTTCACTTCCTTCAATTAGTTTCAAAAGTCCAGTTGAAGAATCCATTTGTCGGGCACGACAGTGTCAAACTCACGAAAGAATTAAGCATGGTCTCATCATGACGAGGTGTTGACTAATTCGGCTTAGACTTAAGTTAGAGTTTCAGCGGCTAATAGGAGCAACCAAACATTGATTGTCTGTGTTAGGTTTACACTGAGATTGCTAGGTGTTGCCTACATCACGTAGTAACAGAATCCTAGCCTAGACATAGGTAGGATCACTTTAGAATTGCTTCGCCGAACTTGGAGTGTCTGCTAGACTTGCCCCTGGGACTTCTCTCCATCTCACATGCCGGGACAACGAAAGTTGCAAAAGTAGAGTACCGCCGTGGCAGCGAAAGTTGTCGCCGCCTCAATCTGCCATTACCCGCCAAGGCAGCAGATCGTTGCAACGCAAAACAACTTGACCTATTCAACGTAGTTTCACACTAAGCAGCAGCATAGCCATGCCCTCTCTATCAACCCGATCACTTCTTTTTTAATTACTTGTGTTTTATTTCACTTTTGTTCTCAACGACCATCTTACTTGTGCATTTACTTTCCTTGTGTAGGAACAACAATTCGAATCAAGCTTTCCAATCCCTGTGGGAGACGATAACTTATATACTATAACTTGTCAGGAGTGTGCACTTGCGCTCATAAATAGAGAACACTCAAACGTTCTACAGTCCCTTCCAAGTTCATATACATTCGAAACAGTCCTCTAATATTTATTTTCATTCCAAATTAAACCATTAACTTGTTTACATATTTCAATTCTTCATAATAATCCCCAATTCATATGCATGCAATATATATGCTTAAAACAATCCACTATTATTCACACTAATGCAAAACAGTCCCTAACATGTATATATCCATTGATATATTCACAAACAGTCCACTAAATACACATACTTGCACAAAATAGTCCACCTAGTTAACAAAACAATTTCCCATGTTTTTAGATCGCCAATTCAGCCCTTATATTCTCAAAACAGTCCCGAATTATTACAATACAGCCCTTAACTTATATGACAACCCTTATATACTGCACATACTTAGCCCTTGTTTTAATTCACTAAACTAGTCCATTTTTCTTAGTTAAAACAGCCCAAATTATCCCATTATTTTAACAAAATTAATCTATAATTTCAGTGTTTACAAAAACAGTGCAAGAAGGCATCAAAACAATCCATTATTGAATACTAGTAGACATTGACTAAACTCAAGTTTAATCATGCATTACACCACCTAATATAATCCAATTTCACTTGTATTCATATAAAAATAGTCCCCAATTGAACGTTTTAAATTCATATTATCAAATTTTCATTACCATCAAGCAAGGTGGCCAATTATCCAGCTCAAACACCCTATTATACTTGGTCACGATATGTTCCAACCCAATAGTCAATTATCATGAAAATTTCTAAGATTCAAGGTAATCACTCAACACCTTAACTGGGTTTTAACACCACTAAAACAAGACAATTTACTCATCAAAACACTCGAACAAATCTAAGGACTTTCCTAACACAAATTGACCTTCAACCAAATCTAGCAACATATGAGTTAAGCAAAGTTCTCATTCAATTTCTTTCTACTCAAATACAATTGATTTAAGGTGAGAGAGAGAGAATTTCACCTTCTTCCTTAAGTTTTTCAAGTATATCTTCATGAACCATGCTAAACAAAGGTTCTACTTCAAGCCTCCATGGCTAACCCTTAAGCTTTCTCCCTCCTCTCTCAATTTTTGATAGTTTCGGCCATTTGGAAAGAAAGGAAATGTTTTGTTTGTCTTCCACTTGGCTGAGACTTCCACACATGTACCTATCATGTTCTTAACATGTATACATATCCTTAATCTCCCTAAAGTTTACATGCATTCTTTCAATTAATCAAAACTTTCAATTTAGTCCTCTCTAATTTAGTTAACATACTTTGCAAACTCCATAATTGGCCCTTAACTCATTTAATTGTCTACTCTAAAGTTACCCTGAATCAACTTGAGTCGCATTCAAAATATCAATATATTTCTAGACTGCATTTTGGGATATTACACCCAACAAAATTTGTCATGCTGCCATTTTCTTTGTTTATATTTTAGTCCTTATTTCTTATAATTCGAATTAAATGAGTTTGGATGATCGTTTGATGATGAAATTTGATGAGTAAGCATGTAACCTGACTAATTAAGATTTGGTAATCATAAATTTAAAAAAAGTTCTCTCGGTTATTCAATTTTATGATTTGGTCCTTAAATTGCAAACATGCTTAAATTGGATATCAAATCGACGCCCGATTCGTTCAAGATTTAATACGCTGCTAGTATGCGCACCATATGAAATAATAATGCATATAGACAAGATAAAAAGAAAAATGGACCGTTTTTAAAGGATTTATTTCGGCAAACCCAAAGAAGTTCACTAGGTTCGATATGGCGTCTAGGCCGGGTCGAGGGGATACAGTTAAACTAGTCACTTTTAGTCTTTTTATTGTGTATATGTTGCATATGGTATGTATAAGCTTAAAATGCTTAAAATGAGATTGTTAAATTGGAATAAAGTGATAAAATATGCATGTTTAATCTAAAAAGGAAAAATCCTGATAAATAGATTCATATAGGTATAAATTTTGACATTCTAGTAGAATATGACTGTAGAAACTTTCCTGTAAAATTTCATAGGTTTTGGATATAGTTTGACAGGTCAAATTGCTTATAAACCAGACTAAAGATGACATTGCAGAGTATGGCGTATTGATAAGGGTGATGGCGTATCGATACGTGTATGCATTATTGGTCTTAGACGTACAAGCGTACTGATATTGCTAAAGAAGTATTGGTACGAAAATTCAACATTGGAATTGGGTTATGTCAAAGGTTTCGGTATAGATTCTTGGTGTACCGATCCCAGACCTTCCGTACCGATACGTCTGAAGTTGTACCGGTACGATAAAATGTTACTAGAATCATGAAATTATAATTTGAGCACCGCGTACCGATACAAATTAACCCCATGTCGGTAAGAGTTTTCCAGCCTAACGGTAATACCAGCCATGACATAGGCGTATCGGTACGGCCTTTCTGAGTATCGCATCAAAAGCAGTCTTAGACGAAAATATTGGGGCATTCACCCGAGAAAGTAATCCACCAGATGATCGAACCCAATGAAGGTTGGGGCATCCTCACATACAAGGCACTGAACAATACTTAATCAGAAACAATGATCTGACTAGCAGAGAATCAAGGGCATCCCTTTGAGGGGCAAAAAAGTATGGCCATCCACACGTTCATTGAGATTATTATTGTAGAACTAATGTTTTTATATAATAATTGAAAAATGTTTTGGACAAAGTTAAAAAGAATTCAAAACTATTTCTAAAGTTCAAACAACTTGAAACTATGTTTAGGGGATGTTTTAAAAGGTTTTTACATGTTTTCAAAACCAAATTAAATAAAACCATCCAGGTGTTTCGATACGGGGTCTTACAGTGTCAAAACGTTTCGAAACAGGTTTTGAAACGGGTCTTTTCTGGATGAGAATTTTGCCAAACGTTTCGATACGGGCTATGTCGTTTTGATATGCCTACGTGGCATCGACCGCAACAGTCATAAACCCCCAACGGCTATTTCCCAACTAACATTTAAATGCAGATCGTTTTGATACGGGCATTTCGATACGGCCAACAGCGTTTCGATACAGGTGCTGCATCAGACTGCAACGGCTCTTTCTACTTGAAGAGTGTTTCGAAATGGGTTCGAGCGTTTCGATATAGAGAGCTGCAGAACTGTATTTATGGTGGGAAATTAAGTTTCCAACGGCTCCAATTCAACACCAACGACTAGTAACGGCTATAAACTCATTAAGGAGTATAAGAGGGACCTCCAAGCATCTAGTAATGGTGAATGCTTCAATTGTTAACAACAAATGATCAAGAAATTGTCTTAGTGCTAAATTGTCATTTCTTTGTATAGACAAACACTAGTGAGCCAAAATTGTTAGACTTGCTCAAGTGTTTTAGGTTTTGGGTGAGAGCTAAATTGTGCAAACAAATACCTATTAGAGGGATTTGAGTTTTCTTATCTTTTCTCTTGTAAAGAGGGTTTGATCAAGGCTTTGGGTAGAAAGCTTGATCGGTGTATAAGGGTTTCCTCCTAAGCCTAGAAAAGAGGACGAATCAATAGTGGATTGATTCGAAATCCTTAGTGGGAAGCTAAGGTAGTGGATGTAGACCTTGGTTTGAAGGTTGAACTACTATAATTCATTATGTCATTAATCTTTTTAGCTTCCACACCACTTACACCCAAAATTTCACTTCTCCACCGCTTGGCGAGCAAGAACGGTTGAAGGAATCGAACACCGTATAACCTAACAATTGGTATCAGAGCTTGGATCAATTGAAGAGAATTAACATCCTATTGAGAAGATCTGGCAAGCTCGATCACCATTTCAAACAACCGGCTCAATGGTGCAATTCGTCGACAAACTGCCCTTCTTCGACGGAACTCACTATGCCCATTGGAAGACAAAGATGAAGTTCTTCATTAAGTCAAGAGACTACAAGCTTTGGGACATAGTTGAAGATGGTCCGTTCATGCCTCAACGAAGCAAAGCGGAATGGAGTGCTGAAGATCGCAAAAGATGGAGCTTAATTGTAAAGCCTTGCACATCCTATTTTGTGTTTTTGGCCCAACCATCTATGAGAAGATGTCTTCTTGTGAGAGTGCCAAGAAGGTATGGGACAAGCTTGAAGTCACATATGAAGGAACCGATGAAGTAAAGGAGACCAAGATCGGCCTCCTCAACCTAGCGTATGAGAACTTCAAGATGGATCCAGAAGAGAACATTGAGAAGATGTTTGATAGGTTCTCCACTATCACCAATGGTCTCAAAGGATATAGAGAAGCCAAACCGGAAGAGAAGTTTATCCGAAAGCTCATCTACTCACTTCCCAAGTCATGGGACTCAAAGAGGACCGCCATCATCGAAGCTAAGAATTTGAAGACCTTGAATCTTGATGAACTCATGGGGTCACTTCTCACTTATCAAATAATGAAGAAAAACAAAGAAGATAAGAAGAAGAGGGAAGAAATTAGAGCTATGAGGGAGAAGAAGCTCAAAGGGCTTGGCATCAACACAAAAGTCATTGCTCTCAAATCTTCCACATGACATCATGTTGATTCAAGTGAAGAGGAGGATGAAGAAGAAGAGATAGTTCATCTTTTCAAGAAGTGTGTCTCGTTCATGAAGAAAGCCTTGAGAGAGCTTGAATGAGAATCCATGAAAAAGAAGAGGGCAAGCACTTTAAGCCATAAGAAGAAGGCATATGTGGCTACTAGGAGTGATAAGGACTCCACCGACGATGAACAAGCCAACCTTTTCCTTATGGCCATCGAAGAAGATTCAATGGTAACTTCTAATTCATCTACTTCATGTTCTTACTCTTTTGATGAATTACAAGATGCCTACGATGATTTGGTTTTGGAGTTTAAAAATCACATTTTGAAAAACAATAAAATGATTTCAAAGTTGAAAATTCAAAATGATTTGATTTCTAAAACCAAACTTGAACTTGAAGCAAAACTCGAAGAGTTTGAACAAAAAATGTTTTGATTTACAAAATTTGCTTCATAAAGTTCAAGAAGAAAAAGATTTGATTTCCAAAGAATTTAAAAAGAAAAACAATTTTGCAAAATCAAACTTTTATGTAAGACAATCTAGTGCCCCTAAATTTATAAATGGTAAATGTTTTAGAAGTGTTTGGGTACCAAAAGGACTAACCACTTCAACTAAAAATGATGAAATTGAAAAATGGATTCCTAATGGGACTAAATTTTGCGCTACTAACTTCTATGGATCCAAAGCAATTTGGATACCAAAAATTACTTGATTGTCTTTTGCTAGGTATGATGGAGAGTGAACAACAAGTTAAAAATTGAGGGGGAGCTCCATGAACACAAGGAAGAACACTTGAAGAAGGAAGGCTTTACATCCTCCCTTGAGTTCAAGTGTGGTAAAATCTAGTTGTCTTTGCTTTTATTTGATTTATTTCAACTAGATGATCATATATGTTGAACTAACATTTTTATGATGCTTTGAGTAAGGTGGGGCCATTTTAAAACCAAAAATTCTAAATCTTTGTCATCTTTTCAAACCTCCTAAGTTATTTTGAACTTAATGTCTTTTGAATTCTTTTTTATATAACAAAAAGGGGGAGAAATGGTTTGAAAAATTGAATTTTCAAATGAATAAGGGGGAGCTCAAATTGAGTTCAAAATTTTCATCTCTTATTCACTTTTTTAAACTTAAAGGGGGAGAATCTCAAACAATTTTTCAAGTTGGTTTAATTATATCCAAAAGGGGAGATTGTAGAACTAATGTTTTGATATAATAATTGAAAAATGTTTTGGACAAAGTTAAAAAGAATTCAAAACTATTTCTAAAGTCCAAACAACTTGAAACTATGTTTATGGGATGTTTTAAAAGGTTTTTACATGTTTTTAAAGCCAAATTAAACAAAACCATCCAGGTGTTTCGAAACACCCCTAGGTGTTTCGATACGAGGTCTTACATTGTCAAAACATTTCGAAACGGGTCTTTTCTGGATGATAATTTTGCCAAGCGTTTCGATACGGGCTATGCCATTTCGATACGCCTACGTGGCATCAACCGCAACGGTTATAAACCCCCAACGGCTATTTCCCAACTAACATTTAAATGTAGATCGTTTCGATACGGGCGTTTCGATATGGCCAACAACGTCTCGATACGGGTGATGCATCAGACTGCAACGACTCTCTTCTACTTGAAGAGTGTTTCGAAACGGGTTCGAGCGTTTCGATACGGAGAGCTGCAAAACTACATTTATGGTGGGAAATTAAGTCTCCAACGGCTCCAATTCAACCCCAACAGCTAGTAACGGCTACAAACTCATTAAGGAATATAAGAGGGACCTCCAAGCATCTAGTAATGGTGAATGTTTCAATTGTCAACAACAAATGATCAAGAAATTGTCTTAGTGCTAAATTGTCATTTCTTTGTATAGACAAACACTAGTGAGCCAAAATTGTTAGATTTACTCAAGTGTTTTAGGTTTTGAGTGAGAGCTAAATTGTACAAACAAATATCTATTAGAGGGATTTGAGTTTGCTTATTTTTTCTCTTGTAAAGAGGGTTTGATCAAGGCTTTGGGTAGAAAGCTTGATCGGTGTATAAGGGTTTCCTCCTAAGCCTAGAAAAAGGGACGAATCAATAGTGGATTGATTGGAAATCCTTAGTGGGAAGCTAAGGTAGTGGATGTAGACCTTGGTTAGAAGGTTGAACCACTATAATTCATTGTGTCATTAATCTTTTTAGCTTCAACACCACTTACACCCAAAATTCTACTTCTCCACCGCTTGGCGAGCAAGAACGGTTGAAGGAATCGAGCACCGTATAACCCAACAATGATTCATTTATTGCATACATCATACATGTATTTAAGTCATCATACATCAAGCACAAAGTTAAGCGCATCCATAACACATTTTTACTTGTACATACAAACAGGTCAAAAAAGAGACCGAAGGCCTCAACTATTGGGGCAACAACATGATGACCAACCTTTAGCCGTGAATGAGTCTGAATAGGCAAAAAGCTCAAACATCCAGATAAAAACAGTAAAATTCTCTGAATAGATTACTAACTAATGTTCCATTCCATTTTTAGGTCATAACTCCATACCATGGAGTTCTAAAATCAACTTTTTCTCAATCTCGCCTCCGTCATTGGTGGTGGGTCAGGTCAATTTCCCTTGAAAATAGAAAGAAGAAGATCACGTCAAGGTCATTCAGCTTATCCAAAAAAGAATGAGGACAATGAAATTTGGGGGGGGGGGGACTTTTGCTAGGGCAAATTTTGAACAAAAATCAAAAGACCAACCTAAGCCAGAAGAAGAAGACTTCTACAAAAATTCCATGTATCCTCATGAAAGCATATGCATCATTGCATCATCCAAACATGTTCATACATCACGACATCTAGTTTTTCATTAAGCATTCATAACTTAAACATTCCGATGAGAATTTCATGCATCTTCGCTTCATCACGCAAGCAAAACATGCACACCATTTGCATAAATACATTACCGAAAACTGAAATTTATGTCTCGAACTTAAAGGGGCGTAAGTTTCTCATTAGTGACGTATAAAGAATTATTATTTTAGAGACTTTCTATAATAAAATTCACACATTTAGAGATCACAACTTTTAAATTAAATTTAAATTCCTAATTTTCATCGTTAAAAATAATATGTAATCGACTATGTACCAATTTTGGGCATTGTAGGGATGCTCACCCTTCCCCACACGTAACCAACTCCCGAACCTATTTTTTCTGGTATCGCAGACTAAAACTCGTTGTTTTAATAAGAATGAAAAAACAAGTTTTATTAAAATTACCGAGTTTTCAAGTGGTCCAATCTCACCTAAATTAAAAAAGATTGGTGTCGACTCCCATTTAAAACCAAAAAAATATTTTTGTAATAAAACGCGTAAAGCATGTGCGGGACCGTTATTACGTATGTTAATTTATTTGACAACCTGTCACAAATAATAAAAAATTGAACATATTAAAGGCTTAGGATTTTTGAAAATTTTCACAAATATTTTAATAGAAAGTAACGAGGATATGCAAATATAATATTAATATTTAAAAATATTTAATATAATAATTATATTAATAACATGATAAATTTATAACATTTTTTCTTTTAAAATTTAGATAGTGTAACAAAAATAGTTTTATGACTTTTTGTGTTGATTTTTTAATTTAATATTAAAAATTTAACATGTTAAAAATAAAATATAACACAATGACAGTTTAGTAAATTTTACTTTAAGGTAAACTTATATTCCTCAAACTAATCACAATAATCTTATATTCTTACCAAATAAAACAAACAAGATAACATAACATTCCAGTAACGTGTCAGGTAATGTTACGTTCAAAGAATCTTACGTAAAAATAATCTTACATTTCGTAAACCAAACACACCTTAAGAATTTATGAACTTTACGCTAAAATATAAAAAAAATAAAAACCAACTTAATATAAATTTATCAAAAGATTTATTTAATAACAATTCTTTTATTTTAATCTTCAAATTTTGCAGCAATTCCTTGGAATCGTAAAATATTAAAAAAAAGGTAAACTACATATATCATCACCATATTATTGGTAAAGTCGCGATTTGACCACCTTACTTTTTTTCGAAGCAATAAAACCACCAAATTATTTAATTGGTTGCAATGTGACCACCATCCGTTAAAAACTAACGGAAGGAGTGACGTGGCAGTTAATAAAATTGGTATAATTACACATTTAGTCCCCGCTATTTGTACATTTTATCAATTTGGTCCTAATTTTAATAAATAAAATAATTTTATTATTTAATTAGGCTACGACACGTGTCGCCGTATTATTGACGGATTTTATTTATATATTTTTAATTTAATAATTTTTATTTTGCTCCTCCAATCAGGTGGTGACACGTGTCACCAGATTGAAGGAGCAAAATTAAAGAAACAAACACTTTGCCCCCAATAGGATTCAAACCCAGGTTAACTAGGTTGAGAGTGAGCACACTTACCCCTAGGCCAAAGCAATCCTTGTGATTCATTGTACAAAATCCAATATATATGTTAATTTTTTGTTTGCTCGAATTGAAAGGCGTTATACCCACTGTCATCCTTCTGTAATCACTAATTTTGTCCGGGGTGTTAGACCCGATTTCTTTTATTTTTAATAATGGGCTTTAATATGATATTATTATTACTACCTTATTAATCACTTATTAATCTTATCATTATTACTCTATTAATGTATTATTTATGTTATCATCATATACTAGTATTATCCCATATATTATCTACTATTATTACTATCATATTATTATCCATCATTATCTATTATTATTCGTATTATATTGTTTTATTATTATTATTATGAACTATTTATACCTTTTATCAGCTTATATTATTACTATTATCTTATTACTATTATTATTATCTTTATCTTTATCTTTATCTTCTTCTTCTTCTTCTTATTATTATTATTATTATTATTATTATTATTATTATTATTATTATTATTATTATTATTATTATCTAATATTATTATTATTAAATCTAGAAATAAAATTGAGTCTAATAAATAAAAGCCGAACATATATATATATATTAATTAAATAAAAGTCCACAGTTTTTAATTTGAAGTCCATTATACATAAAAAACCAAAAAATTACATGGCCTGTTGGCCCAAATAATAAAAGCCCTAATTTGAAAAACCCTAAATGTTTGCCCTTATGGTTTGCAGCCGCCACCTTACCACCGTTAGATCTGGGATCCAGATCTAACGGTTCAGATCGCACCAGAGATGGAAGCCCTAGCTGCCCCCAAGAAACCCTAGCGCCGCGCAGCCTCAGCCATTGGATCAAGGATGGATCAGACGGCCGAGATCGAGCCGGAGAAGTTTCCAGATCCTCACGCACAACGCCCCGTCTCCCACGCGCGTCTGTCCGTCTCCCAAATGCGCGCGTGCAGTTCACCGCGTGCCTTTTCGGATGCCTCACGCCCGAGCCAAACCAGCCACGTCGTCCGGCCACGTCTCTCTGGTCCCCCCTCGTACGAGCCTCACATGCAGCCAAAATAACAAAAACGTCAGAGGCCGAAATGCAACGAAATACAGAAATCACAAAGACGCAAGGCAACAAAAATCAGAGGCAATCAACAAACAATCATACCAATCAACAACATTTCCAGCAATTTTATGCATTTAGGAAAAAGAAAAAAACATGTAATATTGCGACTATAAAAGCCGAAGCAACATGTAATGATAGAGGAGGGTTTTTCGGGGAGAGGATTTTTCAAAGAGAATTATTAGGGGGAGGATTCGGAATTTTAGAGAGGATTTTTCGGAGGGGATTTCTTGGAGAGAAAAAAGGATTCAAAAAAAATATTCAGAGAGAGAGAGAGAGATTGTAATCAAGCTTTCATATCAATACAAGCAAAAGTCAGATTCAAAGAGGTATCACCATCGTCCCATTTTTTATTTCGAATTATAAAGAGAAAAACAGAAAAAAAGGAAAAAGCTTTAGGGGTTTCTATTTTTCTTACCTCTGTCCGTTCGCCTTCCTTGCTGGCGATAAACCCAGTGATCTCCCCGGAGATCTAGTGTGGTGAGCCGGCGAAGGGGAATACGAAAAGGGGGATCGTTTTCTGGTTTCTTTTTCGGTTTCAAAAAATTTTTCGGTTTGAGTATCGTGAAAAAAGGCTCTTTTTTGGTTTTGGGTTGTCGAGAAAGTCGGGAAAAAATCTTTTTTAGGGTTCCGGCACCAGAAACGGCGACCGGAACCCTTGCGGCGCCGGACTTCTCAGAGAACAAAGGGTAAGGTTTTTCTTTCGGTTTAGGGTTAGGTTTAGGAAAAAGGAGGCCAAAATGTTTTTACTTCGAATTTATAGACTTTTAATGTTTTAAAAAGGGATTAATTGCGTCTTAAGGGCCTCTGTGTCGCGTAAATACGCGGGGAAGGACTTCCATTTTTTTAAATACTTCCCGCAGTCCCTGTAGGTTTTCCCGAGTTTTCAATCTCGTCCCAAATTTAGTTTCAATCGGTTTTCGAGTGGGATATTCGCCAATTTAGTCCTTGTTGGCTTCCGCTTTTTTCAATTGGGTCCTTATTTCGTGTTTAATTAGTTTTGTTAAATGGTTTATTTACATATTTGGTCCCTTCCAGTTTCTATTTATTTACTTAATTATTTATTTTTGGCATCTTGTTTTGGTCATATTGTTATTATGTATGCATTTTTGTCCCCTTTATTTATGTTTGCATCGAATATATATTTTGCCATGTTGTTATGTTTTTTTTTCATATAAGTATGATATGTGGTTATATGTCTTTACGTTAGGTGCATTTAATGTAGCTTTGCCATATAGCATTTTGCATGCTTGTTTTTTTATGTGTGTTTTTAACTAGTTTTCATGCCACTCGAATATATTTGTTATATGCTTTTTAATGCCGTTTGAATTTGCATTTTGTGACATGCATTCTAGATGTTATTCATGTGATTTTTAATGTCTTGATTTGCATGATAATTAATTTTAATTATAAAACGGAGATACTTATTAATTCGCGTATTCGGGTCGACTAGCCTAGCTTATTGGATGTCCCACGAATATTCGGATTAATTCGAATCGTCTAAAGGTAAATCCGTAATTAAAACGAACAAGACCATAGCATCATCCTTTAATTGCTTGCATCATGCATAAAGGTGACGTACGGGATCCGAACCCTAAACTAACACGGCAGTCAGCCTTATATGATGTCGGTTTAGTTTTTGGTCTGGTGTACCGTCATCCTTTTTATTAAATGTTTAATTAGTTCAAAACCACCAATTTGAAAAAGCTCGTACTATTAAAGTCCGATTTTCAATCAAGAACCCCTAATTAAAGTCTTCTTAAATTTCGAATAATTTCCATCAATTAAAGGCAACAATTGTTTTGGTACCGATTTCCGGGCGTGATGGGGGTGCTAACCCTTCCCCACGCGTAACCAACTCCCGAAACCTTTTAAAAGAATCTCTGGTTTTGTTTTTTATGGTGTCTGGCCTACCTTAGTGGCCGGTGGCGACTCCAAACCGAGAAAAAGATATTTTTTAAAAGGTTGTTTTCCCGAAACCCGAATTAATTTTTAAACTCCCCCTTTTTCAAATTAAATTGAATATTTTTCAAATTAGCGGGGAAGCTGTGCGAAAAAACCCCGTTACAGCATGGCGACTCCGCTGGGGAGAAATTTTGTTTTTCAAAACAAAAAGAGAGTTAGGCCAATAAAATAATTGTTGCTTTTAATGATGGAAATTTTTGAAATTAAATTTGACTTTAGCGAGATGGTTCTTCATCGAAAATAGAACTTGAATTATACGAGATTCGATAATTGGTGGTCTTGAATTAATTCTTCATTTAATTTCAAAGGAATCACCGACATGTGTTGCATCACGCATTAGGCTCTGTACCCGAGCTTCGTCCCTTAAGTGGGAGTGAAACGCCCATACCCACGTGAGTCTCCCTCCACGGGTCAGTAATTCACTTCCGGAATCCACGCCTTTGACATGTGAGCAGCCCTCCACGTCACTAGGCTGTGCTTTCCCTCGAACCGAAACCAATTTGCAAGCTTGTAATGGGCCAGAATTGGGGCTTTTGTCACCTTAGTAGGTGATAAAATAGGTTCGGGTACCCCTTTTAGAACCGAACCACACGCGTGAGAATTTAAGAAGCCTACCTGATTAGAGCCATGCGGTTAACCGTAGAATTAGAATTCATGCTATTAGGTCTTGCATCGTTAATTTGCCTTGATGTGTTTTCTTTTGCTTTTTTTATTCAAGTCTTCATTATTGTTGATACTAACCCAGTTGCCTTCTTGTCTTGTTTTGCTTATTTTTGCACACTCATCGCATTTTCATACGAAGTGTTGATTCGAGAACAGTCTAAAGTTGAAAACTTTCACAATGGGAGAAAGAGTCCATAGCAATGGAGTTCCCGGAGCGCGCTAATTTAGAAAGAAGGGACGAGAAAGTTTATTGAAAATCGTACCCTATGCCTCGTTGTAAAAAGGCTTGATCTCCGTTATGGAAAGTTGTTTAATGAGGATGTTCGTCGAATCAACATTTCCTTGCATTCGATTTTGTGTTTTTTAATTTGTTGCCTTCAATCATATGTTTCCATTTTGCATATGACATTACATGCATTACATCATTGAATCATGAGATTAATTGTTCGGGGTCATGGCAGCATTCGTGACTACCGAAGATTCCACACTTTACTCGCCATCAAAGAAGGCAAATGGAAGAAAGTTTTGCTAAGTGAGAAGCCGACTTTAGAAGGGTCCGAGTGGGGCATATGATGGCCATGAATCCTTTTGCGAATACCATCAGACTATGGGGCATGAGATTCAGAGTTGTCCCGAATTCAAGCAGTTGGTTCAGGATTTGATGGACAATAAGGAGGTCGAGTTCCTCGAAGAAATTTGAGGGGTGGAATGGATGGTCAGCTCAGCAGTATTTAAGAGTTTTAGTGTATCCAAGACCGCTTGTCTTCATTTCATTGCATTTTAATCTTTTCTTTGAAGTGATGTGTGAAATCAACCTTTGCTACCCTTTGCCCGAAGGTAGCGAAGATTTTTTGTAAGGGCCTCAGACTGCATGTTTCTAAATTTCAATGAAAGGATGCATTATGTTTCAATTGCCTTTTCATTTTTTGTGTATAGATTTGCTTATTGAGTCCCCGTATATCGATTGCACAAGGGACATTGGCCTTGACACCAAAGGTTGACTTCGAGCCGCCTTTGTCTAGTAGAAATCGAAAGCTTTGAAGATGATGAATATGTGGCTTACACTCCAAGTTAATTTGGTCACCTAATCAAACACACATGGAATTATGACCTTCGGAAGAATAACCGGAAGTCTTTCGAGCTAAAAAAAAATCGAGAATACTAAGCCTAACAATGTTCGAAGCCTGGTAATAGGCATTTTCAGATACAAATGTGGAATTTTGGGGCACTCCGCTGTAGCAAAAGACCAATAAGGTTGCTATGCACCATCCACTTTAGCTACATGAGTGATGGTAAAATCGTGACAATGCCGAGTAACTCGGGGTATCGTTGTATGCTCCATCTTTATTCTCGAGCCAAAGGAATGTGATGAGTTGACTTCCCCAATTATAAAGAATTGATAAAGGCGAAGCCTATTGAAGATAAATCTAATTTTTGGGGCACTCCGCTGTAGCAAAAAACCAATAAGGTTGCTATGCACCATTCACTTTAGCTACATGAGTGATGGTAATATTCTCAAATCGTGACAATGCCGAGTAACTCGGGGTATCGTTGTATGCTCCATCTTTATTCTCGAGCCAAAGGAATGTGTCGAGTTGACTTCCCTACAATTATAAAGAATTGATAAAGGCAAAGCCTATTGAAGATAAATATAATTGATTAAAAAGCCGAAATAACTTGGAGAGTATGTCACATTTTCAGACATCAGCTCAGCCTTCGAGGTCTCCTAGACACATGATGCTTGAGGCAATCATTGGTAAGCCATAATAGTGTCATTCGTGCGCTTAATATTCAGGGTATTTAATCCAGCTTGATATACCCATGATTTGAAAGAGAAAAATTTGTTTTTTAAAAAAATGCATCTCATGTTGAAATTAGAAGATGCAATCTAAATCTTTTTTGAACACAAATTAATTTCCCTTTGCTTCAAAGATAAAGTTTAGAATGCAATGTCATGAATACAAATGACAGGTTGTCAGTGCCTATGGTGAAGATTTTAATAAGTTTCTACATGCTACAATTCAGGGACTTGAAGCAATTTTTTGTCGAAATGTTTCGATTGCTTCAGAAGATGAAATTGGACCTTGGTGAACTTAAGAGAAAAGTTCAGGGACTTGGGGGCATGTTTTTCCCCATTTATTGAGAAGAGATAAAGTCGTCATGTTGAATTAAGAAGAAGAGAATAATTGAGCACCTAGTTTGAGAAGGGGGCAATGTTTTGAGAACGAGCATTACAAGAAGTGCTATGTCTAGTTTGACCAGCGAAAGTCAACAATCATCTTTCGAGAAGAGATCAAAAGGTCAAGATTTGGCAAAGATGAGAAGGCCAAAAGAGATTGAGAAGAAGAAGAGACCAAGAGATCGAGATTTGGCAAAGATAAGAAAGCCAAAAGAGATTGAGAAGAAGAAGAGACAAGAAGAAGGTCGAGATTGACCAACTCGGAGAGTAGAAGCATCCGAGCATTTTGATGTCATAATTCATGCATCACTTGTAGTTAGGCATCCCTAGGATTAGGGGCATGCTAACTCACAACATCATATCATTTTTACCTATTTTCGACAGGTATTTTAAAGCTTTCCCCGTAAAAGGAAATCGGCCTATCTATTCAGGCTCTTGGAGAATAGAACTCGCCTATCCGATCAGGCCCTTGGAGAATGGAACCCGCCTATCCGATCAGGCTCTTAAAGAATGGAACCCGCCTATCCGGTCAGGCTCTTGGAAAATGGAACCCGCCTATCCGGTCAGGCTCTTAAAGAATGGAACACGCCTATCCGATCAGGCCCTTGGAGAATGGAACCCGCCTATCCGATCAGGCTCTTAAAGAATGGAACCCGCCTATCCGGTCAGGCTCTTGGAGAATGGAACCCGCCTATCCGGTCAGGCTCTTAAAGAATGGAACACGCCTATCCGATCAGGCTCTTGGAGAATGGAACTCGCCTATCCGATCAGGCTCTTAAAGAATGGAACCCGCCTATCCGGTCAGGCTCTTGGAGAATGGAACCCGCCTATCCGGTCAGGCTCTTGGAGAATGGAACCCGCCTATCCGGTCAGGCTCTTAAAGAATGGAACCCGCCTATACGTTCAGGCTCTTGGAGAAGGGAACCCGCCTATACGTTCAGGCTCTCGGAAAATGGAACTCGCCTATCTGTTCGGGCTTTCGGAGAATAGAACCCGCCCATCCGTTCGGGCATTTGGAGAATGGAGCTTCTGCTAATAATATGTTTGATCGGACCTCGAAGGGTTGAAGGGTGTTGAAATGAGAAAAACAGCTTCAGGCCTCCGCGACCGTTGCATTTTCCCGTACCGACTTTCGAACCGCCAGTAGTTCAAGTGCATGGTGACTCGGAATCCAAACAGGGAAGTCGGACAAAATTGGTGCTTATGACCTTTGCTTTATCCTTGTTCTACAAGTATAAGAAAAGGGGGGCAACTGTAATCACTAATTTTGTCCGGGGTGTTAGACCCGATTTCTTTTATTTTTAATAATGGGCTTTAATATGATATTATTATTACTAACTTATTAATCACTTATTAATCTTATCATTATTACTCTATTAATGTATTATTTATGTTATCATCATATACTAGTATTATCCCATATATTATCTACTATTATTACTACTACTATATTACTATCATATTATTATCCATCATTATCTATTATTATTCGTATTATATTGTTTTATTATTATTATTATGAACTATTTATACCTTTTATCAGCTTATATTATTACTATTATCTTATTACTATTATTATTATCTTTATCTTTATCTTATTATTATTATTATTATCTAATATTATTATTATTAAATCTAGAAATAAAATTGAGTCAAATAAATAAAAGCCGAGCATATATATATATATATATATTAATTAAATAAAATTCCACAGTTTTTAATTTGAAGTCCATTATACATAAAAAAAACCAAAAAATTACATGGCCTGTTGGCCCAAATAATAAAAGCTCTAATTTGAGAAACCCTAAATGTTTGCCCTTATGGTTTGCAGCCGCCACCTTACCACCGTTAGATCTGGGATCCATATCTAACGGTTCAGATCGCACCAGAGATGGAAGCCCTAGCTGCCCCCAAGAAACCCTAGCGCCGCGCAGCCTCAGCCATTGGATCAGGGATGGATCGGACGGCTGAGATCGAGCCGGAGAAGTTTCCAGATCCTCACGCGCGACGCCCCGTCTCCCACGCGCGTCTGTCCGTCTCCCAAATGCGTGCGTGCAGTTCACCGCGTGCCTTTTCGGATGCCTCACGCCCGAGCCAAACCAGCCACGTCGTCCAGCCACGTCTCTCTGGTCCCCCCTCGTACGAGCCTCACATGCAGCCAAAATAACAAAAACGTCAGAGGCCGAAATGCAACGAAATACAGAAATCACAGAGACGCAAGGCAACAAAAATCAGAGGCAATCAACAAACAATCGTACCAATCAACAGCTTTTCCAGCAATTTTATGCATTTAGGAAAAAGAAAAAAACATGTAATATTGCGGCTATAAAAGCCGAAGCAACATGTAATGAGAGAGGAGGATTTTTCGGGGAGAGGATTTTTCAAAGAGAATTATTAGGGGGAGGATTCGGAATTTTGGAGAGGATTTTTCGGAGGGGATTTCTTGGAGAGAGAAAAGGATTCAAAAAAAATATTCAGAGAGAGAGAGAGAGATTGTAATCAAGCTTTCATATCAATACAAGCAAAAGTCAGATTCACAGAGGTATCACCATCGTCCCATTTTTTATTTCGAATTATAGAGAAAAACAGAAAAAAAGGAAAAAGCTTTAGGGGTTTCTATTTTTCTTACCTCTGTCCGTTCGCCTTCCTTGCTGGCGATAAACCCAGTGATCTCCCCGGAGATCTAGTGTGGTGAGCCGACGAAGGGGAATACGAAAAGGGGGATCGTTTTCTGGTTTCTTTTTCGGTTTCAAAAAAATTTTCGGTTTTGGTATCGTGAAAAAAGGCTCTTTTTTGGTTTTGGGTTGTCGAGAAATTCGGGAAAAAATCTTTTTTAGGGTTCCGGCGCCGGAAACGGGGACCGGAACCCTTGCGGCGCCGGACTTCTCAGAGAACAAAGGGTAAGGTTTTTCTTTCGGTTTAGGGTTAGGTTTAGGAAAAAGGAGGCCAAAATGTTTTTACTCCGAATTTATAGACTTTTAATGTTTTAAAAAGGGATTAATTGCGTCTTAAGGGCCTCCGTGTCGCGTAAATACGCGGGGAAGGACTTCTGTTTTTTTAATACTTCTCGCAGTCCCTGTAGGTTTTCCTGAGTTTTCAATCTCGTCCCAAATTTAGTTTCAATCGGTTTTCGAGTGGGATATTCGCCAATTTAGTCCTTGTTGGCTTCCGCTTTTTTCAATTGGGTCCTTATTTCGTGTTTAATTAGTTTTGTTAAATGGTTTATTTACATATTTGGTCCCTTCCAGTTTCTATTTATTTACTTAATTATTTATTTTTGGCATGTTGTTTTGGTCATATTGTTATTATGTATGCATTTTTGTCCCCTTTATTTATGTTTGCATCGAATATATATTTTGCCATGTTGTTATGTTTTTTTTTCATATAAGTATGATATGTGGTTATATGTCTTTACGTTAGGTGCATTTAATGTAGCTTTGCCATATAGCATTTTGCATGCTTGTTTTTTTATGTGTGTTTTTAACTAGTTTTCATGCTACTCGAATATATTTGTTATATGCTTTTTAATGCCGTTTGAATTTGCATTTTGTGACATGCATTCTAGATGTTATTCATGTGATTTTTAATGTCTTGATTTGCATGATAATTAATTTTAATTATAAAACGGAGATACTTATTAATTCGCGTATTCGGGTCGACTAGCCTAGCTTATTGGATGTCCCACGAATATTCGGATTAATTCGAATCGTCTAAAGGTAAATCCGTAATTAAAACGAACAAGATCATAACATCATCCTTTAATTGCTTGCATCATGCATAAAGGTGACATACGGGATCCGAACCCTAAACTAACACGGCAGTCAGCCTTATATGATGTCGGTTTAGTTTTTGGTCCGGTGTACCGTCATCCTTTTTATTAAATGTTTAATTAGTTCAAAACCACCAATTTGAAAAAGCTCGTATTATTAAAGTCCGATTTTCAATCAAGAACCCCTAATTAAAGTCTTCTTAAATTTCGAATAATTTCCATCAATTAAAGGCAACAATTGTTTTGGTACCGATTTCCGAGCGTGATGGGGGTGCTAACCCTTCCCCACGCGTAACCAACTCCCGAACCCTTTTAAAAGAATCTCTGGTTTTGTTTTTTATGGTGTCTGGCCTACCTTAGTGGCCGGTGGCGACTCCAAACCGAGAAAAAAGATATTTTTTAAAAGGTTGTTTTCCCGAAACCCGAATTAATTTTTAAACTCCCCCCTTTTTCAAATTAAATTGAATATTTTTCAAAGTAGCGGGGAAGCTGTGCGAAAAAACCCCGTTACACCTTCGACCCACCATCATCACCAGCACTTACAAAGAGCCCTTCCCGGCTGGGTTGAAGGAACCAGGTTGCTCCATTCACTTCATTTTTCCGCATCAAGTTTTTGCACCAGAAATGCCACTTTATTCTTGAGGAAAGGCTCATATTTATTCGTGATTAGTGTTAAATGGAATCAATTCCGCTTTTGACATGCGTTTCATTTGCAGGTTAGATATACATTTATGAAAGGAGCCCTGAAACTTCTGATGCCACCCAAATACTCTATTGTCATTCAGGTATTCATTGGTTATTTCCTGTTGTATTTTCATATTGGTGGAATGTTATGATTTTTGGCCATTGTTGAACAGCTTGTGTATTAGCTCTCGTATTTTCCATTGGAATATAAAATATCATGTCATGTCCCCATTGGAATGTCTCAGGAATCCGGAAAAGGATCATGGCATGTCCCCATTGTATGTGACATCGACGAGGAGGCATCAAGAACATGGCTTTGCATTACCCGCCCAGGTGCTTGTGAAGATGGAGATAAAACCTGTGAAATTGTTAATGTACCCTGCTGCAAGTCAGCCATATCAGAAGCAGGCAATCCTGAGATTCTCTCAATTGAGAACAGAAATCATGAAATTTTTGATGATAAAACCACATCCATGACAGGTAAAAGGAAAGAGAGATCCCCCTGATTCCATTCCACTATTGTTATAAGTGGCAAAGCTGAAACCTATTTCGAAGTGCCCGGAGTTGTTTCGTGGTTTGGTTTGTTTTATTTAATATTCCAATCGAAATAATCTTTCCATTTTTTGCTTCAAATTTTTCGTATGCAGCAACTTCCTCACTTATTCGGCTAAGATCCGTTTGGCACATCCTAAAAAAATGGTATTCAGAGAACTGGTTTACCTTAGAATGGGAATCGAACGACACAAACTCCACAACTCGAAAACATGTATTCATAAAGATGAGGTATATATTAGGCAAACAATATGATCAAATATAGTTTGGTAATAAGACATTCTTAGCTAAACATAATTTTGATGCTGCCATGCCATGAATTGCAGAAACTTGCACTGACTAAAACCATGAACTTGATAAAGTATATAGGAAATACAACCCTTATTGTCCAAGTTAATGTTTCTCCCAAATCATTTGAAAACATGTTTTACGATGCCAGGGATATGAATGTTCATGAAGTAATCTTCCCAATCAATGCATTTGGGGTCGAAATACAGCACGTCCTCCTCCACCAGGCTAGTTCTTGCTGCCATTCGCAACTTCTCCGTGTTTAAATCATCGAAACTGTAATTCCGGTGAAATCAGAAGAGTTGCTAATGAAAACTAAAATGACAACAGAACTATAGAGAGAGACTTACACGGATCAAATAACAAGTAAGGTCTGTAAATGTCGACCAATCGCATAACGTAGTTGATCTTCCTATTCATATTACTGTAAACACCTTGAAAGAAGTGGCAGAATGCTGCATTTGCCCATTCAAGTCCCTAACAACACAAGAGGATTGATAAAAAATGATTCAGTTTAATGAAACTCCATAGATAAAAGGGTTGAAAAGAAAACAAAACAGAAGAAGGGGTTTGGGGGAGGACCTTCAAAAGAAGCAAGTAACGGAAAGCCATGTATCTGTGGAAGCTATCCATGTTGTCGAGAACTCGAACTCTGCCGACAATGACCGGCTTCCCGTCTTTGTTGATCCATGGTTTGTTGGTGAAGTAACGGAAGGCGTAGTCTTGAAGATGGAAGTACTTGATGGGGTTCCGGAGCGAAGAACCGACTTGGTATATGGACTCGGGCAGTTGATGTGATGCGTGAGCCATCACCGCGGCTATCATGGCGTTCACCACCATGTCTGCTGGTATCTGCATATGCATATGCAGATGTTGATGAATAGAGGCAGACAGGGGGGTTGGTCTTAACATGGATTGAAGGATAAACACCGAGTGAACTCACCACATCTACTATGGAGTCCAAGTTGCCAAGGAAGAATGTCAAAATGCCCTTAGCATAAGCAACATCTAGGCTATCACTGGTCCTATTGTAAAATGATGGAGCATTGTAAATGAAGAGAATGGACCAACCTGGTTAATGAGTTAATAGTAAAAAGAAGTGAATGGAGCAACATGGTACCTTCGACCCAGCCGGGGAAGGGCTCTTTGTAAGTGCTGGTGATGATGGTGGGGCGAAGGATGACAGTGGGTATAACGCCTTTCAATTCGAGCAAACAAAAAACTAAGATATATATTGGATTTTGTACAATGCATCACAAAGATGGCTTTGGCCTAGTGGTAAGCATGCCCACTCTCAACCTAGTTAACCTGGGTTCGAATTCTATTGGGGGCAAAGTGCTTGTTTCTTTAATTTTGCTCCTTCAATCTGGTGACACGTGTCACCACCTGAATGGAGGAGCAAAATAAAAATTATTAAATTAAAAATATATAAATAAAATCCTCCAATAATATGGCGACACGTGTCGTAGCCTAATTAAATAATAAGATTATTTTATTTATTAAAATTAGGACCAAATTGATAAAATGTACAAATAGCAGGACTAAATGTGTAATTATATCAATTTTATTAACTGTCACGTCACTCCTTTCGTTAGTTTTTAACGGCTGGTGGTCACATTGCAACCAATTAAATAATTTGTTGGTTTTATTGCTTCGAAAAAAAGTAAGGTGGTCAAATCGCGACTTTACTAATAGTATGGTGATCATTTATGTAGTTTACCCTAAAAAAAAGATTTGGTTGACACTTGCCATTAGGGGTTAAGTGAGGAGGGTGAAGGGTCAAATCCTATCAACTCTGGACTTCACCGGAAAAGCAGTAACCTCCCTACTAAAGTGAAAGTAAAGCCGTAAAAAAAGGTGTTTTCCTTTTGTTCGTAGGTCAGATAAAAGCGTCTCTCTACTTTCCCTTTCCTATCTTTTTTATAGCAAATCATATCCATTTTATTTTACCCACTATCTATAAAAACATAAATAAAAGGCTAAAATCATTTTTAATATTTTTCTATATATCCTAATTAAAATTATTCATATATATATATATGTGTGTCACATGAAGTGGTACTGTTATAAAATCTTTAATTAAATTTAATGTAATGGAATTTTTGTAAAATTAATTAAAATCAATACATATATAATCAAAGATATTTATGTTTAATAAAAAATAGTTTTTAAAATTATATATACTTAAATAGTATAAAGGAAAATAACCTTTTTGTTTTTTTTTTATAATATTTATCATACTCAATTTGTCAGTTCTTGTATCTTTAATTGACTCTAGTTTCCTTCTGGCAAATAGGTCAACACATATGGCACAATATCCTATGTGCAGTAGAATCTTTTATGTTTATTGGGTTTATTAAACTAATATTGATTTTTTATTAAAGTTTTTTTAATTATTAATGATATCATCTTAATCAAACCCCAGCAATCAACCCATTCTCGTGAGTATGTTGCAAAATATAATTTTGAGTAAAGTACACAAATATCACTAAACTATCTCAAAAATATAAAATGATCATCAAATTTTTAAAAATTATATAATGACCATTAAACTTTAGTTTTTATTATAAAATACTCATTGGGCTGTTAATTGTCGTTAATTGGGAGACTTAGCAGTTACAAAAATTTGTATAATAACATATTCAATTATCAATATTTACACATTCAATCAATTTAGAAATCAATAATGAGAGTTAAATTATAAATAAATTGATTAAATGTGTCAATATGGAGGATTAAATATTATATTATTCAAATTTCTTTAACTATCACGTTACCCAATTAACGATAATTAATGCCTCAGTGACTATTTTATAACAAAAATTAAAATTTAATACCCATTATATAGCATTTGAAAGTTTGACGACCATTTTACATTTTTAAAGATAGTTTAGTGACTATTAGTTAACTCTACTTATAATTTTTAGGGTTAACTACACCGGATACCACTAAACTATAGCCCTTGAGTCGAAAATACCACCGAACTTTAAAACTCTTCAAAACTAGCATTGAACTTTAATATTTTAGTCGAAAATGTCACTCCGCCGTTAACCGTTAACTCCCCCGTAAGTCAAAACGACGTCATTTTGGTGCGGCTGTTTTGAAGCCTAATTAGGCCCAAAACGACGTCGTTTTGCTAGAGAGAAAAAATAGAACCATACACTTGGGGTGGTTTGAACCCAAAACCTTTAAAAGGTAAAACTAAGCCTTAACCATTGAACCAACATAACATTATATAGTATTTTACTACAAATATTATATATCTTAAAATACTATAGATTAATTCAAATTATTTTATGAAATAAATAATATTAAAATATATTAATTATATATAATATATATAAATAAAAGTGTATTGTTTTTATATAAATATTATATATAAATAATATATTTATATTATAAATATTATATAAAAACTCTAAACTCTAAATCCTAAACCTTAAACTACAAAGCTCAAAGCTCAAATGCTAAACTTTATGATTTGAGGTTTGGGATTTATAGTTTTTTATATATTATTTATAATATAAATATATTATTTTATGAATATTTTTTTTTGTTTTTAAAAAATAATATATTTTTATTGATATATGTAAAAACAATATATTTTATATTATTTATAGAATTATTTTTTATAAAATAATTTGGTTGAACAAAATAGATAATTTTATATAATTTAAATAAAATTATTTTATTTTTATATTATTTATAATATAAATATAATATTTTAAAAAATATAAAATTCAAATATAAAAAATTCTTAAACCTTAAATCCTAAACTCTAAAGTTTAGAATTTAAGTTCGAGGGTTGGGTTTGTGGGTTAACAATTTAAGATTTAGGGTTTTATATAATATTAATAATATAAATATATTATTTTTATAAATATTTTGGGTTTTTAAAATAATATATTTATATTATTAATAATATATATAAAAAAGTAATATTTTTTATTTATATATATATGCAAATAATATATATTTATATGTTAATATTATTTATTTCATAAAATAAAATAAAATTAATTTGAAGCAATTTAAGATATATTATATTTGTGATAGAATATTATATGATATTATGCTAGTTCAATGGTTAAGGTTTAGTTTTCCTTCAAACCACCCTAAGTGCATGGTTTTAATTTTTTCTTCCGATAACATTATCGACTCAAATATTAAATTTTAATACTAATTTTAAAGTTTAGTGATATTTTCTACTTAATGGTTATAGTTTAGCGGTATAAGTATAGTTAGACCCTAATTTTTATATACATACCGGAGAAAGAATTTCAAAAGGAAAGTCCCATTTCCCCCTTTTCGGTTAAATTACATCAAAAAGTAAAAGAAGAGAAAGTAGAACAGTGCAAGAATTTCCAAGAGTTATGATGGAGAGTTGTTTTCAACTTTAGCACAGATATATCCACCGCCCTATCAGCATCTTTTTTGCAAATACATTTCTCTGAGTTACACTCTCTCACTTCACAGATTATATAGGAAACACTGAAAACAACCCAACCCAAAGCTCTTTCAGTCCCCCTCCAATGGCTACAGTCTGCAAATGCACCTTTCTTCTCTCCCTCTGCTTCACATTCTTCATCTTCTCCACAGCTTCAACTCAAGAAGCTGATGCCCTTCTTAATTTCAAGTCTTTCATTGATGACCCTAAGAACTCTCTTTCCAGCTGGTCTAATACTTCGGGTGTTCATCACTGTAACTGGACTGGTATTACCTGCATTCCAACTCCTTCTCTCTATGTGTCTTCCATTGATCTTCAAAGCTTGAATCTTTCTGGTGAAATACCATCTTCCATATGTGAACTGCCCTATTTGTCTCATCTTAACCTTGCTGATAACCTTTTTAATCAGCCTATTCCACTGCACCTGTCTCAGTGCAGTTCCTTGGAGACTTTGAATCTTAGTAACAATCTCATCTGGGGTACTATCCCAGATCAGATTTCTCAGTTTGATGCCTTGAAAGTTCTTGACTTGAGCAGAAATCATGTTGAAGGGAAGATTCCTGAGACTATTGGGTCATTGGTGCATCTTCAAGTGCTCAACTTGGGAAGCAACTTGCTTTCAGGTAGTGTCCCTTTCGTTTTTGGCAATTTTAGTGAGCTTGCTCTACTTGATTTGTCTCAAAATGCCTACTTGGCCAGTGAGATTCCTACTGATATTGGGAAGCTTGACAAGCTTGAGCAGCTCTTTTTGCAAAGATCTGGCTTTCTGGGTGAAATCCCTGAATCTTTTGTGGGTTTATATAATTTGATCACTCTGGACCTTTCCCAGAACAATCTGACTGGTAAGCTTCCACTAGCACTAGGCTCTTCTCTAAAGAAGTTGGTGTCTTTTGACATCTCGGAAAACAAGCTTTTGGGGTCATTTCCCGGTGCCATTTGTGATGGAAAACGCCTCAAACTCCTCAGTCTCCATACAAATTTCTTCAATGGTTCAATACCTGAGTCCATTCCCGAGTGCTTGAATCTCGAGGTTTTCCAAGTTCAAAACAATGGATTCTCAGGTGGTTTCCCTAATGGATTATGGTCCATACCAAAACTTATGCTGGTGAGAGCTGAAAACAATAGGTTGTCTGGGGAATTGCCAGATTCCATATCAATGGCTGCTCAGTTGGAGCAAGTCCAGATAGACAACAACAGCTTTACTGGTAAAATACCTCAGGGCCTTGGCCTGGTAAAGAGCTTATACAGATTCTCTGCTTCTCTCAATGGTTTCTCTGGTGAAATACCTCCCAACTTTTGTGATTCTCCTGTTATGAGTATAATAAATCTTTCTCATAACACCCTGTCAGGCCAGATTCCGGAGTTGAAGAAATGTAGGAAACTTGTTTCCTTATCTTTAGCAGATAACAGTCTTACTGGAGAAATCCCACCTTCACTTGCTGAGCTACCAGTGCTAACTTACCTTGATCTGTCTCATAACCATCTCAGTGGTTCCATTGCACCAGGGCTCCAGAACTTGAAGCTAGCTCTCTTCAATGTGTCCTTCAACCAACTCACTGGCAGGGTTCCATCATCTTTAATATCAGGCCTCCCAGCTTCATTTTTGGAAGGAAATCCGGGACTCTGCGGCCCCGAATTGCCAAATCCTTGCCCTGATGGACATCCAGAACGTCACTCTGCTGGTCTCACAACTTTGACATATGCCCTCATATCTATAGCATTTGCCATTGCAACTATGATTGTTGCTGCTGGTGTGTTTGTGTTTCACAGATATTCCAAGGCGAAGTCGCAAACAGGTGTTTGGAGGTCCGTTTTCTTCTACCCTCTTAGGCTCACCGAGCACGATTTGATGACGGGAATGGACGAGAAAAGTGCTCTAGGAAATGGTGGTCCTTTTGGTAGGGTTTATATGATAAGTCTACCGAGTGGTGAACAAGTTGCCATAAAGAAACTGGTGAATTTTGGGGCCCAACCTTCCAAAGCTTTAAAGGCAGAAGTCAAGACATTAGCCAAGATGAGGCATAAGAATGTTATTAAAATTCTGGGGTTTTGCCATTCAGATGTATCTGTCTTTCTTATTTATGAATTCTTAGAGAAGGGGAGTTTAGGGGATTTGATTTGCAGACCGGATTTTCAGTTGCAATGGAGTGCTAGATTGAGGGTTGCTGTCGGGGTCGCACAAGGACTGGCATACCTTCACAAGGGTTATGTTCCACACATGCTTCATAGAAATCTCAAGTCAACAAACATTCTTCTCGATGCGGATTATGAACCGAAGCTTACGGATTTCGCACTTGATAGGATAGTTGGAGATGCTGCGTTCCAGTCAACCATTGCTTCGGAATTTGCACATTCCTGCTATAATGCACCAGGCAAGGAATTCCACATTGATTTATTTTCTGTTGAAGATCAGCCCAAACTGATGCTTTCCTGCTTCCATTATGTTAATTTTTCACACATGTTGTTTGATTGCAGAATGTAAATATAGTAAGAAAGCAAGTGAACAGATGGATGTTTATGGGTATGGTGTGGTGCTTTTGGAGCTCATAACAGGCCGGCAAGCCGATGACATTGAATCATCGGATTCTCTCGATATAGTAAAGTGGGTTCGAAGAAAAGTTAATATTACCAACGGAGCATTACAAGTAATCGACCCCAAGATATCAAGTTCTTCCCAAAAGGAAATACTAGGAGCACTGGAAATCGCCCTGCGCTGCACTGCGGTTATTCCAGAGAAAAGGCCATCCATGTTAGAAGTGGTTAGAACACTGGAGTCTCTGAAGGCAGGGGGTTGCGTTCCGAATCTGGAGCTCTCGACTTGGGACTCGGAGGAGCAAGTGCAACCCCCTCCTGCTTGAATATCCAAGCTAAAGGGCTGATTCAGTTTGGTTTTTGTATGTAAAGCATCTGTTTCCGAGTTGGTACTTCTTATAGGGGAAATGGATGGGCATGGTGTGTCCATTACATCTGTAGCAGAGAATGTTTGGGAAGTTGATAAAAGGTAATACCATGAGGTATTACAGCATTTTGCTCGTTATAAGGTGCTTCATGTTCTATATACATACACATATATGCCCATCAGATAATGAGGACAATTTTACATCTACAAATATTCAGAACTGGGTGTTCGATTTAGTTTATGCATCAAATATTGAATGATTCCTTAACAAACAAAAAAATAAAAAATTAGGTACAAGAAATCTACGGTCTTAATTGATTTTTTTAACCCTTATGATTCAAATTAAACTCAATTTAGCCCTTCTATTAGTTTGACCACGTTGACCGTCAATGCCTTCTAACGGTCAAAATATAAACGGACACATAATACGCTACTTCATCAAAATTGATTTTTTTTTTAAAAAATCATATAAAAAATTGCAAAAATTAAATTAAGTTTTCTTATTTTTCTTTATTTTCTTTTATAAAAAACATAAAATAATATTTTTAAAAAGAACCCCAAAGTTTCATTTCTTTCAAAAAAACCCCATAAATTCCTAAATCAAGCATTAGCATCGATTCAATCACCGGCCACTCCCCGTCACAGGAAAATCTCCATTCTCCCTCAATATTTCTTCTCACCAGCACTGTCGTCTGCTACAAAATATTTGAGGAGTTGGGAGTTTAGGGATAGGGATTTGAAAATTTTGGATTTTGAAATTTTGAGATTTTATAATTAAAAATATATTTTTAAAAAAATTATACAAAATTTTAATATTATTTTATTATAAATATTTATATAGTTTTAATAATTATTACAATTATTTATATTTTTTTATTTGAAGTAAAACATAATTTTTATTATTTTATACATAATTTTAAATTTTTTTACTCATTTAAATATTTTTTTAGATTTTTCTTGAATTTTGTAAATAATTGTTTATATTTAAATTTTTATAATTTTAAGTATTTTTTTCAATTTTTTATATTATTTTAATTTTAAATATCTATGTATTAATTTTTAAATAATTATTTACAGTTTTGATGACGTGGCACATTTAGAGTGTGCCACATGTCATAATTATAATAACTACTTTTTAATTAACGATCAACTTAATGGAAAAACTAAATTGATTGTAATTTAAATTTTGAGCGATTTATTGATTGTAATTTGAATTTTGAAGGTTCAATTAGATACAAAATTTTCACAAAAACTTAATTAATTTTTTAAATTTTTCGTTGAGAGTTAACCTTTAAACCAAATTAAAAATAAAATAAAATTCGAAACAAAATAATTGTCTAGAGTAGACAACCAGCGATTAATGTCGGGTACGCTGTAATTAATGTCCTGAACAAACTATTATTTAGGGTGAATTCTTTCACATGACACTGAATTTTAGGTTTAATATTAATTTTACCGCCGAATTTTAAATTGATTCAATTGTAGCACTGAATTTTAATATAGATTTCAACTATAGCACTGGATCGTTAACTAATTGTCATGGGTTGAAAGGCGTCCACCACCACAACTCTCCAAGTCTAACCCCATATTCTCTCACTCAAACCCCAAAACAAGACTCGCAGATTGCATTTAACTGATTTTTCAGTATTTGTTTTCAACATTTAACTGGTTTTTATTTTGTATACTAAATATAGGAAAAAACTTTGATCACAAGTTGTGTAAACTTTAGTTTACATGTGTCGTTTAGTTTTGGAGGTTAGAGTTTTAGTTTAGGGGTTTAGGTTATAGGGTTTAGAATTTAGGGTTGGGGTTAGGAATTTAGGATTTAAGTTTTATAGTGTAAATATACAAACTTGTATAAAATTAGTTTTACACATGTGTATCAAAATTTTACCTATAAATATATAGAAAAAACTTTGATACACAAGCTATTAAAAAAATATTATAAAGTAACTATTAAATTTGATTTTTATTTTTTTAAGAGATAATTTTAATTATAATTTTAGTCCTTTAGATTTTTAAAATTTAAAAAAAATTAATAGTGTTTATCGTTAGTGGTGTTCATCAATATTCAGTCGCCCGTTGTAGAATTTTCCTAATCAATAAATTAAATACATGTGATTATATAAAAAAAAGAGTGTGGAACCCACACCACACTTGAAATTTATGTGATGATTGCTGAATTTATTATACACCACTATATATGGTTACTAAAATCTTATATTATTTATAGTTGCCATTTTTCACCCTGTAATTTAATAGACAGTTTTTTTTTTACCTTCTTTATCTCTTCTCTTCACCATTTATAATGATGAACCATATTCTGGATTTTCATTTGGTTCCATTGAGATTATAATCAGGTCAGTTCAAATACTGAGTTTCTTGTTCTAATAACAATTTAATTTACTATCCATATATTCTTTCTTCTCTTTTTAATTTAAATTCAGTTCTACTTTTTGGTGTTTTATCAGTGAAATACATAGATTTGGCCATGCTTGTTTCTTACGATTCAAGCATACATTGATATTTCATGTTTTGTCGAAGCTTAGATGAGTGTTGATTATATATATTTTGTAAGTTATAACATATAATTAGAATGGTATATTCTCGTATCAAGTTTTAAATATAATTGTCGAAATAAATTATTCAAAGAAAATAAAGAGTATGTGATATCACCATATAAGTTGTAGTTCAATTTTCTTGCAAATTATAGGCTCTTTTCTCTACTTTATGTTAAGGATTTTATTAAAAATAAAACTAACATTAATATTGACCTTGACCATCTTAGGATGTTCACCACACCAAATGGCGTCTTTAGCATTTTGAATGCCTTAAATAATTGTATACATTTTTTGTTTTTGTTTTGTTTTCTAAGGTATCTATTAAAGCGAGTCCAATGACTAATTTTTCTCATTCTCTTAGCCTGTATAAGAATATGGTGTGGAAACTTACAAAAATCCCATGAAATTAAATGAAAGATTAAGGTCCCATGTTAAATGAAAATAATAAAACAAATGTATACTGAATTCCACAATGTATGTATGTTTGTAATGTGTGTGTATGTATGTATTCTCATTTGTTTTAATTTTGTAGGATCTATTAACATGACTTCATCAAATATTGATCCAATATTGCCAAGTGATCCTCAGTTTGAAGATTGTAATACAACATTCATGAATGCATGCGGTAATCCATTGCTGCTTCCTCAACCTCCTTTTAATCCTATGGAGGGAATGAGATCATCGAGGAACCAAACACAAACAAAGTTAAGAGTCTATCACAACACACTATTTATTCCACGAATATGAGCATCTGCTGTTCAACTCAACAATTTTATTTCACAGTGATAATCGGAGCAATAAATGTAAAAGGAGGCGTCGTCAGCCACGTCGGGATTCGCTACGCATGTTCGGTGTGAGAAGCTCGAGTTACCGAGGAGTTAGCAGGTTGTGATGCCCTATCCATCTTCATTTCAACTTAATATTAATCCTACTATTTTTCCATTGAAACTAAAAGATGGCATTGAATTCAACGTAGATACACCGGTCGATACGAGGCATTTTTGTGGGACAACACCGATCCGACAGAAAAACCAAAGACCGGTCTTTACATCATCTTCTTTCGTCTTCTGTTTTTCTGCTTTCTGATATATACATATTTCCTGGTTATCATCATTATCTCATTCATAGCTAACCACGTTGATGTTGTTGTTTTCTCCGCACTATGCAGTTTATATAGGTCAGTGATCTCATCCGGTTCCACTTTTAAATTCTGTATACAATTCAATTATGTTACTCCAGCATATTATCTGTAACTATATGAATTGGTTCCTGCAGGCGGATACGATGATGAAGTATCGGCAGCAAGGGCTTATGATTTAGCTGCTCTCAAATTATGGGGCGAATCAGCGCCGCTGAATTTCCCAGTATGTTCTCTATTTCACCTTATATGTATTTACAAGATTCCATCAATCAATGCTTAATCAGCAACTATGTTTGTTCATGCATCACTAGATTAGTAACTATGCGTCGGATTTGGTAAAGATGAAGCTGTGTACCAAACATGAATATTTTCGCAACATAAGACGGTAAAATCCTCAACCTACTTTCAATTTGCAGTATATTCCTGCAACTACAACCGATTAAACTCTTCTCTTTTTTTCTTTTGTGCTCAATAATTCATTCATACAACTAAACTGAAAATTTCAGAAAAAGTAGGGGCTTTGCAAAGGGTGCATCCATTTATCGTGGAGTTTCCAGGTAATACATACATATAATCTCCTTTCCTTGTCTGTACTATACTTTTTTCTGCGTTTTCAATCACGAGAAATTACTCAGCAGGAACTCGGATTTCAAGAAATGGCAAGCAAGGATTGGAAAAGGGAAAGAAATCAAAGGAATTTACCTAGGAACATTTGGTAACTACTGACCCTAACTTGTTTAGTTGATCAAAATGATAACAATTACTGTAATTGAAGGTGACTTGAGATTCAAGTAATCCCTTATATGGTTCATATGAGTTCTTTTTCCAATGGTTTAAACAATCAGATACTGAAGAGAAAGCTGCTAGGGCTTACGATGTAGCTGCTATTAGGCTGAAAGGTGCAAATGCTATAACAAATTTCGATATAAATGAGTATGATCTGAAGGGCATTCTTCAAAGTTCGAAGCTACCAATTGGCAAGGGAGCTTCTAAGCTATTGCTCAAGTCTTCGGTGGATGAAGTTATTAGAAAGAAAAGAAACGTCAGGCATGAAGAAGATGATTCAGGCACCCTCGATCCGGCCCTACTATCGATGTCATTTGAAGATCCTAACACTAACGTGCAGAATTTGTGCCATTCCAACCCAGACATGAACCGAATGATTACTTCGTCTCTTCTTTATGGACTACCGAACCATGAAGAGTTTCAGACTAATCCTACTCTAATGCAAGGGTTCAACAGTTTTGGAAGCAATACCAGCAATGATGGAAATCCAAGCTTTAACTACAATGTGGAGTTCCCTTTTAATGTGAATTCGGAAGGGAACTTTACAGTTTCAGGGGCTGCTGGTGAAATGCAGCAAAACTCGAGTTTTCCCTTTATAGAGGATTATCACCAAGACTCCACCTATCCTGTTCATGGGTACCAAAACCCTGTTGCAGACTCCACCTTTCCTGTTCATGGGTACCAAAACCCTGTTGCGTTTCCAGAAAATCTCGCCCGCACTGGCTACGGAAATTGTGTGGAGACATACAGAGGGTTTGCAGATAACTTTCAGAGCCTGTTAGCTCTACAAGCACAAGATTCTCTCAAATATCGGGACCAGACCCAGAACCTCCTTAAAAACACCATCAATTTCCGAACAAATCCTATACCGGTATATCCTGTGAACGGTTGCTACAGCTCAGAGACTTCGTGTAATGGGATTTTCAAGCACAAAGAAGACTGAGAATGCGTCGGGCAATGGAGCAATTATGGAGGTAAACGCATTCCAGAAACCACTGGAAATGGAATGAATATTTTTTCTAGCCTGAACCAGACCTTTCTAGTTGTTTGCCAGCAAGGAACGAACTTGGACTCGTGTTTCCAAGTGTGGCAAGGCTTTTAAGATCGACAAAAAAAACCAATGGACTTTGATTTCGTTATGAAGTTATATTGTAAAACTAATAATGAACTTGAAATAACAGCCTTCCTCTCAAGCAATTGCAGTGCACGCATGGCAGATAATCAAAGCTTGTAATGCTTACTGAAATATTAAATCTTGTTATGTTACTTTTTTGTACTCGATTTGTATCTTCAGGACAAACAAAAACTAGAGAGAGAAAGAAGTAATAAATAAATTATTCCATGTATTGAAATAAACATATACTGCAGTTTGATCTCAAGCTCTCTCCAATTCAACAAAAACAAAGCAAGTTCTCCCCACTGTACGGTCGAGCCAGTACACAATGTTTGAGAATTTCCTATAACTTTAAACCATTTAAACTTTTCGCCTTATGTTACATTCACTTTTCCATTGCTACAAAACATGAGAGATATACACAACCATCTAGCATAAGCAGTCAAGCGGACCATACCTCACGAAGGAGTTCGTATCTTGCATTTGCACCAACATAGCCTGCATGCTCATGGTTTCCATTAACTGATCCATTGACAACAATTGTTGGTGACAATGGTAATTTATCAATTATTGATGTAAGTGGAGAATTCAATTCCTCCAGTTCCTCGTCACTGGTATATCCTTTCCTCTGTGCCACCAGTGCATTCCTAGACAGCGGTGACTTCTCTCCTGCCTCTGTAACTTTCTCCGCCACATCTGCTGAAGATGGAGTATAGACAACGAGGGCAGCTGTATAAGGGAAAGTTCTAGCCAGCTCTCCTGATAATCTCCTCTCAACAATAGTCTAATGGATGAAAGAACCATGAATCAGAAACAAAACTTTTATGCCTTTTTACTGGTTAAAGGCAAAATTGAGTGCATCGAAATATGAAACACAAATAGCATATGCAGGTGGAGATAGTGAATTATGCTATGAGTTTTTAAAAAGTCTGACAAACAAATGCGTAAAACAAGAACCCCGAACTAATCATACCTCAGCATTCAAGGCTTCCAATACAGCACCTGGAACAGGATCGGGACAAAATTCATCGGGAGTGAAGTTGCAGAGAATGCGTTTAACCAATGGAAGACCAATTGATGGGCACACCTAAAGCCATGAAAATGATTTAGTCAAAAGTGTAGAGAGACCCAACATCAAAGAGATTAGAAAGATGCAGACTTTAATTAAAAATGCACCTCCTTTCTTACTGAACGGTCCAAAAGCATGTCCTTTGGAAGCATTAGAAGATCACTCAGGGAATTAAGAAAAGGGAAGGATTTAGGTTCCCCGTCTCCATTTTGTCTGAAGTCATCTTGCGTGTTATGTTGATCTTCATTCAAATCTTCATCACTATCAATGCCGAACATATCAGTCAGCCATCTAGACCAATTACCAACCTGCAAAATAATTGTCCCTCATTAAGAACTTGTGTATAATATTTCCATGTAAAAAGGTATTAAAAATGGATTTCACCAATTGGGAAAGGCAATGAAACCCCCAATTACTTATTTATCTCGAAGCAGATGGAAACCATTCCAATACTTATCACACAACAAAAAAGGTAAACAGCGGTATCATAGATAGCATAAAATTGAGGACTTCCTATAAAGAACATGAGAATTCATGTCATTTGCAGCATCCAGATTTTTCCATTGGCAGCACATTATTCCCTCTAATATATTTTCTCAGCATCTTAGATCAATCCATTTTTAATGCATTTTCCATATGATGTAAAGTTCAAAACTTAAACCAGCTAAATATCTACCTTAAATTCGGCATTTTCTATATCATATGTTTCCAGTGAATGAATCATGTTTTTATCACAAGAACCACTATTTGTAACCAATAGCACTATCACAGGATCACCACCAAGACTGATATAAATTTCTACGAGGCAGTGTTCCAACAAAATATAAGAACCATGGAATGGAGTTAAATGCATAGGAATTATTAAGATTCACAGCAACAAATGCTTGTTGAGATATAGGTATGGTGCAAGGACTAGCCCCAGCTAGATATACTACAGATATCAAGAAAAACTAAAAGTCAACTGATAAAATACATACAGCATTTTTTAGCTGTGCACCAGATCCAAAGCTAAGATCTCCAGCAGGAATAGGCAGAACCTTTGAATCTACAATAGGATCAGATACAGGATCCGTTGGGATCTCATTAGCAGACTCCCGCAAAATGGCATTGAACATTGCTACATCTAGCCTCGCAATGCACTGTGCCATAACCTAATAAAAAAGGGTACATCAATTAGTTCACAAAGAGTAAATAGATGAGGACATAACAAATATACATCGGACCTCTGCTTAATATTTACAGTGGGAGAACACATATAAGTACATACCAATTTTCCAATAACAGGCAAGCAACCACACTCATGATCGCCTGCTCTAACAGGACAGAGTCGTTGAAAAGCATCTTGGAAAGCAGTTTTCCATAAGTTGATTGAGAAACTTCCTTGCTGTTGGTCGCCCAAGGCTGGCCCCAACAACTTTCCAATTGTTCTGCTGACAGATGAACCCTCAAGAGGAGTTTGCATATATGGAGTAAGAGCCTGAAACAAGGGACCACACATAAATTCTTTCTCTTATTTGTAGTTTAGGGACTGAACTGTAATATCAATTAGATGACCTACATTTCTAAATAGCACTTTCTCTTGAATATAAAAAATTTGACAACAACTATTTACCTGCCACCACACTGACTCAACTATTCGAGAGAATATCCAAGATTCCACTTTTTCTAGTGCAGAGATGAAGGTTCCTGTCTCTTGCCAATCATCGACAAGCGGCCCAAAACTGTTTACTTGTTTACTACCAGCACCACCTTTCCATTTTAGAGTTGTAGACTTTACCTCACCCCTTTTGTTGCTTCCATTCAACTGAGGAAGCCGGGAAAATGGGCTTGAGTTGTGTGAAGTGCCAAATGATTGAGAAATGATCTCCCTCAGCAGTATAGTGTTTGATAACCAGAAGGTTAACCTTAAAATACAAGAGCAGAATATTATTCAGCTGTCAACAGTAAGTTGAGAAATTATAAAGCACTCACGAAAATTATCTGCTTATAATTACCATACCTTGAAACATCATTACCACAAGATTTTGAAATCAAAATAAGCCCAGACACTGTGTTTTTAGCAATTGTGGCTCGTTTGTTTTGAGCCCAATGCTTGCAAGCATGTATGTAGAGTCTAGCAAGACGTCGAGCAGGTGTGTGCAGTTTATGAGCTGAGCTCCCATGCTCTGGAACAACGGAGTAAAGAGCAATTTCCAGGGCGGCCACTTCTCTCAGCTCTGCTTCAAGTTTCTCGATTCTTGTCTCCATCTCTTTTATCTTGTCATTTAAAGTTGCCTCATGTTCAACTTGAAATTTGTCATCAGCAACAACAGGCTCATTGTCACTTACAAAACTTTGAGTGCCATTTGATGTCTCATCTAAGACAGCAACTTCTTTCAACTCTTCAGCATGCTTGTCATTAGATCCTTCTGAATATTCAGATGGTGTAGGAGAAAGTTTCAATGTTTTTTCTACAGGACTCTTAGTAGCATTCTTAGGGGGGGCTCCATTAGATTTTGAAGATTTCTTAGGAGTATTATTCAATGCCTTTGAGTGTAATTTATTAGTTTCATGCTCGGGCCCCATTCTAGAACCATGGGAAGAGCCTTCTGTGAGGTTGTTACTGTGAACACCATTAGAAACTCTGGAAACACTCTCTTCTCTCTCATCCTCGGCAGTCAAGGGATCTCCCACAGACGATACTGAATCTTTTATTGTCTCAGAATCTGATTCATCTTCCTTTCCCTGAGTTGTTTCTTCCTCCATATCACTGGAGCAGTCGTCTAAAACTTCATCTTTTTTTACTTTTGTGGTCATTTTATTACCTTTTGGATCAGGAGATGTTTCTTCAGTCTTGTTAACATCATCCACATAATGTATAATCACGTTCTCGTAAACTTCAGTAGCCTCAGAGCCCACATTCGAATCACTTACTTTAGAACTAGGGTCTGATCTAGCTCTTAAAGCTTTGGATTCAGTTTCTTTCGGCTTCAAAGCTTTGCAACCATTCCCTTGGTTTGGTTTATTGTTTCTCCTATCAGTTCTTCCAGGGTGCTTCGATTGAACATTAGCTGGATTTCTCCTCTTGTTGCCAGTGTCTTTCATATTTGAAGTCGATTCACTTTTTAACTACAATTAAGGAAGAAACTATGAGAAGAGAGAGAATTAGCAGTTTATATCGTTACCAAACTTGTAGGTTGAATTTCAACACCAGATGCAAAATGGAACGTAGTTGCACCTACTTAGAAGAAACCACCTCACTTAGCGACAGGGCAATCTTCTTCAGGCCCTTCTACCACTTCAGTGCTTCTGCACAAGAGAGAAGCCGGGATCATCAGTACAGAATTATCTATTACTTGATATTAGCCAAATTCGGCTACACTTAACCGAGAAGAAAATATCTACGAGCTCTGCGTGCACGTAGAAAGCAACATATAATAGTACAACGAAGGAATATTAATTCAATTACAGTCTCACAGACGCAGCACCGCACCCAATTAGAGCTTCAAGCTAAAAGCATAGGAATTAAGAGCGGGGAGAAAATGAGCAAGCGGGAGAAAAGATATAACAAAGGGCAGAAGCATGCAATGCATTCAACAATTCAAGGCCTGTATCAATAGGTTCTGTAAAATACAAACTAAAGGTTGCCATTCAAATGCCACAATGATTTTTAAAAGAACAACTGCTCAGACCTGAATCCAAGACACATTGGAAGCTTCTTCTGAACCTTGAAGATATCAACAGGATATTGAGAGCGACAAAGAAACTTGTATGTCACAGGAATAAATCATCTTTTTAAAATCATAACTGAGACTAAACAACAGTGAAGATTACCAGCAACAGATAATTTCAAATTAAACAACCAGTAAAATTACAAGTTCAAAAACCATCAACCCGAAACAACCAGAAATTCGTTTCTATCTCTTGTTTGAAACATTTAAGGCTGTCTAGGTGCAATTTTCACAACTGATATCAATGACAAAAACTCGCAGCTAGAAAATTAACGGTGAAATTCAACATTGCAGAAATATTGGTGAAAAACAATGCATAAATAACATTGTTCCGTAATTCATAAAGTTGAGTTGAGTGTTACACAATTCTAAAAAGTAATATCCCCTGCTCTTTAACCAAAACCTAATTAATTAGATCAGTGTTTCTTCCACAACTTACATCTTACCATGTATGTATGGCATGAACTTCCAAACAAGAATCCTTAAATGGCAAACAACCAAAGCTATCACACACGACACCAAACAAATTGCGCATTTTCAATTTCTTGTTTACTTCGATATGCATTTTCTATTCAAAGTTAATGTTGAATAAATTCCGAAACTCGGATCAAAGATGAAAAAGAAAAAAAAAAGGCCAACAGATCTATTTCCAGTAGTACAAACTTAAACACTTTTCATCAGGATCGGGGATGACCTGGAAAAATAACGAAAGGTTCATGAAGCGTTTTTTGCCAAAGAAAATTCCTTGGCTTTCAAGTATATATCTGTGTATAACTATAACCGATGATATGTTAAATATAAATTAATTTAGACTAAAGTTCATCTTTTCTATGCAGACATATATGTATAGACAAGTCAAGCATAGTATGCAGCTGAGCAACTAAGCCAAGTTTACTTTTTTAGTCGCAATCTCGCTTTTGGCTTTCAACCAGGAAAAATATCTTCTTCTTTTGCCAACCAATCAAATTTTATGATTAAAAACGACATAGTTTTCTCTTACTAGAGATCTTAATCATAAACGAATATAGAACCCAGACCACATGAGTTTTTGTTTGTTGAAATTCAGCACCTCCCACTTTTTTTTTTCTTTTTCTTTTAAATTTTTCCGTCGATTGAAAATTCCAGGAAGTCCATCACCATTTGAAAAGGTTCAAAGCATCTAAAGATCAATAGTCATTTCAAGTACACACAAGCACGAAAGTGGAACTGAATCAGATCAAACAGAAAACCCAGGGCAGAGCAGATCGGATATGAAGATAATGAAAAACAAAACAGAGAAAGACCAGATCAAAATGGAAAGTATTCAGACCATTTCTCGATGCAAAGAAATAAAAAACAGAAAAAATGCAGTTATTGTTTGAACTTAAAAAGCTGTAATGCAAAAGGGAAAAAGAAGAAGAAGAAAGGTGTAATGCAAAAGGGAAAAAGAAGAGAAGAAAGGGAGATTTCATGGTTTGAAAATTGAACTTACCAAGCTTTGGATTGGTTTGTTGGAAGAATCCAGAGAGAGTTGGGACAAGGGAAAACTCTGGGGATCCTAACCTTCTTTTAATTCTGGAGGCTTTGAGTTTCGTGCAATGGAGTTTCTTACTATTTTAGTGTGGGGAAGGAGAGGGGCGCATTTATAACGGAAGTGATGTCGTACAGTAGTAATAAGATGAAGAAGACGGGGTTGTCGGTGGGGCGAGTGTCACCGGGAATCACCGGTTGACGGTTTTTTTAACGGATTTTAGTCAATTTATCATGACATATTCTCGTTTTGGTCCCTCTACTATGCTCCAAATAGATATCCAATCCCCATACCTTAATTTGATTATCATTTGCTTTTATAATGTCATATGTTAGTCTAATTAGTTAACAATCTTAACTATTTATATTTAAATGTTACTGTGGATATTTTCAAAAATTCCTTTTTTTTTACACATAAATATGTAATATGTTGAGTTGGAAGAGGTGTTTTTAAGAAAAAATCTCTACCAATATTTTAATTAAAATAATTAATGTTGGTATCGTGGTCTATACTAAAAATTCAGTGAATTTACTTCAATTTTGTTGGAATTTTAGACGTGACCACAAAATATTTTTTTTGGTAGAAAAAAGTATTATGTATAAATTACATATATGTATGCATATATTATTTTAACTAAATATTTTCTTTGTTAAATGAAAATGTCTAAAGTTTATATTGACAAAGTAAAAGTATATTTTTTAACAAATAAAAGTATACATTTGATTGTTTTATACTTGCACTATGTTTGAATTGCAGTGAGGACAAGGGAAGGAGAATATTTCTAAGTAAAGATAATTCTTTGTTTGGAAAATACCTCTTTTATGGATGCAGGGGAGCGAAGGGGAGTCTAACATACACTAGTTAATTTTATTGTGCAAAATAAAGTTAATTTGAAATAAAATAAAATAATTAAATAAACAAACCAAATACAATATTTAATAATAGAACAGATTCCAGATAAACTAAACACGGATTGTTGAGGCCTGCAAAAAAACGTAATTTCCTTAAGACAGATGCAATCGCTTGTCAATGCTTGAAATCTTAGGTCGTCGGTCTCCTAGGATACAACAACGGATGATTTTTGACAATAGCACCACTGAATAAATCACGAACGAAAATCTTTAATATATGCCATATTTACTCAGATATATTTCTGTGAATTGCAAGCATTGTCGTTTTTAATATTCGAATTTAAGGAAACCGATAATACCCCTTTAGTATTTGAACGAGATTAGATTCGCACCCCCGCGCACGAGGCACAATTTTCATTTATCCCATCAATGTGAGATAGGGGGTTTTCATTTCCTTATTCAATTCACAACTATCTTACTTTGAGCATCAATTTCTCATTCATTACTCAACCGTTTTGAGCATATGAGATATCGTTGTAAAGGTCTCATGAAGTAGAGTAAAACCCAATAGAATCCTTATTCGAATCTCTAGCTTTACCCATTCGAAATATGGCTCAAAGTTACCATTTCCCTCACATTTTTCCAATAATCCCCCACATTAATGAAATTGATGATTTATCAAAATATTTTGACTCGATGTGGTGATAACTTTTATGATTGATAGTTGCACAAGATAGGTTTCCTCCTTTGAACCTTCCCTTGTGAAAGTATATTTACTTTACTAGCTATCCAGTAGACATGATGTCCTTGAACTATTCACTTGTTTGTGTAACCGATGATATACTTCACACAATTATCTCTCTGGAAAGAGTATTTGTTCTCATGGTTATGTCCATATGGCGGTGGACATCGTCTGGTTCTACAAGAGTTTGAAAGTACTATGCCCAATAGTCTCCTTGAAGCGGCCTCACTTCACTCTCACATAGGTGACTTATGTTGCTTGGATCGGAAAGCACACAATGATCATTAAAAACATTTGCTTAGCCTAAACCATTTTTTGGTCATTGTTTACATCATAGGAACAGGCTTGGGGTTGAGTACCCCCATAGTGACCGATAGGTCTGTACAAATAGGTCGTCCCTTTGAAATTAGATCTTGGGATCTCTAGTCAGCTAGGTAGGATTTTCCTTCACATAGCGCCTTTTGTAACCCCCTCGTCCCGGTCCGGACGCTTGACCGATCCGAGTGGGCTACACGGGGATAACCGAGGCGAAACCCGTTAAGGCTTCACTTCGGTTACCGACCCAAGAAAACGTTTTCATTTATTAACTTGTCTAGATGCGTTAATTTAACCTATGTGTGAAGCGACAGCGGAAACAAGGCTCACGAGAAGCCTAACAGCAAACAGGGCCTAAGCCCAAACCTTGAGACCCTTTAGAGATGTCAAAAAGCCCATTTTCAGGCACGTGTTTCGAAACAGACATCGCCCGTTTCGAAACACGGTCTCCAGTTTAAAAAGCCAGACACCCGTACCGAAACGTATCCACCCCGTTTCGGAATAGGGTCCCATTTCGCCTAGGCGTTCTGATACCCGTTTCGGAACATACAATCACAGTAGCCAAAGTGTTTCGAAACTTGTATCGGAACATGGGCTCACAGTAGCCAAACCATACCGAAACGCGTTCCGATACGGGGGCCCTGGAACCACACCCGTTCCGAAACAGCACAACCCGTTTCGAAACACCTGCAGTCTGTGAATTCCCAAAATTAGTTTTAAACATCTCTAAATGATCCCAAACGCCCTTAACGACCCCAAGAAGCATACACAACATACAAACACAATCTAGAGGCATGCACCCTATTGCAAACATACTCAAAACACATAAGGATACAAGATAAGGGCATCTGTTGAGTTGTGAGGAGCTCGATTCGTTCAACCGATAAGGCTCACCAAGTGGTGGAGAGGTGGATTTTTGGGTGGAAGGGTTGTGGAAGCTAAAAAGACAATTGACACAATGATTTATAGTGGTTCAACCTTCTAACCAAGGTCCACATCCACTACCTTAGCTCCCCACTAAGGATGTCCAATCAATCCACTATTGATTCGTCCCCTTTTCTAGGCTTAGGAGGAAACCCTTATACACCGATCAAGCTTTCTACCCAAAGCCTTGATCAAACCCTCTTTTACAAAGAGATAATAAAAGCAAACACAAATCTCTCTAATAGGTGTTTGTTTGCACAATTAAAGCACTCACCCAAAACCTAAAACACTTGAGCAAATTTGACAATTTTGGCTCACTAGTGTTTGTCTATACAATAAATGACAATTTAAGTTCTACGACAATTCTTGATCATTTGTTGATTGACAATATGAGCATTAGCCTTTACTTGATGCTTGGAGGTCCATTTTATACTCCTTGATGAGTTTTTAGCCGTTACTAGCCGTTGGGATTGAATTGGAGCCGTTGAGGACTTTAATTCCCACCATAAATGCAGTTCTGCAGCTCCCCGTTTCGAAACGCTCGAACCCGTTTCGAAACAGCCTTTAAGTAGAAAGAGCCGTTGCAGTCTGACGTGGACCCATATCGAAACGCTTTAGTCCGTTTCGAAACACCCGTTTCGAAACGCCTATCCCCGTATCGAAACGACTTGCATTTAAATGTTAGTTGGGAATAGCCGTTGGGGTTTATGACAGTTGTGGTCAATGCCACGTAGGCGTATCGAAACGGCATAGCCCGTTTCGAAACGCTGGGCAAAATCCTTATCTAGGGAAAGCCCGTTTCGATACTAGTATCGAAACGTTTTAGCTACTGGAATGCACCGTATCGAAACGCCCTAAGGTGTTTCGAAACGCCTGGACAGTTTTGTGAAGTTTGGCTTTGAAAAACATGTAAAACCTTTTAAAAACATCCCTAAAAATAGTTTCAAGATGTTTGAACTTTGGAAATTGTTTTAAATACTTTTTAAATCAGTCCAAAACATTTTTCAATTATTATATCAAAACATTAGTTCTACAATCTCCCCCTTTTTGATATAGTAAAACTATCTTGAAAAATTGTTTGGGATTCTCCCCCTTTAACTTTAAAAATGTGAATAAGAGATTAAAGATATGAAATCAAATAAAGCTCCCCCTTATTCATTTGAAAAATCAATTTTTCAAACCATTTCTCCCCCTTTTTGTTATATCAAAAAGAATTTAAAACATTAAGCTCAAAATAACTATAGAGGAAAAATTTGACAAAAATAAGAGTTTGGTTTTAAAATGGCTCCACCTTACTCAAAGCATCATTAAGAGTGTTAGTCCAACAAAAATGATCATCTAGTTGACATAAATGAAAATAAAACAAATAAACATAAAAGCAACTAGATTTTTACCACACTTGAACTCAAGGGAGGATGTGAAGCCTTCCTTCTTCAAGTGTTCTTCCTTGTGTGCATGGATCTCCCCCTCAATGTTTGACTTGTTGAACATCTCTATCACACCTAGCAAAAGACAATCAAGTGATTTTTGGTATCCAAATTGCTTTGGATCCATAAACGTTAGTAGCACAAATTTTTGTCCCCTTACGAATCCATTTTTCAATGTCATCCTTTTTAATTGAAGTACTAAGTTCTTTTGGGACCCAAATACTTCTAAAACATTTTCCTTTCACAAATCTAGGGGCACTAGATTGTCTAACATAAAAAATTGATTTTCCAAAATTGATTTTCTTTTCAAGCTCTTTGGAAATCAAATCTTTTTCTTCTTGAACCTTTTGAAGCAAATTTTGTAAATCAAAATATTTCAATTCAAACTCTTCGAGTTTTGCTTCAAGTTCAAGCTTGGTTTTAGAAATCAAATCATTTTGAATTTTTAACTTTGAAATCAATTTATTGTTTTTCAAAATGTGATTTTTAAAGTCTAAAACCAAATCATCATAGGCATCTTGTAATTCATCAAAAGAGTAAGAACATGAAGTAGATGAATTAGAAGTTACCCTTGAATCTTCTTCGATGGCCATAAGGCAAAGGTTGGCTTGTTCATCGTCGGTGGAGTCCTCATCACTCCAAGTAGCCACATGTGCCTTCTTCTTATGGCTTGAAGTGCTTGCTCTCTCCTTTTTCTTGGATTCTCGTTCAAGCTCTCTCAAAGCTTTCTTCATGAACGGGGCACACTTCTTGAAGAGATGAACTATCTCTTCTTCTTCATCCTCCTCTTCACTTGAATAGACATGATGGCAAGTGGAGGACTTGAGAGCCATAGCACTTGCATTGATGCCTAGCCCTTTGATTTTCTTCTCTCCCATAGCTCTAATTTCTTCCCTCTTCTTCTCATCCTCTTTGTTCTTCTTCATGATTTGATGAGTAAGGAGTGACCCCATGAGTTCATCAAGCTTCAAAGTCTTCAAATTTTTGGCTTCGATGATGGCGGTCCTCTTTGAGTCCCAAGACTTGGGAAGTGAGTAGATGAGCTTTCGGACAAGTTTCTCCTCCGGAATGGCTTCTCCATAGCCCTTGAGACTATTTGTGATTGTGGAGAACCTATCAAACATCTTCTCGATGTTCTCTTCCGGATCCATCTTGAAGTTCTTATACTCTAAGGTGAGGAGCCCAATCTTGGTCTCCTTGACTTCATTGGTTCCCTCGTATGTGACTTCAAGCTTGTCCCATACCTTCTTGGCACTCTCACAAGAAGACATCTTCTCATAGATGGATGGGCCAAATGAACAAAAGAGAATGTGCAAGGCTTTGCAATTTAGCTCCATCTTATTGCGATCGTCGGCACTCCACTCCGCTTTGCTTCTTTGAGGTACGAATGAACCATCTTCAACTATATCCCATAGCTTGTAGTCTCTTGATTTAATGAAGAACTTCATCTTTTTCTTCCAATGGGCATAGTGGGTTCCGTCAAAGAAGGGCAGTTTGTCGATTGATTGTGCCATTTGAGCCGGTTGATGAAAAAGTGATCGAGCTTGCCGGATCTTCTCAATAGGATGTGAATCCTCCTCAATTGAGCCAAGCTCTGATACCAATTGTTGAGTTGTGAGGAGCTCGATTCGTTCAACCGATAAGGCTCACCAAGTGGTGGAGAGGTGGATTTTTGGGTGGAAGGGTTGTGGAAGCTAAAAAGACAATTGACACAATGATTTATAGTGGTTCAACCTTCTAACCAAGGTCTACATCCACTACCTTAGCTCCCCACTAAGGATTTCCAATCAATCCACTATTGATTCGTCCCCTTTTCTAGGCTTAGGAGGAAACCCTTATACACCGATCAAGCTTTCTACCCAAAGCCTTGATCAAACCCTCTTTTACAAAGAGATAATAAAAGCAAACACAAATCCCTCTAATAGGTGTTTGTTTGCACAATTAAAGCACTCACCCAAAACCTAAAACACTTGAGCAAATTTGACAATTTTGGCTCACTAGTGTTTGTCTATACAATAAATGACAATTTAAGCTCTAAGACAATTCTTGATCATTTGTTGATTGACAACATGAGAATTAGCCTTTACTTGATGCTTGGAGATCCCTTTTATACTCCTTGATGAGTTTGTAGCCGTTACTAGCCGTTGGGATTGGATTGGAGCTGTTGAGGACTTTAATTTCCACCATAAATGCCGTTCTGCAGCTCCCCGTTTCGAAACGCTCAAACCCATTTCGAAACAGCCTTTAAGTAGAAAGAGCCGTTGCAGCCTGACGTGGACCCGTATCGAAACGCTTTAGTCCATTTCGAAACACCCGTTTCAAAATGCCTGTCCCTGTATCGAAACGACCTGCATTTAAATGTTAGTTGGGAAATAGCCGTTGGGGTTTATGACCGTTGTGGTCAATGCCACGTAGGCGTATCGAAACGACATAGCCCGTTTTGAAACGCTGGGCAAAATCCTTATCCAGGGAAAGCCCGTTTCGATACTAGTATCGAAACGTTTTAGCTACTGGAATGCACCGTATCGAAACGCCCTAAGGTGTTTCGAAAGGCTTGGACAGTTTTGTGAAGTTTGGCTTTGAAAAACATGTAAAACCTTTTAAAAACATCCCTAAAATAGTTTCAAGATGTTTGGACTTTGGAAATTGTTCTAAATACTTTTTAAATCAGTCCAAAACATTTTTCAATTATTATATCAAAACATTAGTTCTACAACATCCATATAAAAGATCATACAAGGCATTTAAGATAACATGCTTCCCAAGAACATATACTTAAGCATTCAAGATATGTAATTCAAACATGGTTTACAATCCAAACATGGCATCCAAAAGCCAACCCAACATAACACAAAGAAGGAGTCTAGCATGCTCCTAAACAACCAACACCAACATACTTCAAAAGCATCAAAGTAACAATACATATCCCATTGCTTGACTATTACATCTTTTAACTAAAATATCCATACTTGATAGCTAAGATAGCACCACAAAGCACACTTGAAGGCCCCTTTCTTGCACTGGCAATCCACGAACTACGGATCTGCATTGTTGAACAAAAGAGAGCGTAAGCATAAAGCTTAGTGAGGGTAAGCTGATTAAAAACAAACCTCGATAATACAGGGTCCAAGTACGAGCACAACCAAGGTAGAATGCATGATCTTACCTTCGATCCACATGAGCCAAAATACACATCATGCATGAACATATAATCAATATTATGCCATGCTCATCAAGTTCGAATCCACAACATATGTAAACACATATAATAGTCCATATTGGCAACACATAACACCACATAATGGTACACATCTCATCTCATATTGGTACACATACCATCACATATTGGCACCTAGCTATGACTCGAATACATGGATAACACGTTGGAACTCACATCCAACTACAACCATTACCTTACGGTGGGGTTACACTCATCACCGTTCACGCGGAGGGGATTCCACTCATCCTCACGCCCCATCGATGGGATTACACTCATCACCGACTATCATAGATATAAGAAGGTTTTCCGGGCGAACCCGTACTCCATCTTGATGACTACCATCACCAAGACCACGCGCGCATTTGACTCACGTGTGCACACTAACATCCTAATGATCGATCATTTGTACCCAATCATACTAGTGCCAATATTAAACACAAACCATAATATCATTTCATATCCAATTCCGTGCTTAGCACGTACTCACCATGATTAACATCATGCACATACCACATGCATATAACAATGCATGAATCCATGCCCCAACATACATGTATAACACCATATACATAGCCAACATAACCACAACTAAACATGAGGCATAAACACATTCAAAGATCAACCATAGTCTCTAACTATAGCTTGGGATTAGGCTACCACTCTAATCCCAACTCTAGATGGGTCTACCAAGCCCAACCTAGTCCACATGCTTTAACCAAATATTCAAAGACCGTTTAAAACATTTAACCACTCACCTTCACTTCCAAGATCAACAACCAAGCAACCAAGACCTTCAAGCTTCCAGATTCACTCCTGATGTCTCATCGATGCCAAACCTTGATTCTAACCAAATCCAAACACAAACAAAACACCACAATCAACTACTAGTCGTCGGAACAACCCGGATTAACATTCTAAGAAAATTAGCAACCAAGATTCAAGCTCAAAACCAAATTCCCGAGCAGCCCTCTATACCCACTGAAATCTCCCATTTCCAACAACCAAACGATCATCAAACACACCCAAAACAATCCTCATATACCATACTATCATAACCAAACATTTTCCCACTTAAAATAGCTCTTAAACCAACTCTAAAACCCCAACAAAACCTATTTCCGAAAATCTTTATAAAACACCTCAAAATTCACATATGTTGGACCCTTTTGGTTTCTAAGATCATATCAAACATTAACAAATCAAAAACTTAAATCAAAACCCATAAAGTAGCAACCTTTAACATTTTCCATGGAAAACCAAAATCTCTAAAACAATGATGAAAATGAAATCTAATGGCACTTTTGAAGAGAGGAAGACAAGGCTAACTCAAAAACGAGATTACCTTTCGAAAAGCACCAAAGATGAGGATGCTAGGTGATGGAATAGTAACTAGGTGAAGGAAGCTCTTTTGTGTCGTTGGAAAAGAAAATGAGGGAAGTGAGGAAGAAGAAGACAAGGGTTTATTTTAATGAATAGGGAATTTAAATTGAAAGTTCCTTTATTTACCCTTTTGCCATTAATGAGATGGCCATTTCATTTATTTGCAAATTCCATGGAAATTGAATTTCAAATCAATTTTGGCCCAACACAAAATGTTTGTTTTTAGAAATATGAAGCCCCAAAAAAATATATTATTATTTTAATTATAAAACCGAACTCAAAATATTATTTAAATATTATCTTCACTCGACCCCTAAACCCGGGTGTTACAACTCTCCCCCACTTAAGGAATTTCGTCCTCGAAATTACTTTACGGAAACAGATACAGAAACTGCTCAAGCATATTAGCTTTCCTCTCTCACGTGGCCTCTTCCACACCTCTATGTCTCCACAACACCTTGACCAACTCTATGGTCTTGCCACGCAACACCTTGCTATCAGAAGCAAGTATCTCAACTGGTTCCTCATTATAAGACAAATCCGGATTCAACTCTATCTCCTCAACAGGCATAACATGAGACGGATCTGATCTATATCTCCTAAGCATCGACACATGAAAAACATCATGGATCTTCTTTAACTCAGAAGGCAATCTCAAACGGTAAGCTACTGGCCCAATCCGCTCAACTATCTCATACGGACCAATGAACCTCGGACTCAACTTGCCTTTCCGGCCAAATCTCATTACCTTCTTCCACGGAGATACTTTCAGAAACACTTTCTCACCCACTGAGAACTCAATCTCTTTTCTCTTCAAATCTGCATAAGACTTCTGACAATCGGAAGCTGCCTTCAAACGGTCACAAATCAACTTCACTTTTTCACTAGTCCCCTTAAGCAAATCCGACATAGGTAACAATTTCTAACCCGTTTCAGCCCAACAGATCAGAGTCCTACATCGTCTACCATACAAAGCCTCATAAGGAGCCATCTGTATACTAGCTTGGTAACTGTTGTTGTAAGCGAACTCAACTAAAGGCAAGTGCTTCTCCCAAGAACCCTGGAAGTCAATCACACAACAACGAAGCATATCGTCTAAAATCTGTATCACTCGCTCTGACTGTCCATCGGACTGAGGATGATAAGAAGTGCTGAAATGCAAACGGCTACCTAGAGCACTATGCAAACAACCCCAAAACCTCGATGTGAATCTCGGATCTCTGTCTGAAACAATAGACTTCAGAACCCCATGAAGTCTCACAATCTCGCTGTAGTGTTCACTGCTAAGAAGCGAGCACACTTAGTAAATCTATCAACAATTACCCAAACAGAATTCTTCTTCGAAGGAGACAACGGTAACCCCGACACAAAATCCATAGTGATCCTCTCTCATTTCCATTCCGGAATCTTCAAAGGCTGTAACAAACTTGAAGGAACCTGATGTTCTGCCTTGACTCTCTGACAAACCATACAACGGCTCACATACTCGGCTACATCCTTCTTCAAACCAACCCAGAAGTATTCATTCTTCAAGTCACAGTACATCTTGGTACTACCCAAATGCATAGAGAAGGGACTCGAATGTGCTTCACTCAAAATCAGACGTCTCAACTCAACATCTTCTGGCACAACAACTCTGTCTCTGAAGCATAACACATTCTCACTACTGAAACTATACTTGGTCGGTCTACCTTTGGCTATGTCCTGAACACGCGGAACTAAAGACACATCTTGCAACTGCTTCTCTCTAATCAACTGAATCAAAGAAGGTTTTACTTGCAACTCTGTGATCAAACCATCGTCACCGGACACACTCAATCTAGAAAACATAACTCTCAACTCAACGACAACTTTTCTGCTCAAAGCATCGGCTACTACATTTGCCTTACCCGAATGGTACTCTATGGTCAAATCATAATCTTTCAACAGCTCAAGCCATCTTCTCTGTCTCAAGTTCAACTCTCTCTGAGTCATCAAATACTTCAAGCTCTTATGATCGGTATAAACTATGCACTTCTCACCATACAAGTAATGACGCCAAATCTTCAACGCAAACACAACCGCGACTAACTCTATATCGTGAGTAGGATAGTTCTTCTTATGCACTTTCAACTGTCTTAAAGCATAGGCAACAACTCTTCTTTCTTGCTTTAGGACACACCCTAAACCTATGTAGGAAGCCTCACTATAGATCACAAACTCTTTACCTGAAACTGGTTGTACTAACACTGGAGCATTTGTCAAAGCTTCTTTCAATTTCTCAAAGGCCTTCTGTCTTGCATCTGACCACTCGAACTTGACTCCTTTCTGCAACAATTTAGTCAAAGGAGCAGCTACTCTAGAGAAACCATCAACAAATCTCTTATAGTAACCGGCTAGTCCTAGGAAACTCCTAATCTCAGTCACAGACTTAGGTTGTTTCCATTCAACAATAGCCTCAATCTTCGTGGGATCAACACGGATACCTTCGGCGGATACAACGTGGCCAAGAAACACAACTTCTCGAATCCAGAACTCACATTTACTAAGCTTGGCATACAACTGATTGCTCATCAACCTCTGTAGAACAAGTCTCAAGTGCTCATCATGCTCTTCTTCTGATCTCGAGTACACAAGAATATCATCTATGAAAACAACCACAAAACGGTCTAGATAATCTCTGAAAATTCTATTCATCATATCCATGAATGCTACAGGTGCATTCGTGAGCCCAAACGGCATCACAAGGAACTCATAGTGACCATATCTAGTCCTAAAAGCTGTCTTCGGAACATCACATTCTTTTACCTTCAACTGATAGTACCCTGACCTCAAGTCTATCTTCAAGAACACTGAAGCACCTCTCAACTGATCAAACAAATCATCTATATGAGGCAACAAATACTTGTTCTTCACGGTCAACTAATTCAACTGCCTGTAGTCAATACACATTCACATGCTGTCATCTTTCTTCTTTACAAACAACACATGATCACCCCAAGGCGAACTACTAGGCCTAATAAAACCACGGTCTAACAAATCCTGAAGCTGACTCTTCAATTCTTTCAACTCTTTCGGAGCCATACGGTATGGAGCTATGGAAACTGGAGTAGACCCTGAAACAGTCTCAATTACAAACTCTACATCTCTGTTAGGAGGCAACCCTGGTAACTCTTCAGGAAACACATCCGGAAAATCACAAACTGTTCTAATATCTTTCGGTCTAGCCTCACTCATATTAGGATTCATCACATAAGCTAAGTAAGCCCCACAACCAGAATCCAACAACCTATGAGCCTCTAAAGCTGACACCACATTCGACAAGAACTTAATGTTCTCGCCTACTACTACTACCTCGTAGTCATCAGAAAGTTTCAAAGAAATCATCTTCGCCTCAAAATCCACACTAGCTCAGTGCTCAACTAACCAGTCCATACCCAAAATAATATCAAAGCCATAAAACGGAAGTTCCATCATATCAACGGGAAACTCATGACCCTGAATCTTCAGCGTACACCTCATATACATACATCTAACTACAACTGTCTCACCGAAAGAACTAGTCACATGCATACCCACATATAAGATCTCAACAGGTATATCTAACTTCTGTGTATGCTCACTCAAAATGTAGGAATGCGTAGAACCTGAATCAACCAAAGAAAGCAAAGACATAGACTGTAACTCAAAATTACTTGCTATCACATCAGTGTCGTTCCCGGCCTCTCTCTAAGCATAGACCCTCACTGGCCCTCCTGCCTCTGGCTGCACTGCCACAACATGAGAAAGGTTCCTCTGAGCATCTACCCTAGGTGCATCAGCCGAAAGAACTAGTCACATGCATACCTACATCTAAGATCTCAACAGGTATATCTAACTTCTGTGTATGCTCACTCAAAATGTAGGAATACGTAGAACCTGAATCAACCAAAGAAAGCAAAGACATAGACTGTAACTCAAAATTACTTGCTATCACATCAGTGTCGTTCCCGGCCTCTCTCTAAGCATAGACCCTCACTGGCCCTCCTGCCTCTGGCTGCACTGCCACAACATGATCAAGGTTCCTCTAAGCATCTACCCTAGGTGCATCAGCCCTAGGCTGGAAGTAGCCACGACCGCGCCCACGGCCTCTCTGGTAATCTATCGCTATCAAAGGAGCCTGAGCTATATTCGGTGCCTGTGCCGCCTGATGTGGACACTCCCTCCTAAAGTGGTCCCTCGAACCATAGTTCCAACAAGCATGGAAGTTACCCCAACACTCACCAGAATGCTGTCTCCCACAACGTGTACACTCGGGCAAACGTCCTCCACCATGGTGGCCACCGCCACGTCTATGGTCAAACTGTTGTCCACTACCTCTATGCCTCTTGGCATCTCCACGATCAAAGTTGTTATTCCTCTTACCAGAACTAGATCCTCCAGAACGCTTGGTCAGCCCCAAGCTGTGCTCAATGTCCTTGGCTCTAGCAACCAAGACATCAAAATCTGAATAATCAGAAGCTAAAGTATACCTCTTAACTTCCTCATGCAGCCCATATCTGAAACGGTTACAACGATCCCTCTCAGTAGGAACCAACTCTGGAGCATACTGACTCAAACGAACAAAACGAATCTCATAGTCAGTCACAGAAGCATCTCCCTGAACTAGAGCCATAAACTCTCGATTCTTCTCATCAAGATATCTCGGCCCCAAGTACCTTTTCCGGAATGCAGAATCAAAGAAGTCCCATCCAATCTCAGCCTCTGGAACCCCAGTAGTAATGGTGACCCACCAAGTGTAGGCATCACCCTGTAGCAAAGAAATCACACAACCCAACTTACGGGCACCAACGCAACCCATCCGAGCTAAGATGCGGACGGTCTTCTCCAACCACAGCTCGGATCTCTCAGGTGTAGACCCTCTAAACTCTTCAGCCCCTAGGCTGCGTAGCCTCTCCAACGATAAACTAGTATCATCACCTCTAGGCTGAGCTGCAGCCTGAGCTCCGGCAACTGTGGCCTGAAATGCTCCCGTTATAGCTTGTACAAGCGGAGCCATATCTATTCCAGCAGGACCTTGGCATCCAAAAGCCAACCCAACATATACTTAAGCATTCAAGATAGGTAATTCAAACATGGTTTACAATCCAAACATGGCATCCAAAAGCCAACCCAACATAACACAAAGAAGGAGTCTAGCATGCTCCTAAACAACCAACACCAACATACTTCAAAAGCATCAAAGCAACAATACATATCCCATTGCTTGACTATTACATCTTTTAACTAAAATATCCATACTTGATAGCTAAGATAGCACCACAAAGCACACTTGAAGGCCCCTTTCTTGCATTGGCAACCCACGAACTACGGATCTGCATTGTCGAACAAAAGAGAGCGTAAGCATAAAGCTTAGTGAGGGTAAGCTCATTAAAAACAAACATCGACAATGCAGGGTCCAAGCACGAGCACAACCAAGGTAGAATGCATGATCTTACCTTCGATCCACATGAGCCAAAATACACATGATGCATGAACATATAATCAATATTATGCCATGCTCATCAAGTTCGAATCCACAACATATGTAAACACATATAATAGTCCATATTGGCAACACATAACATCACATAATGGTACACATCTCATCTCATACTGGTACACATACCATCACATATTGGCACCTAGCTATGACTCGAATACACGGATAACACGTTGGAACTCACATCTAACTACAACCATTACCTTACGGTGGGATTACACTCATCACCATTCACGCGGAGGGGATTCCACTCATCCTCACACCCTGTCGATGGGATTACACTCATCACCGACTATCATAGATATAAGAAGGTTTTCCGGGCGAACCTGTACTCCATCTTGATGACTACCATCACCAAGACCACGCACGCATTTGACTCACGTGTGCACACTAACATCCTAATGATCGATCATTTGTACCCAAGCATACTAGTGCCAATATTAAACACAAACCACAATATCATTTCATATCCAATTCCGTGCTTAGCACGTACTCACCATGATTAACATCATGCACATACCACATGCATATAACAATGCATGAATCCATGCCCCAACATACATGTATAACACCATATACATAGCCAACATAATCACAATTAAACATGAGACATAAAAACATTCAAAGATCAACCATAGTCTCTAACTATAGCTTGGGATTAGGCTACCACTATAATCCCAACTCTAGGTGGGTCTACCAAGCCCAACCTAGTCCACATGCTTGAACCAAATATTCAAAGACCGTTTAAAACATTTAACCACTCACCTTCACTTCCAAGCTCAGCAACCAAGACCTTCAAGCTTCCGGATTCACTCCCGATGTCTCACCAATGCCAAACCTTGATTCTAACCAAATCCAAACACAAACAAAACACCACAATCAAATACTAGTCATCGGAACAACCCGGATTAACATTCCAAGCAAATTAGCAACCAAGATTCAAGCTCAAAACCAAATTCCCGAGCAGCCCTCTATACCCACTGAAATCTCTCATTTCCAACAACCAAACGATCATCAAACACACCCAAAACGATCCTCATATACCATACTATCATAACCAAACATTTTCCCACTTAAAATAGCCCTTAAACCAACTCTAAAACCTCTATAAAACCCCAACAAAACCCATTTTCGAAAATCTTTATAAAACACCTCAAAATTCACATATGTTGGACCCTTTTGGTTTCTAAGATCATATCAAACATTAACAAATCAAAAACTTAAATCAAAACTCATAAAGTAGCAACCTTTAACATTTTCCATGGAAAACCAAAATCTCTAAAACAATGATGAAAATGAAATCTAATGGTACTTTTGAAGAGAGGAAGACAAGGCCAACTCAAAAATGAGATTACCTTTCGAAAAACACCAAAGATGAGGATGCTAGGTGATAGAATAGTAACTTGGTGAAGGAAGCTCTTTTGTGTCGTTGGAAAAGAAAATGAGGGAAGTGAGGAAGAAGAAGACAAGGGTTTATTTTAATGAATAGGGAATTTAAATTGAAAGTTCTTTTATTTACCCTTTTGCCATTAATGAGATGGCCATTTAATTTATTTGCAAATTCCATGGAAATTGAATTTCAAATCAATTTTGGCCCAACACAAAATGTTTGTTTTTGGAAATATGAAGCTAAAAAAATATATATATTATTATTTTAATTATAAAACCGAACTCAAAATATTATTTAAATATTATCTTCACTCGACCCCCAAACCCGGGTGTTACACCTTTATTTTCTATGGGCTTTAGTCTCATTTCTTTAGATGTTTTCTCAACTTGATCTCGATTTAACCCTTTGGTTAGGAGATCCGCAACATTATCCTTTGATTTTTATAAAATCAATAGAGATAACTCTATATGAGATCAGTTGTCTAATGACATTGTGAGGACTAGCTTTTGTAATTTAGGAATATCCTTCAAAACATTCTAAAGTCATTTGACTTTTTTTCCAGACTTATCTAAAGCTAAAAGCTCAAATTTCATTATTGACCCGGTTGTAAACATTTGTCTTGAGAAATCCCATGACATAGCTTCTCTTTTCGATGTGAAATATTTTTATTTGTCTTTGATTGTCAGATATTTTATTGGCATCAAAGAAGCCTACTAAATAGAAGGATCTTTGGAATAATTCAATTCATATTCTTGAGTATATCTGAGATATCTCAATACTCTCATAATCGCTTTTCAGAGGTTTGGCCCTGAATTATTTGTGAATCTGCTTAAACTGCTCACAATGAAAGTAATATTTTGTCTAATACAATTTATCAGACTGTATATGACACTTGCATATTTTATTTGAACAAATGTTGGCTTGTATTTATTGGAGTTTTGGCTATGTTAGAAATATCCTTGTCCAACCTCTCTTGTCCATGTAGTGTGACTTTGTTAATATGAGACTTTCAGGTGACCATTTGATTTGGATGCCCAAAGTCAAGTTTGTCAATCTTATATTTTTCTTGTCATTTTTGAACTTGACAAGCACACATTTGTCACACTCTTATTTGTCATCATAAAAATATTTTAGTTTCAACCTTTTGTTGAACGTGTGGACTATTTTTCATTGATAGTCTTCAAAGTTTGTTTCATTGAACTTGGGTCAACTTCCCTAATTATACAGGAAATATATTTTCAAAGAAAGTGTCATTTTTTGTTTTCATTATCACATTCTTGTGAATCTATTTATACACAAGAAATCGATATACATTACCATATTCTACATAGTCAATGAAAATATAGTCCACTTATTTTTATTTACTTCGGTAATGAAAATATTACCTTTCCAAGGCACCCCTTATTTTTATGTAGTTGAAAGAAGGTTTTAATTTCTTTCATAACTCATATGGCGTCTTGTCTCTTTTGTTTTGAGATATTTTATTTAAAGCTAATTAGTTGATAGATTAACTTCTCACAAATGAGGCACATTTTGAAGATCTAAATTCTTTTTAGAAGTTATCTTCAACATCATTATTTCTTTGGATGTTGCAGTATTACTCACATAGAATTTTTCCCCAAATAATTAATTTATTGACATATTGCCCCTAAGTTAATAGATTTTGTTCATATAGATCCTTTGTAAAATTTAATTAGATGCTTAAATATGTGTGGTGCAAATTAATTAAATATTTTTATTTAATATTAATTTAATATTTAAATGGTGTTACAAATATTTAAATATTTAATGTATTTTTATTAATATTATATTTATGATGTTTATAGGTTATATGTTGCGATAGCATATTGCTTAAATATTAATAAGTTTAGAGTTGATGTTTTTAATTTTATTCTTATGTTTATGATCTTATAAAATATTTTAGTAGGTTAAACTTATGATATAAATTCTTATCAGCATTATACAACTTTTAGATTTATTTTATTATTTACTTTAATTTGCTTGACATGTCACAAGTAATAAAAAATTAAAAATTTGAACATATTAAATGTCTAGCATTTAAAAATTCACAAAAATATTTTAATAGAGGATAACGAGGGTAAGTAAATATAAAATAATTTTTTTAATAGTCTAAAGGTGATTACAAGGTAGTATAGACAAAGTGATTAAACCCATGTCTTCTAGGGCGGACCTCATCCATTTTCCACTGAGGCCAATTGTTGGGTTCTTTTAAAGAATAGTTAATATAATAATTTTTTTTGCTCAAACGTATGATTTTTATTAATCGAAAAAATCATACATCATATCCGCACCGGGCCTCATTAAAAACCTCCCTAAGCCTAATTGGAGGAAAAGAGTACCCGGGACAGATATTCGATACAACTCAAAAACCGAAAGCGAACACCTTGTGCCTCTACATAGACCATACGGCCTGTGAACCCATTGCAAATACTCCTCCCACTGCCGGCCAATACCTCACTGTAGCACTAAGGTGCCTAAATCTCGCACCCGACCATCCCACCCAGCACCCCATACACGTGCCTCCCCTTTCCACAGAACACCTACGTTGGCCATCAACCCTCCCGCACACACCCTCACAATTCACCCTCACAATACAATAATTATATTAAATATGATAAATATATAATTTTTACAAATTTTAAATAGTGTAACAAAAATAGTTCTATTAATTTTTGTGCATGTATTTTTAATTTAATATTGAAAGTTTAACATGTTAAAAAGAAAATATAACATATGGACAATTTAGTAAATTTTACTTCCATATAACCTTATATACCTCCAACCAAATATGGTAATCTTACATTTCTACACAATAAACCAAACAAAGTAATGTAACATTCTCAGTAATGTGTCAAGTAATGTTACATTCTAGGAATCTTATTCCCAAAGGTAATCTTACATCCCATGAACCAAACACACCCTAGAGGTTAAAAACTATTAAGGAATATTACCTTAATAAAACATTCCAAGTTTAGAACTTGGTAAGTTAACAATTATCCTTTCGTGATCCATCACCCATTTGAGGATCATTTTCTTGGCAACAAAGCCTTTTCTTTTCTTTGTTCTAGTACAAAAAAAAAACAAACTTGGAAATAATAATTCCAATAATCCGAAAGTTAATTTTTCGTTTGTCTTTGATTTTGGTAATGCACAAAACCCGCAACCTCAGTTACTTATCATGACAATTTCTGTAAACAGATTTGTCCCCTTTTGAGATTAAGCAAACACGTTTAAACAACAAGATAAATCATGAAAACGAATTTGTTTGCTTTCTCGAATTGTAATTATTTTGAATTGACTTGTATGTAATTTGTGTTAAGATTGTTGGGCAAAAGCAAGGTTAATTCGAAATAAAATAAAAAAATTAAACAAACAAACCAAATGCAGTATTTAAGAATAGAATAAATTCGAGATAAACCAAACACGAATTGATGAGGCCTGCAGAAAACATAATTTCCTTAAGACAAATTCGACCGCTCGTCGATGCTTGAGATCTTAGGTCATCAGTCTCACTGGATACAACATCGGATGATTTTCGATAGTACCACCACAGAAGAAATCGCGAATAGAACCATTGCCTTTGACTATCACCGAAAAAACAATGCAATTTTCAAGAGAGGAAAGCTTTCTTTGTTTTTTATTTTTGAAACTGAAGAGAAGCATTGTATTTATAGGGGGAATTAGGTTAAAATCGTGGGAAAGAAATATTCTGATTTATGGCCAATAATTCACCATTCGATTTAATTCGGAAAATTTTAATTTATGCCATATTTACTCGAATATATTTTTGTGAATTGTAAGCATTACCATTGATATCCCTTTAAATTCAGAATATTCTCAAAAGATATGCTAAACTTAAGGGAAAGAATCATTTGAAGTAGGTAAAATATTCGTAGGCCCACGAAGGGCCCGACTAATTCAAACATTTACGTCGCCCATGTCGTGCAAGTGCACTCCAACTGGAATGGGATTGGATTCACACCCTCGGCGCGCAAGGCACAATTTCCATTCAGGTCATTCAAAGACCACAAAGTGGGCAAGTATTTATAAACACTTCCCATTCTATTTATCCCATCAATGTGGGATAGGGGATTTTCACTTTCTTATTCAATTCACAACTACCTTACTTTGAGCATCAATTTCTCATTCATTTCTCAACCGTTTTAAGCATATGAGATACCATTGTAAAAGTCTCATGGAGTAGAATAAAACCCAATAGAATCCTTATTTGAATATAAAATGTTACCATTTTCATCACATTTTCAAACAAACTTATGGCTAAAAAATAACAACTTAAAAGTTTAGGAAAACGGAACCTAAAATGTTACTTGCCAACTAAAATGATATACTTTTTGATAACATTTTAGGTTGCTAAAAAGAAAAAAGTGTGTAACCGAAAGTGTGTTGCTGGTGAGTTAAAAAACATGGGACTTAAAATGTTACTCACCAACCTATATGTTACCAAAAGATTTAACATTTTAAGTTGACATGGTAAGTTTCAAAACTTACTAACAAGTATCGAAACTTACCAAAATATGTAACATTTTAGGTTTCCATTATATATAACATTTTAGGTTGCTAACATAAAATTTAGAAACTTAGATATATTTCTGGTTGCAACATAAAATTTTATTGATGTACAACATTTTAGGTTGGCTGTTGTAAGTGTCGAAACTCAGAGACAAGTTTCGAAACTTGTCGTTAAGCAATATCTCTGTTCAAGACATTCTCCATTGTTATCAATCAAAGGATGGAATGCTTCAATGAGAGAAATAAATTATGCTGGACTCGAATATCTTCAACAGATATAGCCAAGAGGGGGTGAATTGGCTTTTGATGGAAGCAATAGAAATTTAAAATTTTACATAAAGGATTTATAGTGGTTCGACTTTTCAACTAAGTCTACATCCACTACCTTAGCTCCACACTAAGGATTTTCCATAAATTAACTAATTTGTCTTTTTTTTCTCAAGGATCAAGAGTAACCTTTACAAACACTCAAAGCTTATACCCCAAAGCTTTGAGGTACTCTCTTCCAAGAGAAAGATACAAATTAAGCAAACAAGTAAAACCTTACAAGACTGATATGCTTGCAATTTAGCACTCACCCAAGACCTAAACACTTGAGCAATATTGACAAATTGGCTCACAAGTGTTTTTTTACAAAGAATATGACAATTTAACCTAAAAACAAATTTCTCAATACAAAAATGTTGGCAAAATGTTTCTTGTACTTCCATGGATTATTGAAGGTGTCTTTTAAACCTGTTAAGGAGTTTATGGTCGTTTCTAGCCATTGAGGTTGGTTTTGACCCGTTAGAGACTTTATTTCCAACCATAAATGCACTTCTGGTGTAGTGGGTATCAGTACGCAAGCTTTGGTATCGGTACCTACCTTAAGAAAAAAGAGTCGTTACAAGCATTTAATGTAGGGTGTATCGGTATGCGATACATGGGTATCGGTACGGGCCCTTGTGTAGCAGTACATCATAGCCAATATTGGTATGAAAATGGCTCACTAGAAAATGACAAAATACATTGCATTGGTATGCGTACGACCATACCGGTACATGTTGTCGCATATCGGTACGAGGAAGACTGTACCGATACTCACAACCTGTTTTTTTACTCTTAATATAATTTAAAAGCATTTAAACAAGTCAAAAACATTTTGAGAAACTTTTGAAACATATTTTTCAAGTTACTTGGACTTTGAATTATTTTTGCGACTTAGTTAAAGTCCAAAAAACATCTTTAATTTATGTTATATTAAAATAAATATCTCAACAATCTTCCCATTTTTTATATAACGAAATCACTTGAAAAAGTATTTTTGAAAATGCCCCCTTAGAAAAATAATTTTTGAAAAAAAAAAGAATATTTTAAAAAAATATTTAAAGCTCTCTTTTTTCTTTTTGAAAGTTACTTTTTCAAACACATCTCTCCCTTTTTTGTTATATAAAAAATAATTCAAAACAAAGTTTGAAATCACATTTAAGTAAAAGATAACAACAGAGAGTAGACAAAATAAAATTTTGATAAATGAAAGAATTTAAATAAAATGCTCCATTAATCAAGCATCAACAAAAATGTTCTCCAACAATTCAAGAGAAATAATTGAATATCAAATAAATAAATAAAATCTTGAAATTCAATTAAAACATGCTATATATCAAATATTTCAATAAGCACACAAAGCATGGCAAAAAGGAGACAAAGGTGTCCCTTTTTTGACTGTGCGTACCTGCACGAAGACGTCTGTATCGGTACTAGTTGAATGTCGTATCGGTACGGTATAAGCAATACCAGTACCAACTGCACGAAATGTTGAAAAATTGTAGCGAAATCAACTCAAGAGTCCTTCTAACTCAGTTTTAAATTCATATAAAGGCTCTATGAAGTTCTAGATATACATTTTGATCATTTTTACTACAAACATGCTTCAAAATACATCATTTAGATTAAGGCAAGTATGAATTTCACCATATTCAACCAAACATTATAAGTTTAAGGCTAAAAACATAAAGATAAACATATTAGGCCAAAAATATGTAACTCATGCAATTTTTAGACTCTCCCTAACTATATGCATTAAGGCATAAAAGAGTCAACAAACATGCTTGGATCATCACAAAATTTTGGACAATAAACATATGATCAAACAATTTGCATGAAATAAATTTTACTACTTGAACCAAGGTAGGATGTTAAGTCTCACCCTCTTCAAGTGTCCTTCTTCCTTGTGTGCCAAGAGCTCTCAAAGTTTAACTTTGCTCATCAATTTTCAAGCACATGTACAAAAGACAATCATACAAATTTTGGTATCCAAATTGCTTTGGATCCATTGGCATTAGTCTCAAATAATTTAGTTCCCTTAGGAATCCATTTTTTTTAAATTTCATCATTTTTCTTTGAAAAAATGAGTCTCTTTGGGACCCAAATGTTCTTAACCATTTTCCTTTTACAAATATAGGGGAACTATATTGTCTTTGAAAAAAAATTGTTAACAAAATTTGTTTTGGAGCTACTTTATTTTCACATTTTTGATTTTTTTTAAAATTCTTCTTTTTAAGATCTTCAAGTTCCATTTGATGATCTTCTTGAAATTTTTGAAGCATGATTTGTAAATCAAAATTATTTTGTTCAAAATTTTTAAACCTTGCTTCAAGTTAGAAATTGGTTTTAGAAAGCAATTCATTTTTTATTTTTAATTTTGAAATCAACTTCTTATTTCTAAAAATAAAGCCTCAAACTCCAAAACCAATTCATCATAGACTTTATAAACTCCTAAATTTGGATTAAAACTTATTTTGCAACCCTTTTGTAGAGGTTTTGGATGAGCGGTTCTAAATGGGCCGAACAATGGACCCGTTAGAATTTTAACTGAGTAAAAAGCACACAAATCGAGTTTTTGCAATATAATTGTTTTGAAAAGCTCGTAATCAATTGTATGAACTCCTAAATTTGGATTAAAACTTATTTTAAAACCCTTTTGTAGAGGTTTCAGACGAGCGGGTCTAAATGGGCCGAACAATGGACCCGTTAGAATTTTAACTGAGTAAAAAGCACAAAAATCGAGTTTTTGCAATATAATTGTGTTGAGAAGCTCGTAATCAATTGTATGAACTCCTAAATTTGGATTTAAACTTATTTTGCAGCCCTTTTGTTGAGGTTTCGGACGAGCGGGTCTAAATGGGCCGAACAATGGACCCGTTAAAATATTAACTGAGTAAAAAGAACAGAAATCGAGTTTTTGCAATATAATCGTGTTGAAAAGCTCGTAATCAATTATATGAACTCCTAAATTTTGATTAAAACTTATTTTACGGTCCTTTTTGTAAGGTTTCGGACGAGCGAGTCTAAATAGGTAGAACAATGGACCCGTTAGAATTTTAAGCGAGTAAAAAGTATAGAAATTGAGTTTTTGCAATATAATCGTGTTGAAAAGCTCTTAATCAATTATATGAACTCCTAAAATTTGATTCTAACTTATTTTGCGATCTTTTTTGTAAAGGTATCGGACGAGCGGGTCTAAATGGGCCGAACAATGGACCCATTAGAATTTTTTTTTTGAAGAAAAGGCCTCATTAAAAACCCCTACTACTGTCCTTCAAGTAGAGCTAGAGGACCCTAAAAAGGGGAAAAGAGTGCCCAAATATTATTAATCAAGAATAATTTGTTACAAATTGTTGTATACAAGGTGGGATATCCGAATTAAATGACATAGAAGTCATAGAATTTAGCGAATAAGTAGCCAAAGTATGGGCTATAATATTTGCCTCACGGCGTACAAAAGAAATAGATATAAAGTCAAAGTCGTGAAGAGCTGCTTGAATCTGAAGAATAATTGGTCCCGTGGTAGAGAGGTCCTGAGCAGGATTGTTGATCCTATTCGCGAGAGAAGCGCAGTCAGTTTCGATCAAAAGTCGGTTCCAGCCTTGAGATCAGGCAAAGGTGAGACCAGCAAGGATGCTTTCCCCTTCACTAGTGATAGCGTCCTGACAGCTACCAAGAGGGAATGCAAGGCCACCCACAACCGCTCCTGCAGAATCACGAGCAACAGCGCCGACGGCTGCTGCACGAGTTGAGGGATTAAAGGCTCCATCCACATTTATTTTTATATGATGAGGTGGAGGAAGTGTCCAGGAAGGTTTAGAAAAGGTAGATGGAGTTGGGTCAGACGAATTTAAAGATTTATAACATTCATCATGTAAGCTAATGGAATTAACAGCAATTAGCCAGGGAGGTTGTAGATGGTGGTTATGTACCCAGTCATTACGTCTGTTCCATATATTCCATAAAACAGTAAGGAAAAGACCAAATTTATCAGGAGAAATTGTAGTGGCTGCTTCCTCTAACCATTGCAGAGGTGTGTGAGCTATACTCTTATAGAGAGTGATAGGGATACCACTAATTTGGAGGGCTTCAGACGCCCCAGGGCAGTCACGAAACGCATGAAGGATCGATTCCGAGTGGCTACCACAGATAGAGCAAGGGCCCGAGTTAGGAGAAAAGGCTTGCATTTTAGATCCAACTGGTAGAGCATCAGATGTCATACGCCAACCAAAAGTTTTAACTTTGGGTAAAGCTTTGACTTTGGATAAAAACTTCCAGAACCGAGTTGGTGACGAAGGTGGGATTATGGAACGTTGTAAGAAAATATATCCAGAACGGACTGAGTAAATACCCGAGTCGTTGGGAGACCAGAGTATTGAGTCCTGTTGATCATTTATGATGGGGATACGAAGAATAGCATCGGCATCAATTGGATTGAAATAATTGTTTACCTTATCCGTATCCCAGGCAGTTTGGTTACGAATCATAAAATCACGACATCGAATGTAAAATTCATCTGAGATTTCGTAAACCCCAGTAAGCTCAATCGGGGAAGACCCTCCCCATATATCTTTGTGTATTCTAATATTACTGTTTATGCCAGGGCGGTGGAGAAAGCCAGGGAAAAGACGCTGAAGCGCGTTATATATACCTTGCCAAGCGAAAGAGACCCTGTTGGGTTTTGGTGCATCTAGGATGTAGCCTGAGGGAAAGTATTTAGACCGGTATATTTGTCCTAATAAAGAATCTGGTTCACAGATGAGTTTCCGAATTTGCTTTCCCAAGAGAGCAATGTTAAAGTCGTGCAAATCCTTAAAACCCATGCCACCAGCTGATTTAGGTAAGCATATGCGATTCCAAGGTATCATATGCCAACCTTTTTTGTTGGATTTGCCAGTCCACCAGTATTGACGGATTGATGTAGTCATGTCATCGATGATATTTTGTGGTAGAAGATAGCAAGACATGACATATTGTGAGAGAGATTGTAAGACAGCTTTAATGAATATCTCTCGGCCACTAAAAGATAGTAGATGTTTGTCCCAACTAGAGAGACGATCATGTACTTTATCGCACACAAATCCTAGTGATTCAGTTTTATTTTTCCCAATTAGAAGTGGGATGCAATAATTGTGTTTTTGCAATATAATTGTGTTGAAAAGCTCGAAATCAATTTTATGAACTCCTAAATTTGGATTAAAACTTATTTTGCAACCCTTTTGTAGAGATTTCGGACGAGCGGGTCTAAATGGGCCGAACAATAGACCCGTTAGAATATTAACTGAGGAAAAAGAACAGAAATTGCGTTTTTGCAATATAATCGTGTTGAAAAGCTCCTAATCAATTATATGAACTCCTAAAATTTGATTCTAACTTATTTTGCAATCTTTTTCGTAAAGGTTTCGGACGAGCGGGTCTAAATGGGCCGAACAGTGGACCCGTTATAACTTTAACTGAGTAAAAAGTATAGAAATCGAGTTTTTGCAATATAATCGTGTTGAAAAGCTCGTAATCAATTATATGCATTCCTAAATTTGGATTAAAACTTATTTTGCAACCCTTTTTGTATAGGTTTCGGATGATCGGGTCTAAATAGGCCGAACAATGGACCCGTTAGAATTTTAACTGAGTAAAAAGTACAGAAATCGAGTTTTTGCAATATAATCGTGTTGAAACGCTCGTGATCAATTGTATGAACTCCTAAATTTGGATTAACACTTTGCAACCCTTTTGTAGAGGTTTCGGACGAGCGGGTCTAAATGGGCCGAACAATGGACCCGTTAGAATTTTAACTGAGTAAAAAGCACAAAAATCGAGTTTTTGCAATATAATTGTTTTGAAATGCTCTTAATTAATTGTATGAACTCCTAAATTTGGATTAAAACTTATTTTGCAGCCCTTTTGTAGAGGTTTCGGACGAGCGGGTCTAAATGGGCCGAACAATGGACCCGTTAGAATATTAACTGAGTAAAAAGAACAGAAATCAAGTTTTTCAATATAATCGTGTTGAAAAGCTCCTAATCAATTATATGAACTCCTAAAATTTGATTCTAACTTATTTTGCAATCTTTTTCGTAAAGGTTTCGGACGAGCGGGTCTAAATGGGCCGAACAGTGGACCCGTTATAACTTTAACTGAGTAAAAAGTATAGAAATCGAGTTTTTGCAATATAATCGTGTTGAAAAGCTCGTAATCAATTATATGCATTCCTAAATTTGGATTAAAACTTATTTTGCAACCCTTTTTGTATAGGTTTCGGATGATCGGGTCTAAATAGGCCGAACAATGGACCCGTTAGAATTTTAACTGAGTAAAAAGTACAGAAATCGAGTTTTTGCAATATAATCGTGTTGAAACGCTCGTGATCAATTGTATGAACTCCTAAATTTGGATTAACACTTTGCAACCCTTTTGTAGAGGTTTCGGACGAGCGGGTCTAAATGGGCCGAACAATGGACCCGTTAGAATTTTAACTGAGTAAAAAGCACAAAAATCGAGTTTTTGCAATATAATTGTTTTGAAATGCTCTTAATCAATTGTATGAACTCCTAAATTTGGATTAAAACTTATTTTGCAGCCCTTTTGTAGAGGTTTCGGACGAGCGGGTCTAAATGGGCCGAACAATGGACCCTTTAGAATATTAAGTGAGTAAAAAGAACAGAAATCGAGTTTTTGCAATATAATCGTGTTGAAAAGCTTGTAATCAATTATATGAACTCCTAAATTTTGATTAAAACTTATTTTGAAGTCCTTTTTGTAAGGTTTCGGACGAGCGAGTCTAAATGGGAAGAACAATGAACCCGTTAGAATTTTAACCGAGTAAAAAGTATAGAAATTGAGTTTTTGCAATATAATCATTTTGAAAAGCTCTTAATATATTATATGAACTCCTAAAATTTGATTCTAACTTATTTTGCGATCTTTTTTGTAAAGGTTTCGGACGAGCGGGTCTAAATGGGCCCAACAATGGACCCGTTAGAATTTTAACTGAGTAAAAAGCAAAAAAAATCGAGTTTTTGCAATATAATTGTGTTGAAAAGCTCGTAATCTATTGTATGAACTCCTAAATTTGGATTAAAACTTATTTTGCAACCCTTTTGTAGAGGTTTCGGACGAGCGGGTCTAAATGGGCCGAACAATGGACCCGTTAGAATATTAACTGAGTAAAAAGAACAGAAATCAAGTTTTTCAATATAATCGCGTTGAAAAGCTCTTAATCAATTATATGAACTCCTAAAATTTGATTAAAATTTATTTTGCGATCTTTTTTTGTAAAGGTTTCGGACGAGCGGGTCTAAATGGGCCGAACAATGGACCCGTTAGAATTTTAACTGAGTAAAAAGTACAGAAATCGAGTTTTTGCAATATAATCGTGTTGAAAAGCTCGAAATCAATTGCATGAACTCCTAAATTTTGATTAAAACTTATTTTGCAACCCTTTTGTAGAGGTTTCGGACGAGCGAGTCTAAATGGGCCGAACAATGGACCCGTTAGAATTTTAACTGAGTAAAAAGCACAAAAATCGAGTTTTTGCACTATAATTGTGTTGAAAAGCTCGTAATCAATTGTATGAACTCCTAAATTTGGATTAAAACTTATTTTGCAACCCTTTTGTAGAGGTTTCGGACGAGCGGGTCTAAATGGGCCGAACAATGGACCCGTTAGAATATTAACTGAGTAAAAAGAACAGAAATCGAGTTTTTGCAATATAATCATATTGAAAAGCTTTTAATCAATTATATGAACTCCTAAGATTTGATTGAAACTTATTTTGCGATCTTTTTTGTAAAGGTTTCGGACGAGCAGGTCTAAATGGGCCGAACAATGGACCCGTTAGAATTTTAATTGAGTAAAAAGTACATAAATCAATTTTTTGCAATATAGTCATGTTGAAAGCTCGTAATCAATTATATGAAATCCTAAAATTTGATTGTAACTTGTTTGTCGGTCTTTTTTGTAGAAGTTTCGGACGAGTGGGTCTAAATGGGGCGAACAATGGACCCGCTAGAATTTTAACTGAGTAAAAAGAACAGAAATCGTGTTTTTGCAATATAATCGTGTTGAAAAGCTCATAAACAATTGTATGAACTCCTAAATTTGGATTAAAACTTATTTTTCAACCATTTTGTAGAGGTTTCGGATGATCGGGTCTAAATGGGCCGAACAATGGACCCGTTAGAATTTTAACTGAGTAAAAAGAACTGTAATCGAGTTTTTGCAATATAATCGTATTGAAACGCTCGTAATCAATTGTATGAAATCCTAAATATGGATTAACACTTATTTTGCAACCTTTTTGTAGAGGTTTCGGACTAGCGGGTCTAAATGGGCCGAACAATGGACCTTTTAGAATATTAAGTGAGTAAAAAGAACAGAAATCGAGTTTTTGCAATATAATCATGTTGAAAAGCTCGTAATCAATTATATGAACTCCTAAATTTTGATTAAAACTTATTTTGAAGTCCTTTTTGTAAGGTTTCGGACGAGCGAGTCTAAATGGGCAGAACAATGGACCCGTTAGAATTTTAACCGAGTAAAAAGTATAGAAATTGAGTTTTTGCAATATAATCATTTTGAAAAGCTCTTAATCAATTATATGAACTCCTAAAATTTGATTCTAACTTATTTTGCGATTTTTTTTGTAAAGGTTTCGGACGAACGGGTCTAAATGGGCCGAACAATGGACCCGTTAGAATTTTAACTGAGTAAAAAGCAAAAAAAATCGAGTTTTTGCAATATAATTGTGTTGAAAAGCTCGTAATCAATTGTATGAACTCCTAAATTTGGATTAAAACTTATTTTGCAACCCTTTTGTACAGGTTTCGGACGAGCGGGTCTAAATGGGCCGAACAATGGACCCGTTAGAATATTAACTGAGTAAAAAGAAAAGAAATCAAGTTTTTTCAATATAATCGTGTTGAAAAGCTCTTAATCAATTATATGAACTCCAAAAATTTGATTAAAATTTATTTTGCGATCTTTTTTTGTAAAGGTTTCGGACGAGCGGGTCTAAATGGGCCGAACAATGGACCCGTTAGAATTTTAACTGAGTAAAAAGTACAGAAATCGAGTTTTTGCAATATAACCGTGTTGAAAAGCTCGTAATCAATTGCATGAACTCCTAAATTTTGATTAAAACTTATTTTGCAACCCTTTTGTAGAGGTTTCGGACGAGCGAGTCTAAATGGGCCGAACAATGGACCCGTTAGAATTTTAACTGAGTAAAAAGCACAAAAATCGAGTTTTTGCAATATAATTGTGTTAAAAAGCTCGTAATCAATTGTATGAACTCCTAAATTTGGATTAAAACTTATTTTGCAACCCTTTTGTAGAGGTTTCAGACGAGCGGGTCTAAATGGGCCAAACAATGGACCCGTTAGTATATTAACTGAGTAAAAAGAACAGAAATCGAGTTTTTGCAATATAATCATATTGAAAAGCTCTTAATCAATTATATGAACTCCTAGGATTTGATTAAAACTTATTTTGCGATCTTTTTTTTAAAGGTTTCGGACGAGTGGGTCTAAATGGGCCGAACAATTGACCCGTTAGAATTTTAATTGAGTAAAAAGTACATAAATCAAGTTTTTGCAATATAGTCATGTTGAAAGCTCGTAATCAATTATATGAAATCCTAAAATTTGATTCTAACTTGTTTGTCGGTCTTTTTTGTAGAAGTTTCGGACGAGCGGGTCTAAATGGGGCGAACAATGGACCCGCTAGAATTTTAACTGAGTTAAAAGAACACAAATCGTGTTTTTGCAATATAATCGTGTTGAAAAGCTCAAAAACAATTGTATGAACTCCTAAATTTGGATTAAAACTTATTTTTCAACCATTTTGTAGAGGTTTCGGACGATCGGGTCTAAATGGGCCGAACAATGGACCCGTTAGAATTTTAACTGAGTAAAAAGAATTGTAATCGAGTTTTTGCAATATAATCGTATTGAAACGCTCGTAATCAATTGTATGAACTCCTAAATATGGATTAACACTTATTTTGCAACCTTTTTGTAGAGGTTTCGGACGAGCGGGTCTAAATGGGCCGAACAATGGACCCGTTAGAATTTTAACTAAGTAAAAAGCACAAAAATCGAGTTTTTGCAATATAATTGTGTTGAAAAGCTCGTAATTGTATGAACTCCTAAATTTGGATTAAAACTTATTTTGCAACCCTTTATTGAGGTTTCGGACGAGCGGGTCTAAATGAGCCGAACAATGGACCCGTTAGAATTTTAAAGGAGTAAAAAGTACAGAAATCTAGTTTTTGCAATATAATCGTTTTGAAAAGCTCGTAATCATCTGTATGAACTCTTAAATTTGGATTAAAACTTATTTTGCAACCCTTTTTTAGAGATTTCAGACAAGCGGGTCCTAATGGGCCGAAAATAAGACCCATTAGAATTTTAACTAAGTAAAAAGTATAGTAATCGAGTTTTTGCAATATAATTGTGTTGAAAAGCTCGTAATCAATTGTATGAACTCCTAAATTTGGATTAAAACTTATTTTGCAACCCTTTTGTAGAGGTTTCGGACGAGCGGGTCTAAATGGGCCGAACAATGGACCCGTTAGAATTTTAACTGAGTAAAAAGTATAGAAATTGAGTTTTTGCAATATAATCATGTTGAAATGCTCGTAATCAATTATATACATTACTAAATTTGGATTAAAACTTATTGTGCAACCCTTTTTGTATAGGTTTCGGACGATCGGGTCTAAATAGGCCGAACAATGGACCCGTTAGAATTTTAACTGAGTAAAAAGTACAGAAATCGAGTTTTTGCAATATAATCGTGTTGAAACGCTCGTGATCAATTGTATGAACTCCTAAATTTGGATTAACACTTATTTTGCAACCCTTTTGTAGAGGTTTCGGACGAGCGGGTCTAAATGGGCCGAACAATGGACCCGTTAGAATTTTAACTGAGTAAAAAGTACAGAATTCGAGTTTTTGCAATATAATCATGTTGAAAAGCTCGTAATCAATTGTATGAACTCCTAAATTTTGATTAACACTTATTGTGCAACCCTTTTGTAGAGGTTTCGGACGAGCGGGTCTAAATGGGCCGAACAATGGACCCGTTAGAATATTAACTGAGTAAAAAGAACAGAAATCGAGTTTTTGCAATATAATTGTGATGAAAAGCTCGTAATCAATTATATGAACTCCTAAATTTTGATTAAAACTTATTTTGCAGTCCTTTTTGTAAGGTTTCGGACGAGCGAGTCTAAATAGGCAGAACAATGGTCCCGTTAGAATTTTAACCGAGTAAAAAGTATAGAAATTGATTTTTTGCAATATAATCGTGTTGAAAAGCTCGTAATCAATTATATGAACTCCTAAAATTTGATTCTAACTTATTTTGCGATCTTTTTTGTAAAGGTTTCGGACGAGCGGGTCTAAATGGGCCGAACAATGGACCCGTTAGAATATTAACTGAGTAAAAAGAACAGAAATCGAGTTTTTGCAATATAATCGTATTGAAAAGCTCGTAATCAATTGTATGAACTCCTAAATTTGGATTAAAACTTATTTTGCAACCCTTTTGTAGAGGTTTCGGACGAGCGGGTCTAAATGGGTCGAACAATAGACCCGTTAGAATATTAACTGAAGAAAAAGAACAGAAATCGCGTTTTTGCAATATAATCGTGTTGAAAAGCTCTTAATCATTATATGAACTCCTAAAATTTGATTCTAACTTATTTTCCGATCTTTTTTGTAAAGGTTTCGGACGAGCGGGTCTAAATGGGCCGAACAATGGACCCGTTAGAATTTTAACAGAGTAAACAGCACAAAAATCGATTTTTTGCTATATAATTGTGTTGAAAAGCTCGTAATCAATTGTATGAACTCCTAAATTTGGATTAAAACTTATTTTGCAACCCTTTTGTAGAGGTTTCGGACGAGCGGGTCTAAATGGGACGAACAATGGACCCGTTAGAATATTAACTGAGTAAAAAGAACAGAAATCAAGTTTTTGCAATATAATCGTGCTGAAAAGCTCTTAATCAATTATATGAACTCCTAAAATTTGATTAAAATTTATTTTGCTATCTTTTTTGTAAAGATTTCGGACGAGCGGGTCTAAATGGGCCGAACAATGGACCCGTTAGAATTTTAACTGAGTAAAAAGTACCTAAATCGAGTTTTTGCAATATAATTGTGTTGAAAAGCTCGTAAACAATTGTATGAACTTCTAAATTTGGATTAAAACTTATTTTGCAACCCTTTTGTAGAGGTTTCGGACGAGCGAGTCTAAATGGGCCGAACAATGGACCCGCTAGAATTTTAACTAAGTAAAAAGAACTGTAATCGAGATTTTGAAATATAATCATGTTGAAAAGCTCGTAATCAATTATATGAACTCCTAAAATTTGATTATAACATATATTGCGGTCTTTTTTGTAAAGGTTTCGGACGAGCGGGTCTAAATGGGCAGAACAACGGACCCGTTAGAATTTTAACTGAGTAAAAAGTACAGAAATTGAGTTTTTGCAATATAATCGTATTGAAAAGCTCGTAATCAATTGTATGAACTCCTAAATTTGGATTAAAACTTATTTTGCAACCCTTTTGTAGAGGTTTTGGATGAGCGGTTCTAAATGGGCCGAACAATGGACCCGTTAGAATTTTAACTGAGTAAAAAGCACACAAATCGAGTTTTTGCAATATAATTGTTTTGAAAAGCTCGTAATCAATTGTATGAACTCCTAAATTTGGATTAAAACTTATTTTAAAACCCTTTTGTAGAGGTTTCAGACGAGCGAGTCTAAATGGGCCGAACAATGGACCCGTTAGAATTTTAACTGAGTAAAAAGCTCAAAAATCGAGTTTTTGCAATATAATTGTGTTGAGAAGCTCGTAATCAATTGTATGAACTCCTAAATTTTGATTAAAACTTATTTTGCAGCCCTTTTGTAGAGGTTTCGGACGAGCGGGTCTAAATGGGCCGAACAATGGACCCGTTAGAATATTAACTGAGTAAAAAGAACAGAAATCGAGTTTTTGCAATATAATCGTGTTGAAAAGCTCGTAATCAATTATATGAACTCCTAAATTTTGATTAAAACTTATTTTACGGTCCTTTTTGTAAGGTTTCGGACGAGCGGGTCTAAATAGGTAAAACAATGGACCCATTAGAATTTTAAGCGAGTAAAAAGTATAGAAATTGAGTTTTTGCAATATAATCGTGTTGAAAAGTTCTTAATTAATTATATGAACTCCTAAAATTTGATTCTAACTTATTTTGCGATCTTTTTTGTAAAGGTATCGGACGAGCGGGTCTAAATGGGCCGAACAATGGACCCATTAGAATTTTAACTAAGTAAAAAGCACAAAAATTGAGTTTTTGCAATATAATTGTGTTGAAAAGCTCGTAATCAATTTTATGAACTCCTAAATTTGGATTAAAACTTATTTTGCAACCCTTTTGTAGAGGTTTCGGACGAGCGGGTCTAAATGGGCCGAATAATAGACCCGTTAGAATATTAACTGAGGAAAAAGAACAGAAATCGCGTTTTTGCAATATAATCGTGTTGAAAAGCTCCTAATCAATTATATGAACTCCTAAAATTTGATTCTAACTTATTTTGCAATCTTTTTCGTAAAGGTTTCGGACGAGCGGGTCTAAATGGGCCGAACAGTGGACCCGTTAGAATTTTAACTGAGTAAAAAGTATAGAAATCGAGTTTTTGCAATATAATCGTGTTGAAAAGCTCGTAATCAATTATATGCATTCCTAAATTTGGATTAAAACTTATTTTGCAACCCTTTTTGTATAGGTTTCGGATGATCGGGTCTAAATAGGCCGAACAATGGACCCGTTAGAATTTTAACTGAGTAAAAAGTACAGAAATCGAGTTTTTGCAATATAATCGTGTTGAAACGCTCGTGATCAATTGTATGAACTCCTAGATTTGGTTTAACACTTTGCAACCCTTTTGTAGAGGTTTCGGACGAGCGGGTCTAAATGGGCCGAACAATGGACCCGTTAGAATTTTAACTGAGTAAAAAGCACAAAAATCGAGTTTTTGCAATATAATTGTGTTGAAATGCTGTTAATCAATTGTATGAACTCCTAAATTTGGATTAAAACTTATTTTGCAGCCCTTTTGTAGAGGTTTCGGACGAGCGGGTCTAAATGGGCCGAACAATGGACCCTTTAGAATATTATGTGAGTAAAAAGAACAGAAATCGAGTTTTTGCAATATAATCGTGTTGAAAAGCTCGTAATCAATTATATGAACTCCTAAATTTTGATTAAAACTTATTTTGAAGTCCTTTTTTTAAGGTTTCGGACGAGCGAGTCTAAATGGGCAGAACAATGGACCCGTTAGAATTTTAACCGAGTAAAAAGTATAGAAATTGAGTTTTTGCAATATAATCGTTTTGAAAAGCTCTTAATCAATTATATGAACTCCTAAAATTTGATTCTAACTTATTTTGCGATCTTTTTTGTAAAGGTTTCGGACGAGCGGGTCTAAATGGGCCGAACAATGGACCCGTTAGAATTTTAACTGAGTAAAAAGCAAAAAAAATCGAGTTTGTGTAATATAATTGTGTTGAAAAGCTCGTAATCTATTGTATGAACTCCTAAATTTGGATTAAAACTTATTTTGCAACCCTTTTGTAGAGGTTTCGGACGAGCAGGTCTAAATGGGCCGAACAATGGACCCGTTAGAATATTAACTGAGTAAAAAGAACAGAAATCAAGTTTTTTCAATATAATCGTGTTGAAAAGCTCTTAATCAATTATATGAACTCCTAAGATTTGATTAAAACTTATTTTCGGTCTTTTTTGTAAAGGTTTCGGACGAGCGAGTCTAAATGGGCCTAACAATGGACCCGTTAGAATTTTAACTGAGTAAAAAGTACAGAAATCGAGTTTTTGCAATATAATCGTGTTGAAAAGCTCGTAATCAATTTCATGAACTCCTAAATTTTGATTAAAACTTATTTTGCAACCCTTTTGTAGAGGTTTCGGACGAGCGAGTCTAAATGGGCCGAACAATGGACCCGTTAGAATTTTAACTGAGTAAAAAGCACAAAAATCGAGTTTTTGCAATATAATTGTGTTGAAAAGCTCGTAATCAATTGTATGAACTCCTAAATTTGGATTAAAACTTATTTTACAACCCTTTTGTAGAGGTTTCGGACGAGCGGGTCTAAATGGGCCGAACAATGGACCCGTTAGAATATTAACTGAGTAAAAAGAACATAAATCGAGTTTTTGCAATATAATCATATTGAAAAGCTCTTAATCAATTATATGAACTCCTAAGATTTGATTAAAACTTATTTTCGGTCTTTTTTGTAAAGGTTTCGGACGAGCGGGTCTAAATAGGCCGAACAATGGACCCGTTAGAATTTTAATTGAGTAAAAAGTACATAAATCAAGTTTTTGCAATATAGTCATGTTGAAAGCTCATAATCAATTATATGAAATCCTAAAATTTGATTCTAACTTGTTTGTCGGTCTTTTTTGTAGAAGTTTCGGACGAGCGGGTCTAAATGGGGCGAACAATAGACACGTTAGAATTTTAACTGAGTAAAAAGAACAGAAATCGTGTTTTTGCAATATAATCGTGTTGAAAAGCTCATAAACAATTGTATGAACTCCTAAATTTGGATTAAAACTTATTTTTCAACCCTTTTGTAGAGGTTTCGGACGATCGGGTTTAAATGGGCGGAACAATGGACCCGTTAGAATTTTAACTTAGTAAAAAGAACTGTAATCGAGATTTTGCAATATAATCATGTTGAAAAGCTCGTAATCAATTATATGAACTCCTAAAATTTGATTCTAACTTATTTTGCGGTCTTTTTTGTAGAGGTTTCGGACGGGCGGGTCTAAATGGGCCGAACAATGGACCCATTAGAATTTTAACTGAGTGAAAAGTACAGAAATCAAGTTTTTGCAATATAATCGTATTGAAAAGCTCGTAATCAATTGTATGAACTCCTAAATTTGGATTAAAACTTATTTTGCAACCCTTTTGTAGAGGTTTCGGACGAGCGGGTCTAAATGGGCCGAACAATGGACCCGTTAGAATTTTAACTGAGTAAAATGATTAGAAATCGAGTTTTTGCAATATAATCGTGTTGAAAAGCTCGTAATCAATTGTATGAACTCCTAAATTTTGATTAAAACTTATTTTGCAACCCTTTTGTTGAGGTTTCGGACGAGCGGGTCTAAATAGGCCGAACAATGGACCTATTAGAATTTTAACTGAGTAAAAAGCACAAAAATCGAGTTTTTGCAATATAATCGTGTTGAAACGCTCGTGATCAATTGTATGAACTCCTAAATTTGGATTAACACTTATTTTGCAACCATTTTTTAGAGGTTTCGGACGAGCGAGTCTAAATGGGCCGAACAGTGGACCCGTTAGAATTTTAACTATGTAAAAAATATAGAAATCTAGTTTTTGCAATATAATCGTGTTGAAAAGCTCGTAATCAATTACATACATTCCTAAATTTGGATTAAAACTAATTTTGCAACCCTTTTGTAGAGGTTTCAGACGAGCGGGTCCTAATGGGCCGAAAAATAGACCCGTTAGAATTTTAACTAGGTAAAAAGTATAGTAACTGAGTTTTTGAAATATAATTGTGTTGAAAAGCTCGTAATCAATTGTATAAACTCCTAAATTTGTATTAAAACTTATCTTGCAACCCTTTTGTAGAGGTTTCGGAAGAGCGAGTCTAAATGGGCTGAACAATGGACCCGTTAGAATTTTAACTGTGTAAAATGTACAGAATTCTAGTTTTTGCAATATAATAGTGTTGAAAAGCTCGTAATCAATTGTATGAACTCCTAAATTTTGATTAAAACTTATTTTGCAACCCTTTTGTAGAGGTTTCGGACGAGCGGGTCTAAATGGGCCGAACAATGGACCCGTTAGAATATTAACTGAGTAAAAAGAACAGAAATCAAGTTTTTGCAATATAATCGTGTTGAAAAGCTCTTAATCAATTATATGAACTCCTAAAATTTGATTAAAATTTATTTTGCGATCTTTTTTGTAAAGGTTTCATACGAGCGGGTCTAAATGGGCCGAACAATGGACCCGTTAGAATTTTAATTGAGTAAAAAGTATAGAAATCGAATTTTTGCAATATAATCATGTTGAAAAGCTCGTAAACAATTGTATGAACTCCTAAATTTGGATTAAAACTTTTTTTCCAACACCTTTGTAGAGGTTTAAGACGAGCGGGTCTAAATGGGCCGAACAATTGACCCGTTAGAATATTAACTGAGTAAAAAGAACAGAAATCGAGTTTTTACAATATAATCGTGTTGAAATGCTCTTAATCAATTATATGAACTCCTAAAATTTGATTAAATCTTATTTTGCGATCTTTTTTGTAGAGGTTTCAGACGAGCGGGTCTAAATGGGCCGAACAATGGACCCGTTAGAATTTTAATTGAGTAAAAATTATAGAAATCAAGTTTTTGCAATATAATCGTGTTGAAAAGCTCGTAAACAATTGTATGAACTCCTAAATTTGGATTAAAACTTATTTTGCAACCCTTTTGTAGAGGTTTCAGACGAGCGGGTCTAAATGGGCCGAACAATGGACCCGTTAGAATATTAACTGAGTAAAAAGAACATAAATCGAGTTTTTGCAATATAATCGTGTTGAAAAGCTCGTAATCAATTGTATGAACTCCTAGATTTTGATTAAAACTTATTTTGCAGCCCTTTTGTAGAGGTTTCAGACGAGCGGGTCTAAATGGGCCGAACAATGGACCCGTTAAAATTTTAACTGAGTAAAATGTACAGAAATTGAGTTTTTGCAATATAATCGTGTTGAAAAGCTCTTAATCAATTATATGAACTCCTAAAATTTGATTAAAACTTATTTTGCGATCTTTTTTGTAGAGGTTTCGGACGAGCGGGTCTAAATGGGCCGAACAATGGACCCGTTAGAATTTTAATTGAGTAAAAAGTATAGAAATCGAGTTTTTGCAATATAATCGTGTTGAAAAGCTTGTAAACAATTGTATGAACTCCTAAATTTGGATTAAAACTTATTTTGCAACCCTTTTGTAGAGGTTTCAGACGAGCGGGTCCTAATGGGCCGAAAAATAGACTCGTTAGAATTTTAACTAAGTAAAAAGTATAGTAATCGAGTTTTTGAAATATAATTGTGTTGAAAAGCTCGCAATTAATTGTATAAACTCCTAAATTTGGATTAAAACTTATTTTGCAACCCTTTTGTAGAGGTTTCGGACGAGCGGGTCTAAATGGGCAGAACAATGGACCAGTTAGAATATTAACTGAGTAAAAAGAACAGGAATTGAGTTTTTGAAATATTATCGTGTTGAAAAGCTCTTAATCAATTATATGAACTCCTAAAATTTGATTAAAATTTATTTTGCGATCTTTTTTGTAAAGGTTTCGGACGAGCGGGTCTAAATGGGCCGAACAATGGACTCGTTAGAATTTTAATTGAGTAAAAAGTATAGAAATCGAGTTTTTGCAATATAATAGTGTTGAAAAGCTCGTAAACAATTGTATGAACTCCTAAATTTGGATTAAAACTTATTTTGCAACTCTTTTGTAGAGGTTTCAGACGAGCGGGTCTAAATGGGCCGAACAATGGACCCATTAGATTTTTAACTGAGTAAAAAGCACAAAAATCGAGTTTTTGCAATATAATTGTGTTGAAAAGCTCGTAAACAATTGTATGAACTCCTAAATTTAGTTTAAAACTTATTTTGCAACCCTTTTGTAGAGGTTTTAGACGAGCGGGTCTAAATGGGCCGAACAATGGACCCGTTAGAATAGTGACTGAGTAAAAAGAACAGAAATCGAGTTTTTACAATATAATCGTGTTGAAAAGCTCTTAATCAATTATATGAACTCCTAAAATTTGATTAAAACTTATTTTGTGATATTTTTTTATAGAGGTTTCGGACGAGCGGGTCTAAATGGGCCGAACAATGGACCCGTTAGAATTTTAATTGAGTAAAAAGTATAGAAATCGAGTTTTTGCAATATAATCATGTTGAAAATCTCGTAAACAATTGTATGAACTACAAAATTTGGATTAAAACTTATTTTGCAACCCTTTTGTAGAGGTTTCAGACGAGCGGGTCTAAATGGGCCGAACAATGGACCCGTTAGAATATTAACTGAGTAAAAAGAACAGAAATCGAGTTTTTGCAATATAATCATGTTGAAAAGCTCTCAATCAATTGTATTAACTCCTAAATTTGGATTAAAACTTATTTTGCAACCCTTTTGTAGAGGTTTCGGACGAGCGGGTCTAAACGGGCCGAACAATGGACCCGTTAGAATTTTAACTGAGTAAAATGTACATAAATCGAGTTTTTGCAATATAATCGTGTTGAAAAGCTCTTAATCAATTATATGAACTCCTAAAATTTGATTAAAACTTATTTTGAGATTTTTTTGTAGAAGTTTCGGACGAGCGGGTCTAAATGGGCCGAATAATGGACCCGTTAGAATTTTAATTGAGTAAAAAGTATAGAAATCGAGTTTTTGCAATATAATCGTGTTGAAAAGCTTGTAAACAATTGTATGAACTCCTAAATTTGGATTAAAACTTATTTTGCAACCCTTTTGTAGAGGTTTCAGACGAGCGGGTCCTAATGGGCCGAAAAATACACTCGTTAGAATTTTAACTAAGTAAAAAGTATAGTAATCGAGTTTTTGAAATATAATTGTGTTGAAAAGCTCGCAATCAATTGTATAAACTCCTAAATTTGGATTAAAACTTATTTTGCAACCCTTTTGTAGAGGTTTCGAACGAGCGAGTCTAAATGGGCCGAACAATGGACCCGTTAGAATATTAACTAAGTAAAAAGAACAGAAATCTTGTTTTTGCAATATTATCGTGTTGAAAAGCTCTTAATCAATTATATGAACTCCTAAAATTTGATTAAAATTTATTTTGCGATCTTTTTTGTAAAGGTTTCGGACGTGCGGGTCTAAATGGGCCGAACAATGGACCCGTTAGAATTTTAATTGAGTAAAAAGTATAGAATCGAGTTTTTGCAATATAATCGTGTTGCAAGCTCGTAAAGAATTGTATGAACTCCTAAATTTGGATTAAAACTTAGTTTGCAACTCTTTTGTAGAGGTTTCAGACGAGCGGGTCTAAATGGGCCGAACAATGGACCCGTTAGAATTTTAACTGAGTAAAAAGCACAAAAATCGAGTTTTCGCAATATAATTGTGTTGAAAAGCTCGTAAACAATTGTATGAACTCCTAAATTTGGATTAAAACTTATTTTGCAACCCTTTTGTAGAGGTTTCAGACGAGCGGGTCTAAATGGGCTGAACAATGGACCCGTTAGAATATTAACTGAGTAAAAAGAACAGAAATTGAGTTTTTGCAATATAATTGTGTTTAAAAGCTCGTAAACAATTGTATGAACTCCTAAATTTGGATTAAAACTTATTTTGCAACCCTTTTGTAGAGGTTTCAGACAAGCGGGTCTATATGGGCCGAATAATGGACCCGTTAGAATATTAACTGAGTAAAAAGAACAGAAATCGAGTTTTTACAATATAATCGTGTTGAAAAGCTCGCAATCAATTGTATGAACTCCAAAATTTGGATTAAAACTTATTTTGCAACCATTTTGTAGAGGTTTCAGACGAGCGGGTCCAAATGGGCCGAATAATGGACCCGTTAGAATATTAACTGAGTAAAAATAACAGAAATAGAGTTTTTGCAATATAATCGTGTTGAAAAGCTCGCAATCAATTGTATAAACTCCTAAATTTGGATTAAAACTTATTTTGCAGCCCTTTTGTAGAGGTTTCGGACGAGCGGGTCTAAACGGGCCGAACAATGGACCCGTTAGAATTTTAACTGAGTAAAATGTACAGAAATTGAGTTTTTGCAATATAATCGTGTTGAAAAGCTCTTAATCAATTATATGAACTCCTAAAATTTGATAAAAACTTATTTTGCGATCTTTTTATAGAAGTTTCGGACGAGCGGGTCTAAATGGGTCGAAAAAAGGACCCGTTAGAATTTTAATTGAGTAAAAAGTATAGAAATCGAGTTTTTGCAATATAATCGTGTTGAAAAGCTTGTAAACAATTGCATGAACTCTTAAATTTGGATTAAAACTTATTTTGCAACCCTTTTGTAGAGGTTTCAGACGAGCGGGTCCTAATGGGCCGAAAAATAGACTCGTTAGAATTTTAACTAAGTAAAAAGTATAGTAATCGAGTTTTTGAAATATAATTGTGTTGAAAAGCTCGCAATCAATTGTATAAACTCCTAAATTTGGATTAAAACTTATTTTGCAACCCTTTTGTAGAGGTTTCGGACGAGCGGGTCTAAATGGGTCGAACAATGGACCCGTTAGAATATTAACTGAGTAAAAAGAATAGAAATCAAGTTTTTGCAATATTATCGTGTTGAAAAGCTCGTAATCAATTATATGAACTCTTAAAATTTGATTAAATTTTATTTTGCAATCTTTTTTGTAAAGGTTTCGGACGAGCGGGTCTAAATGGGCCGAACAATGGACCCGTTAGAATTTTAATTGAGTAAAAAGTATAGAAATCGAGTTTTTGCAATATAATCGTGTTGAAAAGCTCGCAATCAATTGTATGAACTCCAAAATTTGGATTAAAACTTATTTTGCAACCATTTTGTAGAGGTTTCAGACGAGCGGGTCTAAATGGGCCGAATAATGGACCCGTTAGAATATTAACTGAGTAAAAATAACAGAAATAAAGTTTTTGCAATATAATCGTGTTGAAAAGCTCGCAATCAATTGTATAAACTCCTAAATTTGGATTAAAACTTATTTTGCAGCCCTTTTGTAGAGGTTTCGGACGAGCGGGTCTAAACGGGCCGAACAATGGACCCGTTAGAATTTTAACTGAGTAAAATGTACAGAAATTGAGTTTTTGCAATATAATCGTGTTGAAAAGCTCTTAATCAATTATATGAACTCCTAAAATTTGATAAAAACTTATTTTGCGATCTTTTTATAGAAGTTTCGGACGAGCGGGTCTAAATGGGTCGAACAAAGGACCCGTTAGAATTTTAATTGAGTAAAAAGTATAGAAATCGAGTTTTTGCAATATAATCGTGTTGAAAAGCTTGTAAACAATTGTATGAACTCCTAAATTTGGATTAAAACTTATTTTGCAACCCTTTTGTAGAGGTTTCAGACGAGCGGGTCCTAATGGGCCGAAAAATAGACTCGTTAGAATTTTAACTAAGTAAAAAGTATAGTAATCGAGCTTTTGAAATATAATTGTGTTGAAAAGCTCGCAATCAATTGTATAAACTCCTAAATTTGGATTAAAACTTATTTTGCAACCCTTTTGTAGAGGTTTCGGACGAGCGGGTCTAAATGGGTCGAACAATGGACCCGTTAGAATATTAACTGAGTAAAAAGAATAGAAATCAAGTTTTTGCAATATTATCGTGTTGAAAAGCTCGTAATCAATTATATGAACTCCTAAAATTTGATTAAATTTTATTTTGCAATCTTTTTTGTAAAGGTTTCGGACGAGCGGGTCTAAATGGGCCGAACAATGGACCCGTTAGAATTTTAATTGAGTAAAAAGTATAGAAATCGAGTTTTTGCAATATAATCGTGTTGAAAAGCTCGCAATCAATTGTATGAACTCCAAAATTTGGATTAAAACTTATTTTGCAACCATTTTGTAGAGGTTTCAGACGAGCGGGTCTAAATGGGCCGAACAATGGACCCGTTAGAATATTAACTGAGTAAAAAGAACAGAAATTGAGTTTTTGCAATATAATCGTGTTGAAAAGCTCTTAATCAATTATATGAACTCCTAAATTTTGATTAAAACTTATTTTGCGATCTTTTTTGTAGAGGTTTCGGACGAGCGGGTCTAAACGGGCCGAACATTTGACCCCTTAGAATTTTAACGGAGTAAAAAGTACAGAAATCTAGTTTTTGCAATATAATCGTTTTGAAAAGCTCGTAATCATCTGTATGAACTCTTAAATTTGGATTAAAACTTATTTTGCAACCCTTTTGTAGAGGTTTCAGACGAGCGGGTCTAAATGGGCCGAATAATGGACCCGTTAGAATATTAACTGAGTAAAAAGAACAGAAATCGAGTTTTTGCAATATAATTGTGTTGAAAAGCTCGTAAACAATTGTATGAACTCCTAAATTTGGATTAAAACTTATTTTGCAACCCTTTTGTAGAGGTTTCAGACGAGCGGGTCTAAACGGGCCGAACAATGGACCTGTTAGAATATTAACTGAGTAAAAAGAACAGAAATCGAGTTTTTACAATATAATCGTGTTGAAAAGCTCTTAATCAATAATATGAACTCCTAAAATTTGATAAAAACTTATTTTGCGATCTTTTTTGTAGAGGTTTCGGACGAGCGGGTCTAAACGGGCCGAACATTTGACCCGTTAGAATTTTAATTGAGTAAAAAGTATAGAAATCGAGTTTTTGCAATATAATCGTGTTAAAAAGCTCGTAAACAATTGTATGAACTCCTAAATTTGGATTAAAACTTATTTTGCAACCCTTTTGTAGAGGTTTCAGACGAGCGGGTCTAAATGGGCCGAACAATGGACCCGTTAGAATATTAACTGAGTAAAAAGAACAGTAATCGAGTTTTTGCAATATAATCGTGTTGAAAAGCTCGTAATCAATTGTATAAACTCCTAAATTTTGATTAAAACTTATTTTGCAACCCTTTTGTAGAGGTTTCGGACGAGCGGGTCTAAATGGGTCGAACAATGGACCCGTTAGAATATTAACTGAGTAAAAAGAATAGAAATCAAGTTTTTGCAACATTATCGTGTTGAAAAGCTCTTAATCAATTATATGAACTCCTAAACTTTGATTAAAATTTATTTTGCGAACTTTTTTGTAAAGGTTTCGGACGAGCGGGTCTAAATGGGCCGAACAATGGACCCGTTAGAATTTTAATTGAGTAAAAAGTATAGAAATCGAGTTTTTGCAATATTATCGTGTTGAAAAGCTCGTAAACAATTGTATGAACTCCAAAATTTGGATTAAAACTTATTTTGCAACCCTTTTGTAGAGGTTTCAGACGAGCGGGTCTAAATGGGCCGAACAATGGACCCGTTAGAATATTAACTGAGTAAAAAGAACAGAAATCGAGTTTTTGCAATATAATCGTGTTGAAAAGCTCTTAATCAATTATATGAACTCCTAAAGTTTGATTAAAACTTATTTTGCTATCTTTTTTGTAGAGGTTTCGGACGAGCGGGTATTAATGGGCCGAACAATTGACCCCTTAGAATTTTAACGGAGTAAAAAGTACAGAAATCTAGTTTTTGCAATATAATCGTTTTGAAAAGCTCGTAATCATCTGTATCAACTCTTAAATTTGGATTAAAAATTATTTTGCAACCCTTTTGTAGAGGTTTCAGACGAGCGGGTCTTAATGGGCTGAACAATGGACCCGTTAGAATATTAACTGAGTAAAAAGAACAGAAATCGAGTTTTTGCAATATAATTGTGTTGAAAAGCTCGTAAACAATTGTATGAACTCCTAAATTTGGATTAAAACTTATTTTGCAACCCTTTTGTAGAGGTTTCAGACGAGCGGGTCTAAATGGGCCGAACAATGGACCCGTTAGAATATTAACTGAGTAAAAAGAACAGAAATCGAGTTTTTACAATATAATCGTATTGAAAAGCTCTTAATCAATAATATGAACTCCTAAAATTTTATTAAAACTTATTTTGCGATCTTTTTTGTAGAGGTTTCGGACGAGCGGGTCTAAATGGGCCGAACAATGGACCCGTTAGAATTTTAATTGAGTAAAAAGTATAGAAATCGAGTTTTTGCAATATAATCGTGTTGAAAAGCGCGTAAACAATTGTATGAACTCCTAAATTTGGATTAAAACTTATTTTGCAACCCTTTTGTAGAGGTTTCAGACGAGCGGGTCTAAATGGGCCGAACAATGGACCCGTTAGAATATTAACTGAGTAAAAAGAACAGAAATCGAGTTTTTGCAATATAATCGTGTTGAAAAGCTCGTAATCAATTGTATGAACTCCTAAATTTGGATTAAAACTTATTTTGCAACCCTTTTGTAAAGGTTTCATACGAGCGGGTCTAAATGGGCCGAACAATGGACCCGTTAGAATATTAACTGAGTAAAAAGAACAGAAATCCTGTTTTTGAAATATAATCGTGTTGAAAAGCTCTTAATCAATTATATGTACTCCTAAAATTTGATTAAAATTTATTTTGCGGTCTTTTTTGTAAAGGTTTCGGATGAGCGGGTCTAAATGGGCCGAACAATGGACCCGTTAGAATTTTAATTGAGTAAAAAGTATAGAAATCAAGTTTTTGCAATATAATCATGTTGAAAAGCTCGTAAACAATTGTATGAACTCCTAAATTTGGATTAAAACTTATTTTGCAACCCTTTTGAAGAGGTTTCAGACGAGCGGGTCTAAATGAGCCGAACAATGGACCCGTTAGAATTTTAACTGAGTAAAAAGCACAAAAATCGAGTTTTTGCAATATAATTGTGTTGAAAAGCTCGTAAACAATTGTATGAACTCCTAAATTTAGATTAAAACTTATTTTGCAACCCTTTTGTAGAGGTTTCAGACGTGCGGGTCTAAATGGGCTGAACAATGGACCCGTTAGAATATTAACTAAGTAAAAAGAACAGAAATCGAGTTTTTGCAATATAATTGTGTTGGAAAGCTCGGAAACAATTGTATGAACTCCTAAATTTGGATTAAAACTTATTTTGCAACCCTTTTGTAGAGGTTTCAGACGAGCGGGTCTAAATGGGCCGAACAATGGACCCGTTAGAATAGTAACTGAGTAAAAAGAACAGAAATCGAGTTTTTACAATATAATCGTGTTGAAAAGCTCTTAATCAATTATATGAACTCCTAAAATTTGATTAAAACTTATTTTGCGATCTTTTTTATAGAGGTTTCAGACGAGCGGGTCTAAATGGACCGAACAATGGACCCGTTAGAATTTTAATTGAGTAAAAAGTATAGAAATCGAGTTTTTGCAATATAATCGTGTTGAAAAGCTCGTAAACAATTGTATGAACTCCAAATTTTGGATTAAAACTTATTTTGCAACCCTTTTGTAGAGGTTTCAGACGAGCGGGTCTAAATGGGCCGAACAATGGACCCGCTAGAATATTAACTGAGTAAAAAGAATAGAAATCGAGTTTTTGCAATATAATCGTGTTGAAAAGCTCGCAATCAATTGTATTAACTCCTAAATTTGGATTAAAACTTATTTTGCAACCCTTCTGTAGAGGTTTCAGACGAGCGGGTCTAAACGGGCCGAACAATGGACCCGTTAGAATTTTCACTGAGTAAAATGTACAGAAATCGAGTTTTTGCAATATTATCGTGTTGAAAAGCTCTTAATCAATTATATGAACTCCTAAAATTTGATTAGAACTTATTTTGCGATCTTTTTTGTAGAAGTTTCGGACGAGCGGGTCTAAATGGGCCGAACAATGGACCCGTTAGAATTTTAATTGAGTAAAAAGTATAGAAATCGAGTTTTTGCAATATAATCGTGTTGAAAAGTTTGTAAACAATTGTATGAACTCCTAAATTTGGATTAAAACTTATTTTGCAAGCCTTTTGTAGAGGTTTCGGACGAGCGGATCCTAATGGGCAGAAAAATAGACTCGTTAGAATTTTAACTAAGTAAAAAGTATAGTAATCGAGTTTTTGAAATATAATTGTGTTGAAAAGCTCGCAATCAATTGTATAAACTCCTAAATTTGGATTAAAACTTATTTTGCAACTCTTTTGTAGAGGTTTCGGACGAGCGGGTCTAAATGGGCCGAACAATGGACCCGTTAGAATATTAACTGAGTAAAAAGAATAGAAATCGAGTTTTTACAATATAATCGTGTTGAAAAGCTCTTAATCAATTATATGAACTCCTAAAATTTGATTAAAACTTATTTTGCGATCTTTTTTGTAGAGGTTTCGGATGAGCGTGTCTAAATGGGCCGAACAATGGACCCGTTAGAATTTTAATTGAGTAAAAAGTATAGAAATCGAGTTTTTGCAATATAATCGTGTTGAAAAGCTCGTAAACAATTGTATGAACTCCTAAATTTGGATTAAAACTTATTTTGCAACCCTTTTGTAGAGGTTTCAGACGAGCGAGTCTAAATGGGCCGAACAATGGACCCGTTAGAATATTAACTGAGTAAAAAGAACAGAAATCGAGTTTTTGCAATATAATCGTGTTGAAAAGCTAGTAATCAATTGTATGAACTCCTAAATTTGGATTAAAATTTATTTTGCAACCCTTTTGTAGAGGTTTCGGACGAGCGGGTCTAAATGGGCCGAACAATGGACCCGTTAGAATATTAACTGAGTAAAAAGAACAGAAATCCTGTTTTTGCAATATAATCGTGTTGAAAAGCTCTTAATCAATTATATGAACTCCTAAAATTTGATTAAAATTTATTTTGCGATCTTTTTTGTAAAGGTTTCGGACGAGCGGGTCTAAATGGGCCGAACAATGTACCCGTTAGAATTTTAATTGAGTAAAAAGTATAGAAATCGAGTTTTTGCAATATAATCGTATTGAAAAGCTCGTAAACAATTGTATGAACTACTAAATTTGGATTAAAACTTATTTTGCAACCCTTTTGTAGAGGTTTCAGACGAGCGGGTCTAAATGGGCCGAACAATGGACCCGTTAGAATATTAACTGAGTAAAAAGAACAGAAATCGAGTTTTTGCAATATAATCGTGTTGAAAAGCTCTTAATCAATTATATGAACTCCTAAAGTTTGATTAAAACTTATTTTGCGATCTTTTTTGTAGAGGTTTCGGACGAGCGGGTATTAATGGGCCGAACAATTGACCCCTTAGAATTTTAACGGAGTAAAAAGTACAGAAATCTAGTTTTTGCAATATAATCGTTTTGAAAAGCTCATAATCATCTGTATGAACTCTTAAATTTGGATTAAGACTTATTTTGCAACCCTTTTGTAGAGGTTTCAGACGAGCGGGTCTAAATGGGCTGAACAATGGACCCGTTAGAATTTTAACTGAGTAGAAAGTATAGTAATCGAGTTTTTGCAATAAAATTGTGTTGAAAAGCTCGTAATCAATTGTATGAACTCCTAAATTTGGATTAAAACTTATTTTGCAACCCTTTTGTAAAGGTTTCGGACGAGCGGGTCTAAATGGGCCGAAAAGTGGACCCGTTAGAATATTAACTGAGTAAAAAGAACAGAAATCAAGTTTTTGCAATATAGTCATGTTGAAAAGCTCTTAATCAATTATATGAACTCCTAAAATTTGATTAAAATTTATTTTGCGATCTTTTTTGTAAAGGTTTCGGACGAGCGGGTCTAAATGGGCCGAACAATGGATCCGTTAGAATTTTAATTGAGTAAAAAGTATAGAAATCGAGTTTTTTGCAATATAATCGTGTTGAAAAGCTCGTAATCAATTGTATGAACTCCTAAATTTGGATTAAAACTTATTTTGCAACCCTTTTGTAGAGGTTTCAGACGAGCGGGTCTAAATGGCCCGAACAATGGACCCGTTAGAATATTAACTGAGTAAAAAGAACATAAATCAAGTTTTTGCAATATATTCCTGTTGAAAAGCTCTTAATCAATTATATGAACTCCTAAAATTTGATTAAAATTTATTTTGCCATCTTTTTTGTAAAGGTTTCGGACTAGCGGGTCTAAATGGGCCGAACAATGGACCCGTTAGAATTTTAATTGAGTAAAAAATATAGAAATCGAGTTTTTGCAATATAATCGTGTTGAAAAGCTCGTAAAAATTTGTATGAACTCCTAAATTTGAATTAAAACTTATTTTGCCACCCTTTTGTAGAGGTTTCAGACGAGCGGGTCTAAATGGGCGGAACAATGGACCCTTTAGAATTTTAACTGAGTAAAAAGCACAAAAATCGAGTATTTGCAATATAATTGTTTTGAAAAGCTTGTAATCAATTGTATGAACTCCTAAATTTGGATTAAAACTTATTTTGCAACACTTTTGTAGAGGTTTCGGACGAGTGGGTCTAAATGGGCCGAACAATGGACCCATTAGAATATTAATTGAGTAAAAAGAACAGAAATCGAGTTTTTGCAATATAATCGTGTTGAAAAGCTCGTAATCAATTATATGCATTCCTAAATTTGGATTAAAACTTATTTTGCAACCCCTTTTGTATAGGTTTCGAAAAATCGGGTCTAAATGGGCCGAACAATGGACCCGTTAGAAATTTAACTGAGTAAAAAGAACTGTAATCGAGTTTTTGCAATATAATCATGCTGAAATGCTCGTAATCAATTATATGCATTCCTAAATTTGGATTAAAACTTATTTTGCAACCCTTTTTGTATAGGTTTCGGTCGATCGAGTCTAAATGGGCCGAACAATGGACCCAATAGAATTTTTTTTTGAAGGAAAGGGCCTCATTAAAAACCCCACTAATCCCAACTGGGCAAGCCCAGTTAGGGTCCTAAGAGGGGAAAAGAGTACCCATACATATATAAATAAATCAAGGTGGCTGATGAACAACCGGTACAAAAGATCGTAAGTCATCGGGCAATCCCGGTCCAAAAGATAAAGAACATCGAGAATGTAGAGCCCACATGGCTACACTATACGCTAGAACATTAGCAGCGCGTGGTACATAAGTATAGTATAAATCAGGAATAGTAACAAGTAAAGCTCGAGCCGCTGATATCTGCGAGCGTAATATGGAAGCGTCATGGTCCAGATTGCGGAGCTTGTTGAGTATCAAGGCCGCGTCCGACTCGAGATGGAAACTCTGCCAACCCGCATCTAATCCAAGATGAAGTCCAGCAACAATAGCCTGTAGCTCAGCAGAGGAGGAGTCTAGAATGTCTTCAGAGTAGAGGGCCTGCCCGAGTAAGACAGTACCGTTGGCATCGCGAGCTATAATACCGAGACCAGCAGTACCTGTGACCGGGTTGTAAGCACCGACGACATTGATCTTGATTCTGCCTGCCGATGGTGGTCTCCAAGCTGGTCGGGGGAGCGCGGGGTCGGTCCTCGTGTGCGGTGAAGGGCTGGTGGATGTGGCCGAGGCGTAGTCGAGAAGAAGTTCCTGGGAATTCATAAGGGTGAGCCATGGTGGCTGCATGCGTCGGGAGTGGACCCAGTCATTCCTCCGGTTCCAAATGTTCCAAATAATCGTAAGCAACAGGCTAAACTCGGCGCGGGAGAGAAGCAAAGCGCCTCGCTCTAACCAGTGAGCGATCGAAGGGTCCGTACTATCATTGATCGCGCGGGGGAATCCTGCAAGCTGTAGTGCTGTATTGGCACCGGGACAATCCCTCAGTGCATGAACCGCAGTTTCAATAATAGTGGGACAGAAAGGACAAACACCTGCACCCATACCCAAAGCTGCGAGCCGGTCACCAGTTGGCAAGGCATTCCTCCCCGCCCGCCAACCAAAGGTACGGATTTTCGGCAGCGTAGGGGACTTAGAAATGACCTTCCATAGTGAGCAAGGACGTGCAAGAGGTCGTAAAGGCCGTCGTAGAAAAAGATAACCGGAGCGGACTGTATAGATGTTGGTGTCATGGAAACCCCACAGTAAGACATCCCGGTGATCAGCAGAGATTGGAAATTCCAGGACGTTAGCAGCGTCATCCAAGTCAAAGTAGGCATGAATCCTGCTTTCGTCCCAAGCATTTTGATTGCGGACCATAAAGTCTCGACATCTCAGAGGCATCTCCTCATTATCATGATAAGATCTGAAAAATGAAAGCCCACTAGATCCACCCCAGTGATCATGGTGAACACGTAATCGACTATCAACACCAGGGCGCCAGAAGAAACCAGGCTGTAATCTTTGAATGGCCTGCCAAATACCCCGCCAAGCAAAGGAAGAGCGTCTATCTGATTTAGCCTCGAGTATATTGCCCGAGGGAAAATATCTGGATCGCAAGACCCTGGCAAGCAAGGACTCAGGTGACTGAACAAGTCGCCAAATTTGTTTCCCTAGAAGCGCAATGTTAAAATCATGTAGGTCCCGGAAGCCCATCCCCCCAGCTGTCTTGGGCGAGCACAGGGCATCCCAGGAGAGTAAAGGCCAGCCTTTCTTGTTGCTTCGACCCGACCACCAATACCTACGTATCGAGCGAGTCGCGTCATCCACAATATTTTGCGGTAGAAGATAACAGGACATAATATATTGTGGCAGTGCTTGGGCCACAGATTTTATCATAATTTCGCGGCCGCTAAAGGAAAGTAAATTAGTGTCCCATTTTGCCATGCGAGAATTTACCTTATCTCTTACAAATCCTAAACTTTCCGTTCGGTTTTTTCCTACCAGGAGGGGGACCCCAAGGTAAATCCCAGGGTCCTCAACCAAACGAATTCCAAGTGTATGCTGTAGGGCCTGTAAGAAATCCGTGGAACAGGAGGAACTGCAATATGCTGTAGACTTAGCAAAGTTCACAGATTGGCCGGAGGATGATCCATATAGATGTAGAATTTCTTTCAAACGTTGTGCTTCCTCTGGACAATTCCGCAAGAACACAATACTGTCATCCGCAAAGAGCATATGATTGACCCGAGGCCCTCGACGATTTGCATTCAAGCCTAGTAGCCTGCCTTCTCTCTGCTCCGTTTCAAGGGCTGCGGATAGCCCTTGTGAGCAAATGAGGAACAGGAAGGGCGAAAGAGGGTCTCCTTTTCGGATACCTCTCGAAGGAGAGAACTCCTCCGAGAGAGCCCCGTTAAGCCGGACCGAGAAAGAGACAGAGGAGACGCAGCGGATAAGTAACTGCACCCACTCTTGAGCGAACCCCATAAGCGTCATTACATCACAGAGGAAGGACCATTCGACTTTGTCGAAAGCCTTTTCCATATCAAGTTTAACGGCCGCCCCTTGATAGATTGAAGTGTGATTGGCGTGAAGGGTATGTACAAGCTCGTGGGCGATCAAAATGTTATCGGTGATATTTCGTCCGCTAACAAAAGCAGCCTGGGCATCGCTGATACAATTGGGTAGGATCGGTTTTAGACGATTGACCAGGACTTTTGCGACAGTTTTGTAGATGACTGTGCATAAGCTAATAGGTCGAAATTGATGCATAGTAGTAGCATCATCTACTTTCGAGATTAAAACTATGACCGTTTTGTTAACAGTCGACATGTCCGCTTCTCCCCAAAGGAGTCACAGACAGAGTTCGACAAACTCAGGTCCAATGACATCCCAATATTGTCTATAGAAGCTGCTAGGGAAACCATCTATACCCGGTGCCTTCCTAGGGCCTATATCCCTAAATGCAGCAAGCACCTCGTTCTCGGAGAAAGGTCGTAATAAAGAATCATTCATTTCAAGAGTAACGACATGATGGATTTGCTCCAGCAGTCGGGGAGAGGAGACCGGATTGGATGTCTCAAATAGCTCTCGGAAATAATCGGACGCAATCCGAAGGAGTTCAGGTTTTGTCGTCTGCCATTGGCGGTTGGCGTCAAACAATCCTCGTATGGAATTCTTTTTCTGACGCTTGGAGGCCTTAGCGTGAAAAAAAGGATGTATTTCTGTCTCCTTGCGAAAGTCAGGTGACACGAGAGCGTTGTGCCCAGTAAGCCTCGCGTTCGTCTAAAAGACGTCGCAGCTCCATTTTCGCATCTCGCAAATTATTTAGCATCGCAGGGGTCAAGTTCCTACGTCGCATGTATGAGTTAATTTGTCGTTGTAGTTCAGCAATGCGGTGAGTCGACTGGGAATGCTTGGACGTTTGCCAGTCACGAAGGTGGCTGCCCACGATGGCCAGCTTATCGAGTAAGGTGCCCGACGCTGCTGACCAAGCTTGATGGACAGACGAGATGCATGAAGGGTCCTGCGCCCAACAAGATTCGAATCGAAAATGATCGTTATTATCAGGAGGTTGGCGATTATTATTGGGAGAAGGAAAGGTATCCATAATAATAACGTAGTGATCGGAGTTCGGTGAGAAGACATTTCGGCATTGGAATGATAGGTGTGCATTTAACCAAGCATTACATGCAAGAAAGCGATCGAGTCGTTCACAAACGGGTGTAACATTGGGACCCGTGCGAGACCATGTAAACCATCCCGAGTAAGGTTTGCAGTCAAAAAGTGCATTATGAGATAAGCAATCTCGAAAGTTGATAATTTGGGATGGGGGCCTGCGACTTCCACCTTGTTTTTCGGAGTCGGATAATATGTTGTTTAGGTCCCCACCGATTAACCAAGGTAGTTGTGACATGTCACGCAGGGAGTCGATAAGTTCCCATGTTTTATATTTCATGCTCGTATTAGCATAACCATACATTCCGGTAAAACGAAAGCAATCAGAAGTAGAGGTAATGATGGAATCAATAAAGCGATCGGACTACGATAACAAATCAAAACTAACTTTATTATTCCAGAAAAAAGGAGTCCAGAGCAAGTGGGGCTGCTTTTCACATGGAAGCAACCCAGCATGTTCAATGAGAGTTTCAATCTTTCATAATTAAAATTAAATAGTCTAGTTTCGGACAAAAAAATAATAGTTGGTTCCAAGCGACGAGCTAAATCAACCAAACCCTAAACTGTCGAGGGCGAACCAAGACCCCGGCAGTTCCAACAAAATATCCTCATTTCTCTCAGCGGGGTTGAACGTCAACCGCCGCCGAAGAGATTTTGTTGCTCATCCCAGCTTTAGATAGTTTGGAAGGTTTGTCAGAGGGCATTCCGGGTTTCACTGGCTTAGCTTGAGTGGAGGGGGAAGTTCTCAGCCTCTTGGTAACACCAGCAGCAACCATCAGAGGGCTACGTTTGGTTTTGCGCGAGCTATTTGCTCCTTTGGTAGTTCCTGACGTTGCAGCCAACCAATCCTCAAAATTCAATTTTAACTTAGATAATTTAAGTTTGAAATAGAATTTGAAAATGTATGGTATTTTTAGATCAGTAGAGATAGTGATAGATTCTCTACCAACTTCAAAAAATATTCTAAATTTAGATAATTTGGAGAAAATTCGAATTGCAGAGGATAGAATAACGTTTAAATGTAATTTTATCTGCAACTTGATCAAATCTCTCTCAACAAATTCAAAATTCAATTTCAACTTAGCTAATTTAAGTTTGAAATAGAATTTGAAAATGTATGGTATTTTTAGATTAGTAGAGATAGTGATAGATTCCCCACCAGCTTCAAAAAATATTCTAAATTTAGATAATTTGGAGAAAATTTGAATTGCATAGGATAAAATAACATTTAAGTGTAATTTTATCTGCAATTTGAAATGCATGGAAATCCTATAGAGCCTTAAATTTGTAATGCCTTTGTTTTGGGCCTAGATGTTTTAGACATCGGATCGGACCAGTCGGAAACGGTTTGAATCGCGTAAGGTGATTTAAGGAAATCAAGGATCGGGATAGGATAAAAATGTGGTTAAAATTTATAAAATCCTCTAAAAATATGTTCAAGAGGTTGGTCAAATCAATTTTACAAAAAGAGTTTCGGAAGTGGTACATTTTGGGTAGTGACCAAAATGTAAAGTTTCAAAACTGTGAAAAATGAAATTTTCAATGGGAGAGTTAAAGTCTTAGAATCTTTAGGAAGCTTTATGCAACTAAGCCTTTCCTTAATATGACATGTGTTTAAAATGGTTTTTATTTAATTGTTTTTAAAAGGGGTTTTATTTATTTTATTAATTAAATAGTTAATTTGGGAGATTTTAGTTACATAACTAATTTTTCTCTTCTCATTATCAGCTAAAAACTCTTCTAAATCATTTTCTCTAGATTTCTTTTCTCCCAAACACTCTCTCTTGATTTCTCTTTCTTTTCCAAAGAATCATTTTCTATTTCTTCAAGATTTTTGAAGCAAAAACTTGTCATTCATTGAGGAAAGCAAGGATTAGAGGTAAATCCTGTTCTCAACCTCTAATCAAGGTTCTTTATTAAAATTCCCAAGATTTTTGACTCTCAATTTTTGTTTTTAACTGAGTTTTGATAATAGTTATGATTTAAGATCAAAATCTTAAAAAAATGGTGACTTAATTCTTAATTTTTGGAATTGTTTTGACGAGCTCTGTTTCGGATAGATTCTAATTGAGTTTTGAGTTGATTATGTTGTTGAGAAAGTGTTTTAATGATATAGATCCTGAAATCCTTGAGATCCTTGAGTCTTATGATAGTTTTAGTTGATTTTTTGAGGTGAAATGATGAGGTTTTGATGCTGGAGGTATAAGGATGGGTTTAGGTTGAGTTTAGGTGTATTTTGATGTTTATAAATGATTTAAAGTGATGTATGATGGTTGGGCTTTGTTTAGGAAGCAATCGATTGAGTTTTCAGTTGTTTCGGATGGGTAAATTGGTGTAGTTTGTGTGAGCAACGAGTTTGTGTTTAGTTGCTGGTGTTGAAATGCATTTTAATGCATTTGGATCTCTTTTTTGATGATATAGAAACATGGGATCTTGATCCGGAGGCAAACGAGTCGGTTGTGGATGTTTCGGAAGAGTGAATTCGGTGTCGACAAACAAGGTTTCGCGTTGTCGGTGAGTGGATGTGTTTTTAAAGCTTTGTAAGCTTGGATACGAGTTATTGGGAGGTTAGTGTAAGCTTGAAAGGCTCAGCTAATATCAGAAGTAAGTATGGTGCTTGTTCTCTCGGTTTACGGTTTTGAAATGGATTCCATGGTATATCATGCTCATGTTTGTTGATGATTGTTACTCAATGTTATGCATGGATTTAAGCATGGTTTTGCTTGTGTTTATCCCATGAAAAGGTTTGGTTTGAGTACAAGATGGTGAGATCATGTATGAGATGGTTTTTGCTATTTAAAGGCATGTTTAGTTTGGGATATGTGATGATTTTTGATGATGCATTGAAAATAACGAGTTAACATGGGTTTTAAGGATATATTGGCATAGTTTGATCTATTCTTATTACTCGGATACGTTGGTCGACCAATAGGATGTGAGTGCACTATAAACTATAAATTGTACGTGTGTCTAGCTATGTGATGTAATATGGGGTGAGCCTATTGTGAGTGGTAGAGGTGAGCCTATCACTATGGGTTAGGGGTGAGCCTAATCCCATTCGTAGCCATTAAGATGGGGTGAGCCATCATTGAGTTAGGGGGTGAGCCTATGTGAGTTCGTGTATCTGATATTATGTATGAAAGTGATGGAGGTGAGTCGATCATAACGGATATGGGGTGAGCCTATGCCGGTTGTTAAATGCCAATATATGTGTGTTGTTTATGTTGCCCATGTATCATGCTTTAAATGTAAGCATCACAATTTATTGTGCATGAGATGCTTGATGTTGAGTTATTGCATAAGAGGATTCTATGCACGTGAATTAAGCAAGTGAGGCTTAATGTGAATATGCATTGAGAGCAATGCATGTGATTAATGATACATGAGGAACATGATTTAAGATTGATTTGCTTTGGTTTTGAAAGCATGATATGAGAATGAGCATGAAATGGTTTGATTGTGTTTTAAAAATCGAATTGTTGGTGTACTCTTGAGCTTTCCCTCACTAAGAAAGTGTGCTTACGCTCCTCTTTTCCCAACAATGCAGATAACTAAGCTTGAGGGCCGAGGAGTAGCAAGTGAAGGCACCTAAGTTGTCACTCGAACTCAAGTATGAACTTTGGAGAATTTTTAATTAATAGAATTTGGCAATGGGGGGATTAGAACCTTGGTTTGAAGGTTTCATTATTGATTTCTTAGCTGAGATATGATGGTTTGTTCATTTTGGTTTGTAAATGGCCTTTGAGGATTGATTTGTGTATGAGTGTGGTTTTTAGCTTTTGCATGGTTTTGGAAACTAGGAAGAATGCCTATAGATATAATGCTTGCATGAATGATGCTACGATTTAGTTTATGATTCATGTTAATGGTTGTTGATATGTGAACAAGTTGTATGTGGGTTGTAACATGTGTGGGAATGATTTTGGGTGTGGGAAGTTGTCTAAAACTAGCAAAGTCTGTTGTTGCAGGGCAGGGTGTTTCGGAACGCCCTCATCCGTATTGAAACGATGACCTGTATTGGCCAGGGGGTTTCAGAACGAGTAAGATCGTTCCGGAACATTTGGCTACTGTGAAGCCTTGTTTCGGAACTAGTTTCAGAACGTACCCGAGTATCGAAACGGTCAACTTGGTTTCAAATCAACCGTTTCGATATGGGGTTTAGCATTCCAGAACAGGTGACCGTTGAACTTGGATTTTGAATTGTTCTAGGTTTGTCTTTCTTGCAATTTGACCTCTGAATGTTCGTGTGTTAAATTAATTGAGTTTGGATGTTCCGTTTGAGGGGAGTTTTGGCTTGCTAGCATGATGCATGATTAATTTTAGTTTGGTAACTCTAAAATCTGGTTAGTCCTCGTAATTCTGAAAATTTACAATTTAGCCCCTAAAAGTCAAATGTATGCAATTGTATCCCTTAATGAACTCTGATCGCTCCGCCGTTTTCTTCTATGTGTCATGCTATCCACATAGGTTAATATTGTGCATCTAGAAAAGATAACGTAAAAAGGGTCGTTAATTGAGGTTGGCTTTTACGAGTTGACTTCAGTTTTCCCCGTGTAATCTTCTTAGCTTGGGTTGAGCGTCTAGACCGGGCTATGGGGGTTACATTTGTTTGTATCAAGCCAGGTTATGAAAGAATTGGGGATGATGGTATATGAATTTGGTATGTTTGAATATTGGAACTTACACCACACTTGATTGATGTGAAACATATATGAGTTGAATATGATGATTTGATGAGGATGTGATTTTGATATTTGCTGATTTTTGAATGATGTAAAGCATGTTGATATTATGCTATGTTGTACTTGTGGGATGACTGGGGTATCCATTGCCAAACCTACTGAAAGAGAAATTTTGTTTTGAGCAAATGAGTTGAGTGACTTAGGTCCTTTCTACTAAAGGCCTGATTGAATTTATTGTTGTGTTTGCATTATAGTACACCTTTTTACCATGGGTCTGAGACGAGAGACGAGGGGCAATGCCCGAAATGTGGTCGAAAATGGGCCAGAAGAGCAAGTTGAGAATCTACCGCCTCCTCTTCCGGGTGGACCACCCGCAGGTGGTGGGGCAGGAGTCGAGACAGGAGCTGGTGCTGGAGGTGTTGCACCTGAGGGAGCACTAGGGCAAGGTGTTCCAGATATGAAGGTTTTGATACAAGCTATTGCGAGAGCCTTTCAGGCGGCAGTAGCTGGTTTTCATGTTGCCGCACCACAGCAGGGTGCTAACCCTGGGTTACCTTTGGAGCGTTTATGCAGCCTGGGAGGTGATGAGTTCAGAGGATTGACTCCCGAAGGATCCGAGGCTTTGTTTGAGAGTACCAAGCGAATCTTGGGGCAGATGAACCGTAACAACGTTTAGAAGATGGGCTGTGTAGTATCGCTGTTTCATGGCGATGCATATACGTGGTGGACGACCATCACAACTAGAATAGAGCAGGATGAAATCGATTGGACCTTTTTTGTGAACGCGTTCAAGAAGAAGTTTTTGGGGGTCCATTATCTGAACGAGAAGAAACGAGAATTCATGGCCTTGGTGCAGGGCAATATGTCAATTGCTGAATATGAGGTGCAATTTTTGAGGCTGAGCCAGTATGCACCTGAGTTAGTACCGGACGAGCGACTGAGGTGTGAACATTTCCGCTATGGATTGGTAAGAGAAGTAAAGACGTATGTGCTAGCGGCTGAGTACACAGACTTTGATGTGTTGGCCTCGCGAGCGAAGGATATAGAGCTGAATCTAGGGATGGCGACTCGGTCTGGGGCTCTAGTTCAGGGAAGAGAGGTGCTGATCATGATGGTGGGCGTGATCGTGGCAAGAGGCTACGAGATAGAGGATACCAGAGAGATCATCGTCGAGGTGGTGGTGGTGGAGCAGGCCGAGGACAGCCTGGTCAGAATGTTGGTGCTCGCGCACCTGTTTGCAATCGTTGTGGGAGACATCACACCGGGGAGTGCTGGGGTGTCTCAGGGACTTGCTGGCACTGTGGAGTGCAGGGTCACGTGAAGCGTGACTGTCCGCAGTTGGTGAGGCAGGCACCAATGCGAGCTATGGAACCTCAGAGGGGCCGTGGATGCGATCGGGGAAATTTCTAGAGAAGAGATGAGGGACATCGTGGCATCGCTCATATTGTGGCGGTTCAGCCCGAAGAAGGTGGTCCTGCGAGGGTTTATGCTCAGCGCAAGGAACACAACGATGCTGATGTCATTGCAGGTACCTTTGTTCTACAGTCTTTATCATTGTTGGCTTTGATTGATTCTGGATCCACGCATTCTTATATCTTGAGTGAGCATGCACATTTGCTTGATATACCTGTTGAGTTGCTAGAAGTAGGAAAGCAAGTGACTAGTTCCTTTGGTGAGACTGTAGTCACTAGGAAGTTATATCGGAGGTGTCCCTTATCTGTTCAGGGTCATGTTTTCCTTGTTGATTTGATGGAATTACACTTTTATGGATTTGATGTGATCCTTGGAATGGATTGGTTGTCGAAGCATAAAGCGATGGTTGATTTTGATACCAAGCGGGTCACCTTAAAGCTTGCCAATGATTATGAAGTGGTGGTAGTAGGCGAGAATGTAAAATTCTTGTCTAATGTGGTTTCGGCTTTGGAAGCGAGCCGTATGCTAAGGATGGGTTGTGAGGCCTATCTTGCTTATGTGATGAATCCTAGCACAAAGGACGTACGAGTCCAAGACATCAGGACCATTTGCGATTTTCCAGGTGTCTTTCCGGAAGAATTGCCAGAGTTACCACCAAACAGAGAAGTTGAGTTTGGTATCGAGTTGTATGAAAATACGACTCCGGTGTCCATTTCTCCTTACCGCATGGCACTTAAAGAGCTGGAAGAATTGAAAACGCAACGTCAGAAGTTGTTGGATTGCGGGTTTATCCGGCCGAGTGTATCACCTTGAGGTGCACCTGTGTTGTTCGTAAAGAAGAAGGATGGCACGATGCGGATGTGCATAGATTATTGGCAACTGAACAAGTTGATGATCAAGAATAAGTATCCCTTGCATAGGATTGATGATCTTTTTGATCAGTTTTGAAGAGCCTTAGTGTTTTCTAAGATTGACTTGAGGTCGGGATATTACTAGTTGAGGGTGAAAGAAGTGGACGTACCTAAAATAGCTTTTCGGACAAGGTACGTACATTATGAGTTTCTGGTGATGCCGTTCAGTTTGACCAACGCACCTGCTGCTTTCATGGACATGATGAATCATGTATTCCATGAGTTCTTGGATCAGTTTGTGGTGGTGTTTATCGATGATATCCTTGTGTACTCTCATACCGAGGAGGATCATGATAGGCACTTAAGGATAGTCTTGCAGGTGTTGTTGGAGAATCAATTGTATGCTAAGCTGAGCAAGTGTGAGTTCTAGCTTAGGGAGGTGGTCTTACTTGGACATGTTGTGTCGGCTAAGGTTATTCTTGTTGATCCCCAGAATGTTGAAGTAGTGATGAGTTAGAAGGTGCCTAGGTCGGTGACAGAAGTGCGAAGTTTTCTTGGTTTAGCTGGGTATTACTGTAGGTTCGTCGAGGGTTTCTCGAAAATAGCTGCACCGTTGACCAAGTTGTTGCAGAAGAATGTTCGTTTTGAGTGGACAGATTTGAGGCAACAAGATTTTAAGAAGTTGAGGAAGCTTTAACGCAAGCTCCTGTCCTGATTCAACCCGAGTCTGGTAAGGAGTTTGTAGTCTACGGTGACGCGTCCATTGTCGGTTTGGGCTGTGTGTTGATGCAGGAGGGTAAGGTAGTGGCCTATGCATCTAGGCAATTGAAGGTGCATGAGCGTAACTATGCTACTCACGATCTAGAGCTTGCGGCTGTTGTGTTTTCCTTGAAGATTTGGAGGCATTACCTGTATGGCAAAAAGTGTGTGGTGTTCATGAATCATAAGAGCTTAAAGTATCTAATGTCTTTGAAGGAGTTGAATCTTAGGCAGCGTCGTTGGGTGGAGCTGCTTAAGGATTATGATCTGTCGATCGAGTATCACCCGGGCAAGGCCAATGTGGTGGCCAATGCTTTGAGTAGAAAAGTGGCTGGAGTTGAGGGTGATGTTTGCTCGCTTGAGCATATCGCGAGATGGTGGTCTTATTGCTGAATTACAAGTAAAACCATCTCTGATTCAGTTGATCAAAGAAAGGCAGTTGTTAGATGATTCTCTCGTTCCCTATATTCAAGATATTGCGGAGGGTAAGCCTTCAGATTTCAGTTTTAATGATGACGAGGTTTTTTGTTTTGGGAGTCGAATAGTGGTGCCAGATGATGTGGGGTTGAGGCGCACTATTCTGACGGAAGCTCATAGTAGTCCTTTCGCTATGCACCATGTTAGTACAAAGATGTACCGTGATTTGAAGGATGAGTACTATTGGGTGGGGTTGAAAAAGGATGTTGCTGATTTCGTCAGCTAGTCCATGGTGTGTCAGCGAGTGAAGGCTGAACATCAGGTTCCTTCTGGGTTGTTGCAACCTTTGAGAATCCCAGAATGGAAGTGGGAGAGAATTACCATGGATTTTGTGTCCGGTTTGCCCTTGTCACCATCAAAGAAAAATTCAGTTTGGGTGATAGTGGATCGTTCTACGAAGTGTGCACATTTCTTGCATGTGCATACTACATATACCTTGGATAAGTTGGCTGAGTTGTATATTACTGAGATTCTGCGGTTGCACGGTGTGCCAAAGTCCATTGTGTCGGATAGGTATCCGAGGTTTACATTGCGGTTTTGGGAATGTCTGTATCAAGCCTTGGGTACACAGTTGAATTTTAGTACTTCCTATCATCCTCAGACGGATGGACAGTTGAAATGTGTTATCCAGGTGCTTGAGGATATGTTAAGACGCTGTGTGATAAATTTTCAGGGTTCTTAGGAGAAGCACTTGCCGTTGGTTGAGTTTGCTTACAATAATAGTTATCAAGCGAGTATACAGATGGCTCCTTACGAGGCTTTGTATGGAAGGAGATGTAGAACCCCACTTTGTTGGGAAGAAGCGGGGCAACAGTTGATTTCGGTGCCAGCTATGTTGAAAAGAACCACCGAGAAGGTGAAGCTCATTTGTGAGCGTTTGAAGGCAGCATCAGACCGACAAAAGTCCTACGCGGATCTAAAGCGTAGGAAGATCGAGTTCGCGGTTGGCGAACATGTGTTCTTGAAGGTTTCGCCTTGGAAGAAGGTGATGAGATTTGGGCGTAAGAGTAAGCTTAGCCCGAGGTTCATTGGACCTTACGAGGTTGTAGAGCGTATTGGTCCTGTGGCATATCGGTTGAGTTTGCCTTCCGAGTTGGAAAAGATTCATGATGTGTTTCATGTCTCGATGTTGCGGAGGTACAAATTAGATCCTTCTCATGTGATGCCTATTGAGGAGATACAGTTGAATCTGGATCTGTCTTATGATGAGGAACCAGTGAGGATTCTGGATGTGAGCAGCAAAGTTCTTCGTGGCAAGACGATAGAACTTGTGAAGGTGTTGTGGCGACATCGAGGAGTTGAGGAGGCCACTTGGGAGAGCAAGGCGGATATGCTAAAGTAGTTTCTGCACCTTTTTCCTTCAGTTAAAATTTCGAGGACGAAATTTCCTAAGTGGGGGAGAGTTGTAACACCCTGGTTTTGGGCCTAGATGTTTTAGACATCGGATCGGACCGGTCGGAAACGATTCGAATCGTGTAAGGTGATTTAAGGGAATCAAAGATCGGGATAGGATAAAAATGTGGTAAAAATTTCTAAAATCCTCAAAAAATATGTTTAGGAGGTTGGTCAAATCTATTTTAAAAAAAGAGTTTCGGAAGTGGTACATTTTGGGTAGTGACCAAAATGTAAAGTTTCAAAATTGCGAAAAATGCAATTTTCAAAGGGAGAGTCAAAGTCTTAGAATCTTTAGGGAGCTTTATGCAATTAAGCCTTTCCTTAATATGACATGTGTTTAAAATGGTATTTATTTAATTGTTTTTAAAAGGGGTTTTATATATTTTATTAATTAAATAGTTAATTTGGGAGATTTTAGTTACGTAACTACTTTTTCTCTTCTCATTATCATCCAAGCACTCTTCTAAATCATTTTCTCCAGATTTCTTTTCTCCCAAACACTCTCTCTTGATTTCTCTTTCATTTCCAAAGAATCCTTTTCAATTTCTTCAAGATTTTTGCAGCAAAAACTTGTCATTAATTGAGGAAAGCAAGGATTGGAGGTAAATCCCGTTCTCAACCTCTAATCAAGGTTCTTTATTGAAACTCCCAAGATTTTTGACTCTCAATTGTTGTTTTTAACTGAGTTTTGATAATAGTTATGATTTAAGATAAAAAATTCTTAAAAAATGGTGACTTAATTCTTGATTTTTGGAATTGTTTTGATGAGCTCTGTTTTGGATAGATTCTAATTGAGTTTTGAGCTGATTATTTTGTTGAGGAAGTGTTTTAATGATATAGATCCCGAAATCCTTGAGATCTTTGAGTCTTATGCTAGTTTTAGTTGAATTTTTGAGGTGAAATGATGAGGTTTTGATCCTGGAGGTATAAAGATGGGTTTAGGTTGATTTTAGGTGTATTTTGATGTTTATTAATGATTGAAAGTGATGTATGATGGCTGGGCTTGGTTTAGGAAGCAATCGATTAAGTTTTTGGTTGTTTCGGATGGGTAAATTGGTGTTGAAATGCATTTTAATGCATTTGGATCTCTGTTGTGATTATATGGAAACATGGGATCTTGATCCGGAGGCAAACAAGTCGGTTGTGGAGGTTTCGAAAGAGTGAATTCTGTGTCGACAAGCAAGGTTTCGCGTTGTTGGTGAGTGGACGTGTTTTTAAAGCTTTGTAAGCTTGGATACGAGTTAGTGGGAGGTTAGCGTAAGCTTGAAAGGCTTAGCTAATCTCGGAAGTAAGTATGGTGCTTGTTCTCTCAGTTTACGGTTTTGAAATGGATTCCATGGTATATCATGCTCATGTTTGTTGATGATTGTTACTCACTGTTATGCATGGATTTAAGCATGGTTTTGCTTGTGTTTATCCCATGAAAAGGTTTGGTTTGAGTACAAGATGGTGATATCTTGTATGAGATGGTTTTTTCTATTTAAAGGCGTGTTTAGTTTGGGATATGTGATGATTTTTGATGATGCATTGAAAATAGTGAGTTAACATGGTTTTTAAGGATATATTGGCATGGTTTGATCTATTCTTATTACTCGGATACGTTGGTCGACCAATAGGATGTGAGTGCACTATAAACTATAAATTGTACGTGTGTCTAGCTACGTGATGTACTATGGGGCGAGCCTATTGCGGGTGATAGAGGTGAGCCTATCACTATGGGTTAGGGGTGAGCCTAATCCCATTCGTAGCCATTAAGATGAGGTGAGCCATCATTGAGTTAGGGGTGAGCCTATGTGAGTCCGTGTATCCGATATTGTTTATGAAAGTGATGAAGGTGAGTCCATCATAACGGATAGGGGTGAGCCTATGTCGATTGTTAAATGCCAATATATGTGTGTTGTTTATGTTGCCCATGTATCATGCTTTAAATGTAAGCATCACAATTTATTGTGCATGAGATGCTTGATGTTGAGTTATTGCATAAGAGGATTCTATGCATGTGAATTAAGCAAGTGAGGCTTAATGTGAATTTGCATTGAGAGCAATGCATGTGATTAATGATACATGAGGAACATGATTTAAGATTGATTTGCTTTGGTTTTGAAAGCATGATATGAGAATGAGCATGAAATGGTTTGATTGTGTTTTAAAAACCACATTGTTGGTGTACTCTTGAGCATTCCCTCACTAAGAAAGTGTGCTTACGCTTCTCTTTTCCCAACAATGTAGATAACTAAGCTTGGTGGCCGAGGAGTAGCAAGTGAAGGCACCTAATTTGTATCTCGAACTCAAGTATGAACTTTGGAGAATTTTTAATAAGTAGAATTTGGCAATGGGGGGATTAGAACTTTGGTTTGAAGGTTTCGTTATTGATTTCTTAGCTGAGATATGATGGTTTGTTCATTTTGGTTTGTAAACGGCCTTTGAGGATTGATTTGTGCATGAATGTGGTTTTTAACTTTTGCATGGTTTTGGAAACTAGGAAGCATGCCTATAGATCTAATGCTTGCATGAATGATGCTACGATTTAGTTTATGCTTCATGTTAATGGTTGTTGATATGTGAACAAGTTGTATGTGGGTTGTAACATGTGTGGGAATGATTTTGGGTGTGGAAAGTTGTCTAAAACTAGCAAAGTCTGTTGTTGCAGGGCAGGGTGTTTCGGAACGCCCTCATCCGTATTGAAACGATGGCCTGTATTGGCCAGAGGGTTTCAGAACGAGTGAGATCGTTCCAGAACATTTGGCTACTGTGAAGCCTGGTTTCGGAACTAGTTTCAGAACGTACCCGAGTATCGAAACAGTCAACTTGGTTTCGAAACGACTGTTGCGATATGAGGTTAAACGTTCCAGAACAGGTGACCGTTGAACTTGGATTTTGAATTGTTCTAGGTTTGTCTTTCTTGCAATTTGACCTCTGAATGTTCGTGTATTAAACTAATTGAGTTTGGATGTTCCATTTAAGGTGAGTTTTGGCATGCTGGCATGATACATGATTAATTTTGGTTTGGTAACTCTAAAATCTGGTTGGTCCTCGTAATTCTGAAAATTTACAACTTTTCCCCTAAAAGTCAAATGTATGCAATTGTATCCCTTAATGAACTCCGATCGCTGCGTTGTTTTCTTCTATGTGTCATGCTATCCACATAGGTTAATATTGTGCATCTAGAAAAGAGAACGTAAAAAAGGGTCGTTAATCGAGGTTGACTTTTACGAGTTGACTTTAGTTTTCCCTGTGTAATCTTCTTAGCTTGGGTCGGGCGTCTAGACCGAGCTAAGGGGGTTACAAAATTGGATGAGTTAGAAGTTACCTCTTCATCTTGGATGGCCATAAGAAAAAGGTTGGCTACCTCATCTTTATCAGTGGTGTCTTCCTCATCACTCCAAGTAGCCACGAATACCTTCTTCTTTGACCCTTTCTTCTTTATCCTTGGGCAATCGTATTTGACATGCCCGAGCTTCTTACACTCGTAGCATACATTGGGATCCTTCTTCCTCCTTGATTCATGCTTTGATTATTCTTTCCCTCACTTCATGAATCACTTCAGTTTCTTGAAAAGTTTGTCCATCTCTTTATCTTCACTTTCCTCTTTACTCGATGTTTCTTCTTGAAAGCTCGAGGAGGTCTTGAATGCAACATTCTTTTTCTTTTCTTGTTCTTCTCTCCCCTTGACATCAACTCATGAGTAAGCAAAGAACTAATGAGCTTGTCAAGCTAGAGCGTCTTCAAGTTCTTTGCTTCGATGATTGTCGTATTTTTGGATTCCCATGATTCGAGAAATGAATAAATTAACTTCCGATCAAGCTTGTCCTTCATAATCACTTCTCCATATCCTTTGAGTCCATTCACAATGGTGGAGAATCGATCGGACATAGCTTTTATGTCTTCTATTGGGTTCATCTTGAAATTCTCGTACCCAAGGTTGAGAAGACCAATCTTGGTCTCCTTTACATCGTTGGTTCCTTCGTGAGTGACTTCAAGCTTGTCCCAAATCTCTTTGGCATTTGAACAAGATGAGACCCTTCCGTATTCACCGGGACCAAGTGCACAAAAGAGGATGTGCATGGCTTTGGCATTTGTTTGGAATCTTTTGTTTTCCACTTCACTTCAATATCTCATCTCGGAAGTTGGAGTAGTGTAGCCTTCCATGATGCTCATCCATGCTCCAATATCACTAGCTTGAATGAATAGCTTCATTCTATTCTTCCAATAAGAATAGTGAGATCCATTGAAAAATGGTGGCTTGTTGATCGATTGAGAGTCCTCAAGATAGTAAGCACCAGAAGTGGAGGTCATTGCTTCGATTGATGTGGAAATGACTTGAGCTCTTCGAGGATCAAATCTAGGATGTTAATTCAATGATAGAGACCCCACTCTGATACCAATTGTTAGGCTTGTAACCCCCTTAGCCCGGCCTAGACGATTGACCCGAACTACGAAGATTACACAGGGAAAACCAAAGTCAACCTGAAAGTCAACCTTGATTAACGACCCTTTTTTTCTTTTTAAACTTGTCTAGATGCATATTAACCCTAGGCATAGCCTTGAGAAAAACATACTTGAAAAGCACATCGATCGGTTTACATTACGGGACTTAATTGCACAAATTATAACTATTAGGGACCAAAATGTAAATTCTAGAAATTAAGAGGACTTAACCGATTTTTAAGTTACCAATATGAAATTAATCATATTACATGCTTCCCTGTCAAATTTCACCTTAAACGGACATCTCAAACTCAAGCAATTGCAAAAACAATATTCAGGACTAAAACGTAAAACTTGCAAACCACAAAACCATTCAAATCAGTGCCCAACGGTCAACTGTTTCGGAACGGGGGTTGACCGTTCCGAAACGCGGGTTCGTTTCGAGACCTGTATCGAAACAGGGCTTGGCAGTGGCCAATTCGTTTCGGAACGGCCTCTACCCGTTTCGATACACGAAGGCCATTACATGCCCCCGTTTCGAAACGTTAGTGCCCGTTCCGATAATAACTGCCCAGAAAGTGCAGAATTTGCTGGTTTAACACACATTTATCCACTCAAACAATTTCTAATGACCTTCTAATCATGCCAACAAGTCATCATACATATTAGGTACATGTTTGTATCATCAAAACACATTCATGGCATCAATTAGGAAAAACCACAAGTCTATAGGCATGCATCCTAATAACCAAAACCAAATAACCATCAAAGCATCAAAGCAAACACCAAAATGGCCATTTACAAGTCCAAAACATCAAAGGCATCATGCCACACTTAGGGAGTCCAAAACATCTCCCAAAAACACAACCTAAGTTCCCATTGCCAAATATCAAACACTAATAATGTTGTGAAAAAGTCACCATACACGAGCTTAGCTTTCCCTTGGATTCTTAGCCTCCTTGCTGCCCTCAAACACCTCAATTATCTGCATTATTGGTTCAAGAGAGAGAGCGTAAGAACAAATGCTTAGTGAGGCATGCTCTAACGAAACAACACAATAATGCATTTATAAAACACTTTTCATAAAGCCTTTTTACACATAAACATCATCATCCATGCAACCTTGCATTCTTAAACAAGCAACTCATGCTTCATTAGTTCAACATGTCATATTGGCTTCCAAGTGATAAACCATAACCTTTTACAACACAAAACACAATCGGATACGCAGATTACAAGCGTTGTCCCATACGCTTCATACACACTACTGAACACACAAGGTGGAGTTTACCGGTACAATCTCAACCCCTCAACACCCGTGATGGAGTTTAACGGTACAATCACAACCCCTCCACATCACTCATCGGTAGTTATATAACATCACTAACGAGAACACGGGACACACAACACAAGATCCACACATGGCCTTTTAACCACCATTGTGATCTTTAACCATCTCGTTAGTGTACTTGGATGGAGTTTACGGTACCATTACAACCCCTCAACATCCAAGGCGACTTTATTCACGGTGCACCCAATCCTATAGCCGGCTAACTATATCCGATTCAAATACTTTAAAACCAAAACATCACTTGCCAATATACATCATTTATCATCAACAATCCACTGTTTTAAAGCATTAATCAGAGCCATTAACTCATCATGCATCACAATGCATCAAAACCACATTTATCCATAACAAATCAAGGATCTCTTACCTTGAGCATCCTTCAACACATGGCTTTCAAAACCAGCATTAATAATGCTAAAGTATGCTTTCAAAACAGAATTTAAACATACAAATTAAATACATTGCATCCAACCATCTCATGGTTCATCAAGAGAAAGAGTTTTCCCGAAAACTTACTCTTGAGCTTAGTTAAGTTGCTTAGACTTAAACTAAGCTCCCAAACCTTCAAACATTCATTACAAAGCTGGAAATTCCAACTTCACTCACCAATTCCGTTTCGCAAGCTTGCCGAAACGCCGTTCAAGCCTCCAGATCAACACCACAAGGATCCGAAGATGTCTCCCCTGTTTTAAACACATCAAAGCAGAGGATTAATGCATCATCATGCATTAAAATCTTCAGCCATTACACCTAAACTCGATGCTCTCACCGAAACTAACATTTCGGCTACCAAACACAACCGAAATCACTTCCAAACTCTTCCACAACATTACCCAGCCAAGATCCATCACTTCTAAACATTCTGAAACATCAATTAACATCTAAAAAGAACCTAAACTCGTCCTTATACCTCCAGCTATAACAGAACACCAAGATCACCCAAAAAACCACCATTTTCACAAGTAAAAACTTAGGAAAATCAACCTGTTCAGGATTGCATTGATTAAACCTCAATTACACATCATTAAACATCCAAAATACATTAAAAAGACATCTCAAAACAGAGCCCAAACATTCATCACGAATTTCTTCAAGATTTAATCCAAATCTTGAGTTTTAAGCCAAAATCAAGATCACAACATTAAAACCTTTTATAAAACTTAATTTAAGGATTGAGAACTTGGGAATTTTAGTAAAGAACTGAATATTTAGAGGAGAAGAACATCCTTACCTCTAAATGTAGATTTCTCCTTGATTAGATCCAAAATCCTTGAAAATTCAATAAGCAAATCAAGAGGTTTTGATGTAGATAGGATTAGGAATCAATTGATAATTGAAACCTCATCATTTAGTGTGAAAATCAAAAGAAATGTTGCTGTGGAAATGTGTTTGGCTGAGGGAATTTTGAGAGAAAATGAGATGAGAAAGTTTTAGCAAAAGTTAGTTATGAAATCTCAAAATTGGTTTTCCCCTTTTCATTAAATTAATTAAACATTAATTAAGTCATTAAAATCTAAGAAAAATCTGGAGAAATCCTTCCTTGGGTAAATTAGCTCCTTAAAGATTCAAAGTTTCAATCCTTACAAAACAGTCACCACTGAACTTTTCAAAAATTACATTTTAGTCACTATTTCGAAATGTCACACTTCCAAACCTTATTTTGTAAAATTGATTTCACCACTCTTATATATATATATATATATATATATATATTAAAAGAGGTTTTTTATATATTTTTCCATATTTTTAATGCAACCCGAACTAGGCTTTCCCTAAAACCACCTTTTATATTCGAATCGAAAATCAGACCGGTCCAGTTCAGACCCTAAACTTCCAAGCCCAAAATTGGGGTGTTACGAGGCTTGAATATTTTCAACCAATATAGCCAAGAGGGGGTGAATTGGCCTTTGATTGAAGCAATAGAAATTTAAAATTTTACACAAATGATTTAAAGTGGTTCGACTTCTCAACTAAGTCTACATCCACTACTTATCTCCCCACTAAGGATTTTCCATAAATTCACTAATTTGCTTTATTTTTCAAGGATCAAGAGTAACCTTTACAAACTCTCAAAGCTTATACCCAAAAGCTTTAACACATTCTCTTCCAAGAGAAGGATACAAATTAAGAAAACAAGGAAAACCACACAAGGCTGATATGTTTGCATATTTAGCACTCACCCAAAACCTAAACACTTGAGCAATATTGACAATTTGGATCACAAGTGTTTTCCTATAAAGAATATGGTAATTTAACCCAAAAACAAATTTCCCGATACAAAAAATGTTGGCAGTATGTTTCTTGTGCTTCCATGGATGATTGAAGGTGTCTTTTAAATCCTCTAAGGTGTTTGTGGTTGTTTTTGGCCGTTGGGGTAGATTTGGAGCCGTGGGGATTTTATTTTCAGCCATAAATGCACTTCTCCTGTAGTGGGTACCGGTACGCGAGCTTCAATATTTGTATTTGCCTTAAGAAGAAAGAGTCGTTACACACATTTAATGTAAGGCATACCGTTACGCAATACCTGGGTATCGGTACGGGCCCTTGCGTATCGGTACGACAGAACCAGTATCGGTACGAAAATGGCACAACATATCGCATCGGTATGCGTACGATCGTACCGGTAAGGGCTGTCACGTATCGGTACAAGGAAGACTGTACATGTACTCACAACATGTTTTTGACTCTTAATTTAATTTGAAAGCATTTAAGAAAGTCAAAAACATTGTGAAGAACCTTTCAAACATATTTTTCAAGTTATTTGGACTCTAAATTATTTTTACAATTTAGTTAAAGTCCAAAACATTTTTCATTTATGTTATATAAAAATAAATATCTCAACAAATTCTTATACATATAAATCTACAAAAAGTTTAAAATTTTAAATTGGACTTACAAAATTTGAATCCTTTAAAAAAATATTTTCAAGTTCTTAACTCGTTAATGGTGATTTTGTAATTCCGAGCTAAAGCTAAGATTATTTATTAGGTAATGAAGATTTCTTATAGTTTATGAGTAATCTAAACTCGATTTTAATAAATCAAACCCAAACTAGGTAATTGATGAAAGAAATATCTTATTGTCAAGTTCTTTAATGCTTTAATGGTGATTTTGTTAATTCCGACCTATACTTAAGATTTTTTATTCGATAATGAAGATTTCTTATAGCATATGAGTAATCTAAACTTGATTTTAACAAATCAAATCCGGAATTAAGTAATTGATGAAATTGTGATATTTTTTAAGTTTGAATTCTTAATTTTGAGTAAAATGTGAATTTAGGTTGTGAAGTTTCGAAACTCAGAACAAGGTTTCGATACTTGTCGTTAAGTATGTTCATTATGGGAAAATCAAATCTCATGTAACAATTTAGGTTGGAGTGATAAAATTTTAGGTTTCAACCTAAAATATTACCCAAAACCATAACAATTTAGGTTGCAACCTAATTCATAACAAAATATGTGAAGGACGTAACATCTTAGGTTGAGTGGTGTAAGTCTCGAAACTCACAACCAAGTTTTGAGACTCATAACCAAGTATGTCTTTGGGATAACTTTTTCCAGTTGCAATCTAAAATGTTATAAATTTATATAACATTTTAGGTTGCAACCTAAAATATTTAGGTTGGAGTCTATCCGAGTTTCAAGTTCTTTAACTCTTTAATAGTGATTTGTTAATTTCGAACTAAAGCTAAAATTTTCTATTAGGTAATGAAGATTTCTTAGAGTGTATGAGTAATCTAAACTTGATTTTAACAAATTAAACCCAAAATTAGGTATTTAAAGAAATAACTTATTTTCAAGTTCTTTAACTTTTTTAATGGTGATTTTGTTAATTCTGAACTAAAGCTAAGATTTTCTATTGGGTAATGAAATTTTTTTAGAGTATATGAGTAATATAAACTTGATTCTAACAAATTAAACTCAGAATTAGGCAATTGATGAAAGAAAGAAATAGCTTATATTAAAGTTCTTTAACACTTTAATGCTAATTTTCTTAATTTTGACCTAAACCTAAGATTTTGTATTGGTAATGAACATTTCCTAGAGTATATGAGTAATATAAACTTGATTTTAACAATTCAAACCCAGAATTTGGTAACTGATGAAAATTGTGATATTGTTTTTAAGCTAGAATTCTTGATTTTTTTTAGTAAAACATGGATTTATGTTGGGTAAGTTTCGAAACTTAGAGCAAAGTTTCGATACTTGTCGTGAAATATTTTCATTTTGGGACGATCAAATCTCATATAACAATTTAGGTTGAAGTGAGTAAAGTTTTAGGTTTCAACCTAAATGTTTTACAAAATCATAATAACTTAGGTGGCAACCTAAATTGTTACCAATACATATAACATTTTAGTTTGGAAAGAGCAACCTAAAATGTTACCCAAAATCATAACAATTTAGGTTGCAACTGAAATTGTTACCAATATATATAACATTTGAGGTTGGTAATCGGGTAAAGGAAATGAACAATTACGTCGTATATTATCCATATTTTAGATTACTTATAAACTCTAAGAAATCTAGAGAAAGTGATAATATATTTAGTATAACATTCTATTTTTCAAAATTGAATTGTATTGTTTTAAAGTTTTAATCTCGGGTTTAGACAAGGAAAAAATGCTCTCATGGAAACAATGCTCCTTATGGTCATTGAAGGCGTTGAGGATGATTGTTCCATTAAGAAGCCTCATTAGCATGATGAAGAACCATTAGACCTCGGTGGTGCTGTTTCAATTAGTGAAAATTTGGCCATGGAAGTCGATCAAGCAAAATAATCTGGCCCACAAATCCTATATTTTTGGGATGTTCTTCTTAATCAAGCGGTTGAGTCGCATCCTCTTGATGAAGAGATTGTTGATGAGAAAATATAGACTATGGAAGATGTCACGAGGAGTATAGTGGATGGACTAATCTCTATCGATTTCTCTAATAGATTCAAGCCCTAGTCGAAAAAAGCCTTGACATGACTAGTGTCATCCAATTATTGAGACGTCGAATTGGTTACACTACCATCCAGATTGGCATTTATGATATCTAGAAGCCATCTCAACCTATGAAACTTATAGATATTGATATCGATTACTACCTTGTATCGTTTTGCACTCGCTCTGACTACTAGAAAGCCCTTGCATATGGATTGTGGACAATCTTTGGTTAATATTTGACTGTGGAACCTTGGACTTCGAACTTCTCGACCTCCCAGCCCTTCCCAAGCAAATTTGTGGAATGGGTTCATCTGCCGAGCTTGCTAATCACCTTTTATAAACGCAACATGATGACTGAGATCGACGAATCCATCAGTCATGTTATCAAAATAGACTACCATAATGGAAGTGGTAGACTAGGACGAATTGTGAGAATGACAATCAAGATTGATTTGAAGAAACCCTTAATGTCCAGACTTCTTATCAATGGCTGAGTTCAACTTGTTGAATACGAACCACTATTGTTTGTCTACTTTACATATAGTAAGTATGACCACACCAAAGCTTGTTACCTAGATAATAATAGGGTTAACTCTGATGACACCAATACTGCTAATGACCAATTATCGCCTACTTCACAAAATACGTCTGCCCCAGATCTATTTAAACCTTGGATGGTTGTTTGAGAGATGGTTGAGAACTTGAGAAATAACACTAAGAAACTAAGTGACCAGCAACAATAAAGATCGGGGGTCAGAATTAAAAAGTCCCGCTTCAATCCTATTGACCTCATACCAGCCTGAATCTGCTTTAGATGGCATTGATCGCAACCGCCCTGCCCCTGCCAGCCTGCTCCTATTGAGCTTTCGGCAACCCCTAATACACCCCATAACATTTCTTCTTTGGCCACTACCTCTCCACCTTTCGCTACTCCTGCTTCGAGTGCCCCTCTTGATCTACCCAAGGCTCTATATAAAGCCTCAACTATTGATAAAAGGAAACCCTTAGCGACCACTAAACTTGGCTTGAGAAAGGTATCCTTGGTGATTCAGAAAATTCTACAGTTTCCTAAGGCGAGTGCATCATCGAAGCCTTACCTACTTCTAGTCGTCACATTAGCACATGGAAAGATTTTCTACCTTAGTCGAATACTTCCACTAACAAGACTCGCCACTCAGTAATTGTTATATTTAAGAATAATGATCTAAATCCTCATCCATCGTGCAATTTGTCTCCTTCCAATTTGGAAACGATTCGAAGTTTATTGGGTAATTCCTCAGATCTCACAAGTGGTGATCTACTGGTGATTAGATGTTGTTAGCCATGTATGTCCTACCCTAAATTTCTTTTAATGTTTATTAAAAATTTTAAGAAACTTTATTGGAACATTCAAGGGTGTGGCAACCCAAAATTTCTGGCTGCTTCCAAACAATATATTCATGAATACAAGCTAGATATGGTGAGTTTTGTTGAACCTCGTATAAGTGGTGGAAGTGTGGATTCTATCATTGTGGCCCTATGATTCCCTAATTCACATCGCATCGAAGTCAATGGTTTTTTTTCGGAGGAATATAGTTGTGTTGGTCTGACTCTGTTAAAATTGATGTTCTTTTGAATCATTTGTAATTTGCTCATTGTCGTATTGCTTGCACTAGTTCTAATCATTCCTTTCTAGCTATTGTGGTTTATGCAAGTCCAAATACTACTAAACGCAAAGTTGTCTGGTTGTATCTCAGCCAACTTGTTTCGTCTGTTTCTTCGCCATGGATCATTCTTAGCGATTTCAATTCTACCCTTAGTTATTATGACTAGAAGGATTATTCGGCTTCTTTGAAACTGAGCAAGGATTTCCAAGAATGCATGTTTGATTACGGCCTTCGCGATATGGGATTTTAGGGAATAAAATCCACATGGTCAAAGGGTTCAGCTCATGTCAAACTTGACCGTGTGACCTGTAATAACAAGTGAGATGAATCATATTCAGAATCTCTTGTTCACCATCTTTTTCGCATGCGTTTAGACCACATACCTATCTTCTTGCATGTAGGAAATTAGGGGCCTAGACTGTCTACCAACCAATTTGCTATTTCTCTAGATGGCTTACGCATGATGACTTCGTGTGTATAGTTCAGGGTAATTAGAAAAGTAATAATTATATGACTAAGACTATACCTTCATTCTCTCGAGCTGTCGAAACCTAGAATCTCACAATATTCAGTTATATTGGGACTAGGAAAGGCAATATAATGGTTTGTCTTTGGAGTATTCAAAAAGCTATCCAACGATGTCACTATAGCTTTCTTTTTAACCTTGAGGAGGAACTACTACTTGACCTCGAAAAGTTCCCTAATCAAGAAGAACTTCTCTCACATCAGAAATATCACACCAAATGGATAGTTTCCTTTTTAAATGTCATACAGGGGCGCTTCCAAAGCTAAAAAAGGGTGGATGACAGTTAAGGTGGAATTGGGAAAAGGCCTTTGATAAATTATGATGGGATTTTATTCATAAATCACTTGTCGCCGTAGGTTTTCCCTCATGCATCATACAAGTGATTATGCATTGTGTCACCTCGTCTTCACTGCAAATTCAACTTAATGGCCATTGATCTTCTTCCTTTCGTCTAGAAAGGGGTATCTTCCTGGGTGACCCCCTATCCTTGTATCTTTTTGTGCTTTATGGAAAGACTCATTCACCTAACCTCAGATGATGTTGGAATCAACACATTGAAACCTTTTCGATTAGCTAGTTAAGGTCTCTCGCTCTCACATTTAGTTTTTTTTTGCTAACAATCTTATTCTCTATACCATAGTTGATGTCTATCAAGCGGAAGCCATTGATTCCCTTCTCACTAAGTATAGTCGTTTCTTAGGCACATGTTTAACAGAAGAAAAAAAAACTAGATCCATTTTTTTCTCAACGCTCTCTAATCAATACCAAATTAGACTTTTAAATAACGAAATCCCTTGGTGAATATTTGGGGGTCCCTATATTCCATAAGTGTGTCCATCACTTAGATTTTGATTTTAACTTGGATGGCATCCATAATAAGCTCAATGGTTGGTTTGCATCATCTCTCTCTTGTCGGTAGCGTCACCTTGGCCAAATCATTCTTATATGTCATATCAGATTATTTTATGTAGACAAATATGTTTCCAGTGTGAGTTTACAATGAAATTGAGTGAATCTTAAGCTCTTTTGTTTGGGGGCTCATCATCCGTTACCTGGAAACTGTCTCTTATCAATTGAGACTTTATTTGCCAACCGATCGATAGAGGTAGCCTTGGCTTCTACCATTCTCGTGAGCAAAACATGACTTACATGATGAAGCTAATATATTAAATTATCACTAAAGTGACCTCATTTTAGGTTTGCCTTCTTTTGTAGAAACATAAACTTGATGAGGTGTGTTCGATCTCTATTCACTGCTCCAATTGTTCTCCTATGTGGAGAGCTATAACATGGAATTGGGAAACCATCCATGACAACATTTTATGGACCATAGGAAATGGTAATACCATTAACCTATTGGGTGATACATGGGTAACATCCTTGGGCCATTTAGGACAATATATTCTGACAAATGATCCTAATGCATTAAATCTATAACTATCCTACTTAATTAGAGATAAATGACCAATGGAATCTTCACTTGTTTGCTGTTGTGTGATTTGAGTGCAACGCAATCAGTGCAAGTATACACATCACAAGTAATAAAGTGATATGATAAGTATCGAGTATCGTCTCCACAAGGATTGGTTTTGGCCACTTTACTTAAGTTACTGCGTTGAAAAAGAAATATATTGATAGGGATGAATAATAAGTAAAATAAACCAAGTAAATAGAAATAAAAGATAGAGTAATCGAATAAGAGAGTAGGTCGGGTTATCATGATTCGTGGTGTGACGGTTGATTGGATCATTGTGGTAATTGGTTTATGAAGTAACTCAATTGTCTTAACAACTAGGACTATTCGAATTGCCTGAGCAATGGTAATTGCTTGAGCAGCTAGGAATGGTGCGATTGCCTGCGCAACTGGGCAACTTCCTTCAAAGTTCGGCGAAGCGTTCTTCAATGGCTTCTCATTATCCCTATCTTGAAACACTGGTCAATTGTGCATGCCTTGGTGATACATCCCTGCATTAACAATGGGTTAATAAGAATTGATCATACGCTCCTCTTAGATGTTGAAATCTACAACTTATTCTTAAGTCATATTAGTCTTCACCATCGATTGATTGAATAAACACCACGCTCATTCGTTTCTTGAATCTAACTCTCCCGATATTAGATTCATAGATGAATTCACAAGATCCTTTCCCAATTCACTTGGCAATCCTAACCTGCACAAATTAAAGCACCAAAGGAACGACTTTTCCACAAAAAACAACCATAAAGTGATATCGAGCTTAATAATAGAGGAAACTAGGAAATTATGCATGAATGTCAAATAATGCAACTAAAATGTGCTTAAGTCTAACAATAATTATAAGAAAAAGGGTGGAAAATATAGTACTTTTACACACTTAACACACCCTCCCTCAAACTTTAACTATTGTTTGTCCTCAAGCAATGCAAAACTAACATTACATGCCAAGGCTTTAACCATTAAAACATGCTTCGTACCTGACTTGAATCCTCAGAATTGTGGAACAAGGTATGTTCAATTTTTGGATAGCACAGAAATTACCCGGAATCAGACTATGATGCCCGTGACAGTGTGTGTGTGGAGTTGTTTACAAGTCGACTGAGAGGATTCCATGTGAACAATAGATTTTTATCAAATTAATTACCGGGGTATTTAAGTTTAATAGAGCCAATTTCGGGAACCTCTAGCAAAGCAAGCAATTTCTTGTTTTAATATTAATCAACTAGAGCCAATTTCGGGCACCTCTAATGATTTCTAATGTGTGACAAATAGAACGGGTTTCGGGCACCTCTAGCAAGAAATTATCTTTAATCCAATTTTAGTTTAGGCTAGAGCCGGATAGGCACCTCTAGCACAAATTTTTAATTTCAATTCACCCAATTTTTAGTAACCTAAGTTCACTAAGTCTCCCTTAATCAACAAGTCACAATAGTGTCAATTAATATTCAACATCATAGTAAAATTCTAAGTATTTTCCATGCAAATCCTAAAATTGAAGGTTCTATCATGTAAGTGCAGTGGAAAAAATTCATCATAAGATACCACAACAGGTCTAGGAGATTTAATCCGATAAAAGATTTGGCAAGTAACACATGCAAACTATATGCAAACTTGAGGATATGAATGCAACTAATGCAACTAATGCAACAATCTAACAATAAATACAAGACCCCCCCAAACTCGAGAGAAGCGTTGTCTTCAATGCATGCAATTACACAAATTAAAAAATGAAACATAATGTGAATGAGTTAGTCGGAGAGGTCATCACCTCGAATGACAAGTTTCCTTCGAGCCATTGGCTTGGTTCTTTTTTCGACTTGTGGTGGTTGTTGGCGTGAAGCTTGTGGTGCATTGGGAACCATAGTTACCGTGAACTCATCTCTTGGTGCATAGTCTTGAGATTCTTGGACATGATGGTTTTGATTCTTGAAGTGGAAAAAAAAAGAAAACAAAGAAAACCTAAAAACTAAAGATAATGAAGACGGATAAGATAAAATATCTCCTAAAGTTTCCGAAAATAAATAAAGAAAAATAAAACAAATCCAAAAATAACCGAAAATAAAACAAAAGTCCAAAAACGAAAAATGAAAAATGAAAAATTCTTAGAATGAGCATTTTCATGCATCTTCTAAGGTTACCGCATATCTGAGAAAGCTTGAGAAGGGTCATTTCTGATACTTCTTATAGTCCATTTGTACCCTCCATCGGGTGACAATGTTTCCCAAAAAGAGTTGGGTCAATGTGCTCGCAGCTACTCTCGTTTGCGTTACCATGGTGGAGGTGTCATTCTTTCATGTTCCCTTGTAGTCCATGTATACCCTCCACCTTGCTACTGTTCCTAAAGGCACAAATATATTAATAAGAAAAATTATATCAACACCCAACCATTTAATTACCTCACTCTCATCAGCTTCCATCATGGTTGGATGTAGCCTTCGTTGTCTTTGCAATTGTTGTGCTAGCTAATTGTCGTGGCAATTGTTGTGCTAGCCAATTGATGTGGCAATTGTTGTGCTAGCCAATAGTCGTGGCAATCTTCAGCCAAAATTCGATATAAGTCAAGAGAATGACCAATTTTCTGAAAAGCTTCATCAATCCAAACACCATTTTCTTTAGTCCCCTCAAACATCTCCACCAGTAGAGATTTTGATGGCTTCAAATCTACCAGCATCGGTTCCTATAGAAATACCTGTAAAGGATGAGGTGAGTTTTTAAAGAATTCAAAAGGTTCAACCATCACCTGCTCATAGTCCATTAGTAAAGGATTATCATCTCGTTGATCTCGCATGTGGTCGTGCAATTACCGTGGCAAAGGTGAATGAGAGTAATCTATAGATTCCTGCTTTAGCATCAATGTTGTAACATTCTGGGCATTATATTCCTTGGAATTTTTTGTACCATTACTCTTCTTTTCCTCATTGAGTGTTGTTGTGACATTTCTCTGTTCAGGCTCCTCAATCATTGTCGTGGCAATTCGTTACATAGGCTCATCAAGTGTTGGGCAGTCTTTTTCATTGGTAGGCTCTCGACTTAGAGGTTTTAGTTGGCCCTCACACACCGAGGATCTCTGTAGGCGTTCCCTTTTTGTGAGAGCGCAAGTGCACACTCTTGCCAAGTTATAGTATAAAAAATGTCGAATCCCACGAGGATTGGTCAGCTTGGTTCGATTTGTAGTTCATGCACAAGGTAAAGTAAAAACACAAGTAAGGTGATTGTTAAGATGAAAAGTAAAATAAAATAAAACACAAGTAATAAAAGAGGCGATTCAGGTTGATAAAAAGGGCAGGGTTATGCTGCCGCTTAGTGTGAAACTGCGTTGAATATGCTAAGTTGTTTTGCACTGCCATGATATGCTGCCTCAGCGGGTACTGACGGATTGAGGCTGTGACCCTTTTGCTGCCGCAGCGGATCTCTGCACTTGCAACTTTCGCTGTCTCGGTAGGTGAGATTAGGAGAAGTCCTGGCGGCAAGTCTGGCAGATACTCCAAGTTCGACAAAACAATTCTAATATGATCCTTCCTATGTCTAGGCAAGGATTCTGTCACCACGTAATGTAGGCAATACCTAGCAATCTCAATGTAAACCTAACACATGAAGTCGACGTTTGGTTGCTCCTTTTAGCCGCTGAAACTCAAACTTATGTCTAAGCCGAATTAGTCAACACCTCGACATGATGAGACGGTACTTAATTCTTTCGTGAGTCTTACACTTTCGTGCCCGACAAATGGATTTCTTCAACTGGACTTTTGGAACTAATTGAAGAAGTGAAGATCATGAATTAATTAAACTTGGAATATTTTATTAAAAACAACTCAAAAACCTAATACAACCGTCTCACAACTAATTTACAACATAACCCTTAACCCAAGAGGAGTTTAGAACATAGTGGCGGAAAAGAACACTAAGCTATGTCTATAGGAAACCTAAGATGATTTGAACTAGGAGTACAATGAGTATTTATAGACAAATAACCAGGTTAAGTCCTCCTTAAAGTAGAAGTCCTCAAAAGTAGTTTTCCACATTTAATGTGACTTTAAACTCTTACTTCTTTGAGTTGAATGTGGACTTTATCTCGTTTGCCCTAGCCTGCAAGTAATCTTGATATTTCACTTTGGCGGCTCTACCCGTTGCTACAGACGTAAGAAAATCGAGTGGATGGTGGCGATAGACGAAAGATTTTTAGCTATACAAATCGCACTCCGGTTCTCCAACTCTATAGATTGCTGCCGTGGGCAGGAAGGTCAGCAGAAACATTACTCGGCAGCAACTGTCTTCAGCTGGAACTGCGTCAATATAGCTCCTTGGTTCGCTACCTCAGCATTCCATCCTTAGCTCCTCTTTCCCTCTTTTAGCCTTTAGTACCTAAAACCAAGAATACACTAAAACAGTATCTCTTCTTTGCCAAATAAAAGATAATTTATAAAAACAAGGTAAAGAGAATGAATACTGTAAAATGAAATGCAAGAACCTAATTATGCCTAAAAATGAGCTCAAAAACAACAATAATATGAGGTGGAATGTGCATGAAATATAGGACTTGTGGAAACTTTACACACCCCCAAACTCGAACTATTGCTTGTCCTCAAGCAATGCAACCTAATATACTTGCACTAATAATAATCAGAAAGATAAACCTGTATTCAACTTGATTTTATGCCTCAAGGCTGTGACCTATATTAAATTAGTGAAGGGAAATAAAGCAAGAAAATAACTCAGAATTAAATTTCTCATGTCAATGTAGTGTGTGCATGTCTATGTACAGGCTGAACATTCAGAATAAATAAATAAACAAAGATGCTGTTACAATTTAAAGGTTGCTGCTGAGGCATCACAATTAAGCACATTAATTTAATCATAGAACTGAGGGCTTCAACTTATCACAATTGCTCTTCTAGGTCTGAAGTTAAGATAGGAGCCAACTACAAAACCCCGAACCCTTGGAGTAGAGTCATCCCATGAAGACTTTCATTCACTAATGCTATTTTGTCCGTCACTTCAAAGCTTTCAAATTTATGGACTTTGATAGCAGCGGAGTGTCCTCGCACATGATTCTTCCTAGAGCTTGATACATGCACCTCTAGGGTAAAACAACAATGTCCTTTGTTTTTTTACTTCTGCTGCCGTATCAATGCTGTATTTGTCTGTTTCTTTTACCTGCCTCATCGGCTACTTGCAATTATTGTTAGAACTTTGCAAAGAGTTCTAAAAAATAAGCAGGCAATGTTAATTAGATATTCTAACACATTCAGCAAGTCACAGAGGTGATTTGATAGTTTTAGGCAGAAAGAAAAAAAATTCTAAGTCAATTTTCATGCTTTTCCCAAGATTAAGTTCAATTTTTTTATTTGGTGCGAAAATAAATTAATCATCTATCCTATCATTGGCATAAGTCATATCAAAATTTTCTTTTCTAGTTATTACTAAGGCAAGTACAATGCAACCTAAATGCAACTAAGTATGCCTAGACAAAAGATTCGAGAGCTATCCCCCCTAAACTCGAGACGGGCATTGCCCTCAATGCACAAAATAGGAAAAAAAATAAAGAGAAGAAAAATAAATACAAGTTAAAAATAAATAAAACAGAAAAAGAAAAATAAAAGAAAAGAGAAAGACAAAACTAAAAGTTGGCTGAGGGTTGAGAGCAGGCTGGAGTCTTTTCTCCTGAGGAGGAGGAAAATGTGTGGATGATGAAGTGGCGACCGACAGATGTCTTGGCGGCGGTCTTAGCGGGTGAGGGCTGGACTATTTTCAGCGTATGGTGTGGCTCTTCTTGAGGTTCGGCAAGAGGAGTGGTAGGAGGTGCGTCGCTCTCTTCTGACTCCGTCTCGAAGTCCACAGGCTCGACGACTATTATGTGCTGCTTCCTCTTCCTAGTGCCTTCCTCCGTGGGTGCTGTCGGAGGGACAATCGCCATTGGGATGGCTGCTACTGCTGCTACCACTGTTGTTTCTGACTCCTGCGACTTCTGCTCAATCTCCTCTAATGAGGAGATGTCTGCCACTATCCCTGTTGTGCCTAAGGGTGCATGGTGCTGCTGGTGCCTCTCGGGGGAGTCTGCCACTGTGTTGGATGGAGTGGTGGCTGAGTAGGTTGGATAATGCGTCAGAGAGGGCACCTAGTGGTCGGTCTGGCGGGCAGCGGCGGCAGGTGGCGTTCCTTGTACATGGACTGCTACTGTAAGATCTATAGGGTAAGGAGGCATGATGGGTCCTTCACCATGGAATTTCTGCAGAAGATAAGCCACAAGGGCTTCTTGGACCTCCCCCATGAATTACATGAAGCTCAGCTGCTGCTCGATGCACTTTGTGCTGTCTAGAAGGGTGTGCATCAGTATGAGGACTTCATTTTCTGGGGCAGCTTCAGTACTGCCGGGGGCGGCTGGAGTGTTAGGCTGAGCGGCATAAGGCTGACTGGGCGTTGTTGGCTCTTTCTCCGTGTCCTGCATCATCTGTATGTGGACTTTTCTGGTACAGCCTTCTTTGGCAGTCGTTAACTCATCTTTAGGCTCTGCAGGGACACCGAACTTGGTGCAGAGGCCTGTGATGAGGGACGAGAAGTACAACCTGCCTTTCTTCTTTTTGAAGAAATTTTAGATCTCTGTGCATATGATTTTCCCAACGTTTATTGGCCGGTTCATCAGAATGTTGTGAAGTAGTGCAAGGCGCCGCTGATCAACTGTTGAGTTGTGGGAGGTGGGCAGCAGGCGCCTTTTTACAAAAGTGTTTCACAGCATGGCCTCAGGCAGTAGGTGGCGGTGCTGGACATATCCCACATGTTTGCCTGCCAACCACGGCGTATTGGGCTTACAGAGTTTGACCTTGATTTTCTCATAGTCGGCAGTTGTCAATGATTTCCTCCACTCCTCGTGAGGGTTGTCGTGCATATCAAGGCCATAGTATCTGTTGATGACAACGACAGTCAGCTTGACTGGCTCCCTGCGGACATAAACAAATGGCCACCCTGGGCAGGGGTGATCGGCGTAGAATTCCCTGATCAAAATAACATTAGCCGTCTCTAGCTGCCGAGCAAATATCTCCCATCCCTTGTTGTGGATGGTTTCGAACAGGGCAAGCTCTAAACCAGGGTTTCCCGTTTTCTGTGTGTAATGGAAACCTTGCTCCTCCCAGACTACCTGCTTAGAGAACCAATCTCTATATCTTTCCTTGTTTGCCTTGGTGCAAAATCTCTTGTAGGTGGGTTAGGGTTGTGATGCAGATGCCATGTGGAATGGTTGTAAGTAACTGAAACTAGAAAGAAAAACAGTTATAGAGCAGTGGAAGCAAGAAGAAAATAACAAGGGGGTGAAAGTAAAGTAAATGAATGGATTGAGAGGCGTTTAAATAGGGGTTCCTGAGAAATGCCGTGGCGGCATTAAATGCCCAACTGTCTGATTATCTCGCACACATTACGAGGTTTCTGCCTGTTATTCTCGGAGCCGTTGGCAACTAGCCGTTACGCGTTGTTGCGTTGGGCTGCCACGTGTTGTCTCGGCGGCATGGTGGGCGAGCTCCTTGCTGGGCCTTCTTCTTGGTCCAGCTCTTTTATTCTTAAACCTGAAATAAAAATAAAGACAAAAATAAAAATAAAAGTAATTACATAACTTCTAAAAAATAAAAATATGAAAACAAATCTAATCCTAAAAAAATTAAACTCTAATCCTAATGCATAAAAATAAAATTAAAATGAAAATGAAAATTAGGTTTTGTTGGGAGGTGCATCTCCCAAACATATCCACTTCCTGAGGGTTTTGTGTTTGGCTTTTCGTCCAGGTATGTCCTTCCTATCCTCAGGTGGGTCCTCCTGTTCCTTTAGGTTTTGTGCTGATGGTTCCTTTTACATGCCCTTTGGTCTGTCGCGGCAGCTGCTTCCATGGCCTGTTTCTACTTTGATTTTTGCAGCTCTTTCATCTAGGCATCCTTTTTATTTTTCTGAGGGTTGTAGCACATTCAGCTTGATGCTCTGGTTGTCTACCCTCATGGTCAGCTCCCCAAGTTCCACATCTATAAGCGTTCTGCCTGTGGCCAAGAATGGTCGCCTAAGAATGATTGGCGCTTTTTCATCAGCCTCGCAATCTAAGATGAGGAAATCAGCAGGAAGAATCATGTTGCCCACCTTTACCAAGATGTCTTCAATTTTCCCTCTGGTTGTACAAACGAATGGTCAACAAGTTTCAACATGACAGAGGTAGGTTTGGTAGACCCAATACCTAGTTTATCGAAGATGGCCTTGGGCATAAGGTTGATGCTTGCTCCCAAGTCACACAGGGCCCTGGTTTCATGTTTGCTGCCTATCCTGCATGGGATAACAAAGCTGCCCGGATCTGTCTGCTTGGGCGGTAGCTTGTTGTGCAGCATTGCCATGCACTCTTCTATGACAACAACTGTCTCAAATTCCCCAATCCTCTTCTTTTTAGAAACCATGTCTCTGAGATGTTTGACATAGTTAGGTATACTTGATGTGCACCTGCTTTAGAATGTCTAGGAGCTTTCTAAACTAGTGCTCTTGCTTCTGTTGCTTGAGCCCATGGGGAAAGGGTACTAGCAGGTGGATGTCCTCTATATGCTCATTGCTTGGGGGCTTAGTCTGAGGAGGATCATCTACTTCAAGATTGTTGTCCTGTTCAGCTACTGGGGCGGATGGTGTTGGTGCTTGTGCGACATGGTTTTCTTCCTTGTTTGGCTGAGTTTCTGGCTGTAGATATGGCCTTGCACTGTTCATAAGTGGGTTTGGCTACTGCCTCTGAGCTGCTGGATGCTGCTCCCATCGTTTGGCTACTGTAGATCTTAGTGAACTGCCCAAATTGGGTCTCCAGGTTCTTTATAGCAGCCTCTTGGTTGTTTATCCTCATCTCCGTCCTGTCCATAAAAGACTCAGTTTTATCAATGAATTTATTGGTACGAACAATAAAATCACTAGTTCTAGAAATAAAAGTGTGAAGGGTTACTTCTAGTGAATTATTGTTTTGTAGCTGCTGAGTCTATTGTCTGGACTGGTTCTGTTGGTAGCCTCCTTATAGTTGTTGTGGGTTTTCATCCGTCTTTGGGTTGCTCCTGGAGAAGTTGGGATGGTTCTTTCATCCAGGGTTGTAAGTGTTCTGGGTTGGTCTGTTGTTCCTCTCGTATCCTCCCATATAATTGGCAGATGCAATGCAGTCAGAGGAATCATGGTTGCCCCCACGCTCGCCAAATAACAGTTCCACAACCTTTACCTCATGGACCTTCCCAGCGGGTTGCACAATCTTCATGACCAGCTCCGTTAGTGTGTCAAGGCGGGCATTGACAGATTTTGAGGCTTCTACCTCGTTTAAAGTGGCTGGCCGCCTCATGCCGCCTCGGTGGGCTGTTGGGTACTTATAGTCATTTTTGGCGGCTTGGTTGAACAGCCGCAGTGCTTCCTTTGTTGGTCTGTCAAGGATGATCCCATTGGCCGAGGCATCTATCATCATTCGAGTTGGGTAGTTCAACCCATTGTTGAATATTGATACCTGTGTCCAAGCCGGAAGACCATGTAGCAGGCAATTATTCAGCATTTGTTGGTACTGCTCCCATGCTTCATACATCGGCTCGTCATCCCCTTGTCTGAAGGTTGCTATCTCATTCTGCAGCCTGTCTATGACGTTGGACGGGCTGAATCGGTCGAAGAAGTCTTTACATAGCTTTGTCCATGTGTTGAAAGATCCTGCCGGCTGGTTGTGCAACCACTGTTTAGCCCTATCCCTCAGTGAATAGGGATATAGCCTCAGCCTCAATACATCCTGATGGACCCCGTGTATTTTAAATGCTCTGCAAATATCCAGAAATCCTCTCAAATGCTGTCGAGCATCTTCTATGGAAGTCCCTTCAAAGTGCCCTAGTGTGTTTATCATGTTAAATATGACAGGCTTCAGCTCGAAGTGGTCCGCCTCTATATCAGGTTTCGTCACTGTAGATCGAACCCTCTGAAGTCATGCTCTAGATAGTCTCTAGTGGTTCGAATCTGGGGTGGCCTGGGAGGAAGTGGGGGATCCTGCTGTGGTGGATCTTGTGGACCTCTAGGCGGCAAGTCTTGCTGTCCACCCTCACCATGCGCGGAACCGTTGGGTGGGTCCTCCTTTACCATGTTTACCCTTGCTTTTCCCTTGTCTTCTTTGTTTTTCGCAAGGACTTCCCTGAGCTCCTTCTTAAGTTCTCTTGCTTGATGCTCGATATCGTCGTAAAAGAGGAGTTCTCCTTTTGGGTTTGCCCTGGTCATGCACTAGCAAAGGACACTGTAAAATTCTCTTTTTTTCGATTAAAAATGAAATAAAATACAAAAAAAGTAAAGAAAGTGCATAAATTAAAAACGAAATTCGCTGTTACCAATCCCCGGCAACGACGCTAAAAACTTGTAGGGCGTGTAGGTGTTCCCTTTTTGTGAGAGCGGAAGTGCACACTCCTGCCAAGTTATAGTATGAAAGATGTCGAATCCCACAAGGATTGGTCAGCTTGGTCCGAATTGTAGTTCTTGCACAAGGTAAAGTAAAAACACAAGTAAGATAATTGTTGAGATGAAAAGTAAAATAAAATAAAACACAAGTAATAAAAGAGATTATTTAGGTTGATAAAGAGGGCAGGGTTATGCTGCCGCTTATTGTGAAACTGTGTTGAATAGGCTAAGTTGTTTTGCACTGCAACGATATGCTGCCTCGGCGGGTACTGGCGGATTGAGGCTGCGACCCTTTCGCTGCCGCAGCGGATCTCTACTTTTGCAACTTTTGCTATCTCGGCAGGTGAGATGGGGAGAAGTCATGGCGGCAAGTCTGGTAGATACTCCAAGATCGACAGAGCAATTCTAATATGATCCTTCCTATGTCTAGGCAAGGATTTTGTCACCACGTGATGTAGGCAATGCCTAGCAATCTCAACGTAAACCTAACACAGGCAGTCGACGTTTGGTTGCTCCTTTTAGCCACTGAAACTCGAACTTATGTCTAAGCCGAATTAGTCAACGCCTAGACATGATGAGACCGTACTTAATTCTTTCGTGAGTCTTACACTTTTGTGCCCGACAAATGGATTTCTTCAACTGGACTTTTGGAACTAATTGAAGAAGTGAAGATCAAGAATTAAGTAAACTTGGAATATTTTATTGAAAACAACTCAAAAACCTAATACAACCGTCTCACAACTAATTTACAACATAACCCTTAACCCAAGATGAGTTTAGAACATGGCGGAAGCAAATGACACTCAGCTATGTCTATAGAAAACCTAAGATGATTTGAACTAGGAGTACAATGAGTATTTATAGATAAATAACTAGGTTAAGTCCTCCTTAAAGTAGAAGTCCTCAAAAGTAGCTTTCCACATTTAATGTGACTTTATCTCGTTTGCCCAAGCCCACAAGTAATCTTGAGATTTCACTTCAGCGGTTTTTCCCGCATCTACAGATGTCGGAAAATCGAGTGGATGGTGGCGAAAGATGCAAGATTTTTAGCTATACAAATCACACTCCGGTTATCCAACTCCATAGTTTGCTGTCGTGGGTAGCAAGGTCGGCGACAACATTACTCGGCAGCTACTCGGTAGCAACTGTCTTCAGCTGGAACTACGTCAGTACATCTTCTTGGTTCGCTGACTCAACATTGCATCCTCAGCTCTTCTTTCCCTCTTTCAGCCTTTAGTACCTAAAACCAAGAATACACTAAAACAATATCTGTTCTTTTCCAAATAAAAGATATTTATAAAAACAAGGTAAAGCGAAGGAATAATGTAAAATGCAATGCATGAACCTAATTATGCCAAAAAATGAGCTCAAAACAACAACAATAATATGAGGTGGAATGTGCATGAAATGTAGTACTTGTGGACACCTTACAATCTCTTTTTGCATTGCTCCTTCTCATCTTGCCTTGGGATTTCAGTATCCCTAGGAATTGATTGTTGGGGCATGTTATCCATGGCATATGTGGATTTCCTCAATTGCCCGTCTGAATCCCCCAAGAGTGCATCCATGGGATTTGATAGTTCTCGAATCTCCTCAATTGATCTGTCACATCTAGCCATGAAAGCTTGAAATGTTTCCTCAAGAGAATTTGAACGCTCTTGACGAGGACTACATTTCCATGGTATATCTGTTGTTGCAGCAAAACTGTAATGGAAAAAAATTGAGGTTTTTGATCATACCATGAAGACTTTTGCCACTGGTTCCATCCTTGGTCCTCATTGTAGCCATATGCATCAGGATTGTGAGGGAAATCTTCGTACGCATGTTGCTCTCCACAACAAGTGCAAGAGTTTTTCAAGGTGTAGGTTCCTTGGGCTTTTCTCGGTTGGTATAGGTAATCATCGCCGAATGTAAGAAATTCTTGATTGGATTGATTCCTATCTTCCAACATCAATGCTCGAATGGATCGACTTTTACTTCCCCACATGTTGATGTCCCTTAACTTGTAGCTCACCTGATTTTTTTAAACAAACAAAAAGAAAACTTAGTAAAAATAATAAGAAAAATGCAATAACAAAAAAAAAACTAACACCAATTGCCAATCCTCGGCAACGACTCCAAAAACTTGTTGCGTGATTTGAGTGCAACGCAATCGGTGCAAGTATACACGTAGGAAGTAATAAAGTGATATGATAGGTATCGAGTATCGTCTCCACAGGGATTGGTTTGAGCCACTTTGCTTAAGGTACTGCGTTGAAAAAGAAATAGATTGATAGGGATGAATAATAAGTAAAATAAACTAAGTAAATATAAATAAAGGATAGAGTAATCGAATAAGAGAGTAGACCGAGTTATCATAAGTCGTGGTGTGATGGTTGATTGGATCGTCGTGGTAATTGATTGCTGAAGTAACTCAATTGTCTTAACAACTAGGACCAGTCAAATTGCCTGGGCAATGGTAACTGCCTAGGCAACTAGGAATGGTGCGATTTCCTGGGCAACTGGGCGACTTCCTTCAAAGTTTGGCGAAGCATTCTTCAATGGCTTCTCGTTATCCCTAAATCAAAACACATGTCAATTGTACATGCCTTGGTGATACATCTCTGCGTTAACCATGGGTGAATAACAACCGATCATATGCTCCTCTTAGACATTGAAATCAGCAACTTATTCCTAAGACGGATTAGTCTTCACCATCGATTGATTGAATAAAGACCATGTTCATTCATTTTTTGAATCTAACTCTCCCGATATTAGATAAATAGATGACTTCACAAGATCCTTTCCCAATTCACCCATGATTAATTTAAGAACCAAGAATGAACAAACTTTGAATTTAAATTGCAACTCAAAAGCCTAAACAATCTATTCGTTTATCAAAACCACAAACCCAAAATAAACCTAGTCAATTTACATAAATTCATGGCTGGGTTCGAAAGATATACAAAGGAAAACTTCCCAGCTATGGATCGCATAAAGTAAAAATAAAGAAGAAGATGGTGCCTTGCGATCTACTCTCTTTCTCCGATTCCCCTCTCTTCCCCTTTCCAATCGCATGTTTGATCTCTATTTAAAGAGACGATCGATCGATTGTTTGCTGATAGGAGAAGTTGAATTGCGTTGGAGTTGGATTTGCATTGGAGTTGGATTGCATTGGAATTCCAAGGAGATTAGTTTCTCATCCTATCAAACTCTTGAATTTCTTGTGGATAATGCATGTTGATTAGGATAGGATTCAACTTGATTAAATTGGATAAAATATTATTAATACCTTCCATCTTTATCTCCAAGAACTCCTCAATAATTGAAGTCTTTATCTCCATCAAATTTCACTTGTCAATCTAGATTTTAGGGGCTTATCCATTGAATTTCGAGTTTATCCAAAAATGGGCAGATTTATCCAGACTTGCCTCGGCAATTAGCACCTGCCTCGACAATCATGACCTGTACAAATTAAATCACCAAAGCAGCGAATTTTCCACGAAAAACAACCATAAAGCATTACCGAGCTTAATTGTAACCCGCTCGACCCGGCCTAGCCGATAGACCGAACCGAACGGGTCACACGGGGAATATTAAAGTAAACTGGGAATGTTTACCTCAATAAACGACACTATTTTTTTCTTTTTATCTTGTCTAGATGCAAGTTAGATTCCTATGTGTTCAACAAGCAGCGGATCAAATAACAACATGAACACTCATCGATTAATACCAAAACCGGCTTTAGGGACCACATTGCAAACTTATCACATGGAAAGGGTATTTTACCAAATTCGGATTACCAACCTTAAATTAAATTCATTACATGCATCTCTATCGAAACTCAACTCAAATTAACCAATAGAACTCATTTAATTGCATACATGACAAACTAGGACCAAAACGCAAGAAACAGAACTTCAAAGTATTCCAATAACTATCACAACAACCAGCCGTTTCGGAACAACAAGTCTCGTTTGAGAACGAGTGTATCGAAACAGAGTCACCTGTTTCGAAACGTGGGCTCGTACCGAAACCACCCTAGACCCGTTTCGGAACATGGTTTCACGGTTTCAAAATGTACCGAAACGGACCTCCCCGTTTCGAAACCCTAAGGCATTTTCGAACAACCGTTTCGAAACAAGCAAGGGTGTTCCAAAACACCTGGACCTGCAATGTATAATTTTGCTGGTTTAACTCGAGTTTAATCATCTGAAACTAGTCCAACATATACATAAGCATGCTTGCAACTCATATGCACTTCAGCACTCAAAAATACATGGCAAAGACATCTTCAAAGCATCACTATCAATATCAAAGAGAATTAAATGCATGCTTCCTAAGAAAACAAGCACCAAAAGGTCAATTATCAAATCCAAGCATAAATCAACACTTAAAGGCCATTTACATACTCAAATATGCATACCAAACCAAAAAATACCAAAGCAACCAACATTCTTAGCATTGGACACCTCCATTGCTTTTATTACACTAGTTTAAAACCACGACATACATTTAAAGAAGTCTCTTGGAAATCCCTTGAAGTTGTTGCCTCCAAGCACCTAATTACCTGCATTGATGAGCAAAATAGAGCATAAACATACAAGCTTAGTGAGGAATGCTCAAAAGCAAAAACACCATTAATGTAACAAAACCATTTTCACTCTTTAGAAAACCATCATGCCATCTTTGAAAATCCATGCACTTCATCATTAAAATCAGCATGCTAAACATCATACAACATGTATCACATACCTTACAACAATTAAACCATTTCTAAACAAAAGTCAAGCCTTCCAAGCATATTCACCAATATGCAAAGCTTAAGGTAAAACATGCATTTTCCAAAATATGCATCATCAACATTTCCATAACATTTCAATCGATTATATTGGCTTACAACTGATTAACAACATTCTCATTTCACAAAAAGGCATATCAGATACATGGATTACCAAGGGTTGCCCCAAAACCTTCATACACTCTACCGGTATCTCAAGGCTCACACACGGGAGCAACCCTCCACCGTTGTGACAACTGTGGTGGAGTATTCGGTACAATTACAACCCCTTAACACCACTCATCGGTAGATGTATAGCCCACTAACGAGAGACAGGACACATACAAGGTTCACACCCGGGAGCTACCCTTTACTGTTGCAACCTCAAACATTCCTCATTCGTTAGGGTACTTGGATGGAGTTTTCGGTACAATCACAAACCCTCAACATCCAAGGCAACTTGTTTATAGTGCACTCAATCCTATAGCCGGCTAACTATATCCGATATCATTTACAAAACACTTTATACATCATCACTTGCCAATATAATCCACATTTCAAGCATACATTACTATTTTTCCAAAGCACTCATGATAAGCCATAACTCAAGCATTAAACCATGCTTCAAAACTCATGCATCAACACATGCATAGAAGGATCACTTACCTAGTGCAACCATAAACCATATTGCATCATCAACCACATTTTATATACTCAAAACATGCTTAAAAACAGTAGGTAACCGAAATTAAAAACAAGTGCAACCAAAGGCTCATAATAGCAGAAACCGAGAGAGAAATTCACTTTACTTACTTCCGAACATAGTAAAGCGTTTCAAGCTTACACTAAGACCCCAAAACCTCTTTTATGAAGTTTCAAAACTAGAAATCTCATTTCCACTCACCGACTTGCAAAACCACACTTACCGACACAACACTCAACCATCTGAAGCCTTCAAAACCACTTCGTTCAATTTCGGAACACTATCCCCTATTTTCAACACATTAAAAACAAAGATTCAATGCATCATAATGCATCCAAACACCATCACTCAAAGGAAAACTTGCTGCCCTGCTCTAAAGCATCAAATAAAGAGTCAAATATCTTTGGAATTTCATTAAATAACCTTGATTAGAGGGTTAGCACGAAATTTACCTCCAACCCTTGCTTCTCTTCTAATTTGGCAAGTTTAGCTTTTAAGAATTTTGAAGGAATTTGAGAGAAATCACAAAGGAGAAGTTGAAAACCAAGAGAGGAAATGAAAGTGAAAGAAATCTGGAAAATGAGAGAATTGAGAGAGTGTTTGGCTGATGGAAAATCAGGAAAATGAAAATGACGTCAAATTCTCTTAACCAAAATAATTACCTTTTAATTAAATCATTAAACGCCATTTTAATTATTTAATAAACCATTTAAAACACATGCCAAATTAGAGAAAAGGCTTAATTGCCAATTATCTCCCTAAAGATTATAAGATTTTAACTCTTTTTGAAAAACACTCTTTTCCTATAGTTTTAAAACTTTACATTTTGGTCCCTAACAAAAATGTACACTTCCCAAAACTTGTTTTGCAAAATTGATTTAACCAACCTCTTAAATGTAATTTTAGAGGATTTTTAGAAAATTTTACCACATTTTTATCCCATCCCGAATCTTGATTTCTATGAACCACCTTTTATCGATTCGAACAACCGATTATTGGTTCCACCCGCCTAACCCGACACGCAAAACACCTAAGCCCAAAACCCGGACGTTACAACTCTCCCCCTCTTAGGAAATTTAGTCCCCAAAATTTGACCTGTAGGAAAAAGATGCGGAAACTGCTTCAACATGTCCGCCTTGCTTTCCCACGTGGCCTTCTCAACTCCTCGGTGTCGCCACAACACCTTCACAAGCTCAATCGTCTTACTACAAAAACGTTGCTACTCGAATCAAGAATCCCCATTGGTTCCTCATCATAGGATAAATCCGGATTCAACTGGCATCACATGAGATGGATCCGATCTATACCTCCGCAACATAGAAACATGAAACACATCATGGATCTTCTCCAACTCACGAGGCAACCTCAAATGATAAGCCACATGACCAACTCGTTCCACAATCTCATAAGGTCCAATAAACCTCGGACTAAGCTTACCCTTACGTTCGAACCTCATCACCTTCTTCCAAGGCAATACATTTAAGAACACGCGATCTCCAACCGCAAACTCAATTTCCCTACGCATTAAATTCGCGTAAGACTTCTGACGATCTGAAGCAGCCTTCAATCGTTCACATATGAGTTTCACTTTCTCAGTTGTTCCCTTAAGCATATCTGGCAAGGAAACCAACTTTTGCCCCGTTTCAGCCCAACAAAGAGGTGTTCTACACTTTCTCCCATACAAGGCCTCATACGGTGCCATTTGTATACTCGCCTAGAAACTATTATTATAGGAAAACTCAACCAAAGGCAGCTTTTTTCCCCAAGAACCTTGGAAATCAATCACACAGCATCGCAACATGTCCTCCAGCACCTGGAAAACTCGCTCCGACTATCTATCCGTCTGAGGATGATACGAAGTGCTGAAATTCAAGTGTATACCCAACGCTTGGTGTAAACATTCCAAAAACCTCGTTATAAACCTCAGATCTCTATCCGACACTATGGACTTAGGCACACCATGCAAACGCACAATCTCAGCAAAATACAAATTCGCTAACTTATCCAACGTATACGTGGTATGCACAGCCAAGAAATGTGCACAATTCGTAAGACGATCCACAATCACCCATACAAAGTTCTTCTTAGATGGTGTCAAAGGCAAACCAGACACAAAATCCATCATAATCCTTTCCCATTTTCACTCCGGTATCCTCAAAGGCTGTAACAGGCTAGAAGGAAACTGATGCTCAGCCTTCACTCGCTGACAAACCATACACATGCTTACAAAATCAGCAACATCCTTTTTCAACCCCACCCAATAGTACTCATCCTTCAAACCAATATACATCTTAGTACTACCAGGATGCATAGCAAAATGAATGCTATGAGCTTCAGTCAAAATAGTGCGCCTCAACTCAACATCATCCGACACAACTATTTGACTTTTGAAACATAGAACTCCATCATCATTGAAACAGAAGTCCGTTGCATTACCATCAACTATATCCTGAACATGAGGCACCAGCGAATCATCAAGCAATAGCTTCTCCTTGATTAGCTGAATCAAGGAAGGTCTCACTTGCAACTCGGCTATCAACCTACCATCATGCGATAAACTCAACTGAGCAAACATCGCTCTCAGCTCAACAACTACCTTCATAATCAAAGAATCAACCACAACATTGGCCTTTCCAGGATGATACTCAATTGTCAGATCATAATCCTTAAGAAACTCCAACCACCTTCGTTGCCTAAGATTCAACTCCCTTTGAGACATGAGTTACTTTAAACTCTTATGGTCGGTGTAAACCACACACCTTTCACCATAAAAGTAGTGTCTCCAAATCTTCAAAGCAAACACCACCACAACGAGCTCTAGATCATGAGTAGGATACTTGCACTCATGCACCTTCAATTGTCTAGACGCATAAGCCACAACCAATCCACCTTGCATTAACATGCAACCCAAAGCAACATATGATGCATCACTATAAACTACAAACTCCTTACCCGATTCTGGTTGAATAAAGACAGGAGCTTGCGTCAAAGCTTCCTTCAACTTCTCAAAAGCTTGTTGCCTAACATCTGTCCATTCAAAGCGAACATTCTTTTGCAACAACTTGGTTAAAGGAGCAGCAATCTTAGAAAACCCTCAACAAACCTTCGATAATAACCAGCCAATCCAAGGAAACTACGCACCTCTGTTACTGATTTAGGCGTTTTCTAACTCATTACCGCCTCGATCTTGTGCGGATCAACCTGAATACCCTCGACTGACACCGCATGTCCAAGAGAAACCACCTCCCTAAGCCAAAACTCACACTTGCTCAACTTGGCGTAAAGCTGATTCTCCAACGGTACTTTCAACAAAATCCTCAAATGCCTATCATGATCCTCCTTAGTACGCGAATACACGAGAATATCATCGATAAACACTACCACGAACTGATCTAGGAACTCATGGAACACTCGATTCATCATATCCATGAATGCAGTCGGTGCATTTGTCAACCCAAACGACATCTCCAAGAACTCGTAATGGCCATACCTAGTCCGAAAAACTATTTTAGGCACATCCACGTCTTTAACCTTTAGCTGATAATACCCAGATCTCAAATCAATCTTCGAAAACACTGAAGCACCATGAAACTGGTCAAACAAATCATCAATCCTCAGCAAAGGGTACTTGTTCTTAATGATCAACTTGTTTAGTTGCCGATAGTCTATGCACATACGCATCGTACCATCCTTCTTCTTCACAAACAAGACCATATGAACCCTCGATCAAGCAACTCTTGAAGTTGCGTCTTCAACTCCTTCAACTCTTTAGGTGCCATGCGATAAGGAGCAATAGACACGAAAGTCATATTTTCATACAACTCAATGCCAAACTCAACTTCTCGGTTTGGTGGCAAACCAGGAAACTCCTCTGGAAAAACACCTGGAAACTCACATATTGTTCGTATGTCTTGCACCCGTACTTCCTTCGTTCCAGGGTTCATCACATACGCTGAGAAAGCTTCGCAACCCATCTCCATCATCTGACTCGCCTCAAGAGACTAAATTGCATTAGACAATAACTTCAAGTTCTCGCCTACGATTACTACTTCGTAATCATCTGCAAGTTTCAAGGTAACTCGCTTAACATCAAAATCAACCACAATTCGATGCTCAACCAACCAGTCCATTCCAAGAATCACATCAAAACCATAAAAAGGTAGTTCCATCAAATCAACTGAAAACACATGGCCTTGAACAAATAAAGGACATCTCCTATACAGTTTTCTTGTAACAATAGTTTCACAAAAAGAGCTTGTTACTTGCATCCCTACGTCTAGCATCTCAACAGGAATATCAATCAAATGCGCATGCTCACTCAAGATGTATGAATGCATAGATCCAGAATAAATCAATGCTAACAAAGGCAAGGATTGCAAGGAAAAACTACTTGCAATCACGTCAGTGTCGTTACGTCCCTCGCGATGTGCATACACCCTCGCAGGACCACCTCCCTCTAGTTGAACCGCAACGACATGAGCCACGCCTCTTTGCCCATCCTCCATCATCTGGAAGTTACCACGGATGTGCCCACGATCTCTCTGCGGTGCAACAACTGGTGCACGACCCTGACCACCTCCCGCTAACAAGGGACACTCACGTCTTAGGTGATCAACAGATCCACAGTTCCAATAAGAATTATCCCCAGCCACAGGAGCCTGCACCTCACGAGCCACGCAAGGACAATCTCGTCTCAAGTGCTCATGCAAACCGCATGACCAACATTTATTCTGCTCAAACCTCGCCCTGTTGCCATGAGCTGGCGCACCTCGCCTAAAGTTACCTCGCCTCGCCTCAGGCTGATACCTACTGTCACGATTCCTATTGTTCTGCCCAGCACTAGGGCTAACATCTGCAGCTCTCTTGCCCAAGCTAGAACCACCCACACACGAGGTCAAACCCAAGCTTTGTTTTATGTCCTTGGCCCGTGTCACCAGTACATCAAAATTTGTGTAATCAGACGCGAGCATGAACGTCTTCATGTCATGTACCAAACCAATTCGGAAGCAATCACAACGATGCCTATCACTCGGAACCAACTCCGGAGCGTACTGGCTCAGATGTACGAACTGGACCTCGTACTCAGCTACCGTCATGTTCCCTTGCACCAGGGACATGAACTCCGACTTCTTATCATCCAAGTATCTTATTCCAAGATACTTTATTTTAAAGACAGACTGAAAGAAATCCCAATCCACCTCACATGGCTCCATGGCCACAGTCACAGTCGTCCACCATGCATACGCATCACCATGCAACAACGACACTGCACAACCCAGCTTCCGTGCATCATTGCACCTCATCTGATCCAAGATCTGGATCGTACTGGCCATCGAAGCTTTGGACGCCTCAGGAGACAAACCATGATATTCCACGCTTCCCAAACTTCTCAAGCACTCTAACGGAAAACCTAATTTCCCATAAGAGACACATGCACACGCACTCCAGCACAACAGCCTGGAATGCTCTCGTCATCTCCTGTACCAAAGGCGTCAAATCTCCCAACACCGGACTAGCCTATCCGTGTTGCGCTTGCTCCTCAACCCTGGGAGGTGGTGGCGGTGGAGAAGGTAAATTCACACCAGGTAGAACCTCATTCTCCAGATTACGTTGCCCATCAGCAGGCGCAACTGACCCAGAACGTAACTCTCTCCTCGGTCCCATTGTGCTATTAACATTAAGGCATGAATATAAAACAAAACAAAAGATCAGGCCAGCTTCTAACAAGGATCAAAGACTTCAAATCCAATTTAAAACATTTCACTAAGTAATAAGGCAATGAATGGGCATTCCAATTCCCCCCCCCCCAACATAACATAAAGCGTACAACATACATGTCACAACCATCATGCATCACAAGCACTAAAATTCAGCCCAATCTATCATCATATACAACAACTCACATTCATATTACAATCAACATACATAGCATCACCATCACATACTCAACATTAACATGCTTGAGACATTCACCAGACAAAACAAACATCACCAAAACACACATTCACATCAGAAACACTTACCAACAACTTACCATCACCCCATCCTTTCGTAACCTGGCTCTGATACAACCAAATGTAACACCCTCAACCCAGCCTAGCCAATAGACCGAACTAAACGGGTCACATGGGGAATATTAAAGTAAACCGTGAGGTTTACTTCAATAAACGACCCTAATTTTTTCTTCTTTTTATCTTGTCTAGATGCAAGTTAGGTTCCTATATGTTCAACAAGCAGTGGATCAAATAACAACACGAACGCTCATCAATTAATACCAAAATCAACTTTAGGGACCACATTGCAAACCTATCACATGGCAAGGGTATTTTACCAAATTCAGATTACCAACCTTCAATTAAGTTCATTACATGCATCTCTATCGAAACTCAGCTCAAATTAACCAATAGAACTCATTTAATTGCATACATGACAAACTAGGACCAAAATGCAAAAAACAAAAGTTCAAAATATTCCAATAACTGTCACAACAACCAGCTGTTTCGGAACAACAAGCCCTGTATCGGAACGGGTGTATCGAAACAGAGTCACCTGTTTCGAAATGTGGGCTCGTACCGAAACCACCCTAGACCCGTTTCAGAACAGGGGTTCACAGTTTCAAAATGTACCGAAATGGACCTCCTCGTTTCGAAACCCCAAGGCATTTTTGAACACTCGTTTCGAAACAAGCAAGGGAGTTTTAAAACACCTGGGCCTGCAATGTATAATTTTGTTGGTTTAACTCGAATTTAATCATTTGAAACTAGTCCAACATATACATAAGCATGTTTGCAACTCATATGCACTTCAACACTCAAGAATACATGGCAAACACATCATCAAAGCATCACTATCAATATCAAAGAGAACTAAAGGCATGCTTCCTAAGAAAACAAGCACCAAAAGGTCAATTCTCAAATCCAAACATAAACCAACACTTAAAGGCCATTAACATACTCAAATATGCATACCAAACTTGTACTGAACCAGAAAATACCAAAGCAACCAACATTCTTAGCATTGGACACCCCCATTAACTTTATTACACTAGTTTAAAACCACGACATACATTTAAAAAAGTCTCTTGGAAATCCCCTGAAGTTCTTGCCTCCAAACACCTAATTATCTGCATTGATGAGCAAAAGAGAGCATAAGCATACAAGCTTAGTGAGGAATGCTCAAAAGCAAAAACACCATCAATGCAACAAAACCATTTTCACTTTTTGGAAAACCATCATGCCCTCTTTGAAAATCCATACACTTAATCATTAAAATCAACATGCTAAACATCATGCAACATGTATCACATACCTTATAGCAATTAAACCATTGCTACTCAAAAGTCAAGCCTTCCAAGCATATTCACCAATATGCAAAGCTTAAGGTAAAACATGCATTTTCCAAAATATGCATCATCAAAATTTCCATAACATTTCAATCCATTATATCGGCTTACAAGTGATTAACAACATTCTCATTTCACAAAAAGGCATATCGGATACACAGATTACCAAGGGTTGCCCCAAACCCTTCATACACTCTACCGGCAACTCAAGGCTCACACACGGAAGCAACCCTCCACCGTTGTGACACCCGTGGTGGAGTATTCGGTACAATTACAACACCTCAACACCACTCATCGGTAGATGTATAGCCTACTAACGAGAGACGAGACACATACAAGGTTCGCACCCAGGAGCTACCCTCTACCGTTGCAACCTTAAACATTCCTCAATCGTTAGGGTACTTGGATGGAGTTTTCGATACAATCACAACCCATTAACATCCAAGGCGACTTGTTTATAGTACACTCAATCCTATAGCCGGCTAAATATATCTGATTTCATTTACAAAACACTTTATACATTATCACTTGCCAATATAGTCCACATTTCATGCATACCTCATTGTTTTTCCAAAGCACTCATGATAAGCCATAACTCAAGCATTAAACCATGCTTCAAAACTCATGCATCAACACATGCATACAAGGATCACTTACCTAGTGCATCCTTAAACCATATGGCATCATCAACCACATTCTATATACTCAAAACATGCTTAAAAATTGTAGGTAAACGCAATTAAAAACAAGTGCAACCAAAGGCTTGTAATAGCACAAACCGAGAGAGAAGTTCACTTTACTTACTTCTAAACTTAGTAAAGTGTTTCAAGCTTACACTAAGTTCCCGAAACCTCTTTTATGAAGTTTCAAAACTAGAAATCTCATTTCCACTCACCGACTTGCAAAACCACACTTGCCGACAGAACACTCAACCATCCGAAGCCTCCAAAACCACTTCATCCGATTCCAAAACTCTATCCCCTATTTTCAACACATTAAAAACAAAGATACAATGCATCATAATGCTTCCAAACACCAGCACTCAACAGAAAACCCGCTGCCCTGCTCTAAAGCATTAAATTACCCATCCAAAATAACCAAAAACTCAATGTTTGATCTCTAAACTCAGCCCATCCATCCATCAACCAACACAACCAACACATTTTAACCATAAATCAACATCCAAAAACAACCTAAAACCATTCTTGTACCTCCAGTAACTCAAATCTTACAAAACACCCCAAAACCCAACCATAAACACCTTAAAAACCAAAGATCTCAAGAATTTCGGGATTAACATGATTAAGACTCTATTTCAACATTATAAACCTTTCAAAACCCAATTAGAAACCATCTCAAACAAATCAAATGAAAACAACTCCGAAAATCTCCTTAAATCATCTTTTTCAATAAGATCTTATCATTTTATAAAAACCACAATGAAACTTCAATAAAAAACATAAATAAAGAGTCAAATATCTTTGGAATTTCATTAAAGAACCTTGATTAGAGGGTTAGCACAAAATTTACCTCCAATCTTTGCTTCTCTTCTAATTTGGCAAATTAGCTTTCAAGAATCTTGAAGGAATTTGAGAGAAATCACAAAGGAGAAGTTGAAAACCAAGAGAGGAAATAAAAGTGAAAGAAATCTGGAAAATGAGAGAACTGAGAGAGTGTTTGGCTGATGGAAAATGAGTAAAATGAAAATGACGTCAAATTCACTTAACCAAAATAACTGCCTTTTAATTAAATCATTAAAAGCCATTTTAATTATTTAATAAACGATTTAAAACACATGCCAGATTAGAGAAAAGGCTTAATTGCCAATTAGCTCCCTGAAAATTCTAATATTTTGACTCTTTTTGAAAAACACTCTTTTTCCACAGTTTTAAAACTTTACATTTTGGTCCATACCCCAAAATGTACACTTACCAAAACTTGTTTGCAAAATTGATTTAACCAACCTCTTAAATGAAATTTTAGAGGATTGTTAGAAAATTTTACCACATTTTTATCCCATCCCGAACCTTGATTTCCTGGAACCACCTTTTAACGATTTGAACAACCGATTACCGGTTCAACCCACCTAACCCGACACGCAAAACACCTAGGCCCAAAAACTGGGGCGTTAAATTAATAACAGAGAAAAATAGGAAATTATGCATGAATGCCTAATAATGCAACTATAATATGCTTAAGTCTAACAATAATTATAAGAAAAAGGGTGGAAAATATAGTACTTTTATACACTTAACATTTGCCCCGGACACCATCTCTCATATTCTTAGTGTCAAGGTTTTAACTGGCCTATGCATGTCTGATCTTGCCACATGGAAATGGAATCCCTTTGTAACACCCCGGTTTTGGGCCTAGAGGTTTTATGAATCGTTTAGGGGTCCGTCAGTCTGAGACTAGAGATTTAGGTTGGTTTAAGATGAGTTTAGGGAAAACCTAGTTCAGAAGGTGATAAAAATATGGAAAAATTATCTAAAATCCTTTTTAAATATGCATAAGGGTTTGGTGAAATAAATTTTAGAAAATGGTAATTGGAATGTCAATTTTAAAAATTGTTTTTAGTGACTGTTTTGTAAAATGATCAAAAATTTGAATCTTTAAAGAGCTAATTGCCCAAAGTCGAATATCAGGCTTTCATCCCTTAATTGGCCTATTTTAAATGGTTTCTAATTAATAAAAGAGGTTGGAGGAATTAATTGGTGGTTAAATAATTAAAACAAATTTGACGTAACTTCTTTTCTCTCAAAAGCTTTCTCTCAAATTCTCTCCAGCCAAGCACTCATTTCCTCTTCAAAATCTTAAGGTAAACTCTTGATTTCTTTAATCTTTTGTTATCAAATGATTTCTTACTGTTTCCCTATCTAAACCTTATTGTTTTAATCTTGTTTTTACATGGAAATCTATCCAATTGAGGTGAAAAGTATCCATTAGAGGTGAGCTACATTTGTCTCCTATAATTTAAGGTTTTTTATTGAAATTCCCAAGTTCTTGGTCCTTTATTAATGTTGTCTAATGAGTTTTGTTGTTTTAAATGAGGGAATTTTGTTTTAATTGATGAATTTATGTAAATTTCGTAATGGATCTATTTTTGATGGGTTTAAGGTTGATTTTAATCATGATTTGGAAGTTTAATAATGTTAAGATAAAGGTTTAAGCATGGTAATCCTGAAACTATGTGAATCTCTAGATGTTTAGGTTGCTAGAATTGGGGTTTTGTGGTGTTGTAGTGGTTTTGTGAATGTTGGAGTAATAAGGTTGATAATATGATGATTTTGGATGTTAATCAATGATAATTGATGATTGAAAGTGTTAGAATTTGGCTGGGTAAGGTTTTAGAGGTTATTTGATGTTGTTTTCGGTTGTTTTGGATAGGCGAATTGGTAGTTTTGGCAAGGCAATGTGGTAGAATTGCTTGCTGGGGTTTTGAATACATTGAGATGAATTAATCTTCTATTATTATGTGGTTAAAATAAGGAAGAACATATCGAAAGCAACCGGTGAAGCTTTGGGAGCTTCAGACGCTTAGTTTCGTGTCGGCAAAGAGAGGTTTCGCGTGTCGGTGAGCTAGAACATGGATTTCAGCTTTGAAATGTTTTAAAGGTGGTTTTGGAAACTTAGAATTAAGCTTGAAATGCTTGTCTAAGTTCTGAAGCAAGTATAAGAAGTTTCTCTCTCAGTTGTGCTGTTATGAAATGTTTTGTAACCCCCTTAACCCGGCCTAGACGGTTGACCCGAATTAAGAAAGTCACGCGGGGAAAACCAAAGTCAACCTGAAAGTCAACCTTGATTAACGACCCTTTTTTTTTCCTTTTAAAACTTGTCTAGATGTAAATTAATCCTTAGATATGATCATACAACAGCATACTCAAAGATCATAAACATCAGAGATCAAACAGGGACTCAATTGAACAAAATACAACATTAGGGACCAAACTGTAAATTCTGATAATTATAAGGACTTAACCCAAATTGAAGTTACCATCTTGAAATTAATCATGTTTCATGCTTCTCTGTAAAATTTCAGCTCAAAAGGACTTCCCAAACTCATACAATTTCACAAACAAGTTTCAGGACCAAAACGCAAACATTCCAAAACATATAACTGCCAATGTCAGCCCCCAACGGTCACCCGTTCCGAAACAGGCATAGCCCGTTTCGAAACTCGGGGCCGTTCCGCAACGCGTACCGAAATGGGGGTCTGGCAGTGGCCTTTCCGTTTCGGAACGGCCCCTCTCGTTTCGGACGCCTGGGCACAAATAAGGCACCCGTTCCGAAACGGTAGGTGCTGTTCCGAAACACCCTGCACAGATTGCCTAAAAATGCATACTTAAACATGCAATTGACCAACCAATCATGCTCCAAAAGCCACCAAACTTTGCCAAAATGCAATTCAACATATATGAGACATACTTGCATCAACAATTCATCAAAACATCCACATATATGAAAAGCCCCAAATCTATAGGCATGCTTCCTACACAAGCAACCATTCAAGCATAAACTTCCAATTCAAGCATATAAAGGCCAACCACAAAAACCAGCATTCTCAACAACATTCAACATACTTAGGGAGTTCAAAACATCTCCCAAAACATACACATAGGTCCCCCATTGCCAAATTACCAAAAGCTAAAATGTACTTAGAAAACTTTCCATACTTAGAGCTTGTTTCCACTTGGATGCTTGCCCTCCTTGCTGCCCTCAAGTACTCTAATGTTCTGCATTATTGAATTAAGAAAACGGAAGAGAGCGTAAGCAAAAGCTTAGTGAGGAATGCTCAATAAAACCATCCAATAATGCATTTATAAAACACTTATAAATCATGCTTCAAATCATCATTTACACATGCTCAAAAGCATACTTAAAACACGCATCTCATGCTTCATTTCATTACATGTCATATTGGCCTCAAGTGATACATTTCATTTCTTGAAAACAAGTTCATCAACTTTCACCCCAAGGACTTTTAAACACCTTGGACCCCAAGGACTTTTAAACACCTTGGCCATGGACTTTTAAACACCATGAATTAGATCACCTCAAGGACTTTTAAACACCTTGACCCCAAGGACTTTTAAACACCTTGGCCATGGACTTTTAAACACCATGAATTGCATTACCTCAAGGACTTTTAAACACCTTGAACCCCAAGGACTTTTAAACACCTTGGCCTATGGACTTTTAAACACCATAGAATGGACCACACAAGGACTTTTAAACACCTTTGTGTCCGTAACAAGAACCATCCAAGGACTTTTAACCACCTTGATGTTCTTAAGTAACAAGGCTCACTCAAGGACTTTTAACCACCTTAGTGACCTTAACCTTTTCAAAACATCACTTGCCAATATACATCATTATCATCAATTTACCCACTGTTTTAAAGCATTAAACCAAGCCATATTCATCATGCATTTCAAAAGCATCAAACCACATTTAATCAATGTTCAAAAACAAGGAACTCTTACCATGAGCTTCCTTCAACATATGGCTTATCAAAACAGCAAATATCATGCTAAATCATGCTTTCAAAACAGTAATCAAAACATGCAATAAACCACATTGCATCACAACAAAATCATGGCCACCACTAGAGAGAATTTCCGAAAACTTACACTCGAGCTTAGCAAAGTTGTTTAGACTTAAACTAAGCTCCCAAGACATTGGTTTCAAAGCCAAAAACCCAATTTCACTCACCGATTCCACTTCGCCTCAAGCTAAAGCACCAAAACAAGCCTCCGGATCAACAACTCTTGGATCCAAAGATGCCTCCCCTGACTAAACACATTAAAGCAGAGATTTAATGCATCATCATGCATCAAAAGCTTCAATGAAAGCACTCAAACTCGCTGCTCTCATTCACACTCCAATTTCGGCCACCAAACACAACCCAAATGGCATCAAAACCACTTCTCAACAAAGCCCAGCCATAAACCAGCAAAACCTAACATCCATTAACACCATTTAACATCTAAAAACAACCTATAAACATCCTTATACCTCCAGCAACATCAGATCCACAAGATCACCACAAAAACATCCAAGAATCACAAGCTAAACTTAGGAAACACAACCTATCCGGGATTGCATTAATCAAAACTCATTTCCTTATCAATTTAGAGTTCATTTAACATCAAAAACACACCTCAAATCACAGATTAATCATATCTAACGAAAATCATCAAAAATCACCAAATCTTGCATTATAAGCCAAGATCCATTTCACCACTTAAAATCCTTTAATAAAACTTCAATTAAGAGTTGAGAACTTGGGAATTTCAGTAAAGAACTGATAGTTTAGAGGAGAAGGACGTTCTTACCTCCAAACTTGTGTTTCTCCACTTTTTGGAATAAAAAACCTTGTTGAATCAACTAGCAAATGATGAGGTTTTGAAGATATGTTGATTAGGAATCAAAAGAATATTGAAAGGAGGATTTTAGGTGAGAAAATCAGAAACAACTCTCTGGAAAACAAGTGTTTGGATTGAGAGAAAATGAGAGAAAGAAAATAGAGAAGTTAGTTAAGAAAATAGCCAAATGGCCTTTCCCTCCACTTTTGATATGTTTTAAAATCAGAATAAATCTCAAAATATCTTAGAAAAATCTGGAGAAACTACTTTTGGAATAATAGCTCCTTAAAGATTCAAAGTTTCAACTCTTTATAAAACAGTCACAAAACTTTCAAAAATTACATTTTGGTCACTAGCCAAAATGTCACTCTTCCAAAACCCATTTTTCAAAATTGATTTCACAGTTCACTTAATTATATTAAAAGATGATTTTAGAACAGTTTTCCATATTTTTAATGCAACCCGAACTAGGCTTTCCTAATTTCACCTCTTTAGATTCGAACAACACTTTGACCAAACCGGTCAACGCCCAAAACTTCTAAGCCCAAAACCGGGCGTTACATGTTTGATGCACTTGGTTTTGATTTCATGTAACCTACTGTTAAAGCATGTTTAAAGTATGTGATATACTATTTTTCATGATGTGATGTTGAAGGATGCACATGGTAAGTGATCTTTGTAAGTATATCTTTTATACTTGTGGTTTAAATCATGGTTTGATGCTTGGAAAATGATTTGGTGTTAATGCTTTGAAAACAATGAGGTATATGGTTAAATGTGAATTATATTTTCAAGTGATGGTATGGAAATGGTTTTGATAATGTTATCATTTATAGTTAGCCAGCTATAGGATTGAGTGCACTATAAACAAGTCGCCTTGGATGTCGAGGGGTTTATACGGTGTACTGAATACTCCATCCAAGTACCCTAATGATTGAGGAATATGTGTGGTATCGAATCTCTTGTTAGTGGGGTTATACATCTACCGATGGGTGGTGTCGAGGGGTTTATACGGTGTACCGAATACTCCACCATGGGTGTCACAACGGTGCAGGGTAGCTCCCGTATGTGAACCTTGAGATGCTGGTGAGAATGTATGAAGTGTTGAGATAACCCTTGTGAATACGTGTATCCGATGTTGTGTTTTGAGAATGGAACTTGGTTAATGATCACTTGTGTGCCAATATAATTGTTGATGTATTATGATTTATATAATGGATTTATGAATGTTTACTCTTTAAGCTTTGCATATGGTATGTTATGCACGAGAATGCTTAAATCGAGGTTAGCAATGTGAGTTGTTGTGGTTTAATGAAACTAGATGCATGTGGTTTAATAAGATGGTTTTCAGTGATTTAAGTGCATGGTTTCTAAAGGGGCATAATGTTTCAAATGACGATTTGAAGTAACTGAAATGAGATTTCTATGTGTTTTATGAAAATGGTTTTAAAAGCATTGACGATGTTTTGTTTTTGAGCACTCCTCACTATTCCTTGTGTGCTTATGCTCTCTTTTTCCATCTATGCAGAGAATTAAGGCTTGGAAGGCAGCGGGGGGTAAAGGATCAAGCAAGACTTCGTTAACCGAAAGTATGTTTTAGCATAGACTAAGAGTAATAAGGGTAATGGGGGATCCGATGTGTGTTTTGGGAGATGTGTGTAAACTTCTTGTTTGAGCAAGTTTCTATTGCTGCTGTAACCCCCTCAACCCGGCCCAGACGGTTGACCCGAATTAAGAAGGTCACACGGGGAAAACCAAAGTCAACCCAAAAGTCAACCTTGATTAACGACCCTTTTTTTTCCTTTTTAATCTTGTCTAGATGCACATTAGTCCTATATGTGATCACTCAAACACCATACTCAAAGATCACAAACATCAGAGATCAAACGGGGACCCAATTGAACAAATTACAATTTTAGGGACCAAATTGTAATTTCTGATAAATATGAGGACTTAACCCAAATTAAAGTTACCATATTGCAATTAGTCAGGTTTCATGCTTCACTGCGAAATTTCAGCTCAAACGGACATCCCAAACTCATACAATTGCACAAACAAGATTCAGGACCAAAATGCAAACTTTTCAAAACATTTAACTGCCAATGTCAGCCCCCAACGGTCACCCGTTCCGAAACAGGCCTAGCCCGTTCCGAAACGCGGGGCCATTTCGCAACGCGTACCGAAACGGGGGTCTGGCAGTAGCCTTTCCATTTCGGAACGGTCCCTCCCGTTTCGGACGCCTGGGCTTGTTTAAGACACCCGTTCCGAAACGGTATTGGCTGTTCCGAAACACCCTGCACAGCAAGCCTCAAAATGCATTCTTAAACATGCAATTAAACATCCAATCATGCTCCAAAAGCCACCAAACTTTGCCAACATGCAATTCAACATAAAAGAGGCATACTTGCATCAACAATTCAACAACATGTCAACATACACGAAAAACCCCAATTTCAAGGTTAAGCTTCCAACACAAGCAACCATTTAAACAACATACTTCCAATTCAAACTCATAAGCCAAACCATATTCCAACAACATCAACAACACAAAACCATACTTGTCCGAACATAAACAAACACATACATCAACCCAAGAGATTCTACCCCATTGCCTTTATTAACTATAGCTATTAACCGAGACATACATCTCAAGTGGAGTCCTTCTTGAATCCCTTGCTCCTCGCTGTCCAAACTTCAAGAATCTGCATTGATGGACAAAAAGGAGCGTAAGCACATAATGCTTAGTGAGGAATGCTCAAAACCAAAACACCATCAATGCAGCGAGCCATAAATCACTTTTAAAACAAACTCGATTTGTTTACCAAAGCCAAGTTTGAAAACCCCTTTTCAACAACAAGCTCAAAACCATGCATTGCACATACATGAAAACCAACCCTTAGCTTAGCATGCTAAGAAAACCTTTTCAAAGCACAACTTACAAAATCATCCATTTAGCCAAACCATGCATAAACACCATATGCAAGCTAAAACAAAACCTTGGAAAACACTCCCATTTCACAACATACCTTTCTTAAACTTGAAAGCCAATTCAAGCAAGAATCTTTTAAAACCATTTCACAAACCAACCAACACATGCATTAAACCAAAGGCAACATATATGAACCACAACATCATCATCACATGCCTTTAAAAACAAGTCTTAACAAGACTCCAATGCACTAAAGATATTTCATGCTCACATGCATCATTTTCCAAATGATAATCAACACTTGTTCAACTTAACAAGTAAACATGCATTCACAAGCATTATACACTTTCCATGCAACCATGCATCTTTTCAAGCATCTCATGCTTCACATGAAATTATGCATCAATTCAAGCATCTCATGCTTCACATGCAATTATGCATCATTTCAAGCATCTCATGCTTCACATGCAATTATGCATCATTTCAAGCATCTCATGCTTCACATGCAATTATGCATCATTTCAAGCATCTCATGCTTCACATGCAATTATGCATCATTTCAAGCATCTCATGCTTCACATGCAATTATGCATCATTTCAAGCATCTCATGCTTCATCACAATCAAGAACATCATATTGGCCTTCAAGTGATCAACCACATTCACTTTCCAACTCAACACCCAATCGGATACGCGGATTCCGAGCGTTGTCCCTACGCTCCATACACCCTACCAATCCAAGGTCTCCCAAATGGACTTTTAAACACCATTTGACCTCAACATCCTAAGGTTCCCATGTATGGACTTTTAAACACCATACAACCTTAGCTTTCCCGAGGTTCCCATGTATGGACTTTCAAACACCATACAACCTCAACTTTCCCGAGGTTCCCATGTATGGACTTTCAAACACCATACAACCTCAACTTTTCCCCAAGGTTCCCATGTATGGACTTTCAAACACCATACAACCTTGACATGCACAAGGTTCCCATGTATGGACTTTCAAACACCATACAACCTTTGCATTCACCGATTGGTAGTTGTATAACATCACTAACGAGATCCGGGACACCCTACACAAGATCCACACATGGACTTAACCCCGCCATTGTGATCTCAACAAGCACAAGGTTCTCACATATGGACTTTTAAACACCATATAACCTTTGCTCAACCAAGGTCCTCGAATGGGCAACACCTCCATTATGACCTCAACCATCTCGTTAGGATACTTGAAGGGAGTTTACCGGTCCACTCTTGACCACTCCACCTCCAAGGCGACTTAATTCACGGTGCACCCAATCCTATAGCCGGCTAACTATATCCGATCAAAGAACCAAGAACCACTTACATCACTTGCCAATATAACCACCTTACCACATTAGTCCAATGTTTCACATGCATAACCATAATGCAAAAACCATCATTTACCAACATTAATTCACTGTTTTGAAGCATTAAACAAAGCCATTGAACAACATGCAACACCATGCATCAAAACCACATTTTCAATGTATAAAACCAAGGATCTCTTACCTTGAGCATCCTTCACATATGGCTTTCAAAACCAGCATTAAACCATGCTAAAATATGCTTTCAAAACAGAATTAAACCATGCAAAACATATGCATCTCAATCAACAACCACAATTGCTTAAAAAGCCAATTCATATCACAAATCAAGAAAGAAATCCATTTACTTACTCTTGAGCTTAGAAAAGTTGTTTAGACTTAAACTAAGCTCCCAAAACCTTCAAACCTTGGTTTAAAAGCTGAAAACCCAACTTCACTCACCGATAACCAAAACAAGGCTAGCCACCAAGCCTTCCAAGCATCCGAAACCTTCCGCAACACCTCTAAAGCTCACGGATCAAACTCCCCTGTTGCAAGCACACAAAAACAGCACATTAATGCATCATTATGCATTAAGAACAGCAGCCACACAACCAAACTCGCTGCTCATCACACAACCAACAATTCGACTACCAAACACAACCGAAATCACCTCCAAACACTACCAAAACTTAACCCAGCCAAGATCCATCACTTCTAACGATTTTTAAACATCAATCAACATCCAAAATGATCACAAACACGTCCTTATACTTCCAGGTACAACAGATCACCAAAAACACTCCAAAAACAACCAAAAACTCAAGCCAAACTTAGGAAATTCAACCTATCCGGGATTGCATTAATTAAACCTCAACTTCTAATCAATTTAGCATTCATTTAACATCATTTTGACACTTCAAAACACTGCCCAAACAGATCACACGAAAATTTCACCAAAATCGCCAAATCTTGCATTTTAAGTCAAAATCAAGATTTCAATTGAAAAGCCTTTAACAAAACACAAATCAAGGATTGAGAACTTGGGAATTTCAATAAAGAACTTGAAGTTCAGAGGAGAAGGACGTTCTTACCTCCAAACTTGAGTTTCTCCTTTTTAGAGCCAAAAAGCTTGATGAAACAACTTGCAAATTGAGAGGTTTTGTTGATGAGATGATTAGGAATCAAATGAGAGTTGAAATGAGTGATTTGAGTGACAAAATCAGAGAGAAAAGATCTGGAGAGAATGTGTTTGGTTTGAGAGAAAATGAGAGAAAAGGAAAATTGAGAGAAAATGGAAAGTTAGTTATAAAATAGTAAAAATGATTTCCCTCCACTTTCTTTATGTTTTAAATCAGAATAAAACCTTAAAATATCTTAGAAAAATCTGGAGAAACTCTTTTGGAATAATAGCTCCTTAAAGATTCAAAGTTTCAATCCTTTATAAAACTGTCACGCAGTTTTCAAAAATTACATTTTGGTCACTAACCCAAAATGTCACCCTTCCAAACCTCATTTTCCAAAATTGATTTCACAGTTCACTTTTATATATTAAAAGATGATTTTAGGACATTTTTCCATATTTTTAATGCAACCCGAACTAGGCTTTCCTAAATTCACTCTTATATATTCGATCAGCACTTTGACCAAACCGGTCAACGCCCAAAACTTCTGAGCCCAAAACCGGGGCGTTACAGCTGCTTTGGTCTTGTAAATTGTCTTTAATGTTTTGGTTTATGCTTGTTATGGTTTTTGATATCTTGCTTGACTTGTTATCTAGGTTGCATGCCTATAGTATCCCTTGATGCAAGTTAGCATGTATGGATATGGATTTTGATGATTTCAATTGATGATCAATCCTTAGATTTGTTGTGTATGTATTAGAAGCATGTTTAAGTGGATTGCTTAACTTGATTGTATGTTAAACAAGCCAAAATGGGTATCTCAGGCCCATGAGTATCGGTACGCGACTATTTGTATCAGTATGGTAAGGCCATTTCAGGCATGGCGTATCGGTACAGTGAGAACCGTATCGATACGGTCTTAGTGTATTTGGCTGGGCGTATCGGTACGATTTTGAGCTGTAACCCCTTTAGCCCGGTCTAGACGATCAAACTGAACCGAGGTGATTACACGGGGAAAACCGAAGCCAACTCCTTAAAGCCGACTCTGATTGACGATCCTTTTTTTCTATTTATCTTTTCTAAATGAAACTTAAGTCCTATATGATGACCAAAGAGCAAAGGAAGAAACGACACAATGATCGAATTTCGTTTAGGGGTTTAATTGGACAAACTAGACATTTTGGGACCAAAATGTAATTTCTGCAAATTATAAGGACTTCTCTGATTTTAAGGTTACCTTTATTCAATTAATCATATTTCATGCTTCTCTGTCAATTTTCATCACAATAAAATCATCCAATCACATCCGATTGCATACATGAAGACCAGGGACTAAAATGCAACATTTTCAAACTTTAAAAGATGTCATTAACAGAATTAACGGTCGCATATCGGTACGCCTAGGGTCTGTATCGATACGCGGGTAGGAAGGGACTAAAGTCATAGAAAGTGTATCGATACGTGTCCCTGCGTATCGGTACACCCTTCAAGCCCGTATCGAAACACTCCCCAACCGTACCGAAACCCCTGTGCAGAAAAGCAAACATTTGGCTTATGCGTATCGATACGCAAGCCCGTGTATCGATACATATACAAGAACTGTCCCAAAATCAGCCCCAAAATCGTATCAAACTTCAACAAATCATCATCAAATCATATAGGCATGTTTATGGCATCAACCCAATCATACAAGCATGCAATCCCAAGCACATGGTAACATTTGGCTGATTAACACATGCATAGCAAGGCATATAATGAAGCATGCTTAGACCACAAATCAAAAGCATACCAAAAGGTAAGATAAAAGCATCGAAACCAAAATAAAGGCCTTTTACAAACCAAATAAGCCTCATATAACATGCATCAACTTCAGGGAGTCCAAAAATACATCTCCCAAACAAACCATTAATCCCCATTGCCATATATCATTACTAAAGTAAAAGTATAACACCATACTTGAGCTTATCTAATCCTTGGATCCTCTTAAGCCTCCTTGCTGCCCAGAATGTCTCAGTTATCTGCATTGTTGGTAAAGGAGAGCGTAAGCACGATAGCTTAGTGAGGCATGCTCTAAAAACACCAACACAACAATGCAAGACTTTTAAACTCTATCTTGAAAACCATTTCTAAACCATGCTCTTTCTATCTCATGCTTGAAAACCATTTCAAAGCAAAACATCATTTGAAAATCACATGTACCATCTATCTATCTATCTCATGCATTCAACCAAAGCAAACCTCATGGAAGAGCCACGCACATGCTTGATATTCAAAAGCA